>CP141135.1:72269056-74926556 GCA_035236585.1 Warburgia ugandensis
TTGTCTAGATCATAGTATTGAAAGTGCAATTTCGCATGTCTGCTATGATCTCCACGCCATTTGTCAATGTGGCTGATGTTTAAAGACAAGAGGGTCCAGAGATGTAGACTCTATACCCAAAAAACCTTATAAGTGGTTTCAGTGTTTAGGTCCAACAGGTTAAGTTTCTAACCAGGTTCTATGGGATCAATTCTCTTCAATTTCATTTAGAAAGAAAGTACCAGATTGCCAATAGAGTAGCATCCTATTTAGAAGTTGTGTTTAACTTTTTGGCATTGGCTTGTCTATTTATGCTTTCCTAGTTTAAGTAAGTTACCTTTAACCCAAGGAAAAGACTCAATCTAGGGAACAAATAGGAATGAGCCTAGTGCAATTAGGTAGTATGCTTGGGCCCAAAAAAGTGGTACATGTATCAAATACCCTGATCCTTGAGTTGGCTCACTTCACTTTAGAGATTCTATTTATTTTGTTACTGGAAATGGTGAACCTTTAAAAGCCCCTAATTTCAGAGGCGTGTGAAGATAGTGACAGTGCAGAACTTCATCCTTGCAGTACATGAAGCGCTTTAATCTTGCTGGATTAATATGTATCAAAGTGGACAAGGATGCAAACTCTACCATTCTCTTTACCAATCTTTAATAAGGGTATGGCTTAGATTGTCTCTCACCAAAAGAGACTCCAGTTGGGTGATTCCTTCTTGCTGCTTTATAAGAGAAGGGATAGTTTTTTGCTGTCAGTAATGAACAATGTAATCGAATCTCCATGTCCAGTAAGACATTGTAGTTAGCTTGAGTTGTATGCAATGGAATAATTTCAGATATCTGTTGCAGAGTTTAAGACCCTCGGAACAGACTTTGACAATGGCAACCAAGCGCAGTTCAATACTCTTCGATGTTTGAAGCCGAATCTGTGTAGTTGGAACTGGATCAATATGAAAGCTTAGATGACTGGCTGCTGTTCCCGGATGATAGCTACTTCATGTCTTTGTCATTTGTTTTTCCCTTGTGAAGAACTGTATGTAGTCATCTACTGTGTACGTGGGTATTCTGAGAGTTCCTGTGAGGATTATGATGTTGACACATCCAAATCAGAGATTTTAAATAAAAAAATGTCATCTACCCTTCTCAAATTTGGATTCCTGTCCCATTATTGAGACTTCTTGTCTCAGGATTATTTAGTCCTTATACAGTTCTATTTTTGTTAATCATTCCATAATTGTCAATGGACATGTAAATTAGTCGTAAGGTTGAAAATAACTTGCCCGAGACTAATCATGCAGATAAAAGGGCAGCCCGGTGCATGAAGCTCCCGCCTATGTGAGGTCTAGGGAAGGGGTGGACTACAAGGGCCTAAAGTACAAGCCTTTGTATTTTGCAAGAGGCTGTTTCCATGCCTTGAACCTGTGATTTCAAGGCTGCCCTTCTAGACTAATCATGCAGATATATATGATATTCTAATTCTCAAACCTGTAGCAATAACTGGATGCGTATTAGTGGGTTTCCTTATACTTTCTTGCAACGAGAGAGAGAGAGAGAGTTTGCAATTATGGTTCCCTTAGCTGTTAGAATCACTCCGCCATTCTAGATAGACTAGCAACCAAATATAAAGCAGTAATCTCCAGTGTTATTATTTCGTTTCGTATTGGTAAAATCTCATCGAAATTTCGGTACCGCTAAAAAATGAGCCTACTTTTTGTATCAGTCTAGATATTGATAATATCGGAAAACATCGATGATATTTCGTTAATATAGTAATTTCGGTCGAAATTAACGATATTACGAAACATATTTTTGCACCTTATCTGTGTTGAAAATGATCAAAACAGACCCCAGGTCCCCAATGACTGTTATTTGAAAAGGAGGGATTCTCAACGAAATAACCCTCCCAATTGATAGGGATAGTTGTCCCTTAACAAAAGAACGTACTTTACGGTTTTCTTCGTCAAAACCTTAATATCTAAATAAAAAAGGGCAGTTTGTTGCACGAAGCTCCAGCACTACAAGGGTCTATAGTATGCTGTCTTATTTTGCATTTTTACAAGAGACTGTGTACAAATTTGGAACCTGTGATTTCAAGGTCATGGTATGACAACTCTACTGTTGAGTTGAGCTAAGACTCCCCTTCTACCCTAATACCAGCAGGTCTGGACAACTGGAGCATTTTTATTTTTATTTTTGAAAAATTCTTCATGAATGTGTTCAGTGAAAAAAATTGACAAAATTGAGCATGAAATTATAGCATTTGGAGCTGAAAAAGGTTAAAATCTGCTTTTGGTTCTTTTTCTTCTTGCTTGGCTACTTCTTCTTCTCCTTCTTCTCCGTCCACTTCATTGGAGACGTCGTTGCATGTAACAGAACCCTCTTCCCCGGTTAACAGAACCCGCTTCTTTTCCCCTCTTGAAAATTTATTTTACCTTAGGTATGATGTACATGACTGAGTTTTAATTAAAAGGAAAAATGAATGGCTGCCCTTGTTGCTAATACCGACGGTCCCAGTTGTTAACAAACAAGAGCCTTCCTGTTGTTATATTAACAGTCAGTTTTTTATTAACAGCCTTCTGCATGTGTTTGTTATAAAATTTCAAAAAATAGTAACAATCTGCAAAAAAAAAGTTTTACCAAACTTTATAAAACTTTTATAACTTTTATAAAGCAGCCCCATCCCTAATTAAGATAAGGTCTTGATGATGATGATTCATTTTTATTTTTTATTATTTTCTATAAAAAACGATATATTGACATTAAAATCGAAATCAAAATTTCTATTTCTGGACGTGGACAGACACGATATTGACAACATTGGCAATCTCACTGCAATGGTTATCTACTTGGTGCTGACTAACAAAGAAGTAGGTTCCATAGGGTTCTGCTAAGAGCTCATCACAGTGAATACAAGATGTGTCCCACTGTTTCCCTCTAAGTAAGCTAACTAAAAGGTTGGAATACTAAACTTGGAAACACCAAGGCTTTTGCATGAAGAGGTCCCACTTTCGGATGATCCCACCCTTCCATCTGATTGCTCAGACTTTCTGCTTCACGTAAACACGAGATCACATTGATTGGATGATTCCAGCATTCCCAAACCCAATTGCTAAATGCTGTAAACAACCGCTAAATCTAAGTGTCACTTTTGTGATTCCAAGTAACATCACAGGCACTATTTCCTACAACCCTTCTGAGGCCAAAAGCTGGTTCATACACTATTCTTTCGCTGTGTTCAGTCTCCCCGTTACAAACTCAAATAGATGCCTAAAATGGCTAAGGACCCATACGTGTTGGCATTCTAGGATGTGACAAGATCACCCGAAAAGTATCAAAAGAGGCAGAATTCTCTTTCCCAACTCCATCTGTATGCGACCATTGGATGGAAAAGGTAAAGCAATTCTCAGTTAAAAAATGGCTTTCAGAAGGCCATCAAGATCTACAGAAGCTACAAGTATGCCAGGTTATATAGACGTGAAGCTGTTTGCATCAGGCTACAGTTTAGATTTTTCAGGTACGGCTTTTATTGTTTGAGTTCTGGTGAGAATACAGGCTCAAGAAGAGTGCAAAGAGTACACGCCTCATGTTTCCAATTTAACCCATTCATCATATAAAGAATGGCGTCAATAGTCTATATAACAAAGTTCATGGTCATTGAATGTTTTTATCCAGTGTTTCTTTTGAATAGAAAATCACGACCATCCAGTTTTACTATTTGTTTCAAAGATTAAAAACAAGTGCTTAAGGTCATCCAAATGCTGTCGGGGTTGGGGGTGGAACGGAACTCTTAACGAAGCCGCGTGAAGGAAAAAAGGAACAAAGAAAGGGGAAAATAGAACGTTTGGATTTCCTATTTAAATACAACTAGCAGCGAACAAGTTTCTATTTTAGGAAAGCTACTAACAGAGGCACTTTCTTGATGAAGCCGTAAGGCGCTTTCTGGTCCTACGCGAGGAAATTTATGCAGGGATACATAGATATTTCTTCGGCAAGATAAGCCTTTCTCCTGATTCTATGGCTGCTATGGTGCATAGAACTTGAGATGAAGTTCAATGGGACTGACCTTACACTGTTTCCCTGATTGCCTTTTCAGAACGTCCTAATTCATAAAGAGGAGGAAGAAATTCCTCAAAGAAAAACTTCCCCGTGGCATACATTATATACATCTAGCACATATAGAAGGAGAGATAGAGGGAGTGTGTGTGTGTGTGTGTGTGTGCGCGCGTGAGGTGCTCAGTCGTTTGCAGGTAGTGACGGATTGTCGTGGTTGCGACCAAAAGTTTCCAAGCTTTAAAAGATGTTTCGAGTTAAGTAACTTAAGGAGGATCGCTGTTTTGACGGTATCAGAATTTGATTTGTGTTAGTAATTACAACAGTTATTTCCTAAGAAGGCTTGTTATCGACCCGATGAAAAATGATGTACTTTAGAAGGTGTTAGTGGTACTTGGGATGGAGCATGCTGATCTGAGAGGATGACATGGGCCATGTCATTTGAGCTGGGTTGGGTTGAGATAAAGTGATAACTCCACATCCTATAGTAGTGTTTGAGATAAAATTTGAGATGAAAATTATTTCATCCCAACCCACATTGAGTACAAGAAGCGTCCCATAACTTGCCAACTAACCTCTTGTATAAGGTGTCTTTAAGGATATCCAGGCGTTTGCATAAGAGACCCACCTTTGAGTGATCTGACTGGTTCATTTGATTACCCGGGCTGGTATCTCGTAAATGAAGATAATTTTGATCTCTGGTTCTAGCTTCTTTAAAACCATAATTTGGGGAGTTGAATCAGACCTTTGTTATGTACAGTTTTTGTGCTTTCATTTCTTGTGATTAAAAGTAAAATTTTATGGACGTTAGAATTGTCCAATCCACTCAGTTTTTGACTGACTAGACACGAAAAGCCAGATCATTCAGATGAACGGGTTGATCATCCAAAAATCTGGCCTATTAATACATGTCCAGCTCCCAAATCTGAGTCTCATTTCGTACTTTGATATAGTATCAATGGCATTATTTCCCACCAGCCTTAATGAGGCCATAAAACTGGTCCACGCGCTACCCTTTCGTCATCAGCTTTCTTTATCTCTCCTGCCATCAACGTATTCCTCCACTTTACTCCCTCTCCACCTCTCAAACCAAAATTGATGCCAAAATGGGCGAGGATCTAATAGGCTTCTGCATTCTCGGATGCGCCGAGATCGCCGGAAAAGAATCGCGCGCCATATTTCTCTCTCCAACTCGATCCTCTCCCCAATTGGCAGCCTTTCAATCCAAAAGCGAAGCAATTCGCGGTCAAGAATGGCTTTCTAGAACCAGTCAGGATCTATGGGGTCTATGAAGAGGTACTCGATGATACACGCGTAGAGGCTGTGTATATATGCCGCTTCCTACTAGCCTTCACTGGAAATCGGCTGTTCTTGCTGCGGAGAAGAAGAAGCATGTACTTTTGGAGAAACCAACGGTTTTAAACGTATCCGATCTCGATCAAATACTGGAAGCCTGCAAATCTAGCGGTATACAGTTCATATGGATGCTGCTATGTGGATGCACCGTCCTAGGACTGAAAAGATGAGGAGGATGTTGTCCGATCCCACAGCTTTCTGGGCAACTTAAAACAGTAAGTTATATGTGCTGGTTTGACCAATTTGATAATAATGTGGGTTCCGGTTTGGTTATCGCAACTTCTTGGCCAATCTTATTTTCAGTTGACTGATTTTTTTTTATGTAGCTTTTTACCATCAATGTTCACCGACCGAAGATCGGAGACCAAACATGTGTTGCTGATATGGACGGCCTAGATGAACCATAAGTGGATCGGCTATGTAAAAGTGGGAGCTGTAGCTGGCAATCCTAGCAACAATGTAAAGAATATTGAGATTGTGGATCATTAAATATTTCTTTTTTGTTTATAGATGATGCGCGTCCAATAAGCAAAACTGTTTGTAGTGCAACAAACTGAAAATTGGTCGGTGGCGGAAATCTACAGCGAGGCGCGTGGATGAACGGTCTAGATTATGTACCTGTATGTTATCTGGAAATTGAATGTGGACCCTATCAGACTAACTAACTTACTTATACTCTTTCTTTGGTGCCAGGCTCATAGCATGGGATAAGCCAGACCTGGACTCCCTTCGTGCACTTGGAGATGGTGGCTGGTACTGCACCACTGCCATGTTATGGACTTCTGATTATCAATTACCCAAAACCATCACTGATCTACCAGCCGTCGATCTCAAGGAATCGGGCAAGATGGCAGCTTTTCGTTGTTCATTTCTAACAAATGAATCAATGGATCTCCAGATCTACAGCAGCAACGGCTGGATCCGACTAGGAGATTTCATCCTCCCTTATGACGAAACTTCGGCCTCGTTCGCCATCTCAACCGGGGCCAATTCCGCTCAGCTCCATATCGGATGGTGTAAAAAGCCCGAAGTGTTCATGTTCCACAGAAATTTCCTCAAGAAGCTCTTATGATTCGAAAATTTGCGAAGCAAGTTCGAAAGTTCGACATTGCTGGTTGGATCCAGATTAGCAGAAAGACCCAATTACTTGTGGACGCCTTGAAACGATCGATCGAGATCGGGTTCAAGCCAGTAGAGCTGTGACCAGTGACATTTATAGTACATGTAAATTGTAATGGTGAATAAATTCAAGTGTTTTTCACGATCTGCTTTCTGCATTTCCTTAGAACGACATTTATAGTCAAAGTTCAGGAAGGCCCCATTGGATACAATAAGGACATCCTACTTTTATAGAGTGTGTCCCATGTACATCAATCTGAATCACTCGTCAAATAGTTAATTACTTAGTCCCAGATAATCAACTATTTGAGCACCACGCTTATTGGACAATTCCAAGGAATAGCATTGCAATCTATGAACACAGGATCAAAGGTTCAAATTTAAGATACAAAGTGGGTCCCTACCAAATGGATGATCTGGATGACATCCTTGAACCTGATAGAACAATATCTATGTGTTCTGTTAGTGTCTAAGATAACTTACTATTACACGATCCAATAATGCAACTTGGTGTGCAATAAAGACACGGAGGAGCTCATGTTTAAGATGATATGGGTTAGTCTGTTTCAATGACTTTTGAAGTCACACCTGGATCAATGCTCACAAAGAGTGGTTCAAGTGATTGACCAACGAATGCGGATTCACCCATTAACGTGATAAAACAATCCTTCTGTTCTCTGTTAGTGTCTGGTGTCACTTACAATCACATGATCTGATGCTCTCCTTTTGCAGGAAAGATGTGGCAGAAATGGTGTTTAAGGAGATACTAGTTCACATTTAAGGTTGACATTACCAATGGCTTTACAACTTTACTATAGAGACAGCTCCAGAAATATTTTTCATACTGCAATAACTTAAGGTTAAGAGAAGGTTCATGAAAGTAATACTACAACATGATACGAAAATTCTTCCGCAGTCACCGAGAGATCATCACGGACTGAGCTATTGTGTCTGTCTTGAACCTCATTTCCCAGCTTTCAGTACTGAGAAATGCGAAATAGTTCAGCCCATGTTTGAAGTTGTTTGCAGTGTTTAGATACATGTATTAGTTCAAACACTTTGAGAGGGCATGATCTCCACAAGACAGTCTGGAAGGGTAGAGAAAATGTGGAGTCTAGTTCCCGAAAGTGAGTTTTTGAGATTTTAAGCAGTTACTTGAGAAATGTGGCCGGACGATATGCAGCGTATCATCAGTTTCTCTTCTAACATGAGAAGTTAGAAGGACAATAGCAATGTCGATGGACCTTCTCTTACTTCTGGGTATCTTTTTTTCTCTGTAGTACTGTCCAATTTGAAGTGACCACTGAGGAAGTGTGTTCAAGACTGTTATACGAAGTTAAGCTGTGCAACACAAATCAATTGCAAAATGGGAAGACCAAATCCCTTGTCTGCCTCATTGAAGTCTTACTCCCTTATGAGCCATGATATGGTTCCATTCAATGCTACATATGCCTGTCATTTTCAGATTCAACACTCAAACCATCCAGAAGATCCGAATCAGTGCATGTAAACTTGTAACCGAGTGAGAATCTGCACAGGGTAAACTTCAGTCGATCTTTTATAGACTGAGGCAAATCAAAAAAGTTTTTTATTAACTTGATAGGACTAAAGCGAGTTACACCCGAGGGACAAAATCTGACTCAAGCGGTTAATCAGTTGGTAGAATGGTTAAATCTGAGCTTCAAGGGAAAAGGAAACTAATCATGACTTACCAAGAAAAGATATCAAGCTTTAGTCATCACTATCTTGCACTTACCAACATTGCTTGTTCATATACCTGCCAAGAAGTTAGCACCTTGAAACACATAACAATAGAGTCATTTTGATGTTAGCACCTCCAAACACAACAATATGGGAGCTAATTTGGGGTTATCGAACCGAAGATACATGATGCATTCAGAATCTGTTCAAGAAACACAGTTCTAGGCAACCCCGGTACTGTAAATTTCATCCCCATGACTCAAAATCTTTACAAGAAGAAAACCACAGAGACGTCAAGCATCCCATATGGAACTAGCAACATACTTGGTGACAAGCAACACAAACAGACATTGATAACACTAAGCCCCACAACATAGACAACATTATAGTTTGTAATGACAACTAAATCATAAACAAGACACAATCTAACTCACAATATCAATGGGCTCAAGACCCTTGTCAATTGAAGCCTTCACAGCATCCACCACCAGCTGCGTCTTTCTAGATATAGTAGGCCATTTGTTATCGGGTTTGGAACCAGAGTCTTTGACACTTGCCACCAGCCTTGCAAATTCCTTGACCATAATAACCTCCTGAGGCAAATCTGTGGTAACAACGTGCTCACTAGGTAAAGGCTTCCATCCAGTCACCAGTTCTGTAAACCCGGATTCAGAGGCAAAGGAAAATGATGCAGATTTTTCCTCGAAAGGAATGATAAAATCGTGCAGATGGAGACTGCCCTTTGTTCCAAGAACAGATACATCCATTGCCAAATTAGAGAGGAATGAGCACTGGAAGGTTGCTACTTTTCCATCTTCCCACGTTAGGGATGCTCCACATGCCAAAACCACACCGAACTTGTTACATACAGGGTTGCGCAACGCGGTAACTGTCTTAGGTAGTTCATAGTCAGCTGCCCACAAGATTGATCTAATGCAGTACCACCCAGAATCACCTAGAGCCCCAAGAGAATCAAGATCTGGCTTCACACGAATGTCATTCTCAAGAAAATCAGAATTACCAGCAAATGTGAAAATGCTGTGAACCTGTGAGAGCCAGAATTTTAAATCGTATCAACTTCAACATCAGTAATGCCGGCCCTATCCTATATTCGTAATAATGTACCCTTAGCATGACATCCACAAAAGAAGACACCAAAACAATGCACAATCTTGTGCAGATTGGAAAACATAAAGCCTACAAGTATGCTTTGGAAGTCCAGTTTTCATGGGCCAGAAGTTCACACAAGAATAATCACAGATGCCACAACCAGTTGAATTTGTCACACAAATTAGGGCATAAACATGAATTTAGTACTGACTTAAGTTAGAATAGCTGGACTGACAGGACATAACCAAGATAAACCCACCAATTCTGTCAATTCCATATGAAACAATTAAAGCATGACTCAGGTATAAGCTGAAGTATACAACACACATAGTAAAAAGGGCAGCCCCGGTGCACGAAGCTCTCGCCTATGCGTGGCCCGCCAGTGAAAAAAAAAATTCATATAACCATATTTACAAGGAAGAGAACTGCAATATGCTCTACCAGTCCAGGTAGTAGTCAAAGCGCAAGTGTAATATAACTGAAATACAGAAAAGGGGCAGCCCCGGTGCACGAAGCTCCTGCCTATACGGGGTCCGGGGAAGGAGCGGACCACAAGGGCCTATGGTAGGCAGCCTTACCTTGCATTTTGCAAGAGACTGATTCTACGCCTTAAACCCGTGACCTCAAGGTCACATAACGACAACTTTTACCACTGCGCCAAGGCTCCCCTTCATATACAGAGAAGAATAAAAATGTGGATGTGTGTTTGCACACTTTACACTGTCAAGACATTAACAAGAAATGGCAAATTACACATCCATAATCCTAAAGTTGCAAGGATCATTCAGTAAGGAAGCTATTATCTAATCACACTAGGTAAAAACTCTGCAAGCTAAGGAAGATGAGTGATCCATAAGCAAATCTTTTAGAACAGCAGTTGACTTCATTATGTTCATTGCCATTATTAAAAGACAATAAGCCGCCACCCCGCCCCCCAAGGAAGCGAACTGCAATATGCTGTACCAGTCCATGTAGTAGTCACTGGTCAAGTGTAGTATAACCGAAATACAGAGAAGAATAAAAATGTGACTGTGTGTTTGCCCTTCTACACCCTCTAGCAATTAACAATAAATGGAAAATTAACCATCCATAGTCGTAAATATGTAAGGATCATTCAATATGGAAGATATTATCAAATCACACTAGGTAAAAGCTCTGCAAGCTAAATGAAGATAAGTGATCCATAAGTGAATCTTTTAGAAATGAAGAAGCAGTTGACTCATTATGTTCATGGCCCTATTAAAAGACATCCAGACCCAATAATGGCAAATTTGCAGTGCTCATATTATCAAAAACTTACCTTATTGGCTGTTGATAGCTTTTTAAAACTCCAGCAGACTCCAATAGTTAACAAGAGAGTGTGAGATAAAGAGAGGAATGCTGCTAAAGGAATATGAGAGTGCCGATATCGTTCTCTAATCTGATTAGTGCTTGTATCATTAGAAAGCAGAGTATGAGAGAGCTTACTCCAAACATTAAGATCATAAGGACAAGTGAATGAAAGGTATTACATGCATGACATGAGCATGGGCGAGTTGGACGCATACCAATTTGCAGCTTTGATAGAATTCAGGCCTTTTGAAATTGTAACCTATGACAAAACGCAAAGGAAGCCTGATTGCATCAGGACTAAGTCCACGGCCCCCAGTTCATGGATCACTGAAACATGAATCGAATTTGGAAGTGTGTGGTGGCTATGAATGGCATATATTTATCACCATCAAATGGAGAACCTAAACAGTTGAACCATCCAATGGCATATATTCAAGACAACAATCAGTAGAAGCTGCCAAGTCATAAAGATGTAATTACAAGAACAGATCTAAAGGCAAAGATCTTCTTGTTCTCCCTCAGGGGTTTATCTAAAGTAGCCTCAGCTACACAAAATCCCACATTGCTGCCAAATCTGACGGATGGTGCCAACTTCCATGGCTCAGGACTTGACTGGATATCCACACTATTGGATTGGTAAAGTATAACAACCCCAATTTTTATATCTTTTTATAGAAGTATAATTTTGAACTAATAAAACCATTAGATAGTGTTCAAAAAACGGAATCCAACAAGCCAAAGAACGCTCAAAACAGAGCCCGTATGAAGAAGTAATGGGCCTTTGAAATCAAGGGCAATATGGCTCTCTCTCTCCCTCCGGCAAGAGAAAGAACATATTCCACGATCTGTTCTTCCGGCCTTGAAACCCTACCATCTCCGGTCGTCTAGGCTGCCTTTCACCTGCAGCATGTCTTTTCCCCAACGCAGGTCACCGTCTCTCCATCCCTCCTCTGGTCAGCCACCGTAGAAAACCGTTTGCCTTTGTTTCTCTCGGATTTGGTTCTTGGCAACCTCGATGGCGATCGATCTAGGGCCACTGGCCACCTACGGCCTGAAAACCCCCTTCTTCCATCGGCGATTGTGAAACCAATCAAACATCGAAAAACATTGCCTAGGTGAACATCTCTACCGCTCTCAGATTTCTCTTGCCCTAATTTAGATATGATAGCACCCTCTGTCAGCATGGGATTTCTCCCCTCCAAATCTCACCATTCCTGTACTTCTAATGGTCATTGGGTGCTTCCCGCATCATTCAGAGTGCATACCATCTGCATCTGTTCCGTTTTGGGCTGTTCAACCATTGTGCTATGGAAGATTTTGATCGTTATTAGCTTGGTTCTATCTTTCCTCTCCGACCAAAGCAGTTGACCTTGGCATCGACATTGTGTTTCTATTGTGCCATTTTCAGCACTAGCGATTTGGGTTTGATCTTTACTTCTCCTTTTTTTGAAATCTTTCCTGAATTCGCTACATTCTGCTTCAGATTCAAAATTTTGTTTTCTTTCATTCCTTCCCTAATTTTTTGATCCACAATGTCAATTGCTTTAGCCTATAACTACACATCTAGTACTGATAAGACACCAAAAAAACTGCAAAGAGGCGCATTTCCAGCAAAGTTGTTGCATATGTTCTTTTGCTGTGTGTCGTGCTTACTACTGTAGCACTTCTTTCTTTCTTTTTCCGTTGGATGTTATATATACCGAAGGGATATATATTCCGTGCAGCCACCAATCTTTCCGTGTGACATAGACACAAGCTAGAACAATGGGTCGTAGCACATCTTATCAAAGCACGCGGAGTCGATCGTGAAGAAGAGTGCAATTAAAGCTAGTGGAATCTAGTGAATACATCACACGAGGTAGGTAGAAATTTAAGACAGCATATTTAAATTATAAGACGCATGTTCTAACATGATCTTATTCCTGACTATATGATTGATATTTGATATGCTTTAAATTGAAATAATGTTAATTAAAAGAATTGCATGTTATAATTGATGATTATGCCTTGTACATTATGTATGTGAATTGTAAAATGATGTTTATGGTACATGGGTACCATGTCAATATTGATGATGTATGAGTTTAAGTTATAGGATACATCCTTGGTGGGTTATTACCAAATAAGTGAGGATGTTATTCTTGTTATGAAATATATGAACAAGACAATTACCTGCTATTATGATTATTTTACATCCGGGCATAAAGGCCTGAGAGCTATGTTTTAGATAGGCATAAGCCTGGGGATGCTATGCTAGGAGAGTTATGAGGGTTTAGCCACTTGCTCTCCGAAATTTATTATGTTATGAATACCATGCACTATGTGTTGCAAAAAGTCAGGTGGGGCAATCATGAGAAGGCCGCCACTGTGACATCCATAGTCCTCCCCATGCGGACATGGATATTGTGATTTCCACGGAGGATAGTATAGGTGGATTATTGAGCAGTTATCCGGGCGCATTGTACGGATTCTGACTACATGCATAGTAGTCCTTATATTTGGTGCACTATAGTGCATATCCTTGAGGGTTACCAAGAGACACTAGTTAGGCAGTTGTGAGAGACCCAAAGAGGAAAATATTGTATTCATTATGCATTCTGCTCATAGGACATGCATATATGATGGCATTATGATATGCTTTATATGATACGACATGATAATATGCCTTACATCGTTTTCCCAGCAATGGCTGGAGGATTGTGGACCCTGTATGGTAAGGGGCATGAGGATTATGCTGATATACCAACAGAGGCTGGATAATTATGAACCCCACATGATGAGGGGTATGATTCTGAAACCCGGTATAGTTTGGGAATGCAAATTAGGTGACGTTAACTATATTTATAATTTTGTATGTCCTTTAACAATCTTCATATATGTGTATTATTGTTATATTAATATGATTGAGGGAGTAATTTCATATATGTTTTCATATGAGTTAATGAATGGGTAGAATTGTATGCAGAGTATGGTTCATGGAATTGAAGTATTTATTTGATGATAAATAATAAGTAAAGATATCTGATTTATCAATGGAATTATTAATAATGATGAAAACATGTAGATATTTGGTATACAAATGGGTTATTGAGATATGAAACAAATTATAAATTAAATTTAACCTAATTGCTATGGAAATGAATATTCTAATTACTATTGAATAATTAATGTATCTTAAGATTTAGCATGCTTCTTAAACTCCCCTATCAAGCATAGCTTGTTGAGATATTGTAAATGTTTTATGTTTACAATATCTCAGATACAGAAAGACAGGAGAAGATGTACACAACAAAAGGAATCCAGCAACCATACTTCTACGCACAGGTATACATTTTATTTAAAGCTTTTGTATTGTATAGTTAGTCATTTGAATTGTGATATTGGACATTTAATATAATGTTATAGGGGTTATACAAGTGAACCACTGGATGGGTCCTATTTTCAGAAATAAATTTCTATTTTCTAGAAAACTATATATATATATATATATGTATGTATGTATGTATAGTGTGAGCATGAAGGTGACATCTGGGTTTTTGGAAAAATGAATTTTAAAGAAAAATCTTCCGCTGTTTTTGTATTTTAAAAAGTTAGAGGCGCGCCATCTTTTGAAATAATTGCGAAAAATTTTCATGAAAAACCGGGGTGTCACCTAAAGTCACTTCAAGATTAAGGGCGATCCTGTGAAGTTGTCTTTGGAAATCATCAAAAAATGGACCACTATGAAATGAAGAAAGATATGATCAAGTATTTCCTTCTCCTTCCAGCATTTCAGACATCTACTTGCCACTCTAAAATGTCTCTTCTTCATTCTCTAACATGCACTGGGCTATTTATTCCATATGCTTGATCATGCCATTGCTGTAAAGCATCAAAAGCAAGAATGTAAAGAAATCCAAAACACAAAATGCCGTTCTTGAGGATCGATTCATTGTTGGTCCAAATTTCGTTCTTCTCTCAGCATGCAGAAATCTATTTGCCACTATAAAATGTCTCCTCTTCTTGTCTAGCAAGCATTGGGCTTGCTCGGCTATGATCTTGATCAAGCCATTATTATAAGGTTTTCAAAGTAGAATCAAGCCATTACTGTAAGGTATTCAAAGTAGAACAATGTATAGAAAGACCAAACCACAAAATGTCGCTTGATCAACTAAATGTCAGTCTCATATTTCCTTTTTCTCCCAGCATTACAGATGTCTACTAGCTACTCTAAAGTGTCTCCTCTTCATTCTCTAACATGGACTGGGTTTCCTATTCTACAAGCTTGATCATGTCACTTTTATAAGGTATCAAAAGCAAGAATGTAAAGACAGACGGAACTGCAAAACATCATAATTAGGGATCAACTGGATGTTGGTCTCATATTTCCTACTCCCTCAGCATTGTAGAAATCCACTTGCTACTTTAAAATGTCTCTTTTTCATTGCCAAACATGCGCTGGCCACCTATTATGTAAGCTTGATAATGCCACTGCTGTAAGGTATCAAAAGCAAGAATGTAAAGAAAGCCGAAACACGAGGTCATTCTTAAGGATCAAATAAGTGTCTTTCTGGATTTCCTTTTCTTCCGGTCTGCAGATACCTACTTGCTACTCTAACACGTCTCCTCTTCTACGAAAGATCATGCCATTGCTGTAAATTATCAAAAGCAAGAATGTAAAGAAAGCAGAAACACAAAATGCCGTTCTTAAGGATCAACTAACTGTTGGTCCGTACTTCCTTCACCTCCCAGCATTGCAGACATCTATTCACTACTCTGGAATGTTTCCTTCTCATTATCTAACACACGTTGGGCTTCCTAGGCTATGAGCTTGATCATGCCAATTGCTAAATCGAAGTAGAAGAATGTATTGAAAGACCAAAGCGCAAAATGTTGTAAGGATCAACTAAATGTCAGTCTTGCATTTCCTTCTTCTCCCAGCACTACAGACGTCTACTCGTTATTCTAAAGTGTCTCCTCTACAAGCTTGATCATGTCACTGTTATAAGGTATGAAAAGCAATAATGTAAAGACAGAACCGCAAAACATCGTTCTTAAGGATCAACTAAACGTTGGTCTCATATTTCCTTCTCCCCTAGCATTGTATACGTCCACTTGCTAGTCTAAAATGTCTCTTCTTAATTGCCAAACATGTGTTGGCTACCTATTAAATAAACTTGATACTGCCATTGCTGTAAGGTATCAAAAGGAAGATTCTAAAGCAAGCCAAAATACAAAACATCATTCTTAAGGATCGGGTAAGCTTAATACTGCCAATGCTGTAAGGTATCAAAGGGAAGACTCCAAAGCAAGCCAAAACACAAAATATCATTCTTAAGGATCAACTAAGTGTCATTCTGGATTTCCTTCTCTTCCCAGCATTGCAGACACCTACTTTCTACTCTAACATGTCTCCTCTTCATTATCTACCATGAATTGGGCTACCAATTTTATGAAATATCATGGCATTGCTATCAAAAGCAAGAATCTAAACAGAGACAGAACCGAAAAACATCGCTCTTATGGATCAGCTTAATGCCACCCTCATCTTGAGAATAGATCATCCTATAGACTAAATTCCAAACAAAACACGAATCTACCATTCTCTAACACTCGAGTCTCTACAATCAACAAAGGCCAATAATGGCATTACAATCAAATACTCGAATTAATTATACTAGATGTTTTTATCTACTTTCCGCCTTTCTACTTCAATTTGCATCTCATGTTACTTAATGTTCTACTCTTATGAGATCCCAAGCAGCTAGTTTTCCATGCCATTTGACTGAGTAGGAGTTCTTCATCATTGATGGTCAGTTCACTCCATCTATAGCTCATATTTAGCACATAAATGCGAGCAAATCGTCCTATCAAATTATGCATGAAAATGAATTCTAAGTGCAGCTACAACAACTACTTTAGCGAATCACCTTATCAAATTATGCATGAACTTCAATTCTTTGTGAAAATATTGGATTCTAAATGCACAAGCAACTATAACATGGAATTCTAAGCTCATAGTTAGTGCATAAAAGCAAGCAAATCCTCCTATCAAATTATGCAAGAAATTAAATTCTTTGTGAAAACATTGAATTCTTAGTAAAAAAACCTTGAATTCTGAATGCATAGCTAATAAATTCCTAGCATATTCATGGATAAGACCATTCTCATGTTGAGCCCACAAAGAATGATCACTCCTGCTACATACCCAGTTTCTACATTTTTCAAGATCCTATGAAACTGCATGAAATTGAATTCTATGTGAAAATATAGAATTCCAATTGAATAGCAACACAAACCTATCTAAATCGAGTTTTAGCAATCAAATTCCTAGCATATTCTCACTTGACCCAAGCAACCTCATAGTAAGCCCACAAGGAATTACACTATGTGGGCCCACCATGCATGTAGTACCTATTACTGCCATTATTTGGTGGGGCCTCCCACAAATCCAATAATGCTACTAAAGCTATTGGGATGATCCTAACCACTCAAGACAAGAAACAAGCACTTTGAGCTTGTCTACAAGGAGAGTTTCCTTTCAACCAGCCAACCCATCAAAAAGAAGAAGAAATTAAAAAAAGAAAAAAAGATACAGGTAATGCTTCAACGTTCAAAGTTTCCAACAACATTAATATCAGTTTCAAATTTTGGATCTTAATAATAAATAGAACAGTCCCAATAGGCAAGTACACGCTCAAGTGAAGAAGTCCAGGCCCTATTTTTACCTGAAAAAAGTTTATCTACTTTAATTTATTTTTTCGAAGGCCTAAAAGAAGTAGTTAGCATCATTCAAATACATTAATTTATACTGGGTTACCTATTTTGGTACAGAGACCACTAAGAACGCTTGATCTAAAAAAAAAAATCATATGTAAGAAAAAAAAAAAAAAAAAAGGCGTCGACTTCTTTTCACACTCAAGAGCATGTACGCCTACCACACTCTTGAAAAGAAGGCTTGTAGAAGTTATTTGGATTGAGTTCCATCTGCATAGATGCTATCAAGCTTCAGAAATCAAGACCATTCATTTCTATTTCATTTTCAAAGACCTTAAACTATTAGCTAGGATTGTCCAAATTGAAAGTGGTTACACCGACCTAGAAGCAAAGTTCCATGTTCATAGTAAGGCCATCTTACCGATTTAAGATCCCCAAAACGGCTCTTATCTGATAGCAATTCCCTCATCTTCGCCGTCCGTGGATGGTGCATCCACATAGTCCCATCCATGAACTGCACACCGTTGGATTCGCAGGCTTTCAAGATCTGATCAAGCTCCGACACATCCACCGCTGTGGGTTTCTCCAGCAGCACGTGCTTCTTCTTCTGAGCAGCCAAAACCGCCCACTGCACGTGCATGCTAGTGGGAAGTGGAACGTACACCGCATCCACACCCCCGTCATCGAGTACGGCTTCGTAGCTGCCGTAGACCTTCGCGTGATCAGGAAATCCATTCTCAGCCGCGAATCGCTTCGCCTTGTCAATCGACCGGCTACCAACGGCGTATAGCGTAGCGTTTGGGGCGAGTGTTATGGCTCGGGAAAGTTTTCGGGCTATATCGGCGCATCCCAGAATGCCGATACGTATCGGTTCGCCGGCCATTGCTAAGAGAAAGGGGAAGCAACAAGAAGTACAGCGGTTTCTGTTCTTGTTGAAGACGCGATTGGGATATTTTATATAAGAAAATTAGGAGAATACCCCTGTACTTTGAGAAATCTACGAGAATGGGATTTCTTCCTTCACTGTGGTGCATTATCCACCTGTTCAAATGTAAAAGTATAAGTGGGGCCCACATCTAAGCCGTTTATCTTAACCTTCTTTGCTATAGTCCATAGGGATGTGAGAATATTATTATTCAATTAAAAAGCCCTATAGTTTTATGAATTTATCAAATTAAATGTGAAAAATATTCATATAAACACCATCTTTTAAATTAAATAGGATTTTGAAATTCATATTATAAAATCAAAATATAATTATATTCTAGTTACCATCAAGAAAAGCAATTATAACCTAGTTAGATAATCAAAATAAAAAATTAAATTATCATTCTAGCAATACTTTTTGGAAGGACCAAATGTCCCTTTGTTTGTTGGCTTAGGGTTATCTTCAAAAACCCTTTTGCTTATCATAAAACGAGAAAATTCTTAGTTTTGATAGCAGCACTATATTCTATTTTCTTTCAAATAATCCATTTTTTTAACATTTACATTGCTAAATAAATACTCATAGCCCCGCAAACAGACCCTTAAACCTATGATTTGCACGAGTAAAGCTCACTCTTGCACCACTATGCCACGCTTTCACATTCATTTTGTGAACAATGTTGCCAGTTTGATAAAATTGAAAGTAAATTATGATTTTCACTTATCACGATTTTATACAATTTTTATTCCCCAAAAACTAGCCTAGAAAGGAAAACTATGTAGGTGAAATCCACCGTATTAGATTCCTTCAATCTTGGATTTTAGGTACAATCGGGAACCTTCGTTAGTTGGCTTTACACGCAGAATTTTCTTAAAGTCTATCAAGATGGAATTGAATTCTATAGGGAATCCATCTTGACTGGTGCCTCCTAAGTATAACAGTTCATGTTGAAGTCGCCATGCAAATACCAAACAACGCTAGTTCTGGCTATCAATTTGCATTTGGCATAAGGTGATGTAATTGCATACGTCAAACCCTTGACTTGTTGAGAAATTGTACCAAGGCTGACCAGCGATTGTCCGTAAATTTATTAAATTAAACTTTTCTTCTAGCTTTTACCTTTTATTGGCATATAATAATCAAATCTTATCATCACCCCCATTCGCACGAAATGGGCCACCTTTGTCTGACCTGACCCATCCATCTGATTTGGGAGGCTTGGGATGTTTTGTAAGCGAAGAAAAAAAGACCGACAATTGGACAAATATAGCGTCTAAAAATCTGTATTTCTTGCTTGTTCTATGTAGGCTGTTGTTTATACAAAGTTAATATTTCATTTAGCATAACTTTTGGACTAATAGATTAGGGGTGGCAAAATATGATACGACACAACAACACAACTTGAACCCAACATAGATTTAGCGGGTTATGGTCAAGTTTTATCGTGTTCGTATTATTTTTGGGTCTAAAAATCGTATCGTATTCAGGTCAATCAAAGTTAACCCATCGTGTTGACCTGTTTGACACACAACTTATTAATTCATCGTGTTGACCCATCTAACCTGTAAGCTATTAACCAATCAGGTTAAAAATATAAGACAGTTCATCAGAAATCATCCTATATTACTATAATAATATAGGACAGTTCATCAAAAACCATCCTAGTTTTTCAGAAATAGTCCTATATTACTATAATAATATATGACAGTTGTTCAAAAACCATTTTATACTAGTTATTTTATATTTATTTAATTGTGTTATATGAGTCGTGTTGTAACTCATTTAATAATCATGTCCTTTTCGAGTCACGGGCTCTTGACACGATTATTAAGCGGATCGTGTTCATGTTAACTCATATATTATAATGGATTAGTCTCGACACGATATGAACATGGCCCGCCAACCCAAATTGCAAAGCCTATAATAGATTGACATTTGCAATGCATGAACAGGTTGAATCGTCCTGCTCGTGCAAAAGAAGAGCTAGACGGCACCATTCCGCTCTGCTATAACATTTCTCACCAACAAGATTATCATGGCCGACAAGGAATCAAATCGTTCTCCTTTTGTAACGCAAATGATCAAATATAATCTGCCAGTGATTCCGGAGTGCTATTTTTTTGAGTCGTAACAACCGAAAGCAGAGTTGATAGGATCATTCGGTGAATGGAAATTCTGGATGATGGCCATGTAAGTCAAGGGTAACGCTGGCAATGGTTTAGATCTTTAGAAACCAGCATCCACTCAAAATTAGAGCCGTTCTTACCAGTTAGTAAGATGTTCGGGAAGGAAAACAAACTGGCCCCAGATATCACTATCCTTAATAAAACAGCTATAAGGCGGCTGAACAATGCGTGGTCCAAAAGGAAGAGTTGAAAATGAACCTCTTCATATATCACTATCCTTATAAAACAGCTATAAGCCGGCTGAACAATGGGTGTTGCAAAAAGAATAGTTGAAAATGAACCTCTTCTTTTTCTTAGTGCTAAGTTCAGAACGGACGCTTGTTTTTTTTTTTAGAGCTAAAGGTCAGAGGCAAGTGATTATAATAAGATTGAGAATATCAGTTAATCTGGGTTGAGATGAGTTGAGGAGATGATCTAGATAGGTTGAGATTAGTTGGAGGAAATGATTGAAATGATCAATATATGTAACACGCCTAATTTTTTAATTCGTTTTAAGTAAAACGATTAAATTGAAAAGGAGAAATGCAGAATTTATTTTTTAAGATTTTAATTTTTAAGAATAATTAATGATAAACATGAAATTAATCATTAAAATATCAATATTAGTAATATAATTAGACAAAAAAATCCAACAATACTAAGTACGTTAAAATTAGAGTTCAGATGAAAATTTATAATTATTTTAATTAAATTATTTAATTAAAATAAAATAAATAACAAAATAGTAAATTAACTGTATATAGGACCCATCGTGACCACGATGATACACTTTATCAACAATATGTCAGCCATAAATGCAAAACAAATTTTTCATGAAATAAAATGCAATAACTACTCGGATCAGCTGCATCTGGCTCTGCTTGGTCAATGCGCCGGCCGGACAGCGTCGCACCAAAAATTGAGCCGAATGCATTGAATAACGCGTCGAGCTCCCCTATGAACTTCCCCTGTGGCCTTCCCATGCATTTGGATCTTCCCACCGCCGAGCTCCCCTTCGTTTATCAACGCCGGTGCGAAGCCCCCATCTCCAACCTCCTCTCCTTCCCCTCACACTCACTCACCCACCAGAGCAACCACACGCCGCAGTTCCCTCTCCTTTCTGGCTATCTCCTTCCCCTAAGGCGAACCCAAGCGAGCTCCCCTCCATTCACCGGCATTTGCGTCCCCCCCTTTATGTGCAATCTTCCCACCGATGTTCTTCTCCAACGTAGAAATCCCGATCTCTTTCCCCGCTGGTGACATGTATAGGGGTTTTCTCCTTTTCCCATTATAGTTCCAGTCCTAGGAGGCAATCGCTTCAAGGACGGCTGGGTGCCGCTGGAACCCCTCTCTCTGTTTCCCTTGCCGACCGGCTCAGCCAACAAGCCAGGCACGCATGCACCCTGCCATTCTCCCCTGCTCCTTTCTTCTTGGGCGCGGCACCTCACTAGAGATCCCAAAACATCTCGCGTGAAAACCCCTTTCTCCCGTCTCTTCTTCGGGTTTCCTAGCAATCGAGCAGTGGTCACCATTGGTCCCTTCCTTTCCCTTTTCCCCTATTTTCCCTCTCTCCGACATAGACTAGTCGACACGAATGTAGGCGGCCACACCAGCATTTCCCCCTTTTCCTCTCGCCTCCCCCCTATTGGGTTTCCCTTGAGCACAGTCGGCTAGCTACACGGGATTGCCTCCCTCCCCTATTTTCTTCTTCCTTTGGCGAGGTTGATCGAAAATGCCTTCCCCTTTTGCCCTTCATGTCTCCCTCGTTGTGGTTATGCATCGGGCAGTGACCGTGCCAAAGCCACCGGCCACCACCACACTCCCCACTTCCTCTCTCACTCTGCTGCTTGGCACAGGTGGGCCCCACTACCTACATCCCACCCTTGAGATTAGATCTCTTCTGCCACCCAATCTAGGAGGGCTCTCATAGATTCGAGATAGCCATCGGGATCCTTGCAATGCGAGAAAACAACTTCTATTTTTTTGTTCATTCATCGAAGAAGATATGATAGTCAATCGTGACCAAATCCTTGTTCGGACGTCAGATCATCTGATCTATGACCAATTCTACCATCTATCACGATCTAAATAGTTCATCATGATCCTTGTGATGCACAAATGAAGATCCATAATCTAGATTTTGATTGGAGCGTTGTTGAGGCGATCTGACCGATCTTGATCAACGATTGAAATCAATCAAGGTTACAGGTACACATTGGATCTAATTCAATGATCTACATAGTTCAAATGATTCATAAAGATTATTTAATCAAATTTACTAATATATTCTTTGATTTGAAATGATCAGGTGGAGAATTATGGCCAGATCAGTACGGATAGCTTAGATCAAGCACCTTTAAGATGAATAGTTGACAATTCGATGACACAAATGATCGAATATTACTCAAATTGACATACGTGAGGTAGGATTATTATCCTAACCATTCAATTTCATTGAATTGACTATAATTAGTTGTAATTGAGTAAGATTTATACCTGAGCGTACCTGATTAGCCTATTAGATGATGAATTACGTGAAGTTAACTTATTATGAACATGATAATCCTAGAATACGTTAAGATTTGAATCTAACAAGTACTGGTTGCCCCAATTTTGACGTGATTTGAATTATCAACTAACCTAGGGGGCTCCAGCTTGAGATCTCATGACTGTGAACTATTGGATTATTTTAAAACATAATATATTGATAAATGAGAATATAATCTTTACTTTATAACTAAGAATCTAACTTAGATGAAAAGCTTGGATTTTAAATTTGACCTGGATATGATGTATATCCAAGTAGCAGGACTAGGCAAACTGAATCCCAGAGTTGAGTTTGATTGTAACTTGAGAGGTACAAAAGAGTGGTGTTTCATCTAAAGAAGGTGATGACACTTAATATTAGCACATTTTCTATTAAAATGGATTTCATCTCACTAGTTTCATGATTATAATAGATATTATGTATATGTATTGTTACACTAAGACCTTGATGAGATTATTATCCAACAAGTATACATTTCACATTTACATAAGCACTTTGATTTTCACATTTCCACAAACATATGACTTTTATTATATAAATATAATGATTTCATAAGTGATAGTTGAAATATATGATTTTGAATATGATTTCACTATTCATAGAAGGCATTGGTTTCTAACGATATCTTTATCGTATAAGACATTGGATGATTTGTTTTATCATGTATATTTATTCATGGATTCACTATGGAGTCTTAGCAGCTGATCCTTAAGGACTGCCCTCGAGAAAAGGGCAGTGCTTTAAGATGGCAAGCCATAAGTGCTCCTGAATTTCATCTTCATTTTCTTGGCTCTAAGATGTTGAGCGATTTCTATGATTTTATTAATATTTTGATAGGTATTTCTACCCAGTGGATGCTATGCTAGAAGGGATTTTAGGATTGGTCATTGACTTTATAAGATGATAACTATTCACCTCATTGAGAGACAAGTATCGTAGAGAATGGTATTATGAATAGTCTACACTACAGTTTTGAACCATATACATGTAAAACGGATACTTAGTCTCCCATTCTAATATCTACAGCATATCGATCGATATGGTTAATATATATTTTCATATAGTACTGTGAGCAGACTAGAATAGATGTATCCTTAGGTACTTATAGCATAATGATGCTTGGAGGATTGATATGAGTACCTATGACCAGACATGCAATTGTATAGTGCACTGATGGGACCTACATGTTAGGTTGTTCCTCATCAATGATATGCATATTTATATTGATATATTCTTGAGTTTTAAATACTCTTTATTAATATATTCATGGGCCTTGATGTTTTGTATTATTACTTATAATACCTTGGTTTCACGTGCTTTTCATGATTTATTTCACCCTTTTTTATCATTATTATTGGAAACCATATTGGCTTTGTTTTCATATAAAAATTTCTTATCACTCTGGCACCTAGATTATGTATTGCATATTTATTTTCTTAATTTATTATTATTATTATTATTAAATGTCTATGTACCTACCAAGCCTAGCTTACTGAAGCATTGTTGTTTTTGCAATGCCTTAAATATTGATAAAGACAAATAAGAGTGATGAAGGATCAGGAGAGTAGTTGATTAATACATCTTCTGTTGAGGGTATAGTTTAATCACACTTAGACTGTAAATGTACGTTGTGTATTTGGACTTTTATTTATAATGATGCAAGAATTGTGCCTGTCAACTAAATGGATCATGAAGAAGTAAAATTATTTCTAAATGGTTTATTTGAAAAATAAAAATTTTATTTATTTTTTAATATTAAAAATAGACTAAATTATAAATAAATAAATAAATAGTGAGTTGAAGGCTGACACTTGGGGTTTTTAAATGAATTTTATTTAAAACATTTCGTTGTTTGTTTTCTATATTGTTTTCAAACCTGAGGTCCCACATTTCAAAAAGAATTTAAAAACTATTATAAAATCTTAGGTTATGACAGTATGGCTTGTTTCCAACAAGCAAAATATAGGAGTGGGGTTGAAGTTTGTGATATGACAAAGTGGCTCTCTTTTACACTAGGAATTAGATGAGATGACTAGAGAGGTGATATGCTGACCACTAACAATGAGTTGAGATGAGATTGGGATTTCTCATTTTATGTTGAATATCATTAATAGTAAGTTCGGATGAGATGGTTTTCATATCCTTTCATCACAAAGCACCACTAATAGAACTGATATGATATCATAGTTTAAAAATTCAAAAACTCAACTTGCTTGAAAGTCAAGCAAGTCCAGTCAACACAATGCCACTTGTGGGTAAGTTGAAAGTGCTCTAGTTGAAATTTAAAACAAAATTTTGCATGTGTAATCATTCATAAGTTAATTAGAATGCCTTTTTGTTGTTGAGAGGTTTTTAGTTCAAATCTCTGCTGAAACAAATTTCTTTCACTATGTAGTGAGTTGACTCAATTTACTACCGAGTGGTACAACTCAGATGAATTTTTCCAGTTAATAGTTGAGTTTTAGAAGTATATTATCTCATCTTATCTTAACCACCACTAATAGTGAGACGAGGAGATATTACTTTATTTCATCTCAAGTCAAGCATCAATAACACTAATACGCCTCATATCATGTCACTCAAGTTAGATTATCTCGTCTCAAGCACTACTAACCCCTGCAAGAGTCACGAGCTAGTACGAGAATCAGCCTCTAGGGCCGACCATTCTACTTCATGGAAATTCTCGACCCCCAAGTTGTTCACCAGGGCAACATTGAGCTCCGAATTGGGTTCATTCCCCAACCACGAGAATGATTCCACTTCTACAACTGATCGCCTAATAGAAACAAGAGAAGGTAGTTCTGCTCCAGATTAGGTAGCCTATGTTCCTCCAACAGGCCCCACTAAGAGGTCTTCCCTTCAATGTCATACTAGCAAAAAACAATAATGATCCAGTCACAGAACTCCTAGCCGAAGCAGAGACAAGAACGCCCTTCTGTGTAGGAATGAACGAGTTCAAATCGAATCTCGATCATATCATTGGGCGTGGCTGCTAGTTCTGATAGAAAGAGACATAATCGAAGGAGACGACATAAGGGAGCCAATGGCAGAGATCAGCAGGGATAGATCCAGGAGCAGGGGAGTGATCGGAGGATCTGACCGGCGAGGTAAGGCAAGAAAGACGCAACTTAGTGACACAGCCATTGGCGAAGCAAGCGATGAACAAGAAGAAAGCAATGAAGAAGAAGAAGAAGCAGACAGAAGAAGATCATATCAGAAACGAAGAAGAATATATAATGAAGAAGAAGCCTACTTTCACTTTCGTCGCTGTTCTCGTGGCAGTAAAGCATCCATTGTTGGTGCTTTTCATTTTATCTTTTACTCATTGATCATGGAAGTTGTTCTTCAATTCACGGAGACTTCATCATTTTTCTCTAGATTTATCAATGCCATCCCCATCTGTTGCATATTGGAACATTATCTTTTTGCTCTTCAAACAATCACCATCTGCAGTCCAACATTTCTCCCTGATCTCCCTCACTATTTCGTCTTCAAACGACGATCTATCTATGCTGTTTCATCTAAAGCTTGATGCTCGCCCAACACTCTTGAGAGCTTTGTCAAATAAATTACTGACGTGGATGTTTCACGACTCATATGAGAGTTGTGTCATCTGATTTCCTTATCAAGAGATAAATCTCATTTCATTTGCCTTTAATCCAATATCTTCTGATGGATTTGGCTTTCAATTTTCATTGATCGTCTAAACCATCTTGAATTGCTTCAATCATCTTACGATTTCCCTATCAATGTACTGGGATATGATGCCCATTATTACGGATTTGTTACCTGTCAAATTGCAATCAAGTTCGGCTCATTGGAGATTATTTTGACGATCTTGGCTTGACTTTCATCTATCACGGAAGTCTTCTTTGACTTGAGATTATGCTTTTTTATTTATTTTTTAAAGAATATATTCTTCATTTAAAGCATTTAATTTGCAAGCTGATGTGAAACTTATCTTTGCATCAGCTTGAGGGAGATGTTAGAATATGATGTAATCCATTGATTACTGCTGATATTCTCAGCTGTAATCATGTAATTACAACAGCCATTCACTGCTGTAACCACAATATAATTCGGTGGTTAGTCAACTTATTGTGTGTATGTGTATATATATATATGTGTGTGGGTACTTGTAATCCTCTTTAATGATGAAGACTGCTACAATGTAGCTTGTAACATTACACAATGCTACACCTCTCAATATTAAAAGAATATTGTGCTACTGGCAATTACAAATAGCAGAAATTGCAAATGCATACAAAGTCAACCCTTATTACTTGGATGATCACTAGGAACTGCTTGCGAAATGGGGACAAACTGACCATTTTAGAGCTAATCCTCGAGTCATACGTGTGAATTGGGAAACACCGCCTAACAGAATGGTAAAACTCAACTTTGACGGGGCTTCTAAAGGAACCCCGGGACTGGCAGGTGTTGGTGCGATTTTAAGAGATTCTGATAGGCACTTTATAGTTGCAGTGCCTTTTTTAACAACAGGTCCAATAACTACGTAGAATGGGAAGAACTTGGACAAGGGTTGAAGCTTGCCAATGACTAGCATATTTCTCACTCGATAGTCTCTGCAGTCTTGAGGCGGTTTTGCAGGGTTTACCAGGCAAGGCGAGGCGGAAGTCACATGGGAGTGCCCAAAGAGCTGGAAGGAGTGTTCTATACGGAGGCACATGGCATCTACTGTTATATCATCCCATACATTCGATGAGGGGAATGTAATGGCTAATATGCTTGCTAATAGGGTTGTAATTAATCAAGAAAATCGTATATGGCTGGGAGATCCTCCTGCATGGATGGTTATAGGACGTCTCATGGGCATATATTATGGGCTCCACTAGAGCCAGACGTATTCAATATTAGTCCTTAATAGACCTTCTACCAAAAAAAGATGTAGGAGAGAATATGAAACATATTTTCCACCTTTTCCCTCTCTTATTTTTTTTATTTTTTTTGGTACACTAGAATATACTAAGGAGAGGAATAGAAAGGCCCACACCCAGAAGGAAAATGTGAGGACCCAGGTTTTCACATGTGTTTTAAAAACCCCGAGTATCATTTGATTTCAAGACGAACAAAGTAATTTTGAAAAAGTAAGACAATTGTATATAAACCCCAAGTCTATCTAGTTACAACTCATAGCCTAACTGTAATAATTACAAATACATATCCAAAAGGAAGATCATATACGTACATTTATACTTCTCTTCTCTTCGTTCTCTTGATCGTAGCACTAGCATTTTCTGATGCTTCTTCTAGTCCTTTTGGAGCTAATCTGTAAAAATAATATATTTAGGTGAGCATTTATCATACTTAGTAGGTGATCTAATACCACTATTTTAAAAATACGGTATGCAACATGCATGGTTTCAAAAGAGGCTTTCTATGTAAAACATCATGTAACTTCTTTTTGTGTAAACATACATTTTTATGCATAAATCATAAGCTTGTTTGCACATTTTCAATCTTGAAAGCTTTTATCGAAATCCAAAAATCAACAATATAAATATCACAAAAATCATAGAGTAGTAATCACATAATGAATCATAAACTAATTATAATTATGAAATTCTTAAAATAGTAATCGGTCAAAACAGATGATGATAATATCACTATAGATATTATGTACATCGGTTTCTCGGCGAACACATCAAGCCAACTGGTCATGAATACTCATATACGATCATCTCAATGCTATATGCACATCTATAAAACTGAAATAAAAGGGCTAACTATGCTCACAATTAGAACACATATGGAATCGTGTGATTCTGGTATCTGGAGACCAACCCACCATAGCCTTAACGACGACTATGGATGTCCTCGAAAAGAGTGATATGAACACTTCCAGTGGTCATCCCTATTTACTACAGCAGTCGAGGAAAGGACAATGTCATTTTTGCAGTGATACCATCTACTTTCTATGGTAGAGGCCGGGAGGCCAACCCCGTACATAAACAACCTCTCACCATAGTGCCCACCAGGCTCAATAGCCCAAAAAAATATAGATACATGAAACCCCAATCTCAATCATTGTAAATCATGCAATCTATGCAATGAGTTTCATAACATGTGAGCAATGCATATATTCTGAATCTCAATCATCACAAATTGTGCAATTTATGCAACTAATGCTAAAACATGTATGCAGTGCTTATATAAAAACTATTTACCAAATAAGCAATTACATGTAAGATCATAAGAAAAATCTACATACTCATTATGAGAATATCAAATAGCAAAAAGCATACTAAACACGGTCATCAAGATTAAATAAATTAATTAGAGTTTGGAAATGTATTTAAAAACTTAGCAGTATCAGACTACCTACCTCGATAGTCGTTACTTAGCTCGTGTTGCTCTACAATTCGAGTCCTAGGATACCTTTATGGGGTCCTGGATGTTGTTCAAACATAAATCCAAGTATTATTTCTAGATTAATAGCTAGATCTATGCGATTTGTGGGTTTCTAGCAGTTGCTTTACATGATTTTTGGGTTAATCCTGGACTAATGATGTCCTGAGGCATCTAATAAGTTAATCAATGAGATCCGATCGTAGTTGATCTAGTCAATCCATGAAATTTTTATGGTTTGTAAGCTATAGTCGCCTTGAATAATCTCCTGATCTTCAATTTTAGTATATAAGTAGATCCACATTGTAATTATGAACGCAACGGTTCTTTTAGATCGTCGATTGGAGTTGTATAGCTTTCTTAATTGCATTTCTAGTGTTGCGAATCCACGGACGAACCATATTTGTTCATATAGGGCCCGCACATCACGGTTCCCAGGACCCTCCGCATCCCGGTCGAACCAGGACTGATCCCGCACACCGCGCGTGCCCGAAGACTATCCCAGGGGGTCCATTCCGGGCTCGCGTTACATGTTGCGTCCCTGGGACGAGTCTGGTTCGAGGGTTTTGGATCTAAACCCAACTTTCTCTAGCGATTTATAGCCGGGAAATACCAGATCCAGCATGGATCTAGTCTAGAAGAGAGGAAAATCAGAGAGGGAGACGAGGATCTTTCCTGGGCAGCCTGAGATGGGGCCCCTTTTTGCTAGTGGTGCGATTTCTCCATGCTTGGCGGAACCCTAGGATTGAAACAGCAGGAAGAGGAGGGGAAAATGTTGATCGAAGGGAGAGGAGAAAGAGCTTTTTATAGCTAGTGAAGGCGGTGCCGCCATTTTTTCCGGAGCCACACTGCAGAGGCAGTGCAGTGCGTCAACTGGAAGAGGAAGGTGGGGGTGTCGTTAGTAAAACGACTCCCTGTGTTTTCGAGCCGTATTGTTTTTAAATGAAATTTTCAAAAATGCCCTCTATCTTCAAAAGTCCATAACTTAGTTATACGAACTCCGTTTCCAGTATTCTTTGAGGCGTTGTATTCTATTTCGAGCATAGAATCTAATTATACGGTATTTCTGATAGATTCTTTCATTTTATATTTTAATTAAAATAAAACATTTAATGTAGTTAATTACATATATTAATTTTTAAAATAAATAATCTATATCAATTTAGTAAATGACAACATATAGTTGGTAAAATGATACAAAAGAGCTTAAAATTTTTGAGTTATTAAGAAAATGACCCAGATTACAAGGTTTTGGAGAATTTTCTTCCTCTAGCATCATCCAAGAGATTTAAAGAAAGTATAAAAAAAATAAAAATAAAAATTGAGCCTTCCAAATCTCAAAACAAGAATGATCAGCAGCATGCACAGCAAAGAGGTCCGCAGACCATTTCCTTCCTGAAAAACGTGCTCAAATCTCACAGGTAGAACTTGGGGGAGCACATTATTGACTGACATCATAGACCTTGTTTCACATTGCATTTCCTTTCCTTCCGCAGCAAGTGGCCTCACCAGCCGAGGAGAGATCAATGAACTGATCACTAGGAGGGAATCTCCACTGAACTTGGGATGTGAGTTTTAGTTTTAAATTTAGATTTGTAACTCATCCCATTCAAAAGCATGCTTTCATATTGAAGAGTGCAGTGCGACTATTGAATATGCAAGTGTTGATTATCCATTTCCATTTGCAGATGATGATGTAATTGCATACGTGAAATACTTAAACTGTTGATAAATTATCAATTCAGCCACCCTGACCTAAATAGAAAGCAATTACCAATCGTCAATTCTGGCTGCAATGTGAGATTCAACCCTCTGACCCACAATGGAAGAACCAATTGTAATTATGTATATAGTGTCAATTAAACCGCATGGGTCACGTTGGAAGAAGCAAAGAGGAATCCTATGGAGCGCACCCCATTGAAGTGCATGTGTACAACAGCACTTAGGAGTGAAGGGACCCCGCTTTGGATGATCGGAACCGTTCATTCATTTATTAGGTTTTCGGACATGTTTAAACAAAAAAAATATGACTACTGGATAATTCTAACATTTATTGTTTGTATAGAGTTTCTAACCATCAGTCCTCTACCATCATTTATTGAGTTTTCAGACCTTAGAACCTGCACAATTTTGGATTAATAGACATCGAGAACCGGAATTATCGGATAAGTGCACTAAATCATCCAGAGATGCTTCTGTTCATCCAAAAGTGGGGCTCTGCATGACAATTCTTCTTCATTGAAATGCTTAGGATCCTTGAATGATCCAACATGCAGACCCATGGGCCGGATGCCCATCAAAATGGAATGGGCAGTTTACCCATCGAAGTTTAAAGGTCTAGGATCATCAGATCTAGAAGACCCAGACAATATAAGATGTTGGATTAGTGATCAGGTGTCAAAATAACGGATTCGATCGTGCCCACTCATGCTACCCATACATAATCACATATAAAATAGGAAAATGGGCTCCATGAACTGGATTCTTTGTGTTGGTTTGGTGCCTTCATCAGGGGCTTGGAAAGGCATTTTGGCTTGGAGGAAGGCCAAAGAGCAGATACAAGATGAGCACCGCTGTTTTAAAGGAAGTTGGGGGCAATAGAAGGCAAAAAACCGAACTTGGCCAAGTGCTGATGCCCAATTATACTTGGGGAATTCCAACGAGAGAATGGACCGAAATTGTGACCAAGTGCAGATGAGAAAATGACAACAAACTAGCTTATCAACCAAAAACAGAAGAAGAAACCATATTTTACGGTGAGATTACAAAGATGAAATCAATAGCCTGATGGTAGAAAAACATGCAAGAAATTGATCACACAATGGTGCAAAAGCAATAAAAAGCAGCACTGGCCCCAGACTTAAAAACCCAATTTAAATGACAAGAAGAAGGAGATAGTTGTAAGCTATAGGAAGTCAATGTATTTGAATAATTCCTAATAACTTGTTTTGGGCCTGTGAAAAATCAATAAGAAATGGGTGGTCCCTTTTTCTATTCATGAAAATAGAATGCATCCAATGAATATGATATTTGAATGGCATAGATCTATGTTACAAAGTTTTACCATGCATAAAAATAAGGCGTGGACTATTTCTTCCCTCTCTAGAAAGTGTAAGTTTACCAGGATTCTGTCTCTTTTTGCTAAATAATTCCGTCAAATTTATGAGGCTGCTAAACAGTGGTGGTCCAGAAAAATGTGTCCGCAAAGTTCCATTTGTATACTTATTTGAGTTATGGTCCTGGTGCCTAGTTCAAAATGAACCTAGACGGGTTATTCTTCCCGTGGGATACTCGGTTTGTTCTTTCGAGAGCCAAAGGTGAGGAACTATTGATGATAAGACCGAGGTTCGAGATGGTCAAAAAACAAAGCACGAAGAGAAAATACAATAAAATAGAAGAGGATTGAAATTGAACAAGAGATTTAATACGCTGATTGCCTCTTCATTTGCTGATCTGGGAATGTGCTGGCCAGGGTTAATCTAACGGCTTTGATTGTGACTACATGACGCATGTTGGCCCCAATTAGTATATGTTATTGAGGAACGCAACTGTTTCTTCCTTAGGAATCACTGTGTATAAAGAACTGGATTTTGTGTTGTTGACGTGCGGATCTGTAACCATGGGCTTGGCAAGGCAATTTGCGTTAGAGTAAAGCCCATTATTTAATGGTGAGCCATTCAAAACGGTATGGTAAGTTGATCCAATGTTTATGTGCTCACTTGATAAATTTGATTACGTAGTAGAAGATACCAATCAGCACTCGTGGATGAAGTTTCTCTAAATGATCTAGACAATGAAAAACCCAGTTCGATATGTCCAAGATTAAACCGTTGTGCGTCCCTTAGACTCAGATTTGAAGGCGTCCACCTTTCTTTTCATCTGGCTCATTTTTTTATTTTTATTTTAAAGTTGCAATGATTCATTCAAATGAAAGAAACCATACAACAATAGTGCTATAGTTTGCATTTTTTCTCATACAAAATTCCTCTCATATTATTCAAAGGAGTAAGATCAAGAACTGGAGAATGTGCACCGATCCAGCGGTCAGACGATGAGACCCTAGTTGCCAAAAAAGTTTGCAGCCTCATTTGTTTCTCTTTTAAACCTGACGCAGCATCCAAGTGCAATCCTCCTAAATTTGCATCCCCCTCCAAGTGGTACAGCTTCCCCTCATAGCATTTCACGACCAAAGAAGAGTCCCCATATATCTGCAAACAAGTAAACACCCAAATCAATTGCTAGCTTAGTTGCATCTTCCCAGTTATCTCTTCAAATTCTCTCTGCCCCAACTGCACCTGGGTTAACCAGGGCCGAACCGTTAAAGCTTAGCTGTGCCTCCCCTAGATTTGGGGGGATCCAGCTTACCTTAAAAGCTCTTCTCTTGGCCTGCACCAGGTAATCTGAGAACGTCATTTTTTTGCATCTGGTCAAAATGGAATAAAGGGCATGAATCAAGAGAGTTTATTGTCTCAATAGTTCTTGCATTCGAGTTAATAAAGGCCGCACGCCAATCTGCCTGCCCTCCTTGTAAGATCTTATTCCTTTCAGCCTAGATAACATCAAATACCAGAGTACAAGCACTGGGCACAGGAGAATATTTACTCTGAACTTTTTGTTACCAACATTAAGACATTGTAATAGTGCCTCCTTCATCGAGATACAAGCAGAAACATCATGTTGAAACTCCTGCTTAATATACTGCCAGAAGAAACTCACATGCTTACATTTCAAGAATAGATGCAATGCAGTTTCCTTACCTCTCCACATGGCACACAAGATTTACAGCCCTCATTCAACCATTTAATTTTACTTATAACTGGAAGTTTATCAAAACCACCTTCCAGAATGACGCTTTGATTCTGGGTTGAGTTCTAGCATGCCAAGTATCTTTCCATAAAGCAAGGTTATCGAATCCAGAATTACAAAGTGAATTAAAGGCATATTTAATAGAAAAGTTCCCATCTAACTCAGGCATGCAAATGATTTTATCTCTAAGAGGTTGAAATTACCTAACATTCAGAAAAGAAGAAGAAGAAGAAGAAGAAGAAGAAGAAGAAGAAGAAAGATTAACACCTTGTTGGAGAACAAGACTTCTTCCATGGGCCGCACAAAGGTGACAAGAATAACATAGTCTATACCACCAGCGGTGAAGTATCGCCAAGGCCCACAATTTGCCCATTCTTACAATTTGTACGCGGGGTTTCCGATGTCCAAAAGCACACGCTAGATCCTGCTTTGTGATCTAAACTGTTCATCTGCTGGGTGTGTCGTTACGTGTCTAGATGGGCGGCTAAAAAATGTAAGCAGGACTTAACTTTTTAACTTCTACTGATTATAAACTAGTCATCTGGTGGACACCTCTTGAATATATGGGCTTCGGCGCATGGCCTTTCAAGATAGGGCTAATAGATGGATGGCATAAATCACCTGGATGGTTTGAATCAATAATTAAGTGGGAGCAACTTCCACTTTGACATTGGCATGAACCGCATGAAACCACAATTTTAGGACTTTCTTGTCTGCTAGAGAGGGACTAAATCTTAGGCGGCTTCATGGGTAGTGCAACAAAACTTACACTGCCAAATCCGATCTCTCTCTCTCCCCCTCAATCAGACGGCTAATCCGCCCTGATATAAAGAAAACAATCCTTAGAGTACTAAATACAGATTTACCAAAACCATCGAAAAATAAAAACCGCTCAGATCCGTCAATATCAAAAGACGCAAAGGTATGTGGAGAAAAGAAAAGTTTAGGTGCCACAGCTATAAATATGGGGGCGACTGAGAAAATGATTTTTTACCAGCAAAAAGCCTCCCATTAAATCTTAAAACTCTGCCAATAAAAATATTTGCTGTTAATCTCTCTCTTAATCCCTCTCTCCTACTCACACACATGTGCAGGCGCATGTGTACATGCCTGCTACTAGTGTTAGTTAAGTCGTATAGTTGTTTGTGAAGTTACAATTGTTCGGTAACATACAGTCCTGTCATGGTCTCAGTAGTCTCCCAAACAGAGCCCACTTAAAGTTAAACGCCTCAGATCGTCCGTAACATAGAGGACCACTTGAAGTTTCAGCTGTCACTGCAATGTCTTCTAGCCTTCACGGGACTATCATAAAATTTCTCCTCTCTCTCTCTCTCTCTCTCGTCGGCAATTGTTTTGTTAAATCGTAATCACTAGTGAAGTCGCACATGCACACTGTGGCCGCGCATCTTGCTTGGGATGTCAACCTAAATCGACCTTTTAAAATGACAAATGCAACCCTAAATTATGGATCTGTCCATACATACTTGTCCATATGCAGTCTCAAAATGCCAAAAGGAATATTCATTCTCAAACATTGCTGGTCTCAAATTGACCGAACTACTTGCATCTTATAAAATGATTAAAATGGCACGCCTTCCTATTAAATAATCGATAAGTACACAAAAATGTTTGTTAAGCAAAACAAACAAAGAACCTGGCCTAGTTCCTTCAGAAAACAAAGGATTAAAACAACTAAGCAAGTCTCAAATCAGGCAGCAATCTCGATGATCTCAAAAGCCTTGTCAATTTATGCTTTGTCTCCATCCGCAATCGACTGAGCTTTCCTACGAAGAGTTGCCCATTTGCAAGTTGTAAAGGACAAGTTTTCGTACAAAGACTTGTCCACTTGCTAGTTGTAAAGGACATTACTCAGAACAGATGAGAAAAAACAACGGTAGTAATGCAAATGTCTTCTAGCTAGCGCAATAGTGCACGAAGGGCCAGGGTTACCTAGTAGGTCACGAGTGAGAAAAATGAATGATAGAATCACCTGAACTACACTGTTCAATCAAAGAACAAGATAGCCGATAGGTCGTCATATCAATCTGAGCCAAAAATTTTATGTATCGACAATTTTGGTATACATATAGCTAATGTCAGCTCCAAAGTCGTGATATATGCAAAGTTGGTAATTTGTTCGCCTTTACATGCCAATATAATTTTTTATTTCTTTCTTTTTTTTAAAATTTATTTAACCGCGTATGTTTGGCATTTTTATTGGCACATCTCATCTGATATCTACGATGATATATTTTGTAATATCTGAAATATGTATCATATGTTCTATGATATCTTGTGTAATATCTGGGATATGTGACATATGTTTTGTGACATCTCTAGTGATACCTTTGATGATTTGTCGTATTATATGTAAAGTTGATAATTTGTTAGCCTTTACATGCCAATATAACTTCTTCTTTTTTTCTTTCTTTTTTTCTTTTTCATTTTTTGTTTGAAAGTTAAACACACTTACTCCCTATGCAAAGCCTCAAGCCTTAATCACCCAGGCAAGAAAATCCTACTTACGTCATTTCATTAGAAGGCCTTGGTACTACCAATATTGGACCAGCATGGTCGATATACCACAATTTCGGACCGAGAGTGTAATTTTTGTGCACTCGTTATATTAGTCAACTACAATAACCAGGTTGACAGATACCATCATATATCCCCGATATCATTGTTATGATATCATTGTTTCGTTATATGGCTTTAGAACCTGAGCCATCTATAACAAGACTACGAAGATGAAGAAATCAGAACTAAATGGCGGATAGGTCTCTCTTACATTTTATGGGTCCATATCAGATATTACTCTCACTCATATTCGGTATTAGTCCCGATAAACCTGGAGTACATGCACTAACAGTTATACCTCAAGTAGGCCTATATTTCAGAGAATCTAAAAAGTCTAACTCCAAGGGGAGCCAATAGTTGCCAACAAATATTTAATACAGTTGGTCACAGTCACCAGATAACGTCTCCCCTAAACTATGTTTGGCCGCAGGTTTGACCGTCGCTTGCAAAGAAAAACAGTAGAAGAAGAAAAAGAAAGAAAGTGTATCGTCAATAATTAAGTTGTAAGTCATATTGACTGTTTCCAAATGTACAGCGACTCGGAGCTCGTTCTATCCAGCCCTCCACAATCCCATAGAGACAAAGGGGTCACGGTTCATCTCAGATGGAGGATAATCTGTATATTAATTTTCTAACGATGATTTATCATAATATTTTATTATCGATGATACGTACTGATATAAGTTATGAATCAATTTCATCGAATTTCACTGATGATGCAATATCCGTCATGATGATTGATGGAGACCACAGATAGCCTTCCGTCACCGGTGCAGACCATCTTGCATGCTTCGCATTAGAAGTGAAGAACCGATCACTTACGTGAAGAAAATGATGGAAGAAGCTAGATACTAAGAGAAAAACTGAAACCTATCTCTCTCTCTCTCTCTCTCTCTCTCTCTCTCTCTCTCTCTCTCTCTCTCTCTCTCTCTCTCTCTCTCTCTCTCTCTCTCTCTCTATGCATTTGGGCTTTGCAAGTGGGGAGTTGATTTGCATGCAGAGGGATTAGTGGCTTTGGAGTTTTGCACTTCTTGTAACCGCATGTAGTGTTTATGGAAGCAATTGTTATGATAAGAACAGGAGGAACAGTACTCTTAGTGAAGGCTTTCACCAATTGGTAATCCGACCCATTCATCTGATTTTCTTGATTACTGAGATCTTGTATCCTAAAACTCACGTTGATCGGATGATTCTATCGTCCGAAAATAAAGGACTGATGAATTAAAGAAGAAGAAATAGAAACAAGTTAATGTCTGCATCAACCTAATGCGGGACCTACTTCTCCAGTGACCAGGTCCTACAGCGGCTAGCTTTTTTTAATTGTAAAGAAAAAGGAGTCACTTACAGGAGATACCACTAGTCTCCCAACTTTATTGAATTAAAGAAGAAGAAAATTAAAGTAATTCCGATGCTAATTTGTCTGTATGAGATCCATAAACATTGTCCCAAAATAACTTCAAAATATTATCAATCATGTTTCTATTACGTGTTGATGATATTTCTATTTAATTGTGACAGACTTATTTTCCATTATGACTATTCATTGGACTGATCTGAAATTCCATCATTTTTCAAAATAAAATTTCCATAACTACTTTTGGAATTTCTAAAGAATAAAAAAATGAAATTTCCCGAAATTATGGCTTAACAGCCAGAACAGGCCCAAGTGGTTCAGCACGAGCATAATTGACCTGATTTGGTTAGAATTTTGGCTGAAATATTTTAAGGTTAAATATGTTTCGTTTATCGTTTTTGTTTTGAGAATTTCAGCCAGAAAGGAATGGAATTGACAATAATGATTAGGTCGATTATCAATCCATGCACCCATTACATGTTGATGAGATCCATGTGTAATCCTGCATGTGCATAATACATCCAAACCAACCCGTCTGGCCGTCATTACTTGTATAGAAGTAAAAATTTGTATTATATAGAAATAAAAGAGATTTTATTAGAATCCCACTAAATCATTTTTAGCTTATAGTCATACTTAACGAGTTTAAGTTAAGATGAGGAGGCGAACAATATGGTCAATCGTTTAATTGGCCAATGTATCAGCCATTATGTTCCCTTAATGAAGATGTGGCCCATCTTCTAGTTTCACTTACTCCTCAAGTTGTTGGCATTCCTTCCTCATTATCTAGATGTTCAAGTTAACGAATTTCTTGTTTCAATGACTTCAAAATCATCTTGAACCGTAGATCTTTATGGTAGATTAGGTTTAAGTTATTTATTGGAAAAATAGCTAAATTACGTGAGGAATTTTGACTGCAAATGTGAGGGGAGCCTTGGCGCAACGGTAGAGTTGTCACCGTGTGACTTTGAAGTCATGGGATCAAGGCATGAAAACAGCCTCTTGTGAAATGAAGGTAAAGCTGTATACTATTAACCCTTATGGTCCGCTCTTTTCTCAGACCCTGCATACCTGGGAGCTTCATGCACTATGGCTGCCCTTTAAATATGATCATTTTTCTATTCTTGCTAAGTGAAAAATAGCATCTAGTAGTATAAATAAGAGAAGATCATTGAGCTGTCTCCTTAATTTTAGGTTCCACTTAAGCATCAAGTGGCATATCTACTTGATTTTCAATTTTAACAAAATCTAACAATAAAGAAACAAATTATTCAATCCTTTCTAAGATACTTCCTTCTCATAAATAAAGATATTCTTGAATTTCATTAATCTCCCTATGTTCTCTCTAATAGGACATTTGTAACTGAATCTTTATTGTCTAAAAACTACAATATGCTTCCTCAAAAAAATTCTATCATTTCTTCTTCTTTACTCCATTTATCTATATTTTGTAGCATGAACAAGAGATGATTCTTGACATCTCTCCTTAACTTTAGGCACCACAGAAGCCATAAGTGGCACATCTACTTGATTTTCATGTTTAACATCTTTTAACAATAAAGAAAAATTGATCTAATTCTTTCTAAATACTTGTTTCTCATAAATAAATATATTCTTGAATTTTCATTTATCTCGGCATCTTCTCTCCCTATTAACACATTTTTAATTGTATATTGTCCGAAAATCATAATATGCTTCCTAATAAAAATTATGTTCTTTAATTCTTTCTTCATTGCCCATTTATTTCCTTTTCCATTACTTATCAAAGAAACAAATGATATAATTCTTTCTAAAATAGTTCTTTCTCATAAATATGTATTTCCTTGAATTTCATTTACCTCCCATCTTCTCTTTTTATTAGGACATTTTGCAACTGACTCATTATTCAAAAATATATCTATCCTTTCCTAATAAAAATTATGTTATTTCTTTCTTCAATGATCCATTTATTTCCTTTTAAGTTACGCATCATCAACTCTCTCTCTCTCTCTCTCTCTCTCTCTCTCTCTCTCTCTCTCTCTCTCTCTCTCTCTCTCTCACGCTTCTTCTAAATCTTTTTTTTTCTCAAGAAAGGGGAAATGTGTCTTAGTCACTCCCTCTCCTGCCTTTATGTAGTATCCTCTATTTTTACTTCTAAAAATTAGTAATAAAATTAAAAATTTTACACATATAATTTTGACTTGAAACTACAAAATTTAGAAAATACTCATTGATAGGAATTGAAAGATATAAAAGCGCTGAAAAAGGAGTTCATATGAGGGAGATATGAACATTTTAAGATCAGATGGCATTTTGGTAATTAGGCAAGGAACTCGAAAAATAAGGGTCGTTTTGATAAAGACACCCCCTTTTCATTCAAACTCCATCTCCAACGAAGGAAGGCAGTGATCCTCTTTTCCTACGAGAAAATCGGATTCTCAACTACAAAAGCAAGCTTTTCTCCTTATTTCCAACACAAAATAGCCATAAATTGTGCCTTCTTTGCTCCGCTCTTCGGCAAACTCAAACCGATGTATGCACTTGCTAGAGGACCCCAATCTCCCCGCTCAAGTTCTAATCAAGTAAGCTACACCATCTATCCTTCCCTTTATCTTTTTTTTTTACTTTTCCCTCACAAATCTGAGCTAAATTTGGTCTCAATGGCCGTTGGAAGGCCTGGAAAATCAAAACCATGAATCATAGTTAGACCCACATTAAAGATAGCCCGGATGATAGATCTGAGCTGTCCAATGTGATCTTTGGACCCAAAAACCTATAAACGGTAAAAACATATTTAAAAAAATCAGATCATTTGAGACTCCGATCGAGCCAGAAACAAATGGGATAGTTCGGGTTCATCATCCCCAATGGACAATGAGATCAGAACACACTGACAAAAATGACGCGCTCAAGCATTCCGTCGCGCATACAGCACACACGCACGGTTGCATTCAAGCTTAACCCTAGGCGTCTGGAAACCAAGACTTTGCAGGAGCTTCTTGGCACCTAGAAACGCGCCCTGCCCATCATCGCTGCGGGTCCTGGGTTCGTGGTCCTGGTGACGCTATGCAAATGACGTCGCCGGTCCATATTTTTTATCCAGACCATTGAGGGTGATCTAAAACATTATTTCTGATATTTTGGAGGCTACAGAAGTTTGATTTTTCATCTGAAAGGTTCGTTGGAATCCTCTCGACAATGCAGACATGAATTTAACCTCTAAACCTTGATCTGAGTATAGTTAGTTGATCAAACCTAAGAAAATATACTCAATTACTTAGATTTTGCCGATCAAAGGATGATCAGGCCTCAGAACTTGAATAATTGGAAGAATTAAAGGATGCATTGATGAATATAAGAAACAGATTAGGTGTATCCATCTTACAATTGATCTGGACCATTGATCTAACCCAGATCTTTGAATTCGTTGATCTAAGAGTGATCTGACCACCGGATCAAGGTGTAAACTTTAGATACATACTAAAATGAGTATATGAACATGAAATGGCATTGATTAATGATGATTAAGGTTAGAATTAATTATCTAATCATAATCAAATATCTTAAAGAATGATCTAATGGTTGGATCGCTATAGATTTCATTGAGGTGGAATAAATTAAATCTTTAAAAATCAGGAGACATTAAATTGGCAATCCATAACTCTAATTAATAGTAGATGAGACAGATGTGTATTAAATGTTATGGAAACTGACTTAATAAAAGAAAATAAGACAATCTAGACTGTTAATCTAGATCAAAAGTTAGATAAGGAGGATCACTATATAAATGGAGAAAACTTGAGAGAAAACTTATAATAGATTTTTGTTGAGGAAAATAAATAACACAAAATAGTACTGTGATACTTACAAGTACATCAGAGCATGCGAACTTAGAGGATTACATGCTTGATTAGGTTATCTTTCATTGAGGTAGGTAACAACATTTAATATTACATCTTATTTTCTATATCCTGCATCTTCATAGCATCATGATTGATTTCATTGCTTGTCACGTGGTTATCATTTTCAAATACTTGTAAATTTCAAGGTTTTATGCCATGATTGATATGAGATTTCAAGAGTACATTAAATGGGTTTTCATAATCGATTGTTTTATGGTATTGATACAATGTATCTTATGTATGATTAGTAAATATATTTCTTTATTTATTATATCACTAAGATTGGTGGTTTCTCACAAAATTGGTAGTGGAGGCTTGGTGTCTAGTCATTGAGAGGTTAACCCCGGGATGAGGGGTGTGCCTTGGGGATTGTGAGCCACGAGTGCTCTTGGTTTTACGAGATACGCAATTTTCTTGTTTTATAATTTATGATGGGTGCTTTCACACAATGGATGTCATGCTAGGAAGGAGTAGGGCCAGCCATCCACCCTCTGAATTTATGATGTGATAGACACCTACCTACATATGACATTCGATAAGGGTTTGGTAACATGGATAGTCCACACTACTGGTCCGGGCCTCCCCATGGGGACAAATGTTAAGTCTTTCGTTATGATGTCGACGAAGAGTGACGATGGTTGAGACCCTTGAGTAGTTATCACTGCAGCATGATGATCCATACTCTTGTTCTGTATGCTTTCATGATGAGCATGGAGATGTTATTGTATGCCTAGGTGTGACGATACTCAGAGAATTGATATAAGTACTCATGATCTGTTATTTGAGTGTATTGGACACTCATGAGACCCACATACCTTGGGGTGCCCTACTTGTCTATTGTATTCTCATTGAGATTGGATCATATCATGTTTACATTCATGAGATTATTATTTTGTTACATCCATGAGATTCATGTTTTATCTCACATGATGTTTTTGCTTGCGATACTTATATTCCATGGATATTATGACCTACGCTTATCTCAGTATTGTTATTCGACCTACTTTTTATATTTCATATGTTATTACATTAAATGTCTATATACATACCAAGCATTGCTTACTGAAGCATTGCTTTATTGTTGCAATGCCTAATATATTGAGAAAAAGACAAGACTGATGAGGAACTAGACGAATAGTGATCGAGATATCTCATTAGGAGGTATGTTCTGATTCCACATAGACTGTGTATGTATATCTATCTTATTGGATTTAATTATATTGTTGTTGGGAATGTGGCTCTTGACTGGATAAGTCCAGGAGTAGTAAATCTATTTTAAAAAGGGTTACTTGAAAAATAAAAATAAAAATTATTTGTGTTGTTTTGGTTTTTAAAATTGGGGCCCCACCTTTCGAAAAGTTTTTTTCTCATTTTATACTATGCTACTTTTATATCATTGCCATAATACTTAACTATTCTTAATGTGTCATCCATACTTATATCTTCTTCTTCTTTCTTTTTTGTCTAGAACATAGAGGAATCAAAGGGGATTACATCTTTGAAGTAAGATTTATCTGTAGTGGGAGAAGAAACAATATCCTACATTCTCTTAACAATTATTACCACACAATGTATTTAATTTACTATGCAATAAAATAATAAAATTTATTGAATAAGATAGCTTATATTTTATTCCATTTATAATTAGTAAATCTAAAATCTCATTTCAAAGCTACAATTTAATGATAGTTTCATAATTGTAAAACAAATGGTCTAATATCTAAAATCTAAAATCTCTTCCCCCCTTTTTGTTGATCATTTTGTCTTTTCATCTTATGTTATTTCTTCTCTTTCATTATTTTTTAACTATGGTAAATGTCATATTACTACATGCAGGTCTTAGATTATATAGTTAAATCTCATTTCAAAGATACAATTTAATGATAGTTTCATAATTGTAAAACAAATGATTTAAAATCTAAAATCTCTTCCCCCCCTTTTTTTGATCATTTTGTCTTTTCATCTTATGTTACTTCCTCTCTTTCATTTTTTTTTTTAACTATAGTAAATGTCATATTACTACATGCAGGTCTTAGATTATATAGATATTTGACATGTATGTTCCAAAAGTATCGTATTACTTTTTCCTAAAAAGATTTCCAACTATATTACGAGTAAAAGAATATGAGTAGGGTCTAATAAGCACCTAAAAATTAGGATTTGGTATTACTTGGTAGACTTTTTTCTTTTACTCATACCCCATTCACATATTTTTATTCATAAAAAATTTTATTTACTTTTTCTATGCAAAATAGTTTGGTATTCGGCATCCTTTTCTTTTTATGACTAATTTTTTTGATTAAGTTGTATATTCCTTACACTTTTTGTGAAAAATATTTTCAAATATATTACAAGTGGGGTATTATAAGCACCTAACACTTAAGATTTTATGCTTATAAAATTTGAGAGTTTTTTTTTTTCACTCAACCAATACTTTTTTAGATATAACAAAACAAATGTTATATTTGCTAATCATAGATGTGGCTTTTGAATCTATGGTTATCAAAGCTCTAAATAGATTCACAACTTTGTTTTTGATCCACATGAATGTAACATACTAATATCTAGCTCACAATTTATGTAATTAAATATCTTTGATCGAAAATCAGTTGTATTAACCAAAACTAAGATAACATATGAGATGCCAACATATAGTTAACCTATCACATGCTCATGGAAAATACAATTCTAAGCCTTCTAAATTATGGCGAGAATATAAAATAATATAAATTTTTAGAAGATATATATATAAATATATCAAAAGATGTAACAGCCTTAAATTTTATTTTATTTTATATAAATGAATTGTATCAAAAAGGAAAAATACATAACTCAATTTTTCATATTTTAAACTTTAAGGATAACCAACAAAAGATATAGAACTGACAATTGAAATATTAATATTAGTAATGTACTCGGAAAAACAAATTCAACAACCCTTAGTATGTTTAAATAGTAGTTCTAATGAAAAAGTTGTAATTAAATAAGAGGGTAAAAATAGTAAATTGAATTAGGTGAGACCCACACGATGCAATTATGAGTAGACATATCAACCTTTGCATTGATAAAATAATAATAATCATAAATTAGCTTTTAAAGCTAATTTTCCTTGCATTTACTCCTTCCTTAGGTCTCTCTCTCTCTCTCTCTCTCTCTCTCTCTCTCTCTCTCTCTCTCTCTCTCTCTACTGGAAGAAACCCCGAGCCGGCATGTGCCAACCACCCTTCCTCCGGTTTATCCCTCTTCTTCGATGATCCAAGTCATCCAGTGTTGCCTACTTGATTTCCATAGCATTGACCAAACCCAAATCTCGCTGCAGTGATTTGCTGAACCATGAAGCAAAAACCCAAGGTGTCTCTGCTCTGTCTGATCTTTCCCCTAACGAACTAGGGGAGTCTCTCCCCATTTCTTCTCCCTACCTTCTTCTTCTGCTTTGGCTAGTTTTTTTTTATCAGTGATTCGTCAATGAACGGATCCAATCGATGCTATCAAAACCACGTCAAGGATAGCTCGAACAGGGTGATCTAAACCATCTAATGAATTCATGAGACCTCAAAACCTAGGAAACCTAAGTTATAGAGAAAAGATTGGTCTTTAGGTCAGATATTTGGACGAAAAACAAACAGAAGGCCAAGATCCTGTTGTTTGAACAGTTTTTGTCGGATTTGTGACCAAGACACGTAGTACAGACATGTAACCGCAACGTGCACTGGGCTTGCCCTTATGCCTAGCGCGCAGCCTACGTCTTGGTGACCAAGACACACACATTGTGTCTTGACAACCAGGACGTGCACCCATGTGTCCTGGTCATTCTTCACGAACATAGTGCATCTTGGTGATGTCATTTTTCTAATTTTTAAAAAATAAAATTAATCCAGACTATTTAAATTGATAAAAAAAAATACAAAATTTAAATTCAATAAGCTATATAAACTCGATTTTAGTTCCAAAACATCCTTTGGAATCATTTCAATGAGAAGGACCTATTAAAATAATAAATTTCAGGATTTCAATAGATCTTGAAGCTTAAATTGTGAAAATATGCATTATATAGCTTAGATCTATTAGATCAATGATAATCAAACTTTTAAAAATTAAATATATAACACAAAATATATACCAATTTATAGTCAATCACCTAAATAAATTAAAAATAAGAAAATTTTATAATAAGAAAATCTAGAATCATGATCTGACTGTTAGATCAATAAATTATATTTCGATATACAATTAGATCATATAAAACACTAAAAATAAATAGAACTTAAGTTTGATCAAGCTCTAAAAGGAACAATCCAGCCAATCTAATGTTATATTGACCTACTAACACCAAGATAAGTAGATTTGGACAGTGACATAACTAGAAAACCATCAATCTAACTAATCAAGATCATATCTAACTGTCAAATCAACCTTTGAAATAAGTGGACTATTTGTAATACACTAATTAGTGGGAATGAAGGCAAATTAGGCAATTTAAAACTATTGATTAAGATTTGATGATCAGACTAGAGTTAAAGAGACAAATCCATGATTAGTGATGGATAAAATTTAGGAAGGGAAATTATGTTATTTAAACTATTAATTAGACTAAATCTAATGATGGGATTATTTTGATTTCCTTACATTGAAAATTGAGCCTTGGGATGATCTAGAACAATTGATTTCATTGATCAGAATTTGATCTAACCATCGAATTAATAAATCAAACATTGAAATATGAGATAGAATATATGCTAGGCTAAGATCAATAGAAATTGAGAATATGTAAAGGATTTGCACTTTTGATCTTTAATCAACAGCCAGGATTTGAGGATATTACAAAAATAAAGATATATACCTATGATTAGAGACCTATAAAGACAAGATCATCACGTTTAAAGATGATCAAAGACTAAATGAGTTATGGATAAGGATTTTTTTATAGGAGAATGGCATTACATACATGTGTGACTTAACAGATAAGTTGATTGATACAACTTTGAGACCACTAAGCATTCAGAGGATTAGGATAGTCATATTCAAGGTACGTGAAATTTACTATGCAAATTTTCAAAATTTCCATGATCTATTAACATATCATGATGTGATTTTGATAACTCAATAAGATTTGAATTGCATAATTTGTTTATAAAATATGATTATTATTTGACATGATATATGCAGTAATTATGGCACGTTTTATAAAATAAAAAGGCTATAGTATTATATATGAAAAATTATTACATTATGATCTTATGGAGCTGAAATGCATGTTATTCATTTAAAAATCATGATTTAATAATGCATGACATGTTTTATTTCCATGTGATTTGACCTAAAATTCAAATAGGCATTTGGCCTAATATTATTATTATTATTTTACATATGGGCATGAAGGCCTAGTTAATTTTGTTTTTAACAACAATAAATAACAATTTATAAAATATGTTGGGATCCCTGTTTTAAAAACTTTAATTTTTAAAGCAATCAAATACAAAACTCGAATAAAAGCATTTATTTCAAAGTCTCAGGAGTCATACAATTACAAAACCACGGATTTAATGGTAAAATGATATCCCATTTCTATAGAATATTCAGCAAAGTCACCTTTGTATTTTGGATCATTGCACATAATACATGCAATACAAAATTACCTGATAAATAAAATACATGACACGACAATTGGGAGACTTAGTCTCCATGCCCATCCCCCCAAATCAAACACCCAAGGTCTGTCCATATAGCCATCACATCCAACAAGAATTCATATCCTCACATCCAGGTTACAATTCAACTATAATAATGTACAGTCCATATACAATAACCAAAGTAAGGTCTTGAGCAAACCTTGCTATCTCTGAAATATCCTCAACACTCCACTGGAATGTCATCACTTTTGTCTACTCTATCAATGCGTCAACTTATAGCAACTCTCTGTATTTGAGGCATTGCAAACAAAGCAATGTCTCAGCAAGTTACGCTTGTGTAGGTGATCACATTCAAAAAGAAAATATAGTGAAATCATGTGCCACAAAATATCAATGACATGGCAAATCTCATAAGGTAAAACATGTACAAGGCACGTCAAATCCTCAGACGTCCATAATGAACAACACATGAAAATCATAAGTTTGAACAAATCGATATCAAGTCAAACTACCATGACATGCAAGGCATGAGTAAAATATAGATAGGCATCCATCAAAAGCATTAAGAATTTATGTCCAAATAATAGTATGAATGCATGTCATGATAAACAGGGCACCGTGCAAAAACAATCCCTATGAGTGTCTCAACAACACTTATATTAAAGGCAATGAGTACTCATTCTAACCTTGAGTTCCTTACGTGCAGCCCACATCAGCCCTTTTAAAAGGAAGCCTGATAACCATTTATGACCCGCCCTCAAATCGATACAAGACCCAGCTTACCTCGCTTCACCATATTCATTTGAACCATGGGTCCCTCACATGCAACCCACATCAGCCCTTCCTGATGGAAGCCTGACAGCCATTATTGGCCCTCCCTCAAATTGGTATGAGAACTAGCTCACCCTACTTCATCATATATATCCACGATAAAGTGTAATCCATCGCATATCAAAAATAAATAATCATATAATCAAATGTCATGATATCAAACACGAAGTACGGAACACATTTCAAGAAAAAACGATAGTGCATAAACACATGCCTCAAGAATTTTAGATAACAAGTCATAATCGATGAAATCAAGGAGAAATCTCAAATGTAATTACCTACCTTAGATAATGTACTACTTATCTGTACCTCCCAGTTCAGTTGGACTCATCCCTAGCGCGGTCTACCACAATTCCATCACCTAGATACACATCACATCCAATTATACTCAGAATCCACTTTATCTACTTAGATTCTTAATCACACAACATTATATTTTCGTATTTCATTACATCGCATTCAAGACATTTCAATAGTTCCCAGCCCTAGGCAGGGCCCACTCATCATCATTTGGGCCTTAATTATATCCATGTACATTTTAAAGCCATTAGGCTTAGATCACACCAATATTAAGTAATTTATCATTTAAATAAACTAATCGGGCATCACTATGTAAATATAATGCTCAATCATATCTAATCACAGTCAGATCAACCAATCAAATGGCTAAGATAGTTCTTACCTCTTACCAATTAGTTTGAATAACATCCAACTTTCTACTTTGTTTGATCGTCCATCGATCACCTTAATTGCCCCCGATCATTAGATATCCATGCTAATCTCATCAAATTTCTTCACCTGATCGCCCTAGATCATATAACAACTTAGTAATTCTAATCAATTAATCCAATTAAGAATTTTAGATGGTTCAGATTACCCAATTGTATCTAATTCCATACCTGGATCTTCAGTTGATCTCAACCGTTGATCTCAACCATTAATCATAATCAGCTAAATCATCTCCATAAATGCGTCATATCCAAAATATCTCAAATGGATCTTAATCTCTACTTCATGAGGATCACAACGTACTATTTAGATTAGAAAATAACATCAGATCGTCTCAGATCAGATGATCTAAATTTCGATCAAGGGTCTGGTCAAATTTACAGTTAGATCTTCCCTGACCGATAAATGGGAAGATGGATATTGTTCCTCACATTTGCAGGATCACGAGAGTACTCTCGAATCTCCGAGGTTCTTCCTAGATTATCTAGAATCACTGTTCAAAGTTCAAGGAAAAAAGGGTCACTGGGTCAACCCAGACCTTTCTAAAACGAGTCAAGAGCGGGTTGACTCAGTGAGTCAACCCTGCCCTAACTCATTAGAATAGAGAAAAATAGGGAGAGAGGGATACTAGTGGCCAGCGATGGCTATGACGAGGTCACTACCTACCTGATTTCTAAGGTGAAATTAGAGGGGAAACCATGTCCAGGTATGTCGGCGGGCTAAAAGAGGAGGGGATTTGTGCCGATCTGGGCACGCCAGCTTGCCCAAGGCCTGGCCGTGGCAATGGTGGAAGTTGATGAGGAATAAGGGTTTCAAGGTGTGTTTGTCCTAAGAAGAAACTAGCACCCCCGATTCCGTAGAAACTATCACCGATGGTAGTGGGGTAACTGGGAAAAATGGTAATCCTGTGGCCGATTTGTGTGCACAGGCTGTTACGATCGGTCGTAGGGGAGAAATTCAACCAAGATGGGGGAAATCGGGTTACTGGTGAGGGGTGCCTGCCCTGGGGAAAGGAGGGAGCTGCGTGCCAGTGAAAAACCCATTATGGGTTTTCTGTCAATGCCGAAAAAGAGAAGAAAGAGGGGGAGGGGAGGTTGCTAGAGAAAAACCTAGCCTGGGTTTCTTCTCATTGCAGAGAAAATGCTTAATAGAGCCAAGGGAGAGAGATCTACCAGAAGGGGGCGCGATCGAGGGTTTCCCCTTCTTTTCCTGGGGTCCCCCTGTAAGGACTCTCCCACTTGCCACCATCCATCACTAGGGAGAAGGGTTGACGTGTGGCGATTGATGGTCCACTTGTCGCACCCACTCCTAGCAAGGCCTTGTCTCTACAGTCTGCAAAATGATAGAATAGGCAGGTGCCATTAGCAAATTTTTATCCCCTCTAAATTAGTAAAGCTTTTGGGTTTTTCCACCTCAATCTTCGTTTCAAACAAAATTAGTATCGTTCAAATTGTATCGACACGTACGTTCCAAATTTGATAATCTCAAGTGCAAATTTCAAGTTCACAAAGAGTTCATTTTTAGAAACTTCATTTTCATGGAATAAAATTCAAATTTCTTATCACCATTAAAATTATAATTTTAAATCATCAAAAATGACCTAAATTTTAGAGTTGTTACATGTAGGCCTAGGAATACTATGCTAGGAAGGATGTAGGGTTAGCCACCCACCCTCTAATTTTATGAGATGATAGACACCTGCCCTAAAAATGGACAAATCTAGTAGGAAGTGGTATCATGGGTAGTCCACAACTATGCGTTCAATCAGCTCTTATTCATGATGGACATTTAGTCTCCCATTTTGGTATCGACTGGGAGCTTTAATTGATAGACATGAGAGTTGATTATAGCTGCAACATAGCATTCCTTTGTATATTTTGCACTATGATGCAGACTTTATAGCATAATGATATGCCTTGTGATGTGACTGAATGGATATGTGTGGCTAAGTGTAAGCGGACTAATGGTGGCTGAATGATTATGATTATGTACTATTATTATACGAGTTTGATGGTATTTAACTCGTATTGTATTTGAAAGCTTTTTCGATATTCTAATTGTGATTTGTGCATTGCGTTGCATCATTGGATCTATTGATAATGTTTACACTTATTCAATAAGTTTACTTGAGATTTTGATTGTGATTAAAATATGATAATACACTATCACATTATTTCTGATATTTTCATGAAGTGATTTGACATTTGATATTCAAAAGTTTGAGATTATCTTAAATTTAATCATGCAAATTATTGATGCACTTAAATGACTATTATAATGTAAAAAGAATTGTTTTATTTTAATTTTCATATACATCTTATTCCCCTACCAAGCATGGGTTGTAGAAGCATTGCATTGCTTTTGTAATGCCTCAAATATTAAGAGATAGAGAGGACTGAAGAAGGATTAGGCAAGTAGCTAATCAAGACATCTTTAGTGAATAATACATTTTAATCATACTTAGAGTGTATATGTACATTTGTAGCATTTGAACTTTGATTTGTAATGATGCAGGGACTGTGGCTGTCAAGTTGATGAATCCTAAAGAAGTAAACTTATTTTAAAAAAGTTTACTCGAAAGTTTATTTAAGATTTTGAAATTGAAAAATAAGACTAAATCATAAATAAAGAGTGAGTTGAAAAGTTGACACTCAGGGTTTTAAAATGAATTTCATTGAAAATGTTTTTCCATTGTTAGTTTTCTAAACAATTTTTCAAACTTGGGGCCACACATTTCGAAAAGAATTTAAGAAGTGTTATAAAAACTCAAGTCGTCATAAAAGATCTCTACAATCTGGATCTATGAGCAGTAAAGATGAGAGAATTGCTATACAAAGTGAAAAAATTACAAAGTAAATAAGATTGAACAAAAGAAGAGAGAAAAAGATGATACATCTCTCAAGTCACTCGTCACACTAGAGGCTATACTACATTCAGGATGAGAATAAAAAGATACGTTGCTCAATTTTGAGGCATGTAGGCTAGTGAGATACTTGGATGTATGAGGGACATTTATACTTTTGTAACTAAATGTATGCCTTTGCATGTGGATCTTTTCCTTGATCGAATCTAAGGATTGTGAGTCAATTTTTTCCTTTAATATTGAATGCACACATCCACGAGCACCTTGAACTCATGATCTACCACAAAAGGACTTAGCTTAGTAGGAGAAGAACAATGATAGTATTATATTGTCTTTCAAGTAACAATCATGCTTTAATACTATTAATATTAATCTTCTATATTGAAGGCCAACAACATAATTTGATGGAAACAACATATTTTAGATGCTTGATCCTAATTTTCCGTACAAGTTCTTTGGGGTATTCTTGATGACCATAAATATCATATCATATCTCATAGCCAAAAGTTAGAGGGTTCAAAGCCGCTCGATATTAAAAAATATGTCGTATGTTTAAAAAAAATGGCCTTATATCCTTGTTTTGCAGATTTTATATGCATCAAAATGCTTTACTTGCAAACTTTGGATGCTAGTCATAATTGAGAGATGTGATCTTGCAAAATAAATGATGGTGAGTGTAGAATCCCGGTGATCTAAACTTTTGCTAGGTTAAAAGAATGAACATTATTATATCATTCTACAATTAATAACAAGAAAAAAATATTATTTATAAGATTGCTTGAATTACAATTTAGATTTTTTTATTTTTTATTTTTAAAAGTAAGCAGTGACTTCAAGCACCAATATTTTGGTTGTGACGAGGCACTTAACCAACTAGGTTAAGTGCTTGTAAATTTTGGAATTTATAATAAACTATTTCTCACCCGCTTGCTAGTTATTAAATGTTTAGGAGTCTTGGGATCCAATCCCCAATTTAGATGTTTTAAATTATATTTTAATAGATCGCCAAGGCAATCTCTGAGTAATGCGGAAGTTAGATAAGTCGTTAGAGATCAAATCTATGGGGAAGGAGGTATTGACTAGCAAACCATTTTCCTAAAGGCTTCATCTTCTCTTCATACAAAATAATATTTATTTTTGTAGCTATTATATATTAAAGCTAATGATGTTTTTCTTTGAACACCAGGGTCCCATACTTCTTTGCCCATGTAGGAATTTTTGAAATTTTAAGTTATTGTTATTTTTTATCTTATGTCATTAGTGGGATGAATGGGTCCTTAAGAATTTGTTTTATAAACCATTTCTCTTTAAGCCATGTAACATATTTATCTAATAGAAGAAATGCTACCAAGCTGAGTTTCAGGACTAGTCTCCAAACCCACCTAGCTAAGTTCCTATTTTGGATGATCTAACCCAATCACCTATTCGAGTCTCTTGTTTAGGCAATTTGCAAAAAAAATCATGTTCATTGGATGCTTCTAGATACTAGTTTTTTCTTCTTTGAGCATATCAATATGATTTTTTCTTGTTCCACATAAGTATTTTAAAATTTTAATTACATTTATTTTACCATATGTTATTAGTTTAATTACATTTATTTTTATCTTATTTTATTAGTAGGATGAATGGGCCCCTAAGGAATTTGCTTTATATATCTTTTCTCTTTCAGCGACATAACATATCTATCTAATATAATTTTTCATTGAATACCTTCTCAACTATTAGGAAACATAGCATCTTTCTCTATCTAATATAATTCTAGTTTCAATTGAATGCTTCCTCAACTATTAATAAACACACACCTTCTCTCAAAAGCCAAGCTTTCCTCAACTAGTAATAAACTCTCTCTCTCTCTCTCTCTCTCTCTCTCTCTCTCAAAAGCGAAGCTTTCCTATTGTACTTCTGATTCAGAGAATTCAATACTCTTTTTATATTATAATGTAATATTTTATTAATTAAATAATTGAATCCAAGTCATTAAGTTTTCTCCATTTTTCTCTGGCCTGTGCTATCTTTTTTTCTAATCCTTCTTTCCTTTCTCATTCTCTTTTTCTCATCCATCTTCTATATATTAAGATAATAAAATTTAGGACACACACACATCTATATATACACTAGTATGTATTTTATAGCTGATGCCGGCACCGAAGTGCATAGCACTCGACTTCAATATGGGGCCACATTTTCTTTTTCTTTTGTTTTTTTTTTGAAAGAAGGATTACGGAGGAAATTATTCACTCACTATCTATCCCTAGGGAAAGCGTATAAATTGGAAGAGAACCTGAATTATCCACGACCGGCATCTGCAGGAGATGCCTAAGTCGTCTGCGACGCTAGAGAGTCGTCTGCGACCAGCATTCTATCATTCTGCCGAGCTGTCGTCTGCGACTACCACCATTAATTCTATCTTTCTGTTGTCGTCTGCAACCAGCTTTCTACCAATCTGCCGAGTTATCTGCGACCAACTGCTGGACGTCGTTGGCACGCAGGGCCACCTTTAATCTCCTCCAATTTCTACGCAGTCCATGGCGAGATGTTCAAAGCTACTCCCTTTTGGACGCTAGAATACTCCAACAGTCATGCATCTTATCGCCCACGTATCCAAAGAAAATTGGAGACCTAACGAGTAATAAACCCAAAGACGAAAACATTTTCTACAATATCCGAAGCCGTCCAAAGAGGACTTGTTATGACCCTCAACTCAGTTCTTGGTCAACCCATGCCAACTTTTACTGAATATTATCAAGTTAGAGATGTGATCTCTAAGTGACGATCAGAGCGATCAAATTTTCAGATTTAGGACCGGCATTTGCGACTGACGGCGTGATCAGAATCATTTCGTTATGCTTCACAGGTATTGACGCTCAAAACTGAAAGAACAATGGTTTAAATTTGGATTGTATTAGAAGGTTGACAGAAGCAAATACAACTGAAAAAGTTCACTGATAAACAAAAGATTAAAACAACCAAGAAAGACCCAAATCAAGCTGGAACTGGGATGGCCCCCAAACCACTGTCAACTGGTGCACCATTGCCGACTGGAACCTTGACGGGCTCTACGATATCGACCGTCGTACATCCATTATCAAGAGATTGTTTCACAGCATCGACGATCATCTGAGTTTGCAAAGAAATTGCTCCCCACTTGGGTTCTGGCCTTCCACCCTTCTTGATGTTGTTAACCAGCCGAGACAATTCTCTGACCATACTAGCTTCTTGACACATATCGGTCTTTACATCGTAGAGATTGGGTTGCGGACCCCACCCAATCCATCGGTGGGCCCAGTTCGCGTTGTGTGAGAAATTGAACTTTGCAGATGGTTCCTCGTAAGGGACCAGGAAGTCTTCCAGCCGCATGGTCCCCATTGATCCTAGGATTGATACATCCATGGTCAAATTAGAGAGGAATCCACAATGGAAGGTGGACACTTTGCCATCTTCCCATACCAACATGGCCCCACATTGCATGACGACTCCATGCTTGTTGTAGATGGCACCTGGAAGTGCGGTCACAGATTTTGGCATCTCGTAATCAACGGCCCACAATGACATCCTGATACAGTACCATCCGGAATCACCAAGGGCTCCAAGACCGTCAAGATCAGGCTTGCAGCGGATATCATTTTCCAAGAAGTTGTCATCACCGGGGGACGTGTAAACGGTGTGAACCTGCAAAATGGTAAAAAATTAGTCAAAATTATGGATAAATTGACTTGATCAAGCATTTAATTCTCATCTACTGAGCTTTCTTCATGAAACCCAATCCCTTGCTTAGTGAGTTGCGTCTCCTCTTCCAGTTCTAGTGGGAGGAGTTGGTGTTGTGGCACGTGGTTGTGGGAGTTGCCGGTGTTGGCTGGCAGAGCAGCGGAATTAGGTAGGTATTCCGCACGTGGTTTGTTTGTAAAGATGCCACTATGAGAAGACTGGTCGAACGGAAACCAAAGACGGCCATAGTGATCCATCAAGGGTTAATGGAAAGATGCCACAAAAGGTACAAGCGGGGTCCATTTTTTAAAGAAATTGAGCTGTTCTTGCTTGATCTCCAAGAGACTTGCAGGAAGCAGTTTAAATTTCCAAAATGGTTGGCAGTTGGCCCAGCATTAATATATTTTTTCCAACACTTTTCCAGAGAGAGAGAGAGTGGCCCCACATTAACATTCTTATGTAAGGTTTTCTAGAGAGAGAGAGAGAGAGAGAGTTGGTGAGGGAAATTAAGAAGATTTGAAGGAAAGTATACATCCACTCTTATCTATTTTCTGACTTTAAGGAAAGAAGGAGATAATTAGATGGGTAGGTAAGAAAAAATTAGGAAGAATTAATGAGATTAGCAGAGTTCCTACAGAGAGAAGGAAACAATATCCATTGTACTTTCTCCTTTTTTTGGGAGAGAGAAAAGTAGACAGAAATGAGAAAGAGAAGGAAATATTATCCACACTTTTCTCTTCATAAAAAATAATTATAAAAAAGATTAAAATGCTGATATCCTTTTTTTGTCTCTCTCTCTCTAGGACATCCACATTTTTACAATTAATTAAAAAGATTAAAATGGTGATGTTCTTTCCTTTTTTCTCTCTAGAATATCTACATTTTATTTACACAAAAAAAAAAAAATTTGAAAATATTAAATGGGTGATTTCTCTTTCTTGTTTCCGTGTCTAATATGTGCACCTTGCTGCTCTTTTTCTTATTTTTGAAGAGAGAGTGAGAAAGTAGAGGAAGAATAGTCATACTAAGAAAACCTAGGTTCACCATTTTGAGACATAAACCTAAGGTTAGTTTCTAAATAGGTCCCCAAACAATATGGGGGCCCCATCTTTTAGGAATATTGTATGATAATTGCCATTTATTTAAAAGAAAAACAAGAAAGAGGGATGCCCCGGGACCATACAGGCCCAAGGCTTTCCAGTGACATCTTGAACAAGACATTAAACAGCTTGTACAAGAATAATCCTTGGTTATATCGATCGACAGCAAGTGGGGCCTTCTTCATCTCAAAGTGCGCATGTTCCTCACCTTTTTACAACGAGGTCACCCACCAACTAGAGCATTCTTATACACAATAAATTCCCTCCTAAATGCTAAAAAATAATATTAAAAAAATATCAAAATAAACAAAGTAAAACAAGTTTCATGGTCTTACCGATCTGATATCACCAAACACGTTTTTATCAGAGATGATCTGCTTCATCTTGTCCGTCCGTGGATGGTGCATCCACATCGTAGCGTCCATGTACTGGACTCCATTAGCATCGCAAGCCTTAATTATCTGATCCAAATCACCAGCATTAAGTGCCGGTGGCTTCTCAACCAGAACATGCTTCTTGTTCTTTGCAGCCTCCACAGCCCATTTCAAATGGAAGTTGGTTGGGATTGGGATGTACACCACATCAATGGCTGGATCATCGACCACCTGATCGTAAGTCTCGTAGATCTTCACATCCTTCGAGAAGCCTTGCTCAGCCGCATATTGCTGGGCCTTCTGGATTGAGCGGGCGGAGATTGCATGGAGGACTGCATTGGGAGCAAAATCCATGCCTCTAGAGACCTTCCTGGCGATCTCGGCGCAGCCCAATATGCCATAGCGAACTGGGTCATTCTCCCCACTCTCTACAGGGGCTGCTTGGCATTTGATGGACATTTTCCTCTGAGGGGTGGTGAAGGACATTGATTTGTAGCTGATGGACAGCTTAGATTTGACAGGGGAGACGTGAAGAAGTGGGACAGCCATGGATGGACGGCTAGGGCTTGAGAAGAGGAGGAGGAGATGATCCAGTGGGGAGAAAGGAAACAGAACGGAAGCTAGACAAAGAGCGTAGCAAATGTTGGAGAAGAATATGGAAAGAGAGAGAAAATGGGAGCTATTTATCGAGAAGCTAACCCCAACTTTCGATGTTTCCGAATGGTAATTAAATGAATCCTACGTGTAATCTACTCAGAACGATAAGATGTGAACGTGTAATCTACGTAGCAATAGACAAGATGGACGGCTGTGCTCTCTTTAAAAGAGGAAAGGAGCATTGTTAGATCCGGTCTCCTGATTGGCCACCCAGACCTGATGGTCCCAGTCCAAAGACCGAGTAAGCCTTCTCCCTCTCTCTCTCTCTCGCTGGCTGTTTCTGGCTCTTTGGCTCTAGGGAGGTTCTAATGGGCACTTGGGCTGGTGAATTGGGTTGGGGTGGCCAGGGTTTATATATGGCATGGTCAAGGATAAATGGTGGGAGGAGATGGACAAGTGGTGAAATGGTTTGCATGCACAAGGATTAGTGGCTTTGGAGTCGTAACAAGTGGTGAGCTCGTTTACATGCAGAGGGATTTGGTGCAGTGGATAAGGACCAGTTTTTCACAATGGGTCCCATCTTTGGTTTATCCAAATTGTTCGTCTGATTTTTCTGACCTTAGGTATATTGAAATCCAAAAAATAATTCATCGGATGATTGATGCGGCACCTCATTATCACGTAATGGGATCTATCTTTGGCTGATCTGAAGCGTTCAACTGGTTTCTCAGTTGAATATCTAGTAACCCAAATGATACAGTAATCGCACGATTAAGGATCTGGAGAAATTAATGTATGACAAACGGTTAAGATTGATTGACAAAAATGACACTTTTGGGAAGCTAGAAACGTTCGCCGGGGGGTGATTTCTAGGTGATTAGTCATCCAATGTTGGTGGAGAAATAAGTCGCACGTCTGCATCAACCAAAAGGTTGGAAATACGTTGAGTGTCCGCATCAACCAAGTTGGGCCTGGGGTTCCAGGTGGTAGGGCCGTAGGGTAGGTTTCTTCGTTAATGGCAGTTATATGAAACATGCGCATATTTTCTCTTGCATAATATGAGCAGGCAAGTTGATATTTGGATCTACTCCTTCAGAGATCTAAGCCATTCATCTAGTCGTGTGGGTTATAGATGACCTACAAAGAAAAACTATCCATGGCTCGATTAGTTTTAAACCTTCGATTTGCATTGATTCGCGCTGAATGGTATCAATTGTTTGCATCTGGATTTTGCTGAACGGCTTCAGATAGACGGTTCAGAACATCCCAGCAGTAGATCTACACGAATCACACAACTTTAACGGTCGAAATAGTTAGTTCTACTCTGATCACGGATCTTAGATGGTCCAAATTGCATATGATCTATGCCGATCATGCTGTTTTCGTCGATCTGATTATTGATTTATAGCTCAAATCTGGTTAATCTTTTTAACTTTCAGGATCTAATTTAGACTGATCATATATGCTAAATCGTCCAAATCGTGTGTTCTACACTAATTACACATTTAAAATGATCCAAGTGGGGTGTTGTATATTTATCACACTTATTAAATGGTCTAACTGGTGTGTTCTACACTAATCACACATATCATATGATCCAGATAGCATGAAATCTGCATTTATCACTCATAATTTCTGAATTTACCTTATTGACCTTCTTCTATCCGATCTTTGATTTGTTTATCGTATCCGGTTTGCTTCTTCTTCTTCTTCTTCTTTTTACCCCAACGGTGGATCTGATTGGCATATTGATAGGATTAGATCTATACTAATCAGACATATCCAATGGTCCAAGAGAAAGCCCAAAGTAAAATCGACGATCTAGTTGAACCGAACTTCCTTCAATTTTGCACGAATGGCCCATCTTTGGATGATCCAAACTGTTTATCTAATTCCTCAGCTTCTAAATATCTACTTGTTCAAAAATCGTGCAGATTGGATGATTGAGATATAAATTTAACAACCAAAACCAGTGGTTTTAGGATGTAAGAATTGTCCAATCATAACGGATTTTGAGATAAACGGCTCAGATCATTAACAGTACTTCTTCTTACTTTGGGTAGCACTATTCCTTCCAAAGGAGAATATGCCCAACTACCATGTCACTTTCTCTTAAACAATGACAAAACTTGGAATGTATTCACGCCGTTGGCAGCACTACATGCTAAGAAAAGTCTCCCCCATAAAAAGTCTCCCACCGACAGGTCCGACACTTCAAGAGGGAGAAATCCACAACCTAACTTTAAGGGTTTTATCATGAAGTCGTGAGATTCATCCTCCTTGGACCATTTTCCATTGAAAGTTATTTCCTTCCCTCTTTCCTCTCATCAATGTTTAGGGATTAATAAAATTGAGAAATCTCCCTTGTTCAGGGTTAAAATTATTAATTAAATGATGCAACTGGTTGTATGACAGTTGTATGCAACTGGTTGACACTAAAACTACTTTCATTTTTTGAACTATTTGAGACAATAAAATAGATATATTTTTTTAATGTTTTTTGGGTATTTGGGTTTAGTAGTCCAAAGCATCACTAGGTTATGCTCCGATCCTAGTAGCATGGGACATGTGAAATCTTGTGTGAATCAGCAAGGACCATCTTACAAGGCTAAATACTCCCAATTGTGTTACACTCTTAAAAAGGCCATAAATCCCTAATCAAGATAAGGTCTTATGACAATTATAACTCTGAAAACGCCTAAAACCAACGTGATTGTACAAAGGGGAGTGTTGATCTTCATATTGGAAGAACCTTTTTTTTTCTACAACAAAGAATGACAAAGCAAATTACTCACGTACATTCTGAAATCTAATAATGTGCAATCAAAGAGGAAAGTGGTAACTTGAATCTGCAACCAAGAGTATTCCAGAAGAGATGACAAGTCTTGGAACGTGTCTTGCCGTGAGTGCCCGTAAGGGTGAAAGCGGAATTGAACCTCGTCTTTCCATGAGTACCTAAGTGCCTTGTTGTGGGCGAAAGGATGAAAGCGGAAAGTACTGAGAGTTGGCCTCACGTTGCCGTGAATGTGTTCGAGACACTCATAGGGCTGGACCGTATCCGATGTTTTATTGGCTCTGACATGCATTCATGATGTTCTATGGATATTGATCTTTATGATTTGACATACATGTACTTACGTATTTTCTCATGCTACGTATGTCTTGCTGCTCAGGTTGATATTGCTTTGCTTATATCATGGACTTCATGTACTATCTCTTTGTGGATTATGCTGTTTCGTGCATATATGTTCTTCTTATGAAAACTTCTATGTTTTTGACTTCTTGCTACATGTGATTTTACATCATTTTTGGTAAATTGAATATGAATCACCTACACAAGCATATTTTGCTGAGGCATTGCTCTGTTTGCAATGCCTCAGATATAGAGAGTGACAATAGGTTGACGTGCTGACAAAGTAGGTAAAAGTGTGGCAACTTTTCGGTGAAGCACAGACGATATTCAAAGATGACCAGGTTTGTTCAAGACCTTACTTTGGGTTTTTAGTATGAGCTATACTTTAATTAAAAATGTAATATGTCCTGGATATCAGACTATTGATTTATGTTAGATGTGATGGCTATATGAAGGGACCATGGGTATTTGGTAGTGGTTATATTTTCTTATCCATTGTTGGAGTATATTTTATTGAAAATAACATTTGGTTGTGGATGGGTGTGGAGACTGAATCTCCCTTATGATATATATTATATTGTTTATTAGGTGATTTTATATTGCACTGGTCATGTGCAATGGTCCAAATTATAGACGAAAATCTATCAGATTTTTGGTAAAAATGGTATTTCATTTCACTTTTAAATCTGTAGTTTTGTGGTTGTATGACTCTTCAGATTTTGGAAGAAATGCTTTCGCTTAAGTTATGTTTTGGTCATTTTAAAAATCAAAGTTAAAAAAAAAAAAAAAAAAAAAAAAGGAAAAAGAAAGAAAGAAAGAAAAAACAGAGATCCCGACTACTATTATTGTAAATTATTTTTATATTGTGTATGAAAAACTTGGGGTGTTACAGTCATCCACCAGATAAAATTTAAGACTGAATCATTGAAATTGCCCGAATCAAATGAACAGTTTGGATTTCTAAAAATGTTAGCATACATGCGTTTTGTAAGACAGGTTCCATGTCAGTTGTATCATGTAATTTCTCCACCTTTCTTCTCTTTTGCTCTTTTTTTTTTTCCTTTTATCCAACAACTATCAAATCTCTCTCTATCTGGAGGGCTCGGCGCCATGTCGCACCTACGTGCCCCATGCCTCCCTTGTTTATTGTTGGAGAGTCAGCAAGATCAAACATGCAAGCATTTTCTACAATATCCAAAACCGTCCAAGAGCAGATTTCTTGCGACTCGAATTCATTCTTAGTCAACCTTAATGTCCCACGACACCACTTTTAATTGAATAACCCCCAAACGAAAGCTATGTCGGGGAATTCTTTTCTTTTCTAGATGCCTCTTGCTTGGGTGACATTTTGACAGCATATCTAAACTATAGTCTCCATAATTGTTGGCTCCATTAGAGAGACTAAATTATACGCCAAGCCTTAAGGGCCGATAAGTGGATAAGTGTATAGCAGGGTCGGTCGGTTGTTCACAACTTAACATCTCTCTTGGAATATGCTTAGTCCCTACTTATCAACTTTTCTAAAATATGCTTGGTCGTTGGTTTGAGTTGCCGCTTTCTTCTTTAGTTAAAAATTAGATTTAAGAGTTTCTGAACTATTTATTTTGTAATTCTTCGTGTCTGCATATAAATAAAAAAGGGGCGACTCTCTAAGCTTTTTGGGCACAATCTAAATCATTCACCACTTAAAGCCATTTATTAAATACACCACACAACAAAATCAAGACCACTGCATAGTTTTAGCAAGGAATGTTACAATGCACTGCATATGTTCTATACTCTAGCACAACACGATGTTTTGCCATTGATTTGCAAGAATGGCTGAGATTGGCCTGCTTTTAATAAAAGAGAAAAAGAGCAGCCCGATGCACAAAGCTCCTGCATATGCAAGGATAAGGAAAGGGGTAAACCATAAAGGGTCTATACTATGCTGCCTTATCTTTCACGTCTCCATGTCATGAACTTTAAGTCACACAGCGACAACTAAATTGTTACACCTCCCCTTCGCTTTTAAGAGAAAATGAGGTTAAATAAAGAAGGGTTTTGATTGTAACACAAATTAAATAAAGAAGGGTTTTGATTGTAACACAAATTTCAAATATTATGAACACCCATTTGATACTTATTTGAAACTTTAAAAAGCATGAAATGACATCTATGCAGTGTTCCCACTATATGAAATAGGTGTCTCTATAATTTCTCAAAAAAGAAAAATAAAATTAAAAAGTACTTAGCATAAACTTATGAAAAAATCTTAACAAACAAGTTAGGCATTCCTTTTCTTTTCTTCTATTCTTTTAGTACAAGTGAAGAAGTAAAAAGCAAATCACTTACCCACTCTAATTGACACAAACACGCTCCTAAATCTAATTCCCAACCAAAGTGAAAAGGGGCTACTCATAACCTGCCGCTGAGCATGTCAGCGTTTTTTTCTTTTTTCTTTTTCTTCAAGTATAAGTGAAGAATTAAAAAGCAAATCACATATTCAATCCCAATCAAACACCCCTAAATCTAATTCTCAGCCAAAGTGTAAAGCACTGATTCATGCTCTCGGCCAAGCATATTTCAGGAGAGATGCTCAGTTATAACCGCCCAGTTAATCTAGACATTATTGTCAATAGTCCCGTCCTCCCCCAAAAAAGAAGCCAATCAAGGCCATTCTTGCAAATCAACAGCCTAAACAACATGTTATGTACTGTAATATTCCTTTATTTTATTTTTTTCTTACAAGTTACCAATGGTTGTGATTTTGCAACTCAAAGCTTCGTAGGCTAAATGACCGACGGTCGTGATTTCACATCTCAAATCCCCATAGGCTAAGATCGCATAAATTCATCATTTGTGATGTCTAACAATCTCAGGATTACAAATCAACAGATTTGGTGAGCAATTCGGAAGTAAAATAATAGTAAGAAGAACTATACAACTTTGAGTTTTGAAACTTCCTTTGATCCAATCATTTTAGACTGGCTAAGGGCATATTAATCGGCCTAATCGCAATCGTTTGATTCTATGGAACAAATTTAATTGCGAAGATTGAATTTATTAATTACGGAAAACAATATTATTTCTACAAACAGTGAAAGTTCACAAAAAGCAATACAACTAGAAAAACACTTCCAAGGATTAAAACAACTAAGTATGACCCAAATTAAGCTGGAACTGGGATTGCACCAAAACCACTGTCGAGGGGTGAACCATTGCTAAGTGAAACTTTGACAGGCTCTGCGATCTCGGTGATCTCGACCGTCGAAAATCCATTATCAAGAGATTGTTTAACAGCATCTACGATCAATTGAGTTCTCCTAGAGATTGATCCCCAGTGGCTCTCTGGCTTCCCCCCATGTCTGATATTTTGGGCCAATCTAGCCAACTCCTTCACCATTAGAGCTTCTTGGCAGATATCCGTCTTTACATTATAGTCATTAGGTTTTGGGCCCCATCCAATCCATCTGTGGGCCCAGTTAGCTTTGTGTGAGAAATTGAACGATGCAGATGGTTCCTCATAAGGAACGAGGAAGTCTTCCAGTCTCATGGTCCCCATTGATCCAAGAACAGTCACGTCCATGGTCAAGTTAGAGAGGAATCCACAATGGAACGTGGATACTTTGCCATCTTCCCATTCTAACGTGGCCCCACATTGCATGACTACCCCATGTTTGTTGAAGATTGCACCGCGATTTGCTGTCACTCTTTTGGGCAGCTCGTAATCAACGGCCCACAATGACATCCTGATGCAGTACCATCCGGAATCGCCGAGGGCCCCAAGACCATCAAGATCTGGCTTGCAACGGATATCATTTTCCAAGAAGTTGGCATCGCCAGGAGATGTGTAGACGGTGTGGACCTGCACGAACATCAAAATCAATCAAAATTGAGATCTCGATCAAGCTGTGATTATAGTTTCTCAATTCAATTATTCATCATACATTTAATAAACGGCAAATGATTGAACTGAGGCAGAAAGTACATGTGGGGCCCTTTTTGGAATGATTGGAGCCGTTCATTTGCTAGTACCGTTTTTTCCTATGAAACTTTTGGTGGGTGATCTTAACCAATAACAAAGTTGGGTGAAGAGAAACTCTATAATTGGGTTATCTTAACCATTGGCAAAACATTGTTGGGATCACTTGGGCCCAGACTTACCTTCTTGACCATTACTTTACTTGACAAAATATTAGTAAGTGGCACGTGTAAATGCACAAAAGAAGAAACAAAGAGAGAGAAAGGATTTTAAATCTCGAAAATTTGGGAGAAAAAGGAGCGGTTTAGCACAGTAAGAAAAGGAAATAATTAATTAATAATTTTTTAAAAGAAGATAATTGTTTACCAGAGACAGGACTTTTGCGGGTATGTGAGGGGGCTACTTTTTTACTTTTATCAACCCACAACTTTGCAAAAAAGAGTTAAATACTAAATCACTTCATATTCTTTATTAACCCACAAAAAATGGGAAAATTGCCCTACAATGTAAAATCCAAGGATTTTGTAGATAAAAAACTCGGGAATTTTGGAGAAAAAATATAGCACGAGGATATGGTTTAATCTAATCTGAAACAGGAAACCTGGCTAAATCCACAGCCAAGATCAACCACAAGAGGTCTCCACAAAAAATGTTGTGTGCCTCATTGTAGATTTGTTTTCCCTGTTATACCAGAAAGAAAAAAATATTGCAAGGCTACACGTCACCAGACGCAGATTATCAGCAAACCAAACAAGATTTTGCGTACTTACAGATCTCAAATCTCCAAAAACGTTTTTATCATTGATGATCTCCTTCATCTTGGCCGTCCGTGGATGATGCATCCACATCGTAGCGTCCATATACTGAACTCCATTTGATTCGCAAGCGTTGATAATGTGATCCAACTCCCCAACATTAAGCGCCGGTGGCTTCTCCACAAGAACATGCTTCTTGTTCTTTGCAGCCTCCACAGCCCATTTGAGGTGGAAGCTGGTTGGGATTGGAATGTAGACCACGTCCACGAAGGGATCATCCACCACATCTGCATAGCTCTCGTAGATCTTCACATCGTCGGGAAAGCCCTGCTCCACCGCATATTGCTGGGCCTTCTTGATCGAACGTGCAGAGATTGCATGGAGGACTGCATTGGGTGCCAAATCCATGCCTCTAGAGACCTTCCTAGCGATCTCGGCACAGCCTAAGATGCCAAAACGAACTGGGGGGTGCTCCCCAGTTTCTCTCTCCAGTGGGGTAGCTTGGCATTTGATGGAGATTCTGGGATGGTGGTCTTTGACGGGCATGGATTTGTAGCTGGTGGAAAGCTTTGCTTTCATGGGTTGTAGTTGCAGTAGTGGGACTGCCATTGTGGTGAAGAATGGAGGATTTCTTCAGGCAATAAAGGAGAGAGGGAAAATGGTATAGAGAGAGAGAGAGAGAGGCAACAGCAAGATAGAGAAAGCAAGGGAAAGTGAACGGAATGGAATGGAGGCAGTGACACTGTGGGGGCCGGGTTATATAGTGAGGGAGTTCCCAGAGTTTTGGTAGATTACAGTTAGGGCGTGATTCAGGGCACCGAAAGACTTTTGGTAGAAGGATGTGAAATGATATAAATTCTTCCTCCGCAAAAGAAGAAATGTCGGTCAGTCGGGTGGTCAGGAGGAGCAACGGTGCTAGACCCGGTTGGTCTCTTTGCCAACGCCACGTGTTCCAGCCGAACAGTTTGGCTTGACCCATTTTCTGGGTTCCTTCTAGTTTTGTTTTAAGACGGGACCCACACGTCAAACCAGAAGTGCATCAATGGGATCCGCTCAGTTGTTCCCCAGAGTTTTGGCTTCACCGACTTTGTGAGTTCCTTGCAGAGTTCCAGTTGTGGGTTCCGTCGAGTTCGGTTCTCAAGTGGGATCCACACCACAAGCAAGACTCTTTCTCTGACCAACATCACTTGCCTTGGCTCCTTCTAGTTGTGATCTGAAATAGGACCCACACAACAAGCTAGTACTCTCTCTCTCTCTCTAAATCGTTTTATTATGCTACTCACTCTATCTTCTTCTCTCTTCCTTTCGGAGGAACCAACTCGACAAGCAAGTACTGTTTGTCTCTTTGGCTTAGATCAACTCCACATGTAAGCGCTCTCTCTCTGATTCACTCACTGTCTGTCTTTCTAAGAGTCTCCCTGCAGGACCAACCTAAAGACTATTCTCTCTCACTCTATATATGTATATATACAGAAACAAAACCACAAAAGACAAAGTACTTGGGCGATTGAGTTGGAAGGTGAGTTTGGCATAATTAGCCTTTATACTACTGTGCATGGGATGAGTTAGAATCCGAGAGACGAGTGTTTCCAATTGGTGGGAGTTAGATAGCCAGTAGCACATGATGAACATGGCAATGTAAGTTTCTTCAATGTGGATACTTCCAGTGTTAGGATTCCGGACAAAGTCGGCACGACAAATATTTGCCGGAGGAATAACACTTTGGAATGCCAATCGCACTTTCAGATGATCCGGTTCGTTCATCTGATTGCTTAGATTACCAAATTTGGTTCTTCCAATTCAATACTTAAAATTTTTCTAACTGTTTGTTTATGCTATTTAAGAACAAATTTTCATTTATTAAGGTAGTCGGATCTATATGGCTTATGACTATATGACATCTGAAGTGAGAAAAAATCAGATTAACGAGTCGGATCATTCAAACGTGGGCACCTGGTAAAGAAATGGCCAGCTGAGCATGACCCTGAGCTCTTGTTCTTAGTATTCCTCCATTTGGACAGCACATTTTACCGATATCCTTACATTTAAAGGTTAAGAACAACAACGCGCTTACTGACCGACCCCTAATTTCGGATAAGGTCTTAATGATGAACAATACCTCTCTTACGCTGACTCGGATCCAAATAGAAACCACGGTGCTGGGAAGACACAATTACCCAGCAAATATCTCACCCAACACGTCTTCAACGACAAGATTTTCAAAGAGGAAATTCTATACAAGAGATAACTAGTCTATGGCGGTTTAAATTCTTGACTTACAAAGGAAGGCTAGACCAGGGTGTGTAGGAAGGTTTACTGTTGCATGAAGTGGCCCACCTTTGGAGATTCAGTTATTTGTGTGACTGTGATTTTCACAGTGTCTATTATTGGTCCTTTTTCTTTTCCCCTATCAGCAAAAGACTCATTAAATCCTAAATTATAATTTTACCCAATAGCATTATCAATAATTTTAATTTAACAACTAGGGCCTATTATAATTATATTAACCTTGGTATTAATTAGTATTATTATTAAACATTTAAATTTAAAATTTGAGAATAAATGTGCAAATTAGCATTATTAATATGTCTAATTTAGCCATTTGTGACCACTTAAAATTTACTAGATTTATAATTAATTAGACTCATTATTAATAGACATCAGTTAAGTTAAGGTTTGAGATTAATTATTCCTATAAGTAACATTAGTAAGTCTAATTTAACTATTTGGGCCACTATAATATTATTAGGTTTTATTACAATTATTAATACTTATTATTTCATTAAAGATTAATGATTATTAGGCCCATTAACATTATTGCTAGGTAAAGTTAAACATCTAGGGCTCACTACAATTTAAGTTATTTTGACATTATTTAGGCCCATTATCACTATTAGTATGTATTGATTAATCCAAAGTTTGGGATTAATTAGGAAACTAGTATTATTAATAGATCTGGTATAATAATTAGGGCCCATGAGGTCTTTACTATATTTAAAATTAATTAGGCCCATTATAATTATTAGTATGCAATGTTCATGAACATAGCATATATCTACAAAAAAGACAACATTCATAAAATGGGTTAAATATCCTGTATCCATGGACATAAGTTTCTAAAATGTAATATGCCAACCAAATTACAGAGGAGTACAAAGCATAGAACACAAGAAAACTACAGAGTGATTGTAAGCAATTCCCCAAGAGCTTTCAACTGACCTTTGTAAACCATTATAGAGAGGCCAATTTTATTGCCAATATTTTATACTGAGAAAATTCATTAGTGAATTTTGTTCTATCTTATGGATAGAATGTCCTAGGCCATGGCTTTTTCCTAGTCCTAGGTTTAGTATTTTAGAGAAAAAGGGTCTTAGCAGGAATAGATGATCTTATTAACGTGAGAAGTAGACATCTCCTTTCCTCATTTATGATGAATTTTCTATTTTTTTTCATATATTTAAACCATTTGTGATGTTTAGAACGACTTAAATAGGTAAGCTATTGAATTTCATACCTATTATTTTAATTTATTTTTTCAAATACCCAAATGAAGCAGTATGAGTCATTTAAATGCATTAATTTTTCATGGGTTACTTATTTCTCTGTGCCAAATATAATCAACATAATCAATAGTTTCTATCATTTGAAAAATGCTCTGGTGGAAAGAGGAAAACAAATCCATGCAATTAATCACAAACACTAACTACCCAGCATGAAATCAACTCAAAACCTTCACAGTCAAGCTCCTAACATCTAACAACACCACCAATTTGACCAACACAGCAAGGCATCTTTGAAATTACCATCCCACAATGTTGGTTAATCCAATCGTCAAGGCGCATAATCCGTCTGAAAATCCCATCGATAGTTGACAAACGGAGATCTAATGAGGGCATAAAGATAGGTAATGTTCCTAATGGTGCTAGAGATTAGAAGATAGAGGATGAAACAACAACGGTTTGGATCAGATCTATGATGGATGCCTTAAATCCGGCCCTTTAGATTAAAGCTACCACAAATCTTCCACAGTCGATGTGATGGAAAACTAAGCCTCTAACCGCCCAGTCAATGCACACATGCTTGGTTTTGTTGGTGGAGCTTTCATGTATCTGCTGAGCATATTTTCACGTACAAAATATATAGCAAATAAAAGTACAAGTGGGCCCTAACATTGTGGATAATCGAAACCACTTATCTGGTGGGACCGCACTGTGTCGATTAAGGAGGTAGATGGTTTGGATTATTGAAAAGAGTGGGCCATACTAATAATTTTCACATCAGAACCATTCATCAAATTCCAAATAAATATGGTTTTGGTATTCTAATAGAGGATCGTGTTCAATCAAATGAGAGATTGTTGGATACTACTCCTCACAATTACAAAGTTTGGATCCAAGAACAATCGGCAAGGCAAAAAAATCATAAAAATAAATCTAGAAAAAAGTCAATACAAAATATTTGGAAGTTTTTTAGCTACGCTTACGATTTTAATAGTCTGATGGTCCAGTGTGACAAATCAACCATATCTGGGGCCCCACTATGGAAAGTGGATCAGGCTCTATCCATTACAATAAGGGAGGACCTTGCTGAAGTTGGTAAACGGTTTTCCATCGTTTTCTGTTCCTTGAAATGGAAATGTCTGAGCACACTCCACGTAGACACCTGATCTTTTTACCTCCCCCGACAATAAGTCAATAAATAATTTTCCATGTTTTGAAAAGGGCAGTATTCGTTTTCCATGCTTTGAAAAAGCACAAATTTCCACCTTCTCGTGTCTGCGTTGAGTCCGTCTGCTACTCATTTTTCAAAGAGGGTGCCATTATCAAAATATCGAGGCGGGTTTCATAAAGTAATAGAAAATATCTGAGGCACGGACCAGGTTTCGGGGTCGTGCAAGTTCACGCCATTGTATGGAACAAGATAACAATTATAAAGTATTAGATTGGGAATTTTCTTTCCTTAATTTGGAAACCATGGCTTGAAAAGGGGCCTGCCGATGAATGATCGGAGCCATTCATCCAGTTGCCCCTGCTTTGGATGTCTCATAGTTCAAGAATCGTGTGGATTGGGTCATGACTAGCATCTCACATTATGTATTTTTGTCCGTTGAAAATGAACTGTTAGATATCTGAAGAACAGGATCGGATCAGTCAAAAGTGTAGCCCTTCATGCTCAAGTGAGGCCGCATGGTTACAACTTACTGTACATTGCTGAAGAAAAAATGGTGAGGGATTTTCATACAATAAGTTCGGAGGGAAAGACTGTGTCTTCGTTCAAGGGTGTGTAAAGAAGTCGAATGCCCAGTTTTTTCTTGCATGACTTTTTCTTTTCTTTTCTTATATAAATCATTCATCACGTTTGAAATATTAAAAACCAAATTTCATGCTCATTAGATTCCTTTTGCCTATGTTCCTTCTACCTAAAAGTTGAAACTATTGATTTTTAACAAATTTTTTGGGAGAACTAAAACTGTAAGTAACTACTTGCCAACAAATGTCTACCGCATTTGGTTGCAATACCAAGCATGTAACAACCCAATGGCTCCCACCTATAATAATATTGTCCGCTCTGAAAAATTGGCTGCCCATACAACTATTCGTCTCACAGTTTTGTTCTTCCTAAATTTCTCGGAGAAAAAGCTTTTTCTTTAGCAATGTGGAACTAACTCTCCGTCCTTAAGTCGTTTCCCATCTACAGGGTACCTAGGCCTTCACATCTTGCCTTCTTAGGAAACATGCGTCCTTGCATATTAACTACCAAACAAGGCACCCGTGTGTGGCCAGCCAGACACTGAGTTAGGAGTTGGCTTTGATACCATCTGTAATAGCTCGGTGGCTCCTACCTATAATAATATTGTCTACTCTTGAAGACTAGCAGAACATACAACCAGCCATCTCACAGTTTTGTTATTTCTTGGTTTTCTGAGGAAAAAGCCTTGTTGTAAAGAGAGTCACACACCACTCTTACCAATATTTTAACAACTTTTTTCTTAGCGATGTAGGACTAACTCTCTACACCTCAGGCATCTCCCATTTATAGGTTACATGGGCCTTCACAAGGAATCTCCCCTAAAATTATGCTCAGTCATAAGTTTCTCCTTTGACTAGAGATCAAATAAATTGTGTGCCGGTGATTTGCTTTGTTATTCCTAAAGAAAAAACATTTAACCAACAACTTAGTGTCTATTTGGTTCACAGCAAATGGACTGAAATCAATTTTCATATACTCCAGAGAAAGTTTTTTTTCCTGTTCTTTGGAATAATTCAATTTAAAGGTGTAAACAAGTTTCCAGTAAAAATTCATTTTAGCATGAAAATTAATTCCCATTCATGTCCTGCCAAGCAAAGTAAGTCTACGCCCAAAGGTGTGTCCAGACGTCTGTTTGGCAATGTGAACCGAGGATAGTTTTCCAAGCTGGTTTCCCAGCAGTGAGGACAATTCTATTACCTGGTAAGGTGGATAAATGGCAGCTTGATGCATGAAGGTCTCACTTATGCAAGGTCGTATAAAGGGACAAACTACAAAAAAGGTAAATAATATGCAGCCTTGTCTTGTATTATTTTAAAATATTATTTTCAGACTTCAAACCCATGACCTCTAAGTTACATGAAAACAACTTAACTGACATTGTGGATACAACAATTTAACTCCGGCCCACGGTCATTATCGTCTGCAAGGCATTTGATAACGGGGAAAGTTGTAAACCTTTTATGCCCGTTTCTTTTCTTCACTTTTAGAGATTTTTTACGTGGAGCCTTGGTCAAAACCTACAGAAAAAGAGAGCTCGTTCATCCTTGCTGTATGCTTTCGGCTTTTTAAGGACCTAACCCCAAACAACCCTATATCTGTGGGTCCAAAAGAGAAACTTTTGACGCGAACATATTAGGGTTAGAAAATATTTAACCGAAGGTCAGCTAAGCTCTTTGCAGTGGTGGTAAAATATTTGCCCCACCGCTAAACATTACAATTGATTCCAGTCATAGGCTCCGCTCAACACATGAGTGAGCAAACAAATGGTTTAGGAGGAATAGCTAAACTAGTATTGTTTTTTTGAGAGTTTGAGGCCAAGGAGTTGGTTAATCAGAAGAAAAAGATTTTTAGCATCAACTTTTCGTGGAGAGTCGAGAGACTTTGGCTATCTGATGCATTCCAAATCATGTAATTAAACAGTTTTGAATCACAATAACACTTGACACTGCCAGCCACTGTGGCCAGTAAATCAGTCTTTTGATATTCCAAAGAAAAGCTCAGAAGAAAGAAATACTGTTTAGCATTAACTTTTAGCCGAGAATTTGGAGACTTAGGCCATCTGATCCATTCCAACTTATCTAAATGGTTTTGAATCACAATAATACTTATACAACGAACCACTAAAAGAGACAATTCAGGTGCACAAAGCTCTATCCTACGTGGGGTTCATGGAATGGATAGATCACAAGGGTCAATAATTTGCAGTTTTACCTTGTATTTTGTAAAAAAGTATTTTTCACATTTTGAATTTGTGACCTTCAGGTTACACGATGACAACTCTACTGTTGCACGAAGACTCCCCTACTTGCACAACCAACTACTGTACTGGTTAATCAGTTTTCTAATATTTCAAAGAAAAGCTTGGAAGAAAGAAAAAGCGTTTTAGCGTCCACTTTCGGCTGATCATTTTGAGACTTTGGCCATCGGATGCATTCCAAATCATGTAAACCGTTTTGGATAAAGAGTACTACTTTATTCTTTCCCTCCTTTCGGGTAACTGGATAGACTAGATGCAGTAGACAGGTGCACATCCAGCCAGGCATCTGGATGCTCATCCTAGCGAATTGGATTATCTCGAAGGCGTTGACAAGGGACCCCGAATTACCTGAAACGGTACTGGACAGATGGTGGAACCTGCCAAAGTGGCCGCACTTTTGGATAATCTGTGTCCAATCATGTTTCTCGGCTGTGTTTGACACCCAGCCATATGAAATTGAAGATCTGTCACGTCCTGGCTTAGTCATATATATTCATGCATGTGCAATTGCATGCCTGGGCAGGCTGTCTACAGTGGTGTTAAGAGCGTCACTTTTCCAAAGGGCAGCTCCAGTGCACGAAGCTATGCTGATTCGTGAAAAGGATAGACTACGAGAGTTTCTAGGGCGTAGTTTTCCTTTGCATCGTTATAATTTTACACCATGAATCCTTAATGTCAAGATTACATGATGACATACCTGAGGGAAGAAACCTTTGAAAAAAGGGAAGAATGGGAGGGAAAATAAGTCGTAGAACTTTTATATGTATGAAATGAGCCTTCTTTTCCTGGGCTTGTATTGCCCATTTTACATACATATACACTGGCCCCAATTAGCATTCTAGAAGACATCACGCAATCGTAGCTTCTCAACCTGAACTATCCAACACCCTTCTGCTTCTTTCTACCCAAAGCAAACCAAATCACACTGGAACTGGAATTGGCTCAAAACCACTGCCAATTGGAGAAGCAGTCTCCATTGGAACTTTGAGGGGATCGACGATTTCGACGCTCCTAAATCCATCATCAAGTGATGCTTTGACGGCATCAACGATCAACTGAGTCTTCCTGGAAATGGTTCCCCACTTGCTATCGGGAATTCCACCATTCTTCACATTGTAAGCCAACCTGGCGAACTCCTTCACCATCAGAGCTTCTTGGCACATATCCGCCTTTACTTCGTAGTCACTGGGTTGGGGGCCCCATCCAATCCATCGGTGGGCCCAGTTAGCTTTGTGTGAGAAATTGAACGATGCGGATGGCTCCTCGTAAGGAACAAGGAAGTCTTGCAGCCTCATGGTCCCCATGGATCCTAGAATTGATACGTCCATGGTCAAATTGGAGACGAATCCGCAATGGAAGGTGGATACTTTGCCATCATCCCATTCCAACGTGGCTCCACACTGCATGACCACGCCGTGTTTGTTGAAGATCGCACCGCGATGTGCGGTCACTCTTTTGGGCAGCTCGTAATCAACCGCCCACAATGACATCCTGATGCAGTACCATCCGGAATCGCCGAGGGCCCCAAGACCATCAAGATCTGGCTTGCAACGGATATCATTTTCCAAGAAGTTGGCATCGCCAGGAGATGTGTACACAGTGTGGACCTGCATGAACATCAAAATCAATCAAAATTGAGATCCCGATCAAGCTGCGGTTATAGTTTCTCAATTCAATTATTCATCGTACAGATATTAAACGGCAAATGATTGAACTGAGGCAGAAAGTACATGTGGGGTCCCTTTTTGGAATGATTGGAGCCGTTCATTTGCTAGTACAGTTATTGCCTAAGAAACTTTTGGTGGGTGATCCTAACCAATAACAAAGTTGGGTGAAGAGAAACTCTATAATTGGGTTATCTTAACCATTGGCATAACATTGTTGGGATCACTTGGGCCCAGACTTACCTTCTTGACCATTACTTTACTTGACAAAATATTAGTAAGTGGCACGTGTAAATGCACAAAAGAAGAAACAAAGAGAGAGAAGGGATTTTAAATCTCGAAAAATTGGGAGAAAAAAGAGCGGTTTAGCACAGTAAGAAAAGGAAATAATTAATTAATAATTTTTTAAAAGAAGATAATTGTTTACCAGGGACAGGACTTTTGCGGGTGTGTGAGGGGGCTACATTTTTATTTTTATCAACCCACAACTTTGCAAAAAATAGTTAAATACTAAATCACGTCTTATTCTTTATTAACCCACAAAAAATGGGAAAATTGCCCTACAATGTAAAATCCAGGATTTTGTAGATAAAAAACTAGGGAATTTTGGAGAAAAAATATAGGACGCGGATTGGGTTTAATCTAATCTGAAACAGGAAACCTGGCTAAATCCACAGCCAAGATCAACCACAAGAGGTCTCCACAAAAAATGTTGTGTGCCTCATTGTAGATTTGTTTTCCCTGTTATACCAGAAAGAAAAAAATATTGCAAGGCTACACGTCACCAGACACAGATTATCAGCAAACCAAACAAGATTTTGGGTACTTACAGATCTCAAATCTCCAAAAACGTTTTTATCATTGATGATCTCCTTCATCTTGGCCGTCCGTGGATGATGCATCCACATCGTAGCGTCCATATACTGAACTCCATTTGATTCGCAAGCGTTGATAATGTGATCCAACTCCCCAACATTAAGCGCCGGTGGCTTCTCCACAAGAACATGCTTCTTGTTCTTTGCAGCCTCCACAGCCCATTTGAGGTGGAAGCTGGTTGGGATTGGAATGTAGACCACGTCCACGAAGGGATCATCCACCACATCTGCATAGCTCTCGTAGATCTTCACGTCGTCGGGAAAGCCCTGCTCCACCGCATATTGCTGGGCCTTCTTGATCGAACGTGCAGAGATTGCATGGAGGACTGCATTGGGTGCCAAATCCATGCCCCTAGAGACCTTCCTAGCAATCTCGGCACAGCCTAAGATGCCAAAACGAACTGGGTGATGCTCCCCAGTTTCTCTCTCTAGTGGGGCAGCTTGGCATTTGATGGAGATTCTGGGGTGGTGGTGTTTGACGGGTATGGATTTGTAGCTGGTGGAAAGCTTTGCTTTCATGGGTTGTAGTTGCAGTAGTGGGACTGCCATTGTGGTGAAGAATGGAGGATTTCTTCAGGCAATAAAGGAGAGATGGGAAATGGTATAGAGAGAGAGAGACCTTGAGGCAACAACAAGTAAGATAGAGAAAGCGAGGGAAAGTGAACGGAATGGAACGGAGGCAGTGACAATGTGGGGGCCGGGTTATATAGTGGGGGAGTTCCCAGAATTTTGGTAGATTACAGCTAGGGCGTGATTCAGTGCACCGAAAGAGTTTTGGTAGAAGGACGTGAAATGATATAAATTCTTCCTCTGCAAAAGAAGAAATGTCGGTCAGTCGGGTGGTCAGGAAGGGCAACTTTGCTAGACCTGGTTGGACTCTTTGCCAACCCTGCATGTGTTGGAGGCCAACAGTTTGGCTTGACCCACATTCTGTGTTCCTTCTAGTTTTGTTTCAAGACGGGACCCACAGGTCAAACCAGCAGTGCATCAATGGGATCCGCTCAGTTGTTCCCCAGAGTTTGGCTTCACCGACTGTCTGGGTTCCTTGTAGAGTTCCAGTTGTGGGTTCCTTCGAATTGGGTTCTCAAAGTGGGTTCCACACCACAAGCAAGACTCTGACCAAACTCACTTGCCTTGGTTCCTTCTAGTTGTGATCTGAAATAGGAGCCACACAACAAGCTAGTACTCTCTCTCTCTAAATCGTTTTATTTTGCTACTCACTCTATCTACTTCTCTCTTCCTTTCGGAGGAACCAACTGGACAAGCAAGTACTGTTTGTCTCTCTCCCTTAGATCAGCTCCACATGTAAGCGTTCTCTCTCTGATTCACTCACTGTCTGTCTTTCTAAGAGTCTCCCTGCAGGACCAACCTAAAGACTATTCTCTCTCACTCTATATATGCATATATACAGAAACAAAGCCCCAAAACACAGGCACTTGGGCGATTGAGTTGGAAGGTGAGTTTGGCATACTTAGCCTTTATACTACTTCTGTGCAGTGTTTCCAATTGATGGGAGTTGGATAGCAAGTGGCACATGATGAACGTGACTATGTAAGTTTCCTCTATGTGGATACTTCCAGTGTTGGGTTTCCGGACAAAGTCGACAGGCCAAATATTTGCCGGAGGAACGACACTTTGGAATGCGTATCGCACTTTCAGATGTTCCGGTTCGTTCATCTGATTGCTTAGATTACCAAATCTGGATCGTCCAATCCAATATTTAAAAATTTTCTAACTGTTTGTTTCTGCTATCTAAGAACAATTTTTCATTTATTAAGATAGTCGGATCTACATGGTTGCCAGCTGAGCGTGACCTTGTCCTTAGCATTCCTCGATTTGGACAGCACATTTTACCGATACCCTTACATTTAAAGGTTAATAACAACGATGCTCTTATAATGACTTGAGAGGGGGAGCCTTGGCGTAATGGTAAAAGTTGTCATCCTGTGACTTAAAGGTTATAGGTTCAAGACATGAAAACAGCCTTTTGCAAAATGTAAGGGTAAAATTGTATATTTTAGGCCTTTGTGGTCCGCCCTTTTTCTGACTCCGGTGGAAGCTTTGTGCACTGAGGTTGCCCTTTGCCCTCTTATGCTGACTCGGATCCGAGTAGAAACCCACATATGGAGGTGGGAAGACACAATTACCCAGGAAATATCTCACCCAACTCGTCTTCAAACTACAAGAATTTAAAGAGGAAATTCAATACAAGAGAAACTAGTCTATGGCGGTTTAAATTCTTGACTTACAAAGGAAGGCTAGAGCAGGGTGTCGGAAGGTTTACTTGTGCTCGAAGAGGCCCAGTTTATGCTCAAGAAGAACTAGGCCGGATCAGTCAAAAGTGTAGCCCTTCATGCTCAAGTGAGGCCGCATGGTTACACCTTATTGTACATTCCTGAAGAAAAAAGGGTTAAGGATTTTCATACAATAAGTTCGGAGGGAAGCACTGTGTCCACGCTCAAGGGTGTGTAAAGAAGTCGAATGCCCAGTTTTTTTCTTGCATGCCTTTTTTATTTTATTTTTCTTAGCTAAACCATTCATCATGTTTGTAATGACATAGATATATTAAAGACCAAATTTCATGCTCATTAGATTCCTTTTGCCAATGTTCCTTCTAGTTAAAAGTTGAAACTATTGATTTTTAACAAATTTTTTGGAAGAACCAAAACTGTATCTAACCACTCGCCAACAAATATCTGCCGCATTTGGTTGTAGTACTAGGCATGTAACAGTCCGATGACTCCCAACTACAACAATATTGTCCGCTCTGGAAAATTGGTCGCCCATACAACCAGCCCCCTCATGGTTTTATTCTTCTCTAATTTTTCGGGAAAAAGGGCTTCTCTTTAGCGATGTGGGACTAACTCTCTATCCCTCAGCCATCTCCCATCTACAGGGTACATAGGCTTTCACATCTTCCCTCCTTAAGGAACACGCGTCCTCGTGTATTAACCACGAAACTAGGTACCCACGTGTGGCCAGCCACACACTGAGTCAGGGGTTGGCTATGATACCATCTGTAATAGTCCCGTGGCTCCCACCTACAACAATATTATATGTTCTGGAAAACTAGCTGCCCGTACAACTAGCCCCCTCATGGTTTTGTTCTTCTCTGGTTTCTTAGGGAAAATGCCTTATTGTAAGGATAGTCACACATCAGTCTTATCAAAATCCAGCAACTTTCCCCTTAGCGATATGAGACTAACTCTCTGTCTCTCAACCGTCTCCCATCTACAGGGTACCTACGCCTTTACAAGGCATCTCCCCTAAAGTTACGGTGGTCATAAGTTTGAGTCATCAGTTTCTCCTTTAACCAGAGATCAGATAAACTGTGTGGCAATGGTTTGCTTAGTAATTCCTAAAGAAAAAAATTTAACCAACAACTTAGGGTCTACTTGGTTCGCAGGAAATGGACTGAAATCAATTTTCATGTACTACAGAGAGTTTTTTTCTGCTTGAAATTGAATTATGCTAAAGAACCGAAATCTTTGGCATAATTCAATTTCAAGGTGTAAACAAGTTTCCACTAAAAATTCTTTTTAGTAAGAAAATTAATTCCCATCCATGTCCTGCCAACCAAAGTAAGTCTACTCCCCGAAGGCGTGTCGAGACGTCTGTTTGGCAATGTGAAAAATAAGATCTAAGATCGTATTCTTTTCTTGGTCACTTAGACTAGAGTCCACGGCAGGAGTCGACGCTCCAAGGCGCAATAAGAAGTCCGTTTGGCAACGTGAAAAATAAGGTACGTAAGCGATGCGTGACCCCTTTGGTTTGTTGTTTTTATGGGCCTGACCAGTTGGTTTGTGTGGATACGCGGCCCAAAGACAGTCTTAATATGGTGCAGTTTCTGTCCGAGTGGTCGGGCTGGGACCAGTGGTGTTCCCCGAATCAAAACAGCTGATGCGCTCCTTGAATCTCCAGGTCCCATAAATGATGTTGATGTTGATTTTAAGGCAAGGACATCTTTGTGGTTCGAAATCTATGGCAACAATGGATCAACCGGCTACAATAAATTTACAAAAGTTTGAACTTGGAAAGAAAGATCTAGTACCCACTATCAAAATGAAAGACAATTGATTATATATCCAAGAAGACAGAGAGTCCTGCACACGAAAAAAGGTTGCAACTGTAGTTGAACCAAATAACATTGCAAAGACATAGTGATAGTAGGGTTGGGATATCCACGCCTTTTGAACCGGCCGTGAAGGCCAGATTCAGAAGAAACCAGAGCAGGTCCCCATAACTCATTAAAAAAAAAAGGAAAAAGGGCTTATTGCGTGGCTTTCTATAACTATTATAAAAGGGAAGAAAGCAGAACTTTGATAGAACTGAGAATAGTTTTCAAAGCTGGTTTCCCAGCAGTGAGGGCAATTCTATTAACTGGCAAGGTGGATAAATGGCAGCTTAATACTTGAAGGTCTCACTTATGCAAGGTTAGATAAAGGGACAAACTACAAAAAGGTATATAGTATGCAACCTTATCTTACATTGTTTCAAAATGTTGTTTTCAGGCTTCAAACCCATGACCTCTAAATCACATGGCAACAACTTCACTCGCATTGGGATGCAACAATTTAACTCTGGCCCATGGTCATAATCGTCTGCAAGGCATTTGCTAACGGGGAAAGTTGTAAACCTTTTATGCCTGTTTCTTTTCTTTACTTTTAGAGAATTTTTATGTGGAGCCTTGGTCAAAACCTGCAGAAAAAGAGAGCTCGTTCATTCTTGCTGTATGCTTTCGGCTTTTTAAGGACCTAACCCGAAACAACCCTATATCTGTGGGTGCAAAAGAGAAATTCTTGACGGGAACATATTAGAGTTAGAAAATGTTTAACCGAAGGTCAGCTAAGCTCTTTGCAGTGGTGGTAAAATAATTGCCCCAGCGATAAACATTACAATTGATCCCAGGCATAGGCTCCGCTCAACACGAGTGAGCAAACAAATGGTTTAGGAGGAATAGCTAAACTAGTATTGTTTTTTTGAGAGTTTGAGGCCAAGGAGTTGGTTAATCAGAAGAAAAAGATTTTTAGCATCGACTTTTGGTGGAGAGTCGAGAGACTTTGGCTATCTGATGCATTCCAAATCATGTAATTAAACAGTTTTGAATCACAATAATACTTGACACTGCCAGCCACTGTAGCCAGTAAATCAGTTTTTTTATATCCCAAAGAAAAGCTCGGAAGAAAGAAAAATTCTTTAGCATCAACTTTTAGCTGAGAATTTGGAGACTTAGGCCATCTGATCCAATCCAAATTATGTAAATGGTTTTGAATCGCAATAATACTTACACAACCAACCACTAAAAGGGGCAGTCCAGGTGCACGAAGTTCCCTCCTACGCGGGGTCCAGGAAAGGGATAGATCACAAGGGTTAATAGTATACAGTTCTACCATGCATTTTGCAATAGGATATTTTCACGTCTTAAACTCGTGACCTCAAGATCACACGATTATAACTCTACTAATGTACCAAGATACCCTTGCATACACAACCAACTATTGTGCTCGTTAATCAGTTTTCTAATATTCCAAAGAAAAGCTCGGAAGAATGAAAAAGCCTTTTAGCGTCAACTTTCCGCCGATCATTTTGAGACTTAAACCATGTGATGCATTCCAAATCATGTAAACCGTTTTGGATAAAGAGTAATACTTTATTCTTTCCCTCCTTTTGGGTAACTGGATGAACCCTGGGCCATATCAGGTGCACATCCATCCACGGACCTGGACGCGCAGATACATTATGAAACCATGTGCTTATTGATTGAAAGATTTGATTTTAGTCTTCATAATAATTTGTCAAAGTGGGAACAGAGAGAAGCCTATCCTAGCGAATTGGAAAATCTTTGGAAAATCTCAAAGGCGTTGACAAGGGAACCGGAATTTCCTTTTCTTAGAAACAGAGCAACGGTACTGGACAGATTGGAACCTGCCAAAGTGGCCGCCCTTTTGGATAATCTATGGCCAATCATGTTTCTCGGTTGTGTTTGACCCCAAGCCATATGAAATTGAAGATCTGTCACGTCCCGGCTTAGTCATATATATAGTCATGCATGTGCAATTGCATGCCTGGGCAGGCTGTCTACAGTGGAGTTAAAGAGCGTCACTTTAGCCCTCATGCACGAAGCTACGTGCCTATTCGTGGATGGAGCGGAGCAAAAGGGTCTCTTTTAAGAAGTTATTTTCAGACTCTGTAACTTCAGGGTTACACGACGACGACAATTTTACTATTATACTAAGAATTTCGCTTTCAAAACCAGTGATGAAAATTACAGACCACATACACATGAAGAAGAAAGCCTATGAAAAAAAGGGAAGAATGGGAGAGAAAATGAGTCGTAGAATCTTATATATATGAAATGGGCCTTTTTTCTTGGGCTGGTATTGCCCTTGTTACTTACATATACACTGGCCCCAATTAGCATTTTCGAAGACATCACGCAATCGTAGCTTCTCAAACAGAACTATTCAACACCTTTCTACTTCTAGCCAAAGCAAACCAAATCACACTGGAACTGGAATTGGCTCAAAACCACTGCCAATTGGAGAAGCAGTCTCCATTGGAACTTTGAGGGGATCGACGATTTCGACGCTCCTAAATCCATCATCAAGTGATGCTTTGACGGCATCAACGATCAACTGAGTCTTCCTGGAAATGGTTCCCCACTTGCTATCGGGAATTCCACCATTTCTGACATTGTGAGCCAACCGGGCCAACTCCTTCACCATCAGAGCTTCTTGGCACATATCCGCCTTTACTTCGTAGTCACTGGGTTGAGGGCCCCATCCAATCCATCTGTGGGCCCAGTTAGCCTTGTGTGAGAGATTGAACGATGCGGATGGCTCCTCGTAAGGAACAAGGAAGTCTTGCAGCCTCATGGTTCCCATGGATCCTAGAATTGATACGTCCATGGTCAAATTGGAGAGGAATCCGCAATGGAAGGTGGATACTTTGCCATCATCCCATTCCAACGTGGCCCCACACTGCATGACCACGCCGTGTTTGTTGAAGATCGCGCCGCGATTTGCGGTCACTCTTCGCGGAAGCTCGTAATCGACGGCCCACAGTGACATCCTGATGCAGTACCATCCGGAATCCCCAAGGGCCCCCAGACCGTCAAGATCAGGCTTGCAACGGATATCATTTTCCAAGAAGTTGGCATCTCCTGGGCTTGTGTAAACGGTGTGAACCTGCATAAACATCAAATCAATCAAAATTGAGATCTTGATCGAACTGTAATTGTCGTTTCTCACGGTCAATTCTTGATCAGAAAGATAACACAAGCCAAATTGTAAAAGGAAAGCAAAAGGTACATGTGGGTCCCATGTTTTGAATTAATTCCTGGCCGTTGATCTGCTAGCGGTGCAAGGATTCTCCAGGTTAATTTTAGCCATTGTTAAAGCGGTGTTAGAATCATTTCAGGAATTTGAGTTGAAATTCCAAAGTCGGTGGTCGTTGGCCCAACATTTAAATCTAAAAATTAGTGACGACTAATTAAAGATAGTATTAATTAAAAATATTTAAAAATTTTGTATTTGAATAAAAATTGGAATTAAAAATGAGATAAAGATAGACAGACTAGTTTTTCCATCACAATTTAATCAATAACTTTATTATTATAAAACGCTTTAATGTGAAAATGGCCGTACAAATCTATCTCTTCATAGGCATCTGCGAGAATTTTTGGGCGAGAAAATCTGATCTATCGAAGAATAACTATCAATCAAATGGACGGCCAGATCAAAACACGAGGGATCAACTGCAAATGTGGTGCCCCCCATTGCAGATTAATCAATCCCAAAAGAAAAGAAATGGGCAATACAGATCAAATCAAAGATGATTTTGTGTACTTACAGATCTCAATTCTCCAAAAACGCTTTTATCGTTGATGATTTCCTTCATCTTAGCCGTCCGTGGGTGATGCATCCACATCGTGGCGTCCATATACTGGACCCCATTAGCATCGCAAGCGTTGATTATCTGATCCAACTCAGCCACGTTCAGTGCCGGCGGCTTCTCAACAAGGACATGCTTCTTGTTCTTTGCAGCCTCCACAGCCCATTTCAAGTGGAAGCTGGTCGGAATCGGAATGTACACCACATCAACGGCTGGATCATCTACGACCTGTTCGTAACTCTTGTAGATCTTCACATCCTTGGAGAAGCCCTGCTCAGCCGCATATTGCTGGGCCTTCTCCGTCGACCGGGCGGAGATTGCATGGAGGACTGCATTGGGTGCAAATTCCATGCCCCGAGAGACCTTCCTGGCGATCTCAGCGCAGCCCAATAAGCCAAAACGAACTGGGTCATTTTCCACAGGAGCTGCTTGAGCTTTAACGGAGATTCTCTGGGGAAGGGGGGTGATGGACATGGATTTGTAGCTGACGGAAAGCTTTGCTTTCATGGGTTGTAGTTGCAGAAGTGCAGCTGCCATTGCTGTGAAGATTGGAGTATTTCTTCACCCCAAATTCACCAGGGACACCCCTCTTCTCTGAGAAAAAATCACAGAGGGAGAGACGGAGAGGCAAAAACAAAGGAATAGAGACAAAGCAATGAAAAAGGTGGATGGACGACGGATGAAGAGAGTGAAAAATCTAAAGGCTTATATAGCCAAGGAACTGGTAGATTACAGCTATGGAATTGATTAATCCGACGTGTAGTCTACCACAAAACGATAAAGGCGCGGACGTGGAGTCTACACAGAAGGGTGTGGGATGATAGAGACGTGGCTTGAGGGTTCTGTGAAAAGGGGGAAGGATGGAGTCGGCCTGGTTAGACTTTATGACAATCCCACATGAGTTGTTCACCTGGAGTCTTGGCTTGACCAAACTTTTATGAGTTCCTTCCTGGAACAACAGCTGTGTTCTCAAATGGGGACATATAACAAAGGAGTGCACTCTCTCTCTCTAGATCAATGCGTGTGGGACCACCCCCACTGGCCGAGATCCTTCTAAGTTGTGGGCCGAAGTGGAACCCATATGTCAAAGGAGTGCTCTCCCTCTCTATATCTGTGTTGTGCCTGTTCTACGTATGACCAACCCCACTTTCCTAGGTCCTTCTAGTTGTGTGACATGGGGCAAGTTAGTCCTTTATTCTCTCTAGATCTTCTTCTTATGCTAGTCTCTCTCTCTCACACACTTTCTCTCTGGATAGGACCAGTGGGTTGTTTCCTAAGAGTTGGAATGACCCACTTTCTGAGTTCCTTCTTAGTTTTTTAGATTTCTAGATCTATGGATGGAACCTATACCACTTGCCTAGGTCCTTCTAGTTGTGTGCTCAGGTAGAATCCAAACAGCAAGCTAGTGTTTCTCTCTACTCCCTCTATATATGGGACCCAGTGAGTTGATTCCCAAGAGATTAGCTTGATCAACTTGCCAGTTCCTTCCATGGGACCTGCAGTTAAAGCAAGTAATGTTGTTCCTACATTTTTTTCCTTATGCCCCACCTTCTAAATCTCTCTCTCAGGCAAGTCTGCATCTTTTCCTTATGCCACTCTGTCTAAATCTGTCTCTCTTAGGCAAGTTGGCAGTGAAAAATTCGTAAAATCCAGGAATGAGTTGGGACATAGATTTTCAATTCTAAAATTTGTAAGAACAGAAAAGAAAAGAAAATAATAGCAATTCATTTAACAACTTCTTAGACATAAAGTTATATTATTATAGATAAAATAGAATATTATATTTTTAAAAACCTAAAAATATAAATTCATAAAAGAAAGACATAAAAGTTGATTAATTTAAAAAGAAAGTCTTCTACACTTAAACAAAAATAACTCCAAAAAATTTTAGGAAAAAAAAAGAAGAGTCTTTTCAAAGATCGATGCAGTGGAGGGTGTCTCACAATCTCACCCTTCCGAACCAAACACAACAAATAGACAAGTACTTTTCTTTCTTTAGAAGCGATTGGCTCTTAAGCAATTGAGTTGGTCACGTACTACTTTTACAGCACATTGTGAATGGGGTGAGTTAGAATCTATGTGACTAGTGCTTGAATTTGGTGGGAGTTAGATGGTTAAGTGGTAGATGATGTACACGCAATAGAGATTATGCATTCGAAGTTTCTTAAATGCTGATGGTCATAAATAGGGGTGCTTATTGGATTGAATTATCCGAACCTGTTCCAACTCGACTAGATTGGATGTGGATGGTAAAATTATACCTGCAGGTTGGATATGAATTTTTATTTCCAAATCCGATTTGATGGGGATTAGTGCCTACCGAGGCACAAAATTCGTGGGTCATCTTCGTTGTGCTATCGGGGACTAATTCCCCTCTAAAAATTACTGGGTATATCCGGATATTGCCCATGAACTAATTGAAAAAGATGCCTTGCGTGTTCCTCTATGCTTGATTATTAAGCTATTGGCCTGCACAAAACATTGAATATGTGAGTCTCCCACTCCAGAGACAAACACGTGCTTCTCTTTTGGTCAATATATTACATCTTTTGTTTAAAAAAACTCGATATAATTTGAAATTCGAACCCTGGTGCACCTGCCTATGCAGGGTTCGGGGAATGGGCAGATCACAAAATTTTATAGTAGGAGGCTATTTGCACTCCTTGAACCTATGACTTAAAGTCACTCAACAACAATTTTATTGTTGTGCCAAAGCTCCCCTTCAAAATTCGAATAGAACCTTAAGTGCCTCTACTTTTTTAAGGTGTCCCCTCCAGGCCATTCAACCGACATACTTAATTTTTTATATTTCATGACCCAAAAATAATTTCAAAAGAAAGTCACTAGTCTATAAGTTACGGTGCTTTTATCTTGCCAGATACAGACCGTCAGAATCTCTGTAGAGGCAACGTCTCAAATTCGATACACTAAAACACAATTTATAGGAAACCAATGACTTTTTTTGGAATGATTTTTGAGGCAGGAGATATCGAAAGTTAGATTTATCAAATAAATGGCCTGAACCACTGGTACATAGGGCTCACCATGAAAAAGTGAAGGCGCTGCACTGTTGTTGCACTTTATACCACCGTTCCTCTCAGTTGTGAAAACCTGAAGGAGAATCCAACCACAAACTAAAAAGATAAAATTTAATATATCCGACTATGGGCCGAAACTTCTTAAAGCCGAACCTTGTCCTTTGGCAGACGGGGCTATAAAGTTGTGATCCCACAAAAGAAGTGGGAAAGCCAAGTGTTTGAAGGAGGAATTCTGTGGTTCTTAATTAGCAGCAAAATCATATTTAATCATGAGAGATTCTCGTATTAGCTTGCTTTTAACGCTTGGAGATCCAACCACAGAAACCAAAGTTATGGGGTGTTGGCTTAGTGAAGTTGGAAAAGAGTTTCCCATCTTTCTCTTTTTCTCTGAAAAGAAGATATGTGCATAAATTCCGCGTGGGCATCTTCTCATTTTACCTGCCATTGTGGCTTCAGAAAGCAGCGAGTCGATTCAGAACCCGGCCTCATTCCCTGCATGTAGGACTGAGCGAGTTTCAACGAGTCTATGGAAAGAGACTAGGCCGGCAGCAATCTTCCGCCACTAAAGTACCACTGAAGTTATGAGCAAGCCGCAATATGTGTTTGGGTCTCTGCAATTAACCCATTATTTTCGTATTTTGATGCAAAAAGTGCAGTTCCTAGGGATATAATTTTGTCAATTTTGTCTTAATCAACCTAGAAAGATTACACTTTTTACGATTAGATTGATAATGAAGTTTCAAATCAACTTGTTGGTCTCATAATATATCTTAGTACAGAGGATGTGACCAAAGATCTTTATTTGTTTATAAACTCTCTCAGAGGATGGGTAATATTAGGAATAGCTATTTTCCACTGATAAAGGGTTTTTTTAAATTAAAAAATATATATATTGAAATTTTCCTCTATGGATGAGTTCTAACCAGCACTGGCCGCTTTTACAAAAATTCTACATTAAATTTTATTTTATTTTTGTTACCATAGTTGAGATAGATAGAGGGGAGCCTTGGTGCAATGGTAGAGTTAACGTTATGTGACTTTGAGGTCACGGGTTCAAGCCCTGAAAACATTCTCTTACAAAATATAAGATAAGGTTGCATATTATTAATCATGTGATCCTCCCCTTTCCCAAATTTTGAATATGCATGAGCTTTTGTGCACTGGCACTGCCCTTTACGGTTGAGAAAGATGCACCAATTTTATGCTTGTTTGGCTGAGAATTCAGCAACATAACTTATTACTAAGAGCTATATAACTCAATTGGTTGCAGACATCATACTGCCAATCCTCGTTACGCTTGGTTGAAGGCTCGTGGCGACAGTTTTTTCTTTTTTAGATAAGCTTAGGAATTAGAATATGCTTCTAGGTAATTTGATTCAAAACTCTTGATTGTACTCGAAAAAAAAAAAACTGCATTTGAAAAAAGAAAAGTGATAAGAAAAAGTACAATCAACGAGTGTCATGGTTTTTGTTCTTAGAACATGTGCCTTTTTGTTGCATTTTTCTTGAAACTGGTTTAAGAAAATACAATTTTCAAGAAAAAGTGCGACATTAAGTTCATGTTCCTTGCTTGCTAGTTGTACTCTTGATACAATTACCTTCAACCAAATGTTTGACGTTTTGAGACCATGCTTACCACCTTACTGAATTTTCTCAATTTCTACGTTTTAGAAATAAAAAAATTTCCTTTTTTATTTTTGGTTTACACGTAGATTCCACGTCTACTCCGTTCTCTTGATGTGATAAAATGGGACATTGTTGCTCAAAGTCCAATTGGCGATGTTTTTGTTGACAATTAATGATGACGGATGCCGTGGTAGTGGGCGGCACAGTGGCAAGTTGGCCAGTTGGGCACAATTTGGCTTTAAGGAGTCTAATTTGGATGATCAAACCTGTTAATCTGATTGATGACGCTTTTGATTTCTTGCAATCCAATCAGCGTACGGACCAAATGATTCTAGCATTGAAAGAACTATAATTTTGATCAGAGGAACAAGTTCTTCTTTTTTTTCTTTTTTTCTTTTTTTTTAAATCTTGGTAGGAGTGGACACTGCTTTTTCTTTTCTTTTATTATTATTTACGGTGACAATTTTTTTCTATATCTAAGCAATTCATTATGTTTAGAATGGCTTAGATGCTTTTAGCCCACGATGGCTGGGTCAAAAATCACCACCATCCATGTTTGATAAACTTTAAAAGATTCAAAGCAAGTGATTGGTATAATCAAAATGAATTGATTTCTCTCACATGGCGTGAGCTTTGAGCACGATGTCTTCCAACAAAAAAAAAAAATCAAGCACAAAAGGAATTCCTTCTATTAGCAATTAGTAATTTGACTAGTGCTAAAGTCTTACCAGATAAGGCACAACTTGCTCCCACTTTATCACGATGGGCCTCGCCTTTGGTTGATTAGACTTGTTCATCTCCTCTCTGGCTGCTGGATGACTACTAATCCTTAAACTGTGCAAATTGGATGAGTCCCGAATGCGAGAGATCTGTTTTTGCCATAGTTACTACAACCAGTTTCTAAAATGTAGCTTACAATCAACAAGTAAGGGCATATCTTTGGATGGTAGAATCCTCCAATCTTAGTAATGTTTGGCACAGAGACAAGCAAAGATGAAGGGTCTGATCAACCAAAGGTAAAGCCCACCGTGATAAAAGTGGAAGAGTTTTGTGGCAATCGTTGTCGTGTCTAGTATGTCAGCTTTTGTTCAACATAATATCATAGAGTACTTGCCCAGAGAGCGACAACAGCACAACAGCAGTTCAAGTCCTCTACTTCGTATAGTGGCCACACATTAATGCTGTTCATCTCCCTTTCTTAACTTTGGATATCTAGTGGTGCAAATATCATATCAAAAGAGAGCCAGTTGTATCTAAGAAATTGTGCTTTCATGTCGCCAACACACGGACGGTTCATATTCAATGGTTAGGCAACACAATTAAGAGCCATTTTCATTTCTTTGAACATTTAGGTGAGAAGAAACAACTCTTGATTTTGAGAGAGATAGAGAGAGAGGAATTATTCAGTGCCTTCTAGAGTCTTAGGCGACTCTCCCATTTTTTGTATTTTGTTGCACAGGAGCTTCGTGACCAGGGCTGCCCTTCCTTTCCTTGAACCCAACATATGCAGGAGCTTCGTATACCGGGGCTGTCCTTTACCATCTAGGTGAGGCACAGTCATGTGAATGAATTAGATTTTCAAAAGACACAAAATAGTGGGGGTGCACCTCTTTTTCCTTCAGTTTAGGAGATGCCTTTAAGAATGTAGTAATCCAAACATGAAGCAGATTGAATCACTCCAGCATCTGAAATAAGCACTTTTAGATCACAAGAAAATGGATGGTTGGAAAATTTGTGCAAGTGAACACTCTACATTCAATGATACAAATATATATATATATATATATATGTGTGTGTGTGTGTAGGAAAATGATTTCTAGAAAGGAGATGCCAAAAAAGTAGGCTACCTACTTGGGGCACTCTTTTTGGTGATCAGATCCACTCATCGTGCTTTTCCTACCTTAAATTTAATCATTGGATAATTTTAACTAGTTCATTTTTCTTTTAAATCATGTCCATTAAAATTTTTAAATAAAAAAGATAATACTTAAAACGTGATGACGGTTTAGATCACCCAAATTTAGAACTCGTCTTGGTTGTGCTTTTCTCAATTTCTTTTTCTAACGTCCCAGCAGAAGAACTCCTACGATTGTTTAATCACCGCAACCTTTTGTTTAGAAGATGTCCAAAGTAAAAAATATAGATGAAAGGGTCAAATAAACACTCCAAAAGCAAAAGCTGTACTGCGGTTCACATGCCACTAATGCCGTTCGTCTGACTTTTCGTAGCTTAAGATATTTATGAGTGCCAAAAGGCAGCCATTAGCATCCAAGAAATATAGCTTTCAAGTTGCCAAACACCAACGGTCAGAAGCTCTCTACACAAGCAACGGTTTACATTCAACGAATTAAAATACCACTTCTCCTACCATCATTATTGTTTGCTTATAAAATACCCTACAACCCATCAATCAGATGAACTGCTTATATCATCCACAGGCAGAGGCAGACCCTATCCTATGGAGGCAAACTCTACATTCCCAGCATAGAGCCCGACACACCCCAACGGCTACAGTCACTAGCCAGTCCACTCAGAAAATTCATCCGAGTTAACTCCACTCACCAAGTAGACGAGACTACTCGCTAAGCGGCATGTTGCTTGAAAGTTAGAACCCACGTACCGGGGCACAGCCTCGAAGTTCTCGAACCATCATCCAAGCGAGAGACTACTCCTCGGCCGCACGACTTCGGCTACAAGACTAGCTTTCCAGCACCAAACGTCCGAAACAAATAATAAGATCCCAGGGTCCCAGTAGATGTGGACACTCACAAGCGTAACAAGAAGTAGACGTTGTCTTTTGGCACTCGTGTGATACCGTATTTTGTGGATCTAAGTTATTGGTCATGTTCGGAACAGCTTAAATGGACTAGAGAACAAAATCCATTTCCAGTGATCTAAAAGTTGAAGGGTAACATTGGCACAACGGTGAAGCTGTCATCATGTGACCTTAAAAGTCACAGCTTGCTTATACATGCGCACTATGGACCCTTGTAATTCTCTCTTTCCTAAATCCTCCTGCATACTTGAGAGCGTTATGCACTGGACTGTCTTTTTTTTTTTAATCTATAATCCAAAAATAGTAGCTAGGATCATTGAAATACATTGGTTTCTACTCGGATACCTAATTTTTTCACTATTAACGAAATGGCAGGTTGCATCTTCCGAAAAAGCTAAACTCTGAGGGCAACGTCTACTACTTAGGATGCGTGTGAGCATCAACGCATATTGGGACCCTATTTTCCTAAACCAACATTTTCGAAGAAAAATAATAATAATAATAGTCGAATTTAGATTATTTAATTAAACCTGCAGCTACAATTTTTTTGAGTCACCCACGAGCTGCTCCGAGTTAACTTGGATTCACCAGATACTTAAGTCAAGTCGAGTTTTGGAAGGTACAAACCGTACCAAAGGACTGTGCAGCTCGTGCATTTTTGTAGTGGAAAGGCCGGCACACTATTAAACCGGTCCATTCATTGAACTGGCTTACCTTTGGATGCGAGCCAAAAGGGCACAGCCAGCATCCACCAAATGGTGCTTTCAAGTTGCCATGACAATGACCGCCACAAGCTCCACACATGCAACGTTTATACATTTAAAGAATCCAAACACCATTTCTTGGATGGCAGTTTTTTACTTAGCCAGATAAGCCTGGTAACTTTGGTTGGTAGGTCGTGTTCGTCCTGTGTCAAGACTGACCCATTATAGTATATAGGTCAACATGAACACGATCCACTTAATAATCGTGTCAAGAATCCATAACTCTAACATAACACGATTATTAAATGAGTCAACATGACCCAAATCGTGTAATACTATTAAATGAATGTAAAATAATTAATATATGATAATTTTTTGTATAATAATATAGGCGATTAGTTTTTCAAAAACCATAAAATTATGGGACGGTCTTTGAAAACCCGTCCTATATTAATGGTTTTCAAAAGTCATAAAAATATAAGATGGGTTTTTAAAACTCGTCGTATATTCCTATAAAAGTATGGGATGGTTTTTGAAAACCCGTCTTATATTGAAGATTTTTAGAAAATCGTAATAATATAAAACTGGTTTTCAAAAACCGTCCTATATAAACTATAGGATTATCAGTATAAGATAATTTTTAAAAACTTGTCTAATATTAAAAATTTTCAAAAACCATATGAATATAAGACTGGTTTTCAAAAACTGTATAGGACAGTTTTTGAAAATCATCATATATTGATGGGTTTTTTAAAACTATAAAAATATATGATGGAGAATATAGGTTAATTTTATAAAAAAAAACCCCATCATATATATTGATAGTTTTTTAAAAATCATAAAAATATAGGACGGGTAATATAATAATATATAATTGTTTTTTAAAAATCGTCTTATATTTTCAACTCAATTAGTTAACAAGTTGCAAGTCAGATGGGTCAACACAACGAATTAAAAGGTTTCATGTCAAACAGGTCAACATTGATTGACCCGAACACAACACGATTTTTGGCATGTCATTTTTAGATTAACCCAAAAATGACACGAACACAATAAGACTCGACCCTAACCCGCTAAATTTGTGTCGGGTTCAAGTCGTGTTATCGTGTCGTGTCTATTTTGCCACCCCTATAGCCAGGAAAGGGGCATTTTTTTTCTCTATAAAAGTCTAAGACACGTGAAACGAAAGGCATTATAGAGGGATATGGTACTTAAAAGGACGAAAATTATCCTTACCGTCCATTTCTGGATGAGATGCTAGATACGTCATGATAGACCAGTTCTTTCTTAGGTCTGAAAGAAAATATCCGGGGGAGTAACCTGCAAAAACTTTTGAGAAACATGCTATTAATCCAAGCCGTTCTTCAGACACACCCAACCTTAGATATCTCATGTCCAAAAATTATTTTAAAAGAAAGTTATTGACATTTATTGCCCAGACAAACAAGTTGTGTGTTTTAGTTCGTTGCTTCTTGAGAGCCACTAACTAAAACAAGTTATTGGAATGATTTTAAGGTTATTATATATTAAAAGTAAGATGTGTCAGATGAATGGTTCAGATCAATAGTATATTGGGCCCACCATGAAACGTAGAGGCGCTTCACCATGGTTGTGGTGCTGTCGCGTAAAAGACAAACAATGATGTAGTTTCTAATAAAATTTGTACCGTTGATTATTTAATCCTATCTTACGTACTAATCTATTAAGATCGTGTCGGTAGGATGCCATTTTCAAATGGCGACCAAAATTTCAAACTTATTTAATCAAGTGTGAACCCGAGGTTTATACCGTTGGGGCGGCATCGGACAGTCCCAATCGTACGGCATAAAAATATTTCAGTACAACTCGATTTGATATGGACACCCTCCTTTACCGAAATCAAAAGCGAAAAAACTGGAGCCCGACCTTTGAATGAAGATCTCGACCTTTGGTTGATTCGGCTGGTAATGCAGGTTGATCGGATCTCTCAAACTGAGTTCCACGCTGAACAAAAACAGAACACGGTTATTTGAAAGATACAATCTTTTGATCTTCCGATCTTTGTTCGACGCCGTCGAGACGTTCAGAGCCGGAGAGATCAAACGAAATGCTCGGATCAACCTTAATTTGGTTGATCCACACCGTCAATCGGATCTCTCCGCCTTCGAGAATCTACTAGACTTAAAAGGAGACGGAGTTGATGACTTGAGCATCACAAGAAACGGATGTTTGCAAACTTCTTAGAAATAAACGGTATGCATTCAACAATAAAAAACACGCTTTTTTGGAGGCTATAATTGTTCAATCTTCGTGAACCTATGTCTACAAGATCTCGAAGAGACCAAAACCGGAGACTATCTCATACAAAAAAAAGGACAGTTCTAGTGCACCAAACTCCCACATATTGTAGGGTGCAGAGAAAAGCGGACCACAAAGATAAATAGTGCACAGATTTACTTTGCATTTTACAAGAGATTATTTTTACGCCTTAAACCCAAAATTTCAAAGTCACAGGACCGGAGACTATCTCATACAACAACTTATATTTGGTCATGGCCTAGTGTAGCATTACATAAGAAATTGGTTGGAAATTTTCAAGCACAAAAGTAGGCAGCATGCCACTCGTTAAGCCAATGACCCCCACTTTGGCAAACGTGTAGATGGAAAACATGTGGTCTGTGGCCTCCTGGGCTTGGGCTGGCCTACATGCACACACGTTTGGATCGGATTTTTCAGTCATGTGCCTTGGCTGGCTAGTTGTGTGGATTCTGAGCCCAAAGATTGGTCCAGTGTGCGACCGAGTGGTCCGACCGGGATCGCTGGTGTTTCTCGAATCAGAACATTATAGCAAAGGCAATGGCAGGTGAGAAATTCGTGCTGGATGGTATGGTTATTAGCCCCACTGTTGACGGAGCTTCCTTCAACAACATGAGCGGAATCTACCCCAGTAAACGGGAGAATGGCTGAGACGGCTTACACCTTGCACTTCTCGCTTGCCGCAAAGACGTCTGCTTGATTGATCCCTCTTACTTTCGAAATGAGGCATCTAACAACTGCCGAGGCCGGATTGGAAGGACAAGAAGGATCAAAGTTGCGTTTGATAAGGAACGATCTACTGAGATATATCCCGCAGGAAATGCAGCTTCCTGGTCTACGTAAATCTGATGCACTGCGTGTCTAGTAAATATGGAAGAGATAGAGGCCCACCATGTCATGGCTTTCTTAGCATATTCAGAGATAGCAAGCATGCATTCACTTCTCTAAAGCATGGACTCTTCTTAAATACCTTCCGTTGATATACAAACCCAAAGCAATAACTTCTGTTGTGGTAAGCCCTCTTGTGATATATACCCATGTCCGAAAGAAATTATACACACACATATATATGGGAGTGATAATTTCAGCTATTTATTCTAGGTGTGTAGGTACAAGGAACATATATTTAATTGGTTGAGAAAAAGTTTAAAAAAAAAAAGAAGTTAAAAGAAAGGATAGTCTTTTATTTTTTCTCAGCTAATCAAATGTCAACGATTCCTTACATCTGCACTAAACAACTAAATTTACTATTCCTAATATATATATATGGGTGTGTTAATTTCAGCTACTTTTTACAAGTGCAAGGAACAGGTGACATTTGATTAGCTCAGCCAACTCATTGTAATATGATAGGATAATTCCTCCCTCCCGTAGGTGTAAGTGTGTGATGACCCAGGTTTTTATGATGCAATTTTATAATAACAGCGAGATTGATCTCTATTTTAAAACAATTTTTGCTAAAAAGATGTAGTGAATGTTTTCTTTTAATCAAAACTTTTGTATAAAAACCTTGAGCATCCTTGACAAATCTCGGTGAGCAGATAATGCATAAGTCCATGGCACGTTTTTGACAAAACATAAAAATGAATAATTACTACTCCTAAGATTGTTAATCACAGCCCAAGTTACAAATAAGCACTTACAACCAAGTTTACTTCAAATACAAAAGGGTTACTAAGTAAGTCCTCACTCAGCGTTACCTGTCCTCAATTGACTGTGGCCCTAATGCTCTTTGATACTCCTTCTAATTGTACTTTGTTTGATCTATTACAAAGTATGATAGCCAAAACATGTAAATCTTTGTTTCTCCTTGTGTGTGTTGGATTATCCTTATAGACCTACCATCCTCAAAGTCAAATCTCCAAACAGAGGGAGATCTAACGACAACAAGATCTTCCACTAAATCATCATCTCAGTGATTGTAGCCAGCGTAGCCCAAGACACGCAGCAAGTCGAGGCGAAATCATGCTTGAATCAAAAAGGGCATGGGGTAAACAAAGACCAACCTCTCCTCCTCGCTTTCTCTTGCACCAAAGTGTTACAGAACGTCGATAACCCCCAAAATGATAGATTAGAGGAGCTGACAAAGAACATACGAGCTTGGGTTGCCAATGTTACACATACATTGGACTAGATTGTTCATTCGTGGGCCTTCTTCGGTGAGTTGTATGGATGCTTAGCCCACAGGACAATCCCAGATTGAATCAACCTTGTATAGTGGACAAACATTGATTATTAGTGATCCAGTTTGCGCTGAAGTGGTCGTCCCACTGCATGTGGTGGTATTTATCGGAACCATAACTGTGCTCCTCGAATTTGTGGGTCAGATAGATGAATGCTAATGCAAAGATGCCCTAAAGAGAAATGAGAGAACCTCTTCCAATGCCAGTTGGGTGGACATTCAAATGTACAATGACTGCGCAACTAGTCTTTGTTCGTGCAGCAAAGCCTTCTAAGCGCAATGGTTTAAGGAGTTTTTCACATAGGAGATCAGGTTTCCAGACTGTGCATGGGTATGTGTCTTCCATAAAAAAATATAATAATAAATAAATAAAATAAAAAACAAGGAAACAAATATAGTCCATGTTTAGCAAGCCCATCGGCCTCACTGTTAACCCTTCTGAGGTCACGGTGAAAGGAGTTGGGGGTTCTCCGTGTCTCTGGGCCTGAAAGCAATGTCGCCACAACAATCTCTACGCTGTCGTTGATGGAGCTTCCTTCGGCACCTTGAGATACCTCTAGTTACGTACGTTAAGGGATTCTGCAACTGGGGAGGGTGGAGCTGCTTACATCTCCCACTCCTTCCCTCGCTGATAATATGTCCCCTTGGGCCTAAAAGTTGATAGCTCAGAAGGTCCTCAATTGTGAAACGAGGTAAGAAGGATCACAAGAAGCATCAATCGTTTCATCTATCCTGCGACAGAAGCTACCAAGAAGGAACGTTCTGCTGGGATATATCCCGCAGGAGATGACGGCTTCCTTGTCTCTAGCTAAAAATCCGATTCACTAAGTATCCAATAAATGATGAATACATAGAGGGCAACCATGCCTTTGCACAAAAGTAAAGTTGTCATCGTGTGACCTTAAGATTATAGTTTCAAGGAGTGAAAACAGCCTCTTGCAAAATGCAAGGTAAGGTTACGTACTATTAACTGTTATGGTTGTCCCCTTCCCTAGATTCTACATACACGGGAGCTTCGTACACTAGGGTTGCCCTTTGAGAAGGAGAGCCTTGGCGCAACGATGGAGTTGTCATTGTATGACCTTAAAGTCATAGGTTCAAAGCGTGGAAACAACCACTTGCAAAATACAAGGTAGGACTGCATACTATTAACCCTTGTAGTCCGCCCCTCCCCTGAACTCTACATAAACAGGAGCTTCGTACACCGAGGCTGCATTTTTTTCTTCTCCAAAGCATCGTCAATCTTCCCAGTTCTTTCTAACCAAAGCAAATACTTGCCACCGTTATAGAACCCCAAAGCAATGGATCTTTCCACTGAACCATCATCTCACTGATATTAAAACTAGCATGGACAAAGACATGCAGAAAGAGCTAAGCACGTAGCTCTAGGAAGGCGAACATGTGCGAGGGAGACTCATCATGCTTGAAGCAAAAAAGGGCATGGAGAAGCTAAAGACCAACTTCTTCTTCTAACTTTCTCTTGAACCAAAAGCTTATCAAACATCAATAACCAGCTTAATGCTACAAACTTTGTAGGAGGAGCTGACAAAGACCACACAAGGATGGGCGTCGGAAAGAATGTCGTTGGAGTCCATAAGCATAGAATTGCTCGAAGACACTGACAAACCCCACAGTATGATTCTCTCCCTGTTGTGAACTTCTTAACCAAAGAGGCTTTGAGTTCGACTCTACCCATTATTTGACAAAATTGAGTTCAAGTGTTACACATATAAATCTTAGCAAAAACTAACAAAATTGTTTTCTCTGTGAGGCAAATAATAACAATCCAGCCATAAAGATATCCTTAGAGCTACCAAAAAATGGTTGACGTAATAAACATGTTTGCCCACTTCTAATAAACTTATGATTTTCAATTGAATGGTAATCCAATATGGTATCAGAACCTTATTAACAGAGTGAGTTCAAATCGTAAAACCCTTTAATTTGCATACAAGGTAGTTGAGCTTAGGCTTTTAGGTAAGCATGAACATGGATAAATTATTTCAAGGACAAACCATGTTGCACTAAAGTCTTGCAGTGCATTGGCACAGCAAGGAGTCTCTTCTCTAGGAGATGACCATTCAAGGTTCTGTCTACCTTTCATTAAAAAGGCAAAACCGTGCTACACTACCTTTTGAAACAAAACTGTGTTAGCACCAAAGCCTTCTTAGTGTAATGGCACAAGGAGTCTCTCTCTGGTGACTAAGGCTTGAGACAAGGCATGGGCATGTGTGTCTCCCATGCAACAGAAAAAAAAAAAGAAAAAAAAAAGAAAAGAAGTATTTCTTAAGAGTATTTTCTCTATGTTTGAGAAGTTTCTTCTAAGATTGCCATAACAAAAACCAATATTGTTCTCATATACCAAATAGCCCTAACAAGGCCAGTGAACTCTTGCTGCAAATTCATGCTTAAATCAAAGTGCTTACCAATCTTTTGGTTATGATCCACTCAAGAATGAAGTTAAGCACATAATCGTAATCACAGGAAGCCAAAAGAAAGATTTAATCTCATCCATTTGATCATCCAATTTATTATTATTGGACTAGTTAAGTAGAGCGAGGGAAGAATTTGTGCCACACAAACCTCTGCATGGATTTTGCATAGCAGAAAAATGGGGTACACGTCCGGCTCCAAAAGGTTTGTATTCAATACAATGACGAGGTGTGAGTCCATCGATCACATGTTTCAGGTACCAAAAGTCAGATGTTCTTTGGCAACGAAACTCTTATCCATTAGAAATCTCTGTGAGGCCTGAGCCATTCATTCAATTTGGCCTCAATAAGATTTCTTTGTACCAATCACATTTATTGGCCCTAGACATTCAATCAATTGGGCTGCAATTATGCACTTCGTACCGAAACTCATATCTACGGAGAATCTCTTAAGCCTAAGACATTCATTCAAGTCAGCATCAATTAGATGTGGTAGTTTCAAGAGTCCAACTTGGTGCAAACTAAAGTCATCCTTTTCTTTTGGGTTCACACAACCAAAAAATTAATCCAGAGGTCTCCTGGGAGTTGAAAAATTACAAAATTGTATCAAGAATTATATACAAAAATATATGAGATCGGGTTTGTAAGGAATTGTCATATAGAGATTCAATAAAAAGACTTATGGTTTGTTAGGCCTTCATTTATATTGGTCCTAAAATTCTACGAGACTTGTCGCTGTAAAATGTCTGGTGCATGATGCTCCCGTGTATGCAGGATTGAGTAAAGAGAAGATCTACAAAGATCTATAATATGCAGCCTTACCTTGCTTTCTTGTAAGAAGTTATTTCCGCATTTCGAACCTGTCTATCATTATAAAATCTGAATTCTCTTTTATCGTTTATTTTAACACTAAAAGACCAAAAAACATTCCTACTAGATGTTAGCGTGAGGTTTGGTACAAAGACATTTGATTGAAGCTGATTAATATGAACATTTTAGCAATTTGTCTTTTAATGCATGCCATGTAAAGGTTTCCATGGTACAAATGAGAGAGAGAGAGAGAAGGGCAGCCCTAGTGCACAAAGCTCTCCCTTATGCAGAGTTCAGAAAAAGGACAGACCACAAGGGCTAATAGTAGACAGTCTTACCTTGCAGTTTGTAAGAGGCTGATTTCACGCCTTGAACCTATGACCTCAAGGCCACATGACAACAAATGAGAGAGCGAGTCATAAAATTGGTTTATTAAAATCAACAACATAAGAAGTCCATTAAAACAAAAAACCAACTAAAATATAAAGCTCCACTTCCGAACTTCTTACCTAAGCAAAAGCATTACCACTCACAAGAACAAAAGTCTTCTCCTACCCAAGATCCAACGGACCAAATCGGATCTCAAATCATGCTCCAATCTTAATGGTCGCAAATTCCTTATCAACAGACTCCTTCACAGCATCCACGATAATCTGGGTCCTCCTGGAAATATCCACCCACTTGGGCTCGGGCTTTGCCCCCTTCTTGATTTCATTAGCCAACCTTGCCAATTCCCTGCACATCCGCCCTTCCTGGCATATATCCGTCTCCACAACATAATCATCGGGCTGCGGGCCCCATCCAATCCAACGGTGGGCCCAGTTTGCCTTGTGTGCGAAGCTGAATTTGGCAGCTGGCTCCTCGTACGGGACCAGGAAATCTTGCAATCGCAGGGTCCCAGTTGGTCCAAGGATGGTCACATCCATGGACAGATTTGAGAGAAAGCCACAGTAGAAGGTGGCTATTCTGCCACCTTCAAACACCAATGTGGCCCCACATGCCAATATCACCCCGGCTTTGTTGAGGATGGCACCAGGATGTGCGGTCACGGTCTTCGGCATTTCGTAATCGAAGGTCCACAACGACATCCTGATGCAGTACCATCCGGAATCACCGAGAGCTCCTAGACCGTCAAGATCCGGCTTCACACGGATATCATTCTCCAAGAAGTTCTTATCTCCCGGAGAAGTGTAGACGATGTGGACCTACAGAGCCCCAATTGGAGATTAAATCCCAACCATTCAACTAAATTATACGAAAATTTGAAGATAAATGTGGAACCCGTTTTTCATCCCACGACCGTACACCTATAGGTAGATCTAGTACATCCAAAGCTAAAACTCTAGATGATCCAAACCATGCACCTGAGGACGAGATCTTACCATGAACGACGCATGTCCTAGATAAGGTAGGACCCATCAGAAAATATCCTTGGCTAACGTTTCTACATCAGATTTGTTTGTGCCATACAAAACAAAAGATGATACGGGTTCCCAGGAAAGATATAAATTAATATCCACCGTTGATTATTTAATTTTATCTAATGCAACAGTCTATTACGATCTTGTCCCCGGGATATTATTTTCAATTGCCGACACCAATTTCAAATAATCACGTCAAAATCCTATGTTTATATGGGCATAAGTTTTTTGGCACCTCCTCGATTTGGTAAGCACCCCCTCTTTACAATTAATATGCGGGATGGGAATGGTAGGTGAGAATCAAAAGGCTAGAACCAAGGAAGAGTGGGAGTAAGTATTCACTGCACAAGGCCAGAATGTCAGGATCATCTCCCTATTGCTGAGGAATGGTGGATAGGCCATGACCTCAACGATGAGCATGTGAGTGATCTGAACCATCCATACGGTAAGCACCCATTTGACGTTCTCAACGCCTTCAAAACGTGCGGATCAGATCATGATAAAAATATCACTTCCCCGATTAACTTTGTCTTTGGACCGTAGATTGTTAGGTCGGTGATGGTCCAAATCCAAAGATTTTGACATGATCCAAAACAGCAAGAGATTTGGGTCACTAGAGATGCAATAAGAGGATTGGACGGCTCCGATGTGAAAACGGGGGCGTTCAAGGGTCATCATAGGGGCCCCCCTTTTCTCAATCCGAACCGTTCATGAGATAGATCTCTCATCAGGTCTATGGTGACATCAAAATCATGCCAATCAGAGGATCCTACTTCCAAAAACACATTGCAGTAGGATACTAGAACTGCCGATTTGGCATGATTTTGAGCTGTTGAAGATCCAAAGATGAAACCATCAGATGAACGGTTCCGATTGATCTAGGATGGACCCTCTATGTCAAAATGCCTCTTCCTCCGCTCCAAGCAGAACTCTTTAACAGGAAATATTTTCTAAAATCATAGGAGTTAGTTTTCTTACGGAGGCGATGTCTCCAAAGAGACTCTTGTTGGAGAGGATCTCCTTCATCTTGTCCGTCCGTGGATGATGCATCCACATCGTAGCGTCCATGTATTGGACCCCATTAGCCTCACAGGCCTTCAAAATCTCATCCAATTCTGCAACGTTCAGAGCCGGGGGCTTCTCCAGAAGGATATGCTTCTTGTTCTTGACAGCTATAAGAGCCCATTTCAGGTGAAAACTGGTCGGAATTGGGATGTACACCACATCCACATCTGGATCGTTGACGACTTCATCGTAGCTCCCGTAGAGCTTCACAGCGTCCGAATAGCCATTCTCAGTCGCATATTTCTTGACCCTTTCGATCGAACGGCTACCAATCGCGGTGAGGACGCAGTTGTTGGCGAAGGTCATCCCCCTCGTGACCTTCCTTGCGATCTCGGCACAGCCCAGTACACCGAAACGAATTGGAGCGTCGCCCATTTTCTCTGGCTTGGAGGAATTGAATTCTTTGCCGGAATTTCTGCCGGAATTGGATTCTGATGAGTGGAGGAGGCGAGGGTGGTCCTCGATTTATAGCTGAGGGAAAGGCTTGCTCTCATGGGCGGGCGGGACTAGTCGTGTGGGGCCTCCATGATTGTGACGCTTGGCTGCAATTTCAGAGCCTTTACCAAATGGGTAATTAATTATTTTTTATTAACCTCGGATTACTTTTAATAGCACTTTATTATTTAATTATTTTCTCTCAAAAGGAGGATAAAACTTGGATAATTAGTAAGGACAAGTTTTGTCATATCTGAACCCACAAATCACAAGACACTAGAGGCTTATAATCATCCAACGGCTTAGATCATTGACCATGGTGGGAATTTATTTACTGCTTTTAAATTATTATTGCCTAGAGAGAGGATAAAATTTTAATAATTTAGAAATGATGATGAAATCTCAATGCTTTTGATTTGACCAGGCACCTAATATGTTGGTGGATCTCCACTCCAAGAGAGGACCATATTTGGATAATTCTAGATGGGAGACCGGTAATAGATGAACGGTCAGATCACCCAAAACAATTGGACCCACTTCTGATTTTCCTGTTTCCATTTTTTATCAAGGAGAGATTTGGTGAATATCATGAATGGATCATCCAATTGGACTTTCCTGGTTTTGGTTGTTTCCTGTTTGGTTTCAGACAACAACTCAGCGCCATGTAAAAGAGACAAGATGGATTGAAAATTATTTCATGGAAAATTACTTTTTGACCGACGGTGCAAGGTTGAAAGATGAGGCGTTTTACGTGTAATCTACGTGGAAATTTTGCTTTTGCTGAAAATGTGTTTACGAATGGACCCCACAAACAGTAAATCAGGAACATTCGATTGACGGCCGCCGGATCGGTTTTTCTGAATCCTCTAAATCATGAAAAACGGAAAGTCTCTTGTTTGATTAAATATAATTTTGGTTGCTAACTGAAGGAGCCTAGTACAGGAGCTATCAGATTACCGGTTGTGATTAACTCCAAGTGGGGTCATGCGGTGCCTCTTTCCTTATCTAAATGTATTGCTCTGATGATGACATTCCTTCACCTTTACCAGAAGAATCAAACTGGAATTACTTGGTTTTGAGAAATGTATGATCCAAACCGTCCACCTAATTCAGAAACGGTGAATATATCACAATGCAAGGTTTATCTTAAATTTTTTCAAAAGACTTTTTTCATGGCTCAAACTTGTAACTTCAAAATCACACGACGACAAATTTACGATGGTATCACTAAAATGCAAGTTCTTTAAATTTCTATAGTTGTTATATACTATCTCGCACATGTGACTCGCTAAGTACCTCAACCTAACCAGTGGGCTATATTTGCCTATGTACACAACCTCTTTGAAACTTTTGGATGATCTACTTCTCACAGTAGAAAACAATGGATACGATCACAAGTAGTTTGGATCATGAGCAGCTAAATTTGCTGTGGTCCCACAATTTTGGTGATCTAATGGCCCCATGTGACATACTAAGAAGGACGTGACGGGCCCCTCATTAGCCCTTCTTAGTAAGGTTATTTGAACGATTGGCCTTTGAATTTGAAATCACTGCTTATATATCTAGTATTGACACTCAAAATAATTTACATAAACTAAAGATTAGATTTCATTCCATTAAATGCTTTTAGCTTATGTTTTTGTAGGTAAAAATTTATGACCATTTTTCAGAGGCTGAAAATAACTTATTAGGGTCATCTAAATTCATCTATTGTCGTGGGTTGCTTAATTTTTGCTCGCTGAATATGACGGACGATTCAGATCTTTGGATGATACCGAAGTGCAATTTTTGTGTGGTGTATGTATTAATTTCAAGCATTACTTTTTATATTTAAGGATAATTTTGATCTTTTATATTAAGAAATGAAGTTACCTTGCAAAAACTCACCGTGAGCCTCGTCTCACCAATTATTCTAAATCAGAAGTTTATCTTTATAAATATATAAAAATAATAAATATCCTTTTACAGATAGTCCAAGAAGAGGCATCTTTCTTTGGATATCCATACTTAAAGCTTTTGCCCAGATGGGCCTTACAGGAAAGAAAAAAAAAAAAAGAAAAAAAAAAAAGGGCATTATCTGGGAGTGAAAATATCATTTTGGGACTATTTTTTGTGGTACAAAATAGTGCACCCACGTGAATGGAGCAATCAACGCGACAAGACAAGTCCCTGTTTTTTTCCACTATACGACATTTACATTTTCAAAAATCACGTGTCAGAGTCTGGTTGGTGGATGCAGGACCCTTGTTTAAAAATGGAAAATAAGGACCGTTCATTTTATTAATGCATTATTCATCATTAAAAGTGGTATGGCCCACTACTGGTTTTCCTTTCTTGGTATTGGGCCCACACTGACAACACCATTGATTTTTCTTGCCTTGGAGTCGACTTTCATATCCCCTCACATTTGGTCTGGTAATATCTTTACATGGTGGCTGCTCAGGAACCACATGGGCAACGTTGAGGGAAACCGGATGGGATCTCAAGATGGTCACATTAAAGACCGTTGATACAGCGAGACCTGTCTCCGCAGGGTGATCAGAGCCGTTCAATTGAATGCAGTGCCGAAAGCCATGTGGGGCACCTTCAATCTCATCTCATCTTCCTGTCAGTAGTTTTGCATGTCACCTCCATCTCATTTGATTCTCAGAATAAAAGAGAGTTGCTTCTTGCCCACAAATGTCTTGTGTATTTGCCCCAAAATAACTTAGCATTTCGCTTAAAGCATACCTTGGTATCAAGTTTGAGTCGCCGCTTTCCTCTCGAGTCAGGTATTAGATTTATGAGTGTGTACATGCGAGGAAGAGTATGTGAGTGATTTGCTACATGATTATTAGCCTATATAAAAAAAGATAGTTCGGTGCACAAAGCTTCATATATGTAGGGTTTGGAGAAGAGCATAAACAATCAAAAATTCATAGTATACAGTCTTATTTTGTATTTTTTGAAAAACTCTTTACATGGCTCAAACCCGTAACCTCTAAGTCTTGTAACAACAACTGTACTATTTTGCTTTCCTTCTTAGTTTTTAAAAAGAAAAGAGAAGAAGAGCAAATGTCATTTATTCTCATTCCAAATTTTAGTCTCACCCATGTATTTTGCTTGACATGAAAATGAGTCAAATCATGTTATTTCAACCATCTCACCTAAATTCATCTCAACGCTGCAAAAGTGACATCTAGAGTCACCTCAGTCCATGCCATGCCATGTTTAGATCATCTTATCCGAGCTCAAATTATCTTTAGCCAAGTGTTATCTCATTTCATCTCAAGCAGCCATATCTTATCTCAAGCAGCACTAACACCACCGTAGATATCTCCAACACCTAATCTTTTAGGAGGTGGAGCCCAAAATGTCACGATCAATGGAGTCGAACAAGCAATCATCTCATCAAAAAAATTGATAAAAATAGCTAGATGCAATCAGGGCCAAGTCCATCCAACCCGAACAGATAAGAATCATGGGCCATTATTGCTCATAAGCTGCCGCGTTGCCCTACAATCAAACATTTAATGCACGCTCCTTCATGCCAAAACAAAAAAAAAGAGAGAGAAAAATGTATGCATTTGTAAAAATTTGTTTTATTTATTTTTATTGAATTTTTTCTATTTTAAAGTAAAAAACTAGATCATATGAATGAATTGGATCAACCAAAGTTAGAACCTTTTTACGAGACAACAGTGTACCAATGCGTGGTCGCACCCAAGCGCAACATTCCTTATCCTCACAAGTTGCTAGCACTGTCAACGGAGTCAATTATTGACAACTCTGGTATCTCCCTCAAAATATACTTGGTTGTAAGTTTGAATTGTTCCTTGTCTTTGGTTGGGATAAGGTTTACGAGTTTTGTATGACTAATTTGCTTTGTAAATTTTCTCTTATAGATAAATAAAATAAGTGTGCATGAGTGTGGTGAAGTGTAAGAGTAACTCTTGGTGATAGAGATCTGTTAAAGGCGAATATATAGGATAAGGCTCTTTGATCGTGCACATTCTGTTTCTTACAACTAATAAGGATAGTGGGACTCTCGAGGTTACAGGTTCAAGGCGTGAAAATAGTCTCTTACAAAAATACAAGGTAAAGTTGTATACTATAGACCCTTGTGGTCCTCTCCTTCTTCGGACCCTGCATATGAGATAGCTTCGTCCACTGGGACTGCTCTTTTTTAACTAGACGTAGAGTCTTCGCGCAATGTTAGAGTTGTGGTTGTATGACCTTAACAACAGGGGTTTAAGGCATAAAAACGACCTCTTGCAAAAATACAATGTAAGGCTATGTACTATATAGACTCTTCATTATTCATCCCTTTCCCAAACTTTGCATACACGAGAGCTTTGTGCACCGAATTACCTTTTTTGAGTTGTCTAAGTGGGATTGGATTCTCTCCAAGAAACCTATTTCAGATTCCTATTTTTAATTTTGTGTGAGTTAAGTTGAGAGCTAAATTAATAGAATAAAATAGTCAAGTCGAAAGCTAAGAAGGCGGCAATGCCTCTTCCCTTATCCTCCACGTTCGCCTGCAACAAGCTGACGAGTTCATGACATCCTCAAATGAGTGTGTGAATGTGCGTCCACTGTTCAAAGATAAATAAATAAATAAATACATTGAAAGCTACATTTGGCAGGATATGAGATGATGATGTTAGCCCATTTCTCCGACGGATTTCTTTCTTGTGAACATTCTGACCCGTACATTTTCCACCACATACTATACAGGAGTAATTAGGGTGACCAAATGGATATCTTTTCTTGTCGTAGCTCGTGTAAAGAGCAATTTAATGTACAAGGCTCTTGCTTACGCAGGGGTTGATGAAAAGGCCGACCACAAAAGTGTTAGCTCCAAAAGTTTTAATATTGATATTTTAAATTATTTTAATAATAATAAAGTATTTATATATTTATACTAATAATTATTTTTGAGTATTTATTAAAATAATTATTCAAATCAACACAAGACATCACAAAATTTATGAAGGATTAAAGATTGCTACAAGAAGGCTCATGACACAAGAAGCAAGGCTCATGCAAGAAAAGTCAAAGAAAGTCAAAATTAAAGACTTGAAGATTTAATTCTCAAAGTTTATTTTTGAAATTATGTGCTTGTATGTGTGAATGGATATGAATATTGGCAAAGCACACATACACTCATGCATTTCATTATTACATATTTTTCTTGCATAAAAAATTATTTTTAAATTGAATTTTGATCATTAAAAATATATATTATTTTTTATGATTTAAAATATTTTTTATGGTCAAATATGTATTAAATTATGGCACAGAATATTTTTCATGGTTCAAAATATCTATTGATCATGTGATAAAAAATTTATGTACATTGGCAATTTTTAAAGACACGAAACAATTATTTTTAAAGAATATTGATGATAAATATATATATATATAATTTACACTATATTTTATTCTTAGTGGGGAACATATGACACCACTAATGCATGCTTGTACTTCATGTTGTTGTACAAAATAGTACTTGTCTCATATGGGGAACATATGACATCATTAATGTATGCTTGTATTTCATGTTGTTGCACGTGCTAGTACTTGTCTCATATGAGAAACATATGACACCATTAATGTATGCTTGTATTTCATGTTGTTGCACGTGCTAGTACTTGTCTCATATAGAGAACGTATGACACCATTAATGTATGCTTGTACTTCATGTTGTTACACGTGCTAGTACTCATCTCATGTGGGGAACATAGTGAGGAACATATGATACTACTAATGCATGCTTGTACTTCATGTTGTTGCACATGCTAGTACTTTTCTCATGTATGGAACATATGACACTACTAATGCATGCTTGTACTTCATGTTGATACCCATGCTAGCACTTGTCCCATGTGGGGAACATAGTGAGAAACAAATGACACCACTAATGCATGCTTGTACTTAATGTTGTTGCACATTATAGTACTTGTCTCATGTGGGGAACATAGTAGAGAACATATGATACCACTAATGCATGCTTTCATCTCCACTAAGCCTCAAATTGTGCTATAAAAGGAACCCTCCACCTCCTTATTTTGCATGCATTCATTGCAAGAGAAATCACGATAGATTGAGAGCAAAAACAATTCAAAAAAATCAGCCTTGCTACTGCCCATATTTCTCCAGAAAAATCCTTCAAGTAGTATTCTTCTTGAGTGATCAAAGAGCCATACTTTTTCTACCATTTGCTGAAATTTTCAGAAGCTCTAAACTCCAAAAACTCACTTTAGTTACTGCCCTTCTCTAGTCCAGGAAATTTCCCGGCAGTCCCACTTTTGAGTGTTCAAAAAGTGCTATTATTTGTGTTTTTCATTGATATACTTCTCTACCTGCTAATCACACATAAAGCTTATTTTCTTTTATTAACAAGGCTCTCAAGATTTAATTTCCGCTTAAAACTCACTGCCTATTTATTTTGAAGCACATCATTGCACACTCACAACTTCATATTGAGCATACATAGTCTTGCATATATATATTGCTCATAGTATACTTTGCCAAAATCTTTATATTCTTCCTTGTGTGCAAAAACAGTTAACTATATTGTAGTATCTATTCTAAAAGAGCATCACACTTAACCTTTATATTCTTGTTTTTAGTGTTTAAGGTTGGATCACCACATCAAAAGGCTTTGGATTCTTGGTGTTTAAGGTTGGTTTACCATATCAAAAGACCTTGGTTGTAAAGCAATTCTTGCCTCCCCTTGTTAAAGCAAGTGAATAGTAGAAACCTCAATGATGGTTGTTAACCTTGGAAAACGAAGTGGAGTAGGTCTTGGATATATAGACCGAACCACTGTAAATCCTCGTGTCTCTTGTCTCTATTTACTTTCTTAGCAAGCTTTATTTTTACTTATTTTCTTTACAGGCACATTTACTTCTCTTGAGTTGAACATTGCACTTTATTGTTTTAATTTTTCAAAAAGCTCACCTCCCCCCTTGAGTTGCCAACGTGGACTTTTAAAAGGGTCCATCGTATACAGCTTTACTTTACATTTTTTATTCCCCTTCATATCCACCACCATATAGATTTAAAAGATGTAAAATTTGGTACTTAACACATGTCAATGAGGTTGAATGGTATTCACGAAAAAATGCCGAAGTTGTTTGTTACCTACAAAAGCACTAAATACCTTCATATGAAGCACACAAGATATATAAAAAAGGCCGCCTTGATGCACCAAGCTCCTACATATGCAAGATATGAGGAAGGGGCGGACCAAAATGGTCTATAGTAAGTAGCCTTACTTTACATTTTTGCAAGAGGTTGTTTTCATACCTTAAATCCTCACACAAGATATGTATTAAATCCTCACACAAGATATGTATGTTTTAAACCATGTTAGAAGACTATAATAATAAAACTTTGTACAATATCAGAATGCTAAAATAGTTGCTAAGAAACTAGTAAGTGAGGTTAAACTTGAGACATACGATAATCTCTGTGATAGATTAAAGTCAAGAAAAGGTGAAGAATGTAACGATCTTAATTTTTAAATTCTATTTTAAAGGATTATAAATTGATTTTGAAAAACATAAATGGGAGAATCTTCGTATTTAAGTTTCACTGAATTTACTTTTTGAAAGACAACAAATTGGAGGCTAATACCTTCATATTTGGATTGTACTAGTAAAGAATATTTAAACGACACCAAGTTTGTAAAAATTAGAGTTTGGATAAAGGAGATATGAATGTTTGAATATGAAAGGCATTTTGGTAAAAATAAGAAAGAAAAAAAAATATCGATTTAAAGTAATTATTGGGAGGGGCCAAAATTGACATTGGCACCCCCCCTCAAGCCAAAACACGAAAACAGATGCTAGGTCTATTCACGCGCCAATGAAGAAAAGAGAAAAAAATGACAAAATGAAAGAAAAAAAATGACGGACCTAACGATCTGTGTGCAACCCCAAAAAACCCGATGGGAAAATGAAGGGGAAGGGTGACGCCAAGAAGAAGAAGAGAGGAGGAGAAGAAGGGAGAGAGAGGAAGAGAGAAGGAAAGGAGGGGGAAGAAAACCTGGCACGCCTAGAAACCTGGATCGCGTCGGCCAGGGAGAATGAATTGAGAGAGAGGGTGAGAAGGAGGAGAGAAGAAGAAGAGGGAGGAGAGATGGAGAGAAGACCGGGGGGGGGGGGAGTGCCAAGCTGCCAAAACATGCGATTTTTTACTGGTGGAAGAGGGATTGATAGTCACGGGAGAAACTGAGTTCGTCGGTGACAACGACGACTCTAATCAAGATCTAGCTGTTCAATCATGTCTCCAGGAGCTGGGGAACAAAACCCCCATGGTTTCAACGTCATCGGAAGGGAAACGACGACAAATCGAATGGGATCAGTGGCCTGCGTGGATGGTTGCTGGAAAACCCTTAAATCCCATCTTCTCCTACGACAATCTGAAGCTGTGGACAACCCACAAAGGTAAGGTTTTCTCACGCATTCTCCATTTCCTAGTTTATATTGTTTGTAGAATAAGAAAAACTAGGTTTTGTTGTTAGGGCTTAACTGATTCACTCTAAAACAATATCAGAATCGTTGATCTTGTTTGTATGTAACAAACAAAGGCTATTAGGAGCATTGATCAACCCGTTTGAGGCTCTAATCATTTAGTCGGAGCTTGGACAGGGGTGATCCGACTACTAAAGTCCAATCTACAGACAATCAGACTATTTAAATAATAAAGTATGCTAAAAAAACAGTTAAACACATGCTTATTGTGGTTGGAATTTAACAAAATTGATGATCTGCGCTAGAAAATAGATCAAACAATCTAGACCATCTGATCTATTACTATATAAACAGTGACTGACAACATTTGATCGATGATCAGATGCTATCAGTGAATTTGTCATGCTTAAAGATAACAGGATGAGTAAAAAAAATTAAGATTTTGAAGTGAAACATATTGGATAATTTAGGTTGTTCAATCTGTTACTATTCAAACATAGACCATGTGATGTTTGATCAATGATCAAATGCCACAGATGAATTCTTGAGCTTTGAATTGATTTAGATATGATATAAAATGGGGAATTGGGATTAACATCTATTGAATGATCTGAACAGTTCAATTGGATAGAGGGGAACAGGAACTTAGCAATAGATGGTTAATGAAAAATAAAACGGTTTATGATAACCTAAATTGTTGGACTTTGATTAAAATAGAATTTTTATGTACTCATTTATATATGATTCAACATCGACAAAAACTCTATAACATCAACAGAGAAGTTTGGATGATAAGTCAGCATAGATGAACTGAGAATCTTGCCTAAGAGGTAGGTGGTTTTAACATCTATTTGCCCTTGAGATTTTAAATAATCAAATATTAGTTCATCATGTTTTCTAGTTGAGATTACTTAACTATCGTGGAACTTACACTTCATCATGATACCTTGCTTTATGCTTTTTAAGAATGCAATGTTTACAAACGACACATGAGAATTATATCTATATATTTTCATAGCCATGATGTGTGCTTTTATATGAGAAATGAAAAGGATATTGCTTGTTATACGCTTTTGTGTGTTTTTGAAAGAAATTATTATAATTGAAATTGCATCAATCCTATGTTTTGAGATGAGCTACAGAAATGCATAATTTTGTGTGAGATATATGATATATGTTTGAATATCATTTTGAGATTGAGACATATCTTTGTTTAGGCTAATGAGCTTGGTGGTCACTATACTAAGAGGTTGTACGGGGTGTCCTCCCGGCTTCTAACCACAGTGGTAGGTACCCATGCCTAAAGTGGTATCAATTTTCTCGATTGTTGTAGCAGAAACAACCATTGGAAGTGGTCACGACACCCTTTTGAGACGTATCCATAGTCGCCGTGCAGGTTGCAGTGGCAATTCTCTAGATATCAGAGAGGCGCAATTCAGTGATTTGGTCATGAGCATAGTGTGCCGTAAGATTTATGTTTTATGACCCCACGTAGATGGGCTTGATGGTCTTAGATGAGTACTCATGACCAACCGGCTGATGTGTTCGCCGGGGTGCATACGTGCACATGATGATGTTTTCTATTTGTGATTATCGACGTTTGTTGTTTAATCGATGACTACTTTAATACTTTGAGAATCTTACGGCGTTGGATTTATTAAGCTATATGTGTATCTATCATATAGTTCTCAAGTTATGCTTACTTGTAATTTTATGATATGTTCTATATTGCAATTTACTTAATATTACTATGATTATTCAATCATTTGAAGAAAAAAAAAATGTATTTAAAGTGATGCATATTTTACATTGACACTATCTGAAATGTTTTAGCATGAAATCGTGAACTGAGATTGGCATGCAGCTTAAATCATATTTCTTATCTTGGACTTCATTCTATTCTTTAGAAATTGCATGAAAATTGATTTGAGGTATTATTTAGAATTGAATTAAAAACTTGGTAAAATATACGTGAAAACTGCCTATACTAGCGCAAACTTACTGAGACATTATGAATTGTTTACAATGTCTTAGGTTAAAGAAATAGAATAGGGGAAAGAAAGTAAAAGACTGTGTATGTAAATGTGATGGGATGGAGATAGAGTCTCTTTTATCCTTTTATTTATAAAGATGTGTTTATCGAGTACTTCGCAAATGATATGCGTTAAATATCTAATGTTCAAAAAATAGAGAAAATTCTGCAAAATTTTTAGTAGAAATGTAGTGCTCATTTCACCTATAATCCCTTTTGAGAAAAGAAAAAATGACACTCAGGGTTTTTAAAATGGTCTTTTCATGAAAAATATTTTTCACTATTTGTTTTCTAAATACTTTTATAATTAAGGGCCTAATATTTCAAAAAGAATTACAAAAATGTATTATAAAAGCTCAGCCCGTTACATAAAAGTCATGTTCAAACTTGTAAAAATAAGAGAACAGAAGAGTAAGAACGTAAACTATGTTAAATGCATTAAATGTGATAACTAAAGGGTACTGGTAAAAATTAAAGAGATCAATCAAATGTGAAAAAGTTATTTTTAAAAATTATTAAATGACCATTATCCTAAGAATATAGTGATAAAAAGAATCATAAACCAAATAATATTAGACTATATGGATACGACTATAAGATTAAGATATCTCAAGTGAAAAAGGCCTTGAAAAAGATAAAATTTAAAAAGACACTGAGATATGATGGTATACCAATAGAAATTTAAAACTATATGGGGATACTTGAGGAGTTTGATTGACAAAGTTATTTACCAAGAAAGCAAAATTGGAGAAAGAAATTAGAGAAAAAAGAGAAAAAGCTGTATCATATTTATTTATTAAAATAAAGAAGACATACAAAGTTGTACTAATTATTGTGGGATAAGCTGTGCACTATATCATGAAACTTTGAAAAAGTATGATCGAGAAGAGAACAACATTAGATGAGTGTATTGAAAAAATTAGTTTGGTTTTATGCTTAAGAAGTCTATATAAAAGTTATTTTTCTACTTAGACAATTGATAGAGAAATACAGAAAGAGGAGGAATAACATCCAAAATGTCTTTTATTTGCTTAAGAAAATGCTCATGATAGGTCACTACAAGGTTAATATGATAGGTGTTGGGTGAGAAAAGAGTTTCATGGGGCCATATAGACGTAAATAATGATATACATGAAAGAGTGGTAACAAATATTACGAACATTAACAGAGAGAACGATGATTTTCCACGAGCAAATCAGGCCAATGCTGGGCCCAAATTGGACAAGCAATGAACCGCAACGATGAGATGCGCCGTCCAAGTGAGAATTGGAACAAAAAATTCAGTTGGGAGATAAGACAGAAAACCAACTTCAAGAACGCACAATGAGGACGACTTCATCCACATGCACTTTACACTTGTGCCACGTTTCCTGTGAGGCCGACAGTTGGATTTCGCTTGCCACGTGCTAATCCAAATTCATGTTGATAGACACGTCGATCAACGACGTGGTCTTTCCTGGTTCGTCCGATTCCTCTATATAAAGCTCCCAAGAGAGAATCCACCATCAGAGATTCAGTATCAACCCGTAACAATGACTTCGTTGGGCCCTTGGCTTGGAGGAAGTAGGCCGTTCGATCCCTTCTCCTGGGATGTGTGGGATCCGTTCGATTTTGCTGGAAACTGGGGCCTGGCTGACACTTCTAGAAGAAGGGGAGGTGGTGATCGGGACGACCCGGCGGCTCTCGCTCGCACCAGCGTAGATTGGCAAGAGACCGTGAATGCCCATATCTTCCACGCAGACATTCCTGGTAATATCTCAGCCGTTTATTTGTCCGGATCATCTCATTTTTCTATTATTTTTTAGTTAACTAATGAGCGGTGTGGATGAGTTTGGTTTTTCATCCCCCTTGATGGCAGAGGGCCCACCTGATACAATGTTGGCCGTCGGTTATTTTTTTTCTAATCCCCCATAATTGCTTTCTCTAAAAAAAACAATAGATAGTTAAGATCGTACGGACTCACCAGATGAACGGTTGGATGGATCATTTTTACGCTTGAAATGCCCGGTTTGGACTTTTGCAGGCGTTAGGAAGGAGGAGGTGAAGGTGCAAATAGAAGACAACAACGTCCTCCAAATAAGCGGGGAACACACCAAGCGCGAGGAGAAGCAAGACGACACTTGGCACAGACTCGAGAGGCGACGTGGCTACTTTGTGAGACGTTTCAGGCTTCCGGAAAACGCAAACACGGACGACATCCGATGCTCTCTTGAGAATGGAGTTCTGACAGTGACTGTCCCAAAGAAAGAGACTACACCGCGTCAGACGAACGTTCGTGCAATAGACATACAGTAACGAGTAAAGGTGCCATCCAAATATATACCAAATTTGCGTGTAATGCAGGTCCTTTCTTTTTGCTGTTGTAAAGCTCCGTAGACTTAGTACTGTGGTGGCTGTGTGTTACTGTTTAGTGTATACGCGCAAGTGCTTGCATGTATATATATCGTGAAATGCAAGTGAGTGGTTCGAATCAATTTAACGTGTGAAACTTTTGGATCTTTTAAAATTTTCTTACTCTGAATGGACGAAATTGCATGTGTGATTTTTGTCTTATTTTTTTTATTTATTTTGTTATAAATGGATGAAATTGTGCATTTTTAAATTTAATTTTCTTTTAAGAATGGATAAAATTGTGGGGTACTGCCAACATGAGAATTTGGTAGTGATGTGATGCTAACAAGATAAAGTTTTTTAAGTTTGTATCAAACTTGCACGTCCTTTGGCTATTGGGTATGTTAGGTTAGGCCCCACAATGACCACCAAATTGGGTGCATGAGTAGGGTGGATTGATGTTTGCTTCATTCACTACTTTTGGTGAGTCATTCTTCTGATGATGATAGTGGGTCAATACTAGAATAAACAATCCAAAGTGGGTGACCGAATAAACAATTCAAAGCGGGTGACTGATCAAGAGACTTGACAAAGGATTCACAGGTTTTGTTGTTATTGGCAAGTGAGTCTGGGAGAGTAGTTGTATAAGATAGCAATTTGGAGGAGTTAGTTCTTCAGATATCTTTTCCTCAGGAATGCTCAAGCGAGTGCATTATGTGATTTTTGCAGCCCATCTTTGCATATAGGTAGAAAATCATGATATGCATGATTCTACCTGCTACAATACGTTCTACTGTTTCTAAAGTTTAGACATACGCTCTAAGAGCGGACCCTTTGGGTATAGGCCCCAGAAATTGCTCCCAGAGTGTGGGCAGTTTAGCACTTCTCTCTATGCTGCCTCGGTTTCAAGCTTTGAAACTTGTATTTGCACCAAATCACCGTTTTTTCCATTTCTATCTAACTAAATGTGTACTTAGTAGTTAGAGAACAAGTTTCTTCAATACTGTTTTGCAAGAGACTGGTTGGGTTCGCCGGGACTTCTATCATCCAAGACTTGCTGTCTGTTTGATGTGTCATCGGGTCACCAACCTCCCGGAAGGGGGCATGCGTTGGCCGCATCCTGTAACTTTGCAAGCCAGCCAGCAACAACTTGATGTGCCATTATGATGGAACTTAAGACGTAAGAGGCACCTTTTTCCTCTATATACTTGGATTGGTTGCTGTGACTTGTGACTGGTATCCAGTCAGACTGTCCGTCCATCTGTCACGGAGAAGATTTGAGGGTAAGCTAACCAACGTCTTTTCCAATGGAGAATTCTCCATTTATATTTCACTTTCAGTCAATATGAAATCTGTAGCCTAGAGCGTTGTGAATCAATTATTGGTGGATGGTTTATAGCAAATGTCGGAGTCTTAAACATTTGACGATGGGTTTCAAGATTTTCTCACTACGTCACGGTCAGTAAGGCTCCGACATTTTCTTAGATTACCAACCATTCGACCTACAAACTTGAAGTAGGCTCTAACGCTTGAGTGCCGGTAATGGTAGACATAAGAACCCCTTCAGATAAACGAGGAATGCCAACCCAGCCCGTTGATGTTATGTGTCTCACTTTGGATGTACCAATCTCGTGGCTGAGTCAGTCGTGCGAAGATCATGGAAAGGTGAGGTTTCACAAAAAGTGGTTCCAAATATGTCACTTTAGCCTTACTCGAGATAGAGAGGACTACCAAGCAAGGTACTTGCTTGCTTGAGATATAATACGATGAGTGGTACGTGTTTTACTTGCTTGCTTGAATGAGTACTACGGTTTTTTTTAATGCTGAATATACACCGACCCGTGACTACTTTTAACCATAACTTAATAGGTATCATGGCTAGAAATGCTACTTGTTCCATTGAGTTGGAAGGCATTTACACTGACTTCTCTATATTACTTATGACTTGTGAATACCACGACAAAGGCACTTCTCGTGCCATTAGAGAGGCCCTCTTTGTGTCGTTATGTTGGAAGGCATTTGTTTGCATACGCACTAACTAGGCATATTAAGAGAAGCTCTTCTAATTAAGAAGGAATTTGTTTGCGTAGACTGCTCGCCAGGTACTACGAGAGAGGCCTTTCCTGCCTCACTATGTGAGGCACACACACACACACATACTAGATACCATCAGAGAGGCTTTTCTTATGTTACTATGTTAGAAGGCATTTGTTTGCATACACACTTACTAGGCATCTTAAGAGAAGCTCTTCTTATTAAGGAGGAATTTGTTTGCGTATATACTTGCCAGGTACTACAAGAGAGGCCTTTCTTGTGTCACTATGTGAGGCATACACACATACTAGATGCTATTAGGGAGGCTCTTCTTATGTTACTATGATAGAACATCAGAGAGGATAGCTTGCCTGCAGATTGAGCACTTTAAACATGTAACTTCTTAGGTATTATATGAGAAGGCTTTCTTGCACTATTATGCTAGGAGGCATTTGCTTGAGTAAACACAAGCTGTCTCGAACTTACTTGAGACTTGCTGGGTACCATGGAAAGGCATGCAACTAAGAGCACTTCTCTGATTTATTTTTTTCATTTTTGGTAATGGGTACCTTTTCTCATAATTTTTCAATAGTAAATTCCACTTCAGACTTTGAAGTAACATGCTAAGAATACCACAATTAGATGACTGTGGCTATAATTCTTTCCTTTTTCTTTTTATACAAGGTAAGAAATACAAAAGCAAATTGCTTGCATACACTACTAAATTGAAGCCCTTGCTAAAGAGAGAAGTGGTACACGTTAGAGAAAAACCCAAATGTGTAGCTCAGTATTCTGCGACCACTGCACTAAACAATCGTTGGTGGATGATCCCAACTATTTGTGGCCGGGATTTTTTAACTCGACCTAATGTGCGTGAATTTTGCTACTAGCCAATGTGAGTTATTACGAAAATGATGGACGGATTAATCTCCGAAAAAATGTTCCTACGTGTAGGAAAAAGGGCGCACCCAGTCGATAGAAGACTTCCTTTAGGACCACCGATGCGTGTGGCTGGTGTTCAATGCGTCTCTCCCTACGTTCTGTCATATATAATCAGACCTTTTGGATATATGCTAAATTTTGTCCTGAGAATTAAATGATAGGGAATGAGGCTGATATCTGATCGAGACCATTTAACTTCCAAGTTGGCACTATTTGCCATAAGATCCTTGCCGTCGGATCTCTTCACAAGTTACATCACTCTGTGATTGCTGCTTATCCATTTTGTTACCGTTGTGGTGACGAACAATGCCACTAGCAAGTTCATGATTGGGCAATCCACATTTGGGCCATCCCAATTAAATTTCCATGTCCTTTTCCTATTGGATTCCTTGGTGTAGGGTCCACAAGGACCACGGGGAAGATAGCTGCATTTGCGTCATCTACTGTACCTTAATTGGTAAGTCAATCCTCTGCTGAAGGATCTAGTTGGGTTGAGATTCTTAGAGAAGTCACTTTTGATGGGGAAATTGATTTGATCAAGTCAGCCAATTGGAGGGTATCGGCTTCATTTGTAATGGGCCCCGGCGAAATAACCAACGGATCAAGTCGCTCACTTCATTGATCGCAATATGTGGACATGGCACATGATCTCCAAACCTGCCGTATCTATAGCCATTTATTGCCATAGCTTCTTGGTGATTAGAATCATTCGTTTGCGTGGCCCAAATTTTAGCCACAGGAAAACATTATCATACATCTGACGGTCATGATTTCCAATTACTAGTTGTATTTCTTTTCTGTACGTTTGATGATAATGTTGCAGTAAGATGACCGTGGAGGGATGATCAGAGGTGCTACACTGCCTAGTTCACAAGGCTTATATACTCCAGGTCATGCGATTATGCCCGATTATTCCATCATATAATTCTGTGAAATGATTGGGCACAATTATATATGATTATATGGAAGAATATAGTGTAATCATATAAGTAAGTTGGGTTATAGAAATTCTTTCAATTGAGTCCTAGTACAAACATGGTCATTAAGTTAGGATTTGGAAATAAATTGGCAAGCTAAATATTTGTAAAATTCGACAGGTGATTATACGTTAGAGTGAAATCATTTTTTTTATAAGAGTTTAAGCTTTTCATCTCAATTGTAACAAGATTTATAAATATTATTTAAGAACTTGGTTTATTATTTGTGAATTTTGAATTCTATTAAATTAATTTAAGTTAGTTTTCTGAAATTTACTTTGAATATGAAAAATATAGAAACTTATGATTTGTAAGTTATGACATCAAATAATCACGACATTTAAAATAATAATAATTAATTATTCAAAGAATTTTATGACTTGGAGTAGTACACACAAAGGAGTCAAATAGCAAGTATGATTCTTTTCAGTTTATTTATGTTATTAGAATTTCCCTAGACGGGCAACGTGGGCATTGCAGTGCCATGGAGTAGCCTGCTAAGGTTCATCAGGTCTTTCTTCTGATTGCTTCAGCTTTGGATATTATATAAACTAAATTTCACAATGATTAAGCACATCTTATATTTTAAAAACTGTGTTTTCAGTTGTTGAATGTAGACCATTGTCCGTCACAGCACTTTTAATCCCAAGTACGAATTTTAGAAGCTAGAATCATCCAGTTCTGATGATTTTTAAAATACTACGTATCTAAAGTTGAAGCAATCAGATGAACTAAAGCCAAAGCAATCAGATGAACACCCGAAGCAATCAGATGAACTAAAGCCAAAACAATCAGATGAACGGGTGTTAAAAATGCACTAGGCATCTAAAGTTGAAGCAATCAGATGAACTAAAGCCGAAGCAATCAGATGAACGGTTGTTAAAGAAGCAATACACAGCGGTTGCCGCTCTGTTGTGCTCCACGTTGGCATTCCAAAACCTGTTTCTTATTCAATTATAATAGAAAGACAATGGGTCTTCAAGCAGTATACATGAAACTTGCAGTACTGACTGTCATACTAGTAGATGTGCTTCCCTGCAGAAAGGCGGATTCCAGGTAAGTCCTTGACATAGAGCTAAATGGAGCCCAAACTTAGGCAGCCACTGCAGGAGGATATGAACAACAACTGATCACCAAAGCTTTCTAGTCCAATCTAGCAATCAGCGCTTGAGTCCAGCCTGAACAGTCCAGCGGCAATGAATGGTTCATCAGTTTATGAATAATTGTAAAAGTCCTGGTAGGCGTACATGTTAAGTGCCTATGAAGAAGTTTACACCCGTTTTCTTCTCTTGAAACTTTGCTTTGTAGATCTAAGCCATTCTGCCTATAGGCTAAAGGCTAAACTTCATGCCTATTAGATAATTTTAGCCTATGTTTTTCAGAGTCAAAGGTAATGACCAAATTTTTGTTAAACTATTCAAAGATCCAAAACAGTAGTTAGATCATTCAAATGCTTTGATTTCTTATGGGTTAACCATTGTTGGAGCATTGAGTACGATGAACATTTTAGATCTACAAAATAAATTCATTATGGATGAAAAAAAAAGAAAAAAAGGCCGGAGTGGACTTCATCATTGCTTCAGATGATTTTTCCACACTATTTTTCACTTAATTTTTACGGCATATAACAATCCTTTATGAAATACGAATTCATAATCAAATCAGAATCCCTTAACTTGAGGTTGATATTCCGTCGACCAACTTGAGTGGCCACATGCACATAATACCCAAGCGAAGGTGACACGATTGGGCTACCCATGACTAGCATGTCCTCCAATCACAGTAGACCATGATCCCAGCTCAATGAGTCTTTTCTTCTATGATGAACTGTTGGCACAGTCCTACATTGTCTCTATAGTAGATCATGCTAAAACATCCTTCTCATCCATCTTCTAAACAATCTCATCTCATGGACTTCCTTCTGCCCCCACATTTTGCATACATGTGCCAAATAGAAATGACCAAAACCACATCAGTTCCCACGTTTTCCAATCAATACTGGCAACAGCCACAGGCACATGGAAGATAGAGAGTGAAATGTCTAACAAGGCTTTTATTTTGAGATAATGTGCTATTAATGGCTTATTATGTGAGACTGGCTTTCTTCAAGGCAAAGAAATAGAATGCATTACTATTATCTTTCCAAAACACAAATATAAAGTGAGAATGAAAGTAAAATGACATATTGTTGCTTCAAACTATTATATATATATATATAGTTATAGCTTAAATCATATATTTTTTAATAGGTAAACTATAGAAGTGGTGTTGGGCAGTATAAGGAATACTATCATAGAGAGCAACGGCGTGGCAAGTTTCCATGCAGCGCCTCACTTGGCATTAAGGCGTCTACCATTCTAGAATCAGATCGACCTGTTCATCTGATTGCTCTAACTTCCGGGAATGGGAGCCGATGGCGGTAAAACTAAATCGTACAAAGGAGAAGCTGGGCGAGTACTGCTGGATTTGAAAGCATTCAATCTTCTTGGTTTTCAAGGGCCAGTATGAGCACACCGGGCATCACGCAAGGTGCAGTGCTCTTGAGAGATTCATAATGTTTGGGAACAAAATAATTGAGCAAGAATTTCACATCTCTCTTGCGCTAAATAATAGACTTGTACTAGTAAAGACATGCACATGATAGAAAGAATTGATAGCTATAGGAACAATTATCACCATTAATTTCGTATTTATAGAAGGATTATCACCTTTCCGAGCCTTTTATCTGCGTGGAATGGTAAACCAGAGCTCCCCAATCTCTAAGATCCAAGCTAATGGTACGTTCATCGAAATGACTTTTGAAGTTGCAACCCACGAAATTACCAATAATCATTGCAAGAACACTTCCCTTCTTTGAAATGGTGAAACCGAACTCTATCTCTAATGATGATCTCTCTATTATAAGCACTGGAAATTAGTTTTGTAACCAAGTGACAATCGCCACACACGCGAAGATTTTTCACGATGTGAATCAGCGATCCCGGACTTGTTCTAAGAATCCCATAAGCAATTGCTAGCCTTTCACTATGAAGGCCCAACGCATGCTCCTTTTCTTCCTCATCTATGTCATGTAACACATCAGTGGTGCTGGCAACATATCCCTCCTGCTTCAACTTCCTCACCATCTTATCGATCATCTCATAGATCTCATCTCGCTCGGGATGTGAATCGTCTCCCATTACAAATTCATGAACAACAAAATTCACCTCTATGGAACTCCATCCATGCATTCTCTTGGCCTTCTTATCTTTCATTAAGCTCCTTACTTTACTAACACTTGACCACCTACCAAGCGAAGCATACACATTTGAAACAAGAACATAATTGTCACCACTGTGAGGGTCTAGCTCAAGAATCCTCTTAGTCACTTGCTCTCCCAACTCTACATGCCCATGAACCCTGCAAGCACCTAGCAGAGTTCGCAACATAACGACATTAGGTTCCATGGGCATGTTTCTGATAAAGGCGTGCGCCTCATCGACGAGGCCGGCTCGGCAGAACAAATCGACCATGCAGCCGTAGTGCTCGATTTCGGGCTCAATTCCATACTCCCTCTGCATGAGGTCGAAATTCCGTCGACCTTCTTCGACTAATCCTGAGTGGCTACACGCACACAATACACTAGTAAAGGTGACACAATTGGGCCTCACACTACTATTTCTCATGCGGGCAAATACTTCTAAGGCTTTGTTACCATACCCGTGAATGGCATATCCTCCAATCATAGTAGACCATGCTAAAACATCCCTCTCGTCCATCTTGTGGAAAACCTTATATGCCTCCTCCAGCCCACCACATTTTGCATACATGTCCAGAAGAGCAGTGCCTAAAACCACATCAATTTCCACACCCATCCTATCGATATAAGAGTGCACCCATTTGCCCAAGTTCAAAGCCCCTAAATCCCCACAAGCCCCCAAGACACTTGCTAGAGCAAACCCATCAATCTCAATATCAGCGAACTGCATCTCTCTAAAGAGATCCAAAGCCTCTCTTGCACGCCCATTCTGTGCATACCCAGCAACCATCACACTCCATGAAATGCTATCTCTTTCGAGCATTTCATCAAACAAGCAACGAGCAGTCTCCACAGATCCACAAATCACATACAACCTGATCAACCCATTCATAACTGGCAGTTCACAATCAAAACCCATCTTCTTAACTTGCCCATGGATCTCTTTCCCTTCTTCTAGCCTTAACAAACGGCAACAAGCCTTGAGAACAAATCCAAGAGTGAAGCTGTTTGGAGAAATGCCGCTTAGATTATGCATTTCTTGGTAGAGAGAGATTGCTCTGAGTGGAGAGTCACTGAGGGAGTAACCTCTAATCATGGTGTTCCACATGAAGGTGTTTGCGTGGTGTGTTTTTGAGAAGATAAGATGGGCATAATTCATTTGATCGGGCATTGACAATGCAGTGGACTCAATGAGTTTGCTAGCTAGGAATGAGTCATGGTCCATCCCGGTTCGGACCATGTGGGCTTGGATTGGTTTTAGGTCCTTGAGGGTGGTGCACCTCTTGATAAGTGCTACTAGTGATTGATTATCAAGGGGAGTCCTAATATGGCTAGTCATTTTGATAGCCCTTGGATACGAGAAAGAAACCCAAAGCTAAAACGTCAGTATCTATATAAATAGTAGCGGGCAAGTTTACAAGTGGGACTTGCTCCTTTCGGTGATCTGAACCGTTGATCTGTCGTGTTATCCTATGGATGAACCAAACATCACATTTCAATGCCATCAAATATTTTCCTCTTTGAGTCTGCTGCATAGTTATAAATCCTATTTTTGTCACGTATTGATTTTTGGTTAGGGATTTGTTATAAGAGTTAGTGGCAGACAACTCAGCATCTTCCTTAATACTATTGGTTGCGGATTCAAGTTGCTACTTCTTCGTTCAGCCGGTGAGTTTGTTAATGATTTGCTTTTAAGTTATATTATTTCCTAACCACAGCAATATTGGCTCATGATCTCCTCCATTGATCATAGGAATTTTATTAATTCAAGACTAGATCGAGATAATCTTCATCCTTCATTCAAGTTCATCTCAAAAATTCATTTCCAAGCGGTCAATCTAACACTTACGATCATCAATGCAGTAGAATGTTAGACTACTACAGACTACACCTCTACAACAGGACCCACAAGATGAACAATTAAAATCACGATAATAATTTAGTCCATGGGCCCATTCATAAGAATATCATGTGGGTCCATCTCCTTAGCATTCCTCTTCATTCATTCCCTCTATCCTCTTATCCAATAACTAGTTTCATCCATTTCTCTCTTCCCCAGTTTTTGGATTTTCTCCGCCAAAATGCTTCTCCATATCCCGCCAAATCTTCCTCTCCGTCCCTCCAAGTCCAAATCCGGTCCTTCTCCTGCAATCCACTCTCTTCTCCATTTTTCTTCTCCTCGATTTCTGGGTGGTAGGAAATACCCCCGGAACCCGTCGAAATTCCGCTTCCAATGCTTGCAGACCTCGCCAGAATCTGCTGCTACTGCTGATGTCGATTCCTTCACAAAGTATTCCGGATACCTGTTTGAAAATGGAGTATCAGAAGCGGATTCTCTTGAATCTTACAGCCCGTCGAAGATTGCTGCGATTTACCGGCGGAAGCCAGTTCTCCTTACCCGACGGTTATTTCAGATTGGAACGACGTTCGGCAGGTGGTTTGGCCTTCGGTATCTGGATAACGTGATGGAAAGATCGGATCAGATGTTCCAGGTGAGTAGCTATTGATCTCAAAATCTTTCGAATTTCTTGTCACATGGATAACATATTTGTTTGAGTTTTTGTTTACAATTGTAACTTGAGAGAATGTTTGGTAATTGCTAACATCTTATTTCTATCGTGAATTTTAGTATTTTGTTTACTGGTTGTTAAGGCTACCAGATTTCCGACAAAATCCCCGACACGGCCAAATTAGAGAAGTTTAATTCTCAAGTGGGGATTGGGATGGAATTCTTAAGTGAGAAATTGAATTCTCGGAGTTTGATTCAACCAGTTCTGTACATAGTATCACTTAAACACTTGAATTATCTTCCTTCTTATAACTAGAACGGTTCCGACACGTGATAATTTAACTATAACCCAATAGGTTCCAGGAATTCATTTCGAGTATAACAGTTGAATTCCAAAAGCTCAACACCGGCCCACACCCCCCATTCTACCATAGAAAGACAGGATTCACTATTATCAGAGACGGGGCACGCATATTGTTTCCTTAGTTTTAGTGTGATTATTTTTGTTTTTATGTGCTTTGATTAAATGTTTGTAATCACCATAATGGAATTAATGGTCTATGATTACTGCATTTCTAGTTGGTAATATGTCTATGTTTCTATTAAGTGATGGGTCGATTGTGTTTCTAATGGTTGGATGGAAAATCGCATGTTTGTTTGTCTTGCAGGTTAGAGCTGCAGAGCTTCGTCAAATACTAGTGGAACTTGGTCCGGTATTTTTCTTGGCCATCAAACCTTATAATTATCTAAGTATTCTCAATGTATCTCTCATCCACATTTTCTTACCAAGTTACCATTCTGAAATGTGTTTTAACTTCAGTATACTATATTGAAAATTTAAACAGTCTTTTAAGCATCATAATATGAATTAAAAAATTCAATACCTTTAGTTATGCCATGCAGGTAATGTCAGTTATGCTTATAATTTGAGACAATTTCTATTTCTTATACGAAGAATAAAAGTAAAATTACAACCTTTAAATGTTTCATAGAAGTTAATTTTCCTTGTTTGTTGACCCTACTTCTCAAGTAATCTTTCTTACATTTTCAGCAGTGGACCAGATGCCAACTTGCTTCCATTTATACTTGGTCTTGGAGCTTCTAGTTCCACAATTATCTAGTGTCTTGCTAAACTCACCCAGGCCTCCTTTGTAGTTGTACAATATTCCAGTAGTTGGGTTTATGCTTGACTAGCAGTTGCATCTTATCTTTTAAACCTAATTTTTATGAAGCCATTGCATCTTAAAATATCTTAGGATTGGGAACGTGGAACAAGAGTGGAAAACCAACAGATTGAGGTTCCTATTAGGATCTGCATAAGTATTTACTTAGCCCCATTTGTCCATAAGGACAACGTTTCTTTTATATGAAGGTAAGTAAACTTATCTGAAATGAAAAAGTAGTACAAGATTTACTTAGATGGCTTGTCCCACGAAACATCTAAGGTTCAGATCTACACATTCTATACATTTAGCTTCTAATCAAAATAGTCTTTTGTAATCACCTTTTCCATCATGGTCATTTTCGTAAGTCAATGCTTGTACTACTATAAACCATCATTGCAGCAAAAGTTTGAAAAGGATTTACCTACTGTCTCTTTGTCTCTTCTTCCAGCACTTCCCAAGTTCTCATTCACATTCCCACTCTAAAGATTGCAATCCCTGATAAGTGACAAAGATCCACCTTATTATTCGGCCTATGAAATGCTGATCATGCTCCTTCTCCTTTTCCTTCCGGGTGCCACCATGATCATGGTATAGCAAACTTGATTTTGGTTCCAACATGGTCTTCTGCAAAGCACTGAGATGACTAAATATTTGTTGTAGCCTCAATTGACTGCTTCCTGGCAAACTTTTAAACTTGTAAAGGTCTATGTGAGACAGTTTCCTAGTTATAGTCAGCTTCCAATGTTTTCAATCATCCATGTCACTAGAAGCTAGCAAGATTTACATGTTCATTTGGTTGATGGGGACACTGCCTACTACCAGTTTCCTTTTACTTCAGTTTGTTGGATTGGATATTTATCATTATTAACTGTTTCCTGCATAGTGTACTGCAAAACAATGGCTCTATTAGTAATGGAGTCTGATTACAGCTTTATGTTCTGTTATTTAATTAGTGGTTTGCTTTGGATGGTACATGCAGGAAACTCTTGAAGTCATAATAGTCACTTTTGGTCATTATCATGTTACTACTTTCTTTGAATTTGGGATACTCCATGTAAAACTCTACATATGGATATTCATTTTTTGAGATTGCTGTGGTTACTTGCCACAATATAACTCACAACTTCAATTCTTTTTTCTTGTCAGTTTCTTTCCTTTCTCATCATTTAGTTAATCTCTTTGATTTGCAGGCATTTATCAAAATAGCACAAGCTGTCTCATCGCGCCCAGTAAGTTGGCCTTTTCTCAGAAATTTTTCTCCTTTTGAGCAGTCAGAAACAGAGAATTCATTAAGAGAAACTAATTCCAAAGGGCCAGAGCTTGTTCAGTATATAGTGTATCACTTTGGACTCCCCCATTAAGATATATTAAGCTTTTGTATTTAGAAATATTATTCCCATTATTGTTGTCATTTGACTACAACATTTACAGTTGGTGCCGGTTACTTAATGCTATACCAGTTATCATGTTTGGGAAAATTGCGACTAGATCTGTTAGGTCTTTTATATTTCTGGCTTCAACTATCTTTTTGCTGAAAATCAAATATCAGATCACATGCATATCAGGTAAGAGGACAAAATGGTTGTATGTTTAGGAGGGAACATATTTCATAAGTGTTTGCATATTGGGTTTCCTAGGCTCAGCTGAAACCTCATTTTCATCTCTACCTACACATGCATATTGGTTACATCAGACAACTTCAAAGTCTACCCTATACACATTTAACACAAAGTGGACATTCTAGTCTTTCTTAATTATCATTTCCTTCTTTCGCCTTTGGCCAGCACCACCAGGTATTGTTATTCAAGAACGATCCTTCTAATGTTTGGGGGACTTCTTGCAGGATGTGATACCACCAGCATATCTGGATGAGCTTTCACTATTGCAAGATCGAATAGCACCTTTCTCAAGTGAAGTTGCTTTCAATATGATAGAGCAAGAGCTTGGCTTACCAATCGATATGCTTTTCTCAGAAATCTCACCGGAGCCTATTGCTGCAGCATCCCTTGGACAGGTTATATTCATTATACTGCTTTGTACTTGGGACTTAATTAGGAGCTCCTTTATCCAACTAGGCTTTTTAAGTTGAAGATTGAAACAAATTGCGTCTGGCAACTTCCTCAATTGTTAGGTTTATCAGGCCAAGCTTCGCCCTAATGGACAGGTAGTTGCAGTCAAAGTGCAGCGGCCAGGTGTTCAAGCTGTCATTTCTTTAGATATTCTTATCTTGCGTGCTCTTGCAGGGTTGATAAGGAAAACTGCAAAACTTAACACTGATCTTCAGGTAAGTCTTCAATCTGTTGTTTGAATGAGAAATTAGAGTCTTAATTCAGGATGTCAATATGCTTTTTCAGGGTGCATCTCATTCAATTTTCCCTCATGTCTTTCTTTCTGATTTTTAGGTAGCTGATACTGAATAACTGAGGAACTTCACTTGCAGGCGGTGATTGATGAATGGGCATCAAGCCTCTTTCGGGTATATTTTGATCTCCTGTGCCCCCAAATATATGTTTCTTATATCTGAACTTGAAACCGTTGAAAAACATCAACCAAGCCTATCGTTTTCTATTTTCTTTTAATGGGAAAATATCATTGTGAAATGAGTATGACCAATATGGTCTAGGCACAAAATCATGAATATTTATTGTTGGATAGCTAAAGCATCATTTTTGAGGAGATTACATTCTTCAACGGGTATATCTCGCCACAAACAACCTTATAGTTGAAGAATTGTCTCTTTTCTTTTTTTTGGCTTTATGAGTGGCCATTTATATGAAAAGTAGAGAAGTTAGGCCTCGCAAGTTTCAAATTTTTGGAAAAGAAAAACTAGATCGTATGACGTAGCTATTTAATCCTACTTGATTCATATAATAATAATGATATATATCCCTAACTGTTTTATATGGAAATAATATATAGTTTGACTGCTTTACATTTTAATGCAGCTAAGACTTTACCAGTTGTACTTGTATCTGTAGCAGATTTAAAAACAGTTGATGCTAGAAATTCAACATTGAATACAGGTAACTCACATTGAATGCAGGAGATGGATTACAGGGCAGAAGCAAGGAATGGAATAAAATTCAGGTAGGATCATGATCTCAGGCGGATAGTATAACTTGTATGTTGTCTCTTGCTAAATCCCTTTCTGTTTCTGCACTGTTTATTATTTGGAAGCGGCTTCAAGTCAGCATGTATTGTTCCATCAGAAGTGCTCGTTCTTATCAGCTCCAGCTGGTTGATGCAAGATAGAGTTTTTATAGCCAGTTTTGTCCTTGTTTTGTCTATATATCTATGGTGGAAGAAAGCAAATAGGTCCATCAAGTTTCTTCTATTAGAAACGCCGGTCGTACTTGGAGCAAGTAAATTGGAAATATGTTGGAGATAATCAGAGGATCTTCACTACTCATCTGTCTGCTATACTTTGAAAAGTTTGGGATGTAGAGCATGGAAGTTGCTGGCTAATTTAAAAGTGCTATTACTGGTTGTTATGAGATATGATCTAATAAGTTCTTCTGCTCTGATGCACTCACATCTTCCTTTTCGACTCCAACGGATGTCCAATCTCAATTTTCATGCACCAATACTATGCATCTCTCTGTAATTTTCTTGTGAAAACAAAGTATGTTTCATTTTGGGGTTTTATATTGTTGGATGGTCTAATGATGTACTATCACTTTCTCTCTTGTTTAACCAGAAATCTCTATGGGGGGCTGGAAAATGTTTACGTACCAGAAATGTATTTGGAGCGAACCACTCGCAAAGTCCTTATTATGGAATGGGTGGAGGTACTTTGTGACTCTTCACCTTTATGTTAAATACTTAGTCAGTATATGATGTTCTTGCTGATCTGGTTTCTGTTTGTGGATGTCTGTTAGGGGAAAAAATTATCTGAAGTGAAGGATCTTGATTTGGTTGAGGTAAACCTTTGTTAAGTCTGCAACATCTTCATCTTTCTAGAAGTTCATTGTGTTTATCTTTTTAGCTTGGGGCAATGTTTCTCATTGAAACTATGCATTTTGGCATTTCACAGGTAGGAGTGTATTGCTCACTCACTCAGCTCCTAGAATATGGATTCTATCATGCAGATCCTCATCCTGGAAACCTCCTCCGCACAAATGATGGAAAGCTAGCTTATTTGGGTATTTCCTTTTAATTGCTACTTGTAAGACATAGCTTTAAAAGAACAGATTTATCTACATTTGAACACTGTTTCATGGGATTTATGCACTTCTTATTTTCCTTTCATTTTCCTATCATAACTGAAACATCAGTCTCCTTTCTTTCTGTTTTGAGTTTTATTGATGAGCATGTTTTTCTTGGCTTTTTTACTTCCATATTTCTATTAAGGGAAATAATAGATCATACTTTACATGGTCCAGACTACAGAACCTTCTAAACATCTTACTTTCAGATGTCTGGATGGCATCTGTGTATACAATATGAATAGGCATTGACATGGGCCTTCAGGTTGAAACATGATATGATTTTATCTTTCTAAACGTTCATTTCAGTCTGGAACCTGCTATAATACTCTGCATTAGAAGTCACTTGATATGATCCCAAGATGTCTAAAATAAAGTTGTAAATCTGACATGCCAACATAAGAGAATTCGTTACTTCACTTGATTTATCAATTTTTAACAGATTCTTCTTTGTCTAGTCTATGAGTAATATTTTGTTATTTATATCCTACGTAACACTCTTATTTATATCATACATAACAAACAATTTGTGGATAGTCTAGATGTTTGTGCCAAAGCAGTGTGTAGTGGAAGTGCATACCTCAAGAAAGCACTTACTCTGAGCAAATATAGGAAAAATGGTATCTCTGTGACTAATTATTTGTGAAAACATATACATGAGCACATTCTTTTCTGCATGGTTCCTAGCTTTTATTTTCTTCCATTGTGTACTTCAATTTGTAATCATTTATTTAAGATCTCAATCTGCCTACCCTAATTGGGATAAGGTCTTGATGATGATGATGATGATCTCAATCTTCTAGGATCAGTAACAGATCCAGCAATGCGCTTCTCTTTTAGAGTTTCCCTGTAAGAGGAACTTCAGCTCCTGGCCGTCAATTGTAAAAGCAAAATTGCTGCTTGAGTGTTTGGGACTGGCTTAAGTATTTGGGACACAGTGCACAATATTTGACTGTTTTCATGTCTCTTCTTTTCAACTTCTTCCTACCAGTTTTGTTTCGGTTTTTCTTACTCATGCAAGTTCATCATCAAGAGCTTATCCCGATTAGGCGTCAACCACATGAATCTTGTTCCTCCATTGTCTTCATTTAGTCTCAAAGTTTTTAAATCTTTTCATACCACTTTTATCCATATTCTTTTGGGCCTTCCCTTACCCTTTTAGAACATTCGACTTGGATTGCCTCATTCCTTCTAACCGGTGCTGTTTCGGTCTCCATTGGACATGTACAAACCATCTAATCTCCCCCATTTTGTTACCTATTGGTGATACTCTTAAGTTTCCTCTAATGTTTTCATTTCTAATTCTGTCCTTTCTTGTCTTGCCACTCATCCATCTCAACATTCTCATTTCAGCTATGCTCATTCTATGTACATGTTATTCCTTAACTGCTCAACATTGATCCATAGAGCATGGCCAGCCTTATAGCCATTTGATAGAATTTTTCTTTTAGGTTGAGTGACACCTATTGTAATGGCTAGGGTTCAAGCAGTGTAGATATTGTTCGCTCTGGCCTTAAGCTTTAAGGTTTTTGCTTTGCCCGTAAGGAAGACACGTATACATTGAGAGGGATACCTAAGCCTTATAATTAGCCTAGACTTATTCTCCCAAAGCAATGTCAGACTAAACTCTTAGAATCACCTGAAGCTTGTCATCCTATAGCTTGGCGTCTGCTCTCTAGAATTGGCCATAAGGACTGCCCTCTAGGCTCCTTCCGCACTTAGGGAACACGCATCTTTGCGTGTGACCACTCTTAGGTTCACTAAGCGACCATGTGCGACCAAATCTCACCACAATGAGGAGATTTGGCTCTAATATCAATTGTAACAGCTAGGGTTCCAACAATGTAAATATTGTTTGCTCTAGCCTTAGGCCTCACAGCTTTGCCCTTCCTTGTAGGGAAATGCATATTTGTAATGACCGGGGGTCTTACAGCAACTATATTGTCCGCTGTGGGTTCCTCGCCCCTTTCGGACTTCACCCTTGTAGTTTTGTTTTTCTTGGAGGAAAAGGCTGTGTTACTTGTAGATACCGCCCGAACCTTTATAATGGGTCCAACTCCCCTTCCTTGGGTGATATGAGACTAACTCTCAGGGTTATCCCCACATAGCGATCCTGTAGCTCACCACAACTTTACCAGGCGGTCCATCAAGACCGGCAAGCAAGACCCTCTTCTCCCCTTAGGGAACACGTGTCCCTGCATGCGGCTAGCCCACCATCATGAGTGGAACCGGCTTTGATACCGACTGTGACGCCCCAGTTTTTATTTCATTTTTAAATAAGTCAAGATCCCTCTTATGAAAATTTATTTTAATAAAAAATAATAAAATATTTTCTCTAAGGAAACACTTTTTTGAAAAACTCTGGGTATCATAACCTTCACAAAAACTTGGATTTAACAGTGAAATAGACATTCCATTTTTTATTGAGAGTTTTCTCTATTTTTTGAACATTTGCATTTAATGTATGCGATGTGGTAACACCTGATAATTCCACAATTGTTATCAATATACTTGGAGACTGTCTCCACACCCATATACTAAGACTTTCAAAATTTTTAAAGAAGCAACAATTTTTAGCAAATAATTATTAAAATATCACCATTTACCCAAAATCTCCTCTAATTACAATCCACAGTTCATTATACTTATTCCACATGTAGATAAGTCCAAGTCATAAAGAAAGTTTAAAGTTAAACAGTTATACAGTTCGAGCATAGTTCAAGTATTTAGAAATATACATAAATAATGCCAACTCTACAACTGTAGTCTTCGTTTAACTCTTTCCACTATAAGTCTTGTCTGCCTCTATCCAACTGAATGCTGCTCTCAATTTCTTCTTTAGATATGAGATATTGTAAACACTACCATGTATCAAAAATCTATGCTTGTCTAGGTGTCTAACATTACATTTAATATTAACAATGCCAAATAAGTATAATATTTCATAAGAGAATCTAATGGTAAAATGTGATAAATTTAAGTAATTATTCCATGTGTACAAAATGACCAAGTCAAAATTATGTAAAGATGCAAACTATTCAAATATAATTCAAGTATGAGATTTCGATAGCATCATACAATTGAAATTCACATTCTTTGCAAAATTATTTTGGAATGTAACAATGTACTCAAGAAGTCATAAACGCATATAGTACTTACAAAAGTATAAGGTTCCATCAATAGAAAATATCTCTGTCTCACAGATTTTCAAACGTATTTTAACAATTGCACCTTGGTCCTTAGTACTCACACCAACATCTAGGCATTGTCATGCTATATCAATATAGGGAATTATCCACCTATCGCATTCATAGCGCCAGGTCACATCCACAAGAAGAAAGAAACTCATGGACCACTCTGCATCTGCAACTCGGACCTAGTTTGTTTGTGTGCTTAGCCGTCGATACCATAGTGAGGAGACTACAATCCACATGACATGGGGATGTGGATCAATGCCAAGTGGGGCCTTCTCATGATACACACATTGGAAAAATCCAATCCTGGCTGTAATAGGTATTTAAACTTCGGAGAGCGGGTGGCCGACCCTATTACTCTCCTAGCACAGTGTCCACTGAGCATGATCCCCCATCTAAAACAAATCATTGAAAAACAACACCATAAATTTGGTACCTCTGTATTCAATGCGACTCATTAGTCGCGTACTAATCATCTTTGAAATCTAACTGTGAAATACTAAAATCCATACTGATAAAAAAGATACTTGTAATAATGCTAATTCACCAAGTTCATAATTTGAATATACAGTGGATTAAATCAAAATTATAGACAATTTAGAGTTAACTATTTCGACAAAATTATGAAAATCTCAACCATAATTGTAATAACTCTGAATGTGATAATTCTCATAAATCAAATTAGGATTTCATCTATTTGAATATGATTTTTTAAAATTTCAATTTAAGTAGAGCACATGTAATGTCAGAACAAATTTGGGGAAACAAACATTCAACTTCATCAATTAACTTTCATCGATTCATCGAATTATAAATTTAACAGTTGGATGGATCTCGAAGCATCATCCAATCTGTAGATCATTTTAAATTATACATCTATAGTTTCTAAGTCTTTGGAATCCATGTTCTCGTCCTTGATTGATATTGGAAACCTTTGATCTGATGATTTGATGATCAGATCATATATTAGATGTTTGGATTTAACAAATCAATATTCTGATATAAAATCTTTCTTCATTTCTAAACAATTTAAGGGTTAAAGAATGCAATGGCAATGTCTAATCATTGATCAAATATTGCACTATCTGAATCATAGTAGTAATTGATCAGACGGTCAAGATCGTCCGATCTGTTTTTTGTTCCAAATCATGTTTCTCATTCAATTCAATTCAAGTCTAATTGATCAATTTCCAACACTTGATCAAGAATTCCCCTGTAATTTACTTACTAATTTAGATTGTTAATTCCAATCAATATGACTTTTAGAGATTGGATGGTTGATTGGAATTCTGACCAAATGATTGAAGCTCGGATCATCAAAGATTACAAAATTTGTAGATTTTATTTTCAAACATTTGAAATCTAACACAAATCAGGGGTCGGATCATTACTGTCAAAGTTTCAGGTGCATGATCGGAACTTAGGCAGGATTTTCGAGTTCTAGATGGATGATCAGAGTTCCTGTTAAGCCCTGTTCGTTAAACAGGGATGAGATTGACGGCCTGATTGAGTTTTAATAGTGGATCAGACTTTACATTGCCAGAAACATGTGTTTACTATCTTCCATCATCGTTGGAGAAGACGCGATTTGGTGATTTTTTTGGCGACATCCTCTGGCGTACAACTTCCTCCGATCCAATGTCGTCCCTTCGATCATGGTTAACAAAAGGGGTTTTACTCTTCCCTTCATGCAAAGTGAACGGTCGGATCAACGATCTGAGTTGCCATTGTCGCCGGCAAGCTCTGTCTCTCCGATGACCAAAAACCTCCAAATCCATGCATGCTTTGGTTTTCTGGCATGCAGAGCTCCCTTTCCTCTCTTTTCCTCTTTTTCCTTCCTCTCCTTCCTGTTCTCCTTCTTCCTCCTCTTTCCTTTCTTTCTTCTTCATTTTTCCCTTTTTCCATCTAGTTTGGGAATAGATCTAATGATTTATTTTTTATTCCTTTAAGGGGGAGAGGTGTAGATATCAAAACGGCCCCTCCTCTTTAATGAATTTTTTTCATATTCAATTTAAAAATATAATAAATAAAATAAATTAAAATAATGGTTATTATAGTATTCATGTCATCATAGTGCACAACAGAGATATTGTCCTCTTTGGGTGGCTCTCATGCAACCTCCTCGTTGGTAGCCCTTTCCCTTAATGTTTTATTTCTTCTAGGGATCTCTCATTCCCCTTTGAACGCATCTACATTGAATGATATTCTAAACCCTTTTAACCAGCCCATCTTACTTCTTCTTAAGTGATGTGGAACTAAACTCTCAGGATCACCTGAAACCGGTTATCCTGTAGCTCAATATCCTTCCCTTTGAGACTGCCCACCTTGACCGCCCTCTGAGTTCCATTCTCAGGATCACCTAAAGCTTGTCATTCTATATTCATCCAGCATTTTCTTCGATTTTACAATCTTGTTAAGCAACTTTGTCAACTATACTACTCCAATATCTCCAATATACTTCCAAACCTCTATTAGTATACCATCGGGCCTTATAGCCTTTCCTGATTTCATCTTTTCCAAGGACTCTTTCATTTTAGGTATTCTAATCTTCCAATCATATCTATAATGTCCAGTGTTATTTGGGTTTATGGTACTTTTAGTCCCTATATTTTTAGGATTGAAAGTAACTTTCCCACCTTTGCTTGATCTCGTTATCTGTGACTAGTACCGTTTGGTCATTGCTTTTAATGCACTTAATGTAGTCTAAGTCCTTGCCCTTTTGTTTTCTTATTTTTACAATTTTAAAGACATCTTTCTCACCTTTCTCTTGATTATAATCTATTATAGAGATCATCATATACTTTGAGATTAGCCTCACTTACTATTCTCTTAGCAACCTTTTTAGCATTCTTATATTGTTCAAAGTTTTTGTTATTTCTAGTCCTCTTCCATGCTTTAAAACACATTCATTTCTCTTTAATAATTTTTTGCACCTTTTATTCCACCACCAAGTTTTCTTGACTGGTTGCCTTTTACCTTTACATACTCCTAGATCATCTTTTAACAATTTCTTAATGAACTCGGCCATATTAGTCCACATGGTGTTTACTTCTATTTCATTGTTCTAGTTTCCTTTTATAATCAACGTGTTTGCAAATGATGTTATCTTCTCCCCTTTTAAGTTCCACCACTTAGTTTTTGGACACCTATTAAGTTTATTTCCTCTCTTCTATCTTTTGATGTAGATAACCATAACTATTAACCTATATTGTGAGGTTAAACTCTCACCGGGTATCACCTTACATCTTTGCACATTGATCTTCCGGTATTCCTAAGTAAAAGAAAAAAAGTCTATTTAGCTTTTATATGGTCCACTTTTAAAGGTTATTAAATGTTCATCTCTCTTCTTAAAGAATGTGTTTGCCAAAGCTAGGTTATATGCCAAAGCAAAAGCAAAAAAGTCTTAAGTTCATTAAAGGATTTCGTTTCATTTGGCTAGTAGAAGTTACTGATCAGTTAAGCTTTCACTCTTTGGAAATGTACTGATTCTATTTTGATCATTGACAGATTTTGGTATGATGGGTGAATTTAGGCAAGAATTTCGAGAGGGATTTATTGAAGCCTGTCTCCATCTTGTAAACCGTGATTTTGATGCATTAGCTAAAGATTTTGTCACTCTGGGGTATGCTAATTTTTTGCAATCTTTGACTGGAGAAGTTCCTACAATTGATACATGGGTGATGAAACAGACCTGATTAACTATATTTTAGCAATTTCTTCACAGGCTTCTTCCTCCAACAGCACAGAAGGGAGAAGTGGCTACAGCATTAACAGGTTTGCCTCTAGATCAGAAATTTGCATCCATGTGGTGATCCAATGTCAACATTTTCTCGCTCTTTGAATCTCCCATGTAGAAGCCTAAGAATTTACTGTGTCTGTCCTAATATATGCCTCTTTGGTTGTAGATGTCTTCAGAAATGCAGTCAACAAGGGTGTGCGCAACATAAGTTTTGGTGATCTGTCAGGAAATTTGGGGCAGACCATGTATGAAGTTTTTCTTCTGCATCATGATTATGACATTATACTAACTATCACCCAAGACTTGCATATATTTAGGCTGAATTCCTATTTGAAAAGATTAGATATTAATATCTTATTTAGATCATAAAGAGTAGTTACTATTATGAAAAGTTGCTTCTACAGCTGGTTAATCTCTCTCTCTCTCTCTCTCTCTCTCTCTCTCTCTCTCTCTCTCTCTCTCTCTCTCTCTCTTCTCCGAAAGGTAATGTCTTGCTCTTTTTGAGGGATTTTATTTTCCGAATTACCCACTTAATTGCTCAATCTAGATAAATTTATAGCCTGAAGTTTGTCGTTGAGATTGAAGAAACTGTTCATCCAAATATGCAAATTGCTTCAATAACACAGCTTACTCTTGAAACAAGATGACACTTCCATGCTAACCAGCAATGTCTTTTGTAGAAATCCAAGTTTGAGGGACAAGAATATTAATTCTTCAGTAACAACCTCAGTGAAATCATTATCTGGAAAATGTTATTTTTTACACCCACTATGTGAAGTTGATACAAGGATGTGGTGTATTTGCACTCTTTTTGGTCAATGATGAGTATGATATGAACACAACAAAAATGGCCTTGGTTCAATTTGAGAGAACCAAGAAAAATCCTGAATGTCAGTGTTTGATAGGGGTTGTAAAAATTGCCCTTCTACTTGTTTATTCCCCTTTAAGTAGATATTCTAGCTTACATGAATTTAGAAATAGATGCAAAACAGGAAACTACTCTATTGGTTAATATTGAGACTACTTAAGCAAGTAAACTATCCTAGTTCTAGAACAAGTCTTCCAAAATAACTAAGCAAAATAGAAATTCCTACTCGAATCTAAGAATCTCTGACGTAGGGGCCTAGTACAAGGGGGCCGCACATATGTGCAATCAGTGATATTGGTCGTATCATTCAACCCATCTTCGAAAAGTAGCTTATCCTCAAGGATCAGATTAGGAAACAATTCTCGAAACTTTGCCTCATATCCCCATGTTGCATCCTCCTTTGACAATGCCTGTCCAAAGCTTCAGTGATAAACTTGGAGCCTGTTTTGGATCATCGATAATCCAGAATTTGCGGTAGAATAGCTTCAAAATGTTCATTTGTAGTGGGTGGTGGTGATGTTGGAATAGTAACTGCATTAGTGCCTATATGCTTCTTGAGTAATGAAACATGAAAAACTGGATTAAGTCAAGAGCGTGATGGAAGATCTAGTTTATATGCAACTTTGCCAATATTTCCAATGATCTTGGAAGGGCCAAAGTAGTTACGAGCCAACTTTTGATTTCCTCTTATAGCAACTGAAGTTTGACAATATGTTTCTAACTCAAATGTGTTGCTTATCCTGCTGAACTTTCATGCTATTCTGGGCCTCAATCAAATTTGTCTTGAGTTGCTTTGAAGTAGAATTTGTCTAGAAGTGCGGTGTCCACCAAGTCAACATTAGAAGAACCAGTAACATAGGCAACAATAGAGATTGCAGGTCGACCATATACTGCTTCATTAGGAGTCATCTTTGTTGAAGTCTGAAAAGTGTTATTATATCAATACTTTGCCCACAGTAACCCCTTTGTCCATCGAGTAGGGCCATCCATGGAAAAGCAATGCAGATACATTTCGACACATTGATTAAAACCCTCTGTTTGGCCATGTGTTCGAGATGGTAGCCTGTACTCATGTGCAGTTCAGTGCCTTGCACCTTAAAAAATTCCATCCAAAATTTCTTAAAAATACTGGTTACCATCACTGACAATTGATATGGGCATCCATGAAGTTTGAAAATATCCTGAATGAAAACTTCTGCCACTGATTTTCCACATACAGATGAGAGTCTATCAACAAGGACTAAAAGCACTGTTTTATCATTGGATTGAGGAAGTCATTAAATGAACTCCATGGACATATCATTCCAAATTCAGTGCTCTATGCGCAATGGTTCCAAAAGGCCTGTAGGACTAGTAGTATCATATTTGCTCTTCTGAAAGATGTCACATGCAGCAACAAATTTCTTAACATTGTTTTTCATCCCCTTCTAATAGAAGTTAGAAGAAAGACGTTTATAAGTTTTGAAAATTCCAACAAGCCGCCTGTCAGAGTTGCAGTATATTGGAGCAAGAATTTTTATGTGAGGTCTTAACCTGTGGGTAAGGTGATGCGCCCTTGAAATCAAAGAATGCCATTCTTTACCTGAAATTTGGGTAATGAACTTGGATTTTCCAGGAGTTTTTGACAGAAGAAAATTATCTCCCTATTAGCTTGGAGGAGGTTGTCAAAGACCGCAAACTTTGGAAAGGAAAATGGTGAACAACAAATCTTGTTCAGGTAACGTTGATGGTGTATCAGAAGCTCAATTCTCCTCTGCTTTATAGACAATTTCATAATCATACAGAGAAGTCTGGAAACTCATTTTGCTGTTATGGAGTTTAAACGTGCTGTTCTAGAAAAAATTTAAGACTTCAGTGATCTGTGTAAGTCTGGAATTTGGACCCGAATAGATATGGTCTGCCCTACAAATAGATAAAACAGTAGCCATCATCTCTTTTTCATATGTAGTCAAACCAATTGAATGTCTCTATAGAGATTGGCTGAAAAACGAGATTGGATACTCATCTTGCATTAAGATTGCTCTTGTGCCACTTTTAGCTGCATCACTTTCTACCACAAAAGGTTTGAAGAAATCCGGAAGGAGTAAATCAGGAGTAGAAATCATTGCTTGTTTCAAGGATGAAAAAGCAAGTTAGGCATGCTCTATCCGTACAAAGCTGTCCTTTTTAAAGAGAGATGTTAATGGTGCCTCAATTTACCATAATCTTGAGCAAGATAGCGATGATACCCAGTGAGACCTCAATTTTACCATAATCTTGAGCAAGACAGCGATGACACCTAGTGAGACCAAAAAAGCCATGTAAATCGCTCACCTGTCTTTGATAGTGGACAATCATCATCATCAAAGCCTTATCCTAATTAGGCTTTGGCTACAATGGACAATCAAGCATTCATTTAATCTTGGATGGAGCAGCCGAGACCCCTTTGGCCGAAATTATATGACCCAGATATGTTACCTTTGTTTGAGAAAAAATACACTTTGAAAGTTTGGCCCATAAATGATGGAATTGCATAATTTTCAAAACTAAATGCAGATGCATAAAATGATGCTCTATCACTTTGCTATAAACTAAGATATCATCACTGAATATTAAGATGAATTTACACAAGTAGGGTTGAAATACCTCATTCATGAGTGCTTGAAAGGTGGATGGTCATTAGACAAGCCAAAAGGCATGAGAAGGAATTAATAATGGCCTTCATGACATGAGTGTGAAAGGCTTCTTTGTGCACTTCTGCTGAAGCAACGCGAATTTGATAATATTTTGATTGTAAATAAAGTTTAGAACTCTGCCTATGTTGTTTTAGATCTACATGGTTTTATTGCAACTAGTCCTAGAGGAGGGTTTTGCGTCAGGTTTTAGCTGGCGAGGAAAACCCATGGCAAATCCCATGCATGAATGGATTTATGACATTCCCTCAGGCTAGGGCATACCCCCTAAGTGACGCAATGCATCGGATTTTGGATGCAGTGGAAAATGTACAAGGACTGCTAGGGCGTTCCCCAGAAAGCGACGCGCTACACCAGATCCCGGTTTTAGTGGAAAATAGACTAGGGCTACTAGAGTGTTCCTTCAGAAGTGACGCACTGCATTGGAACCCAGTTGTAGTGGAAAGTATGCATAGTTTCCCATGCCGTTGGAGTAGGGCATGGGCAAATAGGCTAGGTCAAGAGAAAAAGATTTGTATTGCTACATGGCATATAGGCACATTGGCATTTAAGAGTCAAAAGTTTGTAAATACTATGAAACATAGGAGAGTCAGCAATTGTATTCAAGAAACCAAGTGGAAAGGGGCCAAAATTAGAGAAATCGATGGATATATTTCTGGTATGTAGGAAAAGACAATACTAGAAATGGTGTATGGATACTGGTAGATAAAGAATTAAAGTATAGAGTTCTAGATCTTAAAAGAACCAATGATAGAAGTATACTACTAAAAATTGCTTTAGGATAGAAGATCATAAATGTCATTAGTGCATACGCATTGCAAGTAGAGTTAGAGGATAGAATCAAGAGACAATTCTTGAAAGATATGGAGGGAGTCATGCAAGACATTTCCAACATAGAGTGGATATTTATAGGAGCCTAATTTTAATGGCCATGTAGGAAAAGAAAAAGAAGGATATTATAGGGTATATGGTATTGGAGAAAGAAATGAGATGGGGGAAGCTAAAGCTATACTAGATTTTTCCTTAGCATATAACCTAGCTATAGCAAACACATTCTTTAAGAAGAGGGATAAACATTTAATAACCTTTAAAAGTGGCCATATAAAAGCCAAATAGACTTTTTCCTACTTAGAAATGCCAAAAGATCATTGTGTAAGGATTGTAAGGTAATACTTGGTGCGAGTCTAATCTCACAACATATATTATTAGTTATGGATATCTAAATTAAAGTATGGAAGAAAGGAAACGAACTTAATAGGTGTTCAAAAACTGATTGGTGGAACTTAAAAGGAGAGAAGATAACATTATTTACAAATGAGTTGATAGTAGAAGGAAACTACAATGAAGAAATAAAAGTAAACACCATGTGGACTAATATGGCCATGTCCATTAAGAAAGTGGCAAAAGATCTCATAGGAATATCTAAAAGTAAAAGACAACCAACAAACGAAACTTGGTGGTAGAGTGAAAATGTGCAAATAGTTATTAAAGAAAAGCATGTGTTTTAAAGCATGGCAAAGGACTAAAAATAATGAAAACTTTGAGCAATATAAGAGTGCTAAAAGGTTGCTAAGAGAGTAGTGAGTGAGTTTAAACTTAAGGCATATGATGATCTCTATTATATATTAGGAAAGAGAGAAGGTGAGGAATATGTGTTTAAACTTGCAAAAGCAAGAGAAAGGAAGAGTAAGGACTTAGATCACATTAAGTGTATTAGAAGTGATGACCAAAGGGTACTAGTCAAAGATGACGATATCAAACAAAGATGGGAAAGTTATTTTGAAAAATTGCTAAATGATAATTACCTTGAGAATATAGGGCTTGAGAGTACTATAAACCCAAATAATGTTGGGCTTTTTAGATATGACCATAGGATTAGAATACTTGAAGTGAAAGAGGCCTTGAAAAAGATGAAATCAGGACAGGCTCTGGGGCGTAATGGTCTACCAATAGAGGTTTGGAAGTATATGGAAGATATTGGGGTAGTTTGGTTAACAAAATTGTGAAATCCAAGAAAATGCCGGATGAATGGAGGAAGTGCTCTATTGTATCAATTTACAAGAATAAAGAAGACATATAGAGTTGCATTATTTATTGGGGAATCAAACGTATGAGCCATATCAGGACACTTTTTGAAAGAGTGATAGAGAAGAGGCTATGACACGAGACAAGTGTATCAGAGAACCAATTTGGTTTCATACCTATTAGGTCTACCATGGAAGCTATTTTCTTGCTTAGACAATTGATAGAGATATATAGGGAGATGAGGATGGACCTCCATATGGTCTTTATTAACTTAGAAAAAGCTTATGATGGGGCCCCAAAGAGTTAATATGGTGGGTGATGGGCAAGAAAGGGGTTTCATAGGTCATCATCATCATCATCATCATCATCTTCAAGACCTTATCCCAATTAGGGGTCGGCCACATGAATCTTATTCTTCCATTCCATTCTATTAAATACCATTGCTTCATTTAGTCCCAAAGTTTTTAAATCTTTCCTCACCACTTCTATCCACGTTCTTTTGGGCCTTCCCCTTGCCCTTTTAGAACCGTCTATTTGTATTGCCTCACTCCTTCTAATTGGTGCTGTTGTTGGTCTCCTTTGAACATGTCCAAATCATCTAAGTCTGTTAAAGTAGAGCCAAGAGAGAGAGATAGAGAGAAACCCTTAGAATGGGTGAATGTGTGTTGGTCATTTTGCACCTCACACTTACCACATATATATATTAAACAAGGATAGTTACATGCTCCTAACTGTACAAAGTGGGATTAAAAATAAAACAAAACTAAGACTAAGGCTAAGTAAAGCTATACAATACTATGCTATATTCAACACTCCCCCTCAAGTTGGAGTGTATAAGTTATATGCACCAATCTTGTTACAAATGAATTTAATTCGAGGTCCTTGGAGAGATTTTGTGAAGATGTCTGCTAGTTGATCATTTGAATTGATGAAGCTAGTAGCAATACATCTCGACAAGATCTTTTCTCTAATAAAATGACAATCCACTTCTATGTGTTTGGTCCTTTCATGGAAAACTGGATTAGATGCAATATGTAAGGCTGCTTGATTATCACATATGGGCTTCATACTTCCATCCTCTCCAAATTTCATCTCCTGGAGTAGTTGTTTTAGCCAAATAAGTTCACATGTTGCTATAACCATGGCTCGATACTCAGCTTCTGCACTTGATTTGGCAACTATATTTTGTTTCTTGCTTTTCCAAGATACTAAGTTATCTCCAACAAAAACACAATATTCGGAGGTAGAACGCTTGTCTGAAGGAGAACCAGCCCAGTCAGCATTTGTGTACCCAACAATTTGAGTGTGGCCTTTATCTTCATATAACACACCTTGACCTGGTGCTCCTTTAATATATCGAAGAATGCGAACCACAGCATCCCAATGACTATCACACGGTGATTGTAGGAATTGACTGACTACACTGATAGCAAAAAAGATATCTGGTCGAGTAATGGTGAGATAATTCAGTTTACCCACAAGTCGCCGATATCTTCTAGAGTCTGCTAAATGCTCCCCCTGTCCTGGTACAAGTTTAACATTCGGGTCCATAGGTGTGTTTACGGGCTTACAATCTAACATACTAGTCTCTTCCAAGATGTCTAAAGCATATTTTCCTTGTGAAATGGTAATACCTGTACTAGATTGAGCTACCTCAATTCCCAGAAAATACTTCAGTTTTCCCAAGTCTTTACTCTGAAAGTGATGGAAGAGATGTTGTTTAAGTCTCTGAATGCCATCCTGATCACTGCCTGTGATGACAATGTCATCCACATAGACCACTAGATAGATACACTGACCCGAAGAGTTGTGCTGATAGAAAACATAATGATCTGCTTCACTCTGAAGCATTCCAAATTCTTGAATAACAGAGCTAAATCTTCCAAACCATGCTCGAGGAGATTGTTTTAAACCGTATAGAGAACGGCGCAATTTGCGCACTAAACCAGACTCCCCTTGAACAACAAAGCCAGGCGGTTGCTCCATATAAACTTCCTTTGCTAAATCACCATGAAGGAAAGCATTTTTAATATCCAGTTGGTAAAGAGGCCAATGCTGCATGGCAGCCATGGAGACAAGAACTCCTCCTCAAGGGATGCAATCTTTCCTATGTAAGTCGAAAGATCCATGTCCTGTTGTCTAACATGAACAATGTCAAAAACAACTTTGTAAAAACATTGAATATCATTCATGTATAAGCCCTTGGCCTGGGTCCAAAATTTGAAACATGTTTTATAGGCGCGAAGATGATGTAAAACTTTGGGATCCACGGATTGCCATAATAGGCTGCATAATTGTGCATCAATTTTTTTCCATTGCACTTTGTCTGCAACAGAAATATCTTCCTCTTTCTTGACCAAATGGTCTTCATGACCTGGACCCATAAACCATAATTCTACAGAAGTAGATCAAGACAGATAATTTGCACTACCAACTAATTTCTCCGACGTAATAACAGGAGATGCAGAAATTATAGAAGTGAAAATACCATTTTTAGAAGCCATGATTACTTATCTGGGTGGTCTGCGGCGAAGATCGGCAGCAACAACAATCTGGTGGCAGTAGCGGCGATCTTGGAACGCTAGAGATGATAGAGGGGTGACCAGTAAAGAAGCATGGTCGCCAAAGGAATTGCCGGAATGGATACACGGCCAAACCAAAAAAAAGAGGAAAAGAAAAGGAGAAGGTAGATAATTAGGGTTTCTCTTATGGCTCTGATACCATGTTAAAGTAGAGCTAAGAGAGGGAGATAGAGAGAAACCCTTAGAATGGGTGAATGTGTGTTAGTCATTTTGCACTTCACACTTACCACATATATATACTAAACAAGGATAGTTGCATGCTCCTAATTGTACAATGTGGGACTAAAAATAGAACAAAACTAAGACTAAGGCTAAGTAAAGCTATACAATACTATGCTATATTCAACATGTTACCTATTGGTGCTACCCCTAAATTTCCTCTAATATTTTCATTTTCATTTCTATTTCTATCCTTTCTTGTCTTACCACTCATCCATCTTAACATCCTCATTTCTGCGACGCTCATCTTATGAGTATGATGTTCCTTAATTGCCCAACACTTTGATCCATAGATCATGGCTGGCCTTATAGCCATCCTATAGAATTTTCCTTTGAGTTTGAGTGGCACCCCCCGATCACATAAAACACCCGATGCACATCTCCATTTGTTCCAACCCGCTTGGATTCTCTGAGTAAACTCCCTCTCAATCTCTCCACTCTCATGGATCAATGATCTTAAATATCGAAAGTGGTCTTTCACGGGGACCTCTTGGTTATCAATCTTGACTGGTGTTCCACTCCTACTCTCCTTGCTAAAATTACATTCCATATATTCTGTCTTAGTTTGGCTAATTTTAAATCCTTCAGATTCTAATGCTTCTCTCCATAACTCTAGCTTTATGTTTACACCCTCCCTTGTCTCATCAAGTAGGACTATATCGTCTGCAAATAGCATGCACTAAGGAATCTTCTCATGCAGATGCTTTGTTAACTCATCCATAACTAATGTGAAAAAGTATGGACTCAATGCTGATCCTTGATGTAATCCGACAATGATAGGAAAATCACCAGTCATGCTACCAGTGGTCTTAACATTTGTTACCGCTCCCTCATACATGTCTTTAATTATGTCTATATACCCTTGAGAAACCCCTTGACCACCCAACACCCTCCATATTAACTCTCTAAGGACTCTATCATAAGCTTTCTCTAAGTTGATAAAGGCCACGTGGAGGTCTTTTCTCCTCTCCCTATATTTCTCTACTAATTGTCTTAGTAAGAAAATAGCTTCCATGGTAGACCTACCAGGCATGAAACCAAATTGATTCTCTGATACACTTGTTTCATGTCATAGCCTCTTCTCAATCACTTTTTCAAAAAGTTTCATGGTGTGGCTCATAAGTTTGATCCCTCGATAATTAGTGCAGCTCTGAATGTCTCCTTTATTCTTATAGATTGGTACAATAGAGCTTTTCCTCCACTCATTAGACATTTTCTTTGATTTTATAATCTTGTTAAACAATTTGGTCAACCAAATTACCCCAATATCTCTCATATGCTTCTAAAACTCTATTGGTATACCATCAGGCCCCACGGCCTTTCCTAATTTCATCTTTCTCAAGGCCTCTTTTACTTCAGGTATTCTAGTCTTACGTTTATATCTATAATATCCAATGTTATTTAGATTTATAGTATTTTCAATCCCTATATTCTCAGGGCCAATGTCATTTAACAATTCATAGGTATATAGACATAATTAAGGATATGTATGAGGAAGTGGTAATAAATCTCAGAACCACTAGCTAAGATATTGTTGTTTTTCTTATCTTTATAGGGTTGCACCAAGGATTGGCATTGAGCCTGTACCTTTACATGTTCGTTATGGATGAGTTAACAAAACATTTGAATAAGGAGATTTTATGGTACATGTTATTTGCAGATGATATAGTTTTTGGTTGATGAGACAAGGCAGGGCGTAAACACAAAGCTAGAGTTATGCAGAGATACATTATAATCCAAAAGATTTAAAATTATTCGAACTAAGACAGAGTATATGGAATGCAATTTTAGTACGGAGAGGGGTGGGAGTGCAACGCCAGTAAAGATTGATAACAAAGAAGTCCCCCTAAAAGAACACTTCTGGTACTTGAGACCGATAATTCATAAGATTGGAGAGATTAAGAGGGAGGCTATTGAGAGAATCCAAGCTGGTTGGAACTGAAAGGAAAATTCTATAGGATGGCTATAAGCTTGGCCATGCTTTATGGATCAGAGTGCTGGATAGGAACAACATATACATAGGACGAGTGTCGTGGAAATGCGGATGTTGAGATGGATGAGTGGTAAGACAAGAAAGGATAGAATTATAAATGAAAATATTAGAGGAAACTTAGGAATAACACCAATAGGTAACAAGATGAGTGAGATTAGACTTAGATGGTTTAGACATGTCTAACGTAGACCAAAAAAGATACTAGTTAGAAGGAGTGAGGTGATCCAAGTTGAAGGTTTTAAAAGGGCAAGGAGAAGGCCGAAAACAATGTGGATAGAAGTGGTGAGAAAAAATTTAAAAACTTTGGGACTAAATGAAGCCATGACACTTTAATAGAGGGGAATGGAGGAATAAGATTCATGTAACTGACCCCTAATTGGGATAAGGTGTTGATGATGATGAAATCAAGTTAAGAAAAAAATTGTAGCACCGTGCAACTCGCCAACCAACTCATCAAGCACATCATAGGAAACCTATCTTTGATTGTGATTTTATTTAAGGCGCAATAATCCATGTAGAATCTCCTAGCACCATCTTTCATGTGGATAATAAGAACAGGGAAAGAATAAGGGTTACACTATGCTTTATAATGATGAGGCCAAACATGCATAGGTGTCGCTTCAGGAAAAATTTCGATTTTGTGATCATGAGTCCCGACTGGCAGAAGACATTTTGGCTTTTGAAAAATAATGTTAAAAATTTCAAAGCAATGCATCCAAGCTAATTATGGAGGGCCCAGAGCATGAGATGGATCACCTATATGGTGAAGAGAACCATGGGAAGTATTCTTAAAAGTACTTTGAATATACCAAATTTGTACTTGATGACTGTCGGGGTAATGGTAGCTGTCTGAGTGGTGATGACAATCTCCCACAGAAAAATTGATAGTTGGTTGTTTTTAATCACACATAATGAGGCCCAACTGTTCAAGCCACTGAATGCCCAAACTATGTTGGCACCATTAAAAAAAGAAAAAAGACCAGCTTGGTGCATGGAGCTCCCGCGTATGCAGGGTTTGAGGGAGGGCAGACTACAAGGGTCTATAGTTGGCACCATTAATAGCTAGGAAATAAAAATTTGGATTAAATTGATGGCCTTGAATCTCAACAAAAATATCAGTACACTGACTAGAACACTCCAAAGTATTGCTGTTGGCAACCATCAAAGATTAGAAGGGGAAAGTGATTGGCGCAATCTTCGAGCAACTAGTCACTAATAAAGTCGTGAGTGCTACCACTTTCAATGAGAACTAAAATTTGATGTTTAGAGACATTACCCATTACAATGGTCCCAAGTGAGACAATTCCGGAGAGCGTTCTCAAAATTTCAGGGGTATGTCCAATGTCTTCTGTGAATCATCAGGCATGTTATTTTTCTCCTCCCGCCTTCTTCGGCTGGGGGAAAAATTTGTTAGTGTTTGCAACGATGTCCTGGAACAAATTTCTCATCATAGTTATAGTGTAAACCTTTCTCATGGCTAGTTTGCATCTCCGGCCATGTAAGTCACTTGAATGGAGGTTTGTTGAGAGAAGAATTAGGCTTAGGCTGTTGTCTGCATGCAAAGGATATTCATGGCCAAAAATTTTGGCTTAATTTGAACTTTTCTTCCTGCATCCAGGCAAGTCAAATGGCTTCAAACAGAGTAGTGGGCCTGAATATTTTCCCCTTTGTGGCAATATTGTTGCGTAAACTGTCCTTGAAACAACCAACAAGAGCCTTTTCATGCCAGCTAGTCATCCTATTAGCAACTTTTTCAAAGCGGGTATGGTACTACGAATTGATGCAGTATGCTTGATCTAAGACAACGTGACATTGAAATCTTTCATATTCTATAGGGCTGAAGTGGACACATAAAGCTCTTACAAATTCACTCCAACTAACCTCTCCTCTGGTGTGTTTGAACCATTGGAATCACGTATTAGCGACTCATTCAAAACAGAAAGAAGCTAGGACTCTTTGATTGGCTGTAGTTCTTTGTTAAGGAAAAAACTGTTCAGCTCTATGAATCCATTCACTTGGGTTGTCTCCTGCATATTTTGGAAAGTCCAAGCATGCAATCCTAGTTTGGATTGCTGTACCTGTCCCCGAAGTTCTTCTGCTGTATGTGATGCTGAATAAACAACACCCCCCATGCCGGCCTAGTGGGAGTTTTGTCATGACTTTGATCTATTTTGAGCTTGGAACACTGTAAAGGAATATGATAGTTCTTGAAGAGATTTGCTGATGATCTCCACCGTCATTGCTGCAGATTTTGCCTCTGCTTCAAGCCTCTCAATACGGTTGCCATGGTTGGGTGGCATAGCCAAGATCGAAGCGCTCTAATACCAAAATTGATATGAACACAACATAAATCCACTTGGTTCAATTCGAGGGAACCAAGTAAACTCCTAAACACTAATGTTTGATAGGGTTTGTCAAAATCGCCCCTCCTACTTGTTTATTCCTGTTTAAGTAGATATTCTAGCTCACATGGATTTAAAAATAGGAGCAAAACAGGAAACTACAACATTGGTTACCATTGAGACTTCTTAAGCAAGTAAATTGTCCTAGTTCTACAACAACAAATCTTTTAAAATAAGTAATGTAACAAAATAGAAACTACCTATTCTAATCTAAGAATCTCCTAGGTAGGCGATTGGTATGGATGGGCTACAGTTGTAGGGTCAGTGATATTGGTTGCACCTTAGTAGCTATCTTGTCATTAACAAAAAAAAATGTGCTCTTCCAAAGTTTTAAGACCTGACTATCACAACCAAGATGAAATTTGACTACCTAGAATTGAAACAATCAGGATGCTGTGTATAGGACAGCATGATTTAACCACAATGAACTTGTATGGACCTACAAGGGATCTGGTTCATATTGAGTCACTGTTGACTTTGTTTTGGTGTCAACCTCTATAATGATTTAGATGAATATTAATCATTGAAATCAGTTGTAGTTGGTTGCAACTGCAGTTTGTTGCCAATACACTGATTTGTCCTTTTGGTGATTTTTTGGTTCTGTATTTTGTGATCTATTTTGCTTCTTTCTTGAATGCAATGTTCTCTCTTTTGTTATTTTAGCATTGTATGAGCTTTCTTCTCTGGCATTTCCTTTTTTCTGTTTGGCATGATATTAACTTTGTTTTCTGTCCTTGGTCTCTCAGGTACAAGTTCAAATTTCGAATACCCTCATATTTTTCTCTTGTCATTCGGAGGTAATCTATGCCAAGAAAATTAGGCGAGTTTTGTAAAGTGTTTGCAATATGGTGTGCATTGTCATGATTTAGAAGAGTTTGAGATGCTAGCCTGTTTCTTAAAACTGTATGAGTGCACATGTCTTTCCTTGTCTGATCTAATGATAATTGCTTTTATTAACTACCGGTGTAGCAAGCCTGAGTTGTGCAGTTTGATATCTCAGCCTTGCGGTTTTGGAGGGTATTGCAATTGGCTTCAAGCCAGATTACAAAGTTCTTAGTAGTTCGTACCCATGGATTGCCAGAAAAGTACTCACCGACAGTTCACCCCAGCTAAGGTCAAGTTTGCAAGCTCTCCTTTATAAGGTAACTGTCCAAATAACAGTCTGAGACTTCTAACCTGGTGGCCTATTGCTGTTGCAACTGTGACCAATCCCTATAGTTCTTCATGCTAAAACTCTACATTCTGTCATATCAGGATGGTGTTTTCAGGATTGATCGTCTAGAATCTTTACTAACTGAGGTGAGTTTTAGTTATTTTATGTGTATATATCAATATTATTCTTCAAGGATGGGAACAAGAGTTTTCTGCTACAGTTTCAGTCAAAGTGTAACACAATCCTGAATTTTTTTGCCTCTGATTTCTTTCCTATGCTGGAACATCCTTACTGTCTTAAAATCAAGTGAACTATTCATGTCTATCCTCTCTAATTATACAGCAAGCATATATTTGGGGTACAGTGTCCTTCGGCACATGTTGGATCCATCCATAGAAGTTGTGGACCACAAAGATGCAACAACAATACGGCTATTAACTGTCCTGTTTATGGTTTTCTAAATTGATGACAGGAATAGGGTCGACAATACACATTCAGTAGATGAAGTTTCTTTGATCATTTAGGACTAACTGATGATTTTGATTTCTTGCTTATTTCTCTCACTATGGTATCAAAAGGGTGTGAAAAGACTCAGAACTTGAAGTCTATGTGGATTTAGACTTACTGCATTTTGTGTCTTTAACGTGCCAACTTTTGGATTTGTACCAGCACAAAAGTCTACTGGTATATTTAATTATATATTTGCATTATCTGGGTACCCCATGCATTAAGCATGAGTTTGCCTTTGGAAAGTCTGTGTTGTGTCGGCATTTTGAGTTTTGACACTTGGCCCCCTACACATTGATCCAGATAGTGGAATAGTATGAGTATCATATCATCGAATCCACTTATCTTGAGCATATAGATAATTCCCTCTTCTATGTATTGCTAGATATGCTAACAAGTTGGCAGACCTTCTGGCTAAGAGAGGAGTGCTTTCCCCTTCATTGTGTGCGGCAGTCTCTGCTCCTATATATCCCATTTAATATTCCTCTAATCTACCATTTGGCTAAAACTTCAGATATTTCTATTTTGAAGGCTGTCTAAAATACTTCTCTTAGAACCTTTGGTCCGCAGCCATCCAGATAGACATACCAAATAATATAAGACCACATGTAATCCAGATAGGATAACAAGAAACAACAAAGAAACACTTGTGGAGAAAGCAACTCCCACTAGGCCTTGATGAATATCTGGAGACCATTTTTGTGCTTAACTATTGGAAGACTTGTGTCACCAACTTCAAATCCATACTGAGGTTTGCCAGCTGGGGGTCTTTGATTATAGTTGCATTGGCCCTTGTGGTCTGCTCCTTTCCTGAATCCCGCATACACGGGAGCTTTGTTCACTGGGGCTGCCGTTTAGACATATCACTTTGTTGCACTTGCAGGCTGTACCAGTATACCTGTACATCAGTGAATAAGAATGCACATTTTTTTAATTGCTTGATCAAAAATCGTGTACCATTTCTTCTGTTCTTTCCCAAAATTATAGGCCTGAAGAATGTCCATCACCTAGTACCTGCTGTCAAAAGCAGTAATCAACACTCTCATGGGCAAACATGTGTTGCAGTCTGCAGGTGTGATTTTCAAGGAAGAATAAGGGCCCTGAGCTAGTTTCCTTTATATTTTCTGGTCTGTAATTTTATTCTCACCTACATTAGCCTCGTAAAGCTCCATTTCTCTTAACCATCACATTGCTACTAGAGCTTATAAGAAGGAAACGATGCATATATTAACTTTGTTGTCAGGAAAGAACTCTTGTTTCTTTGTTCCATATATTTAACTTCAAGGTGAATTATAATTCTCTCAATAACATTGACTTGGCACTCTTCCCTGAACTGATATACTTGTCATGTCAGTTCTCTGTCCAAAAATCTTGTTTTGAATGGAAATTTTCATTCTCATTTCCTCATTGGAAGAAGAACTCTTGCTTCGTTGTTCCATATATTCCATATCAAGTTGAAGTATAACCCTCTCAATAATGTTGACTTGGCACTCTTCCCTGATCTGATATGCTAGTCATGTCAATTTTTTAAGCAATAGTCTTGTTTCAGTGAAGACTTCTGTTTTCATTCTGCAGTAGAAAAATTTTTCATTTCAGAGTTAGCTGTGGTTTTTTCTGTGGATAATCTTAAGGTATTTTAATGTCAAAATTTATGCAAGATTTTCTTTACATCTTTAGGTTGCTGTATATGTTCTCCTAGTTTTTAGTAAGCTGTGAATGCCATGCAATTAGTTTTGCTTACCCTGGTTCAGCAATATTGTTTCTCCTAGTTGCTGCAGCTGATATTTTGTGGAAATTTTGCATGTTTTTGTTGTTTTTGTAGTCCCTTCGTGCAAGAACGGAGCAGTCTTTGGTAAAAGTAGAAGCAGAGGATACAGACTCCAGGGTGGTTATCAAGCAAATACTTACATTCACATTGACTGAAAAGGTTGTAAGACTCTACAAACTATATACACTTGCATCGATTCGATTCACAAGCAATTGATGCTGGAACTTTGCTGTTCTTGGTTTTGACAGGGTGCATTTGTGAGGGAAATACTTTTGGAAGAGTTCGTTAAGGTATAATAATTGCCTATGGAAATTCCTCGGCATTTCTGGATGTGTAAAGAACTACAGCCAAGTGATATCTGGCGGTTCTTTCTGTGGCTCTTTGACATACTTACAGTTGGGCGTAACAAAGTATTTTAAACAAGCTACATAATTTTGCAAGTTATGAATATAAAATAGCTTTGAGCTTAGGGGACTGGATTAGATTATTTAGGATATTGATGTATCAAATTTATCTACTGGAGAATCTGTTTTGCTAAGATCTATCATAATATAACATTTCTAGGAGCACCTGTTAGATTCCAACAAGTGATTTGAATCTGAGGTACCTCCTGCTACTTCACCTAACCCCTTGACTTACAACCATGTGGTATTTCTGCAATGCTCTGATGTATGCTAAGCAAGTAGACACAAACTCTCTCAGAAGGAAGCATACTAGAGACAGGAAGAAGAGTAACTTGTTGCTGAGCTCCCAATGAAGAGGTTGTGGTTTCAAGTCCACCTGTTGCCTATATAAAGAAACAGAAAAAGGAAAGAAGAAAAAGAAAAAATAGAATTGCTCATGGAATTACGAGGTCTCATGTATTGAAGTGCTTTCCAAGCAAGGAGGCGCATCCCATTTGTAGCCACCTTCACTAGTAGTTCTAGATTATTGCCACATATTGATTATCTAAAGATCTAATAGAATTGTCTCAAGTCTCTAGCAAAACTAGAACATGCCTATAAAAATTCTGGAAAACATATAAATATCTGCAGGTCTATGACATTTGAGATGTCTCTGTGAAACTTCTATAATCTTGATGTGTCACGCCCCAAGATCCAAATTCTTTAAGGGACTTGAGGCGCTTGAATTCCCAGGGTATTTGATCACATTGATTAGATCTCCCATTGAATTGAAACTCAAACATTTTTTTTTTGTGGTCTCTAACACACTTGGAGAAGTACTTCTCATAGAATATTTAATAAACCTTTTCCAAGTCAAGTGATTCCTCTCTTGTGCAACGGTCCTTTTCACCATTCTCCACCAGTATTCTGCTTCACCTTCTTAATACTCATTAGGACAGCCTATTACATCAAATATCTTTTTTAACTGCATTATGTATCTCTTTGCCTCTTCTAGATCTGGTACCTTTGAAGGAAGATGGGTTGAGCCTCTTGAATTGTTCATTGAAATCATTATCATCTGAGGCTGACTCTTTCTGCTGTTATTGTTTCCAACTTGCTGCTGTAGAATAGCAGTGATAACTTCCAAAGCGTTATAAGATCCTTGGAGGGCAGCACTAGGTTCCATCAAATGCCAACATTCTGACAACCTATCTCCCATTGGGACTCGTTCAGTAAACTTACAAAAACTCATGCTGTACTGTCCTAGAACCTCTGCTAAATCATTGTTTTGATACCAAAATTGTGAAGCCTGAAGTCCCTTTAAGAATTCGGATCTTAGGGCACGACTTGATGCTTCTCCTTTCTTCCAGGGTCTTCCCGAGTCTCCCTTGGGCATATACAATGGTTCAGCTGAGCTCAATGTAGTTATGCTAGGACTGTGCCTTCAAGGTTTCCCTACTTGTAATATCGGAGTCTGCAGTTTCAAAAATGTGAAATCAACTTGTTCAAGTAAGAATGGGCCCCTTTTTCTGGACATTTGTTGTTCAACATTGTTCTAAGCAATATACTTGATAATCCTAAAATGAAAACCAGTTCATTATCAAAAAATTAAGGAATGATATAGTTGTCAACTAGAAGGGGAGCCTTGGTACAATGGTTGAGTTGTTGCTGTGTGACCTGGAGGTCATAGGTTTGAGGTGTGAAAACGTCCTCTTGCAAAAATGCAAGGTAAGGGTGTGTACTACAGACCTTTCGTAGTCCACCCCTTCCCTGGACCCCACATACGGGGACCTGCACTGGACTGCCCTTTTTATGTAGTTTCAACTGTCTTTGCTAATTAACCATGAGTTAACTACTAATGATTAACCCTTGCAATTGTCCTCCCAAGTAATGACCAAGAATCCATAAAATACTCTGTGGTACTAATGAACAGCCAATTTGCCGTAGTTATGTTTGCGATCTCATCTTTGATTCAGACAATTGTGCAATTTCATTAAAATTCTACAGAAACCCTTGTGTTGTTCTCATTGATGGAATTACATTGTTTTTATTATTGCAAATCCAAACCTTTCTTTGCATTGTTTTTATTTATGTTGTTCATGTTGACATTGGCAACTGAATACAGGGAATAGATGCGCTTGGATTAGCAACATTGGATTCATTACCATTTTCCAGTTTACTTTCGTCTTCCTTGACATCTGATGAAGATGTCAACAACCTAAGAACTCTGCGCCGCCTTATGCTTCTGCTATCAGGGCTTCAGAAAAATGAAGTGTCAAGAATTATGGTAAGAGCAGTCACTTCATTAATTGCTTGACGGTTATCAGCCATTGAGACTAGTAGATCCAATGTATCAAACATGAATAGTTTTTTAAATTAATGAAATTTCACAGGTCTACATCAAGTATTATCTGTAAACTCACCGCACCCAAGGCTTTACCTAAGTTGACTTTGCTCCCATGATCTTATCTCCAACCTTTCAACTTTTCCATTTTTATTGCAAGTTCAATGAAATGTTGGCTTGTGCTGCCTGCCTCATACATGGTTACAACCCAAGTTGATAATTGACTTTGAGAACACAATGCCGTCTAAAAGAGTGGTTCAATATTAGCTATACATTATGGTCCTTGGAACTGTCATTCCTCTGAAAGGTTTAGTTGCATGGATAATTGGAAGCGCATAACCACGGTACCAAAATGCGGAATAAATGCTGGACGGGAATTTTGAAAACTGCTCTGATGTGGTTTTGATGAGGAAAAAGTGGATGTATTTTGAATTTTTAGGTCCTTTAAACTGTGATTTCTTTGCCAGCAAAGCTCCTTCATCATCTTGGAAAATGTGGCCAACTCTTGGTGCATAATTTGTGTCAACTTGGCCGAGTCCCATATCAATGCATGCATTTTGTTACAATGACTGTATCCCTTCAGTTAACATTTTTATAGGTTTCCTACTTCAGTTGAAGAGAATTATGGCTGCTGCATTTTAATGCTGTTATTGTGTTTTTTGCAGGGGGCAAACAGTGCAAACCGCGTCGAGAGTAATAGAACTTACACAGAGGAGGCATCACTAGTTCTTTATCAAATGGCTTCTGTTCAGGAACTTATACCCATCCTATCCATCATTCCAGAGGTAAGCAGGTCAATAGTGTATGTGCAACCTTTACATACAGGAGTAATTGTGAAAAATGTATATGAAATTAATGTTCTTGTGGGTCCTGCTGAAGAATCCTTTCCCCATGGATTTAGGGCTGCAGTTCTAAATGATGTGATGACAAGCTGCACGAATTTTGCATATGTGCATGGGTATATGATTACTTTCATGAAATTTCATGGAATAAGTATTTGCTGAGTCGGAAGTAATGATGTGTGAAGAAATTTCCATTATTTCAAAGATAGATGACCATCCAATCGATCCGATATAACTAAATGCACCTTCCTTTCTTATTAACTGCCCTTAGTTACCATTCACATCCAACTTGTTGACATAATCTATCTAGACATTGTAGTTTTGACAGTAAAAGTGTCATCCGTGCTTCATCAATTTTCCTTGGATGTCACTCATTTCCAACTTTTTTATCATTATCAATTAAAGTTAATGAACTTACTAATTAAACCTGGTGGTGTTCCATTGGACAGATTACCATGCACTAGAAACTGCATTCATTGTCAAGAGTCCGGCTACCTACTGGAAAAGTCATTGTTGAAAGTTGTATTTTGTACACAGTGTAAATTGACTAGGATGCTCATGTGGGCTTAAACTCTCAGATATTCTGTTTTTTGTTAAGTATAGCACCTGATCTGGTTATTATGAATGTATATGATTTTTCCAGTTCAAATTAGTTTTTAACTTTTGTATTCTACTGCTGACAGCTTCCGATGGAGTCTCAGCAGCAGTTGATTCGTGTGCCAGTTGATTTTGCTGGGAGACTGGCGTCACGTGCAATTGCAAGAACTCTGCGGAGGGTTCTTCTGTAATGCATTTTAATGGCTCATTTCTGGTCGATCAAATGACTCAGGCAAGTACAAATGATTCTTTACCCCCAACACCCATTCTGGCCTGCAACTGGTGTCTTTGCTGGTTGATCAAATTTAAAATGTTCAATGTATACAGATAGAAAGAACAGATATTGCTTAAATTGCTGGCCTGGTTATTCTTTGGCAATTGTGGCACTCAATAGCAATAAAAAAGCAAATATCAAAATAAAGGGATGTTTTGTATTTTTTCTCAAGTATAACATATATTATTGCCTTTGTGCATATAAAGTTCTTTGTACGCTGACTTATAAAGTTCTTTGGACGGTTGAATGCCCGATTAATGTCATTTTCTAGCTATTAGAAATCAAACAGTAGAACTCGTAGGCAGACGGAAAGGCACATAAACTTACAGTATACACACACACATATACATATATATGTAGAGAGAGAGAGAGAGAGAGAGAGAGAGAGAGAGAGAGAGAGAATTTTTTCCCTGCATACTTATTGATATGTTTTGAAGACTAGCGGGTATTCACTTTACTTTTTGTATTTTCTCATGAATTCAAGACGTTCAGCTGATTCAGCGTCAGCAGATGTCCTTAGTATCAAAGTTATTCTAATAGGATTATTACGGCATTCATTTCTGGGGCTCTTATGGTTTGGTTGTGAAATAAAAAAAGGGCAAACCCAGTGCACGAAGCTCCCGCCTATGTAGGGTTTGGGAAAGGGGCGGACCACAAAGGCCTAAAGTACACAGCCTTGGTTGTGAAATAGATAGTGTAAAATAAAAAGAATCCTCCTATTGTCTATTTCACAACTATAAGAGGCCTAGAAATGAAAGGCTTAGAGATTCTTAATATATAGAGTATTAGTGCGGAGGGTATTTAATGGAGTCCGAATAAGATGCATGCCTTAGATCCATTAAAAGAAAAAAAGGGGCATACACCCTAATTTTCTTCAATACGTACCATACGTATGTATTGAATTTTTCCTAGTCTTTCAAAAATGGGGAGTACTTGGGTCTTGCTCGCAATCCGCACAAGAGTGGTAAGTACCTTCATTTTACTATGGTGGGTCCTTTGGTTGATTGGTGCCGTTCATCTAATTTCTCTAATTCGTATATGATAAAATCACCAAGTTTGCATGATTTTAACATCTAACAGCTGTGTTTTCAACTCGTTGTCTTGGGACTGTCCTTTTAACACAGGACACCTAACCCTTAGGGGCCTCGGATAACACTTTTCATGAAATCTGTATCCTTTTTTTTTTTTTTCCCCCTCTTTATAGACTTTCTTCAGGTAAGTACAACCTACCTAGAGTGACAGAAGTTGCATAGTATTATATAGCTAATCCGAATGTTACCCGTTATACAGGGGAGTTTATAAACAAATAAAGATTTTTCGTCTCATCTTCTATACTGAGATATACTATTAGACCAATAAGCACTTTTTTAGGGTTAGTAGTATGCCACAACAAGAGCACTCAGATGAAGGGTACCGATCATCTAAAGGTGGGGCCCACCATGGTAAAGTGGGGCCAGCACCTTGTGCACTGGAGTTAAGTATTCCTCCTGGTTGCCATAAACTTTGGTAAGGAGTCAATCGACGAGAATGATCAATGGTGGTTCACTCATAGCGACTTTCCCATGGATGCGATTGATTGCCTGAGAAATTGGTCGGCTGCTTCTTTCCATGCTGATATGAAAAGTTGAAACCAGAATCGAAGCAACCCAACATAGGAAAAACGCTGCCTTGAACCTTTGACCAAACATAACGATGAGAGGTGCTTTGGATGTCTCCTAGTAAAAAAATTGTGTGGATTGACATCTTGCAAGATTATGTTTTTTTTTTTTGACTACAGACTATTGTTTACATAGCTTCTAAACTTCCATGAAAAGAAGAACTCTTTTAATGTTAAAATCATCCAATCGGCATGATTTTTTGCACTAAGATATGCAAAGCCAAAGCAATTAGAGAACTACATAGATTGTCTATAAAATGCATGGTAAGGCTGTGTACTTTAGGCCCATGTGGTCCATCCCTTCCCTGGACCCCGCATAGGCAAGAGTTTCGTGCATTGTGGCTGCCTTTTATATACTTTTGACTTTTTTTAATCAATTACATGTCGCTTGTGCTTTATATATATATATATATATATATATATATATATATATATTAAATAACTAAAATGACTGCCTTTTATATACTTTTGACTTTTTTTTAGCCAATTACATGTCACTCATACCTTATATGTATTCAACTATTTAATGTAGGTGCAAGGAACAAGTGATATTTGATTGGCTGAAAGAAAAGTAGAAAGCAACAAAAGTTAGAAGAAATGTTAGTTAGAAACTTTTTCTCAGCCAATTAAATGTCCTGTGCACTTTACACTTGTAATTCCTTTCTGAAATTACCTCTCCCATATGCATGTGCGTGTGACATTTGATTAGCCTGAAAAAAGTTTGTAACTGTCATTTTCTTAAACATTTTCTATTTTTTACTTTTTTTCATCCATTCAAATGCCACTTGCCCCTTGCACCTGCATGAAACAACTGAAATTAATATACCACTATATATGTGTGTATGGGAATGTCTCATAATATAAAATATTTAAATATGATAAAAGTTATAAAAAAAAAAACCATATATTAAAATTATCCTATAAGTGTGCTTTTTGGTGGGATTGTAACTGGTCCGGCTCTTCTTAAGGTGGGCCCGGTTGGAGTGATAAATTGCTGAAGAGTGAAATGAGTGTGCACCAATTAAAAGGGATACTTGATATCAGGGCCTATTAAGTCAGCTTATGGTCAGTGATTCATGCATGTTGCTGACAGTGTATAGTTGTAGTAAACATATCCCGTGATAGAAAGTTGTCTAGTACGGAGCCTGCAAGAGACAGTTTCTCGTCAGAAATTATTGTCCCAGTACTCAAATATTGCAACAAGAAGGAAAATAAAGGTTGATTCTTTGACTGTTGTAAGAATTGAATTCTTTACTGGGAATGTCATAACAAATTCTGCAACTAAAGGGAAATTGAGAAGAAGAACATAACTGCTCAGAACAGGAGCTCAATTATGGGGAAATAGTTTGTCTCTGATATAGCTGCAATTATGTTGTTCTGGAGCTCAATTATTGCTCTGAAATCAATTTTGTGGCCAGCAACTTGACACGGTAATTTCTCACTAGTGACAAGAGTCCACAAGAGGCAAAATGGAAATGAATTGAATATTTGTTCTGGAAAATTCATTCCTGTACAGAATCCAAGCTGGGGAAGATCAGACAACAATTAATTTTCTTTACTTCCCATGCACTTGGAAAGAATAGCACTTGAAATTGATACACAGGTAAAGGGCAGCCTGGTGCACGAAGCTCCCGGGTCCAGGGAAGGGGTGGACCACAAGGGCTTATAGTAGTTAGCCTTAACTTGCATTTTCCAAGAGGCTAATTCCACGCCTTGAACCCGTGACCTCAAAGTCATATGACGACAACTCGTACTGTTGTGCCAAGGCTCCCCTTCTTCTATTATTGAAGCCGTTTCTTTTCGCCTTCCAGGATAGCTAATGGTTTCTTCTTGTAACACCCCGAATTTTTATGACAAATTTTTTTTTTTTTTTTTTTTATAATGGCATTTTAAATAAGAGCATTTGGGATCCCATGAGAAAAGATTTATTTAACATTTTACTAAACCTATCTTAAAAACTCCGGGTGTTAATTTTCCTTTCACAAAATGGCGTATATGTAATTTAAACATAAATAAATAATCCGCGTATAAATCAACATCAAATAAATAGGCGCCTTTATTTTAAATCAAATAAACGTTCAAAAGACAATAATAATATGGCCCAGGGTCTATCCATCATAACATCCCACATAAATGTCCAACATATGTCCAAAGATCTAAATCACATCCCAATATAAAATATGCAGTACATAATAAAAATCCAAATGATAATCCTGTTTAATGACTCACATCCTGTCTAATACTATAGAAAAATGGTCTTCGCACTCTCACGGCTTCTCAACGGCCTTGCCTTTCCTGTTATCGCGCTCGAGATCTAAGGCATTGCAAAACAAAGCAATGCCTCAAAGAAGCTATCGCTTGTGTAGGTACATAGACAATTAATGTAATAAATGCAAGAAATAATGAACAATACTGATGAAAAATCTAACATTTATGAAGATAGTGATATCATAATGCCATGTTCAATAAATGCCAATTTATTCCATATCTAAAACATGAAATTCACGAAGTTAAAACATGACATGAATCAATAAAATGGAGCATACATCCAGAATAAGGGCACCCTAAGGTAATGGGTCCCATCACATCGCACTAACATCTCTGATCAGGAGTACACGTAGTCAACCTCTGAGTGTCGTCACACCCAGGCATATCATCAATAACCATGCTCATCATACATGCACACATAATAAGAATATGGGCCATCATGCTTTGCGGTGGCAACCCTCCATGGGTATCAACCAGCCGCTCCCCGTCGACACCTGCTTAGGAGACTTAGCGTCTGTCCCCATGGAAAGGCTCGGGACCTAGGTAGTGTGGACTATCCATGTTACCAAACCCCTACCGAATGCCATCTATGGGCGGTGTGTCTATCATATCACAAACTCATCACATCATAATCTCGGAAGGTGGGTGGCCTACTCTATCCCTCCTAGCATGACGCCCACCGGGCGAGAGCACCCGTCATCAAATATAAAACACGGAAATCATATGTATATGCTAAAACTCAAGAGCACTTATAGCTTGCAATCCCCAAGACATGCCCCTCATCACGGGGTTAGCTTTATCAAAGGACCAAATTTAATAAGCCTCTATTCTCATTTCCATGTAAATCCATGCATTTTCTATATATATAATAAGAAATAAGTCTCTAAGTAAGCATAACAAATTAACATCATACTTGTAAAAGCATTTGAAATAAGTTTATTCAATAAAAGATTTCAATTTGGAATAACCATCCTGTACGCAATGTAGCATGAAATCCACGGTAAATAATAATTGCATTTTAAAACACAATCACACATGATGCTATGTTTAAACATGGTTTAAAAATCAAGGCAAAACATTAGTTGTCGTCACCTACCTCAGTGTGAGATCACTAGCTTGCTAATAACTCCCTTTAATTGGTATATTCAAGTGTACCTGTACATGTCACATCACTATTTTAAAAATTTTCTAAATAAAAAGTGGTCATTTCTAAGTTTTTAAGTTAAAACTAGGTCCGCGTCGTCAATACGGTCACAACGCAACATTGGGATCGTGATTTGGACCTCTCTAGCTCCCAAAAATCAAGTTTTAGTGAAAACTACGCTAAAATGGGGCATGCCGGACCACCATAAGGTGGTTTAAACCGGCGGCACCCTTTTCCGCCGGTTTACACCGACGTACACGGGCGTACGAAGACGCACGGCGACGCAGACGCCGCACGGGACGCGCGCCGTGCTTCTTCGGCACCGTGACGCACGCAGCGTCCCGGCCCCACAGCGCCCGCCAACTGCAGGGCGTCCGCGCGCGCGCGTCGCCGCGCACGCGTGCGGCGCCGACGTCATCCGACGTCGTCCCTCGTGCGTCCGGCGTGCGTCATGGCGTCGGCGCAGTGGCGCCGGCAGCCGCGTTGACGGCCGGAGAAGACGGCCGGATTCCGGTCGCCTCGGCTGAGCTCTGCAGCTTCCGTTTTGCGTGATTTTTGCGCCATTTTCTTCAGAATTCTCTCTAGAATCCATTTATGCCCTCCTTTTGCACTAATTTTTCCAAAAACCATGGTTTTTAAACGATTTTTCCCAAGTTCCTAAAAACCTCCCTAAGTACTGGTTTTTGGGTTTTCTGGAGAAATCCATCGTTGGATCACTCCCAAATTTAAAGGGTATGCTCTTAGGTCTCTAGTTGGACGGTGCGATTTTCAAACGGACTAGGTTTGATCCGTGAAATCACGCTCCAACAGTAGCGTGCACAAAGTTCCTAAAAATCTGATTTTTTTTTCCTAATTTTTAAATACTTTCCCTAATTAATTTTCTAATTAATAAATACAGAAAAACACGGATTTGAGGCTTACCTTGTGCCTGGTCGGGTTTGCTCGTGTTGCCGGGGCTCCACTCGCCGGAAACTTCAGATTTTTGCAGGTCTAGGGTTTTGCGTAGCATTCATGGAAAACGCTCAAAGTGGAGCGTTTTGGCTCCTAGAGGAGCATAGATATAGGGTTTTAGAGTCTTGGGGAAGAGAAACTCTTCCCCACACGCCTCTTTCCACGTCTCTCCGGCGATTTTTTCGGCACTGGTAGAGACGTGTGGAAGACGGGGGTGCCAGTATCAATTTGGACCCCTGTCTAATACGTCTCTACCAAATGACCAAATTGCCCTTCCAACTTTGACGGCTCATAACTCCCTCGTTTGAGCTCTGTTTTTAGCGTTCTTGGTGGCGTTGGATTCGTATCGACGAGCACTTTCTAATTATTATGTTTTCAGGAAAAAATTTCATCCATAAATTTTTATTTTAATTTATTTAATAATTTCCCATTTTATCTTAAAAATTAAGGATATTACATTCTTCCCTCCTTATAAAAATTTCGTCCTCGAAATTTAGCTACATACCTCTATGTAAATAACTCTGGATGGATCTTTCGCATCTCCTCCTCAGTCTCCCAGGTAGTCTCCTGTAGTGAATGATGCTGCCAAAGGACTTTGACCAAGGCAATGGTCTTATTCCTTAACTCCTTGACTCTTGTATCTAAGACGCGCACTGGTCTCTCCTCAAATGTCATGTCAGCCTGTAGCTCTCTTGGGATCTGCTCCAATACATGTGAGGGATCTGGCACGTATTTCCTCAAAGATAGACACGTGAAAGACGTCATGCACATTCTTGTTGTGGTGGTAAGGCTACCGGTATGCCACCGACCCAACTCGTCGTAAGATCTCGAAAGGTCCAATATACACGGGACTAAGCTTTCCTTTATTTCCAAACCTCAACACCCCTTTCATAGGAGAAACTTTCAAGAATACATGCTCGCCCTCAAAGAACTCTAAGTCTTTTCGCCTCTTATACGCATAACTTTTCCGTCGACCGTGAGTCGTCGGTAACCTCTTGGGATGAGTTGGACTTTCTCTCGCACATTCTTCCACTAACTCAGATTTCACCACGCGTCTTTCTCCTACATCACTCCAACATAAAGGTGACCGACAAGGTCTGCCATAAAGTGCCTCATATGGAGCCATCCCAATACTAGCGTGATGACTATTATCATAAGCAAATTCCACCAAAGGTAAATGATCTTCCCAGCTACCCTTCCAATCCATAACACAGGCTCGTAGCATATCCTCAATAGTCTGGATGGTCCTCTCGCTCTGTCCGTCTGTCTGAGGATGGAATGCTGTGCTAAATTTCAGTCTCGACCCTAATGCCTCTTGCACGCTCTTCCAGTATTTTGAGGTAAATCGCGTGTCTCGATCCGATATAATTGTCAAGGGAACGCCATGTAGAATGACGATCTCCTTAACATATAATTTCGCTAAGCTATCCACGGTCTGATTTTGTCTGATAGGAAGGAAATGAGCATACTTGGTCAACCTGTCCACAACGACCCATATCATGTCGTGGCCGCTAAGGGTCCTCGGAAGACCTAGAACGAAGTCCATGGTAATATGGTCCCACTTCCACTCTGGAAGGTCCAGTGTCTGAAGTAGTCCTGATGGACGCTGATGCTCAGCCTTGACCTGCTGACAGGTCAAACATCGTGCAACGCACTCTCCAACATCCTTTTTCATACCATTCCACCAGAAATGCCTCTTGAGATCCTGATACTTCTTCGTACCCCCAGGATGAATTGTATAAGGGGATTGGTGTGCTTCTTGAAGTAACTCGCGCTTCAATTCGTCATCTGCTGGTACCACCAACCTTCCCTTAAATCTTACCCCTCCATCTGGTCCCCTCGAAACATCTGTCTTATCTGTCAAATCCTGTGTTTCCTTGTCTTTGCCCTGTGCCTCTAAGATCCTGTCAAAGAACTTAGACCGAGTTGTCAAATTGGCAATCATCACACCCGCCTTCCTACTCAGGGCATATGCAACGACGTTAGCCTTCCCAGGATGGTACTGTATGGTGAAGTCGAAGTCCTTGAGATACTCCATCCATCTGCGCTGCCTCATATTTAATTCACTATGAGTAAAGAAGTACTTGAGGCTCTTATGATCAGTGAATACCTCAAATCTCTCACCATAAAGATAATGTCTCCAGGACTTCAACGCAAATACCACGACTGCTAATTCCAGATCATGTGTTGGGTAATTTACCTCATGTGTCTTCAGCTGTCTAGACGCATAGGCAATTACCTTCCCATGTTGCATCAACACTGCTCCTAATCCCTTGCCAGAGGCGTCACAATAAACTACATAACCGCCTGCCCCAGATGGTAAGGTCAATACCGGAGCAGTAGTAAGTCTCCTCTTGAGCTCTTGGAAGCTCTCCTCGCAAGCCTCGGTCCATACAAATTGAGTGTCTTTCCTAGTCAGGGTGGTCAATGGTAATGCGATCTTAGAGAATCCCTCTATAAAACGACGATAATACCCTGCCAAACCGAGAAAACTGCGTATCTCAGTCACTGTCTTGGGCCTCTCCCAGTGTAGTACTGCCTCTACCTTTGTTGAATCCATGGCCACTCCATCCTTAGATATGACGTGGCCTAAGAAATGCACCTGGTTTAGCCAAAAATCACACTTACTGAACTTGGCATACAACTGATGTCGACGAAGTGTGTCTAATACCGTGTGGAGATGCTCTCTATGTGTCTCATGACTAGGCGAATAAATCAAGATGTCATCCACAAATACAATCACGAACTTATCCAAATAAGCTCGAAAGACACGGTTCATTAGATCCATGAACACTGCAGGTGCGTTCGTCAATCCAAACGGCATCACTAGAAACTCATAATGACCATAACGACTCCTAAAGGCAGTCTTCAAGATATCCTCTTCTCTAACCCTCACCGATGATACACGACCTCGGATCTATCTTGGAGAACACTTGTGCCGATTGGAGCTGATCAAATAAATCATCTATGCGTGGCAAAGGGTATCGGTTCTTTATAGTAACACCATTCAACAACCGATAATCAATGCATAGTCTCAGTGATCCATCCTTTTCTTCACGAAAAGGACCGGTGCTCCCCATGGTGATCCACTCGGCACGATAAAGCCCTTATCCGGTAACTCTTGCAATTGTACACGAAGTTCTCTCAACTTTGTCGGAGCCATCCTATATGGTGCCTTAGAGATAGGCGATGTACCCGACACCAAGTCAATGGTGAAGTCAATCTCCCTACTTGGCGGCAATCCTGGTAATTCCTCAGAAAATACATCAGCAAAATCACGGACAACATCAATCTCGTCAAGCTGTGGCTGCTCCTTTTCCTCAACAGTCACATATGCGAGGAATGCGTTACACCCTCGTGCATAAAATCGTGCCGCCTTCATAGCGAGTAAATGATGCATGTACCGCCCGATCTTTCCTACCCTGGAACACTATTTCTGGTTGCCCAGGTATAAGAAAAGTGACTCGCTTCTTTCGGCAATCTACCATAGCCCAATAGTTGGCTAACCAATCCATCCCAAGAATAACATCATAGTCTACCATGTCTAGTAAGATGAAGTCTGTGTCCATACTCACGCCCGATATCTCTACAGTATATCTCTAATATATTCTGTAGTCTCTCACCGTCTCTCCCACAGTGTCATAATATCTAATCCAAATGCTAGTTTGTGTACACATACATCAAGGCAAGATGCAAAAATACATGATATAAAAGAATGTGTAGACCTTGTGTCAAAAAGAACTTTGGCATGTCTATCCGAGACTAGAAGAGTACCTTCTACAACCTGGTGTGATGCTCCGTGCCGTCCCGATGAGATGGCAAATACTCGTCCCTCGGCTATGTGGCGCGTTACCGCCTCTGCTCCCATCTCTGTACGCCTCGCCCCTTAGGGCGGCCCTTAATGAAATGGCCAACGTCTCCACGGTTGAAACACCTGTATGGCAGTCTCTGGAAAGGTGTATAGGACTGCCACTGTGGTTGTGGCAGCCTCTGCTGCTGTGGTCGGCCGAATCTATTGCACCCTCGCCCGAGGTGCCAACCCTTGCACCTATCACATCTCTTCCTCTCGCCGTCTCTCTTAAATTTGGCTGTGGTGGATAACCCGATGCCCCATGTGTCTCGCATAGCACCAAATGGCCGCTTGCCCTTAAAGGGCCGAAACGCACTCCCTCTATTCTGAGAGAGTTCTTCTCATGCATGGACGCCATATCGCCGGCATCTCGCACGTAAGTGGGTCGAGAAGAAATCACTCGATCTCTCGGCCAAGGAGTCAACCCATCCACAACTGTCGGTTGCCTGCGTGTCCGAGGCCGGTGCGTGAGGTGCAAATCTCCTCGGTCGTGTAAATCGGTTCTGTGCACCGCCGAACCGTCACATCTCTCTCGCTCCAGGGTGGCAAACTCCTTCTTCATGGACCGCAATGCATGAGGTGGAAAATACCGAGTGTCGAAAGCTTTGTTTAAAGGCTACCCATGTCATCGTCTCGGTCGGATCTCGGTCGGGTGAGTGTGAAAGTACGCCACCGAAGCCGGCCTCACCTTTCGGCTGGTAGGAGGCTACTCTAACTTGATCATCTCGGTGAGATCTTCATAGCGTCGAATGTCCTCTCAGCCTCAAATAACCATCGCTCCGCCTCCTCCGTGCTACCATCGCCATAAAAGGGTTTTACCATCTTTTGAAACCTCTCTAGTAATTTGTCCGTCTTACTAGAGTCACTCGTAGCATCGCCCTCCGTAGCTCTAGTACCGATGTTTCTTGTCTTGGTTGTGAGGACCGAATCGACGAAACCATGGGTGCCACTTTAGGTGGTGGAATAGGGCTAGGGTTACCGCGTCAACACCGTCCTAACTCGTCGTCGTATAAGTGGTACGAGTCCTGACAATAACCGATTCAATAACTCGGCATCTCGATCCCCTTGATCAGAGGACTCAGCAGGTGGAGCCACGGGTGTAGCAGGGGTAGACCTTGTCCTTCTCCGAGGAGCCATCTATCAAAATTTTTACATGTCACTAAGTGTAAGTTCCTCTCTCATAGTTTCTCTCTCTACAACTATTATGGACTGTTATTTACATATAACTGGACATTTCACGAGGATTATGATGGACTAGACTGGGCTCTGATACCAACTTTGTAACACCCCGGATTTTTATGACAAAATTTTTTTTTTTATAATGGCATTTTAAATAAGAGCATTTGGGATCCCATGAGAAAAGATTTATTTAACATTTTACTAAACCTATCTTAAAAACTCCGGGTGTTAATTTTCCTTTCACAAAATGGCGTATATGTAATTTAAACATAAATAAATAATCCGCGTATAAATCAACATCAAATAAATAGGCGCCTTTATTTTAAATCAAATAAACGTTCAAAAGACAATAATAATATGGCCCAGGGTCTATCCATCATAACATCCCACATAAATGTCCAACATATGTCCAAAGATCTAAATCACATCCCAATATAAAATATGCAGTCCATAATAAAAATCCAAATGATAATCCTGTTTAATGACTCACATCACTGTCTAATACTATAGAAAAATGGTCTTCCGGCTCTCACGGCTTCTCAACGGCCTTGCCTTTCCCGTTATCGCGCTCGAGATCTAAGGCATTGCAAAACAAAGCAATGCCTCAAAGAAGCTATCGCTTGTGTAGGTACATAGACAATTAATGTAATAAATGCAAGAAATAATGAACAATACTGATGAAAAATCTAACATTTATGAAGATAGTGATATCATAATGCCATGTTCAATAAATGCCAATTTATTCCATATGCTAAAACATGAAATTCACGAAGTTAAAACATGACATGAATCAATAAAATGGAGCATACATCCAGAATAAGGGCACCCTAAGGTAATGGGTCCCATCACATCGCACTAACATCCCTGATCAGGAGTACACGTAGTCAACCTCTGAGTCTCGTCACACCCGGGCATATCATCAATAACCATGCTCATCATACATGCACACATAATAAGTATATGGGCCATCATCTTTGCCGGTGGCAACCCTCCATGGGTATCAACCACCGCCGCTCCCGTCGACACCATAACTAGGAGACTTAGCGTACGTCCCCATGGAAAGGCTCGACCAGGTAGTGTGGACTATCCATCTTTCCAAACCCCTACCGAATGCCACCTATGGGCAGGTGACTATCATATCACAAACTCATCACATCATAATCTCGGAAGGTGGGTGGCGGCCTATCCCTCCTAAGATGACGCCCACCGGGCGAGAGCACCGTCATCAAATATAAAACACGGAAATCATATGTATATGCTAAAACTCAAGAGCACTTATAGCTTGCAATCCCCAAGACATGCCCCTCATCCCGGGGTTACCTATCAAAGGACTAATAAGCCTCTATTCTCATTTCCATGTAAATCCATGCATTTTCTATATATATAATAAGAAATAAGTCTCTAAGTAAGCATAACAAATTAACATCATACTTGTAAAAGCATTTGAAATAAGTTTATTCAGTAAAAGATTTCAATTTGGAATAACCATCCTGTACGCAATGTAGCATGAAATCCACGGTAAATAATAATTGCATTTTAAAACACAATCACACATGATGCTATGTTTAAACATGGTTTAAAAATCAAGGCAAAACATTAGTTGTCGTCACCTACCTCAGTGTGAGATCACTAGCTTGCTAATAACTCCCTTTAATTGGTATATTCAAGTGTACCTGTACATGTCACATCACTATTTTAAAAATTTTCTAAATAAAAAGTGGTCATTTCTAAGTTTTTAAGTTAAAACTAGGTCCGCGTCGTCAATACGGTCACAACGCCTCTTCCGGATCGTGATTTGGACCTCTCTAGCTCCCAAAAATCAAGTTTTAGTGAAAACTACGCTAAAATGGGGCATGCCGGACCACCATAAGGTGGTTTAAACCGGCGGCACCCTTTTCCGCCGGTTTACACCGACGTACACGGGCGTACGAAGACGCACGGCGACGCAGACGCCGCACGGGACGCGCGCCGTGCTTCTTCGGCACCGTGACGCACGCAGCGTCCCGGCCCCACAGCGCCCGCCAACTGCAGGGCGTCCGCGCGCGCGCGTCGCCGCGCACGCGTGCGACTCCGACGTCATCCGACGCCGTCCCCTCGTGCGTCCCGCGTGCGTCATGGCGTCGGCCGCTGTGGCGCCGACGCCGTTGACGACGCCGGAGAAGACGACCGGATTCCTGTCGCCTCCGGCGAGCTCTGAGCTCCGTTTTGCGTGATTTTTGCGCCATTTTCTTCAGAATTCTCTCTAGAATCCATTTATGCCCTCCTTTTGCACTAATTTTTCCAAAAACCATGGTTTTTAAACGATTTTTCCCAAGTTCCTAAAAACCTCCTAAGTCTTGGTTTTGGGTTTTCTCGAGAAATCCATCGTTGGATCACTCCCAAATTTAAAGGGTATGCTCTTAGGTCTCTAGTTGGACGGTGCGATTTTCAAACGGACTAGGTTTGATCCGTGAAATCACGCTCCAACAGTAGCGTGCACAAAGTTCCTAAAAATCGATTTTTTTTCCTAATTTTTAAATACTTTCCCTAATTAATTTTCTAATTAATAAATACGTAAAAACACGGATTTGAGGCTTACCTTGTGCCTGGTCGGGTTTGCTCGTGTTGCCGGCTCCACTCGCCGGAAACTTCAGATTTTTGCAGGGCTAGGGTTTTGCGTAGCATTCATGGAAAACGCTCAAAGTGGAGCGTTTTGGCTCCTAGAGGAGCATAGATATAGGGTTTTAGAGTCTTGGGGAAGAGAAACTCTTCCCCACACGCCTCTTTCCACGTCTCTCCGGCGATTTTTTCGGCACTGGTAGAGACGTGTGGAAGACGGGGTGCGATATCAATTTGGACCCCTGTCTAATACGTCTCTACCAAATGACCAAATTGCCCTTCCAACTTTGACGGCTCATAACTCCCTCGTTTGAGCTCTGTTTTTAGCGTTCTTGGTGGCGTTGGATTCGTATCGACGAGCACTTTCTAATTATTATGTTTTCAGGAAAAAATTTCATCCATAAATTTTTATTTTAATTTATTTAATAATTTCCCATTTTATCTTAAAAATTAAGGATATTACACTTCTATTGTTGTCATGGTCAACTAGGAATTCCTTTATTTTCAAGAGTGCCTGCCAAGATAAGTAATGTCACAATCAGCATCAAGCAGAACATGTAAACCAAACGGGAAAGACAGAGCTCAACCAGAATTTCAGAAAGTGGGAAAATATAGAAAAGCGAAAGAAAATTGTGTACACACCTCTAGCGCAATAACAGTTGGAGTGAGAGAGGCAACATTGCCATGACACTGTTTCTCAGCAATATCTGCGTAGAGAAGTGACAGAAGATCTAGCCATTACAACAATGTGGTAGCAGCATACTAGCTAGAAAATTGAGCTAACATCAACGCAGTAGAGGTGACAACAAGCAACTTCCTTTTCCAAATCTTACTTTGTCAAGGATTACCAAGGACAGAAGTCTATATCATTTTCCACTTCTCAGAAAGACGACTGATAGGCTGTAAAATGTTGCTGGTTTTAGGAGGCTGGTAAACAGCCCAGAAAAATGACCAATTCCTGGAGGGTTCTAAATCACTAACGCATGGAACTTAAATCTACGATGGTTCTCATGTTATTTTTGCCTAAGCAATCCCAGCATGCAGGATCGAGAGGAAAAGAGGTTCAGATAGGAATGACAGAAAGGAAACGTAAGAACCAACAACCCCAAGTAGGATCCATCTCGTTTCAATTGAAAACAATGAGGTGACTCAGATGAAACCCAGAAACAGCTTCATCCTTATCCTTCCCACTCGGGCTGTACTCCTGCATTCCATCCATTATTAACTAGAGGAGCAAGATTAGATAACATCTAAATCATATCACATTTTTTTAAGTAAACATACATTGGAGGCAAACTCTGGCATCAGCATTGGCATATGCTTCCCCCCTTTCTTCAGAAAGTGTAGTAAGCCGCATAAATGCCTGCAAAGTGGTGGATGAAAAGGTGAGCTACGATAACTGGGTCATACTTCTAGCCCTCCATTATGGGCAAAGTATTCTTTGCAATCCAGCATGAGATCATCATTTCCAAACTACAATTCACCAACTAGCAAATCAATAAAGACAGCAATGCTAGTCTGTTAGGCTAAGTGACATCAATTTTTATACATCAAGAAGAATCTCACTGCAATGAAACCTAATAAATAATGATCAATCTTGCTAGACTGCTGTATAGTATGACAGGATAAACAGCCACCTTCGTGTATGCATCACCCACTTGCTGATGCAAAAGAGGACGAGAATCAGTTCCTACAGCAGCAATCCTTCTTGCCAAAGCTTCCAAAGGCACATCTAACCAGACGGTGACTCCCTGTTTAATATATATCCTAGTAATTCAGAAAATTTGCATCCTGTTAGTCTATAAAGCTCTGGAAGGAGAAAGATGGAAAGGCTCAGATTAGATAAGAGCAAAATATTATCAGTGTAGTCAACCATACCAGTTGATTGGTCTAATGACAGCACCACCCCCAGTAGCAACAACTAAACGCCGCATTGAAGACAAGTCCTTTAACACCTCAGTCTGCCAAAAATTAATTGGTTAAACTTGTATTCTCTAAAAAAGGAGAGAACTAATCTAAAATTATCATCCAAGAATACAAACAACTTTGTGCAATACAAAGAAGGAAAATGGTCAGTGACGGTGGATTTGATGAAGAACATAGTGAAGCACCAGTTTGTATAATGAACCTGAATATATTCACGTCTCTTACTAAACAATGGTTCCCAAACACTACTCCAACTATTTGCCACACAACAAAACTGAGGGATTTTAGCATAGACTGGTCATGTTATTTGATATCCAATAGATGTAAAATTCTAGGCAATTGTTAAGTTGAGAATCAGATATTTCAAATTGTATGTCCTACTGTCACAAACCACCCATACTAATCCAAACTCAAATTCCTCTAAAAGACATTGCCTTTATACATGCACAGAGCATACAAAATTACTAGACCATGCATCTCAGGACAAAGAAGAGAGACCGATTTCAGAGCATGAATGCAAATAAGATAAATAACAATCAGCTTAGATATTTCAAGTAACAAACATAAACGGAATCTGAAGATAGTAAAATCCAGATATGATGAAGAAAAACAAGTAATTGTATTACATGCTAACTAAATAACCTCGTTTTTCCGAAAGAATTCCTCACTGTGCTGTTTAAAAATCTGAGCCACAGAGGTTGCACCAACTGCCTGCTCCACCAGTTTGTCACTGCATCATGGACGGGCCCTCAATAATCAGTATCCAGCATACAGATAAAGCAGAATTTCATTTGAAACATCCTTTCCAACTTAACAATTGCAAGGTGAAGCAAAATTTCATGCATCAGAACCATGGAGACACAAACCTGTCAAAAAAAGAATAACCTAGTGCTTCTGATAAGATCTTTCCCACCGTAGTTTTTCCAGAGCCCATCATTCCTGCATTTCATGCCCCACACAGCTTTCACTACCCTCAAACAGATGCACTCCCAATGAACAACGTGTTCAAAACACGTTGGGCTGTCTTTCCTATCAAAAGATAACAGCTCCACCTTATGAATCCCAAAAAAGATATTTCATCCTTAAAAACTGGACCATGACCATCAAACAAATGGTTATTTTATTTTTCCCCTCTTTCTGGTGAGTGGATTCAAACCCACAACAAACAAATCATACATTTTACCAGATCAAAACATAGGAGGCAGCTTTTACACTTAGAATCATTTCTAACTAGACTTCATTCACATTGAACTGCAGTAAGTAGCTTTTCGAGTGAACTCACCTACAAGATATATGCACCGATCATTTAAATATGGAATAACATCTTGTGCATTCTTCTGCAAGTACACAGAAATTCCATCAGATGGGTGTCAACAAATAACCTATATTGAATTGAGATTTAATCTCAAAATCTCATCCTGAAGTGCCCTGCTCAGACATGCGAAATCAACACTGGCATTAAAGGAAAGGAAGGCAGCTTAAAACTGATCACCATGGATATAATTATTGACCTGTAAAATCAAAGCTTCATCTACAGAAGTATAAGAGTTCCCCGATTCTACTGCCGAAGCTACAAGCAATAAAACAACAAAAGTTAGTACAAGGAGAACCCTTTCCTTCAAGTACAAACAAGAACTAACAGTAAGCGTAAGTCTCAACAAGGCTTTGACCAAGTAATCCCATATGATATAGACAGAAAACCAACAATCACAACAAAATGCATACTGAACTCTTACGACGAATTATGCTTAAGCAAACTAACCCATGTGATATAATTCGTTATGACTATTGCAACTTTCTCAACATCACATACATATAGCTTTATAAACTCTACAAGACAAGGAAGCTACTTACCGGTCAAAGAAACAGTCATGGGAAGTCAAATGCTTTATACCTGCAGAGTTCTTATAACAACATGAAATCTCCAATCCGACACGTTTAGACCTGATCGAACAATTTCCCGGCAACAAAACCCGAAAAGTTAGCTTCTGATTAATCTTCTCTTCCACAATCTTGGGAGAAAACTGCATGTATCCATTCAGTTTCTTTCCGGACTTCACAAAACCAATCAAATTAGATGATTGCAAGCTCAAAGCAGCGGAAGCCTCCATCATCCAAATATCCAAAATTCCTAGGAAAAGATATCCTTTTCTATTCTTTCACCGATAAAACTCCCAAGAATCAAATAATTCTCCGTTACATATGTGAATCTAGAGATCCCACATTATTTATAAACCCTTTGAGGTTTGTTCCTTACTTGGACCCCACATACGCGGGAGCTTAGTACACCAGACTGCCCCTTATTTTTATGCATTGAATCCTAATATATGAATTTGTCAGACTAAAAGATAAGAGGATTGAACCATTTCTTTGAATTGCTGGAAAAATTTATAATGATTGGATGATTTTAGTCAAAGCAAAATGGACTTCTAGAGCTGATGAGGATCTAACATTCAACATAAGAAGATGGTGCACCTCTTGGTGAGTTTTTTTCCATAAACAAATGGCAAAGAGTTGAGGGTATAATTGAAAAAGGAAAGGAGTTACATGGAATGATCATCATTATCATTTTTCTTCTTGTGGGGTTCGGTGGAGGAGGCACGAGCAAAGCCGACCAACTACCACAAACCCCTCTTCCCTCTCACTAGTGGCAAGCGTTTGGTAGTGAATTTGACACACGCATTCTCAACTAGTAAGCGTACAGGTTAGCCTCAGTGCACAAAGCTGCAGGGTACATTGTGTTTGGAAAAGGGGGTAGATGACAAGGGTCAATAGTACATAGTTTTACTTTGTATTTTACAAGAGGTTGTTTTCACACTTTGAACTCATGACCTCAAGGTCACACGACGGCAACTCTACCATTGTGCCAAGGCTCATCTTCTAAATACGAGCATACAAGTAGGGGTTGTAAACGGTCCAATTTTGACACCATTCTGACTCCACTGTGACCAAAATTGGACCACACCAGTTTGGTTCCAGCTTTAGAGAGAGAGAGAGAGATGGTTGATTTTGGATTTGGGACTTTTCTTATCTTGGGGGTAATCAGGTGTTTTATTTTTTTCTCAAGTAATTCGCTTAACCTCCCTTATTAATTAGTCACTAACAAATTTATGTTAAAGGTGTTTTAAGTCTTATAAAAATTAAGCAAAAAAAATAGGCAAACTAATTTATTGTGTAATACCAATAGTTTAATAGTTTAAATTTTTTGATCCTCTGTTTCAGTATGATTCTCCAAGGGTAGAATTGGAATGAGACAAAATTAATTTTGCTTCATAGGCAAAGAATTGGAGCTGAACCATAAGTTCCAACTGAAGAACCAAAACCTAGTTTTTTGGTCTAGTTCTTTGATTCTTTGGTCTTTATTGACAGCCCTACATAAAACTAGGGAACATGGAGAGTATACTTAGGTTGAATAAATAGAGGGGCCCAACCTTGGACGATCCAAGTTGTTCACCTGATTGCTTAAGCTTTGGATGTCTTTCAGTTCAAAAATTATGTAGATTGAATGACTCTACGGTCTTAAAGGCTACACTTCTATTACATTGGTGCAAGGAGGAGTCTCTCGCCTAAGAGACTAGGGTTTGAGGCAATGCATGGTGTGTATCTCACATAGGGGGGGGAATACCAATATATGCACTAAGGAAAGTTAAAATTTAATGGTATGCTTGTGTGTCTAACTTGCACATAAAAATAAAATAAAATAAAAATGAAAGCTAAACTTTAATGGTGGTCCTTGGAATTAGGAATTGAATTTTTATGAGATGGGATGCCTAAAATTCCCCCTTTTTTTCTGAAAAGCTGGACATAAACAAGAATTTTCTTATCCAGTCAGTAGAACTCCATGATTTCTTTGTTATTCCTGCACATTGTCAATCTAAGAACGAGAGAATTGAATTCCAACATTTTGTTATATGGGTCTTGGAGCCAAGAATGGGTATCCAAAATCCAAATGATATCCGGATCTTGCTTATGCTAAAAAGAGTAGTTTAATTAAATCACAGCCACAACTATGTTCCAAATTAAAAGAGAAGTGGGGTCCAGGTATTCCAGCAGTAATTTCAGATGCACAAATGGTGGATTAGGGAAAGATCTTAGAAAGGTATTTCACGTGTTATATTCCAAACGGTGGAATCTGTGAATTTGAGTCATTTGACCACCTCGAGAAGTCCGTCTCTGGGCCATCTCTACCCATTCCTTAGACTCTACATACGTGAAAGCTTCGTGTGGGGCTGCCATTTTTTAGACTAGAAGGGCTTGCCAGTTGCTTGCAAGATTGGATAGATAGATGTAAGAGATGGTGCGAGTGGTTTCCCTCTTTAACTCTTGGCTAGCTTGTTCTTAAGAGTGAGAAAAAGGTATCGTAAGGATTTGACTGCAAATTAAGGTGCAAGGGTAACCTGTGTTGTAAGCCAAAAGTCTAATAATTTAGTGGTTACGGGAAGAGAAGCCTTTCTAATGTTAGGTTATGGGATAGATCTAGGAGAATGTACGAGTAGTTTTCTTGTAATTCTTGGCTTAGATATGGAAGCAAAAAGGGGAAAAAAGAAAAGAAAAGAAGGTATTGGAAAGATCCAATTTCATATTATCGGACCCATTAGATATATAGGGGTAGCCCCGGTGCAAGAAGCTCCTGATCATGCGGGGTTCAGAGAAGGGGCAGACTACAAGGGCTTATAGTATGCAGCTTTATCTTGCATTTTTGCAAAACGCTCTTTTTACGCCTTGCCCCTGTGACCTCAATGTCACATGACAACAATTTTTACCATTGCGCCAAGCTCCCCTTCACCCATTATAAATATAACTAAGTAAAATATACGGTGGTTCATCAACGCAAACATTGCAGTCTCCTGATTCAACAGCATTAAGTAATTTACTTGCCGTTGTTTCATACTCGAAATATCTGAGTAGCAGGTTGGTTTGGTTGCTAACATAACAAGCAATGCACTTTCCGCTGCCCCAACTATGCTTGGGTTTCCTTCAGCAGCACCATCAGAATTTAACATAAATTGCCCCCAGTGTAGTGGCTTCCATCGGCCAATATAGTTATGCCATATCTCTCATTAACTCCTATTTGATGTCATTTTTTCCAATATCAATCTTCTAGTTTTTGACAGACTCGCATTGTTGTCATGGAAATTTGACTTTGTATATAACCTTAATATCTCTATTTTGCCTCAACATTCTCAAGAATCATTTCATTTTTGTCTTTTCATATATCTTAAGCCAAGTAAGCGCAATGTCGCAAGGTCGCCGTTTTAATTATGCTAAACCCGTGCGTCACTTATTCACAACTCCTTTGCAAAGCATAAGTCATCCTTCAATTGCTACTCTCACTTGTTAAGGCTATACTCACTCACTCACAAAAGCAACAAGACTTAAAAGAAAATATGTTATTCTTTACTTAAACTTGTATACAATGAGTTTGTCTTCGTGACAAATAATGAGCTAAATCCTTATTTATACTTACTCTCCTCTATTTACCTCTTCAATGGATGGCTAAGATTAGTATATGTGTCAACCATCTAATAGTTAAGGACCATATTAGAATTCTCTTTAGAAGTTTCTATATAAATATCTAAGTTTATTTCTTTCTAAATATTTATAATGACTCTTCCAAAAATCAAGCTTTTTAGAATCAGACTGTGCACTACAAATCTAGGAACACAGACCTAAGTCCTTTAGGCCACATCCATAAGTTGAGCAAACCTCCCTTAAAGCTTGTGAGCCTTGATCATGGGTCTTGCAAAGAAAGTCCACAACAACAAGTAATGATACATGAAGTTATCCTTCTGCCCTTTATTAGTGCTTTATTAAACAATTCATCAATGCATGAGAGAATAAATGTCTATGGCTCTCTTTATGACAGGTAATAATGGCATGCAAAGGGCTTTTAATAGTACTATTTAAGCATCATTTAACCGTGGTAGAGTACATGAATTCAAAGTCCGTCATAATTGCACCAAAGCCTCCAGCATGGTGGCACAAGAGGAGTCTTCACTTGGATGAGTAGGAATTGAGACTGTACAATTAGTATATTGAGTTTGTATTTCCTCTTTCATGCTTTAGAAATATAAAAGAAGGATCAATTACCAAGAACAACTTCGTGAATAACTAGGCAACTGCATAAAATACCAATCAAGAGATGGGGTTTAGCTGAAATTTGTCCCAAGGAAGATGTGCACCAGCCATTGATTGACTACTACCAGGAGATGACAAAGGTGGCAAGGACTAAGTAGAGGTGGTTTTCAGGCATCGAACAAACCTATTTCAAGACCCTTGGACTTCACGGAGGCACAAGCCACCTATGGAATCCCTTATTGCAGCATCTGTACTTCTGGACTTCACGGTGACATAAACCTTCTGTGCAACCATCTCTTGTGGAAAACCTAAGCATTGATTCCGAGCTCCTTGTTCTATGTTTTTCTCTGAAAAATAGTCTCTCAAGATTGTTGTCTTTCTTGTAAATGAACCGGCAGATATGTAGTTGATTACTAGAGGTGGATTTCATATCGATGATGCTTATTAGAGATTCCTCAATAGCATGTAACATGTCAATGCATCGCGGAAATGAGGATGTTGAGATGGATGAGTGGCAAGACAAGAAATGATAGAATTATAAATGAAAACATTAGAAGAAACTTAGGAATAATACAAATAGGTAACAAGAAGAGGGAGATTAGACTTAGATAGTTTGAACATCTCCAAAGGAGACCAAAAATGACACCGATTAAAAGGAGTGAGGCAATGCAAGTAAAAGGTTCTAAAAGGGTAAGGGGAAGGCCCAAAAGAACATAAATAGAAGTGGAGAGAAAATATTTAAAAACTTTGAGACTAAATGAAGCTATAGTACTTACTAGAGGGGAATGGAGGAACAAGATTCATGTGGCCAACCCCTAATTGGGATAAGGTCTCAACGAAGACGACGACGATAATGCCAATGCTTCCTTAAAACATAGAAGATGTCCTGCACCGGTTTTCTTGGGTTTGCTGGTCTCTGTCTGTCACTGTGTTGCTGAAGTAGTAGTTTGGTTTTCCCTTGTTTTTGGTGTCTTTATGTTTTCCACTCCATTGCCAATTCGTTATTCTTGATCATAGATAAATTTCACGGCATGAACCACCATATGAGTTGGTTCTTTCTTCTCAAGATGGATCCCTGACATGTTCTTCTCAACTGCCTCCTAGAAGTGTGTTGGCCCATGCTTGTAAGGAGGTGAAAAGGTTAGGGATAAAGTGGAAGTTCCAGCTGGAGTATTTGATCAAATATCTACTGTAGTGTCTATAGTGACTGCCTAATATATTTCAATTTCTATGTAAGTTTCCGTTTTTTTTGTTAAAAGATCCTTGGACACACAAAATTGGGGAGATGTTCAACAAAACGGGGAGCTCTCAGGGGCCTTTCAGATCCATTTTCTATTCCTTTTATACAAAGATCACTTGAAAGAGCATTTAAGTAGGTGTTGAATGCCTAGTTTGACTAGAGTTTGTCTAGTAAGTATAACCTAATCCAAATTGCTCTCCAATCTATTTCCAGCCGTGCCTTCTTACCTGTAGCATTGACAGCCTTTCACAAAAGCCTTTATAAGATCAGTATGAACAAACTTCGGTTTAATTACTCGGGACCAACTTTTCTGTCTTGTATAGAGGTCCCAGATTAGCCATGAAAATGAGATTTCAGTCTTCTTACGCCCAGTTCACCCTTACAGAGAGGTTGGCTTTTACCATTCCAATACCCATCAGCAAACATGGTTCAGTTATGTTTCTAGTTGATAAGTTATCGGTGCACACCTTGAGAATTTGATCTAATCTCACTCATCGATAATGCCAAAATAATCAATATTAAAATGAAACAGAGACGGGATGAATCAAAACCGTTCCTTCATTGAATTTCAAATTTTTGATTGAGATCACATTGCAATTGAAAGAATGGAGAAGATCATTACAATTATCTCAGCTTCTCAGAAACCACTTTTGGTCGCATGTGTGCTCTTATTGTCATTTCAATATATATTGGGACGCCCATTTCATTCATTTCCCAATACCTCACTTCAAATCCTCAGATTTAGTGAATGTTTCAAGTCACCCACATGAAGAACATGTGATCCAAGGGCAACTTTTCTGCTCCCTAGCTCATCAACCACACTCAAATCCTTGCAAACATCTATCCTGAATTTCACCATTTGTTCCCTTTGGGCCATCAGGGAGACCTTCTCAAACGCTAGCAAATGCTTCATAGGAGAGTTGTGTATAGATGGAGGGGAAGTGAAGAGGAAAATGGTTTGGCTTCCATGCAATCTTCCAACGTTCCTTACTCTTAGATGAATGTCAAAAGCCAGGTTTTGGCAACTGCTGCCTTGAGCAACCTCAATGGACTTGCACCTTCGAGAATGGCAAACATGCCCCTCTTCGAGGGGAAAGGCGACAAGCTTCGGCGCTTGAGCTAGGTGATGGGTAAAGTTAGAGTAACTGAGGCCGTCTCCGAACAAATAGAGGCTCGGACCCTTGTAGAACCGATAGGTTCGGCCGGGGTAACCCGTGGCTGGATCAGGCCTCATGTTCATGCTGGTGATGGGGATCTTGTCTGCAAATGACTGTGGGTACCATGTCATGGGTAGCCTTCCACCTGAAACAAACAAAAGCAAGCCATATAGTAACGGATCAATAACACTAGCTACGTTTTAATAAGCTACGAAAGGGAATTCTTGGCGCAACAGTAGAGTTATCATTATGTGACCTTGAGGTCATTGGCTCGAAGCTTTGAAATAGCTTTTGCTATAAAATGTAAGGTAAAGCTGCGTGCTATAGACCCTTGTGGTCAATCCTTTTCGAACCCCCATATGCAGGAAGTTTGTGCAACAGTCTGCCCTTCTACATTTTAATAAGGCAACCGATAACTCTGAGTTAATCATCTGACTTACTTGGATTGTAATAGCCAAAGATCACATCAGCTATAGCAGCCCCACCAGCTTCCCCGGGGTATCCGACCCACAGGATGCTTGTAACTTTATCATCAGCTTTGGCAGATGAGATATCCATGGGTCCTCCAGACATGATCACCAAAATCACAGGTCCTTTGGCTACCTTGGCTACCTCTGTGATAAGGGTATCTTGTTGTCCGGGGAGATGAAGATCAACCCTATCTCGGCCCTCGGCCTCTATCGATTGATCGGCGCCCATGATCAACACCGTGGCATCCGCTTCCGATGCCGCTTTTTTAGCAGCGTCCAACTGGGGACTGGCACATGCCACATCGGGGCACCCAGGCTGATACACAGTGGCCACTGATGCTGTTAGGCCTTGCAAGGGAGTCGTATACTTGCATGGAGTTCCTGCAGTGATAAGCAAACGAGTGTTTCAGTAGGTGAACTTTCTCCCTTAATGGCGTGTCGGCCCATACTCAATATAACACTTTCCACACCATCTCTATGGTTGGTTGTGCAAAGTGCAGCCACGGTGCATAAAGCTCCCGCGTATGCAGGGTTCAGGGGAGGGGTGGACCACAAGGGTTAATAATATGCAGCCTTACCTTGCATTTTGCAAGAGGCTGTTTTCACGCCTTAAATCAGTGACTTTAAAGTCATACAATGACAACTTTACCGTTGCGCCAAGGCTCCCCTTCGATTGGCTGTGCTAAGGATGCACCAAAATTCAGTCCCATCTGATGATCTCAAGCAGCTGAACTGTGCCATTTAAGCAAAACTTAGACAATAATTAGAAGTAAAGTGGCGACGATACCTTCATAATTTCCGATCATCGTTTTCATCGCGTTCGCATTGGGTCCGATCACAGCTAGACTCTTGATTCCCGTCGGCGACAATGGCAACGATCCTTTGGTGTTCTTAAGCAAAACTATGCCTTGTCTTGCTGCCTCCCGAGCCAGTTCCTGGTTCTCGGCAGTGCAAACATCTTTGGGACCCAGTTTTCCGTAGGGTTGCTTACTCGGATCGCCGTCGAAGAATCCGAGCCTCATCAAGGTGGCGAAATTGTTCGATATCGCTTGATCAATCCTGGATTCATTCACCAATCCAGCTTTAACAGCTGCTTCGGTGTGTTGGCCGAGGAATTTTCCGCAGTTGAGGTCAAGCCCTGTGAATAAGAAACAAAATTGAGTAAATAATAAATTTTTAAGATTGGAAATCATGGCTAAGGGCAGCCTTCGGTGCAAACAGCTCCTGCCTATGCAGGGTTTGGGGAAAGGACGGACCATAAAGGCCTATAATATGCAACCTTATTTTATATTTTTGCAAGAGAATATTTTCATGCCTTGAACCCATCACCTCAAGGTCACATAACGATAACTTTTACTATTGCTCATAAGCTCTCCTTCTACCACAAGGGCTTATAATATGCAGCCTTACTTTGTACTTTTGCAAGAGGCTATTCCTATGCCTTGAACCCGTGACCTAAAGTCACATGACGGCAAACTTGTATTGGAAATCATAGTTGACTTCTCTAATATGGGTCCTCTAAAAATGATCCTGAGCACCCGATTCAAGGACAGGGGTAATCAATCTTCTATTTCCTGGTGTTAGGACCATCCATTTATTGTCTGATAAACCATGGGATTATACAATACCTATAACATTTTGCACTAACCTGCCAAGATAGCCTTAGCTGCAGCCTCCTCCGGAGTTTTGGTGTAATGTTGGTCATTATAGAAGACGTCCACCGAGTCACAATCTGAAGCTATGTACCTGCATCCACCGAACATATATTAATCAAATTAAAATCCACAATCAGTAGAAAAAAATTAATGAACGGTGAATTATCCAGCATCTCAACGTGCACATCAATTGGCGTCGGTAGACTTGCACGGTACAGTTTGGTGGGCCCTGATAGATAAGAATAGTTGTAGACCACTCCATCCATGTTCCCTACCTTCTATCCGCGATTGGACCGTGGGAGATGAAAGAGAGAATATATATACGTAGTCTCGGTCAATCAGATCTCCGTAACCATGGAATGCTTTCATATTGTGATTGTGCTATTGCAGCCGTTGATCTCGTGGGCCTCATCATCATTTGGCCTCAGCTATAGGATCTAGGTGGGCCAGCATAGCATCCACCAATTTATTAAATTCTACTGAACTTTATCCAATTCAATGATGTGTATTATCTTGTCTTGGATATGGGACAAACTGACTTCAGTGGATGTCATAATGGTTACCCGTGGATGGAAACCGGCCAACAAAACCGGATTCCATTCATAATTCTAATGGAAAGACAGGATCATTTGGATTCATTCATTGACTCATAAAGATGGAATAATATTGCACGGGACCCACTTCCCATCTCCATCCCATTGCAATCAGATGGTGACAAGCTCCATCCAGGTATATCCCTAATAGAGGTGTTATTATCGCCAGATCAGACCCAAATCGCTATTAACTTTTAAAGTTTCTGTGGGACCCAAGTGCAGATCCTGATCCCATTTTCTAAGTTGTGAAGGTATCTGGGGGACCCACATTTCTATTACTATTTTTTTTCTTTTCTTCTTATTTTGGTGAAATGCACTCATTAGCCAAACACCATGAGTATCCAGCCATGGGCACATAACTTCTTCCGCCTGATTTGGTTGTACTTATTGGGTGTCAACAGGTTGCCCATTGTAACAAGCAATGAGAGGATTTTCGCAGAAAAATGCTGCCAATATCAGAACAAATTATAAATAATAAAAAAAGATAAATAAACTTTTCTTAATTTCTTTTATCTATCTATCTATCTATCTATCTATCTATCTATCTATCTATCTATCTATTTATTTATTCTGGTAGAATGGTACGAATAGATAAAAGGGATCGATTAAGGGTAGAAAGAGCAGACCCATTCAAGTTCCATTCTCCTCTGACGGTCCCAGCCAGAAGGTTTGGGTCTGCACAGGTTGGAATCCCATTGACTTTGTTGTAGGAGCACATAACACTGGCGACATTCCCATCTATCACACAGCTCTTGAATGGGGGCTGGAAGGTATCATCCATATCCTGCTTTGTGACCTATGAAAAACATGCACCCAAAATAAGAAAACAAGTTGGAATTCATTCTGACAAATTTAAGAGATGAAAATTGACTATGAAACAAAACTGATTCAGAGTATTCCTCTGATTATTCATGTATAAACATGCACCACAACATGTTCTCTCTCTCTCTGGGTTGTATATACTAAGGACTTTCCTCTGAAGAAAAACTCTTTCCATGCTTAATACAATGGTCTTGAACTTTGTATCAGTGAACAGAAGGTCTGTGCTCTGAAAATGATGCCGATGCTCATTAGCTCTTTGTTTTGTGCCAGTTAGTCACACCAATCCAAATTCATCCTGAGTCCAACCAATGGGTTGTTAGACATCCTGATCAGGATCTATAAAGTCCGTCCACCAGCATGGCTTCAGCTGTCTGGTTGTCTATAGGTGGGTGTGCTTTGTCCTTTGTCTAGGCAAGATACAAATGCTTATGGGCAATAGTTTGTAAAAGATTCTACCAACCCATTAAATCATGGTTTGAATTATCAGAATAGAGTTAAGAATCAGGTATCCTGAAATCATAACATAATAGACCATATTCTATCACGGGTGGGCTTGCTTTTACAGAAAGGGAATCTATTAGATAATAAAGTGCACTTTTCAGGACTTCTCTAATTCCAACACTGATGCATACAGGGAAGAGTCTAATACTGTCTAAGCCTTCAACCCACGCACTGAAAATGCTGAGATTGATGAATCTTATAACGTGAATGTTTATCTGCAGAAGGGAAATAATTTATGTGGGTCACAAAGGAAACTTGCTTGGTTTCCAGTTACCTTAGCATCAAAGTGGTAGCGGTCGACACCTTTCCATTTATCCACATCATAAGCAGTGTAATGTTTACAGCAAGCAGCAACCTTAAGACGATTTGAATCGCCACTATCTGTTTGTTGTAGTCCCTTGACATAACCAGATGCATATTTGCTAGAGAGCAGTGGGTCTTCTCCAGCAGTCTCTTGCCCTCTTCCCCATCTCGGGTCTCGAAATATGTTAATGTTCGGACTCCAGTATGTAAGGCCAGCTAAACCAACATTGTACATTGCTCTGGCTTCAGTTGAAACCACCTGTAAATATATGCTGAATTTGTTTAAAATCCACTTATATAGTAAGTAATAAATTCATCCACTCTGGTATGTCAAGCAGCTAAATGAACGCATGTATATTTGTACGTATTAGAACATAAACAAAGCAACATGTGATATATGCAGCTTATACTTCATGTCTCCTCCTAAGTATCTCTGTATTCATTTAAATTGAAGGAATGGTAGAACAGAAGTCTAACAGGCAGATATACAGCCAAATGTCATACAGATAAATAGTCATTTGAGAAGTAGACTTATACATTTCAGGAACTGCCCAATAGTATTCTTGAAAATAAAACCGTAGTTTCACATAAAAGACTTGCTATATTTTTGGTGAAGGTTCAAAACTTAAGACAGCTTAGATACCCCAAAAAATGAAAAACTAAGACAGCTAGGTAAATAATCTTCCTGTTTTCTGAGATTGATTAACTGAAGCAAATACGAATACGCGAGTTTAAGGATGGGAAGGATGATTTGGGACTAGAACTGATTTCACACATCAGTATTTGAAGCATGCCAAAACAAAATGGAGTAGGAAGGTTTTGCAATGCATACTGACACGCTTAGCAAGGCCTTAACAAAGAAAACGCTCAGATATTGACACTGAACTCACTGAGACAGTATTCTTTGTACTCTTACCCTATCTCTATATTCTCTTTAGAAATTTCGGAAGAAACGGAACAGAAACAATGGAAAGGATCTAGTTGCTCTGCCCATGATAGAATTAGGAATCCAGAAGTCTTTTCTTGCCTGCCCATAGCCAGGGAAGTTAATAGCTTGTCCATTAAACCAGTTTATTTATTGCCTAAAAGATTGGCCAGTAAAACTTCAGAAACCAGAATCAAGGATATCCAAGTAATGAAGCACTATCGGAGGATATAACATACCAGATATTGCTATCCATATGCAAGTGCATAAAGGCACAAATCTGGTTTACTCAGTGCCTATCACAACCATCACTTCTTCAGGTCATGTCTTGTTAATAAGTCATTGTATGGCTCTTCCTTTGCAGTATCACATAATCAACTTTTATGAAGTTTTTGCATCTAATGCAATCAAGAAAGCAACCATTGCAGCAAGCAAAGGAGCTGATAACAAAAAGGAAAAGATTTGTACTTGGTTGCCTGTAAGAAGCTGCATACATACCATCACTAACTAACAACCGAAATAATAACATTGGCGTTAAAGATTTCTGAAAGAAAGCTCAATTTCAATATTTCAGAATCAGTAAATATAACTGCAGATATTCTAATCCTTTATAAAATGAGGTCCATAAAGTTTCTATAGAGAACAGGTAGATTTTGTGTCAAATTCACAATTGAACCAAATCATTGAGATCTCTTATCTAATCATTTCTCAGCAGACCCCAAAAAAAGAGTTATCAATAAATGCCTGTAAAACTGACGAGAGCTTCGGATTAATTAGAACTGTAACAGTCTGATAACTTTAAAGACGACTATACTTAAATGGAACCAGCCAGCAGTACCATCGGTATATAGATGACAATGAGAAAAACTAGATACCAATGCAGCATAGATATTGAATTCACATTCATCTAAGCTTCAACTCCATATCCACCATTCACATTACAAAACGTCTGCAAATCCGAATCCCTGCCGGTCTGCACTCGACAGAGAAAATCAAGCACAAAAAATATCCTTCCCAAATGCTCATGTTTTCAACAGTAGTATCCCTGAAAAAACTTTCAACTCAATACCGAAAACTGCAACCCGCATTACATCTCAGTCTGTGAAATAAAAAATCCAACTCGAATCGATATCCAACATTCAAATCCGAAGAGAAACTATAAAAAAATATCAAATAAAACCAATGCCAAGAAGGAAATTCTTATAGTTTCCGTATGCAATCCAATCCAATCACCATTACTCTATATCTAATCAAATCATATCAAAGTTCAAACAAACCCATATAATGCAAAAACCATAATTGAAGGAGAAGGATTATCATAAGGACTCTAGAAATTCACCTTCCCAATGGCTTCAAACAGAGAAGTATTGAATGAAGCCGAAGTTGTTATAGGCATAGGGAAGCTTGTAGCTCCTGGAACAACACTAGAAAAATGTGTTCCTGGACCAACATAAGAAACTCCATGTAGAGCTTCAGACCACCATTCATAGCTTGGAATTCCAAGCCTATTTACAGCCCCAGCTTTATTAACCAAAAATGTAACTTTCTCCTGCAATGTAAGTCTCTTCACCAAATCATGTACTCTGTCATTGATCTTCATTGATAACTGACAAAAACCCAATGACCCAATGTTAGGATTCTTTGAAGAATCACAGGCAAACACGGGTGATTGCCCTGCAACTCCTCTAAAGCAATAACAGATGAGAAAGAACTCCAGAAGCAGTAAAGGAATAGAGCATTTTGCTCTGTTTTCAGAAGTGTTCATGGCTTTTGGAGTTCCAATGCTGTGACTGAGGACGTGGGCGCTGGCGTTTTATATTTATAATGCTGTAAAGATGCTGTTTTTTTGCCGCCCGTGATTGAATTGTGTGTTGGAATCCATTCAATGGTACAGAGAGAGAGAGAGAGAGAGAGAGAGAGAGAGAGAGAGAGAGAGAGAGAGAGAGAGAGAGAATGAGTGAATGAATCCAAGTTGCAGGAAGTCTGGACTTGTGAATCCGTGAAGGTTTTTCCTTTAAATGTATTTCTTGACGCGTTGGATTAGCGAGAAAGCTAGAGAGAGATGAACAGAGCTAGAGAGAGAGAGAGAGAGGAGAAGTTAGAAAGAGAGAGAGAGATAGAAGCTGGATATTCTATTCGAACTCGATGTATTGGCGTCTTTGGATATTTAGCTATATTTAGCTGTAACTCACGTGAAAAATCGGACGGCTGAACAGCTGCGGCGTCAGAAGCCGAGCCGTTTAAGGATGATCGGACGGCTCGGTGTGGGTTCCAACTATCCATACTAACTTACGCCTGTGCGCACGTTATGCATGGTCGTTGCTTCTTAAGTTGGATCCTGCGTGATCATTACCATAAAGAGGAATGCTAAACTGACGGGACGTTGAGTGAATTACGGGCCTATCTTTGAATGATCTGACTCGTGCATTTCGTTGTTCAAGATTTAGATATTTTATAGAATTTACATAATTTTAATTAGTTATGAATAAAAAATTTAAACTGTTTATTTTTATAAACAACTTTTTAAATCAATTTCAATGATAGAATCATTCAAATTATATGTATTTTTTTTTTCTACAAGATATTTAGTCTTGAACAACAAGATGAACGAGTGAGATCATTTACAAATCCGCTTAACAAAGTGTCGTCCTTAGGCCCACACCTCAGTTTTGCCATTCTTCCACCACGAGAATGTAGTGTATAAAATAAAATACAATACTCTTTCATGACTAATCATCTAGTGATGACGATGCACGGCCAGAGAGTCATCGATTTTGGTGGGTCCTGTCGGTGGTTTAGATTCCTTATACGAATAATTCATGATTTAATGGAATCGAAAGTTTAACTAATACGGCCCCAAACACCATTTTCAAGGCTTTAACATGGGTAGGGCCCAGTTTTTAAGCCGTCGAAATCTCATGTATGATGTATTAGACAATCCTAACCCTCTGATCGATCCAGATTATCTTTGAATTTGACACTGTTCGTACCGTACCGGAACTCTTTTGGACGGTCGATGTCACATCGGAATGTCTATCGTACCACCCAGGATGACCGTCGGTGGTCCTCATAGTGGGTCCCAACAGACTAGCATTCTTCAACGTTACTTCTACGGGGCGCTGGACCACAGTGATTACGTGCATGGAATCCAATCCAGGTCATGTTGGGAATAAACGTGAAACTGAAACATGGTGGGGTGAGGAAATTTTTATAAAAGTTGAGGGGTAGTATGTTAATATTTTTGTGCTGTTTTATGGGTTGCGATTAGGTATTTGCTTGGAATCTGAAATGCCTTGATCTTTTGACAAATTATCTACCAGTTTAGGCAAAAAGTGGAAGGCAATATCAACGTCCAAGATAGAATCTCTGAAGTATCATGTCCGTCTGATCAATGCAAATACTCACCTTTGGATGTCATCCATTGGATTCACCATGTCTTGAATGGATCATTGATCAAAAAATGGCTTAAATTAATGATCCATGCAAGTGGATGTTGCCAATGTTGAGTGTCTTCTTATAACTTATACCTATATTAGTAGTCAATTAATTCATCGTCTTAGTCTGATTTGCAACTTTCATACTACCCACTTGTATGGATCATTAAGTGCTTGTTTGGTTGGCAAGAAATGGACAGAAATTAAAAAAAAAAATTAATTCCATAAAAAGCATTTTATCTACGAGCGGACTTGCATTTTGAAGAGATCCAGTTTAGTTTTTTGCTGTAAAATAAAAAAATGAATTAAATAATAAATAAATAAATAAAATGATTCTCAAATAGACCATTGGGTTTTCTTTCAGTTGCTTCATTGTACCCTGCCCACTAAATCTCAGAGAAATTATTGCAAATGTCAAATTCTTGGCGATACCATATGAGTGAAGTGGAGACTCAAATAAAAGGTAGATAATTATTAGCCCCCCTGTAGAAGATTGTTAAAAAATTGAGATTGTTGTCACTTGACTTGAAGTTATGGGTCAAAGAGTGAAAATAGTTTTTTACAAAAATGTAAGGTAAGATTGCATACTATAGACACTTGTGGTCTATCCCTTCTTCGGACTCTGCATGGACAGGAGCTTCCTGCACAAAGTTTATTTCTTTTTTCTTTTAAATATCAAGATAGTAAAACTAGTCTTTCAAGCAACAAAGTACTAAGAAAACCACTCCCAGACTCTCCTAGATCTATTCATGCCCATAATGAGATGGAAGCACCGACCTCGAACCAGCAACCAACCGTGGAGTGGCACCTTTTTTCTTTTTGTCAAACAACTAGGATTTGGACGGATGATTCCTTAATAATCTTGTTTCCTTTGGTACGTTGGCATGTTGTTGATTGTACGTGGTCAGTGACTGGCTTTCAACCATCCCAGATATGTATTGGAGCATGACACAGAATTATTGCCTTAAACTTGGTAGTTTTCAAGTTATCATGGAGATCGACTACCTAATAGCAACTGCACCAGAGTCAGTAGCAGCAGTTGTGGAGTCTAACCTGGCGGCCAAGGGGACCAGCCAGATGGAAAAAAACAGTGGAAGCAAAGGTCAAGAGCCTAGATTGCTTGGAAAGGATTGTTAGAAGAACTATGTGAATCTTGGGCTACTTTGCGTGTCTAACACACCTTTTTACATGGAAGGCTCCTTTGGACTCTTACACGTGGACCTAAGATCAGGCTTATCTACCTTGCTTTGAAAATTAATACAGAGTCTAAGGATATGAATGTTTCGAGTCATTGAGACTCCACAGCCATGTTGAATTATCATTTGACTGCCAACAACATTTATATTTCCAACATGAGGCTGTTTAAAGTTATGAAGGAGAGTCATAGTGCAATGATAAAAGTTGTTGTCGTGTGACTTTGACGTCATAGGTTGAAGGCGTGAAAACAACCTCTTGTAAAAATACAAGGTAAAGCTGTGTACTATAGGCCCTTGTGGTCCACCCCTTTCCCAGATCCCTCCTAAGTGAGAACTTCATGCATTGGGGCTACCCTACCCAAGCTGCTTAAGATTATCCACATGAGTACATGCGTCCACAATTTTTATAATAATAATAATAATGAAAAAACTACTAAATCATGTTGTTCCAGATCTGTCACGGTTTGACAGATCTAACAATCAGGATCATTGATCTATAAAAATAAATACACACACATAAAGAGAGACAAAGAGTTTACCTTTGTCATACCTACATCCACTTATTATCTAGTCATATTACATGACAGAGGGGGAGAAGGCTCAAAGCCTCCTCCAACCCTCCACTGATTCTTTACTTTCAATATCTCACTAGCACTTACAAGCCCTGACGCTACATATGTATAGAGTTTCTTTTCACATTGGTATGAATCACATGCGAGTCCATCCTAATAAATTCTATTTAAATTACGCACTTTCCCTAAAGTCTCTAAGTTTTCAAGGTCTATGATTGTCTGCACTAAGAGGTCTTATGGGTTCTCTTAAAAAGGGTGCACCGTGGCCTAATTGTAATTTTTGTGCGTTCAAATGTAAAATAGAATAATTGAGGCTATATCATCGTATTAACTGTTAAAAAAATTATTGGCGTGTTCCTTTGCTTCAAGTCTAAGGCATGAAAACAATACGGAGTGCACGGTACGCACCCTGCGTCATGGCTTGCCGGAACCCCGTAGAAACTCGTAGCTTTCCTTCGGCCTCTTTGGTTGGTATGAAATGGACAGAATTGATTTCCACTGAAAAAAGAATCACCCTATAGAAAGCATTTTATTCCCTCAAATTGAATTTTGTCAAAGATCCAAAAGTTATAAAGGACAGTTCCAGTGTACAAAGCTCCCGCCTATGCAGGATTCAGAAAAGGGGCGAACTACAAGAACCTATAGTAAGCAGCTTTACCTTGCATTTTGTAAGAAGTTAATTCTACGCCTTGAACCCGTGACCTCAAGGTCACAGGAGATCCAAAATTTGTAATAGTCTAAAACTTGTGTCTTTGCCGGAATTCATTTCCAAGGCCTAAAGTTTTTTCATGTTCATCTAATCATCTCGATTTCGTGTACTGTCACAAAGAGGGCTTTTTTCTTACTATTAATCAATTTTTACCCTTACTTAAGAAAAATAAATAAATTTGAAGTCGCAAATTATTTTGCATGGAGAATTCTTTTTTTTTTTTTTTTGACCTTTTCTAAAAATCAATTTTTATTCATTTCCTACCAACCAAGCAGACACTAAAGGTATAGGAAACTAGGATGAATAAATAATTTGTTAGAACAATGGATAAATAAGGTATGAGTCAAAATATTGTTGGAACCATTTATTTATTTATTTATTTTGTTTCAAAGGTCATATTAGTCAATGAAAATTTGAATTAGTTTACCAACCCATAATTTCTTCAACACATGCATGCATGGTTACAAATTCAGAACTAGGGAATAAGTGTACAAGGGAAAATATTAAAAAAATGAATGTATGATTATATTTAGCAAATAATAGATGAGAAATTGACAAACTACCCATGGAAATTCCCACATAATTCAATCGATTTCTGTCATTTAATTTGGGCTAATCGCATTTCTACCGAGGCACGCTGGAAGTTTTGAATTATTTAGGACCTTATAAAGATAATCATTAAAAGTCAGAATTTTTCTAAAAAATCAATTTATTTGAAGATGATATAACTATTTTGGCATGTCAAATTTTGTGTTCGATGGCATTAACTGAAAAAAAAAAAAACCAACAAATTAGAAGAGAAAATTTTGATTTTCATTGTGATGCAAGTCTATAAAAACTCAGATAATTATATAAATCCATCTCAATTAATCATTCTATTATTTCCTTAAAAATTTTTAAAAAAAGAAAAAAGAAAAAAAAGGAGAGAGACAGAACACAATACCAAGTACATACTAGCTCTGTCAATCCAATTTTTCCTTCTCATCGAAAAAGCCAAACTCTAATCCGACACATCATATCAGTCCGGAGCATAAAACAAAATAGCCCGGCCACCTGACATCGGGGAATTTGTCAAATCGGCGATACCAGTGGTTTTATCGGAAATAGCGGATATATCGGCCAAAAACTTGTATCGGCTGTTTCACTAACCCAATCTATCAACCAACTTGCACCCTTCAGCATTGCCCACCACCTATTCACATATCTTAAAGCAACCCAGAGCCACACCATTTGGCTGGAGTTCTTATCCAAGCCGAGCCAAAGCTAAAAAATACGAGACTGGAAGTTCAAAACGTGAACGATAGAAGAAAACACATCCCGTGATTGGCCAGCCGGGTCATCCAAATTGAGCGCCACCACGTGACTAGTCGGGCCCATTTGCCTGTGGTGGGCCCGTCCTAGGCCTGCTATCCTGACACATTCCTCCATGGCCTTTTCCCCCCAAACAACATTCCAAATCAACCATAGAAAATAGAGAAAAGGTATAAAAAAATGAAGGTTCTAATGGGCCCCATCACATACCAACAAACTTTAGTGTCACAATTTTCATTTATTTTGTGTTCCTTGGCCTTACCTGAGTTTTTTAGTATAAATGTAATACACAAGAGCCTTTTGGACCCACCAAAATAAGACCTAGAAAAGTGATATTGATCTTCAGGGATCCTTTATGTACATAAAGCAATTGTTCCTTCTAAGTTTCTATTAAGTATTTTAGATTTAATTAATAAGATAAGGCTGTATAGACCTTTATGGTCCATCCCTCTTCCAAGTCCGGCGCACAGACATCTGGCAAAGAAAAGGGTTTGGATGCATAATCAGGCAAACCCTTCTCCATGATTGGCCTGGAATGTGACATGCATGACTTTCCAAATTGGATAATATGCCGTGTCATTGATTCCACGCCTGAGTGATCAGACAATTGGATGTCATTGTCTTAGAGATGTGCCCATACGCCAAGTGAGTTGGCCAACCTTGGTCCTATCCTATGTTTCCTATGGACCAATTGTGCACCTTTTATAAACTTTTCTTCCCTCTAAAACATGTTAGCGGCGGTTGGTGTGAGTCTCAATCAATTGTGCAGGTGACAGTTTCAAGTCTGCCCAAGGGTCGTCACAGTCCATGTTCATTGGATACTATAAAGTTAAAAATTAGAATTGTATAGATTTTTTAAAGGCTCAAAATAAGTGGTTAGGATCATAGAAATTTCTTTATATTTATTAATCAAGATGAGGATATAGAGAAAGGGAACCAGAAGTTTTTCTTGCCTTCATGAGAAACATTACTCAATGGAGCATCTGCCACTATTCAACACTAAGAACTGAAATAATTATTAGGTTTAATTTGCTGGCAATGTCATTAGATGTCAAAGTTGCCATACATAGAAGTTAGTTGTCTGCATAATCATAACCATGCCTTCAACATCACCACTGAGATGCCCAAGTCAGAGAAGATCATGACCATGCTCTTATGATCAAATCGAGGAGGTGGAAATGAAATCTAGGTCATAAGGAATTGATTTCCACTTTCCATAAATTTGGCTACAATATCATAGTATATATAACTCACCCAAGTTAAAAAAGGTGGAATTGATTTCCATTTTCCATAAATTTGGCTGCAATATGATAGTGTTTATAAGTCGCCCAAGTTACAGAAGGTGGAAGCCATTTATGAGGGAACCAATATAGATGGGCATCATAAAGCACATACTCCTTACCTTCCCCATTTCCCCAAACACCAAGGTGACTAAAAGGGCAGCCCCGGTGTACCAAGCTCCCACCTATACGGGGTCTGGAGAAGAAACGGGCCACAATAAGAAAGGTGACTGGAGACCTACATATCTGCACAAGGCCCACGTGAAAACCTTAGCTCTTCAGAAGCAACTCTCAAGTAGAAATGGCAGCTTTAGCTTCACTTGAGACTTACTCCATGCTTTCAAATGAGTAGAAAGGGAATGCATGATTGAGCAGATAGCCCTTTTGTGACATTAGATATCCTATTTTGTGCCTTAATGAAAAAGAAAAAAAGGCAGCTTGGTGCATGAAGTTCCCATATACGTAAGGTCTTGGGAAGGTCAATAGTACGCAGCCTTACCTTGGATTGCAAGAGGCTGTTATCTCAACTTCAAAGTCACACGACGACAACCCTACTGTTGTTCAGTTTAAGTCATATCTGAATTATTTTTCTAACATTCTAGTTGTAATTAGCTACTGCTATTTTCTACTACGAAAGATCCCGCTGTAATTAGCTAAGTACCCTTGTGATTTTGATAGTTGTTTTGCTTGTAAATAGAAGTATTTTCAATCAAGTCTTGGGCTTGCTTCGATAATGTCTTAGCCACCAAACCCAAGGACCCAGTACTTCGTTATCATTACCAACATTTTGCACCAAATAAGCCAAGTATGTTTTAGTTGAGTTGGTTCATCTCTTGCTCAAATATCTGCATCATCCACAGTTAAAAACTAACTAAAACTCTTATCTAATCATGTTGTCGATGATTTTCTTTCGCTGCTAAAAGATTGATTACTGATTGGCATACGCTTAACTTGAACTGGACGCCATCGGTGGCACCAGTCGTCTTCTAGATGATGGCAAATGTATCAACCAATTATACAATATTTAACAACAGATTGTCCACTTTTGGTGGTTAAGATGGGTTAGCCCAGACCTTGATTATTTAAAGTGATTGCACCGACCATATATCCACCAATATATGTTGGGTACTTAGCCGATAGCCACAACGTGGAAGTTCGTTGGCATCTTAGGTAATTGCGTTTGAAGTGTGCACGATTATAATCGGGTCCATGAAATAATATAAAAGGACAGCTCCAATGCTCGAAGCTCCTGTATATGTGGGATTTAGAGAAGGGTAGACCACAATGGTCAATAGTATGCAGTTTTATCTTGCATTTTTGCAAGAGGCTATTTTTACACTTTTAACTCATGACCTCAAAGTCGCATGACGACAACTCTACCGTTGCGCCAATGTCCATAAAATCATATAATTAGCCAAAAAGCACAACACTTGATATTTGAGATTTCGTTTTCAAGGGAAGATAAGCACGTAGAAATGGGTCTTCGAAGCCTTGTTTGAAGAACAGAAGTATGCTTGTATGGCATTGAAAAACAAGGAATTCATTAGTTTAGACTAATCATAGCCTGTCTTGCACTGAAAAGTTTGATTAGTTGGTAGCATTTTCCTTTTCAAATTGGGTTAGACAAAAAGGTGGAACCTTGGAAATTGTGGCCTGCTAAGCTCATGTTTGTGAATGTACAGATGTCCCAGTGCTTTCATGAATGGGAGCAAGTGGAACACAGTTTCTAACATGTGCAGTAGGCTAAGAGAGCTCTCTCCTCTTGTTTGTATTAGAGATTCCCAAGAGACGTTTGAGTTTTGAGTTTTAATGCTAGGGACATCTGATTGATGCCGGATCAAATGAATGTCTGTGAAAACTACAAAAATGTGGCCTAAATCTTCTTTTTCTTCACTGCGAACCCATGCAAACGGATAGAGAGAGAGGAGCAGACAAGATTTTCTACTATGTGGAAAGGTTTCATCCTCCCTGTTTTGCATTAGTGCGAGACCGGCTTGGCCCCTAGTTTCGTCCCCAGATAGTTCCACAGCCACTTGTCTAGTACGAAAGGCATAATTGGTAGTCAAGACATGATGCAGTTATCATAAGGCATTGACATTCAGACGCAGCTATACTTCATAGAAAACCATGGACCAGTAGTAGTACTACTACTACTACTACCAAAGGGGGATGTATGGGTCACATTGCAATATAGAAAGTACTAGTATGAAATCCAGAGTTACTATTTTCCACTAATATCCACTGTTTCACGTATCTCTCTCTCTCTCTCTAGCCTGCATAATCACGTGTTAGCTGTTTCACCAGTTGTCTGATTCGGTGGAATGATACTAAGTTCTCATCACTTTTTGACCGACTAAAGTGGCTTAAGGAATTCTAATAGCTGCAAAGTAGACAATGAGTCCCATAACAAAACAATGAACTTTAGACATGTATACTTATATTTCAATATGCAGATTTGACTCACCATTTTAGTCTGATTTAATTATTACCACTCTCAAGTACTGGCAGGTATATATACCCCCCCTATATCTACACACACACAAGCACAAATATATACGGGGAGTGGTAATTTCAGCAAGGAATTGCAGGTGTAAACGGCAGGTTTCCTCGCCAATTAGATGGTAGTTTAAGTTGTTTTATGCAAGTGAAAGGAGCAAGTGACATCTAATTGGTTGGGAAAAGTAAAAAACTGCAAAAAGTTAGAGGAAATAGCAATTGGAAACTTTATCTTAAGCAATCAAATGTCACATTCTCTTTACACTTGCAACTCCTTGCTGAAATTACCACTCCCCTTATATACAAAGGAGTCTCCGTGGAAAATGCCTTTTTTCATTGAATAGGCTTGTTTCTGGAAGATTTAAGTCATTCATCTTGTTTATTCTCCCGAGATTACCTATACACCAACAATCATGCCCATTAGAAAATCTTAGCCTCTTTTTCATCCAGTTGAAAATCCACTGCTATTGATTCTTAAAACTAAAACAAGTAGTGCTTACAATCATTTGATTCACTTGATTTTTCAGATGAGTGAATAAGTGAATGGCTCAGATCTATCTATAATCTATCTGTCTCCCGTGTAAGTTGCCTTTGATTGTCATTACTCTCGAATAAAAGAGGCAAAGATATTTCTACATGCAGTTGTTGTTGTTATTATTATTTGAATGAATATTTCCTCGTATTAGTCCATATTCGTAATAAATAAATTTAAGAAGTTAATATTTATGATTTTCTTTTTTTACAAGAATTACAAAGCAAATCATCCAAAGAATCTCACTCGTGCACTTTCTTAAATCTAGCCAAGGAAAAAAGTGACAACTCAAACTTATAATAAATATATTCTAAGGAAGATATGTCAAGTTAGGTACGAGCAACTGCAGTAGACATTTATTATTGACCTTTTAGCCTTAAAAAGAGCCTCCAATTGGCCATGTACTGGTTCAGGACTGTCAACTCACAGGAAATATGAAAATTTAGAGTCCACATGAAAACAAGGGATGCGAATATATCATATTCACATTGACTGACTTGGATGTAAATAGTTGCTTTCGAAAGAGAGAGCTTTTTCTGAAAGGCACAAAAAAGGAAGATGGGGACTTTGGCACTAGCAGCAAGCAAGGTGCACGCCATGACCATCAAAGAAATTCTCACTACAACATGTGGTGGTTGAAGTAAGACAGGTTTATGGGGGACCCAATGTTTGGTGTTCAGATCAGTATCATTCATTTCCTAGCTGGCTTAGATGGTTTGTCTTCCGAAATCTCACGCATCAAACAATCCTAGCCCAAGTCTTTTATACTATGCCTAGTTTTGATAGATACAATGTCGGCTTGGAATCGTAGAGGTTTGGGCATGTCCTATCTAAGAAAGTGCATCCAAGACGAAGGAGGGAAGCTAAACAAGCGTGCCTTGTAAGACTTTGTGTCGTTGGGAAGTATCTCACTTCTGCGCGAAGAGTCCCCCTGTGGATAATCCAATCTGTTCATTTAATTGCTTTGGCTTTGGATGACTCTAAACGAAACACTGCAGCAAAATCTGCCTTTCTGGTGCATGTTTGATGGCAGATAATATAATCTGTTCACTTTGGATGACTCTAAACAAAATACTACAACAAAATCTGCCTTCATTTGCGCATGTTTACTGGCAGATAACCCAATCTGTTACTCTAATTGCTTTGAATCTGCCTTTATCGTGCGTGTTTGATGGCAGATAATCAAATCTGTTCACCTAATTGCTGTGGCTTTGAATGACTCTAAACAAAATACTACAACAAGAAGATGAAAAAATATGTGTGTGTGTGTGTGTGTTTGTAAAGTAAAATTTAATCTTTACTTAGTTTAATGTTGTTTGTTTGTAAAGTTATGTACGTGGTTTTATATCTTTATTTTCATCTTCTTGGTCATGTAAAATGATGTTTGCTAGTGTAATTGCAACTTGATAGAGTGATCTTACTGTAGGAGATGTCCGAGATACATCCTTGATATAGTCCATATCCAAATGGATAAAACCATCCTGAAGAAGCCTGTAAACAAAGAAAATTGTCATATAATGATTATCAGATAAGGATCATCAGATAAAGATCAAATTAATTTAGAAAATCAAGTTTTGTTCTGAACTCCTATAAAGTGGAGCCATAGACAATGTTGAGAGCATCCCTTATAATTGTCTTCTTATAGTGAAAATCATATTCCCCCTTCTGTATGGATGTAGGCCAAATTGGCCAAACCACATAAATCTATTGTCTTGTGTTTGTTTGGGTGATGTTTTAATTTTAGTTTCTGCATAACACTTCTTTCTATCAATTATTAGAGTTTTTATTGTTTCAGTTAGAAGAAAGTTTGACTTGGTGGTTAATAAAATAGATTAAGTTTCTTTCTTAGATACTGAATGATTTTACTACAATTCTTTTTTATTCCTGAGAGGTTCAAAAATGGATTTAATTTTTACTTTTTTTACAACAGTTATAAATCTAAATTAGATTTGAAGTTAAAGTACTTGCGTTCTTTGTGAGTAAGAATCTTCAATTAATCTATTTTTCTGATCTGATTATTGTGTTGGGTAGATCTAGAACATTTTTTATATGGAATGAGTAAAATTATATCAGTCCAAATACAAACACAGCTACTTGATGAACAACATATGGGGGAAAAGAGTTAGGGTGCAGAAAATCTTATCACATAAGTATTGTCTGGTTTAGCATATTAATGCAGGTGATATATATATATATATATATGAAGTTAATTATATTATTTTTGTTTAAGGACTTTACCGGCGTTCAACTTCGCCGGAAGAGATGTCAGTATTAATTTGTTCTCCATAATTACTGTCAAGTAGCGTCATATCAAGTGCCAGCTTAGGTTTGCAAATATTCTCAACTCAATATTCTACTAGTGAACTTTGAAGCAAATTTCCACTATATTTTATTTTATTTTACCTGTCATTAAATAAAGTGTGAATAGGATCGCCAGTATAATTTTCAGGACGAAAGTTCATCGTTGGTAAATAATTAACGACTAGTTATACTGGCAATATTTTGGCTGAATCCGCTGGTAAAAATTTTCCTCTTACGTTTGTAATATGTACCGGCAGTTTTTCTGGTTTTGCTGCAGTGAAATATTGAAGGGGAGCCTTGGTGCAACGGTAAAAGTTGTCATCATGTGACCTTGAGGTAATGGGTTCAAGGTGTGGAAACAGCATCTTGCAAAATGCAAGGTAAGGCTGAGTACTTTAGGCCCTTGTAGTCCGCCCCTTCTCCGGACCCCACATAGACAGAAGCTTCGTGCACTGGAGCTGCCCTTTGTTGTAGTGAATTGTCATAATGATTAGACAACCCCAGTAGCCTAAAATATGTACTTTTGGGAGTTAACTCTAGATTGCTGTTTATACAAAGTTTTTAACCCATCTATTTTTTATGATCAAAAGTACATCTTTTAGATGCGATATTCATCAAATCAGCTTACGTGTTGAACTACTAGTCCTCCAAAGCTGGAGCAATCAGATGAGTGCGTTAAATCATGTAAATATGGTTTCAAGCTTAGTACAAAATAATGGTATCAATCTTTTATAACTACTAGAGCCAAAATTTTTAATATTGGCTCACTTTGTCGCTCATAACGCCCATAGATACGAAGAATAGAGTTGTCATGGCGTGACCTTGAGGTCACGGTTGAAAAAATTCAAGATAAGACTGTATAGTATTGACCCTTGTGGTCTACCCCTTCCCATATTTTGAAAATGTAGGAGCTCCGTGCACTAAGCTGCCCTTTATATCGCTTCTAGATATCTTAACACCATCTTCAATTTCCTTATGACCCCGGCCGTTTTGGCCTTTACTCTGTTCCATGGTTTGGATCGTCAAAAGCTGATAGAGCCCCACTTGTACTTCCAGCCGCCCCCCACTAGAGCTGTACTAAATGGTTGGTTGTATAGTTATCTTTGGAAATGTTGTTTTCACATATTTCTTCACCAGCCATGCAGGGCAGCTCTGTTGCATGAAGGTCTTGCCTATGCGGAATCTGGGGAAGGGGAGGACCACAATAGTCTAGCTACTTGCTTGATGTTCCAACATACATTTACCATTTACTTAGGGTGTTTATGCAAGGCCATCAATCTGTCATAGTCTGGCATGTGTTGGTTTAGATTGGATGAACAGATTTCATGCTTGATTAATGGGCAAGATAATCTTAGAACAATGAGATCTGGCTTTTCACCGCAATGGCATAAGAAAGGGCTTTTTTTATCGCAGGTGCAAGTCACCCGGTGGTTTAGGATTATCTATAAAAACCTGCTTGCCTAAGGGCAGCCCCGGTACATGAAGCTCCAGCCTATGTGGTGTTTAGGAAAGGGGCAGACCACAAGGGCTTAAAGTACACAGCCTTACCTTGCATTTTGCAAGAAGCTATTTCCACGCCTTGAACCTGTGATCTCAAGGTCACTTGACGACAACTTTTACCGTTGCGCCAAAGCTCCCCTTCAAAAACCCAGTTGCCTACTGATAAATAAACAAGTAGATCATAGCACTTTGGCTCCTTGCAGCTTGATTTGCAAGGATTGCTAATATGATTTACCAAATTATGCCAGATTATAGTATATTTTTAGATAAGGACAGCTCCGGTGCACAAAGCTCCTGCATATGCAGGGTACAGGGAAGGGATGGACTAGAAGATTCTATAGTATACAGCCTTATCTTGTACTTTTATAGGAGGCTGTTTTCACGCATTGAACCTGTAAACTCAAGGTCACACGACAACACCTTTACTATTGTGCCAAGGTTGTTTTCAGATAATCCCATAATTGGATAATATAATCCTTGTGTTTGTAGATCTAGCCTGTTCAATTTATTTGGCCCCATACCAGAACTCAAAATCCATGGCAATTCGATGATTCTAACCGCTATTGTTTTCAGTATTTAAGAATCAATGGTCATGATTTTCAACCCAAACAAAGTTGACTAACATCAAGGTTCAGGGTTAGAGTTAGGGTTAGGGTTACTAAAGGTGCTACTTGGGGTTGGGTCTAGGATGAATAGGTGTAATTGATGTGACAGCTCACCATTTCAAGAGCACAGATCAAAGGATTATCATCATCTGCCGCGCAAGATCTTCCAAATCAAAGTCCATCAGCGGGTGCAATTGAACATGTGGTCCCACTTGTACCTTTTTAAGTTAAATGACCACAATGCCCTGAGACACCTTTTACCCCTTTTACCTCACAAAATCCCCATTGTTAGGGGCATTTTAGTCAATTCAAAGATTCAAGACCGTTAAGTTTAAGCACCACCCGCCAAACAAACTACTTTTTAAATGAAAATGAGGACTCGACCACAGTAGAATGAGAACCCACCACCAAATAACCCTTTCACTAAGATTTCATTGCAGAAATTACCTCAGATTTTTTGCTTCCATCTACACTCTTCCTGCACCACAAAACCCGTTTCTCCCTACCCCAGAAACCCATAGAAACAAGCACGATTTTGCCAAGCTTTTGCAGTCATGCATTTCTCAAAAGCCCAATTTGAAATCGTGCTTTTCAAATAAATCCCGTTTCAATTGCAGAGAAGTTCATGGCCAGATTATTGTTCATGGATTTCAATTCGATATCTACATAAACAATATTCTTCTCAATGTGTACTCCAAAACTTGTTCTCTTTATGAAGCACGAAAACTGTTTGATTCTATGTCTGAAAGGAATTTTATTACTTGGTCTTCAATAATTTCAACGTATGCCCAACATGGTAATGGAGAAGAGGCATTGGTACTATTTTCATGTTTCCGGAGATGTACCTCTGAGAACCCAAATGAATTCATATTGGCTAGTGTTTTGCAGGCTTGCACGCAACTAGGGTCTGTTGATCGAGCTGCCCAAGTACATGATTTAGTTGTTAAGGTAGGTTTTGGTTCTGATGTCTTTGTAGGGACTGCTTTAGTTGGTTTTTATTCGAAAAACGGCAATGTTAATGAAGCAAGGCTGGTTTTTGATGAACTACCTGTGAAGAGTGCAGTTACATGGACTACTATCATTACTTGTTACTCACAGTGTGGAAAGAGTGACACTTCCCTGCAATTGTTTCAGGAAATGAGGAAGACTGATGTTCAGCCAGATAGGTATGTTCTTTCAAGTGTGATGAGTGCATGCTCAATGATAGAGTTTCTCGAAGGTGGGAAGCAAATCCATGGTTACGTATTAAGAACCGTAACTGAAATGGATGTATCTGTGAACAATGTGCTTATAGATTTCTATTCAAAGTGCCGCAGGGTAAGAATTGCACGTAGGGTATTTGATAAGATGGTCTCTAGAAATGTTGTGTCATGGACAACAATGATTGCTGGTTACATGCAAAATGCATTTGATAAGGATGCAATGGACTTGTTTTCAGAAATGAGCCAACAAGGATGGTTACCAGATAGGTTTACTTGCACTACTATTCTAAGTTCATGTGGTTCTCTAGGAGCCTTGGAACAAGGGAAACAGGTGCATTCTTATGCTATCAAAGCAAATCTTGACTCCGATGAGTTTGTAAAGAATGGCCTTATTGACATGTATGCTAAATGTAAATCATTGCTTGATGCTAGAAATGCTTTCAATCTTATTGTTGAACACAATGTGATTTCTTACAATGCCATGATCGAAGGATATGCAAGGCATGATGAGCTCTCAGAAGCACTAAATCTTTTCAGTAGGATGAGGTTTAAATCTTTCTCTCCAAGCCTTCTGACTTTTGTTAGCCTTCTTGGGGTTGCAGCATCACTATCAGCTGTGGAATTGAGCAAGCAAATCCATGGTCTTATCATTAAAGTTGGTGTTTCCTTGGATATTTTTGCCGGTAGCACTCTGGTTGATGTGTATTCCAAGTGTTCATGTGTTGATGATGCAAGAATTGTATTTGAAGAGATGAATGATCGAGATGTAGTAGTATGGAATGCCATGATTTTTGGGCACACCCAGAATGGCCAAGGTGAGGATGCGCTAAAACTTTTCCTGGAAATGCAGCATGTGAGAATGAAACCCAATGAATTTACCTTTGTAGCTCTAGTTACATCTGCTAGTAACCTAGCCAGTCTGATCCATGGTTTACAGTTCCATAACCAGATTATGAAAACGGGGTTTGACTCAGAACCTTATGTTTCAAATTCACTTATGGATATGTATGCCAAATGCGGGAGCATAGAAGAGGCCAGAAAATTGTTTGACGTCATGAATGGAAGAGATGTTGTCTGCTGGAACTCCATGATCTCAAGGTATGCACAACATGGGCATGCAGAAGAAGCTCTAAAAACGTTTGAGCAGATGCAAAGTGAGGACATAGAACCCAACTATGTCACATTTGTCGGTGTGCTTTCAGCATGTAGCCATGTAGGGCTTGTTCAGAAGGGACTAATGCACTTCAATTCGATGAAGTATGATTTTGGCATTGAACCAGGGATGGAACATTATGCTTGTGTAGTTTCTCTTTTGGGGAGATCTGGGAATTTACATCTGGCAAAGGAGTTTATACAGCAGATGCCAATTGAACCAGCTGCAATTGTATGGAGGAGCTTCCTAGGAGCATGTAGAATAGTTGGTAACGTTGATTTGGGAAAGTATGCAGCTCAAAAGGCAATCTCACTTGATCCAGAAGATAGTGGATCGTATGTTTTATTGTCCAATATTTTTGCAGCCAAGGGTATGTGGGCAGATGTGGAGAAGGTGAGGAAAGTAATGAATAGCAGTCGAGTGGTGAAGGAACCAGGACATAGTTGGCTCGAAGTAGAGGGTGAGGCTCATGTGTTTATTGTGAGAGACAAAACACATAGCCAGTCTGATTTGATTTATTCGGTGTTGGCCAGATTGACACAGCAGATTAGAGAGATTGGATATGTACCTGACACTGCTACAGTTTTGATCAATGACTGAGAGAAAAAATAGGTTACTTCTGAGGAACTCTAATTAGGAAATTTAGCTGGTTTATGCATGCGTTGACAAATTTGACAAATCTCTTCTGCTTCAAATGAAGCAACAATTAGGGACCAAGCAACCTGAACATTTTAAGCCAATGGATTTCGTGCTAGTGGGCATCACTCTTCTGAATCACAATTGGAAAGTGAATGAAGATTGTAATCTGAATAGAACACTCAACACCCATCCTTCTGGATGTGCTTAGATCAAGGCAACTTATTAGTGCGAAGGAAGCTCAAAAGAATAGTGGAATCTGAAACTCGTCAAAATAGGAGGCAAGGCACTTTGTTTAGTCTTGCTTGTTCTATCCTTACTTGGTCCATATGGAAAAATTGGAACTCCTTGGTTCATTCCAACCGTTTAAATCTGATGAGATTTGGCAAGCTGTCCGATCTCTTTCCCAATAGATAGCAAAAACTGGGCAGAGATCTTATAAATTTCAGCTTTCCACTTCAAAGGGAGAATTAGAGGATGCTGAAAGTAGCAAAGAGGGTGCTCCACCAGTTTTCCTCAGCAACTTTTCCTAGAACTATATAGTGTTATCTTTACTTCCCTTGAATATATTTCACTTAAAAAAAAAGAAAAAAAGTAATGTTTTGGGGAGGAATTTTTCATATTTGTAATAAAAGTTTTACCTTGCATGAAAAAATGGACGTGTTAACCTTCATCTCCTCTTGAGAGTGTATACTTACCGAAACTCGATTAGCAAGTATCTTTACTAATTAATGACCTTATAGAAAAATGCTCAAATTATAAATTCTTTAGAACTCCCTACTTTTACCATGTTGGAACTCACCCTTAGTTGATCAGACAAGTCCACCTAAAAAAAGCACACTTTTTTAGATTTCAAACTCATCCAATCCATGTTATTTTAGGATTAATAGTCATTCACAGTCAACAAAAAATTAGATGAACCAACGTTGGGGCTGCCACTATAAGAGCAAGGAGTGGCACCAACTTATGTCTTTGTCTCACATGACTCTAGCATTCCTTAATCATAAGTAGGATATCATTACTAATGTCTCACTTTTATCATAGTTAGAGACTTGTGCTTCCCAGCAATGGGACCAACCTGCAGGGTAATCAGAATCACTCATCTAATCAACTGTAGTCCTATATTGAGATCGCATGTTTGATGAATACCCACAAAGATCGATTGCCCGCGCATTTCATTCCTGCAATCATTCTTAATAAGTCCCCACAGACAGTCAAAAAGAGTCATCTCAATCAACCACTTAGTGGGCCCTCTCATCAACGGCTAAGATCACCATTCGTTCAACATTTAGTGGTACTTTCTAGTACCGAGGGTATTCCTGTAATTTCGGAACCCCTATATGTGGTTTCTCCTCTTCTATTTTCCAGTCATCGAAGGCTTCGTCTCCTGCTAGTTCCTTCTCTGCAGCAATGAAGACCGTTATGCAGAAAATCAAAGATATCGAAGATTAGGTATTCATCTCCTCCTTCTTCTTCGTGCTAGTCCAGTAATCCTAATCCATGTTTTTCTCGAAAATCTTCGCTTTCTTTGCTTCCGCAATTTTTTCATTTTCTCTTGCCGCCGAAAACTGCAATTCTGCATATCTGTTTATGATGATTTTAAGTTCGGTTTTTCATTGAATTTCCTTGAGAAATCCATATGATTTTATGTTTCATTCTGTACATTTCGTCGATAAATTGAACCTCTTCGCCAGTGTCAGCTCGAGAATTCTTCATCTCAAGGAACTTTTGTTGAATTGTAATGGATTTTTCTTCGAGGTGTATAATCGAGAAAAAAATAATGCTTTTTCTTGTTTTTTTGAATTTTCATTTATGTCTGATTTGTGGGTTTGACAGAATAGCTTGGGGTTTTAGTTATTTACTTGTCGATTATTTTATCTAGAGATGTTGGTCCCTTATGTTATGGGTTTCCCTCTGATTTTAGTGTATTCCTTGGTACCGGTACTGCGTCAGTGTCCTTTTGTAATCTGAACTTAATGTTTTCACAGTAAATATTACCGCACTTTCTGTAACTTAATAACATATTTGGTCTGTCAGTGTTTTTGTTTCATATCCTGCATAAATTGGTGGCTTCCCCACTGTCACAACGTGTAATTTGATGAACTATGTACGTGGATATTTATGGGTTACTTAGAATGCCTCTCTTAATTTGCTATACTGGGATCCTTCTGCCAGGGATCCATAAATCTGTATGGATCTTTGAATTGTTCCTCTTTCGAAGATGCTTTGTGAAGGATTCACTTTCGGTTACCAATCTAATTGTGCATGTAAAAAGTTTGACCTTGTTATATTGCCAATTGGCATGTTACTCAGAGTCGCCATACATTAGAACATTAACAGGAATTCTTGTGTACCACAGATGGCAAGGATGCAGAAAAACAAAGCTACTGCACATCACCTTGGTTTGCTTAAGGTGCGTCAGTTGTTTACAAGTTATGCATTATCTTAATAAATGGTTTCAGTTCTCGCTTACATGTTCACCAGTCCCTTGAACTTGTGAATGTCTTCTTCCCATGACTCTTGTGTTAAATTTTATAAGTACATTCTTAATGATTCATTTTCTGCCGGTTATCAAATAGTCATCATTGCTTATCTTGTCTCTTGCAAAGTGCTATTGAATAATTTATTGGTTATGTCATGTGTCTAGAAAAGGGTTATAGGAAGTTCATCTATATTGGAAATTGTCAATTATATTTACTAGTAAAGGATTAAAACGTCTCTTTTGTAGAAGCATTTGGAGCTTTTGCCACATTTCTGAATTGGTCTTTTGGACAAAATTGCTTGGTTAAACAAAAACTATACTTCTTGCCAATTAGATTTGCTCTGCACCTGGGCATTGGTACATTTAGTTGAGAAGAGAAGAATGGAGATCTCTAGCAGCTTCTTCTAGCAATCATTAAGTATGTTAAAGAGAGAAGAAGCACACCAGTTGGAGTAAAAAGAACATTTGCTGATAGCATCTTGGCTTCTGGATCTCTGGGGACCGTACTGATTACTGAAGTATTGATGTCCTGAAATAGGAATTGATGCACATGGTTCCTGACATGCCTTCTCGATATCCATATTGTTCCTCACATTTGTTGAGATAACTTTTTGTCTAGGACTCATGTTTCTGAAGTTGAAGATGATCTATTAAATTGACTGTCCATTAAGTTATATTACAGAAAAGAGGGAGAAAGGTGGTGTTCTGTGATATTTATAAGGAGATCTGGTAGTGTGATTAAGTGCATCTTCCATCAAATATCAGGTGATTTATTGTTCCCTCTTAAATATAAGTTACACAATTTTCTCCTTTTGTGCATTATGCTGATGCTGTAGAAAATGTGTTATATTTTATTTTGAGCCCATGAACATATTCTTGGGGTATTAATTTTAAGTTCCTACAGTTTATCTTGAAGCGTCTTAAGTCTTCTTAAGTTAAGCCTACAAAACATAAGTCTGACATGGATACTTGATGTAAATTCATACTTAAGCTTTCAGCGCATAGAACAAAATCTAAAAGGGCATAGATCTAGGGAAAATAAGTCAACGTCCATTACAGATTTACAGTCCTTTTATATTACGTTCTATATGTCGTCATCATCATCATCATCAAGACCTTATCCCAATTAGGGGTCGGCCACATGAATCTTATTCCTCCATTCCACTCTATTAAATACCATGTCTTCATTTAGTCCCAAAGTTTTTAAATCTTTCATCACCACTTCTATCCACGTTCTTTTGGGCCTTCCCCTTGCCCTTTTAAAACTTTCTACTTGTATTGCCTCACTTCTTCTAACCAGGGCCGTTGTTGGTCTCCTTTGAACATGTCCAAACCATCTAAGTCTAGTCTCCCTCATCTTATTACCTATTAGTGCTATCCCTAAATTTTCTCGAATATTTTCATTTTGAATTCTATCTTTTCTTGTCTTACCACTCATCCATCTCAACATCCTCATTTCTGCGACGCTCATCCTATGAGTATGATGTTCCTTAACTGCCCAACATTCTGATCCATAGAGCATGGTCGGCCTTATGGCCATCCTATAGAATTTTCCTTTTAGTGTGAGTGGCACCCATCAATCACACAAAACTCCAGATGCACATCTCCATTTGTTCTAACCCGCTTGAATTCTCTGGATAACCTCCCTCTCAATCTCTCCACTCTCATGAATTATTGATCCTAAGTATCGAAAGTGGTCTTTGATAGGGACTTCTTGGTTATCAATCTTGACTGGTATTCTGCTCCTACTCTTCTTGCTAAAATTACATTCCATATATTCTGTCTTAGTTCGACTAATTTTAAATCCTTCAAATTCTAATGCTTCTCTCCATAATTCTAGTTTTATGTTTACACCCTCCCTTGTCTCATCAAGTACGACTATATCATCTGCAAATAACATGCACCAGGGAATCTCCTCGTGTAGATGTTTTGTTAGCTTATCCATAACCAATGTGAAAAGGTATGGACTTAATGCCGATCCTTGGTGCAATCCTATAGTGATAGGAAAATTACTAGTCACACCACTAGTGGTCTTAACATTTGTTACCGCTCCCTCATACATATCTTTAATTATATCTATATATCCTTGCAAAACCCCTTTACCACCCAACACTCTCCATATTAACTCTCTAGGGACTTTATCATAAGCTTTCTCTAAATTAATAAAGACCATGTGGAGGTCTTTCCTCCTTTCCCTATATTTCTCTACTAATTGTCTTAATAAGAAAATAGCCTCCATGGTAGACCTCCCAGGCATGAAACCAAACTGATTCTCTGATACACTTGTTTCATGACGTTGACCTCTTCTCAATCACTCTTTCAAAAAGTTTCATAGTGTGGCTCATAAGTTTGATCCCTCTATAATTAGTGCAGCTCTGTATGTCTCCTTTATTCTTATAAATTGGTACAATAGAACTTTTCCTCCACTCATCAAGCATTTTCTTTGATTTTATAATCTTGTTAAACAACTTGGTCAACCAAACTACCCCAATGTCTCCCATATGCTTCCAATCCTCTATCGTATACCATCAGGGCCCCATGGCCTTTCTTGATTTCATCTTTTCAAGGCCTCCTTTTACTTGTGTATTCTAATCCTACGTTCATACCTATAATATCCAGTGTTATTTTGATTTATAGTATTTTCAATCCCTATATTCTCAGGGCCATTGTCATTTAACAATTTTTGAAAGTATGTTTCCCACCTTTGTTTGATCTCATCATCTTTGACTAATTCCCTTTGATCATCACATCTTATACACCTAACATGATCTAAGTCCTTACCCTTCTGTTCTCTTACTTTTGCAAGTTTAAACACATCTTTCTCACCTTCTCTTGTTCCTAATCTATTGTAGAGCTCATCATATGCTTTAAGTTTAGCCTCACTTACTATTCTCTTAGCAATGTTTTTAGCATTCTTATATTGCTCATAGTTTTCATTATTTCTAATCTTCTGACATGCTTTAAAATGCATCCGTTTTTCTTTAATAACTTTTTGAACTGTTTCACTCCACCACCATGTTTCCTTTGCTAATACCCTTTTACCTTTAGATACTCCTAAGACATCTTTTGCCACTTTCTTAATGCACTTACCATATTAAACCACATAGTATTTACTTCTGTTTCATAGTTCCACTTTCCTTCTACCATCAACTTATTTTTGAAGGAGGTTATTTTCTCTCCTTTTAAGTTCTACCACTTAGTTTTTGGGTGTGTATTAAGTTTAGTTCTTTTACTCCATCTTTTAATATGGATATCCATAACCATTAACCTATGTCAGGAGGTCAAACTCTCACCAGGGTATCACCTTACAATCCTTACATATAGATTGTTCATTATTCCTAAGTAGAAAAAAGTCTATTTGACTTTTATGAAGTCCACTTTTAAAGGTTATTAAATGTTCATCCCTCTTTTTAAAGAGTGTATTTGCAATGGATAGGTTATATGACAAAGCAAAATCGAGGATATTCTCCCCCATCTCATTTCGTTCACCTATACCATATCCACCGTGTATTCTATCATATCCTTCCTTATCTTTTCCTACATGGCCGTTTAAGTCTGCACCTATAAATATCCGCTCAGTGTTGGGAATTTCTTACATGACTCCCTCCATATCTTCCCAAAACTGTTTCTTGATTATCTCTTGTAACCCTACTTGTGGTGCGTATGCACTTATAACATTTATAATTTGCTCTCCTAAAACAATTTTTAGTATTATAATTATATTGTTGATTCTTTTAACATCCACAACTTTATTCTTTAATTCCTTATCCACTATTATTCTTACGTCATTTTTGTTATTTTCCTTTCCTACGTACCATAATTTATACCCATATATTTCTCTTGCTTTAGCCCCTTTCCACTTGGTTTCTTGGATACAAGCGATGTTGACTCTCCTACGTTTCATCGCGTCTACTAACTCCAAACTCTTGCCAGTTAATGTCTGTTGGGCCAGGAAGAAATGAAACTTGATAATAAGCAGTGTTCAGAAAGAATTGGAGCTCAATTTATTGATGAAGTGGATGAATTACAGGGAACCTTACAATCAATCAAGCAAAACAAAGACTACTGGAACTAGTGGGAAGTAGGAACCTCAGTTCCTCCTCTGCACTTCCCACTCCCTTTTACTTCCTTCCTTTTCTTCCTCTCCCCTTCCCTCCCTCTTCACCTCCTTTTATCTTTTCTTTTTCCTTCCATTCCCGTCCCCTTACAGAATACCGGATATCCGTATATCCTAACTTTTAACAGATCGGATATCCGTATATCCTAACCGACTTCCCGACTTGGTTGTTAACCCGACTATATCACAACTAATTATATCCTAACCAACTACCCGGATCATCTTCGGAGAAATCTTTTGCCAACAAGTGAATTTCTGTTTCCTTGCAATTATATCTTCTTTCTGGAATACGTGTGGTGTATGGGAGGTCTAACATTACCCCCCCCCCCAAGTAGGTTCACCTTGTCCTCAAGGTGAAAGGAGGGAAATTGAGTGTCCAAATCCTCATAGAGCTCCCATGTGCTATCACACTCAGGTAGGTTTTTCCATTTCACCAAAACTTCGGTGCATCCATTTGGCAATGACCTGATTTCCTGGACGAGTCGATATAGGACAAGTTCCATTTCCTCAGTGAGTCCAGGAGGTAGGGGTTGAGATTGGGCTGAATTGGACAGGGCAGCCTTTAGTTGGGAGACGTGGAAAACAGGATGGATCCGGGTGGTGGAGGGTAAATCAAGGCGGTAGGCTACTGCGCCAATGCGCTCCAAAATAGTGTAGGGGCCGTAAAACCAGGGCTAAGTTTTTCATTGGGTCGTTTAGCTAGTTTCTTGAACTTAAAGGGCCGAGTTTCAAAAAACTCGTCCCTACCTCGGGAACCGGGATGTCCCCGTGGCCTTTATCTCGCTGGGATTTCATTCTCGACTCGGGCTTTTAGAAGATTACTTTTCGGTTCTTGTAAAATTGTATTCCTATCGGTGAAGTTGCCCGTTGACTTCCTCCACGTCTGACCCTGCATTCGAGAGCCGTAACACAGTAGGAGGATCACGCCCATAAAGTGCTTTAAAAGGGGTCATGCCGGCGAAAGCACCTTGGAATGTAGTATTATACTGGAATTCAGCCCAAGGAATCCACTTGGGGCCGCAGCTTAGGATGGTGGTAGGTGAAGCGGCGCAAATAGGTTTCGAGACAAATGCTGACGACTTCCATTTGGCCATCCGTTTGAGGATGGTGGCGATCATCTTTAACTCGGGCCCCTGCCATTTTGAATAGTTCAGCCCAAAATTGGCTAATAAAGAGACGGCCCCTCGTCGGACAATGGATCGCGGGTAACCGTGTAACCGTACTATGTCCTTGATAAAAAGAGCAGCCACCTCTTGAGCAGAAAACGGATGGCCCAAGGCAAGGAAATGGCAGTATTTGGAAAGACGGTCTACTACCACCAGAATAGTATCCAGCCCCTTAGATTTGGGTAAGCCGCCAATAAAGTCCATAGAAATGTCATCCCAAACTTGTTCGGGAATGGGTAAAGGCTGAAGAAGACCTCCAGGTTTAAGAGCTTGGTATTTATTCCGTTGGCATACCTCACAAGAAGCCACAAATTGCTGCACATCCTTTCGCATTCCCTTCCAAGAGACCACATTAGACAGCCTTTTGAATGTCCTAAAGGTCCCTGAATGTCCACCTGCTGGAGTGGAGTGAAATTCCCTGAGTAGGATGGGAATTCGAACAGAAGTTTTAGGGATAGTGAGTCTATCATAGAAGAGCAAGTGGCCATGACGCAGAGAGAATCCTTTGTGATGGTTCAGGCCAGCCAATAAGTCCTGGAGGATGGGGCCTAAAGTCCCATCGAGTCTGATCTCCTCTTGTAAAGCTTGTAAGGCTGAATGCTGGACTACTGAAAGAGCAATGAAAGGAGAAGGGTGCATCAGGTCTGATGCATGCTCAGGGGCAGAAGTGTTGTGTGCATCAGTGAAGCCTTTGTTATCTATTCTCGGAGAGGGCATCGCTGCCCGATTATGCTTGCCTGGTTTGTAGTGAATGTCAAAGTTGAAACCCGGTAATTTGATTAGCCACTTCGCCGCTCACCGCTAAGGACGTTCGGTGCGGTGAGGGAATTGGAGGCTCTTTTTGATCTGTTAAGATAGTGAACTTCTGGCCTACCAAGTAATGGCGCCACTTCTGAACAGAGAGACCAACTGCCATAAGTTCCCTTTCATATACCGATTTGAATTTGAGCACGGGAGAGAGTGATTGGCTGAAGAAGGCAATTGGCCTTCCCTCTTGCATGAGAATCGCTCCAATGCCTTTACCCGACGCATTAGTCTCCAAAATGAATGGCTTGTTAAAGTTGGGAATACTAGTACGGCACCGTCATGGTGTGCTTTAAGTTGTTGAAGGCTTGTTGTGCCTCCATCGACCAATGGAAGCTATCTTTTCGAGAAGATTGGTCGTGGTGCAAGAATAATGCCATAGTTTTGTACAAATTTGCAATAGTATCTTGGTGAGGCCCAAAAAAGCCCCTTAATGCTGTAATATCTTGTGGAGTAGGCCAATGGAGCATACGGTGCCTATCTTTGAGTTATCACGCGACTCCATCCGCCGAGATTATATGGCCTAAATATTCCAATTGAGATTGTGCAAAGCAAGACTTCTTTTTGTTAACAACTAAGTTATGAGAGGCCAACAATTTCGGTACCATTTCCGCATGCAGTAAATGTAGGTGTATATCAGGACTGTATACAAGTATGTCACCAAAGAACACCAGGACGAATTTACGGAGATAGTGGCAGAAGATGTCGTTCATAAGAGCCTCGAAAAGTGGAGGGTGCATTGGTCGTAGAAGGGCATGACCAAAAACTCGTAGTGGCCCTCATGCGTCCTAAACGCCGTCTTGGGAACATCCTCTTTCTTGATGCGAATTTGATATTAGCCGGATTGAAGATCCGGTTTAGAGAAAACGATGGCTCCACCTGGTTCGTCCAATAATTCATCAATTGTTGGGATGGGAAATTTATCCGGAACGGTGATCTTGTTAAGGGCGCGGTAATCCACGCAAAACGCCAACCTCCATCTTTCTTCTTAACTAAGAGTACTGGCCGGAATAGGGACTAGTGCTGGCCTGAATGATGCCCGCCTCCCACAATTGTTTGATGATCCGCTCAATCTCGTTCTTTTGGCAGTGTGGATAACGGTATGGCCTGATATTAGGTGGTGTTGTATGGTCCGGGACCACGATGGCATGATCTTGTGGTCGGTTAATGTGCAATTTCAATGGCTGATCAAAGAGATGGGCATACTGGTCTAGTAGAAGTTTTAGACGGGGTTGGTCCGAAGGTGGTGGTTGCGTGTCCAGTTCTAGCTGAAGGCCTTGATACTCAACCATGTAGCTTGCACCGGAGTAGGGGATGGCACGTTGTAGTGCTTTGAAGGATAAGAGTGATCTGGACAGGGATGGGTCGCCCTTAAGAGTAACCCTCTGGCCCTGCACGACGAACTCCATGGTGAGCTCGAGGTAGTTGGCCAAAACGTTGCCAAGAGTACGCAGCCATGCCATGCCAAGAACCATGTCTGTTCCGCTCAGTTCGAAGGGATGGAAATGGTGTTTGATGACCAACCCAGGAAGGCGCAGGACTAGGTTGCGGCATACCCCTGAACCACGAATGCAAAATCCATCTCCCACCTGTACTCCGAACGACCGAGTGTTGGTGATCAGAAGGTGCAAGTCGTCAACCAATCTCCGGGATATAAAATTATGGGAAGCCCCCGTGTCAACAAGGACCACCACTTCCCTGTATTCCAGAAGCCCACGTAATTTCATAACGTTGGCGACCGACATCCCCACTAGAGCTTGCATGGATAGCTCAAGTCGGGTCGTTTCCTCCTCGCACTGGCCTTCATCGTCGGGGTTCTGGGTGTCCCGATCTTTCCCTTCGTCGCCATCCTCGCCTAAAAGAAGGACCTGCAACTGGCGATTCTTGCATCGATGCCCCGGAGAAAACTTTTCGTCGCATCGAAAGCAAAGCCCCATAGCCCGTCTCGTCAAGTTCTTTCTCTGTAAGTCGCCGGAAAGTGTCCCGCCGGGCCGGGGAAGGTTCTCCCATGCGGGATGGCCGTCTCCCCGAAACCCTAGCTCCTTCATCGTCTCCAGAGAGCGGGCGTAGGTTTGCGTGGGAAAATTACGAAATTGCCCTTGTGGGCTAGTTTCAACGGCAGGGCCCTTTTGGGAAGGCCCATGACCCCACGATGTTCGAGGTCCAAGTCCACTCTTGTTCCCTTGGGCTCGTACTGCTCAAGGGCTTCATTTTTTCCTCGATCTTCCGGGGCCAGGTCCATAAGCCCGCTAGCGAAGCGGCCGAACATCTTCACCTCACCTTTAACTCCTCCCTTAGCCCATTTAGAAAAGCCCCCTCGGCGGGTCGTCGGGGCGTATCCACCAGGGGTCCCGAGCATCGGCTCAAAATCTCGTCGGTAGTGGCTGACGGAGACAACTCCGCCGGAGTGACAACAGGGGCCTCGTAGTCGTGCCGTCCGACCGTGCGATGGCTCTAACTCGTGGAGAAGGGCGTCCGGAAAATCTGCCAAGAATGGACGGCCGATCGGGCGTCGCCCGAGAGAAACCAAGTGGAGGGCTTCTCCTCCAAACACACAGACGCCGCCGTCACCTTCTCCCCTTCCGGGAGTCGGTTTAACTGGAAATACCGCTCAGCTTGACAAAGCTAGCCATGAGGGTCGTTGCCGTTGAAGATTGGGAGGTCCAGGCGTCTGGGTTCGAGCCTCGGGATCTCCGGCATCACCGGCGGGACACGGGTTATCCCCACCCGATGACTCCCCTGTCTCCTGCTTGCCGTCCTCTATCCCTGCCTTGATTCAAGGGCGTTTCTTCCCCACCCTGCTTCTGTCTCATCCAAGCCCGGATCTCCATCAGGTACTCTCCTATAGCTGCGACGTTGGTTTGCAATCTTCCTAGTTCTTCTTTCATGCTGCCTACTTCCGATCTCACATTCTCTAAATCTTTTTCCATGTTCTGTGCTTTTTCTGATCTGGTTCTTACCATGTCCCACGAATGAAACCATGCTCTGATACCATTGTTGGGCCAGGAAGAAATGAAACTTGATAATAAGCAGTGTTCAGAAAGAACTGGAGCTCAATTTATTGATGAAGTGGATGAATTACAGGGAACCTTACAATCAATCAAGCAAAACAAAGACTACTGGAACTAGTGGGAAGTAGGAACCTCAGTTCCTCCTCTGCACTTCCCACTCCCTTTTACTTCCTTCCTTTTCTTCCTCTCCCCTTCCCTCCCTCTTCACCTCCTTTTATCTTTTCTTTTTCCTTCCATTCCCGTCCCCTTCTGTAACCCCGGATATCCGTATATCCTAACTTTTAACAGATTTGGATATCTGTATATCCTAACTGACTTCCTGACTTGGTTGTTAACTGACTATATCACAACTAATTATATCCTAACCAACTACTACCCTGGATCATCTTCTGGAGAAATCTTTTGCCAACAAGTGAATTTCTGTTTCCTTGCAATTATATCTTCTTTCTGGAATACGTGTGGTGTATGGGAGGTCTAACAGTGTCCCTATATTCCATGTGGGCATATGAATCTTATGTTCCGGTGATACCCTATTTACTATTGCCTTTCTTGACCTCCATGGTATGAACCCATGTCCACTTTTCACTGCACAGGTTCTCGATGCAAAGACGTCGCTTGCGAGGGGACGATCTAGCAGCCCTTGCCCATTTTTCACTACACCCGGGATCCGATGTAGCACGTTGCTTCTGGGAGAACGCCCTAGCAGCCCTTGCCTATTTTTCACCACACCCGGGATCTGATGCAACTCGTCGCTTATGGGGAACGCCCTAGCTTGAGGGAATGTCTGTTTTTGATTTATGTCATATTTGGGGTGCCGTATTTCTTAAAAGCTGAAGATGATTTTCATTTCTTCCTTACAAACTAATATACATTCATTTGCAAGTAAAAAAGAAATAACAAAACCATCTTCAGTTTCACCCTTGTCGGCTGGCTACCTGACACAAGGGTTGCCATATTTAAGAAGAGGGAGATGATTTTCATTTCTTTCTCACAAACTAATATACAAATGCATATTCATTTGTAAGAAAGAAATAACAAAATCATCTTCAACTTCTTCCCTGCCGACTAGCACCTAACACAGGACCCTCCTCCTTTTTCATTGGGGCTTGGGACCGTCATTGGCGGAGTTACGTTCTATATGTATTATTTCTTATTTGTTGAAATATTAGCGGCACATACTGGGGTTTAAGGTTCTCCTGTTGATCTCTTGGACTTCCACCATCTATTTTCGAGGACACTAAACTTAGAGACATTTCTGGAAGTGACATCTCAATAAAGTAACTGGTGTTAATGATTGAATAGTTAGTTCAGCAATTTTGAATTTTTTCTTTTATTTATTTATTTTTATGGAAAATCATGTTTTGTTATGCAACCTTATATCCTCTGTGCTTTGCCCCATTTGTTGACTGTTTACAATGTTGAAGTAGATGTTTAAAGTTTCAAATCTGCTGAACAGAACCAACTGCATTCTATTATTTTGGATGGTTCAAGGCTAAACTTGCGAAGCTGCGAAGGGAGCTCCTTGCCCCTCCTTCAAAAGGTGGTGTTGGGGGTGCTGGTGAAGGTTTTGATGTTACTAAAAGTGGCGATTCAAGAGTTGGGCTAGTAGGATTCCCTTCAGTAGGGAAATCAACCCTACTTAATAAGTTAACCGGTACTTTTTCAGAGGTACAGAACTCTTGCATATGACCTCCTGCTGCAAATTTCTAGCAGGATTTTCTATATTCTGGCTTGAAATTTCCTTTCTATTCATGTCAAAGAATCATTTAAATGCTACACCTTCAGTTCATGTCTTTTCTATTTTTCTTTTCTCATGTCTCTTAAGCAAAGACATTTATCTTCTTATGGAGCCACTTAGAGCTCACACTTCTGTTTGTAATTTCAATTACTAAGGAAAATTCAATTCTTTGCCTGACATTCCAACGCCTCTGGAAGCTCCAAACACTGATGGTTTTGAAGATAAGTTTCATCCTATCTATGTCAAGACTTAGGTTAGCAATCAGTATTTTCTACAGCTGAACCATCCTAGCTCATAGATAAACAAGCAACTGGTGGCTATATTACTTTGACAAAGAGAATGTAGGATATGGATAAGCTGAGAGGAATACCTTGAAGCATAAATCAAATTCGTCTCCTCTGTTATGCAAACAAGAGGGCTAAAAGCCTTGCCTACAAATGCTTAATGAAGGAAAATAGAGGGTGTGTTTCCTAATCTAACCAAAGGAAATTAAAGGGTTTCTCTTGGTACGAATTAGTAAGAATGGAGAAGTTTCAATGATCTTCACACCTAATCTATTTCCCTCATCTTAAATAAAACTAATTATCTCTCATAAAGTAGTTATATCTAGGATGTAAATTATTCAATCTTCTAGTTGAACATTTGAAGTGTGGATATGTTCTAGATGTGATACAATAACATGGTATATAAAACTATAAATAGCATCTGATGTATGGATGATAGTATTTACTTGTAGTACAACAAGACATTTTAGAATACTTTGTGGAAATACAGTACAAAGATATTCAGGTTCATAACGTATGGAGGGACCTTGTTCTCGGGCAGGGATGGGATCAAATTCTGAACAGAGGGACAGCATTACGAAGTTTTGTTGAGTTTTGCAAACAAACCACTGCATCACAATGCTAGTAGATTTTCATATCAGATAAGCTTGTTGCTAAATAGGATAAGTCCTTAAATTCTTCAGGCCTCCATCAGAGAACAAGTAGGTCTTGCTGCAAGAGACATGGGTGAAGTGATTCTTTACACAAATTCAAACAATTAAGTCACTGAAGTTTCTTCCTTATGAATTTCTTTCATATAATCTTTGTACTTAATGCCATCATTTCATGATTCTACACCTGGAACCTCATTGACAGTCTTTGGCATTTATAATCTGATATATGAAAGCTGGTTTTCATTTTCTATTTTCCTTAGTACCACTGACAAGGTTATATGCCAACTTCTTCCACATTCATTCTTCTACATGTTGCTTCATATGAATTTACCACACTAACTTGCATTCCTGGAGTGATCACATATAGAGGTGCCAAAATTCAGGTAATCTTTGCTTGATTTACTTGTTTCCATGTATATACTCTTGGGAAATTTAGATGCCTGTTTGTTTTTTAGTAATTCCCTTTTTCTCTTCTAATTATTCAGGTAAATATTTAATAATGTTTGATGTGTAAAACTAGCTGTTTTTTACATGAACTTCCCTCTTTGTTTCTTTTATATTTGTCTTTGGGGGGGAAGCTTTATTCAAACCGCAACTACAACACTTTTTACACACACCCACAAAAAGAATTACAGGCTCCTTGACCAAGATGGTCTTGATGGCAGTGCCAAACATATACATTGAGCTCAACCTAAAGACTTTACCTAGATGGGGAATGAGCCATGCTTCAGTATGGTGTTATCTGTCATTATGCATAAATTTTCTTGTGTTCCTTCTTCATTTTTTTGGTTATTTGGAATGCTATGTATTTTACTTCTAGAGAAGACAGTATAATTTATCTGGACATTCTAATTCATGTATCATTTACAGGTCTCTCAATTGTGTTGCTTTTCGCTTTCCTTCTTTATTATTTCTGCTTCTTATTTTCCTTTTCCTGTTGTTCTGCGATCATATATTGTTAGTTACATGTTTTGCTTACTGGATTTGGGCCCTTCTTTGGCAGCTATTGAATCTCCCTGGAATTATTGAAGGTGCAAAAGATGGGAAGGGTCAAGGACATCAGGTAAGGAATTGTTACAGTGTGATAGCTCATCATTTTCTTTTCAAATCTTTCTTGTTTCAGAACCATGCATCAAACTACTGTGATTACTTGCGGCCCTTTCACAATCGAGCTTGCATGTTTTTTTGTTCCAACCTTCAGATTCTTGTCTGCTCTGCTAAAATCTGCAAAAGTGAAAATTGGCCCGCTTACCATTATATCTGGGAAAACTGTGCATCCCTGTATTCTTTTAGCATGAAGGAAAAACTGCCTTATTATCATGAAGATACTGTTCAACTTTTTAGTTTGTATTCTGTTGATTTCATTTTCCTTTGTATTGATATCTGGCATTATTAAATGTGGCAAATAAATCATGGCATCTCTTCAGTAAATTGAGATGACTTGTGCGCATGGCATATTGGTACTATATTCCAGGTGATCAGTACTGCTAGGACATGCAATTGTATTCTAATTGTTCTGAATGCAATAAAACCAATAACTCGTAAGTGTCTGATTGAGAAAGAGCTTGAGGGATTTGGCATAAGGTACTTCAGGATAATACCTCTGTTCTAATTTTCTTCTGTTTCTGTGCTGTTCATTGTTTTAGAGGTCTTATTCAAACTGCATGGGAAGTCCCATTTACAGTTCTCCTGAGCTTAGAAAGATACTAATAGCAGGTTATTTCTCTTCCCAGTTGCCCTTTTATTCTGTACTTTTGGTGAAGGGTGAGAATCTGAGTTTGTATGAGTTCATGACATCATTTTCATGTAAATGACCGTACCAATATTAATTATAAGGACCCAGCAGCCAGCTTTGTGACACCATCTATTGCTGCATTGGCAAATATGATGAATATCCTTGTAGAATCTTCTAAAAAATCATTACTACAAGGCTCCTCGTAGTGCAAAAGAAGCACTTGCTGGCTTTGCATCAACAATTCGACAAAAATGTTAAAATTCATTGCATTTGTTTACTGGGAACTTTCATCAGTAAGCCATTTTTTATCATTTAAAAAGGAAAATACCATGTTATGTGATGCAAATGGTATCAAATTCTGAATCTGTACACGTACCAAATTTTATTTGCTGCCCCTGGAAAGTTCTAATTAAGTACCCTGGGTATTCTGTAGTAAATGTTTCACAAAGTATACTTCAAATTAATTAATCATCTAGTCTACTTTTCTGGTTTCTTCATGCAACAGGTTAAATAAGGAACCTCCTAATCTGACGTTTAGGAAGAAAGATAAGGTGGGATCAATTTCACATCAACAGTGACAAACACAAACCTGGACCTTGATACAGTGAAAGCAATCTGCAGCGAATATAGGATTCATAATGCTGACATATCTCTTAGATATGATGCAACTGCTGATGACCTCATTGATGTTATTGAAGGCAGCAGAGTATATATACCCTGCATCTATGTTGTCAACAAGATTGACCAGATAACACTTGAAGAGCTGGAGTTCCTGGATAAACTTCCTCACTACTGTCCTATTAGGTAATCTTTTGTTTGGTGGATTCCAGCTTTCTAAAATAATGGGTGCTCGTTATTAATTAGAGTTGGCTTGTTGTAGTTGTTTACTTCAAGTAGTTTCTTCTTGGTACCTGTTAACATGATTCTTATCACATCTGCTTTGTTAATGTTGTTATGATTGCCCCTCAACAGTGCTCACCTGGAATGGAACCTTGACGGCCTACTTGAAAAGATATGGGAATATCTTAATCTGACCCGCATGTACAAAAAGCCCAAGGGAATGAATCCAGACTACGAAGACCCTGTAATTCTGTCATCCAAGAAGAGGACTGTGGAAGACTTCTGTAAAAGAATCCACAAGGACATGCTTAAGCAGTTTAAATAGTGAGATCTAGCACACTGTGTCTCAGTCCTTATTGTTCTTAGCTTCCTAAAGTAACTATTACCAACTATGTTCTGTTCAAATTCCCAGTGCTTTGGTGTGGGGCTCAAGCGTGAAACATAAGCCTCAGAGAGTTGGCCGGGTTTGTCCATCCATTCTTAGTGCTGATTTCTATTCGGGTTTAACATTCCGTCATCCTTTTCCTTCATTTTGCTTGAGATCTGCCAAGCTAGACCTAGTGAGATAGCATATAAGAGGCGTTCTTACTGGTTAGTTTCGTTCTTGATGCTGCAGGAGCATGTGCTTGAAGATGAAGATGTGGTTCAGATCATAAAGAAGGTGTGATCGGAGGCGGAGGTATTGACCATGAATTCGGAGGCATTATTGACACAGAGAGATTGAATTTGGGAGAAACTTTCAGTATCATCATCATCATCAAGACCTTATCCCAATGGGGCTTTCAGTATGGGCACGGAATATGCAGAGTTCTATGAGGTAGATACCCAGCATCCAATCTAAGCAGGGAGAAGCGTCTATCTGTTTTCTGCTTTATCTTAAGACACCTTCATATGAACACTTAGCCAGCATTCTAAGTTGGTAGCTAAAATTGGTGGGACAATGTCATGTATAGTTAAGTGCTACTGCTGTGATATTAACCAAGATCCCTTGCTAAAATGTGATCATCCTACAGCTAATAATGTGCTGCTGATGGTGGTATTGTTGGATTTGTAGGAAAGAGATTGATATCATGAACTTCTAGGGCGGTCCAGTGATACGCCCGTTGTGAGTTGTCACGCCGTATTGCAGCGATAGGAGATGGTGTCTTCATAATCTGGGTTTTTCATGACCCTAGATCATATCATGGTAAAATGAATCAGATCATCGTAATCCTGCTGTGATCACCTTTGCTTGTATTGCTTTTGAAGTTGACACCTTAGCAACTATAAACTGATCACTGATCACATGGTCACCGTCAATTAACTGGAGCAACCTGACAAATTGGTAGGCAATCACCCACGTCGAATGATTTAAATCTACCACCTACTAGATATAACCGGAGAGGCCTTTGTTCTTCAATTTTTTTTTAGGGGAAATTTCTACATCCAGGCTCTTCTCGATCTTTAAATGTACAAGCAGTATGTGCACCAGTCATTTCCTACAAAGGGTTTCTGGCCTTGGTCAATGCAAATTTATAAATTTTATGACAATTTTGCACTTAGTAATAGAGATAATAAGTGTAGGTAAATAAATTCACTTTATTTCCTACTTTTCGGAACAATACCTATTTCAGCTTCTTCTTCTATGTCCGAGCCTCAATCAGGCAAATGCTTTGAAGACATCAAAACCCAGTTGCCGAGTTTGGCTGTAGGGAACACCGAACCCGTCTAGTGGTCTCATCTCTTCCCACATCCAATCAAATTTTACCGTAGTCTCAGAATGAAAGAGGAAAAAAAAGGTCTTAAAATCATCCACCAGTGCAGCATTTTGTGGATCAAGCCATCCACAGCCGTGCCTGTGCTTTCCAGGACCTTCCATCAACTCCAGCTGCAAGGTGAAGGACCACAATCTTGCCTATATGCGCATGTCTGTGGCTAGATGGACCAGTCGCGTGATTTAAGGCCTTCTAACTCGAGCCCAGGTCTAAGCCTCTACTTTTTAGTTGTTGCCATCGAGAAAGACTGGAAAGCAGAGAAAAAGTTTTGTTCCACTCCAACGTCTTCTTCCTTCAAGGGCGTCCATGATCATGTCCTTTAATGGCTGAAATTTGGATTCTAGCTCTTGGTTCTGCTCTAATTCTTTGGCATGTAAGGTGTTACCTTGCTTGAAGCTTGTTGACAAAGGAGTTAGTTCCTACGATGAGACAGCCCTGTTTCATCCAAATGGCAGCGACGGTGTCGAGCTGCGGTGGGCATTGTTTTGCTGGTTCTCCTTTGTGATTTGTATTTCAACAGTTTTCAACCTGTCGTGGCTGGCTTTCTCCTATAGATTTTCAGCGAGGTCAGTCATGCTGGAAATGAATTCTGCAGCGAATTCTGTGTTCATATCGACCCATACATGTGTAGGGTGCTGCAATCTCCCTTGCTCTAATGGAGAAAATCCGTCTTTAATGGTGTCTACTTAGTTGTCTTAGGCTTCTTAAGTCCTACCTCATTCCCCATTATTCTAGCCGTTCTCTTCAAGAAGTTGCTTGGTGTTGTTTATGAGCAAATTTTATCTAAATATACACCTAAATTCAAACCTCCAAATAGTTGAAACTAACCAACCTTTTGACCTCCCCATTTTTCCGAATAATACAGAAGTTCTTACACTTGGGCAGATTTACTAAATTAAATATGAGTTTATGAAATTCAACTCAAATTTGAAGAACATCTCAACCAGTATCAGTAAATCTAGTCAAAAGTGTAAATTAAGAGACCATATTCATATCTTGTAATTCTTTTTCCCGACTTTTTCCCTTCTTCTTTTTTTTCCAAATGTTTCGAATTTTGCAATTTCTTCGCTTGCCTACTTATTCCCGAATCCAAACTTTGTAATTACACCCATCAGTAATCCCGCCTGCTATAGATTGATAATGCCCAAAATTCAGTGCAACAGACACGTCTTGGGCTCTGATTCGTGACCTTCGAACAGACGCCAGCGCTCCATGGACCAATATCGATATAAACAATCAATAATAGATTGTAACTAAGGTTAAAGTTTGGTAGAATGAGAACAATAATATCTTAAATTTTTGAAGAAAAAAATCAAAGTAAAGAACCAGAATCAATATAAACAATCAATAACCTGGTAAAGAAGGGGGGGAAATGAAAAAGTAGTTTCCCATTCCAAAATCATACATAAACAAGAAACTTTGGCTTGTTTCATGCCTTCATACAACAGTTGAAGTAACTGAATATCTTCTTCCTTGTCTGCAACCATTTCAAAGAAAACAGGAAAAAAAAAGGGGGGGGTCAAAATCAATACCAATAATCTAATCAGATGATTTTGATCCCACTTATTATAATGTTTTAAGTGGAAATCATGCATATGCAACGTACAAGTTAAATTCAAATCTACCAGTAAGGACCAAATTAAAGAGGAATCGTTCAAACTGCTATAATGCATCATGACATGGAACTTTCTTTCATAAAAATCTCATGTATCAGCCTTTATCTTAACCTTAAATCATATGTGATCATGGTGGGACCGATGGCAAGGAACTGGAAGTCCGTTAGCCGACCGGAAAATGGACCCGGTCAATTGCCAGGTCTAATATGTTTGGCAGAAAAGATAAGTCTAGGAGGAAAATGTTGGCCAGATTGTCTTGACTTGACATGGAAAGTGATGAAAGAAAAGATAATAAAAAGGGAAAGATTAGGTCCACTAATTAAAACTAAATAATAATAGAACCCACCAAGCCAGACTTAGCAAAAGTACACCAATGCCCATGCAGCAGCCAATTTCATGCACCAACAATGAATTAAGACTAAGAACAAGAAGCTTCTTGCTGGCCCATCCACATGATGTATGCACAATCTAGTCCCTTGGTTTGGCGGGTCCCAGCATGGAGATTTATGGTTTGTAATTCATTCTTGTCAGATGATCATGACTGTCCAGTCACTATCTTTGTGAACAGAATGTATGGGCAAAAACCATGTGGTGCATGGGACCCAAGAGAAGCATCTTCTAATGTGCTTCACATAGTCATACAACAGGGAGAGAACAGTAATGCAACTGCTACCTTGGCCAACTTTCCATTTGAAGAAACTTCAACAAAGAACTATTTTTGCTTGGTGGGGTTATGGTAATTCCACAAGAATAATGGTCTAAAGGCTTGTTTTCCCATCAAGAATCAAGATGACTTGGCTCTTATCAGTCTTCAATCCAATATAGAACAAGTCAGAGGACGAGTTATACAAGCAAGCATGAAAAGAAAAACATCATTATCACCACCATCACCAGATGCTCTGTTGAACATGCCTCCAACATTGACAACTTACAGTAGAGAGACATTTGAAACTTTGCAAGAGGGGACTGTGAATCCTACATGTTGATCTCTAATTTGCTGGCTCTGAGAATTGAATTCTAGTTATCTTCCTATTAAGAGAGAATAAAAGGAGTAAGAAAGTTTCTTACAGTGGGAGAATCGTGGGTGAGAACTGGGTGATGATGCTCAGGCTGTTGATGTTGGGCTTGTTGATGATGGTTGATGAGTTCCTCTTCATTTCCAAGGCTTGCCCTTGAAAGTTCCTTCTTGTTCTGCTTCCTCATCTCTCTTATCTTTGAAAAATCCATGGAGTAATCTGGCATGCCATGCTTCTGATCCCAGTCACCGAATTGCGGAACCGACATCCAAGAAGCGTTCTTCTGAAACAAGAATGAAATGAATTACACACAATAGATGCCAAGAAATTAGAATTTGGAAAGCTTCTTTGCAAATTTTCAGCTTTCTTCCAAGTTGGAGTGGAAAAACAGATACGAAGGTCTACAGGAAGATATTGAGAATTCAAGATCAGTCATACTCGGGTAGAAGAATTTGGAAAGCTTTTACTTAATTCATTTTCCTTATTCGAGTTAAGAGGAGAAAATATTGGAATTCATACACGGTCATAGAAGTTTTCCAAATTGGGGTGCAAGAATTGACTGCAATTGTCTTCATATTGATCAATTCAGACCTTTAATTGATCTGCGTTCCACAGAAAAAAGTAGAAAAAAAAGGAAGAAAGACACCCAAGAAAGAGTTCCTCGAGTGGAAGAAAATTGAGTAGAAAATAAGCAGAAAAAACCAAACACAGTGTTCCATCGGCTCAATTCAACTCCAAACCACAAATATTTCAGCCAAAAATTTTGCGCTTTTATTGAAGCTACACCCTACAGAAGAAGAAAAAACAACAAAAATAGCTGAATAAGAAGTAAAAAAGATGAAAATTTTGAACTGTCGAAAAGCAGTAAGATTCATCCAAAGCTCTAAAAATCAGGTTAAGGATACAAAATGAAGAACTATCAACACAAAGAAAAACCTTCTCCAACCTCCAAAAATCCTAACTTTCGCTAATCAAAGCCAATTTCTAGCACACTCAACGGCTGAAGCCACAAAAATTCATCCAAAACAACAAAAAAACTGCAACTTTCACAGAAGAAACCCATTCCCAGCACATTTCTACCATTTTCAGTCCTGAACTTGCCAAATTCATCAGAAAAAACCAACAAGAACAAGTGAACAAAAAATCTCTCCATCACCCATTTAGAAACCTCCATATCAGCTAGAAATCTACTAAAACAGAGCTAACGGCGAGGTTTTGATCGTCTTTACCTCCTTGCTAACCTCCATGTACTAAGATCTTCAAGCTCCTGATCGAAATTCTGCTAGGGCTTGGGGTTTGGAGAGAATTTTATAGGAGCAGATAATCCAAAATGCCTGCGAAGACAGACAGCAGATGACAGCACGATATCTGATCCCGCGTGGACCGTTTACGAGCAACTGCCACCACCTAGTATATGACACTTATTGTAACTTCACCTTCGGTTGGCCTTTATTAACGGAAATGCCATTTTCTTGTCTCGGTAGATTGCGGCGTAAGTGAGTGGCGGATGGGATTTCCGCCGGAAGGGTAATTTGGTCTTTTCCAGAATAATGATTGGACTGAGTTTTACGCAGAATTAACGGAATTGCCACTGATTAGGGTGTTTGAGAAGGAAATTTTGTGTTTGCGTTACCACTCTAATTAGTGGTTAGCTATAGCTAGGGCTAGATCTGAATTGGATCCAACTTTATTGGTGACAAACTGAAAATTTTGATGGGTTCATTAGGGAGAAATTGGCCCCACATTGCCCTGATTGGAAGATCATAAGATACAAGTTGATGATCAGAGCATTCGTCCATTGATACTGGACTAGGTAAGATGTAAGGTTCAGCTTCGTTTTGACGATCCAAATCCTTTGATTAGGGGATTGTAAATGGACACCTGAAGAAACAAATAATGGGCTCTACTTTGTATTAAATCTTCGTTGACCATGTCACATCAATTGATATCCAAGTATAAATTATTGGGCCAAGGTCATCTTGCTCCATCCAATGTGAGCAATCAAGGTTGTCGATTTCGAGGGCCACCTTTGACCTTCTGTATCGCCTGCTAGCAAATTCAAATAGCAAACCCGCCAGAAAAATTTTCATTTTGCTTGAAAGATTGAGATCGTTTGGATGTATGATAAATCAAACGAAATTCAAATAATTCAATTGAGTGTGGCCCACAAATCAATGATCTAGATGACCTACTCAAGTGTCGTTGGGAGACAAGTAGTACACCTTGATTTTGGAGGCCACTGGGTCCCACAGGAGTGCACAAATAACAGTATGCAACAACCCCAACCATAGAATCCACTATACAGTACCGGTGAGACTCGGTGTACTTCCAACTGCAGATGGATCTTTGGAGCTCCCGCGGGCTACGAACCAATCATATTAAACCTCAAATGACTAAAATAGCCTTCAATATATTGTCCACATTTGGGGATGTTTCAGACTTGTCCTGAAGTAAATAATAGTCATTTACAAGGGCATTGTGGGGAAAAAGGATTTTCGCTTTCCGCCATCTTTCGGTCCTTCCAGTTACTACTTTCAAGCTCAACATGGCAAACTTCCCTGGACGAGTGGAAAGACAGAAAGGGATAACCTTTCGGCTGTTGTCGGTATTACAGGAGGGTAATTTTGTCAAACTAGTAAAAGTGAATTTTATTCTATATGGTTTTAGAAGATATTATATCAAGCCAACAACTTCCAATAATTGAGATAAATATAATGCAAAATGTGTGAGTCATGAGTTATATTATATGGTTAACCACGTAAATAATAAAAATTAAAGAATTATTCTGTTCTACAGTGTATAAGTAAATATTTCTCATGGAAATTTCTATTTTCATTACATTTTTCTACAGTGGCACTCTTTTTTTTTCTCTTTTTTGAGTTGTTAAAAAAGGAAGGGGAGTCTTGGCACAACAGTAAAAGTTGTTGTCGTATAATCTTGAGGTCATGAGTTCAAAGTGTGAAAATAGCTTCTTGCAAAATGTAAGGTAAGGTTATGTACTTTAGGCCCTTGTGGTCTATCTCTTTTCTAGACCCTGTATAGGCGGGAGCTTCGTGCACTGAGACTGCCCTTTTTTTCTTTTTTGAGTTGTTAAAGGATGTATTTTCAATGATAGTTGCCCAACCACAAGGATTTAATCTGGCTAAAATACTAGTGGGGTCCATCTGTTTGGTGATCTAAAACAACTCATTAGATGGCCCATCTTATACTGAGATGCTTGAAAAGTTAATTAAAAATGATTAGTGTAAACATCTCTTCCTGGGTAATAAGAGTACTTCATGATTGTCTAAGGCATGAAATATTAGGGTGCAACCTATTCAACATGGTGGCATTATTGCTTGAGATATGGTGAGTTTGCTTGAGATGAGATATGGCTACATATAACTTGAGTTAGATTGAGATGACCTGAATTTGGCAAGAGAGGAAGTGAGGTGATTAAAAATATCACTACATATGAGTCGTTGGAGATCAGCTTGAGATAACATGGTTTCAGCAAGGGGCTGAATTCTGGGATGAAAAAAATTGCTCTCTTTTACACTAGAATGGTCTCCACTTTCAATTGAAGCTTTACAAGATATACTTTGAGATGAAGTAATGTGCAAATACCAGTGGAGAGCTGGGTTGAGATTGAGATTTTTCATCTCGTGTCAAGCACCACTAGTAGTGAATTGGGAGGGGAGAATTTTTATCTCAACCCATCTCAAACACCACTCATACCATGCAAGATAGGCTCTAGCTGATTAATGGTTTCGGATTCATCTGTAATTTTAGCAACTATTATAAACCTTCTAAGGAAAGGGAGCCTTGGCGCAACGGTAAAAGTTGTCTTAATGTGACCTTGAGGTCACGCGTTCAAGGCATAGAAACAGCCTCTTGCAAAATGCAAGGTAAGGCTGTACTTTAGGCCCTTGTGGTCTGCCCCTTCCCTGAACCCCGCATAGGTGGGAGCTTCGTACACCTCGGCTGCCCTCCTCCCCTTTATAAACCTTCTAAGATCTTATATGGTATAATTCCTCTATCTCTCTCTTCAATAATTTTCTAAAGCTCCAAGGTATAACCAAAATTCTTAAACACGACTTGTATACTCCATTTTGCTTTCGACCGCATTTGAAAAGTAGAAAGTCCACTTCCCAAAGGAATAAAAAGTGGCAGAATCGAACCTTGTTCTACTTTAAATTTTGTCGGTTTTTATAGCCTCCAATAGTGCATAATTTCACTTTATAGAAGCGTCGTTGTTTAATGGAAGGGCGGCCACAAGGACATTACCTTACATTTTTATAAAAGGCTATTTTTATGGGTGACATTAAGGTCACCCGACAACAACTCTGTCGTGCATCAAGGCTCTCCTTCTCTCTTAACCATGCCATATGCTATATCTAAATAGAAGGTAGCTTCTTATACTGCAGTGGGATTTATCAAAAGTCTGCCAACCATCTTAACCATTTTCAAGATCCTATGGCTGGAATGATGCACCGACGAATTCATAAAGTACCTTAGGCTGCCTCCTAAAAAGGGCAGCCCCAGTCCATGAAGCTCCTGCCTATACAAGGTCAGGAGAAGGGGTTGACCACAAAGGTCTATGGTATGCAGCCTTACCTTGTATTTTTTCAAGACTGTTTCCACACCTTGAAACCATAATCTCAAGGTCACACGATGACAATTTTACCATTGAGTCAAGGGTCCCTTCTCCATCAACTAAAACGTAAAGCATTGAGGGATGTGTGTTATTTATCAAACAAGTAGGAAAAGATGAGTTCCTTGCCCCTATTTCTTCTCTAGGAGGAATGCTCCAGTTGTAGGCACTCCACATTGGCATATGGGCAGTTTGATCTTTGGGCGGGTTGTGCACTGTTTATCAATTACGCCGGTAACGCAACTAATACATGTAATTAACTTAAGAGGTTGCACATAAAAAATAAAAATAAATAAAAAGAAAAAGAAAAAACCCAGTGAATTCAATTACCTGAAAGTAGTAGTCACATCATAATTTGACTACTTCCAAGGGCACAACCTCCCTTAGTGTCTACAAAGAATTCTTTTTCTGTGGAAAATCAGTCTCTGTCCATTTTGTGTCAACCAAACAGCCCCTGTGGAAAAAGGAGGTAACTCACTAGTTTCATAGGAAAAGGCATGCTTTTGCAAGGGAATGTCTGCTATCAGTGTACAGTTCTTTTAATATGGAGTAGCAACTCAGGTGCGTGGAACTTAACCTGAAAAGATGAGGAGATGTTTGTCTTGGTCAGCTGAAAGAGAGAGAACTGGCAGGTCCCATGAAAAATTGCCAGGGTGATTCTTGACAGAATTCTAAGGATGAGTATGCTCATGGAGTTTAATAAGCACTCCTACCAGCACGAGGAAATTTTTTAATGGCACAATATATTTTATTGTCACTGGAAAACTCTCTCTCTCTCTCTCTCTCTCTCTCTCTCTCTCTCTCTCTCTCTCTCTCTCATGTTAGTTCCTTTGCAAATGATATCAACAGCCAGAAGCTTACCAAAACCAAAATACCAGTCATTTAGGTAAAAGAGAAGGTATAACCAACTTATTCTATAGATTTATTCTATTAAGGTCACGGGTTCAAGACATGAAAATAGCCTCTTATAAAAATGCAAGATAATATAGACCCTTGTGGTCCGCCTCTTTCTTAGACCCGCATAGGTGAGAGCTTCATGCACCGGGGCTGCTCCTTTTTTTGATGTACAGATAGTGGTTGATTGCTCCTGGAGGGGGGGCGGGTACTAAATTGAAAGTTATGAATTTCATCTTCGAAAATAAACGAGGATTATTTCAATAGAAGAATCAAGCATGACCCTTGCAAACACTCCAAGAACTAGAGACCCAAACCATGGCTTTAGGTAAAAAAAAGGCAACCCCGGCGCATGAAGCTCTCACGTATACAGGATTTAGAGAAAGAATGGACCACAAGGGTCAATAGTACTCAACCTTATCTTGCATTTTGCAGAGGCTGTTTCCATGCCCTGAAAACCGTTGCTTTAGAAGTTACAAACAAATCAAAGATAGAAGGACATTAAGAAGGGCACTCTCTTTGGAGAACTATCAATTAAGATGAGAAAAGCACAAGCCATTCAGCGGAAATAGTCAATCTAATCATCTCGTTCAAAACCCACGATGGGAAATCAAAGAAAAACCCCAAGTCCTAAGCCATTTCATGGAAATCCAAATCAGTAAGTCAACAAAACGCAGTAAAACATGCATTTCAATAATCTATTCCATCATTCATCAAAACCCACTTCATTAATCACACCATAAATATGACTTTTCAAGCTTAAAAATGAAGTGGTACAGAAAGTCTCCCCGTTTCACACTTAAAATATAAGTGGTTGAAAGAGCATAAGGGGAAAATGTTGGTAAATTTGTACCCTCGTGAAATTCTTGATAGTCTTAGGATGTACTCCAATTATATATAGTAAAATCTCCTTAAATTAATAGCTTTAGGATTGAAGGTTATTTATTGATATATTAAGCTTTTTATAAAAAAAAAATGGACTTATGCACTCATTCACGCAACCCCTTTGAGGAACCTCGAACTCATGACTTTCCAATCTATCTATTATATATTATAGTAATTTAGTTTTTCACCCAACACACAACTATCTATTATTTTGCCACGTGGCACTCGCTTTACTCTATTAAACTGTCATGTTACTCTCTCTCTCTCTCTCTCTCTCTCTCTCTCTCTCTCTCTCTCTCTCTCTCTCTATAAAAGAAATAAGAGGGCTCTTCTATTTTCTATCCTTGGGTAAGGGATTGGAGATCTCTATTAATATTGGTTGAATAAGTAAGACTCTTTAACAGTTATTAAGTTATCTTTTATTTTTCTCTAAATTTTTTATTTATTATTGTACATATTTGATAAAGAATAGGACTTCTATAATAAACTCTAACTATCTTAAAATCTACACATGTGTATGTGTATTTGTTTTTGTGTGTGTCATCATTCTTTTATTAGCCATTATGGATGGTAAGGAGAAAACCTTTTATGACTAGAAGTTCTAAATTTACTCTTTTTTATTTTAAAAGTAGTAAAATCTAATTGATTGGTACTCATTTTTCAAAGATGTTGGTTTCACCCTAATTAATGGTTTGGATCATCAATAAACAAAAGCAATACCATTTTTCATCTAAGTCTCTATAAGGAATGATAGGTGGAAGGCACTATATAGACCTTAGCCAGAAGTGGTGAACATTTCTTATTAAGGGGGCCTTCCTTTAAATGATCTGACTTGTTTATCTCATCCACCTCGATTTGAATAACTAGTAATTCTATTAGTGTGTGGATTTGATAATTCTAGTACTTGAAAATGTGTGCTACTTATTAGAAGAAGTAGACCGTTAGAAAATTTATATAATGGCAGTATAAATTCAACTCCAAAAAAACATGGTTTCTCTAACTAAAATCTTCCAATCATCACAAGTTTAGGTTTACTAGTTATCTAAACCCAAAGCAATGAGGTCAATGATTCTAATCATTAAAAGCTGGGTCCCCTTAATGTCAAATGTTGGGTGCTTCTGGCTAAGCTCCATTCAAAGGCCTTCGGCTTAGTATTCCTAATTCTCTATTATTTTTTGACATAACATTTTTACCATTTATCTTTGTCATTCTTTTGTGAATTTTTAAAGATTTTTCTCTTTAATTCATAATTAAATACATCCTCTCATTTTATTTTTAAAGTGGAAGAACCCAATTGATTAATGGTTATTTTTCAAAGAAACAAGTCCCACTTTAATCAGTAGGCTTTTTCTATCCCTATTGTTCCTATAATCAATTGAATTATTACTTTATTATCTTATTAGTTTAACGAATTTATCAATTTACTACATCAGGCTAAGTTAGGATCGAACAATTTGTATTAATTTAGAAAGATAAATAATTTATCAAATATTAACTCAAGAGGATTTTACTGTACAATATATTGCCTTATATACGAGGCTTGTCATGGATCATTCTCTCCGTGTAACTTAACGCATGTACTCTATGCGCCCGTCGTTTTTCCTCCTGAGCCCAACAGCTATAACTTTAAGTGGAACGAGATTTCCGAAGATCAGAACTATCCAGTGTTGCTTTTGACTTAAATGGGCAATGCTCTGAAATCTTTTTTCTCATCCCACCGGTCTATCTCATGAATCATGAACCCAACAGAATACTGCACCCCTCTGTTTTCAGAAGGCAACGGTGAGTACATGAGAAGGAAACTTTGAAAAATCAAAGGCTTAGATTGTTAAAATGAGTATATTTTTGTGCATGATTATCCACAGCAACCTCAACCTGCAAACGGCTTGGATCGTTTAGACATGGGTCCTAGTTTTGTTACTTGTGCTGCACCTTTTCTCCAAGAGAAAGCGTGTAACCTTCTTAGAACCATATACAAAGGTAAAAATCCTTAAGCATGCTCCAATCACCCTTAAGAATAATCCTAATGCAGGAATTAAATCATTAACAGAAGAAAATTCTTGAATTAAATAGTTAAGAGAGGAAAAATTTTGGCATTAGTTCATTGCAGACAACAAGAAGCCTCTCCTCATTAGACTTAGTAGGAGGTTCGAGGTGACACTTTTTCCCTTGTTGGACTGATCCTGAGGAGATTCAGGAATTAGGATAATCAGTTTGTAGATAGTTTGTTTTATAATTGGTTTATGTATCAAAAAAATGGAAAAATGAAAATAAAATAAAATAATGGGCTGCTATTCATAGAACTCATGAAATTTAAACTGAAAGTGTCAAGATCAACCATCAAAACTCATAGGAAGATGGGTATTAACAAAGAAAGGGGCAGTTCATTGGGCTATGTCCAAAACTAGCTCACTTTTGCAGAAACATCTGCATGTCAGTATGCAAGCAGATAAACAAGTGCGTATCCTAATGCTTGGGCTTTACAATTGGAAATTGAATGGGACACGGGAAGCAAGCAGAACCATATACACAGGAAAGGACTAATGCAGAAGATGAATTGCCTTTAAGAATAGTTGTAGATTAAGATGGATATGTACAATGGCACTGCATCTTTATCTTTAACATAACTGATAATTATAAAGATTTGGTTCATTCAGGGTGTCTATTTCTGGTCTCAGTTCCAGCGTTTTGCATTCTTCAGTCCTTTCGATTTTGCTTTTGCATGTTGAAAAGCCATCCTTCTCTGTTTCTTCTGGGCTTCTTTTTCTGCCTGTAGAATTAATGACGTTAATATGGAAGATAAGAAACACAGCAGCTAGCTCTGTAAACGAATTCAAGTTCAAAATCCGTACCTTTGTCATCTTTGATTTGGCTTTCACTTTTGGGGCCTTCTCCTCAAGCTCCGCCTCACGCTCCTGTTCTCTTTCTCTGGCTTCAAGGTTTTTCTCTAGGTAATACTGTGAAAGAATTGATTAGCCAAAGAGTGTCAGAAGACTTAAAACAAATTCAGCAAACCACATGACAATTAACTCTACACAACATCCACTGTTTCTAAAGTGAAAAAAGAGAATATAGAACATCCATCCTTATTACTCAAAAATCTGACTCTTTTACAGCTCAATCCGCAATAATACACATACGTGACACTGTCACCCTGCCCATTCTTGATTCATATGATCTTTAAGTCCACACCATCCATCTGATGTATAAACTGCACATTGGAATGTCCAATATTCCAGTGATCATACAACCTAACATCCAAGCAGTATCTCCAAACATCAGATATGGATTACTTTTTCACCAAAGAAATTATAAGTCATGATTCTTGAAGCAGAACAATAATGGGGCTAACAGGATGATAATCTGGATTATACACCAAACTCAAAGTGTATGTTGGACATGGGAACTCGATCCATCTCTAGTCCTTGTCACCAAACAGGAAAAAAAGCTGTGCAGAAGTTTTATCTTTGCCCAAGCTGGTTGGTTCTGGTGAGCAATGAAATTAAGAGAACCATTTTCATCAGTACTTCTCAAGTAGCTGGTCGGGTAGAAAGTTGAAGACTTGCATATCCTTTACAATGATTACCGCTACTTCCCTCTGTCATACAAATATTGGTGCTACCTGTCACGGCCTTAGCTTTTCCCTATGTCATCGACATGCGGCACCCTTGCTAGGCCCTTGTCCTTAGCCCCAAGTCAGCCTCTACCAAGCTCCTAACCTGCACCCATGCAGCTAGGACAGTCAGCTCACCAAGAACAGAGGAAGGAAACACACTCATAAGAGAACTTCCTTTGTGATCACTTGTGAGTGCACTTCATTCCTCTCTTCTTGGTGGGTTAGTGTCCTACGTGCAAGGGTGCAAGCTAGGAACTTGGGACAGCAGACTCGGGGCTTTGCATGGATGCCGCATGGTAGAGGGCATAGAGAAAAGCCAGGGCCGTGACATACTGCCTGTGAAAGCAGAATAGCACTTTACGCATAGTCAGCCACCCCTTCCCCCCACGCTCCATTCTGCCAGCCACAACCACCAAGACCTCCAGAACAACTTTTTAGGGAAAACCACAATGGCCATTTAAATACTAATTTTCTGACAACATTAAATAAAGGCACTCATGTATGTTCTTCACATGTTAACCATGACACCTCAATTATGGATCAGTGTCTGAAAATTTCATGTTGCATACAGTCAATTTCTAGGTTACTCATGAAGGAACTTCTAAGAGACAGCTTTCAAAATAACTTGCTGTTTCTGTAACCATTGCAATAGTTTTTTAATGAAAAGGAGAGCGACTTGAGAAGTCGCTTTTCTTATTCTTCAGAAGAGTAACTAGTCTAATCTTTAAAACCAGAAGATTAGCACAACCTAGAAGTAGAATACTAAAGCAAGCATGTAATTGCCCTGCTTCTCAGGAACTGTAGCAACTTACATTGTAGTCGCCTGCATAATCTTGCAGATTCCTGTCCTTCACCTCCACCACCCTATTAACTATTTGCTTTACGAAGTACCTATCATGAGAAACTGTGATGACAGTGCCCTTGTACTCCATTATTGCCTCCTGTTTGTGCACCAGCAAGAAATGATTAAATTCTCAGTAGCATGTTTCATGGTTGGAATAAAGCTTGGGACATAACTGAGAAAGATTTGGATGAGTACCTCCAGCATCTCCTTTGTTGGTATATCTAAATGGTTTGTAGGTTCATCCAAAACTAGCAAAGTTGATGGCTTTACCATGAATGTGCAGAAAGCAAGTCGTGCCTGGACATTTACAGGGAAATTTAAGTGAAAATACTGGCGGTGGTATCATGCCAAAAGCGTAGAGAAGGGATGTTCACATCGATGCCACAAATAAATGAAGCTATCAGAACAATATCAAATGAAGTGAAGTGATCGAAACAATAACAAATTGGAACCTATCTAAACCATGATATTGGCTAACACATTGATGTTCCAAATTCAGTTGCAGAGCCTGACACTTTGTTTCCCGGCTGATACTGATGCACATTATCCAAGTTAAATAGTTTCCACATGCTAGAGGGGTTACACCAAACCAAAAGATGGTATCCAAGAAGAAAGCATCAGAGCTTTCACTTGCATAACTGCATCCACCTTAGAAGCCAAATACCAGTGACATGAATCCAGGCCAGTCACCAGGATTCTTGTGGTATATATTACACAATATGAGACTTAGTGATTTTGCACAAATATGCCTGAAACAAGGTTAGTTTCCGCTTAAGCCATTGTCAATATTAACATAATAACATGGAATCAAAAGAGCTCGGATGGATTGCCGAACCAGGAGCGCAGAAGAATCACAATTCAGGACTTAAATCATATTGCTGCTTCAATACCAAAAATGGAAAGTGAGACACAAGTAGACAGATTGATTGCAGAAAGTGGAAGGTTACTGCTGCTATTATCAATTCTTCGTTTCAATGAACCAAGCTTATATGACTAAGGTATAAAAAGATATGTAGAGAAGTATGCAGAGAATTGAAATGACACTGATATGAAACTTAACAAGTACAAGAAAAGGAGAGATACTGCCAACATGTCAATCATATATGATATATGTGAATGAGAGATGTGAAACTACCATGCTAGACACTTACCTTCTCACCACCACTCAAAAGGGAAACCTTTCTGTCAAGCATGTCTGCTTTGAAATTGCAACGTCCAAGAAGTCCTTTAATTTCATCAAGTCTCCAGTCCACTGCAACTTCTTCTACAGTCTGAAGCACCGTTTTCTCCAAATCAAGTGCCTCTGCCTGATAGATGAGGAGATTAGCCTTAACTGATTGCCCAAATGTCAAAATCCAATACAACGAAACTATAACAATTACTTAGCACGTGGTTTCTTGTTTAAGAACCTCTGACTGCACATTCTCCAAGCACCATTACCTTGCCAACAATTAAGAATGTCTGAGTGCAGTTTGTTAGATGTTTCCTGTTCTGTAATTTTTGTTTTTGTTTTTTTTTTTTTCTTTTCTTTTGGTGAATCTAGTTTTGTAATTTTCTCCCATTTTCATGGTTAAGATGATCAATCCTAGGCAACTGTTTCTAGAGCTAATCTCCAGAAAGTTATCCACGGTACTATTTTGATGCAAGGATGGCAGTGATTGTTTTCTTCTAAGCTGGGATAAAATGTACAGTATCAAGGTTTGACACAAAGCCCACAACAGATTCAACCCCAGGAATGAGGTATGATGAAAGGGCACTTTACATCATGACCTCAGATATGTACCAAATGCAAACCAGTGGGGGGGCAGCCCCGATGCACGAAGCTCCCGCCTATGCAGGGTCTTGGGAACGGGCGGACCACAAGGGCCTAAAGTACACAGCCTTACCTTGCAGTTTGCAAGAGGCTGTTTCCACGCCTTGAACCCGTGACCTCAAGGTCACACGATGACAACTTGAACCCATGACCAAATGCAAACCAGTGTGACCAACATATTCAGATAAAAAATTTGAAATACTCAACTAAACAAAGGCAAGCATGATAAATTCATTACACCTAATACATACATACCTGGTTTTGCTCAAAGTAATTTGGCAGAACATTATGCTCCCCAATCAAGATTTCACCTCCTCTTGGGTTCTCCAAACCCATAATCAATTTAAGAAGAGTACTCTTTCCACATCCATTTGGACCAATAATGGCAACTTTCTCTCCTCTCTCAATTGTAAGATTTGCCTTTTCAAACAAGACCTGACATAAAGATGCAAATAATGACCATTAAAGAAAAAATGCTAGATAATGTTAATGAGACACAAATTACTCAAAACTCATGGTTCTTCCTTATAATGTGGAAAATTTACTAACCTCATCATCATATGCATATTCTAGATTTTTAATCATAACTACAGATCTTCCACTTCTTCCACGCTCAGGGAATCTAAACTTGATTTGTTTCCGTTCGAATGGCTTCTCAACTTGCTCTTCGTCTTGGAGTTTCTCCAATTTCTGGTATACAGAATAACCCAGAACAGTTTAAACAGCTGGTTTAAGGATATGAAAAGCTTGGCATCAGATGCATGATTATGTTGGAGAAACTAGAAAATTATCAAACAAAACAATCAGAATTACAGTACAAATTTCTGAAAATACGAAACTGTCTGAACTGAACAAAAGAGTGATGCACTAATAAGAAGAAACAATTCTGGTTTCCGGTACTAGGCTTTTGTCATACAAAATAATAGTAACACTTCAAATACCACTCAGTTTATTTCAAATGAAATACAAGTACCACTTAAAATACCACTCAGTTAATTCCAAAAAATGTTTGTTTTAGAGTCAGCTTAATGAAAGAATAATTAAATTATAATCTTTGGAAGTAAAAACAAAAAATGTCATTTCAATAGTTAAAGCCTTAAAGGTACTTATTATTATGGCACAAAGAATTAGGTATATTTGAGATACCACAATAGAAGTGATTTACAATGTCATAGAGGTCCCAATAGAAGTTGATACCACTTCTACTGGGAGTGAAGGATGCCGATCTAAAAATGGCAATAGCTCTGTCATCTATGTAAGTTGCAAATACTACTCAAGAGGCATTAACCAGTCACAAGAACTCCATCAAGCAAGAGCATGTGCTGGAAATGAAGAGGAAATTACCAACAAATGGCATTAATTAGCTATATATTTCCATCAAGAGAAAGAGTATATGTTGGAGAATGAACAACAGATGTATGTCCTGTACAGAGATGGTTTTATTACTAGTCAAAGACACAAGCAGTCTTGCTTGATTGCTATGACTTGTTGTTACCAGTTCACAAGACCTCCATCAAGCAAGAGCATGTGCTGGAAATGAATAGGAAATTACCAACAAACGGCGTTAATTAGTTATATATTTCTATCAAGAGAAAGAGTATATATGGAGAATGAACAACAGATGTATATCCTGCAAAGAGAAGTTTTTATTACTGGTCAAAAAGACAAGCAGTCTTGCTTGATTGCTATGACTTGTTGTTACCAGTTCATACAACAAACTAAGGATTTTAACACAAAAAGTAAAGGACCCCATACATCTTGTTCCTAGATTGTCTCAGCGTCATGTTCAACATGCTCACATTAAGACCTTAAATTCAATTCAGCAGCATACTAAATAAAGCAGGGACAGATCTAAATACCTTTTCTGCAGTGGATGCACGGCCAGCATTAGCACCAGCACTCAACCGGTTTATCATGTCTTTTGTATGTTCAATTTGTTTTTGCTGCTTCTCCCAAGCTGCATATTGAGCTTCTATCCATGCCGCTTTTGCTACCAGATACTCAGAATAGTTTCCTTCATATGTCTTAGAAACTCCCATATCTGTTTCTACAATTTTTGTACACAGCTGATCAAGGAATGCTCTGTCGTGAGATATGATGACCATAGGGACATCTTGCTTCTTAAGATAACCTTCTAGCCACTCAATTGTGTCAAGATCAAGATGATTTGTAGGTTCATCCAGAAGCAGCAAATCAGGCTCCTGCAAGTGACCAAATACCAACAACGATTAACACCACAAGTCCAATAAATTTCACCGCATACCAACAATTAACCAAACTTTTCATGGTCTGATATCCCTTCCATAGCTATTCCTAGCACATTCAGTAAGGTTTAACCAACAACATACTACTACCATATAATAGAAAGATGCGGGTATTGAGATTTAATTAGTCTGCCCAACATACTGATTAGTAACAATTAATGGAAGTCCCAATCCTCCATACCAATACGGAAAACAGACAAACCATGAATAGATAGGCATAGGCGTGATAATAAACTAGAAAAAAGTTCGCGTGCATTGTCTAGTAATTGTTTTTTATATGCCTTATGTCACGGGCTGAGATTTTCAGACGCCCGTGCGGCACTTAGTCTTGGCTTCTCACCCCGAACCAACTAAGTAAGCCTGACTAAAGCTCAAAGGAGAAGAACAACTGAAAGAACACTTTGAAGGAACTTGTAGCTTTATTGCTTGAAGATGCTTACCACTTTCTTGGATGCCTTACAAGGGAGGGAGCTCATCTATTTATAGGTGCTCACCTCCTTCCACCTCCTTGATGGACGGTGGGGATCTTTACATGTGTTAAACATCCAATGGTTAAGGACTTTTCTAGAACTCTCTCTAGAAGTTTCTACACAAGTCTAGGACTCCAGCATGTTCAAGATGCTCCTGGAGTGTTCTAGAGTCTACATGTGCTTGGGCCTTCTAGATCATGGATCCCATGGATGGATCCAAGTCCCCAAGTTGGACTCATGAGTTGGGCAGGTCTGCGTCATATTGGTCATGGACCTTGCAGTCCATGACACTTATCTTCCACATGACAAATACTTAAAAGCATGATGTTGCTCGCTTTGTGTGTGTTTGCATGCCTTACCAACTAATAGAAAGACTAAGAACCTTTTGGCAGATGAAACTGCATTTGAGATTTAGCATTTTTCAGAATGTACATAGCACTTTAAAAATTAAATAAATAAAACAACAACTCTTCCAGCTGAAGAAAAAGGTAATGATCATAGAGGCATAAGGCACAACATCAGTGATTCAGTTTTGTTCTAAATACATTATATGTAATTTCTCTTATAATCCTTTATTAGGAGAAAAACTGAGATGCATTCATCAATGGTTCCACGGGCAAGGAAGCTAGAAAGTTTTTTTGTTTCCCACTTCATCCAAGAAGTCAAAAGACAGACACACTCTAGTAAGCAAGCACTCTAATTTCAATTACTCGAGTAATTCCCAACACCCATCAATTCCAGACTATAAAATAAAAAATCTTCCAACTAAAGATCAATACAGTTTCCTAGCTAGTTCGGGAAGAAAACATACCTGAAGAAGAATCTTTCCAAGAGACATCCTCATCTGCCACCCGCTGCTAAACGAGGCAACCAACCTATCAGAATCCTCGGTCGTGAATCCGAGCTCCGGCATCATCTTACTAATCTTCACATCCACTTCATCGAGATCAACAGCTTGAGCTCTCCTCTGAAGCAAATCCAATTCATCCAAAAGCCTCCCCATCAATCCCAAATCCTCCACTGAACTCTCCAGCGCTTTCTGAACCTTCTCCAATCTCCCAGCAACCTCCATTTCCTCCTTAAATGCATTCAAAAACTCTTCCTTCACTGTCCTGCTAGGACACACTTCGAATTCTTGGCTCAAAAATGCGATTTTCATGTTCGGTTTCGCCTTAATCACATTCCCTGAATCGGGTTCTTCCAACCCCGAGATAATTCGCAATTGGGTAGTTTTCCCCGCACCATTTACACCAACTAATCCAACCTTTTCACCTTTCTTCACTTCCCAACTCACATCTTTCAAAACAGTAACACCTTTGTAACTCTTACTAATGTTTTCTAACCTAACACCTGAAGAAACACTCGAAGCACCACTGTTTGAACTCTTTTTCCCTCGTTTTCCTTGATTTTCATCTGTGGTAGAGGTTTCTGAGAATAGGTATTCTACATCCGTTGTTTCTACTACCGAAGTTTCAACAGCAACTGCAGAAACTATTGCCGAATTCTTCTTTCTAGAGTTAAACGAACTCACTTTACTAACTAAATCAGGATGAATTTTCCTGGTTTGTGTTAAAGAAGCTGAAATCGGCCGAAAATGAAGACCAATACTGGTTTTTCTAGCGTGTAAAAAAGCAGAACCAGTGAGAAAGCTCGATCGAAGATCAACAAATTGGAGCTTGCTAGCTGCATCCATTTTCGATGATTCGAAAAGTGAATTCAATAACAAATTCAATAGAAGTGCTGAAATTGTGAGAGAGACATAGAGAGAGAGGGAGAGAGAGAGAATTGGAGCAAAGAGGAATTTCTCTGGGGATGGGGAAGGGGAAGAGTTGCAGAGAAACTCTCCGTCTGCCCACAGAAAACAGCAGAACTGGGATGGAAAGGTGAGATTTTGTAGGGAATCTGAAATATGGGGTTCTTCTGGTTGTCTATTAAGTTAGTGGACTGAAATGCCCCTTATTTTGGTGGGAAACTACACTATGTGCCCATGTTTGTTTGCTGTTTGGTTGGAGGATAGCGCTATCCTGGATGACACTTGTCCTAGAAGGACTAGATCTGTGATAGGTGATAACCCTATCTACAAATAATTCTACAAGGAGAAGTTTAGATAGTGTGGCACGAGTCTGTCCTCCATTTGCTTAACCTTATCTTTCTTTAGGGTCTTTGTTGGGTTTGCGGTATCGGTCTAAGCCGAAACAGGCCGATATCGACCGGTATTTTGGTAATATTAACCGGTACCGATTTGAGGTGGTACTAAAGATTTTTACATTTAGCTAGAAGTACATGCGGCAGTGATCCAAACTATTCAATTTTGGGCCCGAGTCAGTCTCTCCTCCTTAGTACAATGGTAGAATTGTTGTCATGTGATCTTATGTCATTGCTCAAAATGTAGGAACAGCCTTTTCTAAAAATACAAGATAAAATTACGTAATATAGACTCTTATAGTCCGTCCCTTCTTCAAACTCCACGCACACGGAAACTTTGTGCACCACACTGCTTTTTTTTATTAGTCCCTGGTAGATGACCCAGGAAAGTCCTCGTTTCGCTTTTGAGTCTGGGCCTTCTGCCGCAACGGTGCAAGAAGGGGATTTTCAGGGGCTAGGTCCCGTGTTCAAGTGGCTCTGCCTAACTTGCCCAACAATAATAGGAAATGAAAAGGTGGGATACACTCTTCAATTCCTCGTCGAAGTTCTCAATTTCGCGAATGGTGACGTGTTTCACCAACTAGAGGGTACCTTCGTTGTTTTATTGAAGCTCGGAGGTTATTTTCGTCATGTTAAGAAGTCTTGGTATTTTATGTGGCGATAGAAAAAATGTGGTAAGATGGAGTGGAGATAATGCGCCGGGTAAGCATCATCATATGTTTCTGTGGCTGTTACAATTTACAGTCCACGTATCTACTTCAACCATTGATATCGCACCACGTGCACTTGACAAATTCCAACATTGCATAAGCGAACCTCGTGGCAATCCCACGTCCACTTGGGTCTTTGAATGTGGAGAATACCCATTAGAGATTGACCCTCTTGATTTGGTGGGACATCATGATAATCAATGGATTGAGATCATATCACGTGATCGCCCAATCACAAATAGCAAACTAAGGGACCCACCAGTCGTCAATGTGTCTGTATTTACACCTTCTGGAAGATATGGAATTGCAGTGAAGGACTATGGGATCAATGGATTGATTTCCGCTACTAAGGTAATGATCAATAGATTGAGATCATCTCACGTGATACCCCTCTCCATGTGCCAAAGTTTGTACCTTTTGGAATATATAGATGTACGGCTAGGATCATTCTTCTAATTGTGGGTCGCCCATATTTTTTCTTTCCTTCTTTCTGATAGTGGAACACGCTATCATTCGTCATAGAAGAACCCAAGGAGAGGAGCAAGCATTCAGCGCAAAATGCTCCTTCGGGCAACAAAAACTTAGCCTAAAGGCCATGCCACAATATTGCAATAACTTGAGTTAGAACTGGAAACTACAGGTGTAGACTTTGAGAACTCGAGGGTGGAACTGGAACTAGAACTGGAGTTCCGGAAAAGGGGTAGAGTTTTAGAAATCTCAGAACTTTTCTTAGTTACGGAAAAAAAATAAACATAAACACATAGCGTTAGGAAATGGAGCTAACAAAACTGGAAGTTCTACCCAAAGTTCTAGCTCCGAATTCTGAATTCAAGACCGAAACTCTGAGCTCCAGTTCCAATTTCGAGTTCCAAGACTAGAAACCCCTAGCATTACCCAACGTTGTCTTAAACGTATACACCCAACTCTACAAAACTTGGTTGGCAGGAAATAGACGGGAATTGATTTCCAGGAGAAAGAAATTCTTCTGTCTTAAGTCTTAAATTGAACTGCACCGAGGACACAAAAATTTTAAGCCAGGAAGATTTCTGAGTCTTTGGTGTAATGCAATTTAAAGCCTTTTTTTCACGGAAATCAATTTCCGCTCCGTGAGGGGATTGTGGCTGCCAATTCAAGAGTCTAAGATAAAACAATCCGACCAGATATTTAGGAAGCAATATTAGCCAAAATATTCAACAAAAGCTGCTTTGACTGTACATTTTCTCTTGTAGTCATTTAAGAAAACTAAAAGGGCAGCCCCCTGCATGAAGCTCCTGCATATGCGGGATTCGGGGTAGAAGCAGACCACAAGGGTCAATAGTATACAGCTTTACCTTGTATTTTGCAGGAGGCTATTTACACTCCTTGAACCTGTGACCTCAAGGTCACACGATGATGCCAAGGCTCCCTTTCTAGTCAACTAAGAAAACTGTCTAATCAAAATTCCAGCAGATACAACAAACATTGGCACATGCGCCATTGCGATTAAAAATGCTTAAGTTATGATATTGAACTCGAAGTTTTATTAGGCATAGCCTTGACATACAGAGTAACTTTGAGACCGAAAATTTGGGGAATGGGGATGGCCTTACTCTAAATATTACAGGGTATTTCAACTTTAAGATACTAAAGGTAAGTAAAATAATTCTAAACTTACAGGTACTTTTCCATGATATTCAAAATGTCATATTAGCTGCCGAATCCAAATGGTGATCGTCTTCTACTGCCGCCTTCTCCATACTGTTCATTCCATTTCCTCAGTTCATTCATGCTTGCTGCATCATAGGCTACCGAAGCTCCAACCTAATTGCAAAAACAGGAAATAGAATTGACAATTGAATTTCAGAGCTGGATTTGGTGTAGACATGGAATTTTAGGAATCAATGAAATTGCACGGTGATCCGTTGGATCTTTGTGAGCATTAAGGTGATACAATGGCCTATTTCACTGAAGGGGAATCATCAGACATGGCAGTGAATGTTACTTAGATCTGCAGATATTGAGGCTTTCAGCACAATGCAGTAGGATTGAACACCATTCAGACCACCAGTGGCAAATATAACATTAGAACTGACATAGTGAAACTAGGTCCATCTCAAAACCAGAATTGACATATTGATCAATTTTTGTTTGCATTTAATGAAGAAATCTGGATTACCCGCATGGTAGAAGAAACGTGTCCAATGTAGGAAAATTGATGCACAATACACCAAGACTTAATGTTCTTCCTCATTGAATCACTTTGTCACTAGTAAAGAACACAAGAAAAACATGGAAAGGGTACAAACAGGTCTCAAATTGGCATATCCAGCGTGTTACAGCATCTCTAAATAACATGATAAATAGTCCATCATGTACAAGATATGGAACAGGACAACTTGTACTATTATGTACAAAGTGGACCTCCGCAATTTAATGGATTTAATCCGATACTTGGGATCGACAATTCATGAGAGTGGAGAGATTAAGAAGGTCACCCAAAAAATCCAAGCGGGTTGGAACAAATGTGGATGCACGTCTGGAGTTTTATGTGATAATAGGGTGCCACTCAAATTGAAAGGCAAATTCTACATGATGGCTATAAGACCAGCCATGTTCTATGAATCAAAGTGTTGGACAGTTTATGTACATAGGATGAGTGTCGCTAAATTGCGGATGTTGAAATAGATGAGTGGTAAGACAAGAAATAATAAAATTAGGATAAAAACATTAAACAAAACTTAGGAGTAGCACTAAATGGTAATAAGATGAGGGAGATTAGACTTAGATGATTTGGACATGTCCAATTGAGTCAAAAAATGGCACAAGTTAGAAGGAGCAAGACAATCCAAGTCCAAGGTAGCAAAAGGGCAAGGGGAAGGCCCAAAATAACATGGATAGAAGTTGTGTAAAAGGATTTAAAAACTTTGGGATTAAATAAAGCCATAACACTTAATAGAGGCAAATGGAGGAATAATTCATATGACCAACCCCTAATCGGGATAAGGTCTTGACAATGATGATGACTTAGACCATATTCAACAGTCCCTTCCATCAAGATAAATGCTTTGCCTTTACTATGGAAGGAGCATTAATGTTACTGTCATTATAATATATAAACTTCAATTAGGTATGAACAGGATGCTTCATGTCAGATTGGAATGAGAACAGTCACATATTTATCATGATCATTGTCTCAAAAGCCTCTAAATAGATAATCAAAAATCACAGAGGGAGTAGTCTGTGTTTCAACAGCAAAAGGCACATTTAACATATAGTTAAGTCCATCCGGTTGTGTCTTTGTGCCATCGATGATCATCTGTTGGGCCCAGGTGGGTCAACCAAATCAAGTGAAGCAGGAGTCTGCCACATATTTACCACGCCTAACTGATCTCACTACAATTGTATTGTAAACTGATAAAGCATTCTTGCTTCTACGGTGAGCTTAGAATAAACTGTTCCCTAAAATATTTCCAAAAGAAAAGACTCTTCTTATCTAGTATGGTAACAGTTCTATGGACCCATTAGCAGTGCGGTTCCATCAGGACATGCTGCCGATTGTTGCTTTCCAATAATTAACCACCCTGCTAGTTTTTTTCTGTTTCTTCTTTTATTTTTCTTGAAAGCTAATGATCCAGCAAGCTTTGCTCATAACCTTGTGCATCCATACAATCAATTACTCTTGCAAGTAGCCACAAAAGCAGAGAGAATTTCCATACCTTAGCTTTTGCCTGAATAAAATCATCCAAATTAAGTGGCCTCAAGACTGGAGGCGTGCTATTGTGACCTCCCTGAACAACAAAGCAACCTCTTCTTACCATGTGGAAGACTTGAAATGGAAAGCCCAACATTTGCACCAAAAATGGAAAGGACGAATTAACTAATCAAGGTCATCACATAAATGATTCTTCTACAGCGACAATGAATTCATATCCATGAAATGCACTTTTATTTTCACAAATAAGTCAGCATTTCCTAGAGCTAATAAATCACTTGTGGTCCAGAAAATGTGTTTGCAAAATTAAAAGATGGTAACAGCTAAACCATCAAGAGATCCGTACCTTCTTCTCTTTTTCGAGAAGTTCTTGTACAGGCCTATATGCTGCTGCAATACAAAGATTCTACAAGAGAGCAAAGAAGCAACAGTAGGATGAAATACCAAGGAGTATGATAACTTCAATGCTTGAATAAATTTATTGGTACAATACCTTCAAATCACTCCCTGAATAGCCGTCAGTTGCATTGGCAAGTTCCTCAAACAGGAAACTGGAATCTAGGTTTTCTTGAGCTAGGAAGATTCTTAGAATTTTCAACCGATTCTGAGCATCAGGTAGATCAACATATATCCTACATAAAGAAGAGGAAGCAAGGAAGTAACAGAGTGCATGATCATTTATGGTTGAAGAATTATAAAGTTGAAACAGCACTTCAAGTAGAGGACTCGCCCAGTTATAACTAGAAGTACTTAAAAGCAAGATTGTAGATCTTGAAGTGGTAAGAAGAGGAATATTCTAATATACCTTCTTGGCAACCGCCGTATAACAGCATCATCCAGGTCAAATGGCCGATTTGTAGCACCTAGAATAAGTATTCTTTGGCTATCTTTTGATCTCAGCCCATCCCAGGCTGCCATAAACTCATTTCTCATTCTTCGAGTTGCCTCGTGCTCGAAACTACCTCCACGGGCACCAAGTAGACTATCAACCTAAACAAGCCAAATTTAGATACACTGGTGAAACAGCTCCAACAGAACCTTACACTAAAGCCTCTAAAGCATCGTCTCAGCTCACACAAGATGGAGACAAGATTTGGTTATATCTATAAGTAAATTGATCTATCCAACTTTGCAGGAGAAGGCTTACCTCATCAACAAATATGATAACAGGGGCCAGCCTGGTGGCAAAGGAGAAAAGGGCCTTTGTAAGCTTTTCAGCATCTCCAAACCACTGATCCAAGACACAGGCAAAATGCTTAGCAAACATGTAACAAAATGAAAATATCAGAACATCTACTCAATTAGAACAGGTCTAAGCTAAGGTCCCATCTAAGTCACAAGTATAATCACAGACTGCCTCTGAGAGCTTTTCAACTTCTTCAAAACCACTAATCCAGAATGTTAGGAAGAAAACTTCAAGCATCTAGAGTAATGAAAAGATGTGACCAGAGTAATCACTTGGATTGGTAAACACTAAGCTCCTGAAGAGAAGTACTGCTTACCAAGTTGTACAACCCCATGAGCTACTCCACCAACATTACAGTTGTATAGGCACCATAATAATATTTTTAACAATTCAGATATTACAAATCAAATAATTGACATCTACAGACAGAAATGTAAATAGAAGACCACCAAACCAAAATATTTTTACCATCTAAAGCTTTGTTTTGATATTTTCTAGTGATTTAGATATAACAAAGCAAATAATTAACATTAACAGCCAGAAATGCTAGTGAAATACTACCACACAAAAATATGTATACCATCTAAAGCTTTGTTTCAATAAAAACAAAAGCAAGAACATAATTAGGTCCTTACAAAACCTCTTCCTTTTTTGGAGTCAATGTCACCTTGTGTGCTAGGTCAATAAAATCAAAGAATATAAGAACAAGTGATGATCTATTCATACTGAATTTAGGTTCCAGAACTGCAGATAATCTTTGGATCTAGCAAAGAGACATCATACAGGTACACACAGGGAAAGTACAAGTACTAGAGAGGAGCAAGTTTTGTAAGGACACTAATATACAATTAAACAGCTTCTCAATTGTAATAAAAAGGAAGAAAGAAGAAGAAAATTAAGTGACTAAATTCACACGCTATACTAAGAGGCCATTGTACTGCTTTATTCGTAGGACACAGGTAGGGATCTCTTGTGATGCATTGGAATGGGTTTTCTGGTCTATAGAGAAGGTATGCGTTATAATGCAACACTTTTTTTTCAACAAAAGGCCATTGTGTTTATTGTATAAGAGAATAAAATTCATCATCATTGCAGAAATTATTCTTCATATAAAATAACATGGTATTCTCTGATCCAGATGTTGAACTAATGAGTGTGATATTGAATCTGAAAAGTACACAGACAAGCAGAACTGCCAAGATTAGATTTCCATCTTTCAACTATTTAACAGTCTTTCCCCCAACATCAAGAACTAAAAAGGATGAAAACAGAAATAAACAATGAATGCTTTATACAGGAATAACTATGAAGAGAAACTATAAGGCATAGAACATAGTCTGCCTATTTGAGGTTCAATTTCAACTCAGCAACCTACAAGACGAGGGTTTCAAGTTTCAAAATTAAGGTCAACAGAGATGAATGAAAGCAAATACCTTTGACGTCAGAGTAGAACCAGTTATACTGATAAAGTTTGCTCCCGCTTCTGTTGCAAGTGCTTTAGCAAGAAGGGTTTTACCAGTTCCCGGTGGCCCAAAAAGCAATATTCCTTTGCAAGGCTGGGAGAAGATCCAAGCAAGTATAGGTGAAATAGAAGTTGATTCATACATAGGACGCCCACAGAATAGCACTCCAATATGAAAAATCTAAAAGATGTCAATAAGGATAAAAAAAACCTACAAACAGACCCAGCTAGATTTGCACTTACCCGCAGCAGATTTCCATGAGAGAAAAGTTCTGGTCTTCTCATTGGAAGAGTGACAAGTTCATTTAACGTCCTCTTCACATCCTCAAGGGCACCAATGTCATCAAATTTCACTCCAATTTCTTCTGGAGTTACAACTGCTGAGACAAAGTTGCTCTCATACTCATCCTTGGCAAGACTCTGCTGTCACTTGCATGTGTTATTAGAGAAAAGACCTACTTTAAAAAGTAAAACAATTATCCCATTTCAGACCATCCCAAGAGTAGAAATACAATCAATATGATACCTTCAAATTCTGTGAGGCTTTTCTGGATAGCATTTCCTGCTCCCTTACCCTCGAAAGTGCAATTTCCAAGCTTCAGATGACAGAAAATACAGGTCAAAATCCAAGATAAAGCAAAAAAGTAATGATAAGTATGCTGGCACAACTACCTTTCACGGGGAAGAGTTAACCTATCATTGTTTATAGAAGGAACAATGCAGCTTGACAAGTAATGATTTCGAGCCCAACCCACAACTTTTTCAGCTTCTGGAATAAAAAAAATGACAGTATAAGGAAATGAAATGCATTTAGCAGTAGACAATGTACACGCAACACTTTAATTATACAGAATCTTTGGGGTGTTGAGGTGGGAAGTGTACTAGGAGTATATTTTGCACCTAGCATCTGCCAAACTCATTAGTTTGTGAGTGCTAAAGAAGTCCAATTGCAACTGGAGAAAGCCATCATAATTCATAAATACTGCCGTGATTTACATAGGGAAGTGATAAAAGTTAACACTGATCATATTCTCGCAAAACAAAAGCTTGTCTTAGCTTTTGCTAGGAGTAAGATTTCCACTTCTTCTTCTTTTTTAATGTTGAACATGCACCCACTAAGAGTAAGAGGTTGACCATAGTATTTTCTAAGAGAGATGCTTTCTCTTCTGATGTTTGACAAATTAAGAACAAAGTTCTTAACATGAAACATGATGGAGTTCTAAAATGTGAAGTCTGGGAAGAAACAACCAGTTTTCATCCAGCATTCAGTATAAAGGCAAGCATATTTAATATATCCATTTTGGCTTGCTCAAAACAAAATATTCAAATTTTAAAGGGCAGTGCGATTCCTTACTCTGCTTTGTCAAGATCACATCATCAGTCTTTATATGTAGGAGGTCTATGCATGATAAGTCATGCTCCTCTAGGACCTGCAATCCACAATAACAGAGTTCAGTTCCAGACCTGGGAAAACATAAAAGTTTCTTGACCAAAAAATTGTTAAGTTCAGATCACACAAACAGATTTTATTTTTATTTTTTTATTTTTTTTTACCTTTTTTTGGGAGGCATTAAAATGAACTAGTTATTGAAAGTAAAAAGAATGTCAATCAATAGCTTGAGAAAGAAACTACCTCCTTACCTCATGCAGTTCATTTAAATTACTCCGCCATATCACGATTCTTCTGTCTTCTTCAATTTGCTTGTTAAATGTTCTAAGGACCTCTTCTTCCTACACATAAAGAACCAGTTATATCAAGTAAAATCAAAATATGAAGATATCCAATCATATAAGATAAAACAATGGTCAGGGTCACTTATGTTATCCATATATGAAAAGTGTACAGGTTGGACAAACAGGCAATGATCTTCTGGAAGTTGGATGGCTTTACAAGTGGAAGCAGGCTTTTAGAGGACCAAGGTACAGAATAAGTATGTGCTGACATTAAACCAATCTAGAGTTTGATGCGCAGGAAGATAATTCCACTAGCGTTTTTTGTTTTTTGAAAAAACAGAGGGATCCTTCAAGGTACAAGAATGAATATAGTCACAAAGAGGGCAGAGATTGCCCATATACAGTGTGTGAGCTGATACCCCACATTTGCTAAGGCGAGAGCCAAATTCCTTGGCTCAACTTGCAGCATGAAAAATAGAAAAAGAACTACGTAGGCAGAAACTTGGTCCTTGGATGTCTTCTCAATGTAAGCAGCAAACTTTCAGACGTCAGTCTCCTCAATGGAACATGAAAAATACTTGAATGAATCCCCTTCATTATTAGTGAACCACAAATGTATAAACAGAAATTTCATGACCTGTCAACAAAGCTCATAACTCCACCTCCATCAATGAGTCATCCTACTGCCACTTTTTATAATTCAGAACTGCTTCACCTATACCAGTTAGATTCAGCTCACTGAATGAAGCCCCATCCAACAACCATTGGGGGGGGTTCTATTTGGGAGACCTTTTTGACTTGGCTACTTCCCTTGTAATGATTTTCTCCCATTATGTAATCAAACATCCGAAGGATAACCAATTCCTTTCTTGAGCTAGACTTTCTTGAGCTAGACAAAATGCTTAAACAATAAAAAAAATATTCAGAATAATCCCATACACTACTTCTGCCCTTATTACTGAAGTCCTCTGATCTTTCTTGTTCGATATCCCCAAGCTATATATCAGATGGATTAAGTCAACAATATCCTACCTTTCTCTGAAAACCATGGCCAGTCTTGAGGTAACATGTCTAATAATTTATTCTGATAGCATGTCCATTCTGTTCTGCTTGCGTGCAATTTATAAGGAAATAGTCTTATTTCAGACATCTTTACCATATATACTAAGATAGATATAGACATAGAGTTTGAAATGGACTATATAATTGCCTGCTTGGTTATGCTTGCCTCAGAAGACAGAAATGGCTTGTACTGGTTCTTTCTGTCATATAGACTGTGGTTGTGACATCAACATTTAGCCGTCTCGAGTGATCTTGAAGATCACCAAAAAGACAAAATGAAACAATAAAGTCCTAGAGTGACAAAACTTGGACACACCTTTTCTCATTTAAGCAGTATCATCCTATACAATTGACCAAGCTTGTATGGTTTCTCAAGCAACACTAGGTCATTTTCTAGTGCCATGATCTAGTCAATGATTAAGGCTTGCTAAGAAACCCTACATTACATCTCCAGCCCTCTAAAAAGGTTTTATGTTTAATTTTTAATTTTCTGATATAAATCATGGCTTCCTTCCGAGAAATAAGTAAAAGAAAGACTGGCATAACCAATGGCTTCCCCGTCTATCATATATTAGTTTCAGAAATATGAGTCGCCAAAGAATATCTTAGCATTTAGTGCAGATACATGGAATTAGCAATTCTAGCACTTTCTTATATAACTCATCCGCTCTACAACTGTGGCAATATAAAGTCCAAGATCAATCTTTTTGTTTAAATCAGTTTGAAAATTATGCATATGGATGACTCGGGGCCTGAAACAATGGGATGTATGACCTTGTTTTCTTGTAGCTCATTTCACTTAGATGTTGTTAATAAGCTACCATGGTCAGTGGCAACAAACCGACAGCAGAATATGTCCAGACTCACGTCCCCCACTCAGCTTAGAGCCCTGTGCATTTGCATGTGGGCAAGGATCAAGAGTAAGACAGATCGAATTTTCAACATGAATCTACTTACCAAAAGCTTTTTAGTTTTCTAATGGCAAGCAGGATCACCAGCCCTCTGTAGCCTTTTAATCTCTCCCATCCCAACAGTACAGTAATCTAGAACTGAACCAAATTTCAAACATGTCATACTAATACATGATATTTAAAAAATACGAATAAAATGAAAACATTTCCCTATTATACTTTATTATATCAAACTATTTCCATGCACCAAGTTGTACGGAAAACCAAAGAAGCTGCACAAACTAAGAAGATTTCATAAAAGCAAAGATAGCACAACAAAAACTAAAAGGATCCAAGAACTTTGCTACTAGCAAAGCAATAGCAGCCAATATAAAGAGATCCCTGGATCAGAATAAGACCAAATGCAAGTATTTGTCATGTCAAAACCAAAAGGCATTGTATTTAACTTCTAGGAAGTTGGATGTCATGTCTATTCTAGTAGATCCCAAGTAACAAAACGAAAAATTATTCTGTTCCCAAAGTTGAATCATAATAGTTCTGACATCAAAACTGACACACAGTTTATGCATGCACAAACTATTTGGTTCATAGAAACATGGGGGAAAATTAAGAAACACCAATTTATCCATCTAGTTACCTTTGGGGGATGAATGCAAAGGATATTGGTGAATAGTTTATACAACTCATTATCCTTTGACGTCTTAGTTGCTTTCAAGCCCTCTGTCAACTGTCTCAATGATACTGGCTGCAAAAACAGATGCTAGGACTTAATGTTCTACAATGAGAAGAAATGAAAGAGGGATCAAAAATCAGATAACAAAGAGTAATTAATAGGTCTAAATCCTCTCACTTGAACAACAAAAGTATCAAGACAAACCACAGTCAAATTTTAATTCATAAACAAAAATCAGTTTGGCAGAGTTTTTTTTTTCTAACTTCATATTTAACAACAACCATGTTGTAACTGTTACTCTTGAAAATTATAGACAAGACCTAAGGGTTCTGAAGAATCTTAGTTCTGTGAAAAGAAATGGAGTTGGATATATGATAATGCCTTTTGACATGGGTACAATGGTATAATGTACTTTGGTGTAATGCCATTTAGAGGGGACAAGATAGAAAATTTAAGATGAACTTGCTGGGTTGCACAGGAAAAATAAATAGGAGTTTACACTTGGGATCCCAATTCCACCTGCCAACCACCCAAACAGACTATCAATGGCAAGTTGATAGCCATAAGATGAACAAGGCTAACCTGAGATATGGCATCAACCACAAAACAAGGGTAATGAGCCATACAATGCAAAAGCTACGCCAAAACTATAAGGACAATATTATTAGTGGGCATTTGGGCATCAAGGTGTGGAAACAGCCTCTTGTAAAAATACAAGGTAAGGCTGTGTACTATAGGCCCTTGTGGTCCACCCCCCACACAAGACGCCACATAGGCAGGAGCTTCATGCACCAGGGCTGCCCTTTTTATTTGGGCACCAAGCAGCTTCCGGAAAATACAGACAGCAGAGCTAACACCTAACATTGACTATCCATCTCTTTGAGCACATATGATTACTAAAGGAAGAAATCCAAAGAGAAAAGAAATCAAATCAAATGGAAAATTTGTTAAATGATTAAAGAATATTACCAGCTTACCGAGACGAGCAAAATTAGGTAGTACCATTGTCTGCCATAGAAAAGGTTGAGAGGTGCTATTAGCGAAAGGAGAACAACATTTTTCAGAAAAGAGAAGTAGCAGAAGAACAAGGCATAAGCTAGAGAATATAGAACTACATTGCTAGGCTAGCTGGTTATGATGTTTGGCCTGGAGCACTTGGCCAAGTGACATGCCTTACAACCATGAGGTTGTGGGTCCAAATCCACACACCATGTTAGAGAAAAGAAGCTAGAGAATATAATCATATTTAAAATGCAAGCGCCCAAATCTACAAGATCACGGTAAGCAAGAAACTACACACTAAACATTTCTCAGTCAATACTTACAAATTTCCCTTTCTCCTTCGACCCACTTTCCACTTTGTTCTGCCCACAAATCAGAACAACAGGTCCTGAGAGCTGGTCAAACATTTCTTCCACCTTGGAGATAAACTCCTTACGATTTGATTTGGGAACGGCCCTTAATAACCACTGAGAAGAATCCGGAAAGTAAACCACAATTGGCTGCAAGGATGGCAAAACCTGCAAATGCAGCAAACCATACCCTAACAGTTTTAGAATATTAATATAAAAGGGCAGCCCCAGTGCACGAAGCTCCCACATATGCGGGTTCAGGGAAGGGGCGGACCACAAGTTTTAGAATCTTTAGATACATATATTATTCTAAGAAACTTCTAACCTGAAGACAATTGGAATGACTGTGAACTGGAACCATGTATTTGAAAGGGGAGATAAACATAACCCTACACTTGAAGCGAATTGTAATTTATTTCTTCAACTAGTTAACATGATAAGCACTGAGCGTTACCTCACATAATGCCTCCATTGCAATGTACCAGTCTTGACCCTGGGTGTCCATATCATGCTCAATATCCTGAACTGGATGTGAAAAACAGTGGGTAAACTTTTTCGTGGTTATTAAGGGTCTGAAATAGAGTGGTTGAACGGGAATATAAAGAAAGTTTGCATTCAGAGTGGTACAATTACAACAGTGACAAGCCAGAAATTAGCAAAAACACTTGTGTCACGTGGGTGTGATTTGTGAGGTAAGCAAGTTCGAGAGGGTCTAAATCATGTATCATTCAACAGAATGGAGTATCCAAGTATCAAACTATTTAATTAGAAAACGTAAAGGTAGATGCCTTGGATACTCATAAATATTGTATACCCTTTTTCTTCTCCTGTCCTTTCTCATCTTTTTGACAATTCAGGCAAAAATAGGTTTTTAGCATTGTTTCAGAACTCCCAATCGACTCCCTTTTGACTACAGCTATCTTTTATCTGTGACTGAGTTTTGCCCAACCAAATCTACCAGAACTTTTTACAACTAACAGAGTGAGCTCTTGCAGGTGGCCCTTTCTGGTCTGATCCTAGCTGTCCTAAAAGCTGAGCCAACAACAGAGCGTTTCCACTCACCAGATCATTTAGACTTACAAATGATTCAATATTTGAGATCTACCAGAGCTAAGAAATGAAAATTGGATAAAATGCACCTTTCAAGTTCACAACAGTTTTGACTATTGTATCTTCCAGAGCCAATAACCTAAGCCAGTGACAGAATATCTAAGTTAATGTCACTACTTAACACAAGAACCACAGATAAAATCAATGTAATGTCACTTGATCATGCAGGGTCCACAAAAAACTAAAGTAACTTGAACCATATACTTTTACACTTCATTTTTAGTTAAATAATAGAAAGATAATGTCTTTTTTTTTTTGTTAAGTAAAGACAGAGTATCCTGCTTAAGAGAAGACACATGATTCATGGAACAGAACTTGAGTGCTTTCTGGCTCCAGATAAGAGAGCAGCAATTTCTGTAATAGTGTGACTGAAAGAGTTCCAGTGAGAGCTCTCCATCTATTTCCCCAAACAGATAACGGTAACTTCCACATGACGAAGCTGCATATCAAACCTGGGCAGTGCGAAATTTGGCAGATGACATGTTCGCTAATGTTGACAAAGAAGATAAATGAAGACTGAAAGTGGACAATTGGAAGTCTTCAACAGAGATTGGTACATCAAATGATTATATGGGCTTCTTTCAAAAATCCGAATAGCCAAATCTCAACAAATTGCAACAGAATGGAAAGCACTCAGAAATTCAAACTAGTGCACTCAAAATCAGAAGAGAAAACTTATGACTTCAGGAATGGAGAGCAATTCGAATGTTCAGTATTCCTATAAATACTCCAGTTTTCAAGACCGACTCTTGCAACTGCTCAGACATCCATGCCTTCGCGCTTCACCCAACCTATCTATTCGTGCAAGCAGGAAACAGCCTACTCAAAATAAAATGCTGATTGTAACTTCCAATCATCATAAACCTTTAAATTTCATATACAGCATCAAGGACAGGGCAATATTTATTAATAACTCTTATTTAGCAGTATAAAAGTGAAAAATCCGGTGGCTTTGGATATTTGAGGACAAAATTGCATCAATGTCTCCAATATAAAAGGTTCCAAGTGTATATTCTAGAATAACTTAAATTTGGACTAAATAAACAACAGCCATAGTTTTAAGCTGATTTTATGAAGAATAATATCCTTCAATAATGTGGGAAAGAGCCATACTATCTATCCAATATATAGAAGGCTTTGCAGCTTCTTCAGTAACTTTGTCATCCTTCCGTCCCTCCTTTGTTTTAGTATCACTTCTGTCCAAAATGACAGCAACTTGATCCCCATTGACCTCGTATACCTCACCTCGTTCACCACTTGACAAAGGCCTGTGAAAATATCATATTTTGTATCATAAATGGTAAGAAAGTGTCAAAACACGAGGATCTTATGTCAAAATAGTAGCAGAAGCAGGTATCCAACAAACAACATTATCTACAAGGAAAGGCAGACAAGTAAACCAGGTGACTCTTGGAAGTACATAAATAAAAGAGAATGTCAATAGATCTCAAGCCAAAATACAACATACATTCTTGAATACATTCATCACCTAACTGAAGAATCTATAATAATGTGATGAAGAAAGAAGCAAATAATGAAAAAAAGGGTGCAGACAACAAAGCAAAGCCTAGTCAGTCTATAATAGACTTCCAACTCAAGATTGTACTATGGCAGGCTTAATGGGCTGCAGATAAACTGATAGTGGCAGCTAAAGACTTCTCACAAGACTCTACACTTACACAATACAAAGCAAATCTTAAGTCAAATGACTTGTCATAAGATCAACTAGAAAACATATCTGAATAATTTCAACTTCCATGATAGAAGCACAACAGAAGGAAAGAACTGTTTCATTAACAAGAAGCCCAAAGGCAATGTGGACCATGCACGCACATGGCCAGGCTTGAAATAGCAAGTGAAAGACCTACTTTGGCATATCATGAAACAATGAATGTACTTTGGAAATAGGGGGTGAGGCCCACCATCTAAATTCCATAATGAACATCTTTGTTTCTCATGTGAGTAATGCTACTTTGAGTCCACATTAAGTCAATGACATACAGCATTCTCACTTACCTCAAAGTATATATACACAATATGAACTTCAATTAGAGATGCCTCCTCTTATGTGAGTAAAGTACAGAAATTCTAGCAATGAGCTTCACGTCTTGGGGTAGATATTCCTCCAGATTATCACAAATGTTGCTGTTTAATTTAACAAAGCCAATAGAATTACACCTAAATCTAATGGAACAATTTGCGTGGGGAGATATAGTCAGTTACTTCACAGCCCACCAAGCAGATAGTGGCAGAATCTAATCCCCTTTGGAATGTTTACTGTGAACGACAACTTTGTTGAAAACAAGAGTAAAAGGGATTGTGTATTCTAAATTTGTGCTTGCTAGACAGTACGAAAGATCTACCCAGCAGTGATATTCAAACAAATTGAATTCAAATGATAAACTGGGTATGCCTTTTCATGTTCCATAACAAAAGACCAGCACCAAGCAGCAGTATTCACCATTACTCCAATTCTGCTTCCTTCACCTCCACAATGCCTTTCCAACCTTTTTCAAATCTAGATGGTGTTGACAAACTAAACTTTTCATCGTGCCAGAAACGTAGGAGGTCCATATATTCAGTGCTTTTGTATATAACCCTATTGCTCCCAAGATTATGAAAACATCAACATCTTGCTTCTATCCTCCCACTAGACCCAAACAGGTTGAATATATTTCAAGTAGAGAATCATTATTGCAAGAAACAAGTCTTGTGAACCTTTTAGATATTTCCACCATGCTTCTACTAGAGAAAACTTGTGAATTGCTTTTCAAACTATTTCTCAATGACATCAGTTGGATAGAGAGTAGGCTGTCACAAGAATTATCTAAAATGCACTAAGGACCCTCCCATTCTCACAGTGCTACATCAGATCGACCCAAACTGGTGTATTTTTTAAGCTCCCATGGTGACAGATAACACCTTCAAAACTGGCATTCTAAAATGTTTTATCCACTGTTGTTAGAATGGCACGAAAAAGGTCAATATTTTATGATCAAACTAATGATATTTAGATCAGCATCTGGTCTGATATTTCCCCAAACAACTAGCACATAAACATCAACCAAGTCTTTAGTAGCTGATAAATGACCATTAATAGTAGTTACCCACTCATAATTTCACCACTGTAATTTCTGAATGGTAGAAGAAAATTAAGCATAAGGATTATACAAAGCCGGTGATGTGGTAGCTTCAACATAGAAGAAGACTGATAACGCAAGCAGAACAAATAGGATTTATGCCTTTCAAATTGTGACATAAGAGAAAATTTGAAGGCATTTCCTCTTTTCAATGGAATCACAATGTCAACGATATATTCCTCTAGAGATTCACAAGTATCCACCTTTTTCTTATTCAATTTTCTGCTATTCAATTGCATGATATTTACTATTAATTTCATCTGAGGTTTGATTCTAGGTACACTCATCAGTGTTTCATACTCCCTCATTACTATTGGTGTGACCAGTAAAAACTACTAAAGGAACATCAAAATCATCTTTGAATCTCACAGAGAAAATGAAGGATTAAGACTAAATTGCAGTTTTAAGAAAGTGCCAAGAGTAATAGACCAATTGACTCTCTACCCAACAGCTGTCCTCTACATAGAGGGAAGACTTACCAACCCACCTGCCACTGATAAAGGTATAAGCATTGGTTTGGCCATCAGAAGTTGGTATTTTGCCCAATATAATCCTGTGATGCAATATATATGCCAATGATTAGGAGTTGATAAAACTGTAGCTCATGGGGAGCACATAATGATTAAAAAGGATTCTGAAAAGATACACCAGCTAACGAGTCAATAACCAGCTCACTGTCAACCAGCTAGAAGGTCAACAATAACTTCACCCTAAAGCCCGTTGTAACTTCTAATACTCGAGTAACATGAACAACATATCCTTCGACTCCAGATCCTAAGCATTCAAGACAAACTCAGAAGATCTACCAGCAACCTTGCATCAAATTCATATCACCATTTTCCTTGCTTCTAAGACACTACCAATGCTGAGTTAATAAAATGCAGCAAAAGAACATCAGCTTAAACATATAGTGCAGTGCCATTAAATTTTCACAGCTTAAGCAAGGTGAGAAAGTAGCTCCAGGAAAATTTCGCAGGATTGAGGTCCAATTTCATGATTGATGTGTTCTAAGAAATGCATTAGATATATTCTGAAGAAATTTGAAACCAGACGTAGAGTAGACCTCGCCCGTCAGTTACCTCAACCAAATTATTATAGGTCAAGTACCACTCTTTGGAGCTATAAAGATCCCATCCAACACACATTAAACAGATATCTCAAGTTTTTTTTTCTCACAAATAAAGAAAAAAAGACTATGGGCATCACAAGATAAATTTATACTCCACCAATTACTTGACAAAAAATGAGATAAAATAAATAACAAACAGAAAGGAACATCCTTCATAGATGCTGTAAAAGAAATCAGCAGGACAACGTAAACTACGTCTTAGTATGTTAAACTTTCAGCACTGTTAAGTTTCAAAGTCTATACCACATATAAATTATAAAGTAAAAAGAACATATGTTATCATCTATAAAGAACTTCAGATAAAATGAAGAGAAGAAATTCAATACCTGCTCTCAGCTTTAAGCCGTACAGTAGCCCCAATATATTTTACTCGATCACCTGAAATGGGAAAATTAGATAAATAAAAATGCAAACAAGAATAACCTTTCAAAATAAATTGCAAATAATACGGAATCTGATAAGATACAAAAAGCTTGGAGGAAAAGAGCAGTGCCACAACTCAATCACAATACCATTGTTGACCACAAAGCTTAGTACGCAAACCTCATGTGGGATAAAATGGGCAGCACTCAAGAATGTTCTTTCCTAGAAAAGGTTTAAATAATCATCTGTAATATGGTGTCAAGAAAATCTAATTATTAAAAGGTATGCCTAAAGGAAATAGCTTTCTTAATCCCAGTTTGAGAGAGATTTTTGAAATAAAAATTAGCAGAATCAATTTGTCTTGATCTCGATATCAGTTAATTTTCAAAAAGACGTCAGGAAGTAACTTCCCTTATTTAGAATTTAAAGAGGATGGTTTTCTCTAAAGAAACAATCAAAATGACTTCTCTTGATCTCATCACATAAGAGCTCGGCTTTTGGAAATGAACAATTAAAAATCAACCTGTCAAGTTGATTGGCAAAAGAAGGCAGTGAACAGTCCTTCTGGATTAGAATCCACAATAGGGTTTGACAAGAAAACAACATAAAACACACACACACAAAAGGGATAAGAAAGAAGAAATAAAGATTATTGTAAAATCTCTCTGTGTAAACAATAAAAGCTTATAGTTTCAAATGCAACTAAAAATAGTTTCCACAATCCTCGATTGGAAAGAGACACTGGTCTTCAAAGAAAAATAAAAAACATTAATGATCTTCAGGAAAATACAATTAAATAGATATGCAAAGAGATGAGTATGTCTGGGGGGTTTGCAAATCCGAATGTGTTAAATACAAGTATAATACATGAGTGCAGCAATTACCAAAGATCAAGAATTGTGCAGGTATTTTGTTACATATATATTATTTGGTACCAAGTTGCTTGAGTACCTTATGACAAGAACATCATACGTATCTGAACGTGTTATTCGACTTCAATAAACCCACTTCCATACAGCCACAATGAGAAGAGAATAAAAACCAGCAATCACAAAAACACATAGCATTCTGGTAATATTTTCAAAGAGAAAGAAACAAGAGGAAATTACCCTTTTTAAGTGGCTGTTTGGACTGAGAAGAATCAGCAGTAACAGACTTTCCTGATGCAGGCTTGCTATCAGGCTCTCCAGATACTCTCTGCATAAATGCCACGCTTGCAGCATAAGAAAATAGATAACTTTAGAAGAAACCGCATCATGATATTCTTTATCACCTCTAAAAGACCACAAGACTTAGCACCAACTAAGCACATGATTCACCTTATCTGAAGACTAACAGTTTTCTTAGTTACAATACTGTAATGATCAATAACCTGTCATTAAGGCTGCATTTGGTAAAAGGGCCTCTGCCCTTTCTTGTGTTCAGAAGTGCATTTGAGGGAGTACATTTTGTTAGGAAACGTTTCCAAAACTAACCCCAAAAAACACTAAAATGAGAAGCAAATTGGGATATGCTTCTCGTTTCTATGAAAACCAGGGAATGCTTCTATTTGGTCTCTAGAAGTAGAAATAGAAGAATTGTTGCCAAATGGAGCATAATATTCAGGAAAATAACAACAACAAAAATTAGTGGTAATGGTAAACATCAATCCATTGAATTACTGCCTGATTCATTCACGTTTTCTATGCCAAGAGGTCCTAACTATCTCAACATTTCAACAAACTCATTATGCATGAGAAGGGAAATTTCGGAGGGTGACAGGGAAGACAACAGATATCCAGAAGCATTGCAGACAGGAGATGGGGTTGGGGGAATAGTACAAGGCAGTGAAGTTTAAGCTGCACGGTGAATAACTAATCACAAAGCCTTGACAAAAAACTAATGTACTTAGCAGAAACATGGCTGCTGTTCATGCCTGTGGCAAAAGCATCATTCTAATGACTCTTCATTCAATAAAATAAATTTATGTTGTTCACCACCTTCTCAAAGTCTTCCAGAGTATAAGGAACAAGCTTCTTGAGGGCTTCTTCTGCACATGCTTGCACATCAACCTCATCTTCATCACTACAATCCGATTTCACATCACTGCTGCTTGATTCTTCTTCATTGCTTGCATCATTCTCATCCTCAACTTCTGACTCCGACGTACATTCTTGACCTGACTCTGCATTCTCATCATCCGTCTCAGTTTCCGAGGCACACTCTTGACCAAAGTCCTGCACCAAAGTAACATTAGAATACCAATCAAAATACTTCCCTCAAGAATTGCAGTATGTAGTTTCCTACCAATTTAAAAGTGGGGAGACTTGCTCTTTTTTATCATTTTTCAACAAATAACTGACCAATAGAAAAGGAAAGAAATACTCTGGATAGCATTCATGAACTCAAGATAATTCCTAAGTAGATATTCCAGCTTACATGAGGAGCAAGGACACTGCTGTCAAGCACCAGTAGGGAGACTTTTAAATCACGTGCAAGTGCTCTTACAAATCTCTCCCGATAAAGCTCAGTTCCTGCAAAGAAAGTTGTTACAGAAAACATTGCCATTAACCCGAATGCAAATTGGTCTTAAATGCTGTACAGGCAATGATCTAAAGGAATGTAAATGATAGGTGGAAGACAATAAAGAACCTGGAACACTCTGAAGTAATATTCTCCCACCAGAGGAGCTCAACTGAGCCCCATAAGAGGCAGCAAACTTCTTTTGCTTCAAATGAGATGCCGCACATTCTACTAAAAGGTTTTTCGTGTGTTCACTGGAGCAGAAAGACAAAAGGTTCAACCAAATTAATAGGCATTTAAACATACTGTAGATGATAGATGGAAACTGTGATAAAAGAAAGAGCAAGAAAAATGTAATTACTGGACATAGTAAGGAAACGTTTCCCATGAGACTGTGATCTTGTCCCAAGGAACCACTCTTCGCTTGAACTCATTTCTGAACCTTTCCAGCTTAGATAGAAAAGGTGATTCCTTCTTTTTACTTTCAAATGACTCTCTTTGACTGTTGATCCAATCCTTCTGATCATGCTCCAAAAGCCGTGCATGCTCATCACAATGCCTTGCATCCATCTTGCGCTTCTCTTGGCGTGTTTTGCCCTTATCAAATTCAGTAGCATCTTTTATTGGTGCATGCTTATCCTCACTTGCATTCCTTCCATCCCCTTCTGAGCTATAGAATCTCAATGTATTATAAGTCCCAGCCCTACCATATCTACCATCAAACCCTATATAACCATTTCTTACACCAGGTGATAGAGGTCGATCCCCCTGGGATTTTCTTATGGCACTCGAATTGGACTGGAGAACAGTGGATAAACTGCTCCCAATATTTGGCCTAACCAAATAGCAGGAGTTTTGAAAAACAGCATCCCAATTCTGACTTCTACACTTCAAGCTTCTAGCATACATTGCAACTTTCTACTCAAGCCAGTATAATTCTATTTCACTTGATGCCAAACTGCTCCCATTAATTCATTTAATACACACCTGAAATTTCATATGAGAAAAATTAACAAATATCATTTACTACAAAAGAACGTGGATCGAAGTGGTGAGGAAAGATTTAAAAACTTTGGGACTAAATGAAACCATGGTATTTAATAGAGTGGAATGGAGGAATAAGATTCATGTGGCCAACCCCTAATTGGGATAAGGTCTTGATGATGATGATCAAATTAGAGGAAAATTGAATAAGCGGGCTATCAGGACAGTAAGAAAAAAAGATAGAAAACTGAATGCAATCAAAAAGTTCGGCCAAATCTTTGAAATATCTTAAACATTGCATGGAAAATACACTAGAAACCCGCAAGCAATTGAAATATGAACCAACCGGAAAAAGAAAAAATATATATATATGCTCCCACTATTGTAAATCCATATAATAGGCTTCTTTGTTGAGATCAGACTGAGAAACAAACTTCACAATGTGTTCAACAATTCAAGCAATGCAAAACACTAGAAAAAACCATAAGGGCAGTCCCGGAGCACGAAGCTCCCGCATATGCAGAGTCTAGAGAAGGGGTGGATCACAAGGATCAATTGTATGCAGCCTTACCTTGCATTTTGCAAGAGGCTGTATTCCACGCCTTAAACCCATGACCTCAAGGTCACACGACGACAACTCTACCATTGCGCCAAGGCTCCCCTTCCGACCAGAAAAAACCATCAAACAAAAATTTCAAATAAAAAGAAGCTAACTTTCCTTGATTTAACAACTGGGAAACAAATTTGAATAAAAAATATATTAAATGACCCTCGTTTCCTCCAAAACCAAATTTTTTATTATAAATTGCTAGAAAATACAAACAAAAAGTTTTCACTCTCTTACTACATTGCAGGTCATGCAAGCGGAAAATTTGGAAGAAATCAGGAAAAATCCAACGCATGCTGCTCAAAAACCAAAAGAAACCTCCTTTCGCAAAAAAACAAATTCTTGATTACAAAGTGCCAGATAAAACAAATAAAGAGAGAAAAATTTTCATTTTTCTAACGACGTTGGAGGCTATGCAACACTCGACTTTTGAATACTAAACAGCATAAGATTCGGCAAAACAAAAAATATACAATACAAGCTGCGAAAAAAGGAAGAATTCATCAAAACCCAATATTTTAGATTACAAGCAGCTAAACGTCCAATTCTGCTACAATCCAGGGTATACGACACTGAGATTCGAACAGTAAGCAGCATAAATTCGGGAAAATAAGAATAATAATTCCAATATAAGCTGCTTAGAAACCGAATGCTACCTCCTTCCACCGAAAATGGGTAAACACAGATGAAAAACAAAAAAAAAATCATTTTTTTACCACATTGCAGGCTATACAACACTGAGATTTGAACTCTAAACAGCACAATAATCCAAAAAATAAAAATAAAAATAAAAATAATCCAATACATGCTGCCGAAACATCGAAACTCACCTCCTTCGATCAAAAACCGATAGCTGATCAAAACTTGCTAGGATTAGAAACGAAAATAACCAAAACTTCGCATTTCTTTACGATATTCAATCAGTAGAGAGCATTGTAGATAAGAAAAAAACGATAATTTTGATAAGCAGATAAAAAAGTTGAAGGAGAGAGCTTGACCTTTCTAGGATTCATTCGAGTTGAACCGGGAGAGAGAGGAGAGATTTCCGTTCGTCCTGACTTTGGACCTTATTCTACTGAATTTTCCGGATCGGGGGCTTTTTATACGGCGAGGAAGAAGCCCTTAAGATATGTAGAAAGAGTTAGCCTGCTCCTGCTAGCAGCTGCTTAGATAAAGAGAGAGTCTGGTTCACCGGATGATATTTTGTAGTATCATCTCAACCGTTCATCTGGTGAGCATTGATTGATGGTTAGATCAGACAAGTAGAACTATTTTGGCGGTGGGCCACGAAAAGACATTAGCATGGCTTGAAACATTCATCTAGGGAAGCCCTTGGGTTTGCGTTGTCATTCAACTATTCTTTGAAGGATCACAGACAACTAGAATTGAATCATATAATTGTAGCTACAGTCATCAAAGCTCCTGCAAAGTTCGAGGACGAGACCGATCACAAAAGTTAATAGTAGACAGCCTTATTTTGTATTTTGCAAGAGATTGTTTTCAGTCCTCATATGTGTGTGTGCATGCACACACGTGTGTGTGTAATGAGCAGTAATTTCAATAAGGAGTTCCAGGTGTAAAGCACAGGTGACATGTGATTGGCTGGAAAAAAGTTATTAAATGTCATTTGCTCTAACTTTTTATATTTTTGTTTCAAGAGATATTTGCCCATTTTACTTATTTTGCTTTTATCAAGTAAAATGGGATTTACCCAGAAATATAAATAAAAAAAATCGTGCCTATATCATTCTCCTATTGACATCCAACACAATCATGGCACTTGGAAGTTTCATCGTATTTATTGGATTCCAACTTGTATCGAGCAGAAAATTATGGAGTGCAATTGATTTCCTCGTCAAAATAATGAACAAATTTGTGCCGTTGCAATTTCAAGCTCATATTTTGTCAAATTTGGATATGAATTTTCTATATAAGAGGAATCCTAACATGTCATGTTGGATGAACATTTGGCTTATCCTTGCCAACAAATATCTAATGTATTTGGTTGTAGACAACTTTCCTAGAGTACCCTTAGTCATAGGTTTGACTCACTTCTTTTCCCTTTCGCAGATAAGCCAATATAGCTTGATGATTAGGCCAAGGCACCTCTCTCGTAAGTAGGTCACAGATTCAAGGTAATGCATAGCATTTTTTTGGTGGATGTAGGGTGCTTGCATGTCGAGGGAGGATGTCCAAAAGGATATGTTTGACAACGGTACAAGTTGCCCTCGGAGGGGGGTTTGGTCTCCAGAGGATACACATAGAAAGAGTGTATGTATCAAGACTTATCCAGTATGTGAATTACCAATTCAAACAAATGGGCAGCCCCAGTGCTTGAAGCAGCTGCATATGTGGGGTCCGGGAAGGGGCGGAGCACCTAACTTCCAGAAATGCTAAAGTCCATGGAAATGAGTACTTTAATTTTGATCATGCTTTTCATATTGTATGGAGGAAGGGAGCCTTAGCGCAACGGTAAAAGTTGTCATCATGTGACCTTAAGGTCATGAGTTCAAAGCGTAGAATTAGCCTCTTGCAAAATGCAAGGTAAGGCTGCCTACTATAGGCCCTTATAGTCCTCCCATTCCCTAAACCCTACATAGGAGGGAGCTTCGTGCACCGGGGCTGCCCTTTTTCATATTGTATGGAGAGCAAAGGTGAATGATATCACCATACCTTGAAGAATTGTAAATTGTATTATCTTAACCAATGGAGAGCAAAGAGATCTCGTTCTTGCTAGAAGCAAGGAAAAGATCATCTATTGATCGCCTCCCCTTGTGGGCTGTGGGTAGATTGCTTTTGAGGGATCATGTAGCAAGGTTTTGAGTCCAAATGGTGTCTGCAATTTTTGGGTTTTTAGGCCTTGTGGTCCATTCCTTCCTTGGACTCTGCATGTGTGGGAGCTTTGTGCACTGGGACTGCTCCTTTAAGCCTCCTATATTTGTATGTACTCATCTCTATCATGATGTCTGTTTGATGGAGGATGCTATAAAACTTAAGTATGGTATGTAAGTATGATTCGCAAGTTGTATTGTTGCTGTTAATTAGGTTTGCTCTTTTCGTTAAGAAAAAGAGGTTTTTTTATGCAAAAATGTCATTAAATTTTGGATTTTTGCAAAAAAACTCCAATATTTTTAAGTTTTGTAAATTTGCCATTAAGTTTTTATGAGTTTGCAAAATTGTCATTCTTTTAGTTTTTCATTCTCTTTTCTTATTAATTTTTTCAAATTTTCAATATTACCCTTCTTTATTTCTCTCTCTTATTATGTTCCAACATATCTACTAGCTCACAGATGAAGACGTGATTAAGATTTTGCAAAGCTCACAAAAAACTTAATGGCAAACTTATAAAACTCAAAAAATGTTAGACCTTCTTACAATAATGCAAAATGGAATGGCATTTTTGCAAAAAGCCTTAACATCAAGAACACAACTTGTGAATTATACTTACATGCCATACTTAAGTTTTCTGGCCTCCTCCGTCGAACAAACGTCATGATACAAATGATTACAAACAATATAGGAGGCCTGCAAATATAAGCAAATTACTGTCACAAATGCAAATGTGATTAAGTTGCTGATTTGGCCATTAAGTTCAATATAACTTCCCGATGGAAAGTTTTAGTGAAACTTGGTATCGAGCATAATTTAATATTAAAAAAATCTAATGGTATGGTTAGATTTCAATAAAAACCACGTAGCAATGAGATATTCAATCTCAAACATACTATATTCACCAACCTGCGGAACAGTACTGTTAATCTTCTTCAATGAAATTCAATAATTTAAACTTCAATTTTCTACTAAAAAATTATATAAATCTATTTCTAATATAAATAAGAACATAATCAATACTTTGGATCAATAAAAATACAATAAATTAAAGAAAATTTTAAGTTTAAATCTTAAGCAAATTACTATTATTGGGCACTCGAATAGAGACAAGTAACAAACTTTAAGCATTTCGTTTGATGCATTTTTAAATGAAAATTGAAAATCTAAAACTTGAGTTTCTTCTTTTCAATATCTTCCATCTAGCATGGTCAATTTTAGAGTTTTTTATTGATTAACGAAGTGAAAAATTATATGCAAAGTCCTCTCATTTACTATTGTCTGATGAGAGAAATGAGGGCAGATGCACCTTCTTTTGGCGAAGAGAGTCAAGGAAATTTGAGTATGTCCATCGTAGTTGCGCAACATCCTTCATCTATGTTTATGAGGTTACAAGTCTATTAGAACATATTAGCACGGAGAAGTAGAGAATGATAATATTGGAATTTCAAGCTAACTAACAAGGAAGGAGGATGAAAAACTATCAGGATGATAATTTTGCAAAACTCACAAAAACTTAAGGTAAATTTGCAAAACTCAAAAAACTTTAAAGATTGAATTTCAAGAAAACTAACAGGGAAGTAGGATGGGAAACTATCAGAATGATAATCTTATAAAACTCATGAAAATTTAAGGGCAGATTTGTAAAACTGAAAAATATTGAACTTCTAAGCAATAATGCCATAATATAATAGAGTTTTTATAATATATATATATATATATATATATATATATAAGAAGAAAGAAAAAACTAAAGACCTAACTATTTAACTTTGCTATTCATAAATGACTAGTGAAGTTTACATAGCAACTTGCTATCTTTCTTGAAATATTTTTGGTTGTAGATTAAAACTGCCATATTCACTTTTTAACTAGGATTAGGTTTGAGAGTACATGTCACTAATTTCTTTATAATTTAAAAAAGAAAAAGGAAAAGGCTTGGGTTTACTCCACATCTTGGGCGTTTCTGTTGGTATATCTTGTGTGATGTCTCTTGTAATATCTAAGATATGTATCATATATTATGGGATAATTTGAATATGTGAGATGTGTTCTGTGAAATATTTTATAATATTTTTTGTGATATCTAAAATATGTTTGAGAGATATTTTATTGATATTTTTTAATAAAAAACAATGCATAAATGAATCAGAATACAATGACTCTCAAAGTATGGGTAAATTAGAGTTGTTGATGTCGATCGAAAATCATCGGATTCTCATCAACCTTAAATGGACGGGCAACACAAGATGTAAATTTGCACTGACCATTCATACGTTTTAGTTGGGCTTAAGCAATTGTTGTTCCAATTTACTTTAGGTGGGCTAATCTATAAGCAATTTGAGTCCTTCTATGCTCTTTGATTAGTAATTTGATGGCCGTCGGATTTTCTTTAACAACATGAATATCAATCATCATTAATTATAATCTAGGTTGATATGCAACTCTCAAGTACTGGTAGGTCCAAAATCTTGATGATCTAAATCGTCACCAACTGTGGATTGTGTAAGCTTATCTAGCAAAAAAGTAGCCTAATTATTATTTTCTTTTATAATTAGTTAATTAATATTTATAGAGAGAAAAGAATGAAATAAGTTGAAATTTTCCAAAAAAATGGTTACCCTTAGCATTGTACTTATTTTCCAATTGAATGTAAGGATTATACCACTCAAATTACATAAATTATTAAAATTCCAACAGAGTAGCTAAAAGTGCATGTGGGGCCCAGATGTTTTGTCAATCGGATGAGCGGTTTGAATAGCAAAATAGTTAGGACCACGTGTACTATAAGCTGCAATATAATTGCTCAAGAGACATTATAATGAGTTACAAAGTAAAGTGGACAGCTTAGATTATCTTGTCTCACAAGATTCTTCCATTTGATAAATTATTAAAATTCCAACAGAGTAGCTAAAAGTGCATGTGGGCCTAGGTGTTTTGTTTATTAGATGAGTGGTTTGAATAGCAAAATAGTTAGGACCACGTGTACTATAAGCTGTAATATAATTGCTCAAGAGACATTATAATGAGTTACAAAGTAAAGTGGACTGGTTCAGATTATCTTGTCTCACGAGATTCTTCCATTTGATGATGCCAATCTTTAGTATTGGACAATTGAGAAAGTTACGAAGTAAAAGCATATAAGCCCACAACCAATCAAATAGGTAAAGATTCTTGCTAAAAATTATGAACAGTTGGCCAACCGTTATAGCCCCACTAAATGTGGGGTAAGTATTTCTCTTAATCAAGTGGGCCAAGCAAGATTGATTAGAAACTCTACAACTGTCTATCAAGAAGCTGATTTCTGCATGGCTCAATCGATCAATGGTCAAGGATGCCACACCGCTACATATAGAAGAATGGTTTGAAATAAGAATACTAAATTATGGCCCATTTGTATTTCTATCAAGCAACAGTGGTCTACTACCTATCACACTAAACTATACAAAAATATGTTTGATCAAGTGGTTAGGATCCACTGTTGGCTTCTTAGAGAATGGTCAAAGATCCATCGCAGTGAGTCAGCTTGCATGAGTCGGGTAATGGAAAGCCCATATGCACAAGTGTAAGCATTAGTGGTGAGTTTCTTGAAGGTGAATATACCTATTTATTCTTTCTAAAAAAACATGTTTTTAAGTTGATTTTTCTCTCTCTAGAAACAAGCATATTTTACACTATAAAAAGCGGTTAACATATCTCTTATAAGATTAAATATAGTAGCTATAATAATATTAAATAAACATAATATCTTATGTATGTCTAAAATATCACAATTAAAAAAACATGATTTCTAATATATACTCAAGATATTGCCGCTAAATAAACATGATATTTCACATATGTCAAAAATATTACTGTTAAATAAGCTATGCATTTGAATAAACCCCCTTATTTGCTTAAATTTGATTGTCAAGAAAGATCTTTTATCTTAGGGCCCGATGTTCACGTGTCCCTTAAATTGAAATTTTGGTTATTGAATGTAGATCGCTGCTGATGGGAATATCTGACCGTCCGTACCTAGCAACAGGTGGGTGCTTGTTTTGATCCTGAATTTTTGGTCACTAGATATTCTGGGTGAGTCCATTAAACGGCAGGATCAGTAACATGGGCGGGCCGTATTACAAAGTGAAGGCGTACTTCCCAGGAGAACCCTGGACTACAAATCTCTCTCTCTCTCTGGGGCTCCAGAAACCAGAAGAAGCAAAAGAAGAATTGGCAATCACTCTCTCACTCTCTCTCTAGAGCCTGTGCAAAAGCTAGAAAGGTCCGTCTTTTACCAGTTCTGGTTCTTTCCTGTTCATCTTTCTTTTTTTCTGGCTTTCTCTCATCTCCATAGCGAGTAGAAGAAGGGTTTAATTCAAAACTTCCATGTGTATCTGCTGTTTGGCATGGGAATAACAATCTCCTGATTCAGTTACCCATGTATAATGATCTCCGATACCACTATTTGCTGCTTCCAGATATGGATAAAATTACTCATGAACAAAGTGACAAAGATTTTAGGCTATTTTATCCACGTTTTGGGCTGCTAATGTCAAGGGATAGCAACACTATTCATGGATAAGTTTATCAACTGTATGTTAATCCCCCTTTATAAAATCAAATTGAACGAAGTCACTCTATATAGCTAAAGCAAAGGTTTAATCTCACAAAAAATGTTACTCATTACAATCTGCTATCAGATGTAGACACCGTTAAGTTAGGCGTTAACTTGCATTGTACATATCTTTTGTTTGCCTATAAAATTGAGGTTGGCCTTATCGATCATATTAATCTGTAAGTAGAATTATATGTAGTTTGGCTTTGATTCCTTGTTGAGTGATCTATAATGTGCCCACCAGTGTCGACTGAGTAGTCTCATATGCCTGCCCAAACATTGAGTAAGCAATGGAGCCAAGTAAGTCCAATGAATTGTCTAATGAATTCATTTCTGTCACGTATGTGTAAAGCATTAGATGAAAGGGTATCATCCTGAACAATCATGTCATATGGCTCCGTTATCGCTGTCTCTTGCTTAGAAGATTAGAATGATGCACTCTTTTAGGTGCTGGTTAGTGGGAAGAGGATAACGCAATATAGGTTATGGAGATGATATCGAAGATAGAGAGTGATTACACATGATTTTATGTCAGTGTTTTACCTTTTTCATTAGTTTCCTCCATTTATTTTGACTTCGAAGGTTTTCTAGGCTGAGGGCATTGGTAGTTATCAGTGGTCTCATTTTATCTTTCTTTGAAATCATCATCATCATCAAGACCTTATCCCAATTAGGGGTCGGCCACATGAATCTTATTCCTCCATTCCACTCTATTAAATACCATGGCTTCATTTAGTCCCAAAGTTTTTAAATCTTTCCTCACCACTTCTATCCACGTTCTTTTGGGCCTTCCCCTTGCCCTTTTAGAACCTTCAACTTGTATTGCCTCACTCCTTCTAACTGGTGCCGTTGTTGGCCTCCTTTGAACATGTCCAAACCATCTAAGTCTAATCTCCCTCATCTTGTTACCTATTGGTGCTATCCCTAAATTTCTTCTAATATTTTCATTTCTAATTCTATCCTTTCTTGTCTTACCACTCATCCATCTCAACATCCTCATTTCTGCAACACTCAACCTATGAGTATGATGTTCCTTAACTGCCCAACACTCTGATCCATAGAGCATGGCCGGCCTTATAGCCATCCTATAGAATTTTCCCTTTAGTTTGAGTGGCACCCGCCGATCACATAAAACCCCCGATGCACATCTCCATTTGTTCCAACCCGCTTGGATTCTCTAGGTAACCTCCCTCTCAATCTCTCCACTCTCATGGATCAATGATCCTAAGTATCGGAAGTGGTCTCTCATGGGGACCTCTTGGTTATCAATCTTGTCTGGTGCTCCACTCCTACTCTCCTTGCTAAAATTACATTCCATATATTCTGTCTTAGTTCGGCTAATTTTAAATCCTTTCGATTCTACTGCTTCTCTCCATAGCTCTAGCTTTATGTTGACACCCTCCCTTGTCTCATCAAGTAGGACTATATCGTCTGCAAATAGCATGCACCAAGGAATCTCCTCATGCAGATGTTTTGTTAACTCATCCATAACTAATGTGAAAAGGTATGGACTTAATGCCGATCCTTGGTGCAATCCGACAGTGACAGGAAAATCACCAATCACGCCACTAGTGGTCTTAACATTTGTTACTGCTCCCTCATACATATCTTTAATTATGTCTATATACACCTGAGAAACCCCTTTAACACCTAACACCCTCCATATTAACTCTCTAGGGACTTTATCATAAGCCTTCTCTAAGTCAATAAAGACCATGTGTAGGTCTTTTCTCCTCTCCCTATATTTCTCTACTAATTGTCTTAGTAAGAAAAATAGCTTCCATGGTAGACCTTCCAGCATGAAACCAAACCGATTCTCCGATACACTTGTTTCATGTCGTAGCCTCTTCTCAATGACTCTTTCAAAAAGTTTCATGGTGTGGCTCATAAGTTTGATCCCTCGATAATTAGTGCGACTCTGAATGTCTCCTTTATTCTTATAGATTGGTACAATAGAGCTTTTCCTCCACTCATCAGGCATTTTCTTTGATTTTATAATCTTGTTAAACAACTTGGTCAACCAAACTACCCCAATATCTCCCATATGCTTCCAAACCTCTATTGGTATACCATCGTGCCCCATGGCCTTTCCCGATTTCATCTTTCTCAAGGCCTCTTTTACTTCAAGCATTTTAATCCTACGTTCATATCTATAATATCCGGTGTTATTTAGATTTATAGTATTTTCAATTCCTCTATTCTCGGGGCCATTGTCATTTAGCAATTTTGGAAGTAGATTTCCCACCTTTGTTTGATCTCGGCGTCTTTGACTAATACCCTTTGATCATCGCTTCTAATGCACCTAACATGCTCTAAGTCCTTACTCTTCTGTTTCTCTTACCTTTGCAAGTTTAAACACATCTTTCTCACCTTCTCTTGTTCCTAGTCTATTATAGAGCTCATCATATGCTTTAAGTTTAGCCTCACTTACTATTCTCTTAGCAACGTTTTTAGCATTCTTATATTGTTCATAGTTTTCATTATTTCTAATCTTACGCCATGCTTTAAAATGCATTCGTTTTTCTTTAATAGCTTTTACCTTTGTTTCATTCCACCACCATGTTTCCTTTGTTAATAGCCTTTTACCTTTAGATACTCCTAAGACATCTTTTGCCACTTTCTTAATGGACTCACCATATTAGTCCACATGGTATTTACTGCGTTTCATAATTCCAATTTCCTTCTACCATCAACTTATTTTTGAATGAGGTTATTTTCTCTCCTTTTAAGTTCCACCACTTAGTTTTTGGATGTGTATTAAGTTCGGTTCTTTTACTCCATCTTTTGATATGAATATCCATAACCATTAACCTATGTTGTGAGGTTAAACTCTCATAGGGTATCACCTTACAATCCTTACATATAGATCGTTCATTATTCCTAAGTAGAAAAAAGTCTATTTGGCTTTTATGAAGTCCACTTTTAAAGGTTATTAAGTGTTCATCCCTCTTCTTAAAGAGTGTATTTGCAATGGATAGGTTATATGACAAAGCAAAATCGAGGATATTCTCCGCCATCTCGTTTCGTTCACCTATACCATACCCTCCGTGTATTCTATCATATCCTTCCTTATCTTTTCCTACATGGCCATTTAAGCATGCTCCTATAAATATTCCCTCAGTGTTGGGAATTTCTTGCATGACTCCCTCCATATCTTCCCAAAACTGTCTCTTAATTATATCTTGTAGCCCTACTTGTGGTGCATATGCACTTATAATATTTATAATCTGCTCTCCTAGAATCATTTTTATTATGATTATTCTATCACTGATTCTTTTAACGTCCACAACTTTATCCTTTAATTCCTTATCCACTATTATTCCTACGCCATTTCTATTATTGTCCTTTCCTACGTACCATAATTTATACCCATCTATTTCTCTAGCTTTAGCCCCTTTCCACTTGGTTTCTTGGATACAAGCGATGTTGACTCTCCTACGTTTTATCGTGTCTACTAACTCCAAACTCTTACTGTCAATGTCCCTATATTCCATGTAGCGATGCGAATCTTATGATTTGGAGATTCCCTATTTACTATCGCCTTTCTCGACCTCCATGGTATGAACCCATGTCCACTTTTCACTGCACAGGGTTCTGATGCAGCGCGTCGCTTCCGAGGGGACGCTCTAGCAGCCCTTGCCCATTTTTCACTACACCCGGGATCCGATGTAGCGCGTCGCTTCTGGGAGAACGCCCTAGCAACCCTTGCCTATTTTTCACCGCATCCGGGATCCGATGCAACGCGTCGCTTATGGGGAACGCCCTAGCTTGAGCGAATTTCAGATTTCGATTCATGTCATGTTGGGGTTGCCATAGTTTTAAAAGCTGAAGATGATTTTCATTAAAATCATGAAAATCATTACAATCATTAAAATCATTAAAATCATCTTCAGCTTCACCCTTGCCGGCTGGCTACCTGACGCAAGGGTGGCCATATTTTTAGAAGCTGAAGATGATTTTCATTTCTCCCTCACAAACTAATATACAAATGTATATTTATTTGTAAGAAAGAAATAATAGAATCATCTTCAACTTCCCCCTTGCCGGCTGGCTACCTGATACAAGGGTTGCCATCTTTTAAGAAGCTGGAGATGATTCTCATTTCTTCCTCACAAACTAATATACAAATGCATATTCATTTGTAAGAAAGAAATAATAGAATCATCTTCACCTTCCCCCTTGCCGGCTGGCACCTGACGCAAGACCCTCCTCCTTTTTTATCCGGGCTTGGGACCGGCATTGGCGGAGTTAAAATAACTCTTTTTATCTTTCTTTGAAATGAATCATAAAATTGTACACATTTCCTGTGGTTTTTGCGTTACTGGGCAGTGTTAGTACTGCCTTGATCAGGTGGTTTTTGCGGTCAGTGGTGTTGTTGCACTGCTTAGTCAATGTTGTTGGCCATGTTATTGACTGTAATTGAACTGCTGAGAGCAAGTTGGAAAGCCCTGTTGGGTAGCAGAGTCAAGCATTGTTTGTGCAATATGCTTGGATCAGATGAAATCTTTTTGTTCTTTGGATTTGAAAAATGGACCCCCAAATTGCACAACTAACTGAGGTTCTGTGGTTTCTTTGTCATTATTTTCTCCCTGGTCAAATTCCAGTTGCTGGTTAGGCATCATGTTGACTGAATTCTGCAATGATGTGAATAAGCATTTCCTTTGACAAGAAGTGGAATAACTTATAGTCAAGTAGGTAGTTTGTGGCTTGTTTGCCGGCTCAAGTAATCATAAGAAGATGTTGAAGGAGATGCTCTCTATTGTATGGCAAGTATAAGAAATAAGTAGGAGCTGGAGAACATCCTTTCATTAGGAAGGGCCATTTTACGGTAGCTTTTGTGCTGCATAAGAAGTCAATCACATATGTAATTTTGGAAAGGTCACTGAAGAAAAGCACTGGTTTACGATCCTTGAAACATGGAAGTTCTTATTGGAAGCTAGTTGCTGCTGCCAAATATTTGACTTCCAACAGAAATACTCCTTTTTTTTTTTGAGGTTTTCTGCCTAATCATTGAATTTCCTTTTTATGAACTGGCGGTTTTATGCTCACTTTTGTCATTTTCTGTAATTTTGAATGAGTCAGTAGTTAAGGCAGTCTGGCCAAGCAGGTGAACTTGGCAGAAAAGGGAAGTACAAATGAGATAAGGTTCTTGTTAGCAACTAACTGTCTATTTTGTTTCAGCTTTTGAATTCTATGTTGTATGGTTCTTGTGGCTTCTTTTTCAGCAAATGGTGAGTCGAATGTAGTCTGGCATCTAATGTGCATTGCATAAGCGCTAGACTCTTACGGGTGAGCTTTTGTTTCTGAATAGGGATGTATCTGAAAGCTGATAAGCACCTGTGTATTCGTCTTATTAGTTCCTAGATTGTTGGAAGCTTGTGATCGAGGTGATCTTCAATTTTTTAGACCCAAAGTTTGCCGATCCAAATAAATATGCATGTTTTTAAGGAATTTGATATTACGAATTCTAAGTTTGATGTCCTAGGATGAATTCACTGCCAAAAGCCCCTGTTATTATGTCTTTGTCTAATAATATTTGTTTTCCATTTTCATTTTCTCTAGAAATATTTGATTTATATTTATTGTCAACAGGATAGAAGATGATAGGATTCACTTTAGGCATGCCTGGGCCATGGGCGAAGGATAATTATGAAGCCTGTGATCATTACACAACTAAAATTGGTGGACTACCTGTGAGTAGCTGACAAGTGTCTGTTAAAATCAATCTTGGAACTGATGTTGTCATCAGCCTATAAGCATATTCTGGCTCTGCTTTACAGGATTGGCCTGTCCCTGAAATGGGCAAAACACCTGGTTTACTCAGGTGTGGTGTGTGTGGAAGGAGATGTTGTCTTGTTGCACAGGTCATTGTTCATTTGCTTCAAATGTTAGTCCATATCTTTATATTTGCAGAGCAACCTTATAAGCTCTAATTTTATTTTATTTTTTTTCTCTTCACAGGTTTATGCACCTGTTGCAATTGATGGTTTGAACATTGAAGAACGTACTATATATGTCTTTGGTTGCCTGATGCCAAAATGTGGAAGCAGCCCTCTTAGGTCTTTATCTTTTTCCTCTCTCTCTCTTTTTCTTCTTCTTTGCTGTTTTCTTTATGGTAGGAGGCAATGGTTTCATAAGAGATTAGGACCTTTTCATTTTTCATGTTTTGCTGCTACTATTATATTGCCTTAATATTCTACAAATGAGAAATAGGCTACCCTAAAATTTTGTCGTTCTGTTTGGCAAAATTTTGCAGTTGGCGTACAATTCGAGTTCAGAAGGCCTGTAGTGAAGATAAATTTGGTGCTACCAGCAAAGAAGTGGCTCCATCAACACCTTCGTGTGAGTCAATTTCAAATGCCGATAACTCCTGGGAAAAGGATTCAAAGAGACAAGGTTCTGATGAAGAGGAAGTTGATGATGGAAGCGATGAGGATTTAGATTTCCAGGCACTAGGCAGGGCGCTTATGGAAGCTTCAACTCAGTTTTCTCCCACCACGAAACAAAAAGGTCACAGACAATCTAAGACTGTGGCAAAGAGCTCCCATGTAAAACCGAGCATTAGACCTAAAGATGCCAGCATACCAGGTATGCTGATTGTGTTGAAATATGTATGTTCTAAATGACAAAGCAATGCAGTTTTTAGTAATGGATCAACCAATTGTAGATATTTACAGTTCCGATCTCCATTCAGTTATTGTCTAAGATGATTGTGTATGTTTCATCTGTGCTTGTTAGTTAATGTCTATTGTTGATTGCAGTGGTACCTTGCTTTTATACATATTCTCAGGAGGAGCCTTCTTTGAATCATATCAGTGCCATTTCTGCCAAATACTCTTCCCTTTCTATCAAAGAGAATCCAGTGGATGCTGATGATCATGGAGAGGAAGAAACATGGAATGGAGAAGCTTATGAGTATGATAGAGCTTTGGATGTTGACAGGACATATCTGAAATTCAAGAAACGGATGGATGCATGTCCTGAGCAATGCTTTAGGTATGTAGAACTGTAGGGATTTTTCTATGCCTGAAATGTCTGAATTCGTTGAAAGATGGAAACAATTGTTGCTCATGTTTGTTTGGAATCACACTTTCGAGAGTGCTTTTTTGTTTCTACCATTAAACATTATGAAAGAATAAGAACTGTCTAAATGATTGTTAAATTACATGCTGGGCCTTACTGATCATGGGACAAGACTGCCCTTGGTTGGTACTTATCCAGGGAAGACCAACCTATTTGTAAACTATATGAACGTTTATTGCCTGATTAACTCTGTCATCTTTGGTTCTAGTTTGTTCCTATTTTGTTTATATGGTGTTCTCTCCAGTCAGTAAACCCTATAAGGAATATAATCACGGTGTCAAAACTCAAAATGTGCACACATTGTGAACTTTGCAAAAACGAGTCTACTCAGTGTCCATGACAAAAATGTGAAAATATAATTTTTTATTACGGGCAGGAACGTCTGTTGGTAAAAGTATATTTTATTATTATCGGCAAAAAACATCCACCGGCAAAGCTATTTTTCCTTGACTCAGCAAAATGCAGCCTACTCTTAGATGCAAAATGCAGAAAGTTAAAAACTGCATTGACTCGACTAAGTTCTGAGTCGATGCGGTGCATTTCGATACCATGAATATAATAATATGTTGGTTGTTAGCATCTTGTTGGCAAGTTCTCATGTATTTCCTTATTTTTTCTTTGCTCAGGTATTCATTTGGTGGTGAGCCACTCTTGGCTGCAGCAAAAAATGAAGAACCTGGGACTTGCAGTCTTTGTGGTGCACCCCGATGCTATGAGATGCAGCTCATGCCTCCTCTTATATATTTTCTACAGGAAGCTGCTGATATCTCATTGGAGCAGTCATTGAATGATTGGAGTTGGATGACTCTGATTGTGTACACTTGTTCCAAGGTTTGTATATTTATGCTCACTGTGTATCTAAAAAGATCTAATTATCTGAGGCCGGTCTGGTTACTGCAATATCTGTCATCATCATCATAAGACCCTATCCCAATCCGGTGTCGGCCACATGACTTTTGTTCCTCCATTCTCCTCTATTAAGTGTCATACTGCAATTCCTGTCCAAGTGTTAAATACTTTTATCATACGATTACCAGTGAATAACCATTACAGTTCAATTCTTTTCGTCACTACATGTGAATTAAGATAGCCGTCCCTGCTGATAATTCAACTGCTTTACCTGCAAGCTGTGTTTGCAGAGCTGTTCTGTCCCACTGCATGAAAAGAGATGCGACGGCAATGGATGGACTGTCGTGGAGGAGGCTACCTTTGTGCAGTATGAGTAGTCATGGCATAGCTCTGCTGGCATGCTTCTCTTGACTGTTCCATGGTGGAAGAGTTCTGTTGATGTGAGTTGGAGAGAGTTCCTTATGATTTGTTCCCTTGATTCCAGCCGGCTTTTTAAAATTATATATGTGAAATGTTGCATTGTAAGCAGGTATAAATTGCAGTAAAATTTTGGTAGGGTGGATCCACTTAGTTTACAATGCAACCCATGTTCTTCCCATCATTCTTTGTCATTTTTACTACTTGTTTTGTGGAGCGACTTATTGGATGTTTTGGTTACAAAATTGATCATATTTCATGCTCTAGTTATGAAAATATGGCTTGTTTCTGCCAAGTAAATGCTTTGCCAATTGCTTTTCCATCTCTCTGAACTGAAAGAGGCGAGTTGCAACAAGGTACCTGTGCTAGGAGGTGTTGCAGCCCTGTGCACAAAGCTCCTCTGCAGGGTCCTGGGAAAGGGGCAGACCGCAAGGCTCTATAGTATACAGCATTAACTTACATTTTTCACAGCCAAGTGGGGAGAAGAACTAAAAATGCTGCAAATATAAATGATAAATCAAATAGATGATTTTACTAGCACTTTGTTTACCCCGATGTTGCTGCCACCATCAGATGAATTTGTTAGGATGATCGAGTAGTTGGATAAATCATAGGGATCAAAGAGCATAATGTTAAGAGTTTTTGTTGCCCTGGATATCTAATAAATGATCAATCCCATACACGGTCATCGATCCATCATCGTATACAGGTGTGTCGTTTACTAGCACTTTGTTTACCGAGATGTTGCCGCCACTATTAACTGATTTTGTTGCACTGGTCGACTAGTTGGATAAAATAGTAGGAATCAAAGAGCCTAAAGTTAGAGTTTATAGTCGCTCAGGAGTTAACTGGAGAGGGACAAAATGATAAGAATAAAAAATTGGTGCACTGATATGTAACATGGCGTGGGACAGATCTACAGGACCCTCTCGTTGCCATATGGTGTTTAGACTTTACTTTTTCTCCTTTCTTTTTGTTCTAATATTTGTTCTTGAAGGTCTTCCTTTTTATGTAAAAGCAAACTCTCCAAATTTAAAATACACCCTTCATGCAGTATGGATAATCACAACCATAGAACTTGGCAAATAATTCAAAATGTATCACTTGACTTGCCGGAGATTATCTCATTCAATGGCCTTAAAGAGTTCCAGTAGATCATGGACTTGGTGCACAAATCATGTCATTTACAAACATTCATTTTGTGATTGGAAGAATCCTTTATAATAGCTTAGTCCCAAGGCTATTTCAAAGTTTCTAAACTATTCATTTCTAAGTACAACATGTCATATGCTATTTAGATGTTAGAATTATCTAAACCACGTGTCTTTTGATATATACAGGACATCTACATCTGAAGAAAAGAGATGAACGAGTTAGATCTTTTAATGGTGGGGTTCAGAAAATGTGGTTGCTAGATAGTGCAGTCAGTTTAGCATTCCTCTTTATAATATCCTTAATTTTTAGGATAAAATAGAAAAATTTTAAATAAATTAAAATAAAAATTTATAGATGGAAATTTTTCCTAAAAACATAAGAGTTAGAAAGTGCTCGTCGATATGAGTCCAACGCCACTAAGAACGCAAAAAACGGAACTCAAACAAGGTAGTTATGAGCCGTCAAAGTTGCAAAGGCAAATTGGTCTTTTGACAGAAACGTGTTACATAGGGGTCCAAATTGATAACGGCACCCCTGTCTTCCACACGTCTCTACCAGTCCGTCGAAATCGCCAGAGAGATGTGGAAAGAGACGTCTGGGGAAGAGTTTCTATTCCCCTAGGACTCTAAACCCTATATCTATGCTTCTCTAGGAGTCAAAACGCTCCACTTTGAGTATTTCTCCGAGTTTTCACTCAGAACCCTAGCCATGCAAAGCTTTGATTTTTTCGGCGACTGGAACCCCGGCAACACGAGCAACCACGGCTAGGTGCAAGGTAAGCTTTAATACTCCGTTTTCCCGTATTTATTAAATAGAAAAATTATTAGAAAAACATTTAAAAATTAGAATTTTTTGTTTTTTTGTTTTTAGGAATTTTGTGCACGCTACTATTGGAGCGTGATTTCATGGATCAAACCTCATCCATTTAGAAATTGCACCGTCCAACTAGTGTACAAGAGACCTAAGAGCAAACCCTTTAAATTTGGGAGTGATCCAACGGTGGATTTCTCCAGAAAATGCAAAAACCAGTACCTAGGGATGATTTTAGGAACTTGGGAAAAATTATTTAAAAACCATGGTTTTTGGCAAAATCAGTGCAAAAGGAGGGCATAAATGGATTCTAGAGAGAATTCTAAAGAAAATGGCACAAAAATCACGCAAAACGGAGCTCTGTAGTTCCGCCGGAGACGACCGGAATCCGGTCGTCTTCTTTGGCGTCGTCAACAGCGTAGGCGCCGTGGTGCTGACGCCAGGACGCACTCAAGGACACACGGGAGACGACGTCAAACAACGTTGTCGTCGCACGCATGCAAAAAGACGCCGATAGGCGGTCACGGTGGGTCTGGGACGCTACGCGTCCTGGCGACCGTGACGCACGCGGTGTGCGTCACGGTGCTGAAGACGCACGGCACGCGTCCCGTGCAGCGTCTGCGTGTCGGTGTGTCTTCGTGGCGCCGGTATAAGCAGGTGTAAACCGGCGGAAAAGGGAGCCGCCGGTATAAACCACCTTATGGTGGTCCGGCAGGCCCCATTTGAAGGTAGTTTTTACTAAAACTTGATTTCTGGAAGCGAGAGAGGTCCAAATCAAGATCCGAAAGAGGCGTTGTGACCGTATTGACGACGCGGACCTAGTTTTAACTTAAAAACTTAGAAATGACCACTTTTTATTTAGAAAAATATTAAAATAGTGATGTGACATGTACAGGTGCACTTGAATATACCAGTTAAAGGGAGTTTATTAGCAAGCTAGTGGTCTCACACTGAGGTAGGTGACGACAACTAATGTTTTGCCTTGATTTTTAAACCATGTTTAAACATAGCATCATGTGTGATTGTGTTTTAAATTACAATTATTATTTACCGTGGATTTCATGCGACATTGAGTACAGGATGGTTATTCCAAATTGAAATCTTTTACTGAATAAACTTATTTTAAATGCTTTTACAAGCATGATGTAAATTAGTTATGCTTAATTAGAGACTTATTTCTTATTATATATATATATATATATATATAGAAAATGCATGGGTTTACATGGAAATGAGAATAGAGGCTTACTAGCTGGTCCTTTTATAGGCTAACCCTAGGATAAGGGGCATGTCTTGGGGATTGCAAGCTATAAGTGCTCTTGAGTTTTAGCATATACATATGATTTTCGTGTTTTATATCTGATGACGGGTACTCTCGCCCGGTGGGCGTCATGCTAGGAGGGATAGGGCCGGCCACCCACCTTCCGAGATTATGATGTGATGATTTTGTGATATGATAGACACCTGCCCATATATGGCATTCGGTAGGGGTTTGGTAACATGGATAGTCCACATTACCGGTCTGAGCCTTTCCATGGGGACAGACGCTAAGTCTCCCGTTATGGTGTCAACGGAGAGCGGTGGTGGTTTATACCCATTGAGGGTTGCCACTGCAGCATGATGACCCATATTTTTGTTATGTGTGCATGTATGATGAGCATGGTTATGGAATTTATGCCTGGGTGTGACGACATTCAGAAGTTGACTATGAGTACTCCTGATCAGTGATATTAGTACGATGGTGGGACCCATTACCTTAGGGTGCCCTTATTCTTGTTGTATGCTCCATTTTATTGATTCATGTCATGTTTTAACTCCGTAAATTACATGTTTTAGCATATGGAATAAATTGGCATTTATTTGAACATGGCATTATGATATCATTATTTTCATAAATGTTAGACTTTTCATCAGAGTTGTTCATTATTTCTTTCATTTATTATATTAATTGTCTATGTACCTACACAAGCGATGGCTTGTTGAGGCATTGTTTTGTTTTGCAATGCCTTAGATCTTGAGCGCGACATCAGGAAAGGAAAAGTTGTTGATAAACCTTGAGAGCTGCTGAAGACTAGTTTTCCCTATAATTTTAGACAGTGATGTGAGTCATTAGAGAAGATTATCATTTGAATTTTTATTATGGATTACATACTTTTTATTTGGATGTGATTTAGATGTTTGAACATATGTTGGATATTTATATGGGATGTTATGATGGATAGACCCTGGGCCATATTATTATTGTGTTTTGGACATCTATTTGATTTAAAATAAAGGCGCCAATTTATTTGACGTTGATTTATATGCAGATTGTTTTATTTATGTTTAAATTACATATAGGCCATTTTAAGAAAGGAAAACTAACACCCGGAGTTTTAAGATAGGTTTTAGTAAAATATTAAATAAAGCTTTTCTCATGGGATCCCAAATGCTCTTATTTAAAATGTCATTATAAAAAATATAAAAAAAATTATCTTAAAAATCCAGGGTGTTACACATAGCCAGAACTGTTTCCATTGTACTTTAATTTGGCCAAAATTGAATAATTGCTGAATTGAAACAATAATATATTAAAATATATTTAGCCAGAAAACTATCTATGGAAACAATAAAAGACAGCTTTGGTGTATGAAGCTTTTGCGTATGTGGGTCTGGGGAAGGGGTTGACCACAAGGGTCTATAGTATGTAACCTTACCTTGCAACTTTGCAAGAGGCTATTTCCACACCTTGAACCCATGACCTCAAGGTCACACAGCGATAACTGTTACTGTTGTACAACCGAATCAAATAGTCTACGGAAACAATAACCTAACAAGCAAATTGTCTTTTATCCTTGTTAATATCAAAATCCTAGAAAGAAACAAAGGAGAAAATAGGATAATGTGAAATGTTCTTATTAGTCTTCAATAAAGTATCCAGTAGATTATTTCCTCTAGTTTGTCTAGGAAAATAGAATAAGACATTGGGCCTTGAAAGAAACTAAATTTTGATCTCTATTTTCCTCAAGAGTTCTAGTACCAAGTTCATTAGAAATAAAATGACATGAGATAGGAAACATAAGCTGCAAGATATGATACATGGAAAGAATGGAATAGCAGAATTTCTAAGTGGGGGAAAAGAGAGAACAACCAAAATCAGGAGATGCATTTCCTATTAGTGAGCTGGTCTTTGGGGTCCAAGCCTTCTGAGGGTAACTATATAGGCTTTGACCAGAATCCAGTTTTTACTGTAGATGCTTGAGAGACGGTGCAGGATTAATCCTATGTGGATGTTCCACCAATCGATGGCCTAAAGGTGAAGTTGATGGCTCAAGCCCAAGTAATCTAGAACCAACAGGTAGGGACATACTTAGAAACATGTAGGGCCCAGTAAGGTGGATAAAAGATACGGAAAATGGGACCAATGTAAGTAGATGTTTTCAATTACGGAAGATCAACACAACTTTAAGTGAGATTATGAAAAATATTGAGAAAATTGAACAATCTTCAATATTTAATCAAAACTTTTGGCAAATTTCTATGTACTATTTCTTTCATCATAACGATATTGCCTTCTTCATCTGCTACTGGTATGGCAAGACATATCCAGCCATTGCCTCTGAAAGTTTCTGTACTAAAATCACCAAGCAACAGATTTTTCACCAAAAATAACTGCTTATAATGTAGATCATTGCTTAAACGAAATTTTTGCAATAAGCTAGAAATTCTTTCATATGAAAATATGTATTCGTTTTACAAACCCATCTCAACAAATTTATATCATTGCTTCCTCTGTGGAGTAAAGGAACAATTAACAAGGAGACTGGGTAAGAACATCCAAATAAAAGCCAAACAAGATCGGTCAGAAAATTGCGGGTGCAGAATGCTTAAATATTGTGACTGTCCATGTCAATATCATACACACGTATACTACAAATTGCTTATGTCTTTTAAGTTGGTTTAGGGACTATAAATTGGTAATTTATAGGTAATATGTCAGTGGTTATGTAAAAAGGGTAGTACTGGTGCATGAAGCTCCTACGTATGCGGGGTTCGGGAAAGGAGGAACCACAAGGGCCAATAGTACACAGACTTACCTTGCATTCTGTAAGAGACTGTTTCCACACCTTGAACCTGACGACAACTCTACTGTTGCTTCAGCAGTTATGTCATATAAAATATATACCAAAATATAAAAAATAATGAGGATCTGTACTGAACCCTGAACCCTAACAGGCATCATCAAGCTTAGAAACTTGTCAGCGTCGTGACATATAGATTGTTTGATAAGTATCAATTTTCATACACATTACACATGCATATGTATATGTATAATATCAAAGCGGGTTTTTTTGTCAGATGCCCTTGGCTCATTGCATGTTTTGTTTGGTGATCATAACAGATTAGTTTGTGGTGTAGAAATTCTTTCATATGAAAATATGTGTACGTTTTACAAACCCATCTCAACAAATTTAGATCATTGCTTCCGCTGTGGAGTAAGGAACAATTAACAAGGAGACTGGGTAAGAACATCCGTGTAAAAGCAAAACAAGATCTGTCAGACAATTGCGGGTGCAGAATGCTTAAATATTGTGACTGTCCATGTCAATATCATACACACGTAAACTACAAATTGCTTATGTCTTTTAAGTTGGTTTAGGGACTATAAATTGGTAATTTATAGGTAATATGTCAGTGGTTATGTAAAAAGGTAGTCCCGGTGGACGAAGCTCCTACGTATGCGGGGTTCAGGGAAGGAAGAACCACAAGGGTCAACAGTACCTTGCATTTTACAAGAGGCTGTTTCCACACCTTGAACCTGACAACAACTTTACTGTTGCTTCGGCAGTTATGTCATATAAAATATATACCAAAATATAAAAAATAATAAGAATCTGTACTGAAACCTGAACCCTAACAGGCATCAAGCTTAGAAACTTGTCAGCGTCGTGGCATATAGATTATTTGATAAGTATCAATTTTCATATACATCACACATGCATATGTATAATATCAAAGCGGGTTTTTTGTCAGATGCACACGGGTAGCCTCCAAACCTTGATGTACTACAGCAACAGAGAGAACCCTACAGGCACCACTACGCTAGAAGGCCTTGGCTCGTTGCATGTTTTGTTTGGTGAACATAACAGATTAGTTTGTGTTGTAGAAAGGAAACGCCATTGGTGAAAGCAATAGGCACCCATCTCAAACCAACCAGTGCTCTTTAGTTGTGGAGGTGAGAGAAGATGCAAGAAGTTCAGCATTTCCACTTCTTTTCCTTGTCAAGACCTGCTCTCTTGCTTTCATGCAAAACTGGAACTAAAAGACATGAACCACGTTCACAAAAGCAAACATACGGCAAATGAGTTTTAACTGACACAAAACTACAATTAATAAGCAAAACAAAAAAGTAGAAGAACATACTGAAGGAGGCAGCCCTGGTCCACGAAGTATGCAGGGTCTAAGGAATAGATGGACCACAAGGGTCAGCCTTACCTTGTATTTTTGCAAGAGGCTGTTTCCATGCCTTGAACGCGTGACCTCAAGGTCATATGACGACAACTTTACCGTTATGCCAAGACTCCCCTTCTAGAAGAACATACTGATATAACTGCTAATTTGCTAGCAACAATTTAATTAGAGAAAAACACTAAGGGGGTGGTAGCATGAATCGAAGCGAGTATTGATCAGAATCAGACCACAATCCATACTCAATGACAGTGTGATCAAACTAGTAGCATCCTTGGCATCATGGTCGAGCCTCTTCTGTCTACACTCTATGGAAACCATTATCGGAGTGTGTAATGAACTCATTATGGACCCTAGAAAAAAACACTAAGCGCTTGCCCGAACGTTCGCCACCTCCTCACTATACGTTGAGCTCAATTATGACTGTGCGTGCTATGGAAAATTAGGTCCTACTGGGGTGGGTGGTTACATATCCAATCATGAAGGAAGAGTCCTAATGGAATACTGCGGACGGTATTCTGCCACTCAAACTGGAGCTGAATTTCAGCACTGGCTGCAGGAATATCATCTGGTCCTGGCACAAATTTCAATCACTTATTATCGAAGGCGATTCAAGTAATCCAATCCAATGGCTCAAGAAGGGAGAAGACATCCAAGGAGATTCTGGGAATTATTTGACAGGGATTTCAAGCAGCTAGAAGATGCTAATTATACATCTATCATCTAAACAGGTCTGATAATGAGGCAGCTGGTGATTCTTTATCAAGGGAGGGAGTGTTTTCCGACAATCTTTTGGTCAGAACCTTCTCTCAGGAAGGATCCTAGAATCTACACTTTGATAGCTTCTACTGTGCAATGGTTAATCTGCAGAGAGAATGAGTTGGTTTGTCAGTGTCTAAGTGTCTATGCTGTTGCCTAAGCGTCAAGGAGTTTGCATTAGATTATGCTGTCATCTTGTATGTGGGTGTCTGCAGAAATGTTTCTTGGTACCTAAACCGTTTGTACCTGTAAAACTTACGTAAGGTAATATTGGTACCAAAGCTTTAATGATCAGATTATAAGATCCACTCGATCTTAACCGATCTCTTGATGTACTGCCACGGGATAGGGCTCTTCGATGTCTCCCTACCCAATAGGGCAGGTGGACTCTGGGATCTACCTGAAACTTGTCACTGAGTGGTTGTGTTCTGGGCTTCATTACTATATGATATCCAGGAACTGAAGAAGCTTTTTCATGGCGTTTGAGATCGAAACAACCATCGGCGGTACTCGCAGAAGAAGAAGAAGAAGAAGAAGAAGAAGAAGAAGAAGAAGGGAAGTAGAGCAGAAACCGTATCATCTATTTTTCATGATGCTGAGCCTCTAGTCCGGTCCTACCAGTCCAACCAAATATCTAGATATTAGATGAATCCTTCAATGAGGTAGGACCCATTGTAAGGCATGACACCCTTTTCACATGATCAGTATCCATACCATAATCATTGATCTGAACCATCCATGTAAATATTTGTATTTGGATCTTAAAATATTACATAAATGTAAATGATAGAAGAATGTGGGACCCATATTTTGCACCGCTTTGAAACTATTCAAACATAAGAGGAATGCTATAGTAGAGCGTGACAATATAACAAGTGTAGTTGCCCACTTTTGGATGAATGCCCATTTTTGGATGATCGGACTGTTCACATGATTGCTCCGGCGCCCTTAGATATCTAATAGTGCATAACATGATCGGACTGGATGATTCTAGTATCTACAAAGTTAGTACTTTTGATCAAAGAAAATAGTCAATTAGAACTTTTGAATATATAACAGTCTAAATTCAACGATAAAAACATAGGGTTTAGATGATAAAATCGTTCAATTATCTTCATGTTTCGTTTGCTAGATTTCCAAAATAGTAAAAATCAGATGAATGATTCAGATCATCCAAATGTAGGCCCTCGGATACAGAAGTGGGTGACTACACGGCTACTTGCCATATTGTGATGCTCTACAATACTTGAAGTTTTCATGGTAGGGCAGGATGATATTTCTCAGCTCAGATGAACAATTCACTTCCAATTGTTGGCATTGTATTTTTTGTTTAGAGATCTTAAGGGATGATTTTGTGGCCAAGGTATATTGAATGGCTTACTAAAATCATATACATTAAATTAATTAGGTTATATAATTTACATTTAATATGCCAATGGTTAGTATTATATAGACATTAAAATAATATGAACATATAATGTAAAAACTTAATAGAAAGCTTTGCTTATGATTAATTGGAGGGGTAATCTCATTTGCAACTTAGCACTTGTCTCTCTTTCTTTGTATACTATGTTTGTGCTTTTGGGCGACTAGACGCCGTATGGTTTGTTGAAGCAGACAATTGTAGTATCCTACTACAGAAGCAGAGAGAAGTATCTGTTCACGTATCCGTCTCCAATCACTAGGATAGGATCATTAACTAATAACAAGTAAGTATTGAAAGAGATGATTTTTTTGAGGGGGAATTCGGAGTATCAATTTATATATGAATGAGATGGGTATGTCTAGTCGGGCGGCGGCCATTTATGTGTAACATTAAAATATCTTAAAAACTTATTTGTATAATTAAATTGATACATGCGTCATATAATAAATTAGCCTCTACAATGACCCTTATGTCTCGTTAAGGTCATATTGCTATATGTCATAATAGTATGGACTGTATATGTCGGCAAGCTTGTGGCTAAGATTTGTGGGAAAATCCATGGACAGAATAGTGACATAAAGCCTCCAATTCTTACTGAGGATGATGAAAACCATGGAGTTTTAATTGAATACCAACAAAAATATCAGCTTGGGTTGCGTCATGCCCATGTATTATATTTGGAAGAGTCACTTATGACAGTTTGGAGTCTCAGAAGTCCAATAATTGAAGCCATAACTTGCCTCAACAAAAGTCAAAAACGCATCTTAAGCATCTTGATAAGTTGGTTAACAGGCCATGGACGAATATTGATTTCTACAGAGAAAGGAACAAGCCTTGCAGCTGTATTTTACTATAGACCCTTGTAGTTCGCCCCTTTCTTGGATCCGACATTGGTGGGAGTTTCATGCACCGGGACTGCTCTTGAGCTGTATTTATGAGGATTCTATTACTCTTAAGCATCTAGCTTCAGGCTATGTATTTTTGGCTCTTTTCTTATCTATTTTTTGCATTAAAGCCTTGTGGCAGAGCACAATGATGCAAGGAGTCTCTCAGGTGGGTGCTCAAGGTTCAAGACTATGCATATATGTGTGCATCCTCTTAAAAAAATAAAAAAAAATAAAGGGCAAAGTCTTAAAAATATTTCATAGCATAAAGGCTCTAGGGTTTTGGCATTGCCGTAAAACATCTTTTACGAAAAATTTATTTTTTCGTGGCAATCAATTTTCATCCATTTCTTGCCAATCAAACAGGCACTTAGAAAGCTAATATGGAAAAAAGGTTTAAAAAAATGGAGGAGAATTGTATATTTTGCCTTTGCGTGTGTAGGTGGTTCAAGTGGTTGCTATAAAGTTCTCAAACTGTTCATCTTCAATTACAAGCCAATCTTAAATAGGTCCAGGACCAAAAGTCTTTTCTATTGCATGATCTAAACACACTTATTGGTTAAAATTTATCGTCCACTTTTTAGTAAAAAATAAGTGGTTAGGATCATCTAATGGAGAAGATTTCGGTGCATATTGCTCTTGCAAGACATCGTCTAACAACTTGAGGGCCCACACATTACAACGATATTGTCCATGCCGAAGTATCTATACACCCCGCACAGTTTTGTTCTTCCCCAGTTGCTTAGGGAAAAGGCTTCGTTGAAAGGAAAGTCCTCAGCACTCTTATCAACAGCCCAGTAACTTTCCCTCTAGCGATGTGGGACTAACTCTCAGTTTCTCACCTTGCCTAGAAGCCTATCAGCCTATCAGCCTGTCAGCCCTCTTGGCCCGCCCTCATTGGCCAAGGCTTCACACATCACCATAAAGATCACTTCTTTTTATTCTAAACACTTACCCCCGTTTTTGTGTTTAGTTGATGTAAATCCATGGCTAAATTTAGAAGCACAAAACAGAGAAATGAGGGTCATTATCAACATAAGTGCACTCTTTTATGATGTCGAGTGTAGTTGGCCCAACTTGGTAATGGTTGTAAAAAAAAATTTTAATTGAATTGGGTCGCTTCTTGGGCTTATTTTAATTATTCTCCAAGGCAAACCTCATGTTGATTAAACCCAAGTTGCAGCCGTAATCATACTCCTTGGACCATTGAAGTCAAATCATTTTTCCTTGTAAAGTTTAAGACACCACATAGACAGTGAAGAACAACCTAACCAAGAAATACAGAAGTTTGTGGTGTTGGGCTCTTATCCTGTTAGTAGTCATTGACAGCTTGTTTGGAATTATTCCGTCGGCCATTCGTCCACCTTGAAAAGTGTTGGAATATCAATTTTTTATTACGTTTTCAGTCTTAGTGCTTGAGATCTAAGCTTATATGCAAACATTAATGCGACCAAAACAAGAAATTAGTATTGTAGAAATGCAACGTAAAAGACAGTGAATTGAATTAAAGTGTGAACTGTCAAAGTGAACAGCACTTCCACTGGCACAGTCTGGTCGTAGTCTTCGTCAAGATGCTCATGGAAGAAGCGAAATACGGCACGTAAAACCTCATTTTCATCGCCAATGCCAGTCTAATTTCGTCGACATCCACATCGGCCTGATCGGCGAGGCCGATAGTCAATTACAAACTCAGATGCCCATCATGCTGTTTCATGATCATTTTTTTTCTCTGCATGCAGACAGAACCAATCTCTATCAGCTCCAGCCGGCTGAATAATATTCCTTGCTACAGTTAAAAAAAAAAAAAAAACAGTCTGGTGCGCAGAGCTCCCGTGCCGGCACAAAAGGTCAATAGCATGCAGTCTTATCTTGCATTGTAAGAGGCTGTTTCCATGCCTTGAACTGATAATCTCAAGGCCACATGAGAACAACTCTATCTTTATGTCAATACTTCTTTTTATAAAGACAATTCTCCTATTGTGGGAAGGCTCATCTTCATATTCATTTCTATAATTATAATGACACCAATATAACATAAACACAAAAGGTCATTAATATGCAGCATTACCTTGCATTGTAAGAGGCTGCTTTCATGGCTTAAACTCGTAACATCAAGGTCACATGACAACAACTCTATCTTTATGCCAACGCTCCTCTTTACAAAGACAATTCTACCATTGCGCCAAGACTCCCATTTATATTCATTTCTGTGATTACAATGACGCCAACACAACATAAACACAAAAGGTTAATTGTACATGGCCTTACATTGCATAGTAAGAGGTTGTTTCCACGCCTTGAACTCGTAACATCAAGGTCACACGACAACAACTCTATTTTTATACTAAAACTCCTCTTTATAATGACAACTCTACCGTTGCACAAAGGCTTCCCTTTATATTCATTTCTATAATTACAATGACACCAACATAACATAAACACAAAAGGTTAATAGTACATAGCCTTATCTTGCATTGTAAGAGGTTGTTTCCAAGTCTTGAACTCATAGCCTCAAGGTCACATGACAACAACTCTATTTTTATACCAAAGCTCCTTTTTATAACGATAACTCTACCGTTGCGCTAAGGCTTCCTTTATATTCATTTCTACAGTTACAATGGAAAATTCAACGAGGAGAGAGAGAGTGCTTAGCATTTTTCTTTTAATGAACTTCAAAATAAAACCCTTCACTCTTATTATGTCTTAATTCACTCATATTTTTTATATTGAAAATTTTAATACCTTCTAACAGCAAATTGGGAAAATTCAAATATATGAAAGCACACTTTTCCAGACTATAATCATCTTGATTAGGTTGATTAATCCTGTCTTGCAATTATTTGCTCTTAAACCTGTTAAACAACTAATTAGCAACTCTTTCCATAGGTGATTTCTATGTTGTATGTCATCCTGCCTAAATAATCTAAAAAATGAAATAATTGTACATAAATCATACTTAGGTTATCACTTGAATAGTTTATACGAAATCTAAAACTTGGCTAAATTAACTTGTATTAATCTTGATGCATATACCTTAATTAGGTCTCTCCGTTCTGTCATTATCTTGTGTTCTTTATCCAGCTATCAATCAAATAGAATTATCATCAAGACCTTATCCCAATTAGGGGTCGGCCACATAAATCTTATTCCTCCATTCCTCTCTATTAAGTACCATGGCTAGCATTCAAATAGAATGATATTATGAAATTACATCCAAACTTTCACATATTATCTTTGAACTTACCACTAATTATTGTGGACAGACAATAAGAGTCTTCCACACATTACAGATAGATAAGAGACAGCTTTACCAATAGCATTTCTCTTAATCTTAATCATCGGTCCTGAGATGGTATGTCCAAAATCACAAACCCTAAGTAATCTCACCGTTCAATCCAATTTATTAAAATAGAAAAGTAATTATGTGTTCATCAAAGTATTATATTTTTTAAATAATTCTTATATACATAAAATCAATTAAGATGGACGATTTAGATCATTAAAAAAGATGGGCCCTCTCCTAAGAAAGGGCAAACGCTACAAATTACAACCAAAGATATTCAGTCATTAAGAAAGGAGGAAGTACCCAAAATTTTCACCTCGTAGGCTCCGTGGTTTGGGGCGTCATATGCCACCAAAAAGTCGACTCTACCGATAATTGGACAATCACCAATAAATCATTGACACTTGTCAATCACCTCGATTTTCCCGGTCACTTTTTGTCGTTTGTGAGTTGAGAAAGCCGTGGGCATTCGCGCGACTCGAAAACGCGGAAAAATGCGGATTCCAAAGCGCTTACAGAAGCGTGCTGGCATTTTAATTTGATTTGGAGTCCGGACCCGCCGCGTTGGATTTGAGTGGTGGGTTTGGATGCCACGTCGACGGATGCCGCGATTGGGTTTTCAGCTCCTATGTAGGAGACAACTAACGGCGTTTTGCTCTGGAAGGAAGCCTTCTTCGGCTTGACTTGAGTTGGCCATATGAGGAAACTGCCGGCTTAGAAGAAATTGGAAATTATATTCTCTCTCTCTCTCTCTCTCTCTCTCTCTCTCTCTCTCTCTCTCTCTTTTCTAATTTATTTATTTTAAGAAAATGCTTCCAAGAGTCAGCAGCAAAGATGGAATTGAATTCCATGGTAGATTAGACAATTTGTCCCACTCTTAGAATGCTGGTCCACATATTAGGGTGTTGAGGCTCATGGCCCATCTTTGGTTGATCAAATTCATAATTCATTTATTTGATTTCTCTCACTACTGAATCTAGTATATTAAGTGTTATTATGTGAATAAGTGTCTAGCATAATTGATGAACACAACTCGACATCTTTCTTGAAATATACTTGGTTGCAGGTTCGAGCGTTGCTTTTTCCTTTTATTCAGAAATTATATTTTGGTTGATGTGCTAGTGATATGCTTGTAATTCTTTACTTCGGCCCAAAAAAAACAAAAGAAATAGAAAATCTAAACACTACTTTGAGATGATTTTAGCATCCAAACACATGCTTGGTTACGTTCTCATGTTCGAGACCCATTCATTATTGACAGTCATCTACAATCAAATAAATAAATGAACATGTTTGATCAACTAAAGATTTAGCCCATATGATAAATTAGGGACATGCACAATACCATAATTTGTGTGCTTCGTGCAGGACTCAAGCATTTTACCTTGAAGTCATCACCTGGAGGCAAACTCTACCATGTCAATTGTCATATTCTCTACCTGGAACACCAAATCTCTATTAGCCAGCTCCGTGAAGTGGATTTTCAATAGATTTAGTGGATCAACAAATCCTTCATAAATCAAAGGCTGAAAATCATCAGATCAGCCTAATCTAGGAACTATATGGTTTATAGAATTTACATATGATTGCTCAATTTATTATTATCATTTTTATATTCAGGTAATTAGGCTTTTATTAAGTAAGTTATTATTCATCATAATCATGTGATCACGATTGAAGTCACTGGAGGACCACATTGTTTATATATGTTGCGGGCCATTCTACTATTATTAGAGAAATAAATGGGTCCCAGTGGCTTATAAACATTTTATGTCTCTCTATCGTTATAGATGGGGTCAATATGACCGAATGATACCGATGGGACCGTTGAATAATGAAATTTTTTGTGAATGAACAATGTAAGAGATCTCCTAGAAGATTAACGGTTAGGATTACCAACTAGTTGGGCCCACATGTAACCTTAGCCACTGTGAATCATATATCAATTTCTAATGTGGACATCATATCAACTCTCTATTATTATTATTATTTTATTTTTTTTTCTGTGGTAGAAGCAAAGAATCACAAAGCAAATCACTGGCACACTCCTAAATCTACTCTTTGACAAAGGGAAAACTAATGCTTTGAACTTGCAACCAAGGGTACTTCAGGCGAGATGCAGTATGCGACCAACTGCTCTGTGCTAGATATTTGTTGGCCGCTCCTATTATTGTTTGAATTTTTATTTTTTTTTTAAGATCTAATCTATTTTTATGATGGGCATATCAAAAATAGGCAACCCACAAGAAATCAATGCATCAAGACTGATTTCTGAACACTTATATTAAGTCTATCACGAAATTTTAAAAACTAGAAAGTCTATATTTTCAACTCAAAGAAATATAAGCTAAAACAATCCAACCGGCACAAAACTCCGTGGCACGATGAACGGATTAGATCTTTTAAAAAATATTAATACAATTTGGGAGATTTAAGAGCTAATCAGAAAATTTAGAAGCAGACAAGAACATCATAATCACACAAGAAGGCTGCAAGGACAATTTCCCTTTCTCTTACTTTTCTACGAAGCCGACACGAATGACACTACTATGTCCTGACGTGAGCTTGAATGAGGGAAGCCCTGGCAGGAATTTCCCGCTTGCAACTAAATTCATTCTAATGCAGACTAGACGTAGAATATAAGACAAAGGCACAGTTACAGGTTGACCCACCAGGGCCAACACACCATGGAAAGTTAGCTACGGATCAGTCAAAAGAAGATTACGTGCCTGCAGCTAGAAACAAGGGAACCTCACCCCAAACACAACCCCCACATCCCCTGGAGCCCACTTCTTTCTTCTTAAAGCCGGCTCTGTTGATGACTTCGGAACTTTTGCATTTGTCCAAACTATCCTTTCTCTTCTTTAATGATGTTGCTTAGGGTTGTTAAATTAAGTAAGAGAATTATTTCATGATTAACAACCAAAGTGGGGTGCAAATGCTTGGTCAAGTTGGTTAAGTGCCTTCTCATTTTTGTAAAAAAGTTTAATGTTTTTTTTTTAATTATAAATTTACCATTAAGTTTTTGTGAGCTTTGTAAAATTATCATTCTATTAGCTGTCCATCCTTCTTTCCAGTTTTTTCGAAATTCTGACACTACCCTGCTAGCAAACAAAGAATGGTGAACAATAGGACTTCGAACGTAATTTTTTGCTTTATTAATCAATGAAAATCTCTAAATTGTTATGTTAGATAGAAGACATTGAGAAGAAGAAGGTCCAAGTCTTAGATTTTCAATTTTTATTCGTAAAGGCATCGAATGAAGAGCTTAAAGTTTGCTACTAGTCGTTGTTTATGTGAATAGTACACAATATTTTGTTTACGATTTAACTTGAATTTTTTTTAAATTTATTATATTTTTTATTGATCAAAAGCATTGATTATGTTATAATTTATATAAGGAAGAGTTTCATATCAGTTTTTAATGAGAAATTAATGTTTAAATTATTGAATTTCATTGAAGAAGCTTAATAGGTATTATTGCGCAGGTTTGGGAACATGGCATGCTTGTATTGAATATCTTACTATTGGTTGGTTGTTGTTGAAATCGAACCATGTCATTATATTTTATGTTATTGAATTGTGTTGTATACTAAGTTTTACTAAAAAAATTCATCGGACAGTTATTGAACTTAGTAGCCAAATTTGGTAACTTAATCACGAGTTACGGTTTAAAGTACTCGAATTTGAAATATTTGCCACTTAATCATCATCATCATCATAGTTGATTATTAAGTGTAAAACCATGGTGATGAGAGGGGAACCAAGTGGATGATGACATTGTGAGGGTATTTTGGGGTCTTTCAAAGTTGGTGGGCACGATGAAAGTAGATGGTAGAGTAGAACATTTTGCAAGATTAGGCATAATTTCGCTTTCATGCCCCACAATGAAGTGATGGTTATTCTTCGTCACAAAAAAGTTGTAGTATATTGATGTAGCTTAATCATATGCTAATAAATTATTAGAGACATGGAAACAGAGGAAACGAAGGGGGTGCAAGAAATAAAAATGGTAGTTAGGAAATGTAAGTGAGTGTGGAATACATACTTTGAAATAAGTGGGGTATGTATGTATGTATGTATGTATGTATGTATGTATGTATGTATGTATGTATGTATGAATCCACATATATAAAGGGGAGCCTTGGTGCAATGGTAGAGTTATCATCGTGTGACCTTGAGGTCATGGGTTTAAGGCGTGGAAACAGCCTCTTACAAAATGCAAGGTAAGACTTCATAATATTGACTTTTGTTGTCCACCTCTTCCCCAGGCTTTGCATACGTGGGAGCTTCCTGCATTGGGGCTGTTTTTTCTTTTCTTTTTCTTTTTTTATACGCACACGCACGCGCACACGCACACATATATACCATTTTATATAAAACATGTAAGAAAATGTTAAAAAATGAAACCTGCCACTTAAGAGAGAGAGAGGCCTATAAAACAATTATTGTTGTTCACTTGGTGGAGGTGAGATAAAGATCATAAAGCAAGAAAAAGTTGTTCACTTAAAGAAAGGAGAAGGGATATTCCATGGTGTGGCCTGGTATGCCCTGGATGGTGGACATTGATGAATAAATCAATTTTGCTGGTAGAGATGTTTGATTCTTCTTCTTTTTTTCTTTTATTTATTTAATTTGTTTTATTTGGAATGATGTTTGGAGTTGAAAGCATGTATATCTTTTGTTTTTGGTAGGCAAGCAGCATTTTTCTAAAGCAACCCTAATCATCTGTTGTCTGTAAAATAAATAAATAAATAAATAAATAAATCAACAATATATACTCTCTTTTTTTTTAAATATATGTATGTATGTATAAACCATAACTTTATTGATTGTGGTGAAAAAGCCTTCTTGTAGCAAAAAGGAAATTGTACAAGGGGAAGAGCAAAAAAAGCAAAAAAAGAAAAGAAAAGAAAAGAAAAAGCAAGGAAAAATTTATGTGTTTGTTTCATAAACTATCACTCTCTCCCTTGTATTATGAATGACTTCTGTGGCCAACCAATCAGCTTCTTGATTTGCAAATCGATGGACTTGGATGAAAGATAAATTGATTTTTCATTATATTCCTCTAATGAAGGGGAGCCTTGGTGCAACGGTAGAAGTTGTTGTCATGTGACCTTGAGGTCACGGGTTTAAGGTGTGGAATTAGCCTCTTGCAAAATGCAAGGTAAGGCTTCCTACTATAGGCCCATGTGGTCCACCCTTGTAACACTCCTAACTTTTGTAATGAAATTGAATAAATAATGAAATTGAGAATTTTAAGGAAAAATCAGGTTGAAATATTCGGGTTATTAAAAATGCACTTCGCATAAAAGTACAATCAAAGGATAAGACATATATAATTGAAAACATATTCAATGAACCCTTTAGAATGACTGTAAGCATGACAAATTCTGAATTCGGATAAAAAATCCTTAGTTTTCTACATTTTTATGAATAAAAGGGTAAAATGATAAATTTACTCATAACTGAGACCTAAGACATAAAAATTTGGAATGTGCTTAGACATAAGAATTCAATGCCACCAAGTACGCTCAATTTCGAGTTCATGAGAATAAACACTATTTTTCTCTATTTTTGAAATTAAAAGGGCAAAATGGTCTTTTCACACCCATGCGGCCCATAAGGGACCCACAAAGGAATCCAATGGCCAAAAAACGTGTAATCATGAGTCAAACCACTACTACCTGCTAGTGGAGAAAGAGGTGGTAGTAGAAATCCAATGAACATTGAATAATGAAAAGAATTGAACATGATAATTACATTTAATCATGAAAATTTTCAAAAATCTTATAAATAGCTCATAAAAATCTCAAAATAATTTCTAATGTTCTTCACGAGGTCCTCTACCATGCCCTAAAATGACAGCTCTAAAATCCTCCCTAATCTTCCCCAATTTTTTCTTTTTTCCTTCTCTCTCACTTTCCCTGGGAGAGTGTCCATAGATGCAACCGACAGACAATTTATGTTTTTTATTGGGGCACGTCCAAGGACGTGTCATCCTCGATGAACCAGGGTTTCCACCTAGGAATCCTATTTGAATTAGTCATCCATTTAGAGCTAGTAACTTTCAATCTTAACTATTGGATTTGTTCGAATTGAGGAGATCTATAAAAGCCCTAAGAAATTTTGGTGATCTTCCTTCTGGATCACTTGGAAAATCAAAATGAAAACTAGAATGGTACTGGTTACCGTCTCTAGCAGTAAATTCTTGTTATTTCGGCCAATCTGACCGGTTAACCTTGATTTGGAAGTGTTGAAACTCTTCAGGGAGGGGTGATCTACAAAAGCCCCTAGGTTTCACTCCATCTCTGGCAACGGCAAGGGGGAAATCTAACTCTGTATATTTTTTGGTGTCTAGGGCTTCTTATATCTTCTTCAGCATAATTTCTTCTTCTCCGATGACCCTCTCATCACCAAACCGACACAGGTAGGTGTACCTTTCTTCCCCCTTTCAATTCCGGCATTTAGTTTGGGTTTTCTGGCATCCAGGGGATCTCCCCTGCCGTTGATCAGTCAGAGACGATGGATCTGGCAACAGGGTTGAGATCCACCATCTTGGACGGCTCAGATGAAATCTTTGAGCCATTGGATGGATTCTTGGGGTCCAAAAACCCTAGGAGATGAAATTTGGGCCGTTGATAGTCTAGGATGGAGGAGATCTAGCCATGGGTAATCCAATGGTCCAGATCTGAACCATCTCGCCTATAGCCAGTCACCTCTATTGATCACCTGTAATAGGCAGTAGCTAGCGCAGGCCGCTGGTCGCCCCTGCACCCATAAGCCCATATTTGATTTGGGCCGTCCAAATTTTAAACTAGAATCTTATTTTTACAATTAAGAGCTCAATTCAGCTTTGATTTTAGATCTAAAAGTTTTTATAGGTTCCTTATCTCTTGTAGAAGTTATTAAACTCATTAGATCTGTGTTTCCAATTGTATTTACATGTGATAGTTAGTAAAATCCTTACCAATGGTATTAGATCATGATCCAGATGACTTTAAAATGAAAATCTGAACTGATGGATGGGTTCAAAGGGTTCCAAAACCTTAAGGATCGTGATCGTAGTAAAATTTCTGGGTTTCTAGATCAATTAAATAAAAATAAAATCCAATCTCATCCCTTAAAATAGGCTAAAATCTTAGAATCCAAATTCTGATATCAATTTAACTCCAAATTGAGATTAAAAAGTTGGGTTGGATTCCTTTTGATGAGGAGAACATAATAAACCAACAAAATTATAAATTAAATTCATGAATTTTTTTGTATTTAAGTAGATAAAAGTACTAACATCCTTGATCTACAAGATCTGGGATGATGAGATTATTCAAACCATTTTGGATGACAATCTAATAATATAATAACTTAAATAAATGGGTTAGATGTAATTTATTTTGCAGATCTTAAGAGATCTAGCCTTAAAAGTAGTAAAGTACATAAAAATGAATGGAAATCTCTTCGATCAAGTTGATCAAGGATGATTGGACAGTGTGAATGTAGTTGGATGATGGTATGAAGTTAATATCATATGAATTGATAGACTTGATGATGATGATTTGAGATAGATTAATATCTATGCCCTTAAATTGGATAAAAGGACTTAAGATCTTCTTGATCAGTTGGATTAAAAAGGATCAGATCATTTGATGAGATGCATTAATGATCTAATGATAAAACCCATTAAAAAGATGTATTAGATCTAAAGATCTAAAGGAAAATGAAAAGATCAAGATCTAAATCCTAAAAGGGATAGAAATCAACTATGATCGTTGGATCATGATGAATAATTATGACATGTTAGATTTTCATTTGAAGTATTAAATGTTATTATAATTATCATTTATTGCTTAGTAGATTATTTTATATATGCTTTAATGCTTATGTTATGAAAATTACGCTAAAAAATTGTAATTAAATGAAAATAGAGTTGAAGAACAATTACATGGAATGAATGATATGGATTTAATGATAGTAAGGCCATAGTTAGTAGGACAATAGAAGGAATATAAATTCCTTGGTCCAAAATAGGAGAATAATGAAACTCTATGAATGACATTTTAAATGTTCATGAATTTAATTAAAATCAATTAAAAAGAGTACTTAGGGTTAAAATGCTCATAAGAACCTTATGAAAGGTTGAGTTAAGGTTACCTTAGTGGATGATGAACATGGTAGTTGAGGGGGTTCTCTAATAGAGCCTTGCTCTTCTCCCACCTTCCGTTGACATTTGTGAGGTCTAAACACCTCCTTACATGAGGATTGAAGTAACCACTTTGTGTTCAACCATTCCGCTAGTAAGCCTTAGCCAATTTGACATAAGAGGAGCTGTCTAGACTTGGGATGAAATAAGCTATCCTCAACTACTAAAACATTAACTGGTTGAGTAATAATAATAAGAGCATAAAAGGTTAGTAAATTATCTAATCCTAATAAAAATTGTAAGCAAGATAAGGATGATCAGACAAGATCCAGAGGATCTTAAATGAAAAAAAAAGAAGAATACTAATGTCATATTATGTATATATATGTAGAAAAATATAGATAGAGAACCCAAACCCTTGATCAAACATGATTCAAGAAAATTAAGGCATCCCATATAAGAATACATGAAGAAAGAATACTTGTATAGAGGAATAGCTTGATACATATGGTTTAACAGATGTATGAATCAAGACCATGATGAGTAATGTGGAGTGACTACCACTTAAGATGTATGAATCAAGGCCAGGATACCACGTTGAGGTAGGTGGATGTACAATAATGTATTAAGGATTCATGTGTACACACACATGATCTTCTATCTAGAATTATAGACTTTCATGATATAAGTATATTTGGTACCTTAGCATGATAATGATCCAACTAAGTGAACAAACCCCATGATCTAATTTAACTAATCCAATCTAATGATCTAATCAAATGAGGTGAAAGTAATGAGATGTGTAGACTAAGGAAACCCTAAGAATATGACATAGAAAATATTCTAGCCTTAGTTAAACAGACACATTGTCTAATATGTATAATGTATTTTGCACATAAGAATGGTGGCTTGTGATTTTGTTTTACACGGTACTAGGACTGGGGATGCTATGCCAGAAAAGTTATGAGGGTTTGATTATCTGCTTCCTAAAATTTATATGATGGATACCTTGCCCAAAGAGAGGCTAAATGTCAGGTGGGGCAATCATGGGAAGGCTGCCACTGTGACAGCAATGGTTCCCCCCATGCGGACATGGATTTGTTATCTCCATAGTTGGTATCAGTAGATTATCATGCAGTTATCCGGGCACGTTGTACAAATTTAGACTGCGGCATAGTAGTCCTGAAGTATTTTGCATTATGATGCACATATGATAGGCATAGTGTAATGTCATGGCATGATGAGATGCCATTACATGAGTTCCTGGAAAGAAAATCCCTGTATGAGAATTGGCTAAATATTAATCTCATAAGTGGAAGTATAGCCAGAGCAAAGAACAAGTTTTGAGCAATTTTTACTATTTTAACAGATTTATCCTATACTGCATAAATAATGTATATACTCTATGTTGAGATAACTTATGAGCAGATAACAATAATGGAATAATGACTGAGGTATGTATTCTTATATTAGTGAATTATTATATTTTTGTATCCCCTACCAAGTATAGCTTGCTGAGATATTGTAAATTCTTGAATATTTACAATATCTCAGAAACAGAGAAGAAAATTAGGAGCTTAAGATGGTAGAAGACTTGAAGAGAATAATCAATCAGGGTATGTCCTTTAAAGATGTGTATTTTTTTATTTGAGAGCATTGTATTGTATTAAGAGTTTTTAATGTAAGGTGACGTTTGAAATTTGGATTATTTAATTTAGACAATGATTTGTAATTATAATGCAGGGGCTGTGTAAGAGTGAACTACTGGATGATTCCTGGTATTCAATAAAATTTTATTTTATACAAAATGTCTATGTGTATTATGTACCTTGATGTGAGGCTTGGGTTTTGTTACAAACGAATTTTAAAGAAAAGAATTTTCACTATATTGTTTGCTAATTTTTTTTACCATTAAGGGCCCTGCCTTTGAAAAATATATTACAAAAACTTGGGTTGTCACAGCCCCTTCCTTGGACCCCGCATAGGCAAGAGCTTCGTGCATTGGGGCTGCCCTTTTATTATATTCCTCTAATGCATCTTAAATCTAGAAGTGCAAAAGAATAATGAATATTCATACCTTTACATGGATGTGAATTTTTAGACAAAAAAACTAGTAGTAGAATTTACTCTCTCCAAATATGAGTCAATTTTCTTATAAATAATTTGATCAAGGCTTTTTAGAGTATCTTTCTTAACACCAATGAGTCTACATGGGCATTAAATTTTTTTATTAATAATTCCAGCAATAAGAGATAAATCTCGTTCCACCCAAAGCTAACAATTGTTCTTTTTATTTTTTTCTGCAAGCTGGCTTTCAAGGATAACTCTCAACCCATAAGCACATCCAACTTATAATCCAAGTACAAGAGAGGCATCTTTAATGCCACTGTGATGGAAGGCTTGAGCGAGTCATTCATTTCATTTCAATGCAAATCCTTGTTGATAGAAATTCCTTGTTATAGCATTGAAAAAATATACATGTTAGGCCCACTTCTCTCATTTTTATTATTATTTTGGGATTGGAAAGGTTAGGTGATCAGGATCAAAGATGCAGAAATAAGTAAGGGCCTTTATTGAATTTGGCCTTTCCTGGATAATCTAGGTTTCAAATATCTCATTTACTTGATACCTCTAAGACTTGTTACTTGGACTTGGCTGTAAAATAGACGGTTTTGCACTTTTTTGCGCTGCACCGTCTATTTTTATACTACAAAAGACGAAATAAGCAAGGTTTTACGTGCATTCAATAGATGAAATGCTTGGTGCTTATGTCGTATGGGATAAGTCGAATTCAATGAATGGCTTGACTAACTAAAAAATAAAAGAAGTAGACCAAACATGCATATTTTTCAATAAAAAGCTATGCCTTGCAAGAGAGAGAGAGAGAGAGAGAGAGAGTATTTTGGCTCTGTGACGCAAACAGAGATAAATGGCTGAGATCATTCAAAGATGAAAGAAAACTAAAAGAGGAAAGCTATTTATTAGAAAGCTAAAATCACAGGTACCATGTATTTAAGAAATCTAAAATTAGACTAATAAAATGAACGATTCAGATTATCTAAATGTGGCTCCAAAAATTGTGATCCCTAAGCCGCACTTAGAGAGAGAGAGAGAGAGAGGCTGCTTCGTATCGTCCTCCCGTGGCCGCCGACATTGCAATAAAAATAAAGAATGAACGAGAAAATGTTGGCGTTCACGAGCGGTGGGACCCAGCAACGTAAGCTAGCAAAATCAACGGCTCCCAGCTCGGGAAAACGGAGCCGAAGATCTTCAAGCAACTCCGTTCGCGGCCTCACCGTTTCCGTCCCTCCCAAATTTAGTATAATTATTCCTCCCATTTATTACCTTTAAAATTATTTTTATAAATCCTTACGCTTCCGACTCTCTCTATCTATCCGTGCTGCGTTGGCCTCCGAAATCTCTTCTATTTCGATGTGAATCTGCTGATTTCTCCATGGCCAAGTTCGAGATCTCGTGAAGGTCTTTTGGGCGGTAGTTTTTCTATTCCAATTTGGTGGTCTTTTCATCAGATTCTTATACTGTCTCTGTGTTTGTTTAGAAAAGTGGGAAACTGAGCTGTTTAATTTCTAGGGTTTTGGATTTTTATCTCTAGGATTTGTGTGGTTTGGTAAAGGTGCTTGCTTTCTGTTGTTTATTTCATGATTGAGTGTTCTGCTTGCTTATTTTGATGTTGTTTCGAAAATAGGGCTTTTGTGATTCCAGCTGAGGGTTGCCTAGAATTGAATTGTTCCAGTTGTTGAATTGATTGCTTCTTCTTTGTTAATCTCCATTTACAGTGATAATGATTGTTTAACTCTGTTAAACTCTGTTTTTTTTTTTCTGTTGACCTTGTTTGTGTTTCATGTTCTTTCCCTTTGGTTCTTAGTTTTTGATGAAAGAAGTATCGATATGTGGTGTGCTTCTTGTGAATTGATCTGTTTTGGATTGTTTTGTTCTAGTGAGTAAGACTAATTGTCATTGTGTTAGATATTCTTTAGGTAGAAGGATATGTTTTACTATGCGGCTCTGTCAATGTCTTGAGACTCAGATGTAATTCTTGGAAAAAGTTACTGAATGTGTCATTTTGAGCTGTTCGAGTTTTGGGTCGAAATTGTTGCTATTTATTACTCTTAAAGTCTCTGTAGAACTAGAAGACCGTTGTGATGGATATGTTGTGTACTATTGTGGATTTATCAATGCTTATATATTCTGACTCTATCCAATTCTCAGAGAAAGTTAATGTATGGCTCAGACCCAATTGAGTTGTGGTTTAGAATTTTGTTCTGATAAGCAGTTTCAGAGTCGATGTAGAACTAGAATTTAATTGTGAGGAGTACGTTGATCTCTCTGTGTTTATCAATGGTTAGAGATTCCATCTATTTCTCAAAGTTGATCCTTCATTCTTATCCCTTTGAGTTGAAATTTTGTTACCGGTCAGTAGTTTTAATGTCTCTTTAGGAATTTGATCTATACTTTTGGTCAAGGTGTTTCTGTACTTTTTTGAGTAGTAGCCTCCTATTTTTTCCGTCTTAAAAAGTAACAGTACGTTATTGTTTCAGGAGTTTCAGTGATCTTACATTAAGCCAAAGCATCCTTTGGTTTCTGCAGATCTCATCCTTTTGGTCTTATTCTAGGCTTCTGCAGAATAGATTGACTCTTGAGCCACTCTGTATTTATTTTACTTTCTAAAAGCTAAGTTTCATAGGCTTTTTGTCAAGCTAAATGTGACTATTTTATAATATGTGAGAACTGGTCCTTACTAATACTTGTATACTATACCTAATCATACTATTAAGCATATCTTAGTTTTTGGTATATTTGTTATATGTTCTCTTTCTTTTCCCATATTATCAGCTTTAGGCTAGTTGTTTATAAATTTTTTTTTTTTTCCATTGTTTAGATTGTGTTAACAAAGCATCAATAAGTTTAATTCATTGGGTTTAATCCTGAGTTGCTTCACTTCTGGATCAAGTTGAGTTGCATTTTAAGGTTTTAAAATCTTAAGATCTATATATTCTTTGTACTCATAGTCTGGAATACTCTTTATAGTCTGCTTATCTTTTAAGAATACTATGAGTAAACCCCTGCTTTCCCGAAATAAATTCTGTGTCTATAACCTGTATAGTGTGTGTGCAATCAATAGTTGGTTTCCATCTTGACTCTTTAACATAGGTAGCCTTTGTGATGAGTGATGAGTCAACTTTTGCACAGTGCCAAGTGACCTGTTTTTCTCATCTTAAGACAATGATTTGGTTATACCTTGATTCTTAACTACCACTTCTTGCTTGATGCTTCTGTTACAAAATCTGTACCCATGGTTCTCGCTTCTGAGGGAAATATCGGAACAATATGTACCTGATTGAAAATATTATTTATTGCAGTTATTTGATAATTACTTATTAGTATCAACAATTATTTAGTGTGGGTTGCTTGATTGGACCTGTTATCATTTTCTTTAGGGGTAGCATTGTAGGTTTCTTTTTTCTGTCAGGTTGAGAGCTGGATTTTTAGAATTGACTGCTTTACATTTTTCTCATGTAATCTAGACCAATAGCTTGTTTACCAAAGTATAGTGTTGTTATATGTGAAAGGTACAGAATGCCTTGGAGACTTTTGTATCCTTAGTGGAAACATGGCATTCTCTCTTATTCCACAGATCGGCATGGGTACTTGTATGTCTCAAATTGGAAGGCCTTATTTTCTTTACTAGTTGTCCTTTTCCCTTGTTGCTTGAAATTGGAGGAATGATTTGTTGAAGCACATCATGAATGTTGAGTTCAGCAAGGTAGACTTGGATATATTTTTCAGGATTATGTTCAGACGTATTGGAGGAGGTCATAATTACTGAGGCTTAGCATGGAGTTCTTTATATGGAGTTTGTACCCTTAGTTGCATTTTGTTCTTTCAAGATTGTTAGTATTAATCTTACATGCACCGAATGGATGCTTACAGTAATGTAGGTGACTCCATATACAATATTTCTTATGATGTTTCTCTCCTCTCCTAAGTCTAATGTCCTTACAAATGTTCATGTGTATTTACAAGAATATCACACTAAAAGCTTTTTTTTCACAGTTCTAGAGCTGTAGAAATCTAAGAAATATGTTGAAATTCATGAAGCTGAATTAGGAAAATGGAACTCCTGGACCAAATATATTCTTTAGCATTTACAGTTTACTGCCTGGCACAGTTTGACTTTTTCATGGTCTGCTAGATTATTAAAAATTTCAATCAACAAACATTACAATTAGTGTAAGTTTGGAAGCAAATATATTTTTTCCCCGTTTCTTTCAATTGTATGAAGTATTTTTAGAATATTATTCCTATGAATAAATTGTTTCCAATTTGTTCTATGGGATTCTGTTCTTTGATAGGATTAATGAAGCTTGAGGATTCTTCAACTAGGAGCAAAAGACACTCAGCAGATCTTCTCAGTACGTCGATCTGGACTTTTCTCCTGAAGGGCTTCTATCCAAGAAACGTAGTCAGATATGGTCGGGATGCAGTAGCATTTTGGTAATAGGTCCCTTTAATCAGGTCCTTCAGCAACATGGACAGGTCAGACACTTCGGGGTTTGTTAGTGGTGGAGGTCTGAAATTAAAGTTTCTATTATATTTTCATTCATCTTACTGTACGGATCCGCTCTATTGCGAGTCGTGAGATTCTGGTAGAAGAGCCACATTCCTGAATTTATTCCCTTCCAAATCCTATTGCAACTGGTGGTCTCTGCCTTCTCAAAGAATAAAGTATGGATCTCAACATGTCAGGTTTCTTGGTCCCCAAAAATGGTCAATTCAACTGTTCATATGCAGAAGTTGGACATGTCCCAAATTGTGGAAGAAGTGACAACCTGGGTGATATGGCATTGCGCCTGGATGTCCTTGGCTGTGGGATGAGTGACACTGCAAAATTCAGCACTTCCAAATGTAATCATGCTGTGCTTCCTGCCCAAGTCTTAGATGATGGTTGCAGGTTGGTTCTTGGATTAGGTCCAACACCAAGCATGCATCCTGGTGATTATTACCCAATTGGCTCTATCAAGAGCAAGGAATCTGCCACCATATTTGGCAAACAATTGGTTTCTGATGTTGATTCTGAAATGCTACAACTTGGGCTTTCCAGAGGGACAGATGATGTTATGGGGCTGCATGATGATTCTACTTCAGCTCATAGCAGTCCAAATCCAGCTCACCTTCACGATTCCTCACCCTCCAACAAGAAAAGGCTACTTATTCCTGTAGTAGATGAGGGTTCGACTTCAGCCAAGAGGATATCTGGTGGGTACATGCCATCCCTACTTCTAGCCCCTAGGCTGGAGAGCAGCAAAGCTTTTCCTGAAACTCGGGAGCTGTTAGACTTTGGAACCAATACTCACAATCATCGTCGGTTCAGTCCTGAGCCTTCGGCCACCACTGATTGTTCCATGGGTACAAACTCTGAAGCCATAACTGCTGGAGCACCTTCCAGCCACCGGATCCACCATCCTAAGAAGTGCAGGTTCAAAGGGTGTACAAAAGGGGCTAGAGGCACATCAGGTCTCTGTATTGCCCATGGAGGAGGTGAGAGGTGCCAGAGACCTGGATGCAATAAAGGAGCTGAAAGCCGAACGGCTTATTGCAAGGCCCATGGAGGGGGGAGAAGGTGCCAGCAACTGGGCTGCACTAAAAGTGCCGAGGGTAAGACCGATTTCTGCATTGCACATGGAGGGGGGCGGCGGTGTGGGCAGCCTGGCTGTCTTAAGGCTGCACGGGGCAAGTCAGGTCTGTGCATCAGGCATGGCGGGGGAAAGAGGTGTAAAGTGGAAGGATGCTCTCGCAGTGCCGAGGGACAGGCTGGTCTGTGCATCTCACATGGTGGAGGGCGTCGCTGCCAGTACCAAAGCTGCACCAAAGGGGCCCAGGGTAGCACCATGTTCTGCAAAGCCCATGGTGGGGGCAAGCGGTGTGTGTTTGCCGGGTGCACAAAGGGTGCTGAAGGGAGCACACCACTGTGCAAAGGGCATGGCGGTGGAAGGCGGTGCCTTTTTGATGGTGGAGGAATCTGTCCAAAGAGTGTCCATGGGGGAACGGACTACTGTGTTGCCCATGGTGGGGGGAAGCGCTGTGCTGTACCTGGTTGCACTAAGAGTGCTCGTGGTCGTACTGATTGCTGTGTCCGGCATGGTGGAGGCAAAAGATGCAAATTTGACAATTGTGGGAAGAGTGCTCAAGGGAGCACTGACTTCTGTAAAGCCCATGGCGGTGGCAAAAGGTGCACTTGGGGCGATGGAGCCTGTGAGAAGTTCTCAAGGGGGAAGAGTGGGCTATGTGCTGCTCATGGTAGCATCGTCCAGGATCGAGAGACCTATAAGGATGGCATGATTGGTCCTGGACTATTTCAGGGGCTTGTATCTGTTTCAACAATGGGTAGCAGCTTTGATAACGACTACTCTTCTGGAGTAAGTGCTGTTTCTGATTGTGCTGAATCATCTGAAAATGCTGGAAGAAGGCAGCTCATTCCTCCTCAGGTGTTGGTTCCTAATTCTATGAAATTGAGTTCGTCCTCAGGCATGCAGGTTATTGAGGAGGAAGAAGGAAGTAAAGAAGGCTATGGGAACAAGAACTTTGGCTTTTTGGTTCCTGAGGGGAGGGTGCATGGTGGGGGTCTCATGTCTCTGTTTGGAGGTAATCTGAAGAATGCTGTTGATAGGGTGTAAGTTTGGCTGATGTGCTGTTTATATGGAGGGAGGGAAAATTAGTTAAATATAAATGGTTCATTAGAGTTCAGTATTGTATTGCTGTGGAGTAGTGCTATTAGTTATTGCTGATGTTGTGGGGAGGTTGCACATTTGGTATGTTGTTGATGTTTCTCATTGTAATGGGTTCTGAAAGCTTCTAAGCTGAACGTTTCAGAACCAAGACGCTGCTGCAAATAAAACCTTTTGTTTGATATGCTGCAAATCAGGGTCTCAGTTTGTGAATGCTTGAACTTTTACTTCGAAACAAGTCAAAAGAAAAAACAAGAAGAAGAAATGAAACCTTTTGTTGGACAATATCCAACATGAGATATAATCGGGCAATCAAAAGTCGCTCGCATGAATTATGCGATCAATAACTGGTATTGTGGATGTGTGTGATTTGATGATTGAAGCCATTCATAACATGGTTCCTATCATGCTTATGCCCTGAGATAATGTTGCATTTCAGGATATGGGTCATTGGTCATCTTTGTTTCTGATTGCTCATCAGAAGGTCATAAATTTCATGGTTGGGATCTTCTAGTGTAATCCGGGATGGCTATATAATCATATGGACAGCACAGATCATTAGACCATACCATCAATTTCACATAGCAGTCTGTCATAAAGCCATCAAAGTGCTACTGTCATGGGGATCTCATGGTGGTCAAATTCACTCACGTCTTTGTGATTCCGTCTCTTCTATTGGCTGGGTAAACATGACATGGGCTGTTCCAAAACTGTTGACTATTTGTTCTAAGTAATTTTTTATCTCTGGTTTGTGATGCCAGTAGTAGGGGATAAGATCACTATCCATGGACAACTTTGATCCATCCTCCAGAAGATTTGTAAACTGAAAATAATTGGAGATTAAGAACATAAGATCTGTCTAAGAATCTTCACAGCATGTGTTCTACATGTTATCATATTCTTTACAGACTGACTGGTGCAGTAACAAAGAGCTGAGAGTAGAGAAGGGAGCAGCCTGTGGATCTAATGATTTGGTTCTTCTCATCTTCAGGCCAGGCACCTTATCATGCAGAGGAAAGGAAACAGAAGAAACCCAACAGAAACCATTTTTTTGGCATACTATGGTTCTTGACAGCTTGTAACAGCCAATTATGGGAATTTGAAACCAGAAGCTGCAATCATCAAAAGATGGGGTTGTGGATATTGTTTTCTTAGGTTCTTATGTAAATAAAGCAACAGAAGGTGCTTTTACAATGTCATGGACATGTTCCACAAAATCCACACATTTTCGGTATTATAATACAATCAATCATAGTTGTTAGCACGTGCTCATGAAACACTGGCATATAGTTCATCCAAATACTACCACGTCTGCTTGTATGAGAAGCTTTTAATTGTTCTAACAGAAAAAGAAGGTATAATCCCAGCCATTCACTTGGGCATTTGGGTATGGATCATAAGTTGTGGTTGTCCAATTCAAATATCCTGATATTTCCATGGTGGGCCCAGCAGATTATGTGAAGTTGGTGGGACCTATTGAAAAGTTTTTCATTGGATTCTCATACTGTCAGGTGGTGTCATTTCCCTCGATCAAACTTCAAATTGGAACGTAAAAGGAAATCCGGAAACCAATCTCTGTTAGTGTGGAATTAAGCAGAGCTGAGTTCCTAAGCTTATACATTGAAATACGGTGCATACGCTACTAGTGTGGCTAGAAGTCTATATTTTTGAGTGGATGGTCATGGTAATTTGATCAACATCAATGCAACTCTTGTGGAAAAGTTATAATACACACATATTACAAGGTAAATTATGATTGGTTGGAAAAATAAGTGAAGCCCATGTCTTCAATGATTAAGATCATTGATTTGCTAGATCTTCCTATTGATTGGCTGCAAACCATGAAGTTTCCTAATTAGTTACTGTCTAATTTATGGAGGCCTTCCTGATAAGTTTAGATCATTGCATTCCCGTTCCCCAAGTTCCTAACCCTCATTAAAAGGACCAAATCAGGAGCTAAACCATTTCATATAATTGCATCAGGTAGTTAATTATAAGTGCCTGATCTGTGGTTTTGTAATGCACAGTTATAGTATAAAAATGGAATTTCTACATTTTCTGATAAATGATTGTAAATATGACTCGTCCAAATAGCACGCGTCACCTGATAAACGGTTTGGATCATTGAAAGACTAGGCCCCATTTATCCTTTTTCCGGCTCATATTGTCTATCATGTATCTCTCTTCATAATTAAGCAAGTGGCCTTATAATTGTGCCGTACATATATGCTGGAAGAGCATATTTATGCAAATAATCAATGTGCATACCCAGACATCCAGTGTATGTACCAAATCTATAACAAGTAGCAACGTCCACAAAGAACGTCGTATCACCGTAAACAACGACAGGGGACTTTCCTTTCCATATTTTTTCCTTATCGGTTACGAAAATTCCTCCCCTTTTCTCACCAAAAACCTAATTTTGGAAAAGAGGAAATCCCTGAATAGGACTTCCATTTTCATTGTATTTTCTCCTCGATCTTTCTTTATTACCGTCTCAAGCCCTTTCCCTTCTTCAATACTCACACAGAAACCCTTCCCATTTTCAAATTTGCCCAATCCAACGGAAAAAGCCGCCGTTTTCTGTCTCAAACCCTTAAATTCCGTCTGCTATTCTCCCTAGATTTGCAAGAAGTCCTGCGTTTTCAATTCTATTAAGACCCATTTGAATTTGCAGTATCCAAAAGAATGATTTCGGTTTGTGGGTATTCAAAAGTTCTGTTATAAAAATGTTTGAATTTTTGAAGTCCAATATTGAATCATTGCCCTAGATCTGAAACTAAATTGCAATTTCAAGGGGAAGTAGATGTGGGTTTATGATTTTTTCTCAAACTCGCGTCTCCTCTTCTCTTGATTTGCATTTCTAAACTTCTTGAGCCTTGTAATAAATCCCAACTTGCCTTGCATCTACATCTAAATGAGGGCTTTTGGTTTGTGCTGAAACCCAGCTATACTTGTCCTGATTAATTTTTCTTTAAATTTAGTGAAAAATGGTTTTTTGGGAAGGATATTTGAGTGATGAATCCATGGGTACTTTTGCCCCAATTGTAGTTTACTGGTTGTATGCTGGAATTTATCAGCTCTTGCCTCCTTTGGATCGATTTCGGCTGCATACCAGAAAAGAGGAAGAGCAGAAAAATTTGGTGCCAATTTCATCAGTGATCAAGGGGGTTCTTCTGCAACAGCTTGTTCAAGCAGGGGTTGCCCACATCCTGTTCTCGGTCAGTATGTGTACAGATGACTGGAATTTCAAATGCATTTTTCCATTAGAATGTTCATGTTCTTGAATTTAACCTGTACTTTTTTCAAGTGAATTTACTTAGCTTGTCTATATGGGATTTCTTTATCAAGTGTTTGTATTATAATATTCAATGCATTAATAATATGTTTTGATGGTGACAAGTCACAATTAGATGGTAGTTATCTCTTTTATGACCTGTCTAACCAGCATGATTTGAGACCAGTGATGAACTAGATTTTCAGTTAGGTTGATGTGGCATTCACTGTAAACTGACGTAAATGTTTTGTGTAGTCTTCCACTTGACAGCAGGAAGCCTAAGTTTGACTGCCCAAGGTGTTAGTATGTGTAAAACTTAATAATTGTGGTTTGTGAATAGAATGTTGAGATAGGGCATAGAAGGATGAAAAGTAAATCGAAATGAAGAAAAGAAAAACTTCTGGCTGGTTATTTCTTCATGAAGTAGGATATATAAGTCCAATTTAAAGTGAAGCGGGTATTTTTTAAATGATAATAAGTCTGTGGATGATCATCCAACATGATTCTGGAGGTTCTTCAGTGACCACTTTGAAATCAGCAGGAAAAATTTGGTCCTCCCATTTTATCATTTTTTTTGGGAAACATTCTGCCATTTGACGATTGCTCTCCACAAATGATGGTTTTAAACATCTTTGGTAGGGTAATCAGGAGAAACATATTTGAGAAGATTATATAAGTAGACAATGACGTTTAGCCGTTTAGGATTAGTGTCTTACTTTGCATTTTGTGAGTCTTGTTATAATCTATATCATGATCATGGTTCTCAAGTTCATTCTTGTGAACTCAACAATAGTTAACAGAACCACAAAATTCATCAAGCTAAATCCCATTCACTGTTCCAAAGAAGCACAGCTTTCATGCAAAGTGCGTGGCTTAAAACTATCCTCCACAGTGTAGACTCTGACGGGGATGATCTGATGGTGGATGGTTTCTTTATGCTGATCACATCCTTTCAGAACTAGATAATTTAGACAAAGGTGTACAAAAATTTAAAATACTTGTAGGGAACCTCCAAATGGATTCTTTTGCTTGAATAGGATTCTTTTGTCGTAACTATATGATTGGCCTGTCTTTTTGCCCCTCCAAGAGAGAAGAGTAATTGCCCTTGCTGTAATAAATCCTATCAAAGTTATTTGTCCTTTTTATATTGGTGAGAACATGGATGATATATGATGATTGAAAGGATGATTGCACCAGTGATGAATAACGCTGATGCAGGGGTTATGCAGATGTCTCTATAGAACTAAGATGTGTGGGGAAATAGACAATCACAATGAGAATGAGCAAAAATTTGGGCATCAATGGTTTTTTTCCTTGACATATGAAGTGTATGTGAATAAATGTCCACTGTCTATGAGATTATTAATTTACATATAGTATTAGCTGAAGAAGCCTCTGATTATCCTTCACACTTTTGATTTGTGGTTTACACTTCTAGAAGGTTTTGCATCTAGGGCGGTTTACATATTACCAGGTAATAGTTGCAGGACTAGGTTTATGGACTAGGAGTCGTCACCAGTGGTATGGCCTGAAGAAATGCGGCAACAAATTCAAATATCAATAAGGAGGACAATGACATTGTTTATATAACAAACACCACTATACTTTATCTTATTCTTAGCTTGATGATGCACAAGCTCTATCAGTTTGCAGAAGTAACTTGTCAGCTCCTTTCTGTGCATATATCTTGTTGCCTATCTTAGTTTTTCTGCACTTGGTTTCCTTGTTATGTTTGTAGGTATAGATCCCCGTTTTCTCATAAATAGAAGCATAGGTGCAAAATTTCCCAGACTAACCATCTTATACCTGTTAAAACATTCCATAGTGGGCTTTGATACTCTCCCAAATGGGGAGTCTACAAGTTTTCTGGTTTTCATGTACACAGGGTTCTCTAATATTCTTGGACCTCATTGCAAAATGTTGAAAAGACATATTTGCTTGCTCCAGAGCAGGTAAAAGTGTGCTATAGACCCTTATTTCTCCACTTTTGAGAACCTATACTGTATAAGTGTGCTGTGCCACTTATATGGGTTATCCTGTATTGAGGATCAAACTCCAACTCAGGGACTCAAGCTGTGTGTTGAATTGCTGTGAATCAGCCTCGTACTATCAATTTTATTTACAACATATATATTCCACGGACTTTTGAGCAATGGAGCTTGATCCGAAGTTAGACTTGTCTATGAATCCTTTTACTATGGGAACTTAACAAGGTGGCCTGAATTGCATATCTTGTCTCACTTGGAGGTGTGGGTCTCTAGTGCAGGACAAACCTTTATGGACTGATCTTTTGTAAGTTGGGTGGTATTTTTGTTTGACAAGTCGCTCTAGATAGAAGTATCAGGAGCGTGGATTCTTTTGTGAAGAATCTTGGCTAGTTCTTTGAATCACTGATGAGGGAGGATGAGATTTCTGACTTCTTGAAGCATCGTATTTCTGAAGGTCAACTCTATGGAAAGACTGAACAGCAAATATCTTGCTGACATATGCATCATGTGCAATAGGACTAGAGTCAATTTGTCATTTTTGCAATGGAACAAGAGTCAATTAGTCCTTTGTGCAATGATACCTGATGGTCAGGGAATTTCTTGGTCTTTGCATTGGAAAAAGGAAGGGACCACATGCTTATAAAGATGAGGGATAAGAGAACTGCTAAGTGGACTCCTTCCCCTTGAAACATTTACTTTGATAATTACTCTTTTGACAGCTCAATGTCAGAGATGTCAAGGGAGAACTCTGGTGTTCTTCTGGCCAATAGGAACCGCTGACTCCACTGCTCTTGAGGCAAGGGCCCTTCCGACGGGACTTTGTATCTTTAGAGAAAATTTAGGCATGATTTAATGGATTGAAGATGATTTACGGGACATTATCTTGTTTAGCTGAAAGAACAGTCTGCCATGGAAACTATGTTCTTGATTAAGTTTTTGAATCGGCTCTGTTGGATTACCATCGCTATAATGTACTTTGGCAGGTAACAGATTGTCTGGTTCTAATGAAAGTGGGGCATGGTCAGGATCATTTAGTCAAAGAGAACTTGCTACCCTTATTATAGCCTTCCTATCCATTTTGAGCAGAATCTTTAGTCACAGCCTATGATCACTGAAGGGACTGGATGCACATGGAGTTAATTCGGCAGAATAGGTCATAGCTGAACAGAATCCGGCATATGGAGCTTGGTATTGCTTTGAATTCTCCAACATGGGTCAATGCTGCAGGATGAATATTTCTAGATAGGAATTTGTGGCACCCTAATAACTGTGGTTCAATTCATTACTGTGTGTCATCTTTTCTGTACAGTTCATAATCCACTGTGGCGACCTAGTGCGGGCCTCGAATTGCCTAGCTTTGGACAATCTCAATCATGAATTTGTATTCATGGCATGTATCAAGTTTAAGTAACTCAGATTGTGTGGCCTTGATTCATATACTGCAGGTTGAGTTTGTTCTGTACTATAGTACACTGCAAGAACTAGGTTTTTAACAGAGCAATATGCTATATGAAATAATCCCAAAGTAAATTTGTAGGAAGTTGCTGCATTTGCTCCTAAAGCTCTACTTAGTGAACTAGACCACCACTTCGTCGGTGATAATGCTGAGACTTTTTTAACAGTTAACAATCTTAATTCTTAACAGAGTTAACTTTTAAAGTTCTGAACTTTAAGCCTGATTGGTCCTTGATTCTTTAGGATTAGGGAGGTAGGGGAACTGGTATTGCTAAAGTAGAGGACATGGTGATTGAGTATGGTATTTCCTTTGATGAATGAGGAGAAATGGGTTAAACTGCTTGTCCCTGGTCACTCTGATTAGTATTTCCTTTCTACCATGAGTAAGGAAAAGTGTGATGGTTAGGAAATGTCATCCTTGGACGTGAACACAGGTCAAATGTAGTAAAGACTGGCATGTTATTCGGTAAACTATAGTCCTTGTCGTTTCAAATGGAGAGAATAGCTACGGATGCATGATATTGTATGGTGAGTTGAGTTTGTGTCCTGCAATCTGGCAGATGGCAATCTATAAGAGCCTAAATACCATAGAGGACTAATTTCCAATATGCAGCTGCTACATAGCGTATCTCGAATAGAATTGTTAGTGTTGCTTTATTTGTCTTAGTAATTTCTCTTCTTTTGACCTCCTTTTTTTTTTTTTTTTTTTTTTCTTTCTTTCTTTCAACTACAATCTGTATACTGGAGATTTTTGTTCAATGTAGGAAAAAGTATAGAGGTGAGCTTATGAATTATGAACATGAAAGAAGAACAGATGAGGGGAGGATGATCTGTCATGCACAAGCTTTGTGATAGTATCATACCATAAACTGAAAACTACTATGAGTAATCAGGAATAGGTAGGCTGTTTTGTTGGAAAAAATTGCTGACAACCATGCTGACATTCAGTAGTGAAAACTGAAGAAATATATAGCTCCAGCAGATCTGAAGGTTCCCAGGTTGTGGAAGACTTTATATGAGCTTTGGACGTACTAGATGCAAGCATTAAGTTTTTATGCTAGAGGAGAAAAAGTGGCAAGTCCAGAAATGTGAACGAAGTACATCTGGTGAGATTAGATATAGTTAACATGACATAGTCTGCTCCGACAGTTCATCAATGTATAGCGGGCATTGTCTTTCTCATGAATGTCATCTGCATGTTGCTTTATTTGAAAGGAATTCATAAAAGATGTCCTTGATCTGCAAGAGGTTGTTCTAAGAGTGATCTACTATCCTGTAAATTTTGAAGCCAAATAAAAGCTGCAAGATATTCTAAGAGCGATCTACTATGCTGTAGATTTTGCAGCGAAATAAAAGCTGCAAGATATGTGCCTTATATTGCTCAAACTAGAAAGCTGAAGAAATATATAGCTCAAACAGATCTGAAGGAACCCAGGTTGTGGAAGACTTTATATGAGCTTTGGCCTTACTAGATGCAAACATTAAGCTTTTATGCTAAAGTAGAAAGAGTGGCTAAGTCCAGAAAGGTGAACGAAGTATATCTGGTGAGATTAGATATGGTGAACATTCCATAATCTGCTCCTGCAGCCAATCAATCTATAGCGGTCATTTTTTTTCTCATGAATCTCATCTGCATGTTGCTTTATTTGAAAGAAATTCGTAAACAACGTCGTTGATCTGCAAGAGATTGTTCTAAGAGTGATCTACTATCCTGTACATTTTGCAGCCAAATAAAAGCTGCAAGATATTCTAAGAGCCGCCTACTATCCTGTAGGTCTTGCAGCCAAATAAAAGCTGCAGGATATTCTAAGAGCGAACTACTATCCTGTAGATTTTGCAGCCAAATAAAAGCTGCAAGATATGTGGCTTAATATTGCTCAAACTAGAAAGTAAGTAGTGCTAGAACCTCAAGTGATAAATGGAACTAGGCCAGGCAACAACCATTTGTTCCTTATCATAAGAATGAAGTGCCACTTGAGAGTGGAGAAAACTACGAAGTGTGCCACTAACTTCACATTTGATGGCTCGAACCTTGAAATGCTAGTGCTTTGATTGACAACTGCTGGTGGCATTCATGTTGTTACAATGGTTGAACTGCAGTTCAGTACTCCAACTTCCAGTGTCAGAGATTTTGTGCAGCAATCAGATTAAGGAGTATGACTTCACTTTCCATTGAATTATCTATTAACTAGACGCTTCCATGTTGTTGACTCCTACGTCTTTCTGTTGCAGCTGACGTCAGATACGAGTTCAACAGAGGTGATTATGCAACCATCTATTCCAGTTCAACTCATGCAGATTATAATTGCAATGTTAGTCATGGATACATGGCAGTATTTTGTGCACCGCTACATGCACCAGAACAAGTTCCTATATCGGCATGTTCACTTGCAACATCACAGGTTGGTTGTACCTTATGCAATTGGAGCGCTTTACAACCACCCACTGGAGGGTCTTTTGCTTGACACCCTGGGGGGCGCAATCTCATTCCTCATCTCGGGGATGACTGCTCGGACTGCCGTGATATTCTTCTGTTTTGCGGTGATCAAGACTGTTGATGATCACTGTGGGCTTTGGCTGCCTGGCAACATTTTCCATATTATTTTCCAGAACAACACTGCATATCACGACATTCATCATCAGTTACAAGGCACGAAATATAACTATTCACAACCATTTTTTGCCATTTGGGACAAACTTCTTGGAACTCACATGCCCTACAGTCTAGTGAAGCGCGAAGAAGGCGGATATGAAGCCAAGGCAACCACAAAACTGGCATCAGATTGAACATTGTGCAATTCTGAGGCCCCATTATCAAATACATCAACAGGGGTCAAGCAAATTAGGACCATAGACAGAAGTTGAACAGAACTGGTTGAAATACAATGGGCCCTCCGATAACTAACAACTTAAGGTGAGAAGGCATTGCACAAGCTATTAGAGGGTAATAGGTATTGATCCTCACTGTTTTTGTTTATGAAAGCAGTTCCTCCCTATAGCATCAAAGAATCCAAAATTTCTTGTACAATCATTATGTTTCAAGGCATGTATTTGGTCTAACAGCATGGAAAGGACCTTAGTTTCCTTTTGCAATTGCTTGACAGTGTTTTCTGGTAGTCGGTACTGTTACTTCACCACTGCCAAATAGAAATTGTATCTTATTGATTTGAATGTAAGTTTGTGTAGTATTCGATCTGCAATTTCTGTAGATGGTGATTGATGTATTGAAAGTTAGATACCTGGTACTGTCATGTCCTCATTTGTGTGGATTGTGAAAATCTTACAGCTTTTATTATCTGAAGAATTTGTTGCCTGTCTGAGACTGTGTGGTTATTAATGAATCAGAGCACAAAAGCATTGTGTGAGTAACTTGATTTACCACATTCCTGGGTATATTAACCATGGTAATGCAGGTTAGTAAGCAGATGAAAATTTGGTTTTCTTCGTGGAAAATGTGGTAATAGTTCCTGTTGGCTGATTTGTCTCCTAAATCCACCAGATTTGGCCGGCGAGCAATGACTTTGGACATGTTAATTTTGGTAAAAGCCATCAGATCGACTGAACTAGAAGCTTTTGGGCTTGGACCAGCGAGTCTAACTTGCAGTTAGCCCCAACTTTGAAGAATACACTTTGACACTGATCATCCTCTTAATTTGTAGTTCTTTGATGACTCCTACTGGCTATTTTAGGAGATGATCTTTCTCTTACTTTTGTCTCTCTTTCCAGTATCCACCCCAGTCATAAAAGACGGCTGAAGTGGGGAGTTTTTTGTCTTCATAGCCAATAAAGAACTGAAGGGATCTTAGTGGTAATGAACAAGTAAATAAGACCAACACATGCGGCAAGAGAAGCTGCTATGAATTTCTATGAGGAGTTTAGTAGAATAGAAAGCTTCTTATATTCCTAGTGAAGGAAACAAAAGTTCCTTGTGTTCCTTCATGGTGGGTGAGCAGGGACTAAGCAGCTATGGTCAAGATCTCAAAGTTCTCTGCTGGTAAAACTTCTTGGTAGGAAGTCCCTTAGCAGGCCTAATCAGGTGAATGGAAAAATAATGTAAGCACTGAAAGGGAATACAGTTGTATAAAGAAATATGTAAGACTGACAAGGTTCTGTCAAGTTTTACTCCCCGTGCAGTTGTTTGTTGAAATTTCCCCATCGGATGTTGGCTTTCTTTGCCTGAACTATTTGAGTCTTATTCCACCCTGGTTTGGATATCAGCATTATTTAAAGGAAAAAAATCTCTCCATCACGTTGGATCATTGCCAACGTCCATGTATCTTGAGAATTATTAGGTGAGAAGTCAAATTTCATTTTATTGTAGTCAACTTTGCAGGGAAATATGCCTTCCTCAAATATGAATTGGCACATAAAATTTGCATTCCTTTTGGCAGCTGATGGTCAGTGTAATCACTGGGACGATGCGAGGTTGAATTTTTCATCCGATTATGTGCCTGGTTTTATTGCAATGTATCGGTAAACTGTTTTTCACTGTCCATGGACCACTTAAATAGTTGGTTAGTTACGGTTTAGGGTTGGACCAGGTGCATGAAGTGAATACACATTTAAACAATAAGAGTCAAGCAAGGCTCAAGCTAATTATACGACTCAAAAAATACAAACGATTCCAACTAATCAATTTTCTTTCTCATAGTTATGTTTGCCTTTTGGTAGTTAATAAAGAGGAATGGAGGAATAAGATTCATGTGGCCGACCCCTAATTGGGATAAGGTCTTGATGATGATGAGTTATGTTTTCTTTATTTGTTCTGAAGGGTCATTTCTTCTGCCATATAGGACTCGCCATACAAATCTATGCGGTCTTGATTAACCCAGCAAAAATCCCGTGGGAATGCCAATTGAGAAAGATTTTGGATACTAGGCAGAATGCATGACACGAAAATCCAGCATGAGTATTTCACCTACAAGTGGATTCAAGAGTGCCATTCCATGAAGCAGTGGAAACTAGGAATCCACTACAGAATTCAAATCCATCTTACTAATGGCTCTAAGGCCCAAGGAGGAAGAGCGAGAAGAGAAGTCCTGTACCAGAAGTAAAGTTTTAGTGGAAGAATTTTGACATCTGAGAAAGTTTCAGAGCAATCTTCCGTTTGAAACAAGACCTAGTATCTGGGTCATTTCTTTTTCTATTATGAATGCAAAATCCAACATGCATTCCACCTGTTTCTGATTCTCCAAAAAAGTAGTATCCCACTTTTCATTACCTAGGTAAGAGAAGAAAGTAAAAAAAAGAATTAAGGAATAGCCTTACATCTTCATGATGACCTTTAAGGAATGCCTATTTGGTCAATTAAGAAAAGGCCTAAAAATAGTCTCAGTGAAATTGTAGCATAAAAAATGAACTGATTACTGGTGCCGCCTTTCCTTTTTCCTTTATCATTGATCTCAGCAAGTAAACTGAATTGACAATTCTGCTTCAATAAACTTCCACAATGCACCCACAAGGTTAGACTACCTCCCATAAAGTGGAAAATCAAGTTAAAAAGCTGAACAAAAATTCGGTTGATAAACTCTATCAGTTCCTATGTACACTAACTCTACATGTGGCAAGATTAGCTATTATGAATTTCTGCTTAAGTTACTAGAATAGAAAGCTTTTTATATTCCAAGTGAAGGAAACATAAATTCATTGGTTTTCTTCATGGTGGGTGCGCAGGGACTAAGCAGCTATGCTGCTATGGTCTAGATCTCAAAGTTCTCTTTGGTAAAATTTCGTGGGAGGAAGTCCCCTAGTAGGGCATAATCAGGAAGAGGGAAAAATAATGAAATCACGGAGAGTGAATACAGTTGTATAATGAAATATAACACTAAAAAAGATCACAGCTAAGAGGTGGGTGTCTTTTGTCAAGTTTTACTTTCTGTGCAGTTGTCTGTTCCCCCTATTGTGTCGGCTATATGAGTCTTTTTTTCAACCCTTCTTTGGATGACAGCATTGCTTTTTAAGGATTAATATCTCCATCACATTGGATCATTGTCAATATACATAAAGCTTGAGAATTATTAGGTGAGACGTCAAACTTCTTTTTACTGTAATCATAACTTTCAAGTGAAATATGCCTGCCTCAAATATGAGATGGCAAGTAAACGAGTAATTTTCTGCAGGGTTGCTTGCTAATGGTCACTGTAATCACCAGGATGACGCGACGTTGAAATTTTCAGCTGAAAAAAACCCTATAACTCTTTATGTACCAGGTTTTGTTGCATGCACCATTGTTTATCGTCATGGACCACGCAAACGATGGTTTACTTATGGTCTAAGGCTGGATCAGGTGCAAGTGGTTTCGCATGCTTCTGAAGTGTAAACGGCTCTGACCTGCATGGGAAGACAGAGACAACCATTTAGACATTAAGAGTAAAGAAAGGGTCCAACTAACCATGCCGCCTGACAAAACAAAATACTCCAACTAATCATTTTTCTTTCACCTAGTTATGTTTCCCCATTTGAAGAAGCTCTTCTACGACCAATCAGTTAACAGCCAATCGCTCTACCACTGAGCTTCTGAGGAACAACAGGAGATTAGATCTTCTAGAGTTCAACTCCCGTCGACAGTGCTAACAATTGCCACTCCATGACTAACAACATCATTTCTAACACATCAATGCTAGTAATTGTTGTTTTTCATGATAAGAACATCTCTCTGATAGGATGAGTTAAGTCCTCTTTAACTTAGAGACATTGGCAGTACAAGGGTAAATGCTTTGGGCAATCCTAAAAGAAGGTATACATTGATGCTTTTCCCTTTATATTTCCTCCTGGTCTTTTCTTCTGTCATATGGGATGGAATTCACCATAGAATTCACTTCAGTCTTGATTAACCCAATGAAAATACGTTGTGGAATGCCAATTGACAAAGATTTCGGATTCTACGTAGAATGCATGACATTTGAATCTAGTATGAGGATTTCACCTACAGGTGACTTCAAGAGTGCCATTCCATGAAGCAGTGGAAACTATGGAATCCACAATAGAATCTAATTCCATCTTGACTAATGACTCGAAGGCCTAAGAAAGAGACCAGAGGGGGGTTCTGTACCAAAATTAAAGTATTGGTAGAAGAATCTTGATATTAGAGACAGTTTCATGGAAACCTTCCATTTGAAACAAGACCTGAGTACATGGGTCATAACTTTTTCTATTACAAAAACAAAATCCAACATACATTCCACCTGTTTCTGCTTCTCGAAAAAATAGAGTCCAACTTTCCATCGTCTAGTTAAGAAAAGAAAGTAGAAAAATGAGTAAAGGAATATCGTCACATTTTCATGATTACAGTAGAGGAATGCTTTTAGCGGAGTTATCACACAAAAGGTGAACTGATTTCAGGTGCTACCTTTTCCCTTTTGCTTTCGTTGTTAATGATCTCAGCAAGTGAATGACAATTCTGCTTCAATAGCTTTCCTCAATGCACCCAAAAGTTAAAAAGCTAAACATAAATTTAGTTGAAAACTTTCACTGATAAACTCTATCATTTCTTATCTCTGCAAACATCAGCTTCTGGTTTCCTAATAAGTTGAATAACAGTCTTCCCCAATACCAAGTAAGAATTACAGCCAAAATACAAATTTACATAAGCTGGCATTGCCATGGCAGACCAAAAAAGGGAAAATAATCCACGCCTGTAGTTTCATATATTCAAAACTTCATTTATTCTCACTGTAAAATTATCCCAAAAAAGGAAAAAGAATTCATCTTTTGATTCTCCAATATACAACAAAACATCTTATTAATTATTGGTAGTTAGCAGCAGAAGTTAATGCACAAAATTAGAAAATCTTTGTATATGTATTAACAAATACAGGTTCATGACAGCCTCTGAATGTGCTTAATTGGTCCTTAATCGAAGACACAAATTAAGAACATACTACCATATATTTCTCAAGTATCTTGAGCATAAAACTCTATTATCTCACTGAGATTAAGCTGAAGAAAGGACGAGCAATCATTGTACATCAACCACAGCATATGCTCGAACAAAATCGAATCGACATTAACAAAAATTGCCCGTCCCTCGTCGATCTCATTGAGTTCCCTGTTCTTCTTGTTGTTGCTCTTTTTCCTCGCCATTTGAAGCAAAATCCTGAATGGGTCTTTCTCTAGAACAAAAGGATCTACTACAAACACCCTCTTCTCCTTACCAACAATCACAGTCACAGAATTCTCTGAAACTTCTTCATCTTCCGCCAATTCGCGGTATCGAAGCTGAGCTAGAGAAGACTTTTCCAGCCATTTTCGACCTACAAAAGCACAGCACGCCATCTGGGTCTTCTTTGTTCCTTCTCGAAAGATGAGATTGGGCAATGAAGAATGAGCATGAAATGCAGAAACCGAGAATTGGGTTTTGTCGGGACGGGGAGGATCGTTCTGGTTTTGGTTTTTGTTCCTGGATTTGCTGTTTGCGATTAGCAATTGAATTCGGCACCAAACGTTACTCAAAATGGCTATATAAACAAAGAAAAATGGCATATTTAAGTTTTTCTTACTTAATATTTTAGTTCCTTTTATTTATTTTTTTGTTTGTTGGGTGGGGAAAGTAACCGTCAGAACTGACAAAGAATTGTTCTTGGTAGTGGGAAATGAATTAATGAGCAAGATACACGTAACTATGGAAGTATTATCTGAACCTTTCAATTGTGGGATCACCTAGATGGAGATTCTCCATCTTAACTAAAAGTACATATAAAGGCCAGGTAATACTGATCCAAGCCAAGCATCTTTGTGGTCATATTTGTCAATAAAGAGGCCGAGCCAATCCAAAATTGTACAACAAGGTCACTCTGACCATGACATCTTTAACAGCCATGAGAAACACAGAGGTGGCGAGATGCCCATGGACGTAGATAGCCGCTAGTAAATCTAAAGACCGAAGAACCATCAAAGCTAGAGGACGAGATCCACAACACTCATAGGCTCAAAGACATTACAATATTGCTATAGGAGCTGGTTCATTATCTGCATGTCTAATACGCAGGTCCCTTGAGAGTTATTAATAAAAATCTGCTTGCCAACCAGAAGAAAAACGTAAAAAGTGGGTGAATATTGCAAAATTGTATTTTCTTATGATTTGGTAGATTGGTATTTGATTTTGTTTGTTTACATAATAATTGTTGTTAGATGGTGTCAAAATACGCGGTTTAGACGTCTGAGCTTTGGGTAGTTTCCACGTAAGTGGCTTTACGCGTCTCTCCTTGGATGCCTGACGACAGACCTTCACCGCAATCTTGTAAGCACTATCTCAGGCCTTTCTAGACAAATTGCAAGGTGTAGAACTGACAATGACATCCTTATAATCTGGGCCTGCTCGTATGACCTCGGCATGACATGGGTTTTTCATGCGGACGGATGTTGATTTTTAGGGAATATAACGTGAAAATCTCTCATTTGAGACAAATTTTTTTTGTTTGACCATATCAAGTGTGGAGTATTTCCTACCTGTTTGTGTCAGATTTTGTTGTTAAGGTAGTTGCCGAATCGATAATTGTAAGGGAAATGACTGGAAATTGCCACCTTTTCTCTGTCCGATCCGTCCATTTTAGTGAACTGTTATATGATGGGGATGTGATCAGTAGAAATACAAATGGAGGCCACCCATATTCTTCAAGAAATCCAATTGTCTACACTTGTGCGATTTCAGAGACGTATGTTGGGCCGAACATCTAGGTGATGGAAAATATAAAATATTGGTCTGCTGGATCATCTTAGATTGGCCAAATGCTTGATCTTAAGCCTTAATTTTATGCCAAAACAAACAGTGCTTCGGATCATCCAACAAGACCAATAGTAATAGGAAAAAGATCAGTCGCATACGTAGTTATAAAAAACTTCGAATAATTGAAAATTTCAAAATATAAAATTTTAATCTCCCAAAAATTTCCCCAAATGATCCAAATTCTTACGTATGTGTAATTCTAGGCAGATTTACCAAATTACTCATAAATTTACGAAATTAAATTCAAATTTGGGAAACCTCAAATATCATCTATAAATCAAAACCGAAAGTATAAATAAAAAATTAAATTCATATTCTTATGATTCATTTTCTTTGACTTTTTTTTTTTTTCCGATTTTTATAAATTTTTGTCTTGACGACTTATTTCCAAATCCGAAGTATGTAACCGTGGTCATATGATACTCATATCCCCTAGAGTATAAGTGGCAAATATCATTTCCTGCTGAGCTTTTCTCCTGAAATCTCAAGACGTGAAAATAGGCCGAATTTGAACACATATGGGTAATTCAACAAACCTGACCGTTCATTCACGGCGGCTCATATTTAGGAGATCTGAACTGTTCATCTGATTGCTGTGGATTAATATTTATAAACAGAAAATTATGATGATTGGATGATCCTAGCATCTTAAAAACTATGTTTTTTGTTTTATAATTCTTAAATCAGACTTGAAATATCTCTAACAAGGAAAAAGTGCTACCTCAAACCTCTGACCAATCATAACAAGTAGAGATACCTTGTTTTCCCGACCAACTGTTCTAGATAGCTTTGGCAATTGCATTTTACTGTACTAATCCTTTTCTTTAATTGACAATAAAAATATTCAAATGCTAGAATAATTCGATCTGTATGCTTGTTGGACTACTAGACATCTAAAGCCACTGGATCAATCAGATGAATGAATCAAATCCCTTCCAAGGGCCATCCTTTTAGCATCACTCGCTGTTAGAAATCCGCCTATAAATACAAGTACTTGGTTATAGTTTGGATTTAGCTTAACCTGTTAATTTTGCTTGATCATGGGCCTGGAGGACAGAAGCACAAGCGAGCATGTCACCATCTGTTGCATTTGCAAGTTGCAAAGATAATGTGGTACAGTGGTCCCGAAATTTCCCTGCTTTGTTGGTCTTTATGTTCTCAAGTCTTCTAGAATAATCTAGGCTAAGTTTTTGAGTTTACTTTTGAGTTTTAATGGTACTGTGGGCAGTTCGTATAGGCTGCCAATAGGAAATAGGAGGAAGGGAGAGTTGGGTTCTGTTGCAATGCCCAAACCATCTCCTGCCTTGGATCTCATGAAAATGAGTGAACTTTATTTTATTTTATTTTTTTGAGAGAGAAAGAGTTTCTACCATATAAAAGCTATGTATATTGAGCATACTTTTTTATTTTTCAATGATCCAAGCTGTTCACTGAATTTGGCTTGTTCCAAATGCACGTCCCATCTACAAAGAAAAATGAAAGAGAGAAAGTAAGAGCAAAGGAACAAGCCTTAAAGCAGCGGCCTTCTATGGCAGTGGCACGAGAAGGGCTTGTCCTCTGCTCTAGCTTTTTGATATCTAATAAGACAAAGAGCATGTGAATTAGATAATTCTAGACTTTTTCTTCTGTTGAAAACTTAGACATACAACATTTCTATGCACTGTCTCAATTCCTGGTTGGCAAAGATTTTTGATCCAATTCACATTCACATGCTTCTTGATCTACTAGACATCTATACGTGGCTCAAGAGCAAGTCAAATTGCGCAAAGGTTTGCTCCAACAAAAGTGATGAACTTGGACACTTTTACCTAAAGTGTCATTTAGTATTCCTCTTTTCAGTTATATATAAATTTTCATTTTTTTGGCTTATTAGGTAAATTTATTAGGATGGCACCGAAGCTTTGTATGGTGGCGTAAGAAATTTTTACTAAAAAAATAGTGGGGCCGGCAAGGAGTCTCTCACGTGGGTAACCAAGTTTTGAGGCTATACAAGAGTGTGTGTCTACCATTCAAAAAGAAAAAAGAGAAAATATAAGCTAGTTAGCCTAGAACATCCTAGGTTCAAATCTTAGCACAACTGAACTATTTTTGTTACATGGCAAGTCCACTCATGAAATGGATCAATTTGCCTAAGTAACTCGGACGAGTTTCCAAAGCTAACTATTCATATCCGTGCATCTAACAATGTACTCTTATTTCATCCAACCTGGTACAAAATGGCCATCTTACTAAATCTGAAAAGTTGATTATGACAAAAACGTAGTTGTTCCCCCCTTGGACGAGATAGGGCAATCGTCTTACGAAATCTATGGTTATGCCTTTCCCATGGCCAGGAAGGTATTGGAGGCTTCTCATCATTTTAAACATTTGACATTTTTGCTTGGTTTCCAATCGCTTCTTCACAAGTTTCCATAGTGAACGTGATGCATCCCCACACAAGTTCTCTTTTCTTATACAGTAAGTTACATTTGATGGGAATAACTGCAGTTTTGTACCTGAAAGGCTAAATTTAACTCCATGGTTTAAGTAAGCTGAACTGTGTAAACGCCAAGAATTGAGTTCTGATCACATTTGAACAGCATGAGGAGTTTCCAGGTTCCACAGTACAAGTTGGAGGATGAATAGCTAGAAAGGATCTTTCGTATTTCATCCTGCATGATCTCGAGTATTGTCAGTTCTGGTACCTCGACCAAAGAAGATTAGACCACTGGATTATTAGGTAGATGATTGGAATAATTTATAGATATTACGGGGATTCTATTCCTAACAATTAGAAATATTTTCTGTACATAAACATCATGTATTACACTGCATTATTCAAGGAAAATAACTTGAACTGTTTCAAGTTTCACATTAATCTTCATTGTCATGTTCGCTTCTTAACTCCTAAACACGAATTAAAATAAAAACCATGGGACATTAGAAAGCCTAGATAGTATTTGTGACAAATCTACCGTATTATTAATGCTTTAGTGCACTGAATGAGTTTTTTTGTACATCGTACTACACATTTAACAACCAATAACTAACATTCAGCTGAATGGTTTCAATCACCAAATATTGAGTCTCACACATAGTTTAGTAACTCAAAAACTTGGCTTTATTTGAAAGTGCCGGCAAATGAGTTAACTAGAAGCCACTTGTTGGCGACTCTAGCTAAAAACTATGAGCAGAATTTTCAATTTTCAATTTTTATTTTTATTTTAATTAAATTTTCTCTTTGTACCAACGGTAACTGTGAGTGAGTTGTTTGAGATATGGTACTGTGGGCTTGGATTAAAATCCCAGCCCAACTAAATAATTTGGTTAAGCACCTTTTTTTTTCTTTTCTCAATGATCCTAACTGTTCATCTATTCGAAATATAGGGTCTCAAAAATCTCATCCTAAAACCTTTTTTCGGGGGCATTTTTTTTTAAATATTTTGTTTGGTGGAATTTTTGGGGCTTTTGCCAACATGAAAAAGCCGATTATTAGGGAAAATTATTTCATCTATTTTACAATAAATTAATCATTCTCATTATAAATTCGGTTTACTTGGAAGGTTCAAATATTCAAAACCTGTACAAAGAACTCCTACTATAAATGTCCATCCCCCAGCACTCAGAATGGACCACAATTTGATTTCAGAAAGAATATATCATCACAAATAAATGTCCATCCCCCAACACTCTTAAGCTTGCCAAACTCCACAAGAAGAGACAGAACGGTTTCCACATTGCTCAAGCTGCCTCCTCAGTTGTCCTGAAATCCTACTCGCAATTGCTTGTTTCTACTTCATCCCATGATCAAATCGCAAGGGGCGTCCAGAGTAAATTGGCCTGTTGTTGGAGCCCTTCCCCCTTTGCTATTACACATGAACAATGTTTTTTGACAGGGGCAGTCAACTTATAAAAGAGCATGGGGGCGCAGTTATCACCAAAGCCCCATGGTTCACTCGTTAAGAAATACTGTTAACATGTGACCCACTTAACATCAACCATATTTTATGTACAAACTTCTCAAATTTCCCCAAGGGCTCGATATCTTTGGTGATTCGATCTTCAGTTCCAACTACGAGCAATGGAAGATGCATCGAAAGATGCAATTATAAGTGTCAACCAAAGAAGATTTCCGCAATTTGTAGCAAAAAAGAGCCTTCAAAAGGTGGAGCAAGGGCTAATTCCAAATCTTCAGGAGAGAGCCCAAAATGACAAAGCTATTGATTTGCAAGATTTGATGTTGAGGTTCGCCTTTGATAGGGCATACATTTTGGTCTTCGGTGCTGATGCGGGTTGACTTGCGCCGAAATTTCCCCAAGTCGCATTTGCAAATACTATGGATGAAGCAGAAGAAGCGTTATTTTATCGATATGTTTGTCCAGCAAGTTGGTGGAAGTTTCAAAGGTGGTTGAACATCGGGAGAGAGCGAAAATATGCCGAAGCTTGGGCAACCATAAATGATTTTATGAAAAAATGCATTGAGAAAAGAAGGGAAGAATCGAGTCATCAAGCCAAGAAGAAAAAAGAGAAAGAAGAAGAAGAAGCTGTTGATTTGTTGACGCCTTAAAAGGATGACAAGGTTCTAGATGAGATGAGTATTCCAATGTTTGATAAAGTTTTTTAGAGACACAATGTTGGCTTACTTGTTTGCCGGGAGGGATACCACTGGTGCAGCTCCAACTTGGTCCTTTTGGATTGTTTCAATGAACCCACGTCGAAACCAAAATCCTAGAACATTTGGATACCACAGCCCCTAGGGGAGAAAAATTGTCAAACAAGCCAGCATTGTTTGATACTTGTGATCTTAGTAAATTGGGTTAGTTACATGCATTTTTGTGTGAAGCTCTAAGACTACTCCGGCCAGCAACGCTTTAAGCAAAAGGTGTTCCTAAGAGAGAGATTTTGCCAAGCAGCCACGAGGTTCAGCTAAGGACAAGGATAATTTACATGGCATATTATCATGCGTTCGCTTCGCCTATGTTAAACTTGTGTGCCACTTGTGCACAACTCCTTTTGTTAGGGACAGTTAGCCATCTACACCCACTCTCATTTGCTTGGGCTACATTCACTTACCTATTAAAGCAATGAGAGGAACTCAAAAAGAGACTAACTCAAAGAGAACCTATTATTTCTCAATTGAGTAATCTACAATGAGCTTGTTTGAGTTACAAATGAATAGATAACTCTTATTTATACTTGCCCTCCTCTATCCACTTTTTCAATGGATGGCTAGGACTTTTAAATGTGTCAACCATCTAATGGTTGAGGACCATTCTAGAATTCTCTCTAGAAGTTTTTAAAAATATCTAAGTTTCCATCTTTTTAGATATTTACAAGGAAACTTCCAAAAACCAAGCCTTGCATTACAGATCCAAGAACGTGGGCCAAAGTCCTTTAGGTCACATCCATGAGTTGAGTAAACCTCCCTTAGAGCCTACGGGCTTTGGTCACGGATCTTGCTAAGCAAGTCTGTGACATTCTCCCCCACCTGAAATGTCTACGACCTCATCGACACACCTCTATTGATGTTGCAAACCTCCACCTTTGGCACCTCCTATGCGACCTCGTGATCCTTGGATAATGTCTTGTCTCGTTCTTCCCCTTACACATTAGCATCCAGCTACGCTTGTGCTTCATGGCAAACTTCTTGTCCCTCTTCAATGTATGGGGGTCCATGCCCCCATGTTTACCCTTGCACAATTGTGATTTGAATAGCCTCCTGTGCCTTAGTGCAGCTATCCTTTGTTGATGTGCCTCTTACATGTCAGTGTGGTAGCTACAAACCACTATGCTCCCTGTACGACTTCGTTTGGCCTTGCCCATCCTATAGTCTTCCTGTTGTGGCACACTCCCCTTCGTGCTATTAGTTGTGTCAACCTCCTTGTTGATTACCATTTTCTTCTCAGATTCATTAGGCCTAGGCAACCTAATGGCACTTAGACGATGTATGTCTGGCTGTGCTGATTTCACACTCGTTGTGGATCCTTGTATTAATTGCAAGACATAGCATTTTCATTTGCCTCTTGTCATCCTTTGACACTGGGATTGTGCAAGGGTTCTTCTTATCAAAGAAGCTTAATATACCAAGGTATGGCATATGGATGTCCCTAGCCAGAGTGAGGAAATTTATTCCAAGGATAACCTCATAGTCATCCAAATGCACTATAGTTAATGTGATGGTGCTTTGCTACTCTCTAACCTTAATAGGTATCTTGTTCGTTGCTCCAAGCACTGACCTAGTCTTAGAGTTTACTGCTTTTATCTTGCTCTCATCCTTCTTTATCTTATGGCCTAATTTCTTAGCGTCTCCCTCTGAGATGAAGTTGTGAGTGGCTCCGCTGTCCACCATGGCCTGTGTGCCTTTGCCATTGAGGCACATGTCCGCATACACCACTCTTCCCTGCAATAGGCTTGGTCCGTGATGCCTGCCCCATCATGATATTGAGGAGTCTAAGTGCCCCCATCTTAAGCTCCTCCTCCCCCTCTTCATCCTCATCCCTTACCTTGTGGTTCTCTCTTTCAACCACAAAGGCATTGAGGGTCTTCTTCTTTAGACAGTCTACTACCTGATGATCCCTATCATATATGAAACACCCAAAGTGGTGAGGGATGAACTTACCATAGCCCTTGGGGTCATGTCGACCCTCCTTACCTTCTTCCTCATGACCCTTAAGTTTTTACTCCCCATTGTTGTCTCCATTAACTTTGCTCTTCTTTTCCTCACTGCTGCCTTCAAACCATTTATCAAAATCCACTAATTTCTCTGTAGTTGAGAGTGCAATGGTCAAGTTTTGTACTCCCCTCCTTTGCAACTCTTGTTCTGCTTAAGGTTGCAACCCATCCATGAAAAAAAACAACTTGTCCTTCTCAGTCATATCTGAGATGTTTAGTAGCAAAGCTGTGAATTGTTTGACATATTCATGGATAGATCCTATATGCCATAGCTGCTTTAACTTCTTTTTGGCCAAGTATTCTACATTCTCTAGGAAGAATTGGGCTTTAATCTCTTTCTTAAAGTCTTCCCAAGTGGTAATAATGCAATGACCATCAGCTATTGTGACACCTCGGGTTTTAACAAAACTTTTTCCTCGTTAAAATAAAAATAACAATCCGTTTTAAGAAAATAGACGGGATCCCTAAAAATTTAAAATTTTATATCATAGAGCTTTTAACGCAGCTTTAAAAGAATTTCTCGAAAGCGTAAACTTCGGGGGTCAACCTCATTCAAAACCGTAATCATAAACAACATTAAAACATTGATACTCTGAGCATGCTCGATTAAAAACCACGATAAATACACTGGCTAATTAAAGATGATAGTAAATCAATTCAAACATCACCAGGTTCCATCTATAATCACCACAATATCTCCATTTAAACTTTAACAATCCTCCATAACATAATATGAGTCCAATCTATAATATGTATCCACATTTAAGAAAGTCTCAAAAGTCTAATCCACGTGACATACTCTAATATAAGTCCGAAGGAGAAAATAAAATAGAATGTCTTCAAGCCTCCTTCATGATCCCCGCTACTCTGCCTGCTTTCTCTTGTTGTTATCGTGTTCCAAATCTGAGGCATTGCAAAACAAGGCAATGCCTCAGCAAGCTATGCTTGTGTAGGTGATTACACTCAAATAAAGTTTAACAAAGTTTACAATAGAATTCTCATAAGAGAAGCACACCCAAAACATGTCAAATAACTGAAATGCTTGCAATCACAACTTTCACAAATCAGATGCCGAGGTAAATCAATATAGCATGCAAGGCATGATCAAAATATATGGCAAGTACATCAAAACCATACTAGTATATATACCCATGGAAAGATATGCATGCAATCATTGATACCAAAACACTGTATCAAAACTATATCAAAATTTCTCCAATATACTCAATCACCAGTGATGTATATCCATATTAACCTTGGTACCTCCCATGCAGTCAACATCAGCCCCCGGAGTCTCTCACGGCCTAGGCTCGACTTGCCCCGGTTCACCATGCATACAACATCATATAAACATGCACAACTATATGGGTTACTATGCTGCAGTGGCAACCCCATCAGGGTCTAAACCACCGCCGCTCCTCGTCGACACCAAACGAGAGACTTTCTCCGTCCCCATGGGAAGGAACGGACCCGTAGGGGGGACTACCCATGATACCACCCTTACGTACCTGGCCATGTATCACTCTAGGGCGGTGTCTATCATCATCCTCATCACAAAATCAGAGGGCGGGTGGCCAACCCTACAACCCTCCTAGCATAATACCCACCAGGTGACAGCACCCGTCATAAATCATCGGCAAGGTATAAATCTTACAAACCTTGTAAATACATTATAAATAATCTCAATAACACAATTAAAGCCTGACAAACATTGTCATTTCCAGATAGAAAAGTCATGCTGTAACATGAAAATAGGGATCTAATTATGTACATGAGAAGATGTAAAACACATGTCTTAAAGCTTTAAAATCCATTCATGGTTATTGAAATCATGAAATAATTGAATATAATCACTTACCTCAGAAAATGTAGTGCTCAAATCAAGCGCGTGAAAATATCACGTGGCGCTCTCTGACGTACCTGTTACATCATAAATCTTCCATCATTTAGTAATTCAGTACTGTTTAACCCTCTAATCTCCTAGATTATCTCGCATTTGATGTATACTATCAACCTCTAAGGCCTGATCATCCATTGATCAGCCTAATTGAGACTATCTAACCACATTCTGTGGTTTAACTCTTAAAATAAAAATTATATTTAACTTTTCAAGTCACATCTAGGTCCGTGCCGTCGATATGGTCGCAACGCCTCTTTCGGATCGCGATTTGGACCTCTGTAGCTCCTAAAAATCAAGTTTTTATGAATGAACGGGTCAAAGTACCTGAAAAAATCACAAAATCACGTGCGTCGCACGTGCTCTCGAGCGTGCGGGCAGGTCCACAGACGCGCTGGACAGGCGGACGCCTGTCTTCGTGGGGGCGCTTGCCCAGACGCGCTAGGCGTCGTTTTTTTCGGGCGGGTGCGTGCACAGACGCGCTGAACGCGTCTGCACTGCGTCTCCGTGCGGGCACTTGCACAGATGTGCTAGGCGTCGTTTTGTCAGGAGCGCACGCGCGTGTACCGTTTTCCGTGTGTTGGTTTTCGTGCGCACGTTTGGTCGTGTTGTCGGTGCGCTGCATCTCGCGTGGCGCGTGGTGCATGGTGCCACGTGTTGCCTGTGTGGGCGCGTGCTGTGCGGGTGTTGCGCGCGTGGTGTCGCGTGTCGTGCGCGTGCCGTCTGTGTGCGTGGCGCCTACGTGGCGCGCGTCAGGGGGTGACACGTGTTGCGGTGGTTCGCCGTCGCCGGAGAAGACGACCGGACTCCGGTCGCCGCCAACCACGCACAGGTGTCCAAATGGTGCGATTTTTACACCGTTCCGTTCAGTTTTTTTGCATAGATTCCATATATGAGCTTCTTTTCAACCATTTATGTCATTCTCTAGTGTTTTTATACGATTTTTGTCACGTCCCTAAAATTTTTCCCTATACTATTTTATGAGTTTTTCGGCATATCTAGCCGTCCGATCACCATGAAAATTCATGGGATTGTTCTTCATGTTACAATGCATATGATGGACGGTTCAAATCACAATATGATGCCGTTTCATCAATTTACTTTAACAAAAACAGTACTGCCTATTTGTTCACCGGAAAACGGCAATCCACATCGTTTTCCAACGTTAAAAACAGCAGAAACAATAGGAAAACACAGGGAAATGTGGAGGGTGGCCTACCGTGGTTAGATCGCCACTACGTGCGCCTGCTCGGAGAGTTCCGCGTCGTGCCCTGCTTCACCAAACCGAACTCAGAAGTGAATGGTTTGGCTGCACACGAGACAGGGCTGGCTTTTATAGCCTCATTGTGGGTACCACGCCCTGTAAGCCCATACATATTTACAATTTTACCCCTCTTATTATTTTAAAACTATTAATATTTTTAGGTTATTACAGCTATATCACCATATCTTCATCTCCACCATAGCATCACATCGCTATTAAGATATATTATTGCCACATCCACCTTCATAGTCTCCTCAGAAACCTTGGTAGCTTTAAAGTATTGCTCCATTTACCACGTAAAATTCTCCAAGTCCTTGGCATCACAGGTTCCCTTGTAGCTTATAGGTTCAGGGGTCTTGACCTTAGGAACAAACTCCTTTGACAGGTCCTCCCCAACTAGCTACAGCCTTCTCCAATAATGTTAAATGAATTTTCACATCCTCTACACTGGCTACCTCTTCATGTAGCTCAGATATCTCACCTTGAATTGTCTCAAGGCGATTAGACATGCACTCTACCCTCTCAATGATCTTGACATTCATATACTTAAACACCTCAATTGTGCTTTACATGTCAACCTTAAGACTATGCAATGTATTCACAAAGGCACTAAAATTTTCCAAACATTCACACAAACTTTGTTCTAACTTACCAAACCTTTCCACCAATGTAGTGAGGGAAGTATCCAAAGGCAACTCCCTTGATGGATCTCTATACTTCTCCCTTTAGTCCTTCGTTGAACCTCTACAGGCATATTAGTCACTCTTGACTCACTTGCCATGATGATATTGCAAGGTTCATGCAATCACCATAAGCAGCTCCCAACTCGAGCTGCCTAACCTTTGCCCTGATACCACTTATCATGGGGTCACAGTTTCTCCTAAGCTACACGTGTGGCACTTATGTGCAACTTCTTTTGCTAAACACAAGTTAGTCTTCCATACCTACTCTCACTTGTTAGAGCTACACTCACTCATCCACTAATGTAATGAGAGAAACTCAAGAAGAGACTAACTCAAAGAGAACATGTTATTCCTCATTTGAGTAAGCTACAATGAATTTTTCTGAGTTACAAATTAGGAGATAACCCCTATTTATACTTGTCCTCATCCATCCACCTCTCCTCATTGCATGACTAGGATTATTACATGTGTCAACCATTTAATGGTTGAGGACCATTCTAGAATTCTCTCTAGAAGTTTTTACAAATATCTATCTTTCCCTCTTTCTATATATTTATAAGGAAACTTCTAGAAACCAGGCCTTGCATCACAAATCCAAGAACATGGGCCTAAGTTCTTTAGGCCACATCCATGAGTTGAGCAAACATCCCTTAGAGCTTGGGGGGCTTGGTCACGGGTCTTGCGAAGCAAGTCCGTGACAATATGCTATGGCTAGTGTTTTGGGTAAGGATTGCTCAGAATTCCAATGGGAGAGATGGTTATTAGATGGTGTGTGGGTGAAGACAGGTTATAAGTTTCTAGCATTCCATGCGGGGTCCAGGAGTTGTGTGGGCAAGGATATGGCTTTCACTCAAGTAAGGGTTGCTGCTGTTGCTGTGCTTTACAATTTCACATTGAGGTTGTTGAAGGGCACAAAGTTTGTCCTCAAATCTCTTTTCTTCTCTACATGCAGCATGGATTAATGGTCAAGGTGAGGCAAAGTCGTAGTACAAGATGATATGAAAATTGGTCTGGTCATATAATAAAGCGGAAGGATTAATTAAGGTTGCTATGGAACTTTTATGTAATTTGCTGTGATTTATTTAAAATTCCCTTTACAACTCATACTTTACTGTACTATCTACATTTTATGTTAATGCAATTAGTGCTCTTTCCATGTTTATTTTTCATAGTGATTAAGAAATCTATTAACAAGACAGAAATTATAAAGAGGGAAGAGATAGCTAATGATATTGTGGACTCAAGATAAAAAAGGTAGCTCCCTATCATTCCTTTACGAAGAAGAAACAACCATTTTTGGTTTGGGAGTTGTTGATATCATTAGCTGATGTCAGCGCATGTGACGAAAAGAAAAAGAATTACGCAAAGCAAGATCCAGGACCATCAAAGCAGCAATCCTCATCAAAACCTATGGAACTATTTGTAAAAGCTTTGCCCAACAATAACACTTATCCCCTTCCACAACAAGATAGGAATCCACAAATTAGATGCAGACCTTGAGACCACTTACTAAAAGCTAAATCTTTGGCTTCAATAGAGATTTCTTCATGGGAACCCACAAAACTAGCAAGATTGAATGCTTTGCTTGTTGTCACCCTAGCTTATCTACAATATTTGAAGTCTATAATAAATGTTGTGTAGTGCAATCAATTTGTAAATCTTTGATTTGTAGTTTGGATTGTTGTGAGTGTGAAGCTTGATTGGTTTGATCTTTTTGTAACCTTTATCAAATTATGTTGCATTATGAACCAATGGTCAAGGGGGTGGAGCCTTGGTGTGGGTCAAGCTCGCCTTAGCCTCGACATCAAAGCCACGCAAAAAAAGTAGATAATTTCCTATTTTATATTATTTGGCGGGTGAGTGAGGGGGTGCAAATTGAGTCTTTTGCTAATATATATATGCATTTGCATGATCCTAGGGTTTTCAAGGGTAGAGAAAAAAGAGAGTAAATAGTTTCGTATTTTGTAATGTATGGGGGGAGGGAGAAAATTGCGTATTTTGCTAGCATATATATGTATTTGCACGACCTTAGGGTTTTGAAGGGTAGAGAAACCATCTATATCTTATGATAGCTATTTTTTAATCGTGGAGATAGTGAAACTAGTGTGAGCCTATGGATGTACTTCAATTAAGAGAAAATCATACAAATAACTAAATAAATAATATATATTAATCTTTTTGCTTCTATATAACATGGATCATCTATTTGGTGTGACTGTTTGATTAACTTGACGATTAGGGAACCAAGTGAAGGTTCTTGATCATACTAACGTTATCTGGTTGAGCTTAGCATGAGCCTATTCATTGGCTTCTATTTTTTCATGCAGGAACGTAGTGAGAAAGAAACAAAGGTAGAGGTTTGCTCTAATGTAGTGGATGAGATCACTGGGTTTTCCTAAGGAGTTTCCCTTCTACTCATGTTCCAAGATTTGCAAACGAGTTACCGGATTCTTTAGCTAAAGAGGGAAATAGGGAAGTAATGCTTTGGCATTTAGGATCACTGTAACTCCTAATAATGCTACTAGCTAGGGCAACTTAATTTGCTCAACATTATCGTGCATTATTGTTTTGAGTTCCATTACCTTGTGTTATATTTCAGCTGATCGCCAGCTTGTACTTTTTGGGCTTTAAATCATCTTCATCGGCCACCTTTCATCAACCAATGAATTTCATCTAACTTGCAGAAGAAGAAACAATGAGATGATGGAAACAGGTAAAAGAGTTGTTTTATATTTATTACTACTACCTATAAAATTTAATGCTTTTAGGTATTTGGCTTTGTCTCTCTTCACGTGACTAAAAGAATATAGAATTTTTTTTTTTCAAGATGAACAAAAAGGTTAAAATACTATGCAAAGTTTCATATATTACGTGGATTAGGGATATCCAAGAGGCCCTATAATACCTATGTACTCTTGCTCTCATTATGCATTTCATCGTTCCATAGTTCTCTTATTTTTTTTGGAGAGGCATCTGCATAGCTTAAAAACTTGAAAACTCAGAGTCAGACTTGAATGTGGATCTTCTTGAATTGACTTAAAGCTATTTGTACGTGACTAAAATATATTCAAATGGGATTTTAATATTATTTTATTAAAATAGGCATCCACAGATTGTGCTCCATTATATATTCTGCTTTAATTGATATCCATCATCCACGACCTAACCCTTTATTGTGTAATAAATCATGCATTCCCGTTAAATGTTAGGCTATCCTTAAATGATTTTGCTTCATTTTCATACTAAAGTGTAAACATCAAGAGCTTATATCTTTTCTTTTTCAAATTTTGAGTGGTCTTAGATTAAGTATCCCTCGTAAAGAAGAATCTTTTGTCTATAATTCTATATAAGAGTAGACTTCTTGATTCCTCACTCTCATATACGATGAGGTCTACTATCAATTTACTTAATCCAAGTGAGGTACTTTCTTGATCAAGCAAAAGTAATAGGTTAAGGTACATTGTAACTGTACCCAAGTATTGTACTCATAGATGAACTTTGAAGTGGGAGGAATGCTGAACGAACATGCTCAATAGCATAGTTTCAAAACTTGAAAACCTAACTTCACTTAAAAGTGAGGCAAGTCAACTTGAAGTCACATGTTAGTGACTTGAAAATTTTGTTTTATTTTAAAGTTGGACACACACATACAGCTGATGTACAACCTCGAACCTGGTCACTAGGTGAGAGGCGCTTTGCACCACTGCATTAGAAAGTTTTGATGAATGGAAATAAGTTGAGCAAGATTTTTATTAGAAATTCTTGGTTGACTACATATATTTTAAACTTTCATATCTATGCAAATAGTTGGGAGATCTTTGTTTTACATCTCATCTCTTTTTTTCTCTCTAATGCAGTAGACATGATTTGTGACTCAGTCAACTATCTCAAACAAGTTCTCTGAGTTGACTCATGAATTTTAGAACTAAGCTCTACATACAACACATCTTTTCCAATTTCATTTATGATAACTATTATTACTCTTCTTGGGTTTTAAACTTGACGATTTAGGAAGTTCCAAATTAACATAATCTAGTTTTGGTGCATCTAAGATGGGTTTCATTTGATGATGAATGGTTTAATTTGACCACAAAATATGAGGTAGTGGATGATTATTGGCTTAATATAGGAAATAGGATAATTTCTAGAAAAAATATGAATCACATGTATAATATAGGAATACAACATTGGTTTAATATAACATATTAAAACCTATGTGGTTTTATAATCTCACAATTAGTCCATAGCCTGGATAAAGGAGTGTGCATCAAGTGCTGACATAAGTAAAATTCTTTAGCAAATCCTTAGCATGAACCTAAAGCATAAGACATTTTCTTAGGCTTGGTATCTCCTTTAAGTGACTTGTTGCATTAGAGCCCCAATACTGTGGAAAATGGGGAAGGGTTACTAAGGCATTCCCCCATAAGTAATGTGTTGCATCATATCCCCATGTAATGAAAAATGAGTAAGGACTATTAGGGCATTCCCCATGAGGGACAAGCTACATCAGATTGTAGATGCTGTCAAAAGTAGGCAAGGATTCCCACATCGTTATAGATATGCACGGGTATATAGACTAACTTGGAAAACTAAAATTCATATCTTCACATGAAATATAGGCCATTGATAAGTAAGAGTATAGAGATAATAGATACGATGAAATGTAGGAGAGTCAACATAGCTTGTGTATAAGAAATCAAATTGAAAGTGGCTAAAACTAGACAGATTGATGAGTATAAGCTTTGGTACATAGGAAAGGACAATAAAAAAAATAACATAGGAATAGTGGTGGATAAAGAATTAAAAGATAAAGTTGTAAACATTAGAAGCACCAGTAATAAAATTTTACTACATAAAACTTGTCTTAGGAGAAAAAATCATAAATATTGTAAGTGTATACACCCGACAAGTAGAGTTAAAAGATAAAATTAAGATACAATTCTCGAAAGATATGGAGTAATTGCAAGAAATCCTAACATAAAGTTGATATTTATAGGAATAGGTTTAAATGTTTATGTAGAAAAAGAAAAAGGAGGAATATGATACAGTACATGTAGGGCATAATATCATAGAAACAAATGAATTGGGAGAAGCGATCCTTAATTTTTCTTTAACATATAACCTAGCTTTAGAAAATACATAATTTAAGATGAGAATGAGCACTTACTAACCTTTAAAAGTGGGCCATATAAAAGCTAAATAAGCTTCTTTCTACTTAGCAATATTAAAGGATTAATGTGTAATAATTGCAAGGTGAAACCAGGTGAGAGTTTCACCACACAATATAAGTTAATGTTATAAATATTTACAATAATAGATGAAAGAAAGGAAATGAACTTAATAAGTATCCCAAACTAAGTGGTGGAACTTAAAAATAGAGAAAATAATATCATTTACAAACAAGTGGATAGTAGAAGGAAAGTGGAATAATAAAATAAAAGTAAACACTATGTGGACCGACATGACTGAGTCCATTAAGAATGTGGCAAAAAATGTTTTGGAAGTATCTACAGGTAAAAGACAATTAGTAAAGAAAACTTTGCGGTGGAGTGAAAAAGGGCAAAAAATTATTGAAGAGAAATGTGTGTTTTAAAACATGGCAAGGGACTAAAAGTAATAAAAACTTTGACCAGTTCAAGAATGCTAAAAAGGTAGCTAGAAGAGTAGTGAGTAAAGCTAAACTTAAGATGTATGATGATCTCTATAATATATTAGGGTTTAGAGAATGGGAGAAAGATGCATTCACACTTGCAAAAATAAGAAAACTAAAGAGCAAGGACATACCACATTAAATGCATTAAAAGTGATGACCAAAGAGTAATAGTCAAAGGTGACGAGTTCAATCAAAAGTAGGAAAGTTACTTTTAGAAATTGCTAAATGACAAATGTCTTGAGAATATAAAGATTGAAACAATCGTAAACCCAAATAATATTGGACTGTACAGATACAACGGTAGGATTAGGATATTTAAAGTGAAAGAGGCATTGAAAAAGATGAAATCAAGAAAGGCCTTAGGACACAATGGTATACTAATAAAGGTTAGAAAGTATATGAGAGATATTATAGTAGTTTAGCTAACAAAGTTGTTTAACAAAATTGTAGAAATGAATGCAAAATGAAAAGAGGAAATCTCTATTGTATAAAGTAGCCTATAGAGCTGCATTAATTATTGTTATATCAAACTTATGATCCACACCATGAAACTTTGAAAAAGAGTTTTTAAGAAGAGGCTATGACAGGAGAATAGTGTATCAAAAAATCAGTTTAGTTTCATGCTTGTGAGATCTACCATAGAAGTTATATTCCTATTAGACAATTGATAGAGAAGTATAGGGAGAGGGAGGAAAAAACGCCACAGTCTTTATTGACTTAGAATCAGTTCATAATAGTGTCCCTGGAGAGTTAATATGGTAGAGGTTACATTAAAAAGGGGTTTCATGAGAGTGTATAGATATAATTAATGATATGTATAAGGAAGTAATAATAAATGTTAGGACTAATAGCAAATAGACTAGTGATTTTCCTGTCACTATATGATTGTACTAGTGATCGTCATTGAACGCATACCTTTTCACATTAGTTATGGATGAATTAACAAAACATTTGCGTGAGAAAATTTTATGGTATATGTTATTTGCAGATGACATAGTTTTGATTGATAATGCAAAAGAGGGCATATAAACACAAAGCTAGAGCTATGAAGAGATGTTATAGAGTCTAAAGGATTTAAAGTTAGCCAAACCATGATGAAACATATGAAATGCAACTTTAATATGAAGAGAAGGGGGAGTGAAGCACTAGTAAGAATTGATAACAAAAAAGTCACCCCAAAAGACCAATTTTGATACTTAGAATGATAATTCATGAGAGTGGAGAGATTGAGAGGGATGTTATACCCCGAAAATCTAAGTGGGTTGGAACAAATGTAGATGAGTCTTTAGACTTTTATGTGATCTGTAGGTGTTACTCAAACTAAAAATGAAATTGTATACAATGATTATAAGCCGGCCATGTTCTATGGAACAGAGTGTTGGGCAATTGTGGAACAACATGTACATAAGATGAGAATGGCCAATGAGAAGTTGAGATGGATAAGTGAAAAGACAAGAAAAGCTAGAATTAGAAATGAAAACATTAGAGAAAACTTTAGAATAGCACCAATAGATAACAAGATGAGAGAGGGTAGGCTTATATGGTTTAGACAAATAAAATGAAAACCAAAAATGACACTGATTAGGAGCGAATTGATCCAAGTTGAAGTCTTTAAAAAGGCAAAGGGAATTCCCAAAAGGACATAGATAGAGGTAATGAGAAAGCATTTAAAAATTTTGGACTAAATGAGGCCATGATTAATAGAGGAGAATAATGAAATAAGATTCATGTAGCAGACCCCCAATTGGAATAAGACTTTGATAATGACGAGGATGATTAATATAAAAAAATAACATTGGTTTAATATAACATATTAATATAGGAAAATAACATTGGCTTAATAAATTGACATATGAAAATATATTAATACGAATCACATGTTGAATATGGGAAAATAAATTGGCTTAACATAACATATTAATAAGAAAATAACATCGGCTTAACATATTAATATAGGAAAGTAACATATTAATATATTAAAATATGAGTCACATGCAGAATATGGAGCAGTGGATGATCGTTGGCTCAATATAGGAAAATAACAGTTTCTTATACGAAGTACGAATCACATGCTGAATCAACAAATTCATAAATGCCAATCTCCTGAATTGTTATCTTTGCACATCTGTACTAGGCTTTTCTTAATTTTTTTTTCTTAGGGAAGTGTATTAGGCTAATTAATCACAGATAAGAACTTTATTTGGGACTTAATTAACCGAACAAAAGAGACGGGTGATATGCATGATGGTTCGTGATTTAATATATATAGAACTGATTTATGATGGGATTCATATCTGACACCCTTGATTACCTTATGTCACCCATCTTCCTTCCTATACATAGAGCAAGGGAGCTTGTATGATGGATGGGCATATTTTCCTTGTGAAGAATATGAGTAGCTATAATACAAGTCGGCCATATATAGTTATTGATCGATCAACAGATTTCCTCTCATATTTATGGACAAAGCTCCCCTTCCATTCCCACTTCTTTGTAGGACAATGATTTTAGTTGAAAACGAAGTTTGCATGTGAAGTCAAGCTCCTCTCTCTCTCTCTCTCTCTCTCTCTCTCTCTCTCTCTCTCTCTCTCTCTCTCTCTCTCTCTCTCTCTCTCTCTCTCTCTCAAGCAAATATGCATTGAAAAATATGCATGTTAGGCCCACTTCTTTCATTGTTTTGTGATCCAAGCTACTCATTTAATTTGGCATGTCTTAAATGGACAAGCAACCTAACATCTTATTTATTGGATGCAAGTAAGACCTTGTTTAGTTGGTCTTTGTGGCCATTGTGGCTCACCCCTTCCCCGGACCCTGTATAGAAAGGAGCTTTGTGCACCGGGACTGGTCTTAAGTAAGACCTTGTTTAGTTGGTCTTTTATGGTTACAACCAAAAAGGGTGCAAATAAAAAGTTTGAGGCATTAAAGAGAAATGTTATTGAGGCTGAGTTAAGATGTGACGCTATAACCTTTCCCTCTAAGCTCACATCTGGATAACCTTTCCTCTTTAATGTATGTGTGTGTACGGATGAAGATAGTAAAAGATACCTGCAATCAAGTGAAAATGGATACAACCAACTACCCAAAAGCATCAACTTTTGAGGACAGTAGTCATATATAGAAAACAACTCTTCTCTCTATCTACTGAAATGAATACATACATACCTTTTCTCTTCATAGGGGACCATGACATTTAGTATGGAATTTACAATCTGCTACCTAAATGCAAAGCATGTTTCATTGTACTCAAAGGAACAGCACATCATGCGTTAACCTACATATAGTACATTAAGTCCCAGTTGCAGAAAGACTCAGATAAATTAAGTGAAATCTCATCATATTACGGGATGCCCATATGGGAAAGCTTAAATCTTTAAAGAGACTCTTTACTACCATACTCACAACCAGACCAACTACCATATCATCTTGTACCCCATCTTTGTCTGACCTTGACCATCAACCCATGCTGCATGTAAAGAAGTACAGAGATTTTAGGGCAAACCTTGTGCCCTTCAACCACCTCAACATGGAAATTATAGAGAACAGCAGCAGCCACAGCCCTCATTTGAGTCAAAGCAATGTCCTTACCCAAACAACTCCTAGGCCCTGCATGGAAGGCTAGAAACTTGTACGCTGGCTCCGTCTTCAATCGCCCACCGTCCAATAGCCATCTCTCTGGCTTGAATTCCGAGCAATCCTTTCCCCACACACTCTCCATTCTCGCCATAGCATACGACGTGTAGATTATCCTCGTCCATGGCTGAACCTCGTGGCCAGAAGGCAAAAATTGTCGCTTAGCAACACCTTTAACTGCGAGTGAGGCCGGCGGGAATAGTCTTAGAGATTCACACAAGGCTGCTTGCAAGTAAACCAATTTACTTAGATCATCAGGATCAAACGATATTGGCTTGTTTGATAAACCTTCTTTCTTAGGTGCTATAGTGTCCAATTCCTTTAGGATCATGGTTTCCACATGGGGGTTTTTCGAAACAATCCAAAAAAACCAAGTTAAAGCTCCACTGGTAGTATCCCTACCTGCAAACAGGTAAGCCAACGTTGTGTCTCTTAGAAACTTATCGGATATTGGAATACTCATTTCATCTCGCACCTGGTTATCCATATAAGATGTTAATAAATCAGCGGCTTCTTCTCCATCCTCATTTTGCTTCTTGATTTGATTAGCCAGTTCTTCCTTTCTTTTGGCAATACATTTTTCGACAAAATCGTCGATGGTCGCCCAAGCTTCAGCATATTTTCTCTCTCTCCCAATGTTCAGCCACCTTTGTAATTTCCACCAACTTGCCGGCCAGATATATCGATAAAATATCGCTTCTTCTGCTTCATCTATTGCTTTTGCAAAGGGCACATCGGGAAGTTTCGGCGTAAGACAACCGGGATCGATACCGAAAACCAAGATGCATGTGCTATCGAAGGTGAACCTTAACATCACATCTTGCAAATCGACAGCTTTATCATTTCGGGCTCTATCTTGGAGAGTTGGAATCATCCCTTTCTCCACCTTCTCCAAACTCTTTTTCGCAACAAACTGCCTAAATCTCCTCTGGCTGATACGCGTAATTGCCATCTTGCGGTGGATCTTCCATTGCGCACTGTCAGAACTGAAGATGGAGTCACCAAAGATGTCGAAATTGTCTACGAAATCTGGGCCCTTGGGGAAATTTGAGACGTTTGTACACAGAATATGGTTGATGTTGACTGGGTCACTTGTTAGTAGTATTTCTTGGCTAGTGAACCATGGGCCTTTTAGGATAACTGAGCCTCCGTGATCTTTGAGTAGTTGGGTGCCCCAATCGAAAAGATGGTGGATGTGTAATAGCATAGTGGGGAGGGCTCCAACAACTGGCCAATTTGCTCTGGACTCTTCCTTGCGATTTGAAGTTCGGATTAAGAAGAAACAAGCAATTGCTAGAATGATCTCTGGGTAGCGAAGGAAGAAGTTGGTAAGGGGCCTGAGCAATGTAAGAGCCATTCTCTCTTCTTGTTGAGTTTTGCCAGCTTGTGAATGTTAGGGTGATGGGCATTTATAGTTGCGTTCAGGGGTGTCTTTATCATTAGGGGTTTGAATCTTTGTTTCAAATCAAGTTGTGGTCCTTCAAGGGACCCGACGTAGGTGTTCTTTCTCCTGGTTTTGAGGATTTAAAGCTCCAAGCAATTTGGATTTACAACGGGAATGATTTATCAAATATAATGAAAAAAATTCATTTTAGCCTAATAAATAACGCGCATCGTGGTTGGAGGTTTGAGATGACAATTTCCCTTGTCAGAGAAATTTCAATTAGTTTTTGGAATTATGATAATTGGTTAGTAGATAGTGTACTGCTTAATTCTTTGATGTACCAAAACAAAAAGTACCTCTAAGAAATGTCCAATGCAGTTGGTTGTAGACAGCTTGGCATCTTTCCTCGAATACGTTTGGTTGTAGGTGTGAGACATTACATTCCTGTTTGGATAGAGAATAGAGGAGGGTGTGTGAGATTTTGTTTTGTAATTTTTTGCTTGTACTAAAAAATAAAATTTTAAAAATTATAACATTTGGTAAATAAAATAAAATAATAAAACAGATATAAATGATTCATATATAAGTCCAACGCTTACTTTCGAACCGTACTTCGAGTCATGATTTGGTGATCCAAATTGCTCATCTTGCACTCCTTCGTAAGCCTGATGATTTTTGAATGATCGGAACAGTATTATTCTAAGGTTTGCACAACAGTGATTTAATCTCGTCTAGCTAGAGATTATGAAGTCTGATGTATGAGAATTTTGTGATGGGCCAATATGAAATAGGTTTCATCATATGAACGGTAAGGATCAGCGAATGCTGGCGCCGGCATGTATTTCTTAATGACTAAGACACTAGCCTGTCTCATATTGAAATCACAATTACACATCAGTTCTAATCAGGGGCTGACACCATTAGTCGTTTTCAGACGTTTTCTTGCCATATCCCGATTGATGTGAACATTTCACATGGTGGACCTGGGATTAGACCGGCTATGAACCAACAGTCATTTGAAGAATGAGATCGTCATGATCGATGGGTCCACCAACGTCGCGCCTCAATCAACTAGATCATGCATCTAATTACCTTAATCGGCTTGAAAATTGAAGCATTCCAATCAAGATGACAACTTGGCATAGTTCAATGACCAGAATTGTACACTTAAACAGAGAGGCAGATCATCCGATATATCCAAAGGAGACAACTCATCTGGATTTTGATATCTAAGAGGTCCCGGGCACACACATTTTACAAGTACGGCGATTCTTAAAATAATTTATTCACCAACTAGTATTCTTCATTTTCGCTCAATCAATTCTATGTCCATGCTTCTCATCAATATGCATTTAGAGCTAGTAACTGACAGGAGCCCTCTCAACTGTTTCTCATTGATAGAGAATACGAAGGTTACCTACCTGCTGAGCCTGTATTGGGCCTACCTATTTGATGCAATCAAGTCTGATCTGTTTCAGCAGCTGTGCAAAAGATAGATACAATGGCCAACTAGACTGTACAAGATCAATCCGCTTTGCTGATGAAATCTAAATCCTTCACCTCTTTAACTAGGCTGACAAGCCTGTACAATATTGTGAGTAGGTGTGGTTAGAACTTCATGGTGCACATCTTGTACATACTATGACTTTGATCATAAAAGAGTTGTGAGTGGGAATTTTAAAGGAACTCTATATTCTGGTCTAGAAAAGTTGAGTTGGTTAACTGCTAATTTATCTTTCTAATTCTCTTGTTGTATAAATACATGAGAACAACTAGTGGCAACTGTTATGCTTTTATTTTACAGCCACCCTTTCTGGCCCCGCAAGAGCCATATTGATCAATCGAGTCACCAATCGATCAGATACAGAGAAGCCCATCCTATTCGCTTTGATTTTATCATTCTAGTACCCTGAGCATTGAAAGCCTGTTTAGCATTCCACCAGCAATAGTTCTGCTGGAGCCAGAATCATGCGGGTTGGCAAGTCCAACAATTTCAATCAAACATGTTTCCAGCTTGGAACAACTGTTAGGTTGATTCTGACTGCAATCTGCGGGTAGACAGACTCGTAGCGTACACTAACATTTTTTTTTCTTTGATAGGCAAGAGGGTTTTTATGAATAACCAAAAACCAGCGAGCAACTTGAATCCATGACCTACAATAGGATAGATCCTTCTTGTGCCCTGCCAAAACAGGCTAGGATTCAGCAGACAAACACTACCATTTATCCCACAAAACAAGAAAAGAAAAGGATAAACAGAATAAATAAATAAATATCCCATGAAATGTGACATGTAACATTGCAAAAGAGTTTGAGAATGAAACTTCGTAGGGCTAATCAGGAACAAATATTATTTAATTGAGATTGCGAGATTAAATGCATGGACTGAAAACAATGTATCAGTGTTTCTCTGATCTCTGACATAGGTTTCTGCTTCGTATTGTGAGGACAATATATAACTGTTGTATGGGCATCGTAGTTGCCTCGAAACTCCATGATAGCCCAAGGCAAAATATAAAGCTTCAATCCATGCCGCATTATTTAGTAATGGGTAAAACGGCTCTATTGTTCTGATGGAGAGAAGAATCTATATTTAGTTTTACGTGAAATTTTCAAACAAACAATTTCAGTAGACTGTAAGTACTTGACAGTTTTCCTAAGTAGAAGCTGCTATGCAAACTACAAATAGTAGGCCCTGGTTTGTCCCAAACCTACCCGAGTGACGGGCAGGACCCACTGTTATGGATGGAAGGCCCTATTGAATGCAGGCCGCAGGTGGAGTCCTTGTCGGTGGGCAAGCAGGTCTCGTAGGGCCAACCGAAGGTACTGAAAGTTTAGATTAGCTAGCCTAAGCAAGTAGATTCAAAAAGCATTGGCATTTATTGCAAAGTATTTCACTATGAGATTAACAAATTACTATAGTATTGAAACCAGAAAAAGAGGCAACCATTAGATTATGGGCGAGAAGGCTAATATAATAATGATAAACATATTGTAGTAAGTGGAAACAGCAAGGTTACCAAGACAAAGATGGAAGTTAGATAGAGGTTCCATCAATCAAAATATAAGCCAAGACAAGCATGTGGTCGAGAATTACAACCATTTACGAAGGAATCAATGTTTCCCTACACACATTGAAGATAAGATGTTCAAGGTACATTTATAGGTAGAATTGTTAGAATTTCCTTTATGGTCCTTAATGTTAGAAATATGTCACGTGGCATCATGCAGTATAATTGATGCCTACTCACTTTTTTTAGTGTGTTTTATTACTGACCATTACAGGAGAAGTTCTGGCATTTTGGCAGTTATCCTTACCATTAAGATTTATTTAAGGGGTCCCTGATTCAAGCACTCGTTTTTGCCATCATCAAGTTCTGCTTAAGAATCAGAAGATCTCCTTAAAAGCTGTGCCAATCTACTGCTATGGCTGAAGGTAAGTTCCTATCTATTTTTATTTTGCTTCTCCTAATTAATTTGATTTACTATAAACATTTAGAGATGGTTTACATATGGTATCAAAGCTGTAATGATTCCTTTGCCCAGCAATTTATTGTTATCTACATTCCTATATGTTAGAGAAGCATAACTATTATGAGACAGATAGGAATTAATATGTTTTTGGATGTGCACACCGTAGATCAAAGGAGAAACTTTTGATCTAGAACCTAAAATTCCCATCGTCCGATTATGATGTTTCATACATAGAAAGTTAAGGAAACTCACTAGATCATTATGTCGGGAAAGAAGCCTGACTTGATGCCTTAGAAAAGAGAAACCAGGTTGCCCAAGGAAAGTGTTTGGCCAATTGGCGAAGCTGTGCAGGTAGAGCACTCACTTGTGTTTGCTTTGTTATACTTTGATCTTTGAAAACAGATAAAGGTTGAACATGAATTTACCATTTGTAACACCCTGGGATTTCAACAAGTCACAATATTGTTCGCTTTGGGGTACCCATACACCCCCACAGCTTTGTTCTTCCTCGATTTTCCAAAAAAAAACGCCTTGTGACCATTAAAGTTCCCCTAACTCTTATAAATAGCCTAGTTGTTTCTCTTCAGGCGATGTGAGACTAACTCTCTATCCTTCACCCTAGCCTAGAAGCCTGCCATCCTTCTTTTGGCCCGCCCTCTTAAGGGTCCAATTAGATTAACAGCACATGAGTCCACATTGAGGTTGAGATAGAAGGGAAAACTTGTACTATCTGACATGACACTTTGACAGAAGGTTCCTCGAAGGAGGACTAGTGTCACGACCCCAATGCCCAGGGCCGCTATTAGGCTTAATCAAGCCTAAGGATTAGGCGAGCCAGGCCTATGTGGCCTTGCTTTTTCTTTCTTTCTTTTTTTTCCTTTAACAACCGAGTCCTACCGAAATTTCGGAAGAGTCTCCCCTGTTTTTCAGACATTATGCATTTAACGCATGCTATGTGGTTCACCTGATAGACAATATAGCAGTCATAATTTACTGAAGGGAGACTCAGTCTCCATACTATCTATCATAGTAAGACATACATGATACACAAGGAATCAGTGTCAAAATAAGACATAACTCGTTTAGCACTTATATACATGTGTTTATATACAACTCAAAATTTAATAGCTTCAAGCAAGCTTTCTTCGACTCACTCAACGGCCTTTCTCTTCTCTGCCTGACTGGTACCTGCAAAATAACAAGGTGAGCTGCGAAGCCCAGTAAGGGAAAAGAGCCAAACCCGTGCATATCCAATCATTCTCATTGCTACGCTTAACAACACATTCGATATAACATGAGCATTCATTTCCATAATTAACTAGTCATATACAACGCAGTTAGCAGGAACTATCATGCAAGGTCTATGGATATTAGAGCAGAATTACAGTTTTTCCCCAAATTCAAATATGACGCAACAGTCAACGCATGCAAACAAGCGCACCCCATAAGGATTTCCTATTCGTGTCCAACCACAGGACATTCAATAGATGAGTGACTAAGTCATGGACCTCATTCTAAAGTTAAATGCAACTATAAGCGTTACGTCCAACAAAGCTGCATACTCATTGATGATTTTCTCAGTAATATTAAACATGCCTAGCATTACACTAGGATTCAATAGTCATCTCCCTCAAGGATTACCATCTTGGGCGGCCCACTATGTGTATCATCATCAAGGCAGCCGGACCCTCAGGATTTACCATCTTGGGCAGCGCCAAAGTCAGGTTCCCTCAGGGTTTACCATATTGGGTGGCTCCACCTTAGTTGAAATCAACCAGGCAGCCCTTTCCCTCAGGGTTTACCATCTTGGGTGATTCAATATGCCAGCTCATCCCTCAGGGTTTACCATCTTGGGCGGCTCCACCATGATCCCAAAGAACCAGGCAGCCCTTTCCCTCAGGAATTACCATCTTGGGAGGCTCAATACCTGACAGCTCATCCCTCAGGGTTTACCATCTTGGGCGGCTTCACCTTAGTTGCAAGCAACCAGGTAGCCCTTTCCCTCAGGAATTACCATCTTGGAAAGCGTCATCATAGCTTATCGGGCGGCCCTCAGGGCTCACTATCTTGGGCTTGACCATTTCATAACAGTTTGCATCATCACAAGGGTTAAGCATAGGAAATCATACTATAACATGACCTTTTTAATACGAAATTACAATTTCCATCATTCATTGAAACAAGGTGGCAATATATACATTTTACACATGCATAAAGTTAATTTCAATAGAGCATAACAACAAGAATTTAAAGAATGCAAGGGTTCAGGGTCCTTACCTGCTCTCCACGTATAATTCAAAGTCCTATTGGTAGAACCGTTCACACTGTTCTCAAACCTCTGCAACAAATACAAGTTCTAAGTAAATTATAGAATTTCATGTCATTTTCTATAATCACTTCTAGTTCTACATTCACCATGTTCTTAGTCTAACCTCACATATCTGGATCAAGGATTTGCACACCAATTGGTCGCTATCCAATTGGATCAGCGCCATTGGTCTTACATCCATGGTCTAGATCAAGCGTGTACCTCTAAAAGTTTCAATTTTCAACATTTTAGGTAAGTTATTTCTATGATAATTCATCACCAATGGTTACTTGAAATTATATTTGACCTAAATTTACCTCCCGATCACATTTTTAACGGTCGGATGTTAAGGTTCCAAAATTTTCCTATGCATCTACAAGCAATTTCGTGGACCAATCGATTCCTGATCGACGATCCGTCTTCGCGGATGAAAAGATCACGCGCGAATCGTCCATATCTGAAAATTTTCATTTTTCACATTTTTTTGGGGTCGCCGGAAAATGTCACCGTCACCGGAGAAGATGACCGGATTCCGGTCATCGCCGGTGACACAGGTGACCTCATTTTCTAGCGAAATTTCACAGGAATGCCCAGAATTTCCTGAATTTTTATTTTCTCATGTTTTCCCCTTTTGATTTTTGCTAAAACTAACACTTTTTGCCGGATTTTTCAAGGGCTTTTAGAACTAACCCTAGGTGCTTTTTTTCCATTTTCCAGCGTTGTTTCTTGTCGGATCTCCGTGAAACAAAAGGGGTTTCACTTAGAATCGTCTAAGGAACGACCTGAACGGGTGGATTTTCAATCCAATCCCGTTTCTCTCCCTGTATACCTTGATTCCGACGGATTTCTCACCGTCCCAACTTGTCGGAAAATGGACGGGAATGGGCAAAATGCAAGAGAAAACTGAAATGAAAGACAGGGAGGAGAGTGGGAGAGAAAACCCACCTGCGGGATGATCTCCTTGCTAGCCCAGCTTAGGGCTTAGCCGTTGGGAAGTTGAGGGAAGGCCACCGCCGGCGTTGCCCTCGCGTGACGCACAGGCATAGTGAAGAGGGGAGGGTTCTTCAGGCGTATGGGATGAGAAAGGGGTTGCCGTCGTTGAGCTTGCCGAAGAAGGCAGTAGGCAGCCCAATCGGGGGAAATGGGGTGAAATGGGAGGGGGAGTAGCCGGGAAATGAGGGGAGAGGGGAGAGGGTTGCCGGCTGGGCTCCCTCTTCCCAGCGTTGCAGACGGACCCGTGGGAGTAGAGCTCCACGCGCCCGCGTGTAGGGTTCCTCCCACGTGGCACTGGGTTCACACACATTAGGGGGGTGCCCTTATCAATTTGGGCCCCCTCTACTCGATGGGAAAACTCCCAGGTCTTTCGCTCTCGATCTCTGTTTCGCGCGTTCTTAGTGTTGTTGGAAAGCTTTCTCCGAGCACAGTCTGATGAATGACTTTTTCATCGTTAACTTCTAATGTTCTTAATTTTTATGGTTTAATCTACTATTTAGGACCTGGGTGTGACAACTAGGTCCACCAATTGCCACACTTGTCAAGTTATTAAGGCAAGGGGATCGTGACATAAGCTTAGTGGTCGAGTGGTACAGGTCCTGATATTACATATACAGTCTATTGAGTAAAGTAATTCCTAAGTGTGAATTACAGAGATATGATGATTGCAAAATAGTTGATGCCATGAGGATTATCAGACTTTCTTTAGTAAAGATGAGACTTTGAATCCTTGTATGATTACAAGGAAACACACTTTTAGGGAAAATGTGTGATTCTTATAGTATATAATCTAAATTGAGTGTATGATAAATAATTGCAAATGAGAACTTTATTATATGACAAAAAATCTATTCATATGGACTATCTTATGAGAGTTCAAGTCCAAATTTGGGTAGTATGTATGAAAATGTGAAGAGGCATAACAACTATTGTATGACAATTGTAGATAATAATGAAAAAGGTTTAAAAATGATTACAACTAATAAGAACTAGAGAAAGTTGGTAGGAGTATTGTATAAATTTAAACTTTAAGTGGTTTTATTTGACGGATAAATTGTAATATAGTGAAAATTATTGAAAATTTGATGAGGTAAGATTCTAATGTACAATGAGATGAAACTTAATGAGTTCTTGTGCAAATAGAAACATGTGAAGCCTTGGGCCGATGAGGGCAAGCTAAAAGAAGGTTGACAGTTTTTTAGGCTAGGATGAAGGACAAAGAGTTAGTCTCACATTGCCTAAAGAGAGGAAACTAGGCTGTTTATAAGAGTTTGGGAAACTCTAACGGTCACAATACATTTTTTTTCTAGGAAATCGAGGAAGAAGAAAGGTATGAGGGGTGTATGAGAGCCCCAAAGCGGACAATATTATGATTGTTGAAACCCTGGGATGTTACAAATGGTATTAAAGCTGGTTCCCCTCGTGTTGTGGTGGCTATCCGCACGTAAGTGCTCGGTATTTGAGGCCACTTGGGGACGTGTGTTCCCTAAGGGGGGATGCGACGACTCGACTTTCTTAACACTTTGTAATAAATTTTTTCAAAAGGTGGGGCCCCAATTTTAAAAACTAAAACAACAAAAAACAATTCAAAATTAATCTCATTTCAAGAAAAACCCTAAGTATCAACCATCAACTCAAATCTCAATTAAAATTTTTAAATAAACCTTTTAAAAATAAGTTACTACTCCAGCACTTATCTAATCAATAGCCACATTCCCAACAACAATATAATCAAGTCCAATAAGACAGATATACATATACAGTCCTTTGAAATTAAAACATATTTCCAAATGAGATATCTCGATCACTGTTCTTTTAGCTCCTCATCATTCTTGTCTTCCTCTCAATATCTGATGTATTGCAATAATAACATAATGCCTCAGCAAGCAATGCTTAGTAGGTTCATAAACATTTAATATAATAACAAATGAAACATAAAAAGCAAAATCGAATAACAATGCTGATATAAGTGTAGGTCATTATATCAAGGAAATATAAGTATCATAAGCAATATCAATATAGTATTAAAATATCATGTGCCATGAAACATGAATCTCATGGATGTACAACATGATATGATCCAATCTTGATGAGCATACATTAAATAAGCAGGACACCCTAAGGTACGTGGGTCCCACGAGTATCCCATATACTCATACAACAGATCATGAGTACTCATATCACCTCTGAGTGTTGTCACACCCAGTCATACAATAACATTTCCATGCTCATCATGCAAGCATATAGAATAAGAGTATGAGTTATCATGTTGCAATGACAACCACTCCAGGGTCTCAACCATCGCTACTCCCCGTCGACACTGTAACGAGAGACTTATCGTCCGTCTCCATGGGAAGACCCGAACCAGTAGTGTGGACTACCCATGTTACCAAACTCCTACCAAAAGCCATCTGTGGGCAGGTATCTATCACATCATAAATTCAGAGGGTGAGTGGCCGGCCCTACTCCCTCCTAGCATGACATCTACTAAGTGAGAGTACCCCTCATAAATCACAAAATACAAAAATCGCATATCTCATAAAATCAGGAGCACTTATAGCTCACAATTTCTAAGCCACACCCCTCATCTTGGAGTTAACCTCTCAAAGGACTAGCCATCAAGCCTCCACCACCAATTGTATGAAAAACCACCAATCTTAGTAATACAATAAATAAATAAAAATATTTACTAATCATACATAAGATATGCAGTATTAATACCACAAAACAATTGATCATGAAAACCCATTCAATGTACAAGATACGCGATATCAATACCATAAAATGTACTATTGAAATCTCATATCAATCATAGCATAAAACTTTGAAATTTACAGGTATTCAAAATGAATAAATATGTGACAATCAATCGAAATCAATCATGATGCTATGATGATGCAAGATTTTAGAAAATTAAAATGCAATATTAAATGTTGTCACCTAATCAAGCATGTAATCCTCTTAGCTCGCACACTCTGATGTACCTGTTAGTATCACGATATTATTTTGTGTTAATTATTTTCCTCAACAAAAATTGATTATAATTTTTCTCTCAAGTTGTGTCCATTTATGCATCCATTAATATAGTGATCATCATGATCTAGCTTTTGATCTAGATTAACGGTCTAGATCGTCTAATTTTTCCTTTATTAAATTAGTTTTCATAACATTTAGTACCCATCTGGATCACCTGATCATTGATTAGAGTTATAGTTTGCCAATTTAATGTTTCCTAATTGTAAAAGATTCAATTTATTCAATCTTAATAGAATATATTGCGATATAACCGTTGGATCGTTCTTTAAGACCTCTATTTATGATTAGATAATTAATTATAACTTTAATTATCATAAATAAATCCTATTTCATGTTTATCTACTCATTTTAGTGTGTATCCAAATCAGGTCAACAAATTCCAAGATCTGGCTTAGATCAATAGTTCAGATCAATTCCTAGGGTGAATACACCTAATCTGGTCTTTAGAACCCTTATTTCTTGCCTTATGTTATCTAATTGTTCAAGTTTTAGGGAATGATCACTCCTTGATTGGCCTGATCTAAGTGATTTGGTTCTATTTCATGAATTTGATCTGACTAGATGTGATGAGATCAAGATTCTAATATTAAAATCAAGTCTACGTAGTCGAGACGAATTCAACGGACCTTGCGGATCAAAAATCAAACTTCTGTAGACTCTAGAATCTCAGAAAAATTATTCAGATCACAATCTTGGGCCCATTCACCTTTTTTACACTAGTTTGCACTGGTGGAGCTGTTTACACCAATTTAAACCGGCGCCCTTAGGATGCACCTACTTCGAGACGAGTAGCGGGACGCACTACGTGAGTCTTGGTTGCTGGGACACTCCCGCATGCATCATGGTTTCCAGGATGTTGGTCATTCCGCCCGAAAGCAACTACATTCGACATCACCCTTGCCTATTTACCAAAATGCCCTCATATTTACCAAAATGCCCTCAGAACTTAAAATGTCCATATCTCCCTCATCCAAATTCCGTTTTCAGTGTTTTTTATATCGTTCGAATCCTATCAACGTGTACTTTCTAAATTTAGTAGTTTCAAGTTAAAATTCTATTTATAAAATTTTTAATTTTATTAATTTATTTTATTACTAATTTTTTTAGTAGTAAAAATTGAGGATATTACAGGGGAAGATATGAAGCTTTTGATTGATAAGGGTGGGCCAAAAGAAGGCTTGTGGGCTTCTAGATTGGGGTGAATGATAGAGAATTAGTCCTACATTGCTTAGGGAGAGGAAATTGGGCCATTTATAAGAGTTCATGGAATTCTAATGGTCACAATGCATTTTTCTTAGAAAACAAGGGAAGAACAAAGTCGCGAGGGATGTATGAATGCCCCAAAGTAGGCAATATTATGACTTGTTGAAACCCAGGCAATATTATGACTTGTTGAAACCCAGGCGTTACACATACGAAACCTATTAACAATCATAGGGCTAAAATAATTGAAGCAGAGGCCAGCCCATCACTAGCAAGGGTAGCTCTATTTGTTCGATCACCCACTGCAAAGGCCTGGATTTTTTCTCTCCATGCTTTCCTTACGATCTGGAGTCGTCGATCTAGCATGCCTACCGGAATAGCAGCTGCATCTCTTCTTTTCCCCTGTTTTCTTTTGCTCATTTGACAACCAAATAGACAGGTTGGTAGCACTGCATCTCCACCACGCAGCCGAGCAACACAACATGACAGCCGCACCAGATCCAATGTGCCGGTATATGTTCTTTTCCTTTTAATGAGATGTGATAGAAAAAATCAAGAAAACTCCACCGTTTTGCTCTCATGTTTCTTCCCACAGGCACATCCGACCATCATGGTTGCTTGATTTGGTCGGTTGTGCCTGATCTTCCTCTCCCCATTGGCATGACGCCTCATCGATGATGCTAAGGACAGTTGTGCTGGCATTCCCTTTCTCCTTTCTCTCATCTGTTTTTACTTCCACAGTTGCCGGCTAGACATATTAATGCGCACAGGCTGGCTGCACCGCCTCTCTCTCCCTTTACTGTTTCTTCTCATAGACTCAATCGATCAACGCAATCAACTAGTCTCTCTCTCTCTCTAGCTGCTATTTCCTAGGTCGCAGACAAATTTCCCTTGTGCCTTAGCTTGCTGGATTTCACTAGTAGGGATTTTTTATAAGTGGGTGGATTATTTGGAAAGAGAGAAGGATTTGAAAGCTAGGATTTTTGGGGAAGAAGGAAACATTAGTTTAGGGGTTTTTAACGGTGGTGTGTCAGTGGAGAGAGAGAGAGAGAGAGGAGATTAGGGTTAGGTGATTAAAAATGTGTGTGTGTCTATATATATATATATATATATAACTACTTTTAAAAAAAATGGAAAGGGGAATTTTGTAATAACATATGTACATCCCTTATAAAGTTTTCTCAAACTTTTATACATGAACAATTGGCCAAATTAAGTTAAATTATTCATGAAATATTTAAATTAATTGACTATTAATTTAGAAAAAGTTTCCATAATGAGTCGATAATTAAATTTTATTAAGATATTGTTAGCATCATAAATTATTTATCTTTTTTATTTATAATATGCTTATATAGAAATGTCTTAATTTAATTTATGATTTTTTAATGTCATGTGATCAATATTTGAGGAATAACCACCACATCCTTAAATATGAAAATTCATATATTACGTATTTAATTAAAATATTGATCACATTAAGATTTAAAAGACATCAAATTTTAATTAAACATATTAATATAGTAATTTTTATCTCACAGAAAATTTATTATATTATTATAATTAATTAGGATGAAATAGTAAAATTATTTTTTTATTTCTTAATTAGCCTATAGGCATTAAGAAATATTTATAATTTACTAGTTTTATTATAAATGTAAGTGAATCAATTTTTGTGTTAAAATCTTTGTCCACTGGTAGATTTTAATGACATGGTGATCCATATTTATTTGATTTGACTTGTATTGGTAAGCTTATCATTATAATTGATGGTTTATACCTCATAATTATTAGTAAGCATATTTATTTATTTATTTATAGTATTCAATCTTTGATATTATCTAATGAAAAATCTGAAATTCCCTACTTAAGTGGTGACAACTATAAAGTCTAGAAGAAGAAAAATTTTCTTCACTTAGGGCACATGTATCTTGACTAAGCTCTTAGAAAGGAAAAGCCTCCCGAAATTACAGAAACTAGCACCAATATTGAGATCACTCTGTATGAAAGTTGGGAGCGATCTAATCTCTTAAGTATGATATTCAATAAATCTCGAATTAGTACTAGCATCCATGGTCGATACTTGAGTATGCAAATGTTAAAGATCTCATGAAAGCCATTGATGAATAATTTGAGTCATTTGATAAAACATTGGCTAGCACTTTAATGAATATGTTGTCATCAATGAGACTCAAATGAGGGATAGAACTACTCAGCTAAAGTGATTACCAATTGAGATTCTTGAGTCCTTTTTAGTACACTTTATCTTGAACTATCTCCCTTCACAATATGGACTCTTCAAAATTTTATACAACACACATAAGAAAAAATGGTCAATTAATGAACTTTTGACCATGTGTGTTCAAGAAGAAGGGAGATTAGTTACATAGATGGGTGAAAGTGCACACATGACTATCCATAAAAAGGACAAAAGGCAAGCTTATAAAGGAAAAGAAAAAGGCAAAGTTGTAGCTCATGCTAACAAAAAGGAGGCTATAAAGTGTTTCTTTTGTAAAAAGAAGCGATACAAAAACAAGGGACACATAAGGAAAGATTGCCTTAAAAGAAAAGCTTGGTTAGAGAAGAAAGGTAATATTAAATCTTCTGTATGTTATGAATCTAATATGAATGATGTTTCACATATCACAAGGAGGATTGATTCTAGTTCTACAATCAATATTTATAATATCATGGAGGGTTTTCTAAACTAAACGAGATACATGGAAAGTGAACAGAGCGTCTATTCAGGAAATCAGAAGTGTTCACTTCTTAAAGCTATTAGGACATATATACTAGTTTTACAAACTAGCTTTGTATTGTATTTAGAAGAAACCTTTTATGTTCTTAGCTTTTCTATTAATTTAATTTTTGTATTAAAACTTATACCTTTGGGTTATTCATTTTATTTTCATGAATCTTATTTCAATTTATATAAAAATTGAGTAGTTGTTGGACATGGTACAATAGATGATGATTTGTTCAAAATTTATTTAAATAATGGTGTCTTCAATGAAGTAATGGTTATTCATGGTAATGCTAGTACTAAGCGTAATGTTATGAATGAGACATCCTCTATGTTATAACATTAGACAATCTCTATTGATAGAATCAAAAGGCTAGTAAATGATGGAGTTCTTGAGACTTTTGATTTTATGGATTTTGATTCATGTATGGACTACATTAAAGGAAAGTAGACAAACAAATCGAAAAAGGGTGCTAAGAGGGGTTCTAATATATTAGAGATCATACATTCTGACATTTGTTGTTCTAATATAAGCCTAGATAGTTAGAAATATTTTATTACCTTTATAGGTGACTCCTCACGGTTTATGTATCTTTAATTGCTTTATAATATGAGTGAAGCTTTGCATGCTTTTAAAATATATAAAGTAGAGGTAGTCAAATAATGTAGAAAGCAAATTAAGATTGCGAGATCTAATAGAGGTGGTGAATATTATGGTAGGTAGACAAGGACCGGACAAGTACTTGGTCCATTTGCTAAGTTTCTTCAAGAGCAATGTATTGTAGCTCAAAACACTTTGTCCGGCTCACTAGGTCAAAATGGTTTAGTAGAAAGAAGAAACAAAACTTTTAATGGACATTGTAAGGAATATGCTTGGCAACTCTATTTTTCCTTTGTCATTATGGAGTAAAGCTCTAAAAACAGCAGTATATATTTTTAACTGAGTTTCAACTAAGGCAGTTACCAAAACGCAATTTGAATTATGGAAAGGTTAGAAACTAAGTTTGAGACATAGACGTGTTTGGCATTGTCTGCATGAAGTTAGAGTTTACAATCCACATGAAAAGAAGTTAGACTTGAGGACTATTGGTGCATATTTTATTAAATATGCTGAAAAGTCTAAGGGATATAAGTTTTATTGTCCAGCCCATAGAAGTAGAATTGTAGAATCAAGAAATGCTAAATTTCTTAAGAATTACATGGTTAGTGGGAGTTATTGACCTGAACCACATTAAATAGTAGACTAGTTATATTTAATGACACTCATAAAAATATGATGGATATTGGACAACCAGTTGTTAAAACTCTATATCAGGCTTATAATGTTTTAGTAGATGCCATGGATAATTAACCACAACAAGTTAATGATCAAGAGCCTCCACAAGAGGTTGATGATGTACCATTGAGGAGGTTTACTAGAATAAGAAAGTCATCAATCTCTACTAACTACATTGTTTACCTACAAGAATATGATTGTGGTATTAGTGCTAAAAAAATCCTAAGATGTTTTCACAAGCTATAAATGATAGTAAATCTAAATTATGGCATAATGTTATAAAAGATGAGATGGATTCTATGATAGATAATCAAGTATGAGATTTTGTATAGTTGCCTACTGGGGCGAAGATCATTGGTTGTAAATGAGTTATTAAAATCAAGAAAGACTTATTAGACAACATTGAGCAATACAATGCTAGACTTGTCGAAAAAGGATTCATATAAAATGAAGGAATTGATTATCAAGAAACACTCTCATATTTCTAAAAAGGATTCTTTCCGTATTATTATGGCATTGGTTGCTCATTTTGACTTAAATTTATATAAAATGGATGTGAAAATAGCATTCCTCAATTGTGATTTAAAGGAAGAGCTTTATATGAAACAACCTGAAGGGTTTGTCTTAAGTGATGGCGGTCATTTAATTTGCAAGCTTAAAAAGTCTATATATAGACTAAAGCAAGCCTCCCATCAGTGGTATTTAAAATTTCATTATATTATCTCTTCATTTGGTTTCATGGAGAACATTATGAATGAATGTATATATCACAAAGTTAGTGGGAGTAAAGTTATTTTTTCTATTCCTGTATGTAGATGATATTTTGCTTACGACTAATGATATGTGATTACTATATAAGGTGAAACAATTTCTCTCTCAACACTTTGATATGAAGGATATGAGCAAGGCATCTTATGTCTTTGGCATTAAGATTAATAGGGTCAGGTCTCAAGGTATCTTAGGCTTATCTCAAGAAGCCCATATCAATAAGGTTCTTGAAAGATTTCAGATAAAAGATTATTCACCCAGTTTAACACCTATTGTTAAGGGTTACAAATTCAGTTTGAATCAATGTCCCAAAAATGACCTAGAAAGGGAATAGATTAAAACCATTCCTTATGCTTCAGTGTTTGGAAGCTTAATGTATGTTCAAGTTTGTACTAGACAGGACATTGCATTTACAGTTGGATTGTTGAGACGATATCAAAGTAACCTAGGTTTGGATCACTAGAGTGCTGCAAGAAGGTCATGAGATACTTTCAAGGAATTAAATTTTTTATGCTTACATATAGATGGACTGATGACTTGGAGGTTATTGGATATTCATATTCAGACTTTGCTGGTTGTGTTGATTCTCATAAATCAACATCTGGATATATCTTCTTATTTGTTGGAGGAACTATATCTTGGAGAAGTGTAAAACAATCTTTGATTGCTACTTATACTATGGAAGCTAAGGGTATTTGGTTGAAGAGTTTCATATATGACTTCGAATTGTTGATTTCATCTTTAGGTCACTGAAGATATACTGTGACGATTTAGCTTTTGTGTTCTTTGTTAAGAATGATAAAAGTCAAAGTCAAAGTAAGTACATTGACATGAAGTACTTAACAGTTAGAGAGCACATTCAAAGGAATGAAGTGCATTAGTACTAAGCTGATGATTGGAGATCCCTTGACAAAAGGCATGCAACTGTAGTTGCTTAAGGATCATGTAATATGAATGTCACTTTATTCTCATTTGTCACTTTCTGTTTGAACTAAGATGCTATATTTGTTGCATATATTAGTAATGAAACTCTGAATTTTTGAATTTGTCTCTATTTTGTTTGTATGTATTTATAATTGAATGACAAATATTTATGTTAGGACCTAGAATAAGCATTTGACGTTTATTCACAAAGATAAAAAACACCATATAAAAGGTTTTTCAAAGAAGATAATTACATTGAAATGATTCATGTAATTCATTTCTTTGTTTGAGTATAAAGTATTTGACTAGTATATATGATAAGATTTCTGAATTTGTAAAGTTATAAATGTTATGACTAAGTGGAAAAATGTTAGAATTTCTTTTATGGTCCTTAACATTTAACATTAGAGATCTATCATGTGGCAAAATGCAGTATAACTAATGCCTAATCACTGTTTTGAGTGTGTTTTGTAACTGACCATTACAGGAGAAGTTCTGGCAATTATCCTTGATGGAAGGATAACCGTCATTAAGATTTATTTAAGGGATCCCTGATTCAAGCAGATCAATTACTCATTTTTGCCATCATCGAGTACTGCTTAAGAATTAGAAGATCTCCTTAAAAGCTGTTTCAAATCCACTGCTGTGGTTGGAGGCAAGTTCCTATCTAATTTTGTTTTGCTTCCGCTAATTAATCTGATTTATTGTAAACATTTAGAGAATGGTTTACAAGAACTACATGGTCTTTACATTCAAAATTCGAAATTCAAGGATGGAGTTTATCTTTATGCTTATAGTATGCTTTGCAAAATTAGAGAGAATTGGAAGTTGTGTTTTGAGTTCACTAGTCTAACCGAAAGTTTTTAAGTACTGTATAGAGGTTGGTTGCTAGGGTGCCAAGCGACCTCGACTTAGTACCATGAGGCGCACAAACTTTTACGTAGAAAGTACTACCTATGTTCGATCTGAACCATTCATGTTACAGTTCACCATCCAATCCACCGTGTTTTTGACAACCATATCAGATGTACAATTTAGATCACTCATCCGCGAGACCAATATTGTAAAAAAAAAAGTGACGCCTAATTACAGATCGTAAGAGAAAATCTGGATTAGGTGTAACTAATACATCCTTAATGATGATTGAATTTAAATTGCTGAAATAAAACATCAACATAGCCCATGAATGAAAGGTCATTAAAAAAATAAATAAAATAAATAACTAAAACCATAACCAGGGAATGTGTTAACTGTTAAGAAAAGGGTCGCAAGTCACTTTCCTTGAGAATATAATGCATGGGACGATCCAATTTAGCAGTAAAAAGGTCGGTGATGTAGACGAGCCGGGATGAAGATGAATCTACTTAAGCCTGATGGTTCAAAGAATTGTAGTTGAACTTCCTGTCTGTCGACTCCCTTTCTTGCAAGTTGATCAGCTTCCGAATAGGGTGGACAAAGAGAGCTGAATCCGGAAGCTCCTGTTCCTCAACAGAAAGATGAATCCGTCCACCTTGTTTGCAATCTTCCAAGGGGCGGAGGCTGGGTTGTTGATCCATCTAACTGCGTCAGAAGAATCTCCTTCCAAGATGACACAGTTATGAGCATATTCTTGCGTGCTTTTGATCCCTCGGATAGGCTTCATGATAATTCGGCAGCAATTAAGAGAAAAACAAACTCCCCAATTACTCTTCGAATGGTGAGAGAGCATGAATCCACCGTCTGGTGGTTTGCAATGCGCCTTGCAGGTAATATAAGTGCTCGAGCCCAGAACTAAAATGGAAGTTAGACTATTTATATCATTAAAACTTCGTTGCACACTTAAATATTCAAGAAAGAATCTAAGCATCTAATCTACAATATGTCTGTATATACTAAAGCAAAAGGGTTAGTCACGTACTCTATTTTTTCAACACATGACACTCTTGCTATTTATCTTGTTTTCCTTTTTTTTTTTAGTTTTTTCTATTTTTTACTTCCACCTTAGTTTCCTTGATTATTTTAAGTAATATTTTTCTAGCATTTCTTTATTCCATCTTTTCTAACCATCCTCCTTTTAATTAGTTCTGAATTCCTAAAATAAAAAGGTTTTTTTTGTTGTTGCAAAAATGCCATTAAATTTTGGCATTTTTGCAAAAATGTATTATTTTTTTTTAATTTTTTAATTTTACATTAAGTTTTTTTGAGCTTTGCAAAGTTGCAATTTTGTTAGTTTTATGTCCTCCTTCCCAGTTAGTTTTTTTAGAATTTCGATATTACCCTTCTAGCAAATGGATGACGGTGAACAAGAGGAATTTGCACATGATTTTTCACTCTATTAATCAATGAAAATGTTTGAAATTGGTCATGATAGATAGAAGACAATGAGAAGAAAAAGATCCAAGTATTAGATTTTCAATTTTCATTTAAAAAGACATTGAACAAAGAGCTTAAAGCCTACTACTCATCACAGTTAGCGTGAATAATAATAATATTTTGCTTATGCTTTAAACTTGAATTTTTTAATTTTTATTGATCCAAAGCATTGATTATGTTCCAATTTGTATTAGGAAGTCTTATATCGGTTTTTAGTGAGAAATTAAAGTTAAAATTTTTGAATTACATTAAAGAAGCTTAACACACACAAATTGTTGCACAGGTTGGTGAACATAATATATTTACACTTGAATATCTCACTATTAGTTGGTTTTTGTTGAAATATAATCACACCATTAGATTCCTTGTTATTGAATTGTGTTAGTTACCAATTTTCATTGAAACTTTCTATGGGAAAGTAATTTAACTTAGTGGCCAAAGTTGGTATCTGAATCACAAGTACTGTTCTAAAGTATAGAACTTGAATTCAAAATAGAGAAGGATAATATTAGAACTTTGAAAAGAAACTAATAGGGAAGGAGCATGGAAAACTAACATAATGTTAATTTTTGCAAAGCTTATGAAAATTTAATGGCAAATTTGCAAAACTCTAAAAACATTGGACATTTTTGCAAAAATGCCAAATTAATGTAATGGAGTTTTGGGAAAAAACCCAAATAGAAATCCTTCCTTCATAGTATATAGCCTGTAAAGGATTCTATTTGAATCTCTCTCTCTCTCTCTCTCTCTCTCTCTCTCTCTCTCTCTCTCTCTCTCTCTCTCTCTCAATGCATTATCTCACTACACATAATATATGGTTTATTTTAAAACCACTTTGTTCTGTACTTCCCTAGTTCATCTTGTGGTTGTAATATCCTCTCTCTTCTAAATCATTAATATTTTGGGTCCTTGAGATTGTTATTCTAAACTTCAGTTGGTAAATAGAATTTTTTTTTGAATAGTCTTAATCAAATTAAAAGTTCCAATAAAAGGCCATGCTCAAGGGGAGTGGAAGGGATATACGTCTATTTTTTCAATCTCACAATATTTTATTTGAAGATTTAAGTTATTCATCATATTAGCATATAAGACTTAATTAACCCACTAGGAATACATGAGACTAATCCTAACCATTTCTTTTAGATATTGGAGGGGTAAATTTGTCAATTATCCTCACATAAAAAGGTACCCCATGGGCCAATAACACCCCGGATTTTTAAGACATTTTTTTTTTAATAATAATGACATTTTAAATAAGAGCATTTGGGATTCCATGAGAAAATATTTATTCAACATTTTACTAAACCTATCTTAAAAACTCCGGGTGTTAGTTTTCCTTTCTCAAAATGGCGTACATGTAATTTAAACATAAATAAATAATCCGCGTATAAATCAACGTCAAATAAATAGGCGCCTTTATTTTAATTCAAATAAACGTCCAAAAGACAATAATAATATGGACCAGGGTCTATCCATCATAACATCCCATATAAATGTCCAACATATGTCCAAAGATCTAAATCACATCCAATTATAAAGTATGCAGTCCATAATAAAATTCAAATGATAATCCACTCTAATGACTCACATTACTGTTTAAAACTATAGGGAAAACTTGTCTTCAGCAGCTCTCAAGGTTTATCAACCGCTTTTCCTTTCCTGGTGTCGCGCTCGAGATCTAAGGCATTGCAAAACAAAGCAATGCCTCAGCAAGCTATCGCTTGTGTAGGTACATAGACAATTAATGTAATAAATGAAAGAAATAATGAACAGTACTGATGAAAAATCTAACATTTATGAAAATAGTGATATCATAATGCCATGTTCAATAAATGCCAATTTATTCCATATGCTAAAACATAAAATTCAAGGTGTTAAAACATGACATGAATCAATAAAATGGAGCATACAACCAGAATAAGGGCACCCTAAGGTAATGGGTCCCACCATATTGCACTAACATCCCTGATCAGGGGTACACATAGTCAATCTCTGAGTGTCGTCACACCCAGGCATATCATCCATAACCATGCTCATCATACATGCATACATAATAAGAATATGGGCCATCATGCTGCAGTGGCAACCCTCTATGGGTATCAACCACCGCCGCTCTCCGTCGACACCATAATGGGAGACTTAGCGTCTGTCCCCATGGAAAGGCTCAGACCGGTAGTGTGGACTATCCATGTTACCAAACCCCTACCGAATGCCATCTATGGGCAGGTGTCTATCATATCACAAAATCATCACATCATAATCTCGGAAGGTGGGTGGCCGGCCCTATCCCTCTTAGCATGACGCCCACCGGGCGAGAGCACCCGTCATCAAATATAAAACACGGAAATCATATGTATATGCAAAAACTCAAGAGCACTTATAGCTTGCAATCCTCAAGACATGCCCCTCATCCTGGGGTTAACTTATAAAAGGACCAGCTAATAAGCCTCTATTCTCATTTTCATGTAAATCCATGCATTTTCTATATATATAATAAGAAATAAGTCTCTAATTAAGCATTACTAATTAACATCATGCTTGCAAAATCATTTTAAATAAGTTTATTCAGTAAAAGATTTCAATTTGGAATAACCATCCTGTACGCAATGTCGCATGAAATCCACGGTAAATAATAATTGCATTTTAAAACACAATCACACATGATGCTATGTTTAAACATGGTTTAAAAATCAAGGCAAAACATTAGTTGTCGTCACCTACCTCAGTGTGAGACCACTAGCTTGCTAATAACTCCCTTTAACTAGTATATTCAAGTGTACTTGTACATGTCACATCACTATTTTAAAATTTTTCTAAATAAAAAGTGGTCATTTATAAGTTTTTAAGTTAAAACTAGGTCCGCGTCGTTAATACGGTCACAAAAAATCTTTCGGATCGTGATTTGGACTCCTCTAGCTCCCAAAAATCAATTTTAAGTTAAAATACTTCATAAATTAATATTTATTAATTTATAGGGTGTTTGGCGGGTGTATTGGTTTACACCAGCGGCCCTGCTTTACACCGAGTTACACCGGCGCCCAGTGTACACTGGGTTACACCGGCGGCCCTCGTTTACACCGGGTTACACCGGCACCCAGTGTACACTGGGTTACACGGGCAGCCCGGTTTACACCGGCGATGCGGAAACCGGCGCCTGAGAAGACGATCGGCTTCCGGTCATCTCCGGTGACCCTACAGGTGTCCAAATCACTTGGTTTTTAAACCATTTTGTTCCAAATTTTGTCTAGTTTCCATTTCTATCATCCTTTTGCATTGATTTCTCCAAAACCATGTTTTTTAAACGGTTTTTCCCAAGTTCCTAAAAACATCCCTAGGTACTGGTTTTTGGATTTTCTGGAGAAATCCACCGTTGGATCACTCTCAAATTTAAAGGGTTTGCTCTTAGGTCTCTTGTGCACTAGTTGGACGGTGCGATTTCCAAACGGACGAGGTTTGGTCCATGAAATCACGCTCCAACAGTAGCGTGCACACAGGTTCCCAGGAAATCCGATTTTTTCTAATTTTTTTCATGCTTTTCTAATTAGTTTTCCTATTTAATAAATACGAAAAAATAGAGTTTAAGGCTTACCTTGCGCCTGGCTGAGGTTGCTTGTGTTGCTAGGGTTCCACTCGCTAGAAAAATGCAATCTTTCCAGGCTAGGGTTCTGCGTAAAAAGCTCAGAGAAAACGCTCAAGGTGGAGCGTTTTGGCAACCTGGGGAGGGTAGATATAGGCCTAAAGTCTTAGGGGAAGAGAACCTCTTCCATTCACGCCTCTTTCTATGGCTTTTCCGGAGATTTTGCCAGATCCGGGTACAGACATGTGGAAGACAGGGGTACCATTATCAATTTGGGCCCTTGTGTAATCGTTTCTGTCAAATGACAAAATTGCCCTTACAACTTCGACGGCTCATAACTCCCTCGTTTGAGCTCCGTTTTTCGCGTTCTTAGTGACGTTGGACTTGTATCGACGAGCACTTTCAAATTATTATGTTTTCAGGAAAAAATTTCATCCATAAATTTTTATTTTAATTTATTTAATAATTTCCTATTTTATCCTAAAAATTAAGGATATTACAGGGCCCATTTTAGTTCCAATATATTTCTAGGATTCTCTTAGGAGAGAGTCATATTTATTTAGGATATTTTGAGGTGTCTTAGAAGCCTAGGATTTCTTTTAGGTAACCTAAGGTGGGGCCTACTTTACCTAAATAAGTGGGATTCCTCCATAAAAGAAAATTCCCCAATTGAAGCTTGCTTGGTTTTGAAATCATTTAGGACTTTGAGAAAGAGAGAGAGAGATCCTCATGTTTGGTTCTCTAGGATGACCATCTCCAAGAGTACTTTGAATTTTCTAAAAGCCTAGGATTGTTATTTAATATCCCTGGGTAGGTCCACCTTATCCAAACAACTGGGGGACCCCTCATATGGGGCTTCCCATGTTTGAAAAAATTTAGGACTCTTCGGGGAGAGAGTCCTTTGTTGTTATCACTCATAAGTCTCCCTACATTTAGGATTCGACCTTGAACTTGAGCCCACTTTATATAAATAAGTGGAGCTCGTCAAAATAAAATAAAATAAAATGTCCCAGAATTTAAATGATTTTAGGACTCTCTTGGAGAGAGAACTCTTCATAGTTGCTACACTTAAGTTTCCTTTGAACCTATGGGGTTTTCTTTCTGAGCTTCTTGGACTAGGGTCCATTTTATTTGAATAAATGGGATCCATATAAATAGTAAAAGTTCCCTAGAAGGTTGTCCATGTTTGGAATAGGATATGGCTCCTCTGAAAAGAGTTATTCAAACATAAGAGTCTTCCCTTAGAAATTTTTTTGAACTAGGACTCTTGGAGTGTCCACGCATCTTCCTTAAGAAAGATTCATGATGTCTCTTCTTGTTCTTCCTACAACTACGGTCTCTTATCAAGTAGGAGGTGGATATAAGAAGGGAAGGAAGGTTTTCAAGAACAGGTCAGCAGATAATCATGATGCCACCTCTTGCCATTATTATTCTCCTTGGATATGCAAACATGCATAGTTTTCTTATATAACTTGCATGCAAACTTATCTTGGCATCACTTTCATGTAGGACTTGCACTTTGATTGATCTAGATCTTTGAATAGTTTCCGCCATTTCCCTTATTTATTTCAGCTCCCTGATACATCTCTTTTTTAAAGTCAGATATTTTGAGGAAGTACAAGAAGAAAAAGAGAAATACTGTTATACATGTAAATCAGTTGATCGATTTACATGTGCATATCTTTTTTTCTCGTAAATAGATGAGCGGCCCGGATCACCAGAAAGTCTTGGACCCGGCATGTACATGCGGGAGTATATATCTAACCATGCACTGAGCTATATAGCTAGCTACTAGGCAGGTTGGCTAGGATGTCACACAGTGGTTATGCAGGTCTTGCGCTCAAATCTCATCGACTCGTTGAGTGACTTGATGTGCTACCGAGTTTAACCTGGACGAGTTTTCACAGTCGACTCTCTCAATTGGTGAACCATTAATTTTGGTTGGATCATGTAGACGATATATCAGCGCGGGACCACTAAGATTATGAAGAGCAGCCCATCTACCTGTGAAATACCAGTTCCTATAGTCGTTGTAACTCGCTTAAATACCTTCACTGGTCCTTCGCAATTATGTGATTAGGACATATTCTAACCGTCCGTCGTTAATAAAGAAAATGAAAATATCTGTTAGCAATTCAAACTCGAAGACGATTCTTTCATTGGTAGAAAAGAATAGGGGTTTACCATAAGTGTCCTTAGAAGGCCTTGTCCATCTGATCAACTTTGATCTATTATTCTGTTGAATGAGATTCCTTTATTGTAATCTCATGGCTAAAAAACTCCATCACCCTTCCTGTCAGATTTTGGCACCCCATTGAAAGAATTAAACTTCTAGTTGGAGACTCGGAGGTCCGTATGTTCATGTTCTTCGATCAGCAAACGAGGAAACGGATGGTTTAGCAACAGAGAGTTCAACTCCAAGAAATGAGAATTTCGTTTTACTGCCGGACTAAACTTTATTCCCGATTCATGACAAGCATCACGGCCGCCGCTGGAGTTTTTTGCATTTATTGCTTGTTCCCTTTTGTTTTTCTTTTACCCCGCATGCATCGTTGCCGGCTGCTGGGTTTGCGTCAAGGGGGCAGTAACGCCCTTTGGGCCTCTTCCTGCCTCTGAGGCTTCTTTCTCAGTTCTTGCACTTCGTTTTGGAGGGGTCCTTCCTTTTGTAATTCTGCGATCAATTTGATCTCCTTAATAATAAAACTTTATCTTCTCATCTTTTAAAAATGAAGAAGGTACATGGCTACCATCATCTGACGGAGAAGATTGAAGGTCAAGATCACTTAAGAGCTACTCTAATCTTACTCCCCACTCTCCCCCTCTCTATCATAAGAATTCCTTCATAAATTTGAGCTCATTTCTCACGAAAAGGGGTTGTCAAAATAGAGAATATTAACTTGTAAGAGGATTGTCGGTGTAGAGCGAGGCATCACCCCAACAATGATGAAGTGCCTCTACTTTTTTATAGTAGGTCCCACTTATTATTCATTCAAGCTGTTCATCTAACACAACTAATATTGTTGAATATCTCAAGGTCCAAAATTCATTACCAAAGTAAGTGATTGGCTTCTAATAAGTTGCTTTTAGTTGGTTGAATGAAAACCATTGATTCTGGAGAGCTTCTGATCATATCTAGCAAGATTAAAGTTGCATCAACTGCGTTAGTTGAATAGTTTATATCAATGGTATGTGAGGCCCACTTGAAAATGTAGAGGTGCTTTGCTGTCATGCTTTATACTAGTAGTCATGACTTTTAAATAATGAGGGATAAGTACTGAGCAAGGCACTCTTTTGCTTGAGCAAGAAGTACAGATCAATGGGTGCCACTTGACATTTTTTTTCTTTAACTAATTTCAAGAAAATATTGGACAAAAATTTATACTTTTCAGTTAAGCAAGTGTTTACTTGTAGTTGTACTCTTTTTCTAATCAATGAGTTCTTTTTTTCTTTTTCTTTTTAAATGGCATAGAAAGATTTTATTTATAATAAGAGGGAGCGTAACCAATGAGACCAAGGTAGTCTACTTGGGACTGGAAAAATGATAGATACGCACCAGTATAAACGGCCATTGATCAGTGCTAGCAAGAAAAAACTTCACAAAGGAATGCCAATTTTTAAAGAAAGAAAAATAATAAGGAAAAGTGTCCTTGCTTGCTTGAGCAAGAAGTGCAACCCAATGAGTGCCAGATGGTACTACTTTTTTGAAACTTGTACATTTTTATTGCAATTTTATTGGAAAAGGTTAAAGAAAAACAAGCAGTTTTGTTGCATTCTTTTGTACTTCTTGCTCAAACAAGCTAAGTATCTTGCTTGGTAATCGTACTAAAAAAATCCTAAAAATCTATTATCTTATTATTTTGCATACTTAGTAGTTTAGATATTAGCCCTAGTTAGGAATTGAAACTTTGCATTAGCTTAATGTGATAATTAATTTAGAGTCTTGGTTTTTTTCAATTACCTAATAACGTCTTCTATTAACTTTTAGATATTTTTAGGTACATGTTTTGGAAGATCTAACCAATACATCATATTTGGACTAATTTAAATTAACTACAACACGAAAATCACCCATACTAGATTCTCCTACCTATATTCCTTGTACTTTAAATCATTGCCATTGATACTTTGAAAATGAAAGAGTCAATAGTTTTCTCAATCAGAAGTACAATTCTATAACTTGCAAGTCCAACCAAAAGATAAAGTAACTCATCATAATATAAATGTTTTCTTTCTTTGGGATGTAAGCTCAAGACCTCCAAAATAATAATACCACTTCTTAACCAGCTCCCCGATACTTAAATGTGCATATAAAATGAAATTTCTAAATATAACTCAAATAAAAATGATTTTAAAGTAAATAAATAAAAAGGACTTTAAAAAGGTTTTAAAGTTGCTTCTTCTTCTTTTTCACTTTAAAAACAAATTTTAAAGTCAATTTTTTACTTTAAAAATCATATTTAGAGTTGCAAAACGAAAAAAAGAAGACTATGAAAATGTTTTTAAAGTAATTTTTCTTCCAACTTTAAAAACAGTTTTCAAATCCATTTTTTGCTTTAAAAATTTGACTATAAATACATCAAATTACATACATCCCACAATTTCTCCTTCAATTTCTATCACCCATAGTTGTTGTCTTTATGAATCAATGCCTTACCGCCTAAAAAAGCTCATATATTTTTGTTGGCGTGAGAAGTCTTCACTCTCTCTCTCTCTCTCCTCCTCGATTGTTGGCCAGTGGTGACTGCATTCCTGTCCGCCTCTCTCTCTCTCTCTCTCTCTCTCTCTCTCTCTCTCTCTCTCTCTTAGTAACAACCCTCATTTTTGAATTCTTTAACATGTAATTATATTTTACACATGATTGGAATAAAGTAAGGAGCTAAATTTCAATGAAATTGTATTTCATGAAATTACTATTTAAAAAACTCATAATTAGACTTTGAAACCTTAAAATTCAGGTTATACTAGGAAAATTTATTCTATCAACACTAAGAATGTTGAATTAAAGTTTGAATGAAGAAGTTATGACATTTTGAATATGGAACGAATTTTAGTAAAAGTAAGATAGAAAAAAAAACTAACTATTTCAAGAAAGGGAGGGGCTATTTTGATGATGACACTCCCCTTTCTAAAGCAAAACCCAAAAACTCCCCCCTATCCTCTTTTTCTTCTTCTCTCTCTCCCTTCTCCCCTTTGATCGGCCAATCATTGGTAGAATATGTGATGAATAAAGTTAAATGTGCATACTATGTTTTGAATGATGATTTAACTATTCATGTAAAGGTACATGTTATTTACTCAGTCTTGTAAGGAAGGTCTATCAGATTGTTTAGTGGTACTTGGGTATATGATTACCCATAACTGTATATGTGTTTTTTGCAAATTTGTTTCAGATGACAATAATAAAGTTTGAGGATTTGTTTTGAGCATTTTGCCATGAGATTTTAATTATGAAAGACTATGATTTAAAGATTATGATCCATGATCATAGACACAATTAAACTCAGGCAACTCAGGAAAGTTGGTCTTGGTCCATGTACAGACTATGTTATGTTGATACAATTAAAATCAGGTGACTCACAAGAGTTGTCCTGATTTGTGTATAGACAATGTTATGTTGATATGGTTAAAATCAAGCGATTCAAAAGAGTTGATCATAGTCTATGCACAAACTGTGTTATGTTGATAAGGTTAAAATCATCAACTTGTGAGAGTTGGTCCTTATCCATGTATAAACTATCATATGTTGATATGATTAAAATTAGGCAACTTGTATACATATTTTCTTCTATTGATACAATAAAATCAGATGAATTGTGAAAATTGGTCTGGCCCATATATTGTAAAACCCCAGGGTTCCAATAGTCATAGTATTATCCGCTTTGGGGTGCCCATACACTCCTCCCGGTTTTGTTCTTTCCAAGTTTCCTAGGAAAAATGCGTTGTAACCGGTAGAATTTCTCAAACTCTTATAAACAGCTTAGTTTCCTCTCCCTAGATGATGTGAGACTAACTCTTTGTCTTTTACCTCAGCCTAGAAGCCTGCCAACCTTCACTTGGCCCACCCTCATCGCCCCAGAGCTTCACATCTTCCCCTCTTAGGGAACAAGCGTCCCTGCAAGATAGCCACGACCAGGCCCCTGTGTGTGGCTAGCCACCACACTACGAGAGGAACTGGCTCTGATACCATTTGTAATACCTCGAGGTTCCAACAATCACGATATTGTCTGCTTTGGGGTGCTCATACACCTCTCATGGTTTTGTTCTTCCCAAGTTTCCTAAAAAAAACATGTTGTGACCGTTAGAATTCCCCAAACTCTTATAAACAACCTAGTTTCCTCTCCTTATGGGATGTGGGACTAACTATTTGTCCTTCACCCTAGCCTAGAAACCTATCAGCCTTCTCTTGGCCTGCCCTCATTAGCCGAGGGCTTCACATCTTCTCCCCTTTGGGAACATGCGTCCTAGCGTGATAGCCACGACCAAGCGTCCGCGTGTGGCTAGCCACCACACCACGAAAAGAACTGGCTCTAATACTATTCTGTAACACCCCGGGTGTTTGTAAACCTTTTTACCAAAGTGATAATAATATTAATAATATATTTTTAAGAAAATGAGACAGGATCCCTAAAAACAAAAACTCAAAATCTATAAATTTTGCGTAGTGTTAAAAGAATTAACCATAAAAGAATTAACCAAAAATGAAAACCTCGGGGGTCAACCACATTCCATAATTGCAACAATAAATAAAATCAAATCCAAATACCCTAAGCATGCTTGATTTAAAACCACGATAAATACACAAGCTAAGTAAAGACAAAAATAAATCAAGTAAAAAAGCCATCAGGTTTCATTCATGATCACCACAATAACTACATTTGTAATTAAACTTTCACTACACCATGATATGGGTCCAATTTATCCAAATATATATAAATATACAAGTAAAATCCCAAAGGTTTAATACAAATCTATGAGATATATATTAATCTGTCTCCAAATACGAAAAGTGGATAATCCTCAGGTCATCGCCTAATTGCAATGCCTCATATTCAGATTTGGAGTGTGTCAGCTAGAAAGGAAAGGAAAGTGTGGTGCCACATGCCACCATTCGTTTGTGTCGCACGCGTGTGGTCGCGTTTGCATGCCGTGTATGTGTTGGCACGTGCGCTCGCTGCCTGATGCGCTCCGTGTGCGGGTGACGCCTATTGAGCTACCACTACTAGGTGCCGTTGCCGGGAACTACGACCGGCTGGCCACCGTTGCCAAAGACTACGGCCGAACTCTAGTCGCTGCTGACGACACTCAAGTATCCAAATGATGCGATTTTTGCACCGTTTTGCTCAATTTTTCCTGTAGATCCTGTTTTTAAGTACTTTTCAACAAACATTATCATTATCTTATGTTTTCACACAATTTTTATCACGTTCTTAAAAAATTTCTTCAGCACCTCTAGCTGTCCGATCATCATGAAAATTCATGGGTTTGTTCTTTGTGTTACTATGCACAAGATGAATGGTTCAGATCACAATCTGATACCATTTCATTGATTTATATTGAAAAGAAAAGTCATCATCATCATCATCATCATCATCAAGACCTTATCCCAATTAGGGGTCGGCCATATGAATCTTATTCCTCAATTCCACTCTATTAAATACCAAGGCTTCATTTAGTCCCAAAGTTTTTAAATCTTTCCTCACCACTTCTATCCGCGTTCTTTTGGGCCTTCCCCTTGCCCTTTTAGAACCTTATACTTGTATTGCCTTACTCCTTCTAACCGGTGCCGTTGTTGGTCTTCTATGAACATGATTTAAGTCTAATCTCCCTCATCTTGTTATCTATTGGTAATACTCCTAAATTTCCTCTAATCTTTTTATTTTTTATTTTATCCTTTCTTATCTTACCACTCATCCATCTCAACATTCTCATTTCTACGACGTCCATCCTATGAGTATGGTGTTCCTTAACTGCCCAACACTCTGATCCATAGAGCATGACCAGCCTTATAGCCATCCTATAGAATTTTCCTTTTAGTTGGAGTGGCACCCGCCGATCACATAAAACTCCAAATGCACATATCCATTTGTTCCAACCCGCTTGGATTCTCTAGGTAACCTCCCTCTCAATCTCTCCACTCTCATGGATTAATGATCCTAAGTACCAAAAGTGGTATTTTTCGGAGACTTCTTGGTTATCAATCTTGACTGGTGTTCCACTCCTACTATCCTTGCTAAAATTACATTTCACATATTCTGTCTTAGTTCGGCTAATTTTAAATCCTTCAAATTCTAATGCTTCTCTCCATAACTCTAGCTTTATGTTAAAAAGAAAAGTAACGCATATTATTTCATCGATTAAAAACTAACAAAACTCAATGAAAGAAAGGGAAAAATGGTAAAGGGCCTACCTTGGTTAGACCGGCCAGAATGAGGGCTTCCCATCACTGCATGTGCCTGAGAGGGGAGGTTTCGCGTCGTTGCCAACGTTTGGCGTCGTCGCCATCCTCGATGACACGGAAACTAAGAGGGAAGGTTTGGTCGTACAAAAAGACAGAGCAGCTTTTATAGCCTCATTCATGGGTTCCCGAGCCCTGTACGTGGGCCCCATGTGTATTAAAAAAATTTAACCTCCTTTTTGTGATTTAAATAAATACAAAAATTAAATGAATTAGCTCTCTTTCCCCCAATCTCCGATTTTAGCGTTCTTAGTGGTGTTGGATTCTATTTTTCGAGTACATTCCAATTATTGAAGTTTTAACTCATGATTTAACCTCTAAAATTCTCAATTCCTCAATTACCTCAATTTTTGTAAAATTCCAAAATTTCACAAATTACGCATTTTCAGAATTTAAAAATGGTAGATATTACATTATAGATTACGACTTTGGGACATTGAGATTCTCAAATGTCTATTTTCCAATATTGTGATTTTCTTAAATCTTATTTTGAAAACTTGCAGAAAATTGTGATTTACTACAACATACAACATACAACATATTTTTCTTTTCTTGATACATCAAATAATAATTAAAAAGTAAGCTACCCACTAACCTAGTATCCAAACTAAGAAGCCAACAAATATCTATATATATATATATATATATATGGAGAAAGCGCTACGTAAAACCTCCACCTAAACCTAAGCATAACTACGAGTGGAAAGTGCTGCGCTAGACGACTTTTGGGAAACGTTATACGGTTTGGGACCTGGTTCTCATCTCATCAAATTTGTTTGTCTTAAGTTGGCAATTATGTTCGACGTTGCTTATGATCCCATTGTAAAGGGGGCTGTTTGATTTGGGGATATCTATCCATGGATGGAGTTATTCCTTGATACTCCTACCAAGTGATCCAGAATGTCCATCTGAGGCCATCATTTAGATGTGGCAGTTGTTTAGGAATCATGAATATCGAAGTATCCTACCTCAAGCCATACGTTTTCTTGATAATCAAGAAAGTAGCGTTGCTTATATATTACTCACATTTGTTGATTAAATGTACATGTAGTTGCATATTAGGCAAATAGCAACGGCGTATTTTGGGGCCGCTGGGATCCACTGTGCTTCAGATTATTGATTGAACAAAGTGCCTAAAATGAAATATTAGGTGGCAAAGATCGTCGTATACATGATTCGATCGCTTTCAGTTCCTCCCTTTTTTCTCGCGTGTTTTTTTTTCCCTTGCTGTTGAACTCACACACACCCGTGAGCAACTTGAAGGCGTGTACAAAATTAGACCCAAATTGAAACCCTGGTTGATTTCAGAAAGAAAAACATTAGAAACCTCATTATCTCTAATTTCGCGTCTAACAGTTGCAACCTGTTGCACAATTAAATTAGACCCAAAGTCTATTCTGGTTGCTATAACTTGTTCACTGGGTTTAGTTGAGCTACTTCTAGCGCAGTGGTACACTAGAGGGGACCTTTTGTGCTGTAGGTTACTGGTTCAAGGTTGCTGGAGCATTCATGTGTATTTCCAAGTTGGGTCTGACCTTATGGTTGTCTGAGCCAGTGACCTACTGCACAATAGGCCTTTGTGGTCTGTCCCTTCTCTGAACCCCACATAAGCGGGAGCTTTGTGTATCGGGGCCTGCCTGACCTTATGGTTGTCTGTGCCTTCTCTTTTGAAAGTAGTGGTCCCGGGTCCAGACTTCGAACCCTGGCGCAAAATTCTCATGCATTTGAGAATACTAGGCCTTTGACTGCTTAAGATGTTAATGCAGTTTATTTTTGAGCTTTCGAGCTACCTCTTTTTATATACATTTCTCAACACTGAAGGCTAGGATCTCCCATTTGATAAGATTTTCAGACACCGTTTATCGAACTAAGAAGAGGCATAGAATAGACTGTCTAGGATCGACGAAGATACATACCTCGATCGTATATCAGACGTCTAACTTGAGTTCGTACTGTTGGTCGGGGCAAAATTTTATAATATAGCCATGCGATGCGTTCCACCGCCGCATGCAACATGCGAATCCAATAACAAAATCTATTATTCAACAAACATTCCATGCATAAATACATAGCGTGAAACTGATTAGTGATATAAACATATTTTAGAGTGACGTTTCCCTCAACTAAGCACAAAACCAACTACACATTCGAATTAGATTAAACTTAATGTGAAACTATACCTACATAATTCCATCGAGAAACAGCTAAATGAAAGCGACAGCACAGATGCCCCGATTTTTTCCCCAATTAATTCAAAATTTCTTCCAACTTTTGAAGAGAAAAATATTTCAAGAATTTTTGTATAAGATAGAAGATATTTTTTTGAAAGCTCAAATTCCAAGAAATTAATATGAACTTACCAAATAAAACTCAAATATCATGAATAACTTGTTGATTTTTTTAATAATATTTGTACATTGGTTACAAAAAACTAAAATTCACGTCTTAAAAATGCACTTTCCCCATTTTTTCCTGCATTCATTCTCAAATGATTTCCAAATTAGTTGAATCATTTTACTTGCCAACTTATCCCCGAATCCAAATTTTCGTATTTGTATATGCAGGAAATTCTCAAATACTTGTTTGTGTGTGTGATGAATGATAAATGCTAGGGTGCCTTGTACTTGGATTAATTCAATTGTGACTTTACTTACCTCTAACTTGCCTTTTATGTAGATAGGTTAAGCAAAAAGATTTCATGTCCATTAGATACTTTTTCATATTTTTGTGTTGTGATTTTTAATTTAAGAAAAATAGAAGCAATAATTTTTAATTTGGAAAAAAATATATTGGATAAATTATCTATTAATGGGCATGAAATTTTGTACTGTACTTATCTAAGGCATTCCTAATATGGTTAATGGCTTAGATCTACACAGAAGGCAAGTTAGAAGTCAATGAAATTGCACTTTAATTAATCCAAATGGAGGCACACTTGCAATTATCATTCCTCTTCTCTCTCTCCATAGTCGATGAGATATTTAGAGATAATGATGGTTGGTAGAGTACGTGATCCATTGTTGATATACTATTTCCCTATCTTGGGATAGGTAGTTTACCTTTGTTGGGATATTGGTCCCACAAATAGATGGGGTCTCCAATTATCGAAGATTCCTTAGGCAATGCATCATTCGATATGATCACCAATTTGGTAGGATTGCCTTCACAATTTTCTTAAAGACATCGTGTCCTCTTTACAAGGATTAAAGATTGACCTAGTCTCAAAAAAGAAGTTAAAAAGACAAGTTTGTGGTCACCTTTTATTGAGAGTTCCGATTGCTCCACCTAAATATAGCAAAAAAGAGAAATTGGAAATTCAGAGGGGGAGCCAGAAGCTTCGCTTCCTGTGTAGGATGCTTGTAGGTTGAGAGTGGGTGTCCGGAGGATACGTTTGGCAAATTATATATCGAGGAAATTTATATATCAAGACCTGTTGGGTGTGTGAGTTACCCATGCCAAATAAATAAATAAAATTTTTGAAGCCAATGAACCATAGCCAGCCATAAATACAGTTCAATCAGCACTCAAAATCTTGCAAGCCAAAGTAGCGAAAATGGGCTCTGCGTTGAGCTTCTTGCAAAGATATCCTGAGATTACTCTATCCCTTGTTTGTTTCATCGTTCTACGCCTTTACCTTAGCCGTCGCAAGGATCGTAGCTATGAGAATTGGCCGGTTCTCGGAATGCTTCCTTCCCTAGTTATTAACCTGGATAATTTCCACTCTTGGGGCACCACAATTCTTAGAGAAAGTGGGTGCACCCTGATGTTCAAAGGTCCATGGTTCGCCCATATGGACATGTTGATCACCTGTGATCCGGCTAATGTGAACCACATCTTAACCACCAATTTCTCCAATTATCCGAAGGGGTCCGATTTCTTGGAGATATTTGATATCCTTGGAGATGGAATTTTCAATGCGGATTCTGATTTATGGAGAATTCAAAGAAAAATGACTCACAATCTTATCAACCACAGGAGATTTCGAAGGTTTGTCGCCAAGAGCAGTCGCGAAAAGGTGGAGAAAGGGATTATGCCAGTTCTTGAGCATGTAGCACGACAGGACAAAGTGTTGGACTTGCAAGATATGATGCTTAGGTTCACATTTGATAGCACTTGCATCTTAGTGTTCGGTATCGATCCTGGTTGCCTTGCTGTCGACTTTCCGAGTGTTCGATTTGCGAAGGCCATGGATGCAGCAGAAGAGGCATTACTCTTTCGACACATGACGCCGAGAAGCTGTTGGAAGCTGCTGAGGTGGCTGAGGGTGGGAGAGGAGAGAAAACTGGCGGAGGCTTGGGAAACAATCGATCATTTTATTGCGCAATATATTTCAATGAGAAGAGAAGAAATGATGAAACCAAAGAAGAAAAAAGATGACGACGAAGAAGAAGCGCTCGATTTGTTAGCTTCTTACATAGATTACCAACTGGAAGACAATGTAAGTATCCAAAAATCCGATAAGTTTCTTCGAGACACAGCAGTTAACCTGATGCTTGCAGGTAGAGATACCACTAGTTCAGCTCTTACATGGTTCTTTTGGATGATTACGGAGAATCCGAAAGTCGAAGCCAAGATATTAGAGGAATTGAAGACCAAATTGCCGATGAATGAAGAAGATGGTCCCAAAAGACCCAGGGTATTCGATACCGAAGAAGTCAGTGGATTGGTTTATTTACATGCAGCCTTATGCGAATCTTTACGATTATTTCCACCAGTTCATATCGAACACAAGGGTGTTGTGCAGCCAGACGTTCTTCCTAGCGGCCATAAGGTTCTACCGGGAATGAAGATCGTGTATTCCATGTATGCCATGGGCAGAATGGAGGGAGTATGGGGCACAGATTGCCTAGAGTACAAGCCAGAGAGATGGATTTCTGAGGGGGGCAAATTGAGGTATGAACCATCCTACAAGTTCTTGGCGTTCAATGCGGGACAAAGGAGTTGCTTAGGGAGGGAAGTCGCTTTCACCCAAATGAAGGCAGTCGCCGCCGCGATGATCTATAACTTTCATCTTGAGGTGATTGAAGGCCATCCGGTGATTCCTAAGAATTCTATAATACTTCACATGAAGCATGGGTTGATGGTTAGGGTGAGAGAAAGGTCTCACTGATCTTCAACATATAGTTTTTATAGACCTGCTAGCAAGACACGCCATGTCTTTGAATGGAGCTAACAGCCTTCCAGTTATATTATTTGCACTGTTTGTAGGTAAATACAAAGTTATCCCTGCTTCAGGACACTTGTCCTTAGCTAAGGACGCTATTCGGAACATCTAGACACGCGTCTTCACATAGGTTCCCAAAATATGTAGTCGATGTACATCTGCAGCATGTGGTATAGTTTTTTGTTGTTGTGTAGTTGTGGCAAATAATTAAGTAACATTTTATTAGGTAATAGAATTTACATTTGAATGCCTACACGATGAGTTTCGACTATCTTTCCACGAGCCTCCATCTCCATGTGGTTGGGCTGAACCTAAGCGCAGGATTGTGCGAAGTTGTGCATGTTAAGTCTGTGAATTGTCGCTCCTTTGTTTCTTTGATGGTCTTGCTAGTAACCCAAAAAAAAAAGGAAGAAGAAAATTTTCTCGATGTTAACCTTTTTCCATATTAGTGTGTATCAAGGGAGATTACACAAAATTGATCTGAGGGTGGAGATTGACTAACGAACAACGACTTGTTCGTCATTCTATGATCCTGGCTTTATTTGCTAAGAAGTGCGCAACAGCTTTTGGAAAAAATAGAAGCATATAATTCGAGATTCCAGATATGATATCTCCATCCGTGGAGCAATGCTTGCATCCTTTTCACAAGCAATCACTGTAGATGAATGGCCTTGGAAGATAACATTGCTACAAAAAGAAAGCAATCAATCGTTACCGTCCCAAGGGATAGATATAAGTATCGCTCTCAGATCTGCCTACGTAGAATCGTTATGTAATCAAGTTATCAAAGGCCTGCTCGCAACACTACCCATACCAGCAAGGTCCAGAATGCTGACCGAAGAGCCAATTTTTGTAGTCACGCACCTGTACATACACACAGAGACTCAAACACAAGGTTTAGGATTATCCACTGGATAAGATTTTTGGGTCTTAGGCCAACTGAGATCGGTGACATGTTGGGATGGACCCACAAAAATTCCATGCCCACGAGAGGATGTGATGAAGATAGCCGACATTCTAGAATGTTGACACTACACCGACTTAGAAAGTTCAACAATGACGGTAGACAGTGCAGTAAAAGATGACTGACAGCCACCGGGCTTTGACGATCTAACGCTTGTAACTGTTACAAATAAGATTTGAGAGAAGTGAGAGAATACCTAAACATGTAATCTGATCAGAAAGTATTCTTTCTCCGGTGGATGTAGGCCAAGATGGCCGAACCACATAAATCTCTGCATTTTTTTTGTCTGTGTGTTTGATCGTGTGATCCTATGATCTAGAAATCCTGGTAGTCAGATCTGCGCCAATCGTTAGATTTATCAAACTTTTATTAGAGCTAGCATAATTATACAGATCGATCAAATCTCTAATGCAGTAGCAGAAACTCTAGCAGCAGTACCAAGTCCTGATTACTGTGATGCGCAGAAACACTGATTGAAAAGAGTTAGATCTCCTATGTTCATGTGATTGTCCCTAGTGAAAGAGGAAAGTTGTATGCCGTTGAGGCTAAGAATGATGCTGCTGTTTCATTCTATGGAGTTTCCTCACTCCAATATGCAGATCTTCAAAGGTGGAGCGATGAAAAAAAAAAAAAGATTAGAGAGAGAGGTCAGTTGACCCACTGATCGCAGGCAGCAGAAGGAGAAAGATCCAAAGTTGTCGACTAGAAGATCTGCCATTGGAAAATCTCCGCTGATAGAGAAACATCCAGACCTCCCGCCTGGTAGATCCTACGTGGAAAAATCTTCGATGATGGACAAGGATCTAGCGAGTAGATCCAGCGCTGAGAAGTCTCCGATAATTGCAAATGATCCGGCGTGGTAAAATGCCCTGTAACCACATAATTTCCACTTAGTGGATCCAGATTCTCAAAGGAGGAACTAAAAATCTTCCGTGGTGGAGAAAGATGGAGAATTTCTAGAGGCCAGGGAAAATTCCTCTACTAAGACAAAACTCCAAATGTGCAGAAAGTTGCTGCCATAGTGGTTCCCACCAAAGCTCTTCATGGAGATGCTGCAGAAGGGGAAAGCTATCTGCGAGCTTGACAGAACGACAGAGATGCAAGGACATGACATGCTGGATATTCGCTGACGACAACCAGTTGACGGCAAAGACATGCGTTAATGTAGATAGACGAAGCAACAAACCCAGATGTGGAACGATGATGAGCAGCCGGCGATGCTTTCCAATCTGGGGTTACTGGCAATGAATGGACGATGCAGTGATCCGTAGGAGAGAAAACACCGATGACCATGAGACAACTGACGCCATAACCCATAAGAGAACCAAATCGGCGAAATGAGAACTGAAGGGGAGACATTACACCAGATCTAAAATAGAGAAGGACCTGCGCATTTCCAAGGCCGGACACAGAGAAGAGTCCTTATCGATCACCGTAGCCGGTGCTAAGAGCAACGAAACTCCGAACTGTAGGTGAAAAGACAAAAATCAAAGAAACAACAGCGGAAGAGAGAGGAGAGACGTTGAAATAAGGTAAAAAATAGTAATAATTACGGTACTGATACAGTGACTTATAATCATTTCTACTATAGTGTATGTCGGCTACAATAAATTGCTACATGACCAATAATGTAGTGCTACAATACTGCTATAAGTATTGAGTTGCGTGCCATAACAGTGTAGGTTATTACAATTACAAGTTACAGCAGTATAGAGTTGCAACCGGAATGAGTTTAGACAATAGCAGAGTTGCAACAATGAACGAGTTATAACAATTGACGAGTTGAAATAATAGCAATAAAGATGCTTCGCTAAGAAATTAATAATGACACCCCTGTTTAAGAAGATTCAACTACTATGAGTGGACTCAATTACCTCGAGTGTGGCCGACTCGGGAACAGTGGTGAGCTTACTCAAGAACAATAGTATGATTGCTCGGTAAATAGTGGTAGGATGGCTCAGTAACTAGTGATGAGATGACTTGATGAAAAGTGTGCATGATTTTGAGTGGACTCAATGACCGGACCTTTTGAACATTTCAAGTGGACGTGAGCACTTGAGTTATGTTTGTGAGCAGCCAACGAGGGCAAGTACAAGAGGCACTAGCAGGCTTCTATGTGATTGCAGTATACTCAATGAGTAATTTGCACTTTATGAAATGTTGAGCAGGGGAAGCAGAGTTGCAAAAAAGTGTAGAAATTAGATTAAAGCTGTAATTGAAATTTGGAGGAACTAAATAAAGTAATAGTGCTTAGTGCATTATCCTCCCATGGGCACGGAGGGGGAGATTGTTGGGATGGACCCACATAAGGTCCATGACTATGAGAGGATGTGATGAAGATAGCTGACATTCTAGGACATTGACACCATACTGACTAGGGAAGTTCAACAATGACGGTCGACGATGCCATAAAAGATGACTGTAATAGCCACCGGCTTTGACAATCTGATACTTGTAACTGCGACAAATAAGATTTGAGAGAGGTGAGAGAAGTGAGACAAGACCTGAATATGTAATCTGATCATAAAGTGTTTTTTCTCCCATGGATGTAGGCCAAGATGGCCGAACAACGTAAATCTCCACATCTCTTTTGTATGTGTGTTTAATCGTATGATCCTATGGTCTAGAGATCCTGGGAGTCAGATCTGCGCCAATCGACATATTTGACCCTATCACAACGTATGCTTTGATAAAAATTCACTGGTTGTTGCATCGAGACAATGTTTTATTTCATACAAAAAATCTCACAGCCCCAATTCTAAATAAAAAAAGAATAACTCCCAACTGCTCCTAAATAGCGGATGACACAAAGAACTCGCAATTAAAAGCACCATTCAATATGAAAAGTATGCGATTTTTAGCTATACAGGTCGTAAATTATACTTTCTTTTTACAGACCCAGTTGATTGATCCAACGTCTGGTTCGGCCCAAACTGATCTGGCCTACCTTGTCTTTGGTCTGACTTGTAGCAGTTAATTTTGTTGCATCTAACCAACCACCAATCAGCTACTCAGCGTTCTAATGCAAACATGCAAGCTCTAACTCTTCAGTCCTATGGGTGTGCCGATGCGGTCCAATTATGCACCATTAGCGAATCGTCCTTCAGTCCAGGATAGCACAAGATTGAGTTTTTGAGGAACCAACCCAAATTAATCGGTACAGGTCAGTCTTAAGGTTACAAAGTTTATGACCCAAATTGTGTCAGGGTCAGAAAACATAAACCTAATAACTTTCTTAGGTTCGATTAGGGTTAGAAAGTATGACCCAAATTGTGTCAGGCTCAGAAAACATAACCCGAGTAACTTTCTTAGGTTAGATAAGTGTCAAAAAGTATGTCCGAAATTGATCTGCATGATCATTGTGATGAAATCCTTGCTGCCTCTCAAGTTTTCTTGCAGACCATTTGAAGTCCTTGGCAATTATGCATAGTGGTCCTCCATATCAATGAAGCAATCATTGAAAAATGTACCCAATTCTTTTAGTCACTAATTGGTTTATATACGCAAGATGTTTGTTAAGCAAAGTCGGGCTAATTAGGAACTCAATCTAAATTAACCGTATGGGTCAGAATCGGGGTCAAGGGTAAGAAATTTTTTGTCAGAAGTGTTAGGATAAAAAATCTGTGACCCTACTTCGGTCTAGTGCTATGTCATGTTAGAGGAATGCAATCTTATTTATTTGACTTAAGATATCTAGTAGACAAAAAAGAAAAGAAAAAGGAAATCAAATAAAGTTTTGCTAAAAAGTTCTTACTTGTTATTTACCAAAAAATATAGATGCTAAAGATTTGTTGCCCAAAGGTCCCTAAAGGCAAATTAAAAACATTGGTTGTCGTTTGTAATATGTTAAATGTATAATTTTGCCCTTGCTAAAAGTGCAGCCCTGGTACAAGAAGCACCCACATATGGAGGGACTGAGAAAAGGGCAGATGACAAGGGTCTATAGTACGCTGCTTTATCTTGCATTTTTGCAAGAGGCTGTTTCCACGCCTTAAACCCGTGACCTCAAAGTTACACGACGACACCATTGTGCCAAGGCTCCTTTCTAATTTTGCCTTGCTATGAAGATTTAAAGCTTATGTAAAAGAGAAATGTTTAGATTGAATTTTCTATACTGGTTTTGAGATCATCCTAGTTAGCCTTATCTTTAAGATTCAACCCAATCATCTTGTTCACCTTTTCTTAAATTGGCTAGAAGCCAAAATTCAAAGATCATTGGATGATTTTAGTTTTGTGGTTTTGATTTTTTAAGTCATGCATATTGATTTTTTTTAAATCCTATTAACTAAAAAAACAAATTGATTTTTTTAAAATCCTATTAACTAAAAAAACAAATAGGCATAAGTTTTTGTAGGTAGTCTAAATAGAGGAAATCGATGTAGATGAGTGGGTTAAATCATCTAAAGATAGAGCCTAGCTAACCAGAATATCCCCAAATCAACTTGGGTAGCATCTCTTTTACACATGCTTAAGACTTCATAGCAAGGGTAAAATCATACATTTGACATAAATTACAAATGGGCAACTAACCTTCTTTGTCTTTTGCTTTTGGAGATTTTTTGGAAAATAGCAAGTGATAAATGACTAAATGGTAAAAGAATTTAGTAAATAAGGATTTTAAGTAAAAATTCCAAAATGAAGTTTACATGATTTTTACCATAAAAAACTGCAATTTTAGTTGTGATGATGGACTTTTGTTGATAACCAAAATTTTATAAGCTAGCAATGCGTTGCCTACAGGCCTACGTGACTTCCTTGCCCCCTGCTGCATGACTGGCTTCTATCCTTCAACTATGTCGATATCCAAATGCAATCAGACAGCATAATGGTCTGTTTTAGGGATCGGCCAGCCCAATTTAATCAGATAGCTCTCTTTATCATCCTCTCAGCACTCACTTCACGAGCCCTGCTGCTTGGCTCGAACTAATACGGTAGACACATGATTGCACTGGCCCCAACCAAGTTTGCCAACCATCTATGGCCCAGCCTGCCATCTGCCTTAATCTCGTAGTGTTCTTTTTTCTTTCCTTTTTTCCCTTGATACTCCCACGCGGACATACTCCTTGGAAGGCTCCTGACCTGCAAAATTGAACCTCATTCTTGCACCACTGCCGCACATCACACACGCTATCTCGTAGTACAGTTCTTTGCCCACGAAATCCATCCACCAGTTGAGCATCCTAATAGCTGTCTGTCATACACCACCATTATTCATCTTCAACTCTATCTCGGTCCAACTTAGCATTCTCTTCTTGAACTACGGGAACATGCATGTCATCTTCAAGCTCTACCGTATCCACAAGGGTGAAGCTCCATGTGCTGATGGATTCAATCCATCAGTACGGGACCACAGCTGGATCCTTGTTGCACCTTAAGCCTTCAAAAATGTTATTGGTTGCAAATGACCCAATTAATGGCCAACGGCCTCCATCACCTGTAAGCAGTGATTACGAAAAGACATGCGCTAGTTCAAGCCAACTACTACCTGCATCGTTTTAACCATTGGCAAAGGGTGGCAATTTTTTTTTTATGTTGAAGGTGCCTTTTTACAAAGACAAAATTATCAGGAATGATATAGTACATTGCAATGTAGATCATGACAAGTAGCTGTGTACTCTATATATAAATATTATTGGCCTACTTCTTATCAGCTTAAGTTTTTAAGTCGAATGATTATCCAACATGGTATTAATGCCTTATAAACCAAGAACTTGTGAATTTGAAATTAATTTTCAATGCAAGGTTGGAACTCACAGATCAAACTCAACTTCACAGTCAATAAGACTCTGACTCACAACTTTGCAGTCAATAAGGCTCTAACACTGTTGGATGTAACTGCAATAATGATCTGCGCAAGGCAATCCTTGTAATTTGAAAGAACATGGAGAGAAAAATTGTTCAGTGGTCTAAAAGCTCGCGATCATCATCTCACATTGAAATTGTGGTGAAAGTATTTAACATAGATGATCGATGTAAATTTTCTGGCTTGTTAAGGCCCTGAAAAAATAAATGAATATAAAGGAAATTTTAGAACTTGATATTCTGCTTGTTTCCTTTATAAAATGGACCACATTATGTGTAGTGAAAAAACATATTGTTTTTTCCGTACTCTTGTAATATGCTTACAAGAATTTAGTTTCTAAACTCTCACGTTCTTAGTTTCTTTAACATAGCTTGATTTCATGATTCTGACCTATGCTGTACATCTCATGTTTTGTCCTTTGCAGTCCTTTACAGACCAAGAAGAAAGATGCTTAAAGAGACTCTGGTTTTCTAATAAACCAAGCTGGAAGGTTTCATACCAGCCACGGTTCAAGAGAGAGAACATTTTGGTAAGGCTTGAAGAACGTCCCAGTGAGGTCCTCATGGAAGGAACGCCATAAACGTAATCTTCTTGAATGCCTCGGTTCCCATATGGATTATGTTTCTCGCCCTTGGTGCATCATCTGCCAGAGTTCTCCAGATGATTGATCTTGATATCGGTGACTCTAGCTTAATTAATATATTGTTTTCTACAATTAGTGATGCTGATGAAAACTTTGATGGTTTCTGCAGTGGATGTAAAGCTCGTGAATATATTGACATATTGATCAGGAGCACAAATTTCCCTTCGGACGAATCCATTAAGGAATGTTTTAGCAGTTATATGTTTCCTGCAAACAAAGAGCACAAACAAAAAAGCAATGTTTCTAGGATACATGGTGAAGTGCTCGTTGTTGTCCTTTTCTGGAAGAGGAAAGTGTGACAATGGAGGTGATTTTAGAAACAAAAGATTGGAGTTAGCAGAACTGCTTGCACGAGAGTTGTGGGTACTTACAGAAGGTCGGAGTTGGGCCTTCCCAATGGGATCATTGTCTCATCCTTCAAAAGGATGCATAGATCTCCTGGTATTGTGGCGATTCCCAGGAGAATGAACGCACTCGAGGCAATGAGCAACTTGAGAGAAACGAGCAAGAGACTGTTATATGGGGAATGTTGGAGATGCCAGATTTCTGTAAGGCTGCTAACTATAGATCCTGGTGTTATGACTTACTGTAATTAGTAGCTACATCAAGGGAAAGGAACCTACTTTTCTATTGGTTGTTAATCTTATACTTATACAGCACCCAGAACATGTAGCCGCCCCTAATTTTCTACCTAAAAGGCTTGTCTGTGGGGTTTATTGTGCTTTTCTGTATTTAGCAGTGTTACTTTGATGAAGTGTTTGATAATTACAAAAAGGTAGTTCAAGTTGTTATCCAAGTTGATTAAATTTCCGTGTCTCACAATCAAGAGTTTGTGGGTTCAAATCTACTCACCATTTGGGAGAAAAAATTGTGGAGCAGCAAGATAAGAGGCTGAAGGTGCCCGTAGGGAAGGTTAGTCTAGATCATAGTCGCCCGACCAGGAAGCAGAGGTGGCCAGCGAAGCCAGAAGTGGAAGCCGGAACCTACTATGTTCTTTAGGATGGGAAGAGAGAGGTTGAAAGCACCAAAGAATTACAAAACGTTCAAGAGAAAAGTTATAGAAATCTGAAATCTCAAGAAATAATCTGAAATCCAAATTAGTCAAGTAGACATTAGTAGGAAAGAATATATGAATAATTTATCTAGTCGTGTTGTCCAAATATTTCGTGGCTACAGCAAAAAATAATCTACATCTTGTAACTTGTATCCGAAATTCAGTGCTAGGTTAGAGTTTACGATAATGAAAAAGATGTAGGAAGCAATTTTCTTCTCTTTGAGCTGGGGTAGAAAATTACAGAAACATGAAAACAGAACTACAATGACTCGGGGGTGAATGAAAGTTGCCTGCATTCTAGGATTCACATTGCATCTATTTTGGTAAGGGAAACTACCGCCTCATTGTCACCTGGAGGAATACAAACAAAAAATGACATCACTGAATCCCATCTCTAAACTCGCTAACAACAATAGGAAGTCTCTAAGAACTCACTGAAGAGATAACATTGGAAGAGCCGGCCACCAGCTCACACCGTGCCAAGGTGTACAGTTCATCAGAAGTGATGTATTTGAGCTTCAAAATATCGATAACTGGATTCATTTCTTTCCAGCGAACTCAGGAGACTTCGTTACATGTTATCTAGATGCTGTAAATTCCCCAGATACTGCACTTATGGTATCAAGAGTCCATTTGTATATAATTTGATTTTTCCTAGATTTGTGCATCTTTACACCTAATATGCTCATTTTCAGCCTAACCCCGACGTATATGCCATGCAATGATAGTGTGTAGTTAGTGAATGCTATGTCTTGGTAGCACTGATGGGGAGAAGTATGGGCCTGATAAGAATTTGGCTGTCACAGGTTTTATCGGCACAGATGTGACAGAGCCCCTTTTAGAAAAGTTCATTAGTTGTGGGATGAAATTTTTCGATATGGATTCTCAACTCTTAATTAGTGGAAGTTATAGAGTTTTTTTCTAATGGACAATTGGGTTGGAGTTTGTTGGGACTCTAATTCATGCGTTAAAAGACTAAGAAACATGCAGCGCAACGAGCTATCAATTTACACCTTCGTTTTCGTCCCTCCCATGCTTTATTTATACTATACTACGAGACTGGCGAGAGATGTTTAGGTAAAGTGTCTGGGTATTGGGCTAAGTGGGCCAATAGTTTGGAAAGTACAAAAAACAAACAGTAATTAACTCTGATACTTAGAGGCATCTCCACTGTACCTCGATTTTATTGAGGAGTTTTAACAACAACTTTGACAGAAAAAATGCAAATACAATAACCGGCGTAAACATGATAACAACCTACGTAAAAGTGGCTTCCATTTATCTACCTTCCATGGGCACTTTCTTTCCTTATTCTTCTGTAACTAACAGTAACAACTTCTCGATATTCTCAGACTGCATATGTGTGATAAGTTGCTTCGTTGAACACCTGATGACTCTATCTACCTACGACTCAGTCCACCAAAGCTAACATATTACCGTTGACGTATGTTCTATTAACTCGTCAGTACGAACCATCTCTCCGATGAACAAATTGTTCAAAGCATAAAATGTTCAATTTGACAACCATGATGTTCCACATTGTTTCTGATGTATATGCTGACGGCCACTATCAGTATAAGCATCAAAACTTTTTAATATTTGAGATAATTAGTCTTTTGATATCATCCCGATGGATAAAAATATGTTCATCGGTGTTTAGATATTTTGTAAGTCATGTTATACTTGTTGGTATTAGGAGTTCATTTGTACGCAGTGTAAGTATGTCTGAAGGTGAATTTGAGTCTTTGTAGTTCAGAAGGCTAAGAAGTCAAAAAAGTTGTAATGGGAAAAGGAAATAGTAAGGTTGTTAGGTACTTGTAGACTTCCCCTTGAGTTCTCCTTGAATCTATAAAAAGCACCATTAGTTCCAGAATCTTTCTCTTTTCCCTTTTTTGTTTTTTTTTTTGTTCTAATGGCAGGACAGCTTCCAACTTTAGAATTCAGTTTTTAAAGTTATGCACCTATATTTTCCTCTTGCTTTGGTAAGAATTTCAATCAACATCTCCTTGGTCTGATTTCGTTGGTGGTATTCGAGCAATATTTACATTTGGCTTGCAGGCATAGTACAGGTGTGACTCCTGCAGCTACTATCTTCATTCTTTGTTTCTGGTTTCTTATCAATCTCAAGTTTCTAGTCCCTGCTGCCATTAATTATTCCTTTGTTCTATTTACTCCTGTAATTACTATCTTCATTCTTTGTTTCTTGTTTCTTATCAATCTCAAGTTTCTGGTCCCTGCTGCTATTAATCATTCCTTTGTTTTATGTACTCCTGTAGTTACTATCTTCATTCTTTGTTTCTTGTTTCTTATAAATCTCAAGTTCCAAGTTCCTGCTACTGTTAATCATTCCTTTGTTTTATATTTTCTTCTTCAAGTTGGTAAACAGTCTTTAATTGGGCATCTTTATAATGGCTTCTGTACTAATTTTTGGAAGTTCAAACCAAACAGTCCAAAGATCCAGCAATACTCATTCATGAAATCTGTCCTTCATCATACTGCAATCTGGAATTTATTTTACGTTCTGAAATTTTCTGCTCTATAGTCTTCAACCCTGGAAATGTTTGTGATTGCAGATTCTAGTTCATTTTTATTTTCATTTCAAAACCTAAAAAAAAGCAAAGGCAGCTTGGTGCACTAAGCTCCTGCATATGGGTCCAAGGAAAGGATACAAGAGCCTATAGTACACAGTCTTACCTTGCATTTTTTAAGAGGCTATTTTTACGCCTCGAACCTGTGACCTCAAGGTCACATAAGGAGAACACCACCATTGCATCAAGGCTCCCCTTCTTTTTCATTTACAAAACCTGCTAGCCTTAAATGTACTGTTTCTATCCTGGAATTTCTTGAACGATGCTTCTCTTTACTATTCTTTTATTCTTCTTTTTGTGTCGTTGAAATCTGCAACTGTTTGCACACTTTATTTCTTAACATTCAACCGTAACTGCTGGTTACTTTCTGCTTTAAAAGTTCAATCCGTGTGATTTCGAATTAATTACGAGTTTCTAAAATCTTTCAGTTTGAGCTTATTTATTATTGAAATGCTGATCCACTAGTGGTCCAATCTCTAACATATACCTTAAACCTGCAGCTCATGATTTGTATCTAATTCGAGTTTTTCCCCTCTTCTAAAAGTGCAAACTTTCTTTAAAAGTGTTTTAATCCTCCTTTGTTTTTTAAAACAGTTTTCTGAAAAGCTTTCAAGAGAAATTGAGTTTACATTTGTTTCCTTCTCTGTAGTACAAAATGTGCACTAACTGCTAAGAATGCCATATCCTGTTTACCGTGGTTAAAAAAGGGCAGTCCCGGTGTACAAAGCCCCCGCCTATTTAGGGTCCAGGGAACGGGCGGACCACAAGGGCCTAAAGTATACAGCCTTACCTTGCATTTTGCAAAAGGCTCTTTCCACACCTTGAACCCGTGACATCAAGGTCACACAATGACAACTTTTACCGTTACACCAAGGCTCCCTTGTTTACCATGGTTGTTACTGTTAATTCATCAACAAACTCTAGATTTGGTGCTTTGAATATTCCAATAAATTGATTCCACATGATAACCAATATTCTTCTGCTTATGGTTTGTTTATTTAGATTGAAATTAAATGAGTTCAACACTAAGAAGGAGTCCCTATATTTTGTCAAAAGAATCCTTCACCCGCTTCTAATGGTTAAGAATCGAAAGAAGGTAAAAAAGAATGCGGATAGAAGTGGTTAGAAAAGATTTAAAAACTTTAAAAGTAAATGAAACCATGATACTTAATAGAGGAAAATGGAAGAACAAGATTCATGAAACTGACTCTTAATTAGGATAATGATGATACTTCATGTTCCCTACCATATCCTTTCTTTTATTTTCCTTCATGACTATTTAATTATGCTCTTAGAAATATTATCTTTTGTTAGAAATTTCTTACATTACTCTCTACATATTCCTAAAATTGTCTCTTGATTCTATCTTTTAACCTTATCTATAAGGCGTATGCACTTTAACATTTATGATCTTATCTCCTAAAATGAGTTTTGTTATTAAAATTCTACTACTGGTTCTTTTAACATTTATAACTTTATCCTTTAATTCTTTATTAACTACTATCCCTACTTCACTTACTATTATTGTCATTATGTACCAGAGTTTATAGCAATTAATTTCTCTAGTTTTGGCCTATTTTTATTTTGTTTATTAGATACAAGCAATGTTAATTTTCTTATGTTTTATCATATATATCGATTATGTACTCTTATATGTCAATGTGCCTATATTTTATGTGATGATACAAATCTTATTCTCCTAAAATAGTTTCTTTATTATTGCACATTTCGAACGGCATAGGACCCCACGTCTACTTTCCTTTGCACATAGATTTTGGTGCAGTGCATCGCACTTATCACTGCCTAAAAATATTCAAATGAATAGATTTGATGAACCATAAGTGAAGCCCATCATGATAAAGTTGAGAGCTGTAAAGAAGCTCTTGTCGCATTGTGCAGAAATGTAATGTTCCTTCTTAAGCTAATAATGACTCGTTTGAACTTAATTAAGCTGGATTAACTGTATTGAGCTTAAGTAGTAAGCATAATATACTGTCTAATTTTTCTTTTTTCTTGAAAACATTGAACGTTAATAAATAAGAGATATCTAACAAATAATTTTTTATATATACTTAAGTCATCTAAGATTAGGCGAATTAGACGAACGGTTGCGATCACAGGAAAATTAGTAAAAGTGGCCTGCCACCCACTTTTAAGGGCGCAACGATCAAACCGGTTTGCGCGCGCGCTCTCTCTCTCTCCTATTCTCTTCCTCCACTCTCCACATTGCTCTTCCTAGTCCCCCGAGTTCCTAACTCAAATCCTTAATGGCAGAAAACAACGATTCCGAATCTCCAAAATCAGAGAAAGTAGAAGTAAGGCGATCATGGGCAGACGAAGAAGAGACCCCAGTCACATCTTCCTCTTCTGCTGCACCAGCTTCTTCTGATAAAGATCCCGAACTCAATGTCGATTCTCTCTCCATTACTGAAGAGCACACTAAAAGTAATCTGCTTGAAGAACCAAACGAAACTGATATCCAAACTGTAAGTGAATTGCACTTTAAGTCAATTTTTTAGGTCTTGTTACGGTTTAGGATTTTGAGGCTTGATCAATGTATTATTGTCTGTTAATGTTGATTAAAAAGGTGTGATTTTTTAGAAAGATAAGTTTTTTTAAGTGAATTTGATCAATTTCCATCTGGATTTGTCATTTCTTTCTCAATTTTGGTCTTGTTAGGGTTTATGAATTTCTGCACTTAATAGTTTTACTTATTTATTTATTTATTATTTTTATGAAACGTGAGTATTCGGTATGGAGATCTGAATTTTTAGGGGGGGAAACAGCTGTTTCATGAATTTCAATCAAATTTGTGATGAACGTCTGAATTTTGAAACCGAAATATGAATGATTTGTCTCTCAGTTTCTCTTTATTTAGACTGTTCGGGTTTAGGAATCCCAGTGCTCAATGAGTCTATTGTTAGAGAGGCCTTGACTTCTGAAAAGTGGGAGGGCAATTTCAGTCAAAATTTCTCTTGCTAGCTGTTTAGTTCCTGTTAGGTCCGCGATTTGTGAATATTCATTACAAAAGTTTGACTTTTGGAATTTGGAATTTCATTCTGGAGCTAGGTTACATCTGGGGACACTTTGTATATCTCTGCTGCGACTTTTGAAGAGTTGAATCTCTCCCCTGAGTTGATACGGGGATTATATGCAGAGATGCATTTTAATCGCCCGAGTAAGGTCCAGGCAGTAACGCTACCGATGATTCTTACCCCTCCTTACAAGAATCTGATAGCTCAAGCCCACAATGGTTCTGGGAAAACGACATGTTTTGTACTTGGTATGTTGAGTAGGGTCGATCCAAAGAATAGAGCACCTCAGGCACTCTGCATATGTCCAACTAGAGAGCTTGCTATCCAGGTACCTTGTCATTCTTCTTTGGCATTTCTTATTTGAGTGTGTTTTTTGTTTAGACAGTGACTGATAGAAAGAAACTTAATAATTACAGAACATGGCAGTACTTCTGAAGATGGGGAAGCACACTGGCATAACTGCAAAATGTGCTGTACCTATGGATAGCTCAAATTATATTCCAGTTGCTAAGCAACCCCCCATCCATGAACAAGTAGTGATTGGCACTCCGGGTACAATTAAAAAATGGATGTCGTTGAAAAAGCTGAGCACAAGGGAAGTGAAGATACTTGTGTTCGATGAAGCTGATCATATGCTGGCAGAGGTACTTGTTTGCATTTTCTTTTATTCACAAATGTTATTCTGTTGGATGCACGGATGTAATTTGGCCCTTATAAGATTGCAGTCATGCACAAATGGCAGCCTGAAAAGAATCAAAAGTTTAAACTGCAATCTGAAAAATTGAAATTGCACTCCGGGTCCTCATTACTAAAGAAAACTTAAATGTAGGCCGGAAGTAAAAGTGTTGTATGTGTCTCTCTGTCCCAAGCTGAGATTCAAGCCGGGTCTATGAATTATGGTTTGATAAATTTCCAGTTTCTGGCATGGAGTTTGTTCAATCCCTTATTTCTATGAATCCTGTTCCTGGGATTTCATTATCAGACTTTGAGCCTTCTCACAAAGAGTCTGAGAGTGGATATTCGGGGCAAAAGGTTTGAATCCCATATCAAATTTCAAAGATGATTCTCAGATTTTATCCAACTCTATTGTTTGTTAAAACTTTGCTGGATGATGAAATTCGCTGTTTCTTGTTTTCCATCTTGCAAGAAGGGCAGTCCTGGTGCACAAAGCTCCTGCCTATGCGGGGTCCAGGGAAGGGGTGGGCCACAATAGCCTAAAGTAGGCAGCCTTACCTTGCATTTTTGCAAGAGGCTGATTCCACCACGCCTTGAACCCGTGATCTCAAGGTCACATGACAACAACTTTTACTATTGCGCCACGGCTCCCCTTCTTCCATCTTGCAAGAGTTGAGTGTAAATAAGAATTGCAAATGTCACCAAAATTGCCAGCTGACCTTTCACTAGCCAAGCGTTTTATGTGGTATTTTTCTGTTAGGAGCAGATCCAGAGAATACATGAGGCACTTATGCCATCTTAACAAGCCAAACTACTAGAGTATGTATACCAAGCAACACATGTACTTCAATCATGTTAGATTTATTGGCAAATTGAGGAGTGAGTTTGGAGGCACAAGAGAAGAGTAGGTTAGAAGAGAGACAAAGTAGTCCGAAGCTGTCACTAATAAAGGCAAAAGACCACCAAGAAGGAAGAAGAGGCTCAGAACTATTAAGTAACAGTTAATAAGAAAGCAAATGGATAGGAATGTCTAGGGATAGTGGGATGGTGATTTGGCTAGGGGTGAACTTTTAAGGATTCTCATGGTTGGCAGTAAATCCTCTAGTGTTTCATTCTATTCATCTTTCTTATTTTTGGTGTCTCCAAGTGATGGGTTTTGCTTCATTTGTTATTGGGGCATAGTTCATGGATTATATGAGGTTGTTGGTTATGAGGTAATTAAGGTCCACTCACAGCTCTCCCAGATGCTGTACATCTTCTTGTTATTTTTAAGCATCTGTTCCTATTGACAGACCATGTAGATTGTTGATCTCCTTAAAGTGTAGCAGTTGTCATTTTAGGGCTCAGTGAACCATTTTATTGTTGGCCACCTTCCCTGGTGATCCATGTGTTCATTGCCATCTTGTATTTACTTCAACCATCGAAATATTTGGGGGAGAAAGGGAGCCTTGGCGCAACGGTAAAAGTTGTCGTCATGTGACCTTGAGGTCACGGGTTCAAGGCGTGGAATCAGCCTCTTGCAAAATGCAAGGTAAGGCTGCCTACTATAGGCCCTTGTGGTCCGCTCCTTCCCCGGACCCCGCATAGACAGGGGCTTCGTGCACCGGGACTGCCCTTTTTTTATCTAAATATTTGGGGAATGAAAGAGAACAAAGGTGTGGATTCTAAATCTGAAGATAATTGTTATTACTTTGTACATGCATTCAATACACATGTTACACAGTATGAATAAATTCCCCGGAATTTTCTATTTTCTGTGATATCCATTTAGTTTGGTTGATTCTGTAAATTACTCTGGCTATGATGTCATCCAGTGCTTCAAGTAGTTCCCGAGAAAAAAGGTTCAAATTCCATCTCACCAGATAAGAATTGGAAGCTGCACTTCATTAACTTTTCTCTAAAATGAGAGTATAGTTTGGTAGTTAAATAGAATACTATTAGAGAATGACAGTTCTTCTATAATGTAGTGTTACTAATGAATAATCTTGAATATTGTTCTTTTTGTCTAGGATGGCTTTAAGGATGATTCTCTGAGGATTATGAAAGATATTGAACGAAACAGTTCTGGCTGTCAGGTTTGTCACTATTACGTTTTCATTATCCATGCCTTCTCAATAATGGGCTAGAACAATCCCTCTTATGCTGTCCAAATAATTTTTGGAGAACAATATACTCTCCCTGGTATGCTACTATTTTGTTGGATATGCCTTTTGCTAGGACTATGTGCTGAACTTAGAGCAAGTTAGGGTTCTGGAGAAGAGTTTTGACTTCATGTTCTTTTTAATCTGTCTCTAAGCAAGGGATTGTTGGAGGCTGTGGATGTCATTTATCATACTATGTCACCATTTGGCTCATATAAATCAAATAATTCTAGGTCTAGTGGTTCTTTTCTGGCTCTTTCTAAAAGTTGAGGGTTTTTTTTTTGGTTGTTGACTTCTTTTAGTTGGAGAGATTGTGCAATTCAACATTGAAACTTCACGAAGTTGCTTGCAGAACTCAGAAAACATCAGTGTTTAACTTGCAGTGGAATTATCTTATATTCCAGTTCATCTTCCCCTTAGTACTCAAATAAAAGGACCTGTTTGCTTTCTTTTTTTCCCGCTCTACTTCACAAATTTCGATTATCTTTGCTAGATTTATTTCTTACTAATAGGTTAGTGTAACATATTTTACTCTAAGCTTTACAATTAGCATAGTTACTCTGGTCCAGGCTAAACACAAGAGAGAATATAAATCTGAGGCTTTTTGCCTTTTGTTAAGAAGGCGGTCTCATGGATCGGTCGCCTTTGGTGCTTTTTTTTTTTTTTTTTTTATATTCAATTTAGTTCAGTAGCTTCGAAATAAGAAAATAGGGCTATAAGTAGGCCCTTTGCTATTGCTATAAGGGCCACTTGCCTTTTTACAACTTGGCTTCGCTACCGCTTTTATGTAGTGGTTGGCCTTCCTACCACAATGCCTACAAACTAGAGGCTTTGCTAGAAACAAGCAAGACAAGGAATCTATAGATTATAGACAAGGCTCGTTTTGTGCTTGACTTATGAGCTCTTGTAGTAAGGCCTCGCCCTTCTTTTTGGGGGCTTATGCACTCCACTAGCTGTCTACTTAATGAGCATTAGAGCGAGTTGAGCAAAGCCTTCAATTTAGTTGCTTCCTCCCTTCTCCCTCACCATAAAATGAAATTTCCGCTTAAGCTTCTCTAGCTTTAAAACGCTTACTAAGGGACCCTCTCCTCTTCTTAGCCCTATGGTGCTGAATAACCTTTACTAATTTACTAATAGGGCATTGCTTGCTAGTTTGGGGGATTAATTTAATTGATTGGATACCCGAGAACCATAATCTTTAAAAGGAATAGCTTCTACGACCATAGATAGGGGTCAGGTTTGGCATCTATGCTCCCTATCCTCCAAACAGTATGAGAGCCTTTCAACTCATACTGCTCACACTCCTAGATCGTCACGGCACCTCCTCCACCATAGTGTGAGCTGGGAGTAGCTCCAAAAAGCTAGGCCTACTTCAAAATTCGCTTTCAACATCAACGTCAACAATAACACCATGAAAAAAGTATGGTTGCCCACTGATCTGATCATAGGTGAATCAAACCCCTTCGCTTCGTGCCAGGCTTGGAAGCCATAAGTAAGACTCCCTTTGCCTCTCGGAAGCGAGAAAGCAAGCAGCAAGCCCTATTAGTGCACTACAAAGCAGTAAGATCATCCCAAAATCTGGGAAGCCTCATCATCATCATCATCATCATCAAGACCTTATCCCAATTAGGGGTCGGCCACATGAATCTTATTCCTCCATTTCACTCTATTAAATACCATGGTTTCATTTAGTCCCAAAGTTTTTAAATCTTTCCTCACCACTTTGATCCACGTTCTTTTGGGCCTTCCCTTTGCCCTTTTAGAACCTTCAACTTGTATTGCCTCACTCCTTCTAACTAGTGCCGTTGGTGGCCTCCTTTGAACATGTTCAAACCATCTAAGTCTAATCTCCCTCATCTTGTTACCTATTGGCGCTATCCCTAAATTTCCTCTAATATTTTCATTTCTAATTCTATCCTTTCTTGTCTTACCACTCATCTATCTCAACATCCTCATTTCTGCGACACTCAGCCTATGAGTATGATGTTCCTTAACTGCCCAACACTCTGATCCATAGAGCATGGCCAGCCTAATAGCCATCCTATAGAATTTTCCCTTTAGTTTGAGTGGCACCCGCCGATCACATAAAACACCCGATGCACATCTCCATTTGTTCCAACCTCCTTGGATTCTCTGGGTAACCTCCCTCTCAATCTCTCCACTCTCATGGATCAATGATCCTAAGTATCGGAAGTGGTCTCTCATGGGGACCTCTTGGTTATCAATCTTGACTAGTGCTCCACTCCTACTCTCCTTACTAAAATTACATTTCATATATTTTGTCTTAGTTTGGCTAATTTTAAATCCTTCCGATTCTAATGCTTTTCTCCATAACTCTAGCTTTATGTTTACACCCTCCATTGTCTCATCAAGTAGGACTATATCGTCTGCAAATAGCATGCACTAGGGAATCTCCTCATGTAGATGTTTTGTTAACTCATCCATAACTAATGTGAAAAGGTATGGACTCAATGCTGATCCTTGGTGCAATCCGACAGTGACAGGAAAATCACCAGTCACGCCACTAGTGGTCTTAACATTTGTTACTGCTCTCTCATACATATCTTTAATTATGTCTATATACCCCAGAGAAACCCCTTTAACACCCAACACCCTCCATATTAACTCTCTAGGGACTCTATCATAAGCTTTCTCTAAGTCAATAAAGACCATGTGTAAGTCTTTTCTCCTCTCCCTATATTTCTCTACTAATTGTCTTAGTAAGAAAATAGCTTCCATGGTAGACCTCCCAGGCATGAAACCAAACTGATTCTCCGATACACTTGTTTTATGTCGTAGCCTCTTCTCAATCACTCTTTCAAAAAGTTTCATGGTGTGGCTCATAAGTTTGATCCCTCGATAATTAGTGCAGCTCTGAATGTCTCCTTTATTCTTATAGATTGGTACAATAGAGCTTTTCCTCCACTCATCAAGCATTTTCTTTGATTTTATAATCTTGTTAAACAAATTGGTCAACCAAACTACCCCACTATCTCCCATATGCTTCCAAACCTCTATTGGTATACCATCAGATCCCATGGCCTTTCCTGATTTCATCTTTCTCAAGGCCTCTTTTACTTCAAGCATTCTAATCCTACGTTCATATCTATAATATCCAGTGTTATTTAGATTTATAGTATTTTCAATCCCTATATTCTCATGGCCATTGTCATTTAACAATTTTTGAAAGTATATTTCCCACCTTTGTTTGATCTCATCATCTTTGACTAATACCCGTTGACCATTGCTTCTAATGCACCTAACATGCTCCAAGTCCTTACCCTTCTGTTCTCTTACTTTTGCAAGTTTAAACACATCTTTCTCACCTTCTCTTGTTCCTAGTCTATTATAGAGCTCATCATATGCTTTAAGTTTTGCCTCACTTACTATTCTCTTAGCAACGTTTTTAGCATTCTTATATTATTCATAGTTTTCATTATTTCTAATCTTCTGCCATGCTTTAAAATGCATTCGTTTTTCTTTAATAGCTTTTTGCACTGTTTCATTCCACCACCATGTTTCCTTTGTTAATAGCCTTTTATCTTTAGATACTCCTACGACATCTTTTGCCACTTTCTTAATGGACTCAGCCATATTAGTCCACATAGTATTTACTTCTGTTTCATAGTTCCAATTTCCTTCTACCATCAACTTATTTTTTAGTGAGGTTATTTTCTCTCCTTTTAAGTTCCACCACTTAGTTTTTGGATGTGTATTAAGTTCAATTCTTTTACTCCATCTTTTAATATGAATATCTATATCCATTAACCTATGTTGTGAGGTTAAACTCTCACCGGGTATCACCTTACAATCCTTACATATAAATCGTTCATTATTCCTAAGTAGAAAAAGTCTATCTGGCTTTTATGAAGTGTACTTTTAAAGCTTATTAAGTGTTCATCCCTCTTCTTAAAGAGTGTATTTGCAATGGATAGGTTATATGACAAAGCAAAATCGAGAATATTCTCCCCCATCTTGTTTCGTTCACCTATACCATACCCTCCGTGTATTCTATCATATCCTTCCTTATCTTTTCCTACATGGTCATTTAAGTCTGCTCCTATAAATATCCCCTCAGTGTTGGGAATTTCTTGCATGACTCCCTCCATATCTTCCCAAAACTGTCTCTTAATTATATCTTGTAACCCTACTTGTGGTGCATATGCACTTATAATATTTATAATCTGCTTCCCTAGAATCATTTTTATTATTATAATTCTATCACTGATTCTTTTAACGTCCACAACTTTATCCTTTAAATCCTTATCCACTATTATTCCCACGCCATTTCTATTATTTTCCTTTCCTACGTACCATAATTTATACCCATCTATTTCTCTAGCTTTAGCCCCTTTCCACTTGGTTTCTTGGATACAAGCGATGTTGACTCTCCTACGTTTCATCGTGTCTACTAACTCCAAACTCTTACCTGTCAGTGTCCCTATATTCCATGTAGCAATGCGAATCTTATGTTTTGGAGATACCCTATTTACTATCGCCTTTCTCGACCTCCATGGTATGAACCCATGTCCACTTTTCGCTGCACCTGGGTTCTGATGCAGCGCATCGCTTCCGATGGGACGCTCTAACAGCCCTTGCCCATTTTTCACTACACCCGGGATCTGATGTAGCACGTCGCTTCTGGGAGAACACCCTAGCAACCCTTGCTTATTTTTCATTTCATCCGGGATCCGATGCAGCGCGTCGTTTATGGGGAACGCCCTAGCTTGAGCGAATTTCAGTTTTCGATTCATGTCATGTTGGGGTTGCCATAGTTTAAAAGCTGAAGATGATTTTCATTAAAATCATTAAAATCATCTTCAGCTTCACCCTTACCGGCTGGCTACCTAATGCAAGGGTGGCCATATTTTAAGAAGCTGAAGATAATTTTCATTTCTTCCTCACAAATTAATATACAAATGCATATTTATTTGTAAGAAAGAAATAATAGAATCATCTTCAACTTCCCCCTTATCGGCTGGCTACCTGAACAAGAGTTGCCATCTTTTAAGAAGCTGGAGATGATTTTCATTTCTCCCTTACAAACTAATATACAAATGCATATTCATTTGTAAGAAAGAAATAATAGAATCATCTTCAACTTCCCCCTTGCCGGCTGACACCTGACACAAGACCCTCCTTTTTTATCCAGGCTTGGGACCGGCATTGGCGGAGTTAAATTCTTTCAAAACTATTTTTATTATATACATTCTTTCTAGCACATGTGTAGTTCTTACCTTTTTAAATGATTTGACAAGCCATTCCATTGTGGAAGTTGTGTTTCTGATTAAAGTTGCAACTATCTTATTAACGGTCATCTTATGTTCAAAAGTATGTGCTTCTTAATGAAAATGTTGAAAAATACTTGTTCCTTAATTTTTCCATCTGCATTTTCTGGAACCAGGTGCTTCTCTTTTCTGCAACCTTCAATGACACTGTCAAGGACTTCGTATCGAAGGTTGTCAAGGATGGTAATCAGCTGTTTGTGAAGAAAGAGGAGCTGTCCTTGGATGTTGTCAAGCAGTACAAAGTCTACTGCCCAGATGAACTTGCAAAGATAAAAGTTATTAAGGATAAGGTTTTTGAATTAGGGCAGAAGTGGGGACAGGCTATTATATTCGTCCGTACTAGGCATAGTGCCCAGATGTTGTATAAAGAACTTGAAGATTATGGTTATGATTGCACTTCTATTCATGGTGCTCTTCAGCAAGATGACAGGGACAGAATGGTCAAGGAATTTAAAGAGGGACTGACCAAGGTTCTAATAGCAACTGATCTCCTTGCTCGAGGTTTCGATCAGGCTCAGGTGCTGATCACTTGCAGTTATTTGATTATTAATGTTCTTCCTGAAAATTTAGTAATTCTTATTTCTAACATTGTTTTCACATTTAAAGGTTAATTTGGTCATCAATTATGATCTTCCATTCAAGCATGATAACCCATCGGAACCTGATTACGAAGTTTACTTACATAGAATTGGAAGAGCAGGACGTTTTGGCCGTAAAGGTAAGTTCTTACTTTAGCATTGTTTGCAGCTGCTTATTTCTTCTTCTCATTTCAGGTACATCCAACATGAAATGTAAACGTGAGCTGGTGCCTGTTAAGTATTGAAAAATAGTTTTGGAAGTGAGTTATAATGCTCATGTTGAATAACAGAGTGTCAGATATGAAAGCTGCCTTTGAACATTTCCAAGTGATAAGCGTCCTGTTGGACGTTGCAGAGAGTACCCTTCACAAGTTCATACAAATGTGGACATACATAGAATCTTAAAGTTGAGATCTCAGTTCGTTCATGCCGCCATAAGCACATCATTGACTAGTCAAAGACAACAAATATGAAAATGTAAATGTATTTTTCATCAACCATGGACATAACTGTGTAGATATTAGAGTTGGAGCCTCTGTTTATGTATGCCAATATATGCACATCATTCACTGGTCTAAAACAACAAATATAAAATTTATATGTTCTTTTTTCATCTTAATCCCGAAAATGGATTTATTAGCAAGTCAGCAGTGCTAACTAGCTACGAGTTATTGTCAGCATCTCTGTATGACCAGCGAAGTTAAAACAGCTACAGTCAAGCTTCTCACTGATGTTTGACTCAGATCAGAACTGGTTGTCTTTGTTAGTTGTGATATCAGTATAGCTTGCTTCAATTTTGCAGTTTTGCCGTTAGGAGCCTGTCATTAGTAGCTGAATTTGTTGGGGCACATTATAATGATTGATTCCTGTAGCATTTAACCATGTTATACCATTTTAATATGATTGTTCTTTGAGAATTATAAAAGAAAAATTGTGTATTGAATGTTTTGGGAAAACATTTTACCTGCTAATAGAAATGTTTTCAAGTCATTTGAAGTACGCAGCATGAAATTGCTTGCATCAATTCTTCTAATGGTTGGATGAATGCCGTGTGAACTTCAGGGGCCATCTTCAATTTAATTTGTACTGATAGAGAAGAGGCTCTTATGGAGAAGATCGAGAATCATTTTCAACATCACGTAGCCAAGGTAAATATCTCCATTGTCTTCTGAAAAGAGGCCAAACCTGAAATAAATATTGGGTTCAAGTCAAGTCTCAATTTGTAGTGTTGCTTACGAGTGCGATTCTATCTCACGCAGGTTGGCGACTGGAAGAGAGATGAGGATTTCGAAAATGCCCTGAAAGAAGCTGGCTTATGTTAGAACATGTGGAGCGGATGAAAAGGCTGTCGACCATGCCTGTACTGTTCGTTTTATGCAATTCCCACAACCTTGAGGTGACTTTTGTTCCTTTATTACGGTTGAGTCTTGTATAGATTGACACATGTAGGCATTCGTTTTGTCTCATGATCTCAAGAGATTGTGTGTATTTTCTGGAGTAGAAACTGCCATTGGTGGAAAAAGAGAACAAGGAAAGATAATTGTTTCTGGGAGAAGTTTGTGCAACTATCGGCAATGCTGGCTCCTAGCTAACTGTCATTTGTTGCTAGTTCCTTCCCTAATGAAAGCTTCGCCGGCTATTAGGTTTTCTAGCGGGCCTCAAGATGATGGTATCTAGCATGAATACAGGGCAATTTGAAGTTGTAATACCTCTAAATTGTGTAATTTTATTCATATAATATTAATAAAAATTTCATTACATGAGGAATTAGATTTTTATACAGGCCAAATCAAAGGTTAAAGTATCGATGTTTTGTGTTGTAATCGAAAAATAAAATCGAATGACATATGAAATGCTGAAATCGAAATTCGGATGAAAAAATTATAATTATTTAAATTTAAATATTTAAATTAATTTAAATAACTAAAAATAATATTATTATACATAGAGCTATTTAGATGGAACACGTAAATTAGGGAGCAAGTAAATTATAAATTTTATATTTAAAGCTTCCCCAAATTAAGAATATAATATTCTAAAATCTTTATTTTTGTCATTTAGTTTATCAGAACAGAAAAATGTAAATGCCTTCCCCTCATTATGATTTCAATGAAATATGGATGGAATTATCATTTCAAATTCATGATGACATATTTATATAAAATGAAAATGAAAATTCATTCGAAAAACATGATCATTTATATTTCACTCGGAAGACATGAGCAGCAGAAATATAAGTTGGGCCATCTTGGTTCTTAACTGGTTACAAGGATCCAAACAATTCACATGACAGGAAGGGCAGCCCTGGTGCACAAAGCTCCTGCCTATGCAGGGTCCGGAGAAGGGGCAGGTCACAGTGGCTTAAAGTAGGCAGCCTTACCTTGCATTTTTGCAAGAGGCTGATTCCATGTCTTGAACCGTGACCTTAACATCACATGACAACAACTTTTAGCATTATGCCAAGGCTCCCCTTCAATTCACATGATAGGCCATTTAATTAAATTTCCAAAACTTGAACCTAGTTCAAAATTTCGAGGAAGGGCATGCAATTAAAGATCAATTGACCAAAACTTTTTGTTTCTTTAAAATTTAGACACATGTGCACACATGCACAACCTTGAATGTGGTCACAAGATGAGACATTCAGCCTAGAAATTACTGGTCGAGGATGTATTCAATTACAAATTAGAGAGAAAACTTTTAAAAATTACAAAAATAAAATAAATAAATGATATAAGTGCAACATGATAAAATAATAGATTTGGATGAAAATCTAATTTACATTATGTAATAGAATATAGAATAGATAGATTTGATGAGAAATAAGCTTCATCCACTGACATGGTTTTGAAGACATTGGGCACCTAAAGTAGGGCATTTAAGTTGGATGGCTTCGATCACACTGAAGTGGAAGCTTATTCCTAAAGAGAAAAAGGTCTAAATTTCATTGGAAGACTTTTTTATGCTAAATGCGAAAAAAATTCATTGGATTGCAGGACTGAGATAAGAATACACTCTCTGTTATAATTCCTTGATTGCGGGATTCAGATAAGAATACAGCAAGTCAATGATATTGGTAATAAGGTGATAACTTGGAGAAGATCAAAGATGGACGTCGGCTGTTATAATGATAAGATACTAGGATTGAAGATGCACGGTAAGACTGTCTATTATAGGCCCTTGTGGTTCACTCCTTCAAATCTCGCATAAACGGAAACTTTGTGCATCGAGGCTGCCCCTAAGGATGGCAGCATGATAACATGGTGAGAAGGACATGACCAAGATCGGGCTAGACATACTCTATCTCTATCACAAGGTTTTATTTCTTTTCATTTTTCGTCTTATAAACAACTTGGCACAACCCAACTTTTGAAATCGAGTGAAGGGAAGACATGTTAAAAAATGGATGGCTAGAACAGTTTCTGGGTTTCTTCAGTGGTCAAAGCTGCCTTCATCTGATTTGATTTATCTCAGATTAAGTGGTACATCTACTCTCTCTCTCTCTCTCTCTCTCTCTCTCTCTCTCTCTCTCTCTCTCTCTCTCTCATTTTTTTTATCATTGAGTTTTAAACAAAGTTTCTAAGCCATTGGTTTTTTCTCACGAAATTTTCTTCTAGAACTTCTTTTTTTACGTGATAGAATTATCAGTTCCAGATGATCTTTTAGCTACCAAACATCCAAAGCTAGAGCAATTATATGGACAGAATGATCCAAATGTGGCAGCTTCCTTTTAAAAAAAGGCACTTTGTCCCTTAAGTTCTTATACAAGGCTTTGGTTTCTAGCATTCCTCCCACCTTGTGATGATGCAGTGTGATAAGGGAGGTTCCACATGGTATGTGCCGCCGTGATGGGGCAACATATATGTTTGAGAAGGTTGCAATGAGGCCGGACCAAGCTACTAAGATTTGCATAATGGGCCTGACTTGTGGATCTAGGCCAGGCAGATAGGCCTTTGGATTGGGTGATTTTCGCAGCTAATAGATTGCTTGTATATGGACTTTCTAGAACCAAACGTCCACATTCAACGACCAAAATGCACTTATTTTGTTTTGAATGGTGGACAGACGAGCTCACAGATGCCCAACAATGCACAACTTTTTGAATGCTAGAATCATCTAATTAGCCAAATCTTTGAATTCCTACATCCCCATGGTCGACGAAATCAGACGAAGATCACGCGGACAAAAGGCGAGGCCATTATGCCAAAGACAAGCTAACTAATCACTGAAACCGAATAATACTTGGTAAATTGGCTCGGTTAGGAACTAAACACCAGACCCATCAAAAAATAATTATAATGCAAAAGCGCTTTTAATTTAGATAATAATAATAATAATAAGTTCATATTTAGTGTTGTATAAGAATTTACCTTCTTTTCCTGTACCTTACATCCTTCTATTGCTGGCACTGTGATGAAATTCATCTATCTTTGCCTCTCACATGAAAATTTTAAAAAGTGGCTTAACTCAAGAGAGGATATGAAGTGCAAATTAAACGTTCTGAGAGAGAGAGAGAGAGAGAGAGAGAGAGAGAGAGAGAGAGAGAGAGAGAGAGAGAGAGAGAGAGAGAGAGTTTAGGAAAAGAAATAACCAAAATCTTTAGTAGTTCACATATTCAACCGATTAAGCAAGATAAAATAAAAGTTGACCTAAAACAAAAATGAAAAAAATAATAATATAAAATTTTAAAAATGCCTCCTGGTGCATGGACAAATAGGCTTCAAAGAAAATGGCCTATGTGGTGAAAGGAGAAGTATGGTTTAAAGGGGTAAAAAAACCATATTTGCTGAATATATAACTAGTATTTTGCTCTGTGCAATGCACAAGGTAGCCCATCTATTTATTGATGCAAATCACTAATTCAAGTGGGACATACTTCTTTGAAAAAAATCACTAATCAATTGGAATATACTATTTTAAAAATAAAATAAGAAAATTTAGAAGCTAAAGACTATTATTTGTTCAGTTGCCCTTTGGCTACTTATCTTTGTACTCTTTTTTTGAGTTCTTAAATATTTTCCATTCTAATTCATAATTGAGTACATCATATATGAGCAATCCTTTGAACTTGTCTAAAATTTTATTCTATTAGTTGAATAAAAGGTTCTAGAATGACTAATGAAAAGAAAAAGATAACTATGTCTACACCTATATGTAAAGAAATGAAAGATTTTAGGATATTTAATATGACGTCCTAGGTTTTTATAACACTTTTACACAAAATCTTTTATAAATGTGGGCCCCAATTTTGAAAACTATTTAGAAAACAAATAATGGAAATATTTTTATGAGAAGACTTTTAAAAATCTCGAGTGTCATTTTTCTTTTATAAAAACAAAGATTTTTAGTGAAAGAAGGGCTACATTTCTACTGAAAATTCAGTAGAGTTTCCTCTATATTTTGGACCTCGCACATTTTTCACATGTTATGTGAATTCCCTGATAAACACAATAGAATAAAATCGAATAATAAGAGAGACTCCATCGAAGAAAAAGGGTCTCTTGCCCTCACCAGACTGTTCAATACTACTGCTATGCTTACTATCCTTTCGCTCTATCTAACTCAAGAGAATGTCTTGTTCAAAGATAGATGTTATTTCTGCTGCTCAAGCCACTATGGTTGATCATGTCAATAAGACTATTCACTCAACTTAGGACTCAGTTTGCATATGTAATAGTTCCAACGCTTTTACATCAATGGTAATTGAACCTATATACCTATACATCATCATCTTCTTCATTACATGTCATTTGACTCTTGATTTTTCCCATTATCACATTTTCTAGAAGTCATTTCGACATTAGTAACATATGTTTCAAATTCTAAACATTCACTTCATATAAGATTAATATTTCAAAATTATCCTCTTCTTGATTATTATAGATAACATAAAATCCTTCTCATAAAAATCTACTTTTTCATAATCTTTGATTAATCTCTTAACATAATTCGTTGGACTATAAATCAAATACTTCTAGATAAAGAAATGTTGGAAATCTTGGATACAATATCTTCACAAATCTTTTTAATATCATTTGAATTGATTGATAGTATTTCATGCTTTAGTTCTCTATCTATTTATCTTCATTGTTATCTCCAAACTATTTTATGAAATAGTTGTTATATCCTCAAACAATATTCATATTTAAATTAGAACTAGAACTCCCAAAAATATCAAGTCGCATCTTCCATCAATTATATTTGGCATGTACTAGGGTATTTTAAATCACATAAGATCTCATAACAATATATCAAGTTCCATGGATTTTGAATCCATCAAGTAGTTCTCTCATTTAAGAATTCATTCATAATCATGCCAAAACTTTATGATTAAATTATCATCATAGATCGAACATTCTCATATAGATTAGCATTAGAACCTTCTAGTATCCATACTTTTATCAAGTTTTTGTTAGGATTACTAACATGTTCATGCTCAATGTCAAAATTCTCTTATCCGTACAATAGTTCATTCACTGTATTCATGTTTGGATCCTTTTCTATTATCCTCATTAAGTTTTCCTTGATTGATGATTTACTTTCTAATCTCCTCGACCAAAAGTTATTTATAACTATGGCATCTCAATCCAATAAAGTTAATCCTTATGGAATTTACTTCTCCTTATCTGCTTCAGTTGGTCTTTTTACTTGATACATGTTTATAAGAAATACATTTTGATCTAAAGGCAATTAAACAACAAATGTTAGATACTCCCATATTGTATAATACCAATTTTTATTTTTATTTTTTTTCCATTCCTTCTAATATCATAAGACATCATTTGAACTTATTCACTAAGTCTCTTCTATATCCATGCTTCAATTCTCCACCCATCTGCTGATCATTCTTGTCATTAAATAATTATTCTTATAAAATAGTAGTTACATCTTCTAAGCATTATACACCTCCAAGTCATAACTAGAATTCTCAAGAATCATTAAATAGGTATTTACTTATCATTGATGACTAGCTTCCATTATCTTTGTGTATATAAGTACTAACTCATTCTCACCTCATAGATCAACAAATTCATCTATATCAAAGTTTTATTCTGTCATATTTTCATTGAGTTTCATAATACTATTTATATATTTTTTGAATATACTCACTACATGTATGGACCAATGCTATAATTTTGTTACTTCTGATTTCTCTTTCATTATCATCATAATATTATAGTGTAGTATTTATGATAATTTTCAAAGATTTATGCAAATCGTCTAAGTTAAAACTTGAATTCTCAGCAGGTTGCCCATGTGAATAGATCTATTATCTGACAAAGGTTTTATTTAAACATACAAAATTTATACTCTAACAATATTATTCCTAGCTCCAAGAACTATACTAATTTCATAAGAGTACTCCTCTTATTCGCACAAAAACAATAAATCTAGTGTCTTCTTAGAACTTGCTAACCCTCATGGGTTGCATTTGTTTCCACATTTATCAATATTACTTATATGAGTTATCTCTGTAACTCATACCTTATCAACTGACATTCACTGATTAACTTTATATGACTTTTAGATATGTTGAACTGACTGTAAAAGGATTGAGTGGGCTTTGATCCCAACTGCCATGTCCCAGGTTTTTATAACACTTTTATACAAAATCTTTTACAAATGTAGGGCCCTAATTTTGAAAACTATTAAGAAAACAAATAGCAAAAACATTTTTCATGAGAAGACTTTTTAAAATCTGGTGTCATTTTTCTTTTATAAAAACAAGGATTTTCAATTAAATGAGTACTATATTTCTACCAAAAATTCAAAAGAGTTTCCTTTGTATTTTGGACTTTGTATATTTTTTTGCATGTGATGTATGTTCCCTGATAAACACAATAGAATAAAACAAAATAATTATAGAGACTCCATCTCCATCCCATCACATTTACATATATAACTATTTATGTTTTAAAAATCAAAGTTAAATCAAACAGAAGGAACATTTATAACTTAAAATGTATCTTGCTAGGATCAATCTAGTCATAGCCACACAACCAAGGTTTAATATTACATTTTACCTGTTCAATAAACAAAATCATAATAATTAACTCAATTATCTTAACTGTAAGGTAAACCCAACAAGGTTGTACACCTATTCGACATTACCTTTACTAATGTCTCTTGCAATTTCTAGAACGATCTTTTGCTCTTTTTTCCTATTTTATTTCTTTAGACCTAAGACATTGTACAGAACTTGCGCTTGTGTAGATAGTTTCACATCTAGTATGCCACATTTTGAAATCCAAGTCTAAACAATATTTTTGAGTAATTTCATCTTATGAACTTGAAGTTCCCAAGTCCGAATGCCGATCTCAAGCCCGAATAAAAAAGGAGTGGTCTTGTGTCAGGTGTCAACCGACAAGAAAGAAGTCGAAGATTGATTTTGTTATTTTTTTTCTACTTGCAAATGAATATGATATATTAATTTATAAGTAAGAAGGAAAAGTAATGAAAACCATATCCAACTTCTTTATGGCAACCCTAACATGACATGAATCAAATACCCAAAACAAGGGAATAGAAACATAAAATCATCAAAATGCATTGATTCATGCATTCTTCGTAATTTTTGTATACTAAACATCATCAATGACTTAGGTCTTCCAAAACATTGCTATAAGTTGGATAATCTGATGAATGGTAGCCGTTTCCTGACTGTCCGTTTGGAGGCCCTTTTTGTAGGCCTAGAATAGCTTTTAGATGGTCTTGATCATTAAAACAATGGACCTTTGTCGTAATTTAATACTCTAATATTTTCCAAGTGAAAATATGGGCATCAACCGTATAACTGCTATCATCTTTTTCTATTGACGTGTGATGCACCTCCTTCCACATCAAGGATAATGGGTGGAATGCTGGGCCTTAGGCTTTAGAGGGCATTTCCCTAGAAGTGGACTTTATTTGTTTTTCATAAAGGAGCTCACTTTGAATGATTGAATTTATTCATCTGGTTACTTTAGTTATGCATATTTTTTAAACAAAATATTACAAAGATTGCATATTTGCACGAACTTAGCACTCTAAAAGTCATGTTTTAAAGACTTGAACTTAGATTGTTGTTTATAACCGTTCATTATTTGTGATAAAAAGCTACATTTTTTCACTGATGCTATATTTATCCTACCCACTTTCAATTTAAAAAGCTAGATATCCAGGGTTAGAGAGTTCAGATAAGTAGGTTCGATTTTTTCAAAAGTAGTCCTCTTCGCAGAAGAACAAGGGGGCTTCTAAGGAAGTGATTTAGAGAGCACTCGTCATATTGTATAACAGGGCCAAAGTTTTCGAATAATCCAAGCCGTCCAACACGCAGGGCCTATGCGCCGAAATTGGAAGATCGTCCAGACAATTGCTCAAGGGATCACATGATAAGTTATCGTGCGGCGCCTCTTTTGAATGGAGGCCCCCATTTCAAACAACTCAACTTCTTTTATATATCACTTCATGCAACTCAAAATCGCCATTTCCAGTACTTACATAGAAGACGCCTTCAGCTCATTTCAAGAAGACAAGCCCGCCCCACTGAAGGAACATGTTTCTGCTCCCCCAAACCATGAACAACAATCAGGTAGAAGATGATCATGTTGAAAGACTTGTTTGAGGATCTTCTCACTTCTTCTTGGTAATGACTTGTTTACGAATGGTTATCTTTTGCATGAACAGCAGAGGCAATTCTAAGGGAGGAAATCGCTCATTTCCAGTACTTACAGAGAAGAAGCCTACAACCCATTTCAAGAAGAATAGGCAGCTTCGCTGTGAAGGAAAAAGTTTCTGCACCCAAAACAGGAACAATCAGGTAGAAGATGAGATATTGATAGATTTGTTCAGTTTCTTGATTATGATTATGATCAGTTTCTCAGAAAATCGTATTCTTCATCGGAAGTCTTGTTTATGAATAGTTTTCTTTCTTTTGCATGAATGGCAGACGCAATTCTAAGGGAAGAAGTATACATTTCTGCTACTTACAGAGAAGAAGCCTTCAACCCATTTCGAGAAGACAAGTCTTCACTGAGAAGAAAAAGTTTCCTACGTCCAAACATGAAAGACCGTCAGGTGTAGAAGATGAGATATTGAAATACTTGTTTATGAGGATCTTTTCAACTTTTCTTGATCATGATTATGATCAGTTTCTAAGAAAATCATGCATGTTCTTAGTCGAAAGCGTTCTCTCCAAACTTTGTTGTATTATAACTATGATGCTGTTTCACATTTCTTGATTACGATTATGATTAGTCTCTAAGGAAATATGAATTCACATAACCCCGTAAGATAATCTATGGAAACCCAACATGAGTTTGATCATGTCTGCAAGCCTCTCTTCTTCTTTATGCATACGGGTCTCAGTTAATTGTAGGCTAGAGGATCTTTTCACTTTTTCTTGATTACGATTATGATCAGTTTCTACGGAAATTAGGTTCCTAATTGAAAAAGTTCTCTCCACGCTTTGTTGCTTGTAATTGTGATGATCTTTCACATTTCTTGATTATGATCAGTTTCTATGAAAATCAAGATCTGGAAAAGTGCTCCATATTTTGCTGCTTATAATTGTAAAGATCTTCACCTTTCTTGATTATGATGACCAGTTTCTAAAGGAAATATGAATTAACATAACCTAGTAATATAATCTATGAAAACCCAGTATAAGTCTGATAATGTCTGCAAGCCTTTTCATCTTCTTCATGTATATGATCCTCAGTTAATTGTAGGCGATTGACTTGGTGCACTGTATTATAATATGGAGGATTAATACTAAGAATGTGGTGAGGAACAACAGACTCAAAACCAACCTCCACCAAGTGCAGCCCATCTCAATGCATTTAAGATGCAAAAAGAAAGACATCCTCAGACGTTCGCCAAGAGGGTGATATGTCTGAAACAACAATAACAAGACCAAAATATCAATCCACGAAACCATCCATGTTATCACCAGTAAAACCAACCAAATTGAGAAGAGAAACATACCGCACAACCATCATCCTGGATCAAAGTCATTACGTTACTGACTGTGAAGCACGTTGGAAGTCTACTGTTAACAGACTCATTATGTTGCTAATTATGGAGATTCAGCAAAGTAGGTTAGAAATTATATATTTCTAGTTATGGGCAGATTTACCAGATTAAACATGTAATGTATGAAATTAAACACTCCAATTTGAAAAGAATATATAAACAGCAGCCACAGTGCACACAGCTCCCACATATGCAGGGTCCAAAGAAGGTTCTGATTACAGGAGCTGATTACAAGTATCTGTCGCATGCAGCCTTATCATGTATTTTTGTAAGAGGCTGCTTCCATGCCTTAGAAACTGTGACCTTAAGGTCACATGATGGCAACTTTACCATCACACCAAAGCTCACCTTGAAAAGAATATATCAAATTCTAAAATATTATCTATAGATCTAATAGAAATGTATAGCAAAAATTTAAATTCATATCCTTGTAATTTTTCGCCACCTTTTTCTGAATTTTTTCCAAATGTTTACCTAATTTTTTGAAAATTTGCCTTGCCTTGAACTTTGTAATTATGTGTACATGTATATCTTATGTATGTGTTCTCATTTCATCTGCAGAACAACCGTGACAGACCATCTGCTTCTAGGATGGTAAACGTCCTCTTTCAGAGCTTCTGATTTTAAAACCTACTTAGCTCCGTTATTATTAAAGCCCTTTAGGACTAATTGCGCACCCTCATCTATGTTTGGTGGTATAAGTTCAAATGGGGCAAATCTGAAACCTTTTTAGATGATCTAAATTGTCCATCTGAACAAAATCGATGTACAGGAACCAGGTCTTAAAAGGCACTTCCTTTGGAAGATTTTGCTATTGATTTTTCTGAGCTGTTTCAGTTCCTTTTAGAACTCAAATTAGCAGATAAGATCATTCAAAGTAATCTTGCAAAAAATGCAAGATAAGCTGTTTACGATAGATTTTTGTAGTCTAATCCTTTCTCGAATTCTGCATAAGCGAAAGCTTTGTGCACTGGGCTGCCCATTTTTTATCATCCAAAGTAAGTGATTTTGGGACGGGGTTCATCTTTAACAAGTTAATAGATATGAAAGGTTTAGATTATGGTGGGCCCCTCGGAAAAAACGGTCATTTTGCTCCTCCGGGAGACAAATGCTAAGACCATTCCACTTTCCTTCGATCAAACAGGGGAGGTGATCTTGTTTTCACGTCTGGGTAATCTCCAAACTTTCCAAATTTCTTTCTGTTCTAAATATTGAACTTGTTTTCTCATCAGGTTATCCCCAAATTTCCAACTTTCTCTGATGTTCAGAAGTCTCTGATCTCCAAACATTCCAATTTTTCCTGCGTTCTGAAGTTTTGAACTAGTTTTTTCATTTGGGTATCCCCAAAATTTCCAACTTTCTCGCCGTTCTGAAGCTTTGAGCTTGTCTTGTCACGTGGGTATCTCCAAAAGTTTCGAATTTTTTTATGTGTTTTGACGGTTTGAACAGGTATTTGCAAAAATTTCAACTTTATTTTTCTCTATTCTGAAGTTATCTCATATTAAATCGAGCTTTCTGATGAATGATCTTACATGTTTGTGGAAAGCAGTGGGTATCTCCAAATCTAACTTTCTGTGTTGTAAAGTTCTGAACTTGTTTCGTCATCTGGGTCTCTCTACCAAAAAATTTCAAAATCTCTCTATTCTGAAATGATCTCCAATTAAATCGGGTTTTCTGATGAATGACGTTACATCTTTGTACAAAGTAGTGGGTATTCCAACTTTCTCTGTGTTTTGAAGTACTGTACTTGTTTTGTTATCTGGGTATCTCCAACAGTTTCATCATTCTTCAATTCTGAAGTTATTTATAATTAGATCCAGTTCCCTGATGAATTGCATTACTAATTCGTAGAAAGTAGAGGAAACAGTTCTGACTATATATAAGCTACTCTTTTAGGCCTTTACACCGTTATTCTGACTTTATTGATTTGATCTCTCTTGTCAGGGATGCCCGTATCTTTACTAGAAACCGTCTAACTAGACTAGCAGCTTCTATTTACTTTTCCATCTTAGAACTCCCTTTTCAAGTTCAATACTGATACAACTAATTTCCAGTCATGTAACCTCTTTGAGAATCCTTTGATGGTCTATTTTGAAGTTACCAGTCAGCTTCAGTTTCTCTTCTATGCTCCAGTATTTTGTTAGAGGATTGTTTTGGGTATGACAGACTGCCTCCATTTGGTCCTCTATATTTGCAGAGGTCTGCTAAATCAACTGTGAGTCATGGATTCTGTTTAGCTGCTTTGTTGAGTGTGTCTTAGATTGCTGGTTATTATTTTCTTTGTGTTTGTGCTGTTCAGTAGCCTTTTGTGGCTGTCTGGTTGTTAATTTGAACTACTTTGTTTTGAATATATAGTCTGATTTTGAATTTCCCTGGCAGCCAGTGTGCGAAAACTTTAAGAAAGGTAAGTGTATAGATGGAAAGTGTTACTTCCAGCATATTCGACGTTGTGCCAACACACCACCTTGGAGGCAGCAACCGCCTACCGCTCGAGCAGTGGCCATTCCACCACCAATCCAAAACCTAGATGGATGGTCTCGTGCATCTACCCCCCCTTCTTCACGAGTGATCCAAGCTCGTCCTTGTTCTGCTACTAGTACCTCATGTGTCCAGCCTCCAGAGACACATATCCAGGTTAGAAATTTTTCAGTAATCTCAATATTTTAAACTATAGTAACCAAGATCAAAATAAATTTGCTTGAAAATATATTGACTGATGTGTACAAATGTATTGATTGAAATGAGATTGAGCATTTTATAAGAAAATGATGAATGCATGAAGTTTATGATAGCTCAATGGAAAAAGCCAAAAGTATTCTTGAACCACATAAGAAGATAGTTGCATGCCCGCTACTTTCTTAGGCCTTGACTCTGTCATCCTGACCTTACTGTTTTGATTTCCATAGTCAACTATCTTATTATCTTTACTAGAAGCTGGCTAATAGCTTAGAAGCTTCTATATTTATTACCATTTTATAACTCTCTTTAAGTTCAATACTAATACGATTAGTCATTTCTTTTTCTATACTCTGATTCAAGTGTTTTGGCTGAGGATTGTGGATTGTCTTTTACTATAGGGTGACCTTGTGTTTTCTGATGGCTGCAAGGGGGGGCATGCTCATTTGAGTAACTATAACAGACTGCTTTTGTTTGGTTCTTCTAAGTGTTTTGTTCTGACGAATTTTGCTTTTGATACAGGAAGGATCACATGCGAGGGATACAGTCCCCACTGTTAATGTGCCAGCAGCTCCCATTACTGAAGCTGCACCAATTCGAGCATTACCAGCTGCTCCACTGGGAGGTTGGAAGGAGCTGTTTTTGCAACCTGGTCGTGGCAACCTTGGACTGGCAGCTTCTCCAACAGCAACAGTGCTGGAAACTGCAGAGCATGGAGCAGAGAGCAATCATCAGCTATGTGAGGAGGTGAGGCAACTGAAGTTTATCAAATTAAGTTCTAACTAGTAAATATGTGTTTACTTTTCTTTGAGTAGTGGTTTTTTATTGATGTGTTAATGCAGAAGAAGTTTTAATAGTATATTCAAGGAAAAACCGGTCTGAGTTAGACTGCTAAAACATTTTCTCTCCCCTTTCTTTCCAAACCCCACCCACCCACCACGCACATTAACTCTCTCTCTCTCTCTCTGTGACTAATTTATTCTATTTTCACAGCCCTGTGACATTACTCCTGCAGTGCCGGTTGCCCCAGTGGCACCGGTGCCACCTGCAGTTCTGGGAGGATGGAAAGACCTGTTTATGCCAAAACGTCAAGAAAACCCTGAAAAGGTTCCTTCACCACCAGCAGCGTCTCATGAGACACCTATAATTCCAATACATGATGGGGTAAGGCCCACTCAATTTAGAGGTCACTTTGCTGTGTACTTTAGGCCCTTGTGGTCCGCCCCTTCCTCGGACCCTGCATAGGCGGGAGCTTCGTGCACGGGGGCTCCCCTTTTTTTGAAGACTATATCTATCTGTCCCCTAGACTGTATATATACTGTCTTTATTGCCTAACCCCTGAGTTAGAGACTATCTATTGTTCCTCTATACTGTATGTATCATGACAATGTAAGGCCCACTCCATTTGGGTCTTGCAAGTGTTTTTTTTTCTTTTTCTTTCTTTCTTCCTGATGAATTTTGCTTTTGATACAGGAAGGATCACATGCGAGGGATACAGTCCCCTCTGTTAATGTGCCAGCAGCTCCTGTTGGCGAAGCTGCACTGGTTCTAACATTACCAGCTGCTCCATTGGGAGGTTGGACGGAGCTGTTTTTGCAACCTGGTTGTGGCAATCTTGGACTGGCAAATTCTCCAACAGCATCAGTGCTGGAAACAGCAGAGCATGGAGCAGAGGGCTATAATCAGCTATGTGAGGAGGTGAGGCAAGTGAAGTTTATCAAATTAAGTTCTAACTAGTAAATGTGTGTTTACTTTTCTTTGAATTTTGGTTTTTTATGGATGCGTCAATTCACAAGAAGTTTTAATAGTATATTCAAGGAAAAACGGGTCTGCGTTAGACTGCTAAAACATCTTCTCTCCCCTTTTTTTCCACTCCCCCATCCTCCCCCACGACCCCCTTCCACACACACACACTAACACCCTCTCTCTCTTTCTCTGTGACTCATTGTCATCATCATCAAGATCTTATCCCAATTAGGGGTCGGCCACATGAATCTTATTCCTCCATTCCTCTCTATTAAGTACCATGGCTTCTTTTAGTCCCAAAGTTTTTAAATCTTTCCTCACCACTTTTATCCATGTTCTTTTGGGCCTTCCCCTTGCCCTTTTAAAACCTTCTACTTGTATTGCCTCACTCCTTTTAACCGGTGTTGTTTTTGGTCTCTTTTGAACATGTCCAAACCATCTAAGTCTAATCTCCCTCATCTTGTTATCTATTGGTACTACTCCTAAATTTCTTCTAATATTTTTATTCCTAATTCTGTCCTTTCTTGTTTTATCACTCATCCATCTCAACATCCTCATTTCTGCAACGCTCATCTTATGAGCATGATGTTCCTTAACTGCCCAACACTCTGATCCATAAAGCATGGCCGACCTTATGACCATCCTATACAATTTTCCTTTTAGTTTGAGTGGCACCAACCGATCACACAAAACTCCAAATGTATATCTCCGTTTGTTCCAACCCGCTTGGATTCTTTGGGTTACTTTGCTCTCAATCTCTTCACTCTCATGAATCATTGATCCTAAGTACCTAAAGTGGTCTTTTACAGGGACTTCTTGGTTATCAATCTTGATTGGTGTTCCACTCCTACTTATCCTCCTTGTTAAAATTGCATTCTATATATTATGTCTTAGTTCGGCTAATTTTAAATTCTTTAAATTCTAATACTTCCTTCCATAACTTTAACTTTATATTTACACCATCCTTTGTCTCATCAAGTAAGACTATATCATCTACAAATAGCATGCACCAGGTAATCTCCTTGTGTAGATGTTTTGTTAACTCATCCATAACCAACGTGAAAAGGTATGGACTCAATGTTGATCCTTGGTGCAATCCTACAGTGACAGGAAAATCATCAGTCTCACTACTAGTGGTCTTAACATTTTGTTACCGCTCCCTCTTACATGTCTTTAATTATGTCTATATACCCCTGCAAAAGGCCTTTCTCACCCACTACCCTTCATATTAACTCTCTAAGGACTCTATCATAAGCTTTTTCTAAGTCGATAAAGACCATGTGAAGGTCTTTTCTCCTCTCCCTATATTTCTCTACCAATTATCTTAGTAAAAAAATAGCTTCCATGGTAGACTTCCCAGGCATGAAACCAAACTGATTCTCCAATACACTTGTTTCATGTTGTAGCCTCTTCTCAATCACTCTTTCAAAAAGTTTCATGGTGTGGCTCATAAGTTTGATCCCTCGATAATTAGTGCAGCTCTGTATGTCTCCTTTATACTTATAAATTGGTACAATAGAGCTTTTCCTCCACTCATCAGGCATTTTCTTTGATTTTATAATCTTGTTAAACAACTTGGTCAACCAAACTACCCCAATATCTCCCACATGCTTCCAAACCTCTATTGGTATACCATTGGGCCCCATGGCCTTTCTTGATTTCATCTTTTTCAAGGCCTCTTTTACTTCAGGTATTCTAATCTTACATTTATATCTATAATATCCAATGTTATTTAGATTTATAGATTTTCAATCCTTATATTTTCAAAGCCATTATCATTTAACAATTTTTTAAAGTATGTTTCCCACCTTTGTTTGATCTCAGCATATTTGACTAATAACCTTTGATCATTATTTCTAATGCACCTAACATGATCTAAGTCCTTACCCTTCTATTCTCTTATGCAAGTTTAAACACATCTTTCTCACCTTCTCTTATTCTTAGTCTATTATAAAGCTCATAATATGCCTTAAGTTTAGCCTCATTTACTATTATCTTAGCAACCTTTTTAGCATTCTTATATTGTTCATAGTTTTTATTATTTCTGGTCTTTTGCCTTTAAATACTCTTAAGACATCTTTTGCCACTTTTTTAATGGACTCAATAATATTAATCCAAATGGTATTTACTTATGTTTCATAGTTCTAATTTCCTTCTACCATCAACTTTTATGTGAATAAAGTTATTTTCTCTCCTTTTAAATTCCACCACTTAGTTTTTGGATACTTATTAAGTTTATTTCCTTTCTTCCATCTTTTGATATGGATATCCATAACCATTAACCTATGTTGTGAGGTTAAACTCTCATCGGATATCACCTTACAATCCTTACACATTGATCGTTCATCATTCCTAAGTAGAAAAAAGTCTATTTGGCTTTTATGAAGTCCACTTTTCAAGGTTATTAAGTGTTCATCCCTCTTCTTAAAGAGTGTAATTGAAATGACCAGGTTATATGACAAAGCAAAATCGATAATAGTTTCCCTCTTCTCATTTCGTTCACCTATACCATACCCTCCGTGTATTCTATCATATCTTTCATTTTCTTTTCCAACATGGCCATTTAAGTGTGCTCCTATAAATATCCCCTCGGTGTTGGGAATTTTTTGTATAATTCTCTCCATATCTTCCCAAAACTATTTTTTGATTATATCTTCTAACTCTACTTATGGTACGTATACACTTATAACATTTATAATCTGTTCTCCTAAAATAAGTTTTATTATTATAATTCTATTACTGATTCTTTTAACGTCCACAACTTTATCCTTTAATTCCTTATCCACTATAATTCCTATGCTATTTCTGTTATTATCCTTTCCTACGTACCATAATTTATACCCATCGATTTCTCTAGCTTTAGCCCTCCACTTAGTTTCTTAGATACAAGCGATGTTGACTCTCTACGTTTTATCGTGTCTACTAACTCCAGACTCTTACCTATCAATGTCCCTGTATTCCGTAAAGCGATACGAATCTTATACTCTAGAGATATTCTATTTACTAGTGCCCTTCTAAACCTCCATGGCATGAACTCATGACCACTTTTCACTGCACCTAGGTTCTGATGCAGCGGTTGTTTCTGAGGGGACACTCTAGCAACCTTTGCCCAATTTTCACTACGCTTGGGATTCGATGTAGCGCGTCACTTCTGGGAGAACGCCCTAGCAACCCTTGCTTATTTTTTACCACACCTGGGATCTGATGTAGTGTGGCGCATATGGGGAATGCCCTAGCTTGAGGGAATGTTCGTTTTCGATTCATGTCATGTTAGGGTTGCCATGCTTTTAAGAAGTTAGAGATGATTTTCATTTCTTCTTTACAATCTAATATACAAATGCATATTCATTTCTTCCTTTCTTTCTATGTGACTAATTTATTTTATTTTCACAGCCCTTTGACATTGATCCTGCAGCTCTAGGATGGTGGAATGACCTGTTTATGCCAGAACCTCAAGAAAACCCTGAAGAGGTTCCTTCACCAGCAGCAGAGTCTCATGAGACACCTATAATCCCACTGCTACATGACGCGGTAAGGCCCACTCAATTTAGAGGTCACTTTAAAGGTTATATCTAGCACTCCCCTAGCCTGCATACATACTGTCTTTATTCCCCAACCGCTAAGTAAAGACTATATCTATCATTCCTCTATACTGTATCTATCATGACAAGGTAAGGCTCACTCCATTTGGGTCTTGCAAGTGTTTTTTCTGACTAATTTTACCTTTGATACAGGGAGGATCACATGTGAGGGATGCAGTACCCACTGTTAATGTGCCAGTAGCTCCCGTTGCTGAAGCTGCACCGATTCGAGCATTACCAGCTGCTCCACTGGGAGATTGGGAGGAGCTGTTTTTGCAACCTGGTCATTGCAATCTTGGAGTGGCGGCTTCTCCAACGGCATCATTGCTGGTAACAGCAGAGCGTGGAGCAGAGGACTATTGTCTGCTATGTGAGGAGGTGAAGCAACTGAAGTTTATCAAAGTAAGTTTTAACTAGTAAATGTGTGCTTACTTTTCTTTGAATAGTGGTTTTTTATTGATATGCCAATGCGCAAGAAGTTTTAATAGTATATTCAAGGAAAATCCTGTCTGAATTAGACTGCTTAAACATCTTCTCTCCTCTTTCTTTCCACTCCCCCATCTGCACCCGCACACACTAATACCCTCTCTCTCTGTGACTAATTTATTTTATTTTCACAGCCCCGTGGCTTTGCTCCTGCAGCGCCAGTTGCCCCGGTGGCACAGGTGCCACCTGCAGCTCTGGGAGGGTGGAATGACCTGTTTATGCCAAAACGTCAAGAAGTGGTTCCTTCACCAGCAGCAGCGTCTCATAAGACACCTATAATCCCAGTGCTACATGTCGGGGTAAGGCCCACTCAATTTTAGAGGTCACTTTAAAGATTATACCTATCGGTCCAGTGTTTGATTATATCTATCCTAACCCTAGACTGTACATATACTTTCTTTATTCCCCAACGCCCAAGTTAAAGACTATATCTGTCGTTCCTCTATGCTGTATATATCATGACAAGGTAAGGCTCACTTCATTTGCTATTGACACAGGGAGGGTCGCATGTGAGGGAAACAACAGAGCGTGGAGCAGAGGGCTGTCATCAGCTAAGTGAGGAGGTGAGGCAACTGAACTTTAACAAAATAAGTTCTAACCAGCAAACGTGAGTGTTTACTTTTCTTTGAATAGTGGTTTTTTTTATTAATTAGTGTCAATGCAGAAGAGGTTTGAACAGTATATTCAAGAAAAACCGGTCTGAGTTAGACTGCTGAAACACCCCGTGTTAAAGGTGAACAGAGATCAGTTTATTTCAAATTGATTGTCTGTGAACTAGCCATGTTTCTCTTTCAACTCGGGCTTTAGCCTGTTTGTCCACTAGGGAAATGGCTGAGCAATTTGCCTACTGAATATACACGTGCATGAGAAATCCAATCCAAGGTTTGAATGAAATGATCTTCAAATAGCCATGGCATCCCTTACTGGTTTATCGTCCACCCTGTAACATTAGTTGAGTCTTCTCCTATGAACAGGTGCCTAAGTTTGACCTCGTTCAAGTCTTGATGACACCCTGAAAAAGGACCTTAACTTCTGCATGATTGGAATTGAATTGCTCTGGAGGACATAAAATGTCACCACTGAATTGGCCTGAGAATCTGAAGGATGTCCACCCACCCCTGATGGCTCTGGGTTGTGAAAACAGGATGCGATTTGCATCCTTGGGGTGATGGTGTCCATCAAGTAACCATTTCCTTTTAATTTCTCCAGAGTTGCTGTAATATATTTTCTTAACCACTAAATAGAGTATCAAGTTGTAGCTTCTAGTCAAGTTCCAAGTGTTTTTTGTGACTAATTTTTTCTTTTGATACAGGCTGCGGCAAGAGTAAAATTTCCGTTTCTGCACCAGCCGGCCAACCCTAACAAGATTTTGTTTGAGCAAGAGGTTGGTACGTCAGTCGCAACACGGACCGGCATGAAGTATGAGGAGCTCGTTGCGCTTGGAATGGCCGGACCTACCACTGAAGAATATGTCAACAAAGCCTTGTACGGTCCAAGCGACCAAAAGAGGTTCCCGGTGTTTAGGAAAAATTGCCCAGAATAGCAACCGTTCCCGTATGATGTTTAAGTCCTTTGTACGAAAGTGGCAGATTAATAGAAAGTGATTTCCTGAGAAGTACATTTTCGCGAGTATTTTTGCTTCCTCAGAAGGGGAGCCTTAGCGCAACAGTAAAAGTTATAGTTATGTGACCTTGAGGTCACGGGTTCAAGACGTAGAATCAGTCTCTTGCAAAAATGCAAGGTAAGGCTGCCTAATTTAGGCCATTGTGGCCTGCCCCTTCTCCAGACCCTGCATAGGCGGGAGCTTAGTGCACTGGGGCTGCCCTTATTTTGGCTTCCTCACTAACCTAACATAAGGAACTGAGTAAAATTCTACCTGCCCAACTAAGAGTAGAAAGAGCAAGGAGTAAATGTTTCTTGAAGATACTCTTCCAGCATGAGATGAGCGAATAGGCGTTGTTGCATTTCTCATGCCCATTCATCCTCTCTCTCTCTCTCTCTCTCTCTCTCTCTCTCTCTCTCTCTCTCTCTCTCTCTCTCTCTCTCTTCATATTAACGCATTTAGCACATGTACTGAGGATCTCCCAATCATCACATCAAAATTTGATGGGCACATGCTCCAGCATCTTGGTGTTCTTACGTTGTATCTCCAATGACCGGATGCTACTTGATGAAAATCAGTAGCTTTTCGGCCAAATGTACTTGAATGATTTCCTAGCATGAAACAAAGAAAGTTTATAAGAAACTCCTGGGCATGTCAAAGGGTTAGGTCAGTTTAGGACCAGGATTTTTGGTGTTAGGGTTGAACTAAGGTCAAAAAGTATGGCATTAGTTCCTATTAGGGACCACAAGGGCCTAAGACTATTGCGAAAAAAAAACCATTAGGGCTAAAGTTAGAATCAGTCAAAATCTTAGCCAGCCCAACTCGCTCTATACACTACTTGGTTGCTCTTTTGCATGCATATAGATGTATAAGGTAAACCCTTTTCTTTGAAACATTAACATGTCAAGTTTGTTTTAATTGGCTTACAATGACAGATCTGTGATCTTGCTGTAATGTGAAAATTCAACTTATAATTATGTTCCTTAAAACTCCAAAATCATTTCGGCTACAGAAATCATGAGCGTCGGATGTTGCTTTCCTTTTTACCATATTTTTTTGGGAGGTATACTAATACTATAACAAAAAGTATTTCAATTCTTCCAGTACCCGTCAATTAAATGCATGGACCCCATGTGGTACAGGAACTATGAGATCACCCCAAGGATGCCTTGGGCATCCAGGGGTCACAGACCGCTCTCCAGTTGGGCAGTTGGAGAAGGGCAATCACTTCGCAAATGAATGTAGGACGGATATTTAAATACTCGCTCAAGTTTGATGAGAGATATCAGTAAGAGGCTTCGAGAAAACTAGTGTTTCTTGAAGAAAATTTCAATTATAAGATGTAACAACTATAGTAAGCTAAAATCAATGACATTTCAATTGGATCAAAACTTGCAAATGAATAATTAAGGGAATTTAAGTTTATCTGTCACTCCAGTCCCAACTCATTGTCGGAGCAAATTTTGCTAAAAACTGGCAATCTTCTTGGAGGCGTTTTGGGACCACATAGGACATTATTGACAAATGCTCCGGCTGCATCCGAGACGGCAAACTCATCCACATTGAAATTTTCAGGCTTCCATGCAAATATTATATCCCACATCTTTCTCCAGCTTTTAGGCAGTGGAGGTAAACCCATTGTATTTGCCGCCGGCAATGGTTTCGCTGCTGGGGCTGATGCCGGAGGCGTTAAGGGATCATGAACGAACAAACATCGCTCTCCATAAGCACATCTGCCCGTCGTTTTGAAATATACGCAGATCTAGGGGGACAATTTCCCGATGAAGCCAAAAATAGTTTAGAGATTTCTACTTGCAATATAAGAAGAAAAAAAATTGAAATTTCTATTTACCCTGGTTATGTAGACGATAATCATCCAAATGGTTTAAGTGTGTATGTTAAACTAATGCAACAACTAAATCCAAGCAGTGATTTAAAGGTGTAAGCAGGGCGCTTCTGCAGATACACAGTTTAGCATTCCTCTTGTGTGTTGTCAAAACAAGTGAAAGAGAATAATCAATCCATTAATTAAGTTCATTGAAGAACCCTATTATATGGCAATCAACGGCCTAGATAACTGCTTGGCAGGACATAATCATATCAAAGAATCATGAAGGACAATAGCTACAACTACACCAAAGCTCAGAAAGTAAGTATAGACATTAAGCTAGAACTTTCTATGTTAAACATGGCAAAATAACTTAATTAAGCTATCTAATCTTAGACAAAAAAACTGCACTTATTGGGCCTTAAATTGGATCAAAAGCTAGCATAATTTAATTATAATCATGCTGAAAATAAATAATATGATCATGATTATGGCGAGAGTACATGGACTATTTTCTATCTAATCTTAGATTACAATAACTGCACTTGTTGGGTCTTAAAATTGGATTACAAGCTAGCAAAATGTTATTAACATAATATGATCTTAATTGAGTCCATAATTCTTTATAAATCACTAAAAAAGTAACTAATCCTCCTTATCTGAGCAAATTTCCATAAAGACTGGCAATCGCCTTCTGGATCCCGGACGGCATTGAAGATCTCAAATTTGCAGGCGGTGTCGATACACGTCTAGTATCTGCCGCTGGTTTTAGTGCCGATACCGGTGCCGGTGACCGCGGTGGCGGAGATGCTAACTGGTTTTAGTGTCACAATAGTTTCCATGAATTAATCACCACCGTACCATGGGATCATCTCATCCATCTGATTAATATACTAACTTGTATGGTTTGCCATGACCATCATCCATGAAATTTACTTGTATTAAAACTGTACGTGTAGACATGTACGGTGATCCAGACCACTCATTCACCTGCAAGCATCTGAATTGGATAAATCTAGAACGAATATTTCGCAGAGGAGATCATCGAAGTGACGGCTCTGAATGTTTAAAGGTAAAAATATATAGGCAATCTTAGAAGATCAAAGTTTGCATCATCATTGGAGAAGATTTCTTGGGTATATCATAGCGAATCTAGTTGTGGATGAAAGCTCAACGGTGTAGACTTTAGATCACCATTCCATTTTGGCTCTTAGCCATTTAATCCATGCCGTGAATTAAATGAGATTTGAATGAGGAAATCGATATTTACCTCAGATTTATCTCTTGCCTGCGTCTCCTTTTTCCCATGAGCTAATGATACAAAATACAGATGGACCTCATCTTTCAATGATCCAAGCCGTTCATCTTCTTGGCCCTATCTTTGATGGACTGTCTACTAAAAATCTCTTCCATCACATGGTTCCAACCCTATGTTTTCATGTAGTAGTAACTTGTGAAAGAAAGGGTGTAACAAGATTTCAGTATCATACCGTCCACTTTACAGCCTTTAAAGAAAAAAGGGTATAAAGTTTCTGACCCTATGTTGTCATGTAGTATTTCCTTGTGAAAGAAAGGGTGTAACAAAATTTCTGTATCATACGATCCACTTTACAGCCTTAAAAAAAAGTCTAAAAAATGCAAGTGTTTAATTAGGTCGATCAAATGAAGAGCGTGGAGCACTTGGAGAGAGAGAGAGAGAGAGAGAGAGAGAGAGAGAGAGAGATGATAATGACCTGGCATTTAGTGGAAGAGAGCCTAGAAACGGACGATGGGGTTGTTTGATGGCCTGCCATGGCACCAGCGTTCTGTGTACAAAGAAAGATGGGTTCTATGCAATCACACTGGAACAAACTGTGAAGATCAGTATTACAAGAAAAAGCAGAGAAGAAAAAATTTAAGAGGGAACGTGGTTGGAGCCATAACCTTATATCTTCTAAGCGTGGAATGTTTTCTGAGCTGTTCAAAGTGTAGAAGGAGATTAGGACTCTTCTACTATTACATTATAAAGTCTAAAAGGGAGATTAGAGTTCTACTCGGTCCAAGCAAACGATTTTAAGAAACGTAAATAAAGGAGGAAGTTGTTGCGAAGATCAAGCTTCATGATACTCTTTCCTAAATAGAAATGCTTAGAAAATAAGGTCCAATGGGCAACTTTTCAAATCTCAATTAAATATATATACAAAATGTACAATACAACTATTTCTCTATCATCAAAAAATAGGTACTGATATATTTCTCATTTCTCCAAAGCTTCCTAGTTTGTTGAGATGGATAAGCAGTAAGATAAGAAAGAATATAATTAGGAATGAAAATATTAGATGAAAATTTAGGGGGACCACCAATAGGTAAGATGAAGAAGATTAGACTTAGATGGTTTAGACATGTCGAAAGGAGACTAAAAACGAAGGAGTAAGACAATGTAAGTAGAAGATTCTAAAAAGGCAAGGAAAAGCCCATAAGTGGATAGAAGTAGTGAGAAAATATTTAAAAACTTTAAAACTAAATAATAGAGGAATAAGATTAATGTGGATGACCCCTAATTAGGATAAGGTCTTTGATGATAATGATGAGAATCAAACTGGCTCTCCTATACTCTTATGCTATGGTCTCTTCTCAATCACTCTTTCAAAAAGTTTCATGTTATAACTTATAAGTTTGATCCCTCAATAATTAGTACAACTCTACATATCTCCTTTATTCCTATAAATTCCTATAATATAGCTTTTGCTCCATTCATCTGACATTTTCTTCGATTTTACAATCTTGTTATACAAATTTATCATCCAAAATTTTCAAAATTGATTTTCTACTATGAAACAAAAAAATAATAATCAAAATAGTACAAACAAGTTTCCCAAACATGTATATAGGAAGTATAAAAGTAGGGTTTATATATATATATATATATATATATATATATATATATATATATATATATATATATATATATTCAATTACTAGGACAAAAAAAGGTTACAAAGGTTACTACAGATGGGATGCTAATAACACGAGAAATGATAAACTAAAGCTCTTTAAATAAGCTTCAAAGTGGGCTTCCTTTAATCTCACCAGATGTCTTATTTAAGCACATATTTTGGTTAACTACCTTTGACCAATAAAATGCACTAACCACTTGTGTGGGTTAAATGGAACATGTGTCATCATGATAAGTAACCTCCTTTGAGGCCTAGTTAGAATTCTTTTTTTCTTGAATGATAGACACACACTATGCACAATCTCAAACCCTAGTGCCGAACAACACTATGCACAGTTAGTGCCAAACAACATGGTGCCTCTCTTCGCTATCCTTGGTCGGTGGTTCTAGATAACACTTTTCCTTATTGGGGAGATTTCAAGTACATTTAAGAATTAGGACAGTAGTTTCTAATTAGTTAGTCCACTTTTATTCCTATATTGGTGTTTGCTTACCAAGTTGTAAAATCTTACACAATCACAGTTTTACAAATCCTAACCATTATCTTTTGAACATCTTAATTAACCATGCTCGTGCATGGTCCTAGTAATTGTTGTTTTGGACGTGAAAATGGATATAAAATCTTGACCATTCAAAGGTATCGGATGCTGCGCGCATGAGATTTTGAGGGTGTTTTCCATCTAACTATAATCCCGCAAGATCGACAGTTCAGATCACAGAAAATCTGGGGCCTTCTCGTCCAATTTTAGCTGCCCATTCAACTTGTACGTTTAGTAGAGCTAGCCCCAGATCTTGCAGTCTCCTTTCATTCGCATTGACCACGTAAAGTTGGACTACTCGTAGAAAAATTCCAATTGGACGAGCAATTCGTTAAGAGTAAAATTGTTGGTGTTAAAATGGTTCAGAGTCACTTTTGATAATCTACCGCTCATCCTACGAACAAGTAGTGTGAACGAACTTCTCTCCCGTAACCTCCTTCTGTTGACACATCCAGACCTGTTTCGAGAACGACCCGTGGACGACGTGCAATATTTAACTCATTTTCGATTGGGCCACCTATGTAATATCAATCATCCAAATCCATCCATTGATGACCCAGATCGGTAAAAATCAATCATCGCGAATATTTCTGATCGTTCGATAAAAATATTTTGACATAAGGGTATTTTTCCTGACCGTTGCTCTTCAACCACCAAAGTAGGGCTACAGATCAAGGGTCTTGATCATGCTATCATGATCTCTGAAGTGGATAAATAGGCAATGGAGTTCCTTATATGGAGTTATTATGAGGTGGGGTGTCGTTATAAATAGATGGAAAATATTAACGGGCAAATGTATTGATAAGGCTAACCGTTTCAGTGATCCAAACCGTCTATTGTTTGGCTAACGCTCTGGATGAACCATGCGCGAAATTCAGAATCCAACGGTAACATTTACTTGACTAATCAAAGGCTTAGGATCATCTACGGTGAAGAATTTGTATGTGAGCTCTGGCTTACGACATGAATGGTTACGATGATTGAAGCAGTGGGCTCCATTTCTACACTTACCGCTAATATTTTCTGTCTATTTATAGTGACACCCCACCGGATAAGAACGTATTCTTCCTGTAAGGAAACCACCGGACAGAGTGTCCTGGTGTTACCTTTTGTATGTCATCTTCAAAACTGTCTACCAAATCAACGGCCAGGATCATAACATAATGTTATTGGCCCCAGATTAGACATTCTCGTTCAACCGTGTCCTTTTAGTCTATTGCTAACACGCTACTGTGTTGTTTCTCGGTAAATGTGGGACCCATATTTTGAATGATTTTTAACCGTTAATCTAACCTCTTGCTATAGATGATCATATACCAGAAGTAACATACTTTGCAGGATCCTGCCATTGATTATTTATTTGTTTATTAAATTTAAGCTGTTTTGAGTGTCACCAATTTACTAACGATTTTACTGGTGGAATAAACCAATCTGATTTTTTGGGTTAGGCTCATTTATGGCAAGATTGTCAAGATGAACGGATGAATTATCAAAACATGGGCCCCGCAACTGAAGAAGCTAGCGTAATATGCCAAATAAGGGTGTATCCGATGGGAATAAAGGGGCTTATTTACAAATGGCATCTGAATATAGTTGGAATGAAACTGCCGTTGCCACGTCAGATTTTTTCGGTGGGACCCACGTGACCGCAACCATATGTTGGTTTCGCGGGCTTTCAAAACAGAAGGACCCTTTTCATTCGCTGTTCTCTTTCAAACAGAGTTTCTTCCTGGGCAACCTCTCTCTCTCTCTCTCTCTCTCTCTGCTGAGCGCGGCGATTTCGTGGAAGAGGAAGACAGGGAGAAAATCTTCGGATCTGCAATCGGATGAACGGAGGTTAATCGAGGTAGAAAAGGAATCTTCGATCAATCTGGACATTTTCTTAGCTGGAACATGTAATCATTTGAATTCTTTGTTATGAATTTCGTTTTTTCTGAAAAAATCTGAATCTAGTTTGATTGTTCCGAAGATCTTTCTCCTATTTCTGGTGAAATGATCTTAGTTTTCTGATTAGAAGCTTTTTTTTTTTTGCATTTCTAATGAAAATAAGCACTAAAGAAGGCGAAATTTGCTGATCGGAAAGATTTTCGTAGTTTACTGAGTTTGAAGAACTAAATTGAAGCTTGAATTTACTTTTTCTGCTAAAAGATTTGTAACTAGTTCAATGTTTCCGGTGATATTTTCCCTGTTTCTGGTAGACTAATCTAAGATTTTGCGGATAGCAGTTTTTTTAGAGGCAGTGCTAATGAAAATCGACCGGAAAGAAGGAAAGAAAATTGAAAGGTAAGGCGGAATCTCTGGACCGGAAAGATTTTCGTAGTTTTGAAAGCTCTTCGAGCTTGAATTTAGTTTTGCAAATTAGAAATTGTTTTAGCTGGATTCAGTTTCGTAAAGGCGGAATCTCTGGATCGGAAAGATTTTAACTTGACATTGCAGAAAATAAGCAGAAAAGAAAGGAAAATTTTGAAAGCGAATCCCCCAATCGGAAAGATTTTCGCAAATGTGATGATTCCAACGATCCTTTTTCTATTTTTTGCAAAGACTAATATCTGATGCGTCAAAATTTTGTTCTCCAGATCATTAGTGAAACTTTGAAACGAAGGGAAGGACTTTGAAAATGCAGGTGGAAACTCTCAATCGAGAGAGATTTCGTAATTTTTAGAAATATTTCAACTTCAGTTTTCTTGCAGAAAAAGCAACACAGTTTCTGACCATTAAATTGCTTGATGAGGGAAATTGTTTGGAAAATGAAGAAATTTTTAATTTTCAGCATCTGAATCAGGGGAAACCGTAGAAATTTCAAATACTTTCAAGCTTCGCGCTTCATAGAGAACCTGTGGTTATGCAGGCTGAAAGTCTAGGTTTTTGGCTTCTTCTTTCTTTCATTGTTTCTCGGATTATTTGTAAGTTACGATTTTGCTTGCGGAAAGTCTGTGTTATGCTCTTGTTTCTTCGATTGTTTATCAAATTACTTGAACAATTCCTTTATGCTGAAAATTGTTTGGAAGATTTGGAAACATGGTACCTCCATTAGGAGAAATTCCAGCCGAAATTTTGAGCTTCATTTTCTTATAGCTAGATCAACTTTTTCGTTATCCATTGATTTTCTTCTTTATTAAGCATTCAAAAAAATATGTTCTTTCTTATACAGAGTATCAATATTTGCAGTATTAAGGTGGCTAACTAATTCCGTTTCTCTATGTCATCATATCTTTATCTATCCACATGTAATGAAATCCGTATGCATGTATACACAGCTACGGACATGTATATGCATATTATATACATCCATAATGTCATACATATGAACATGCAAGCATGCGTTGCTAACATATGCACATGTATGTACGTACATCATGCATGGACATATATGTATTGGTTCATCAAAAACATCTGCCGAAAAAACGCCTGCTTTCCACTGAAAACTCAGTGTACATATATAAGAATTATCTCCATTCCTCACCCAGTTAACCTCCTTCGTTCAAATGAAGACGCAAAAACTATCAAAATGCCGTGAAAGATACGAAGAGAGGGAGGTTTTGTATCACGAACTCGTGTTTTTCCTGCTCCTGGCGAAACGTAATTTATCGTCCTCTCCAAAACAGAGAGAATGGCTATACGAATGTAGAAAAGCTGACAAGGAGATATTATGGAGATGTTCTACAGCAACAACACCAACAGCAGCAACAGTGACAGCTCTGAGAAAACGAGCAGCAGCAGCACCAATTCCCTCGACTCATCCAACAAACCCATGATTCGAAGGACCGGTTACCCTCTCTCCGTCAGTTCCTATCTGACTCCAGCATTCAGCTCCTGTCTCAATCTCAACCCTTATTCTCCCGGCTCTCCCGATGTGGAACCTGCCCTTCTCCGCTTCTCCCGCGCTGCCACTGGAATGTTAACGTCGGAAACCGATCAATTTTTTACTCCAGCAGCAGCGGATTCCAATCAACTCCACTTCCTCCAACAGCATCACAAATTATCTCCCCTTTCCACCCTGGGATCTTCTTCTTGGACCCCTGCTCTGTCGCCTATCGAGAACCTGGAAACGCCTCCCTCGAGGTCTCCGCCCGTGTACAGAACGCCGGTGAAGTTGACGGAGGAGGAAGTTCTGGTGATGGATGAGATTCCTGTCAATGCATTGGGCGGGAATCGGTCGAGGATGGTGCCCGATTGTGGATCGTATTCTTCTGCTGCAAACAATCTCTACAAGACCGAGATTTGCCGCGCTTGGGAGGACAATGGGAGTTGTCGCTATGGATCCAAATGTCAGGTGACTCTCTCTCTCTCTCTCTCTCTCTCTCTCTCTCTCTCTCTCTCTCTCTCTCTCTCTCTCTCTCTCTAATTTCTCACTTTGTCATTCTTATTTTGCAGTTTGCTCATGGGAAAGAAGAGCTCCGACCATCTACACGCCAGCCGAAGCAAAAGCCAGAGGTTAGTCAAACACTGTTTTTTCTAATTTCCGCAAGGAAGCACAACTTAATGCCGCCGTGTTTTAATTGATATACCGTCTGCTTATTTCTGACTAGATATTTCAGTCCTTAGGTGGTGAGAAGTACTATTCCATATCCTTTTATTCCCTGAATTGAAGCCTTAAATAGAAGGGAGAAAAAGAAGATAAATCAAGCCCAAACTTGCACAGTATTGGTCAAATGGCTTGGTCTAGTGGAACCCACTCGCTCAAAAAGTCCAATCAACCCTGTGCGGGTCCCAGTAATAAACGGCAATAATCCCAAAAGCCTTATGCAATCTTGAGACTTCTCTTTTGTAATTCTGACTTACTGAGTGCTGCTGACCGAATTTACCATTCATTTTGACAACTAGACGGTTAAGATAGTATGGCGATAGAGATTGTAGGGTCAAGATGATTTGTTTATATATGAATTGGTGGGACCAACCTATTGGTTCTAACCCATTTCGGTTTCCTCATACAGATCTGTGCAGCGTTTGCTACTACTGGCTTATGCGTGTACGGAGCAAAGTGTCGTTTCCTTCACCAGCAGGCGACTCCTAAACCAGCACCTGCGAGGTTGCCAGTGGCAAACCGGAGCCAGATGAAGTACGAGGAATTGGTCGCGCTAGGAATGGCAGATGAAGCAACCGAGGCATATGTGAAGCAACTCTTATACGGCCCAAGCACGAGACGGAGACTGCCGGCTTTCAAAGAAATTTGCCCGGATTAGGAAGCCCTTTGCTTACCGCCAGTGCTTTCACAATCTCCAGACATACAGATTTGCCTTCTTGCTTTCTTCTGCTTACTTTTTCTAGCTAGTTCTTGTTCAGTTTAACCTCAATTGTTTGCTTAAAGCATGTTTCTGGGACACCTTAGAAGGAACTAAGGATACAGAAGCTGTGCTTGTAGGCTCCACAAGTGACATGATGGTTGGATCGTTTGTTTTCCTTTTTGGTTATGAATTGTCCTGACTGCATCGTAGAGGACATCATCTGCAGTCGATGAGCCATTCCTCCGATCGAGCGTCCAATTACTATATTTGATCAATGAGAACGTCCAATTACTCATTCAAATTCCGTTGACGAGGCCTTCTATCGGCTTAGATCGAAGCAGTTTCAGTCCACCCATTTGGGCAGGACGATGAATCAGGTGGACTAATCAAAGGGTGTCACCACGTAGTAGTTGCTTGATTCAGAAGGTGGGACCAAGGGTGATATCTTCTTTGTGTTCATGTTTTACCTAATTAGCCGTGTAATTAATCTTTATGTTTATGTTATAAAGGTCTTGCTTACATTCGGATCAGTATTACTTTGTTTATGATATAGGAAGTGCCATAATGTTGCATCTAATGTAGATACGAGACCTAGGAAATCAGTTTTTCTCCTGTGGTTGGAGCCGACAACGTAACGGACTTGTGCACAATCTGCCTTTAGATTGGGTTTGAGCCCCATGGCTTATCAGTAAGATAAAGTGAGCTTTTATAGAATTAAGTCTAGCGCTTGGTTGAAGACCAACTAGGAGTCCCCTAAAGTATATTTGGTAGCAGGTATGAGCTGCCGCAATTTTTCTTTAGCCGGAGATGAATTCTTTGCTTGTAATGAGTTATTTTTCTCAAAAGTGAAATTTGCCAACTCCTTAGATATATGCATTTCCATTGAAAAAATATTTTTTCATGAAAAGCATTTTATTCGTCATCATCATTAAGACCTTATCCCAATTAAGGGTAGGTCATATGAATCTTGTATCATGGCTTCATTTAGTCCTAAAGTTTTAAGTCTTTTTTCACCATTTCTATTCACATTCTTTTGGGCCTTTTCTTTGCCCTTTTAGAACATTCTAGTTGCATTGCCTCACTCTTAACTGGTGCTATTTTTGGTCTCGTTTGGACATGTCCAAACTATCTAAGTCTAATCTCTCTCATCTTGTTACCTATTAGGTTGTCCCTAAGTTTACTCTAATGTTTTCATTCTTAATTCTATTCTTTCTTGTCTTGCCAATCATCCATCTCAACATCTTCATTTTTGTGACGTTCCTTAACAGCCCAACATTCTGATCCATAGGACATGGCCAACCTTATAACTATCCTATAGATTTTTCCTTTTAGCTTCAATGACACTTGTCGATCATACAAAATTCCAGATGCACATCTCCATTTGTTCCAATTAGCTCGAATTCTCTGGATTACCTCCCTCTCAATCTCTCCACTCTCACAAATCATTGATCCTAGATACAGAAAGTGGTATTTTACGGGGACTTTTTGGTTATCAATAATCTTAACTGGTGTTCCTCTCCTTGCTAAAATTGCATTCTATATGTTTTGTCTTTTAGATTCTAATGCTTTTGTCCATAACTCTAGCTTTGTGTTTATGCCCTCCATTGTCACATTAAGTAAAACTAAATCATTTATAAATAGCATACACCATAGAATTTTCTTGTACAGATATTTTGTTAACTCATCCATAACTAGCATGAAAAGGTATGGGCTCAATGCCGGCTTTTAGTGTAATCCTACAATGGCAGAAAAATCATTGGTCTTGCCACTAATGGTCTTAACTATTGTTACTGTTCTTTTATACATATTTTTAATTATGTCTATATGCCACCCCAAAACCCCTTTCTCATTCAACCCCCTTCATATTAACTCTTTAAGAACTATCATAAGTTTTCTCTATCATAAGCTTTTTCGTCATTTTCTTTGATTTTATAATCTTATTAAACAACTTGGTCGACCAAATTACTCAAGTATCTCCCATATGCTTCTAAACCTTTATTGATATATCATCGGGCCCCATAGCCTTTCCTGATTTCATCTTTTTCAAGGCCTCTTTCACTTCAGGTATTCTAATCCTACTTTCATATCTATAGTGTCCAACGTTATTTAGGTTTATAATATTTGCAGTCCCTATATTCTTAGAGTCATTGTCATTTAACAGTTTTTGAAAGTAAGTTTTTCATCTTCGTTTGATCTCCTCATCTTTGACTAATACCCTTTGATTATCACTTCTAATGCACTTAACATTATTTGTCCTTACCCTTATGTTATCTTATTTTTACAAGTTTAAACACATATTTCTCACATTCTCTTATTGCTAGTCTACTATAGAGGTCATCATATGCCTTAAGTATAGCCTTTTTTACTATTCTCTTAGCAACATTTTTAACATTCTTATACTGTTTGTAGTTTTTATTATTTCTATTGTTCTACCATGCTTTAAAATACACCCGGTTTTCTTTAATAACTTTTTGCATTGTTTCGCTCTACCACCATGTTTTCTTTACTAAGTGTCTTTTACCTTTAGATACTCCTAAGACATCTTTTGCCATTTTTTTAATGGACTCAATCATATTAGTCCACATGGTGTTTACTTCTGTTTTATAGTTCCAGTTTCCTTCCACCATAACTTATTTGTGAATGAGGTTATTTCTCTCCTTTTTAAGTTCTAACACTTAGTTTTTGGATACCTATTAAGTTTATTTCTTTTCTTCTATCTTTTAATATAGATATCCATAACCATTAACCTATGTTGTGAGGTTAAACTCTCACCAGGTATCATCTTACAATCCTTACACACTGATTTTTTAGTATCCCTAAGTAGAAAAAAATCTACTAGACTTTTATGAAGTCCACTTTTAAAGGTTATCAAGTGTTCATCCATTTCCTTAAATAATGTATTTGCAATGGCTAGGTTATATGATAAAGTAAAATAGATGATAGTTTCTCTCATCTTATTTCATTCTCCTATACCATACCCTCATTGTATCCTATCATATCCTTCTTTTTCTTTTCATGCATGGTCATTTAAGTTAGCTCCTATGAATATACCTTCACCGTTGAAAATTTATTGCATGACTTCCTCCATATCTTCTAAAAATTATCTCTTGATCATATTTTATAACCCTACTTGTGCTGCGTAGGCACTTATAACATTTATAATTTGCTCTCTTAGAACAAGTTATATTATTATAATTTTATTACTGATTCTTTTAACATCCACAACTTTATCCTTTAATTCTTTATATACTGTTATTCCTAAGTCATTTATGTTATTATTCTTTCCTATGTATCAGAGTTTATACCTATTGATTTCTCCATTTTTGGCCTATTTTTACTTAGTTTCTTGGATACAAGCGATATTGACTCTCCTACTTTTAATCAATTCTACTAACTCCATACTCTTACCTATCAATGTCCCTATATTTTCATGCGGTGATATAAATCTTATGCTCTTGACATATTTAATTTACCCGCGCACTTTTCAACCTCCATAACATGCACTCATTCCCACTTTTCATTGCATGTGTTGTTTCCGAGGGAATGCTCTAGCGGCCTTTACCTATTTTTTATTACACCTAGGATCTGATATAGTGTCACTTTGGGGGGAACGCCCTAGTAACTCTTATCGTTTTTCACCACAATCAGGATCCAATGCATCGTGTCACTTATGGGAGACGCTCTAGCTTGAGAGAATGTCAGTATTTTATTTATGTCATGTTAGGATTGCCATACTTTTAAGAAGATTGAGATTATTTTCATTTCTTACAAACTAATGTACAAATGCATATTCATTTACAAGTATGAAAGAAATAACAAAATTATCTTCAACTTCTTCTATACCAATTGTCACCTGATGCAAGACCCTCTTTCTTTTTTCATTCGAGCTTTTTTGAGTTTTTGGCATAATTCAACTTTAAGACATAAAAGGCTTTCCACGTAGGATTCTTTTCCCTTAAAAATTAATTTACATCCATTTCCTAACAACCGAACGCCCTAATTTTAATAATCGCAAGTGATCCAATAGACGAGATTTTTGGACCATAAACCATGTAAATCATGAACAACGTTGTGAGTGGTCTTGATTTTCCAAAATATGGACCTACATAGAGAAAATTTTGTCCAATACCACATGGTACTTGCATGGCCTCGAGAATCGAAAGAATTAGCTAGACATCTATGACTCTGGTAAAGAAAGGTAAAATTGGGACCCTGATTCTTCTTGATCAATCCCATTCGTCTTGTGGGGGCTGTCTCGTAGAGACACCAACGAGAACTCTTCTGCATCGGACGGTCCTTCATAGCTGATTGTTTTTAGCTGTAGAATTTATTTTTGAACATTCTTGGTGGTAAATATTATACCTTTAGAAGGATAAAAATATTGTACCTTTAGAATGATAATGTATTTGATGGATCCAGAAGACCTTTTGAGGCATGACCTACATAAAGAGGGGCCAAGAAGATGAGTGCTGCGGCTCTCCCAAAATTTGAGCTTCACTTGCATAACTGAGTTTAAATAGTCAAATCAACCATTTGATCAATTATAGTCGTTACCATTGGGTCCCAAGTGTAGACAAGTATGTATAATAATGGCCGTTGATCTTGGAGACCGTCCCGAGTGGTTTGACAAGACGCCATGCCTTCCATCCATGGTTTAGCTATTGAATATCTTTCCGTTTTAATCATCCATTAACAGCCGCAAAATAAAGGCCTAGAATTATCATCGAAGTAATACGAGATGGATGGTCTCGATCATATGCTTGGAATCATTCAATCATCAATCAAGTCCTACTGGATGGACGGTTTTGATCATAGAAAAGTGTGGGGACTCACTTCTATATGTGCCTTTCCGTTCATAAGTCAAACATATGAAGCTAGTCCCACCTCTGGTTGATCCCACCCGGTCATTTGATTTCTACTACTTTCTTCTTAGCAAAAGTACATGACAGGCCAGATGAACGGGTCAGATCAACCAAAAGATGGATCCCATAGCGAAAAAAATCCATAAAGGACAAAATCAAGTTAGTGACCTAACTTGCGCACGTGCGTGGACACACAAACGCCTATCTGTACAAGAAACCAAAATCTGATAATTGCTAAACTAAGCGCCGTTAAGGCACTTCCGTACAAATAACAGGCTACTTTTGAATGATCCAATCGGTCTATTTAAACCGTCCGTTTTATACTATTAAAAGTACGTTCTCTTTAGTATTTAGGCTCATAAGTTGATATAAATGATCAATTTCTGAATATCCAAAACAGGATCAATCAGATGAACGGGTCCGATCATCTAATTATGAGTGTTCCAAGTTTGAATCGTACGACGCGTCTATCAACTTCTCTGGCTTTGGATATCTTCTGAACCGTCCGTTTTTCTTTGATCAAAAGTACATTTTTGCTAATTATCTAAAATCATCAGTCGTATAATTTTGCAATTATTGGAAATGCCAACCCAGATCAATCAGATAAACGGGTCAGATCATCTAAATATGGGAACAATCATGCAAAAATGAAGTGCTTCAAAACCAAGCTCCCCCATTCGGCGCTTTGGGATTAGTGGCCCAGGTCACTCTCCATGCCCCATATATGCTCTCGTAGACTTCACCATTTTCACCATTCTGCTCTCAGCCCTCGTTCTTGTTCCGCAACTCCATTTTTCTTCAGCCAAGAAACCAGCCAAATCTACAAGAAAATGAGGTAAAACCTACTTCAACTCTATCATATGTGCACTCCTGAAATGCAAGAATAAAAGTAGAGAGAGAGAAAGATTATGGGTTTCCTGTTTCTGTAAATCTGTTTAGCTTCTGTTTGAGATTTCAATTCCATGGTGTTTCTTCTGGGTATTATTGTTATGTATTTTAGCTCTCTCTCTCTCTCTCTCTCTCTCTCTCTCTCTCTCTCTCTCTCTCTCTCTCTCTCTCTCTCTCTCTCTCTCTCTCTCTTGTTTTGAGGCCGAAGGTTTTTTTTTCTGTAAGATTTAGAAGAGATAATGTGTGATAAATGTTGAACTTCTTGAGCTCTTTGAAAGTTGAAATAGGCTTTCAACTTCATTTTTTAGGTTTTGTGGGTCGATAATGTGGGATGATGATTTAGAAATGCATTTTCTGAATGCAAATGGTGGTTGTTAGATGCTTGTTCAGCTGACAGAGTTTGTATATATACATGAATTAGGAGATCACTTCTTTTTTTTGGCTGTTGGATTTTGGGAGTTTTCTGATAATCTGCTTAGTTTCATATTTTTTGGAATATTAATTACAATACATTTTCTTGCTGTCATTTATTTACCTCATTTTATTGTGGTTTAGGGTTTGTTTACTTATCCGGTTTTGTTAGGATTAATTTAATTTCTATTGTTTTGATGATAATTGAATATAAAGTAAATTGAGGGTAGTTAGTTGAGATGGAATTGAATTCTATGTTGTAATCCACCCTTTTGTGGAATGTACTTCTGAATTCACCAACAGCTGAAGTCCTACCATTTTAACAAAGATGATGGATTCTTCACGGCAGATGGATTAGAGTGCACCCCCATGAAATCTTGGAGTTCACCATAGAATTCGAACCCGTCTTCTCTGATGGCCCTTTAGCTCACTACTTACCTTGTTGTTATCTTGACAAGCTAAGGTCTTTGAGACTCAATTCCTTCTCTCTGGTCTAATTTGCATTGTTTCCGGGTTCAATTCCATTTGAGCACCTGTTTGTCTGTTATCTTTCACTTGTATGGTTTTGATGGTAAATTGAATGACATAGTAAAAATGTTAGTCACACTACTTCTCTCGTTTTATACAGACAAACTAAGGCCCTATCCCCGAAATTATAACCTAGAGACTAAAGATTCCACTTGTTCTTGGAGATAACTGTGCTGTCTCTGCTTCATGATAACTGCTGTTGTCTGGCAAAATGAATATTCTCAGTCTTTGTTTTGGATGCTAGAAATTCCTTTATATATACTGTGCACTTTATGTGCTGTTTTATCGTTAAATGTATGATTTGCTTAGTGTATTAGCTTTACTTTGTTTCCAGCTAATCTGTCTGTTCTAATTTCAGCCGACATCCTATAGTTAAGTGGGCACAGAGAGCAGACAAGCTTTATATCACTGTTGAACTACCAGATGCAAAGGATGTTAAGTTCAAACTTGAACCAGAAGGGAAGTTCTACTTCTCTGCCAAAAGTGGTGCCGATAACATACCTTATGAAGTTGACATCGACTTGCATGATAAAATTGATGTGGAAGTAGGTGTCTGTTAGAAATTTGTTAGTTTTCCCTGTCTCTTATAGATAAAGAGAATCATAACTTACAATTAAGAAATGCATTGCAGGAGAGCAAGCCTAGCATCGGTCTGAGGAACGTATGTTACCTTGCGAAGAAAACAGAGAAGAAATGGTGGAGTAGGTTGATAAAGCAGGCGGGAAAGCCTCCTGCGTTCATAAAAATAGACTGGGACAAATGGGTTGATGAAGATGAGGAGCCTGAACGCCGATGTAAGTCTTGATCTTAATCTTTGTATTTGTCACCTTTCATGCATTTATAGGTTTTGTGTATTGTTCTGGCTTATCTGATTATGTAATTTGACATCCAGCCGGGGATGACATGGACTTTGGTGACATGGATTTCTCGGTACGTGGTTAAATCTGGTTTGTGGAATCTCCAAAGCATTGCATATTTGTTGCATCATCCGTTCTCACTGCTGTTCTCCCCTATGCAGAAGTTGAACATGGGTGGCATGGATGGTTTTGATGTTGGTAATGCTGATGACACTGGAGGTGAGTTTTTGCATTATCCCAAACACAAGTTTTAGGCGTCTGCCAGGATAAACGATGATTATGCATATTTATAGGAATCTTTCAGAGTCTTGATTGCTTTCCGATACTTAAATTTGTGCTTGTTGTCATTGTGAAATAGAGACACAATCCAATGAACTTGCGTTTGCACACGCTTCAGTGCTCTGAAAATGTTGAAAAACTCCCAGCTCTCTTGACCAAAGTAATCTAGCCTTTTTTCTTGGGAACAGTAAATGAGAGGCCCTTCTAGCACCATTGTGGTTGAAGCCCTTAGCTCAATGCCTGAAACCATTGAAGCAAGTAATGTTGTCATCATCTGTGCATGGAAATTCTTTTTACAGTTTAGTATTGTTGTATTCAGATGGCGTTTCCTTTTACTGGACATGACTTTGATACATGCTACTAATGGTTGTCATCGTCTGTATTTAGATTCGTTGTAGTTCACTGTTTAGTGTAACCCGATTATGTTTCCTTCTACTGCAGATGACAGCGACACAGAAGAAGAGACGAAGGTAGAAGCAGCAGCACCATCAGATGCCGGTGACTCATCCGAGGTGAAAGCTTGAAGCAATAACTGATGTCGTTCATCTCATGTTCCCTTTATCTTTATGCATTTTGGCTTTGATAAAAGCGTATAATCTGTCCCTTTATAATTACCAGTTTGTGTTACAAGGCCACTAATGCTTTGGATTTTCCCTTCCCGTTTTAGAAGAGATTAAGGCCTTGTTTGTTCTGTTACCATTTTGAAACTTTGATCTACCAAAAAAAAAGAGAAGGTAAATCATTTTCAACATTTGGCATGGAGGACGCCCAAGTGGCATTGATACTGTCTGTGGTTGATCTCTATTTTCTTGTTTGTCGGGCTTATGGTAAGGAGAATATTGGCTGTTTCAGTTGCTAAGTTTCTTATTGGGTGCTCCAAGGCTCAAGTAGGTGGCCGAAATGGTGCCGCCCTTGGGTCTTTGAAATGGCATGGGTCCAAATCTGAAAGCTTCAGTTTGGGCCTGGGCCTTGGTGCCTCATGAGTGGCTGGCCATGTCCACAGAAATATCGTCTTTCGTTCTACATTTGTTCAACTCGAAAGAGCTGCAATCTATTTCTGTGCTTAGGTAGACCTCAAACTTGACGGTCGGTGTAGTTTTCCCAACTGATTTAGTTCAAATTTTCTCAATTATGCGTTAATTATTTTTTCTTTTTTTTCCCCTTTTCGGGGACAGTCGAATAATTAATAAGCACATAACCCCTCCCATATATAATCCTGGGCCAAAGCACAAAGCAATGTCGAACAAGCGAGCGAGGGGAAATGCTAGTTTGCGATTAGCTGCACAAGGATTGACGCATTAATGGTTCTCCGACCACTTTGTTTGAGTTCGTCTAACTTCTACTCTGTTATCTTCCTTCATCGACTGGATTTCCGTCGGTCCATTCAAAATGCACGGGTATATGGTGCCTCAAGACGTTACAATCCCAAATGTGATCGTCACCTAAAATGCCATCTGAGAGGATCTTTAATATCTCAAGATGCCTCCACTCAGATATCCATTTTATACGAAGTGGCAATATAAGTTGCCAATGTATACCAGCAAATGTCTAGTATAATTGGTCGCAGGACACATCCAATGTATAGTGCAATTGGTGGCAGACGACTGAGCATCCTCAGACTCGTTTGGTCGCCGGTTCTAAGTGGCTGCTTTGGCTGAGAATTAGATTAGTGTGCGTGTGACTAATTTGCTTTAAGATTCTTCGCTTGTAAAATAAATTATTGGTAAATGCGTTACCCATCAATTCAAAGGCGAGTGTTCAAATTTGGGGTATTAAGTAGCATCAATTTGTCCATAACATGACCAGTAAAATGTCCTGTTTCTTTGCAACGAGAAATTTATAAGGAACGGCATAGAACATAAAGGAAGATGGGCTTCTGTGAAGGGTTCCAAACTCTGCAGTAAGTACGTTTGCTATGACACCAATAACTTGAAGCACGCTGTGGAGGTATAATGCTGCAGTATACGAACGTAGCCTTTAATGGTATTCATGATAACACAAAGCCATCAGCAATCTGGGAGTTTCATTGTCACTTCCGGTTGTGGCCGTAGGGAGAAAACCATCTCTTTCGTCTTTCCGAAATACACCTGTTATTTGAAGGCTAATTAGCCTAATGTTTTATAGAACTAGTTCACCGTCACGTAGAATTGTAAGGGAAGCACCAAAAATTACCTGATCTAACGAGTTTCTCAGCTTACTCTCCATTTCTTCTATCATTCTCCCCAAGTTACAGAGGTGTCCCTCTGCAACGGAAAGGTCTACGCTCATCTGCAAGAATAGGTGAATCCTAAATTACCCATTGTGAGGAAGATACTATCATCAATTGATATCACATGCTGCCACCAACGTCAGACTTTGACTAATTGTAAGGATTATGACAAAACAAAAAAGTGAAACACTAAAAAGCAACTTTATTTTCCCGAGTAAAGTTTCTACTGTTTGTTGTCCAAAATGAAAGAATTTATCCGAGTAAAATCTGTGCATCATCAAATTAACACTAGGCAGATAACCTTTTTTGTTAGTGGTTTAATACCAGGTAAGCGACTCCTTTAAATTTATAGAGGCAATTCACTCATAAACATGCCCGTCTACGGGGGATACAGCTACATGGAAGAAGCACAATAGCTCAAACAGCATAGCTACATTCATAGACAACCATATGGAAGGGGCCTGACATTCATTAATTTCTGTTACCATGGTATTGCAATGACATTCTTGTGTACGAGCACTACCCTAGAAAAAGAAGAAGAAGAAAGCATGCGAGTGCAATTAATCAGGCTAGAGATAAATCAGTCAGGTTAGTTAACAACCAGAAGGGAGTCGGAATTACAAGCCTTGTGCATATGCCTAATCTAAAGTCAGTTCTTTGAAAGTCTATCATGTAATAGTAACTGAAGCAGAAAAACATGACTGTATTTTATGTTACTATTGTCAGCCTCAACACAGATGCATTACCACATCTTTTAGAACACGGATTGAGTGATGCAACTAACTTCTTACTAATTCAGGAGCATCAGAGTTTTCTTATTGAGTTGATAGGGAAAATTTTGCATAGATGAGAACTGCACCTAGGCAATTCCTTGTTAAGTAGGAAGTATTAGCTGGTGAGAGACACAGCCCAAAACTTCATTAGTTGCTATATGGTCGCATGGGAATATATTAAGCTTCTGAAGTTACAGTTCAATGCCATTTTGTCAAATACTTTCGAAATGACACGTGACTGTATTTGCTGAAGGACAGTTATACGGCTATTCTTGTACTTAATATCATGTAATCGTTTATCCTCAGGTTATTTTATCTATTGTAAGTCAACAGTTCGTCATACATTATTATACTATTCCTTAGTACCTGCATCAAGCATAAGAATGTACCACGGACAAGTAACAAAAGGGGTCCAACTTTCAGAAGAAGAAGAAAACAAGGAGACCAGCACCATGCCAGATCTTCTCTCGAGAGCAAGCATCAAAAACACAAATAGAAAAACAAAACATGGAAAAGTTCTTAGATACAAAAATTTATCGCACATGTAGGAATCTGACAACTAAGGTGACAATTTAACATTCAAATCTTTGACCATGCCATGTATAAAGTTATAAACCACAACAAAGCTGACACCTCGATCAAGGTGGAGCAAAACTGCAGTGACTAATGGCTTTTGATTCAAGCATCTTCCAAATCCTATGATAAGATAAGCATGCCTGAAAAAGTAGTCAATATTAAGTTTTTGAAGTGTATATGATGTTTATAAAAACTTTGGGACTAAATGAAGCCATGGTATTTAATAGAGTGGAATGGAGGAATAAGATACATGTGGCCGACCCCTAATTGGGATAAGGTCTTGATGATGATGATGATGATGATATGATGTTTATAAAGATTGACTCAATAACGCAATTTAGAAGGGCCATACCATTTTAGTTTCTGATCCATGCGTGACCATGGAGCTGATGACTGTTTATATCAGAGAGGAAGCAACATCTGTCGCCACTTTAATGTATCTACTTAACCCTGGAAACTTATCAACTTATTCCTTGTCTTATTTTAAACTTCAGTGGCCCCTTAGGCAACAATCTAATGCATTTCATTTACTTGAAACCAATCATAAAAATAAATCTGGAAACTGCAGATAAAATCTTTACGAATGGTCACTTATAACATTATCACATTAGTGGATAGAGCTAGAACAAGTCGGAGATAGTTGATCCTACTACAACAGTTTGATCTTGCTACAACAATCAATAATAATCCAAGTGAACAACAAAACAGTACATAAAGATCATCATCATCATCATAAAGACCTTATCCCAATTAGGGTTCGGCAAAACAGTACATAAAGATCCAAGCCATATTTCAACCATCATTGAAGGGGGGTACCTGTCTCCTGATAGATCCCGACAAATTGAAGTTGCCTGATGACTTCTCACTTGTGGTCAATGACAGCATCACAGTACTGGTTAAGCAGTAATGACCTGCTCCCTCTTCCTCAGGCCCCACCTAGTAAGAAAACAAAATATTAATTAATCATGACAGAAACATGATAGAACTATTTTCATTCAGATGGAATTCTTAGGCAACAAAGCAGATGTGGTGAATATCCATTTATCTGGATAACATGAATAGCATCCCACGCACCTTGCAGACACCCTCTTCGACCATGCGCTGTCTTTGAACCATCTTCATATGCAGCAACAATAACATATCAATGCACTGTATAGCAATATTGTTTTGACAGAGAGATTCCACGCAGTATAAAAACTGACCTTTTTTAATTAAAAAGCAGGCTACAAAGCATTCATTATCATCTTCCCACATGTATACTGATGAAATGCCTCCTTCATAATACCTAGAAATGCATTTGTGTAAAGTATTGCTATTACTTCTTCAGAAACAAGAAAGCTTCCTTTCAACTTTGCAAGATGGCATTTCTTGCACGCTAACTAGATAAAGAAGATATATAGAATAATAATTGAATATATTGCCAACATAAGAAAAAGATACAAAAGACCATATGAATATAGTGTAGGACAAGGGAAGCAAAGGACCTCACTGGTCACGATAAATTGCAAAGATATCATTTGCTTCAACTTCAAGTTTCCTCAACTCCTCTGAAGGGTATAGTGCATCTTCCAAGGGAGGATAATATTTGTTTGACCAAGGTGATCTACAAAGGAAAAGAGCAAGTGAAAGACTACAATATCTGAATTCAGTTCCTAAGAAAGAATAGAGACAGAACATAAACAAAATATCTAATATCAGAGACAATATTTGAGAATATTGACATACCTTCACATTTTAAGAAGAAAACAGAAACATATATTCTAGCATTGACTTAGCTCTTACCTATATGAATCAGCATCTCGGTTGTATTCACAGAGAACGAACTCTTTTCCAGACTCCAAGTCGCTTAAAATCTGTTGTTGGTCAAGAAAAGATTTAAAAGCACTCAATAGTGCTAAGAAAATGATAATACCTTTACTTTCTATGATCATATGGAGAACATACTACATTGTTGAAGAACTTTTAAAACCAATAATTTACTAAAAGTAGTTTCCAGCAATAAATTATTGATAAACAAATAATAAATGAAAATTTCGAACCATATCCAGCTGTATGTAATTCAATAAAAAAAAATCAGAAGCATGTCACAAGTAGGATGAATTATACGACACACATATAAACAAACTGAATATGAAAGAAGAAGCTGTTGTACTTGGTGAGTAGCCCTTGAAACAGATCTTACTTGCCAACAGGGTGTGGACATAGCTGAATTGCTGCACGCTAATGAGACATATTCTCAACAGAGCTATGATGCCTCAGGTGCCCAATGCACCCCATTAAAGTAAACACATGCATTGCATATGAAGAATTTGTCTTTAACTGGTCCAACCAAGCAATAAATAGACTCATTGCCACTTTCCGCCATTTGATTTCTATTTAGTAAAATTGTATTTTTCCTACTACCTTTATATTTTACTCTCAGAAGTACGTTATAATCCAGAATCAAGATACTTTCTGGAATCTTATGTAAACTCTTATCTACAATGTTACAACATACAATTAACAGGGAAGACATGTATCCACCACTCTCAATTGTTCTTCTTAAACAATGGAGTAACTAATCACCCTACTTACAATGTATAATTTACATATAACTTCATTTCTTAGACTGGCATCAGCAGCTCTCCTCAGAAAAGAAAACACATCTTATTAAATAAGCACAAAACCTAATACCACACTCCATATAAGAAAATATCATAATTAAAATAATACAATCCACACAGCCCATATCATGACGAGGATATGAAAACTAAAGTTCGAATTTCTAAACAAATCCATTAGTGACATTCAGAACCCCAAGGAATCAAAGAGGCTCTTAACTGTAAATAGACAGTGTAGAAAGAGACAGAAAAGCTGCATGCTAATGAGATATCTTGTCCCTAGAGCTTTGCTGCCTTTGATGGATCATACAGCTGATCAGAACAAACATGTTCACAGAATGGAAAGAATTTGTTTAAACTGGACCAACCAAGCAATGAATACACCAATCAGATCTATAGCAATGACGGTGCCTACCCTGCAACAGAAGAGAATGTTTAATTTCTTTCCTCCTCTCCATTTTATTTCCATTTAGTAAAAAGAGTGTTCCTCCTCTTACCTTTATACTTGACACTGGGCAGCCCGGTGCACGAAGCTCCTGCCTATGCGGGGTCCGGGGAAAGGGCGGACCACAAGGGCCTAAAGTACACAGCCTTACCTTGCATTTTGCAAGAGGCTGTTTCCACGCCTTGAACCCGTGACATCAAGGTCACGCAACGACAACTTTTACAGTTGCGCCAAGGCTCTCCTTCAAGACATAGCCCTACAAGTGCTAAAACAATTTCAGATGAAACTTTGTTGGAGCTGGGTGTACTGTTGCTTGAAATTATGTATACATGAAATGACTCGTCATCAATGGAAGCATTAAAATCACATCAGTTTAGTAACACCACAAAGGAAATGTGGTTTTGACAAATATCTGGACCTCAAAGTTTCCAAACAAAGAACAGTAAAGTATTATGTGTGAATCGAAGCTTGTCAATTATGTTATGGAAGTAACTCTTGGACCATTCCGTTCTAGTAAGAAATTACAACATAAACTGCAACAGAACATTACAGTCTGCATTCACATCATTCTGAAATTCCAGAATGCTGTGACTATTTCAGTCCTTCGATAATACATTTTTAAGATCCCCAATATGTTCAAAGTTAGTACTAGTAGCCACTAAGGGCCTCTTTGGCAGAAAAAAAAAACAAAAAAACAGCCCAAAGCCAATATGAACTTCAATAACGAAAGCCTCTCTTCACCAAATACCTTTCACACCTAATGTAGCCTTTTGCCAACAACCTTTCTTTCAAAATCCCCTTAGTGAACCTAACCAAAGTCCAGGAACAGCTACAAAGGCTTCAAAGATGGTAGATTGAAGTATTAAGAAATCACAAAAAACCTTTTTTAGTCGTTGATAACTCTGAAAAAGAAAGACTGCCTATCTTTTCTTTCATCTTGGAGGAAATACCATCAGGTAGAACTAATTTGACACCCTCGGGTAACATCCGTGGTTTACCTTTTTCCCTTTTGATTCTAATACAAGAGTAAATTACATAAAAAGCAATATGAACATCAGCTATATAAACATACCCATGAAAAAGAAAAATTCCAAAGGCGAAAAACATACAGGTAGCAACCACAGAAATGCACAAAAACCAGCCAAAAGTAAGAAATTAAATAACGAGAAAAGCAAAGCCCAGAAAGCTAAAAACAACAAAGATAGAAAATTGCGTTACCTGGGCAGTGATTCGCATCGAAAGCAGTAACAAGAAAACAACCATCCAGATCATTGACAACAAGAGGGTGACCCACCTCAATATCCACAAACAAGGATTCATCAAGCTGAGGGAACTGTTGACACTAAGAAACATATTATAATCCAAAAGCAAGATGCATCCAGAACTTTACGTTATAATCCAAAACCAAGACACCATGCAGAACTTACATATCAACCAAGATACCATCCAGAACTTTACATACATTATTGTCTAGTGTATTACAACATATGAGCCACTCTTTTGACTGTTCCTTGGAGACACGGTTGAGAAGTGCCCATTTTTCTTGATGTGGAAGCCATACTAATAAGGGTGTTGTGTTCGGTTTAAAAGGCATGGTTTTCTATGGTTGTAATTTCCTAGAGAAAGCGAATATCCATCACTCTCAATTGTTCTTCTCAACAATGCAATTACTTAACGAGCCTGAGAAATGCAATTTTACATAGGCATGAAGAGTTTTCCACACAAAAGAAACTTAGATCTTTACTAATAAGCACAGCATTCAAAACTGCACTCGATATGCACAATCATCATAACTAAACGTAAACTAACGTGGAATGCGTAGCAGGACCTAAACATTTAGGAAAACAAAAGGTTCAATTTCGCTACAGAAATTATCTACAACAAAGTAAAATCAACTGATGACATTCAAAACCAGAAGGAATCGAAAGTAGCTCTCTTCCTAACAATACAAAACCACATCAATCAAAAGCAGGCCAACTGGAATCTGAACATATCACTTACATGCACCACTGCAAAAACCAACGCAATCAACACAAATCCACAAAGACCCCTAACAAAAGCTGCAGAAGAGAAATATGCAAGATCTACTGGAGAAGGAACTACTTCCAGCAATCAACTCCAAGAAACTACAACGATCACAGATTGATTCACGATCTAGACACTGCACACCCTTACAGAACTAAAAATCAAAGGGTTAAAAACCAGTGCCTCAAGCATTTGTTAAAGAGACACAAGGATCGGTTGCAGAAGGTGAAAAATCAGTAAAAGAAACCATACGAACACAAGAGAAGAGCAGATCAAGAAAGGAAAAGGTAGAGGAGAGAAGAAATTTCACCTCGAGAGGTTGATCGACTTGAGAGAGAAGATCGGAAGTGTTAAGGAAGGAGAGAGAGAAGAGCAGAGAGAGCTGTCTCTGAATCATTTGGAGAAATTCTCCTCATCAAATCCATGGCTGCTTCCATTTTCAGATATGGAGAGAGAGAGAGAGAGAGAGAGAGAGAGGAAACTGTGAAGGGAATGGGATGGATGGGGGCGATTCTTCGGGCGCGTCGTTTCTTCCGAGTTAACGGAAAATGGCACGAGAAGTGCACTTGCTTTCTCAAGGAAGAGGCATATTTTTGGAACCATGGTTGTTATTAGTTTCCATTGGTATTTTTCTTTTCTTTTTTTTTTAATGAAAAATTATAAAGAGAAACACTTTGCTTGGTCAAAGAAGAAGTACACTTCTGAGCCTACATGTGGCAATTTCATCCAAAAGACCATATTTTTGGAGCCTACCTTTGAATGTTTTGACTCAATTGTCTCATTATTCTAGATATAGATTATATAAGCATGTGGATCATTCTAGACAATCATTCATGCCATATGATCTTTTACTTAGAAGCAAAGTTAAAGCAATAAGGCGAATAATTTTGATCATGCAAAGGTTGGCTCCAAAAAGTGACTGCTAGACTGCACCTCATAATATGTTTAGTTAAGCATTCCTCCATTTCAAAAGTTGGGAAAATATAAACCATTAATTTTGGTATCATAGCATTGTCAATGAAACATCCAACATCCGATTGGCATGGGACCTCGGTCATGTAGCTTAGTGGTTAATGGTGTACAAGTTTATTAGTATGGATCAACACATTTTCATTTGGGACTACAAAATGTGCTTATTGAGTGGTTTTGCATGCTTTAGAAGGATATCTGAGCGGATAGAAGTGCGACGTCTAGATCACTTAATCAAAACGGTAGGTGGGTAAGCATTACTTTGAGTGGGTTTCCACTAGAATTGTCTTAATAGAAAGGGGACAGTCCCGGTGCACCTATGGGGGACGGGGTTTGGAGAAGGGGCGGACCATAAGTGTCTATAGTATGCAGTTTTACCTTGCATTTTTACAAGAGGCTATTTTTACCTCTTGAACCCGTGACCTTGAGGTCTTACAATCACAACTTTTACCATTATGCCAAGGAATTTTCCTAATATAATGATTCTAATTTTCAGCCGTTGATTTTTGGACCCCTTGCTGATGAATGCAGAACACTATTATTAATATTATGAAAATCTAATTATGAGATAGAATTTAAAGGTTTACAATTGTCAGATTACATTTTTCCCTTTTCTTATTTTTGTATTTTCAGGTAAAATTGTCAGATTTTAACTTGAGACCCGGTGCGAGTAGGCAATCTATAGCCTAAAGTCTCGTTCGTTTGGGGTGCTTTCCATTTCAGTACTTTTCAAAACGTCTTTGGCGCTACTTTCTTTCAGGGACACGGTTGGAAGGTTGTCCGCGGGATATGCTTTTATGTAGAATCTGCCTGGTCTCTACTGATGCACCAGTCCTCAAAAGGTTAGTTGCACGAATCGAACCGTCTTTGGTGGATCAAACCATTCTCCAGCTTCAGATATCTTGGTTGATTTGAGCGTCCTTAAAAACTCTGTTTCTGAATTGAATGTAAACCGCTTGTATATGCAAATTTCTAACGGTCTGTTTACCGAGATTTAGAATATTCCAGATATTAGAATTATCCAGTCTGCAAGCACTTCGGACTACTAGATATCAAAAGCCAGAGATCATTCCCCGTTCATTCGGAGGGGAGCCTGGCACACTACTTGTCATACTATCCAGTAGCATTCCTGAACATCAACACTTGAAAATTGTGGCTAAAACAGTCTTTTTGATTGGTATTGCAGTTACTCTTTAGTTAGGACATTGGAGCTACATTACTGATTGATAAATCTCTAAAATTGGGTCTTTTTTAAATTAATTTAATCGTTAAATACTATAATTTATGCATCTAGAGAATAGTCACTTCAAAGTGAATCTATCATTAACTAAACAATCATTTGGTTATACCATTTTGAGCTTTGCTCTAATAGAAACTATTTCATCATTTGCCCCAATAACGGTTTCTTTGATCTCATTTGTATTCCGATAAAAGAAAGTGTCTTCTCAATCTAATCTAATGAGGAGTCCGTTTTGACATTGTTTGAAATCATCCATCCTACGTTAGCAAATAAACTATATTACATAGTCCGTTTTAGGAATTGGCAACTTTCCCATTCAGTTACTTTGGTACTGGACATGCCCCCAATGGATACTACTGGGTCAGGGAAATTACATAATAAACATCCATTGCCCCCCCAATTTTTTGTGCTTGACCTATGAAATGGGGTGAGTCGATAAAGCATAAATAAGATTTCTACGGGTAAATGTGCATAGATCGTGCAAGACAAGCTGGCTAACTTGAGAGACGCTCAAATTTTGGGCTCACCATGTTAGAGTGGATTTCAAGGGACTTAACAACCAATAGAGAATGAAAGGCTAAAAGTCAGAAGAACGACCATACGAGGTTAATCCACCGTGGCAACCCGACCCTATCTCGAAATACATTAAGAGAAGAGAATGCCACAAGTTCATGACTATTACCAATTATGAATCAATATGGCTTCTTCATAGCAACTAACCATGGAACTTGTTCGCTACTCTTATTGTTTCCTTTTTTCTCGGAGTTCCTTATTCGTTATTTCCGGATCTTTTTGCTGCATTCACATACAACAAGAAATAACCACCAACTTTTAGTGCAGCACCTGCAATTTGGTGTTCTCAGGTTCTATTGTGCCTACGCCACGACGGTCCCACAAACGAGTTTTTAACACCACCTCCACACCTAGGCTGCAAGTCCCCCAATCGAGAATGGAAGGCTGAAAGTCTAAGCAACAGGTACCTCAGATCAATACATTAGATGTGGAGAAATGATTGATAGAGAGGACATATCATCACCCTAAGTTGATTATTTTTCTTGCTTAGCATAAGAATCTTCATTTTGTTGATAAATAGGGTTGGCCAACAACAAATGCAGCTTCTATATTCATAAGTAAATGCCTTCTTGTCTAACAGTGGCTGGGTGATGCTAAGCCGCTGATCAACAGCTTGAGCCAAAAGATATCTTTTACAAGGTATTGATCGATGGCTTAGAAAAAAGCGATCACAATCAAGCAAAAATGGTTGCATTAAGCCCACCAGTTCAACAGATACAATCACATCTTCCTGTCATGAGTATTAGCTTTAAATGAAACCAGATTAAGCAATTAGACAACGGACAAATGACTGTTGGATGGTTGAGATCGGATACAGGGTCATGCTCCTGTCACCCTTCCCACCACCAAAAGCAATTTGGTAGCTGATGATAAATTTGCCCTTTTTTTTTTGAATCATGCAGGGTTTGTTCACAGATTGTAGTCTATAAATATAGGTATACAGGCAAGGGATCAATATAGAAGGAACAATCTATTAATACATAGACAAACTACAAGCAGCATATAGTTTATTAACTCACCAAAATTAAGTGGCGCCCAGTGAGACCCAGTTTTCATTAGCTTGCTTCATTTGATGGTTCATGTGAAGAAGTTGTGGAGCTCTTACTATTGGTCCTCATATTTAATTTTGCACGTCGTTCTCTATAGGATGCTGCAAACAGTGCAAGCAGTAGCAATGAAAATCATCACCGTCATCACCATCATCATCATCATCAAAGCCTTATCCCAATTAGGGGTCGAGCGGCAATGAAAATGAAAACCATTCATTCTTGTAAACATAGAAACAGGTCAAGCAAAAACAATCTTTCTGTACAGAAAAGTGGAATCAGTATAACTCAGATTGGACTGTATAAAAGGGACTCACGCTCAGTTGGACGCAACAAAAGAGGAACATGGACTCTTTTCTTCTTGTGGTTTTGTGAGGGAATTCTAGCTGCAATTCGATGGATGCATCAGTAATCCGAACAAAAGCAATGCATCTCTTGAAAATGTTGGATATTGCTAGAGACATACCAGGTATAGACAAGCTAGCAAGACCCTCCTGAAATAAGGCAGCTTGAAGCGTATAGGTGTGGTATTCATTCTTCAGGTGCTCTCGCAAGGCTTGCTCTGCATCTGTATAAAATATCACCAATTATGTTATTGAAAATTAGAGTTCACAAATTACTGGAAGTGTATTCCCCAAGCCTGTGTTGGAAGTAATTTCCTAAGTTCCTTTCGTAACAATCTGAAAATGAAAGGAATATACAATGGAAATTTACACATGCAAGTCAAGTAGTTATGTTCCAAATGATTTTGTTTGCCCAGAAGTAAAACAAGCAGAATTCTGAGTGGATCACAAAATTTAAGAGCTAAATCATCGGAACCAGAAAATCAACCATATGTTCACTATATTTCTTTTGATGGTATCTTAACAGTAACAAAATAAGACAAGACAATGGGGTTACAGAATTCCGTGGTACTGCAATTAAGTACATATTGCGTGTAAAGCAAACTTATTTAAAACCATAAAGAAGAAAGAAGAGAAAAATGCAACGAAACCAAAAACGAGCACAACTGTGCTGTGGTTAAACTTTGCGTTAAGGCCCTGCATGCATGAGAATATAACAGAACCATTCAGAAGATGCATATTTGGTGGCTCGGTGATATACAAAATGGTAGAGCCACAAAGCATACGAACTGATATCAGTTGGAGAGGTGTGAAAGATATTGCATAAACTAATGAATAAAGGAAAGAACTCTTATTGGATCACCAAAGAACTAATAAATCATGCGTCTCAAATAGATTTTTTTTCTTTTTTTATTCTGGCTGGTGGAAACAATTCCAATATGAGATTTGCCAATCACAAACGTTGCTGGTTCAGATATATTCCTGGATTAAGATGAAGATGCTAAAGGTATCATTTCTTGCACCTTGACATGCTCTACGAGAAACTTTTTCAATTTCAGGGTAACAAATGAATAAAGCAGATGTAGCATTTCATTTTCTGAAGATGAGTGAAACAATTTATTGGTAAAATACCTGAAGAACAGACAAAGGTGAGACCTTCAAATTCACAGGATTGAAGAATCAATGGAAGCTCAGAGGCCATGCTGTACTGAGGCTTTCTAGGAGTCCTGCTAGTATCCAGTAATGCATCTATTACCTGCATCATATTCAACATTAAGAATGAAGCTTTCTCGTAGTGGGCAGATAGGAAGAAATACAGAAAGAGTATTTAGAGAATCTCTCCTGCAAAAAATGACTAAAAGAGCAGCCCCGGTGCACGAAGTTCCCGCCTATGCGGGGTCTGGGGAAGGGTCAGACCACAAGGGCCTGTAAAAAATGACTCCCAAGAAGTATTTGCCATACAAATCCTACCAAAGCCTCAATGTATTATTATAGTTCCCTTCAACAAGTACAAGTTCGCACAGTCAAAGCCAAGCTATTACTTTCCAAGAGAATTAACAAGGTAATCCACTACTGGTCCCCATCTAACTCCACTGGAACAGAACTTGCCATGTATTTAGCTAGATGTTGCTCCTAGTACAAGGTAAGAGATAGAAAGCATAGCAGAGTTTCCATTCAAAACTAAAAGACTTACATTGTTGGAAACAAACAAAAGGCACAAAAATGTTTGTGTTGATCACTTCCAAGAAAAAATTTAACCAAAGAAACTAGCCTCAAAAGAAAGACAGAGAGCTGAAGATCTTCTAACAGAGACCGTTACTCGATTACTAGCATGAATCGAGCTGTCTATTACTTCCCCGAATGTTTTTCTCCATATATGAAGTAACAGATAGAGTCCAAAGAGGGCATCGCCAAGAAGAAACTAGAACCAGAAGCAATAAACTGCAGTGCATGAATCATTTGAATGTACGCCTATGTACATCCACTGGCTTCTTCCTAGTATTGTTCACAAAATAGTAGGGTGCATCTAACCAAGGTTTTTCAAAGAAATTCATCACTACACAAGATTTTTCATTTAAAATAGTATCAAGTTTGTAGATCAACAACATAAAATTGTTCCTAAAAATATGCCTGAGGCACTTTATTTGCTCGCTTAAGATTAGATTCAGTTTCTCATAATAACCAATCAACAAGTACGACTAATGGAACAAGTGAAACATCATGTCACATCCTGATAAAATAAAATTGTCTAGTTTCTCGAAACCAATGTGTTAAAATAAGGATGTTGTATACGCACACTAGGAGATTCAAGACCTCGACCAATCATAAATAGCACAGCAACCATACATCGGACCTGGTGCCATATAAAAGCACTACCTTTAACTGTAACTGCCCATATATCTTTGCCATTAGACCTGTGATGCAATCCAGAAACAGATGCATAAATAAATGGCACTGCATGCTAAATCTGAGAAGGAAGATACACATACACAAAAATAATAAATAAATAAATAAGCCTCACGAATGTTCACAGGTTTCTTCTCCACCTTGAAGAACAGACAAAATGCTCACATAAAACTAGTGCCATGAAGTCACTACCCAAGAGGCACCAAGAACTACTATAACCACTCACAGCTTGGTTAAAGAAATCATATGAAACAAAAGGAAAAACCAAAAAAGACCATAAACTTGTGATAGATATTTAGCCTAAGAATAAATACAAGCTCACAAAACTGAGCTACAAAGAGTTCCACATTCGTGCACTTTTGCATCTTGGAGAAGTTTTCAACATGGGAATCATGGGCGGAGGATGAGTTATTGAAATAAGCATCTCAGTTCATACCCATTGTCCAACTCCTTGGAGATCTGGACATGTAATGCATGAACTAGAAATTCAACATCTTTGTATGGAGGCAACATCTCCTCATTTTACGTATAGGGAAATGTAAAAGAGAAGACTAGCTCTTTGTGACAGAAGCAAAATTCACAAAAGAGCCCCAGGTCATAGCAGAGATGATTTGAGTAAAGAAATTCTTTTTACTGAGAACCAACAGAAGGCCCAAAATGTCCAAGATAGCATGCTAATGTTAATAGTGGGGCCATAGAGCTCCAGCAGTAGCAAAATCAGTGGACTAAGATATAAAGGTTTATCAAGATTCTTAGGTGACATCTATTTATTTATTCTGAAATAGGTTTAGAAAATTGATCAAACTCTACCCAGTTAACTTCTGTTGAACTAAGATGCGTCCAAAGAGGTCAATGCGGAATCAACGGTTCCGTAGAAAACTAAATTTTGTTCATTATAGTAAAGAGAGAATGAATGAAACAGATATCTTTGCATGAAAATGGATACAGGACACATCTTCATGGAGCATCTCTGACCTGTCAATGCAAGGAGAAACCTCGAAAGATGTGATCTTTCGCCTGTAATTGTGCACATTCAGAGCATCCATTTTACAGAAGTTCCTGAAGTCATGTTCCCCTACAAACTTCTTACCCGCCAACTCCATTGCCTGACAACAAATACAGCCAAGCAAAGCAGCATTGTGAATACTACTTACAGGGAGAAGAAGCCACACAACTATGATGAAGTACATGAAATATAGACATGAATACCAATGTATCTAGATCTCCTTTCCAAAATAGGTATTTATATTCCCTGCTTAAACAGCTGAACCTGCAAGCTCAGAAGGAAGAATAGTCAAAAAAGGATTTGGATCTAATTCTTAGCAGGAATCCATATAATTATGATCAAATGCCAACAATTGTTCGGAAAGTCAGACCCACTGCTACAGGTACATTATACTAGCGTAGTCCAATAAATAGTATGAAGCCATAGGAAACAATTCCAATGCTGATGTATAGTGGACAAAGGTAAGTTTTTCAAACATAAGCTAAGTGAGATCACTGTCAAAGACATTTGGAACACAAAATGCCCTTCAGAGAGCAAAATATGTGGATTCTCTCGTATACCACATGGAAAATATTCATGCTTAACAAGTTGGAAATGTAACCATTGAAGCTTATGACACCTCATCTAAGGTTCCAAATGTTCAAATTCTACTGAAGTTCCCGGCCTCAAATATTGGATTTGGAAAATTCACTTGCTCTCTTAATAAAATTACGAAGTCTTAACAAGTAATGAACTTCAACAGAGAACAAATAGTCAATAGAACAGTCAAATAACTGTTAAATCCCTTGTCTGATACAAGTATGGGATTGTGGCAAGGAAGCCTTTACTTTTCCTCTATGACCTTGTCCCTTCCCCTCCAAGGGCAGCCCCACCTTCCGACCCTGTTCCTCCTTATGCACCAAACGAAGTCTCATAGCATGTGCTAGAAAAACTGCATTTTAGGATAGATTGTGAGCTTCATATGGATATTTATAAGGACTTGTTACCAGGGTTTAGACATCTTTATTGAATATTGGTAGCTCACAGATAATGTTTGTAGTTTAGGTCCAATATTGAATATTTACCAATGAGCACAATGAAATAGATCCTGTTCCTTCTAGAACTCAATAAAGACCAAACCTCAGCTCACTTTGGATTTGGATGTTCTATACATTATCAGAATGGCTAGCAGAAACGACATCAAATATATTGTGAGCGGCGGATGACTTCCCATTCACCAGCATCTGCTCAATGTGCTCCTCCAAGCAGATCCTTGGATCTTGATGGTTATCACAAATATTTTTGCCAAGCCATTATGGGGCCAAGAAACTAAGATAACAGAAATGCATCATATGTCACACCATAAATTTACCAAGGGCAGACTTAAGCAAACAAGCCAGCCACCTAGGTCCAGATAATCAAAGGGACAAAGAAAGGATGCAGAATGGACATACATCAGATCACTTGTTACTGCTTGCCTTACATCAAACCCACCTCCCTCAATGAAAAATTATCTTTGCACTATAAATAGTCACCAACACTATTGCAGAACAAGCAAGAGCATGGAAAGGTTTCATATATTGTAGATTTACTGAATATTTGTCTGAGGAACAGAAATAATATGAGAAAAGATAGAAATAATAGAACCTTGCATGAAAATCAACAGGAGCAGGGGACCAGCATATGACCCGTATATCTTTTGGAAGAGCTCTGTTCAGCACCTTTACGTAATCAATTTCTTCTTCTGCAAGAGAGAAGCTAAATAGAATTACCAAATTTGGGAGACAATGAAGAATGCCAATTACAATATTAACTCCACACCTGACAAGGGTTCATGCAACTTTTATCCAAAACTATTACATAATTTACATACTTTAATGCCAAAAGCAAGAAGAAAGATTATGAATCTTAAATCTAGGAAGCCGTGGGTACTTTCACAACCATTAGGATAATTAAAAAGAACATCCTATCACAAAATCAACTCACCTTTTCAACAAAAAAAAAAAAGGTTTTATGAAACAAATCATCTAATGATACACAGTTCAGTAAACGAGTAGAGGTCACAGAAGCAGACCACATGTTTGTTTTGTTGAAGCTTCCTGGAAGATCAAATTCTCCTTAGTGTCCTTGAGACGTGATCGCAGAAAAAGAGAAATAACCTGCATCAGGTACTTCTTATCAGTATCAGCAGACAAAACTTGTTGTATTGGAAACGTCATGGCAATGACATTTATCAGAATTCCATGTTATAAGCTGTTCAAACTGATGGAATCTTCAGATCACATCTGATGTTTACATTTCCAACAAAAATCATGCTAACTAATACCTAGACACCTTCTACCAGATGATGGTCCAGCATCTACCACTGGATACCAAAATGAAGCAAAAAGGAGCTTTAAGAAAAACTTACCTGCCCGGTTGAAGAAACCCCCTTGTCTGTTCTACCACATCTTGTGTATCGTAACTCCTCCTTGTCACCAACCAAAAGTTTAGTCTTCTGAAGCGCCTTAAATATTTCAGACTGGATAAAAACCCAACTATATAAGACAGAAAGTGAAAACCCAAAATAGATTAATTGAAGTTAGAAAGTCCCAAACTGATGCTGGCCTGGCATTTTCAGTTCTTCATTTAAATAACGATCAATTACCTCTATCAAACCCTAATAGAAAACTCCAAAACCAAATCACTAAAATTAGTGGAGGATATACATTCCTGTTGTTTCATGTTCCAAAGCAAAAAAATTTAATTGTAGAGAAATATTAAGGAGGGAGAAAAGCACCTCAACAGTTGGATCCATTTGCGCTTCTGAAGCAAAACCATAAAACCTGTAAACAAGGCAGACATCAATATGAAACCTTCACCTCATTCACTTATCCGTAACGAGGCAACAATTTCCTTCTTTAAAAACAGTGCTACTGAAACTGTACATATAATTTTACAACAAGGCTCAGAATTTGCATCATAGGAGATCAAATATTTGCAACCTACTATTTGGCTTTAAATGCACAAGATATATCTAGTATCATTTGTGTTATCAACTTTTGTTAGACATGCAAAGGACATATGGAGGTTTTTTTACAATTCTATATAATGGAACTTCTAGCAAGAGCAGAAAATGGCTAAGTATGCCACTCAAGTAAAAAGAGATCTTTGCGAGACTTAAGATTCAACTTCAATGATGCAATTCAAGCCCAATTGGATGATTTGTAGAAATCAATGGAGTTACTTACAAAATAAACTGCTAAGAAATATATACCTCTGACCAAAGTACATGATTTTCAGGGCAACATATCTCTTGCCATGGTGGTCCATGGTTCTCAAGTTGCAACCTGTACCAAAGCAGAGAAAAATGCTTGCAGTTACCATCAAGCTTACTGGTAAATATAAATACCCTAATGCATTGTAATCACTCATTATTTTGTTGATGCCATAGCATGAAATAGAAAACAAGGTAAAGAAATGATGGGAGAAGATCCAAACATATTCCACCTGAACAGAAGCTCATATAAAGAAATCTGATCTCTGGTAATTCTAAATATGGAAGTGTTAGGTGAGGCTGAAAAGGTTAAGACTTGCTGGTTTCATCATCATCAAGACCTTATCCCAATTAGGGGTCGGCCACATGAATCTTATTCCTCCATTCCACTCTATTAAATACCATGGTTTCATTTAGTCCCAAAGTTTTTAAATCTTTCCTCACCACTTCTATCCACGTTCTTTTGGGCCTTCCCCTTGCCCTTTTAGAACCTTCAACTTGTATTGCCTCACTCCTTCTAACTGGTGCCGTTGGTGGCCTCCTTTGAACATGTCCAAACCATCTAAGTCTAATCTCCCTCATCTTGTTACCTATTGGTGCTATCCCTAAATTTCCTCTAATATTTTCATTTCTAATTCTATCCTTTCTTGTCTTACCACTCATCCATCTCAACATCCTCATTTCTGCGACACTCAGCCTATGAGTATGATGTTCCTTAACTGCCCAACACTCTGATCCATAGAGCATGGCCGGCCTAATAGCCATCCTATAGAATTTTCCCTTTAGTTTGAGTGGCACCCGCCGATCACATAAAACACCCGATGCACATCTCCATTTGTTCCAACCTGCTTGGATTCTCTGGGTGACCTCCCTCTCAATCTCTCCACTCTCATGGATCAATGATCCTAAGTATTGGAAGTGGTCTCTCATGGGGACCTCTTGGTTATTAATCTTGACTGGTACTCCACTCCTACTCTCCTTACTAAAATTACATTCCATATATTCTGTCTTAGTTCGGCTAATTTTAAATCCTTCCGATTCTAATGCTTTTCTCCATAACTCTAGCTTTATGTTTACACCCTCCCTTGTCTCATCAAGTAGGACTATATCGTCTGCAAATAGCATGCACTAGGGAATCTCCTCACGCAGATGTTTTGTTAACTCATCTATAACTAATGTGAAAAGGTATGGACTCAATGCTGATCCTTGGTGCAATCCGACAGTGACAGGAAAATCACCAGTCACGCCACTAATGGTCTTAACATTTGTTACTGCTCCCTCATACATATCTTTAATTATGTCTATATACCCCTGAGAGTAGGAGTGGCACTAATGCACCGGATCCCATCAGAACTCCGCAGTTAAGCGTGCTTGGGCGAGAGTAGTATTAGGATGGGTGACCTCTTGGGAAGTCCTCGTATTGCACCCCTCGTTTTAACTCCACCAATGCCGGTCCCAAGCCCGGATAAAAAAGGAGGAGGGTCTTGTGTCAGGTGCCAACCGGCAAGGGGGAAGTTGAAGATGATTCTATTATTTCTTTCTTACAAATGAATATGCATTTGTATATTAGTTTGTGAGAGAGAAATGAAAATCATCTCCAGCTTCTTAAAAAATGGCAACCCTTGTTCAGGTAGCCAGCCGACAATGGGGAAGTTGAAGATGATTCTATTATTTCTTTCTTACAAATAAATATGCATTTGCATATTAGTTTGTGAGGAAGAAATGAAAATCATCTTCAGCTTCTTAAAATATGGCCACCCTTGCGTCAGGTAGCCAGCCGGCAAGGGTGAAGCTGAAGATGATTTTAATGAAATTCATCTTCAGCTTTTAAACTATGGCAACCCCAACATGACATGAATCGAAGACTTGCTGGTTTATGTCACTTAAGTTGTTTTATAAGTTTTGAGGCATGAATTAGAACTTCTAGGCAGCAAGTTTAGCATCATAGACAGAGGTTAGAGCATTTGCCAGCCATATCACCTATTAATTCCTAATAATACAAAAGAAAATTTAAAATAAAGATCAGGCCTATTTTTCTTGTGCAAATAGAGAAGTGGCATCAAAATGACATCATGAGTAATGCACGTTATGCGACATGCAGTATCAGAAGTCCATGACTATCTAAAGCATGTATGCACTAGCAGATTTGCAGTACAAATACAGAATGCAAAGTACAAATCAACCACTGAAATTAACCTGAATTTTTCACTTTTGACTTTTTCTTTGTACACTCAGTAGGGTTTTCATCATGTAAATCGTTTCCATTTCCATCCTTCTGGCATGTGTTCTTAACTCTTCCATCTTCAGAGCTCCCATTGACAGAACCAGACGCCAGCATATCCCCTATTGCAGCCAACTCCATATCTTCAGCCGAACTATTACTACTAATGACAGAACATTCACATGAACCAGAAGCAATGTGACTTGTTTTATCCTTATCAGTGTTTACTTCAATCACTTCATCCTCTACCTGCAACACAATTAGCCAAATAAATCCAGTGGGCAGTCGCACTTCACATTCTCAAATCAAGTAGCAAAAGCAGGACCGATTTGCGCAAACTTCTAATGTACAGAAGTTGAACTTTTCGTCAATTTGAATGATGTCATGAACTAAATTATGGCTCAAATTTACAACAGCAAACTACAAATATTAACAGAGCAGTCAAATGAATGCTAGTTCTTAATTCAATATGATTTTCTTTCTGGAAACTCACTGCAACATATAAAGAAATGACTTCTAATCATAAAAAGAAATAAAATAAAAAGAAATTCGAACCTTACTGCAACAGCAATTTGCTAGTCGAGAGCACAATCTTGCATTCTCCAGCTCCAATTCCTGATTTTTCATCATTTACATAAACAATCTTAAGCTAAAAATTCACATAAAACTGAATGAACAACCAACAACATAGAAAACTGCTTTATGGGAAGTAAAAAGCAAATAAAGAAACCCTAAATTTGCGAAAAAGTGAGTAACAGGACTTGCTTGCGAGAGGAAAAGGGATGGATTTTACCGCAACTCTGCTTCGGAGAGATTGCAGGCGAGTCTGGAAATGGAGAATGAGATCTGGACCGTGTAATGGTTCCAGAAGAGGGTCCAGATTCTCTGATATTGGAGTTGCTCCATCAACCATGGTTTCGACTTTCGAGTTCTACTTGCTATTGCAATAGAGCTGCTTTGGCGCTCTGTTCACAAGAAGTCGAAAGATTGTCAGCGGCTTAATCCATGCCGTTGGTGGGTCAGTCCTAAGCCTTTGATTTGTGGATACAGACTGCTGGGACCCATGGATTAGCGAAGAAATGTTTTGCATAAGAAATGAATATCTGAGGAAATCTGTTTCCATCTCTAACTTCTTCCTGCACTTTCTGATTTTCATGGAAATGAGATTCCATGTTTTAAAGGAAGTCTTTGTGAAAAATATTTTAGGCCTTAAATTGTATTACCGTCAAACCTTGCTTGATTCAGATGAATCCTTTTAAAGTGAATTGTCGAGAGATCCAATCACACACGGGGATTAAATGCAAAATAATCACTTAGTAGTGCCCGATCAAATCAGTATTCATGATAATCAAACAGGTTCGATAATGGCCTATGAAACCTTTCTATTAATGGCGGAGTAATGGGTAAGTCCTAACTTAATTAGGAGCAAGATTATTCCTAATTCAATCAGCAAAGAATAATCCGACATAATCCAATAAACCAGATTATATATGCCTAGCCCTGTCAGCTCCGTGGTCAATACTTACAGTATCATAATTACATTATTAAGTTGTTTCCATTAAACTAAAATTATTGTAACGCTATCTCAAGTTGGACTAAAAATAATATAATCCAATAATATTAAAATCAGTCAAACTCACCCAAATCACGGGAAATTGGATGATATTAAAAATAATTAAAAAGGCAGCCCAAGTACACAAAGCTCTGGCCTTATTTTGCATTTTGCAAGAGGCTGTTTTCATTACCACTGCACCAAGGATCCCTTTAAAATTAAGATTGATTACTCCATGTAATAATTTAGAAGATCCTTAACACACTCACTGAACACCAAGAGAAAAATTAGTGAACTGGCCTAAATCGTTTGAAAAAAATTATTACATCCCAATTCTCTAAGCCCCCTACTGCCGAAACATTAACAAGAACTCATCGTTTAGAGTCTCCCCAAATACCTCAATGACCCAGTTCACGTTTCCCGTCTCCAATCCTAGAAGGAAAACCTAAACAACATGTAATGCCTGTAAACCTGCCCCGGCTTCACAACGGTTGAAGGGAAGTTGGCATGGTTTACAGCATCGGGGAATCCTTGGGTCTCCAAACAAAGCGCAGCGTGGGGACCATAAATGTATCCACCTTTGCCCCTAACATCCTTCAACATGTTGCTAGTGTAAAACTGTAGCCCAGGCTGGTTCGTCCAAAGCTCCATTGCTCTACCAGATTTATGATCCTTCACTACAGCTGCTTTGTTCAATCCCCGGCGAGAGTCGAGCACGTAATTGATATCGTAGCCGCCGGGGAGATCGTCGATCCGGCTGCCGATGGTGTTGGGTACAAGGAAATCGTAGGCCGTGCCTTTGACGGGGACGATTTGGCCTGTGGGGATTAGAGACTTGTCCGTGGGAGTGTAGTGGGAGGCAAAGAGTTGGAGTGTGTTCGAGAGGATGTCACCGCTATTGTGGCCTGCGAGGTTCCAGTAGGTGTGTTGGGCAAGGTTGACGAGTGTGGCCTTGTTTCGAGGTTTGGCTTTCATGGTTACCCGTAAGTCGTAATCTCCGACGATTTTGTAGGTCACGGCGACGTCTAGATCGCCGGGGAATCCTGCATTGGTGGTGAAAACGTTAGTTTTATGTGGGAACTATATGCATGATGCCAACGGTTCAGATAGTAATATTACTCGGAGAATATAATAGCAAGATCATCCAAGGGATGCCATGCAACATTGTGAATAATTTGGATTTTCAGAAATTTGAGCCCGCTTTGGTTGAATCTGGTTATAGCCATTCTTACAGTTTAGCGAGGGGCTCAGTTATTGACCCTAGCATTACTGACTATAGGAGAAGGATACAACACGTTCGAGTCCACCGGACGTACACCGAAGTTGAGTGTGTATGCTACCAACAGCAAACAAATCATAGTAGGGGTCATAGATGGGCCCACCACTTGCTGGAAAATCATAGGCTGATAGAGCAAGCCTGCTCGTGGTGGGCCTCGGTGGAGACAATGAGCGTACCAAAGTTCAGTGCATGAGCTGTATAAATAAGATCAATTTTCTGGTTTTCTGACAATCTAGGTATGGAAATCAGGTCATATTTTCTGGGAAAAAGTAACCTTAATGGCAGATTTACCAGAAAATAAAGCGAAATGCGCCGGAATTTACTGAAAGATGCCGGAATTTCTGTTATTTTTGCCCGACTGGAACAAAATATATAGCTATGCTTGAATAGCTTTTATTAAGAAGAAGCTACTTTCAAGAAAATAATTACTTCTATAATTGATTATAAAATTTTAATTAACAAAGTTTAGACTGGTCAAGGAGCTGGGAATAAAAAAAATGGCCTTAAAATTTTTTTTTCTTTAAAAAAACAACTTCGGTCCACTCGCCAATGGCTCTTGCTGGCGTCTTTTTCTTTATGTAACCATACATCTTAAATAACCAGACAGAAAAAGATCCAAGCCGTTTAAAATCTCAAAAAATAAGAAAAAGGACAAAGAAAATGGAAGTAGGCTTTGATGAAGGGTGCCAATATCAATCTGATAAAGCTGATTTGAACAGAAAAATGGAAGTACCTTGTTCTCCATCAAAGCTGCTATAAGTGAATGTAATATGTGGAAAATTTCCGGCTTTGTGATCTTTCACACTCCAAATAACCTTGCTAAATCCTCTGTGCCCACCTATATTAAAAATCTAATAAAATTTACCAAAATATAAAAAAGACAAATTAAAAAAAAATAAAATGAAAAATATATACCATGAAGTATGTTTTTTCCTTCATTTGCAACTAATCTATAGGTGGTTCCATTTAAATCGAAATGAGCCCCACCGATCCGATTTGCCACTCGCCCAACAACTGCTCCGAAGTACGTGGTATCATTCTACAATAAAATAAAAAAGAAAATGATAATGAAATTAGAATCAGAGAGAAATTGTAATACAAATAAATACAGGCAACGTGATTATAGAAATTTATAAAAAATTTGAAAAATTAAATTTTGGATGCAATTACACCAATGTAAGTTCTTCTTATTAACAAAGTTCACAATAGAGAAAATGTCATAAAATTAAAACAGTTTGGATTATACACACACAAAAAAAGACAGCAAATCAAGAAAATGTTAAATGACAGGGAGGGAAAATTAGAAAATTCAAAAAAGAAATAGAAAATTACAATTTTGTTTATAAATTAAAAAGTTAAGAAATAAATATACTATTTACTTGGCAACTTCTCTAGTAAAAATAAATATTATATTAATATTCAACATCATGAAACTCTTAGACAAAATTAGAAAGTTCATAGCCGAGAAAAAAAGGGAAAGAGAAAACAATGGAAGTGAAAAAAATTAGAACTTTTTTAAAATATAAAAGATAAAAAGTCTGTGATTGGAGTTGGAGAGATAATAGACTTGATGCTTAGGGTAGAAATGTTGAAGAAAAGTCAAAAAATTAAAATTAAAGATGAAAATTCGCATAAGAAAACATTATAAAAGCATATAGTTGTAAGAGAACAAAGACATTTAAAAATAGAAAGTTAGAAAATGTAAAGGCAAAAACAGAAAAAGTCATGGAATTTGGTATTTCATAAGAAGATGCGTTTTAAATAGAATTTTTGGAAAGTTTTTTTTTAAAAAGATGGGTATTTTTTTTTAAAGTATGACATAGCTAAAAAATATGAATCCTTTTCAATTAAAAAAAAAAAAAAAAACAGGTGTTTTCTTACTATGGGTGTATCTCTGTGAGAGAGAGAGAGAGAGAGAGAGAGAGAGAGAGAGAGAGAGAGAGAGAGAGAGAGAGAAGTAAACCAAAGATGAGGATATCCAAAACTGAAAATTCCTATCAGAATGACAACACCCAGAGGCAAACATGGCTGGAAAAATTTCTAAGAAACCAAAATACCATCTTCCTCTTAAGAACTCAATCTAGACTTGATGAAACAAAAGATCATCCAAGAAATCAGAACAGAGGTAAATACAAGAGAAGTATCTCACAAAATACGGAATGACCGAGTCAAAGCCAAGAGCAATATCAGCTAAATTTCCTGCAAAAACAACACCAAACCCAGAAAAAGAAATCAAGACCAATACCTGCATTCAATCAACAACCAGAAAAATCCTTCCAAAAAGAAGAAAAGAGAAAGTCGAGAAAAAATCCAAACCTTTTGAATCAGGTACAATGACTGAGATCACAGTGGCCCCCCAGTTAGTGATCTTCACAGAGAAATCCCCCTTCCTAAGCTCATAAACCCCAACATATTTACCAGTTGAAACAGATAAATCTACAAGAGACAGAGCAAAGAGGAGGCAGAAAGCCACAGATATCTTCCCCATGGCTGAAAGCAAGAACCCAACAAGGAGTTTAAGGAAAAGGATGGGAATTTATGCTGACGATGTAGAGAGAGAGAGAGAGAGAGCTACCTATAATTGGATAAAGATTAAAAGTGAAGATTTAGTAGAATAAAAGATAAGGATAAATTTTGGTTAACTACGGAAAAGCTTCCGTTGACTTGGTAAACTCAAGTGGGGCTGGAAATTGATAAGCGCACGAATTGGATTATATTTGTGGAGGTGGGAAGTAGGGTAGTACTGGGACTGTCAAAGTTGGTTGCTCTCCTAGTCTTGATCCACCGAAGATGGCCCACAGGAAACTTACTCAGCCAAAAGCATCCTACATTTGGCATGAAAAGCCCCATTTATCTCATTTTTTCAACTTTAGAGCACTACTGAACAAAAAAACATAAATAAAAAATTTATATTATTCAGGAATTATGAAGGCCGTGTTTTTTTAAGTTGCATTAAATTTGTTATTTTTACAAAGTTTCTAATGGCTCTTTTCTTCTGATAAAAAATAAACTTTTTAAGTGCTACAATTATCCAACTGACATACCATTTGATCTCCAAGTCATTGAAAACTAGAGAAACTAAATGAATAGGTCAGATAATCCAAACGTGGGCTCCTTTCAGGACAAATGTATGACACTTATGGCTAAGGTCCATTCAAGGCCTTTCGCCTAGCATTCATTTGTACATATTTTTATTGGGTTAGCACAATTTTGGTTGCTGAAGATGTAAGGCACTTCCTTCCCTTTTGATTTGGTTAAGGGCAAGAAGGGATTCAAATTATTCACATAATAGTTCGTAGTCACGTGCTCTAATCCTCTGAGCTCTAAGCCTAACCCATGTCAGCCATATTTTGGTTTAAGAAGATGGGAAAGTGCATTTCTCTAGCGCCCACGACCCCACTTATAATGAGGGGGCTAAAGACACTGATCTACATGGAGGTTCAATAATTATAATTTGTCTGTGAAAATTAAATCCAATTAAACTTTCAAACCTTGTAGCCAGCAGATTTCACATTTTCATTGGGTTTCTTTAGTTTGTACTCAGAAGGTCGACTGAAACATTAGCTGGACACCTGCATATCTTATTTCTTGGCAGTGTTGGCCGGCTTAGTGGACTTAAAACCGGCCCTTTTCATCTTTGAAAGTGATTTCCGCAATGGAGAGTCAAACTACACATTGAATAGGCTTCACATTGAGTTGGCCTTGTCCCAGGAATCTCTTTGGAATTTCAGCCGCTCGGTTTGTGGGGCACGCATGGACGGCTAAAACACTGGAAATGAGTAATTTCTTTTCTTTTTTTAAAATATGGTTTCTCTCTCTAATATCATCATCGTCGTCAAGACTTTATCTCGGTGATGATGAAATGTTCTATCCTGATTAAGGGTTAGGATTATTTCTTAGTGAAGGACCATGCACTTAGAGTGCACGACATAGCGTGCATAGTATCTATCACAGTTACAAAAATCTCCGAAGAATTGAAATTTCCAAAATTTTCCCCAGAGTTTGGGCATATTTGCCAAATTAAATATAAATTGATGAAATTAAACTCAAGTTTTGAAGAATATTTTATCAAATTCTCAGATATTTATCTATAGATCTAGTTAGAATATACACTAAAATATTAAAATTCAGTTCCTCATAATTTGTTTTCTTTATTTTTCCATCTCTTTCAAAAAAATTTACAATTTTTTGCTCGCGACTTATTCCTAAATCCGAACTTTGTAACTGTGATATTGACTATTAGTAGATCCATGCATGTCCTCACGTAATAACTTTATAAATGATTCAGTGTTCATGTCTATGTAATATGATTGAAGGGGAGCCTTGGTGCAACGGTAAAAGTTGTCGTCATGTGACCTTGAGGTCACCGATCCAAGGCATGGAAACAGCCTATTACAAATGCAAATGTTGTGTACTTTAAGCCCTTGTAGTCTGCCCCTTTCCTAGACCCTGCAGGAGCTTCGTGTGCACTGAGACTGCCCTTTTACCTATGTAATATGATTCATTTGTTTCTAGTGGAGTAACTTGGAATGCTCGACCACTGCTTTTGGATCCCCACTTAGTTCTAAAGACGAAGTATTAAGTTCTTATTCATACTCAATACAGAAGCGACTGCCCACCATTTTGCAACATAGTTTGTTTGCTCATGTTTGTAGAAGAATTTTTTTATTAAAATCTCTAAAAACTATCCGACAATTCTTTTAATTCTATATCCTTTCCATTCCATTCCCTCTACATATTCAAATTAGAAGGTGAATAAGAGGCTTGATTGAGTGTGCTTAGGCAGCGTTGGAACGCTGTTTGTAGATTATTTTTATTTTTATTTTTAAGAAATTCAGGACAGCCCCGATGAACAAAGCTCCCGCATATGTAAAGTCTAGGGAAGAGGCGAACCACAAGGGTCAATAGTAGGTAGTCTTATCTTACATTTTACAAGAGGCTGTTTACATACTTTGAACCAGTGACCTCAAGGTCACACGATGACAACTCTAGTATTACACCAAGACTCCCTTCTTTTTTTCTAATAAATGTCTGATAAAAATATATTTGAATGCACTGTTTGTTTCTACTTCAGAGAAGATATGATTTGAAAGATGCGTTTGGATATGCCAATATTTTTCTGAAGAAATAGTATCCCAACGCAGACTTAGTGTTGATTGTTGTCCATTTGCTTGGATTGTTAATCTTTCAAAAGCCTTTTTCCTACTGTGGGAAGGCCACAAAGGTGACTGCATATAAAGAGAAAACACCCTCCTTTTCTCTTTGTTGAATGCAATGATTCATTAATCAAATAAAGCAGTACATTAGATGATGTAATACCTTGAGAGAAGTGGAGCCTTGGCGCAACGTAAAAGTTGTAGTCATGTCAAAACAGCCTCTTACACAAATACAAGGTAAAGCTGCCTACCGTAGGCCCTTGTGGCCCTCCCCTTTCCCAAACTCCACATAGGAGGGAGCTTCATGCACCGAAACTGCCCTTTATATAATACCCTAAGCATTATACCAAGTGCATCCACACTATCAAGTTGAGCACACTGAGATGTAAAACCCTTTTTGCTAAGACATCTTCAACCCTACGGGCTTTCCCAGATAGACACTCTCCTGTTCAGAGGGAGGCATACGAAACTTACAAAGGCTGTTTGGCACATGAATCATAAGTTGTGGATAAACTTATCAATGGATGGTGACTTTAAACCCTAGCTATGGAAGGCCTAAACGTCATTATAATTATCCAGACATAGATAAAAATCGTCCTCAAACCTTTGGCGGGATGTCGTTTAAGAATTCTACCCATGATTAATGCTGCAAATATCAAGGCAAAACAAAATATTATCCATAGATAGCTTATTCTAGATATTGCTAGCCCATTGCCAAACAGCCCCATATTTTAAGGTTTTGATACAATCAAGAATGGCAGCATTTGGTCTTGAGTGAAGCCCAATGGGTATATTTCCTATTTGTACACCCTTTTTCCTTTGACTTCTCTCTTAATTATGGTCATGAGGTTTGCATTACGCCAATCTTGAGATTCAGCTGAAAGGGACTATTCTGATGACATGTACAGGGTCTTTTTTCTTATTACAATATCTGAAGGGGAGCTTTGGCACAATTGTAGAGTTGTATCGTATGCAATCTTAAGGTCAAGGGTTCAAGTTGGGAAACAGCCTCTTACAAAATGCAGGGTAAGGCTGTGCACTATTGACCCCTGTGATCCGCCCCTTCTCCAGACCCAGCATATACGGAAGCTTTGTGGACCGGGGCTGCCCTTTTCTGACTACAGTATCTGAATCTGCAGCATTTCGGTTTAGTAGATTATGTTATTTTCTTCACTTTCATGTTGTACAGCTTGCTTTACATGTTATCCTTCATGAAAGATGAGAGACAGTCTCCAACTGGTGTCCACACAGAGTATGCTTTCCATGCCTTTGCAGTCTGGCTCAAGTTGGTCCCCCCCGCTGATTATTTTTCTTAGTAAAGCTTTCTTGAAGAATGTTTACATTTTGCCTGGGCCTCCTTTCAGCCAGAGCTTTGAAACCTTCTTCATCTTAAGCAATAATTTTCTTTTACACCTCACAAACTGAAATGGGAGGTACAGCAATATTTATACCCCTAGTTCTATATAAGAAAAGATGAAAAGTGCAACCTAGGTTGGATTGTTTTGGCACCTTGGACTTTTAATTTAGACGTTCTGTAAGGCTGATTTCCTGAGGATTCAATTATCTAGTGTAGGTATTAGGACTTTTGAGGAGCTATAGCTGTTTGATTAAAACTGTAGGAAGCCTGCAATGTCTACCAGTATTGTCTAAATCTATATCCATGATATGCATTTCTAGAGATCCAGTTGCCTTCTTATTCTTAAATTTGTGAGTATAAGATAAGGCCTTGTTGTCTCAAGCCTAGAACCTTAGGTTTTAGAACACCAGCCTATCCACCTTGCTGATAATCTCAAACATTATTGTTTCTCTGCAGCATTCTTAAAAGGACACGGGCGGTTCCTAGATGTATATTTAGTTAGTATTATGCCTTGAACCCGTGACCTCAAGGTTACACGACTAACCATTGTGCCAAGGTTGCGTACTATAGGCCCTTGTGGTCCACCCCTTCCCCAGACCTGGCATACACAGAAGCTTCGTACACCAGGGCTGCCCTTTTTTTACATTTGACCTGTGAGTACCTTGAAGCTTGGGTTCTAGAACACCAGCCTCTCCACCTTGCATCTGATTATCTCAAATATTATAGTTTCTTTGCAGCATTCTTTACCACCAATTTGTCATGGTTGGGCTGAAAGATAAAAGATTGCAAATACTAAGTTATGGAATACTTCTTAATAGGAAAGATTATTACCTATCAGTCACTCAAGTAACTTAAAGGAAGCTAGCTCTAGACTTTATCCTCGGCCTGTGCTTTATGAACCAGTAGACATGCTATGAATTTTGGAAAATGAACTACATCTTCTCTCATATCCCATGGACATTCATTTCCTTGTGTCTTAATGCAAAATCCTGCAAGTCCAAGGTGATATCCGCGGAAAATATTACTGCAGCATTCCATGGAAGTTAGAAAACAGTATTTGTTATTGCAAAATCATCCACTAAAGCACAGGTTCTCCTTGGGGTACTTTGACTTATTTTACAAATGATACCAAGACAGTTTTTGAGGCCTGACCATGTAATTCCTAACTCTTTTTTTTGTCCATCCTCATGTTGCCATGGCCATTTTGAAGCTTGCAAGAAACTTACTATTGGCCTTCGTAGGCATTGGAACATGGTCTGGGTGGAGTTGTTCTGCATGTCGATGATGTCGGAGCTATTCTGGAACTGAAGGTAAATTTTCTCCCCAAGTAATTCTTATTCATTTTGCTCCTCTATATTAGTAATTGAATACTTGTGGGAGGGTTAACCCGGTTATGATTTCCCCTTTCTATTCAAGATGTCCTTTGAACAAACTCGCCGTGATACAGTCAAAATGTTAGCAATCTAATATCTCTAAATAGGTTATTCTGCATCATTCTTCTCACTACTCGTTCACTGGGTGTTGAGACCATAATGATCACTTCATCTCATAGTGGTTAACATTGTCAGGATTATTTTCATAGAAGGGATGAAGAGAGGAATCTTTTAACCTTTGACTAAGGCCACTGTAACACAAGTCCGAATGGCAGGAACAGGAGATCGTGTATGGGGGATCTCTGCAGTCTCGTGAGACCTGGGGAAGGTCTTCTGGTCTGTCTTCACTTATCTATTTTAAAAAGGGTAGCTCGGGTACACTAAGCTCCCCCCTATGCAAGGTCTGGGGGAGGAGCGGACTATAAAGATCTATAGTATGCTGTCTTACCTTGCATTTATGCAAGAGACTGTTTCCACATGCGCGAAGGCTCCCCTTCTTCTCTTATCTATTTTATGAATAGTTATTTATGCTTGCATGGCATGAGCAAGTTGGTAAAATTCAAGTCACGTTGTTGAGATAATTATTTTTTATGTCTCATAAGCTTTCCTTAATGAGTTCCCATAGGAATGGCTGATATGAATGATTATCGTTTTGTGGTAATTGCTTTTGCAGGTTGGTTCCTTTGCTAGAGGACTTTTCTTGTCCATTCAGAATGTTTGGAGCCAAATTACACTGCTACCCTGCCTTTCCGGGTTAATGCGATGAGCTTTTGTATTTCTAGCGGAAAATTGTTGTTTTTCTCCATTGCCAATTTTTCATGAACTTGAGCCATCCAAGTTAATGTGGTCCATTTTCATCCATTTTTCTTGGCAGCACTTCAGTACATCTGCTGTATGAATTGCAGAAATTTTTTAACACAGAACTTCCATCTCTATCAAAAAGTTTTGAGACTAAAATGATTTAATGCTGTTTACGAGGTAGTAAAATGATGTATACTTATGCTAGTTTACCCAAGTTTCCAATTTGAGCTATATCAATGACCAAAAAGAATAGAGGCTACGCTTGTACGAAGCTCCCACCTATGCAGGGTCTGAAGAAGGGGCAGACCGCAAGGGTCAATAGTACGCAGCCTTACCTTGCATTTTGCAAGAGGTTGTTTCCACGCCTTGAACCCATGACTTCAAGGTCACACGATGAAAACTCTACTGTTGTGCCAAGGCTCCCCTCCACTCCACTAATAAGCATGTGGCTGTTTTATTTCATTTCTGACATTCAACCTTTTTATGCTCTGAGGATATTTGCTGTCACTACTCAAATTACTTTGCTGCTTACAAAATGCCATTGCAGTTACAGGACTCGGACTACAAAGCTACACATAGCATCATTTTGCAGAATGCAGAAACTGTTGGTTTAGTCTGTCCTTGTGAAGGTTTGTTCCATTTGTGAACTCCGTTTCTGTTCTAGAGTGTTTTTCTATGTTCTTTATCTCTTGCTGTTTATTTACCTCCCAATCGAAGCTCTCAGAAAAGGAGTAGACCACAAGGGTCAATAGTACATAGCCTTATTTTACATTTTACAAGAGGCTATTTTCACGCCTTGAACCTGTGACTTCAAGGTCACACTACGACAACTCTCCCCTTCACTTCACTAGTAAGTATAGTGTCACGGGGTTGCACTTTCACCTATGCTAAACCCGTTCGGCAGTTTATTTACCTCCCAATTAAAGCTCTCAGAAAAGGAGCATACCACAAGGGTCAATAGTACATAGCCTTATCTTGCATTTTACAAGAGGCTATTTTTACGCCTTGAACCTGTGACTTCAAGGTCACACTACAACAACTCTCCCCTTCACTTCACTAGTAAGTATAGTGTCAGGGGGTTGCACTTTTACCTATGCTAAACCCGTGCGGCACTTGTGCACAATTCTTTTTTCGGAGCACAAGTCAGCCTTTAACCCCAAACTCTCACTTGCTAGGGCTAAACTCACTCAAGCACTCAAGCAATAAGAGGAACTCAAGAGAACTCAGAAAGAAACTCTCCTAATGTATTCACTTTAGCTGAACTGTGAGCTGATTACAAGTGATGAACTTATACCTATTTATACTTGCTCTCCCCTATCTACCTCCTCAATGGATGGTCCAGATTATTCCAAATGTCTACAATCCAATGGTTATGGACTCCTCTAGAACTCTTTCTAGAGAACTCTACACACTTCTCTAACCCTCTACTTTTTTACATATTTAAAGAGACTTCTAAAAACCGGGCCTTCTAGATTCAGGCCAAGTTCCATGGACCTTCCCAGGCTGGCTTGATTCCCTAAGGCCAGCTCCACGTCCCAAGTGAGCCTTCTTTAGAGGCTGCAAGCTTGGTCACGGGCCTTGCAGTGCAAGTCCGTGACAATAGGCTCCCTTCAGTCCACTAACAAGCATGTGGCTGTTTTTATTTCATTTCTGACATTCAACCTTTTTATGCTCTGAGTATATTTGCTGTCACTACTCATTGCAGTTACAGAGGGGCTCGGACTACAAAGCTACACATAGCATCATTTTGCAGAATGCAGAAACTTTTGGTTTAGTCTGTCCTTGTGAAGGTTTGTTCCATTTGTAAACTCCGTTTCAGTTCTAGAGCATTTTTCTATGTTCTTTATCCCTTGCTGTTTATTTACCTCCCAATCGAACCTGCAGGAGGACAAAAGCACAAGAACAGCCTTGCCAGTAACCTCGCTAAAAGTTGGAGATGAATTTATGTTAAGAGTGCAGGGAGGTGCTAGGCACACAGGAATAGAGATCCAGGAATTCGTCGTTGAGAAGTAAATTGCAGAGCTATCCTTGCCTTTTTCCTTTTCTCTGTGGATGGATTAAAACACTTGTATTGAGACGGAGCAGAACTTGCTAGTTCTGCGTCCAAATTCCAGTGAGGCTTGAAACTATCCAGTCTTCGCTGCAGAATAAGTATGCACAGCTCCCTGCATTTGCTCTAAATCTTTTCATTATAATCAGGAAGTTCTTAGCAATCCAGACATGTGATCCGTGGTTCACATCTGGATTCCTGTACAGAAACTCCAGAAAAACATGTTTATTTTGAAAACTACAGTTTTTATGGAATCGAGAGATGCATTGTGTTATCATGTATGTTTATTATCAACTTCAATTAAACTATGAGCAGGATTGCTTCTGATTACTTACTTTTAAACTCACCTTGTTTCTGATTTCCCTGGTATTATCCCATTTCCCAATGGTATGCTTGGGTTCCAACTCAAGTAGGTGGTCCATTACTTGTCTTGCTAAGGCCATATTGTGTTGGTCTTGACAGGATCTAAGTAAGGTACACCATATTCTGACATCTGGTTCCATGGGCATACTTTCCACAAACTAGAACGCCTCGTTTACTAGTCCTTCTCTGCATAGCAGATCCACCATGCATCCACAATGATCCATCCCTCGTTTCATACCATGCTCCTCTTTCATGGACTGAAAACATCACCATCCCTCGTCCACTAGTCCTGCATGAATACATGCATATAAGCTGCTTAGAATGGCAACACTTTCTGGCTTAAATCCTTCTCTTTGCATCTGACTGAACCGGATGCCGTGCCCATGAAGTGCTTGTATTGTAGTAGTCCAAGAAACCATTGGTTTTTTTTCTGTTAAAAATTTGACAAGCATTTTAGATGTTACCACATTTTGCATGCATGTCCATTAGAGCATTTGCCAATGTAGTGTCCTCATATCCGTTTTTCTCGATGTAACAATAAATCCCTTACCTAGGTCAGAGCTTCCTGACTTTAAGCATGTATTTACCACAACCAGCAAGGAGATTTCATCACGTCTTACATTTGCAGATTCCATTCCCTTAACAAATCTGTTGTCTCATTTAGGCAAATGATATCCTCATATACATTGATCATAGCAGTCCATGAGACTACAGTTCTCACCTGCATCTTTTCAAAAACCCGTTCTTCGCATGCATGTCAATCAGTGCGCTGTAGACGAACACGTCAAAATCTTTTAAGGCTATTAATCACATAAGCATGGACAGATTTTCCTTTTGTCAAGCCCCTTAGAGCTGACAAATGAGTAACCTTATTGGGTCACTCCATTCGATCTCACATTTTCATTAATGATAGTATCTGCAACTGAAAGTGCCTTAAAAGGATAACCTTTAGAAACATGGTATTCCATAGAACTATATCTCTGAGTAGTTCCATGCAGATGTACGATTGCCAAATAAGCCATACATCTTTAGCAGCGCAGTCTCAATAACTAACCCTCCTTCGAAACCTGCCATGTATCACTTCTCCTTCAGAAACTTCTGATATAAGCCCAAAAGCCTTGTTCCCAAACATAACAGCATAACTATATATATTCAATGCCTTCTTTCTCATGTCAGCATAGACCACAATGACCTTCCGGGACTGCTCTCCTTCAAAGAGACTCTGGTTATATTGTTCCACGTGTATGCATGTGGTTCATTCATTTGATGGGCAATTGAAGTTGCCAACTATGTTTCTACGAAGAGGATTTGAAGTAGACTTTGTTGAACTGTTGCATTGTTTTGCATGTTTCCAAGTCGAACATTATTAGTAGCTAAACCGTGAATGCCATCATTAGGCCTTTTAACCTTCCGTCTTTCTCAAAAGAAAAAAAAAATAAAAATACTGAGATCATTTAATGGACGGTGGATTTTAGGCTAAGCTTCTCTTAAGACTAAGAGAACGCCTAGAATGTGAGTAGTTAGAGATCAATGAACTTCGGGCCCCACTTGTAATCTTAGCCCTAACGTGGGTTCCCTATTTATGTTCTAAACATGATGAATGGTTTGGATTAAGAAAAATTATTACCATGCATGGAATAAGTGGGGCATACTCTCTCTCCACTTTAGTGTGTAAATCTTACTGGGACTTCTTTCCTCCTATAGTAAGATGTTCCTAATGAGTTTGGTAGCAAATGTAATAAAATATTAACACGGGCTACTGCCAAGATAGTTAACAGAGTACACAACAACTACCTAAAGTCAGAAGATGAACAAAAATCTATAACAAAACAATCCCCCTCACAAAAACAAAACTGAATTTCCCTCATAGTCTCTAATACTTGATTGGTGCCAATACTTCTAGCTGGGGTCCAAGGCTCTCTTCAGCAGCTTTCTCCGCCTTCAACCTCAGCTTGGTGAGCTGCTTCCTCCTCTCATATGCAACCTGAGCCCTCTGCTTTCTCTTATCCTCCAGCTCCTGTCAAATTAGCAACAGTGTTATCAATCTGTCACCGGAAGTCACACGCCTTCAAAAATATACTGGAAGAGAAAAATACAGCCACAAAGATTAATAGTAAAGATACGAACTAATAGTCATATTCTTCTATATGACTGGTTGGAGTCACCACATCGAATGAATCAATGGTTCTTTGTTTGCAGAAAAGAACTTTGGCCAAGGTGAAAAGACAGTCACTTTATAACAATCATGGCATACAAGTAGAGTCTAATAGAAACTTGGGTGTCGTGTAGACAAGGAGTTTCTACATTTAGGTAGAGCTACAATCACTTTGCTCTGCTATATGCAAGTCGTAAGAAATAAACTGAAGGAATAGGATCAACAGTGATACTACATCGGACAACTGTCTGATCCAAATAGCTGCGTCAAGTTACTCCACTCCAACAATATCGAGATAAGGTCAGACCAGCTGGCGTACCTTCTGAAGAAGTAGCAAAATAGAAACCCAAAGCATCTAAATGTTTACAATCTGTTTAATAAAGGTAAGCCCTAGATTTACAAAAGTGGTTGTGCAACAGACAGTCTGATAATATTCACACCTGAATGCAACGAAAGAACATTGAACTTGCGTAAGACAGTGATATAATTGATGGTTCTCACATCTATGCATATACGTTGCAGATGTCCAATTGCATCAATATCCACTTGCCCATCCAACACCCACAAATCATGTAGGCAATTAGACATTGATTGGGCTAATCTGCAAATATCCAGTTGTAAGCACTGGAACCGAAAATGGTAACAGGTCAACTTTGTTGCCTGTTAACCTATTGTGAGAAGAAAAATGGAAAAACAAGTATAGGAATAATAACTTTCTAATAAGAGGAAGATGCCGGAAGTCCACTTCCATTAAATTCTGGAAACATGCTGACTCTAGCTTCTTATTGAGGAACTCAAAAACTAGGACAGCAAAAAGCTACCTGACTCGTTTTCAGAATGAGGAATGCTAATCAAGTAGCTCAAATTTCTCAACCTAAGTGGACACAGTGCTCCATAGCACCAGGATAGAGAAAGCAAACCACATGACAGTGGAGAAATGAAATGGATTTATGAATATAACAGAAAACCACTGAAAAAAGATAAGCTGATAGATAAATGATGTCCAAGGGAAAACCAGAAACCCCGAAACTTGAAAGCCCAAATGACTTCAGTAAAGCTGTCATTTGATGGCCAGAATGAACTGGAACTTATGCAATTTATTCTGCTGATCAAGAACCAATCAGAAGAAGTACACAGGTTTCAAGTTATATATCAACAAAGCAAAAAACTAAAACTTGACTTCAGTAAGCAGTCATTCGATCATCAACTTGAGGATCAGTTGTATAATTCATGCTACCGACACCAAATTACTAGAAGTGCATAAGGTTCCAATTTGTTGACAGGAATAAGGCATGGAACCATTTAAATCAGTTACACAATTCATGATACAGATCAACGTCCAATTACTAGAGGTGCATAAGCTTCCAAGTTGTTGCCAGGAATAAGGCATGGAACCATTTAGATTATTACTACCAACCTCTAGTCCGAAAAAAACTCAACAACCCATCAGATGTCCACGATAATCAAGTGGTAGTAATCGCAAAGCTTAATCACAGCATCACCAACTTCTATTAACCGATGCACAATCAATCTATAAAACCTATATTGAAAAACTTAATTGTACCATGCTAATCTCGATAAGATTTACACCAAGCCAGGAATTAATGTCAATACACAACCAAAAGCAGACAAAACCCAGATATCTACAGTAAAACAATAACCACAAAAACAGATGAAAGCCCAAGGACTCACCCTGATGGTATCGTAGTGACTCCATCCGACCTCCTTGGAAAGACGACCTAACAAGCAATATTTATGTCCAGGCTGAAGCCTCAAAACCCTGTTTCCATTTAACACAAAATGAGAACAAAATTACCTCCACTTCAATACATCAACCCAAAGCAGAATATCACCAAATCAAAACATTAAAAAAAAAAAAAAACCATGGTTAGGAAAATCCTTGTCTCCCTATCCCAATTAACAGAATCAAACCAAAATCATCATCATCAAGACCTTATCCCGTTTAGGAGTCGGCAGAATCAACCCAAAATAATAATCCAAAACAAATTCCCACAAAAGCTACCCCTATGATCCAACGCATTACACAATAGCAGAATAAACCCCAAAACAAATATAAAATCAACCCATTTAAGAAGAAACTTCACAAAATGAGAACAAAAATCAACTCCAACTCAATTCATCAACAAAAACAGACTTTCACCAAAATCACATTATCAAAAACCAAATCATGATAAGAAAAAACCTTGTCCCCCTACTAATTAATAGAATTAAACCCAAATAATAACCCAGCTAAGAAATGCCTGCAAAAATAACCCCTCATGACCGATTGTATTGCCCAGAAGGAGAATATACCCAAAACGGATGCAAAATCAACCTATCTAAGTAGAAATTTCAGGATATAATCCAAAACCAAAAAATTCAAAACAAAGAAAGAGATCAAAATCAAATCTTACTTGAGTGCATCAGGAATGACCATCCTCTTCATCTTATCATATGGAGCAGGAACTCCCTCATAGGCTTTCAAACGTGCAAGTGCTGCAGCTCCACGCTTGGTCTTGTGAGGAATCATCCTACAACAAAATAACCAAAACAAAATAAATATAAATTAGCAGATTTTACTCCACTTTCGGAAGATCCATGAACAGAAAAGGCCGCATTTACCCTCGGATGGTTCTCCAGAGGATTTTCGCGGGAGCACGGAAGTGGATGGGACCATGAGAGGGTTTGGTATTCATCCTCTTGCGTAGGAAACGGAGGTACTTCATCTTCTGCCGGACGAGACCACCGGAAAGGCAGATCTCCTCGCAGCGGACCACCACAACTTTCTGGCCATTGAGGAGTTCCTTGGCGATGATTGAAGCTAGCCGGCCGAGCATATGGTGGCGGGCGTCTACCACCACTCTCCGAGCGCAAATTCCCGAACCGGACACCATTTTTGCTCTCTCTCTCTCTCCCTCGAGGTCCTAGGGTTTTGGAAATTTCCATGACATTATTTTTGAAGAAAAAATGTGAGCGGGTGAAGGGACAACTGGACCCACATTTTTTATGATCTCCGGCGTTGAAATAGTGATGGCAAATGAGCATTATAGAGAAAATCTGATCCTCTTGAATATCTCACAAAATTATATAGTGAGCTCGCTGAAGTGAACCCCACTTTGGATGGTGGTTCCACAAATGGTTGATTAGACCCATTCATCTGATTTCTCTCAACTTTATGCCTTGATAACAGTTAGTGTTGGATGAACATAGAATCAGAATAAATGTTTTTTTAACCTAATTCAAAGAACAGTCCATGATCAACAAGTATAGTTTTCTGATTTTTATATTCATCCAATCACCTTGATGTTGCGCATACAAGTGATTCAGGGTCAGATAAATCAAATGAATGAATCTGATCAACCTAGGGTATATAGTACAAAAGTGGGGCGCATTACTGCAGTATCCTATCATTGCACTTGTTTTACAAAAGGTGTAGCTAGAAAATGACAAATAATTCATCTAAACCTCTCCAAGTAAGAGACTTGTGGGTCCAGATGGTAAGTGTTGCTACTGGGAACCTAATTGGAGAGCCATCATATGGACGGATCAGATCAAGAACTATTTCGTAAACTTCATAAGCATTCCCACTTTCAACTACTTCGTAGAGGGACTCCCCAGCTTGGTTGGAGTGCATCCTGCCATTCTTAGAACGGTGGTCTTTGGATGGCTTGCTAGCTTGAACGAAATAATTATCACCAATGATCACGTTGTGAGTGTTAGGAAAAAAGAAAAAGAAAAAGGCAGCCCCGTATACAGGGTTCAGCGCAGGGGCAGACCACAAGGATCAATATTATGTCTTAAACTAGTGACCTTAAGGTCACATGATGACAACTCTACTGTTGCGCAAAGGCTCTCCTTCTTGTGAGTGTTAGGATTCAGTTCTGAAAAATAATCTGAAGACCAAACCAGAAGAAGATAAGATATGAATATGAGAACAAGATGATCAGAAAGTTGAAAACTTATTAGTCCAAGCGTGTCAAGCTGCAGTCCTTTGCTTATACACTTGAAAGTGGCAAGGGTCAAGATAATTGATCATCTGCTAGTGCATTACAAAGGATGAGCGCAACACCCTACCAAAAGTTGATTACATATCATGTGCTTGCTCTCTTCAAATGGCCCAGCTCTCTCCAGACTGATCTGAACTAAAGATTTTCTTTGATGGTATAGATGCACTAGTGACCTACCATAGGCGAGGTTCCTTCTTGCTTTCCTACGCTAGCAGGCCTTCTTCCCACGTTTTCATCCCTTCCATCAAAGTCATTTTCCACCTAAGGTATCTCTACAATCATAACTGTACTTCATCTGTGTCACTTCTGGTTGTGCTTCTGTTCATAAAACCATGGACTCCAAGCAGTGTATTTCAGGTAGATGCCCTGTTGCCTGCGACCAACTGCCTTAGACAATATTGTTGGCAGAAGTGGTGAGATTATGTGGTATTTTTGTGAATGAGAACATAATTTTCCCTATAATGGAAACTCGGTTCAACCTTGCAGTCTCAATAATTTCCCCTACAATGTACTTACTGCTAGGGCAGCCCCAGTGCACAAAGTTCCCACCTATACAGGATTCAGGTAAAGGGCGGACTACAAGAGTCTATAGTACACAGTTGTACCTTGCATTTTTGTAAGAGGTTATTTTCACGCCTTGAACCCATGATCTCAAGGTCACACGACGACAACTTTTACCATTGCAGCAAAGCTTCCCTTCCCTACAATGTACTTGAGGCTGCAACCCATAAATTTGATAGAAAATATATGCTTGGGGAAGTTGGTATATAGAGGATGGATTGGTACGTATACTATGACTGCAGCAACAGCCGGCGAAGGGGTTCAAGTTGCCATCAAGAAGCTCAGGAAGGACGGAGGACAAGGCCACGTTGAATGGCAGGTAAGCTCTTTTCATTGGAGAAAATTGGGGAAAAGTATAGAAAATTTTAGTACAAGGCAATACATATATAAAAATGGTTTGTAAGTATTTGTAAGGTTAATTATTTTTTCTAGTACAAGTGAAGAATTAGTACACTTCTAAATCTGATCCCAGTTAAAGGAAAAAGAGGTCATACAAATCAGCGAAGAGGCTGATCTGTATGCTGTCAACTGCATAAGATATTTTGGGGAATTTATCAAATTAATTAACTAAAATAAAATGTATGCTAACGTACAGCACATGAGCCAATATAGTCAGGTGGCTAGGCTAAGACCCCTCTCCCATAATTAGTTCACAGGTTTAGGGTAGTGAATTGCATCTCTTTGTCCCGAGTAACCTATTGGGTGCTTGAGTTACTAGTTCATGTACAAAAAGGTTTTAACATATAGAAAATGAGTTTAAACAAATAAACGCCAATTTTCTCATGCATAGTATTCTTTCTTGGAAGATTTGATTCATTCATCTTGTACAAAGTACAAGAATTAGGAAAATCATAAGAAATCAATGCATTTGGACGATATAAATCACTTATTTCATGTCTTTAAAAAATAAAATAAAATAAATAATTGTGATTTCTAACTAAGGAAAAAATAGGATAAAAGTATCCAATGACATGATATTTGATCTCCAGGTTATTTAAGTCATTTCAAACATCACGAATGACTTAGATCTAAAAAAAATGGTCACCATTCATGAAAAACCTGGGCGTCTACTTCTTCGCTTGCCCTTCGAACGTGGACTCTTACATGTACTAGAAAATACTACCACATTTTTCTCTAATAATTTTTATCTTTAGAAGTAAAGGAAAAAAAAAATCATTCACACACACACACTCCTTAATGTAATTCCCAGCCAGAAGAGAAAACAGCACCTTGAATCTGTGACCAAGCGCATCCACAGAAGATGCCTTACTTAAGGCTCATATCATCCAATACTAAAAATCTGAATAACTATGTTCAACTATTTTACCTTGCAGGACTTCAACCCCAAGCTTTTGGGTTTTGGTCTGGCCAAGTTTGGTCCAGCAGAGGGTGAAACCCATGTCTCAACGCGGTGCTTGGGACACTGATATTTTGCCCCGGAATATGTCTCACCCGTAAAACCTCAAATTATCCTCTCAAGAAATGTGATGTTCAACTCTATCTGTTGAGGGTCGAGGGCTCCACCTTCTCCGTCTTCAAACTCCGATTCGTATTTTTCATATAGAAATCTCTAATCAACTATAAAATCAGATTTATTTTGCATCATATCTAACAAATTTCTTGGTTCAGACCAAAGAAATAGTATCACTTAATTATTATCAAATTGACTGCAATCTTTTTCTATCGGTGAGGATCACACCAAAGCTTAGAGGGTGAATGCGCATATTCTGACTTAAAATGCAGACTAAAATACAAATGGGACAAACTATTTCAATGATTGCAGCCATTCATCTATTTGGCTGCGCCGTAGATGACAATACATAAATGTTATCCAGGATTTGATGATTATAACCATTGATAAAAATGTGGTGCTTTTAATCATCATCATCAAGAACTTATCCTAATTAGGAGTTGGCCACATGAATCTTATTCCTCCATTCTCCTCTATTATTAATTAATTTGGCTTTATTTAGTCTCAAAGTTTTTAAATCTTTTTTCACCACTTCTATCCATGTTCTTTTGGCCATTCCCTTAAAAATATGGTGCTTTTGATGATGAATATAAATTATTGCCTTTTACCTTTTCAAAGAGGCATTTTGAAGGCTAAAAGTAAGAGGCTAGGATTACCAGATTGGTTGTAGTTTCATTACATGATTCCTTTCCAGCGTGGCCTAGAAGGTTGATGGTTTGGATCATGGAGAAAAGTCTTCCCTTCTAATGTTTTCCAAGTGAAAATATGTGCACCCAAACGTATAAGAACCCGTTCACCTCAGGGAAAAGTACAGGGTGTTGCCATTCGTTGCCTATCTTCATTCATCCAATAATCAATGACACTTCCATGAACACCATTTCGATTATCTTCTGACAGGTCATTTGACGCTAATGACCGGGGTGTACAGCTTTGGCTTGGTAGTTCTGGATATACTAACCGGCAATGGCGGATCCAGGAAAAACAGATGTAGGTTGGTTGGTGACCCAGCAGTGTTTGCGAGACCATATCTGAGGAATAAGTTGGACTTGCACCGAATCATCGACGGGGGAATACTGCGGAAGTTCCGCATAGAAGAAGCATTTGAGTTTGCCGATATCATTCTCAGGTGCATCAACTCTGAAGCGAAAAGACGACCAACCATGACGGAAGTTGTAGAGGCTCTGGAGCGTTTAGCACAGAGCAGGGATTACAATGTGAGTTCTTCTACTACCACCATTGTAAACTTCTTGTGGCAATGAAGGGGGAGAAGAACTAAGTGCTTCGAGCTTGACACAAAGACTTTGTTGATAACAAACCAACAACATCATTCATTGAGTATATTTTGACATGACTTTCCTAGAAACACTACTGGAAACTCGACTAGACTGAAAGTGGAGTTCATTGAGTTAACTCGAAACAACTCTGGTGACTTGTAAATAAAATTAAAAATAAATAATATGATGATGATATTATTTATTTTTAATTATATTTAAAATTTACTTTATATAATAGGGGTCAAGGTCCTGATGATGATGATATTATTTATCTTTAATTATATTTAAAATTTACTTTATATGCGCATGTCATTAGTGGAGAGCGAGTAAAGATGTGGTGGCGGGTAAAATTACAAGCTACGCTGTCTCGATCATCCAAACCATTTATCTGGTAGAGCTTGCTTGCACTTCTCATAAAGTTTCTTTGGCAACAGTTGCCGGAAACTCTCCCTCAAGTGGAGAAGACAAGCTTCCCAATATGCTTTTGGGAAACGAAAGTTCATCTAGTTCTGTATTTCTTTTCTAATGCTTCATAGTTCTTACAGTTTTTAAGATTTATAATTATTATTATTTTTCACAATTCTCGTTTCTCTAATCCAACTTGCCCGTTTTCGTTTTCATTTCCTTCGTTGGCATCTAAGCCTACAACGTTCAAATCGGTTTTCAATTTACCCCATGCCTCATATAATGAAGATGGTTTGGATCATCATGACGAGCGAACCCTCCTTGTGGCCTCGCCCGCTTATGTTTATCAAAGAAAAATATGAGCATCCACCTCACAGGAAGTTGTTTAATGCACCAAGCCTCGTATATCAACAAATTCTACCCAGAATCGTCTCAATAGCAGTGATGACCTGCTCATTATAAGATGATTTTAAGCTCATAGATGAATTGCAAATGCTGCTTCTTGAGGTCAGTTGGAGGCTTTTACTGTGCAAAGGAGGAGGTTCAACCACCTCGACTGTGCAGAGGTTTGCACTACATTGAAGAGAGGTAAATACTGTGCTTCTTGTTGAAAAGAAGTTAAACAGGACAGAGAGGACAAGAAATCTCCTCAGAGAGACTTCCAAATCTATCAAATAAAGTTGAAACTTTTCCTTGTGTAGTTAATGAGAAACCGCAGAACAAAGTGATGTTCTTCCACCAGAAGAACTGTTACTTGCACATTGCTGACTTCAGTTTTAAGGTAAGTCTTTCACCGGTAATCTTTTCTGAAGAATGGCAAAACAGAGATTCAGGGCCATCATAACCTTGCCCCTCCACAGGTTTATCACTTCATAAATTCAGTTTTCTAGCTCGTCCATACAATTCTCTGTCTTAAAGTCTGGTCAGGGTGGTCGTTCCCAAGTCTATGAACTACCATAAGCCAAAAACCAATAGTTCAGGGAGGCTTGTGACAAAGCAACTGCAAGAAGTTCAATGCAAGGTCAAATACAGTTGCATCCTTGCACACGACCTGGTGTGACGAATCTCACACAAAATATGGCACTTGTTTATGCGCACAAGAAGGATGTGAGGACTGAAAATGGAAGTAGAAGTCAAATGCCAAAAACAAGGCAACAGAGTTTGACATCTCAAACATCCTTCCATATCCATATTCTAGCTACAACTCTAAATCAAGCTTAGTGAAAGGGTTATATGTGAACAGCAGGTGCCACTGAAGAGCAGGTTCGGGTGTGCAAGCAGGAGGATAGTGGCTGATAAAGAGCATCTAGAAATCTTCAACATTGTATAATATTAAAGATAAACAGTTAGCACATAAAAGACATTAACTTAATCATTATTAATGGACAATGATATGCTGGAAATAACATAGAATCACTGTTAAAGGGGGTCATGATGGTATCCTTACAGTGGATGTTACTGACAGGAGGAAGAGGAGGAGTGTGAGCAGAAGCCGTAGTGAAATCCTTGAAGACTACAACTAGGAGTAAGAAGCCTGCACAGGAGCTACACTAGTATGAGCATCCTACTACTGGGATCCAAACTAATGAGGATCCTTGGAGACATTTCAAAATCCTCACCAGACAACAGATCCAACAAGCTACAGAACATTGGGGTAAAATGAATTGCTTCCTGTTTCTCCTACCTCTGTTTTAAGTGTGCCATCTCATCTTGTTGAAGTTTGTTAAACTGCAGGAGGTAGATTATATCTAAGTCCAAAGAATCAGCCAAAAGTTGTTTGGCAAACCCCAAGAACATGACAATATATCATGAAATATCTGTGAAACCATAGAAGACCTTGGTTGTACAGTATCCTGAATAGAGGGTAATAGGATGCAGATAAGTGGCAATCGTTTGTGTAACATCATTCTAAATGAAAACAGAGAATCTCATCCAAAAAATCCTGGTTCACGAGTTTATGTTTACAAGATGGTGACTGCCATGTTTTAGAAGTGGTTGCCAATAGTCAGATGCAAAACAAGCAGGTTCACATTCACATTGAAGAGGAAAAGCATAGATGTCTCTCAATTGCCTCAAAGAGGAAATTCAGGAACTAAAATGAATGCACTTAATTAGTACCTGTACATGGAAAACTAATCACATGCATCAAATATATTCAGCAACCAGCATAGAAAAAAGAGGATCTGTTTTCTTGATGCAAGAACCTAAGCTTTAGACAAGATACTGCAACTTCCGGGGAATTACCAAAACCAAGGAGGCACAAAAATATGAACAAATACTAAACCAACTTTAGATCGAAATAGAGGATCAAATGTGTTCTCTTCCGCGCACTCGTGGTGATTTCCGGTAGGATGGTAATGGGGATCCAGAAGGTGTGAGGTTCAATGGTGAAGGTAGGTGTCTTATTGGTGATTTCCGGGCAGGACTGGAAACTGCTGCCTTTTCTGTCTGAGAGACCTTGGCTACATTCTTTGAGGTCTGAAGCTGTTCTAGTGTAGCTAAAACTTCAGACATACGGGGCCGTCCCTTGGCTTCAGAACCAATGCACTGTAAAGCAAGGGTAGCGACCATACAGGCTCCTTTCTGAGGATACTGGCCCTCTAATTTGGTGTCCATGATACGGAACAACCTGCGCTTCTCACCTAAATATGGCTTTGCCCAGTCAACCAGATTCTGCTCTATGCCTGTTTTTGACTTATCGAGCGCTCGACGTCCAGTTAAGAGCTCCAACAACACAACACCGAAGCTGTATACATCACTCTTTGCAGTTAGTCGGCCTGCCAACCATAGAAAGTATTAGTTTGAAGTCCATGATGCATCTTACAAATAACATTTTCTCCGAACATTAGTACAGTGTATGTACATGCTATGGCAAATGAGGATATCAATGAAAGACAGCAGCATGACTACATAGATGCTTCACTAAGCAATCAAAATGCAGCATTATGAATCAGGCCAATAATGGGTTCAAAGAAAAAAGTTTTCAGTTCTGAGAAATCAAAATACCTGTAGCAACGTATTCTGGTGCTGCATAGCCATGGGTACCCATGACCTGTGTGGAGACATGAGTCCTATCCCCAGTAGGACCATCTTTCGCCAAGCCAAAATCTGAAAGTTTTGGATGAAAGTCCTGCAAGAATAAAGGGGAATTATGCTTTAATTTTTAGGATTACTTCAAATACTGTGGGGTAGATGTGCTTTTTCTTTACATACTGCATCAAGAAGGATATTTGAAGCTTTAACGTCACGATATATAACTTGAAATTCAGCATCGTGCAAAAATGAGAGTCCCCTGGCAGCCCCAATGGCAACCTTGATCCTCGTCTGCCAAGACAGCGGTTGGGCACCTCCTATAAGAGGCAAAACATCAAACACATGCTGCAGAATCAAACAACAAAAGCAAAAGAAAGGAAGTAATCCAAATATTGGAAAAGAAGAAACAATGAAACGTTAGAGAAGAAAATTTACTTCTAAATAGGTGGTTCTCCAAGCTGCCTTTGGGCATGAATTCATAAACCAAAAGTCTGTTATCACCCTCTGAACAGTACCCTATGAGCTTAACCAAATTTGGATGGTGAAGCTGGCCAAGATAGTTAACCTCTGTCTATAATTATTGATACCAACACCCAGTCAAAAAATGGCTAGTTATAAAATGCAAAGGTGAAAAGAATTTAAGGAGAAACAAGATTACTAATAAACATACCAGCCACTCCTTGTGACCTTGGAAACCCTCTGGTTTTAGCTTCTTGACAGCAACCACCATCCCAGATCCAGGTCTTGCAGGTGTCAGAGTATGCTCATCAATCCATCCCTTAAATACATAACCAAATCCTCCTTCCCCAAGAAGACTCTCTGGCCGGAAATTCTTAGTTGCATTTTTTAGCTCATTGAAAGTGAAGGCCTTCAAATTTGAGGATGATAATATCTCGCCTTCAGATCGTGGAGTAGGAAGAGTCTCATTGCTCTTTTGGCTGTAAGTAGACACTGTCCAAGTTGATGGACCTGAAGATGTGCCTGTTCCTGGAGTCACTTTTGATGGTTCTGGATAATGAATAAAAAGTAGAGTTAACAAGCATCAAGAGCTACAAAACACCATCCACCAACTAAGCTTGTCTCTAAAGCATTGAGCAGAGTTTGCACAAGGAAACCATCTCAAGATATGAAATCAAATACATACTGGAAATATATCTAACAATGAAAGGCTGCAGGAGCAAAATAGTGAACCATCACAGACTGTAGAAAACTTACAACTGGTTTGTGAACAGAAAACAACATCTGCAAGGTCAAACTCTGAGGTGGATCTTACAGCAGTAGCTTCTGCTATAGCTGCTCTCACATGATTAAGATGTTACACGGTCATGGACTAAGTTAGGCACGCACAGAAAATATTACCATAATCAAAGTGCTTTCAAAGTAAAACTATCTCAAAACTCATGTGCTTCATTGTAGCACAAAACAAATTGAGATGGATAACCAATTCATTAGCAAGAGATTTGAGGATGTTGAAGTTATTTTCTGGTCATTTTCCAAACTCACAATGACGTAGCCAACAGTTTCACAAAAGGCCTCACAAGTGATTATCAATAATAATCAATGGATAAGCTAAAAACATCAAGAGCGACATCTTTGCTTGAGGACACCGCCAGAAATAACATATTCTGTTTTGTTTGTAAAATAGTGGCATTATCATAATTATTGCAATTTGTTTAAAAGTGTGGATTACATTCACACAAAAGTTCACAATGGGATTGAGTTGTAGAGTTCCATGAATTCCCTTTCCACTATCTTTGCTTTCCCTTGTTTATCCTTCACAATGATAACTCAGTACCAACAAAAATTTAGATAACACATGACCTAGTTCTTTTGTAAATATCTTTAAATATAATGATCCATGGAGCTGCACAGCTTTAGAAGCAAGGGGATTTCCCCTATGCATTCATCTCCTTTATTGCTGCACTCTGCTAGCCTAACAGCAGACAAAACTGTACTTCAACTTTATCAGGTTAAGGCATCAAGCTATTGCCAGCTTAAGCGCAATCAAATTTCCAAGTGTTATCAAACCTTGGTAGTGATAACTCTTAAGCTGGCACAAATTGTCATTGGTGAAGACGCAACATGGTTGTGGAAATAACTGAAGACCAACTAACATTGACCCATGGAAATGCATTTCTTGGACAAGAGATCGTGCTTCAATAATACAGCTGACTTTTCTCAGTTAAAATGCTGACAAAGAGACTTCCACTCTCCATGTGTTCCTTTAAGAAACATACTGGACACATCTGCTCGGCATCTGAACCATTTGAGTAGAGAAAGATGTAATAACAGTCATTTGGCTCCTAAAGTCCACGGGCGACTGAACTTCACAAAAATCCTGAATTGAAGGCTGGAAAAAATAACGGCTAAACCCCATCTTGATGAACATTATATGGAACTGAACCCATGAAAAGGTTCCTTATAACCATTTTTTGGGTACATTCTCTAGAACTAACCTGCAACTACAAACCAACTTCCATAACCACAAACACACAGAACCTACTAAAATCCACAAGGAATCACATTTACACCGACAGCTTAGCTCACAACTGCAAATCATCATCATCATCATCATCATCAAGACCTTATCCCAATTAGGGGTCGGACACATGAATCTTATTCCTCCATTCCACTCTATTGAATACCATGTCTTCATTTAGTCCCAAAGTTTTTAAATCTTTCCTCACCACTTCTATCCACGTTCTTTTGGGCTTCCCCTTGCCCTTTTAAAACTTTCTACTTGTATTGCCTCACTTCTTCTAACCGGGGCCGTTGTTGGTCTCCTTTGAACATGTCCAAACCATCTAAGTCTAGTCTCCCTCATCTTATTACCTATTGGTGCTATCCCTAAATTTCCTCGAATATTTTCATTTCGAATTCTATCTTTTCTTGTCTTACCACTCATCCATCTCAACATCCTCATTTCTGCGACGCTCATCCTATGAGTATGATGTTCCTTAACTGCCCAACATTCTGATCCATAGAGCATGGCCGGCCTTATGGCCATCCTATAGAATTTTCCTTTTAGTTTGAGTGGCACCCGTCGATCATACAAAACTCCAGATGCACATCTCCATTTGTTCCAACCCGCTTGAATTCTCTGGATAACCTCCCTCTCAATCTCTCCACTCTCATGAATTATTGATCCTAAGTACCGAAAGTGGTTTTTGATGGGGACTTCTTGGTTATCAATCTTGACTGGTATTCTACTCCTACTCTCCTTGCTAAAATTACATTCCATATATTCTGTTTTAGTTCGACTAATTTTAAATCCAAAGATAAATATAATTATCAGAGCAACCACAGATAATGTATGAGCCTCAAAATATCATCCAACCACTTGAGAGTCGAGATCAAAACCATTACAGAACTTCTTTAATGATTTAAACACATTTAAAACGCTTCAAACAGTGGTAAAATGGCAAGCAAGAAGTCTACAAGGAACTCATCACCTAACATAGCCTATTAGAAAACTCAGGATTGAAAATACTAGTTTCAGATTGGTTAGATAGAGAAAATCAACTTTCCCCATATCAATCAGAAAACTAAGACAAGCCAAAAAGGAAAATATAAGACAATAAAATCACAGAAAACTCATATTTCCATTATTGGCAATGCAAAAATTTACACCTGCAACCGAAAATCCTCAATCGGGAAGAGAAAAACTCATACTTCATTGCTTTTGTATATACGGTTTTTTGCAGGATAATTTCACATCTACACCAAACCCAAAACTACAAGATCCAAACTCAAGGTAATAGCATTTCCTTGACCTTTTCCAACATCTAAACCAAAATCTCAAGCCCCCTGAAAACAACGACAAGCGTTCACTTCTAGCATTAAAACCTATTTACTACATAAAATCCCAAAAAAGAAAGAGCCAACCAGTAAAAACCTTAAAAAGAAAACAATCACAACCCATCAAAAGGCATAAAGAGTTTCATTTACTACATTTGACCATCTTCAAAGAAGGAAATAAAACTCAGAACCATGAGCCACTCAGAAAAGCCAGTCAAATCTCACGAAAATCGCAACTTTAACTCCAAAAATGGAAATCAATTGATGAAAATCAAAACCCAGATATCAAAACCAAAAGCAGCCAAAACCCATAAAACACTCAAAAAAAGAAAAACCTTTTGGCGAAATTGACGTAATCATAACGAAAGAAAGCTTACCAGAAGTATTCAGAGAGCTCAAAGCGTTGTCGACTTTGTTAGAAGCATTCAAGCAGTTGCCCATGGAGAGCTTCAGAGAAATTCTCTTCCAGAAATCAGAAGCCCATGAAAGAATTGAATTCTGGGCAGAAGAAGCAGGAAAGGAATTCCTTTTCCTCTTCCTCTTTGACTAAGAATTGGAGAAAAGTTATTGGATTTTGGGAGGAAGATAAATGTAAAGGGGGAGGAAGAAACAAGGGAAGAAGAACATGCTGAGAAGAAGCCCACGTCTACTCAGCTGGAAAACGTCAAACGTGTGGGGACAAATAGACCCCTAATTACCAAAATACCCCTCATTAAATACAAAAAATCAATAGAAACTATTTTGTTTTTTTTTTTTTTCTTTTGACGATCATTTGTTGTGTGCTCCCTGCGCGTGTGATCAGCGCACATCGTCCATGTGATTGTTGATCCAAACCGTTCAACTTCTATGCCACATTGCAGGTCTAACATATTGCTGATACTCTTCTCCAAAGGTTGGAGTATTAGCATCATCAATGGAGAAGATCTGATCACCAACCATATGGGCTCCAGATGGACTTTGGAGGCAGGCAAAACTATGTACCGATCTACACGAGCAGAAGCGATGTGCAAACTCCTTAAGGTGGACGGCAAACTGCGGCCCACCATTCAACCAAATTACACGGTCCATTAAGATTAAGACAATCTAATCAATGCCCCCTCCAAGATGGATTGATTGGATACAATTACACCCAATTTGTTATCACATTTAATCAGATAGCTGGGATGGATATTCCAGCTATCTGATTGGAAGGTTGTGATCTTTGATCAATGTGATATCTAGAGACATGGGCCATCCAAAGTGGGTCCCATCAGATGGACTTTTTGGTGCTCTTCTCGACTACCATCTCCATCTTAATGACGTCAACTTTCCCACGTAATCTTGACCGATCATTCACTGGTTAGAGTGGCTTGGTAGTTCACGTCTGATACAGTGGCTTGCTATATCAAGTAACATGGAAACAGCGGTAGAAATCGGAGGGGAATGATAAAATGATAACTACTAATAACAGTCGTTGATTTGGAAAGAGATTTTCCTTAAATAACTCTACAGTGACTTGTGGGAAGGTAAGAGACTTGAGAAATGGTGGCAAAGAATATTTTCGTATTAATTAAAGTCGATTAAGTGCCTGCCTTTCTTGACTTATCAAAAGATGTCGTTTAAAAGTATTTTCTGCTAATTTTTATAATTTAATCTAAATTAATTCTTTTAATGATTATTATCTAAAGTTTTTAGAACATTTCTTTTGCTTTTCTTTTTTTTTATTTGTGGCATTTTTGACATTGTTGTCACGTAAAGATCATGACGCACTATAACGGAGGCAACAAAACTTTCTAGCTAATAGAAATGAGCGGTTTGACTAACACTCCTTTCACACGCATTGTTGGACTTTTGAATGGGACCCACCAATCGCAGCGAATGTAAGGGAACGAGAAGATTTGTGGTCCGAAATTAGTCTAAATGTTGGTAAACCTTCACTAACCATCCCTTAGATGACCATTGTTCAGCCACAAAGAGAAAAGACGTTCATTTGGGGGACAGAATTTGATTTCCAAGAGTTTATCCGGGGCTTGTTGTTCTATGATCAGAACCGTTGATCTGCGAGCCTCGTCTTAGACACGCCAGGCATAGAAAAATCTCTACATCTCCATTAGATTATCTAGATTCTGGAACACTTCATTCTTTAAATAAATTGGGTGGGTATGGAAATGACCCATGATGATTGCCAAGTTGAGATTGGGGAATGAGTGGGCAAGGCAAAAAAAAAAATCATAAAAATTTGAGAAACATTTGGAAAAAAAAAAATTGGGAAAAAAAGAATTATAAAAATTTGAATTTTATTTATTTATTTACTAAATTTACAGATAATATTTGAGATTTTAATGCCTTTCAAAAAAATTGAAAATTTGATAGATTATTTTTTGAATTTGAATTTAATTTCACAAACTCAAGTTTAAATTGGTAAACATGTATAGAATTGGAAATGTGTAAGAAGTTTGGAAAGACTCTCTACTTAATAAAACTTTACTTAATTTAGGCAATGGCTTTAATTTCTTTATTCTAATTATTTGTTTATTGTAAAAGAGAGCCTTGCCGTAATCATAGAGCGTGATCTAAAAATCATCCGTTTGGGGTATGAAAATAACCTCTTGCAAAAACAAAATAAAGTTGTGTATTTTTAGACTCTTGTTATGACTGTTGTGATGGCACCAGACTAACCTTTTTATTTGTTTATTATTTTCTTTAAGGAAAATTAATCTTTGATGAAATTTTAGGTAAAATCTAGCCATCAAGATGGTACTTTCTAGATCTTGTTCATAAAATAATTAAAGTAAACCTACAAGAATTCAATTTCTAGACGCCAAGACACCCTTCTTTCAATGCCACGTGGGGTCCCTATGCACTGGCATTTGGATTTATTTATTTATTTTATGAGCTTTAAGCACATGTGATTAAGTTTTGATAGACCATATTTTTGTTCCTTTCAGTGTCATAACATAATCTAACGACTTTGGAAAAATCAATTCACTAGAAGATCTATTGATCTCTGGATTTTGGTCATCTAAAAGTACTGCTCATCAGACACCAAAAGGAAGATTCCAACCATTTGTTCGCAAACAACGGGAAAAGATAAAATTAAAATTAAAAAAAAAAGTTTAACCAATTGGAGGATCAGCGTCATCCAATGGGTAAGATTTTTCGAGCACTACAATCTTAAGATGACTCACCGTCTCAGGCACACATTTTGCTGGTCCCTCAATTGGTTTTCAGAAAATTTAAGATAATTGTAGTTAACAATGTCGAGTGCAGTTGGTTGCATACAACTCGATTGGCACCTCCTTTAGAATGAGCTTGATCACAGTTCGATTTGCGCTTTCCACCTTTGGATGGGGACTAGATTTAGGATGTGTGAGAGCTATTATATAAACGAAAAAATAAAAACGGTGACAGTAGTACCCTTATATAAACAAGGATGTGGGATAATATCCCTCAAATAAATGGAATAGCTTATGATTTACTCATCTAATCTCATTTTCTACTAAGGAGCATGGACTAATATTTTATGCTGGAAAGGTATTAATAGTGAGAGGGTACTTTTGTCAATGATCTTAAGTTGGAATGAACTAAGCCAATGGGTTGGGTTGGACTAGGCCAGTTCATGCTCTACAAGCTCGCTAGACTTGGCTCTTCCTGGATCTGAATAAACTATTCGGGCCGGGGTAGTCTACCCCACAATCGACATGAACCATCAATTCATTGGCGAAATATCAAGCTGCCCAGTGGACGGCGAACTTCGCCGCCTTTATAAAAAGGCACGAAGCTCCCGTATGCATTCGGTTCGGAAAAAGGGGTAGATTATAATGGGTCTATACTATAAAATTTTATTTTATATTTTTTGTAAGAGATTATTTTTATGAATTTATCGTTGTTTTAGGTTACGTGATAGCAACTCAACCATTGAACTAAAGCTTCTTGTCTTGCTCTACTGCCTTTATATTATAATTTAATATATATAATTTAAAATGTTTTCTTTATTTTTAGTTTTTTTATGTGAGGAAAAGTAGAAACCTTAGGGGAGCGAAGGATTAACGGCATCCAAACGAGAAAGTTTGGGGGACTGCCCATTTAAATTAGTAGCTTGGAAAATGATCAATTATAAAACCAAATAATGTATGGGCCTCAAATATAATATTAGCGCATGCAATTCCATAAATCAATCTAGACTCACAAACAAGATACAAGGAGTCACTATATTTTTAATATATATATATGTTAATTTCAGTTGTTTATGCAGTAGTATGGAGTATGTGACATTTGATTGGGCGAAAAAAAAAAATTAAAAACAAAAAAGGTGAGAAGAAATGTCAATTAAAAACTTTTTTTAGCTAATCAAATGAAATTTGCACTAAGCCAATGGGTTGTATTTAAAATAAGATTGAGACCCAATTAAAAACTTTTTCCAAACCAATCAAATAGACACAAACTTGTGCTTGAAGGATTGAGACCTATTCCTAGTCATACTGAATCACTTTGGTGATTAAGAGTTTCTTTTTTTTCTTTCTTTTTTGAAAAAAATTGGTAACTAAGACATACAGTAGGTCTTGATATATACACCGTTTTCATACTTATCTTAACATATGAAATGCAAATTTAAAACTACTTAAAATTGAAGATTAGTTTTTCTCAACCAATGCTAGAGATGGATGACGATAAAGAAGAAAAAAATGAAAAGTTGTGCTAAGTAGAGAAAAATCTAAATTTAGTTGCTTCATAATTTTTTGATTAAAATAAATAAATAAATAAATAAGAGAGAAAAGTAAACCATAAGCTAAGTGGTTTAGATCAATTTGGTCATGGTGAAACAAAGATTGTGGGACTGGAATTGTCCCGGGGTTCAATCAGTCATCATATGACTTGACACTGCATCTTGGACAAGCACGAAAAAGGTCAAAGCCACGCGCCTCCACCCCATCCTTTACTCCGCGCCTTCCATCATTATCAAATGGACACCTTTGAAATTTCTGCTCCAATTTGGAGATCGCTGGACCATCTTTATTACAAAATGCGCGTGGCGTTACAATCCATAACAAATCCTTGCTGTCTGGTGTCCGAATTTATAGTATGCAGTTTTATTTTGTATTTTTGCAAGGATCTGTTCAAAATTTTAAATCCGTGACTTCAAGGTTATATGACGATAACTTTATTCTTGCATCAAGACTCTTCGAAAGCTTAAATCATTATATATATTTTTTCACGCTTGCTTTTGTTGGATGTTCCTCTCTTTCCTTCCATCCAAAAAAAATGTACTAGCTGTCATACTTCTATTTTCTTCCAGTATCCAAATCATTTATGTATTTTTGCCTGTTCTAGATGGCCTGTGTACCAAAAAACTCATTTATTAGATGCCTCTAAGATCGATCATGCTCCTTAGACATTTCTGCGTTTGTGAAATGGACAGTTTTGAACATTTCCCCACCCATTTTACAATCCCAAAAGGTCCAAGCTAGAACCATGGTGCAATGGAAGAGTTTTTTATTTGTCTGCCACTTAGGACAGCCCGAACCACACCAAGGGCTTGGGTCACTGAAGAAATAGAGCCAGTGGGCTTGACGTGCATTTCTTTTTTAGTGGAAAGCTATTCAAAGGTTTTTGTGGTAGAAATTCTCCTCTCTCTCTCTCACCTTCTCGACTGGACTATATCTTTGGCAAGCCAAAAATCGTTGCAGGTCCACCTCTTAGAAGATCTAAACGTTAAGACCTGAAGCTCTGAGCCCTTGTTTTCTTGAGTTGCTAAAATATAGGACAACTTAGAAAGTCTGAATACCACAACAGTAAAACATAGACCAATCAAACAGCTTATTGTTGAGAAGTAATTTAGTCAATGGCCTGTACATTTCTTCTCCTATTTCACTTTCTACTTTCCTTGTCATTGAGTTATGGAATTGGAAAAAACCCAAGCATAAAGAGAAACGACTAAGGAATGGAGAGTCAGCGCCTTGAATTTCAGGGCACGAGGAATGATTGGAACATCTACTAGAACCACGTCAGGGGTACACCACATCAACATGATATACGCGGAGACTTACAGCCAGCATGTCTCTGGACTCTAGTCCCTTCAGTCCGGGTATGCCCACGTAATAGCAATTAACGTCCGGAGCACGAAAACTCAACTCAACTAGAAAAAAGACTCAGAATGGGTGAGTCAATTTCTTCCTTTAGAACCGTATCTGAGAGTTTCCTATCTTATACGGCTCACTAGTCAATTCTTTTGGTGTCTTATCATAGTTTAAGATATCTAACTGAAAGAGATTTCTTGTAAATCTATCCAATTTTTTTTATCAAATTAACCAGAAGAGGTGAATTACATGAGATTCAAGTTAGCTCGAAGACCCAGCTCTAACTCATATATAACTCTTAGCGAGTTATTTTTAAATGACCAGTTTTGTTGAGTTGAGTCAACTCAGAAGAGTTTCCGAGTACTTGCAAGTTTTAGAACTCTGGTTTCATTTGTACTTTTGCAGGTCCTACTATGTACATCATATTTCCGCATTTCATAATCTTGCGTTGAGTTTCATTTCCTTAATCAAAGGATAGTAATACATGCATAGCCTTCTTAAGATCTGAACCGTTCTCCCACTGAAGTTCTCATCCTTTGAATGATCCCATCCACTGTTTTCTTGAGTTGTGTAACATGGACGGTGAAAATTTTTCACACTTACATTTTACAGCTCAAGAAACACTGACTAGGATCTTACAAAGGCATTGCTGTCTCAAGAATTACAAAGACAGGATTCGTGGGTTTATTAAGGATGGTCCTCTATTATTTTCTAGGATTTATATGATTTAAAAATAATCATAAACTCAAGAGATATATGATACAGTCTTTTGAAATTTTTTAATAATTAACAAGACCCATTAGAAAATTATATTTCCTGAAAAAAATTTGAATTTTGCATAACTCTAAAAAAGAAAGAATAACTCAAAAACTCACTTAAAACGTCTCTGCAGATCTTTTTTAGGATCTCTAACATATTTTCTTGGGGTTAGAAATTATTACCATTCATTTTTATTAAGTTTTTTTAAGACCCAGAATAAGTGGTTTGCTAGGATCTTACAGAGGCATTGCTGTCTCATGAATTACCTATGTTTGACCCTTTGAACATGATTAACAGGTTCGCTGCAAAACAAGTTTTACCATGCAGGGGTAAAAGACGTGTACTCGTTCTTCTTCTCCTCTTGAGCATGTTATCTTTAAACAAAATGGAAAGGAAAAAAGTATCTTTAAGAAAATGGCATTAGAAGTCAGTGTTGGACCATTGAAGATCCTCAATCTTCTAGTACATGGACATCTCACTGTGAATCCTTTGGTCCTATTTGTTTTTTGGCGTATGTTTCTTCTGGGCCCCATGACGTATGTTATATTGTTTTCAAATAAAATTTTACTAGTTCAACGACAAAAGGAGTATAGATTTTGTCCACAAAATATTAATTTTTCCACTTTTGTCATCTTACTGGACTTTGTCCCTAAACTAAATTTTTTTTTTTTCAAAATATTTCAATATACGAAAGGACTTGCGGTAAAATATTACTGGGTAGTTTACAGATTATACAATTCAAAGTTATGCAAAGGTGGGCAACTTTCTTGCCTTTTCAGTGAATTTGATCCCTAGATGTGGTGGAAAATATATCAAGTTTATATGTTTTGATGTTAGTGGATTTGTTCCAGTTAGATGAGGATCTTTTCAGAGTTATTTTCTTATTTGGGTTCTAGAAGAGGCAAAGTATAATTTCGTCCCTAAACAAATTTCTTTTGCACTGTAATCTGTAAAAAAAAGTAAAAAAAAATGAGGGCAGCCCCGGTGCACAAAGCTCCCACCTATGTGGGGTTTGGGGAAGGGGCAGGCCACAATGGCCTAAAGTAGGCAGCTTTACCTTGCATTTTTACAAAAGGCTGATTCCACGCCTTAAACCCGTGACCTCACCTATTAATCAGTTGAACAAATCTACTAAAGAAACACACAACGTACATCAAGATAGAAATAACCAAAGATCTATTTTTTAACATAAACTCTCTAAAAATGTCAGCCAACCTATCAATGCTCATAAAAATTAATTAAAAGGGTTCTACAAAACTAAATTTCCGCTACTTAGATGTTGTTAGTTTAGAAGGGGAGCCTTGGTGCAGTGGTAGAATTATTGTCGTGGGACCTTGAAGTTACTGATTCAAGTTGTGGAACAGCCTCTCCAAAATGCAAAGATAAGACTGTGTGTTATTGACTCTTATGGTCCACCGCTTCCTTGAACCCCCTCCACAAATAATAAAAATAGTATGATACGTGATGAGCCATGAAATTGGAACATTAAATTGTCAGAGCTACATATGAAACCAAGGCCTAAAGGAAAGTCTGTGAATCTGGTGAACGAGGCCCTTGTGCTTGTCGAAGATCATTTTTAGATAGCAAGCTTGAGATGACAAACGTAATTTAGTTGCTTCTTGTCACGATATCCTGGAGGTTGTTCATGTAAACTACCTCGCCTAAGTGCCCATGTAAGAGGTCAATCTTGACGTCTAGCTGCGAAAATTTCCGTCCAAGAGTATGAGCAATGTGCATAATAGTGTAGATTGAGCAAGGCTTCGCAACTAGGGAAAAAGTCTCATAATAATTATAATTTTTAACTATAATTTATTAAATAAACTATGTGTAATTAGAATATAAGTGATAATAAAATTTTAATTTGGTAAGATTTGATAACCTGGGCTAAGAGTAACTAAGTGGTCCAAGTATAAATTGTTAAGGTGAGGTTTAGATTTCAAGTCACCTCTTTGATAATTTTTAAGAAGAAAATCATATTTTATATTATTTTATTAATTAATTATTACGAATTTTACATGTTGATAAGTCATATAAGGAAACTCACATGGTGAAGGGTGGTTTTCATGTGGACAAAATGTATATTTGAACCATTTGATGATAATCCAATGGTTAGAAACGTCTAATAATTAAGAGTTACAAACATGTAATTAATTGAGAAAACTGTTACATAGAAAGTATGTATAAAGGAAACAAATAAAAATAGAAAGAAGGGTTAGTAACGTAAAATAGTTTGAGTGGAAAAAAAGGGGAGTGCTTGAGACGAAAAGAAAAGAAAAGAAAAGAAAAGAAAAGAAAAGAGAAAAGGAAAGAAAAGAAAAGAAAAGAAAAAGGAAGAGAAGGAAAAGCTTAGATTTGGAGTTTTCGTCAAATCAATTAGAAGCAAAGGAATTTGCGTTGAAGGAAACCACATTTTGAGATAAGGAATCTCGATCTATACCACGGTTTTTTTTTTGAAAAAAAAAAATACCGATCTTTTTCAATTGTTTTCGGAATGAAATTTCCTTGAAATTTAAACGCATATACGCTTGATAAATTGCTAGTTGATAATCATGTGGTAAATGTTTAAATTTGATATTTTGATTTGAATAGTTGTGTATGATCCATGGATATATGTTTAGATTAATTTTTTTTCTTTTAATTTTCAATTTGGTATTTGACGCATAATTATGTTATGCAGCGAATCAAATCAGATTTTGATTTTATTAAATATATGTAAATAGGGTAGAAATTGATTAATCGCTCATGCGCAAATTGCAATATAAATATATGTATATTTAGTCCAAACACCATGCACTAGTCATGCTTGAGAATGAATGTACTGGATTATACCAGTCCCACCAAGCACCAAGTTAAAGTTTGGTGCATGGTCATTGGACGGTGATTATGTACATGATGTAACCAGCATTACATGTTTTCTAATGATTTAAATGTTTCAAAAATGAAGGTAATAACTATAATTGGACGATTTAAATTTTGATTATTTAAATTTAAATTTTAGTTTGCACATAGAGTTCACGGTTAGATTTGATAAGATGAATGTTAATCTAATGGGAACTTTTGGGCTGATAGTATGACATATCATATTGTACTGGATTGCACTTAGTAAAACTCACGTGATTGGCGCACTGAATATGGCAGCAGCACCATGCACTAAGGGTTAGATACACGATGTATTAGTACCAGCAGATGCACTGTGTATTGAGCAAAACTCAGGCACATGGAGCATCTACGGGACAGACGCATTTTGGTCTGTGATCAAATGTCTATGCTCAGGCATATCATTGAATAAATTTTAAATAAATAAATAAAATGGTTGGTTGGACAAACATTTTACTATTCGCATATGGAGTTCTTTATATATATACACACACACACACGAAAAGCATTGGTCAGATAATGTTGCAGAGGAACTATAATGATCATCTATGACAACTTTTATTATATTAATAGACAAGTGGTGCATTGGATCATCAAAGTCCATTGGATGTAGTGTTAGTCCTTTCTAAATTTTGCATGCATGTGACTATGATTGAACTTCATGTTGAGAAGTTCTAAGCAAGCAGCATTGAAGAAATTATAGCCGAACCAAACATCGTGTAAAATTCAAACAAAGCACGTATGGGACAAGCGCTTGAGTGCGCAGTGAGTTGGACTAGAATTAGGCACATCATGTTCTGAGCATTACATAGAAATCAGGTGCATGGATATGAGCAGAGATTAGCGACTAGGCCCATGCACTAACCAGTAAATCTGTACACATATTTAGCTTTAACAGATACATAGGTATTAAATTGATAGAAAACATATTGTAGCACCCAAATGCACGAGTAGTGGGTACTGACCAGCCTATGGATACCTAGTTGTATTGAGCGCATGACGCCTTGGATAAAGAAATTCCATGGTATATCAAACAATGACAGGGGCATATCACATTACATATGATAGGCACATCATACACCGATTAGAGGTCAAACTAGGCCTAGGCTTGTGAGCATCAGTCAGTGACTGGTGATTAGACGCATGAGTACTAAGTAGTCTTAAATAGTGACTAGTAAATAAGAGAATGGAGATAAAGCACTGTTAATACCTAATACACCAAGTCATATTTTGGTATACTTTGCACGATTATCATATTACTAGATGCATCGTACATGAAATTTGGTATTTGATAATACTTAGGAATGTTATAGTGGTATTTTAACATATGGAATTGATAGTTGGTGGTTGGAGTAGATTCTAGTTTTAAAGTATAAAATAGCTAATATTATATTTCTTGGAAGATCGTGGAATTATTTTATTTGAACTTATGTATAGTTTGAAAGTGTGTCATGCTTAAAGTATACAACTAATATAATGCTCTTGGACTTTATTATCATTTTTAATTTAGTTAATCATTGTAATGTTATGTATGCATTAAATTGATTTCTAAGAAAATTTCACATACTTATGTTTTAATTTGGTTTGGGAATAAATGTGAATGAAATTGATTAATCTATTGAAATTTCATAAATTGATCTTCAAGAATGCGTATATGCTTGAAATCAACAAAAGTAGTAAATTCATTATTTATTGATGTACATTTTATTTGATATTTTCATACTCTTGTGCAATGGAACCTTTCTAAGAAATAAGAAATAAAAAATAAAAAATCAGGAGACTCTTAAGAGTTGATCCTGACTCAGGGATGTTATGTCAAATCCCATGGTTGCTATACTAGGGAGTTAGTTGGCCACTGACTTCTGAATAGGTACCAGCCTGTAATAGGCATGTTTGATGAGGGTATGTTACATGGAAGGACTACCCTGGTATAAGATTGATCTGGCTATCCCATGTGCGGTACCCACTAACGAACACAGGTTGAAACTTTGGTTTTGCTGCATGTATAGTCAACCTTATATTTTGTTTAGATATGCTAGTGCTTGCGGCAGGACACTAAGTGCCAATCAGTTATAGATTTATCACGGGATGGATTGATTGATGAATTAATCATTCAAAGAATGTGGATTGAATTTAACTCAAATCTTTATATGCCTTGGATATTAATTGTATTATCCAATGTTATGTTATTTTGATTATTTCATAACTATTTGATATGAATTGAGAGGTTGCAATGTGACAATGGCATGTTTGATAGTACAAGTATATACTTTAAAAAAGAAAAGAAAAGAGAACTTGCATAGCAAGATTTTCAGAGTTTTTGGCTAGATCTAGATTTTCTACTAGGTAATTTATATTACTCACCAAAACACCCTATAGGTGAAGAGCAAAAGGAAAAGCTTGAAATTGATGTGAAAGAGATTGAGTAAACTCGGAGTTTCAAAGTATGAAGAACTAGAAATAGTTTTAATTTATTTGAAAACTTTAGTCAAATTGTAATAAATTATAATGTTTATATTTTATATTGTGATTTAACTTAGCAGCGTTTGGGCTGTGACTAGTAGGTCTTGACTGGCTGAAAAAGATAAACTGTTATTTTGAATATATTGTGGAGATTTATTTGATGTACTTGGTTAGAAGAAGTAGTTCAAATATATTATTATATGTAGAGTTGTAAAGCAAGAAAAAATAAATTAGGGATCGATCTTGACAAATTATTTTTAAAATTTTTAAAAATATTTAGAAAACCTATTTATAAAAACCCACGACGTCACACGTCGGGGGCTGCCACTGTCACTTTTTAATTGTTAGAAAAGTCACACATTTTATGTCTTGAAAAGTCAAATTCCCGATGTTTTCCATGATGTATTTTGTTCTGTGTTTTAATCATACTCATAATATGAGTTTATGAACTTTTGAAACTGCTTTTTCGCCCTGATACTTGTAATCAGATCATTATAATTCTTCTTGACTTTATCATTACTGCTAAATATAGGCCGAAACATGTGGACCATGTAGGAGAAATTAGCTCACAGTCATGGTGCCTGAAAAGTCACGCATCCTGTCAAGTGAAATTTCCAATGTGTCATAATATATCTGCCTCCCCGTTTGGACTATTCCTAATTTTGGGTAGTATAATTCTGAAACTGATGTTTGCACTGCCGCTGCAGATCAGTTCGCTGCCATGCTTAATAAACTGTATCAGCAACGTTTAGTTGGAAACTTGAGACCCTGTACGCAAAACCAGTTCACAGTCACGGCTTTGTTAGGTTCATGCTATCACTGGATGACATTGTATGTTCACACAAACTTTGTTTTTGTTTACTTTTATGGATGTAGATTTTTTTGGGTTGAAGTGTGTAGGGGTAGTCTCTTGGTTGAGGTGTTATGAACTGGTAGCTAGATCCATGTGACTGGTAAGCAAAAGGTTGTTGACCCACTTCGCATGCATGTCTTTTCCTTGAAACAAATTGGAGACAGGCCAGACAACTATAGAACAGGTAACATGGGACTATATTAAAAAAAGATATACAGAGTTGTGCAAATATCTCTCTTTCTAGACAGAAACAGAGAGACTTCTGAATGCTGTGAAAACCTTTTCTATAAGAACTAATTCAATAATTTCTACTTCTGGTTCCAGAAAGAGATGAAAAAGATGTAATTCTACTTAAAATATGACATGCACCAACACTGAAACAAGTCCATTTTCTTTCTCTGTTTCCTTGCCATATATTATTGTGTTTTGGTACCCAGAATTCATGCAAGCCCTTTCAAACGTTCATTCCAAGCTTATATTCTAAATCAAAGCAAGGCAAACCCCCTTTTTTTTGCCTCTTGAGGCTTGTAATCTTTATTTTTGATGATCTTTCCTTATTTGTTTCTGTCTTTATTTCCTAAATTTAATATGAGCAATTGGGGTTCCAGCTCTTTCAAGTATGAAGATAGGCACTTTTACGATGAAGAATTTCTTTATACCAGAGCCATGCTGTGTAGCAACTTTTAAGATCAAGAAATTCTTTGCATCAGAGGCCAACAAGGTTACCTGCCGTAACATTTCCATTGTCTGAGGATGCGAGTGGTATCCAAATTTCACTCCTAACTCTCTCCACTTGTGCTCTTACTTGCTTTTATGTGCATGTCTAAAGGGCAGCCCCGGCGCACGAAGCTCCTGCATATGCGGGGTCCAAGGAAGGGGTAGACCACAAGGGTCAATAGTATGCAGCCTTAACTTTCATTTTACAAGAGGTTGTTTCCACACCTTGAACCCATGACATCAAGGTCCCACGACGACAACTCTACGGTTGTGCCAAGGCTCCCATCTTTTATGTGAATATATTCTACTAGTATATTCTAAACATGGATTCTTCATGTGTTCTCTTGTTTAATAGATAAAGCCAGTTCAAGTATTATGAATGCATCTCATGTGCCTAAATGGTATTGGATTGGCACCATCAGAACCAAGTTGCACAGATTAGTAAATTAGGTTGCGTATGTAAACTAGCCCATGGGTTGTTTTTCAATTGGTTCATGGCTTTCTGATATGTCTGACTTCTATTCATTCTGATGCAGCCTGTTATAAGCAGTTCAATGCTGAGGCTACTTCTTGTGGTTACTCATCCTTCATGTCTATTAGTGAGCTAAGGACCCTGGCAGAGGATATATCGTTGATGATACACGTGTAGTTAAAGTTCAGATTGACGATCTGTTCAGTTGTATCTATAACTATTTTGATCTCCCTTGAAGTTTGTCTGCTGATACAGTGGTGAACATGGGAAAGATTGTGAAGGAAACTATTCCAGGAGGTTGCCAAGCTACCACCTGTGGAATAGGAAGATGAGAAGTGGACTGATACCACCTGTTGATTATATTGTTTTCCTGTGAACTGTACCTGTCATTGGTATCTAAATTTACAATGTTGAGTAACATTGCAGGCCACATGATGAGAAGCTGTGAGTAGTTCAATGTAGAGTTGTCATGACCAGTCATTTCGACATTTCCAAATACTCCACACGATAGTTGCTGAATTGGAAGATGGCTCATCGGCTAAACTTGCTGCTTCATGGCATAAAGGTGAGATAGACTGTCAAAGGACATGACCATTTGTTTCAGCATGCTGATTACAAATGGACAGGCATCCGAATCTGAATGGTTCCACACGCACTTGTAGGGTGTTTTCTTTGAAGTAGCAGCCAGGCAAAGACCTTCATTACTCGATGTTGACATTGAGTTTGCCGAATTCGTTTCCGAGTGGGATCTTTGTTTGTGTTGTGTAGTTTTTTAAAGGTTGCAACCTGATTTGAGTCCAAAAATTTCAGGGCCCCAAAGAACTCCTCTTGACTGATGTTGATAGTTATAGAACTTACATTTTTCTTTGAAAATTGATTTCTATGTGGTTGAGTCAAGCTGATGAAGGTCTAAAGTCTAAGAAATGTTCCTTTCCAAGTATCTAGATCCTACGAGATTAGCCCATACAGAGTTCTCTGTTTTTCAAACTTGCCAACCTAGTTTGGCTTGAAGGCGAGGTCAACTTCTTGCTGATCTCTAAGTGCCAAGCCTAGCTTGTTCCCATTTGAGTGAGCAACGAATTTGGTGATTTCTAAGTCCCAATCCTCCCTCCCTCCACTTGTATGGACAAAGTAATTTCCAGTTCACTAAGTGAATCCCACCTTCAGCATTAGAATAAGGCCAAAGAAACTGCCGTTGTAGCTTTTTACATTGGTCAAGGACTGTTGCGAGTATTGCTAGATTAGCCATGTGATTACAGCAGTTGAGGCTTTGATAAGTCTTAGTATACAAGCTCGTGAAAGCAAGGTTTGCTTCCATTCCTATAATTTCTTGTAGATCTTATTGCGTAAGAATTGAGAATCTCGTTTCCTTAACTTCTGAAGGCCTGTATGGTTGGCTGGAAATGGACAGAAATTGATTTCTATAGAAAATTTTTACAACTTGAAGTTGATTCTTGTAAAAAACCCAGGAATCTTACATGGCATACAATTTCGGGTTTTTGGTGGATCTTTTTGCTGCTAAAAATTGCATTCTTGTTGGCTCCTGCATTGATCATTAAATCATATTCAAAGCCAAGAATAGGCAATTTCAAGTGGTAAAACACTTCTCGCAAAGAATTTCACTCTTATTGGAAATCAATTTCAATTTGTTGCTCAATGGTAAAGTTGGCATCATGTGATCTTGAGGTCACGGATTCAAGGCATGAAAATAGCCTTTTGCAAAGATACAAGATAAGGCTACATACTATAAACCTTTGTGGTCCGCCCCTTTCTTGGACCCCGCATAAGCGGGAGCTTCGTGCACTGGGGTTGCCCTTTTTTTCCTCCCAATCATAGAGGCAATAAAGGTAATCTGAGGTTCTTCTAAGATGGGAGAGGTTTGGTTATCGGAATCCTTTTATTATGCTTCTTTTTGTTGTTATGATAACGTTTTACTTTATTATACTATGACTCTTTTTTATCTTTCAGTGACCTTGAGGTCATAGGTTCAAGGCGTGAAAACAGCCTCTTGCAAAATGCAAGGTAAGATTGCATACTATTGACCGTTGTGGTTCCCCACTTCTCCAGATCCCGCATATGCAGGAGCTTCGTGCACCGAAGCTGCCCTTTTTTTTACTGTTTTCTTTTTCATTTTTCTTTTTGGGTACAGGCAAAGAAGTAAAGAGGAAACCACTCAAACACTCTAAACCTATCCATACCCTAATGAGATGGAAGGTGCCCACCTGCAAACTCAATGGGAGGGAGGTGTCTTTTTTCCAATCCACCTTGTGTTGCTGTGATGAACAAGGTTTGTGGTGATAGTGGATGATTCTCTTGCCATATTTTAAGCCAGCTTCTTAAGGAGACTCGGAGAAGGTGTGGTTGAGCACTAGTTATTGTAGTTTTTACGAGAAAATTATCAAATCGTTGGCGTGCAACTGAGTAATAGTTGGTTGTCTCTTTGAAGAAGTCGAGGTGCAAGTTCGTTTTGTTGGACAGCTTTTTCTAGAGCAGAGAAAACGGCCTATTCACAACTAAATGTGGGAGGAATTTTATATATCCTCTCTTTTTTTTCCTTTCTTTTTTTTTTTTGGCTTTTGGTGGGGCTGGGGGTGGGGATTGAGTGACCTCCTATCAAAACCCTACCTTTTGATGATCTTACTAGTTAATTTTCTACATCTTCACTTAGATAGACTGCATGCAAAAACTCATGTTTGTTGGTTGCTTCTAACTACTGGTTCTCTAATTTACTTAGTTAAAAAGTCCATTGATCATGATTAAAATATTTCTTAACTGGGAGAACTTCTTTCTCTTTTAAGGTGAGAAAACTTTTTCCATTTTACACTGTCCATTTTGTAACATAAATAAAGGCCTTGCAAGTATGCTTTGGACATTATTTTAGTCTCTAGACCATCTAACTCGCTTTGATCAACATGAACGGTTTGGATCTTTAAAATAATATAAACAATGGTCCCACACCTCAACTGGTTTTTGCTCCTAAACAACAACCACCCCCCTCCCCCCCCTTGACACCTCTTTTTTCTTTTTTCTTTTTTTTTTTCTTTTTTTTTACACTAAAGGTGATTTCTTTTCAAAGAACTAAGCTATTTAACTTAATTAGATTTCCTGAAATAGGCTGGAAAACAAATTTCAAGAAAAGATTCTTAGAGTATTTTGAGGGAGTTAGAATTCACAATCACTTTCATTTTAACTTTTTTTTTAAAATTATTTTAATGCCTAAAATAAGTGGTGAAGATGACCAAAATCAATTGATTTTTCATGGGTAAAATTTTTTAGGTATATCAAACAAGACAAATGACTTAGATCTTCCAACAAAAAAGTCATTGTTCTTGAAAATGAAGAACAGTAGTAAAAAAAATGATAGTTTGTCCACTAATCAATTCTGAATCTTATGTATTGAAGAACATGATGAATGACTTATGTCTGCAAAAAAGAAGAAGCATCATGCATGAAAAAGGAAGGGTGCAGATTTCTTCTCCCACTCAATGTGTTTACACCTACTAGAACTATATATATAGAGTCCCAGCAATGGGAGTTAGGACTTTAACGAATGCAAAATAGTAAATGCCTTATTTTCTGATAAATGGCAATTTATTTTGGAAGATCAAAGCCATTCACCCTGCTTGAAATTGCTTAGATAGACCAGAGAATAAATTTTATAATCCTAGGTACTTAGATCTTATTTTATCTATATATAAAATCATAGCTACTAATTCTTTTAGATGTTTTTCAAAAGCGCAAAACGAGTAGTTAGATTATTCAAATACATCAAGTTTTCATGAGTTTCCCATTTTTGGTATTTTGAAGTAGATGAAAGACTTAGATCTTGTTGTTTGACTCCATGTGTTGGGGAGTTGAGTTAATTCGAACTGCTTTCCAAGTTGGCTCACAAGTTTTAGACTATTGAATAGTTGAGGGCGTGGAATCAGCATCTTGTAAAATACAAGATAAGGCTGCCTACTATAAGTCATTGTGGTCCGCCCCTTTCCTGGACCCTGCATAGGCAGGAGCTTCCTATACGGGGACTGCCCTTTTTAACAGTTGAGGGTGCTTTGGTAATTTCATCTGATCCTATCTCAACCTACTAGAGTACTATCAACTTAAACAAAGTTTGGCAATATATGCCTGAAAGTAAAATAGCTTCTCACTTTGTCTGCTGCGGTGCAAGATCGAGTCCTTTACTCCTCGCTCTTAATCTTTGTGCGAAGATTTGCATTCATATCGTAGGTTGAACATTCACTATACTTAGTGGATAATTCTGGACTACAAAAATAAAATACTATGACACCTAGCATATGATGCTTTAAAAATAATTTATCAATACAATAAAATATCATGCCTTTAACCCAAGTCATTCTATGTAGTGCACATATCACGCAACCACATTTATCAAAATATCGTCTACATATATAAACAAATAATTATACTTCTAAGAAATAATTAAGATCGTAAAAAATCACAGAAATCAATAATTATAACTACACCATCAGTGCATCCGACCGATAAAAATCCCGTGCACTTTGGACAGAAAAGGCCTTCTTGTTGCCACCATGACCTAGGACAGAAAAGCCCTTCTTGCTGCCACTATGGCAGAAGGCCAGGACTCATCCAACGATAGGATTTTTGCTACGTGGCATGACAGGGCAATTGTTGTGAAATAGTTCAAATCGGACTAAATCTTGGTCTTCGTCATGTTATGATAGGATTTGAAACATTGGATCGTACTAAAAGTGGGCCTCTGTTAGAGCCCATTGAAAATGGGCTATTCTTAACAAAGCGGGCCCACTAAATTCTAAACTCAAAAAGCTTTTGAAAAACAGATCTATATGCCTATGTAAGCGTCGTAACAACCAATGAAAATGCAGTTTTTCCTGCAGCCAATAAGCAACTGCCACGTGGTAGATCTACGTAGCTTCGCGCCTCCTACATGAAACCACCTCAGAACGCCTCTTTGTAAACTGGAACTCCAGATTTTGCTTCCCTTCTTCTCCTTTTTTTGGCTAGAAGTTCTGATTTCTCACCAGATCTAGATCTTGCCAAATAAATTCTTGCAGGAATGGAAGGTCACGGTGCTGGAGCTGGCCGAGTTATGCTGTTGGCTTTCTGCGTGACCGGAATCTGGTCGTCGTACATCACGCAAGGTGTTCTTCAGGAAACTGTGTGAGTTTTTGCTCCTTTGTTTTCTTTTGGTCTTTGATTTTATGAATTGTTTTTTTATTCTCCTATTCGATTTAATTACAAAAACAAAGCTGCAAATTTGGCTGCATTTTATGTGGCCGAGATCCAATCTAATGGTGCCTGTTTACGAGATTTTGTTTTGTTTGGGGCATGAAATGTGAGGTTCTTATGAACGTGGATATATGCTTTTATTGGAAATTATGAGTTTTAATTTGGTATTTTGAGCTTGATTAAGGAGTGGTGATTAGAGAATGTGAAGTTTTAGTTGAGTTTTGGGAATTGCAGTTGTATAAATCTAATTTGGAGAAGAAACCTCGTCTTTCAGTTACATGTAGGCATAATTGCAAGAAAAACCTAATTTTTGAATAATTTCTTTTGATAATTGAGCTTGATTAAGCATTGGAGGTTCAAAATTATGAATTTGGGATTTCATTTTTGGAAATGCAAATTTAGGGAAGAAATCTGTTATTAAATGTCCGCAATTTGTTGGGAAAACCTAATCATTAAATATTTGGTGAAAGATGCTTTTCATGAATATGTTAGTTATGGATTGGGTGGTAGAGCTAGCTTGTGTTTTCAGCTCTCTAAGGTTCTTGCATTTTAACTTTTAGCTTTTATTTTCCTTTTCTTTCTTCTTTTTTGAATGTTGTTGATGGTTTTGACTTTACTTTTCTTTTCCGAAAATGGTGGGAAACTGCAATTCATTTTGGTTAAAATTTCATGGTTTAATTGACAACGAGACCCTGATGTTAAACATGGTTCACCATTGATATTATGGAAATAAACGTGGACTTTTATATGCTTTGTTTTAATGGTTGGACTATATCTTCTTTTTTAGTTCCCAAGATGGGGCTAATGAGATGAGAGATGAGATGGTGAAGAGAAAGATAATATCATCAGGAAGTTGTTTCTATAGGAAGGAGTAGGTTGTAAACAGGTATTGGTTGTGTGACTGGTATAATCTTGTGGTTTTGAGGACATTTAGCTTTTGCATTATTATGCTGAAACAGCCTCTTGCAAAAATGCAAGGTAAGGCTGCGTACTATAGACCTTTGTGGTCCGCCCCTTCCTTGGACCCACATATGTGGGAGCTTCATGCACTGGGCTGCCCTTTTTATTGTTGTGCTGTTAATCCTGTTTAGAGAGATTGTGATGAACTCAATAAGCTCTTTTGAATTTGGATAAAGGAATCGAGAAAGATATTTTTGGGAGAGAACTAGAGGCTGAAATTTGCTTGACAAATTGATTTTCCATCTTGTTACTTCTAAGCCACTTAAGTAACAAATCTCATTGGTCTTTATTAGTTTGTCCCACTTCTAGGATTGTCACTAAAATGGCCTCAACATCTTTTTCAGATCCACCAAGAGATTTGGTCCAGATGGGAAGCAGTTTGAGCACCTTTCTTTCTTAAATCTTGCACAAAATGTTGTTTGCTTTATCTGGTCATTCATAAGTAAGTTCCTTACTCGTTTCTGGTTTATGTGTTATTTGTTCTATCATTTATGCTGTCATTTTATTTTCTTCAGTAGGAATCAAGTTTGTGGTAGGAAATTTCCTCAGTTGATGAACTACTGTTTAAACTTTAGTTACTTTTTTGGATTACTTGACAGTGATAAAGCTTTGGTCTGGAAGAAGAACTGGTGGTGCTCCATTTTGGAGTTACTGGAGTGCCAGTATTACAAATACAATTGGTCCAGCAATGGGGATTGAAGCATTAAAGTATATTAGTTATCCAGCCCAGGCATGTTAATGACTTTTCCCATCTTTGTCCATCAATTCCTTTGCTTCTATGTGATATCTAAATGCCCTGGTTCTTGATTGTATTCGTGCATCTTGCCACTATTTTTAGCTTTTCAACTACAGGTTTGGTACAGGTGAAGACTTGAAGATTGGTTTTTGAACTTATTTGATTAGATTTTTCCTTCTTTCTCGGTTATGGTAGCTGCTATGAAACTTGCTGGGAAATCAAGATTCTAAAATGTATTGAGTTAGCAAAGGAGATAATGAGGCTGCAAAAACCTAATTTGGTTCCTAATCTACTTATCTATGCCTTAATGTTAGTAAGTTTCTATGTGGAAATACATTCAGGTTCAAAGCAAATGTCCTATGCCTTCATGTTAGTAAGTTTCTATGTGGAAATACATTCAGGATCAAAGCAAATGTTGGACAAGTAGCTGTTTCTTGCTACAAAATTAATGTCTGGATTGACTACTTAGTTGTTGTTCTAAAATGGAGACCTGGTGCAATTTTCTGGGGAGTAATTACTGGATTGTTGCAGATTTGCAAGTAGAACATGACTTAAGTTGATAGTTTGTGGTGTCAGATATGAATGTCTGAGTTTCTTCTGTTAGACTATTTACAGGCTGCCAGTATGATCTAGGGGCCTAGAAGCGATGAAGAGGCAACCACTGTTTCTTGTTAAGATTTCTCCTGATGGACTGGTGTAGATTGTTCTTAAATTCTGCTTCTGTTTTGGATTGTTTGAAGTCTATTGACTTTATCTACTCTTGCAGTTTAACTGGCTATCCTTGTTGTGACCATTTGTTTAACAGTTGTTTACTTAAACAATTCAACTTGCCTAGTAAAAGCCAACTGATAAGAGCAACTATCATGGCTGGCATAGTAGCTTGTCTACTTGTAATTGACCACTCGATTTGTTGGTTTTGCTTCATTGAAAATCTTGCAGTTCCCTTGGGCTTCGACCTTCATTTGTAGCGCAGCAGTCTAAGTCGTCTGAATTACTGGAGAAAAGACTTTGGCTTTTGATTTGTCTTTGCCCTTCTGTGGGAAGCATCCTTGGCAAGTGCCATGTAGCCTTGTGTCACAAATTTGAGTTGCCAAGTATGTGGATTTAGAAGCATCTAATAATATACAATGTGTATGCTTGTTTCTTATCAAGTTATATGATCGCTGCTACATTACAATGTGTGTTGTTATCATCTTGTGAGTAATCTATATTTAACAGTCAGGAGATTGATACTTGATATTTTTGTGGATGTAAACTGAATTATCTTCTTTATAAGATTTCTATTGCATATTGGAAAGCCTTTGCAATACCATGTTGTACTGTAGGTTCAGCTTGTGTTTTGGTACCCCATGGTGAATATTCTCTGGTTTGTATTTGGTTGCTGAGTATGAATGTTGTTGACATTTTTGTAGTTCTGAATAACAAACTGTTTGGGAGCTCATGCTAACATAGTTTTCTGTCATTTGTGGTCAGGTACTAGCAAAATCCTCAAAAATGATTCCAGGTGAGCTTTTGATTTGTTTGTACCAATGGTAGTAAAATGAATACCTTTCTGAGGGAAGGCACTTGATTTTCATTGTGGTTGAAGCTTAAGAGTTAAAAAAATGACGTGTAGATCTGAAATAGGAAAAATGAAGTGAAGTTCTATTCTTTTCTGCTTAATTAGGACTGAACCTATGGTGAGTGGAGGATGTACACTTTGTTACTAGAATATGTAAAAGCTATTGACTGTAGAGGCTAACATTGACTCTAGAAGTGCTGGCTGTCAACTCATGGAAGAAATGAAGTAACAAGGCATAAGAATGCATGAAAAAGACATGTAACAGTTTCAGGGACAGAAAAGTATGTAGGAGGAAGAATACCAGTTGAGCTCTGAAGAAGAAAGTTTGCATATCTTTTAGTAGCATTCTTGTGCTTTGGGTTTCAGAGCTGCATAATCTTCATAGCATAACTAGGACAGAGTCAAATGACACCTCAGACTAAGAGTTGACCAATTTTAATGTGTTTAATTGGTAAAGGAATCAGCCGTACTTTTAAGCATTCAGTTATATATTCCTTTTATATGACAATGTCTGGTTTATTATAAGCAAGACAAGTGAATCCTCATATACGTGAAATTAACAGAAGCTGTTTCCATTAAGCTGTAGTTTCTGAAATGCTTATAAGAGATCATGTGTTCACTCAACTTAGAAGCCTACATTGTGTAACAAGTCCATCTTTTATTCATTCATACTTCCCAAAAGTTGTTGTCCTATGACCTTGAGGTCATGGGTTCAAGGCGTGGAGACAGCCTCTTGTAAAAATACAAGGTAAGGCTGCGTACTATAGGCCCTTGTGGTCCGCCCCTTCCCTGGACCCCGCATAGGGGGGAGCTTCGTGCACCAGGGCTGCCCCTTTTACTTCCCAATAACTTACCAGTTTAGTGTGGGATCAAACAGTGTGACATGTTGCAGCATATTAAGTGATTCTCCAAATCACATTCTTGTCTATTTTCTAATGTCTATCCTGTTTATCACTTTCTTTACTCCCAATAAAGATAACAGTAGAATTGAGTCCGGAAGTTTATTGATGTATTATATTATCCGAAAAAACAGTTTACTGCTCTGTTCTGAATCAAAAGGTTTCCTTATTGTTGTAAATTGTAGTGACTGACCATGCATTGTCTTCTATGCAGTGATGCTGATTGGAACACTGGTTTATGGCATTAAATATACTTTGCCTGAGTATATATGTACTTTTCTGGTTGCGGGTGGTGTATCGATGTTTGCCCTTTCAAAGGTAAATATTACTAACTATTTAAGGTCAACCCAGGTGCAAGGGAAAGTAGGCATGTGTTCATGTCATGAGGGCGAGAAGTGCGTGGGTAAATAGGCTATTTCAAAAGAATAAGATTTGTATCGCCACATGGAATTTAGGGACATTGACAGGTAAGATTTTGAAGTTAGTAGATACGATGAAATGTAGGAGAGTCAACATTGTATATATCCAAGAAACCAAGTAGAAATGAGCTAAAATTAGAGAAATCAATGGGTACAAGTTCTAGTACATAGGAAAGGATAATTACATAAATGACTTAGGAATAGTGGTGGATAAAGAATTAAAGAATAAAGTTGTAAACGTTGAAAGAACCAATGATAGAATTATGATAGGGACAATCATAGGTAAGGGAAGAAATAGGGACATGGACGTTTTGGGCTGATATACTCCAGGAGAAATGGTCCTCAGGCCAGACAGTTAACTCATCATCATCATCATCAAGACCTTATCCCAATTAGGGGTCGGCCACATGAATCTTATTCCTCCATTCCACTCTATTAAATACCATGGCTTCATTTAGTCCCAAAGTTTTTAAATCTTTCCTCACCACTTCTATCCACGTTCTTTTGGGCCTTCCCCTTGCCCTTTTAGAACCTTCAACTTGTATTGCCTCACTCCTTCTAGCAGTGTGCCGTTGTTGGCCTCCTTTGAACATGTCCAAACCATCTAAGTCTAATCTCCCTCATCTTGTTACCTATTGGTGCTATCCCTAAATTTCTTCTAATATTTTCATTTCTAATTCTATCCTTTCTTGTCTTACCACTCATCCATCTCATCATCCTCATTACGCAACACTCGGCCTATGAGTATGATGTTCCTTAAGCTACTTAACACTACGATCCATAGAGCATGGCCGGCCTTATAGCCATCTGTAGAATTTTCCCTTTAGTTTGAGTGGCACCGTGACATCACATAAAACCCCCGATGCACAGCTCCATTTGTTCCAACCCGCTTGGATTCTCTGGGTAACCTCCCTCTCAATCTCTCCTCTCATGGATCAATGATCCTAAGTATGGAAGTGGTCTCTCATGGGGACCTCTTGATTTATCAATCTTATTGGTGCTCCACTCCTACTCTCCTTGCTAAAATTACATTCCATATATTACGTCTTGGTTAAGCTAATTTTAAATCCTTTCGATTCTACTGCTCTCTCCATAGCTACAGCTTTATGTTGACACCCTCCCTTGTCTCATCAAGTAGGACTATATCGTCTGCAAATAGCATGCACCAAGGGAATCTCCTCATGCGAGATGTTTTGTTAACTCATCCATAACTAATGTGAAAAGGTATGGACTTAATGCCAGATCCTTGGTGCAATCCAAGAGGTGACAGGAAAATCACCGGTCACGCCACTAGTGGTCTTAACATTTATTCTTTGCTCCCTCATACATATCTTTAATTATGTATACATATACCCACTGAGAAACCCCTTTAACACCTAACACCCTCCATATTAACTCTCTGGGACTCTATCATAAGCCTTCTCTAAGTCGATAAAGACCATGTGTAGGACTTTTCTCCTCTCCCTATATTTCTCTACTAATTGTCTTAGTAATAAAATAGCTTCCATAGTAGACCTCCCAGGGCATGAAACCAAGCCGATTCTCGATACACTTGTTTCATGTGTGTAGCCTCTTCTCAATGACTCTTTCAAAAAGTTTCATGGTGTGGCTCATAAGTTTGATCCTCGATAATTAGTGCGACTCTGAATGTCTCCTTTATTCTTATAGATTGGTACAATAGAGCTTTTCCTCCACTCATCGGGCATTTTCTTTGATTTTATAATCTTGTTAAACACCTTGGTCAACCAAACTACCCCAATATCTCCCATTTGCTTCCAAACCTCTATTGGTATACCATCGAATGCATGGCCTTTCACGATTTCATCTTTCTCAAGGCCTCTTTTACTTGACATTTTAATCCCTACGTTCATATACTATAATATCCGGTGTTATTTAGATTTATAGTATTTTCAATTCCTCTATTCTCGGGGGCCATTGTCATTTAGCAATTTTTGGAAGTAGATTTCCCACCTTTGTTTGATCTCGGCGTCTTTGACTAATACCCTTTGATCATCGCTTCTAATGCACCTAACATGCTACAAAAGTCCTTACTACGTTCTCTTACCTTTAAGTTTAAACACATCTTTCTCACCTTCTCTTGTTCCACAGTCTATTATAGAGCTCATCATATGCTTTAAGTTTAGCCTCACTTACTATTCTCTTAGCAACGTTTTAGCATTCTTATATTGTTCATAGTTTTCATTATTTCTAATCTTCTGCCATGCTTTAAAATGCATTCGTTTTTCTTTAATAGCTTTTTGCATTGTTTCATTCCACCACAATGTTTCCTTTGTTAATAACCTTTTACCTTTAGATACTCTAAGACATCTTTTGCCACTTTCTTAATGGACTCGACCATATTAGTCCACATGGTATTTATACATTTCATAATTCCAATTTCCTTCTACCATCAACTTATTTTTGAATGAGGTTATTTTCTCTCCTTTTAAGTTCCACCACTTAGTTTTTGGATGTGTATTAAGTTCGGTTCTTTTACTCCATCTTTTGATATGAATATCCACAACCATTAACCTATGTTGTGAGGTTAAACTCTCACTAGGGTATCACCTTACAATCCTTACATATAGATCGTTCATTATTCCTAAGTAGAAAAAAGTCTATTTGGCTTTTATGAAGTCCACTTTTAAAGGTTATTAAGTGTTCATCCCTCTTCTTAAGAGTGTATTTGCAATGGATAGGTTATATGACAAAGCAAAATCGAGGATATTCTCCCCATCTCGTTTCGTTCACCTATACCATACCCTCCGTGTATTCTATCATATCCTTCCTTATCTTTTCCTACATGGCCATTTTAAGTACGCTCCCCTATAAATATTCCCTCGGTGTTGGGAATTTCTTGCATGACTCCCTCCATATCTTCCCAAAGCTGTCTCTTAATTATATCTTGTAGCCACTACTTGTGGTGCATATGCACTTATAATATTTATAATCTGCTCTCCTAGAATCATTTTTATTATTATTATTCTATCATGATTCTTTTAACGTCCACAACTTTATCCTTTAATTCCTTATCCACTATTATTCCTACGCCATTTCTATTATTTTTCCTTTCCTACGTACCATAATTTATACCCATCTATTTCTACAGCTTTAGCCCCTTTCCACTTGGTTTCTTGGATACTGACGATGTTGACTCTCCTACGTTTTATCGTGTCTACTAACTCCAAACTCTTACTGTCCAATGTCCCTATATTCCATGTAGCGATGCGAATCTTATGATTTGGAGATTCCTATTTACTATCGCCTTTCTCGACCTCCATGGTATGAACCCATGTCCACTTTTCCTTGCACACTGGGTTACGATGCGGCGTGTCGCTTAGAGGGGCGCTCTGGCAGCCCTTGCCCATTTTCACTACACCGGGATCGATGTGTGTCGCGTGTTACGGGAGAAACGCCACAACAACCCTTGCCTATTTTTCACCGCATCAGGGATCCGATGCAACGCGTCGCTTATGGGGAAACGCCCTAGCTTGAGCGAATTTCGATTTCGATTCATGTCATGTTGGGGTTGCCATAGTTTTAAAAAGCTGAAGATGATTTTCATTAAAATCATGAAAATCATTACAATCATTAAAATCATTAAAATCATCTTGACTTCACCCTTGCCTAGGGCTACCTGACGCAAGGGTGGCCATATTTTTAGAAGCTGAAGATGATTTTCATTTCTCCCTCACAAACTAATATACAAATGTATATTTATTTGTAAGAAAGAAATAATAGAATCATCTTCAACTTCCCTTGCGGCTACCTGATACAAGGGTTGCCATCTTTTAAGAAGCTGGAGATGATTCTCATTTCTTCCTCACAAACTAATATACAAATGCATATTCATTTGTAAGAAAGAAATAATAGAATCATCTTCATTCCACCACCATTTCAGACAATTAACTACCTAAGTTAATTCGGTTACGGGGGAAAGGAGGAGAGAGGTATGGAGGGAAATTCTGTTAGGAAAGGAGAATAAGAGAGGGGAGGAAAGGGAGAAAAGGGAGGGCCCTTGGAGAAGAGAGGAGGCAGGCAGTGCCTGGGCAGGGGATTTTCCTTATAGTTATATCCTCTATAGAACATAGTGTTCATCATGGGTTGTAATCCTCATCTTCTTTGAATACAATTATTGAATCGTTCTTAATCTCTATTGTCTACTGTCTATCTAGAAGTTTTTTATTGCAGACCTATCAAATTATAATAATAAAACTTGTTATAGGAGAGTAGATCATAAATGTTATAAGTGTATATACTTTATAAGTAGGGTTAGAAGATATAATTAAGAGACATTTTTGGGAAGATATGGAGGGAGTCATGCAAGAAATTCCCAACACAGAGGGGATATTTATAGGAGCAGACTTGAATGGCGATGTAGGAAAAGAAAATGAAGGATATGATAGGATAGGATATATTGAGGGTATGGTATCAGAGAACAAAATGAGATGGGGGAAGCTATCCTCGATTTTGCTTTGGCATATAACCTGGTCCTTACAAACACATTATTTAAGAAGAGGAATGAACACTCAATAACCTTTAAAAATGGACTTCTTAAAAGCTAAATAGACTTTTTTTAACTTAGGAATATTGAAAGATCAATGTGTAAGGATTGTTAGGTGATGCCTGGTGAGAGTTTAACCTCATAATATAGGTTAATGGTTATGAACATCTACATTAAAAGATGGAAGAAAGGAAATGAATTTAATGGGGATCCAAAAACTAAGTTACAATGGATACATTTCTCCTCTTGGTGAAGACTCTAGTATATTTGGAATCCAAGCATTGGTGGAACTTGAAAGGGGAGAAATAACCTCACTCACAAATAAGTTGATGGTAGAAGAAAATTGGAACAATGAAACAGAAGTAAACACCATATGGATTAATATGGCCAAATCTATTAAGAAAGTGGCAAAGGATGTCCTAGGAGTATTTAAAGGTTAAAGGCAATTAGTAAAGGAAACATGATGGTGGAGTGAAATAGTGCAAAAAGTTATTAAAGAAAAACAAGTGTGATTTAAAGCATGGCTAAAGGCTATAAATAATGAAAAATATGAACAGTATAAGAATGCTAAACAGGTTGCTAAGAGAATAGTAAGTGAGGCTAAACTCAAGGCATATGATGATCTCTAAATAGGATAGGATCAAGAGAATGTGAAAAAGATGTGTTTCAACTTGTATAAATAAGAGAACAGAAGGGTACCTTAGACCACGTTAAGTGCATTATAAGTGATGATCAAAAGGTAGTAGCCAAAGATGATGAGATCAAACAAAGGTGAGAAAGTTACTTTCAAAAATTGCTAAATGACAATTGCCCTGAGAATATAGGGATTGAAAGTACTGTAAACCTAAATAACATTGGACATTATATATGCTACCGTAGGATTAGAATACCTGAAGTGAAAGAGGCCTCGAAAAAGATGAAATTAGGAAAAGCCTGGGGCTCGATGACATACCAATAAAGGTTTGGAAGCATGTGAGAGATACTAGAGTAGTTTAGTTGACCAAGTTATTTAAACAAGATTATAAAAAATATAAAAAATGCTAGATGAATGGAGGAAGAGCTCTATTGTACCAATTTATAAGAATAAAAGAAACAAATAGAGCTGCACTAATTATCAGGGGCTCAAATTTATGAGCCACACTATGAAACTTTTTAAAAGAGTGATTGAAAAGGGGCTATGGCACGAGACAAGTGTATTAGAGAACTAGTTTGGTTTCATGCCTGAGAGGTCCACCATGAAAGCTATTTTCTTACTAAGACAATTGATAGAAAAATATAAGAAAAGAAGCAAAGACCTTCATATGGTCTTTATTGACTTAGAGAAAGCTTATAATAGTGTCTATAGAGAGTTAATATGGAAGGTGTTAGGCAAGAAAGGGGTTTCACAGGGGTATATAGACATAATTAAAGATATGTATAAGGGAGCGGTGACAAATGTTAACGACATTAGCGGAGAGACCGGTGATTTTCCTATCACTGTAGGATTGCATTAAGAATCAGCATTGAGCCTATACCTTTTTATGTTGGTTGTAGATGAGTAAACAAAATATTTGCATGAGAAGATTCCATGGTGCATGCTATTTGCAGTAATATAGTTTTAAGTGATGAAACAAGGGAGGGCGTAAACACAAAGCTAGAGTTATGGAAAAAGCATGAGAACCTAAAGGATTTAAAATTAGCCGAACTAAGACAGAGTATATGGAATGCAATTTTAGCAAGGAGAGGAGCAGAAGTGGAGCATTGGTAGAGATTGAAACTAAGAAGTCCTTGTAAAAGACCACTTTCGGTACTTAGGATCGATGATTCATGAGAGTGGAGAAATTGAGAGAGAGGTTATCCAAAGAATCCTAGCAAGTTGGAACAAATGTAGATGCGCATCGGGAGTTTTGTGTGATTGGCGAGTGTTGCTCAAACTAAAAGGAAAATTCTATAAAATAGCTATAAGGGTAGCCATGCTCTATGGATTAGAGTATTGGGCAGGTAAAGAACATCATGTTCATAGGATGAGGATAGCAAAAATGAAGATGTTGAGATGGATGAGTGGCAAGACATGTAAAGATAGAATTAGGAATGAAAACATTAGAGGAAACTTAGGGGTAGCACCAATAGTTAACAAGATGAGGGGGATTAGACTTCGATGGGCATTTGGAGTTTTGTGTGATTGGCGAGTGCTGCTTAAACTAAAAGGAAAATCTGTAAGATGGCTATAAGGGTGATCATGCTCTATGGATTAGAGTATTGAGCAGGTAAGGAACATCATGTTCACAGGATGAGCATAGCAAAAATGAGGATGTTGAGATGGATGAGTGGCAAGACATGAAAAGATAGAATTAGGAATGAAAACATTAGAGGAAACTTAGGGATAGCACCAATAGGTAACAAGATGAGGGAGATTAGACTTTGATGGTTTAGATATGTCCAACGACGACCAAAAACGGCACGGTTAGAAGGAGTGATACAATGCAAGTAGAAGGTTCTAAAAGGGCAAGGGAAGGCCCAAAAGAATGTGGATAGAAGTGATGAGAAAAGATTTAAAAACTTTTGGATTAAATGAAGCCATGGTACTTAATAGAGGGGAATGGAGGAATAAGATTCATGTGGTTGACCCCTAATTGGGATAAGGTCTTGATGATGATGATGATCTTTTTATTCATTGTTTGATTTTCACGTTAGTTGCAGAAGATTCATTCTTAATTTCAAACTGATCATAATGTAGTTTGGCTTTAAAGAGCTCCAAAGCTGACTTTCTACTGATTCTGATTTACTGCAGACCAGTTCAAGGACCATAAGCAAGCTTGCTCATCCAAATGCTCCTCTTGGCTATGGTTTATGTTTTCTTAACTTAGCCTTGGATGGATTCACAAATGCTACTCAGGATTCCATAACAGCAAGGTATGGTAGTTCATTATTTGACAATTTTGCCTAGATCTATGTAATTTTGAACTGCTAAGAGATGTTGTTCTTTTACTATATCAGTTGATCTGACTTAGAAATAGCTATAGGTGCAATTGACATTCCCAGGGTAGGACCTGACATTTTAAGTGAACTGAAACCCCACCACACAAGATACCACAATTTGTCGTTTAAACTCCAGAGAGTGGCAAACATGACTTATAAATAATGCTTTTTTGTTACACCAAGAATTCTGTAATCATTCATGTTGAGGTATCATTGCAACATGTGCAACTATAGGGTCATGAGTTTGTTGGGAAAAATCTCATCAAATCATGTTCCAGTCTATCTAGCATAGTCCTATCGAAATGGTGATTTACTATGCCAAATGTGGACAGCAAAATAGTAGTTTCCTTTTCTCGGCTTTCCAGCCACAGGTTTGCCGAAATCACTGCAATAGTCTATATACCCAGGATCAGACTCAGAAATCTTATAAAACTTGATACTTGTGGAAGGATAGAGCCAAGGATACAAAGTGCAAACTCTGAGGACTGCTGTGTAAAGCTCAGATAATCAGTTCTTCCGTGCATTGCCTTACAATAGGATGGTAGTCGCATATTTCAGTAAAATATTGTACTACCATAGGACACACTGACATTTATCAACACGTCATCTCAAATGCAAGATGGAAGCCATTAACTAACTTGTAAAATTTTAGTTACGGTGATATGCTAGTGATACTTATGTTATGTTAGTTCGTCCAGAGGATAATCACTTGTGTATTAACTTGCTCACATTATTTACTCGATAGCTGAGTGCACATTTTCCTATTCCATGTGTAGAGTTTCTTCCAATCACTCGGGCAGGAAACAGTTTGTTTTCCTGAATGCATTCTCATGGATTCTCCTCCTTATCAAGACCTTATTGTTTAGGGGTCAGCCACATGAATCTTGTTCCTTCATTCCCCTCTGTTAAGTATCATGTCTTCATTTAGTACTCTTTTCTCACTATTTCTATCCATGTTCTTTTGAGCCTTGTTCTTTTTGAAACTTTGACTTGGATTGCCTTACTTCTTATAACAAGTGCTGTTTTTGGTCTTCATTGGATATGTCCAAACCATCAAAGTCTAATTTCTTTCATCTTATTAACTATTGTTGTACTCCTAAGTTTCCTCTAATATTTTAATTTTTAATTCTATCCTTTCTTGTTTTGCTACTCATCCATCTCTACATCCTCATGCTATATACATGTTGTTCCTTTAACTGCCCAACAGTCTGATCTATAGAGCATAGCTGGCCTTACAGCTATCCTATAGAATTTTTCATTCAGTTTGAGTAGCAACCGCCAATCATGGATTCTCCTCCAACCTGAAATTTCCTTCAGTGTGCCATTCTTACACAATACATGCATGATTGATCGTATTTATAAAGAACCCAGCACCCTGCCTGAGAATTGATATATGGTGCTTTCATCAACTCACAGTGCATCCTCTTACCAGGTACCCCAAGACAAGTGCTTGGGAAATAATGCTAGGAATGAATCTGTGGGGTGCTATATACAATGTCATCTACATGTTTGGTAGGCCAAAAGCCAGCGGTTTTGAGGCGGTCCAATTCTGCAAGCAGCACCCTGAAGCAGCATGGGATATCTTCCTCTTCTGTATCTGTGGGGCAATTGGCCAGAACTTCATCTTCTTGACCATCAGTCGCTTCGGCTCCCTTGCAAACACCACCATAACTACGACCCGCAAGTTTGTGAGCATTGTTGTATCTTCAGTTCTCAGTGGCAATACGTTGTCTAGGAAGCAGTGGGGTAGCGTTTTCATGGTCTTCAGTGGGTTGTCCTACCAGATCTATCTTAAGTGGAGGAAGCTCCAAAAGAAGAAGAACACGTAAGGATAGATACTTCCAATATCTATCCTTTTCTTTTCTTTTCTGATTTGGGTCTAAGCCTAAGCCTAAGGTCTAACTAGTACCCCGATCAATAGTAAATCTTGGAATATTTGACCCATTGTATTTTTAGATATATATAGTTTAAATAGCAAAACCACAGTTTTGACATTTCATAAACTTTTGTTACAAGGAGTTTTACCATTCATGACAAAAGGGCGTGGCCTCTCTCCTCTCTCCTCTTGAGCGTGGACTCTTACTGGGACTATTTTCTTGATATTGATTTCTATTTGACTTAACAACTGCTGCACTATCCTATAGCTTTTATTACGTTTGAAAGTTGAAGGAAAAGGCAGCGGTGATTGTGCTTATAGTGAAAGATATGGATGGCATCCGGTGGGTATGGTTAGTCGGTTATAATGCCCTTTTGCAACTTTCATATACAGTCATCGGACTCATCTTGAATGGATGATCTTCAACTTTTGATCTCTTACAGAGAATGTGGTTTTAGAAATTTTCAAGGCAGCTTGATAATCCATTCATCACAAGCCTTGATCTGATTGATGGGGATTTGCGTGGGAGTTTCATAGCAATTTCACAATTGCTCGCTGGATCAGACAGAGAAAAAAGCATGGATATAGGCACGGAGGGACTGGGGAAAGCGGTATTTGTTTTAGTTGGAGATGGACTTGCCCCCTTGTTGAGCTCCGCTAGTTAACCGCACATGTACTGATCCATCCATTATTCGAGATTACTAGTGTTGTCTGGTGGAGAGGTACTTCATTACCACATTGCTGTACGAATTCAGCTCTTGATTTTTGGAGAGCCATATGAATAGTTTTAGTCTATTAGATGAAGGGTACTAAACCGTCTTAACTATATATTTCCTCTGTCCAGGGGAGTTAACATGAGAACTACTTCTTAAGCCAATATATAACTAATATTATTGGGATTTTGGATAAATATCCAAACAAGATATTGAAACTAAAATCTTTTCATGATCCTACGTTCTATAATCAGTCTCTTTTCAACTAGATTATTGATATTTAATGATCCAACAAAGCAATGCCATAGGTGAGCCATGTAGCAAATTTCATTCTTAGCTGACAATTGCTAGCTCCTAATTTATGCTTTTATGCAATATGCTAAATCCACCGGTAAGCAGTTAGAGTATCGACAGCCCTAAATGTAATGAAGAGAGAGAGAGAGAGAGAGAGAGAGAGAGAGAGAGAGAGAGAGAGAGAGAGAGAGAGAGAGAGAGAGAGAGAGAGAGAGAGAGAGAGAGAGAGAGAGAGAGAGAGAGGATTAAATAAATATTATTAGAAAGATTATTGGACTTTTTCATCTTGTTGCTCTAGTCTTGATGTCTAATAGACAAAAAGTTACGACAGTTAATGATTTAATCACACAAAGAATTATGTTTTGTAGAGTTGAATTGAGACTGTTGTTTATATAAAATTTCTAACTATCTGTTTCTTGTGACAAATAGTGTAGTTGTCTCTGAAGCTTTAATTATCCATTTCACAGATTGTCTAAATAACTAGATATCTAAGACTGGAGCAACGAGATGAATGGGTTTGATCATCTAGATATCTGTCCCATCCATTAAAAAATACGATTTTGAGTTGGATAAAACTTTGGCTCTAATGAGAAATATGACCCCAAGTTTCTCTAGCCTCAAAGTATATGCAAAATAAATAGATAATAAACGCCCATTATAGTATAAAATTGCATGATAATCAGTCCATAATAACATAAAAATGAGATGTAGGTATATGTAATACTTACCTCCATCAACCGACACAGGTTTGCCGATGACTTTTCTTTCAAACATCAATATATGAACATCAACCCAAAGATTACAACAAAGGAAAATTGTGATAAATTACAGGCAATTAAGAAAAATCTTCACAGAACTTCTTCCTGATTAACTCTATAAAGCATGCACTAGGGTCTCCAAGAAGCTTACTAAGATTGCATCAATCGAGATTGTCCATCTCTCTCCTTCCTTCAGGCTCCAAAAGCAGCACCTAGTAAAACCACATAAGAGAGGAGACAAAAAAATAGAATTCAACTAGTTCTCTCCTCTTCTATATATATACACAAATTTGTTGTTTCCTAATTAGACCACCTTCCTAATTAGGTTGCTTGACAAGCGAATGGTGACACGTAATCTTAGCCATCAAATGATTATAAGTTGATCTAGAAATCCTAATTAAACAAGGAGAAATAATTAAAGGTCCATTCATAAAATAACCTAAATATACTCCGTTTGATCTCAATTGTCTAGATCATCTAATAGGTTGATCGAGCCAATTAGATGATCAAACACATGGTATGGTTATTTATAAAAGAAATAGGTTACTTAGGCTAAGGTGGTCCTTTTAAGTCCTTCTAAGATAGAGAGTTTAGCCATAGAATTTTATGTACATTTGACTTTCCAGACAAGATGAGATGGTGGCATCGTCCACTTAGTTTCAAGAAGGGCTTTTGTGTGTGCGTGTGTGTTTTAATAGTATGTTTGAAGCTTAAGATTAAATTTAGCTTTCTCAACAAAATGGGAGATGGATTATGAAATGGTAGAAAGAAACATCTCAGAAAAACAAAAAAAAGGGTAGATCCAGTGCACGAAGCTCCTGCCTATATGGGGTTTGGAGAAGGGGTAGACCACAAGAGTCTATAGTAGGTAGTTTTATCTTGCATTTTTGCAAGTGGCTGTTTCCACACCTTGAACATATGACCTCAAGGTTACATGACGACAACTTTACTGTTGTGCCAAAGTGTGTTTTTATCAAAACTCATCCCTGACAAGATAATAAATATGAATAGTTCAGATTATTTGAAGATCCAAATGAGGATATGGCATTAGTGTAGAGGGACATGGAGATGTCATTTACCTCCAAATTATTGGTTGGCAGACTTTGTTGATGCCTCCTCCTTACTTCATATAAGAGGAATAAGGGGGTCCTCCTCAAGCCAAGTATTCACAACGTGACTAAAGTTTTTCAGTAGATATGATCACACGTGTGGCTTTGAACGAAAAGATTGCCTCAAAGTCTAGGCCAATCTTATCGGCAGTTTCTTTTGAATTTTTCGTCAAACTTGAACGTTGAGATGCCAACTTATCTATCAATGAGTAATGGATGTCACTTTCTTAACTTTAGAACATCTCATCTTAGAGAATGGATAACCCATGAGTTGCTACATTGGAATTTAGTGCTTGGCTCAACGGTTGAGTTGTCATTGTGTCACTCTTAGGTCAAGGGTTTAAGGCTGTGGAAATAGCCTCTTATAAAATGCAAGATAAGACTGCATACTATTAACCCTTGTGGTCCATCCCTTCCCTGTACCCGCATAGGCAGGAGCTTCATGCATCAGGAGTTCCTTTTTTTTTAATAAATATTGAGAACTACTAAAATACTCGATGGAAATGGTGGAAATGAATTTCTTCATATAAATTGTTTTACTCCTTCATATTGAATTATGCCAAAGACTCAAAAAATTTATGCAACGGGGGTTTACTTTACCTATAGAAATCAATTTTCTTTCATTTCCTATCAATCCAATATGCAGAGTCTTTTAAACCATTCACAAAAAAAGAAAAAGAGAAATCTTTCTACAGCTCCATAATTGCTCGTTCTACAAGATATGAAACAAAGAACACGTTCCAATCCAATGGAATGGACATGTCGTTGTAGTCCAAGACATGGTTGTCCACCAACCATAAATTGTATGTGAAGTCTTGATCAAGAATTACCAGAGGTAATTAGGTTTTTACATGTTTCAAGTGCATGTTCATCAAATTAAATATGAAATTATGAAATTAAACTCAAATTTGAAGAATAATGATCAAATTCTCAAATATTGTTTGTAACTCCATTAAAAATGCAAATTACAAGTTTTCCAACCATTTCCCCATTTTTCTCAAATATTTTCTGAATTTTACGATTTTTTTTTCTGCCTATCCCGACTTATTCCATAATCTGAACTTTGTAACCATGGTTGTAGTGGCTGCCAAAGGGGTGGGTGTACCCCTCTTGGACATGGGCATGGTCAATCGGTGATGGCGTACATTCATCAGACTCATCCCGGTTGAACAATCTCCCCTTTTGATCGAGATTTCACAGATAATGCAACCCATGACCCCATCACAAAAACTAGGTCCCACGTTTGTCGTTTTCTGTGACCTTCATTTGTCCAATCCAACGGTTGAGATTTCTCTAAATTAGATCAAAGTAAATGCTGTGCTTTTTATTTTGTAATCGATGCCACTACTTTGAACAAGTCATCTGCCTGCCCATGAATATAGGCCAAGGCGTGATGTATGGATCTAATTGTGCGCACTGAGAAGTGATTGGCAGTGCCACTCACTGCTTATTATTGTCAGTGATGTGTTATGAAAAGGACTAGAAATTTGAATCCTTCTAGTCCAGGTTCAGATCATTGGCACCACTTTCATGGTGCTTCTGTTAATTGATCTGAACTGTCATTCTGATGATCTGATCATGAACGGTCACTGTGCAAGCATAAACCCCCCAAAGCATTCATCTGAACGATTGCAACCGTTCATCTACTTTGCGCAGGCTATGGATGTCAGATGTATAAGAATTATCCACCATTTGATGAGCGTAAGTCTTATTTTGATATGTGAAGCTTTTGGTGATTAATGCAAGCCGCTGTTCTTTTGCGCTTTCGAAATGCCAAATGGAAACGTGAAATGACAGCCCTGGGATTACCAGATGGCTTGTAATTCGGAACATGACTCATCCATAGCCTCTCCTGAAATTTAGATGGTTTAGATCATTGAAGAAAGTGGGCCCTATTAGTACGTTTGCCTACTTATATAACAGCTAGGGGGACCTGTTTAATGCTATGTTTATATGCACTGTGCGACTATTCTAATTCTCAAGGAATTTCAGCTCTTCGCCACTCTTATAGTAGATGAATAAGGAGAGAGGGAAAAGAGACAGAAAACCAACAATCTGATGGCTAGGATAGCCTTACAGATCTTGGAGCCACCGCACATCTCTGGTTGACGGTTAAGATCATTGTTGTTCAGATGGGTCTCGTTTGGGTAGTTGTACTCATCCCTCCACTCAGTCTACTTTAGTTTGTGTTCCCTTCCCTCCCATTTTGCACCTAAATCACTAGCTTTTTCATGGGTAGTTCTCTGTCTGTCATCATTAGCCTGTCCCCTTCTTCAACCCCTACCATCTCAATATCAGATCTGAGAAATCTTTTCACCATGCCAATAGTCAACAGGTAATCCAGAGAAGAAGCTTCTCAACAAGGAAATGCCACCCAGTCCAATCCTCTGTAAGTAAACCACCCTCTCCTTCTCACATTTTCTCTCATTTTAGTAGTCAAGTTTCTTCTCTTTCCATCATTTCATGTTAGAAATGGAGCTGCAGTAAGTTTTCTCATAATTCTACCTACTGGGAATTGAATTCTTTGATGCAAGAATGTGAAGAAGATCAGAAGGCAAAAGTACACACAAAACCAATATTTATATTCTTTTCCCTTCTCTTCAATCATAAGAATACAAGACCCAATTTTACACAGCCATGATAGAAACCAAAACACTCTTATTCTATATCCAGCACACCGAAATCAAACAAATAGGAATCCAATTCAACTGGTTGATCCTAACTCTTATGTTTCTCTCTCTGTTCTTTTTTTTTTTCTTTTCGCTCTTATGGGTTAATGCCGACGAACGAAGTATAATACTCTGAAGGTACATAGATTCTACGATGCAATCTGTACAAAATGAGGGATTGAGGTGGAATTTTGGACTCCAAATACCAAAAACCAGATCCCAGGGGAAGAAGGTGAGAGGAAAGAATCGCGTGATTCAGCAAACAAAACACACCGAAATTGGATGGGGGACAAAATCGAGGTGATTAAGTGCAAATGGAACACTAGAACTTGTGTTAAAATCAGCAACAGCAATACTCTTAAGCTTGAGGAGATGAAGTTCTGGAATGCAGAGCTTCGGATGCCTTTTGGAAAAAACAAGGTTGGAAGGACTGCAAACCCCTAAGCTGGGGGACATGACAATGAGACTAAGACAGTGACTTAGAGACACACTTTCAGTAAAAACATCCACAACTGAAGGATGCTTAGATGGATGTTTAGAATCTTCTAGGTAATAGAGATTTACTTGTGTAGGTTAGAGACTCTGGAGGAGTGATCTTTTGCAGGGTGGTGGCTGAGAATGGATGGTGTTTGCATCTAGAGATGGTGATGTCAACCCAAGTGTGCTCAGCAGGAACTGCCTCTCCTGAAAAATACATAAGAATCCATAGGTTAGCTTCACATGAAAAAGTTTGGAGATAATATCTTGCTAAAATAAACAAGAGTTTCCAGCAATCATGGTCTAGAGTATCAGGCAGTATTTAGGTTATCACCCAGTTTGTCATTTCAGTTGGTTGTATTGTCTGATAGATGTTTGACATCGAAGACATATACACTCCGCCAATAATTTGATTGATATGTATTGGAATTTGAGGTGTCTGTATCATGACTTTGATACTTTAAGCCCTGATCTACTACCAGAGTTCATGGCTTCCAAACAGCTAGTTTTCTGCTCTTGCCTCTCAGTGAGCTATGTTCAAGGTGCAATGAGAATTGTCTGATTGTAGGATTAGAGCACTAGCTATTACCACTTAGGCTCCATTGGCAAGACTTACATAATCTACATATGGCATTATGCTAGATTATTCCACATAATTGATATATGGGATATTCTGCCATAATTTCATACCCCATAAACTGGAATATATAAGCCTTGCCAATCAGGCCACAGATAAGAAGAGGCTGTGGTATTAGGTTATATAAAACTTGGAAACTCCCCTAGTTATTGGAGCTTCATCAACCGAATTGACTCATTTGGTACCAGCTCTAGTTATGCCTAGGATTTATCAGAGGCAGAGGTAAGCTTGCCTGGTCAATTTATATTCCTAGTAGAGTACAAATTATTGGTCCATTTTCAGTCTATTATTTGTCTTTGTAATCATAATATCACGATTTCAGGAGGTTGGAGGCTTTACGTTATCTCCAAGAGCTTTAACCTTGCGATGATATACAAAGTATAATGCCTCGACATCTTTTTCCATTTTGATAGAGTAAGAAAATAAACGCGGATCTGTTCTGATCTATCCCACAGGTTAATGTTTAGAAGCTATAACCTATGGGACTTAATAACAAGAGAGGCCAAAGAGTAAGGAATTTAAAATAACTTACACTATCTGAAAATTTAGGACTAGGGATCCCCTCTGCAAAAGACTGGAATGGTGGAATCATTTGAAGTGGAGAGCTAAACTCCATATTCGTTGAAGCACGAACAATTTGATCACTATCTTTTGGGTCTTCACAAGATGGCAGTATTGTTGCTGCATACGGCCGTTTTACAGAAAACCATTAAGCAAAAACCAATTTCTGAGAAATCACTATGAGCACAGAAGGGAAAGTCCTGGTAGAATGGTTACCTTCGGCAGCATTTGTACTAGTACCTAATCCATCTCCACAGCCACCAGTAATCTCCGATTGTCTAATACTCATATGTGGTTCAATTTTTGTGTTGTGGTCTACCGAACTGTCCTCGGCAAGATACCGTACTGTTTTATCAACCGCACAATGCCACTGGTGACTTGATCCAGTGCTGTTCTCTGAACTGCCTTGGGACTCCTCACATAAATCGGTTTGCCTACAGAATAAACTCCAAATCTTAGATGCCACAATGGCCAGAAGTTCCTGCATTAAATTTTTGTGTTAACTAACCACATCTTGATTACCTGCATGATGGTTGACTTCCCATGCTGCTACTCCTAAGATCCCCCACAAAGTCACTGAAGTCTTCAATCAAAATATCCAGCTCCGATCTTAGCAGTTCGCTTTCTTCAGTTTGGATTAAGAAATCTTGCAGTTCCTGAATGTTAGATTTTATGAGTCATGGATAGGTCAGATCTATTAATACTGGACTGCTGTAACAGAAAATTGAAACTTGAGTTCAATTATTTACAGACCTTCCAAGCATTTTCAAGACTTTGATTACTGTTCTCTGTCTTAACTTTAAGTGCTAGCGAGCTAAGGAGTTCTGCTTGTTGCATCAGCACTGTGATCTTCGGGTCGTCTCTTTTAAGAAATGTTCCGTGAGACTTGTTATCTGTAAATATTTTCATTCCATTTTAGACAGAGTTGGCAAAAACTTAAAGTGATACAATGCACTATCTGTTGCTAATGTTTCAGATATGAGGTGTTACATGGAAGAGGCATCTAATCATGCTTAGAGGATCAGAAGTACCAGAACTTGGAAGTTGTTTTATGCCTTCCAGTGTTGCCTCGGTGATATTAATCACAGGATGCTGAGTTGACATGTTGCATACATTTTTGAAGTTTTGAGCCAGTACTGCAAGAGGAGCTCTTAACTGCTGTGTAGCCCTTCTACATTCTGGATGCATTCTCTCCTTCATGTTGCAGTTTTCTGTGAGATCTGATGCTTGGGTCCTAAAATACATGAAACTTTATTCTCAGAGAAAAACTTTTTTGAGTGGTTACAAATGCAAGTTACGGATATTGAAAAAGATCTAGTGTCTTCTCTACCTCATCTTCTTGTGTGGTACTGTTGGTGTTTCTGCTGTAATGTATCCATCTGGAAGTATAACCCTCTTGTTATTTTGGTTTGTGTAAACACTGTTGTTCTCCTTGGATAAGGCTTCATGTTTTGCCCGTTTCTTACAGAGGGTAGAGAATCGGTTCTTCACTGCATTATCCGTTCTGCATTCAAAGCAGTGCAGAGTTTACAACCATGCAAAAACAGGCTGGCCAGTTGGATTGGAAACAAATATTTAGTGATTGTTCATTTCTCCGTTTCTGGAAACTGTTGGATAATGCTACTATATATGGAGAACACTAAACTTTTTCGCTTTTCATTTGAAATGAACCTACTACAGTAAAGAGGAAAACATATGGCTTATGGCCAGGAATTACCTGCCTGAAACCACCTTTGCAATCTCAGTCCACCTGTTACCAAATATCTTTTGAGCCTGCACATATGTTTGAGACAATCAGATTGTAATTTTAGCCACATGCTCTCTGATTAAACTGAGAAGAAATGCAGCAGAAGAAATTGGCTGTTTTCCTTGAAATAAAATGAGTGAGAGGTAGGCACATTTGGTAGCAGAAAAAGCTCTGTTCTTGTGAAGAAATTGGAATCATAGTAATGGAACAAAATGCCACCGTGGATAGAAATTCAAAGATCCAAAGTATCCCCAAGATGAAAAACAAAAATGACACCCAAATAGAAGAGGACTATAGAGAGACACCATTAAGACTTCGTGAATAAACTATTACAGGGAAGCTTAAGAAATTAAAGAAGACCCTGGACAAAGAAAATGACACTCGAACTGGTTCAAAGTTCTGATTCTATTCAAGCTGATCTTCCTAAGGTGAGCAAGCAATATGAAAGGATTCATACAAAAACAAAGCAACATCTAAAATGGAACTGGAAAGATTTTCTACCACAGAGAAGCAACCCTGCCACAGCAAACTCCTCAGAGCTAAACAGAGCTAACTGTTAAACTTCGGCATAAACAATTTTCCAGTAACCATTACCTCACATAAGATCATGTCTTCCTCCGGCGACCATCCTCCTTTCTTGCAATCAGAATTCAAGTACGTATACCATCTGCAATAACAGCACTAAATTCCGTTAGCCATAGCAGAAGCACAGCACACAGCGCACTTGCCAAGATGGTTCAAAGTGAACTATCTACCAACTGCATACCTTCTTCTGCACTGTCTACTGGTTTTATCCTTGAAACGACCTGCGATAGCCGTCCAGCTACAGAAACAGAGATACTTCTGAACATATTAGTCCTAGTTATCTAGAGAAGATACCCATGTTTCTCTACGGATTAAGATGCACAGGAAGACGAAAGAAACTATACCTTTCAGTCCCATGAATAGTGATCAATTCTCTGAGCAACTCATCCTCCTATCATCCAAAAATCCAAATCAGAACTAAAAGAAGAAAATGAATCACCAAAGATAGAGCAATAAACAAGAAGCTTTTGAAGTAGAGGAATCAACCTGGGGAGTCCATGTGACGATATGTCGATCTTTCTGCTTCGTCTGCTCGAACTTCGGCGCTTCACAGACCTTCATGGCATGCATTCTCCTTTCTATTTCACTACGTTCCTTTCTCTTCTATCAACTGCAACCGGCACATTAAAGCAGAAACTTTTCTGGTCGATGAACCAAAGCTTTCCGAACTTTATCGATTATAAAATAACGGAAAAAGTACTTGTTTTACTAGCTTTTCCCCTGTTCTTGTTCAAACAGCAAAACTACAAGCTCGCCAACTCTCCGATCCAAATTGCCTCGGATTCGACCTTTTCAATAATCTGCGACCTGAAAGTTCTTACAGTCAACCTCGATCTCGGGTTTCAATCCGCACAAAATACAGTAGAAACTATAGAGAACTGTATCGACACGATTTCAACTGTTCTTTCAATAAATCCAGCTTAATATACCTAAAAGGTGGATAAATCTGAACTTTGATGATCAAAACAAGCTCATTTCTACAGAAATCATGAAGATGTTCTCGAGAACCGTGCATTTTAGCTCGAAAGCAGTAGATCTGATCTCCATGAGTATAATTGCACTCTTTCTGGGACCTCCATGGAAATCATTACGTATTTTCACTTCCAGTAACGTAGATCCACCGCTTCGTATGAAAAGTCATCCAATACTGCCCAGATCCCATGAACTCACTCCAAAAAGCGTAGATCGACGATCAATTTTCCGATCTACGAGCTGCAATCGGCAGAAAACCTCAATTTCTCCAAATCTTGAAATTCTAGCAGAGAATTCGAAGAAAAACTTCCTATTTGCAGGAAATACAGTAGAAACCGTCGCCGAGAGCGTTTTCCGGGCTGAAATCGAGCGATTTTTTTCTTCTTTCACTTTTTTGCTGCTTTTGCGCGCAATTGGGGTGGAGTTTGAAAAACGCTGAAATCCACGAGGGGATACTAAGAGGCTAAGTAGGAGGAGGTCCCTTTCGGGGGGAATTTCCACTGTTTTTAACGGGAGATGACGTTCTTCGTGACCCACTTTTACAGCAATTGAAAGCCTTTTCTTTTTCGCCTCCTCCTCTTAGATTCTCTTGTAGAAGTGGAAATGGATGGATTTAGGGATTTTGGTGTTGGATTTGTGATTACGACACGCTCCTCCTCTCGCTTTCCCTGTGAATTTTCTTTTCTTTGAGGAAATGATAAGTGACGTGCTCAGGGCGCGTGGTTTGATTGCTGGGCCCCACTTTAGATGATCTGATCCGTTCATTTAATTGTTCAGCTTTGAACGTAACCCAATTCAAGAAACTTGCGGATTGGATGATTATAACTTTTTTTTTTAGAGTGGTACTTGAGAAGGAGTGAGCTGACTTGAGATGAGATGAGATGCACCTTATCACTGTTAATGGTGCTTAAGTTGGATGAGGATCATCTCAACTTAACTCAAGCCAGATCAGTTTATCTCAAGCACCACTACCACCGTGTAAGAATTTTATTCATCATAAAACATTACAATCATAAAAACTATCATCTACAATAGATAACCCATGAGAACAATTTCTCTTTCCTTTGAAATGGAACAAATTCGACCCTAAAACTGCAGTCTAGCTCCAGATGATTTTAGCTCATCCATCAGATTGCTCTGTTTTGGATGTCTCATGAGAAAAGTGCAGATTGGATAATTCTCATATAAGAAACTCTTTATATAGATTTAGCTGGATAAGATGAACGGATTGGATCATCCAAAAATAAGATCTACTGATACAAAGGTAGAGCGCTTCTATTGCAGCACCTGAGAGGGTGCTTCCATTTAGCATTCCCGTTCTCTTTACTAGGTAGTTTTTTGCGGTTAAGGGAATTTCTATGTTGATGTTCTTGAGAAGATGCCCCTGTATTGGAGTTTATTTGCAGTTTTACCACTGCATTTTGAAAAGCGAGCTATAACGGTCGTCGGGGAACTATTCCACAACGAACTTGCAGGCTGCAGCTGTACTTTTCTTCATACAAACCCTTGCTTCCTTGTGGTGCGGGAACGCCACCCCGTAAAGTTGGCATTTCCACCCATGTCAGTATTTTTCTTATTTTAATTTGAATTTATTTTAACATAAATCTAACGGTGCGGATGATGTGGATTTGGTTTAATTTTCTATAGTAATCTGGCGGCTGAAAGTACCATTCTATTTGGTTTAAATTTACGGACTGTACCCCTGGATTTTTGAAAATTGAAGTGTAAGTAGATGTACTGCTGCTATACCTAACTCCAGTCGAATGCTGTCAGAAACCTAATCCATTGTTAAAATGACCAAAATACCATTCCCTGTTTTTTATTTGTTGGGATGCAAGAGGACTAGTCAAATCAACTCGAAACTTCCTTTTCCAGTACTTCTTTGTTTTATTCTTTTGAATTTAGTGGAAAAAAGAAATGATATTGACACCTCCCCCACTTTTACGTCACATATACACATGTATTTAATAGATTGATGGGTATGGCCTAGAGTTCCTTAATGGAATGTGCTTTTGAAAATTTGGTATCTCATTTAAACGTTCAAACCTTTGAGATAATTTAATAATATTCTCATTTTTAAAATTCATGCAATTTTCAAAAATAGAAGTAAATTCAATAATTGCATCATGACTTTAGCCCAATTATACTTTTCACCACAAAAAAAAACAAAATAAGGGTAGCTTGGCACAACATGAGAGTTATTGTCTGCGACAAAGAGGTTACAAGTTCAAAGTGTGAAAAAAGAATTCTTGCAAAAATGTAAGATAAGATTATATACTATAGATCTTTTGTGGTCTGTCCCTTCCTTGGATCCCACATATGCAAGAGCTTCGTTCACTGAAGTACCTTGTAGGCGACTTTGAAACAGTACAAGGCTTTGATAATGATGAAAAAAAAAGACATGGGGGATTTTTTTTCCAAGTTTTTGTAATTATTTAATCAACCTCATTAATGGGGTGGTTTACCCAACACAAGATGAAATGGGTGAAGTCCCTAACTTTAGGGTGGCATGCAATTTCCTTATTTTGTTGTATCCTTTGAAGGTCTCACTGACATTATATGCAAACTTCCAACTCCCCTGTCCTATGCACTTTGTTTTATGCTTTTGATTCGCCTGTTTTACTTTCCAGAACCTTAGCATAAAGGAATAGGAGAGGAACAGAGCAGGTCATGTGAAGTAAAAGAAAGTGCAGGGTTCACAAAACAAGGGAATATGGACATCATTTCCATAACTTTTGTGGTATATAAATGTGCTTTGGGTGGAGAATCTAAGAGAGTACTTTTGGTGGATGGGAGTGTCCCCACAAGCAGCCTTGAGAGAGGGAGGTGTCCCATAAAAGGTCCGACCTGGATGGAACCCTAGGTGAAAGTTCGCATGATTTTTCAAAAGGAAAATATCTCCCAGTTATGCCTTAATTTTGTCTCTTCGTTGATTTGGAGCGAGTAAATTCCTAATCATCTCTAACTTTCACCGCTCCTCCTTAAAAAATGCTTTGACTCGGCTAGGTTTGACATCCAAGCGGCATCCCGTTGAGATAAATATTGGCTGATCAAGCATTTACTAGACCTAACCGAAATATTGGCTGATCAAACACCCCGTGCAGCTGAATCGGATTATGTGGATTAAGGCTTACCTTACCATAATCTTCCAAGTGGAAAGCAGTCTGCCAGTCAAACTTTGAACGTGTGATTAGCGTGCTTTTAAGATAAGAAGGGTCCAAGACATATTGAGGTAATTATAGGGTCTAATCTCTTGCATTATTTTTGTTTTTTTGGGAGTTAGACACACATCCTTGCAAAGTCTGGACCACTGAAGCCTGAATTCTGAAACCCAATCTTCTGCATTATTCTCCTAGTATATAGAACAATACTCATGTTTCTACAGAACTACTAAAATCCACTGATGGGACATAGGCAAGATCTATGAGTGATCCAATTTGGTGACCTAGTTTCCTTTGCCTTCAAGATCAAAACGAGATTGACCATCTAAAAGTTACCTATAGATAATTGGATTGTAAGAAAGTTTGGTCATTCAGCACCCAACGGGCAGGAAGTTACAAGTGGATGATTAAACTAGTGATATATGTGTTCCTTGTTTTTCCTTGCAAGCCCCTCGTTACAGGGTAAGAATAGCTATATCTTATAGTGCGCCCAAGTTTCTAAAGATCTGGGATGATGATAATGTTGCCATTGAATTAAATGAGCCATAATCCAAAAAGTTCTCATCTATTAGATGATTCTAGCAACTATTTTCTTGAGTTGTAAAATATATTATAAAAAGTTTTACCATCCTTTTTACTACTAATAATAGGAGTTGCTAGGGTTATCTAATGGATTAGAGTAGTAGGGCATAGCTTATCTAAGTCAAGTGCAACATTATGAATGGTTCAGATATTCAAAAACCTAGGTCCACTTTGAGTGGACTTGTGAGGATAAACAAAGGATGGATATATCACTTAATTAAACTTAAGATACTCAAATCAAAGTTTTGGGTCATAATCCATGCTAATCAAGGGCCCCAATTTACGTTCAGGCCATGGTGATGGGACCAATGAATGTGTTCTATATATATATATATATATATATATATATATATATATATATATATATATATATATATAGAGAGAGAGAGAGAGAGAGAGAGAGAGAGAGAGAGAGAGAGAGAGAGAGAGAGAGAGAGAGAGAGTTGGTTTAATTCATTGCAAAGTATAAAAGGGTCCTCCAAGTTGTGATAATGTTGGAGCTCCTAACCTTCGAGAGAGAGAGAGAGAGAGGCCCAAGTTCCCAAAGGGATAGATGTGAAGTGTACGGGGTTTTAAAGCTGGTTATTAGCCGTCAGACTCATCATTTTCAGCCTGGCTGCCTCCCAACCAATGGGGGATCGCCAAGTGTCCATGCTCTAGGACCCTCTCCTAAAAAACACGTGGGCCAATATTTGATCTGATTTTAATCAAAAGCAAATCTGAATGATTAAAAACTAACTAGACTTTCAATGAGCTTATCATAACTTAGACTGATTTTAGTCCAAGCAATCACTACACAGTGGGCTCAAGACCATTCATTGATTGAATTCTTAATCACATTTTAATCTTTTCCTTTTATTTTTCTCTCTCTTTTTGTTTCCTTTTTCTCTACCAACAGCCACACTTCTTTTTCTTGACGGCAATCGCTGAATTTATTTGAAGGGTAACCCTGGTGCAATAATAGAGTTGTCGTCATGTGACCTTGAGGTCATAAGTTTAAAGTGTAAAAATAACCTCTTGCAAAATATAAAATTAGGCTACGCACTATTAAACCATGTGATCCATCTCTTTTTTAAACCACAAATATGCGGGAGCTTTGTGCATTAGGGCTGCCACCCTTAATCTAAAAATTCATTCAAAGTCACGAATACTTACAAGAGGTAATCAATTGAGATGGTCTAAAACTTCGGTAGAAATGCCGAAATCGGAAATTGAAACAACAAAATGATGCTCGCAGCCGCTAATTGTTCTACGTTGGAACAACTCCGTACGTGGAGAGCTAGACTATCTCTATCAGCCTTAGACCTCGCTAGCCTTTACCGTATTTCATTCTACAATGTATTTGGTGTGTGCATAAAATTTAGTATGGACAAAATACAAGATAAGACTACATATTATAGACCCTTGTGGTTTATGTTTTTCCCAAGCCCTGCATGCTCACGAGTTTTGTGCATGGGCTGCCCTTTTTCGTTTGCACGACATTCGTACAAGCATGGACGTTTGATAATCAAAGTGGTAATCTTCTAGGCCATATCTTGGCTACTCAATACACAAAAAGTCTTCTCTATTAAATGTGTTAGCCATATTATTCTGGAGAGAGAAAATGGATGGCGAAAGTTTGAAATAATTAAGACGACTAATCCGACGGTTAATATCATACAGTGAAAAGATTATTGGGAATAGTTAGATCACCAACCATTTGGAAATAATTAAGTGTAAGTAACTTTGCCATGGCCAACAACATCTAACACAAATGATCGCGCTTTTACCTTTGCCCGTGGATTAGATTTAAGGAGATTGCGCGAGTGATTGCTTTATAATTCTTTGCTTGTACCATAAAAGGGAAAAAAATATCAATGTTTTAAGCTTGCTATTTTGCCAATAGCAAAGGATAAGATAGCGAGAAATGTATCCGGACTGAGTTTTAGGATTGAGTCTGAAATCCCACCTAGACGAGCCTTCTTACCTTTAGAAGATCTAACATGTTCATCTTGTTTGGTGTCCGTAGATTGGCTGGATACTAAAATTCATGACCACTAAATGATTTTAACTATGTGTTTTGAGTTTTCAGATCAATGACGATTCAATTTTCAAATGAAAGGAATAGTAGCGAGAGGCATTCAATGGGTTAGATCATCCAAAGGTCGAACTTGCCCCGGCGGGGTTTCAGAATCGATCATGAAGTACTGAAACTAAGTCTGGATAGCATTTCTCTAAGATAATTATTCATAGATAATTTTGCCATGGTTATTCATCTCCCCACCAAACATCTCTACAAGGGTTTTTCGTTTTCATTTCCCTTGAATAGTAAAATAGAAGGGGAGCCTTGTGCAGTGATAGAGTTGTCGTTGTGTGACCTTGGAGTCCAGGTTCAAGGCGTGAAAACAGCCTCTTGCAAAATGCAAAGTAAGGCTGCTTATTGCCCGAACCCTGCAGACACAAGGAGCTTCGTGTACGGGGGCTGCCCCATTACAGTAAGATAACTTAGAAGTGTAAAAGGAAGACATGCAACGAAACAACCCGTGAAAGACAAACTTTATTTTAGTGCAAAATAAAGGCAGATGTAAAACAAAACCATAACAAAAGCCATCCTCACTTTTCCTTTTCATCTATTCCTTTCTCTTTTCAAATGAAAAGCCTGTTTTTAAGGTAATCTTTAGATGGTCGCTGGAAAAGATTTTGCTTGATTCAATGGAAAGAGATAAGAGATGAAGGCTCCACCAAGTAGAAGAACACGAGCAAGCTCCCTTTACACGTACTGTCATTTCCTTGATTTTATGTGCTTGTTTGGTTATATTTCCTTGCTTGGGATTCCTACAACCGTGTGGGAACTTATTTTGATCTTTGAGCCTCCTTTTGTTCACCCCCTTTTGCCCATACACGCTCTTGTTTAAAGCAAAAGTATGTGGAATCCTATGCCTCAACATATTCCATCCCTTTGCCTCTTCCTTCCATCTTCTGCCTTTGAGAGGACTAGATTACTGTGTGATAATCATTTCAAACCAGATAGTTGGAGAGACTTCCTTGTAATGTATTTATTTTTTTGTTCTCAAGTGGCCACTTGGGCTGCATAATTAGTCTTAAATAAATAAAACCAAAATGCAAATCTGCACTATAATTATTTTAATCAAGGGTGAAGCAACAAATATTATCATTAATCTCGTAATCGACGTGGCGATTGAGCTTTAATCTTGTAGTTGTACATTCCTCTAAAAGGACCGATTATTATACGGTTCGATGGCATGGGTCAGTTTGAATATTATGAATGATGATTTATCCAATTTGAACAGATTATCTTAATAAAATAAAAAATAAATAAAGCCCAATATTTCTTCTTCATCCTTTTTTTTTATTTTTTGTGGGATCAATCCCTGGTCTATGGACTGTCTCATTCTCTCTTTTGCTAAGCATATGCAGAAGTAGACCCAAAAACAGGAGAAGTCAATTTCTTTTAAATTCTATAGAGGGCCCTCTGGAGCAAAACCTGCAACTGAGCCGGGATGAGTGACCATCTCTTTGCCCTTTAACATCTTTTGATAAAGAAGATTTCTGATTTTACATAACAATTTTGGGCCAGCCAGAACAACCCAATTCAACCAGGGAGGGATCCATCTCTCTCTGTGAGACTGTGACATCTAGGTGATGGTGACCCACAAGGCATTCCTTTTGGATAAGATCTGAATCTTGAAATGGGAAAACATTCATTAAATTTTGTGCGTTATATACTTTTGAATCGTTGGAGATGGATGGTGGAGATCTAATCTAGTTTTGAATCAGTCACTTTTCCGCTTAGGTCTGATTCTTCCAACTGCAATGGCACAATTAGGCATGGGTGGAATGCATTGCTGGGCTAGATGTTATATCGATCTTGGTTGTTCACTACGTGGGGTCATCGAAGATGATCATGCGTCTGAGTAGATCATTGCTTTGTGAAGTACAAAGTTATCTCACATCTGATTCATTGAATGATGATTCTAGCAAAGTGGCTGAATCTATTTATGTGGATGGATCTGGCTCTTTGTTATTCCCCATGTTGGGCTGTCTGGATCATTATTAGCTGACTCATTTGTATCGTTGAAGTGCAAAGTAGATACATCTAGATAATTTTAAGTTTCTGATCGAGCAATCTGATTTGGCAGTTATGAAGATGTGGATGCGGAATCGTCGGTTCATCTGGGGACGAGTGGACCCATAAATCCATTGATGGGATAGTCCTTCCTTCTGATTGGAGTTTTTGTGGCGCAAATAGACTGTATAGACGAATGAAACCCGACAAATTGGTATTTCAGCTGGAAAAACTTGTTAGTCCATCATCTGAATGGTTAGGATTGTTTAGTCTATTTCAAATCTTGGGTTACTAGTGACAGTGATGCAAATGAACGGTCCGGATTACTGTATTCAAGATGTTAATAAACAAATGAAACCACAGTCCAAAATCTGAATTGAAGACAATGGTCATCATTGTCGTCGTCATCATCATCAAGACCTTATCCCAATTAGGGGTTGGCTATATGAATCTTATTCCTCTATTACTCTCTATTAGGTACCATGGCTTTATTTAGTCTCAAAGTTTTTAAATATTTCCCCACCAATTTTATGCACATTCTTTTGGGCATTCCCTTACCCTTTTAGAACCTTCTACTTGTATTGCCTCATTCCTTTTAACCGGTATCGTTTTCGGTCTTTTTTGAACATGTCCAAACAATCTAAGTCTAATATCTCTCATCTTGTTACCTATTGGTGCTATTCCTAAATTTTCTCTAATATTTTCATTCCTAATTCTATCATTTCTTATTTTATTACTCATCCATCTCAACATCCTCATTTCTGTAACGCTCATCTTATAAGCATGATGTTCCTTAATTGTCCAACACTTTGATCTATAGAGCATGACCAGCCTTATGACCATCCTAAAGAATTTTCCTTTTAGTTTGAGTGGCACCCGCCAATCACACAAAACTCCAAATGCATATCTCTATTTGTTCTAACTTGCTTGGATTCTTCAGGTAACTTTCCTCTCAATCTCTTTACTCCCATGAATCATTGATCCTAAGTACTTAAAGTGGTCTTTTATAGGGATTTCTTGGTTATTAATCTTAACTGGTGTTTCACTCTTACTCCTCTCCTTGCTAAAATTGCATTCATATATTATGTCTTAGTTTGACTAATTTTAAATCTTTTATATTATAATGCTTCTCTCCATAACTCTAGTATTATATTTACACCCTCATTTGTCTCATTAAGTAAAATTATATCATCTGCAATTAGCATGCACCATGTAATCTCCTTTTGTGCAGATATTTTGTTAACTCATTCATAACCAATGTGAAAAGGTATGGGCTCAATGCAAATCCTTAGTGCGATCCTACAGTGACAGGAAAATCATCGGTCTCGCTATTAGTGGTCTTAACATTTGTTACCGCTCCCTCTTACATGTCTTTAATTATGTCTATATACCTTTGCGAAATGCCTTTCTTGCCCACCACCCTCTATATTAACTCTCTAAGGACTCTATCATAAGCTTTCTCTAAGTCGATAAAGACCATGTGGAGGTCTTTCCTCCTCTCCCTATATTTCTCTACTAATTGTTTTAGTAAAAAAATAGCTTTTATGGTAGACTTCCCAGACATGAAACTAAACTGATTCTCCAGTACACTTATTTCATGTGGTAGCCTCTTCTCAATCACTCTTTCAAAAAGTTTCATAGTGTAACTTATAAGTTTAATCGCACGATAATTAGTGCAGCTTTATATTTCTCCTTTATTCTTATAAATTGGTACAATAGAGCTTTTTCTTCACTCATCAGGCATTTTCTTTGATTTTATAATCTTGTTAAATAACTTGGTCAATCAAACATTTCCAATATCTCTCATATGCTTCCAAACCTCTATTGGTATACCATCAGGCCCCATGGCCTTTCCTGATTTCATCTTTTTCAAGGCCTCTTTCACTTTAGGTATTCTAATCCTACGTTCATATCTATAATATCCAATGTTATTTAAATTTATAGTATTTTCAATTCCTATATTCTCAAAGCCATTGTCATTTAGCAAATTTTGAAAATATGTTTTCCACCTTTGTTTGATCTCATCATCTTTGACTAATACCTTTTGATCATTGCTTTTAATGTACCTAATATGATCTAAGTCCTTATCCTTTTGTTCTCCTACTTTTGCAAGTTTAAATACATCTTTCTCACCTTCTCTTGTTCCCAGTCTATTATAGAGCTCATCATATGCTTTAAGTTTAGCCTCACTTACTATTCTCTTAGCAGCCTTTTTTGCATTCTTATATTGTTCATAATTTTCATTATTTCTAGTCTTCTACTATGCTTTAAAACACATCCGTTTTTCTTTAATAACATTTTACAGTGTTTCACTTCACTACCATGTTTCCTTTATTAATTGCCTTTTACCTTTAGATACTCTTAAGACATCTTTTGTCACTTTTTTAATGAACTCAACCATATTAATCCACATGGTATTTACTTCTGTTTCATAGTTCCAATTTCCTTCTACCATCAACTTATTTGTGAATAAGGTTATTTTCTTTCCTTTTAAGTTCCACCACTTAATTTTTGGGTACCTATTAAGTTCATTTCTTTTCTTCTATCTTTTGATATGGATATCCATAACCATTAACTTATGTTATGAAGTTAAACTCTTACTGGGTATCACTTTACAATCCTTACATATAGATCGTTCATTATTTCTAAGTAGAAAAAAGTCTATTTGGCTTTTATGAAGTCTACTTTTAAAGGTTATTAAATGTTCATCCATCTTCTTAAATAGTGTATTTACAATGACCAAGTTATATGACAAAGCAAAATAGAGGATATTCTCCTCCATCTCATTTCGTTGACCTATACCATACCCTGCGTGTATTCTATTGTATCCTTTCTTTTCTTTTCCTACATGGTCATTTAAGTTTGCTCCTATAAATATCCCCTCAATGTTAGGAATTTCTTCATGACTCCCTCCATGTCTTCCCAAAACTGTCGATTATATCTTGTAACCTTACTTGTGGTGCGTATGCACTTATAACATTTAGAATCTGCTCTCATTGAACAAGTTTTATTATTATAATTCTATCACTGATTCTTTTAACGTCCACAACTTTATCTTTTAATTCCTTATCTACTATTATTTCTACGCCATTTTGTTATTATTTTTTCCTATATACCATAATTTATACACATTTATTTCTCTAGTTTTAGCCCATTTCTACTTGGTTTCTTAGATACAAGCGATGTTGACTCTCTTACGTTTCATCCCGTCTGCTAACTCCAAACTCTTACCTATCAATGTCCCTATGTTTCATGTGGCGACACGAATCTTATGCTCTGGAAATATCCTATTTACTATCGCCTTTCTCGACCTCTATGGCATGAACTCATGTCCACCTTTTACTGCACCTGGGTTCTGATGCTGCGCGTAGCTTCAGAGGAGATGCTCTACCAGCCCTTGCCCATTTTTCGTTACACCCGGGATCCGATGTAGAGCGTCGCTTCTGGGAAAACAGCCTAGCAACCCTTGCCTATTTTTCACCGCACTCAGGATCCAATGCAACACGTCACTTATGGGGAACGCCCTAGCTCGAGAGAATGTTAGTTTTCAATTCATGTCATGTTAGGATTGCCATTGTTTCAAGAAGCTGAAGATGATTTTCATTTCTTCCTTACAAACTAATATACAAATGCATATTCATTTGCAAGCAAAAAAGAAATAACAAAATCATCTTTAACTTCATCCTTGCTGGCAGGCACCTGACGCAAGGGTTGTCATATTTTAAGAAACTAGATATGATTTTCATTTCTTCCTGACAAACAAATATACAAATGCATATTCATTTGGAAGAAAGAAATAACAAAATCATTTTCAACTTCTCCCTTGTCGGCTGACACTTGACGCAAGACCCTCCTCCTTTTTCATCTGGGCTTGAGACCACCATTGGTGGAGTTACAATGGTCATCATCAAATCCTGAAATTACATTGAATTATATTGGCGTGACAATGATCATAATTAAACAAGTAATTCCTAGCTAGAGGAGAAAGAGGCAACTCAAACCTCCGACTAAGTCTATTTCAAAGAAAATGCTGAGTTGTATAAGGCTAACTGCGACAAATATTTGTTGGCCAACGAGGTTAGAGTTTGTTTATCAGATGAAAGGACCCAATTACCTATATCAAACAATTCAAGCATAGAGTGATAGTTACAAAAAACTGAGTAAATGATTTATTATTATTATTATTATTTTCTAAAATGGTCTTGACTTTTTTGTTCTTCCAAAATTTTCCTAAATAATTATTAATTTTTTTTTATATATTTTCAATTAAACATGAATTTATGAAATTAAACTAAATTTGAAGAATATTTTCACAAATTCTCAAATATTATCTATAGATCTACTCATAAATTTAAATGAAAAGATTAAATTCACATCAATGTAATTCCTTTAAGCATTAGTTTTCTTTGCAAATTCTCAAAATTTACAATTTTTGCCTTGCTAACTTATTCTTGAATCTGAATTTTCAACTACGCGATTTAAGGCGTGTTTATTGACGACAAGTTACTTTTGCATGATGGTCCCCACCATTGGATGATCCCGCCCATTCACCTTATTGCACTAGCTTTGGATGTTTAGTAGTTAAAAGAGCACGTAGATTGGATGCCTTTATAATGTTGATGGTATAACCATGGGTAGTGTGATTAGTGATCTTATTCACTTCAGTCTAGAGTCTTGAACTAAGACAATCTTAGCCGTTGCTGTAATTCTTTTACATGGAAGAATAATGAAGCAAACTATACTCCTTGGGAAAAGTGCCATCTCGAACGTTTAAACGAGCATAAGAGAGCACAGGCACTTCCCTGTCTACAACCAATTATGCTAAACGGCCTACATAATTTCTATCAATGCTTTCGGTTGGCAATAGTAGGTGATAAGATCATTATCCGTGGATGATTTTGGCTGTACCTGAATCCTAAACACTAAAAAATGGGACAAACCATAAGCATTTGCAAGGTACAGATGTAATCTTGATGGAAGTGGTCCTGATTACCGTAGATCTTAAAAGAGCAGAGAGCTGGATTATACGTAACAGTGCACAAATACAGATCCTATGAGTTTTCTTTTGTGATCGACGGCTTGTATTCAAGGAGACGAATACAACAAGTAGCCAAAATTCTTTGATCAAGGCTATCAAAGAACTAAGACAGCAGAATGTCTACAGCAAACAACGCTGACAATTCAGCACACAGCAACCGACATTTGGGTGAATGTACGAGGCGATCCCAAGGGCAGCGGCAGCAGTGTGGTTCCAGGTGATGTCGCAGAATTGAGAACTGCATGGGGACAGGGACTTTAATTAGTATAGGCCTGTAGAAATGATAGACTTAGTAGGGCTGGAACCTACAATATCACCATTATAAGTGATATGTATAAACTTCTATTTATCTCTACTTCCGATTCGCTCACTTTGAAAATGAGCTGGACCGAAAGAAGAGGCCTTTGCTCTATTTACTTCTTCTCTTCTTAAGCGATAAAAAGAAGAAATTTGGCACGGGATCCTAAGCGTATTTAGTCGCATCTCTATATCATTTTTCAACCTGCAATGGTGTGCGCATTCAACAAAAAAATTAGACATGGCAGTGCACATGGACAGACCTTAAGAGTAAATTTTAGGTAGTAATATACGTACCACTTGTTTATTTTCACGAACTCCTCAATAAAATGATACAACAGCTATATTTCATGTGGGCCTATGTTTCTAAAGATCCAAACTGTTCACGACGTTCTCTCTAGCTTAGATGTATCGTGCTTTGAATTTACCATTCATTGGGTGATCCTAGCAACTGCTGCTTCTAGTTGTATAATGAAAACTTTCTCCTGTCTACTTTTCAAGTGTAGAAAATAGAAGCTAGGTTCATCCAATGGATGAAAATTTCGGAGCATAACCCATCTAACCAAAATTAAACAATCTAAATTATTTGGATATTTAGTATTAATAAAGCAAAAATATGGTCCTTTTACGAGATGAAGATGAAGGGATCACTCTCCTTTGACGGTGAGCACAATGATCCAAACCATTTATCTTGTCTGGCATACTATTAATCGATCATAATATTCTTAGGCGATATTTAAGTCTGCTTTTGCTTTTTTAATATATATATATATATATATATATATATATATATATATATATATATATATATATATATCAAATGCCTTTTGAGTTCTTATCTACTAAAACTAGCGTACCCTGATAAAAAAGAACTAAATATCAACAATTTCTCGTCCAAATTTCTCGTCCAATTCCTATTCCATATTTCTTCTACATCCAGGAAAAGAAATTAAGGAGAGAAATTAAATTCACATACCTTCTCTAAGAAAAACACTAATTCCCATCAAAATCCTTTTGGACCCACTTCCTTCTCCGCCAGATCCTTCCCTTGATCGGCCATAAACCGGCAATAATCAGCAATTTCTCTAAATTTAGGAACACTTCTCAGATCAACCTTTGTCCCATCCTTCAACGTAATCACAATATCCCCCCATTCACCAATAAATCTAGGCACAACTTGAACGTCTTTGATCACATTATACGAGAAATCGCTCCGATCTTGGCCGGTCAATCCAGAAATTACAGTAACACGAAGATTTGTGAACCGATATCTGAGGAAAAATGCACGAGAGACAGCAGCTAGAGTGAGAGGAAGCCAGAGAAGAGTGAAACCCAGAAGGAGATTGGCGACTAGATCACCATAGTGGGCCCCACCATCGAAGAAAATCCGTTCCTCGGTTGGTTTTGATTGGGGGCTGATGGTGGGGTTGTTGGTGGGAGAGGACACGTGGAGGGTGAAGATTGAGCGCTTTGTGGGGGTGGGTTTGGAGTGGAAGGTAGTGTCGGGGAATCTAAGGGAGGAGCAGGGAATTCTGGGAGCTTTGGGAGTTGCAGAGGGAGGAGAAAGGAGGAAGGTGGAAGCCATGGTTATCCGTTCGGTTGGGGCATCGAGTGGCTGAGAGGGGAAGAGAGTAAAGAGGGTATTTTTCTTCTATTAGTGGTCCAGGAGAAGCATGATCCTGGTCCTACTGTGGAGATCTCATGACCACAACTGAATTTGATGATAGTGACCGTTGATCAGGCCCAGATTAAAAATTTAAGATGAATGGATGAAGAATGTTTGACCTCATTGTAAGTTTGAGTTCTTATACGAAGCTCAGAATTATGGGTGTATTCAATACTTCCAAATGAAAGGGGAGTTGATCCATGATCGATTCCGTAACAGATAAATAGGAATTGATAGTTGTACCTCTTGAAAAAAGATTTCTTTCATAGAATTAGCCACTCCGTTATCGGATTTTGCAGTTTTTTCTTTTGCAGTACCTCAACGTGATATGAGCGTGAAAGAGGTTCAAGAATCAGTTTTCTTTTTATAAGGGCTAAAAACGAATCACTTATTTTGGCTTTTTGACCCCATATTGTAGGGTGGATCTCGAAAGATATGAAAGATCTCCTTCTTTTTGTATCCCCAGTGCATCTTGTATGCAGTATCATAAAATGATAGATTATGTCTAATTTGAATCGAGCTCAATTGATCCCTCATTACTGCCCATAGGAGAAGTAATAGGTAGGGATCTCCTTCTCGGTTCCTTCTTCCATAACCCGAGAGAGGGCCTATGGAGAATGTGGTCAGAAATCCATAATAGAGTCCGAACACAACGACCGACCCGGACGTTTTCGGGATGCCCCTAATAACCAACGAATGGCAAGTGCTTTTCCTTGTGTAGATCCTATTTCAATGGGAACTTGACGAGTCTCCGGAAATACTGAAATAACGGAATTCCACGGTCAAACTACCGAAATGGCCTAGAAATCCGAGTCCTAAGTGATTTTTTTATATTGAAACTAGGACTTCATCATTCGTATGGCAATTGGAATGCTTGATCCAACTAAAAAAAAAAGAAAATTATGCTTCGCAATTCCATAATCCAATTTTTTACAGATTTGGTGAGCAATTCATGAATAAAATAATAGTAAGAAGAACTGTGTAACTTCACTCAATTCAAAAAAGAAACTATCTTTGAGATCATTTCTTTTCTTTTTTAATTTCTCAATTCCTATTAACCCTTTAGGTTCCATATTCTGTCTTTCCATATCATGGAGTTCCATCCTTGTAGCTAGGTCAAGAAGGAACCTTTGGATCGAATGTAGCAATGGTTGAATCGCGAATATTGATTGTTCAAACTATTCTTCACTCTTTCATTGAATACTATCTATTACTATACAACCAACCAATTACTTGAAATGAAAGGATTAGAAAAAAAAAAAAAAAAAAACTCTTTCTACAACCATAAGAGAGGATTTCTAGATTTTGCATCTAATTGAGTTGTAGGAATATGATAATCTTTTCGATGAATTATTAGAATCCGTCGACTCACACTTTACCAAGACCTTCAGTTTCCATTCCAAAGCCGCTCTTGTACTACAGAAAATTGAAGAATTTTTTATTGAATGACACGCGCTTCTACATAGACAAGAAACAAGAAGGGAAGAAAAGAATTATGTCGTGTCAAATCTCAAGGCTCAACCCTGGACAGGCGGTGGAAACTACCAAGCTGGAGTACGGTAGGGGCAGAGGGAATTTCCGGTGGAGCCGTGAAATGCGTAGAGATAAAAAAGAACACCAACGGCAAGCTTACAACTTTCATTGTATTGTGCTCTCCAAGAGCAACTCTTCTCAAAATCTCAAAAGGTGCTGAGTTGGAATTTCATTCTAAGGATTCTTGCGGTTCTGGAGGATCCAGCTACAGGAGAACTAGGAACGGAGAGCTCTCTCCCTTTTTCCGCCCGACTCTTTGCTCTTAAGAATGCTGGTTTTAAGAATGAGTGATTGCCCTTCTCCGACCCTTACTACCCAACCGGAGAGCGGACAACTAATGCGTTCCACTTATTGAACAGGGTCTATGGTCGGTCTGTGACCCCTAGATGCCGAAGGCATCCTTGGGGTGATCTCGTAGTTCCTACGGGGTGGAGACGATGGGGTCGGTCCATAAGAAACTTTTGAATTCTGGAATGAATGAATGGAAAAACTGGTTATGGGGTCATTATCAATACAATTTATCTCAGAATAGATGGTCTAAATTAGTATCACAAAAATGGCGAAATGACGCTTATGACCTCCCCCTCTGTGCCCTGCGGTAATGATTCTTCTGGCATTACGACCTTTACCACAACGATGCTGTCCATAGATCAAATTATTTCGTGGATTGGATTTCACTTGACTGTATACGGCTCCATTGCGTGTGCTTGGGGTCCAAGTCCATGCTCAAGTACTTATCACTTCTTGGGTCGTAATTGCTATTTTATTAGGTTCAGCCACTATAGCTGTTTGGAATCCACAAAACCATTCCAACTAACGGTCGTAGGAGGAAGTGAAGAAATAGGCAATGAAAGAAAATATGAAATTTAGAAATCAAAATTCAGAAATGAAAAGGGATCGGATTTTCTTTGTACTGTATCTAAATCCTGTGAGTTATTTCACAAAGACTTGCCATGGTAAGGAGTAAGGAAGAAGGGGGAAGAAGCACACTTGGAGAGCGCAGTACAACGAAGAGTTGTATGCTGCGTTCGAGAAGGATGAATCGCTCCTGAAAAAAAATCTATTGATTCTCTCCCAATTGGTTGGAACTTATAGAACTAACCTCTCATTGATGTATTGTTTCATCGAGATCCAAATCGTGATGTAATTTTCTTGTGCCAGATAAAAAGGATTTCGGTTATAGTTTTCCTTGCGACGGTCCGGGACGAGGAGGTACTTGTGATATTTCGGCTTGGGATGCATTTTATTTGGCAGTTTTCTGGATGTTAAATACCATTGGATGGGTTTTATGAATCGAAAGAAAGAGGTTCCAATAGTCCTGGAAAAGAGTACGAACAGGATCAAGAATCATTATTATTTCAACACAAGAAAAGGTATTTTCCGCATCGTTTACGGCTAGAACTACTGGGGTATCTAATCCCATTGGCTCCCCTAGCTTTCGTCTCTCAATTGGAATTTGGTTATTCACAATGTACCATGATCCCTCCCTCTTAAGCATCCATGGCTGAATGGTTAAAGCGCCCAACTCATAATTGGCAAATTCGTAGGTTCAATTCTTGCTGAATGCACGCCAATGGGAACGTTTAATAAGTCTATTGGAATTGGCTCTGTATCAATAGAATCTCATCATCCATACATAACGAATTGGTATGGTATATTCATATCACAACATATGAAGAGTAAAAATAGAAGTTGCTAACTGCTAACTCGAAATCCAATTAGAAAAGATTTCGTTGGAATCAATAGAGTAATAAAATAATAAGTAATACAATTATTTCCAACTATCAATTATTCCTAAACCAGCTCATTCTGTATACGATTCAGTATGCCAACTATTAAACAACTTATTAGAAACACAAGACAGCCAATTAGAAATGTCACGAAATCCCCTGCTCTTCGAGGATGTCCTCAGCGTTGAGGATTCAATTTTTCATTGAATATATTGAATAGAAAATAGAAATTATGCTATAGCGCGACCGACCTGTGTTTTCCAAGTGGAATTGCGATAAAAGATAGGATATATGGATAGCTATCTTTGCATGTACTTAACTAAATACAACTCGATGACTTTGGTTTACTGGAGCCATTGACATATTGCTTCAGCTCGGTGGAATAAAATTCTTTTCCTAAGGATTCTCGTAAGAACATTTCTCTGTGGAGGAAAGGAATAGTGATTTATTCCTATGGAGCATCCAGGAAGAAGAAGATTGAATCGGAAATATCGACAAATTCTTGTGTTGTCCAAGAAATAAAAAAAAGTCCGAATGCTAGTGGGGCCTACTCAAGGATGGCCAAAGGGTCCTAATTGAGTAGTAACAAGGGATCAATTGAGATAGATTCGACATGAGACATAATCTTTCATCTTGTGAATCCCTCCTATCATAAGGAAGCACTCATAGTTCAGTTTGCAAGAACGTGAATCTCCAAAACCCAACACTAAGATGTCCTCACACTAAGTGCTAGGATATATGTGATAACTAAGCGAGTAATTTAAATGTGTGGCTCTAAAAAATTACCTAATAATTATTATCAATTAAATTCTCAAATGTTAAAAAATTTATTGCCTTACATGTTAGATTTAGGGCTTGAAATTTTTTATACTAAAAATTTTAAGATAAAAAAAATTATGACTTGAAATTAGTTAGGTTTAAGATAAAAAGCAATAGGTTGGGGTTTAGAGATGTCCAAGGTTCTGTCCACCCGACCCGTTGCCATTCTTAGGCTCAGTCGTTTCAAATGATCCTAGCCATCTGTTTATTCAGTAATAGATGGATGATTGATTAGCCAAAATTAGGACCAATATAAATATTTTTTGGCTTTCTTACTCGACTGGTTTAATTCCTGCTGCTTTTCTGATGAAATGGTACAGGTTAGGAACTGCCCATGAAATTAAATTGTCTGCAATCTGAACCAAAAGAATCCGAATCAATAAAATTATTGGATTAGATTATGGGTCAGGATATACCATTAAGGATAGCTAGAACCATCCCACGGTGGAAAATTTTGCTATAACTTATACACGGCAGGGTCCACCAAATAAACGATTTAGATCATTCAGACCGTGGGTCTCACTGGTAATTTTTTCCCAGTAGTAATCGTGCTGGAGGTTCACGAATGGTTGCTAGTGGGCCTCCATGACGGTTTGGCCTACCACTCTGGGCCTCTTTAAATGGGCTCTAATGGATATAGGACAGAGCCTCTTGTGGAGGACATATGAGCGGGGGAAAGTAAAAGCAACGGTTGAAGATTTGTTGACAAAATAAATAAGATGGATTGGCCCGATCAACGGTTTGGATCTTTTATCCTAGTTATGCATGGGCGTTTGTTTTGTTCTTGAGCTTGCTTCATGCAGACATATGGCGGGTGTGATCATAGCCGTTGATTTGGAGGCCACTGTAAGGCCTATCTTGTACAGTAAAAAATCCCGACCATTGGATGATTCTAACATCCAAATATCTATCTATATGGTGCTAACATACTGGCCGTCCATTTCCTTTGATCAAATAGTTTCTTTCAGATGCGAGACTCACTGTTTCATCTATTCCACACAGTTATTGTATTATTTGATGTCCAAAATCTGAGAATTCAGATGAACGGGCTTGGATCAACCAAATGAGGTTGAAAGTTGCACTATCTAGGCTATCCTGTGTGAACTCAGTGGAGGTCTGTCGGTGCAAATTTCTCAAGTTTATGTTTAACCGTCGATTTGCATGCTAGGATCTGAACCACTAGGATCCAACCATTGAAATTTTCTGGCTTTTCCACATTACATATTGGGACACTTTATATTTTACTTTTCTATGAAAATGACTTCTCCTCCCTCTTCTTTTATCTGGAAAATTTAAAATAAAATGCATTCTTATTTAACTGCTTCGAGTTAACGTAAGGTCCCACTGGCATTATTTAAAAATTCAAGAACTCAACTGGCTAGAAAGTCAGGCGAGTCGAGTCAACTCGAAACTGCTTTTAGGTGACTCAAAAAGTACTCAAATGAAATTTAAAATAAAAATTTGCTGATTTATATTTATAATTTGCATTTCATATGTTGACACAAGCTTTAGGCAAGTTGGCGGGTCAGGAGGTAATTTTTTTTTTCACTCAAGCAAACTCCTAAATCTAATCACAGACTCCATCGGAGAGATGTTGAGTTGTCCGCGACCAATTAGACTAGACATTTGTGGGCTGTAATATTGTTGTTTGAAAGGACTTGTCTTCGAATCTTTAGCCTAAACTCATTTGTTATACAAGGGCAGCGAGTTGACTTGATATTGACTCGATTTGCTTCCGAATAATCAAACTTAGATATCAAATTGCCCGTATTTTATGGCATCAATGGTTGAATAATCAAAATATTAGCCGCATAATCACCTAATTAATGTGATATTTGCTCCCTTTTGTGAGACAACCCAGGGGGGGAGACCTACGTTACATCCCCATGTTCTTGCAATTAAATTATGAAGGAATCTCGATCGTGTAATCCAATCTCTTATTCAGATCTACAATAATTTAATAATCTAATCATGCTTAACTAGTCAATTAGATCATCATGTACATAGCACTCTTTCAATATATCTGATACTTCGAATCATTAATCGCTGCATTGCAGACTTGATCCTCCAGTGTGATCGGAGATTGAATCACTAGTGAGACAATCTCAATCCTGAGTCAATTTCTTTCTTTCTTTATTTTTCTTTCACTTTAATCTCCATATACTTGACTCTCATTTGGTGCAATGGTGGAATTGTCGTCGTGTGACCTTGAGGTCACGGGTTCAAGTTATAAAAACAATTTCTTGTAAAATACAAGGCAAGGCTGCGTACTATTGATCCTTGTGGTCCAACCTTCACAGGAACTTCGTGCACCTGGGCTGCCTTTTTTTTAACTTGACCCTCGCTGCATCTGGGATGAAATTTTGTAGCCAAAGCATTCAATTCTACAATTAGGAGTATATATCACAAACTTAGATATCAAATTGCCCGTATTTTATGGCGTTAATATTCTTTGGTCTTCTTCTACTATATATGTCTTTTAGAATTGTTTGGTTGCATGCAATGAAAGGGAATTGATTTCCCTGGAAATTTTACTTAGAAAGTGCTTTATATAAGAAAATTGGATTTTGCCAAGGAGCCAAAACTTTTGCACCAAGATAATATTTGGGTCTTTTGCGTAATTCAATTTCAAGCTGTAAAACACTTTTCACAGATTTTATTTATTTATTTATTTATTTTTTGGAAGTCAAATTTTGTCTATTTCCTACCAAACAAACAAGCACTTAGAAAAAGAAAAAGAAAAAGATATATCATTTCCTCCGTTCTCTCTCTCTTGGGAAATTATCTGCCACAACTTTGTTTAACAGCCTATAGCATAAATTTTTTCCTCTTGAGCTCATTTTTTTTAATACTTTTTTAATAATCCAAAGTATTCGCTGAATTTGATCTACTTCAATTGACCATTGATCAGTCTCCATCTAACTTTGACAACAAAATATCCTTTTTGATGCAATTTTGCAAGGCAAAAAAAGGGATAGTCCTAGTGTACAAAGCTCCTGCATATGCAGTGTCTGAGGAAGTAGTGGACTACAAAGAGTCTATAATACTCCGCTTTGCATTTTTGTAAGAGATTGTTTCCATGCTTCAAACCCATGACCTTAAGGTCAGCGATGACAACTTCACAATTTTGCAAGGCAAATATAGAACCATTTTGCAAAGCATTCTATAGATCCTAAAAATGCATTTTGATCCGTGTTATTGTTTACAAATAATGTATACGGTTCTAAAGTGTAAGATGGATCTCTCCTGCACTAATTTTATGAAGATTTGTCCGGATTTTATCTGTTGGCTGGGTAGAGTTAAAGCAATGCTTGGGATGGTTATACTTGGGAATCCTGAAAACGTCCAAACAGATGCATCCAGTTTTAACTTAACATGCTTCGCAAATGGTCGCCGGTTCATGTCGCTATCTGTCTGTACCACCAGTGCAATGGATGTGTACTGCCCCAAATTGCGATTTCTGTTTAATGTACCACTTGGATGTGACCGACGATGGTGATTGGCCGATGCGATCTGTCGTCACGACGTCATGTATGGTCCCTACAGATGGTCCTCTCGTGACCCAACAATAGTTACAGAAAATTCCTCTTTCTTTAGTCTGTTTCGTCCGCCGTATTAAACTTTAAAAAACCCGTCGTTTCAATAAAACTTACCTTTTTCAAGTTGTTTTCGTTTAAAACCTATCTGTAGAGTAAAAATACGATGTTTACAACTTTTTCTCTTTTATTGCTTTTTGGTATCTGTTTTTCCAAGATTTAAATCCTTACTTTCAGGCTATTTATAATAATATAAGTCTCATCTAGGATATTATTATTTTATATTATCTCATTGTCACCAATACCTTATTCCTATTAGGGTCGAATCTTGTTCTTCTATTTTTTCTTATCAAGTGTCATGTCTTATTTAGTTCTAAATTTTTAAAATCTTTTTTCACTACTTTTATTTATATTCTTTGGGCCTTTTTCTCGTTCTTTTAAAATCTTCAGTGCTTTTTTTTTTTTATCTTCATTGGACTTGTCTAAACAACACAAGTCTAATCTCCCTCGTCTTATTACCTATCGGAGCTATTTCTAAGTTTTATCTTGCTACATATTTTGTGTATAACAATTTAACTTTATGCCTAAGAAGTTGTAAAATAGAATGATGTTATTTTTTTCTTTTAAATTTTAAAAATTTACTGTCTCTTTGCCAAGTTTTTTAGCTCCTTTAAAAGTTTTGACCATTTCACTTATCCATATGAGGTAAAAAAAGAAAGAGATGTTACTCAATCAAAAGTCCAACTGATCGCTACCATTTCATTGTAAACATGCAGTTAACAATAATCTAGCCAAAGTAATATGAATTAGACTTAGACAATTTCAAACAAAAAAAAATGACTTTGAATTTTTTTTACTGTAAATCCAATGAACAAAAAGTAAAAACACTAGGCCCTTTTGCTGGCATTCATAGGCATGAACTATGATATTCTTCTTAACACTAAAAGTAATCTCTTGATACTATTGCTGGCTTGATCTTGTTCTAACTCAATCATCATGAAGCATTATGTTCATTTCATATGATTATATCTATTGGTGGCTATAGTTTAAAACCTCGAAAACTCAACTTGACTTGAAAGTCAAGCGAGTCGAGTAACTGGAAGCTATTTATGGGTAACTTGAAGTAATAGAGTAAGACTTAAAAAATAAAATTTTATTTATTCATACTGGCTTTTATATTTTTTTATTCCAAATAAATGCAAGGTGCTTTGGTTAAAAGGAAGAGGTACTGTTGTTTGAGAGGTCTTGGATTCAAATCTCAGCCCAAACGACCTTTTACTACCATAAATCAATATCAGATGCATTAATTATCCAGCTAAGATAATATAAAGTGTTTGGTCCCAACTTAGCCTAATGCAATAAATTAATAAACAGCTACTTGGGAAAGAGTGAAGGAAGATAAACTACGATTAGTTTACTTTTATGCACATTTATGGAAAGTGAATTTTGTAACATTGTATAGATTTCTTGCTAATTTTGGAAGGGGAGCCTTGTCAGTAAAAGTTATCGTCATGTGACCTTGAGGTCACAGGTTCAAGGCATGGAATCAGTCTCTTGCAAAATACAAGGTAAAGCTGCCTACTATAGGCCCTTGTGGTCTGCCTCTTCCCTGAATCCTACATCTTACATCGGCAGAAGCTTCGTGCACCGGAGCTGCCCTTATGTTGCTATTTGTGTTCAGTTAATGCAAATGTTCCTTTCCAAAGGGATTTCACGGAACAGGTATAATGTTATCCATATAATAGATCGGTTTTTGCGTATAAGATCACTTTAACAGCAGACAATTTCATTCTCTAAAGTAATAGTTTAAACAACCCGTTGTAACATATATTATAAGCCAAATTTCCACTCCTTTTTCTTCTATGTTCACCCACTGGTTCAGTGTTTAAAAACTTGAAAATTCTACTTGACTCAAAAAGATAGGTGAGTCGAGTTAACTCGAAATGACTCATGAAGGGCACCTCCAATATGCTGCGTATGCAGGGTGGGTCCAAGGAAGGAATGGACCACAAGAGTCTATAATACATAGCCTTACCTTGTATTTTTGCAAGAGGCTGTTTTTACGTCTTGAACCCGTGGTCTCAAGCTCACATAATGACAACTTTACTGTTGTGCCAAGGTTCCCCTTCTCAAAATGACTAATGAATGACACAAAAATACTAAGTATAATTTGAATAAAACATTTTATATTATAATTTATATATAGTGTTTGCCCTTTATATGGAGAGAGACAGCTTTTAGGCTAGTTGGTTACGAGGTGATATTGACACAGGGAGGTCCTATGTTGCTCAGGTTGAAGCATGGTAGCAGGTGGAATGGTAGTGGTCAGCCCAAAAATGACTCGACTTGACCTGTGTGGGCTAGTACTTGGGTAATGTTGGACAAAAGCGAGCTAAGTTTGGCTTAGTATGGTTGAAACGACACAAAGAATATGCTGCTTTACTGACTCGGCAGGGGTCGGCCTAGTTCAAAAGGAAAAAGGTCAAAAAAAATCTCAAACCGAATTGGCTCGGCGAGTTCTGAGTCAAGTTGCCGCCTTTTCCCGTCACGATTGACTTAGAAGACAAATAAGTAGGAATGCTGCAGGGGATAGAAATATCATTCTTTGGGAAGTGAATTACCATGAAAACTACAGTTGGGCCCTACACTTGCCATGTTTGGCTCTGGATGGGATGCAAGGGAAGCTTCTGTTTTTGAGCTATCCAAACTACACTTTATCAACCCTTACTTGGACAAAAACTGGCAAAATGTAAACTAAAGTTGATTAGGGCCCTAGGTGATTCAAAGAGGGTTTTGATTGCTAGTAGGAAGTGGAGTTAATACAATGGATTCAGAAGCATCAAACCTCTCTTGTTCAGAAGAATTGAAACACATCGAAATGGTATCAGCCGCACTTAATAATGGAAGGTTTGGTCCAAATTGGTGAGCAAAGATTGACTAGGAGAGTCATTAACTACTAATCTTATCTAAAGGTCTAGTTTGTAGATAATTTCTCAATGACTGTGGACAATTGCACTTGCTTGCCTGGCTAGCCCATTCAATGCCTTTGGAGTTTGCTTGCACTTACTTTGTGCAATCAAATTAAAACTAATTTCTATCAAGATGTAATAAGTTATCCTTTGTACCAAAGCCTTGTACCACAGTGGCACAACAAAGAGTCTCAAAAAAAGATAAAATAAAATATTCTCACCTAATCGCGAGTTTCCACTCAGTTTCAAGTTGATTAGGGATGTAACCAAGCTATTCTTAACAAGCTCAGATATAGAATTTGTTGCCTATCTAACTCTTTATCTGGAGAGACCCTTCTTGCAACACTGGGCTAGAAGGCATTTGCTTTGCTTGTATTCTTCCTTAATAATCTTAGAAGCATAATCATATATATAACCAAACCATGAACCACTAAGTTTTAGGTTTTCAAATCCCTCTCAAAAGGCCAAAAATAAGAAACTATTGATGGGTCATGTAGCCATTTTTTAGGAGTCACACAAGGTCAAAAATGTTTTTATTTTCTTACCTTAAATTAGAAATTTTATTTTATCTTGATTAAAAATGACTTATGAAATTCATGTTTCTATTAATTTGAATTAACATTTTAATTTTGGGTGGAGAGACCTAGAATTAACTCAATCTTTTCTACTAGTTTATTTAAGTATCTCTTAGATTCATGTGAACCTAAGTAGTTTATGAAATAAAGTCGACACCTAAGAGGATGAGGGCCATAGGTCTAATGATTCAAATGAGGCTACTAAGTGATAGATCTAAGATTAGACATCTTCAAGAACTAAAGCAAAAAAAGGAGACGTGAATTAAACCTCCTTTTTCTTCTAAGTTAAAATTTTATTTACTTTATATTTGCCTTTCATTAAATTGATAACTTAGAATAAGCATATAAAGGTAAGCAAGAATATCTAAAGTAAGTCATAGAAAGAGAGAACACACATATATTCAAATAATCATGATGAAGATAGAAGGAAACATTGATCATTTTGGATAAATCATACATTAAATGAGGATTAGAAACATGCTTACTAGGAATTAGAAATATAAAATAAATACTAAATGAAGACTGGAGATCCATGTATTGCATATTCTAAGAAACTTATGAAATATAAAAGAAAAAACTAGAGATATGATTTGATGACTAAAGATGGGAGTAATTAAAAAGAAGCTTTCAAGGGTTAGAATCATGAAAATAAGAATGAGAATTCTGACATAATGTCAAAACATACTGTAGGTTAGGACACGAAGTGAGCATGGATCAAATAACTAAGTACTTCATGAATCAAACATGAAATAAATCAATTGTATTGTGAAAACAAATAATAAATGCTGAGAAACATGAGAATATCTTGGTAGAAACTAATTAATGAATGCATGAAACTAATTAAGAAATCTAATACAATGAATTCTAGAATTGGATTCTAACTAAAGCATGATAATTGAAATATATAAAGGAATCAAAGAAGTTTAAACATGCAAAGGAATTTAAATATGCAGAGAATTGAAATATACAAAGGAATTGAAATATGCATTTTAGATATCTTAAGTAATAGCATAAGATGTTTAAAAATAGAGAAAGATATTCTTTTTTATTATTTTTTCTTAAAATATGATGTTTCACATTAAATGCAAAGGGAACAAATTATTTTTTCCTTGAACTTTTCAAACAAAAATTATGAGGAGAAAAAAATTGTAAAAATTAAAATTATCTTCAGATTTGCAAAAAATTATCACATGCATTATCCTAGACTTTTCACTTACATGTGCTTTGATCTTAGAGTGTCTCCATAAAAAAAAAGACCATAGGAAAAGGTATTTCTTTGGTGCTATAATATTAAAATATATATAAATTTAAGTAAATAAAAAAAAGTTGTGGGAGTTTTAGGAGACATATATTGAAATTCAAGATTCTCTATCCTTGAATTTCAACTTTCATGAAGACAAACCCAATTAGCTATAACCCTAGAATCTCAAATTTATCTATTATGATACTTAGGGTTTCATCCTAGGATTTTGAGAAAAAGAGTGAAAATAAATGAAAATAAGGAGAATAAAAAGTGAACAAACTAATATGTAAAAACTAATCTTAAGAAAAATGAGTCTCTTTTCTAAGGTTTAGAGTTTCTCTTTCTCATCAAAGGGGGATTAGAAATTTTACTAATCAATTAAGTAATAGAATAAAGAGAACAATTTATGCCTAACTTAGAAAATAAAATGAGAATTGCATTAGAAAACTCCTTTTAGAATTTCCACTAGAGGAGGATTCTAATTAAAAATCCTATTTTAATCTTTGAATATAAGAAAGAAAATAAAAAATAGAGTTTCTTCTTGGATTGAGAATTGAATTTGGATGGATAAAGATTTTATTACCCACTATTGAATCCATTTTTGTGTCCAATGTAGCTTACGAATTAAGATTCTTTCTTTGGGAGAACCTCTACGAGTCATGATCGTGAAGTCTAGAGGGACCAGACTTTATGATTGCAAAGTGATTTTGTATGGCCATTACACAAAGATCTTTTCACTTTATGAATGTAAACTTTTTGGCATCTTTAGTTTACTATCATGAAGCCTAGGTATCCTATTTTTGGAAACATATAAAAGAAATCAATTGAAGTATTAAATTTAGCATAAAATGAAGGGATGAGATCATTTCTGGGTGGCACTTTACAAGTGTAAAGTGAGACTTCACAATCATGAAGCTCATGGATGGATTTTTGGGAAACTTTTTATTATTATTAATTTTAGTGAATTATGTGATGATTTGTGGGTAACTTTGAGTTCTTTTTTAGATGTTTTTGCAAACTCATTTGACATTCATTTATGACGTAAAAATAAAGTGTGGACCCTAAAAAATCATTAAAATGGGACAAATTTTGGTGTTTACAAGTGTTTGCCATTTTTCAAGACTCCATTTGAAAAAAAAATCAGAAAAAATCAGACTTTGGAGTGATTCTTAGTTGTCTTGTTGTAGTTAAGGGTTTCTAGGCAAAGAAAACTTCTCAAAACCCTTTATTTTGTCAAAGTAAACCCTGGCTTCAGCTAGGACAAAGTAATTGACCACTATAACCATTAAAAAAAATTTAGATTGTGGTTTTTATGGAAAAAAGAAAAATTATAGGCGATTCTGCAATTTTAGTAAATACTGGTCCAAAACGCAATTACTATCCAGTATGACCCATATGAACCGAGACAATTACTAGCTGGTTCGACTGATACAAACCGGTATGATATTGGCCGGTATTTCCTCCTATTTGGCCAAGACCCCTATTCCCTACATTTTGTACTGGTTTTATGACCGAAATCAGAAATACCGGGCTAGTAGCTGGTAAGGTACCGTCATTGTCAATTGGGAGAGAGAGAGAGAGAGAGAGAGAGAGAGAGAGTTGCCTTCTTATACACTGGTACTAGTCGTCCCAGGAGAGAGGTTGCTTTCTTGCTTGCAGTACAACTCAAAGAGGGTGAGTTGGCTTCTTGTTTGGGGCATATCCCTGGCGATAGTCCATTTTTAGTGGGCTGTTTTTATTGGAGCATTGAAAATCTAGAGAGAGAGAGAGAGAGAGAGAGAGAGAGAGTGAGAGAGGGTCACATGTTGGCTTATCTTGAATACATGACTCTGTGCGAGCATCCAGAGTACACACGGTTGTGTCAGTCAACATACTAACAACTCGTGAACAATGACCATTTCCAATCTCCCTTGTTTTCTTCACCCCTTCTTTGGATTGTGTGCAGCAAGTGCCCCCCCGCCCTCCCTCTCTCTCGTCTACTTTCTTTATCAAAATCGAGTAGATTCTCTCATCATGTAAGCTATATTACTGGTTGTTGAACTGAGGCTACCAATCCTAAGAACTTTCCATCAAACACTCATGCATACTCTTTTCACACATCATCACACCAATTCACAGCACAAAGTAAGAGAAAAATGAAAAAAAATAAAATATAAGGATAGAATCTCTTTATTTCGTGGCCCATGCTGGTTAAACCAGCTAGCAGAAAGCTGTACTATAAAACTAAGCCCCTCTCATAATCCACCTTAACAACATCTCACAGACACATGGGAAAGATTGGCATGGTGCAACACACACATACCCTTTATTCCCTCTCAACAGCTCTTCAGCCCCAACCGAAATTTTTTTTACTGGGTATTTCTCTATACACCAGCTGAAAGCATGAATTAATCGGATGAAATATTGGGCGATTTTTATCTCAATTTGGACGGTGCGTGTCGAGGCAACAGTAGGAGGAAAGCATCCGACTTGTTCAATGAAATTGATGCTGCTCCGACCACGGCCAGATTCCGGGTTGTTCGTCGATGCTGCAGAACATATTGCAGAAACTCTCTTCTTGGACGGGGTGCTCGATTTTCGGGCACTGGAGATCTGATCTTGATGAGTTTTGGAGAAATTGAGTTGCATTTGTGGGCCTAATTGATGGAAATAAAGGTCTGTTTTGATGGGAGGATAGTGGGCTATCAATTGCTGATGTTCTTGAGATATCTAAGTTGATATCAGAGCTGTTATCACTTCTGTTGCTGGAAGAACCTTCTGTTTCTTTATTGAGATTGATTGGTTCTGATGTTTCTCTGCTCTTTAATGCCGAGATCTGCATTATTGGATTACCCAAGTGAGAGATAAAGATGATTGCAGAGAACCCAATAAAAGACGGACTCTGTTAATCAGCAGCTTGAAATGAATAAGAAATTTTAATAACTTCACGAACATGAACTAGAAAGAAGAAAACCTTGTCCCTTCGATACATAAAAATATGCAATTCTACCAATCCAGTGGTTAAACCAAGAGAACAGAACAAAGAAACCATTAATCTTGAAATTCTATCTGATCTATCAATTAGCAGATTAAAGCTAAGTCGACAAGAAAGGTCATTGTTTTCCAAACCATCATCTATCAGTTCATTCAGAAATAAACATGACAAGAAGAGAGAAGCTTTTAGTTCGTAAGAGCCATGATTTGTGAATCAAGTCGAGTATATTGATAAAGGATCTATGATGCAACAAACCAACATCTTTCTCATCTTTTGCACATGCAAAATTTAGTCTTTTCTCAGTACCCAGAAACCAAAATTCAGATCTTTTTGGAGAAAAAGCAAAAAAACTGAAAGTCCCAAAAGCAACTTGAACAGATTCAACATGTAATCTAATGCCCAATTCAGATCATACCTCTGCTTGGAGCTTCTTGTTCTGGGCTTGAAGAGCATCATTATCTGCTTTTATTGCTTCAAACTGTCTTTTTAACAGATCATAGTCCTTCTCTAATTGCTTGGTCTTCCACCTTGCTCTCCTATTCTGAAACCAAATAGCAATTTGCCTTGGCTGCAACCCAAGAGCTCTAGCAAGCTGCATTTTCCTCTCAGGCTCAAGCTTATTCCCCTGCTCAAAGTTCTTCTCCAATGTTTTCACCTGCTCTACGTTCAGTCTTTTTTTCTTCTCACCAGCTTGAGAACAATCATCAGATAAATCATCATCACCATTCATCTCTTCACAAGCATCTATGCCTGAAAATGACATCGATCTCTTGCCTAGTAATGATGCAACACCTGCATCACAAAAACAGAGAGAAATCCAATAAAAACAAGAGCAATTAAAGCTTTTTTTATCTGATATGAAGAAAGAGAAGAGCGAGGAATGACCGTGAAAATCGTGAGGTGGGAGGACTGGGTTGAGGGAAGTGGGGATGCGGTCTTCTTCATGGGAAGTCTGTAACATGAAATTTGCAGGAAAGAATGCCATTTCATTACAAATCATTGTAGGCTCATGTCACCAATTCAACATGCTTTTTGTGACTAAGCTGACATGGTGAAAGGGAAAGGAGAAGGAGATGGAAAAGATAGGAGGGATCGAGAGAGATGTAGAGTGAGGGAGTGGTATGGAGGAGATGGAATATATCATAGGAGTGATTATTATTCTTAATTAGTAGTGATTATTATTCTTAATTAGGAGTGGTTAATTTGCTTGTCTAGTTTTCAGTTTTCTACAAGAAGAGAGAGAAAGAGGGATTGCTTCTTAAGGTTTTTATTTATAGAGAGAAGTGGGCTTTTAGTTGCAAGATTAGTGGGTTATTCTTTACTAATTACATTTTGTAGGGAGACAGAGACAAAAATGTAATTTAGTCTTTATATTGACAATGGGAAAACTAATCTGTTACTTGTCCATCTTGTCTAGAGGCTGGCTTCTTGAGGAAACTTGTGGTTATTGAGAGAGAGATGGTCATATTTTATTCTTCTTTAGTGAGCAATGAGCTTCTTCATAGACGAGAGATGGGAAATATTTTAGGGTTTTCTAGAGCAAGAGAGTCATTTGGAAAAGAATAATGGGATCCTTTGTATATATTGGTTTTTATATTTCATAGTTTTAGGCTTTTCTGGAGAGAGAGAATTGAGAAAAGACTTATGGGTTGTATTGCATATGCTGGGTTTTAGTGAAAAGTAGAGTTCCATATGTTAAGCTAGAGAGAGAGAGAGAGAGAGAGAGAGAGAGAGAGAGAGAGAGAGAGATGATAATTGTTATATTGTATATGCTGTTTAGTGAAAGTAGTAGATCATTCATACTTTAAGCTTTTACAGTGAGAGAGCTTAATGGTGATATTGTTAAAATTGTCTTAAAAAATGGATTATTTAAGGAAAAAAGAGGGGTTGGTTATTACTTTGGGAGGTGTTGAGAGAGGGAGGAGAGGAGCAGGAATCTAGGGATGGGTCCTACAGGTTGCAGGGTTTGCTACCTAACCCACCTACAGGTATCGTGCATCAGGTTCTTTCTCATCCATTATCCTCAGAAATGGGCAGTGAAAAACCCTAACCCTAGCAAGCTGGGTTTTTGTCTTTGTGCCTCCTGTCCATCTCGATGCCGATGCCCCTGCCACATCCCAAATGGCCTTCGTCATGTCCTAGCCTCATCACTCAACTCCTCATCTCGGTCTCTCTAAATTCTCCCTCTCTCCTCTCTCCATCTGCCCTCCTATTCAACTCCATTCAATCACCTTCCGAAACCCTACTTTTACATTCAATTCAACATTTCCCCAGTAGCTCATTCAAAACTTTACTCCAACACTCTCTTTGGATGTGCCACAAACCAGGTGGTTCCCTTCTTACTTTGATCCTCCTCATTCTTTGTTAGTTTACTTCAAGTCATACCCAAACAAATTATTCTCCAAAATGTAACCCACAATTCCTAAGTGGTCCTAGGTTCCTCACATGATCCACTTTTACCAGAGTTAATTCTCCATGGAAAGAAAATGATTGATTTGGGCCATTTTTTGTCACTTTTCTCAATCAAACCAAGCAAATGGTTGCTTAAACTTGATATCCGTCAATGGCTATTGTACATGTTAACTCACTTTTTTACAACCCCTTGTTTTGATGGCCACACATTACAATCAGTTTATTACTAACTTCTTTTACTGGTTGGTAATACGGAAATTGCCAAAATAAAGAGTAGCAGCGAGGAAAATGGAAAAAGGACAGTATTTAGATGTCAACAAAATAAAAGAAAAAAATTTGCACCAAAGTTTTTTCAAGTTGTCGTCAACATGGCAATGCGAGTTACCAGATTTTTCCTAGCCATATTCTCTATTACAATTATTAAAGGCAAAAAAAATGTTAACACCACCCTTAATTCCAGGCCTTTTCAAGTGAAATGCCAGTTTTTCTACCATCTTCTTCATTGCGTCTCTTTAGTAGGCAAAGTGTGTGCTTGATTTCGACCTTTTTGGTTAAAGTCTTCTAACTTTTGTTTATCATAGTGGCTTACAGGGAGGTTTTTGTCTTCTTTTCAAAAGTCAGTGTAAATTTTGGCACAGTTTCTAAAAGCCAGGTTGATATTAGGCTAACAGCTTTAAAATATCTCAAGTTGATTCCACCCTCTCCCAAGAAAGATCTTAAGAGAAGCTCTGGTAGTATGTTGGAATCAACAGCTTCTCCAAAATGGGGGCATGTTCCCCTTAATTAATCATGGCCAATTAATTTAATAAGCTGCTATAAGACATAATTATTTATTTATTTTTTATAAAAGATGGACATTATTATTGTCAATCATGTAACTAGAGAGGTTATTAATTTAAGAAATGGTGTTTACTGAAAAGATCAGAATACTATGCCTTCGCTTTCTAGGAAATTTCTGGGTATATCACCATTTTCTTGAAGGTTGCTGTAAGATTAGGGTTTTAGATTTTATCCTAGTGTTCTCCCTTAATTTGTTGAACCTCGGATTAACCATCTTTCCAACAAGGGTTTTTCCATATATTATTCTATAGTTCGATTCCCATTTCTCTAATCACCAATATCGAAGTTGATTTTGTCTAATCCCATGTTTTACATCAGTAAATTAAGACAAGGAACATGCCATGAGTCGTCTCAATACGAGACATATCAAAAGCTCGAATGGGCAATGTCGATGAATGTGAAAACAGATGCAACCCACGAGGATTAGCAAGTTCTAAGAAAATGCGAGATTTATGGTCGTCATACGAATAAGAGGAGTACGGATCATGCTAACCATGTCATGGGAAGTTATTTATTGACCGTAGATCAGAAGACCTCACTACCCACTTTGTAAATCCTCATTCCAATGAAGTGTGATCTTTCTGATTATTATCTCTAGGTCTAGTAAGTTAAGTTAAGAACCCACAAATAACCAGGACCTAACTGGTGTCATATGTGTCTTAGCCACTAGTGCATGAGGCTCAACCGAGAGGAGTCCTCTGGTGCTTCGCCCTTTCTTTTCTTAGATGCTGATGGTGAGCTAGGAGGCCGTTTTGATGCAAATTATGAACACCCACCAGGCCTACTGAAAGAACAAGAATCAATGAAAATCAAGCTTATCCATAATAGTAGATTGTAATCTCAAGTCTTCCTTCTCATCAAAAGAAAAAAAATTGATAAAGGAAAGGCCAAGCTTATCAAATCTCAGTCTCTTTCAAGTGCTCACTTCAAGCTGCATGGAAGATGTCAATGGAAATGCATGGATTTGTTGGGATGTCACGTCTTCTGATGGAAAGATGGTTTGCCCCTTTTTCAACCTTGTGGGGAGTATCTAATGAACTGTGACCCACAAGTTTGTGTGATACGGTGGCCTCCAATTCCAGATGTGGTCTGGCTAGAAAACTCCCGTTCTCACATGGTGTCTATTAGGTGGAAACTTTAGGGTACCCATTGAAATGTAGTGGATCCATGTTCTACCTGGTTGCTCCATTGAAATAAACAAAAGCCGCTGAATCTTCTCCTTCACGTCCCATACATCTATACTGATGTACCTGCCATGTGCCTTCGTTACGTGTCTTCGTCATGGAATAATAAAGCTCCTATGTATGCAGAGTTCAGAGAAGGGGTGGACCATAAGGGTCATTAGTACTCAGCCTTGCCTTGCATTTTACAAGAGGCTGTTTCCACGACTTGAACCCACAACCTCAAGTTCACACGACGACAACTCTACTGTTTCTCCAAAGTCTTCATCATAAAATATAGAGTAAATAAACAAAAAATTCCATTAATTCTTTTTAAAAAATTTAAGTATTTCTTATTAATATTTTGAAAGATAAAATGACTAGTTTACAATAATTACAAAGTTTGGATTTGGGAATAAGTCTGGAATTCAGCAATGCAAAAAATCATAAAATTTGACAAAAAAAATTACAAGGAGATTAATTTAATCTTTTAATTACGTGTGTTGACCAGATGCTAAATTATTCTTCAACTTTGAATTTTATTTTATAAATTCTTGTCTGCCCAGATTGAAAATATATATGTAAGAACTTGAATTATTAGGGAAAATTTAGGACATAAAAATGTCGAGACTTTCTAAAAAATATTCTATTAATCCGAGTTTTTTGTGAGTATGCTTGCCTGTAGCTTGGTCATATTTACTTGTGTAATATGAGCAAGGAAAAGTACGAGCTGGTCATCGTATGATCCACACCATTTATCAGGAAAGTGATGCTGTGGAATTGTTGGATACTCCAATTTGGTGCTAGAATAATTCGTAGCATAGATAGATGGTTCGGATCAATGAAAAGGCTAGGCCCCACTTTTTGACAGAAAATGTGGGGCCTAGTTTTTTGTTTATCTGAATAATTCATCTTCCTTCACCTCTAAGAGCGGTAATGGCACCAGAAATCAAAATCTTCTCCGTTGAATAATCTTAACCCTCAGAATGTTTTCACAGACTTCCTCTGCTGTCCATTTTACAGCCCTGAATGATAGTGATTAGGATCATCTCGGTGGAGAATATTGCTAGTATGGACGTACGATCTACGATGTGACAGAGAAGATGATCAATCAACAAAATATCTGGACCCTAGATGTACCTTAGATGCGTTTGTACATGCTTTTGATGTTTCCGTAAAACCGCTCTCTGCCTTTACAGTTCCGATGAAAACCAAGGTTCATAAACTGGTACCAGGCAAACTACAAGTGAGCCTACTATTTGAATCGTCCAATCCAGCCCTTAATCTAGTAACACTTGCAATAATCTACTGATCCATAGAATTCCTTGTCCCCAGCGATCCCCGGTTTGCGACATTTACCAGCAACATTTTAGGACCATTTTCTCTACTCGGAAAAACCCAGCAAGTCCAAGAGGCAAAATGTGGAAAGTCCAAAATCAGATAAGACTCTGCATGTTCCTCACTGAGTCGACCAGGTTCAGAGATGGTCAGCTTGGATCACTGAAAAGAGTGAGCCCCACCTGCTTGTACTCTTACTGGAAAGACCTAAAAATTTCTCATGCAAATTTTTTTAATCTTTAGCGTAATTCAATTTGAAGGCGTAAAAGTCTTTTGCCTTTCATACAAGAAAAAAAAGGAAAAAGAAAAAGGCATAAAACACTGTCCAACTTACGAAAATAAAAATAAAAATCATAGGTTAAAATTTTAGGATATTTGGGGTAATTTAATTTTATAATGTAAAATACTTGAAATATTCTTTCTCTATAGGAATCAATTTCCGTCAATTTCCTACCAACCAAACAGAAACTAAAGTGGAAAATAGTATTAGTCTACCAATTGGGACGGGAATATCAATTTCATACGGAAAGAAAATTACACTGAAAATGAAACTTATTACCTCTGTAGCTAAACAACAAACAGAGAGAACAAATGAACAGAAACTTGAGATAAAAGGTGGGAGAATGCGAGAGAAAAGAAGTGTAAAGTGAGGATGTAGTCTATTCTTTCTCAAATGCACCAATCAAGCTTTACATGATTTATTAGCTTTCCCATCTTGCTGCTCAGTACAAAATGGCTACTTTTGGCGTGTTAATGCACGAGGATAAGCAAATCTGAAATTAGGTTATCCGATTTTTTGTCCCGGTTCTTTGGTTAAGCCTGAATTATTTGAAGTCGTCGTCTGACCTTGAAGTCATGGGTTCAAAGCATGAAAACAGTCTTTTGTAAAATGCAAAGTAAAGCTGCATACTATTAATCCTTTTGGTTTGCTCCTTCTCCAAACCACTTATACGCAGTAGCTTCTCTTTTAGTTGGAGCGGTTATGCACGGAATTCAATTCCCATCTCTTAACTACAACACTCATGGTTGAATTGGCCTATGAATTGGCTGTCCTGTCTTTTCAAAGAACCAACATATCGCTTTCCCGCAGAGAGGCATTTTGTGTAATTGGATTCGAAGAATTCATTTCTCTTAGGAATTACATTCCAAATATATAACCCTTATTTTTATTTTTTTCATACAAGCCAAGAATTTCAGAGCAAATCACTTATATGCTCTCGTTCACACATGCTTCTAAATTTAATCCCTAATCAAAGGAGAAAGCTGCGTTTCAAATCTGCGACCAAATATATTTTAGGCAAGAACTCCAGTTGTTTGCGACCAACTTTGCTAGACATGACCTTGTTAAGGGCTCTTATCAGGGGACAACAAATTATAGACCAAATTATCTATCGACAGTGATCTTTTCCCACAGAACTCTATATACTTATGATCACTGAAGATTGAAGGCCTTTGATCAAGTATTCAGGGTAAGCTCACTAGATGTAGGGTCCAGATCACAACGTGCATTTTGCAGATTTCACCTGGCATTGGTGGAGATACTCCACAATTGTGAATCAAATTTGGTGTACACGCTGCTCAGATTCACCACTAGAGGACAATTTGGGGGATCCCACAACCCCTACCTAGTGGCTTCGATGGGGCCTACAGCAAAACATTGGGGATGTCTCATCTTAGTCAAGTGGGTCCCATTTTAGCCAGCTGGAACTCTCACCAGATGGGAAACTGCTTACTTTCAAATGTCACGCTGGTGGCAGTCTGATTTCCTAGACACGGGACAGAAAATACCAAACCTGATGCAGGGGTCCGGCCCTTTTATTTTGTCGGTGGGTCCCGTAGTTTTCGCTCCAAAAAAGAAGGGCTGGATTGAAGCAAGGCTCTGTCAACACGCCATTTATATGAGTGGTAGTCAAGTTTGTCCAACATAGAATGTTGAAAACAACAAAATTGCTAGACAGATTTCGATGATCTGAACCGTTTATATGTAGGGTTCACTCCTTAGATGATCTGAACCGTCTACTCCTAACATTGACCGCCTCTGATTTGACAAATAAACGAACGGTTGAAATATAAAAAATGCTATAATGTTTATTTTTCACTAGATCCATGACAAATCGAAGGCTCAGAATCTTCCTATGCTTTCCAACCGCAGTGAAATCACCACTATATGTTCCAATCGATTAACGGTCTTGATTAACTTTTTTCTTGCAGTGAAGAGGGTTATCCATGAGCCCAGTACCCTTTCCATACCGAAGCTTTCCAATATATGGGCCCATTATTGATCTACTGAAGCTCACTAAATTCACACTTCAACGACGTTTGGAAGCCGATGGATTACAGGGGGGCTTTGATCCATGGTTAAAAATGACTTGAAATTTTAGCCTTCAAGTGAGTGGGCTTACTCTCGTCAGTTCTATTGGAGGCCCAAAATTGTTCTACTATGTATCTCATCAGATGGGCCCACATGAATTGGGTCCAATTTTAAACACTTAGACTGAACGTCCATAGAATTCTCCTTTTGGGTCTTCCAGTGCAGAACTTAAGACCCATATATTTTCATTTAGGATTATTATTGGGACTTCCAGCGATAACCCTAGCATGGTTATATATATATATATATATATATATATATTAAAGGCAACTAAGGATATTTAGTTAATAGTGACGGACTGTAAATTCGTTGGCGATATGTGTGGAGGCCCAATGTCAGATCTCCAACAAAAATTTCGTATATCACCAGACGTGGGATCGAGCTCTTGGACTTGCTTAACCATAACAGGCCTGTGAACAAGGTCAAGCCACCAATTGGTTCGTGTGGGAACCTTGTGAAGACTGAGAGATCCACAGACAAGGTCTAGCCACCTTCTTTCCTGTTCCCGGAGAGAGAGAGAGAGAATGTCGACGAGGAGATCATGGTAGTGCAAGTTGCAGATTGGATCCATTTCTCCTCCGTCGTCTTCCATGGTTTCTTCTACTTCTCGTCTTAGAGCCGGACATAGAGCAGGATACTTACCATGCATCAACTCGACATACCTATACTTAGCAGCTATTATTTTAGTTTCTGAAAAATTATATGGCGAAGTACACTTGCTCGCCGAGGAAGAAGTACACGGTTTGGGCCACTAGTATTATGTTGGCACCACTTCATCTATCAGATAATGACAAGCTAGACTAGCCCATGGACATTGATTTTTTTCTTAACTGGATGTTCAACACTGAAGGGAAGCCGTGGCGCAATGATAAATTTGTCGCTGTGTTATCTTAAAATCATGGGTTCTCAAAGCGTGGAAAAAGCATTTTCCAAAAATACAAGATAAAGCTGTGTACTATAGACCCTTGTGATCGGCTCCTTACTGGGACCTTGTATATGAGAGAACTTAGTGCACCGGGCCACCCTTTTTATATTCCAAGACTTTAACATAAATAGTGGATAGTGTGCCAAGAAACATATGAGTTTGGCAGGGACCGTAGCCATTGGGGACCTTTTGTGAAATTGAGCTAATAATAAAGCGCATTTTCTTTGCCTTAATTGTTCAATTGAGCTAACATAGTGCCTACAAATTATCGAGAGACAATATAAAGGATGAAAGGTCTATCATTCTTAAGGGCTACCTATACTAGTTGGATTTAGCAAATATTGTTTAATGCCATCAACTGGGCATATGGTTGGCTTCTCCCTAATAAATTGGCTATGAACCATCTGATATAGGCCAACTTACCTTGAAGACTTTTGAGTTCATGTAAATTGGTGGGAGGCAACATACTTTGAATTGCCTAAATTTTGATTGAGTCAATTTTAATTCCTCAGTGTTGAAAAATGAAGCCAAGAAATTTCTCAGAACTTATTCCGAAAGCATATTCGAGAGGATTCATCTTAAGTTAGGAGTTTTTACAAACGTCCGAATAGAAAGGGCAGCCCCAGTGGATGAAGCTTCCACCTATGGAGGGTCCGGAAAAGGAGCGGACCATCATATGTCCAATTCATCATGATCTGATTTATGAGTGTTAGAAGCCTCAGTAAACTAGACTTTAGCATCTATCAAAATGAGATGCTACTGCACTAAAAGGAAAAGGGTCAGCCCAAATACACTTCTTTACATCATCGTTGACATATTCTAAATATTGGCAGAGGGCTAATGGAACTATTTCATTGCCATACACCCATGGACGCCCCTGGTAATGCATTATATGATGCATCGATATCTATCGCATGGAACAGAGCCTCGAGCTAAGATCCCTAACTTCAAGTGAGCTATTTCGATAGTCTTTTGGCTACTCTTGTCAAAACCTTGAATTGTAAGGCTGCTGTCAATAAGGTTCTGCTTGCTCAAACCACAGAGAGATTACACTCTTCACTTTGCCTCGGCATCACTTTCTAGAAAAGTTTAACCTTAGATAAGCCAGCCTATGGAAAAACTTATCCGTTGAGGGCTTGTGGCAAACAATCCGTGGATAACTTTACCCATAGCTTAAGCAATATGCCCAAGGATACTAATATATCTGTCCTTGTTTCTCCTGTGAGATCCTCATTAAATGGTACAAACAGCTATAAATTTCAAATAGGCTCAGATATCTGAAGATGTGAATTATTTACAATATTGCTCTTGACTTAGATGAGCCATGATACAAAATTCTCATTCCTTGAATGATTCTAGCAACCGCTGCTTTTAGTTGTTAGATGGACAGGAAAACCCTTCACCGTCCATTTTACAACCCAAAAAACGGTCGTTAAAATCATCTAATGGATTGAGAATTTTAGATAATGGCCCATTTAAGTCAAAGGTAATAATATGACTGTGAATAATTCAGATCTTTAAAAAATCTGAGCTCAATGGAAAGTATGGCTGTTTGCACCATTTAACAAGAATCTCATGGGAAAAACAAGAGACGCTTATATCCGTATCCTTTGCTTAATTGTCTTGCTGCTGCCCACAGCAGGAGATAACATAACAGTCCATGGATAACTTTATCCACGGTTTTTATGGCCTGAAAAATCATGGGATTGATCTATGGCCGGGGAATAACCAGTGGGAAGCAAGAAAAATGGTTACAGATTCAACGAAATACAAGCCAGAAATTCTCCCTGGAAAATGACATCTTTCCTGGTGGGGTGACTCCAAAATCTTCAGCCCAAATGTCATGTAAATGAGGCCCATCTTTGCATTTTAGAATTGCTATTATTGTGCCTTAGCTTCTAAAACAACTGCTATAAATTAATCTAGAAAATCTTAAATATATTTTTGTTGAAATGTTCCATCAATGGGATACACTGCAGCTAAAAATCGGCAGCATGCAAGACGAAATGGGTCATATAACAAATGGCACTCATCTATTGGTTGCTTCTTTTAAATTTATCAAATAATGAACAAAATACAAACAATTGTTTATTTTCCACCATATAGAATACTCTTTATTTTTTCCAACAACTCTTTTATTCTAGCTCAGGGAATATATTGAGACATGGAGAATGACATGCACGTTTTAACGCTCAGCACTTGAGTCAATAGTCACATAGGGTAGGCACCACCCTAGGCCAATTTTTGTGGGTAGGAGACCTAAACCGTTCTTTATGTTCGGCGTGCAAAATTAAGTAACATAAAAATAATCACGACAATCGAATTGTTATAACTCACTTTTTTCGGCAATGTCAAGAGAGTCTTGGCGCAATGGTAGAGTTATCGTCGTATGACTTTGAGATCATTGATCAAGGCTTAGAAACAGCCTCTTGTAAATTGCAAGCTAAAGCTGCATATTATTGATTCTTGTAGTCTGCCTCTTCCCCAAACCCTGCATATGCGAGAGCTTAGTGCACCTGGGCTGTCCTTTTTTTCAGCAACACAGAAAAATTCATAGTAGTAACTTTGTCAACTCAAACCAATGTATAGCATAAGATCATCCTGTAGCGTGAAATAGCCTATTTAAATGATTTTGAATATGATGAACGGCTTAGACCTGCCAAAAACTAACCAAAGTGCATGTTAGAAGGCGCTTTAAACCAATGGGCACACATCTAGTCTAGGTTACATCTGCCTCCAACCTGTGACCTAGCATTACAATGTAGGAGGAACCTTTTCCTCCGCTAGACTAGCAGGCCCTCAGCCATGTTAGCATTTCATTGGTAAAACACTTCCTAAAGAGAATTCTTTTCTTTTTTTCCCCTTGAAATTCAATTTCCGTCTATTTGCTACCCATCAAACAGGTAACAGTAAAAAGAAGAAGAAGAAGAAGAAATTAACAAAAGCATATATAAATGGAAAAAAGGGCAACCCCAATACACGAAGCTTCTACTTATGCAGGTTCAAAGGAAGGGGTGGACCACAAGTGTCAATAGTATGCAGCCTTATCTTATATTTTGCAAGAGGCTGTTTTTATGCCTTAAACCCATGACTTCAAGGTTACATGATGACAACTCTACCATTGCACAAGATGATCCGTCATAAATGAAACTAACATATACAAAAATTAAATATGAAAAGCTGTGCCTGCAATAATTCATTTCCCTTGTTTATGCGCAATAAAACAAAGTCTACTAATTTATTCAAAAGGAAGGGTAGGCATGGAGTGCAGTGAAGTTCGGCTATGGTGGGTTCATTTAATAGTGAGAGGGACCACTTTTCTCCCATTCTCATGACATGCTGGTTTGACCTCTGCAACACTACTTAATAAACAAGATAACATGGCTGATATAAGTCTATGGCTAAACTACGTCCTCTTCCTTCTGTAGGTCAGAAGAAAGTTGGGGCAAGACCGGCAGAGCGTGTTCTTTCAAAGATGTTCTGGTCAAGATCCAAAGCTATGTTGAGTCATGATTTTGAGGTGCATGTCGGTTGGGGCGACAACTTGAGAGCCACCTGCTTAACATCCAATCCACTGTTGCATTTTGGGACAAACACATTGAAGTGGATTTTCATTTTGTAAGAGATGAAGTCAGCCCCTGACACATGCTTGTATGCTACAAAACGGTGGGTTATTTCCAATGATAACGATGCTATGCATCTCCTTTCAGGATAATGTTTACATGTAGAAGTACCAAATGGATGATTACACACTAACAATGAAGTGGTCGAGTTGGTTCATCAACTTCTCTTATGGACTTGGATATTTTTGGCATGAACTCAAAACATACCCCCAAAACAATATTATAACACTCCACAAGCAGTAGTGGCACCAGGCATCATCTTTCTAGACTTACGGTGTGCACAATAATACATTATTGGATCTCATTGATCTAACTGTCAGTTTTCATTAAATTTTGCTAGTTTGACTATTGATTTTCATCAAATCATTGGATTTTGCCGGTCTAATTATCTATTTTTATCAATTCATTTGATCTCATTGATCTAAGCATCGATTTTCATTGAATCATCTCATCACGTTTATCTGATCATCGATTTTTATCAAATCATTGGATCTCATTGATCCAAGCACTGATACACCTTAGTTTTCATCACATGACCTAGATAAATTTCTGCAAGTTATTAAATATGATTGGTCCAACCATCAAGTTTTCATGAATTCTTGAATCCTATTAACCCAATCAAATTTCAAAGATCAAATGTGACCCTTTCACAAATTTGAAAGATTGGAGTTGATTTTTCATCAAATTCAAAGGATCAAAGTTGATTCTTCTACCAAATCTGAAATATTAGAGACAATCTTTCATCAAATTCAAAGGCTTGAAGGTAATTATTTCACAAATCTGAAAGATAGGAGACGATCTTTCGTCCTTTGACATATTAGAAAGGATTATTTGGGTGATCCTTTCATTTGAAGGATCGAAAGTGATCCTTCCACAATTTCGACAGATAGGACGATCTTTCATCCTTTCACAAATTCAAAAGATCAAAAGTGATCTTTCATCAAATTCAAAGGATCAAATGTGATCCTTTCACAAATATAAAAGATTGAAGGTGATTGTTAACTGTTCAATTTTAGTCAAATACCCCTAATTTAGTATTCAATTAGATCATCTAAGCCATCAATTTTGAGATTTTACATAAAATATTTCATTTTAGCTCTAATTGGTCATCCAACCGTTGAATTACAAAATTTAATGATTAGATGATTATCGGAGCTAATCAGAAGAATAATGAATAGTTTAGATGATTCTAATTGGGTCTTATGCATTACAGATCAATCAATTCGAGCTTGGATGATTCAGATCAAATCAAGTGGATTAGATCTAGATGAAGAAGTTTCCTAGAAAAAGAGGACTTTGAAGATTCCTAAGAAACCTGGATGGATTAGGATAGAAGAAATTTGAAGAATGAGGAGTTTTGGCAAGGTTGGGCTACTGGTAGACCCCAATCCCTCTTCATCTCTCTCACCTCCCACGTTTCTCTCTCTTTCATGTCTCTACCTCTATAGGTCCCTCTCCATCCCACGTCTCTCTCTCCTCTTTGTCACCGTTTCTTACCCGTCAAGCCCCTTCTCCCATTCTTCTCTTGATACCTCTCTCTCTCACCACCTCTTCTCTCCACCCTTCTCCTCCTCACACCCTACCCCTAGGCTGGACCATAGGAGGCAAACCAACCACTTCCCTCTTTCCTCTTGCCTCTCTCCACCACCCACCTCTTCTCTCACGTTCCTCTCTTCTTCCCTTGGTTGACCCATAGGTGGAGGTAGACCGACCACCCCTTTCTCCTACTTCTCCCTCCTCTCTCTCACGTTCCCCCTCTGCTATCACTCTCTCTTCTCCTTTTGCACTCTCATCTTCTATCCTATGCACTCCCCATCTCCTTCCATTCACTCTCTTTCTTTTGCGTGTTCCCCTCCTCCACTCTTTCTTTTTTGTTCATTCTCTTCCCCTATCCGTACCTCTCTACCTCTGCCCAAGCTTGCACCGAACTCCCCATCTCCTTCCATTCACTCTCTTTCTTTCTCATGTTCCCCTCCTCCACTCTTTCTTTTCTGTTCATTCTCTTCCCCTGTCCACACCTCTCTACCTCTGCCCAAGCTTGCACCGAACCACCCAAACCTCTCTCTCTCTCTCTCTCTCTCTCTCTCTCTCTCTTCTATAGTCCCTGTTAAGATTTAGTTATTTGAAAGATAGTAGTTTGAGTGACTTTGAAAGTTGGTTAGTGATAGTTTTATAGGCTTTAGTGTTAAAAGTTAGTGGCTATGGGAGTTAATGGTAAAAGTGGTAGTTGTTATATGGGAGTTAATGGTAAAAGTGATGGTTGTTTTATGGGAGTTAGTGGTAAAAGTTAGCGGTTGTTTTATAGGAGTTAGTAGTAAAAGTTAGTGGCTGTTTTATAAAAGTTAGTGGAGTTAGTAGGTAAGATTAGTTTGTTGTTTTACTACTCTTGTAATGTCTATTTATAGACTTTTATCAATTAATAGAAGGGTGCTTTATGTATTTTTGCTCTTCATTTTTTGTTATTTTGCTTTCTATTTCTCTTGTTTTTTGCATCAATGGTATTAGAGCCACGATGAGGGAAGAGAGTGCTTGAGTGCAAAGAAAAAATTGTGAATGTCAAAATAGAAGTGAGATCCGTGAGTGAAGAAAAAGGTGAGAAAGTACAGCAGTAACTTTCTTCCATTGCAGTCACAACGATTCATTCATGGCTTCAGAAAACTTTGTGCAACCAGCTATTCCTTGCTTTGATGGTCACTATGACCATTGAAGCATGCTAATGTAGAACTTCTTAAGGTCCAAAAAATATTGGCAAGTTGTTGATGGTAGTATAGCAGAGCCATCGGCTGGTACAGTTTTGACAAATGCACAAAAAGCAGAGTTAGAAGCTTTGAAGCTAAAGGATTTGAAGGTAAATAATTATATTTTTCAAGCAATTGACCTGTCTATCTTGGAAACAATTCTCAGCAAAGAAACTTCTAGCAGATTTGGGATTTAATGAAGAAAAAATATTAAGGCTGGTCAAGGGTGAAGTGTGCACAGCTTCAAGCTTTAAGGAGGGGATTTTGAGACTCTACAGATGAAAAATGATGAGTCTATTACCAATTATTGTGCAAGGACCATGGGAATAGCAAACAAAATATGATTCCTTGGTAAGAAAATAGAAGACGTTGCTATTGTTGAAAAGATACTACGTTCCTTAGTATTAAAGTATGATTATGTTGTTTGCTCAATTGAACAATCTAAAGATATAGATGAACTCTCACTTGATGAACTCCAGAGCTCCTTATTAGTCCATGAACAAAAGATGAACTGAAGTTCAATTACATATGAGCAAGCTCTAAAGGCTTCTACCTTTACTCAATTCTCAAATTCTAGAGGAAGGGGTAAAGGTAGAGGTAAAGGAAGAGGAGGTCGAGGCAACATAGATGGAAGTAGACAATGTCAAATTTTCAAAGCTAATGATGATCAATTTCAAGGCAAAGGCAAAGGACGAGATCAACAATTTGATAAATCCAAGGTAGAGTGCTTCAAGTGTCAGAAATTTGGTCATTAGCATTCTGAATGTTATACTAAATTACCTAAAGATAAAGAAAAGGGGGAGAAATCAAATTTTGCAGAAAATAAGGAAGTAGAAACTTTATTGATGACTTACCATGCCAACAAGGAACTTGAATCAAATGTTTGGTACATGGATACTGGCTGCAGCAAATACATGTGTGGCAGTAAGTCTTCTTTTTCTTATTTAAATGAAGGCTTTTATTTTACTATGAGTTTTGGTGATTGCTCTACTGTGAATATAATGGGAAAAGGTGATATTAACATAAGAACCAAGAATGGTTTTGTAGAAACAATTTTCAATGTTTTTTATATTCCTGACTTGAAAAGTAATTTGTTAAGTGCTAGTCAATTGCAAAAAAAAGGTTATGTAATAACTATTTAAAAGGGTGCCTGTAAGATATATGATCCTTTAAGAGGAGCTATTACTATTGTTCAAATGAGTTCAAACAAGTTTCCATTGAAGATAAAATATGCCCAATCTTGCTAATGGCTTTGGCATTTTCACTATGGCCACTTGAATTTTGGCGGATTAAAAACTCTCCAATAAAAAAATATGATGTCAGGACTTCCTCAAAATATCATTCCTTCTCAAGTTTGTGAAGAATATGTTGTTAGCAAACAACATCGTTCACAATTCCCTTAAGGAAAGTCATGGAGAGCAAAGAATGTCTTGGAACTGGTTCATTCCGACATTTGTGGGCCGATAAATCCATCTTCTAATGGAGGTAAAAGATATTTAATTACCTTCATTGATGATTAGACTCAAAAAACTTGGGTTTATTTTTTGCTAGAGAAATCAGAAGCTTTTAGTGCACTCAAAAGCTTCAAGGCACATGTGGAAAATGAAACAGGAAAAAGCATTAAAATATCCATACTGATCGTGGTGGAGAATACTGTTCAAAAGAATTTGAAGTATTTTGTGATGAAAGAGGTATTCGAAGGGAGCTCAAACTGCCTATACACCTCAACAAAATGGTATATCTGAGAGAAAAAATAGAACCATCCTTAACATGGTGAGAACATTCCAAAGAACTTTTGGCCGGAAGCAGAAAATTGGAGCATTCATGTGTTAAACAGAAGTCCTGCTTTTTATGTTCAAAACATGACACCTGAGGAGGCTTGGAGTGGGCGCAAACCAACTGTAGATCACTTTAGAATTTTTGGTCTCATTGCTTATGTCCACATTCTATATGAGAAAAGGAAGAAGCTTGACGATAAGGGTGAAAAGTGTGTCTTTCTTGGCATAAGTGAAGCTTCAAAGGTATATAAATTATTCAATCCAATCACACAGAAAATTATATTTAGCAGAGATGTTATTTTTGATGAGGAGAATACATGGAACTGGAACAAAAAAGCTTCAAGGTAGCAACCTATTTTAGTCACTTTTGATGAAGGTGAAGACAAAAATGAACAGCAAGCGCAATCCCCTATTGCAGATCAGCAACCTCAATCTTCTGATGAAAATTCAACAACAGTTGAGCATATTGATGATGTTTAGTCACGCTTAAGAAAAAGGTCAAACTGGATGATGGATTATGTAAGTGGAGATGACTTATCTGATAATGATTCAATTGCTCATTTTGCTTTGTTTGCATATTGTGATCCTTTAACATTCCAAGAAGCTGTCAAAGATGAAAAATGGCAAAAAGCCATGAATGAGGAGATTCAATCAATTGAAAAAAAATAGCACTTGGGAGCTGTCATATCTTCCAAGCGGGCAAAAGTCCATTGGTGTGAAATGGGTTTATAAAACTAAGCTCAACAAGGATGGTGGAATTGACAAGTATAAAGCTCATCTCATCGTAAAAGGATATAAGCAAGAATTTAGCATTAATTACAAAGAGGTGTTTGCTCCAGTTGTGAGGCTTGACACTATTCGATTGGTATTGTCTATGGAGGCCCAAAACTCATGGTCCATTTATCAATTGGATGTGAAGTCGGTGGTTTTGCATGGTGAGCTACAGGAAGAGGTGTATGTTGATCAACCTCTTGGATATGTGAAACAAGGTAGTGAGAATTATACAAAGTAAAAAAAGCATTATATGGACTAAAACAAGCACCAAGAGCTTGATATAGTCGTATATATGCTTATTTTTCTAGAGAGGGTTTTGATAAATGTCCTCATGAGCATACACTTTTTATAAAACATGGAAATAATGGAAAAATGCTTGTTGTATGTCTATATGTAGAAGATTTGATATGTACCGGTAATGATAGTGTCATGATTGAGGTTTTGATAAATGTCCTCATGAGCATACACTTTTTACAAAACATGAAAATAATGGAAAAATGCTTGTTGTATGTCTCTATGTAGAAGATCTGATATATACCGGTAATGATAGTGTCATGATTGAGGTTTTGATAAATGTCCTCATGAGCATACACTTTTTACAAAACATGAAAATAATGGAAAAATGCTTGTTGTATGTCTCTATGTAGAAGATCTGATATATATCGGAAATGATAGTGTCATGATTGATGCTTTTAAGAAGAATATGATGATTGAATTTGATATGTCAGATTTGGGATTGATGCATTTTTTCCTTGGTATTAAAGTTGTGCAATCATCAACTGGTATTTTTATTTCATAAAAAAAATATGTTCTTGAGATTTTGGATAGGTTCAAAATAAATGATAGCAATTCAGTTTGTACCCCCAACTAAATATGGCTTAAAGTTGATGAGAGATGATGGAGGGAAGAAGATAAATGCTACTATTTACAAGCAGATAGTTAGAAGCTTGATGTATCTAACTTCAACAAGGCTTGACATCATGCAAGGTGTTAGTTTAATAAGTTGATGCGGAGAATTCAACTGAGAATCATCTCTTAGCTGCAAAAATGATCTTTCATTATTTAAAAGGTACAATTGACTTTGAAATTTTGTATAAAATAGGATCAAAAGAAAATCTGTTAGCTTTTTCTGATAGTGACTATGCTGGAGATCTTGATGATAGAAAAAGTACATATAGTTTTGTTTTTATGATAAGTTTTGGAGCTCTATCATGGTCATCAAAGAAACAACCAATTGTTACTTTGTCAACTACAAAAGCCGAATTTGTTGCAGCAACATCTTATTCATGTCAAGCTATCTAGTTGAGGAGATTGCTTGAAACACTTCAAATTCACCAGCAAGGTCCAACAACAATCTATTGTGATAATGTTTCAGCAATCAAGATTTCAAAAAATCCAATTTTACATGGAAGGGGCAAGTATATAGATGTTAGATATCATTTTTTGCGCGATCTTTGCAATGATGGTATAATTGATTTGGTATTTTGTAAAAGTGAAAATCAAGTGGTTGATATAATGACTAAACCACTCAAGAAAGCTATGTTTGTGAAGCTTCGAACAATGCTAGGAGTATGCTCTTCAAATAATGTTGTTTAAGGGAGGGCATAATAGAATTGTCGAAGTTTTTTTTTTCTTAAACTAATTTCTACATATATCAGTTTAAGGGAGGGTGTTAATATTTAGTTATTTGAAAGATAGTGGTTTGAGTGGCTTTGAAAGTTGGTTAGTAGTAGTTTTATAGGTTTTAGTGGTAAAAGTTAGTAGCTGTTTTATGGAAGTTAGTGGTAAAAGTGGTGGTTGTTTTATGGGAATTAGTGGTAAAAGTTAGTGGTTGTTTTATCGAAGTTAGTGGAGTTAGTGGGTAAGATTAGTTTGTTGTTTTACTACTCTTTTAATATCTATTTATAGACTTTTATCAATTAATAGAAGGGTGATTGATGTATTTTTGCTCTTCATTTTTTGTTATTTTGCTTTCTATTCCTCTTATTTTTGCATCAGTCCCTCTTTCCTACTCTTATTCTGCTCTATCTCTCTCTTGCCTCATTGCTCACCCCCTCTCTTTTTCTTTCATTTCGTTGACCTTCTCCTTCTCATCTCCATTGATCTCCATCTCCTCTAGTTAGCCACACTACTTCCTAGTGGCTAGTTGCTCCTTCTTCTTCTCTGGGTTTTCTCTTATTCCTCACTTTCTCCTCTCTCTGGCAACGCACCATGCCTCATGGGTAGTGCCCTGCCCAGATCACACCAATCACCCGCTCTGCCCCTCAACCAGGCTGCCCCATCAGCGTCATCTGCCTCAAACAACTGCCTAGACCGTCACGACCATCGCACCTTCTCCTCTCCCTGTTCTTCGATTTCGGCGAGATCAGAGGAGAAAACCCATTTTCTCCTTCCCAATTCCTCTCCTTTCTCCATCTCCAGCATCCCCTTTCTCAGGCGTCTCTTTCCCTCCTTTTCTTCTCCTCCCCCTACTTTCCTCCTTCCCTTCTTCCCCATTTCCCCTGCTTCATCTTCTCCGTCGGGTTTCTCTGGTTTTTTTGTTTAAAACAAAAAATCCAACAAAATTTCAAAAATACCCTTGGGACAAATTTTAAAATCCCATTTGCATCCCTAGTTTGTCTTTTCTTCTATCTTTGTTTTACTTCATTCAGGTTTTGTTGTCTATGTTCTAGCTTATTCTAATAGTAATCCAGGGAAAGTGGTATGAAGGGCTTGTGCTATTCAAAAATAATTATTTAGTTTCATTTTTTGCTTTCTAAAATTAGAATTTCTGTAAATTCCATCAGTGACATAAATTTGGATTTTTAGTTTATTTCTGTTATGTTCCTTATTTTTATTTTTTTAAACAATTAAATTTTATTTAAACTACTCTTTTAAGTCGAGTCCCCATGGGATCAACTCGTACTTGCATTAGCTATACTGCAATAGCCTGTGCACTTGCGGTTAAACACATCAACATTTATCATTTATCAAATTCAAAAGATTAAAGGTGTCCCTTTCGCAAATATGAAAGATCAAAGGTTATCTTTCATCCTTTCATAGATAAAAAAGGATCAAAGATGATCCTTTCACAAACACAAAAGATTAGAGGCAATCTTTCATTCTTTTACAAATCCAAAAGATCGAAGGTGATCTTTCATCAAATTTAAAGGATTGAAGGTACTCCTTTCACAAAGTTAAAGGATAAGAGATGACCTTTGATCAAATTCATAGGATCAAAGGTGATCCTTCACAAATCGAAAAGATCAAAGGTGATCTTTTAGCCTTTCACAAATCATAAAAGGAAGAGGGTGATCATTTCATCCAAAGGATCGAAAGTGATTCTTGCACAAATCCAAAAGTAAATGTGAACTTTTATCCTTTCACAAATTTGAAAGATCAGAGCAATATTTTATCAAATTTTAAAGGATTGAAGCTGGTCCTTTCACAAATTCCAAAGATAAGAGGGAATCTTTCATCAATTTTCAAAGGATTGAAGGTGATCCTTTCACAAATCCAAAAAATCAAAGGCATCCTTTCATCAAGTGATCAAAGGTGATACTTTTGAAATTCATCAAGTTGGAGGTGATCTTTTTATCTAAGGATCAAAGGATATCCTTCATCAAAACTCAAAGGACTGCGGTGATCATTCCTCAAATTTTCTTGCATTGGAAGAGATCCTTCTTTAGAAATCTTTGGATTGGAGGTGATTCTTCAAAAGCATTGTAAAAAATCCATCCCAACCACACTTCCAATCTTCAGTTTCAAAAAATTTCCCAGCATATAAGGGCATTTATCTTGTCTTTCAAAAGTACTACCACTTGATTCATCAACCAATACAAACACATGTTTTTCAATCTCAGGCCAATCAATTTCAATTTCCAAATACACAATATTTTTAAGTGAAGAGGGGCATCCAAGAGCCTTTGGAAACAATTCTATGACATCAATTAGGTTTAATAGTCCTTGACCTTCAACCTATGCAATCTTTTGATCAAAGAAGGAAAAATTATATATACCAAAATTTAGACTATTTTAATGATTTTTTAGGTCTTATACTTTATTTTTCTACTATGACTACGTGTCTTCTAGTTTTACAAAAAGCACATCTCACAAATGATTCAAAATACTAGAAAACCACAAAAAAAAATCCTTAAAACCCTAAAAAAACAAGTGTTTCAAAATTTTACTTGTAGACTTTATAACTGTAAAGTGAGACTTAACAATTGAAAAATGACACTTTAAAACATAAAGTGCCACTTAGAATCAATCTTAGCTCCATTTCATATAAAAAATAGTAAGTCAACTGCTTTCTTTCAAATGTTTTCAGAAATAGGACACATATAGTTCATGATTATCAAGATGCCAAAAAGTTTATAATTGTGAAGTGAAAAGCTTTTCATTGGTGACTACAAAAGCCCACTTCACAATCGTAAAGTCTAAGGCCTCTAGACTTTACAATCCCTAGACTTTAAGGTCATAAACTCTAATTCTCAAAAACCTAAAAATCAAAGTTTTGACATTGCCCTTGCTTATTCTTGTAATTAACATTTATGTCACCCACTATTTCTATAAATAGGAGGTCTCTTACATTATTTGGAGAATGAAAATCAATGAATTAGAAGAAAATTGCACGGCATAGTACAAAAAAATTGCTTTCCAGGTAGATTTCTTTTTATTCTTGCATCATCATTCTCTTATTCATTCTCTAGTTCTTTCTTATTTATAGGTTTCTCTTTGCATGTAGAGGAAAACTTAGAATTCTCTCCTTAGAGAAAACTCTAGCGAAACTTGCAAAGTCCCCCCAATGGAAAAAAAAAAAACCTAATTCTTATGCTCCATTGGACACAATAATTGAATTTTCTCTAAAATAGTAGAATCTCTATCCCACAAATTCAATTATCACCTTTAGAAAGAGAAATCTATATATAGAACCAACCATGCAGGCTCAATCATCCAATAGTATGACTCAATCAAATGAAGTTGCCGCTACTTAACATTCCTCTCATTAGGTATGACTTAGTTTTTGAGTTAGGAAGATGTGAAGTTAAACAAGTCATCATGGCTAGCAAATGAAACTCGTACGATTACAATAGCTGTGAAGAGTAGAGGGACAAAACAACCATGAGACTTAGAATAAGTCAATGATCTGACCCTTTTCTCACATATTTAGTTTTGCAGATTAAGGGCAGGGCAGGGCATCGATCATTTGTTTATGGTAAAAAAAGGATGGTCTAGTGTTCCATACATTATTAAATATGATAAGCAGCCAACAAATGTCTAGTACAATTGGTCATAAGATAACTTGGTATTTTCTTAAAGGTCACTACTTTCCCTCTTGATTACGAAATTGATTTAGGAGTGCGTGTTAAGTAAGTGTTTACTTCGTAATTCTTTGCTTATCCCAAAAAATAGAAAGCAACCTAGCAGCATGGGAGTTTATATGATACTTTAGAGTCTTGCAGACTAAATGGTGAGGACTGCTACAAACACAAGCCGGGCCCAGATTTCCACCATCTCCACCACTCATCTTCGTGCCACTGACTTCGATCAGCAATGGTCGAAAGATCTGACGCCTGATGACCCTGGCCTTCAGTGGTCATTCTTTAAAGCAAATACGAAATATATGATCAAGCAACGAATAAGGCCCCATTCGTCAAATCATTAGATCAAGATTGATGGCTGACGGCCATAAGACCAAGGTCTCTCTTAAATTTGCTCCACTCTCTTATAATGAAGGCACAACCTGCTCATGCATGAGAGAGAGAGAGAGAGAGAGAGAGAGAGAGAGAGGTGAATGACTAGGGTCATCCAAGTGCATTTTCCAAGTACATGGGCACTTCCTTTTACAAGTCTGCAATGAGTAGTTCCCACTTGTGAATTTGTGACTTCCACTTTAGGGTAATCCACCCCGTCTGGGGATTTGTTTGTGCAAACGTGCGGACCATGATTTGGATGGGATTTTCTTGTGCCTAAAGGTCATACGCCCTCGTTGAAAAGGCTAAAGCGATCAGACGACTCGCCATCTATTGCAACCATTTGCTTCTTCTGGTAGAAAAGAGGAAGTGGCTTGCAGGATTTCAGTGATTCAAAACTCCCCCAGTATGAGAAATGGTCAACTGGATCGATGACCCGGTTCGAGAGTCTTTGCACTCAAAGCTTACATGATAAAAACCTTAAAAGTGGGCCGCACTAGTGGATGATCCAGGTCGTCCATCTCATCAGATCTACCTCGATCTCCAATGGACTAAATCGTGCAAACCCTATCTCCAATTGGACCTTTTCCCGATTATCGATTTTGAGCCGTTCCTTGTATAAAATCGTAGCTATCCATATTCAACAACCAAAAACACATCCCGTTGATTGTTTTCATCACAATTAACGCCAAAACTGAAACTTGACCGCGTATACGTTCTTCTCCGACCACCCACTGCTGTGACCAAGTCAACTTTTACGGATAGATTTGTCATATTCCTCAAAGTGCATGACATATTACGTACTCAATCCATTTGTCGTTGAAACCTGGTCCTGGACATTTTGGGCCTTTTCTTCAATCTCAAGGAACGAAAGGCTATAACTCTGGATGGGTTCAGAATTTTGAAGATCCAAATGTCAGAAAGACGCTCCCTTCCATACGCTTCCTGAACCCACCAAGTCTTTTGACATTTGTATTCCCATCCAATCACCTCCTACCACGTCATCTAGATTTCCTAATTAAATTACCTAGTCATCCAATCCATATATATCAGAAACAAAGACACCAAATTCTAACACCCAATCAGAATAGGTGACGGTTACCGTTAGATCTACGAGCAGGCCGCTGTTAGTACTATAAATACGAAAAGCGTGTGGCAAAAGCTGCGCAACTCGCGGGACCTTTCGATGTCTCTTCCAATGGAGAAAGAAGAAGTTACTCTTTCCAGGATATTTCCATTCCACCTCCATCTCCGGCGTTCCTTCGATGATCTCCATTTCTAAAAGAAGGAGACGAACAAGAGAATGTTGGAGAATTTTCAACGTACGTTTTCGTCCTTGGACGGTTTCAAACCATCCCGATTGATCCTGCATTGACTTGAAATTTCTCCTCATTTTCTTATCTTTTTCCTCTTTTGGGGGAGAATTCCTTGGGGGGCACATATAGAGAGATTTCGAGGGCCGGAACTGTTCAGATCGTCGAAGACTCGTTTCTCTTTCTGGGATTTTAATGGTTGGAGGTGATTAGAAATTGAAATTTTGGCTGAGTTTTGACTGAAATTTGAGGTGTTTCGCCTGAGTTCTTGTTTGATTTGGAAGATTTGAGGTGGTATAAAGTTTTGGGTGGGGAATTTTGCTGCAGTTTGATCTGAAAGGGGCATCGTTTGTTTGAATTTCGTTTGTTTGGAGGATCTCCCGCAGTATTGTTATTTGAATTGGGCTAATCGCTGAAGAAATCATTTCAAGTTTTGATTCTTCTGAAGATTTTGCTTCTGGTGATTGAGAAATTTGAGACCTTTTAGCATTTTGGTGGAAGCTCAACAGATTTGAGCAGAAAAATGTCGTCTTTTTAGCAGGATTTAGAGGTAATCCAATCCTTTCTCTTTCAGTTCTGCATTGAAAGATTAATAAATTTCTCTGTACTATTAAAAACTCTGATCCAAGGCTTAATTTTTACGGGTTTTTTATCCATTTTTGCAGAGAGATATCCATTTGCTGCATTCCGAAGAAATCTGCAGTTCTTGAGAAACAGATAATCGAAGCTTTTTTTATTTATTTACGGCGAACTTAGGGAGTAGCTAATCCCTATCCCATTAATAAATAATCCAAAAAATTCCGGAAATTCCGCCATTTGTCTTTTCTCCCACAAAAAGAATTCGTTGAATCCCGCCATTCGAACATTTTCTTCGATTTCTCTTCCAAGTCCCACTCACCTATCAGTAGAATGTTCTTCTGAAAATTCCCCATTTACGCCTAAAACACCCTTTTTTTTCTCTTTTCACAAATGGGTTGCGCAGGTTCCAAGCAATATCGACGAAATAGGACCACGAGATCCCCTTTCCCCCGCAGTTACTCCGTTCCAGTTCATCATCATCCTCCACAGCGGAAAGGTGATCCCCACCGCGCTGTAGCTCTTACTTCCACCACATTGGGGTCTCTGAAGCTCGCTAATGGCGAAGGAGAAGAAGAAGAAGAGAAATTCCAGCAGAGGAAGAGGAAGATGGAGACCTCTGAAACTGGTGATTTCGGCAAGGAAGTTCTCCAGCAAGCCAAAACTTGGTCCACCATGATCGAAGAAAAAATCCCCATAATCTGCAAAACTCCAACCAGAACCCCACCTAGCGAGCCAGAGATGATCAATACATGGGAATTAATGGCTGGATTGGAGGAAGATTACAGCCCTCTTCGTTTCCCTGCCCCGGACGCACCTCCCATCGACCGTTCATTCTCCTTCCATTCCTTCTTCACCCCACGCAAATCCAAACAGAATCCAAAAACAAAACCGATAACTCCTCCTTCGCCTGTTTCTGCTGGGTCCCCCAAGCCAAGGTGGGGCCACATGAATTTTTCAGATTCCATAGTTGCCGATTTCGATCCTGAGATCATCTCTACCTTCCGTCGAGCTCTCGAAGAGATCTCGCCCGCGAACAACTTCATCTTACCGTCACCGGAGAAATTGCCCGCGAGACCGAACGGTCAGAAGACCGGGATCGTCCAAGCGAGGGTAAGCGCGTTCCAAGAGAAGATCAATGCAAAGAAGGCGATCAAGGCCGTCAAAATTCTTCCTGCCTATAAATGCCCGCCCGGGGGCGAGGACAAGATCGTATTTTACTTCACGAGTTTACGAGGGATTCGGAAGACTTACGAGGATTGTTGTAGGGTGAGGATGATCTTGAAAGGATTCGGGGTTCGGATCGACGAACGGGATGTTTCGATGCATTTCGGATTTAGGGAAGAATTGAATGAGTTACTGGGAGATGGATCTGTGGTCCCATTGCCTAGAGTGTTTGTGAAGGGTCGATATTTGGGTGGGCCCGAGGATCTACGGCAGATGCATGAGGCGGGAGAATTGGAGAAAATCTTGGAAGGATGTGAATTAGAGCAAGGTGGGAGTGTATGTGAAGGGTGTGGAAATGTGAGGTTTGTGAATTGTGAGACATGTTTTGGGAGTTGTAAGTTGTTTGACGAGGAGGAAGAAGTATTTCAACGGTGTCCGGACTGTAATGAGAATGGGATCGTACGGTGTCCACTTTGCAGTGATTAAAAAGGTGGGCCCATGAATATGTTGGGATTTTTTCGTGTTTGGTTATTTGTACAGTGGGAGGAGGATTTGGGGGTGATTAATGTAGTTTTGAGTGGTTAGGGTTACATTTATAATTGCCGGATAAATGCAGAAGAAGAGTAATTTACGTGTGATTTTTTTTTTTCATTTTTGGGTTTTTCTTTTGTTGGTAAAGAAGTTATAGTAGAAATTAATGCAGCTTGATTTCTATTTTAGGGAGTTTTCTGGTTTAAATGTATTTAATGAACTTGAATTGCAGCAATAATATTTTCCTAATCAAGGACCATCAACGGTTTCGATCAATTCAGGAATTGAAGCACATAAAGCTGTGAAGAACTTATTTTTTTCAAAAGTCTTAGACTTTATGAACTTCTAATTTTGTCTCGAATAATTCATTAGTTTTTATATATTTTTAATTATAGGAAAATTTACCAAATTAAATATGAATTTATAATATTAAAATCAAATTTTAAAAACAAATTATCATAAAAATATTATCTACAGAACTCGTCAAATGTAAACTAAGAGATTAAATTTATATCCTTGTAAATCTTTTTTCCCAAACTTTTTTTTTTCCAATTTTTCAAATATTTTAGGACTTTTTGCTTATTCCTGAATCCAAACTTAGTGGGTCTGTTCTTGAATAGCCTATGCCTCAAGAATCTCATCCCTTGGATGATCCTAACCATCTCTGAAACCTTTAGATCTCAGAATAGTGAGCCGTCCATCTTGCAACTCAGGATAACAGACAGAAGGATACCCAAATGGATGAGAATGGGGCATCCCTTCTAAGACTTTGGCCTAGGAAACTAATAATTTGGATCGCCAAAATTTTACCTCTCTTCTATTTGGACAGTTAAGATGGATGGTGATCAAGGATCAAATCTAAGAAATTGAATTAATTGGGGGGCTTTCCCATTAAGGAATTGAATTAGTTAGAGCAGTACCCAATCAGGCAACATATTTCTGGTGGAGGAATTTTCTGTGGTATGAACTTTCTTTCAACATGCAAGCTGGTTGGAAAATAGCCCTTTCCAATTTATTGAGAAGGAGACTACTATTTGAGTTCACACGAGGGAGACCATATTTCCACACTCCTACCTTGTATTTCTAGTTTTCTACCGACCGTCTTTATACAACCAGTAGTGGCCAACAAATGTTTAGCAGACTACGCTGCTCGCCTTAAAGTCACTTTCTCCGAGCCTTTCTTCGAGACATTGTCCAGATGATTACGACCTTTCGTGCCGGTCAAAACTTACCTAACAAGAAATTTTGCTATCTTAAGACCCTTATAATTTAGGCCTTCGATTGCCGGCTCCCCTGTCATTTGGTCACCAACTTCCTTGGCCTTTTGGCAGTGGGCAAACCTCAACCCCGCTACATAGTCTTACGATTTTGTCGAGACGTGTGTTTTTGTAAACGGTTCACTTTTGAACATGCTACGTTTGCTTTTTGCTTCTTTTTCGGACACATTTGGCATTAAGTTAGAACCTTGTTTAAAGATGTTTTTGCCGATATTGACCGACTTGGATGCTCAAGTGGAATTTGAAACATTCTAAAACTGCCGATTAAATTTAAGAGTGTTGTTAAGTGATTTCTTTGGAAATTCTTCACTCATAATGCAAAAATAAAAGAGGAAGAAAGAAAAAGAAGAATAGTAGTGGGCGTAAGAACTTGATAGAAGTAGGTTCAAGTTAGACACTGCTTGGGCATGTAAATTGGTAAAGGAATTAACATAAAAAATAAAATAAAATAAAAGTATATAAGTGGCTCACATAATTGGTTATCCAAATTAGGGATGGCAATAAGTAGGGTTTTTTTTAGGGACTTGACCCATACAGGTCAGTGTCTGGGGCATTTTATAACTTGAAGTGGGTAAGGAGTGTGAGAGTAATTTGCCATTTTGAGTGTGTATAAGAAGGCTTTTATGACCGAACCACAACTTCAACTTATTCCACCGGGAGGGCGAATCCGAGACTTCTGGCGTGACGGACCAGTACTCTAACCAACTTAATGATTTTTCGCCTAAACATTCTCTTGATAAGAGCTCATTTAAAAAAAAAAAAATGAAAAAAAAGGTTTTAGAATTTACTTTTGAAGCAATGTTAAAACTGAAAAGACCGTTTTCTTACTATAAGGTAACAGCACTGACGGAAAGAAATGAAAAACCTCTCGATATGAACATCTATATTAAGAAGCGACCAGGGGTGGCATTTACTTGGTTTCCTCTGTAGTACATGCACAAGACATTACATAACTTCTCTAAACCCTTGGGAAAATCTCTGAAAATGTCATTCGTAAGTGAACTTGACCAGCTGGAATTATGGGGATAATTCAAGAGGAATTAACCCCCAGAATGGATTTCCATTGACCAAGAAAAGGCCAAAAACTTGGAGGCCACAGGTTAGTAAACATTGGCGACTGAGCGTTGGACTGTCCCAACTGAGACTGGGTGTCGGTTGGAAAGTCGCCATTAATCGACTGGCACTTGCTTTAACAGTTTCAGTCGGCAGAATGGCAAATTAAGGCTTACATCGATGTGGGGATACGCTGACAATCTCTTTGCTTTGCCATGAATTTTCATGTTCTTATATCATTAGAAACACCAATCTCTTCTATCAAAAGCTACAATGAAGAAATAAGATGATAAGAATGCAGTTGTCCAGATCGCCGTTCTATCTACCCACCAGTTGGCCCTAGCAAAAATTTGGACTTCATATCAACTCGATAAATTAATATAATGTCAAATATTAGCCTATAAGAAAAGAGAAATGCTGGTATAAAACGGGGACAACATTAATAGAGTGTGCCACTCTTCCACTTCTAAATGATAGGTCACCTTATACCATTTATCCATGTCGTTCACCTAACTCACTTAATCTTGTATAACCATCAGTGCGAAGGCCTTGTCAAAGGAGCCTATCTACTAGCACAGGTTGTCATAAGCTCTTCACAAGAAATAGCTTACATTCAACAAAGTAGAACGCCCATTTTTTTGCAAGTTATTGGCTCCTTTCGTCATCACCTTTGCACCAGTAGATATATAAAGTTAGAAGAGTTAGATGAATGGCGTAGATCAATGTATAGTAGGGCCCACTATACAAAAGTGGTAGAGTTAAACGTGCTCTAAACTAGGATTACACTCCTAACAAAACAAAGTTCTAATGAGATCCAGTGCATTCGTGTTGGTATGGTCACACCCGATGCTCCAACAAAACATGTGTGCTATATGTATTTTGTTTCTCAAGAGTATAATATATTTGGGGACAAAGGATGCGATTATGCTGACATTAATGAGTTTAAGATCACAACAACAACAAAATTTTATAATTAAGCGTGCTTAAGCAAAAGTAGTACCATCGTCTACGAGGAAAACAAGTTAGAAGACTTGGCATAGTCCACTTCTAAAAGCACTAGATTACGTGCCGCGGCATCGGGTTTTTAAGTGACACACGTAAGAAAGAGTGGAAATGTCTCCGAGGCTTAGGACGCAATCACGTTAACCCCACAAATGGACGGGACCCCTTATTAGAACTCCGTAAATAAGCATACTTGAGCCACTGTGGTGCTATCATCACTAAGGAAAATGACTCGTAATCTTGGCAAGTTCTATATCTGAAACCAGTAGATTAGATGCCTAAGCGTGAGGCCTGTGGGGTAGAAAAAAAAAGTGGAAATATGTCACCTTATTGTATCAATATTAGCGAATTGGATCCCATTAGAACTCTACAATTGTGCTTGCTGAGCCGAAAACGACCCAGAAACTTCATGGTCCATGCCGAAAGACCGTAAACTTCTGTTAAACTTTCCCAGTTTAAACAAAGGAAAGATTACTGATGGATTGAAGACAAATGAGCGCTTGAACGACCAAGCCAATGACCGCTCGGCGAGACTTTCATTTAAAAGCAGATTGACTTACCAATATGCTTTTTTTTCCATTCACCACGTAATCTTGATATTTTCCTTCTAAAGCAACAATTCAAAATGGAGCTTAACGTGGAAGGGGGGATGATAACGAAAGGAAATTGGTGTGCCATTCGAAGTGGGTGCAGGTGAGGTCATATGTTGCCAGGTTTGACAGTGGAAAAGGCATATGGGCCGCAAAGTAATGGGAAAGGGTTGACGGTGCATATGGGCTGCAAAATAATGGGAACAGGAATGGAAATGAGGAAAAGTCGTTATTTGATAGTTTAGAACATTAATGGTGAAAAGTGCCTGCATTTGAAGTTTTGGGACATGGAAGGTGACACCTCTTTTGCAATTCCTATAGAAGGTTTTGGCTGCCGTTCTTTGCTTCTTGTGGGTGCCAAGACTTGCTCATTTCTCTTGAACCCAACATGCAAGTGACATTCCAAATAAGAGGAAACCGTAGTAAAATTGCAGGGCTGAAATTTGGTGTTTTGCCTTCTCTTCCTTTTGACTTAGGAAAACTTTACCTTCAAACTTCTATTGACCGCTTCCAGGGAATTTTAACCGATCAAGCGTTGTTGGTTGGCAGGAAATAGAAGTTAATTTCCAAGGAAAAAGGGATCATGTGAGGAAGGTGTTTTACAGTTAGAAGGTGAATTGCACCAAATACCTGAAAATCTATCATGTGACCTTCAGGTCACGGGTTCAAGGCATGGAATTAGCCTCTTGCAAAATGCAAGGTAAGATGCAAAATGTAAGGTAAGACTGTCTGCTAAAGGTCCTTGTGATCCTCCCCTTCTCCGGACTCCGCATAGGCGGGAGCTTCGTGCACCGGGGCTGCCCTACCTGAAAATCTATCATGATATAAAATTTTGGGTTTGTGGTAAGATTCGATTTCAAGGCTTAAACAAATTTTGAGGCACCTTTAAGGAGCCTCAGTATATCATTTCCCTAAACTTTTTCCATGAAAATCAATTTCTATTCATTTCCTGCCGACAAAAGTTTGTAGAATGAAAAGAACAAAGATGGTGAGTGTCCCCTGCTATAATCTTTCATTCTAGTGAAGAAGTTACCATCATACAGATTGTGCCTTTTGATGATCGATTCCATTGATCTGATGGCAACTTTCAATCAAAGGTGGGATGATCCTAAGCTCTTTATTAACACCCTTATCAAAGGAATTCCTAATACCCTGGAAAGATATTCTAGTAAAACTGGCAATCTTAGTGTGACTAAGCATGGCAGAACCTAGAGGAAACTGCACCTGCATTTGCATCATTATTGGCCATGGCAATCTCATAAACATCTCTTTTTCCTCTCTCAAGAAGGTCGTTTCTGACCTATCCGGAAACAAATGAATAACCATCTAAATGACTAAATCCATGCTCAATAAGCCTCATGGGACTGAAGCAACTCAGCGCTGTGGCATATTTTCAGAGCCAAGGCATCACCCTTCCAACAGAGGCGGGCTGGGAAGTAAGACCTGCATAGGACCCAGTGTAACAATCCAGGTTTTTCGAAATGAACTTTGCCAAATTCATTTGGAAATGATTAGGATCCTAAGTAAAAATTATTATTTTTTCAAAACATTTTAAAATTACCATATGTAGTAATTTTCAAAACCACCCTTCCATGCTCAGGTGTCTCATTAAAACTTCACATATAATCAAAATAATTTTACAATAATAAATACTACCAAGACCCACTGGTCACAGCTCAAACAATCTTAAATGAAATCATAATTTAAATTAAATCAAATCCTTACATTCATAACAAAGTTAATTGTTTCATCATATCACTGTTCTAAATGTTCAATGTTCTTATTCTAAAAGAAATAAGTACTAATTTCACTATTATACTTTCACTCATTTGCTCTAAAATTTCTGTTTTGCCTTAGTTCTCTAGTCCTCATGGGGGAGAAAAGATTACACTGAATGGAAAGTCCCATGACCCTTCCAAATGTACGGAAGCCTTTACCTTAGGCGGGTATTAAAATTTCTTTTCAAAGTGTCAATGGCCAATTGCACTCCTAGCATAGCAAACTGCAGGGGTCTCATCAACTTTCCCTCATACATGATTCCCAAAAATTTAATCATAGTTTTGATATCACACACATGTGCATTATCATAAACTTCTCCTCTACTTTAAAAACATTCAAGAACATGAATCATCCACTATCAAGTGAGCTCAACTATGGAATTTGGCATTATTCCAAACAATACACACTTTCATCTAAACAAAGTCAATGGCATGATTTCAAAACAAATCCATAGTTGTGTACTTATGGTGCTTAGATAAAAACGAATCAACATTCCACTATGATGCATTTAGGAAATGAATAAGTGTAGATGTTTATGAAATCAATAGTTGTAACGAAAAATATATTATGCTTCTTGATAGGTCTTGGGGAAAGGAGTGCACCCAGTTATTTAGCATGAAATCGATGGGCAACACATGATCAATAATGAAATCTGAAATAATATAACTTGCGCGCATGGCCTAGATTTCACAATAAACTGATGCACATGACATGGGTAAGGGGAAGATTTGTGTACCTTTTTGGACCAACCACCATATAATACATATGGTTAGACGAAACAATGGCATTATGCACATGATGTAGTGGTCAGTAGTACACCTTGTGCACACATCAATTCCATAAATCAAAGGCCTATAGTCTTTAAGACTTAGGAAAATTATATGCACATGCAACTCTGTCATAGATTATGGCGTATAAGTATTTGGACATGTGTGCATATGCATTTGTACCATGAATCATGGCATGCAAACATTGGCGCATAATCATGCATATGCGTGCATGAACCTACATCTTTATGACTTGGGAAAATTACGTGCACATGCAAATATACTATAGCTTACTGCGTATAAGTGTTTGGAGGCATGAGAGCATGTGCATGAAGATTTGCATGGGACGTATGCGTGAAGATTTGATTGAATGGATAATATACACATAAAATGTAATGAGGTGAGCATGTGCAATAGGCATTGGGATCAATGGTGTGTATGCATTGATAAGTCAACCTATCCTCTTGTAATACCATAAATCACACCAAACCATCAATTGTACATACGTTAATCAAGCTATGCCAAAAAGAATCACTATAAAATGAAATGAATACTAAATATATGGAAGAACCTAGTATGAGAGATAAGGTCCTATGAGAAGCGTACAGGTCTATGCATTTGGAATAGATGAGGACCCATTGCTTAGGGATGAGACGGACAAGGTGGTGGAGAGGGCTAAATTTGTGAGTTGGCCCATCTAATTGAGGTGGAGAGAGAGAGTTAGTCCTGTCCACGACTCATATGGTTAAAGATTAGTGGAAGGTATAGATGATGGACTGGGATTGCACAGGGCATGTGATGCATCCAATCTATTGAATTATATAAATAGTTACTTGAAGAGTGATCGAGTATGATCTGCTAGGATATGTCAAGATATGCTTGACAAATTAGAACACCCAACTTGCTAAAGGTCTAAACACGTTGTAGCCATGTTGGACCATTTAAACACGTTGCAGCCATGTTAGATATCCAACTATATTGCCAACATCTTAGAATGTTGTCTAGTGCCAAGTGCATGGCACTTCTGATTTACAAATTATAACTACAATGCCCTGGTATCGTGGGTATATTTGCATAGTCTATATGAACATGAAGTACAATTAACAACTAAACCAGCATCGTTGACAAAATCTTATGCTATCATCCATGAAAGCACATTTCAATCTCACTTTAAATAGTCATGCTATTATGTGCCACAATCAATAATTGAACTAATCATGAAATGCCAACTCTTAAAAATCAAAGGCGCACATGCTCCAAACATGAGACCAATGGACAAAATCAATAAGTGTGCATGCTATCAATGAACTAAATATATCAAATCATGCAAATTGAAAACTAATCTAACTTTGAATATCCCACGCCCCTACCTCTTAAAAGAAAAATACTCTTCTACAATCTTCTTTTCAAAAAACGCGGGGTGTGGCTGATCCTTGGTGTAGCCTCCTCTCTCTCTCTCTCTCTTTGAGTTTCACGCATTCATTCCTCCCCTTAAGCTAGCTTTATTTGACTCTTCTCTATAGCCATTAGAGCAATTAGATTTTTGTTATCAATTCCATGTAAAAGAATATTTATATTATGACAATGAAAGTAGTTACATTTTGCACCATTAAGAGGGTGACTGGTAGCGCTAAGAGTTAGTCTCATATCGCTAAAGGAAAAGTAACTGGACTGTTGATAAGAGTTAAAATCACATGCAACAAGGCCTTTTACCGCAAAGGAGGAACAAAGCTGTGAGGAGGCTGGGTGGTATGGGCCCTAGTCTCCAAAGTGGACAATATTGTTATGTGTGGGGCCCTCAGACTATTACAGTAGTATTAGAGCCTAATCCGGTGTGACATAGCCGGCACATGGTTCTCAGGTTACGTGTGACAGCCAACACGCAGGGACGCATATTCCCTAAGGTGGGTAGGGCATCGTTAAGCAGGCGGCCAGTAGTACTGAGAGTTAGTCCCATATCGCTAAAAGGAAAATTGATAAGAGTTATGAGGACTTTACATGCAACAAGGCCTTTTCACAAAGCCGTGAAGAGACTGGGTGATATGGGCACCAATCTCCAAAGCAGATAATATTGTTGTGTGTGGAGCTCTCGGGCTGTTACACCCAGAGAGCAATGAGCTGGAATCATGAATAACAGCTTATGATCCTCGATGAGATTAGAGTTCAAGAAAAGGAAACTGTGTGACACATTTCGTGATGCAAATGAGTTACAGGCATAGATACCTTGAGATTCTGCATAATGCAACTGATGTGCCTTGCCCAAATATCAAACCCAATTTTCCATCCAAAAATGGCACCAAAGCCTTCTAGCACGGGCTGCCAGGATCTCTCACTTGGGTGATCAAGGTTTGAGGCTGTGCATGTCTGTATGTGAGTAAATTTCAAAAAAGAAAAAAAATTCTACCCAAAAATTTAAACGATAAAAAGAAAGAGAACCAAGTCAGATATTTCACTAAGATAGAACACTCCAAGATACAATTAGGGGGATATGATCCCAAAGGTAAATAGTGGTCGAAGAAAATCAAACAATTATAATACATGCATTTGATTTCCTTTCGTGTAATTTTACATGCCAACAGTTCTTATTTCCTATAAAAAAATTCAATAAGAAGAAAAAAGAATGAATTTGAATATGATATCAGAATCTTAGAATCACTGTTTTCAGAACAGCGGTAATCATACAGTTTCCGATTTGTAAAGTGCTGGACGTCAATCATCTTCACCTTCTTGTAGTAAAAGTCAGCCAAAGTGAAATCCAGCAGACTGAAAGGAACTTGAAAGCTCTGGAAGATTTCGAAATGCAACAACACTGGCTGCAAAGGCACAGGCAGAAGCCAGAACAAATGCAGGCATGTTCCCCCCCCAAAAGAGAGCATCCCATGGACCGGCACCAAGAGATACAATCATCTGTGAGCGAGTTCAGAACGCAATAGAATTAGACCATGGACAAAATTTGACAGTCACAGATAGCAGCAGCCTCACAACGAGCAAAAGGGGTCGTAATAATACCTGAGGAACAACAATTGCAAGATTCAAAACCCCAGTAGCTAGTCCTGCAAAATCAAAGATACTATCAGAACCATAATTCACCTCATTTGCACCATTGGGGACAAGAAGCAAAACAGATTGGCAACAAAGATTCAGTTCAATACAAACCTTGGCCGCCACCACTATCAGCAGTCAACTCTGCCGTCATAGAAAATGGAACACTATATGTAATCTGCAATGAGGAAACCAAACTCGGTAACTTCTAGGAGGCAACAACATAATGTCACGGAGATCAGCATATTCTTGATACTTACCGAGAGGGGAAAACCAAGAACTGCAAATATAACCAATGATGCAATGTCGATTGGTCCATATTCTCCAGCAACATGCTTCCTATTAGACTTCTCTTTTATTGCAAACAAGCTTATGACTGCAGTTCCAGCCATGCAGATAAACAGAATAAAATTGCTCAGTGCCCAAACTATTCTTGCACCCATTCGCTGACACATTTTATCAACAAAGAATGAGCTAATTCCAAGAACAACCTAAGCAGAAAAATATATTAGAATTAGTGGCACAACCACCTTAAATTGGGGGAGAAAAATTCAGATAAAAAACTTATATGCAGATAATGCCACAGATCTTAAATAATTGCTCAATTTTGAGTTCTTACTGAATTCAATAGCAAACCAAATGCACCTTCTCTAACACCATGATCATAAGCTGCAATTTCATCGGCAGTCCCTTTTGGATCTCCATGGTAAACTTCACGGCCCATCCAATCCGTATCAAAGAGGAAAAATGGAAACCATGCCAACTGTACATGAAATACAAGAAAGTTCAATACATTGAGAAAGATCCAGGGAAGAGGGGGATGTTAATGGAATAATGAAACACAAATTTAACACCGTTGTGACAATAAGATTGGTAACTAGTAACTACTGAAGTACATACCCAGCTAAGAGCCATGACAAGAAGCACTGAATGCATCGCAGGTGGTAAATGCCTTATGCTTGTCAAAAAATTGATTAAGACTGCTCCAGGTTTGTCACTGAAGACCTCATTGTGATCCTCTTTAACTTCTGAGTCTAGAGGAATCAGGTTTTCTGCAATATTTCCATCATCCACTGTACTGATGCCTGAGGCATGATCACCAACTGGGTTCTCAGAATTTGCAGCTGAGAGTTCAATGCTAGACCATTGAATATCATTTAGTTGAGTATCATTTAATAATGGAGCTGAATCTGCTAAATGTTGTGCCGTTTTTGGAACATAAGGAACCTCCTTGGCAAAATACAATGTTATTACAGTACAAAATGTGAGGAAGACCTGAACATATACCAGAAGAGTCATTTGCCAATGCATACGGAAATAATTTCTACATGCCAAAGACAACACAAATGATGAGAAAAAAAACTCACCACAGCAACTAGAAAGGCTGCTTTTAGATTTCCACAGGCTTCACAACAAGCTCTTGATGTTAGAAATGGAAACCACCTGTCCAGAAAATGAGTTAAGTCAGTTAGTTGAAATATAAGAGAGAAGAGTGCAAACATAATATATTTATCTTGGGCAGAACAGTTTGTTCAGGTCTTCCAAGACGATACAAACTAATGGGCTTCCCATCAGCAGTAGCTAATTACGATGATTGATGTCCTACAAGTCCCTAGCAGACCCTTTGGCCCTACAAGAAAGGTCAGTGAACAACTGAGACCTTATCAGAAGATTATTTTGTATAGTTGCGATACTGCCCTGAGTTGCATATGCCACTCAAGAAGTTAAAAAACTTGGCTGCGGATCTAAGAAAGAACTCCATGGTAAGGAATCACTGCCTTATCTCATGTAACTGCACTGAGAAATACAGCACAAATCCAAGTACATGCTTGGGTTTGAACCATGACAACGGTCCAGGTCATGATCATCAAATCAATGAAAAAGTCTAGGTCTTTGTGTTAGGTTCTCCTCATCAAAAGAGGAAGATGAATAGACCTCTCTTTAAGAAGGAACTTCCATTTCAAAAGCTGTTGCAATCTGCTTCTAATTGCAGTTACTAGTCATTCACTAAGATGTTTCTCAATTAAATCTTTAATGGCACAATGGAATCCTTTCTAGCCTAAGAGAAAAGATGAAATGGAGTAAGATGGATGTGGAGCAAGTGACCTTTATTCTTATGAACAGTTAAAGTAACTGATAAGAGGACTGAGAGATGGACTAGAAAATGAAAGTATAAACGTTTTGTTCTTTTTGTCAGCTATTTTTCCCTGGAAGAAGTGAATGACCATGAAGTGGAGGGAAGGCAGAGGGTAAAGACACAACAACTACAGGCTGCACCATTTGCAATCCTATCCAAATTCTACAGATTAAGTGATATTGGACCAGGAAAAACTAGTGGCTAGAAAAAGGGTGGCATTTCTTGGTCAGTTTTGAGGTTCAGAGAACCATTAGGAAGACATAAGAGGAAGCGTGGTGCTATATCAGCTACACATGAAGATGATAATTAAGGGCAACCAGCCATTTTGTAAAATCTCGCTACAAAAATAAAATAGAAATTATATAAAGCTCAGAGATTGCCTACATACAAGAAATTTCTAATAACATCCCCCTTATCTAGGACGTCAACAGCATTATTGGCACCTCTAGAAAAATAATAAAAGAAGAACTGCTTTTGATGCTAAGTCATTGATCTGATCTGTGATACCCTAGTCTTCAACAATGGAAGAACAAACCCAAGCCCATGAATGAGTAAGACGAATCTTGATAAGCACAAGGGATGTTGCCAAGACATTTTCAGAATAAATGAAGGCCTATCAAGGGAGCAACTATCCATGCTCATTGAAATCCTTACCCCATATTGGATAGGAGAAAGGTAACACCAATATGAAAAACTCCAAATAAGTGTTTAGGAGCAACACCACTTGTTCCTCTCAGCTCAAGGTTACTGAAAGACACGACATAGGAGTTAGCTTAACAGCACTAAGAGGTACAGGAAAGCAATATGCTTTCTTCCTCGACGGCATAAGCCTGATCTCCTCCCTTATGATGGCACAAGACTCAGTGAGACCTTTGATCTCCTCAATAATCCAAGAACTTGGCTTCATTTCCATGCAAACTCATATGTTTCATTCCATTGCATCCAAGCACCTGTAGAAAAAAGGTCAGTGGCCATAACATAAAGATCATCTTCCTAAAGTGACAGAAATCTTCTCCATTAAAGCAAAAACCAAATCAGAAGTGCCAAAGCCATGCATCACTCAAGGATTATCTCTTACACTCATCATGCCATCTCTCAATTTAAAAGAATATGATAGCACAACAATTAGGCCCTCTTGCATGTAGCACATCCATTGACCAGTTAATTTTCTCTTTTGGATGTCGCTTAAGTTTTTGTGAATCACCACACATCAAATCCTTCCATCTGAGGCAAAATAAAAAATTCCAGGCACTCTTCACACCAAAGATGTGAGTTCCCCTTCAACAAGGAAATGAGAAAAGGAGAAGAGTGGAAAAAGTCCGCAAGGGAAAGAGGAAAAGAGAGCACTAGAAAAAAAGACCAAATAGAGAGAAGGCTAAAAGGAGCAGTCAGAAGAACCCAACTACCCTTGATGGAAGCCGACACAAGGATGACAACCTATCTAGAAAATAAGCTAAAGAATCTACTTTCTCATCTTTAAGATTATGACAAAACAGATCAGCATCATTATAACCAAGAACCTAACTCCCTTTCTCACAGCCAACCAATACATTAAAAATAAATGGCACAACCAAACATGATACAACCAGAAATCCTCCCTAAATCTCACATCCTCACTCCTCTGAATGCTAGACCTCATATTCGATGACGAAGTAAAGAGCACTCTCAACAATAGACGTTGTTGTCTATGACAATGAGCTGCCAACCTTTTTCTAGCTTCCTTGTTGGAAAACTGCCATAGTCCTATCCAGATGTACCAGTTATAAATTCTTCTCAAAATAGCCCCCTGTTATGGACCTGCTAATTCCTTAGTTCCCCAGCCCAGCTCAAGTGGCAACCATGCCACAGTTCAACATTGCCGCAAGCAGAGCCAATCGAGATGCGTAGCCTAGCTCCCTAGGCAAGTTTGACACTCAACCCACACTTAGAAAGGAAGCATAGCATAGACTGACAGGTAAGAACTTCATTGTTCCCATGAAAGCTTACAACTCTAAATTCTGAGGTGCCTTGCAACTATGGGTTGCATCCTCCTCTTGTTTCAATGGTAAGATCATGCCATGTGGTATTCATTAAATGGTTCAGATCACTCAAGGATCCTCTAGTATGTCTAGTTTTCTCTGTGAAATATCATCTATAATACGATTTTCAACTTAGCACCACTTTTTTATTTCAAGCTTGCAACCTAACAGCACTCCGGATGTACTTCTGTCTAAATTTGCAATCTCAAAAGACCGCATAAACCCAGAAGAGATCTGGATTAAACAACAAAGTAGACCATTTGGTAAGGCAAAATTGAGATTACATAATAAACAAATATAAGATAATTTCAAATATCAATCATCACAAATGTCTAAACCTATTACATAGTTACAATTATTGCTAAGAAAACCGCACCTATGCCACTGTCCACTAGCGCCAGAAGAAAAGCCGAGGATGTTGCCAAGAGCCATCCACGAACAAAATATTGCATTTGATAAATTTCGTTGATCAGGACCTATTACAACATAAAAGAGTTAGTGTAGTCCAAATTACAGTGCAATAAGTCAAGAAGACAAATTTGTAGAAAGCAGATGTTCATAAATCATCTAATACCGTGGATTAAAAACTAATTCACCTGAGAGATCTGCCAGAAGAGCACGAGCTGGGCCCTGTTTTAAAACCAAATACAGGAAATCAACAGACATTCAACTATGCTGACAGTAACCCAGTAGGACAGACCCTACACCAAACCAGGTGAAACAAAACAAGTAGAGGAAGAGCAGTTTAAAAAGCTTACCTGAACTGTATTGTTAGCAAGATCGAGCAACCAAAAACCAATGACGAACACAAATGCTGCCCGTACTCGGGTGCCTTTAAAAGTTCTGCATGTAAGGAAACATGGTAAAGGTTACACCCTTTCTTTAGTATTCAAAACAAAAGGTAGCATAGAAGAGCAAAGTTCACCTGCAACTCTCCTTAGTATCTCCTAAGAAGTATCCTATGTCTGCAGCAAACCCAATTATTGCCACCTAAATTACAACCAAAATTTTGAACTGTCAAGAACAATGAGACTATATAATATCTAGTATAGAAACTTAATGTTGTAAAAGACTTACAGCAATCGAGATCATGACAGATCCAATAAAAATAAACGGTCTTCTTCTTCCATACTTCGAAGAGCATTTATCACTCCAAATACCAACACATGGTTGAACCTGAGCATCACAGGACAAACAAAGTTTACTGGTAAACTTCAAATAACGTTGCTGGCCAGGAAGCAGATGGATAACATGTCAATCCTTGCCCTCCTCAGTAACTGGAAAAAATCTACGCTTCATAAAAGGTACAGATATCAGGCAAGAATAAAGAATTCAACAATGTGTTCTTACAAGAACAACAAGAAACAGGTTAAGAGAAATAGTAAGTTATAGTGCTCATTGGTAATGGCCGGTTGTTGTTCTGAATAAATTCCTCACAGGACAAAAATGCAGCATTTTGTGGAAGCTACAGAAAGAAGTGAAAAGCAACAGTTTGAGGAATAAGAGCCATTGTAAATCTTCAAGCAGAATGCGAACATAAAAATCTCATACAACAGTGTGTTTGTGTATTCACAAGCAGAAGCAGAGGCAGGATTAGAGCAAAGTCCAAGTTGATAATCAGCAAAGTCCCTGACACGAATTGAGTTAGCAATGCCCATTACTTGCTGAATCAAGGTTGTAAAGATAAACTGTATCTTAAAATGACTGAATTTGCTACTTTAGCATAGACTCAAACAGACTCCCTGTAACTGAACCCCATTAAGGTAATTTATCAAAAGGAGAAAGTAATGTTAGAAGTAAATAACAAATTTAGAGCCCCTAAGATTTTCCAAAGCTATGAAATGAAGTGTTTATTAGTCACCTACCACAAGGCCTGTAACAGGGCCACAAAGCCAAATGAATGAGGAAAATGCGTGCTGTATTCCAAGCGTCTGAGTACACAAAAAACAAAAAATGTGAGTACCATAGTATGCAAAACAAATTTCTTAAGAAAAAGCCAACATCATCTCTTTATACAGATGTTTGCTCCTTTACAACTGAATACACATCCTTGTAAGACCACTAAACGGATAGCATTCTCTCTACATTCAACATTCAAATTCCTATCCAAAACAAAAAGTTTTAAAATTCTATCATTTCCCATCTCTATCATTTTTCTGGTACTTAATATCGGTGGTTGACCAATAAATACTCAATAACTATAATTCTATCATTTATTTGATTCTGTCTAGCTTCACCATTAAAAGTCCTTAAACAAAACCACAAATTCACATATTTTACAGAAAAGAAAAAGAAAAGAAAGATCCTCTAGTTTCCTATTTCCAACTCTCCATTACTTCATTTTGGAGCCAAGAAAACTTCAGAATGCTACCTTTTTTTAGTTTTTGCCAAGAAATGCACAACACTCAGCTACAGTTCCTGATTGAATTAAAGCCATTATTGAAACAGCCAAACCCAATCAAGTTCCCTAAACAGAACACTTATTTAATAACTTTACAAAACAAAGTAAGAAAATAATAAACATTCCAATCTCCATTCCCTCTTTTCAACTTTCCATTAATTCATTTACGTACTACGCCACCAAAATTTTCAGAAAGCTTCAATTTTTAGTCCTTGCAAAGAAATGCACAAAATTTAGCTACAATTTCCAACTGAATTACAATCATTTTCTAAACTTGAAACAGCTAAATCCAATCGAGTATTCTCCATATTTTCAAAATTCAAGTACCTTAAACAGAAATTTTCCAACTCCATAAAACACCATAATCCTCCACTTTCCCATATTTAACCCCTTCATTACTCCATTTCCATACTCCAACAATCAAAATCTAAAAGAAGAAACCTCCAAATTTTAGCAATTACCCAATTCTTAAATTAAAATGCATAAATATCACACAAGAAAGAGAGAAATGGAAAGAACCCGTACTTGAATATAAGGTGTCAAAAGAGAGAGCTGCAACGCCCAACCAAATTGAACGCCAGCAGCAACCATAGAACCTAAAATCAATTTCTTCAAGCTACTAACATTCGATCTCGGAAGAGTATTCGGAGCGGAAGAAGAAGAATCAGAAGAAGTTCCTGGACCATTGGATCTACCATTTGGAACCCTAGAATCGTGATCGATAGGATTGGAAACATCATTTAATCTGGTTAATTCGACCTCTGCTTCTTTCAAATTCTTGTATGGAACACGGATCGAAACTGCATCCGTCTTCTCCATAATGGAAATGATTTCCTCGAATTTCTGAGAGAAAAAACTGTAATTAGGGAAGAAATCGTTCCGCCATGAAAGGGCGGAGGTTTTCTGCAGGAGTCCGAGAGAGAGAGACAGAGAGAGCTCAGCAGGAGCAAACCCCGTTGTAACACTGGCGAGGCCGTTGTACTGCTAGTCAGTGGTCCCTACTATGGGGTTGATAGTGGCCGTTGATATGGTAGATCGAGTGGCAGATCTTTCCTAGGACCGACGTCATAGTAATACAGTGAGGCCTTTCAACTATTCCTCGTTGAGTCCCACTTTAGGTTGATCCAAAACCGTCAATTTGCAAATTCCTTCGTTAAAAGCTAAAAGGACAGTAGATGTCACACTCTGATGTTTTTTGGGGCCCAGATGTGGATGATCTCGGCCGTCGATTTTTCTATATCCTATCTTGCATGCAACACAAAGGAAAGGACGTTGCTCCTCGTTTCTTTTTCTGCTAAAAGGCCTCGCACAGTCGCACATTCCTAAGTTCAACACACCACCCTTTTCGGGCGCCACTTTTGGGTTGATCCAGACCGTCAATCTGATAGGTCCATTGGTGGATCTCAAGATACCAGATATGGTGATATTTTACTTCGATCAAATGATCATAGACTCCTTAATCCACGAAGCCTTGTTTGTGGTTCTGTTCGCTGAAATTTGTGCCATTGATTGGGAAGTTCAACGGCCTCGGTCGTATATAAAAATGTCGATCAAGTAAATATTTTTGGTCATTATGGGCTGTTAAGAACAATTATGTCCCGTTCCATGCGTACGAATTCCTCTTCTTTAGGGATGGATAACTTGTTAGCTAATTAAGAAGCATGAAAGCCTATGACAAAGGAAGGTCAAATTCCCACAAGGCTCTGTGAGATGAATGGCGTGGATGGCTTCACCTTCATGTTATTGGAGATCAATCGATGGGAGATTAATGGACCGTTCATAACTAGCAAATTGGCGTTAACGTAATAAGCAAGCATCCTTTTTGTGGGTTATGATCAGGCTTTGCTCATTGAATGATCTCCATGGGAATTCCATTTCTGTTCATTAATAGCAAGGCATGAGGAATCAATGTCTCTGTTCACTCAAAAAGTGGGTCCCCAGAATGATGGCTTTTGAACCCTATTGTGCTAGGCCAGGAATCAAAGTCCACATAGATCGTTCAATCCTCGATCGTTAAAGATCCCAATCTTTCAATTTATAGCATACAAATATATCGTTAAATGATCATACTCCATTCTTAACAACCAAGCATCTGCAAATGAAGGGTCCGTAAACATATCCCATGTAATGGATCTTTCAAAGCAGGATAAACCAAATCCAGATCAAGTTTACCAGATACAATGTGGCAGGAAATCTCGTTCAATTTAATCAAGATCGTGGGTTTCTGGCATCAAGAACAGTATATCATCGATCTGTAAAAAAGATTTTCAGATACCCAAGAATCATACCATTCAACAAGCTAACCTCAAGTTGATTATTACAGAAAAACAGAGACATTCTACAGCTGTATTTATATCTATATACCGTTTCCTATCAACACAACAACAAGCAGACCAACCCTGTCAGGAACCTACTCGTACTTCATTTCTTACCATGATTAGCCAAATTGGCTGCTGCTTTGGAAGCTCTATCAAGAGCTCCAGAGACCCAAAGAGCGCTGGCGGCGAAGTAACTACTGTTAACGACAGTATTTGCCGCTGCTGCAGCTGTTCTTGCTGTTGCTTGTGCTGCTGCTTTGGTATTGTCTGATACATGATACCTCTCATCCACAGACTTGACTGTGCTCACCCCTGCATTGATCTTATCCGTAAGTCCAACTCTTTGGCTCAGTTCAGCGGCTTTGGCTGCTGCAGTAGCTGATACTTGATAAGATTCATCGAATGCTTTGGCCTTGCTCAGTGCATCTTTGCCTAGAACATATCCCTTGGATAGCATGGTCTTAACGACATCTTGTGCTAAAGATACTGCTTCGCCAGGCGTAGACACGAAATTACTTGCATGTGACGCTGCCTTTCAGATGATAACAGGATTCAAGATTGATTGCTAGTCAGCGTATATGTACATTCAATGGACAAAAAAAAATAAAAATAAAGGATAAGTCCTCGTGATTATTCAATTTATGACTAGAAAACCTATGATTCAGAATGAAAGAGAAAACTAAGGACTTCTTGTTCTTTTACTGAAACGGCTCAAATGTTATTCAATGAATGCGTCAGAAAACTGAGGGATTATCCCAAGAAGTAAGAAGACATTTTGGAGTATGCTTCAAACGATTTTCTAGCTTTAGCACCTGCAAGATCCATGATTTCAAACTTACTTCAGTTGCTTAGCATCAGCTTGTTACAAAGATACCAAGGATTTTGGACACTTAAGGAAAAGTTTATATCAGAAATGGATAAGCTACAGGGCCAGTCTCCTTTCTTTACCAAAAATTTCTCTTTTGAACTCTACTTCATCTGTGGAGAGAATCATTTCAAAAGTTACTTTAGTGAAACATTCCAGACAGGTCCAAGATTCCAAACTTCAAGCCACAAATTAAAGATTTTAATAGTAAATAAATAGAAGCTTTTACTCCAAAGTTTTCAAGACTCTTCATTTCCAGGAATATGCTTCCGGATTTTCTAAAGCAGATGACAATGGTGAAGGTAGAACTTGCACCAAAGGAGGTCACTGAGAGGAATAAGCGTCTACTTGCCAACTTAACTCTCTAATAGGTGTTGTGCCAAGTGTATGCCCAGTTTTCTCCCCGTAATTCTTTTTTCTCTTAGCAAGATGTATTAACCTGCTCTAACTGGTATAACCTAGTAAAGATGCATACCGTTGAATCATTGTCATCTTCAATCTTCCATGAAGGCCTGCCCCAAATATCAGAGGGATCATCATACTGCCCCCAGCGTGCTATGCCCACGCGCTGATCTACAATAGTAGCACCCTGAGAAATTCAAATTTGATTAGTGTCCTCACCGCAATATATAGATCACATCTGGAAAATACATAACCACAAAGATGGTAACTCGTTATCATTATATGATATGGCATCAGCTTCAAATGTTGTGGAGTAGAATTAAGGCGATAAAAGATATGGGCATTACTTAATCTGTCAATGATTTATGATAACCTTCATGCAAAATCTATGAAGAGAGTTCATATGGGGTGGCCCGAAGAAAATCCTGGCGAAGACTATGGATGGAAATCGTTCTTTTTCCTTTTTATGCTATAAAAGCTTTATTAAAAGAGAAAAAGGAGGTCAAACAACAGGCAGAAAGAGTTTTTCTACTAGGAAGCATAAATACTAGCCTTGGCCAGCATACATCCACAAACTGGTAATGTGAATTAGTTAAAGTGTTAAGAGCAGTTTCTAAATTATAATAGAAGTTTGTTTCCACTTGAGAACTGCTGATCCATGTGAAATTTTCTATTCCCATTACAAAGCTTTAATCATGAAAAAGTTAAGTCAAATCCAAGAATTAAATGAATTGAGAAGAGCCAAACTAACTGAGAACTAAGAATCATGTAAAACTTACAGTGAGCAAGACTGCAGTTTCCAATGCATGCTGGTCCTTGAATGTTACATAAGCAGTACATGAATACTCTCCATTTCTGTTTCAAACAAACACATCTAACACTTATGAGGAACAGCAGAAATAGTGATACCACAAAAAGGTATCAAATTGGTAGGTTAGCAGTTCTACATGATAGCAATTAAAGTTAAACTTGTATCTGTACTACACTGTTATATTGGTAATTCTTAAGTTAAACCTGCAACTTGAAACACAGGGCCAACACAAACGACTTCAATTAAGTATCTATATCAAAATCCACTTTTTATAACACAAAATCCATTAGATTGTTAAGTGTCTACGTTTCACACTATTCATTCTCAAATTTACCACAATAGCCCATAACTTAGGTACTACAGAAAATGATTGCTGCAATCCATTGTTTTGAGAATGCCAGACCCTTTTATTATTTTCACTTCTCCAATTCAACAGTAATGAGCAATTACTTCAAGAAAAAACCATCAACAGCCAAAAACAAATGCTTAACAAAGTAAGAATTGCCAGTATCAGAAAAAAGAAAGTGGATGGGTAATGCCCTCCATTAGAAAACCATTTTTTCCACTTATTATGAAATGCTCCTACTCATAAGATACCAGATTTGACAACAATATCTAAGAATGGGAGCCTTGGCACAACGGTGAAGTCATCGTCGTGTGACCTTGAGGTCACGGGTTCAAGGCATGGAAGCAGCCTCTTGCAAAAATGCAAGGCAAGGCTGCATACTATAGACCCTTGTGGTCTACCCCTTCCCCGGATCCCGCATATGTGGGAGCTTTGTGCACCTTGGCTGCCCTATCTAATATCTTAAACCATTTATTATTAAGATGCACCAACATGTAACATCGGAATCTTGCAACCCACAAGCCTTCTATGTCCAGAATATCACAATCTAGTATATTGCACATGTATCAATACTTGCTGCTAATTAACCATTGCAAATCTACAACCCTAGTTTAAGTATTAAATAGTTTTGTGCCATTCATGCCAAAAACCCAAAACAATACATTGTCACCTCTTCTGGAAAGCTATACTATTTATTACAATCATGATGTCGCAAACTTGATCCTACCTCTACCATTTATTTGAGCATACTCCTATTGCATTGCTTCTTGAAATATGGATGTCACGAGGTAAATTAATTTAGAGATGAAATTATGGTGACAACTAGTAACAAAATTCTATTAACTGGCAAGCTGCAACAAATAAGAAACATAGGCAATTCTACACTCTGATCAATGCAACATTCAGAGAGATTCAAATTACCTGATGATTTCCACACACTCAATCACACCAGAGAAAGCAAAGAAATCATAGATGTCCTTCTCCGTTGCACTGGGAGACAGATTAGTAACTTCCACCGTATACCCACTTGCACTCATTATCTTGAATATGTGAAGTAGTTTGAATCGTTTCCTCTAACCTGATACATGATCGAGAAGAAATATTGTTTAACTTAGCAGCTCTTCAGAAGCAAAACTGGAATAACAGATGAAGATCAAAATTCAGTCATGCATATATCTTGATCACTACAAAATGGGTATTTCAAATAACAACAAATTGAGTACATCTAGAATAATTAGAAAGGCTAAATGGACAAAATTTCAAATAAACAAAACAAAAGTATTATGCTGCAGCTTTAGGTTATATCATTCAAGAAGTGATATCACTATTAGAAAACAATAAAGCATAAATTTGACTGTAAGTTACTCCAAGATCATCACCTTTTCTACTTCTTCCTAACACACAACGACCATATGAGAAGTACTTATACTCCACATTTCTTGAACTAGTCTAGCCTTTATAATTTGCACTAAAAATAGGTGCAGCAATTAACCAAGGGACCAACTGGCAAGGTTTATATCACACGGTTTATGCTATTTTTGCCGGATTATTCCACGCAATAACCGGAATCCGGCTTACATAACCGTTGCTAATTGGGCACTGAATCTTTCTTTTTGGTTTTTATTCTTTGGTAAAGAGTAACTCCTTCTTCAGAAAAAACAACTGATTCATACTGTCTGTTGATAAAGAAACCAACTGATTTTGAACAGTCAAAACCCGGCAGAAGAGGGTAATATCAGTTTTTCTGATCCAAGGAAGGAATTTGGTGTTAAGTGACAAAGAAGCACATAGTTACAGGAAGGAAGAACACAACTGACGATCTTGGAAGAAACAACTTCCACTCAATAAGAACAAATTTGGTTACATACCCTAGAAATTAAGCACTAGCCAAATTTAGAGAACCAAATTACCAGCCACTGAAATTCAGTAAAAATCCAAGGATTAACTTATATGCCTTACTGAATTTTTCAACGAAATAAGACAATATTAAAGAAAATGGGAAGGCGGGATCATTGGGATGATCTCCCTAACAGGAATTGAAATAACATGATTAAATTAGCAGAAATACGAGTTTCAATGACATGCAAGAAACACCAAGTTATCTTCTACTGCTCACCTTTGATTCGGATGAATCGAGAGAAAGAGAGAAGGGTGATGGCCCGGGGGGGTGATGGAGGCGAAAATTGAAGGTTCGAGGTGATCGACTGTCATCATAAGAACGCAGTTCTTATTCAATTTTACTAAAATGCCCCTAGATTCCTTCTCAAGTTCACTAGACAGCTAGATTGGGCCCCGCGTTACGTTAGACATAGTATGCTGTGGGCCCAGGTATCAAGTTTGATATAGCTTAAAAACATCATCTTAACTATTTAGAACAAATCCTTAGAGATGATCGATCATAACAAGTAAAACAAGGGCCTGGATTTTATGGGAAAATATGCATAATGGACATACCGTACGATTAGGATTGCATACAATGCCTGACAGGAAGGTCCCGTGCATGATCTATGCCTGCTATTGAAATTTGCGTTACAAAAACAGCAGCAAACTACAAATGAGATATTGTAACAAGTAAAAGATGGCCCCCTCGATGGAAAAATGCACCCTAGCTTGATGGTTAGGATTGTCTACGGAAGTAACTGTGATGCGCTATAACGTCTCATGATGGGCCCCGCAGATCAACGGTTAAGATCATTCACAGAACGTGTCGATCGGCAGGCAGTCTTCGATCACTCAACGTAATCATTAGATCATCTATTTTGGTGTTTTCTCCTAAATTTGTTGTGATGAAAATTGACCTTGCAACCACAGCTTACGTATAATAAAGTGATATAATAACGTGGAGGCGTTTTCACAAAGAAAACGATATCCCAGATGACTACCATGGGTGACATGCATCCATGGGGCAGTAGCTGGGACCTACATCATCTGGAGTCCCACCATTGGCCTACGTCGTATCCAGAGCCAAGCTGGCGAAAGATGATTCATTTGTCGGCCAAAACCTACTTATTAGATGTTACATCTTAACTTAAAGGACAACCTCAGTGCAAGAAGGGCAGGGAAGGTGCAAACCACATAATTAATAGTAGGCAACTTTATTTTACATTTTACAAAAAGATAAATAACTTGGGTTTAAAGGCATTTTAATTAGTAAGCCCATTAGAGGCGTCCAAAAAGTCTGGCCCATTTTAATAAGAACGGCTTAACCCACCTAAGCCACATCGACCAATGACTACACTAAATGAAGAGAGGAGAGGTGCGGCGGGGACTAGATTTATTTGAAGAGTGTGTAGTAGATTTGCTTTTGTAATTTTTTGTTTGTTATTAAAATAAAAATAAATACATATGTAAATTAATAAATAAATAGAAAGAAGAAGTAGAGATGGCAATAGAATGGGTTAAACTAAGGCCCCGTCCCATCCCGCGCCTACTTGGAACGAGGCAAGGTAGGAAATCAGTGTCCCTACACCCATTTGGGCCCAAAAAAAAGTGACCCTAGGGGGGTGTGGGACAGCGAGAAAATGCTCCAAAACGACTTGCGCTGATTACATACATATTATATACCAAAACTTTCTAAATTATTATTCTTTTCTTAAGAAAGAAAGGGATCTTTGTAAAATCATATATAAATGCATAAAGTAATTAGAAAGAAAGGGCATTTTTATAAAATCGGGTAATAGTTGGTGCGGTGGAGTAGTTCAAGATGCATTACCTTGCCATGAGGATGCAGCAACTGGAGCTTTTCTATTAGCTCACAGTCAAAAAGAGATTTTTCTTTCTAGTTCTTGACTATATATAAAGATGAAATTGAAGTACATTTCTTTCTTCTTTTGCTAGTAGAAAGAATTCAACTATCATTACGGTGAAGTATGTGATTTTTGGGGTATGGCTCATCATCACGAGGCCCAATTGGAGAAGATCCATATGACATGCATATGCCTTTTCTTTAATTTTCTTTAATGAGCTTTGTATATTAAACACAAGTAGAGAGGGCAGTATATTATAATTATAATGTGTAAAACACGTCTATCCGATGTTGGAAATCACGATCTACATACTTAACTTCGATGGTGGAACTGTGTGGCCCATGGCATCAAAGTCCTCGGTTACAGTGACACTGGGAGGGTTCCATTACTTGGGTGATCAAGTTTCTAAGCTGTGCATAGGAATGGGTGTGTGTAACTTTAAAAAAACAAAAGCAAAAACTATTTGATCCCCAAGGGAGAAGCCTGAAAAGCAAAACTCTTATAAACTGCCCAGCTCCTTCTCTTCACGCGATGTAGGACTAACTCTTAGTACCTCACCCGTCCTAGGATTTATCCCTCAAGGCTTTACATCTTTGCCCCTTAGAGAATACGCATCCCCGCGTGATAGCCACAACCAAACGCCTACGTGGGATTAGCCGCCACACCATGAGGGGAATTGGCTCTAATACCATTTGTAACACCTCATGGTTCCAACAGTCACAATATTGTATATGTTGTGCACACTGCCCACAGAACAACATGTTTTTTCTGAGAAACCTGGAAAGAACAAAATCGTGAGGTTGTATAGGCAGCCAAATCATACAATATCATTGCTGTGGGACTTCTGACTGTTACAAATGGTATTAAAGCTAGTTTTCCTTATGATGTGGTGGCTAGCCACACGCAGGCGCTCGGTGTTTGAGGCCACGTGGGAACGCGTGTTCCCTAAAGAGGGAAGATGTGAAGTCTTGGGCCGACAAAGGCGGCCAAAGAAGGCTGGCAAGACTGAGAGTTAGTCTCACATCACCTAGGGAGAGGAAACTAGGTTGTTTATAAGAGTTCGGGAAACTCTAATTGTCACAACACGTTTTTCCTCGAAAATCAGGGAAGAACAAAGCCGTGAGGGGTGTATGGGCACCCCAAAACAAACAATATTGTGACCATTAGAATCCCGAGGTGTTACACATATAAAACTCTAGATGCACATATCCATTTGTTCCAACCCGCTTGGATTTTCTAGATAACCTCCCTCTCAATCTCTCCGCTCATATAAATCATTGATCTTACATACTGAAAGTGGTCTTTTACAAAATGTTCTTAGTTCTTAGTTATTAATCTTAATTGGTGTTCCACTCCTACTCTCTTTGCTAAAACTGCATTCCATGTATTCTATTTTAGTTCAACTGATTTTAAATCTTTTAGATTCTAATGTTTCTTTCAATAATTCTAGCTTTGTGTTTACGCCTTTTCTTATCTCATCAAATAAGACTATATCATCTGCAAAAAGCAGACACCATGGAATCTCCTTGTGCGGATGTTTTGTTAACTCGTCTATAACCAACATGAAAAGGTATAGCTCAATGCCGATCTTTGATGCAATCCTATAATGATAGAAAAATCACCGGTCTCACAACTAGTAGTCTTAACATTTGTTACTACTCCCTCATACATATCTGTAATTATGTCTATATATCCCCGCGAAACCCCTTTCTCACACAACACCCACATATTAACTCTCTAGAAACTCTATCATAAGCTTTTTCGAAGTCGATAAAGACCATGTAGAGGTCTTTCCTCCTCTCCCTATATTTATCTATAAATTGTCTTAGTAAAAAATCTAGCTTCTATGGTAAACCTCTCAAGCATGAAACCAAACTGGTTCTCCAATACACTTGTCTCATGACGTAGCCCCTTTTCAATTACTCTTTCGAAAAGTTTCATAGTGTGGCTCATAAGTTTGATCCCTCGATAATTAGTGCAGCTTTGTATGTCTCCTTTATTTTTATAAATTCGTACAATATGACTTTTCCTCCATTCACCAGACATTTTCTTTGATTTTATAATCTTGTTAAACAACTTAGTTGACCATACTACCCCAGTATCTCCCATATGCTTCCAAACCTTTATTGGTATACCATCGGGCCCCATGACCTTACCTAATTTGATCTTTTTCAAGGCCTTTTTAGCTTTAGGTATTCCAATCTTACATTCATATTTATAATGTCTAATGTTATTTAAGTTTACAGTATTTTCAATCCCTATATTCTTAGAATTATTGTCATTTAACAATTTTTTAAAGTAGGTTTCCTACCTTTGTTTGATCTCGTCATCTGTGACTAGTACTCTTTGATCATCACTTCTAATGAAGCTAACATGATCTAAGTCCTTACGCTTTTGTTCTCTTATTTTGCAAGTTTAAACATATCTTTCTCACCTTCTCTTATTCCTAGTCTATTGTAGAGGTCATCATATACCTTAACTTTAGCCTCACTTACTATTATCTTAGCAACCTTTTTAGCATTTTTATATTCTTGATAGTTTTCATTATTTCTAGTCTTCTGCCATCTTTAAAATACATTCGTTTTTGTTTAATAACTTTTGTACTATTTCACTCCACCACTGTTTCTTTTACTAATTGTCTTTTACCTTTAGATACTCTTAAAATATCTTTTGCCACTTTCTTAATGGACTCAGCCATATTAATCTACATGGTCTTTACTTATGTTTTATAGTTCCAGTTTCCTTTTACCATAAACTTATTTGTGAATGAGGTTATTTTCTCTCATTTTAAGTTCCACTACTCAGTTTGTAGATATCTATTAAGTTCATTTCTTTTCTTCCATCTTTTAATATAGATATCCATAGCTATTAACCTATGTTATAAGGTTAAACTCTCACCAGGTATCACCTTACAATCCTTACACATTGATCTTTCAGTATTCCTAAGTAAAAAAGAGTTTATTTGGCTTTTATAAAGTTCACTTTTAAAGGTTATTAAGTATTTATCCTTCTTCTTAAAGAGTACATTTGCAATAGCCTGGTTATATGACAAAGCAAAATCAAGGATAGTTTCTCCCATGTCATTTCATTCTTCCTATACCATACTCTCAGTGTATCTCATCACATCCTTCTTTTTCTTTTCTTATATGATCATTTAAGTCTACTCCTATAAATATCCCCTCAATATTGGAATTTCTTATAGGACTCCCTCCATATCTTTCCAAAACTGTCTCTTGATTATATCTTTTAACTCTACTTGTAGTGTGTATGCACTTATAACATTTATGATCTGCTCTCCTAGAACAAGTTTTATTTTATAATTCTATCACTGATTCTTTTAACATCTACAACTTTATCTTTTAATTCTCTATCCACTATTATTCTTACATCATTTTTGTTATTATCCTTTCCTACGTACCAAAGTTTATACTCATCGATTTCTCTAGTTTTAACCCCTTTCCACTTGGTTTTTTGGATACAAGTGATGTTGACTCTCCTACGTTTCATCGTTTCTCAACCTGCATGACATGAACCCATGTTTACTTTTCGTTGCACATAAGATCTGATACAGCGTGTTGCTTCAGAGGAGACGCTCTAGCAATTCTTGCCCATTTTTCACTACACCTAGAATTTGATATAGCGAGTCACTTATAAGGAAATGCCCTAACAACTCTTGCCCATTTTTTACCCACCTAGGATCCAATGCAACATGTTGCTTATGAGGAACGGCCTAGCTTGAAGGAATATTAGTTTTCAATTTATGTCATATTAGGGTTGTCATACTTTTAAGAAGTTGGAGATGATTTTTATTTCTTACTTACAAACTAATATACAAATACAAATGCATTTGCATTTGCATTTGCAAGTAGAAAAGAAAGAACAAAATCATTTTCAACCTCTTCGTTGTCAGTTGGCACCTTACGCAAAAGCCTCCTCCTTTTTCATGCAAGCTTGGGATCGGCATTGGCAGAGTTACCATATTTCAAAGCAACAATAATAAAAGAACACAGTACAAAAACAAAACAAAAAACTATTTGACCCCTAAAATCTTTTGATATGGTACTGAGTCAAGAAAAATGGAAATTTTTAGAACCATATTTCAAAACAACAATAATAAAAGATCACATTATAGAAAGAAAAAAAAAATTGACTCTTGAAATCTTTTGAGATGGTACTAAGTCATGGAAATGGACATTTTTGAAACCATATTTCAAAATAACAATAATAAAAGATAAAAATACAAAAATAAAATAAAACAAAATAAACTATTTGACCCCTGACATCTTTTGAGATGGTACTAAGTCATGGAAATGGAAATTTTTAGAACCACATTTCAAAACAACAATAATAAAATATCACAGTACAAAAGGAACCTATTTGATCCCTAAAATCTTTTGAGGTGGTACTAAGTCATGGAAATGGAAATTTTTAGAACCATTTTTCAAAACAACAATAATAAAAGATCACAATACGATAAACAGACATGAAGACATTGTCCAAAGTTAGAATTAAATTAAAAGCTTAGGGCCATGGAATTAGCGAGAAAGTGCTTTTGCTGGAGATGCAATCTCAAAGCAAATTGTTTGCCTAATATCCATGAAACGAGATTTCATGTTTTAAAGAGAAACAAGCATTTTTACAAATCATCTATTAGGAGAACACACACTTGGAGAGAGGCAAATGCAGTTGCTAATTTTATCTCAAAACATGACTGTATTTGCAAAGATTTTGACATTCCCTTTTCAATCATACCTCTGGAGTTACATTGTATTATTTAAGATGATAAAGATGGTAAGAAACCATGAGCATATAATTGATTTTCTTTGTGAATCATATTTAATTTGGGGGCCGTCCTAAAACCTTGTTTGCCTAAGAATGAGTGTTTAATTTCTAGCTAGAACTAGATTTCCATCTCAACAAAACTGAGGAAATTATAGAAAGATAGAACCATGAACCCTAACCAAACAGGCCCTGAGTCCACAAAAAATATATAAAATAAATAAATCACAAGAGTGAGAAAATACATGGTCCTTCAATTCATGAAAAGATTTCATACAGCAAAACTTTTGAATAAACACCAATTGATTACTATAATCCTACATAGAAATGGAGGGAAAAAAATATACTCTTCCCCGTGCTGGCATCCTACATGGGTCTGTTGCTAATTAAGGAAGCAAAAAAAAATACTCTACTTCTTTGGTATTCCTTTTTGTCAACCCAAAACGAGGTTAACAGCAATAACCAATCTGTCCTCAAAGATTTCTCTACTTAATTAATTCAACTTGCTCAAATCTTCTTGTTTAAGGAATATGTTCCCATTACTTAAACCGCTTCTCAAGTTTTTTCTGATGCCTTTAGCCGTCCCAAAAGTGCTTAAGTCTTCTAATGACCGCGCTGGATCCTTAGTGATATATTTAATAATGTATTTGTGTTTATTAATTTAATTCGTACGCTCTATAACATACAACTATCACTATTCTAAAAGAAAATTAAGCATATATTATAGTTCAGCCTTGTGCTCTTACGTCATTGTGACTAAAGCTCGATCACCTTGATGCGACCTTAATCATTAACGGCCAATTAGAAATGCCTGTTCTTTAGTTTGTGTAAGTATATACTTGATTATTTGCAAGTTGTTGAATCTCTGGGACTAAGGAGAGCCTTGGTGCAATGGTAAAGTTGAATCTCTTGACTGGTTTTCATGAGAATGAGCAGAGATTACCTAGACGTGTAGATTGTGTTTCTTATGGCAACCGTTTTTTGGAAATTATCAGCCAATTTGTGCTGAAAAACATGCCATAGGAAGACCGTTTACTGGCAGAAATTCATGCACACTTCTTGGGGCTTCTTGAGGTAGGAGATGACACAATTGAATTAAGTGATGATACCATGCATAAGGGTCCAGTCGCCACATTATATGGTGCACTCCGAGGGTAACTGATTGGGGTCGATCCAAAAACTCGTTTTCAAAGGTTTCTCTTCGAGGAATATAAAACTTTGCTTAGATGAACTTGATTTACTTAACTATCAAATGTAGAGGCACTAACTACCAGAGAACAGCTGTTGATCTTTTGAGGGTTTTTTGTTTTTTTGAAAGAAAAAACATTTTCATTATTAAACAATTGAGAATCGGGCTAACCAAAGTGAGAGGAAATCAGAACCAGAAAGAGGTCCAATGTACATAACTGAATGCTAGACCAGCACCCACAAGAGCCCGCCCAGTTAAGGGGTACAGTAAGCTACATTCCCATCAATATATAGAAAATAAATACAGAAAATATGAGGTGAGAAGAAATAGGATGTTAGTGGGAGATCACAGCTCCACCAGATCCTCCATTTATTGGCGACAACATTACAGGCTTAGAATTATCAAATGGGTTCAAATTTTGGTGCATCTCTCATCCCTACTACAGTCTACTAGATCAATGAAAAGTGGACTCCACTTGTTACTTATGCTTGCATGATATAAAAGGATTGGCCTATCAAGAAACTTTCTACCCAATACAGTTCTTCATTTCTAGTCGATCAACCAAGTACACCTATAAGCCTAGGAAGTAACCAAGAACCAGACAATAAAAGTAAGGAAAATGCTGCCCTACTGGTTATTTCCAGACCATACATATCGTAAGGTTATTAGTGGGGTATTTCAGCTATTAACTAACCAAAATAAATTCCGGAGACAATGTCACATGATCACTGTGTTTAGCACATTCAACAGTACTCAAACCAAGCTCGTGGTTTCTGCTTTAAGTCATGTGATTATGTCGATTATTATAAAACCTTCAATGTACTATAGAACAGCTTCTGTATGAGGCCGGTTGTCGAGTTTGTTCCTAGAGATCATTTGTTCATGTTCACTGACAGATTCTTTTATCGCCAATCCATCAACCAATTAACCAAACCTTCCATGATCAGTTTGCTACACTGAGTTTTATCAATTTGGTCGTGTTTTATCCTCTCCGAGGAAGAACACTGCTAACATATCTTGCATCTAGAACGAGCATTCCGCTGATTATCATTTGCCTGCTGCATGTTTTTGGGTAATTGAGTGATTAAGGAAGTGTTTAAGAGAGCTAATATGCATAAGAAGCACTTCAGGACACTGCTTGTGCACAAACTGAGAGATATCATGGAGAATTTCAGACCAAGGATTTAGCTGAAAATTAAATGTCATCATAACCTCACATACACAAAGAATTATGCATAAAAAGTCTCAAAATCAAATTTCTATATCATTCTTTCATGTCACATACCGATTCTTTTGTCAGGAGCTCGCAATTTGTTCAAGAATTTATACTAAAGCTTCCGTGATTAGTTTGCTACACTGAGTTTTTGATAAAATTCGTCCTTTTTTACCCTCGCCAGGGAATAAAACTGCACTAATGCAACATATCTTGCATCTTGAGGAATCACTCGCCGGATTCTTACATGCCCGGTGCATGTTTTTGGGTAATTTAGTGCTTAAGGAAGTGTATCAGAGAGTTAATATGCACTAGGAAGTACTTCAAGGCACTGTTGATTCAGATATTGGCAGACATTATGGAGAAACTCAGACCAAGAAGTTAGCATAAAGTCTGAAAAAATAAAGATTCTAGGGACTTGTCCTTATCACAAAGTCACCCTCACAAACTTGGAAGTTCAGCAAGTGTAGGAAAACCTAGGGGACACATATTCATATGTCATTATCCACACAAAAGCCTGGAGACTTGAATGACCTGCCAATGGACCCATTATACTACCTAAAGGAGAGACGCAGAGGAGGCTGCACCAGCTTTTGGAACATCAGGGTTCGATGTGGGTCCTTAGAATACCTTGGAAGGACGAAAAGAGAAAGAAAGTAATGTGTAGGAGAGTGAAAAATGTAGCTGGATTTCACTTACCTTTTCTGAGTCTCAAGTACTACAGGATTACTAGATTAGTGGTTTCGATCTTCACCGAACGTCTTGACCCCACAAGGTATTCTATTTACACGAGTCAAGCATCGGTATAGAACTCTAAAAACAGTGACCTACTAACTTCCTCTCAGAGACCCACAAGCATTCCTTGCAGACGAGATGATTTCTACTTAAAATATCAACATTTATGCAGTGAAGAAACCAACCATAGTTTTTCACTGTAAACAAACTACAGAAGGCCACTTAACTCTTGTTAATTATGCAAACCACCGTGAGAGAGAGAGAGAGAGAGAGAGAGAGAGAGAGAGAGAGAGAGAGAGAGAGAGAGAGAGAGAGAGAGAGAGAGAATCATTCCATGTGCGGCCTTTCATGCTAAAGGGATAGAGTCAACTGCATCACATTTGGGGTGGCACCATGAAAATGTGGAGTACTTTTTCATACTAACATGGGTTTGTCTTCCTAAACAAGAAAAGCTCCAACAAGTTCACAAATTGCAGAACTTAAAAAGTTTCTAAGTCCAAGTACTTTTATTAACTCACTTAGTTACGACATTTTCTTGCAAAAAAGGGATTTCTTCAAAAATCCAATTCAACCTTGTTTGACACCAACTACAAGGAAGAAGAAGAAGCAGAAGAAGAAAAAGAGAAAAACTAGAGACGCTCATTACATAAGAAGACTCCTAATAATGGCAGCCTGAGCACTATCTGCAGTGGCCAATAGCTCTGACAGCCTCTCACTGAGGTCATCCACCTCTCTGTGTAAGCTTCTAATGTAGTTACATGTCTCTTGTAGCACCCTTGATGCCGAAACCTACACCAACAAATGGACAAATCACAACCATCAATTGAAGAGTCAAAAGCCCATCACTTGAAACTCTAACTTCTGTGACACCCAAGTATAATGGACAATAATGGAGAATCCTAGGAGAGAGAAGCCAAACATACCTTGTCATTGCCTCTTTCACCGATCTCTGGAAGCAAAGCTTGCAACTTGGAGACTAGATCATTGATCTGATCATCTGTGATTCTCGAACTCCCTGACTGCCTTGATCGAGATCTTCTGCTAGACATCTCTGGAGACTAGTTTGTGTCAGAGAAGTTATTAAGGGGGGGAGGGGACTGTCAGTAACACTGGAATGGGGAAGAGCTAGACAGGTTAGAGAGAAGGAAATAAGGATCGTAGATAGAGAGAGAGGACAAGTAGTGTTGTGGGTGAAGAAGACAAGTGCATGGGAGAAAGCGATGGGCTAAGGGTGTTTTTAAATAGGGATTTTGGGGAGAGAGAAAGGGAGAGAGAATCCGTTCCAGAGATCCTCCATACTGTCCTCTCTTTGTGTGTCTCCAAGTTGGGTTGATTTTTAGTGTGTATCAAGAGCAAAATATGACTTGCTTCAACTAGCCTCAACTTGTGATCGTCAGTCCTTAAACATGCTAGCCATCTTTAATGAACCATGGATAAGGATCTCTTATCTGGTCTCTTCCAGTGTAGATCAGTACACCATTTCGGTATTTTCACTGAAATTTCACAAACTATTTCTGTATTTTTCGGCCAATTTTGTTTGTCTGTTTTTCTCTTTTTGCACTTTGTTTTCTTTTACCAGTAACTATGACTACAAATAATACATCTCAGAGCCGAAGGGGCTGTTGATCCAAACCATTCATTCTCTCGAAAACGTATTCTACGTCGACTTACATTAACCCCCGGATTCGTTACATCTCATCTGTGCCACATTAGTTTTCTGATATACAGCCACAATGGTTAGGATCATGAACAGGATCTTGTTTTGGACGAGTTCTTTGAATTTCCAAAGCTTTTACGTTGAGACATGCTCAAACAGTACGTAAGAACTGTAGAAGAAGCGAAATGGTACTCAGACTCAACTCATTTTTTTGCCACTTGCCACCATCTTTCACTGAATTCTCCCTATGATCCATTATTTTTGGAAAAAAAACCTTGACATTTTATGTTACTCGTGATACTAAATTTTAGGAACTCTTGACAATTTCAAAAGTTTTTATTTTTTCAAACTAAGTAGCGAATTTAAGAGATCAAATTCTCATATAAAATTTTGTAAAACTGGTGACAAATTTAAAGTTAATACAGAAAATGGTTGGTTGAAGGTTAATACACGCCATAATGTAATGATCCCACGTAATTACATGCAATATATCTGCTTTGTACGTTATGAGAAAAATAAGCACATGTTGAATGTACTAGTGGAACGGAGGAAACCATGTGTTTATTTTCTGAATTTTCACCGAACTCTTACTAAATACCTTTTGAACGTTTGCCTTGCTTAATTACCCATTTTTTCTCACTTAACTCACCCCGCGCACTCAATTTATTTTTTTAAAGAATTGAATTTTTGAAAATCTTGCATTTTTTAACTAAATTTACAATATACGAGATCAATTCTCGTACAATATTTGCTTATATGCTGATAAATACAAAATCTAAAGAGAAATATTTAGCTGGAAAGTGAAATACCATCATAATGTATAGGTGATTATAATACTTTTATACGTTATAAGAAAATAAGTACATACAGCCTTGGCACAATAGTAAAAGTTGTCATCATGTGACCTTAAAGTCACGGATTCAAGGCGTAGAAACAACCTCTTACAAAAAATACAAGATAAGACTGCTTATTATAGGCCCTTGTAGTCCGGCCCTTTCCCAAACCCCACATAGGTGGGAGCTTCTTGCACCGGGGTTGCCCTTTATTAGTTTTTCCTGAGAAGCAGCCATTCTTTGGTCTAAGACAGATGAAATCAAGCTACAAAGAACAGAAACTAAGGAACATTTTCTAAGCATCTCTTAATACTTTTGAGCATTTGCCATGCAGAATTATTTGAAATCCAAACTTTACAATTGTGCTTCTTCTTCTTTTCAAATTTTTCTCAAATTTTTTTTTTTTTTTGGCATTAGTCCCAGAAAATAAAATTTTCTATTTTAAAATAAAAAATTACAAGAACGAATAGGAAATTGAGGCTATAAATGAAAGATATAACTTGCCATATTTTTATAGAGAAGGATGACGTAGTTGACTGGTCAAAGGTCATGGCCCACATTACTCCCATCATGGTCAGTTTCATGACACGTGGCGCCTCGTAAACCCGTGCGTTACGCACCGACCCGATTCCTCGGCTTCCTTTTCTTAGTTTTTTATTCCATCTAGTGAGGTAAGCCCAAACTACGGTTACACTCAGTTTCAGTTCGAGAGGTAAATATCTCTCTCTCTCCCTCTACTTGTTCGCTGTCTTTTAGCTGCTCACTTTGAGGTCACAAAGTCAGCAGTTAGGATTCTCCATGAGAGGCAACTTCCATCAGATGCCATCACCATGGCTGCATCTGATCAAAAGTTTATTAGGATCATGCCATCATGTTACATGCACACATATGAGCTTTTTTCTAAAGGTAATTTAACATGATTATGTGATAATATAGGATTATTCCCCTATAACTAGTAACTAATAAATACTTCACCAACGAAGAGCAGTTCCTCATAGACAACTCGACATCTCTCCTAGAATATGGTTAGTTGTAACTTTCTCATTTAGCTGAAAACTAGATTCTAGAGAGAGTGTGTGAGTGATTTGCCTTGTAAAATATGTGCTCATAAACCCATCCCTCCAACCCCTCCTCAATATAAACCCTAGCCAGTCCGAATGTAAGCCTCTCAGTGTTCCTCCCTCTAGCTACCATCTAGAATGCATATTTTTGCATTTTCAAAGTGGATTTACACGTTTCACTAATGGAAATTGTATGATTCGCCTGTTCGTTGTTAGGTCTGCAACATGTTAGTAAAATATTTATCTTGTAGCCTCTCACCAAAAAAAAAAAAAAAATGGTATCTTGTACTTAACTAAGTTCCTTAAACTAATTTAGAAGTGCAGTAGTAAATTGCAATCTTTTGAAGATAGTTGAAACCCTCAAATTGTACAAACGATACTGCTTCTTGAAGATAGTGGAAGGAATTCATTTGAGGGCCAGATAAATATTGTACGTACGATTAGTCCAAAGATTATCGGATGAATCAAATTTTTAGGTCCCTACAAGTAGAAGTGGACCCTTTCGAATGAACAATATGCTCAAGTCATGTGGGATGACTGGATTACAGTTTTTCCCATCTGATTTCTTCTGAAGTTTCAAGCACGAAAAGGGATTTTTCTCTGGATTAGTTTGTATTAAGCTAATAGAAAATGTATCTGTCGAGTCGTCCTTGTCAAAATATCATGATTCTGCAGTGGAGAAAGATGATATTATACCATAAAATATTTTACGTTAGATGTCGGCACTGTGTAGATAGTATAAATTATTAGTTACGTATTATTTATAAAGATTTTATTTATTTGTTATAATTATTATTTTAAGAAGATTCTCTTATGGACATATGACCCTTTAATAGCACTCCTGCAGGGAAAATTAAACAAGGATTTGATTTTTACGTAGCATATCAATGGTCAGAAGTTGATATTTATCTAACTATATGGAAGGAAATTATTTGGATCTGTTCTAAAGAGACTGTGATGCAGTTTAGGGTGGAAATAGTAAAATAGGGGTTCATGTTTTAAGAGTGTCGAAGATTAGTAGAAGGTAACGGTCGAAGTGCAACACTCGGGGCATGGGTTCACGTGTTGTTCCCAAGCCTTCCGACATATATAGTGCATGGAATTAAATCTGGTGTGTGTGTGTGTGTGTGTGTGTGTGTGTGTGTGTGTGTGAGAGAGAGAGAGAGAGAGAGAGAGAGAGAGAGAGAGAGAGAGAGAGAGAGAGAGAGTTGCAAGTTGAAATTGAAATTGAAATTGAAATTGAGAGAGCTAGAAAAACATTGAGGACCTACAATGGGAATTAAATCTGTGTGTGTGTGTGTGTGTGTGTGTGAGAGAGGGAGAGAGAGAGAGAGAGAGAGAGAGAGAGAGTTGCAAGTTGAAACTAAGAGAGCTAGAGAGACATAGAGGACTACATGGCAATTAAATTGAGACAGAGACAAAGAGTTACAAGTTGCAACTGAAATTGAGAGAGCTAGAGAGACATAAGAGGATCTACAATGGGAATTAAATCTCTGTGTGTGTGTGTGTGTGTGTGAGAGAGAGAGAGAGAGAGAGAGAGAGAGAGAGAGAGAGAGAGAGAGAGTTGCAAGTTGAAACTGAAACTGAAACTGAAACTGAAACTGAGAGAGCTAGAGAGACATAGAGGACCTACAATGGGAATTAAATACGAGAGAGAGTATTGCAAAGTTAAAATTGAGAGAGCTAGAGAGACATAGAGGAGTACAATGGCAATTAAATTGAGAGAGAGAGAGAGAGAGAGAGAGAGAGAGAGAGAGAGAGAGAGAGAGAGAGAGAGAGAGAGAGAGTTGCAAGTTGAAACTAAAACTAAGAGAGCTAGAGAAACATGGAGGACCTACAATGGGAATTAAATCTAAGCAAGATATATATATATATATATATAGAGAGAGAGAGAGAGAGAGAGAGAGAGAGAGAGAGAGTATTGCAAGTTGAAATTGATAGAGCTAGAGAGACATAGAGGACTACAATGGCAATTAATTGAGATAGATAGCGAGAGGATATTGGAAGTTGAAACCAAGAGATGCAAGAGAGAGACAGAGAGAGCCTACGATGTAAATTAAAGATCAAGAAGGGAAGATAGAGAGAGAGAGAGAGAGAGAGAGGGTCTATTGCTGCTTAAAACTAGAACTCTTGGCTTCATTCTATTGAAACTTTATTATTTTACCAGCTATAATGGTCATGTTTCTTGTTTCCTTTTTTTTTATTTTTTTATTTAGAGAATCAAAAGCTGGTATTATAACACAGTAGAAATAGTATTGCTCCATATATTTTATCATAAGGTTGCAACTATGACGGATTTCAAGGAGATGAAAAACTCTACGTGCAATGCTAAGTGCAGAGAGAGAGAGAGAGAGAGAGAGAGAGAGAGAGAGAGAGAGAGAGAGAGAGAGAGAGAGAGAGAGAATTTTGACCTCAATCTGTGAAATTTTACTACATGTGCTGCTGTGCAATTGTCTTAATCTCTTTCTTTCTTTCATTTTTCTTTCTTTCTTTTTTTTTCTTTTCTTTTTGAGAGTGGAACACTAGTTTCATAATTGAGAAGATGAGGCAATAATACGTGGTTCATATTTATTTTATTGTAACTAAGGTGGATCTCAAGTATATATATGAAAAAATACAACACATGGTATTTAATTTATTTTTGTCACTTACATATCATAATATATATGCACTCAATGAGATATTGGAGATATTTTGTTTTTATGGAATTTAACTTAAGATTTTATTATGAAAGCGGTCGAGAAGATTGCTGGAGAAAAGGGATTTCACCAACACCCATTGGAAATCAAGCAGGAGAGATCTTCGAATTAGAAAGCTTCAACGTTGCTGATCGTTAGAAAAGTCCCATTGCACCTGTCAATCCATTCATTACCCGACGTCATATTGTGATTCTCAAACCATTTGCTTCTCAATCTATTTTATCTAATTTTATTATGATAATAACAAGTTTCACGTAGATATTCATTTAACATTTTTTTATATATATATGCACTATGTTTCCCCATTTATATAGTTTCTGCAGAGTTGTCTCTCTCATGCATGTGCACGTGCCTTTAGTAATACGATTACTGTATACGTTACTAGCACTATCACACGTGTAGTGATAACCCAACTATGACTCCATGGAAAATAAGTATTTGGAAAGTGATGAAAAATGGCTTTTTGAGCTGTGCATTTTTAGCTGGAAGCAAGGTGGTGCATAACATATATATATATATATATATATCAAAATATACTAAAATGTAATTGTAATTTCAATAAATGTTCGACTATATTTATCGAGTGGCAAGTCAAGAAAGGATAAAATATCGACTAAAAATATTAGAGGAAACTTAGGAGTAGCACTAATAGGTAACAAGATAAGGAATTTTGAATTTAGATGGCTTGTACATGTCTAAAGAGTAAAAATTTGCACCGGTTAGAAGGCGTGAAGCAATGCAAATTGAAGATTCTAAAAGAGCAAGAGAAAAGCCTAAACAAACGTGGATATAGAAGTGGCAACAAAAGATATAAACTCTTTGGAACTAAATAAAGCTATAGTACTTAATAGAGAGGAATGGAGGAACAAGATTCAAATGACCAACCCTAAATCTAGATAAAGTCTTGATGATAATGATAATGTTCAACCATATTTATTGATCCGTTGAAGCACTTAGTTATTGTTTGTCACTATACTCTGAAACTGCTTTGTTTTGTGGTTTGATGATTGATCATCGACCATTCAAATGAGTAAACATCCATTTGTTATAAGTCCAGTTAGGTTAATTATCAATATTTTTAGGGAAATGATATAGCCGGCCCCTCCAATTGATATATTTCCACCCACTTCCTATTTTTTTGGGCATTTATCAATGATTTTTCTGCTTTGCAATGTAAACGTCAAAGTTTTACATACTAAATACCCAAAAAACAGAAAAAACAAAAAAAGAGGCAAGAGTTTATCAATTGAAGGGGGTTGTTTTATCATTTTCCCTTTTTACTGTTACTGTACATAATTAAATGAAATAAAATGATAAATTCGACCCGTAATCCGAAAATGAAATTTTCTACTGGACTTCTTGTTTGGAGGTGGTGAGCAAGACTGCCAAGGGCAGGACTTGCATTTATGGGTCGCCTGTCATCGAGGTGAAGAGGCCTTACCGGTGCAGGAGTTGAAAGGGGCCGTCCTGCCCACCTTTCCTGAATAGGTTCTCCCCGTATCATGATTTTGAAAATGAAGATGCACCTTGGATCCCATATGGGCAAGAGTTTCGTGCACCGAGACTACCCTTTTAAAGATGCACCTGATCCAACACTCCCATTTTCAACTAAAAACCTTTGAAAATGAAGATGAACAATGATCCAACACTTGCTATTTCCAGTCCTTCAAGTGGTTCAAGAAAATGTCACAGAAGCAATCAATGGAGCAGATTTATCAATTACATTTATGATAATGGACATAGAGAGTGGAAATAATGCCTCCAATGTTCCAAGAGGAAAATAAATAGGAAGGAACTGCATTTGCTACTTTAATAACTCCCAGATGATCTGCAAATGTTCATTCTTGGGGCATCAAATGTGTAGGTAATAGAGAGATGCCCGTGATGATTTCAAAAAGTGGGACTCACCTGTTGGTTTATGATACTTACTTTTCTTCATAAAGAAATGTTTATATGGGCACACACCGTTCATAAAACTCTCTAGTTGACTCTGAAAACTTGTCTGAGTTACTTAACTTGGTAGCAAATTGCAGCGCTTAATGGGTCGAGTTGCACTTAGTAGCAGTTGCCGTCGGGCACACGAATGACTAAGTTGGGCTAATATTTTAAACACCAAGGCCTCCCATTAATAATACCATGCCTTAACTACCCACTGTAATACTTTCGAATCACCCACGAGTCTTTTTCAGTTAACTCAACTTGCCTAACTTTTGAGTGAATTGAGATTTTGAGTTCTCAAACTTTGACATTAATTCCTCATAAACATTATAAACTTCTCACACATCAAGAATGAGCAGTATCACACATAGACCCACTAGTAAATCGGCAAAATAAAAATAAAAATGATACTCCACTACCTTATCTTGACCTACAAATTTTGCTTGGTTCTTCATAGCTCTTTGGAACTTGTAACAAGCTCTAACAGCTAGTTAGAGACGTCATTCCAATCAGTTTACAGCATTGTAACATGTTGCCCTCAAATATTCCATTGCTAATACACTATAATAAGGTGTAAAACTTGACTAATCGCCGAGGATTTGAGTTAAGCGAGCTGGCGTGTATCTCGGGGCACATGACCTTGACCAATAGACAGCAAGGATTGTACTAAGAATCACAAGGAACCCTAATTTCTTAATCTCCACATCCTGTGGGCTGCCCAGTCACCCTTGTTTCCAAACACTGAAGAACTTTGAAACCCAAGAAAGATCTAATGATCTTTTATAATTTGGTCTTTCTTCCAACAAAATGATGAATTAATAGTCTATTACAATAATAAAATGTAAACTTCTAAGTATTTTTTAGTGCATTGTTTAATGATTTTAATCACTAGCACAGGTAGATATAATGTTATACAATTTTTGCTTCCATATGAGTTTTCCTAAGTCGGTGAATGGCTTTGGAATGGGAGCCTCAAGGGGTCCTTCAGCTATCTGAAACTAACCAAATAACTTAACCATAGAGCCTAAGATGAAGGCATGTTCATAAAGATATACGTGGACAAGTAGAACTACTAAGTGGGGCTTATCATTTTAATGAACCAAATCACTTAGCAAGTAACCAGTGCTTTTTGAGCAAAAGCCTTCTATTGCAGTGGCCCAAGAAGCATCTGGTATGGCTGGTGATGGGTTTGAGGCTGCTCGTGGGTGTGTGTGTCTAACAACATTCAAAAGGTGAAAAAAATAAATAAATCTTGTTGCGTGAAAGTGCTTGAGCGACCATCAAAAAAGGGTTTAAGCCTGATGATCGGGAAAGCCAATACGTGGCCCATGTTACTGAACCAAAGCTCCTCTTTCTAATCTAGGCAAGGTTGAACGAGAAGTTCCAACTCATATATTTTCAAAAAGGGCATTTCCATTACCTTGTTGGCAGGTCGAGCGGTGGAGCCCAAAATAATAATAATAATAATAAAAGAGGGTCATATTGGTGAGGCATGCATCAAAATTAGCTCCACCTCACAATCTAAAGTTCTCACTTGATGGCCTTTAACTAGATTATTAGAAAACTAAAAGATATGAAAATGGCACTGCTCCTTTAAGCACTTTCTGATTATATGTTAAATCGCTCTCTCGAGAATCATAACAGCCTTTAAAAATTTTTACTGCATGAACTAATACAAAATTCATTGAGTTGAATCCTAGCAATATATTGTTAAAACGCCATAAATTAATAGTGTCGAGACCAAAATTTTCATCTCAATTTAGCAAGATATTATATTATTGAAATGTTAAATTAATGATATGGGTGCTTATGTTTTGCAGTATTTTAACGACATTCAACTTCACAGTCCATATTTTGCCTTGTGTTAAGGCTCATATTTTTGCCCAGTGCCTGGAATATTAACTTATGGAGTAATAGGCCTTGAAATTTTGCCTATCTCATAAGTTTACTTTATAAGGTGTTGTTTATTATGGCTCCCCAACTTGCAACCTGAAATATTGTATTAATGCCAAGTAAAATTAATTTATCAAGGTTTTTTTTTTTTTTTTTTGAAACACGTTAGAGAATTAATCTCCGGTACACACCGACCACATACTTCTAGTGGAAAACTGTGATCTAGGTTTATCTTTTAGTGGATAATAATAGTCTTGGGTTAGGAAAAAGGCATAGATTATAACTTTATGCCATCGATTAAATTAAAAATGAGCTAATAGATTATAGATCTAATCCAAGTGCACGTGTAGGACATTAAAACTAGACCCATCTTTCCATACATTGAGGGGATAAAAATAACAAGAAATTAAAGATGGGTTTTGGCTCTTTGTTTAGTCTCAGTGGAAGTTGATTTTATGACTTTGGTGTTGATTCGATGGGATTAAAACGAGTTACCGCGAGCGACAACGGAGACACTCCTGCCTGCGCGTGCGCACCGACCATCCGATTGTCCTCGAAAATCTGCACCGCCGGCGAGACACTTGCTGAGAGTGTTTCGCGAGCGCACTGGCCGGCGTGTGTAAAAATTACTAGGTGGATTAAGCTGTATAACAGAGGTAAATTGTGTCTTAATCTAGTTCTACCTGCAGATAGGTTAGGATGATCCAATGGATGAGATCTTCAGGGCTCATCAAGGACCTGGAAGTAAATGGTCTAGATCAGCCTAAGTCTGGGCCCCGCTTGTCTAATCTTGCTGAGGATACCGTGTACTCCCCTTTACTCCTAAGACCGTCCATCAATGTAGCTGACTTACAATGAGTTCGCGGATCTAAGTGGTAGTCTATTTTATTACAGCCAAATGGACGATCTTGATTGGTCATGAGTAGGGCCTACAAGATCAATTTTAATGTGGAACCATATTGCCATCCAATCTAATGATTCAAACAGTCCTCTTGTATAGCAGCCAATTCCTATAGATGGGCCACGCGCCAATCGGAGTAAGTTAATCATCACTGGAGAATCGGAATGTTGATTGATCTACGCCGTTGATTGGCGACATTACCAGATTATGAAATTTCAATCCCGTAGGAGGAGTGCTCAATCGGACGGTTAAAATATAGAAAACCGACTGGCCTTCGGATCAACTAAGCCTCAGCAAACCAGAGGCTCAGAATCATTATAAACAATTAGCTAAAATAAGAATGATTAATCTATCAAAACAAGGATTAATGGCATATTCCGATTGATGGTGACATCGTAAAATAACTAAGCGCGACTGTTGGAGGTCACCCAATCATATTACGAGGAGCCATGTACGCGTTGGAGGTGAATGCATCTATGTTTAAACAAGATAATTAACAGCATACTTAAGGATAATTAACATTAAAATATGATTAATAATATAGAACTTGTCCTAGGAATCTCTAACCACTAAGGAAGGACGGTTGATCGGTGATCTATAAAGAATTCCTAGGCATTGATATCGAAATATGCCGTGGATAAGCCAACGGGGAATGCATCGATCGAATAATTATATTTCAGTCGTCGATCTAAGCGCCCGCTTCGGATAGAAGGCTGTGGATTCCTTGATTGGAGGGTGGTCTTGGATTTGCAATCGGTCTGGAGCTTTGAGCATCTGATTGAGCATTAATCCGGGGAAAAAGCATCCGAGGTTGACTGGAATGGCAGCGAAGAATGGAATTGAACCGCTAGATCTAATGGACCCGGGTCTGCAGGTTTTGAACGATTGGATCAGACAAAATCAGGGATGGGGTTTGGAATGGTGAAAAGATCCATGGGCTAGCACATGCTCACTTCATGGGCTATAATTTGGGCTTTCACCCATGAATGAATTTAGCAATTCTCTTATAGAGTGGAGTTCTTTGGGTTTGGCTGTAACATGGAAACCCATTCATAGATGGGCTACAATGGCACAAGTAAGTGTATCAACCTACATGGCCTAATTGAAGGGAACAACTTTGCCAACAAATATCTAGCGCAGTCGTGGCGGAAAACTTGACATTTCTTGTAATTGTTGGTTCGATGCATTACTTTACACCCTTGGTCAGGGATTAGATTTAGGAGAGTGTGTAATTTGCTTGTACCTAAAAAAAATTTAATAAAATTAAGCAAACAACTTTACTTCTTTTGCTAGTAAATAAGGTTTATTAGGCCAACAACAGCTAGCATAATTGGTCACAGACAATTTGGAATCTTCCCTAGACTATGTTTGGTTGCAGGTTGTGTTTTCTTTCACCCTTTGTTAAGATGGTAGATTTAGGACAGAATGTGAGTGATTTATTATATAATTCTTTGCTTGTATAAAAAATAATAATAAATAAATATACAAAAATAGGCTTACTAAGCTTTTAACCAACTCTAAAATAAGCAGGTGAAAAAAAATCCTCTAATCCCAATTGGTTTTTGATAATTAATGGACTGAGTCCAAATTTAACCCTCACTTAGCTTCAAAGTCTCTTAAAACGAGTACTTATTGAGATGGGGAATAATAATAAAGACAATTAAGGAATATAAAGAAACAAGATTGATATGCACAACCTCTAATCAGATTGTCCAGATCCTGCTTAACCTCAAATCAAGAGCCCATAATTTGTGACTGACAGCAAGTGCACGCAGGCAAACTTTGTCAAGGCTCCCACGTGTGGACTAGGCTTGCGAACTACAAGCCATGTGCCACTTGTGTTAGTCCTACCCTACATAACAAAGACAATTTTGAACTGCCTTCACTAAATTACATTGTGTCAAGGGTGGGGACCATCACCTGAGCAGCAATCAATTTTGGAGACCACTCACATGTTGGTGGGGCACAATATAGTATTTGATCAAAGAAAATGGGACATCATAGAATTAACTTCTTAACTGAAATGGGTGTCCACAAGTTGATTTATGTGGGTCCCCGTGAAATTGGAACAAGTACATGGATACAAATTTTGGCCTAGTTCCATTGATTTTAGCACCTGGTTCCCCGTGCTTGAGTAGACCGTTCAGAGATGGAAAAAACAAAAGGGCACTTGGCATGGCTCACGTGGTTGACTAGATATCCACGGTTGGAAGGGTACGTGGTGGGGCCAGGTATGAGAAAGAGACGTCATTTTCTCTTGGGGCCTTTTGGATCGAAATTGATTTTGACAGCGGAAAATTTTTAGATCTCAGCGTAATTCAATTCAAGGCCTAGAATATATTCTGTAAAGATTTTTTTTTTGAGTGAAAATTAATTTTATTGAAAAAAGAATTTTTTTTTTGGAAAAGTGTTTAACACCGTGAAATTGAATTTCGTTGGCGACCCAAAAAAAATTCATGGGATGAAAGTTTTGAGTCTAGGACATAATTTAATTTCAAGGATAAAACACTTTCCATTGAAAATTACATTTTTCATGAAAAATAATTTCGTGCCTTTTTGGTTGGCATGGAATACATAGAATTTATTACAAATTTGTGTAATTTGTGTAATCCAATTTCAAGGCATAAAACATTTTCTACACAGATTTTCTTTTCTTTTTTTGGTAAAAATTAATTTTCGTCCCTATTTTCACAAAGTTTGGGTAAAAACATCGAATAACTGACCATGAATATGCTTTTCTATATATATCTTTTATCTCGGATAACAATTTTTTAGAAATTATTCGCAGCTTTAAATTCTATCCATGTTTTTGAGACATGCAGTGGCAAGGAAAAAGTTAAGCTGCTGCCATGCCAAGCAGGCCCCACGAAAGATTTAACCAAATAAACCCAAAAAGGATTGCCTAGATCAACAATCATATTAAGTCGATAGTGATTGATCAAGAGATTAGTAGGGCCAATCACATTTAGATGCTGATTAAATAGATTGCAATTCAAAATTCAATCATGATTTGGAATTAAGTCACTCAACGAAGCAGCACACAAGCTAATATAGCCCAGTCGTTAAGCCAAGGCATTCTCTCTCATAAGTAGATCACAGGTTCAAGCTAAGAAGATGCAAAAATTTAATTCGATGAGATAACAGGTTACTTGATCTGAAAACCTCTTGACTGCCTAGACATGGTATGTAATTGACTTGATTAACAGCTAAAAAGGCTACATTGTGAGAAAATAAAATGATCTAAACAAATTGGAGGGTTATGATCGATTATCCTGCGTATGAGATTTGCCTCATAGAACATAATTTATAAATGAAAGAAATAAGTGGTTAGAATTCTCAAATGAGCCTAATTTTTCATAAATAGGCTAAACATGGGACTTGAACAAGATAAATGACTTATTCTTTAAAAATAAAAATAAAAAATAAAAAACTGTAGTTAGGGTCTCCAGGAAGATGCTATTGACCCCGGCATCTTACTGCTACAATTTTGGACAACTATTAAACAAAAACCCACAATGACTGTATAATTTTAGCATTATAAAGACCATATTTATGGGAATTGAATTCAACCAATGTTTAAGGAAAGTGTAATAATAAAAAAAAAAGTTATTCAGATACTAAAATTATCTAATTCACACGAAATTTGAACTACTAATCATCTAAAATTAAGTAATGAGATGAACAAGTCAAATTATTCAAATACAATCTCTTTGATGGCAAATATAAGATACTCTCGACTAAAATTGTTCTTAGGGCCTTCGATCTAGCATTCCTCTTATCACAGTATCCAAAACGCGGATCATGTATTTGATAAAGTTAGATTATCAGCCATAAGATTCGCAAAAATCATCACTTCCACTTCTCCAAAAGTTGGAATTCCTGCCATCGTGATTGTGTTAACTGTCTACAACAACCTGTCTATCTTCAAACCTACAAGTAGGATAAGATGAGCCTTCCCAGCCATTTCATACTTTCTAGGAATGCTGTAAAGGTACTATAAATAATATGGGCAGCCCTTTTGTTATAAGAAGAATCCCCTTTACCATCCCTATGATCTTTGATGTGTCTGCCCTGAGCCCATCCAAGGCTATCTGCTCATCTTCCAGGTGATTAGAAAAATCTGAAAAAATGATAGCTGTTGAAGACAATGGGGATAATATGAGCAACCCCAACTAGTCTGTCACAACTTTTAGGCTCTTGGAAATGGGAAAAAGTCTAATCTGGGCCCACTAATATGACATGACCAGAAGATCACATTTCCTAAATGATCACAACTGTCTAATCAGTAACTTTTTAGATCAAATGGGATGATCACAACTGCCCATATCAAGCAACACAATCAGAGTTCTTGTATGGTGGTCGGCCGACCAAAATTAAGAGAAACTAGCCTCTTTAGTTGGCAGAAAATTGAATGGAAATTGATTTTCATGCCAAAAGGAATTTTCAGAAATTAGTTTTTTAGTCTTCAAATTGAATTGCGCCAAAGACCCAAACTTCCTACTCCATGTAACACTTCTGGTTTTTTTTTTTTTATAATTTCTTTGTTTTAATAATTAATTTCAGTCCATTTCCTGCCAACCAAACAGCACTAAGAAAATCTGCTGGGCCCAAAAGCCTGATGCACCAAACAGTAGTCCTTGAACGGTCTAATTCCTCAAATGGACTGTGCCATTACTTTACAAGCTTCTATGGAGAGAAGTTAGGGCACAATAACAAACCTAACTTGGGAAGGCATTGGGGAGAAGCTATCCGAGATGATTCTTACATAGTCGTCGATCGGAACTTGATGGACGGTGTTCAAACATTGATCTACCAGCCACATCTTAGATACTCCATTCCGAATAATCTTCTTGATTGGATCTAAGCCCTCCGTTTTCAAGTAGAAAACATGTGGCGGAGATATGAGGAGCAATTTGCAATCAACCATGCCTGGGACAACAAGCACCTTCAACACAAGTTAATCCATTGGCAGATACACTTTCAAAAACGAAATAAGAAATCAAATGTTAGGTAGAGTGATTTCAATCAAGACAATCTAATCAAGGAACCTCAGTCAGGATCACGTTGAACCATGAGCATGGACCCAGTTAGAGCTTCCTTGGAAAATTTCTTTGAGATATTTTGTAGTACAAACTTCAAACATCACATGACCAACTCCCATATCTACAACAAAGATAAATTGTGAGTGGAACAAAGAACCAGAAAAAACAAGAAACCAAGCGAGTAACGAGTTCTCGCTCGATCAAATGTGGTGGTGCTGCAACTGTAAGAGCCTTGCATACGCCCCTTCCGGACGGCTAACCAGCTCCGAATGATTGCCCTGTTCTACAATTCTTCCATCCTGAACCACACTTATACAGTCCACTCCTCTTATGGTTGATAGCCTGTGTGCCACTACAACTGTAGTTCTTCCCCTCATCAGCCTCTCTAAAGCCTCTTGAAGAACACATTCCGACTCCGAATCCAGTGCACTCGTTGCTTCGTCCAGCAATAGAATTGCAGGGTCTTTCAGCACTGCTCTAGCAATGGCCATTCTTTGCTTTTGTCCACCTGATAATTGCACCCCTCTTTCTCCCACTGGTGTCTTATAACCATCTGGTAATGCACTCACAAACCCATGTACATTGGCAGCTCGGGCGGCTTCGGTTACATCTGCTTCAGTAGCTCCTTCCTTTCCATATGCAATGTTGTCAAATATGCTTGCTGCAAAGAGTGCTGGCTCTTGCTGAACTAATCCGATCTTAAGCCGGAGAGACTTCAAATTCAGTCGTCGAATGTCCTTTCCGTCGATCATGACCTTCCCGGCTATTGGATCATAGAAACGTTCAATCAATGCAATGACAGAACTCTTCCCCGAACCACTTGCACCTACAAGAGCTTGGCTTTGCCCAGCTCGGATTCGGAGATTCAGGTCTTTGAAGATCATGATGTCGGGTCGAGATGGGTAGGCAAAATCAACATGACGGAGCTCGATCTCGCCCCGAACTGATTCAACTCCTTCGCCTTCTGGATCATCGGGATCAATCGTTGTAGACCGGTCTAGGATTGAGAAAACAGAGCTGATTGATTCGCCACCCCGCATAATTTCCGGAGCAAGACTAACTGTTTCTGCAACTGAATTCGCTGTGATTACAAGAACTACAAACACCTTGATGACTTTGGAGAAGGTTGAGGTTCCTTCTCGGACAAGGTAAGCTCCGTACCATAGGATGAGAGCTTCGGCGGCGAAAAGGAAAAGCTGGGAGAGGCCAAAGAGGAAGCCAGCAGACTGACTTCGACGGAGGCTTCTCTGTCGAGGTAGTCGGAGTTCATGGCAGAACAGAGATAGGATCTTTTCCTGCGCATTGAAAGCGGCCACAGTTCGGATGTTGCTCACTCCTTCCCCTGCTATCATACTTGTTTTTGCATGAGCCTTGGCTGTATCTCCAGCAAATCCCTTGAGAGAAAGTTGCTGTGAAATCATATAACGGAAATAACTGTCAGAGGACATAGGAGGCATATACTGGAAAGTTAAGGGCATTTTACTGATTAGGACATACTCAACAAATGGAGAAAAGAGAAGGGCATGGTGCAGCAAAAGCAGGCCCGAGCTGTACCCTGATCAGAACTGTTCATTTTTTTAGTATACATGTAAAAAGGGCAGTTCCAGTGCTCTAAACTCTCGGGCACGCAGGGTACAAGGGTTAATAATACATAGTCTTTTTATCTTGTATTTTGTAAAAGGCTGTTTTCACGCCTTAAACCTATAACCTCAAGGTCAAACGATGACAACTCTACTGTTGCACCAGTGCTCTCTTCTTTTCTAATACACATGTGATGCCCTAAAATTATCTTTATTTGATAATTCTAATTACCATAACTGTTCCTAGACTTTCTGAGCCGCATGGTTTTCTTTTAGAAACACCAACCGCTACGATCATCCAATGGAGATGATGATTATTGATGCTGGTGTATGTTCGATGTGTTTATATGATGAGCGGTTGTGATCATGCACCAGCAGCACCACAGACCATGAAACAGCTCATTTTTCACCAATTAGAAACGGACAAATCCTCTCACCCACATTTATTATTTGTTAGACGTAGAACCACTTGAAACTACCGGATTTATGGGGCTGTCAGTCAAAATGGAATTGAATTACGTGGCCGAGTTCATGTTATCCATGGACTACTTTTGAGGCTGTTCGGTTGGTAGGAAGCGGACAGAATTAATTTTCATTAGAAACGGAAATCTCTACGGAAAGTGTTTTATGCCTTGAAATTGAATGGTCCTTGGCATAATTCGATTTCTAGGCAAAGAACACTTTTCATGGAGAATTCACTTCCTGTTTTCGTGGAAATCAATTTCCGTCCATTCCCCTTCCAACAAAACAAACACTTAGTGGAATCACTACATTAGAATCCACCAACCATGGATTTTAAGTAGAAGCCAAAATCTTTGCTAGAGGGCTTTCCATGGTGGATTTACAATGGGTGGAATTGAATTCCAGGGAGGAAAATGTTAGGGACAAAAACAAAAATGGCTGCAAAAATCACTGTCAAACGCATTAAAAAACCCACCAGCCGACGCTCTGGCGTGTCTGACAAATGGACATGAAAATCGATAGGCAGAGAAAAGATAAAGGACGATAACAGAGGAAAGAGAGATAGAGAAAGATGAGGAGGGAATCACGGGCGAGCATCTCTTGAAGCTCTCCCATGGCATTCTCTATCTGGCAGTAACAAACAAACAAGAAATAACAAGCCTATTTCCACTGTTCATCCGTCACGCCCCACCGTCCTCACTCACAGAAAATTACAGAACGATCCCATCTTTCCACCACGAAGATGACAAACATCCACAGGAATAGTCGCTGCAGGGTGTATCTGATTTTGATCTTTCCACCCCTTGTACCTTTCATCTGAATCACCTAGCTAGATTTACAGTCCACTGTGAGGAGAAATGCTGTACAAAATCAAGGATGCATAACTGCAGTTACATCGGTGGGACCCAACTTGGGTAGTGCTAGATTGTCCACCTTATGGGTCCCATCATGGATATCCAACGGCCCAGAAATTAAACCCACAAAGTAACCCAACTGTCAAAATAATGTGAATCTCGATTGCAGATACTGTCACTGGTGTAGGACTTGAGAATTGGAGTCACCCTTAGTGACCATGTAGATATGGACCCAGCTGGGGTTGGTCTAGATTATCCATCTTGTGGGTCCCATACTGGATATCCAATGGCCCAAAAGACCACACCCATAAAGCTATGTAGATGTCAAACTAATGTGATCTTCACAGCAGATAGATTGTGACTGGTGGAAGACTTTTACTTTACAACTAGAGTCATTCTCACTGACTCTAGTTGGGTTAGTCTAGATTATCCAGCTTGAATCATGGACAACCAATGGCCAGATTGGTAGCCACTAAACAAACTAGCAAATCTACCAGTGAAAGAACTGATGACTTGATATGGGTCTGAGGGGGTGAAAATACCAAAACTTGGGGGATGAAAACACAACCAGTATTCTGTATTCCTTTCCTGATATTTGATATTTGTGCAGACTGAAAAAATAAACAAAAAATTCTAAGTAAAGAAAGTGGATGGAGAAACCAAACCACGAGTTGGATGTACACTTATGGACCAGATTCACAAAAAATTGGCAGCAACCACATGGTCTGGCAGTCCATGCAGCAGGAATTCCACTCTGTTAAGGTCTTTTGTCGTTTATCACCATGATCAATATTCCGGCATTGAGATGCAGGAATCTGACTCTCAAATGCCGAGATCTGACAAACATTTCCACCGTCCAAAATAGCCTCTAGATGGACTAAGTAACCCACTAATTGGAACGTTAAATTCAAAACTTTTGAAATTTGGGAGAATGAAGAGGAGGTTACGAATTCGCTTACCTGAGCAAAGTTGGCAAGGACTAGGAGAGGGAATGTGCCTAGAATGAGAAGAGAAACCCGCCATTCAATGATGAAACCAACAATGAAGGACGTAAGAAGCGAAGTCATATTTTGGAGGATCACAGAAATTCTTTCAGCAATGGCGGATTTCACGTCGGCGGCATCAGTGGCTAAACGGGCAGCGACAAGGCTGGAGTTGTTCTCTTCTTCATCAAACCACCCCACTTCGTTCCGCAAGATCGCTGCGAAACATTCAACAGTTCAGCAATTCATCTAAAGAACAAACTGAAACTAGTCCAGGTGAGCCGCAGATGGTAATGGTAATGGTAAGACAATGTATACCTGCCAGCATCATCCTTCTCACTCTGGTTGTGAGGTTTTCTCCCATGATGCTGAAGAAATAGTGCTGCAAAAGATATGCAACAACGGCGTAGAAACCCGCACTAATGTATATGAACACGAATTCTCTTGTTTTCCTCTCCATGGAATTGGGATCTCGGTAGTAGAACACTTCGATCATGTTGCTCATGACAATTGCAAATGTAGGTCCAATGAAACCGGAAAGCACAGAGCCAACAGCACCCATAATTGCATAAGGCCATTCCGGAGCGTTAAGTTTCAGAAGCCGGAAGAAATACCCATCCGGTGCCGGATTTTTGCGATCAGTATCAGCATTGGAAACCATCTCTATCCGACCATCTGCTCCTGTGCTGTATTGGTAGCTCAAGTTCCTCAGACTGCCGGACCTGAGGCTGAGAGATTTCGTGGAAAGGGAATGGCTCAAACGTGATGAACGGGATCGACGAGTGGATCCCATGTTAAAATCTCTGTTCCTGGCCATCTCCTGGAACCGAATTAAAGCCGCATAAGCTCCAGAGCTTCCCTTGGCAATCAGTTCTTCGTGGGTTCCAGTCTCAACTACTTGGCCTTGCTGAATTACAGCAATTGTGTCGACGTTTCTTATAGTGGATAGGCGATGAGCAACTACTACAGTTGTCCGTCCAACCATGAGTCGGTCTAGAGCTTCTTGAACAATGCTCTCTGAACCTGCATCAAGAGCACTGGTGGCTTCATCCAGGAGAAGGATTTTCGGGTTCTTTAGCATTGCCCTGGCAATAGCAATTCGTTGCTTCTGGCCACCAGAGAGCTGGACTCCTCGCTCTCCCACCTGTGTATTGTAACCATGAGGAAGCAGAGTAATGAAGCTATGGGCATTTGCAGCTGCAGTGGCAGCTTCGACTTCTGCAATTGTCGCATCAGGCTTCCCATATAGTATGTTTTCAAGTATGGTGGTAGCAAAAAGTGCGGGCTCTTGGTTAACCAAACCAATCTGCTCCCTCAGCCACCGCAACTGCAACGTCCTTATATCCACATTATCCAGCAATACCTGCCCTGCAAATCCAGAACAGCAGCACCTATCAGTTAAATGCAAATTTCATACAGCAACCTGAATTCATGACTGATTCCAATTCTTTACCAAATGGGATGGAGGTTGATACATACCCTCGTTGGGATCGTAGAATCTTTCTATTAGAGCCACTACGGTGCTCTTTCCTGACCCACTACCTCCAACAACGGCCAGAGTCTTCCCCGCCGGGAATAAGATGGAAAAATCTCTAAAGATGATAACATCCGGTCGCGAAGGGTAGCTAAAGCTAACGTTTTTGAATTCAATGTTCCCGTTAACCTCCTCCAAGCACTTCCCATCACAAGGATCTTGTGTTATTGACGGCTTCTGCCGGATTATTTCCATCAGCTTGTATCCGGCCGCCTTGCCCTTGCTAAATGCACCTAGGTTGGAAAATGATTGACCCAAACTCCTGCAGAACAGAAAGCAAGGAAAAGAAATGAACAATACCAATTTAGATTATACATGTTTACTAAAAGAGGAGGAGCCTTGAGGTCACGGGTTCCTTGTGGTCCGCCCCTTCCCCGGACCCGCATAGGCGGGAGCTTAGTGCACCGGGGCTGCCCCTTTACATGTTTATTAAAAGAAGCTTAACTGCTACCGAATTACGGATCTTACATGCCACCAACAATGGCAGAAAAAATCGCTGTGAAGGCTTTCCCACCATCGGTCTGTCCATTTCGGATGAAAACACCGGCATACCAGAAAACCAGAGCCCATGACATACAAGCGATGCCATATGTGCATCCAATGCCAAGACCTTTCGCCATTCCGGCTTTGTATCCAAGCTTCAATGTGTTCTGTATCGCCTCCGAGTAGGAGTTAAGGGCCTTGCTCTCTCCCACAAACGAATACACCGTCCGAACTTGTGCAATAGCCTAGTAGCATTGTGTTAAATAGAATACATCAACAAACGAAGCACAAAGGATTTGTAATTCTCCCCACATGTGCAGCAAAGAATTTTTCAGAAAATTCCTTCACCGGTAAGCCGAAAATAAACAAATTCTTTCACCAAATCAGTAATATTCATGCCACATTCGTTTCGTCTAATGTGCTGACCTGTTCGGCGATTATGCCGGCATTTGCGTACGATTCTCGACTCTTGGAAGTGAGACCAGTAAGAGTATAAGCATATAAACCTCCAGCAAACGCGATTCCTGGAATTACAGCCACACTCAGCAATGCAAGCTTCCATGCTGATACAAATCCCACCACCAATCCAGCCAGAAAGGTCGATAAATAGTGGATAAAATTCCCCACCTAAATCAATACAAAAACACAGACCTTTCAACACAAATAATACAAAAATTCGCTTTAGAGAGAGAGAGAGAGAGAGAGAAACCCATGATCAATTCCAACAGTCCCAATGCTCGGCGCACGTTAGCCACTCCCTGACTAATGCTAACGTGCGCTACGCTGCCCCCACCCCCCCACTCCACCACCCCACAGCGAGCCCGACTGAACCGTTGGAACTGTAACGGAACTCCCATTACAGAAAAAAACAATAAATAAATACATAAGATCGGAAAGATTCAACGGTTCAGATTTAAGAGTAACAGTCATATAGGGTGGAGATCTGAACAAACCTTCTCGCTGATTGCGTCTTGGACTAGAAGAGTGTCCGTAGAAACGCCGAAAACTATATCTCCTGTTCTTGCATCTGTGTCGAAGAACCCAACATCCTGCTTCAATACAGCTTCCAAATACTTCTTCCTCAAGGTACTCACCTGCCTCTCTCCAGTATACATCCAACATGCTATCTCTGTTCCATAAAAAGGGGTGCCAAAATCAGAACAAGGCCCCAAATTATCAAATACCATTCCACATTTCCCAATCACACAGAATATATATATTCGAAAAAAGGAAGAAAATTCGAAGACTGTTGAATGTTGGCTGTTCCAGTATACGTTCAACAATCTTTCTCTCTGGCAGAAAGGGGTGCCAATACCAAACAAGGTTGTCGAAAAGACACAGGCTTGAAATGATATTTGCAATCCTTTTTTTGGACGATAAAATGGTGTCGTTTTGAGTTGGGGATAGGACAGGAAGAACAAAGAAAGCGACGAAACCAGAGGCACGTGCAGGATTACAGTACCCAATCCGATACGATTTAAGGACAACCGTCCTGTATCGGCCCTGAGTCGTTAAAGATCGAGCTCCTCCCACCTCAAAAAGCTCGATTTCTAATCCAAAAATACAAAAAAAGAAAATTTTCGTACCTGCATATGAAGAGAAGCAAACCACCAGCCCGAGGTAGACGAAATACAGAGCATACTGCATTCAGAAAAAGCAGGGTAAAAAATGATATAGGCACTCCTTTTATAACTTGACGAAAAAAGAAACAACCAACCTTTGATACTTCCTCTGTCATCTTGGTCAAATTCATTTGGTTTTTCCCAAACCCATTAACCAAATCTCCAAACAACAGGAAGAAAACCGGCAGTGCAGAACCATGAACAACCGCTCCCAGACTTCCAGCTATCATCAACAGCCAATCGTACTTATCTGCAAACGAGAAAAGCTGGTAGAAAGGAAGACTCTGTTCCTTCTTTTTCTCTGCATCTGCAACTGGTTTCGCATCTGGGTTCTCCGCCATTGCTGCTAAAACTCTTGCTCCCTCGTTAAAATAAGCTCAAACAAGCTCGGATTTAAAAACCCAGATTGAATCTCGCGATAAGATCCGATTTTTCCGCCATTAAAGCGAAAGAATAAGCTTTCTTCATATGAGCTGATGCCTTAGTGGCTGTTTGTGTATTTCTGGTTCAAACTTCCACCATTAGAGCTGAAACTGGGAGCTTTTCCTCTTTTATTTTCATTCTCCGTGCTTTTCTTCTGTTTCGGAAAACTGATAATGTCGGTTTCTGGTTATCAGTCCAAGAAGAGTCTTCGTCTTCGTCTTGGCTCTCGAAGAGAGACACGGGGGAGTCAATGGGAGAGGGAAATAGGCTGAAAATGAACGGGTGGTGGATTTTGTAGGGAAAGGATAACCAGAAACAGGTTAAGGATTAACCATGGTTAGATGGAATCTAGTTAAGGTGAAAGATTGTGGCTCGGCTTTGCTTTTTGTGCTGTAAAATGGTATGTATCAGTGGTTAAAGCCAAACTAAATATTACTTCTCGAAGATTTTTTTTTTGGAAAATAAAATGATAAAAAAAAATTTAATTATGTAAAAGGTTGTGGGCCATCCTAAAATTTTCCTCTTTAATTCTTTTTTATAAGAAAAAATTAATTGCGAAACGCATCCATACTGGACAGTGCAATTTAAGAAAGTTTGCTTGTCCCACTGAGATAATTCATTGATTACATGCATGAGTTATCTATGGCCGTTTATTATCGGAGATCTGGATGAGAAAAGGTGGACCTATGAGGTCAAAGGTATGATTTGGATCCTACCATAAGTTATTGATGATATAACTAAGAACTATTTGGAACTTGAAAGTGATGTTAAATGGAAGCTCTAGGACATTATTTTACTTGATAAATAAGGAGGGCACCCTAGGGATTGGATTATTCGAGTTAGATTGGATCATCTCATGTAGAATTTGATCGGAGAAACCTTAGCACGGCCTCGACCCCGATCATCTAATTGAGAGACTCCTTGGACCACTATGCTAAAAGGCTATGGTGCATCTAGACCGGACATGTCAATGGACCTGAATTGGCTTTACAGTAATGTTTTATGATCCATTTGTATATATTTTTATTTTTATTTTATTACAAGTGAAGAATTATAAAGTTAATCAATCACAAGTCACACACTCTCATTTGCATGCACTCCTAAAACTAATCATTAGCCAAAGGAGAAAGTGACACTATTTTTAGAGACAAAAAGAGAGATTAAGTGATGAAGCAGGCAATGATCCAATCACTATGTTCTATCTTTGAAAGAAGATAAAGATATAAGAGAGAAACCCAATTTGCACGAGTTCAATTACAACATAAAAGCTTAAATCAAGCAAATGTGAGCTGACAAATGTCTATTGCATAGTTGATCGTAAATAACTCGGCATCCATTCCGAATTACGCTCTACTTCAGGTTTGAGGGCATCTGGGAATGAGAGAGTACACTAGTTACTTACTTTAGAATTGACGCAACTTGTGTAATAGAAGATAATCTTAAATCCACAAGGCAAGAAGATAAAACTTATTTACTCAAAGAGAGAAAACAATTCTACCCAAAAGATAAAAAATTTGATACAAACTTGAATGTCTCGCTCATAGGTTTACATGCACATTTATAGAACTAGAAAACAGACTCTAGTACATAACTAGAATTATGTATGACCTAAAACCATCTATTTCTTTTGACTTTAAACTAGAACACTACATATTCGACGAATTCTAGACTTTTCTCTTATAATTATATTTCAACTATTTCTAAAATAATCTACCCGGTAGAATCTTCTTGATTTATACTCAACTCATAGGCTCATAGGTTATCATACTTGCGAGGTTTATGGGCTATTATGTGTCCGTGAGGCTCATCAGTCATTGTGTCCTACATCAGGAACTCATTGCTTGTCCCAAAAAAATCAAGTAAATGTAAATATTCAACTTTCTATGCAATGTGGAGCCACATGTAGGGGTCTTTTTTTTTTCCTGAACTAGTAACTCATGCTCCCCAAAGTTCTTGATATAGACATCTTTTTCGTATATATTCTAGGGATACACCCGTTTCTCGCCCGTTTGGCTAAGATCATGTGCAGTAAGGGAGTTGTGAACCTTGTTTGATGCATTGCTATATTTTTTTATATACAAGGGAAGAGTTATAAAGTAAATTACTAAGGCACTTTCACCCACACATTCTTGACTTTAATCCCCTACTTAAGGAGAGATGCTGAGTTATTCGTGACCAACTATGCTACACAATTTGTCGGCAGTCTTCTATAATTTAAGACTGTATATGGCAACTTTTGTTTTCCATTTTTGCTTCTAGAGATTAGAAGCAAAATTGACAGAGTCATTTTCATATGGAACGACTTAGGAAGTGTAGAACACTTAAAGCAAAAGTTTACCCAGCCATTTTCAATTAGATGATCTTAATCTATGTTTCCTTAGTTAAACTTCATGAATTTTAACTTCTTTTGATTACTCATAAACAATAGACACAAGTGCTTGGGATCATCTGAAAGTCTGATTTTGGGCCTGCTACCTAATTTTAGTACGCCCAACATGCTTAGATCTTCCAAAAAGATGCCCTTTGTCGAACCCTAGTCTTCAGGTGCCCCATGCACTGATGCACCTATTAGAGTTTGATTAAACCTAAGTTTTTGGCATGGTTAGTAAATTATACTCGAGGGATTGACTTGGCCAACTTCTTTATTTGAGCAAAGCTAGATCCATCACCCATATGTTATATTAGTAGAAAGAACACATGCACTCCCAAGTAAGAGAGAGAGAGTGCGTGTGTGTGTGTGTGTTGGAGATGAAGGATGGTCATTATTAAATTAAGTGTAAAACACTATAGTTTATATTGAATAAATTGCAAAAAAAAGTCAGGACTTTTTCAAAAAAATTCAATTATTCAAAGAAATTTGTTACTTTCCCAATTAAGAAACTAAAATAGTGGGTTCTTATACAATTGAATGGAGTTTTCTCTTTTTTCTTGTGGCTTTGTTAGCCTGGTGCAATGGCGTAAGAGTCTATCTCAATTCTAAAAGGGGGCAGTTCCGGTGCACGAAGCTCCCGCCTATGCAGTGTCTAGGGAAGGGGTGGACCACATTGGCCTAAAGTACACAGTCTTACCTTGCATTTTGCAAGAGGTTGTTTCCATTCTTTGAACCCGTGACCTCAAGATCACACGATAACAACTTTTTCTATTATGCCAAGGCTCTTAATTCTATAGAGTTCAAATCCGCTCAAGGGTGCATGTATGTAGTTACGTAACAATGTCACAATTTATTTATATATAAAAAAAAAAAACTAGAGTTTATGGTCTCTTCAAACGAAAAATTCTCCTCTTTCTAATACAAAGAAGCACATACATTATGACCATATCCTCCTCCACCTTCAAAGGTTGGATTTCAATTATAGAGTGAAGTTTCTATCTTGGTGCAACGGTAAAAGTTGCCGTCATATGATCTTGAGGTCACAGGTTCAAGGCATGAAATCAGCCTCTTGCAAAAATGCAAGGTAAGGCTACCTACTTTAGGCCATTGTGGCCCGCCCCTTTCCTGAACCCCGCATAGGCAGGAGCTTTGTGCACCAGGAGTGCCCCTTTTTAGGTCCCCAAATACCCTAGTTAGCAATGAATCATAAACTTAATCACGTCTTAACTTAATAGTGCACAAACTCACCAAACCAAGTTCCAACTTACACCTAGATTAATTTAGTAGGGCCATGAAGGGGAGCCTTAGCGCAATGGTAGAGTTGTCATCATGTAACCTTGAGATCACAAGTTGAAGGCGTAGAAATAGCCTCTTGCAAAATATAATATAAGGCTGCGTACTATTGACCCTTGTGGTCTGCTCTTTCTCTGAACCCTACATACACAGGAGATTTGTGCACCGCGGCTGGCCTTTTTCTTTTTTTTTCAAATCAACCACATTGTCAGGCCGACTCTACCTGCCATTACATCCTCTCTGTTCATCTCTACCCTATTTTCACCTATAACAACAGTGAAGTTATGAATTCCATTGAAGCAGGTGATCATGACCGTTGGACTATATATTAGGAGATCTACACAGAACAAAATCTATCAATCTAAGATTAAGAATTGGCCATCCTTTCAATCATGGCGTTTGATTTGGTTAATACAAATCATGATCACATCAAGTGGTTTGAGCGAGCGGATGCAGTGCTTGCATCTAGAAAACATTAAACTCACATATATTTAAATCAGCATATACACATCAAAGAAAAAAAAAATCCAGAGCAACAGAGTGGAGAAGTCAAATACCCGGTTATATTTCCGATCGTAATTCTTCTTCTTCTTGAAATATTATGGAAGGAAGATAATATTGCAGTGGGTCCCCTACATGACACAATTAGTGAGAAATTTTTAGCGTGGTAAAGAGGATGAAACCACTAAATAAAGCAGAAAAGAAGAGTTATATACATAGGTGACATTTGATTGGTGAGAAAAAGTTATTTTTTTAACTTTTTTTGTTTTCTAAAAATATCATCTGCTCCTTGCACCTGCATGAATATATATATATAGACTAATAGTTAGATCAGTTCTTAATCAACTTAACAGCGCTCAGGGAGGTGCCCAGCTGGGGTCCACTTATGAAAAAGATCAGAACCGTTGATATCCGACAGATTGTGTGATAAGGCATAAGGGAAGAGCATCTATTTAAGGCTGTCCTAACGAGTTTGTAACGCAGCGAGTCATAAATGGTGCTTTATTACATGCAAGCACGCCACCTTTGTCGAGATTCTTAATGATATTTCCTAACTTTCATGAAGATCGGGTCCATGGGAGTTAACCCTGGATAAGTGACCCTAATTCCTGAACATAGATGTGGAACGCCATCATGGATCTTGGGGTAGAAGGTAAGTTGCTGTAAAGGACCTCACTTTTGCGTGAAATGCCCCCTCTTTGGTTGATAAAATATGTTCATCTGATCATGATGATGATTGGACCATTCTAGCATCCAAAAATCTGTGTTTTGATCGTTGAATTTGCATTGTTGTTTATGCAGCTTCTAACGATCATTTTCTTTGATCCAAAGTACATCTTAGCGGATGCTGAAGTCTGCAGTCTTCATGAAGTTTGCCCAAAAAGGCCTACCACCGGTGAAATTAAGATGCTTCTCCCATTGACACTAGGTCATCTGTTCTTGGTTGGCACACTCCATCTCATTAGGCAACAGTAGATCTCAGACAATGTGTGAGTGGTTTTCTCTATAAATCTTTGATTGAACTAATAATAATAATTTCAAAATTTAAGTTCTAGTCTAGAGAGAGAGAGGAGTGGAAATTTAACTATTTAATGTAAGTGTAAAGTATACGTGACATGTGATTGGTTGAAAAAAAATCAAAATCAGTCATTTTCTCTAACTTTTTCTATTTTTGACTTTTTTTCAATCAATTACATATCACTAACATTTTACACCTGCATTAAATAGCTGAAATTAACACACACATATATAGGAGAGAAAGATAGACCAACTATAACAAAATTGTCATCAAGAAATCATTATGATGGTCTGAGAACTCAACACCTTTGATCACATTAAACCTTTGTTGTAGGTTCAATAGGCTATAGTTGTCCTCCTATAGCATTTCTGAGATGGACCTTTCTATCGTAAAGTTGATTCCCTTAGCTGTTACAAAAGATAGATGTAAAGTAACTGGGAATACAGATGCACTGGGGGCCATTGATCATGCTTGCCACACTAAAATTGCAACAACTTTAATCAAATATATTACTTTAAAGACAGTACTTGGTTGGTGACTTCCATTTCCCTATGATTTATAAGTTATGAACCATAACCTTGTAGCCCAAGGGGTTCAACCTTTAAAGAGAGGAGGAAGTTGGTCGGGTGAGCATGTAACGGATAAGTGTGCTTGTTTGTCGCTTTGGCCATGCTTTAATTAGTTAGTAGCATGATAGAAGATGCCCTTCAACAAGTTGTAAAGGCTCTCCACCTTGATATATTGAATAATTCCAGCCTCTAAAGTTCTCCTCAGCTGTTGAACTGTAGGGCTTTATTTGGATACATTGGACCTTCTGTAGGGGAGAGAGAGCATTTCTTTAGCATACAGCCCATAACACCCCAATTCTCATTTTCTATGGGCTTGAACTTTTTCCTTTTTTCCCTTTTAGAGAGAAGTCATCTTTAATTACAGGAGTGAGCAAGGCAGCTTCGGTGCATGAAGCTCCTGCCTATGCTGGGTTCAGGGAAGAGACGAACTACAAGGGTTTATAATATGCAGCCTTACCTTGCACTCCTTAAACCCATGAGAGAGAGAATTCATTTCTTTGGCCAAAGTTGTAACGACATACAGGCCATAATAACCCCAGTTCTCATCTTCCATGGGCTAGTGTTTGCATGGATAATGAGTACGAGACTTTGCAATAATTTGGTAGCAAGTTCATGAACCCCATGTAACCATTGATCTTGCACTGACTTTATCCATCTTTACCGATTGGAAACTAGACCCTTCTTATAAAACAGGTCACAATGGGTAAGAGTAGTTTCTGGGCCCTATCATGACATGGGTTTCATCATGGATTGCCAGTTTTATTTTAGGGCACAAAATCAATGGTCAGGATTATTTGCAACGGAACTTGGGGTGTCCTAAGAAGCCCCAAAGTAACTCAATGCCTAAGGGGAAATATAAACAATTATCACCAGAGTAATTAATATCGGCACTCCTTTCTTTAATAATAGAACTCCACCCTTCATTTTAAAGTCTTACTGAGAAAAGCCATCCACAATCAATCAAAGTGATCATAGATGTGATTAATCCAGTCAGGATTGCCTTTATAAAATGAGGGACCCAAGATGTCAGTACCCGCTGGTTATTTTTCTTCATTAGCGCCTCACTAAATGAGAAATGATAAGACCAACCATAACTCCAGCGGAGCATAGATTTTTGTAAGATCCAGTGTTCATAATATTATCCATGACTTGGATGGGCCACGAGCCAAATTCTCATCCATTGGATGTTCCTAGACAGTGGAAAACTTCACCTTCCATCTTATTTCTGAAAGCAGTTGCGAGGATCATCAAATGCATGAGAATTGGATCATGACGCATTGTTGGGTAACAAGCCATTAACTTGTGGGCCCCCAATGGGCCCACTGCACATTTAAAGCAATAATCGAATAGGCCCACTTGTCATCAACTGTCTAATCTTCGATCCATAGAGGATGTAGTTCATGCATGCTCTCACTAAACACTCTTTTTGCCTAATTAACTGGGCTTAATTTATAGTAACCTATGATCTAGCCCATGACCTACACTGAGCAATCCCAAAGTTTCATGCTTTGTTATCACTAAACAATGTTGTTACACCATCACATCCGTGCATCAAACCCTAATCCACCCTATCTAATCATAAAAACAAAACAAAAGAGCATAACATGATGGACCTCTTGACATATGGCACACTGAAAGCTAGGTTAGGGTGTGGGACCGGACAACCTCTGAACTTAATATGCTATTAAATTAAATTTGACTCTTAAGTATGCATTAGTGTTGATGAAATTAATTAACAAGAAATGCCCAAGTCCTACAGGCAACCTACAAATTAGGGTACCGTCTCCTGCTTCATCGTTGTGGGCTTCATCTTTGGTTGGTCAGACTTGTTCTTCTAATTTCTCAATGTTAATTGGATGAGTCTCAAATCTATTTTAGTCATAAAAATATGAATAGTCATAAACTCTGTTTATAGAATAGTCTAAAATCGATAAGTCATCATTATCATTACTATCAAGACCTTATTCCAATTAAGAATCCATCACATGAATCTTATTCTTTTATTCTCCTCTATTAAATTTAGCCTCAAAATTTTTAAATCTTTTTTTACTATTTTTATTCACGTTTTTTTGGTTGTTAAAATTATATTCGTGGCGATGTTTAGTACTATGATCAAGCAAAGATGGGACCCACCATGCAGGACTGAAGCATTCCTCTTAATCAACATCTTGTATGATTATATAATTTCTTATTGTAAAGTGAAACTAGGGTTTTTCATCTCATAATCTCTTGTTTTCTTTTATCAAGACATTGCCCTTGCTTTTCACATTGAATATATAAAGTAGCCGTATCAAACCGGAACCCGAAACACCAAATCCTCTACCAGTGATTTTATATTATTTTATTGCATTTTTTTTTCATCGACAATTCTGGCATAAAGTTTGGTGGTCCCACACCGTAAACATGTAAGTACATTTTTTTTTCTTATGATCATCAATCAACAGGACATTTAGATCCGTCGATTGGATGATGATCTGGCATGGTTACATGTAGTGATCAAGGAAAAGTTGCGAATGCCACGTAGTTCGTGTGATTGAAGGATATTTTCGACTTGTGGTGCGATTAGCATGCAATATGTAGGACCCACTTTTAGAGTCTTGCATTGGCAAATGACATGGAGCCCAGATGATCGGGCAAATGTCCTAATAGCGATCCCGCAAGTCTTAATGATGCACTATGCAATGGCTCTCTGTGGGAAGGAGCAAGTTTCGACTTCCTAACCTCGTCACCAATATGGTGGAAATAAAGCTATTAGAGGTGAGATAGTGCCTTTCAAGTTATGGGTTTGAAGCGCAAAAATAGCATCTTACAAAATGTAAGATAAGACTGCGTACTATTAACTCTTACAATTGTGCACCGAGCTGCCTCTGCCTCTGTAAAAGTGAGATAGTGAATCAAAGAAACAACATTATTGTATGAAAGGCCTAAGTCTTCGAGTTCTCTAAACTTGTTGAAGCACTCTCTGCTGAGTGGCTGCCTATGTAAGACTAATAATGAGGCAGAAAGGATTGCAGTTTGCCAGGGTCTTCTCTTAGCATCTAATAAAAAAGGATAGGCCTAGTACACAAAGGTCACGCTTATGAGGGGTTCAAGGAAGGGACAGACTACAAGGACCTAAAGTAGGCAGTTTTACTTTACATTTTGTAAGAGGTTGTTTCCACGTCTTGAACCCATAACTTCAAAGAACTTTTACCGTTATGCCAAGGCTCCCCTTCTCTCTTAGCATCTAATCTAGGTCTAAAAAACCCGCAGATTTATGGAGATTCCAAGATTGTGAAAGACTCCTGTAGGGGAAGAACGTTAAGGAGATCAAACATATATACAAGCAATGAAATGATTTTGTTAATAATCTCGCAACGAGGGCTTTGGAACTTGGATTTAGTAGGGTATAAGGATGGATTTGAAGAAAAATGTAATAACTTGATGTACTCATGCATACCTACCAATATTTATTTTAAATATGCATTTTACAAAATTAAATTAGAAAATGATATAAAGCATGGCTGTTGACTTATTTTGAAAGATCTAAACCGTTAATCTTGTTAATTACAAGTTTAGATCTTTCAAAATAAACCGTTTTTGAACCATGGATGTCTTGTAGGAGATATCCAAAAGAAGGTCATTTCCCTTTTTCTTATACATGACGAGTTTTTGTATTCATCATGTTTGTTGTACCAAATATCAGTAACACATGATAAATCAATGCATTTGGATGATGTTAATTACTTGTTTTGAATCTTTGAAGAACAAATAATGTAGATAATAATTTTTTACCAAAGAAATATTGGCTAAAAACATCCAATGAGTATGAAATTTGGTGTCTAGCTACCTAAGACATGTCAAAACATGATGAACTGCTTAAATAGATTTTGAACTTCATCTCGCATCTTGAGCATAGACTCCTAATAAGGCTCTATCTTATACAGAGGAATGCTAAACCAAAGCACTGCACCTGTGAATACAATGGGCTCACTTTTGAATATTTCCGACAAGAAAAGATCGTGATTTGTAACATTTGAGCCATTCTAGGATCCTACAAAATGTTTGTTAAGTTGTTAAATTTAGACTATTGTTTAATACGAGTTTTAACCATCTATTTATTGTGATCAACATATGCTTGATGAACAACTAGACATCTAAAATAAAAGAAACAAGATGATCAGTTCAGATCATTCAAAGGTGGTTTCTTGCACGCAAAGTTATAACACTTGAGGGCAGCACTGGTGCACGAAGCTCCTGCCTATGCAGGGTCCAACAAAAGGGCGAACCATAAGAGCCTAAAGTACACGGCGAGGCTGTTTCCACTCCTTAAACCCGATGACAACTTTTACTGTTACACAAAGTTATAACTCTTGAGCATCCACTAATTTATTTGTGTAAGCACATTCCTCGTAGCTTCATGCAAGATTTCAAAATTCAAAATGCAAAATAAAATGTGAATTTTCTTAGAAGGGGTTGAGATGACTTGGTGAGTTAGTGTAGATAATGGGGATAGATTTTTATTTATTTTGAAATTTTGAAATAAAATAAATATAATTTTAAACTTACTTTTGATATAAACGAAAAAAATCTAAAACTTGAAAAAAAAAAGAAGAAGCAGTCGGGTGCCCAAAATGCGGATTAGCCCCAACTGCTCTAACTCACTCATAAAAAAACAAGCAGTCGGGTCCACCGTCATTAGGCTACGATAGAACCTTGTTATGGGCCCAAGCCATTGCCAGTCCAATGTCTTTAGTTGATCAAGGCTTTGATTGGACAATCAATGGCTAATAACTTAGCATCGTAAAATCAGGGCGTGACCGATGAACCCGATGGGTCCACAGGTCTACAATCATCCTTCCCTCCTTTAATTTCAAATTTCAAAATTCAAACGGTCGTCCACCAGCTAGGTTGGTAACGGCGCGCATTCAAGTTCAAAAACCCCCAACGATATTTCGTTGTAATCCGCTTGTAACGTCTATCTCCACGACCTTCCCTTCGTATAAGACCCAACTCCCTACCCATCCAAAATTCCCTATCCTGCTCTTCTTCCTCTCGCTAGTGGCGTCTTTGCATACGTCTTAGCGAACCCTCTCTCTCTCTCTTCTCTCTCTCTCTACCCTGCTTTTGTGAAGGAAAAATGAGAGAGTGCATCTCAATCCACATTGGTCAGGCAGGAATCCAGGTCGGAAACGCCTGCTGGGAGCTTTACTGCCTTGAACATGGTATCCAGGTGAGTGAAAATCCCAATATCTTCCTTGTTTAAGAGATTCAACGATGTTGTTTGTGAAGCATGCTGCTGGGAATGTTTGCTTGATGGGATTTTGTAGATAGAAAGGGGGTTTTTATGCCATAAATAGTGCTCTAATGGGTATTACTTTGTGAAATCAATACATTCTCTCTTTTTTGTATCATTTTGCAGCCAGATGGGCAAATGCCAAGTGACAAAAGTGTTGGTGGAGGAGATGATGCTTTCAACACGTTTTTCAGTGAGACCGGAGCCGGAAAGCACGTTCCTCGCGCTGTTTTCCTGGATTTGGAACCTACAGTTATTGATGAAGTGAGGACTGGAACATACCGTCAGTTGTTCCACCCTGAACAACTGATAAGTGGCAAAGAAGATGCCGCAAATAATTTTGCTAGAGGCCATTACACAAGTAAGATTTGCCCCATAATCTGTCACGAAGTCCCAACTCCCAGTTTTTCATCTTGAGAAGAAAAAAAATTCTGAACTGATTGTAGTGTTTTTCTTGGTGTTTGAACAGTTGGTAAAGAGATTGTCGATCTGTGTTTGGACCGCATTCGGAAGCTTGCCGATAACTGTACTGGTTTACAAGGGTTCCTGGTTTTCCATGCTGTGGGTGGTGGAACTGGTTCCGGGCTTGGTTCACTTCTGTTGGAAAGATTGTCTGTTGATTATGGAAAGAAATCGAAGCTCGGATTCACTGTTTACCCTTCTCCCCAAGTTTCAACCTCTGTTGTAGAGCCTTACAACAGTGTGTTATCAACGCATTCCCTGTTGGAACACACTGATGTTTCTGTTCTCCTTGATAATGAGGCTATCTATGATATCTGCCGAAGATCCCTTGACATCGAAAGGCCAACTTACACCAATCTCAACAGGCTTGTTTCGCAGGTACCTGAAGCTTCAGTTTATTCTATAATTGAGATGCTTCTGAATCCTAATTTTGAATCGTTAACATAATTTATTGACCAAGGGACATCTGTTAATTGCAGGTTATTTCATCGCTAACTGCATCTTTACGTTTCGATGGAGCACTCAATGTGGATGTTACAGAATTTCAGACTAACCTGGTTCCATACCCACGTATTCACTTCATGCTTTCCTCGTATGCCCCTGTTATATCCGCAGAGAAAGCATACCATGAGCAACTATCTGTTGCAGAAATCACTAACAGCGCCTTTGAGCCAGCTTCCATGATGGCTAAATGTGATCCTCGCCACGGGAAATACATGGCTTGCTGTTTGATGTACAGAGGTGATGTGGTCCCAAAAGATGTGAATGCTGCTGTGGCCACTATTAAGACAAAGAGGACTATCCAGTTTGTGGATTGGTGCCCAACTGGATTCAAGTGTGGAATCAATTATCAGCCACCTACTGTGGTGCCAGGTGGGGATTTGGCCAAGGTCCAGAGAGCTGTCTGCATGATTTCAAACTCCACTAGTGTGGCTGAGGTCTTCTCAAGGATTGATCAAAAGTTTGATCTTATGTATGCCAAACGTGCGTTTGTTCACTGGTACGTTGGTGAGGGAATGGAGGAAGGAGAATTTTCCGAAGCTCGAGAAGACTTGGCAGCACTTGAGAAGGATTATGAGGAAGTTGGGGCAGAGTCAGCTGAAGGGGAGGATGACGAGGGTGACGAGTATTAGAAATGTTTCTGGGTTCTGTAACCAATAGATCATTGGTCTCTGTTGGAATTGTGGTAGAACAAATAGTTTATGTAGCTAGATATGTTTTTGTTCCTTTCTTTCTCCGGTTTGTCTTGACAGAAGAATTTCGGCAGATAGTTTTCCAATTTCATGTTTGGTCTGGAAACAACTAGTTTATTGTGTTTGATTAGCAGCATTGTGTGTTTGGGAAACTTGTTTAAGTTTCCCTTGTTCCATCTGTTATGAAGTTACATGAAGGTTCAATCACAAAGATCTTCTGATGGAGTTCTCTACAAAGGAATTTGAATAAGAATTTGTGCTTTTCGGTAGGTAGAGTTTTGATGCGCAAATCTGTAAATTGATTTGGCCGTGCCTTGCCTTACCCTAGTATAGCATTTGAATATAATGTAGACCGGGCTTCCTTTACTAAACTTGCTCTCCAAACGACAATCAGAGGAACAAACTGTTGAATCTAGAGAAGAGGGGGATCCCTTGGTTGGTTTACAGAATTTGCTCTGAGAATGCCTCCCTTTTGGTATAGCAATTCTCTGGGCTTTCTCTCAACCCAGACGAGTTATGACTCCGATATACCAAACATTGCTCTCCTGCTGCTATTCTGGGTCTAGAAAGGAAATCCATGTTCAGTTTGCATGGTTGAAGTATTAAACTGGAAGAAGCTTTTTATTGATGATTTGAGAAGCTCAAGTTTCATATTTTGGCACTTTGTTTAGGGTTGGAAATTGGGTAAAACAAGTTCCAAGATTCAGAGGTTGCTTAATTCTAACCATAATTTGTAGGTTGACAGAATACTGTGACATGTTCTGTAGTCTGAAAAATGAAAAATCAAACAGTTTATCCAGCAGTAAAAAAGACATATTTGAAATAAATTTGACGCTTTGGATCCTTAACAGAATCACATTTCGGCTTGCTACATTAAACACAAACTCGATATCCCCACAGTTCGTCTGTGCGGCAAACAAATAAACACCAGTTCACCAACATATTTTTCAAATTTCCATTTTTTATTCTTTTTCTTTCTGAAAGATAATAAGCACCGCCATCATTGAGGAGGAAAGGATGAAATCTAATTCTTACAAGAAAACAAAATCTTGAGATTAGACCCTAGCAATGTTTCACTTAGAATCACTTTGAATTCGCTGGTTGGAACTTAATTCCTATCATACAGACTAAAACAGGTGCCAGCCAGTGATCATTCTACCCCCATCTCATTACATCAATTGTCACCCATTTTCAATTGGGCTTGGAGAATGAAGTTTGCCAGTGAATTGATTCTCAACTGTCAATAAGGTGCCTGCAAATCTAACTTAATCGATGAAATATAGAATAAGTCCATCTCATATTGTAATGCCATTTATCATTGTGTTTGATATGAAAAATGTGCTTCATTTTATACATTCATTAGTGCTTAAATCTATAACAACATTACTTATAATAGGGAACGGAATCAAATTTTTGGGGTGTTCCGGCTAGAAATTATCATTATTCACCTCAAGGCTGAAAATTCCAAGATATCTCCATTACTAGTCAGATCATGGATCATCGATTCATGAACAGAGATCCTGGGTTATGAATTCTCTGTATGAATTTCATTCCTTGATCATATTGAAATCCGTAAATCACGAAAAATTTCCACAAAAGAAGCCCAAAAAACAAGTAGAAACAGGAAGGAATGAAGAGAGAACGAGCAGCAAATTGGTAGAACAGTTGCAAGAGTCGGGTCTGGAGAGCAGGAAACATGAGCAAGATAGATGCGGAGGGCAACGAACGAGATCCAAAATCTGGACGTTGAGTGATCGGCCTTAGGGCGCGAAGCGAACTCATTGACGAGCAATTTGTACCTACAGTAATTAGATCAACAAGTAATTGATCTGGACCGTTGCTCTTCCGGATACCACGCCGTTGGGACCTGGGTGATTATCCATTGGACTTAAGCGGGTCCCCCCTTTAGTTGAACTGAACTGTGTTTGATACCAACCGTGAGATCTACGATGTCTCGACATCATGCTAATCCCACACCATCTAACCAAAAGGATAAGGCTTCAGATTTTGAGATGGGACCCACCAGATGAACGGTTTAATCGTCCGCAAGGGGCGGACCTCGTGGCTTATTGTGTTGCAGTGACGAACGAGGCTTACTAAACCCTAGTAGAGTAAGATAGGCCTTACGGGTATGAAATTCAGATTTGGGAAGTGAGACCCACCTTACTGACGGTTTAGATCGTCTGTAAGTGTAGTCTCGTGTTTTCTAGCAGTGGTGGACGCGGTTGGTTACTGTATCGATAGCGAAGAATGGGCCTTTCTATAGCCTTTTGGTCTTGGGCCTTTGGGAAAATGGACTTGGCTTTTATGATTAGAAAAAAGAAAAGAAAAAAAGAAGTGGACAGTGATATATCATTTTTCCTACTATAAACTGTAGCGCTACGGTCAATGTCTCGTAGAATTGGTCACAAACAACTCGACATTTTTCCTAAATTATGCTTGGTAACAAATTTAAGTCACCACTTTTTTCCTTTAGTCAGGATAGAACTTGATTAGAACCATTGATCTTATCATGTACTAAAGCGTAAGTATCATCCACACTTCCTTTGCAAGCCTTGATTTGGATCAGAAGACTGTGATTCACCATTGGATTTTTCGACACATGGAAATAAGAATCGCTCAATGGTTCAGATCATTTTGCACTTTGAGAATGCATGAAATTGATGATATCCGGGTTGTATAATAAAAGGATTCTCAATTTCATTCCTTTATGAGGCACCTTTAATTCTACTGAACGAGAAGGTAGGCCCACTCAATCTCCTATAGCCCATATTCCTCTAGCCCATGTTAAGCTATCAATACCTCTTATTTTCAATGGGCTTAGTTTATGATAGGCCGCTGTCCCAGATCAATGGAAGTTGGATGTAGGGCCCAATTGGCATATCTAGGACGACATGAAGCCAATGAATGTTCTAAATCACCCATGTACGTGACCTTGGCAATAGATGATGCAAAGTGGGGCCTATTAGGCAAATAATGCATCTCAGTCGAAGACTACTATTTAGTAATAAACTTGAGTCACTGTGTTACAGTAAGGTTAGGTCTTAGGATGCTCTCCGCAATAAAGTCTCCCCTAAGTTTACATTAGTTTTCAAATAATGGAACATCATGAATAGCATATTTAGGTTGCACGGTCTGTCTCCTCATTATGTAGAGAAATGCATTTTGGACTCACTGAGAGACCTCACCTAGCTAAGCCCTACCTTTGAATGACGGTACCTGTCTATCTTGTTCGGCCTCCCTTAAATTGGCCTCAAAAAAGAATTTATGACCGTTGGATAATTTTAGCTATGAGTTTTGAGTTTTTTAATCATGAGCGAAAGAAACTACTAGCTGAAAGTATCTGATGGGAATGATTTTACGTACGTAGTATATTTAAGGGAGACCGAACAAGATGAACGAGTCAGATCATCCAAAGAAAGAGCTTAGCTAAGTGAGTTCCTTGGTGAGTCCGGACAGCATTTTGGTAATGTATTTGGGAAAGGAATTTTAATTGAAGTTAGGATACGCTCTACAATAAAGTGGATGTTGAACTTTCCATAAGAAGCGTTTGGTGGTGTCATTTTATGGCCCTGGGGTGGATGCTTGGTGGGCCCTGTTCCATTTTTTAATTTTCTTTTTCTTTTTCCTATGTAAAACAACCATTCTCCTCCACATGTTGGATGCCATTTTCTTTGTTTTAGTCATTGGGTGTCTGTGCTTCCAATAGAACCCTTCAGTGGTCCTAATCATGGGCCCACTACATGGGTGCGCTGACTAGGAATATGGCTCTTGTGGGCCCTCGTGCACGAACTTTTGGTCTTGCATAGATTGGAAATTCCGCCACTCCATTAAGCTCCAAAAAATGTGAACGGTCAAATTATTCGGAGAATCATTAATCAAGGTTGAGATTAATTGATGTTGGAGGGACATGAGATCAAGATTTTGTGGGCACTAAAGGGAAAAGAGAAGTACATGTGGGTCCCCAGTGAATGGTAATCTCAGCCATAAGATCTCCTGGCCAAGATCTTAGCTATTGATGTTAGATGCAGCTATCATTTTCCATGGTCTAGAAGCGTTGAAGGGTGTAGATATTGTCAAACTGATGAAGGTCAGTTTAGACATGCTAACAAGGTTCGGTTGGGTCACAATTTCGGCCGAAACTGCAGTCTAAGAGGCCTTTTGGAATTGCACCCAAAATTGGAAATGGATTTGGATTTGGAACCCAAATCTGACCCGAGGATCCATAGATTCCCAATTACTAATGTGGACGCTTTGCCAACTGTGACCAAGTCCACTTCGCGTGCCAAAAGATCCTCCAAAAAGACCCTCATTTGCGTGTTGGGTTTGCATTTAAGATTTGTCTCCTCTCTCCGGAAATTCAAGACGTTCAACCGATTCACCCTTTTCAAGATGGCACCTCTCAGATGCGCTGCTTCAAGCCGAAGTCTGAACGACTCTCTATGGAATAATTTCTCTCTCTCCTCTTTTTCTCATACATCGGTCTTGGTGGACTATGGACTATTACCCACTACGCATTGTGAAAAGGAACCTTGGCGTAACAATAGAGTTGTTATTGCGTGATTTTAAAGTTAAAATACCAAATAACGCCGCGTAGTATAGACTCTTTGTTTTCTGCACCTTAATCAAACTCTATGTATGCAGGAGCTGCATGCACCCGAACTGCCCTTTTATTAGTGCGAATGATAAAAGTTTAAGTAGGGCCCAGGATTCAGGTTATACGGACCGTTCATCTCGTGGGTCCTGTCTTAGACAAGCAATGACTCCAAAAATGTCATCCATTTTATTATCCAATCCCTAACTAAATCCTTTTTACAACCCAAAGATTCTCCCGTTGGAGAGACGGATGTGGGCAATTCAGAGCTTAGAAATTGGAATCACTTGGCCACGCGCACGTACTTAAGAGGCCCCACACTTTCCTATGGAATTTCTCTCAAATAAAAGGAATTTGTTGGTCACGTCTTTGCAACGAAGGCATCTCTTTTTGAGGCATTGAAGAAAATTTCAAAGCTTCCCAGTCTCTCTCCCTCTTTTTTCCCCGCCGAAACCCACATCATCCATTACATCACGTCATTATCGCATAATCTGCGGTGGGGATCAAAAGTTGATTCTCTTGAGTAGGCGACATTCACGGACTTTTTCCTATTTCGGGTGCACCCACTGGACGATCAACAGCGACGAGCGTCGGTTAGGAGCGGTGGATGGCGACGTCTGCCTAACATTTTGGATTGATCTAACGAACGGAAGAGCACATAAACTTCTACGCGGTCTGGACCCCACTTGTCGCTTGTAGTTCAGGTGAATGGTCCAATGTGGAACGCCCACCCGAGACGTTTTCAAGGATGTCACTGTTAAACGAGGGGACCGCCGTCGTCGACGTGGCTAGTCCGATTACGACCGTTCGATTTTAGGCAGCGGGTGTTCCGTGTTGGATTGTTCTTCTGCCTTTAAAATCAAAGGAAAGGCATGATCGAGCGGTGGTGAGAGCTTCGAAGGATCCAACTAATAGGGTCTCGTTCAAAATGACAGTGCATTAAATGTGCATCCACAATGCATGTATGACGTGGCCTTTTGCGTATACACGTGCATGAAACACGTACTTTCTTGTCCTCCCCGATCAATGCAAGTGAAAGAAACGGGGTTTGCTTGGATTGTGCGGTAAGTTAAGTAGGATTAGGGGTTAACAGTAAAAGTCTAGTGCAGTTGGTTGCAGGTAACTTGACATCTTTCCTTTAACCCAGAATTAGATTGAGAAATGTGTGCAAGTGATTTTCTTTGTAATTTTTGGCTGGCGCAAAAGACTCTACTTAGGACTTGTTTTTTAGATCTAAGCCGTCATCTTACAGATCACTCCCTTTGCTCTAGGCCATGTGCGAAAAATTAGATTGAATGGATTATTCTAATCTTTTTTCTCTTAATTTTTAAGAATCATTGCTCTTGATCATCTAATTAATGCACTTTTCTTTTCTTTTTTATAAAAATAAAGGTTAATAAGTAACCTATTTATTAATATATTATCTTATTTTTTAAATTTACTTGAATTCTCGATAATAAGGACAAAGTGCCACCTCAAACTCCAACCAATATGCATATTGAAGGATTGAAGCCCATGTCGATCTATTTCAAAGATTTAACGGATTGGATTGTGGATCGGGTGTATTTGAACAGCATCTGAATGTTGGCAGTCCTGGATAAGTCAGTAGTGTTAGCATAAATGTCCAAGACTCCTGTCCGAGGCTCTCATTTAGGCTTTTCAGGAAAAAGAAAAAAATATTGTCGATTTTTTCGACACTAAAGTAACGATTAAGTATAAATTTCCATTAAAATTTTAATATCTATGAAACCAAAATCAAAATATGGGAGTCCTTGGTGCCTGTTCGATTGGCAGGAAATGGACGAAAATTAATTTCTTAAAAAAAAACATTGCGAATTCTCCATGAAAAGTTTTTTGTGTCTTCAAATTAAATTACTCCAACGATTTAAAAAAATTTACGTCAACCAAATAGGCCTAAATTTTTACGCCAACTGCACTGTCTGCTCATGTAGTTGACAAGGTGACGGTAATACTTACCTGATGATCCTAATATCAAACTGGTGGTACCCAAATGCATAATTAAGAAATCTGATCAAGGTCCAGATTTGGTTCGGTTCTACGATCAAGTACTTGATCACGCGCATTTTATAAAGTGCATATATGCCAAGATAATTGGTGATCCAAACCGTCCATCCTCCGAACTATATTTTGATTTTGAAATACGTCAAATATCTTCTCCATGGCGATGACAATAAATTGGTGCCCCGATCTACTCTTGCAAACAGCAGATATAAAGGGGCCCCACCGAACCAGGTAACTTGGCTAAAGCCAACTGATCCAAACAGAAAAAACCATTAAAAGTTGGCCCCAAATCATAACCACCATCCAATCTCAACCCATGATCAGGCATACACCGAATTTTTGGTATATAAAACCTGGCCATATGACCTCGCCCCTTCATTCTTTCTTGACTTTCACCCAAAAAGTGGCTAAACCCGCTTACTACAGCCGCAGACTCATTTTCTAGGCAGGATTTCAATTCCTTTCCAGCATCAAATTCCAAAGACAAGAAAGAAGGTGGCGGAATCTGTTTCCACGGAAAATCAAAATTCATATACCGCTCCCTTACGGAATGCTGCAATTCCTCCTTTCCACGTACACTTCCAATAATTAGACTCTGAGTTTGTATACTCCCATACGCCTCTAAAACTACCCACTCTGGAATACGAGGAAAAGCGGATCTTTTGTGATGGGGCCCACATGAGGGGTTAATGTGCCACGTGTCGTGCACTAGATTGCGTGCTAATGAGAGCCAGGTGCAATGTGGGCCCCAAGGGTGACCAGTCAATGGGAACTAGCAGAGGGAAAGGGGACGAGGAAACGTTATGTAATTATGCAGGGGGAATGCACATAGAAAATGCCAAAAAGAGCGTGGGATTGTGTTAGGTTCTTTTGTGCTAGGCACTTTTGACCCGCATGGTGCTACCTGGACCTGATCGGCTCCGTTGATTTCGACATGAACCTTTGATATCCATCCGATTTACGTTGCATTTACCCGATCGGTTGATCCTAGCCTCTTATCTGCCAAGGGTCTTTTCGGGTTCAGTTTAGAAGACAAAAACTCGATCCTTATCATTTGAGACCTCATGCATAGCAAGGATGGCAACTAGACGAGTCAAGGCAGACTTTTGGGCAACCCAACTGTAATGCTTTTATCCTATCTCTAACCTAACCCTATTCGACTTTGGGTCAAATATTTTGACCCCTATCAACGATCGATACAAATCAATTCAAGTGTAGGTCCCTAAAATCCCTACTTAGGCGCCGTTCACGAATGAATCTTGAGAAATTCCATGCACCCAGTGTTGAGAGTTGCTATCCATCATCGTTCAATAAAATCCCAAAATTTTCATCTCATAGGCTAAAATATAAACGGTTAGATCGTCTTAATTTGAGATGCATCTGGAAAATCTCGATCCACAATCAGTTTCAACAAATAAACGGTTTAGATCATTGATTAAGTAGCCGCCCTTCTTTGACATTTTCTAACTATTTTTCCGTAGCATAAAGCCACCGCAAGATGTGCCGATGGCAATTCAAGGGAGCACGTCCATCGTCTTCCTACATAATTGTCCATAAAAGAAGGGTGCCATTATCAAATTGTAGGGATCACTAATCTAGTTTTATAAGGGTTTGGAACACAGACAACACTTTCTAAATGGTCATGAACGCCCATCGCACCTTCCAATAATGCAACACATGACCAACAGGTTCTGACTAGATGGGGACACGTGTCGTCCCTCCAGTGGCTGGTGCTCCCCCCTAGTTTCGTGACGCTTGGAATTATTTTTTGTTTTTGCTAAGTGCACGCGAGAATCTTCGATTTTTATTTCTTTTTTCCTTCTTTTTTGGTTGGGTCGCGTTTGCTTGGTTTTGAAGTCGTGGCTTTATTTTTATGCATTTTATATTACTTGGGCATATAGCATTATCGAGGTGGCGTTGATGGGTGCACATGTGGGAAGAGAGAGAAAATAGCAAAAGTGTTGGTAATACTAGTTTAATTCTTAATTAACTAATATGCACTTTTAAGACATTTCTTCTTAGATCTACGCCGTTCATCTTGTTAGATACCCCTCGTTTAGATTGCATGTGAAAAATCGGGTCAATCGGATGACTGTAGCCCTTTTACTGATGCTCTAACAATCAGTGGTTGTGATTTAAAACTTAAAAAGAAGGCTAAGATCATCTCACTCTTTTAAAATTTTTAATTTTAGTAAGGTTACGGAGGTTTCACACGATGTACGGGTTAGATCAGCTCAAAATCATGCCCGTAGACAGATGCTATTTTGTGATTGAAAATTGATGCACTGAGGTTCAATGTATAAAAATTATTCTGGCGAATTAGAACAGATGCTTTGATTGAGATGGTTTCATGTGAGCCAAAACTAGTGGTTGGCAGCAGGATCTTGAGCATTTTTCTAGAGTTTTTCACTTTAAATTTTATAAACTAAAAATTGGAAGCTGATGCATCGAGGCGGCTCTATATAAAAAAAGAATTATTCGATCGAACCGGTATAGTTGCTGATTGAGATGGATTCTATGCCCTGAAACTTGTCCTTGTTAGTTTGATTTGGAGCATTTCACATTGAATTTTTTGCAAATAAATAAATAAATAATTATTTGTTTTAAGTGGAAACAGGAAAATGTAAATACATAAATACACGCATAAAAGTGTTATTTGATTGGTTGGTTGTAGCCTGAAACTAATAGTAATTCAACCAGTTCTAATGTACATGATTAGTGGAATTTTTTATAAAATTTATTCATATAATTTTTGTTTACCTTCTTCAAAGTTGTAATTAATTGGAGTAGTTGGATTTTGCTTAAATAAAAAAATAGAGTTGTTGGATCATCATTTGAATAGTATTAATCTATGTCCATGATTGATAATTAGTGTGTGTGTGTGTATATATATATATATATATATATATGAGAGGCAAGTGGAAATAATAATTTTTGTCGAGCAAACTTGGGTGTGCAAATTGGATTATTAGACAATTAAAACTACTTTATTAGCATCAATTTTCAATGAAAAAATATTTTTGATTGGATTATTGGGAATAAAACATGCAACAACCAATTAGCCACCCTGAATCTTAATTGGGCTGATTCTGATAGTTCTGGATGGCTAACTAATCCCATTTTGGATCCACTTAACTCAAAAGTCATGATCATTAAGACCATAACCACTTCGCCCACTCAAGATACGACCTTTCTCCATATGGAAATCCCAGCAAATTATCAGCACTAATCCATTATTAAGAATAAATTAAGACTGATTAGTTTATAAGTTAATCAAAGTATAGGAACATGACATTCCTTTACATTTCTCTTCTTTACGGAAAATAGGAGAGAGAGAGAGAGAGAGAGGAAATGAGCAAGCCGGTAAAAAGCGCGGGTACTTTTGAAATCTCTCTCTCTCTAGAATTTTTCTTCCCCACGTGCGTCGACACCTGGTGCGGAATCCGAGTGCGGTGTCGTTGCCACGGCGAAATAAAATGAAGCGCGCACATGTGCCGCATGATGGCTATTTGGCCAGGAGACGACGTTAACTTCTCCGTTATTGAGTTGGTTACTGACTGCAACGGTCACAATCTGTGCTTGATTTTCAATGGGGGAAGACGGTAGAAAGTGCAATTTGGTGGGCCCGGCCGGCCGATTCGAAACGGAATTTGGAGGGCGGCATCGACGGCGTTACATCGTGACGGTCGTTTGTTTTCGTGCTAAATTTTACAGTTGGGCAATTTCTCGCCTTCTGCAGTAGGCGAGAAATTGAAATTAGCGCAAGTGTTTCGTATGGGGTCGAGTAGAGTGAAATGATAGCGCCACTCCTTTTCTTAATGGTAGTGACACTCCCACACAGTTTTGGGCCCACCTTTTTATAATCCTAACCGTTCATTCCGACGGTTTGAGATAGATGAGCCCTGTCCCCAGAATTCACGTCCTTTGTGTGATCCTAAGATTAATTTATATCGGCTCTTTTGATTCTTAATTGACTGTAAAAATGATAAGTAGATCATCCAGAGAGTGTGATTTTTGGGATATGACTCCTATATAGAAGATGGTTAATTCAACGATTTGGATCATTCAAAATTCCGCACCCTACTACTACTTTGACCCTAGAAACCCTAATTAAGCTGTAAAAGAAGTGATACTCCCACACAACTTTAGGGCTCACCTTTTTTATAATCAGAACCATCTGTTTTGACTGGCTTGTGATAGATAAGGCACGTTTCATTCCCAACTGTTGATTCTATCATGTAGGGCCTACATTTGATCTCTAAAACGACCCAAAAATCGACGGATGAGATAATCAACAAGTCAACAATTCGATCCACTCTCTGCAGTTGGACGTTCGTCTTTATAGAAATTTGACCGACTTCGTTGTGGAAATCACAATTCCTAATAGGACCCACCATTGAACGACCTAATCTACTATCTAAATAGCAGACGTGTTTGATTATCCGATAAACACGTTTTGCGACCAATCGGAGATCGAAATTGGCGTCTGCCAATGGGATTTCCCCACCAGGCATGGTGCGTACTTTGGTGTATTACCACAAAGAGGCCGTAATTAACTTAATACATATAATTAATTAAAAACATTATCAAATATTCTATTAAAAGTCATAATCAATAGTTATCTACGAACACCCTGCTAACACTTTCACATGTGGTTACTTAAATATCACGTAAAGCCATGCTGAATACAACTTACATGGATTGTTTAGCTGATGTAACTTTCTCAGCTACTCTTGGACGAGTTGGTTAAACTCGCGAAACTCGGCCGAGTCGACGTGGCTTCAAAATTACTGCCTTTTGCTTTATAAGACTCGGGCCGAGTTTTTCTAGCTCGAATTTTCGACTGTGAGGTAAAAACAAGCAAGATCAAACCTGCGTGCTAACGCTTGATCAATTTGCTTGATTTGTTCAGAGCAAGGTAGTAAAAAACTGGCAGAGTTGGCTCAAAACCCAGCCGAGTTGAACGGGTTCTGAATTCTACTAGGAGACCCAGACTTGATTTCAACAAGATCGGGATCGTTTATCCAAGCGGTCCCAACTTCTGATGATATGATGCGGCAGTCCCTCCTAGCATTTATAGCCATTTGATCAAAGCACCAAGAAACATCAGAGATCTGACAATCGGGATCGAATACCAAACATTCAGATTTGAGATTTTCATCAGGCAACATATCAGAGCTGGAATCAATCAAATGAAGGGTCTTGATCATGATAATGACATGGTCGGTCGGGTCCCGATTAAGCTTTCCACGCTTTCCTGATATCAAGCCTTCTCCTACATTATCAATCAGCTGCATCATTGCAATATGTTGACTCGTTAAGCACCTGGTGGGACCTAGTAAGGTTCGTGGTTTGGTACTAAAAACGGCACCAATTTATCTATCATTTAATCAGTCAATTTAAAAACACTCAACCTTTTCGCACTGGTGGACGTTCACATCGTAGGGCCCACAAAATTTTGCGGTTATAATGACCATGTAGGCCCCAGTTGTTTAGCAAAGATAAGAGAGGGGGAGCCTTCAAATGATGAACTATAATAACCCCTAAATCAAAAGTCTCACTTTAATTAAAGTCTTGCAATGAAATCAAACTCTCAAAAAGTTTGTACTTTGCAAAATTTTCTTTGGCAAAGCACTAAGTGACTGTTTGGTTGGCAGGAAATGGACAAATTTGATTTCAAGCAAAAGAAGATATTAAATTACGCAAATAACCCAAAAAATATCATAAATTTTTTTGCGTCGTTGGTGGAATTCAATATCAAGGCTTAAACACCTTTCATGCCTTTTTTTTTTTAATTAGCTTTTGTCTAACTACAAGTGCAAATTATGAAGGATTTTTGGGTCTTTTGCAAATTCAATTTTAAGGCTTAAAATAATTTTTAAAGACGAAATTTTTTCTTTTTATATATAATAAAAATCAATTTCTGTCTATTTCCTGCCAACAAAAAAAGCACTAGGACGAAACTTTTGACTGGGAAGAAACTAATATTCTAAAACAGAGATAAAAGCTGTCCTAATTCTTGATAAGATCACATTTCACAGCCAGTTTGGATGATTATCTGAATTCAGACCTCCTTGATGTGCCTGAACTCAGACCTACCAAACAAAGGAAAAGCAACCCCCTGAATTTTAATGGTTTCACAGCACACCATGGCCTGCTTTATGTACTTTATTGACTGGTTGGGTTTACACATTACCAATGGTTCCTTAATGTGGTCCTTTGCTACACATCTCAGGTGTGTACATGGGGGCACAAAATTGAAGGCCCTGACGACGTGGTGTCGCCGACGAGGCAATATGCTCACTTGGCGCCACTACGACCCCCTTCCGTCACCCTTGCTCGACACATAATAGACAATGCAAAGATAGGTTTAAGTTAGATCCCTCCAGTGCATGGACTCAAACCCTGATTACCTAGCTGAGAGACTCCTTGCGCCATTACAGCGGAGAGCTTAGGCAATTTATAGGTAAAATGTATTTAGGTATAAAAAAATAAATGTATTTAAATAACAATAGCAATTATATTATGAGTAACACTATCTTTTTGTGCTATTAATCGTTCGCATTGTTCTCCTTGACTTAGATTCTCTATGCTCCAAAAATCGCATCCATTAGTTGATCTTAGTGATTGTTTTCTTAGCTTGTAAAATCAACCAGCAAATAATTTACCATTGATTTTATAACTAAAAGTGGCAATGACAAGAAAAATCCAACGAATGAGATTTTTAGAGCATAATCCAGCGAAGTTAGAGGCAATATTGTGAACAATTTGGCTCTTTATGAGTTTAAACCTCTTGAAGTTATAGCCATCGTGCCACTTAGTAAGTGGTTAATGAATAAAAAATAGGGTATCAAAGCCTTCTGAGCACATTGGTGCAAAAGTGTCTCTGAGTCTCTCACTTGGGTGACTAGGGTTCGAGGCTGTGTGCCAGTGTGTGTCTACCATTAAAGATTAAAAGAATAAACAATAGACGGCAATTATATAAACTATACAAACTAAAATAATAAGAAAGATAACAACAACAAAAACAATAGTAATACCTAGCGAAGGAGTAAACTTGTACAATATGTAGTGGTGCAACAAGGAGCCTCTCCCGTGGTAGGTCATCAGTTCGAGGTTGCTCGTGATCCACGTGTCTAGGTTTTATACAATAACAAGAGCTAAAGAAGGGCACGTGTAAATGTACTAAGCACAGGATAAACAAGGATGAAGGAAGATGATGATGATGATGTCATTGAGTTGGCTATGTGGGGCCAACCCCAACCAAGGCATCAAAGTTGGGCAGTTAAGTCATTCCCAATAAGGGATGACCTTTATTGACCCTTAATGAGTAAGAAAGGGATGCACAAATCCAAGGTAAAGGCATGGATTAGGTGGTGCAAGTACCTGAACCACCTTCCTTGTTGCAAACCCTTTTATCATCTCCTTTTCTTTCATCGAAAAGGACAATCTCAGTACACGAAGCTCCTGCTTATGTACAGTCTGGAGAAGGGTGGACTACAAGGGCTTATAATATGTAGTTTTATCTTACATTTTTACGAGAGGCTGTTTTCACGTCTTAAACCCTGATTGCAAGATCACATGGCGACAATTTTTACCGTTGTGGCAAGGCTACCCTTCTTTCATCATCTCCTTTTATTTCATCCAATTTGACAAAAACCTATGCTTTTAAAAGCCAGCATTGGTAAAAGAGAGTTTGATCATTATTTCCTATCTTTTCCTTCTTGTGACAGGCAGCAAAGTGCTTGATGGACACCTATAAGTTTTATCCCATGTGATATTGTGTTGAATAAATAATTAAAAGGTGCAATGATTGTGGGAATCTATGCACAGTAAGAACAAAGTAAGTTCAGATGTTGCATCAAGAGGCTTCCCCTTCCATCAGAATCACATGCTGCATTTGTTGCCAATGCTACAAAAATTGTAATAATTCCAACCCAAATTCTCATTCCTTCTTTAGAAACACAACCTCTTGAATATATATACATATATATATATATATTATTTAAGTAAAATCTTCTAGAATCAACACCCTAACCCTAATTAATTAACAAGTAGTGTTAATCCAAACCTTAATAACTTAATAGCGTTGAGATTGAGTGTTTCTGCCTAATTTAGCAAAGTGTTATGTACTGGAATCCTCATAAATTAATATGACATTAGATGGTTTAGCACTTCCCAAGTTGCTCCTTGGTTTATGAGATGTGAGTCACCAAGTGAAATCTTCACTGCAAACCACTTTATTACTTTTCAACATGTGAAGAGATTAGCAATTTATTATTTTATTTATTTATTTTATAATTAGTAATCAGAAAGGAAGTCTTGGTGCAATGGTAGAGTTGTTTTCGTATGATCTTAATATATATCTTGCAAAATATAAAATAAGACTGCAAATCAATCTATATACGTAGTTAGACAGCGACTGCAAATCAATCTATATACGTGGCTATGTGGTAAGAATTTGTACTATATGGAAGGTGGGCCATAGGTTAGATGGACGACTGTAGGAGAACAAACAATCAATTATGATGGAAGAATCCACATTGGACAGCCGAAATCTGTGAGCTAATGTGATAAGATGGACTAATCTGTGGATTGACGGGTCCATTAATAGTGGGACCTACCATATGGAGTGTTCTACTAGAAACAAAGTGTTATTTTAGTTGAAACACCATTAGTACATTAATCTAATCATGCTTTCCAACAAATCAAATGTCTAAAGTCTCTTCTGATAGGAGACCACGTTGCCCTAATTTCTTAGCGGGAATATTGGAAATGGAATTTATATTTAAATAAGTCACCGCATTTCGTTTATCACAACTTTGTCCTTTTCTCTGTGTACCCACTCGGATGGAAAAAGACGGTCTGCGAACCCCTTTTTTTTTTTTTAGATGCAAAATCAAACTAAAAGTTCTCGCGTTCTTTAAATTGGATGAAAATTTATCTAATTAATACAAAATGTACCAAATCAAACATAATCGCTTAAAAAAAATCTCACTAAAAAATCTAGTTAAAAATTAAATTCACATCATAATCATACTTTATTCGCCGACTTTCTTCTAAACTTTTCGTGAACGTCTTGGAGTAGTATTTGCCTTGCTAATTTATTCCCGAACCCAACTTCATGACTACGATTAAGGATAAAAATATTCTAATAATTTTTTACATAAATGATATACGCTCAGCAATGATGTAAGTTATCGGATCCCACATGCTTTGAAAAGGAAAATTCGAAATGACGTTCTTAACACGCATGTAATAAGATTAAGATGTTCCCATCTTGATTTGAGAAGTGTTAATTCGATTCGAATAGACTTGTTCAAGATCACCATCGATCCTTTTCTCGATTAGAAAATGAGTTCTAAGTTTCGCGTTCACTCATTAAATCCGAAATCATTTTCATACCACGATCAAAATTATTGTAATTCAGAATTTAATTTGATGGCAACCAAACAAGAACATCAACTGGATTTTGACTTTGGCTGATATGATGCCGGAGGAGGAGAAGCTGACTGGGAAAATACAGTCTTTGAGCCGGCAAAAATCAACCCAAAACCTAAACTTCTAGCACAGTTTTGGCCACGTTTTAGACCATTTTTGCCGTTCAACCTCTCCTTAATGGGGGCGATGGTTAGATTTGGTTGTTGTTACCCTTTTTCGACCTTACAAGGATGATGTTGTTTCTATAACAAAGGGAGTCTTGGCTGTGATCTGAAGGTTATGGATTTGAGGCGTGAAAACAGTATCTTACAAAAAGTAAGGTAAAATTGTATATTACAGACTCTTTGTGATCCTCCTTTTCTATAGACCTCACATATGTACGAGCTTAATGCACCGGGGGCTACACTATGTTGTTTCTATAACAGATGTAGAGAAACATTAGAATGAGCCAAACAAATTAATGGGTTAGACTAGGAAAGAGATGAAGGAAAGTCTTGGCGCAATGGTAGACTTGTTGTCCTGTAACCTTGAGGTTAACTCTTGTGCTTTGCATTTACTTTAGACAATGCATATGCTGGAGCTTTGTGCACCGGTGCTGCCCTTTTAGCGTGGGAAAGAGACGGTCCTAACTTGACTTTTGCCTTTGCTAACTAATTCAAAGAATATCAGTCCTATATTATATTGTAACTCAAAGTTGTAACTTAATTAAACTATAAAATAATTAAAGAAAAAAGGACAAACTAACCTGCAATAATAATATGGGTTATATATAGAAGCTCAATGTACCAACTATGTCTGCAGGCGGTTGTCCAGGGACATCCGCAATTCATACACTAAATTTTGATGTATACTTAGGATATCTTATGTCACAAGGGAGCCCCTCAATGGATGCACCTTTGCTAGGCAAGCATTAGCCTACTACAGGGACCAAATTAACACCTTGCGTGGTATATACACCAACCTTCAGTGTATAAACTTATAATAATGCCTCAAATGCCTGCACTAAAGTAAATCCTAATTAATTAGACCAAGGCAAAAAATGAAAAAATAAAATAAAATAAAATCTTTTACGCCACACGCCGAGAGATTGACTAATCAAATATCCGATAAATAGACGATAAAACGTACGAGAAATTTATACATAAGGTCTCCGACCCGACAGAGACGTGCCTAGGACGGACACTTTCTGCCGTGTTCTCCCAATGCACCGTTTTCTTCACCTCCCGTTTCGAAACCCCTCCGCTCACAGAAACGCGTTTCGAACCCCGGCCGACGACGCGAAACAGAGACGAAAGAACCGCAGAAATGGGCCCCACGTTTTTCCTCTACTGCCAGATAAAGGGTCGCAGATAGCCCCATGACCCAACCCCAAGCCTCCAGATTTCGGACGTGATTTGCAGAGAATCGAATGTCCAAGGACAACGAGGAAGCAGCAGAAATCCAACTAAAAACAGACCAAAGTTTAGAGAGAGAGAGAGAGAGAAGAAACACCCCATACCCCCCCGGGAATTGATTTCCTTTCATTTCTCTCCTTGTAAGCCAATTCGTAAGTTGGTCTTTTCATTTCCTCCTTCTCCTCTCTCCAATCCTTTGATTTCGGTGAAAAATAGAAATGAATTAATAAATTTCCTGATATACAAGCACCTCCTCCACGGATCTCTTCTCTGTTCAAGTATACATACAAGGATCGGTTAATCTCGATCCTATTTTTCCGGAATTTCATCTGGGATCTGTTTTTAGATGTTTTGTTATCCGCGCTTTTTAGTGGGAGGAATTCGATATCTGAATAGGAATTGAATTCCGGATCTCGTCAGTGTAAAACGTCATTTTTTGTCTTCAGATAGTGGAAAGATTGGATTTTTATCGGTTTTGAGTTGGTTTTGTATCTGGGTCCTGTTTCCTTTTTTTGGGAGAATTGGATGTCCGGAGGAGGATTCTAGATCTCATTGGGTTGAAATCTCGCGGAAAGGTTGGATCTTTGTCGTTTTTTAGTTGATTTTGTATCTGTGTCTCTTCTTTTTTGGACGAATTCGATGTCAAGAGGAGGATTTTGGATCTCGTTTTGATTTTTGGGGAAGGAAGAAGTGAAAGAGTTATAGGTTTTGACTTTTTGCTTGTTTCGATTTTGAATTTTTTGGATTGGGGGAAGAAGAAAGGAGGATTTTGATAGGTTGGTTTCATAATTTTGTCCCAATTTTCCGGTCGAATTCCGGAGAAATGTTGGAGAATCGTCGGTCTTGTTTGGTGTCTAGGGCGTTACCGAGCTCCTGTGAACAAGAAAGGGACTGGGTGTATATGAATTATCGCATAATTGATCTTCAGAAGGGAAAGAAGCGAAGCCGTGATTGGGAATCGGTCACTCGGGTTGAAGAATCCGGTAATGGAAGTCGCGGTGATGAGCAATCCGATTTGAGTTCCCTTATCCATCCCCTCGGAAGAGATTTATCAATCAATTGTCTTCTTCGGCTATCGCGGTCGGACTACGCTGCTGTAGCCTGTTTAAATCGGAGTTTCCATTCATTCATTCGGTCTGCTGACTTATACCGGCTCCGGCGGCAGAATGGCATATCGGAGCACTGGGTGTACTTCTCTTGTAACGTGCTGGAATGGCAGGTCTTCGATCCTAACAGTCGGCGCTGGATGCAGTTGCCGCGGATGCCGCAAAATGATTGCTTCATGTGTTCTGATAAGGAGTCATTGGCTGTTGGGACTGAGCTTCTCGTTTTTGGAAAGGAAATAACATCACACATTATACTGAAATACAGCATTTTGACGAATTCATGGTCTTCTGGTATGGTGATGAACACGCCTAGGTGTTTAATGGGTTCCGCCAGCCTTGGCGAGATAGCAATCCTTGCAGGCGGTATTGATGCTCAGGGAAATATATTGAGCTCGGTCGAGCTCTATAATTCAGAGACTAGTACTTGGACTACTCTTCCAAGTATGAATATGCCAAGAAAGATGTGTTCAGGTGTTTTTATGGATGGAAAGTTTTACATAATCGGTGGGCATGGTAGCAGCCCCGATCCCTATACTTGCGGCGAAGTGTTTAATATGGAGACGAGGACTTGGACAGTCATTCCTGATATGGCCCCTGGACGAAGAGGAGCAACAGAGCCGCCACCGCTGCTTGCAGTTGTGAATAACGAACTGTATGCAGCTGATTACACAGAGAAGGAATTAAGGAAGTATGACAAGGCGAGGAACTCGTGGATCACTCTTGGGAGATTGCCTGAGAGGGCTGTTTCGATGAACGGTTGGGGGCTAGCATTTAGGGCGTGTGGGGAGAGCCTGATTGTTGTTGGTGGCCCAAGAGGGCTGGGGGGAGGGATCATAGAACTCAATTCTTGGGTCCCAAGAGATGGGCCACTGGAGTGGACCTTGCTTGCGAGTAAGCATTCTGCGAGCTTTGTTTACAACTGTGCTGTGATGGGCTGCTGATGCGTCTGATTTGGTGGCACCATATGTAGTCTACAATGCCTCGCCGGTGGGTGTACAAGATTGGTTTATTCAAGGGCATAGGATTCTGGCTAATGGGTAATCTCTGCCTTTTTGAAATTTCAGAATTACTCAAGATCCAATAGAATGTCTTCTTTGACGGAAGGTCTAGGGGGTGTTCTTTACTCTATGTTCATTTTCTACCATTTAATTTGCATTTTGTAGCAATTGATAATGTTCTGTGTCCCTTGTCTGTTTCCATGGGATCTTCCCACAGATTGGCATCACGCAGTACATGGGTAGGTTAATAATTTGAAGCTCCTAGACATTGCTAGGATTGCAGGAATACTTGGCAAAGCATCTTGGCATCACAAAGTAGTGTTATTTGATTTCCTGGTCATCAGTGGGCTTTCTGTTGTATTTTGAGAGAAAGAGGCTGTGAGGTTTTTCTCACATTTATGGATGATAATCTGTGGAGCTTTTGTTAACTTTGTATGCAGTGTTCCATGTAAATTTTATTTGTCTATTTAGTGGTTTAGAAGCTGTTGCTTGGATATGATCTTATTGTACTGCTCTTATGATGAATCCATTATTCGCCAATTTATATCAATTTTACTCTGATCTTTCCTTGTTCAATTTAATGAAGTTGTGCTGCATGAGTGCCGTGTCAGTACTTGACTCCCAATCTTTCTTCATCTGGTTTTTCTAATACAGATAATCAAATATGACCAAACATTACATCATCTGTTTGAAATGTGAATATAGTACTAGGAAAGGCTTAGTCGAAGGGGCAGATAATTTTCTAGTCAACTAGGCTGGGGTCATAGCTCAAATGTGTTCTTGTAGAGTCAAGCAAGTGTTGTCTCCGAATGAACAGGTCATGCTATTGTAGAGAAAACATTCTGATTTGGTTTCTCTAACAATGAATTTTCTTATCAAATTTTGCCTTGAACTACTGGGGCAATTTGACGAAATTAACTCCTTTCAGCTACTAATACAATGTAAAGATTTGCCTCCTATCATCACTAAAGCTTCTCTGTTTCTTTAGCTTTGTTTTGTAAATATCATGAATGGCTTGTGAGTTTGCCCCTTTGCATCTTTGAAATTTATATCTTGGGGTAAGGCTGTGTACTTTAGGCCCTTGTGGTCTGCCCCTTCCCCAGACCCCGCATAGGCGGGAGCTTCGTGCACTGGGGTTGCCCCTTTTGGGTTGAAGTGTTGTATACATTTTCTCTTTTCCTTATGTGTATGTCTGCAATAGAGGTTTTATCCCCGAGACCTTATTCTTGGCTTGCATGTGTTGAACATGTTTTAGATCCTAAATATCTCTCTGTACTTCCTACTGTTACTTCAGTTAATTATCTTGGTGGTGGAACTTCGTAAACCCAGGTCATGGTTGGTTCCTTTCCAGTTGAATAGAGAAAGCATGACAACCTTAAGCTTTACTTGGCAAGCTATACTACAGCATTGGACTTGTTTGATGAGCTATTCCAGGGGCCTTTCCCCTATAGTTAATCTTACAGGGTCATGGCTTGCCAGCCCTTTGTGTAATATATTTCTAGTTAATGAACCTAATTTAGATATTGGCCATGCCCATCCATATCGATTGGATTTCCGTGGGCTTAAAATTGCAGCTATCAGGATAAAAGGAAATGAAAAGAGCATGTCTGAGCCATGTGTTGTACAATTTTACCCCTTTGCATGTATGATTGTCTGCGTACATATTATTTATTTATTTCTCTATGTATATGTTTGTGTCGATATATATTTACTTCTACTTCATAGACAAATAATATGCTGCCTGACAATAAAGAATAACACCAAACAAGAAAGAAATAGTTCTCATAAGGGCTATTAATTTAATTGTCGACATCATTCATCTGCTGCAAGAAGGGACTGTGTCATGTTCCAAGCATCATCTTTCCATGTAATGATTCTTACCCTCCCAATCAATGGAGGTTTTCCTTGTGAAATGTTCTTGGGGCATGTCCAATAGGTCCAAGCAGAAGAACGATCTGTCCAGAAAGCATGGTCACGAACCCTGCTTTTCTCTTTATATCTGTAGTATAAGAGCCGTAGTAACAGCTCGCTTTTTTTTTGTGTGGATGACCATATAACAATGCCATAGAGGTTGTGGCTCGAATTTGCTGCACTATCTGTTTCAATCTTTAGGCAAGCTACCTCCAGTTTTTGTTACTATGTCGTGTATGTTAAGGAGTGTTACAATGTTATATCAGTTATTTATTAGCATTCTATACTACATGTGAGAAATACAGGATCTTTTTATGGCAGAGAAACCTGATCAATATTAGTTTATATATATATTAGCATCTGTGGATGTGATTTAGTTAGTAGGACATGTCTTTAGCTGATGGAATAAAGTCTCATAACTGATATATTATGTCTACTACATTGTACCGACGAATGCATCATTGTGGCACTTCAATGCCAATCTAGAACCAGTTTTTTGTTCTTATGGAACAAGGTGCCGAAATTTGTCAAGTCTCTAGAGCAAAGAGCTATTCTGAAAGAAGTATGGTGAAAGATCAGATTCCTAATCTGTCTTTTCCAATTTGTCATGCTTGTAAAGATGGATTTGTTACTGAATGAGGCAAACTTAGAATCTGTCAGTAAGAAAGTGAATCTGGTTGAGATGTGGTGGCACTTTGAGTCAGTAGCTTTAAATGTCTAGGCTTTGGCTCCTGAGCTCATGCTTGTGATTCAAGAGCAGGAGAAACCTCTAAGCTGGAGAAGCTGGTTTTGTAAGTACTAGCACCTTTGCTGTCTTAGTTTGACATGTCATTCAAGGCGAGTTCATGTAATTGTTTGCTACAAATTTCTATCTGATACAAATGGTGTCATTAAGCTAGTCAGCATACACATATGCTAGTGTATCAAATCTGTTGTCCTGGTAGTGCATTATACTGGTGTATATCCTCATTCATATTTCTACTCATGTTGACATGTGATGTATGCTGCCATGTGGTACACCAATGCTATGCAACTGCATTCATCTAGAGGTACCTGCTAACATCTGTGTTTATGAATTGCCATGGGTTTGGCAGGAATCCCAGTTAATATGCCGAGTTGTTAGAACTTGCATAGCTGTGATAGAGGAATTTCTCAAATCCCCTGATGGAAGGGAAGGTGGACTCTAGCATAAAAGGATTGAAATGCCCTTCCAGGGTTAGCTTTTGGAGGAAAAAACTGAAACCTGTTGTAGAGAAGACAATGCAAAGTGGTTCTCTGAATCTTTTGTCCGATGCCTTTTCTGCAAGGTGACTGGAACTTGCATTAGATAAAACTGGTGTTTTTTAGTCGTATTTAGAGAGTTCTACAGACAGTAAGCCTCAGCTTCCACAATAGAGCGGCATAGTCCTTGTTAGAGGTCAACCATCCATTCTTCAGAACCATCAATTCTCGTTCAATTCCATAGCTGTTGTGCTGCCGATGTATGGTAGAAATGCAGACGGCATTTCAATTTATACCATGGCAGATAGCTTGGTACCTGTGACGAGCCACAGGTATACTCTTAAATTTGGTTCTTGGTTGAGTCTTATCACATGGTCCTTGACGGTGTAGGGGCATCCTTATGCACAGTCATTATCTTTACAGAACCAGTATGATATGGAAGGCAGCAGATTATCCTGTCCGTTATGCTCATTGATCATCTGTAACCATTGCTGAATCTGATTTATAGGATTATCACTTTGGGATTATCTCTAAGTCTAGAATATTTTTTCCTTCTCTCCTTCACCTTGGGTTCCTATCTTTGACTTGTCTGCATCTATCTACTGAAAACAAATTACATTGTAAAATCATGAAAGTGCCAATCTTATCAAACTGTAAATCATATCCATATTTTGGGTCTTAATTCTATGGAATTAAGGAAGACACACTCAATGCATAGAATTACAAGAACATGATTGGCAATCCAACTACTGTTGAATTCCATCAGATAGGTATTGATTTATCACATTCTGTGGCATCTCTGCGTAATATTAAACTAAATGAATCAGCCAGTCAATCATGGAGAAATGAAGTTTGGACATCACTTGCTTACCTTGAACCCAGTCGGCCTCAATGGTGGTGAAACCTCCATTTCTGAGAAGTTTTCATTTCATGTCTGATTTTTGTCAAACAGGGTCCAAGTTGGAAGGTGATTCTTTCCATGGATTCGAGTTGAATCTCAGGTTCATCCAATGCTTGGTCTTACTAAAACAGTACTGAGGATATGTGTCCACAGTGTAAACCAGTAAGCAATTATAACAAGTATGATCTGTCCCTGTGGATCGTAGGATTAGTATATGAAAGATAGAAAATCTGTTACATGTATGGGACCTATCATCACCCTCTGCAATTCATCAAGCTTTCTACTTTAAAATTCGGATTCAGATAGTATCAATAAACAGTTGGGTTCAACCCTTATTTGGACCATGCTGAACCTTCTGCGGTCCATGCTAGTCATTGAGCAGGACCAGGACTAATAGATTTGAAAGCTTAACTTTGTTGTTGCACTTCTTTTTTTGAATGTTGAAGGCACATCCCCTCGAACCCCCAACCTCCTAGGTACTACTGGGAGGTCCTTCTTGCACTATTGTTCTATAATGCATTTACTGAGGAGAGATGTCGAGTTGTCTGTGACCAACTGTGTTAGAAATTTATTGACTACTTGCGAAGTTGTTAGAATATAGTTACTATTCACGTTAATCTCAAAATGCCCCTTAGATATTCAATCCCCTCTCCCACAAAGAAACTGGCAAACACACCGATTGGAATTTTCTCCTTTTTCATTTTTTAGTGATTTTATGGCTGATGTTTCTTTGCATTTTAATCAGAGTAAGATTGATTGTTAATAACTCAAAAGTGGTTGTTAGAGACATGGTTGGCGTGTTATTTCACACAGGGCAAATAAGATAGACGGCTGAGGCCAGACTCTTCTGGGCTCTCCATTTGCCTGTACTCATTATACCATTGCATCCTCCGGTGCACAAAGTCCCTGCCCATGTGTAGTTCAGGGAAGGGGCAGATCACCAGGGTCTATAATACGCAGTCATACCTTGCATTCTTGCAAGAGGCTGTTTTCATAGCTTGAACCCGTGACCTCAAGGTCACACGACAGCAACTTTACTGTTATTTCAAGGTTCCCCTTCACCATTGCATCCCAAATGTGATTCAAAAATGATTTCTATATTTGGGCCAGCGAGCTTCTTGTCCTTTGTAAATCACATGGGCCCATTGTTTTCTCGAATTGCATTTGGTGGTTTTCTATTAGGCCTCTTGCCCATGTGATAATGTTGGTCCATTGTTTCTCCAATTTGCTTGTGGTGGGCCTCATCTGCACTGTCCTCAGGTGGTTCTGCGGTACGTGTCTTAAAATAGAGGATAGCATGTATAAGGTTAGGCTGTTCGGTACAGTGAATACCTCAACGTGGATTTTGCTTCACTAGGAGGAGACGACATACTCACGCCCTTTTGTCCTACGGGGTTTCATGAAAAATTATAAATGGGACCCATATTTTAAATGATGGGACCCATATTTTAAATGATCTAAACGGTTCATTTTAATCATATAGGACATTTGTAAAAAGAAGCTTTTACTTTGAGCATACGTAGAAGGAGGCTCACTTTTTTTCTGTATTTATAAAGACAAGCCTCTGGTTTAGGATAGCTAGTGAGAAGAAGCTCGTCAATGAATTTTTGAACGATTATTTGGTTTCTTAATATTAAATATTAAAAATATATTTAAATGTAAAAAATAATGCAAAAAATCATTACTTGCACCGTTTCAAATAATGCTGAAGATTTGATATATATGCGCTTCTCAAATAATGCTGAAAATTTATATATGCATTGCAAACCCAGTTCGCAAAGAGCCCGGTTGATGCTTTTAGTTAGGATAATCCAGATGCATTGATTTCATCGAGAGTTACCTAATTTCTGTACACCAAGCTTGATGAACAGCTCGAATCTCAAAAGATTGACCGGGTAATAATGATTTACGAAAGATCTAATTCATTCATTGTTTAAGGTGGTGCACTTATCAATTTCTAGCATTGTTCTTTTAACATCTAGTGGTAATTTAGATATTTTATATTAAGAAACTAAGTTATCCTTCAAAAATTCATAATGAACCTCTTCTCATTAATTATTCCAAATCAAAGGCTTGTCTTTACAAATATAAAATATTAAACCTCTTGTTTGCAAATAAGTCCAAGTAGAGGTCCCATTTTACAAATATCTCTAGCCATCTTATCCCACACGGGCCACGTATGGAAACTCGTGTAATTTGGATGATTCTAACATTCATTCTTCATTTGAGTTGTTTTATGTGCCCTATATTTTTCTTTGAGCCATTTGAAAAATAAAACTAAAATAATTGGATCATCCAAAATATGCAACAATATAGATAAATGCTTAATATCATTAAAATATGTGGCCTTTATCAAATATCCATAATACCTTGACTTTTTTCCAAATGAATCATAAGTTTCTATAATTTTTAAATTGAAAGAAAATTTTAAAAATAACATGAGTTTACGTAATAAAATTCAAAGGCCAAATTCTAAATTCTAAATCTAGTTAAATGTTCAAATAGTCTTAATATTTGTACAAGCACAATAGGATGGGAAGAAATACACACCCTATTTTCGTGCATGTTAAAGCTATTTTTATTCCATCTAATCCATTCGTTATGTTAAGAATGGCTTCGATAGGTGAGAAATCAAATTTCATGACCATTAGATGTCTCTAGCCTATTTTTCTTAGGTCAAAATCATGCCAATCCATTTTTGTCCTGTTTTCCAAAGATTTAAAACAAGTGGCTAGGATTGTCTAGATGCATTGATTTCTCATCGGTCACATCTTTTTGGTATTCTAAAGATGATGATTGGCTTAGATTTGCCAAAAATGTTATATTATGTATGGAAAATGGGGTGTGTATTCCTTCGTCTCTTCTTGAACATGTATGCTTGTTGGGACTCAAAATCAAATAAAAAACTTAAACAAATATTTGAAGAATAATTTTCTTTCTGATTTTTTTTTTTTCCTAAAGTTTTCATGAGCAATTACTTTTCTTACGATAAGCTAGAATTGTAATATAAACTTTTCTTTTTTGAGACATGTACTTTAAGCTGAGCACCTTTATGCTTGATCATGAGCTTATCCCATTATTTTACCAAGGAAAGCCTTTGCACAACAGTAAAAGTTGGCGTCATGTGACCTTGAAGTCACGGGTTCAAGGCGTAGAATCAGCCTCTTATAAAATGTAAGGTAAAGCTACTTACTATAAACCCTTGTGGTCCGCCCCTTTCTCGGACCCTACATAGGCGGGAGCTTCGTTCATTGGCTGCCCTTTTTTATCTAGAGACCCATCGTTAATCTTATAGGAAGCGGCCACACTTCAATACTCTGAATAGTTGACTCTATCAGTAGTAGTAGGGCTCAGCAAGGATTTGTAAGAATACTTACTCATATGAGTGGATTATTGTTGATCATGTTGGCTAACGACCTCTGTTGATACGCCAGCAAGGATTAAGCTGAGTGGTACAAGTGGCCGCATCTAATCAATGGGATAGTGACCTCAATTAATCCTTTAGTGAGAATTATGTACGATTAATAGTGTTTGAGTACACAAACTAAATTTACGAATCTTAATAAATCAAATATTGAACCTAACTTTAGATTTATATTATCTCATGTGAATCAAATCATAGTTCTGTCTCTAGGGGTTTCCAATTGCTATTATTTTATAGAAATTATAAATTGATTTCAAGTGTTCACAATGTTTACTACTTAAATGATTAGAACACCAAACTGAAATCCTATTGAATTTCAATAAATTAGTCATTGATTTTAGTGCTTTCAAGTGTGTGTTAGTTTTATCCAAATTTTGGTTCTACCCAAATGCTATATCAGAAGCTTTGGTGGTTAGCTCAGCGAAGCTTTTTACGTCAAGACCCAACAATTGAAATGACAGCTCATGTCTCATGTTGTCTTGGTAAATGCCAACTGCCTGTTCTTTATAACACATTGGCATAATAAGAGCCAACACTTCTAGAATCCAAAATATTGTTCATGCTACTACTACTTATATGTGTCTTTTCAAAGTGAATAAATCTCAATCAGTAGTGATTAGTTATGAGTTTACTAAGATTTTGATAAAATATCTCAAGTAAAAGAGTTCGGGGAGGAGAGGAAGATTCTTGTTCTTAGACCACCATGTATATCTGGCCGACCCCTAATTGGGATAAGATATTGATGACGGTGAAACCACCATATATACCTGAGGTGTATTGTGTTTAAATGAGATGCTTCTGTTTCAGTTTAAGATTCATGTAATATGTTTAAGCTTTTTAAGCTTTGCAAGATCATAGTAAATGTTTGAATTTCAATTATATAAGAGATTTTATGCTTAATCTTGTGATCGACTAACCTAGGGAACGGTCATGCTTGGAACCTTTTAAAGTAAACCAATTTTGGAGGGTGACAGATCACTTCCAAGTTTGATTAAGTGGGTCCAGAAGCATACTAAAGGGAAGAACCCAAGTGTTGCACGAAGGGACACATCTTTTGGATAATCTGACCCTTTGATCTGGATTGCCCTAGCTTCAACAATGAATTCAGTCCTTATAAGTGGTTTATTACCCACGTATTTCCTGTGATCGGAACTACAGATGTTTAAACCATTCCATCCACACAATTTTTTACTGCTGGACATCCAATTCAGGAGCCATCAGATGAACGAGTTGGATCATCCAAAGGTGAAGAGGCCCCTTCACAATCAAGTTCAGAAGCCTTAAACGATCTATGCCCTTAAATTACACAGACTTGGATCCCACGGTTTACAAAGTGCTTTCAATTAGCATTTCTCCAGTCTAATGTCACTTTTGCGAGGAAATCTGTACTAAACCAGAGCACCCAACTTTCGTAAAAACTTTGGATCTGAGCCGTTCACCTGGTTGCCCCAGCTTCAACAGTGAATTTACACCGTTGCTGCACATAGTTTTTGGATAATCCGACCCGTCCATTTGATTGCCCAGCTTTAACTGTGAATTTACCCTGTTGCTGTACATAGATTCTAACCTGTCCGTTTACTGTGATCGCATTCTTCCTGTGATCAGTACTTCAATTTTCAGAGCTAAAACCATCCTATCAGCACATTTTTAACTGATAGACATCCAAAGTAAGAGCAATCAATGAACGGGTTGGATCATCCAGAGCGAGGCCCCTTCATAATCAAATTGAGAACAATTAAATGATCCCAGCCCTCAAATTACAACCCCGCACACGATCCAATGGCTTAGAGAGCGCTTCCAATCAGTATTGTTCTAACCTCCATCCTCAGATTTATACCGCACAGAAAGAAATGTCACTCGCGCGAGTGAATCTACCGGGCCCAAGAAGTCCAGCTTTTTCCCGTTCTCCACAATTCAAACATGCTAGAACTTGGCTGTTTGCTAGTTTGCGTGCCGGTGCATAGCTCGCATCCTCTGCTCAGAAAACTGCAGAGAGAAGAAGAAGAACCCTAGCTTTCCGGTTCCAGAGCTCGATTTCTTCATTTTAATGGAGTGAAAATGGAAGTTGCCGATCATCTACGATGTTCCTCAGATCTTTCTCCCTCTCTCCTCTCTATTCTCGGAGAAAAATTTCAGCAAAGGGGATGATCTCTCAAAATCTCCAGATCTAGTCTCGCAATTGCAGGAGAAGTGCTCCAAATTGGATCAGAACCTAGCGTATATTAATAACAGGTTCTCAACCGGCATAATTTCTTGTGTTTCGTATTCAAAGCAAGTAGGAAACGTTCTCAAAGAAATCACGGCGAAGTTGAACGATCTTCGGCCATCTACTTGTGTTTCGAGACATTTCTAGGTTTGCGCACTGTTTTTCTTTCCTCATTTTGTTTTGGAAGTGCTAGGGTTTTCGTTTTAGTAGTTGCTTGAATTTGAAGGAATTTTGAATAGATGGAGGAATTGAGCAGATTTTGGCCAAGGAGTTGCTGGCGCTTGCAAAAGAAGTTGCTAGGGTGGAGTCTGTACGCGCTTATGCTGGTAAGTATCCTTGTTGTGGAACATTGAAATCATAGGAAGGAAAATGGAAAATAGAAGGTGGAATACGAAATTTTAGAGAGATTATGGAGGAATTTGTAAGATTTTGTGAATTGATATGAATTTTTCGTTTGTTTAATTGCCTTGTTCCTGCATTTGAAATTCTTCTTTTGGAGCTTCTTTTGTTTGGCATAATGAAGGTGCTTGAAACTAATAGAATTGGTTGAATCTGATAGTGTTATGAAATTATAGTGATTTGCTCTGTGCGGCCTTATTCTATTGGGCAGCCCCGGTGCACGAAGCTCCCGCCTATGCGGGGTCCGGGGAAGGGGCGGGCCACAATGGCCTAAAGTAGGCAGCCTTACCTTGTATTTTTGCAAGAGGCTGATTCCACGCCTTGAACCCGTGACCTCAAGGTCACATGACGACAACTTTTACCGTTGCGCCAAGGCTCCCCTTATTCTATTGTTATGATTAATTAGCACTAGAGTGAAGTTGAATGACAAGGAATTGCTTGCATCAAATCTCAGGAGTAACTGTTTAATGCATTGTTCCTGCTTTGAAATTCTTCTTTTTGAGCTTCTTTTGTTTGGCATCATTTAAATGCTTGAAAGTAGTAGAATTGGTTGAATTTGATAGTCCTATATAACTCTGTTTGTTTACTCCTCGTTTGTGCAGGGTAATTTGGTTTTCTGCGAGGAGGTCTTAACTAGAACTATCATAAAGGTTGAATGACAAGGGATTGCTGGCACTGAATTTCGGGAGCAACTGTATTTACACTCAATCACGTCTTGCAGAGTGTCTAAATCACATTAAGATTATGAAATGATACATCCTAGTGGAAGTAACTAAATCATGAACAAATGGAAATAGAAATATAGATAAAATGTACTTGAGCATTGCTTATGTTTGGGGACCATGAGAATCTTTCTGTTTGCTAACCTCATTTGGTCCTCTATGCTGCTATGCCAACCCAAGCACTAACCTTGTTGGCTTCTTCCCAAGGTTGGTGGGACTAAAGATTCAGAATATTGGGGCTCTTGATTCATGGAGAGTTCTCCTAGTCATATTCAGTATACAAAATTGAAGGTATAGTCACAGTATGGATTTGTTGATGCCATTGAGGAGGCTCTTTTAATTGTAGACTCCAGTTTGTTCCATGTATTTCTTTATCCTTGTAGATGGGGATGTTGTCAGTTTAGTGCTCTGGAGGTGACCATTCTTTCCTTTCCCCTTTACTTTGTCAAAGGGGACTTTGAGCAGATGATATGAGTGAAGGAAATAGGATTGAGAAAAGATTTTTCTTTTATCATCTCAGCTTGACTATAGTACATTACCAGTCAATAGATGAAACAGTAGTCTTTTGTAGTTTCATGAACTGAACTAAGGAATCCACGAAGTAAATGTAGCAAGGGTGAGGTTAACTCTGTTATGTATTTAGATATGAACTAGAGAACTGAGGCAGCCGCTTGGTCTTGATCATTATTTTAAAACACAACATGCTAGATACTGAAGGAACTACTGGGCATAGTCTTGCCATTTGTGGGACAATCTTCTTTCTTTTTGTGATTCTCTTTTTTACTAAGTTTCTTCGTACTTTTCAGAGAATCAAATAAAAGGAGAAAAGAAAAGAAAAGAAAGGGAGAGCTTTCGATGCACTCATGATGTGGACATCATGCTCTCGGTTTAGACCCAGGCCCATCAAGTCTGGTCTAGGCCCAAGCCCAACCTAGGTTCAGCCCCACCTAGGCCTTTTGACTGAACTAAATCCAAGATGGGCCAAACCCAGGTCAAATAAGTTTTCAAGGCTACATTTGGCAATTATGGGGCTTTAAGAAATTTGATTTGTTTCCTTAGTTATTAGGATCTTCTTCTTTTTTTATTATGTAATCTATTCGATTTGTGTCCTTTGTTAACTAAGATCTTTTTTATTATGTAATCTCTCCAAATAAGATTCCTGTAAATAAGGAGAGATTTTTATTTATTTTTATATATCTTTGTAATCTTCAAGATTTGGGATCTCCTTAATTCTAGGGAGATCTTCCTTTCTTGAAAGGAAATAAACCCTCCATATATACCAAGGAGATCAGTGAACATTGAATAAAAATTCCAGTTTCTTTGTTATTCTTGTGTTGAATGAAGAAGACTTTTGAAGATGGAGGATCTGGGAAGATGTTGACTTCCCTCTATTGGTGTTTTCTGACGTTGCTATGTAGAGATGAACTTGTGCCAATCTAAAGATGGAGATCTTGTCTCTTGACATACAGTGGGTAGGTTTCTTATTCCTTGCTTCAATTATTTAATGCTACCTTTAGTGCCTTTTGAGTGAACCAACCTTCTATATTGCTTTGAACAAACCAGCCTACTTTTCCTTTCTGTTTTGCCCTTTTGTATGCAGTCGCAACTGTAAGTTCTGGCTGTCCATTGTATGTTCACAGTGGAGGGGTTTCTAGAGCGTGGGTGGTAGGTTTGGTGAGTTAGTTTTGACCCAAATCGAAGAAGATTAATTAGGGCTAGATAATTCTTGATTAATGTTCTAGGATTCCTCAAGAGTATCTAATCAGGCTAAATATTTTAATCACTTGCTAAAATCATATCAAGGGCTAATTCTAGATCCTTCTTGCATCAACTTACTTTTACTTTTGTAACATTGAAGGAACCAGTGACGCATCCATGACTGGACCATTGAGACTGTTTTCTCTTCACATCCTTGCTTGTGCCAGCATTGAATTACAAAATATATTGATTCTGGGGAATGTCAAAAATCTATGCATGCATGGGGTTTGCCATGGGTTTTACTTTCCGGCTGGCTCCTGTCAGAAAACCTTTATCCGGGCTTGGGATGGGCAGCAGCAACTAGTTAGAAGTAATGAGGTGATCAAAGTTGAAGGTTTTGAAAGGGTAAGGGGAAGGCTCAAAAGAATATTGATAGAAGTGGTGAAAAAATATTTAAAGACTATGGAACTAAATGAAGCCATAAAACTTAATAGAGGAGAATGGAGGAACAAGATTCACGTGACCAACCTCTAATCGGGATAAGGACTGGATGATTATGATTGATTCCAGGGCTCAACGAAACATATAATGAACAAGGACCATGATATGTCTGGGAGAGGAAAGACTTCTATATGCTAAGAAGGTGGACTATAAATACCTCAGTACAGGTGGATCTTGGGTCAAATCTATCAATGGTACTTGGAGCAATATGAACAAATATGTACGTTGAAGAATGTCAATATTTCTATATGCACTGAGGATGATAGTATCCATGGGGCACTTGAAGCTGCAAGCTGCTGCCTGGCATTTACAAGAATACAAGCTCATGATAGGTTTCTTGTTGTCTTTTGAGTAATTAAGAGAACATGGACTTCTTGGAGCACCAAGTGGGAGCCAGGAATAGTTGCAGTTTTGGTTACCTCTCTCTGCCGTTTGATTATCATAGAAGTAGGAATAAAATGCATCACTACTGTTCTGGCACTTATTCTTAGTGTGTTATGACAAAGAAAACTCCAGCTGTGGATTGCAATTCAACTCCCAGGGTTGAGCAGATTCCCTTTCTTGCTTTCCTTGATGAAAAAGAAATGGCAGAATGCTTCATGCAGTTCTGTTACATGATTTAGAAATATATACATCTGTTTTTTTTTTTAGGTTTAGTTGTCTTATCAGAGGTGACTTGAGCAGTTTCCGCCTTCATCAAATAAGAATAATGACTCCTGAATGATAGCCTCTAGAATTAACAAGTTCCTGAACTCCTTTAGCTGAGATACCAGTCTCCTCGATTTTAACTAAGACAAAGTGTTGAACTTACCTTTTTGTATGGCTAAGTGGAAAATTGTAATGATCTAATGGTCAGCTTGAGTGTTGACTAGTATTCAAGAACAAATGTTTTGACTCTTGATAGGAAATACACATTAAAAATGAGGGGAGCTCTGAGATAATTGAAGTTTTAAATCTGAAGATGCCCAAAAGACTATGCCTGATTGCAACAATTGTGTCCATGTAGCTTCTTGTGGAATATGACACTCCTTACTGAGATAGTATCAACAAAATAAACCAAATGAATTAATCATCTATAGAAGTACAATACGATGTGTGGGCTCTACAACTGCCTTTTATGTTTCTGGCTCCCGTAAAACATAATGCAACAGAAATATCTGCAAGTCTAAGTTGATGATGTCACAGAAGTTTGCCTTAAATAATTGTGTAAACTCTCTCACTTCCATAATTGTGTATCCGTCAGTTCTGAAACCAACTTCTTCTGGTTATGCAATTCAAAGAAATCAATCAAATTGATTCCCAGTCAAATCATTAATATGTTAAAGTAGCAGTGGTTTTAGGACTTAAATTTACATCTTATTCTAGTTCCCTTTAAGACTTTCATTTTTTTGGTGATACATTTCCCATCAGAACCACATGATGTCCACACTGTTACTGCAATTAATCATTGGGGGTTTGAGAAAAATGAAAATAAAGGGTTGTAGTCTGCAATATGTACTGCCCACTAATTCCTGGAGGTGCCATAAAAGAGCAGCTATGGCTTATGGATCTTTTCAGGCCTGCACATTGGGAGTTGTAAAATTTTGGATTGGTGAAAATGAAATACCTACCGAGGAGAACATTATGTTGATACATGTCCCAGCCCTGCAAAGTAGGAATATCCAATGTTTTGTGGTTTCCAGAAATGCCATTTTTTCCCCAAATGGTGAGAGGCTTTGAACCGACAACCTCTTCATTGTGAGACGATGCAGTTAACAAATTTGCCATTTTCAATCTCACTTATGTGAACATGTGCTTTATCACCATGGTTTCTTCATCCTTGAAAATCTAAGCTTCCCTGGCAACTGTTGAGATGAAATCAATGTAGTGAACAATATTCTCTCTTTTAGCTGAATATTACTTGTGATTGTGAGTGACGTGACTTTGTTTCACTTCCACTTTATTGAGCAGACATCTTTAACTAGTTAATATTTGGAGTGGTCTTGTCTTCTTTCATTTCTTCTTCTTCAAACTTTTTTTTTTTTTTTCTGTTGTTTATTAGCTTTATTCTACTGTGATGAAGTTATGGCTGAAAATTTTCTACCTCTTGCAGAAATGGCACTGAAGCTTGACACTCTGATTGGTGATGTTGAAGATTCAGTGTCCAAATTTCTCTTGCAAATTCTGATTCCTCAACTTTTGAAAATTATGTAGGAAATGCAGCTGCGGGCCATTAACTCTCTGAAGCAGACAGAGGACATATTAGCTTCTGTTACAAAATCACGGCCTCAGTGGGCATGCCTTGTCTCGGCTGTGGATCACAGAATTGATCGAGCTCCAGCAGTTCTAAGACCGCTGGCAATTGCAGACCATTGGGCTCTTCTTGCTTCCCTTGGATGACTGCCTCTCTTATCTAATTCGAACTTAGTAAATGCAAATGTGCTATTAAATCCCTTTTCATAATGCGAGGAGACCTGAAAAGCCAGTACTGTGAAAATTTTCTTGCCCTCTGGAATCTGTGGGAGTTGCAAACCTGGAGAAAATCTCGGCAACTTGGGGGCCATTACCGAGAAGTTACCATGCACCAACCACTTTGGGCAATCGATGAACTAGTAAAACCAATTTCATTGGCAGCAGAATGCCATTTTGCAAAATGGTTTGACAAACCAAAATTTATTTTTGCTTGTTTATAAAATTACATGGGATTTTGTGAACTCTATGGATGAGATACTGCAACCATAGATAGATAAGGCCAGGCTTGCTGGGTATAGTTGCAGGGAAGAGTGGATCTCAGCAATGGTGACCTCTCTGTCAACCTATTTGGCAAAAGAAACCTTCCCTAATTATTTTCTCCGTCTAGAGGAGGATAGTGCTGCTGGTGTCCTGTCTCAAGCAAGGATCTCATGGCTTAATCTTGTTGACTTGATGATTGCTTTTGATAAGCAAATTCAATCTTTAATTACAAATTCAGGAGTTTTGGTTTCTGTAAGAGAAGATGACTTACAAAGAATGTCATCTCTGTCTTTTGTGTTCACCTGACTGGCTTGAGATATGGGCAGAGATTGAGCTCGATGAGACACTTGACAAGTTGAAACCGGCAATGGAGGATGAGAGAAATTGGAAAATGAAAATTCTTGAAGGGATAATTTTGTCCGTGTCAGAAGATTACATATCTCCAATAGTATCAGGTGCTGTTCTCTGGCGCTTGTCAACCTTGATTGACTGCTGCTGGCCATTACCAATTATTTCACAGAGAGCAAGATTTATCAGATTGGCAGTTGCACCTGTTTTGCTAGAATTTCTTGAGTACTTGCTTCGTAGATGCCAAGAACAGAAGGAATGACCACGGCATTAGTAAGGTTACCAACTCTGTCAATGCATCTCAATACTGTGAAACCATCCTGAAGGAATGGTGCGAGGACCTATTCTTCCTTGAGATTTCATCTGATGAAACCTGCCAGGTGGAAACAAGATCTAGTGAGAGCATTACAGAAGGGGCTTGTAATTGCATATTTGGGGATGAAATAGAGTGGCTGCAGGACTTCCACAAGGAATGGACGGGGAAGCTCTCAACATTGTTTTGAGGGGATTCAATGCGAGGTGTCGTGATTATCTGAAGAACAAGAAACAGTGGCAGGAAAAAGGAGGAGATGGTTGGACTGTGCCCAAGGCCTTTGTTGGTGCTTTAGATCATCTTCAAGGAAAGATTTCAAAACTGCAGGAGAATCTAAATGAAATTGATTTTGTGGGGGCGTGGAGAAGTGTTGCAAGTGGGATTAATCAGTTGGTTTTCAATGGTGTCTTGATGAGCAATGCAAAGTTCAGTAATGGTGGTGTTGAGAGTTTGGAGGTGATCTTGAGGTTTTATTTGGGGTGTTTGGAGCATGGCGTTTTAGACCTGCAGGCTTTTTTCCAAGGTTACGTGAGGGTTTGAAGTCGTTGAAGATGGAGGAGAAGGACGTCAAAGAAGGATTTGGGAAAGGCAAGGATAAGGAGAATGGTTAAAGGAGAAAGGGTTAAAGGAGAAACGGTTAAGGCACTTAATTGTGGCTGAGGCAGAGAAGATACTGAAGAACAGTGTTTACAAGTTTTGAAGTTGCTCCAACCCAATTTCTCTGTCTTTCATTGCATAATTCTTCAACCAGAGGCGACATAAACGGCGAGTTGATGTATAGATGGGCTCTCACCACTTATCAAGTCATTCTTCTCAGTAAAATGTGCAATAACCTTTGCAATCTCTCTCTAGAATTCTTGTGGTCCTTTAGCTTCTGTTACTCTCCTTAAAAGAGGATGCACGTTCAATGGTTCAGATTCAACTAACCAGAGTGATTTTGGCCTTTGGATATCCATGCAGCTGGTGCGTGGCTGTATATTTCATGCGCTTATAATGTCTGCAAGCAACATTGGAGGGCCATTTGACCTGTGGTGGGCCTGTCTTGGGCATCTTTGCAATTGTGATCACATGGTGGTTGGTCTAAGATGTCCCAAAATGGACAGGCTTGGCTGGCTTTTTGTCTTTTCATTCTCAAGAAGGTACAGAATAATAACTGGATGATACAATGGAAGCCATGGCCCAAGTTTACTGTTGGCTTGTTTGGTGGAGTGAGAGCTCCCTATGGATTGGCTTAACTTGGAGACAATCTCTTCCATGGAAACAAGAGGGAAACAAGAGGGAAATGCCCAATTCTTTAAGAAAAGTTGTAGTCAACTTATGGGCAGAGGCCCACCCCACAAGTTGGATTGACCCACACGCAAATTTAACACAAGGATTTCTGACTTATCCATGGATGGTTATCACCTTTTTCTAACATCCTCTACAAAAATAAAGATGGCAGGACTAACTTTCATGCAATGATATTATAACATAATAGTCGTGGCAGATGCTAAATAGTGTCTCCCGACCGATATAATCTCCCCATCATGAATATAGTCATGATTTTTGGAAGATCTGACCCTTCATCTTGTTTGGCCCTCCTTAGATGATACTAAGGACCAAAAAATCGTGCTCATTGGATGATGTTAGCTATATTTCTTTGGGTTTCAAATCTTGAGCATTAATAATCAAAAACACAAAAATCAATGGCCAGAATCATTCAATTGACGTGATTTTTCATAAGCAGCCCGCCCGATTGACCAAACAAGGGTGGTGGGAGATCGATGGCCTAAATCTAAAAGAAATAGCCATCCAAGAAGAGGGCCTTCTATGGGAGATGCATCTGGGATTACCATTGCCAAAAGCTCAAGAGTGCGGTAGAAGTCCACCCCCTGTTTTTCATGTACGGTGAACTTTTTTTTAGAACTAAGCATCTATCATGTTTCTTGAACCAAAAATAGGTAACACATGAGAAATCAATACATTTGAATAATCTTAACCACTTAGTTATAATTTTTACCCAAAAAAATATAAGCTAAAAGCATCTGATGTGCATTAAATTTGATCTTTAGCCTCTCTAAGCAATTCTAAAAAAGATATATGGCTTAGATCTATAAAAAGAGTTTCATCCGGCGTGAAAAATGGGGTGAGAGCGACTGAGTGACTTCTTCCACACCTCTTTAGCGTGGACCAGGAATTATGTAGCGAGAACAACCAATAGGGAAGAGAGTTTGGAAGATTAAGGGATTAATATACTTACGGGACAAGTTAATTCTTTAAGTGGGAAATAAATTTAAATAATAGAGGGAAAGAGGGAGGGAAATAGCTATCAAGAGGTCCCCGTTCAGAAAGGATTACAAGAGAAATATGAGCCTAACTTAGACAAAACAAACCTTTTTGTCTTAATATATTAGTAAGGTACATTTTCTTATTATAGGCCATTGTAGTCCGCTCCTTTCCCAAAACCTGTATAGGCGGGAGCTTCGTGTACTGGGACTGCCCTTTTTTATTTTCTTATAGTTAAAAAAGAGTGTGTCACAAAAGAATTAACAACAATTAAACAACTTAGCTTTGTGCCGAATTGGCGAGGTTTATATAATCCGTTTTATGTGATTTTATCCTGGATTATCCCATATATGATTATTCTATATAATCAGGCATAGAATCAGAAGAAGCGGATTACATCAGCCTCGCCAATGAAGCCCTAAATCTTTTAGTTGCCAAGCATCTATATTTATATTGTATATAAAGAAAATGGACCAACTTAAGAAAGTAATTTTATACTTTAGTTTTAGTCAATAACAACAATTAACTTTCTTTTATAATTTATGTTAGCTATTAATGTATTTTCAATTATTAAAAGTTTCACTTTTTCTCTAAGAAATTTACTCTCTCTCGTACACATTTGTGGCTAGTATTAGGTAACAAAAAAAAAAGTGAGAATTAGGCCTGCTTTTTTAGAAGATCCAAACTATTCATCAAATTCACTTGCCCTTAAGATAAATGGGTGCCAAAATTCTCATTCATTGGGCACCTCTAAGGTGTTCCTCCAGCTGAAATGTAGACAGTATTTTAGGAGAGATGTTTTATATTAACACTATCCACATTTCAGCCGAAAGAGGTCCCCCTAGACATGCATATTAAGAGAGATTTTTGGTAACTCGTATCTTAAGAGAGGGCAAATCTGATGAATAACTTGGATCATCTAAAAAATACCAAAAAGTGGACCTTATTATTTTTCTCCAACCCTCAGGGTGATCTCTCTCTCTCTCTCGCATGTGCTCTTAGTAGTCATAAAAAGTAATCTTGGGGCTGAGTCATTGATGAGATACCCTTCTATAAGAGAGAATTCTAATCTGGTGACAAGACTATGGGCAAAGTTGGTCGAGTGCTTGGTCTCACAAGCAAGAGGGTGGAGAGTGAATCCCATCAACATTCACCCCAAGAAAAGGGCCTATACATTTACCAATGAAATGGGCTAGAGAGAGAGGGAGAGGATTCCAAAACGTGACTTACACTCCTTCCACTAAAAGAAGGGAAGTTTGGCTTTACATGTACAGGAAAGCCCAACCTTGTTAAAATGACTAACTTTTTGAAAATGCGGTGTACGTGAGTCATCCCTTTTAACTCAATTTTTACTCCTTTTAAGGTCCAGACTCTCTCCTTTACCTACTTTGAAATTTTCCAAACCAATGAAACTACTAGGTGCCTTCTCTCCATCTACCAACTCCTCTCTCTTCTCACCTTCCTTTCCCACTTCACATTCCCTGTCTCTCTCTCTCTCTCTCTCTTATCCTTTCATTGCTATTTTTCATTCCTCTTACATGGGCATATGTCCATTTCACTGTTTTGTTTGATTAATGGAACCCCTTGCTTGTTCAAAGGAAGTTTCCTTCCATTTTATGTTTCCACGTTTTTCTCACCACACTAGCCCTTTGGAGTAGAATTTATCATCATCAACATAGAAGATGCTCACAGCTAGTTACCTTATTTTCAGCAAGCATTAAATTAGGTTTCCCAAATAAGATACATATAAGCTTTATGGCCAAGTGGTCACACCCACTTCAACAAGCTATGGGATGGCATCCCATGTAAGATGGCCTTTGGCCTTGTCAACTCTCTCTCTCTCTCTCTAAAGTGCTAACCTATAAGAAAAAGGAGGAAAAGGAAAAGGTTCACCAAATGAGAAGGATCAGTATCCTAAGCTTCCTAGCCAACATAATGTGCATAGTCACATGGCACTTTATGGTGGAATGGAGCTTGAACTTGTGCGAACCCTCCAAGCTGCATCTTGCCTTAAAAGAAGGACAAAAGTAGATCTCATCTGTTAAAAGAGTGCCTTCATGCCCTCTTACTTGGCCCAACTTTTCCCCTTCAAATAACAGCCCCTCACAATGGAGACCACAATCTTAAAAGCAGGTCATCCTCCAGTTTTTCCCCTTCCCTTTTCTCACAAAAGTTCACTTTTTTTAACAATTTCTTCCTCAATCCACTAGTCATTCTGATCCAATAGGCACATTGGGGTACATGTACAGAATCGAAACCGTCCTTAGTCTGACAAAGTCACATCCAATCTTACCCTACAAATCAAAGTTCCGATCACCAACGATGCCAACCATCCAACTTGAGGACTCCTCATTCGTCGGTTGGGATCAACTGCTCAATCGTGGTGGGGCCCATCCTAGTGGTGGGTCCCATATATCAAACTAAGGAAACTAACTTTTAGGTCAATGTGCCATCGTACAAGCACATACACGTTGAGGGAGAAGAAAAGTTAGAGAGTCAGTGGGGAGATTTGAAGAAAAAGAAATAATAAAAATATCAAATTGGGGCTTTTGGAAGAAAAAAAAACAGAGAAATGCCTGGGTATGATAAGATCTAAGTCCACCTTATTAGTGCTTTTTAGCACTATTAACTACACCTGCAAATCCTCCTGTCCTTGTTTTCAATGTCTAAATCCTTTTGAACTTGAAAAAGATTTCGAGGTTCCTCGGCAGCCCATGGAACTCCACCATTACCACTTTTTCAGTTGCTCAGCAGGCAGATTTTGGGCGTCTCCACCTTAACTTAGACAAGATTATAGAAAGGCATTGCCACATAACATTATAATTTCTTTGCACTTTAGAGCTTGTCCATTGTCACACTTTTGCTCTCTAACCTGGCAACGGTAGAGTTATCGACGTGTGACCTTAAGGTCATGGGTTCAAGGCGTAGAAACAACCTATTGCAAAATGCAAAATAATGCCACATACTATTAACCCTTGTGCTCCCTCTCTTCTCTAAATCCTGCATATGTAGGAGATTCATTCACCCGGACTACCCTTTTTTACCTCTCTAGTGCAAGATGCGTGGCCTCATGTGATTTGATTCATTCCTTTAGGTTTAAATGTGTAACCCATTAGATTTAGACCAATATCAATTTGTGGCTTGCGTGCTTATTAAGAACCATATATACATAAATACGGCCGAATATCTATTACATATACATAGCTATCGTGTGGGGCTGTATGTATACAAGTGAAGAATTATAAAGTAAATCATTTGCACGCGATGAGAATCGTGGTGACTTAACTTGAGACCAAGCATATTTGACAAGAAATGATGTGTTGTCTACGACCAATTGCACAATACTTTGTTGGTAGTTTAAGGGTAATTTAGACTAGTTGGTCTAAGTTATCTTTGCCATGGTGGCACGGTACCTGGAATTCATGTGAGTTCTTGGTAGTGAGAGGATAAATAAAGCTTTGAGGTCATGGGCTCATGGCTATTTTATGCTCTTGATTAGAACATATATGATTAAATTTGATCATATTAATTCGTGATACTTGCTAAAAGTGTAAGCTTGATCAAGGGCATGAAACAGGGGTACAAGAGAATTATTATTATTATTATTATTATTATTATTTAAATATCAAAAGAAGCAAGAGATTAGAGGAAATTAATAGGAGTTTGGATTTCAAAAGCATTACAAACTGAATCTACTGGGGATGACTCACCAACTAACATATTGCTTAGAATTATAGCTGACACCTACACTAAAATTGTATAAGGGAAGATAATACTCTTAGAATAAATGGGAAAGAATAAAAATTAAACCATGATGTAAATTTTAATTTCAACTTACATTTTTAATGAGATGTATAAGCAATATTTTTGAATTTGACAAATTATACACGAACTTTGTGTTTAGTTGTATAAATTTCCACTGAATATAAAGAGAGGGAGGTCTTCTAATTAATTCAAGAATAAATTGGGAGCTTTCAGAAATTTTTTTTTTTTAGAGACTTGTTACCCTGCTCCATTGCACAAAGATCCCGCCTATGCAGGCAGGGTCTGGGGAAGAGGTGGACCACAAGTGAGGAAGATGTACACTTTTTTATTGAGATTGTTTGAACTAACAAAAGAGAATTTTAGTCAAAGTGAAACAAGTTAAATGAGTGATAGAACTTTAATAAGGTTGTATATGTCATTAGCACTAATCTAAGGGCTTCCCCTCAGAATATTAAAGGCATATTTGATGGTGGCCAGGAGAGACGCTTTGGCGCAACGGTAGGGTTCTTGTCGTGTGATCTTATAGTTACGGTTTTGAGATGTGAAAATAAACTCTTCCAATGCAAGAAAAGACTGCGTACTATTGACCCTTTGTAGTACGCTTGTTCCTTGTAACCCGCCTGAAACATCTCCGTTTCCTAACCATCAACTACTACCAAATCTCAAGAGAAGATATGGTCTATGCAACTAAGCAGGCGACCTCGCTAAAATTTGCCCCCAGATCGGTCCTTGATTCGTGCACTTTGACTCCCACTTCAGTCAACAGCTCTGCCTCAGTCTCCCGGCAAACAGACTGTTTAATTGGTAATAACCAATAATTTAATCCTTTAATTAATCGAACGAACGTGGATCAACTCGTGGCCTCGACATAGCAACCATCAACAACTAGCAGTTAACTGCACAGAGTCTAATTAGGGAGTCCGGTGCCAGGATCAACCCACTTATTAACCATTAGATCCTAGATTTAAGGGTTCAGATCTTCCGAACAACGTCCAACTGTCGGGTTCCTGTCTGCTATTGCAGGGTCGGATCCCTTCTTACATGAAAAGCATCTGCAAAGCTCACATTAGGAGAAGATTATAATAATAAGAGTCTCCTGACCATATTATATAGATTCAGGGTTGGGGGTTTGGGCCTATAATGACCTTTTTGCCCTTGGGCTTGTTGTGTCTTTATACGGAAGATAATGATAAATCCACACCATATCGAGGGTAATTTAATGCGAATAATCCGGCTGTTTTGTTTGGATCGGTACCTTGTTATCTCGTGAGAGTTTGAGAATGTTAGAACGTTCAATTTCTCGAGAATTATGGTCTGTGACGTATTAGATTCACGTGGTCCGCGAGGTCTGTGGAATCTGTGTCCTGAACTTGTATTATTGGTGGAAAAGGAATGGGACCCACATTACTTTGTCCCGTTGCTTCTGCTACTCACTGGCGAAGTGGGTGTTGACTGGCTGTCTTCTTTTGGGAGTAGAATGACGAAAATGTACTGCTAATCATACAGTAACTGGAGAAGATCCTGACCGTTTATCTACCCGAGTCCTCCCCAGTGTGGTATGAGCCAAAATTTTGAATATAAAGGAGTGCTAGCCCTCAATCGATGCCACTTAATAGATGATTAGATACTTAAAAGCCAGCATCCATCTACAAGAGTATTGCTTGAGTGTAGTGGCACTTCAATGTGTTGACTCTGGACCAATCCAGATTATTCATCTCATTGATCTTGATCTTTTATAGTTTAAAATTAGATTGTCAAACTTTCTATCTCCAGATGCGTCCCTGTTTGTTATATATGCTCTCTCTCCCATTGATATAAATTTTTGGCTGTGAGAGATTTGAAAAGAATAGCTCATCCTCTCATTTGGAAGATTAATCTAGAGTATCAATTAAGCAAACCCTACCCATCCAAGCCAAACATATATTATCAAAATGGTAGATCCCATCTGTCCATGTCCAAATAATGTACTTCCAAAAGTACCTTCCTCTAGAAGCACCAAAATGTATCTTCAAGTGGGACCCAATGTCATCACTGTCTCTGTTTCATGGTCTAGATTATTTGCCACATAATTCACTCCAGTTGGTGTATTACCAAACAATTGGACCCCAGCTATCCACATCCAAATAATGGACCTTCCAAAAGTACATCTGCAGGGAAGCATTTTCAGGTGGGACCCAATCTCATCTCTGCCCATGAAATGAATGATTCAAATCCCCCTCATAATGTAAAATTTGGATCTCTCTCTCTCTCGATCTCGACATGCATGGTCTTATAATCAGATAACGTGGATCTCCACGTAGACCACACATATTCGATAAGGTGCGTCTCTCCAACGAATCGACCATCCAAAATCGGAGCCAAAATCTCTCTCCCACGAGATTCTCAATTTCCCTCGTTTCTCTTTCTCCTCGAGAAATTAAAAAGGGCAAAACCAGCCAAAAAAGAAAAAGATACTTTATTGGTAACGGTTGCCTCACCTCGTCTAAGATTTATGGATCCACTCACCTCGCTATTCTTTTATCACTTCTTTTATTCTATTTTTAATCCTTTTTTCCTTGCCTTTCAGTCCTTCTTTTTTTGGTCTATTTGCATTGATGCCCTCTCTCTCTCCTCCCTCTTTCGACCATCCCCACCCATCTATTTAATCCCATTCCACCCCATTCCTTCCCTTCATCTTTCTCTCTCCATCTCCGTTATCTCTTCTCTCTCTCACAGGCACCCTTTCTCTCACTCTAGCTCTCTCTGTGCGTTTTGCTCTATACTCTCTCTCTCTCTCGAAGATGGCTGAAACAACATCCAGCAAACGTTTCAGAGAGGAGGAGGAAGAAGCAGCGCAGGCCGAAATGAAACGGCAACGTTCGTTCAATGATATACTCTCTCTGCTCGAATCAGACGAAGAAGAGCCCATCGAAGATGTCTCTTCTCTGATCACAACTTTACAAGAAGAGCTCTCATCCTCACCGTCGGATGCTCTACCAGAGCCCACCCTGGAACCAGAACAGTTGGGCTCCTCCTCTGGCGACCTTAACGAAGGTGTTTCTTCTTCTTCCTCTCCTTTGACTGAGGAAGCTGAAGCTGAGGAGGTTATCCGACACCTTCTAGAAGCTTCAGATGATGAACTGGGGATTCCACAGGAGGTGGAAAACCAGAGAGTAGAAGGGGTGGGAGGTTTGGAGGGGATTTCTGCTTACGATGGGTACTTTTTGGAGATTGAAGATGAAGCTGCGAACTATTATACCATGTTGCAGTCAGAGCTTTTCTTATGACTCGCAGTAAGAAAAAAAGGGCAAAGGATATGGGAAAAGGACGATAAATGGCGGGTTTTTTGGTATTCTGCAGGGATTTTTTGTTAGATTTTGCCCAATTTTTTGTAAAAAAATTACTGTGGTTAAATGAAAGGAGGAAGGAAACCTTCTTTGTCTCTCTCTCTCTAATTTTCAGGGCTTACGCTAACTTGTACAAGGTTGTGCGCATTGCGCACCTTCCCTCTGAATGCATTTTACTTGTTGTGCTAACTTGCGCTATGTTCATGCCTTGCGCAACTGGCCATTTTCTTAGACTTGGTTTTTGATAATCACACCCTATAAATCGGGCGTTTTTAGCTTGTCCTATTTGATATTTTTTTTGCCTTGTGCATGCTAAGGCAATAATTTATGTTTGCTTTTGGGTGGTTATATGTGCGTCCTTTGTTTGGCCTCCCGAGTCCCTCTGTAAGTGCTACAAACGGGTCTAACTCTAGGTGTGCCTAAATTCTTAAAAATCTGAACCGTTCACATTCTTGGCTTTCGCTTAGATGGGCCATGCTCTCAAATTTTCATCCATTAGATCATCATCATCCTAGCCGCCGCTATCCTGAGTTGTAAAATTAACGGTTAAAAAAAATTGGAATCCATTTTACGACTAATAATAGCAGTGGTCGGGATGTCCAAAAGGTTAAAAATTTCGAAGCAAGACCCACCTAGGCCAAAGGCAAAAGTATAAACGGTTCCGATCCTTAGAAATCTGCGCCCATCGGGGGTTGAGCGCATTCCAACCCCTTCTCAGCAAGGAAGACTCTGAATAAGTCTCAATTTTTTAATAATGACACCCTCTAACGTGGGCTTGTCCTAATTTATTACTATTTGCCTTCTCCATGATAAGTAGCCACATTCCAATCCGTCCCGATCAGTTATGGATCTGATAACTCTGCCTTTTTGATAACCGCACCCCTTTGGCACGGTTTTCAAACTCCTTCATTTATCAAATCTCAGCACCCGATTGGACAAGTTAAGTTGCGGGTGTGAAAACCCAGCGGCGCAAGCTACTGCTTTATGCTAACATGAGCCACGATCGCTGTCACTTCAGTACGTGGGCCCCAACTCAGGAATAAAATTTTTCACTGAGAGCGCTTTGAAATAAGTAGAATCTTGTCGGCCATGTATGGAATGGCGTGTGGTGTATGCATACATAATGCCAAGGATCAACGGCTGAGAATGGAAGGCAGATCGTAATATCCGGCGGTATGGTGCAGACATGTAGATTAACGATGGTGGCCCTGAGATTCCGGATTGTGATTCTCCACGAGACGAGCCCCAATCGAGACCACAAATTGAGGTGGCGACATCTTTTATTTATCTGATTTCTCGAATGAAAATAAGCTCGAAGAGCGACCCTGAAGTCATAGAACATTGGAGAGTGGGTCTGCTAAAATTGGTCTTCATCAAACCATTGATCTTCGACATGATCTAGATCGACGTAACGCTGGGCCTTATCCTCAATTGTATGATCTAGATCAGACGGCTATAATTACAAGTGAAACCTAGAATCAAGTAATCGCGGGTACAATTACAACTGCTGTGAAGATCCTAGCCGTTGTTTCCCTGAGCTATAGTCACCCGAAACTCGCATATGCAGTTGGAAGCTCGTTTCGTGTAAAAACATATGTATTATCGAAACCGATACAAAAATTCATTCAGAAATGGCGAAAACTTAATGAGAAACTCGTGGAAATGTTATTTTAAACCCCAAACAACGTTATTTGAAGTACAAGGATTTTGGCCTCTCTTTTTTTGTAATCTAACTTCATATTATATTTTGTAAAATGGTACTTCTAGAATGTATCTCCTCTGCACATCTTTTGCAAGTTTCCGATACGTTTTTAACGTGTTGACTAGACATTTCTCATCTTCGTCGGTACATTTCTTTACCAACTCAGTAACTATGGTTAAGATCAACCACAGAGAATTAACCTTCTCTTTCCTGAGCTGTAACTGCTTCATTTCTTATACCATATTTTTTGAAAATTTTGCACTGGCTTAATATTTTACCTGGCTCAAAGTATGCCCTCAAGTCGTCCCTTGATCTAGTATTACTGTTATTCTTTCCTTAGATGATCCTTCTCTAGTCCATCTTGTCATTGCAATTAATCTTAATCATTTGGCTAGCGAAATTGGCATCGACAGAGATAATGTTGTAAGAAAAGTTGTCGTCTACATCACTTAAGCTTATCCTAAGTTTGTGTTTGTGAAACATGAGGCGAGGGAGGGACTTTATCAATTCTCGTTCATCTTCTGCATTGTGTTAAATTAGATGCTTTTGCTACCTTTCCCTCGAGGTTCTAGCTTCTCTTTTTGCATACTAGGTCGCTGGTTAGACAGGCGACAAAGCAAATTATTCTTGCATTAGGGTGTTAGGGAGAATCAAAGAACTTAATCTAATTCTTGAGAGCAAGAGAAACAATAAACTTACGACCAAGCATATTTCAAAGAAGATGCCATTTGCAATTAACTATCCTAGATATTGGAGGGTCATAAAAAATTGGGCGGGATATTTGTTTTTCTTTGTCCTTTGACTTGCATTGTCTCGCTGTTTTTAACTGGTGCTATTTTTTATATCTTATGAATATGTTTAAATTATCTAAATATAATCTCACTCGTCTTATTATTTATTGATCTTACTCTTAAATTTTCTCTAATTATTATTATTATTTTTTATTATATCCTTTTTGCATTTACATTGCTTAACGTCAAGTCTTCGCAAGTCTTTTCTTTCTCTAGCCGAACATCTCGGCTTAGTTCGTACCCGAGCCGTTACTTCGTCACATCGAAGCCGCAGAGCTGACTCCGTACGGCATCTTCTAACATCGAAAGCGGCGTCGAGGATGGGCAAGGAAAAGCAAATAACTTTTGACGGAGCCGTGGATCAGATTTTAGAGGGTCACGTGCGGCACGAACCTCCAACAACTCCACATCATATTTGACGCAATATTCGAAATTTTCTTCTTATTACATTTGGAATCTATTTGACCAACTGCCCAGTTAATAATTTTAAGAAAACCAATCAAACGGTCATGGCCCATCCAAGCTAGGGCCTATCATATAAGCCGTCCATTACCCAGATGATGGATTTTGAGATAACAAACACCATGTAAAAATCCCATTATCCCATCCTTATAGATACTACCACGAAATATAACGTAAATGAGAGCTTAACTACATTGATCCTTTCAAAGATGGAAATCAACCTTTGGAGTGTCACTCGAAGAGATCTATCTATAATCCAGACCATTGATTTTGTAGACTATCGATGAGGCAATCTACATAATTTTGCTCCCTTGAAAAAGGTGCTCCTAGCCTTACGATTAAAGACCTACAGGAGTCAAAGCATTTAGCTTTCTTGTGGAATTGTAAAAGAGGGTTAGTCCATCGATAGGATCATCCAATCATGGTGGGGCCAACAACAATAGGGTGGACTTTTACTAAGAGATAGTGGGCCTAGAAAAGTGAAATTTAGAAAGAATTTTGAATGAAGACCCTGTCCATACTAAAAGCAAGAGTCGGACACCTGCATTATTGACCCTACGAATTCCATGGAATTGAATTCCGTCTTAATTGAATTCTTTGAAGTTGCTAGTCTTGAGAGACTACAGGTCAAGATGGCATTCCATCTTGACTACCAACAACAGAGTAGTCTCTAGTTCAATGGACTTCTTTGGGGTTGCTAGTCAAGATTCAATTCCACGGAATTCAATTTCTTATTAATTGACCCCATGAATTCTAAACCATTTGTCTAGTTAGATTTGCTATGAATCAGTTGATCATAGGAACTCGCAGCCGTTGGATGATTCTAATCTTTGATTTGTGGAAAGGCTTTGCGATGAATGTTGACGGTGCCTATTTTGTTTTCCAATCAGACCTTTAAATGACAGAAATTTGAGGTTTAGGATTGACAAATAGGTTAAAATTTGCGTCCACCGTATCATCCGTAGTATGGATTGCCATTAGATCGTTATTGAGCATCGAAACTTGGGACCCCTGCTCATAATTTCCAAGTAAAATAATGCATCCGTCCATCATATTCATGACAACGTGGCTTGCTGCTATCTTTCTCATCCAAAATGGACGGCCAGAATCTTGCCAATCGTCGACGTACGACTCTGATGGTTCTTGATCTGCAATTGGTTTCTTGACTGCAACTTAGGGACTGATGGAATTGAATTCTGTGGTGGGTTTTATGATTCTATGATTCCATGAGGAATGAACTTTTGAATTCACTTTAGGTGAAAGCCCAACACATTAGACTCCCCCTGCATGGATTCTACCCGGTGAAGTTCTCTTTAGTTGGCTTTACACGATAAAATTTCAGTGGGTCAATTGAGAGGGAATTGAATTCCTTAGTGAAATCATCTTAACAAAAGACGAGTAAATAGTAGTGGAGATTGGTAGGAAACAAGAGAAACGCGTGTCGGTGAAGGAACAAAAAGGGATTAGTTTTGGTACTGAGAGTGTGAACGGTAATGTCACTTGCTTCTTGTTTATGGACTAATAATAGAGAGCGAGAAGGAAGTAGTAAACAGAAGAAGTTTGAGGAAACTTTTTCCTGGCCAATCAAACATCATTTTCACTTTACACCTGCAACTCTTTGCTGAAATTACTAAAAAATACCTGCAATTCCTTATTGAAATTATCGCTCATATATATATGGAGCGGGTTAATTTCAGCTATTTTATACTGGTGCAAGAAGTAGGTGATATTTGATTGACTGGAAAAAAGTAGAAAATAGAAAAAGTTAAGAGGAAACGGCAGTTATAAACTTTTTCTTGACCAATCAAATGTCACCTGCATTTTACACTTGTAACTCTTTGCTGAAATTACTGCTATATTACGGAGTCCAGCAGTATTTTTGACAAAGAGACTCCCATTTCCTAGCAAAAATGAATTGGTCTGGCCCACACTACGTAGTGATTCAGTTGGAGTCATGAGTTTGCTTCCAATTGACTCAGTATTCAAATGTTGATGCACTTGGTTTGAGACTGAGTGAAGAATATTTACTTGGCTCAACTTGAAGAGTTGAATTGTCAAATAAAGGTGAGGTAATTGAATTATGCACACTAGCTATAGGGCAGTACAAAGCTCCCGCCTATGCTGAGTTCAGGGAAAGGGCAAACCACAATGGTCTATAGTATGCAGCCTTACCTTGCATTTTTGCAAGAGGCCATTTCCACGCCTTGAACTCATGACCTCAAGGTCACACGACGACAACTTTACTGTTGCACCAAGGGTCCCCTTCAGGTTCTGCACACTAGCTAATTACTGGAAATTGTTCAGACTAGTGAAGCCAGAATTTAACTATCTTCATTGAGCTACAAGTTTTAAATGGATTATAATGATGGACAAATTAGTGAGATCTTGTGATATATGAATCTTCTATAATCCCAGTCTAGAGTAGTGATGAACATTGTTAGGACGAACACAAACGAAATCAAAATAAGTAGAAAGAAAAAAGATTTACATGGTTCGGCTATCAGAGGGAGCTCCAACTATGATGTGACTGGAAGAACAATAATGTCTCAACCCTACCAAGTGCTAAATATGTGTTTTCCTAACCATAAAACTTTCTGTGTAAGAGTTACAACGTGACTCAAAGAGTTCGTCCGAGTTACTCTACTCGGTAGCAAATTGAGTCAGAAGTGGACTTGTTGTACAACAAAAATATTTAGTTGGGCCGAGATTTGAACATGAGGATTCCCAAACCAAAACGGCAATATTATATTTGACTTGCCTTATCATCATCATCGTCAAGACTTTATTCCGATTAAGGGTCTGTAATAACCGACTTGCCTAACAATATATTTGTATTACCAGTGAAAATTTAAAGTAAAAAATTAAGGAAATCTTACTAAAAGTCTTGCCCAAGTTTTTTTGAATGACCAATGAATAGCTGAACTCGATTTGCCTCACTTTTGAATCTGAGTTGATTTTTCATGTTTTTAAACTATAAGAGCAAAATTATGTGAAATTTTACGTAGCAATGCCCTTCGAGTCGACACTTAATCCTGCTAGGGCTGAGGAAGGATGAGGTCATGCTTAAAATGCCCTTATATCATGGAAAAAATACCACTAAAAACAGTGATAACATTGTCACCTGCTTCTTTGGTGCTTATGAGCTATCTCTTTCAGGTGCAAGATTTCTCATTTGGATGGTAGTTCCTGCAAGTAGCCGTGCAAGGTAAAAACACATGAAAATATTCTTCTAGCTGTGAGATGCATGTGGAAAGCGTACAGCAAGTTGGTGCTATACTGCACTCTTAGCCAGATGGTCCCAAAATTGGTACATGGACACACCATTCACACAAAAAGAAGAAGAAGAAGAAAAGTTGGCGGACGAAAACGAAATATTTGATATACACTGCCAAGTTTTCAAATGACACTGTTTTCATTGTTTTTAAATTTTATTGACCCTTGTGGTTAGCCCCTTTCTCGAATCCCACATACGTGAGAGTTTTGTACACCAGTCTGCCCTTTAAACTATTAAAATCATGGTATCAGAACTCGCCTGAGGGATCATGTTGCTCCATTGAGGCAGTTTTGAAACTAACACTTGGTGCAATAAAGACTCGGTCGAGTTTTGATGAGTCGAACAGTTTTTCACCCAGTATGCAAAAAATGGGGCTACCAAGACTCAACTTTTATTTTCTTGTTGCTAAACTAAAAAACAATTATTCTTACTCTATAGCATCTGAAACTGGCCGCATTATCTGCTTAGCTGAGTTCTTCCCCGTGTCAAGTCGTGTCTACTCATATGGCTGCAGGCCACCACATTCCTTCACTAAAAGATTGTTAAAACTTACAATTATAAATCACTAAGTGAACAAGCATGATCAAACAACGTTTGATATTTGTTTTCTTTTTTTTGTCAAAGATTCGAAGCGCAGAGACAGGTAGAATGACACAATTCAACAGTGAGTTTGCTTGTATCATTGAGTTTGAGCCAAAGGTCCAAACTAAAACTAAAGAAAAAGAACAGCCTCGCAAGCACTATTTGCATGCTAGAGAGACAGTTAGTATAGTCTACTTTACACTTTTGGCTTCTTTTTCTTTCTAATTAAAAAAGAAAAAAGAAAAAGAAAAACAACAACAACAACAGTGAAGACTTATGATGCAAACTAACTACAACTTATTATTCTAATCTTAAATATTCTTAAAATCTCTCTAATAAGAGAAAAGTGCCATCTTGAATCTCCAACCAAGTTTTAGGAGGAAAGGTGCCTTGTTGTCCGCAACATTCTTGAGTTGTTTGGGACAGAGATCATAAATCATAGATAAGGTTATCAATGAATAGTGGTTTATCTTCAGCTATGGATACTGCTTTTCCTTGATTTCCTGTGCCAAACGGGACTAATGAGTTCACCATTTAGCCATTTGGTTCACCCACTATCTCACAAGTTACGATAACTTGTGGGTTCAAATCCAAAATAAAAAAAAGTAAAAAGAGAAAAACCAAGAAGACAGAAGGTATCATTTGTAACTGCCGAGTACCACGTCTCTCTCGCCTCTTCACTTACGAAAACAACGAACAATAGTCCAGTTTGGAGATAAGCTGGGCTGGGCCTATAATATTATGTTTTCAAATGGTTAACAAGTTGACACAGCAGGCCGAACTCGATTCAAGAGGCTACGGCACAGGCACGGTAGTTCAAACAGACTGAAATAGACATGGGTCTGTGGGCTTCTCACCTTTGCCTGATGGACTCTTGAAATCAGGCAAGAAATACCTTAGTAATATCCTTGGTTACCTCCAACATCTCACTTTTGCCATCAAGTCAACAAGAATAAGAAACGATGTGATGCTAACTTCTCCATTTTTACAATGACTTGTAATTTCTCCATTTTGATAGTCAAGAACTACAAGAATGTAAATGGCTTTAACATCAAAAGAAAAGAATATAACTAAATGCATTTTCTTCACCCACATTAAAGCTCTGAGGCTAAAACTAAAAAATGCCAAGTATATATACACACATACGTATAGGTCATGCTAAGAGAGTGTCTACGGAAGTTTGTTGTGATTCCTAATGTATGAACCAAAAGTGTATATAGAAGTTTTTGTCAATCTTATCCGCATGAATTAATCACCCAAGACGCCTGATGGCATATTCATCTAACTTGGCAGTCCCGGTGCATGAAGTTCCCGCCTATGCAGGGTCCAGGAAAGGGATGGACCACAAGAGCCTAAAATACATAGTCTTACCTTACATTTTGCATGAGGCTGTTTCTGCGTCTTGAATCCGTGACTTCAAGGTCACATAACGACAACTTTTGCTGTTGCGCCAAGGTTCCCCTTTGGCATATTCATCTAACTGCACAAAAAATTCATCAAATAGGATCTATGTTTTCACCAAGAAGTTATGAGACCGAACAAGTAGAAGTAGGATCAAGGCTGTTTAATCATCCAAACAATTCATGTGAAAGGTCGTGCAGTTGATGTTTCAGGATCCGCCATTGATTTTCTTGGTTTGCAACTTTGGAGCTGATGGAATTGAATTCTGTGGTGGATTTCATGATTTCCACTTTTGTAAGGATTGGACTTTTAAATTCCATTTAGGGGAAAACCAACGTATTAGATTCTCCCCGTATGGATTCTACCTGGTGAAGTCCTCTTTAGTGGCTTTCCACTGTAAATTTCCAATGAGGTCAATTAAGACGGAGCTAAATTCCATGGTGAGTTCTATGTTGACAAACTACCCGTAAGTGGAAGTGGAGATTGGGGGGAAACAAGTGGGATATGACTTCAGCCTCGGTACACGAAACTTCTAAGTTTGCGGGGTCTAGAGAAGGGCAGAACACAAGGGTCAATAGTATTCGGCTTTACCTTGTATTTTGCAAAAGGTTGTTTTCACACCTTGAACCTGTGACTCTAAAATCACACGACAACAATTTTACCTTTGTGCCAAGGCTCCCATTAGATGAATTTTGATACAATATGATAATTAATGTGAATAGTACCCTGCTTGTTGTCGTATGGACCAATAAATAGAAAGGAGTTTTGCTGTGGAGAGTGGGGTCTTCTTTTGATTTCATTTTCTTATTCAAAATTTTGCTACTAAATTCGTAGAATAAGGCAGGGGCAGGTGATTTAGTTCAAATGAGACCATACTTTGCTACTGATGGTGTGTATTCATGAGAAAATCAGTTACCTGGCTCAAATAGAAGGGCTGGGATAGACAAATAAGGGTGAAGTAATTACGTTAAAACAGTAGCTGATGGTCGGAAATCCCTTTGGATTAGCAAATGGCAGCATATAACGATCTTCACTGAGCTATCAGCAGCCCCGGTATACGGGGCTCCCTCCTATGTGGGGTCTGGAGAAGGGGCGGAGCACAAGGGCTTATAGTAGGCAGCTTTACCTTACATTTTGCAAGAGGCTGATTCTACACCTTGAACTCATCACCCCGTTGTGCAAAGGCTCCCGTTCACTAAGCTACAAGGTTAAAATGAATGATTATGTTGGATAAGATTTGTGAGATCTTGCCATCTGTCATCCAAGTCAAGACTAGTTATGAACATCGTTACGACAACAGCTAAGGAAATTAGGGTTAAGAACGAAGAGAAACAACAAACACAAAGAAACAAGCTTTACATTATTTGGCTATAACCTCCTCGTAAATGCAAAATCAATCTCCAAAGAACAGACTTACAACCATAGTTTCTAAAACTCCCGAGCCGACTTGAAAAATGCATCCTACTTTGTTAGTTTAGTAGCATATTGAGTCGCTTAACAGGTTAGAAGGAGTGAGGCAATGCAAGTAGAAGGTTCTAAAAGAGCAAGGGAAAGACCCAAAAGAACATGGATAGAAGTGGTGAAGAAAGATTTAAAAACTTTAAAACTAAATGAAGTCATGGTACTTAATAAAGAAGAATAAAGTACTAAGATTCATGTGACCGACCCCTAATTGGGATAAGGTCTTCTTGACGATGATGATGATGATGAACAGGTTTACTCACTGAATTTTCAGTTGGTTGACATTTGAATACAAGACCTTCCTAACCATATTGGCATATGATAACGTACTAGCTTAGTAGTATATTATCCTTTGCCACTATGCACGAAGGTGTTTAAGCAGTACAAATGAATAATTACAAAGCAAATCATTCACATACTTTTCTAATATAATTCCCTACCAAAGGGGAAAGCGACAACTGAAATCTGCAGCCAAGCACATTACATTCTAGGAAAGACGTCGAGTTATCTACAACCAGTTCTGCTAGACATTGTTTACTTTCTTCATCTTTTGGTTGTTTTACGTTTAATTTACTAATGAGAATTGGTATATTGGCCCCAGTTTTTCTTCATTAGGCCATTACTAAATGGTACAAGATGTCTATAACTCTACATGAATTTAGATTTCTAGATATTAAAGTTAGTTATTATTGATGTTACTTTTGACTTAGATGGGCTATGCTCCAAAATTATCATTCATTTATTCTTATCTTAATGCATGTGTGAGATAAGAATAATAAATATTTGATGGAGATTTTTTATTTTTAACGTGGCAAACCACCACTAGTAATCCATTACAACAATATAATTGGTGGTAAGTTTGCATTTTTTTTACTTTTAGTGGCTGCAATTTTCTACTATAAAAGTCCATTCTTCAGTTCGCAAAATATGCTTTCATGTATTTTTTCCTCACAAAGTATTGGATATAAACAAAAATAAAAAACATATAATATCTTCTAATATTATGTTAATATATGGGTTATTTCATTCCGAGTATTTTCCTTTTATAAAGTATAATAAAAAATAAATTTTTTTAATAGTGAATCTTCCTAGTAATCTTGACTTACTTTACTTTTCCGTCCGTAGAATTTTTGAGTTTTTAAAATATGATGTTGACTTCGCTTTTTGTCCATATTTTATAGTTTGTTAGCTTAATTAAAAGAATATTACAACTTATAACTATAAATCACAACGTGGACGGCTGGACAAGCTAAACCAGCATTATTTGTTCTTCGAAAGAACGGTCCCATGCATTATTTTTGTTTTGTTTTATTTTATTTTATTTTATTTATTAAAAGGGGAGCTTTTAAGCAATTGTTGAGTTATTGTTGTTTGATCTTGAGGCCATGGGTTTGAGATGTGAAAATAGCCTTTTGTAAAATATAAGGTAAACCTATTATTATATATCTTTTATGGTCTGGTGCTTTCCCAAACCTTGCATATGCAGGAGCTTCGTGCAACATACTGCCCCTTTTCGTGGATAACCCAAAAAATGAAGTACAACTCAAACTTGAGTCTAGTCGGTGCAAATTAAAGTCCTCAAATAAAGGCATTATAAGAGGGGAGTCTTGTTGTCTCGAGTTTAAAGAGCAGAAACAGCCTCTTACAAACTACAAGATAAAGTTACATACTATTGACCCTTGTGATATGCCCCTTCCCCAAACCATGCATATGCTCGAGCGTCGGGCTGCCCTTTTAAATAAAGGCATTATAGCATCCATAACCCGGCTGACAAGGAAATTGAGGATAGCATTACAATATCAAGGTAAATATTGGGTGTTACAGATTTTGTATAGGTGTTATGAGTTATAAAGCACGACCAATATTAGCCATTATCCTCTTCCGTGCTTACGCCCGTGTTAGCAGGCTGTCGCTCAAAATAAGATGCACAACATGGTGTTAGTGGTGCTTGAGATGAAGTGAGTTAGAGTGAGATGAGTTATATCACTATTAGCGATGCGGGAGATGGGTTTAGATTGAGAAATTTCTCTCGTCCCACCTTTAGTGTAATTTGGGCAGTACCTTTATCCCCCTCGCAGGATTCCTCTGCCAAGCTTCATGGGTCTCCATCATACAAGAGTTCCCTAGCCCATTGGTATAAAATTAAAATTTTATGTAATGGGACGTATCGTAAGTTAAGATCTCGACACGTGGCCAAATTAGGCTACACTCCACCAACAGATATTGGTGAAAGGCGAAATTTGAGGAGGGAAAACGATAGGTTGGTAAATGCAGACAAAATGGCATTTGTTCCAATCCTACAACCGCCCGTACCTTTCATACGTAGGCCATGAAGTTTATATGCTCTTCCTACATCAACTTTGTTATTCTACCCTCACTCGCGCCAGAAAACTATTTGTTTGCACGCAGGCGATCGCACAAACGGCATGTTTACATGGTAATCCATGCCGTTAGTCCAATCTGTGAGCTCCAAAAAGTTCCAACAAGACTGTCCCTACATCAGGTAAAATCATATCGGTTTGATCAGCAATCCGATCATAGGGCCAATGATCTGCTTCTAACACAGATCTCGACTAAGATTTGTCACATTATCGATTGAGATCACATCAACTAGATCCTGATTTACAAAATTAGCTATTACACAAATGTGTGAGATGTGTTGCTTGTGCTGTTAGTCAATCAGGAACGCTTTTTTGCGTGGCCCACCAGATCAAGAGTTGCCTGAGATGCGAATTAGCCCGTAAGTGTCCGTAGCATTGATGAGATCAAATTAAAGAAAAATAAACCAAACTTATGTATTGAAAATGTTTCAAAGAAGAAGACAATGCCATGGACGAATACCCAAAACATAGAACAGACAAGGCATCTTTGGGGTAAGGCCAGTGGGACCCACTGCTTAGTGGTAATGCTCATAACCAACCTGTAATCATGTGACACGTGGCACAAAGTTAAGCCCATCTTACGAGCCCACTTTAGTTCCACAATTTATTAATGAAATCCACCAAATATAGGACCCAAATTCTAGCAAATGGGCCCTTCATTATATTGTAGTTTAAACGAGACAATCTTAGTAAAATACACGTTCTCTTTAGCTTGTTCCTCTCTATCCTCTTTAGATAGACTCTTAATCCTACCTTCCTCCCTCCACCATATCTTTGAAATTGGCCCAAGTACGAAGCAGCGAGACACAGAAGTTGGGCTCCCAAAACTTCAAACAATGTCGAGTGGAAGATTATCAAGAAACTCAAGAATCACAGATGAGGAGATCAATGATCTAATCGCTAGGCTACGGGCTTTGCTGCCGGAGCTACGTCGGAAGAGTGGAGAAAAGGTAGGTTGAGGCGTTCGGATTTTCTTCTTACGCATGCATCTACAATCAGGAATAATGATCAATGGTTCAAGCCCAATTAGAAGAATCGGAAGAATGCAGATTTAATCGGAAAATGGCTCGAGAACTTCTATTAAACGAAAGTTGTTGAACCAAGAGATGTGTTGCATTTGCTTGTGGGTAGCTAAGATTTCTAAATGATAATATTCCCAAGTGAGAACTAAAACCATAACTCAAGCTGTGCACTAGAACTTGTCTTACTTCTAAAGCTGCTAATATTTCGCTAATCACCATTTGATCTTGCGCAGGTATCAGAGTGCAGAGTTCTAAGCGAGACTTGTAGTTACATCAGAGTCTTGCAGGGAGAAGTGGACGACTTGTCCAACAGGCTCTCGGAATTGCTGGAGAACATGGACAGTAGCAGTTCTCAGGCACAGATAATCAGGAATTTACTCTGTTAGTCTCTCTCTTTCTCTCTCTCTCTCTCTCTCTCTCTCTCTCTCTCTCTCTCTCTCTCTCTCTCTCTCTTTCTCTCTCTCTCTTGTGTGTGTTTTCGATCTTTCTAAGTTGGTTTCTTAGACCAACAATGAGTACATTAGATTGGATGAAATATTTTGTAGAGTATAAAATCATTGCTTGCTAGAAGCCTCCTCTAGCACTTGCTTATAGCTTCTTCACTGAACACATCCCAAGACATGAGTAATATATGATTGGCTAAAGATCACATCCATGTTCGGTCATAAGCAGACACAGCCAGAACTTATATCACTATCTAACCAAATAGAGTCCAAATTTTATATCATGGGAATGCCTAAGATACACTTTAAGTTTGTCTTTACTAGGGATATATAAGACAAATTATCCTTCTAGTAGAAGGGGATTTTTATACTATATTAGGTGCAAGTTAGTGTAACCCACATACCAATATATTGAAACAATATGCATAAGTCTTATCGAGTGTGTGAAGGTATTAATCCTATCATGAAACTCTCTACTTAAATGCATTTCCTTGCTTCTTGTGAGTCCCTAAAGCATGAATATACGTTCTGCTAACCTATTTAATGATCCAAAAACACCTTTTTTTTTGGGTAAACCATGCATATAGTGAAGGAAAATAAAATTGCTATTGGGATTGAATTCTAGGATCTGAACCATTTATCTTCTCACCCTCCAGCTACAAGAATCAATATTCTTTATTCTTCTAGTTACTAGTTTTTCTGGTTGAAAGTATTTTCATCTTGATCAATGGAATTTTCAATTGAGGAAACTAGAGAAAGCTAGTTGTTGGAAGCAACCAATGGACATGAATTTCTTGTATGTGGTCTATATCCAAGAGAGGGTAAAGAAGATGAGTGGGTCAGATAATCCAAAGGTGGGTTTTCAGATGGGTAACACACCCAGTCCTCGAAGTTTAGTCCAAATAACAATTTTCAAAGGAGAGAGAGAGAGAGAGAGAGAGAGAGAGAGCCAACAAATGTCTAGTGCAGTTGATCGCAAGTAGCTTAACATCTTTCATAGAATATGCTTGCTCACGGTTCCAGTTGCCACTTTTCCTTCTGGCGATAGGACTTTGCTTGTTGCTTTGTAATTCTTAGCTTAGAGAGAGAGAGCAAAAGACAAAAAAGGACCAACAAAAGACAAAAAAAAAACAGAAATAAAATGGGCATTATAAGATACTGATCCGAATAAAAGGAGGAATAAGAGTGAGGAGAGAGCCTGTCTACCTCCCTGTTCCCATACGAAACATTTATTTGTTTGGCCATCCTGTCGATGGACCGGCTAGTACATCGGCTTTAGATGAATGATCAGTAATAACGAACAATTGCACCCATCAGCCGACAGCAACGAATTAACAACTTTAAAGTCTTATTGATCCCTCAGACGAGGAGAATATTATCAGACGAGGAGAATATTATGCATGGCCGGTTCATACCCCTTTTTTTAACGAGAGAAGAATTATAAAGCAAATAACTCAGGCCTACTTGAAATGCAACCAAGCCTACTTAAGGAAGATGCGAGTTATCAACGGTCAACTGTGCTAAACATTTGTTGGCCTGGTCATACCAAATCTAAGCAAATAACATTATTTGCATAAAGCTACTACTAACATTATTCCCACACTACCTTTTGTAATGGCACTAAAACCTCTATTAAAAGTTTTTACTTATTGGTAGAATTTTAAGGGCACATCCAATGGATTGTAAACTTATCATAGAACAATTGATTTAGATATAAAGCGCCTTAAGATCTTTTTCTACAACCTTATGTTCATCGAACAATGTAGAAATGTTAGATACATGAATAGACATAAATATTGTTAGCCCATTTTCTATAATTTAAGCTTTTAGGTGGAATGGTAATTGAACATGATATTAGATATTTAATTATCGAAAGGCAATAATTTCGAATTCTGAGACCCTATATTAATTTCCAGCAGAAGGTAGATAATAAGCCAATGCTTGGTCCATATGAAAGAGCATTAAAAGGGCTTGAGCGATTGTAAAGGTATGAGTTAGCCATATAATATTGTTATTCTATTTTATTTTTTTGAAAGGAAAAAATAAGATTTTATTAAAAAAAGGGTGATCAGGCAAATAACAAAGTTATACGTAGCTTTCCCAAATTAAAAGAAAAGAAAAAAAAGACCAGGAAGAAAGAGAAGGAAGTTTAATCACTTTGAGGAGATCAAACCTCTTAATGCAAGTTCAATTCAAGAAGGACCCATATATTCTAACTCATAATGGAACCAAATAAATATTTTCTCCTTGCCTTCTAAAGAGATTCACATCAATTGACCTAGTATTTTTAATTACAATATGAATTTGAAAAGAAAATCACTTTAATAAGCAATTAGAAAGACTCATAATAATTAGCATAACTTAGTTCTTAAGTAAAATATAAATAGTAGGAATTTTAAAACCTAATATAGACAAATATAACTTTGTAGTTATTCTATCATTAAGGTTTTGATAATTGCAATGTAATTGCTTCCTATCATTTCACTCTCCTTGAATTGAACCTTGTACTCAAGGTTCGGTCGGATCCCACATAATGATTTTAAGCTAATGTGGATAATAAATCCTTTATTGTTAGCCCTTATGTTTAGGTGTCTTTTCGAAAGATGGATCCATATTTAAGGATGAGTTACTAGATTATAAAATATTCTAATAAATAGTTGGCATTCAACACCATAATAATGTGGATTGCCCATAATACCACTCCCTACAAATTTGCCTTCTTATGGGACAGGTGTCTAATTATCTCACAAAGTCGATGGTAGGTAGCTAACGCTCCATTCCTCCTAGCATAGTGCCCATAGGATAGAAACACCAATCGAAAATCTACAAAATCATGAAAATCGCGCAACATCTCATGGCCAATAAAATGGATATAAAATCCTTTAGTGAAATAATGAAAACCAGGAGCACTTGTGGCTCACCATCTCATAACATTGTATCTCGTCTTGGGGTAATTTGCTTCTCAAGGACTAGCCACCAAGCTTTCTCTACCAAGTGCATGATAAAATAGGGCATCTACACACCTGAATATGCAATAGTAAATCAAATCATCATTTACTGACTTCACAAGTCATAAAATCATATCAAAATCATGTACTTCCACTATTGCGCATAAAATATAACTTATCATAGTCAAATCATTTGTTCATGGAGCAATGATACTCAATGAGATCATGCACAAGTGCATCAATCACAAATAAAATATATATTTCAATAAAAATCATGATATATTAATATACACTTAGAATCTATACATAAATAATGAGCAAATGAGATGAAAATTTATAAACTTTAAAACAAAAACATGCCAATTATTAATTGTCATTACCTATTTCAAACGAAGAGTTACTTGTTTATGTCTCTCAAATCACAATCGGACTCCACTTTAGCTCAGTCTACCTCAATCCTATTACCTGGATATATATCACATCCAAGTCTAACTTAGAATCCAAGTTCCCTATCTATGTTAGATTATTAATTATAAAGCAAATATTATATTTTTAGCTTGTAATTTATTGTGTTTCAACATGATCTAATGGTTCACGGCTATTGAATCCCAAGCTGGGCCCTTAGTAGTTAGTTGATAATCCAAATTATGCTAAACTAGTCCTACCAATAACTATCGGGTTTATTTCTTAATTATATCATAATGTATTGCATAGCTACCATACTAAGATCAAGTCAATTTCAAGCAATTTATTGTTTAATAAACTAATTGGGTACGTTTATATGTAAATCATGCTCAATTTTAGCTAATTACAGTCAAATCAATAAAATTAACTGGTTAGAATGATAATCATATCTCGTGTAAGTCACTATAAAAGATATCTAGCTATTTATTTCACCAGATCATCAACTGATCACCTTGAAGGTGCCCAATCTAGACTATTTGTACTGATCTGGTTACAATTTTTCACATGATCATCCCGGATCAAAGAATATGTTAGTAAATATGGTTAAAAAATTTCAGTGAATTATTTGGGTGTATAAATCGTCGAATTTGATCCAATTTTATACCTAAATCCTTGGTTGATCTCAATTATTGATCAAGATCGACTAGATCATCTTAAAAATACCCCAAATCTAAGATATCCTATATGGATCTTAATCTACTCATCATGAGAAATACAATTGCCTATTAAGATTGTAAAATAAGGTCAGATCATCACTGATCAAATGGTTTAATATTCGATCAAAGGTCTGATCACGATCAATGGTCAGATCTTCTCCAATCAACAAATGGAATATTGGGTTTTGTTTGTAACGGAATATTGGATTGTGTTCGTAACATTGAGGGGAATATGATATATTTTTTTGATCAACCAATCTACCCCTCAATTTTTTTTGACAAAGTTGCATACCTGCATCACCTTCTCTCTTCAAAATTTTCTGCGAAACGTCATCAGATTGGAAAGGGGGCTTTTGTTCTTCTTGCCTTGCCGACGAAGATAAATTGCTCAGATCATCTCTTTGGGTGGTCGTTTTCTTCGACGGAATCAACATCTTTAGTGGGCTATTTTGTTGATCTTTTGGCAAGATGTGGCCGGATCAAAGAATCGGAGCGGTGGGTAACATCATGAAAATTTTTGGAGTAGAATATTCGATACCACCATGGAAAATTTCAAAGTCCATTGGACGCACATCTCCTTGGGTTAATTGGTGTCAATGATGGCATTTCAATTGCTCTGAGGCTGGCATTAATAACAGTTCCATCTTGTCATCGTCTATTGCTATCATAGATTCTAAAAAATAAACATTAACATCTCTTTCATTCACTAGAGAGTTGTTTTCATTTTTCTGAACCAATTACCGAGCAGTGGATTCATGATTGAAGTAGAAATCTCTTAAAAGAAGTAAAAAAAAATGTCAGAAAAAACCGTAAATAACTAAAAGATATAGAAATACCATCATAAAAGACTAGACGATTGCCTAAAAACAGTAGAAATCACCTAAATTTCACTAAAAACCTCTCTAGATTGGATGATATGATACCAATTTTTTATGAACCCAAATCCCAAAAGAAAAAGAAGTTGATTGTTTAAAGGGATCGGAAGTGCGAATTCAGGTTCAATTTAAGAACGAACTAGATCTCCTAACTCACAATGAAGCCAAATAAATCTTTTCCCCTCGTCTTCTAAATAGATTTACATCTACGGTATAAAACCCAGTATTTCTAATAACTAAAATAAAAAGATTGCTAACTTGACAATTATTTTATTACTAAAATATGAATAATTGTACCCTAATTACTTCTATCAGCTTCCTATTATCCAAATGTCATTCCCTGGACAGCCAAAGAACCAACAAGTCCACAGACTTAGTTGGTCGCTAATGACTACCCCGGCAAAGACCATCAGAAATAGAAGCCGACGAGTACAAGGCAAAAGAAGACGGCTAAAACGAAAGTCTCTACATTCAATGTGCATTTCTGAGGGCCTATATGACCGATTCAATCGATCATCACCGCACACACGAACGCACGCCTGAATAAGTTTATGGCCTTCATCTGAAAACAACAAGAGTTCATCTTTAGAATTACTTTAATAAGATGCAATTGCACTGCGGACTAACTTCTCTGCTAAATCAAAGCAAAGTCTACCGTAGCACGGTATATATTGACTACCTTTCCCAAAGCAGATGCATTCCCAGAAGCCTGACTGCAGAACAAGCTGAGTCCCAAAACCGGCCCTGAACCAGACTTATCATTGTCTCCTTAACTTAAATTGTACTGTTGTATTTAACCTTTTCTTTCTCTTATACGTTAGAGCAGTAATTCAATTTGAAGAATGCATTTGTACTCTTTGGTATTGTCTATCGATGTGTAGTTGTGAATTCACCAAGTCGACTGTAATGCATTAGCAACTGCACGTTAGCCTTGCTTAAATATACTCACATGAATAAAGAGATTTCTTCTTTTTTTTCACCAATAAGGGTTTAAAAAAAGAAAAAAAAAATCCTTTTTTATAATAATAATAATAATAGAATTACAATATCCTTTTGTATTACACTACTTCTTTCGGTTCTTAGGTTCAGATTCAAAGATATATATATATATATATATATATACTTTGGTTCCTCCAAATAGAAAGAGAAAAAGACGTTTTCCTTCGTGCAGGACCAGTGAAAAACTAAGCGAGAGCTACTTCATTGTTAACCAACGAAAAGCATGGGATTTTGAGGGTCTTTGTAAATTTGTTATATTTTCGATCTCTTTTAATAAAAATTTACTGAATTCTAAAAGAGAATATTATTTGCTCATTCCTTCTCATCTAATCTGAGCCGAACGTCCTCTATTAGACGCACGGGCCGCTTGGAACATCTAGGAGCAGCTTATTAAGACCATTTATTCATAAGATATATCGAACTAAAACTGACTACCAACCCTAACAATAGTGCATAAAACTCGACCAAAACAGGACTTATCAAGAGGCCAACTCCACATCTGGCCACTTTGACAACCACATGATGAAGGTTGAATTCAAAGACCTCCCATTAAACAGACAAACTAACAAAAACCCTACATGCGCCATCATCCCAGCCACCTAATTGCCAACCACCAACTCAGCACCCGATGCACCACGGGACAGAAACCATATTAGCTGACGCAACCCACGTAAACCACCTCCTTCCATTCACCTCATTACATCTGGTAAGAACTAGAATTAGTCGTCATCAAATGATAATGACACCCCTTCTCCCTTCGGCTACCACCCAAAACCCCACACCACAATCCTTATCCATTAGTTTCTTAGCACGCTGGGGTTCTCCACTTGTCTCCATTCAAATCAGATTGAAGAAAACCTTCCAAATTAACCTTCTAACAGCCTTTCGGACACGCAATTTTGCCACGTCTATGCTTACAAACAATAGACTAAAAGAGAACGGGACAACCAGAATCTGTTTCTACGACAACTGTGATAACGTGAGAGGGATGATCTGCCTCTTCCTAGATCAATGATTCAGATTATTCCAATTTCAGATCTTGTGGGGCCTACTAATGATCCGCACGAGCTTCCAGTATTACAAGTTTTTCTCGGGGTTTCGTCCTTGGCTGCTGCCAAATAACGGGAAGGCATAATCTAAGGATGACGACATCCCAAGAGTATATTATTCAGAAGGCATAATCTAGACTCTTCATTTCAATCTCTAGGGTCTAGATCATGCTGAGTTTGGTAGGACCAGGCCAACTAATACAAAGCAATAATCTTGTGAGGTCAGGTAGATACTCCTAGGCTTGCTACAGGGATGACATACCCCAAGGATGTGTTACTTAGAAGGCATGATCTAGTCCCTTCATTTCGATCTCAAGGGTCCAGACCATGCAGATTTTGGTGGGTTCAGGTTACAGTGGGGGTTTTTATCGTCCTTCAGTGCTAAAAAATACAATGAACACCCCATGCAAAAGCCGCCTCTCTTTGGCTGCCAAATAACGTGATGCATAATCTATGGACGACAAGGGTCTATTTATTCAGAAGGCATGGTCTAGAACCTTTATTCAATCTCAAGGGGCCCTAGATCATGCTGAGTTTGGTGGGCTCAGGCTAAATGGTACAAAGAATCCTGTAGGGTCAGTTAAAGATACTCCTGGGCTTCCTATGGGTACGACGATACCCCAAGAGTCTGTTACTTAGAAGTCACGATCTAGACCGTCCATATTTCAATCTCAAGGGTCCAGATCAAATCATTGGTAAACAATGCAAAGAAAACCCCACGCAAAATCCGCTTCTCTTTCATATTCACATGAAATTAATTCTTAGTCTCTTCTTCTACTCTTTCTTTCTATTTTCTGCTCTTCACAAGTTATAGAAAACATCAAACAGAGAGAGACAGAAAACTACAAAAACAAAAACAAGGACTATCTAAAAGACTATATCTCTGATCTGTACATCAACGGTAGATGAAAAGAGGTGGAATGGGTCCCACATGTATCCACGCTGAAGATGATATCTCGTCCTGCCCTCTGCCTCTTGATCTGGCATTTAATATGACCCTGTAAAAGATTTTTAAAAATTGCAAAGCAAAAAGGTCAGTTAAAAAGGGTTGGCAATATCAAACAAGCAGGCATCATGAAAAACCAAATTCCCCGCCAAATCAAAACAGAGGGGAAGGATATGCACGCCATTTTGATGAACAGAAGCTTAACTGTGACGGTTTCTTTGAAAAAAAATACAGGAAGAAAATAAGAATTTCGACCTGGAAACAGAAACTTAACAAGAGCAAGAATTCGCTTTTAAAGAAAAATTTTCGAATAAAAAATCATCAATTTCGTCGTATTTTCCGTGAAAAAACTCCAGTAATCTTAAGGAATAAGCGTAGAAGGAGAAGGATTTCAGATCTTCTAGGGTTATTAAAAGAAAACCGAGAAAGAAATCGTTCAAAGAAGATCAAAATCCATTAAAAAAAGGTGAAATATTCAGTAAACAATTTTACAGAAAACGCAAAGTCGATCATAAATTAACAAAATTTGACGATCCAGATAAAATCCCAACCTTTTTCAGAATAGATCGCAGTGTTATGGCCAAGCGGAGAAGAAGGCAAGATCCGCCTGGAGTAGAAAAACGCATCCATCTGGGAGCTCAGATGAAGGAACTCCAGCTTATCTTTCTTGCTCAAGCCTTCTCCGATATCCTCTCCAAGATGCGAATCCTCTTCTCTGATCTTCAACACCTGACTGTGCACAAACGGAGAAGAAGAGCTCCGGTTCTCATTACTTACCGCAGATCTCAATTTCTCAATCTCATCAGCAAATCTCTTCGCCAGATCGTCTCTCTTCTCAGGAGATCTTTTGTTGTTCTCTGTAAATCTCTGTAAATCGCCGGTTCCCATGGCGGATTCCGATGGTTTAACTGAAACTACGGTCATGATTCCAGTGTCGAATGGAGGTATGAAATTTTCTGCGTAGGTTGGGTATATATAGGCAGTCGAGATGCACGTTCCCTTATAATTCACGCCTCACGAATAACAAGATGACACGCGTGCGAGTGATAGTGGTAGACGTGGGACCCGGTGGGGCCGAGGTGAAACCAGACGTGCTGACCGGACAGGCGATCGTTAACCGTCTTGCCGGGACCGGTCCAAGTCGTTGGCGTTTTAGTGGGATCAATAACGGATCTCGGTTTGATCCACGTCAGCATTTTGTGCTGCCACGTCAACCGATTCCACAGACTTGTAGATATTTTTTAGAACTCTAACCAAAGGTCTTGGTTTTGGTGTTATTTACGGATAGCCTAATTTTAGGTATTTTTGGATGCCCCTTAGAACTCTAGCCACACCCTTATCAGGGATTTTACTCGGTCCCACTTTTTTAATAATCTGAATTGTTCATGTAAATAATCTTGGCAATGAGCCATGTCCCACAATTACATTCCTTCCGGGTTTTGAGGTAACTTTTACCTGACAGACCCTACATTTTGATAATCTAAACGGTCCATTTTAGTAATCTTGGTACAGGGAACTATTCCTCAAAGATCACTTTAAATAATCTTATTAATGTCTATTTTTAAACTATTTTGAGTTCTAAAATGAATAATAGCAAAGCTAATGGTTTTCAAAACAACTCATATAATTTAATAGTAAAAGCAATTTTTTCTTAAACAAGTCTTACCAATTGCAAGACGAATAAAATGAATGACTCAGATCACTCAAGGAGATAGTAACAAAACCCAAATGAGGGTTGATAACATTCCTATAATACCCTAGCGCCTTTCTTGACCAGGAAACTGAAGATAATTTTGTCCCTGGCACCGATATTTTGTACTGCAGAATAAATTAATTTTAAAATAGGATAAGATGCTCGAGTTGGCATAAGTGGTTTTAGTAGTATAAGTGTTTTTTTACAGGAATGCCCATGAATTTGATTAATGACTCTTTGTGCTATTTTACTCTGTGATAAAGGGCATTTTTGTCTTTACACCTGCTGCCGGTCTTTTGCACTCTGGGTCGGCTTTCTACCTTTCAAGTGTTGGGTGAGCCATCTCACCGCCATTTGGAGATCCGGGAATGTTTGGATGATTTCAATCATTTTGTTTTGGGCATTTTTTTTTCTATTTTTCTAATAAGCAACGAAGGTCTAACATGGCCCACGTTGTAACAACCATAATAGATGTTGATATAGTCAGGGCCCACAATGCCAATCAGTACTGGTCGAGTGTTTCATACATTAACCGTGAAATCATTCTTCTCAGTTAAGCCATAAATAAAACTGTTCACGTTTCCTTTAGTGTACAAGTAGGGACGGTTTGAAATCATTCATTTCGTAGTCATGGCCCACATAAATCTTCATCACACGTGGATCCTGGTCATTTATTATTAAAATCTTCATGAATTGAAGGGCTATAATTGTCTGATGCAATGCTAGTTTGGCTAATTTGATCAATAAATTGGTAGATAAAAGCTTTTCGCCGCTTTTTATTGAAAAAATAATAATACATGCCAGACCCATTGTTTTTGTATTTCTCATTCATCCAAACATTTTATCTAATTCGGCCTGCTCCAGATTTTAGGTATCATGTTACAGATTTTAGCACTCCAAATTTACTTTTAGAGAGATGCTTCGGCTTAATCACTGGGGGCTATATTAGCTTATGCGATCAATTGAGTTAGACATTTAAAAAATAAATATTTTGGATGAATATTTTGAATTATTTGAAAATAAAAACAAAATATAATATACTCAATAATACATTTTTTCAATGAAAAGCTTTCTATCATAAAAGCCCAGAGAGAGAGAGAGAGAGAGCGAGGAAGGGGGAAAACTATAGGTTATGCTTTTGTGTAAAGACGGATGAGGGAGGGGGTGCAATGATCAGCATTCAATTGATTAAATGTTTATTTAATAGATAGTTAGAAGTTACGGTGGTGTTCGCAACGCATGTCAACAACATTAAAAAGGATAAAACTGTGAAATTCATGTTCAAATTTTGACTCATTCATCGATAGCTAGGATCAGTACAAAGATTTCTCATTACAGTTTGTGTGACAACTTGCGTAGCAATGCAGTACACCGAGAAGAGATAAGAACACAATTTTTTTGTGGTTAACTTCTGATAAGTGTCATAGATAAGAGTCTTAGTAGCTTTGTGGTGATATGAAACATTTATCAAACGGAAGATTATATTGACTTTTGTGGAATCCTATGCCAGCAAGCGTGCAATCACAGGGTAAGTTGCGATGATGCGCATCATTTTATCTAGTAACGTTTATCCTTGAGCCATTCATCTCATTTCTTGGACTACAGATATCACGCAGCCAAGAAACTATGAAATTTTGATGATTCTAGAATAGAGAAACATGTAGCAATCCATCATAATACTTTTTCTCTTGTAAGATGCGCAAATCCATATTCTCTTACAATGGGACCGCAAATGATTCGGTTAGAATTCATATTCTGCAACAACAAGTCTTGAGAATTGGTGGTCCATCATTTTACTTCGATAGAGATTAACTAGTGGAAATTCAATATCTTGGAGATGCTTTTATGACATCATGAACTCGAGTACTCATGGTGCTATTGAACAGGAAATAAGAAAGGTTTTACACTGTAGCATCTACAAGATGACCAAAACCCTAAGGTCGCTTTTTATGAGTTTCAAGGATCCTGATCCTTTCGACAAAAGGTCCTCTTAACTCTCTCATCCAAACCTTACAAACCTCTACTCAATATTATTTTTATTAGCTACAAGCAATACTAACAATAACAAGGTGAAAGAAGTTTAGGATAAAAGAGCTACTAAAACTTCTATGGTTTATCATGCATTTGGTTACCTCCAGTATCTCACTTTTAACACCAAGAATAGAAAGGGGTAGTACTTCTAACTTCACCATTTTGATAGTGAAGAATCACTTTCTATGACTTCATTAGAACTCTAAATGTAAGATTGAAATGGTTCACTAGTGTGTGTGTATATATATACATACATACTTATAAATCATGCCATGGAGTTTGTTGTGATTCCTATTGAAATGTGTATGAAGTAAAACAATGGCAAGACTTTGTTGTGATTCCTAATGAGATGTGTATGAAGTAAAACAATAACAAGAATTTGTTGTGATTCCCATTGAAATGTGTGTGAAGTAAAACAATGGACAATGACATATGTATTAGTTAGTCACACAAGTCGTGTTAAAAATATAACAAAGTTATACTTTGCACTTAAATAGAAACTCAATGAACCTTAACTCAGGTAGTTGAAGCCGCTCAATAAGTGCAAGGAATATAACAACTCTTTTTTTGAGATTCAACCAAGCCAAATTTAGTCTATACCTCAACAAATTTGCATGATCAGAATTGGTCCGTACTTTGTCTCCAAGATGAATGCCACAAAATAAAATATTCAAAATCTCTCTTATCAAATTACAATGAAACTCTAAAACAAAAAAAATAATAGCAAAACTTAATTTGCTTCAAAGACAATATCAAAATGGATTACAAATTTGAATTTTTAAGAGTATGAAAAAACAACAGGAACTTATTCCGTTAAAAAACTCTAGACCAAGAGTGTCATAAAGAGATACTCTGTTCTTCTAACTTTTTCAGGCAAAATCTAAGAGGGGGAATAAGAATATAGTAATGCTCAACGAATAGGCTAGGAGCACTCCCTTATATAAGAGAGCGTTGCTTTGTGAATAAGACAACTAACTTGGCTCTCAATCTTTTTAAGAATACCCTAGCACTTTCCTTTCACATTGGTGGGCCTGACCAGAGAGAATTGAGCCTTTTAGCACTGGACCGCCTTCACAGCAACAAGCTTGCACACATGGACCACACACTACTAGGGGCACCACACACATAAAATCTATTTGTCCCATGTTAAGGACATTGGTATCATTATTTCTGATACGCTGCGGCTAAAGCATCAGCATCGTGTATGCTCCTACTTTTAACCTTGGTGCGCGTAGAAAGAAAAAAAACGACTCCTCGACAGGGAACAAATAGCACTCCACTACTCAAAGCCCGTTTTCATTCTTTAATTGTTTCAGAAGTATATTAGCTTTAATTCTTTTGTTCATCAGTTTTTTATGTAAAAATCTAACCATGTGCCAAGTGCTAAGCAAGTGTATCATTTGTTCGTCGATTCCTTCTGCAAATTGGAGCTTGTTTGTGTCATTGAACATGTCATGCCTCTAGAAGACGACACCAAGGCATATGACCCCAACAAGTACATCTATTGAGTTCCCCTTACTTCATCGAACAGCCCAAAATTCAGTTATTTTAACTACATCGAATGATTTTAAAAATTGGTCAAGACTCTTTAGTTTATGGCCGCTTCTCTGTAGTACCAGTAGCTGTTTCATTGAATTTGCTTCCTAAAGAAACTCATTACCAACATCGCACTTAAGATATCAAGCGAGGCACCTCAAGCAACCACTAGGTTATCTTGGCCGTAGGGCTTGAAGATTGCTTACTTAACCTATCTAAAATTTAGATATCTTTCACTAGTCTAATCTAGGATTAGAAACACATGCCCATTGCCAATGTCACTATTTCTTTCCATCAATGAAGATTCTCTCTCACAAGCTCCAACTTCTGTTGAGTAGGCTCTCTATCAGTCTCAGCCCCACCTCTCCTGTTCAACCATGAAAAGTAGAACATTATTTGGCGGGCCTCCTCTTTTAAGGAATATTAAGGTTGGGAAATCATTATATATCAGTCAACTCCAGCTTGACAAAGAGAGGGACATGAGAGTCAAACTAACATAAATTTTTTCACAAATTATCAATTATTATGGGATTTGGAATAATTACACATTCAAATTGGCAAATTAAGATGAGATTATTCCTAAATTGTCAATTACTATGAATATTTAAGAGAACCCTACACATTCAAACTATAATTAATTGCCAAAACCAATAATCTTCTAGCCAATCTCTACCAAGTTTCAACCAATCATCTCTGCCCAGGTGAGAGGAGAGGGCAAACCCCCTTGGACTGGCCAATATACTTTACAGTATGTTAGTCAAGTTTGAGGTCACTTGATCTATTCGAGTTTGTCCAGTCTTAACTTAACCAAAGCTAGTCTAATCTAGCTAAATTTTTAGTCCAAAACATGGTTTCACCAGATCTAGCCTAACTTGAACTAGCCAAATTTTAGAAGATATGAGGATGAGCTTGAGCGAGTTTAACTTGAACTAGAACGAGTTTGATTATGTTTGACCAGAATCTTACATAAATATTTAGATATAAAAATAATACGCATTTGGGGCACAATTTTTGTGAAACCTATACAGGTCTAAAGTAATAGCCTCCAATAAGAAAATGGGTCATGGGCTGTATTGCATGTCATAAAACCTGTTTGTAGGCCCTTCATACAGATCTTGTAGAGCTCATCATAGCTGTGCATAGAACCTCTCCCCAGATACATGTACACGAGCCTTAGGTTTGTCAAGCACTGCTGTTAAATACTTCCGCTGCAGCCCATCTGCATAGACAGGTAGGTAGGTTCAGACTTTGGTTCATGCCTCATTCACAGGATGGCCTGAGAGTCTGATAGTTTGGACTTACTATCGACCAGATAATTTCAAACAAGCATTTTCCTCAGTACAGATCGAGTTAGAACTGACAGATTATAATAGATGTTCGAAAGCTACGCAAAGGCGCTAATATCACAATTAGGCTCGAAAATGCTTGTTTCTGACTGGCCACTGTAACAGGAACGAAAGCAGTCGGCTTCAATCACTGGAAAGACATCATTGCATCTCCACTTGGATGTTTTACTCCAATATGGAAGGCAAAAGCTATTAAATGCGATTGAATATCACATCTCTTGAAAATTTGAGAAACAGAAAAAGAAATTCTCCACCCCAGTGGCCATCAAGGGAAAATCCATGCAAATTGTTTGTCTGACCTCTGAAACCTGTGAAAATGTCTCTATAGAATAAAAAAACATTAATGCAGCATAACTTCTATCATTACCATAAAAGATTTAAAAGCCTATTCCTCATCCTCCTCATCACCGTCTCCGCCGGAAGCCTTCTTGGCAGCTGCCTTCTGGTTCTTTCGCTTCACCCTTCCTGGGCGCCCACCTCCAAGAGGACTTGTAAGTGAGAAATCTATGTGCTTCTGGCTATCAACTCGGACCATGAAGGAAGGTATGTTCACAACTTGACGGCCAACCCTGCAGAAGACCAAACGTTCACTCACTCAGATTTCACCGATCACAACTTCTATGAGAGTATGTAAACAATGAAAGTATTGCCAAGGTCTGCAATAATGACACCAGATATTACAACCACGCTAAAAAATTCATGTGAATACCACTAAAACCATCAATCCAAAACTTAAAACTGGATAGAAACACTTACTCATGAAAATTTTCAGGCCACAGACCATCTTAATGACAGAAAGGTCTCTCTGAGTTTTAGGCAACTATTACGAATTCATAAGGTGAGGAAAAGCATCTGAATGAATGCAAAGTGGAGCAAGTAGATAGCCAATGGATAAATCCAAATAGATAGAGCTAAAATGTTGAGGACCGACACTATATATGAAGGGGGAATCCATCAGCCTCAGAACAAAGATCTTTCAACTTAATGCTTCTTAACTTCTTCAGCTATATGAAAAACATTTCCAGTTATGATCATATCAAGTTTATTGTATAAAGAAAACTATCTGATTATGAAGAGAAGATTCGACACACCATGTCAGCCAACTGCTTAGCAAATGCAGCAACAAGTCCTATAAACTGTTGGAAAGCCATGAAAAGTATCATTTATTTCAAAATGAAAAGGTTTCCTGGACAGCTCGCACAGACGTGCACACAAAAGGAAATAGAAAACATAAATAATCACATCTGATGTTTTTCACAAATGGCCTCAAACCACACTTGATGACCTTGAGTATATAAAGAAGGTAGGGAGACCACAATTTGAAATAGTATACTATTTGATGATTAACAAACCTAGTAGCTTAACCCAAAGCGTCCTGCTAAAGTAACACTCAATATACTCTAGCTAAGTTCTGTAAGAGAAGGACTATAACTCTACGAACTTTGGAGTTGTATCCAAGTACATGTCTTGCAATCCAACATTCCAGTTCAAATGTCAAACCAAAAAGGTAGCACTACGTTTAGACAATGGGCAACAACCCAGACCCAACAGTATCCAGGAAAAAGATAAACCAGCATCAGAACCAACATTAAGATACAGATCTCTGCTTTCAAGTTCTTGTCAACTGACAGACTTGCACCAACTAAAACGAACTAACCTACTGTATATACCAGATGTCATTGACCTTGCCCGGTACTAGTTGTCTCATTCAAGACAATCCAATTAAGGTCCTTGAAAAACATTGAAAATCTCACCAATGATGCTGCTTCAAAAGCATACTGACCACCTTACCAACCAAAACTATCACATTAACTACTCAGCTGATACATTTATTAAATTCTCCTTGCCCCCATGAAACCTGATCATAGTTTCAGGAAGATAGGTTGTATCTTATAGCAAGATAGTTGCAGAGCAAATTATTACTCATAGTTGACTTGCGCAAATTACCTTTGCTAAGGAGAGACTTATTAGGCTCCAAGTGACCTCTCAACTTCTCATCTCCTCATATATGACATCATGCGATGCCAGACAAAATGCAAAAACTCTTCAGGTAAAAGATTAAATGCACATTTCATGTATAATACACCAAACAACTGTACTCTACAATTTCCTCATGCAAATACTATACACAACACTGGGAAGGAAAGACGGCTGATATGTCATCAAGCAATTGCACCCTCTTGATGGAGGGCTGAAATTCTCGAGGAAAAGATCAAATACATGGAGTTCAGTCAGTATTTTAAACAACCAAAAGAGTACAAATGTTTATTTCTTCAGAAGTATTTATTTTTGGAACTCAAGAATCATACCAAACTTTGGGACCTGCAGACCACGTCCATCTCAACACAACAAGCAAGCATGAACTCGGTGGCAAACCTAAATATCCCGTAAGAAGAAAATAAACCTCAGGTGATGGATCTGAAAAGCCCACTAACATTTGCCATTCCTTAGAACAATTAAGAACCTAGAAAGTCATAACTAGTTCATCTCAAAATGTTGATTGGCTTCACTTAACATGTCCTATAGTCCCATAAATCTAATATGTGATAACAAAAGAAGATGATACTTAATAATCATCTATTTAAAATACAGGCAGACTGTCAATTTATTTCCTAGACTTTTTCAGTCACACTAATTCAATTATGATTCCATAATGTAAGCATGATGCTGCACAGGCTGGGTTTCTTATGTGGAAAGAAGTCAATAGCCACATATCCATATAGACAATGCATACAAGCAAAGAGAGGAGGCATCTATCTAAAAACAAGTTCTTCACACCATCCAACAATTATCAGGGATTCTCACCTGATATGCCTCTGCCTGATAAGCACACGGGCGTGATGGATAGACTTTGCCATCCCAGATTTGAACACAAGTGTCTGGAGACGGCGCTCAAGAAAGTTCTCCACAGTGAGGGCCAGCACATAATCGAGCTTGTTCTGGCTTTCATCCAGGAGACCATGCCTATTCATTCGGCGAAGTAGTGCCTCGCCCTCAAAGATACGACGAGGGTTCTTTTCGTCAAGGGTCAGAAGCATCCTTGCAGCATTACGGATGCGACTTAAAGCATACTGAACTCTCCAGAGCTCTCTCTTACACCGAAGGCCATACTCACCAACAAGTTTGAGTTCAGCATCAAGACGCTCCTTCTCATATGGACGACGAGGCTTCTTGAACGTCTTTCCATCTGAAAAATACAATACGATTGAGTACATGTCCAAAACTGGATAAGATTCACATTAAAACAAAAAAAACCAGCTTCTTAACAAATTCCTATAGAGATATTCATGAGAAACAAAGATACTTCCTACAATCTTTAATGAGCAGCAAAATAAGATGTTATTAAAGCAAGAGAACTTACTTGTATTTAAATAACATTATATTTTGGGGATTAACTGTAAACCAACGGCTACATAACCCTGAAATTGATCATCTACCTCCCTTGTTTATTTCACTACGACATCAAATGACATCCATGCTACATGATAAACTACTTGAAAATCAGGCATTCTCATGTTACATATTTAACCAATGACGAATGATGGTACAATTCAGAACAGTGACTAACAACACATATTAGTACAGATGAAATACGATGCAACTCGTAGCATACACAAGCATTGCAATGAATCACTAACTAAGTTGTCTACCATTTTGACTACTTATACATCTAATCAGCTCAATCCCTAAAGTAAAACTATGAATACTCAAACCAGTTGACGCAAAGCAAACACAGAGAGAAAGGTAATCAGAATTCCTTTTCCTTAACTAGTTGACGCAGAGCAAACGCAGAAAATCACCCGAAATGATCCCATTTTTTATAAAGCAAAACCCTAAAAGATACAAAAAAATCCCAACTTGGAAACGAAACGGCAACCTGCGAACTCTTACAGAAGCAACAAAATCCTATCATGGGTATCATGAAAATTGAAGTTTTAGAACAGAAAATAGAAGAGAAAGCGTGATCTCATGAACCAAAACATCGAAAATCCAATAAAACAACGTCGAACGAAACAGCAAAATCAGTGCAAATACTGAAGAAACAACAACATCTACTGCAGCAAGACGATGATCCAGATCTAGTATGTATAGATAGAGTACGAAAAAGCGCTTACAGTTCCTATAGAAGCTGACGTGAACCATGACTGTAACCTCTTCGTCGCCCTTTCACCTAGTCGCTCCTCCACTAGAGTCCCCCGAGATGGAGACTGGATCGAGAGATAGAATGGAGTAATGGTTTTCCCTGAGGTACCATTTATTAGGGTACCGAAAAGCCCTAGCTGGCTTTCAAGATCTGGGCCTGGGCTTAAATGCTTTAATAGATACCTAACCTGATTTAGTCCTTGGCTAGGCCTAGGCCCATTTTGATGATCTAACTTTAGATGTGATGAGCCATGGTGCTTGAGCTCTAGTGATATCTTCTCATCTCACTATTAAGGGCTACTTGAGATTAGATGAGATGAAATTCATCTCATTGCAGCTCACTATTGATGATGCTTGAGATGAGATAAGAACCATCTCATCCAGCTCACTGTTAGTGGTACTTGAAATGAGATGACAATCATCGCATCCCAACTCCTTGTTAGAGGAGGCTGATACGAGTCTCAATTCACTATTAGTGGTTTGCATATTACATCCATTGTAAAGCCATCTCATAAAAAGGGCAGCCTCGGAGCACTAAACTCCCGCCTATGCAGGGTTTGAGAAAGCAGCAGGCCACAATAGCCTAAAGTAGGCAACCTTACCTTGCATTTTTCCAATAGGCTGATTTCACACCTTGAACCTGTGATCTCAAGGTCACATGACTACAACTTTTACCGTTGTGTCAAGGCTCCTCTTCCGTAAAGTCATCTCATCTCGGTGCTTAAATTATCTTCTTTTTAACCTCTGTTTCGAACCATCTCTTAGTCACTTCCACCTTTGAGTTACCCTACCAACATCAATGTTAAAATAATGTATTTTGCTTGACATGAAAATGAGTCCCCTTGTGTCATCTTAACCATCTCCTCCAACTCATTTCAACTCAGCTCAAGCGGTCATCTTACATCACCCCATGCCAAATTTAGATCATCTTAACTTGGCCGAAATTATCTCAAGGCAGATCATCTCCATTAAGCACCACTAACACCACGTGAAGCATATGATTTTTAAAACTATGGCAAGATAGTTAAAATGAATGGCCTAGATCATTGAAAAAGGTGGGGCCCTTTTGGACTTTTATCTTAGAATCTCAAATGAGGGTGTGGCAACTTGTAATAGTCGCCGAGAGACAAATATTATTCCCCTTATCTAATAGTATTTGAATCGAAACTATTGACCTTGTAGAGCATTAAGAAGTTACTTAGCTTTTGTTGGTCCCTAAACAGGCATCATATTCTCAAGATCATGTTAAACAAAAACCAACGGCTTAGATTTTCCTCGTAGGACACACACTGAGAATTGATTGATCAAGGGACTAGGATCATCCATTTGAGGTGAAATCATAATTACAAAGTTTGGAGTCGGAAAAAAGTCAGCGACGAAAAATGTCAGCAAATTTAGAAAAGAGTTTTAAAAAAGGCAGATTTTAAAAGTTATATTCTAATAAAGGAAAAGTTGTAAGAAGGGAGCTTTGGTGCAACAGTAAAAGTTGTCGTCATGTGACCTTGAAGTCACAGGTTCAAGGCGTGGAAACAATCTCTTATAAAAATATAAGGTAAGGCTGCGTACTATAAGCCCTTGTGTCCGCCCCTTTCTGGACCCCACATAAGCAGAAGCTTCGTGCACTAGAACTGCCCTTTTTTAATCAACGTTGTTTTAAACAAAAAAAAAAAAAATTTAACCAAATAAATGAATTTTATTGAAAAGACATGTCTTTTCATAATCTTGTAGGGCTCTTAAAACATGCAAGAATTTTTTAAACAAAAATGATGCCTTTTTTTTAACTATGGGTGAAACTAACAGCAGAGAGATATTGCTTATTGCCTTGATTACTTAGAAATTCAGCTTGATACCAAATTAGCATATGGTCTTTAATATCTTGTATGTTATTTGTTAATGGCTTTTGACAAAACACCAATTAATGCAAGCTGATTACTTCATCTCAACCCTCGAATCTTGATTAGCAAATATGTCTAGCGTATGTTGTAGTCATAGTAGTGTTGTTGTATTTAAAAAAAGGACAGTTCCAATGTACGAAGTTCTCGCATATGCAAGGTCCCGTGAAGGGGTGGATCATAGGGGTTAATAGTATGCAATCTTACTTTGCATTTTGTAAGAGGCTGTTTCCATACCTTAAACCCATGACTTCAAGGTCACACAATGACAACTCTATTGTGGTATTTAATCTATTATTTGTTATTTTCTTTATTTGGATTAGAGATATACTAGTACATAGCTTCTTTAATGTACAAGCAAAGAATTACAAAACAAATCATTCACAGAAATTCAGATTAGGGATACTAAGATGTCTAGGACCAGCTCTCTTGTTGGCATGGTTTTATATGTATGTTATACAATTAATACATTTGCCGAGATTTCTTTGAAGTCATAGTTAAGAAATTCGGATTAGGGAATAAATTGGCAAGGCAAATATTCATAATATTTGTGTAATGTTTGGGCAAAAATAAGGGAAATTTATTTTTAAAAGTATGATTTTTTTTATATTTTTTTATGGTGTTGTATAATTAGATCTACACATGATATGTGAGAATTTCACAAATTAGTCATAAAATTTGAGATTTTATGTGATAAATTCATGTTAAATTGCATACAACTTATAAAATGCAGTAACTTTTGAATTATTCAGAAATATATTGAGACATAAAAAAGTAGAAACTTTTTTAAATTATTTTAATCATTTAGAGAATTTTGCAACTATGTTTGAAATATGACGAAGATATATTAATCTCCAAACCTAAACTAGGTCACACACGAAAGCATAAGCAATAGTCATGAATTAACAACAAGTGCAGATGATGAGATTCTATTGATACAGAACAAATTCCAATAGACTTACTGAACATTTCCATTGGCAGGCATCCAGCAGGAATTGAACCTATGAATTTGCCAATTATGAGTTGGACGCTTTAACCATTTAGCTATAGATGCTTAAGAGGGAGGGATCATCATATATCGTGAATAACCAAATTTCAATTGAAATGAAATCTTTAGGAGGAATAATCAAAGGAAGTTCTCTTTATACACCATATTTTGATTATTTTAATTAGATATAATCAAGTGTAATCTAATGCAACAAAAAAAAAAAACACAAATAAAATCTAAGTAGTAGGAGGATAACAGGTAAAAGATAAAAAAAATTAATAAAAAAAGGTGGGTAGAAAAACTTATTAGAGACTAGAAAAGCAAGCTTAGACAAACTGAGCAATTATCAATCGGTAGTTTCTGCGTTGTGTTTGCACACATAAGCCAATTTATGCATAGAGAAGTTATCAACCATTCTGGTGACAACCTTAGCGTTGAACCACGAGTCTTGACTAGTAAGCAAGGCATTTTTTTGAGTCCAAATGGGAAAATCTATTTGTAGGTCTGTGACAAAACTTGTTAGCCATTAATAGCTAACCCAAATGGCTTTGGTTGCTTGCTAGATGAATAATTTGTCAAAAAGGCTAATGCTTCACATTTTCCTTGCAAAACCTTAATTTAGGCTTTTCAGACCTCAAGGTCACATGACGACAACTTTACCATTGTACAAAGACTTCCTTTTTGTCAACGTTAACATTTTTTATAGCATATTCTTAATCAATATTGTCCTAGAGCCAAAAGGTAGAGAAAATACGAAGGGCTGAAAAACATTGGTAGTTGAATCTAAACCATCTTAACCAATCATGGGTTGATATCATCCTATCTAGACAATGATTTAGGAGATGAAGGGTCTAGGTCTAGGATGCACCCATGCACAAACTTTGGTTACTAGGCGAGAGATTCGTGCTTGCACCACTACGCTAGAAGGCATTGGTGTCATAACATGTTGTAATTCTCTCATTTAATAATCAAAACTAAAACTACTAAATTAGTAGGATAATTCTATATCTTTTTTTTGGGTGCGATCAACAAATTACTACAAAGTAAATCATTCACACAGTCGTAACTTTAATCCTCAATCAAAGGGGAAGTGGCCACTTGAATTTGTGACCAAGCATTCTTCAAGAGAGATATGGAGTTGTTTACAACCCACTAAAGGGGCAGCCCAGGTACACGAAACTCCTACCTATGCGGGTCTGGGGAAGGGGCCGACCACAAGGACCTAAAGTACATAGCCTTATCTTACATTTTACAAAAGGCTATTTTCACGCCTTGAACCCATGACCTCAAGGTTACACTGCAACAACTTTTACAGTTGTTTACGGCCCACTGCGTTTGACATTTGTTGACAGAATAATCCAATAGCTAAAGTAAAAGTGGTGGGTCATGTCAGCTCGTTAAGATTATGTGATTTCTTTAACTTTTAATTCTTGTAGTCCCAAAACTACGCAAATAAATGACTTGTAAACTTGTTCTTCGATTAGACAAAACCATAGTTACATATTGAATTTAGGAATAAGTTGACAAGGCAAAAAAACGTAAAATATATGAATTTTTTTTATAAAGATATGAAATGAATATTTTTATTTGTGCTTGATTTACTGATGATATTTGAAATTTTGACAAAGTATTTTTTCAAATTTGAGTTTATTTAGTAATTAAAATCTATTAGAATATTAATATGCATCATGCAAGAACTTTTGAATTATTAAAAAGAGAATTAGGAGATCAACAAGTAAAACTTTTAATTATTCAGAGTTTTTTATAACTATACACAAAACCATAGTTACAAAGTTTAGGTTTAGAAATAAATTGGCAAGGCAAAAAATCATTAAATTTGGGACATACTTGGAAAAAAATTACTGAGATATGGATTTAATCTGTTAATTTATATTTTTTATCAGATATATGTATAATAGTTCAGAATTTGATTAATTATTCTTCTATTTCAGTTTAAAATACATGTTTAATTTGGCAAATTTCTCCCGAGACTTTAGAATAGGAAACTGATTTTGGTACGATTGGATTTGCTAATCGCAAGAATGACTAAGGGTAAAATAGAAAAAAAGGGTGCCTGTATGTCTCGTCAAATGATAAAAATACCCTCTCCTTGATCATATCCATGCAAATATGGAAACTCAAATTTCTGCAAAGACATGAATTCCATGGAAAAAAGTTATCCTTGGTGACCCTACAAGCCAGATTCTATTTTTTGGATGATCTAATTCATTCATCTTATTCAACCTTTTGTATTTAGGCCATATGCAAAAATTCATGCACATTTGATGCTTCTAACTACTAGCCTTTTTAGACGTAAAAATATCGTAATTATAATTTAAAATTTAAAAAAGCACATGTAGCATCATCCAATGGTCAAGATTTTGGCTATCTATTGATTGGCAGAGTTTAGGAAAATGAACGGGTCAAATCATTCCAAAAGTAAAGCCTGGCTAGGTGGCCAGGTGGGTCTCAAAATCATTCCTCGAAGGATTTCTCTGTTCCACGGCCAATCAAAGCAAAACCTCTCTCTCTCTCCAACAAATAGAGAAAAGAGTTACTGTACTTCTGCATCTATCTTCTTCCTTAATGGATGAATTGCTTTCATGGTAACTTCTGGGTTCTTTATTGAACGGCAAATTTCTAGGTCAATTGATAGATATGTGCATTCTTACACAGGGTTTTCATTTGAAAATTAGATTCAAAATTAGGGCATTTTTGTCATTTGAAATATATGTTTCTTTCGGTATATTTAAAAATATTTTTCCTATTTTACTCTTAGGCATTCTTGCCACTAACAATTTTATTCATGCTGATATGAGTTTATAAACAATACGTGAAAACTTGTGAATTATTCAAGAACGGGGAGATAAAAAAGATCGAATTTTTGTAGAAAATTTTAAAAAATTTACTCTTTGGATGCTAGATTAGTCCAGCGGTCGTGATTTTTAGTTTTCTACGTATCAAAGCCCCAACAGTCAAATGAACGGACTAGATCATCTGGAGGTGGCCCCTCTCCATGCAAAAGGAGGGCTCAATTTTAAAGGATGCAACCCCTCGTAGCATTTTAAAAAAATCAAACAAATGCACGTGCCAACAGTTCCCTAACTTTCGAAGTGGTACTCTCCCGGGGCTACTCTCTCTCTCTCTCTGTGCAGAATCTCTCCTCCCCTCCTCTAGTGTCCGCCTCTCCAAAAATAAAAGCCTTACCCCTACAATCTCGCTGCGCCTTCTCCTCATTTCCACCCAAATTCCCCTTCCCCTTCCTCTTTCTCCGATTCTCCATTTCCTCTTCCATTTTTCATTTCTAGGTTTCCCTCCTTTTGTTGGCTTCACTTTGAAGCACTTTTTGAAACAGTTCCAGGCGAAATTTCTTTCAATTTTGCGAGAGAAGAATTTACCAAGAGAAATGGCGGCAGTTGCAGCAAATATTGGTATGATGGACGGTGCGTATTTTGTTGGGAGGACTGAGATTCTGGCTTGGATTAATGCCACTCTTCAGCTTAATCTCACCAGGGTGGAGGAGGTATCGGTTTGCTGATTTTTGTTGGATTTTGGGTTTTGATGAATCAGTTTTCTTCCTTTTTTTGTTTACTTTGGAGCAAATTGAAGTGAATTATGTGTTAATGATTAGATGCATTGCTCATTGCTGTACGATAAAGAGTGACATTTGTTTAGGAAATGGGAAAGTCTGGAAGTAGGTTTTTGCTTCCGTTTTACCGAAATGAATTGAATGGTTTAAAGGGATGTCCATGAATCCGATGATCACCAGAAGAGGAGCACATGCAGAGACGTGTTGCTTATGTTGAATTTTTTGTTTTTGCAGTATTTTTAGGTGCTGATCATTTTGTTTTCTTGATTTTGTTGTCTATTTTCGACCAAATGAGAGTGAATTGCGAGTTGATTGTCAGATAAATTGCTGAATATAAGTTAGAATTTTGGTGTATTTAAATACTTTAAGAGGACGGTGATGATTCCGACGATGACCAGAAAAAAGAGCACATGGAAGCATGGTTTCCTTATGTTGAAATTAAATTTCACGATGATCCTTCATTGCATTTGGCTATTCATATGCAGAGGGTTAGGAGTAATTTTTTTCTTCTTATCCAGGCATTAATTTGAAGTAAATTGAATTTGTGGAAGTATAAGAAAAGTCTGCATTTTCTCGTGAAATGGGTTTTATGTGGTTATTTGTACAATAAGTGAATGAGGGTTTGAAATCTGGTCTTATGTCGCCAACGTCGTACTCTGGAATCTAGGTTTTTATCGGCTTGATTTTCTCTTTGCATGCTACATAATTATGTCGGGAAACTGCTAATTGGGTGGATTTTAGACTTTTCTATTTGACACATATGGTTAGTTCCAGAATCGGGGTTTTATTAGATAGTAGTTGCTGGTTGATACAACATTTTAGATGTTTTTTGTCAATTTATCTGAACAATCAGCAATTTAAACATATTTTGATTTGGGCAGGCTGCACCTGGTGCTGTTCAATGTCAGATGATGGATATGACTCATCCTGGAGTTGTTCCTATGCACAAGGTGCTGTCTTCGCCCCCTTTCTTTGCCACGTGGAAACTGTAATTAATGTATCTTTGCCATGATGAAACTGTACTTGATGGATAGTCTGTCCAATACCTGGATGTATTTCAGGTGAATTTTGATGCAAAGACAGAATATGATATGATTCAGAATTACAAGGTTCTGCAAGAAGTATTCAACAAGCTGAAAATAGAGAAGGTATTTATCTTTATTTGATGAAAACCACCTCCAAATTTCGGTTCTTATACATGTTTGTCTTCCTCTTATTTCTGCTCGAGGACTGTCAATTTCTTAAATTTTGGATTTCATTGTCAGGTATTAATCATAGTTTCTCTTGCTTCTCCAAGGAATTAATTTCATTAGGTTTAACATATTAATTGCACCACGAAGTCTACAAGCATAAACATTTGTCCATATCGTCTTATCATATCCATCGTTTTCATGTGTAAGGGCTGTGTATACCTTTGTACCAATCATATTCATACCACTGAAGGTTGAAAATCCACGGGTTCCCTTTTCCAAGCTTAAGATGCATGATTATCTTAGTTATGGAAAGTGAAACATCAAAACCAACCTTGGACTTATGTGGTTTCTTGGGCAATTTGGGAAAAGAGGAGAAATTGACAAATCAACCTAATGAATTTTCTAGTAAAATATAGGACAGTAAATATTATTACCAACTCCTACATCTTTATTATGTAATTCAAGGCTGTTTAGCTTGCTAATTAGTTGCATGCTGCATATATGATGCGGGTCTTTATCCATTGATGTGATGAAAGGAATCTATGGTAATTTTTGTTTTCTAAAACTAACAGGATGAAGTCACATTTCTGGAGAATAACCATCTCTGGTGGAGAATTGTATCCTAGTATGACGGTTCACTTGTTGCTGGGGATCATTATCATGTAACTATCCTATTCACTAAATAACTACCTCCAGAACTTTTGGCAGTACCCTTAAGCACTGTGAAATACGGTTGTACATGACATTAGCGTTAGACTTCAAGAGATGCCTTTGTCCCAGGTTCTTTCTTCAACTTTGCTTAATGGTTACTTTCCTAGATAAGGTCCATGCATTGCTAAATGATGCCAACTTATAAGGAGGTAAAAAGGTTAGTGATAAAGAAACTGGAAGATCCAAACTGGCATATTTAATTAGACATCTACAATAGAATCTTGCCAAAAAAGCGTAGCAATAACAGGCGATGGTTAGGCATAAGCCTTGTAGCAAACATGGCGATGCATCTCATTAGTTGTTAATAATGCGTATCAATGACAGGTTAGGCATGAACCTAGAACCAAACATGGGCCTATGTGTGCTCTACTGGAAGCTCAGCACGTGATAGATTTAATACAGCATCAGTGTTTTTTTTGGGTCTGTTTTGACCTTTCATTTGTAGAGTATGGTATACAAAGCTTCATTTTAGGGTCTGTTTATAATAATCACTCACAGTTATCAGAACAGTTTCCTTTTATGTAATGTATTAAAGATTAGCCCTTCTGTCTACTGGTTTTCCTTTCTAGTTTTGTCTTGAGTTTGCTCCTTTTTGGCTTTGATGAACTTCAAACAAGAAAGTTATGCCATTTAGCTTAAACAATGTTATCTTCTTTCTGCAACACTTCTTGATATGAATTTCGTATCTTTCTTTTGCTTGCTATAACATTATGGCAGCACATAGATGTTAACAAACTCATCAAAGGACGGCCTCTGGACAACTTGGAGTTTCTACAATGGCTGAAGCGTTACTGCGATTCTGCAAATGGTGGCATTATGAATGAGTATGGAATATCTTCTCTTCTCTTTCAATGAACCATATCCATGTCCCCCCAGTCTTTCCAGCATTCTTCAACTGTTCTTTATAGAACTAAACGAGTGTGATCTTCTCACTGTCATTTATTGCTTCTAGGAATTATAACCCAGTAGAGCGAAGAAGCAAAGGTGGAAGGGAACGGAATCCTAGGGGTTCTCAAAAATGTTCAAAATCCCTTGAGACGAATAATGCAACTAACCTTGGTTCTGTGGATGGAATGGGACAAAATACTACTGGTCAGCTATTATAACCTATTCATATGATTACACATTTCTTTATGTGCTTTTTCTTCTCATCACCATGGAAATGGTATTTCTGTAGGTCCCGTGCAAGCAAAAGTTTCAGCTATGTCAGGTGGAGGAGATTTTGAAGAGCAGATTATGACATTGTCTGAGCAGGTATGAGCATTGAGATCTTCTGAAGCATGAGGGATAATAATCCACTTTGTTTGTTAGTCTCTATTGGCTGCCTCTTATGAATTGTGCTTGGATTGAAATACTCTGCAGAAATCTGCTTTGGTGGCTATTGAAAGCCAATGAATCACAGATCATTGTCAAGATTGTCAATGGAAATTATCAACCTTCTGGATCATGAGTAGAATCAATGAACTGCATATCATGGAGCAAATTCACTGAATTTCCTCTTAAGCTCCATGTATTATCATTTTTGAACATCATAATGAATAAGAAATTTCTGAGTGAGATGTTATAAAGCTTGTGAAGCTAATAGTTGCATCCGATGATACTAGGTCTTGGGAGTGAAGCTTGGTATCTGTTCACTAATAGACATAAGTTTACTTCTACTCTTTGCTTGCAGATAGCAGACCTTAAGCTTTCAGTAAGCAATTTCCAGAAAGAACGAGATTTCTACTTTACAAAATTGCGGGACATTGAAGTCCTCTTCCAAGCTCCTGAATTGGATAAACTGCTGGTATGAGATTTAGTTATATGCGTGTTACTTACTGTATCTTTGAATCAACTTTGAATGAAACATTTCTATCATTATACCACTTTTAGTGGCATACTATCTGTTTTGAAATCCTTTCTTGATTCTAAGTCCTCCCACCTATCATTCTTTTGCTCTATATTGCTAAACCAACCTATCATTCTTTTGCTCCATATTGATAAATCATGCCTAGTGAGAAGTATTACTTGTTGATCTAGAGCAACCTAAACCTTTTTGCTCTATATTGTTAAACCATAACTAATTATAAGTATTATTTGTTGATCTAGAGCAACCTAAACTCTTCTGCTCTATATTGATAAACCATAACTAATGAGAAGTATTAATAGTTGATCTAGAGCAACCTAAACCCAAATAACTACTGAGTTGATAAACCATAACTAGTTACTGGTTGATTTAGAGCAACCTAAACCCAATAATAACTACTGAGTTGATAAACCATAACTGGTGAGAAGGATTACTAGTTGATCTAGAGCAAACTAAGTACTAAGTCTAATGCATGGACATTCCTGATATTGTTTGGGGGTGGTGAAACCCACTAGGGTTCCCCAGCTGATTAAAGGCCTGCTTAGACAGCTGCCAATTTATGAATCCTGAAATCCAGCAGATCTGTGTTCAACCACGAAAAAATAGTAGAAGTGACATTTGACATAGATTTTCACCTTCTGGGTGAACGAGTTTGCTCTTGCAGAAAATATTTTCAATGTTGTTAACAGGGCAATTCTTGTATTCTGCAGAGAAATCCTTTCATTTATTTACTTTTGGTTTCATTTGCATGTTGGGTATTCATGAGTTCTTGCAAGTGTTGAAATTCCACTTGGGCCGTGGACAATCTTTCTCAAGCAAGATGCGGTATCTACATGGAAGCTTTCAGAGAGGTTCAGAATTGCTCAAATGTCTTGGTTTGTGCCTCTTATGGGAACAAACAGCTACCCTAGTGTTAAGAGTTAGTTAAAATAAGCTTGTATATGTAAATAAAACCTCAAAAATGCATGATTTAGTGGAAAATGAGTAAGAATAAAGGGCTTGTTAACCTTCAGTTTTTTACCATGCAGGTGGCAACAGCAATCAGAAAGATTCTATATTCTGCTGATTTAAAGGATTCAGCTCTTGCAGAAGCTCAAACTCTCATAAGCAGATCAATGGATGCAGGTGTGGCTGTAGAACAAGGATCCGAATAAACAAATAATGTAACTTGGCTAAGTAGGCAAAGTTGAGACAATTAAATCCTTCTTCAGAACATGTAAGAAATGAGAAAAACACCATTTGGTCATATGACACTTCCCTTGTATATTTATTTTTATCTGTCTTTGTATGGATACTGGATACTTGATGTAAATTTAGTCACATGCTATCACCTAGCTTATGTGTCTTCCAACCATGCTTCTGTGTCTTACAATTGTTGAGCTCGGTCCTGTTAGTATTAGTTTATGGCCCCAACAGAGTTGCTATCACCAAGTGAATGGCTCTGACAATAGTTAGTATACTGCTTACAACTGTGGAGAAGCGTTTATTTAGGTTGTCTGTTGCAGTGAACAACAATACCAAGCCTCCTGTTAATCGTAACTTTGTACTGCTACCATTATCACAACTTTGTACTGCTACCACTGTGGAGAAGTGTTTAATCAGGTCGTCTAGTGCTGTGAACCACCACATTAGACCTCCTGTTACTTGGTTTCTTGGATTAGTGCGATTCAAACCTTTGCTCCTGAGCGCAGTGGTGCAAGCTGGGGTGACCACGGTTGGAGGCTGTGCATGGATGTGTTTCTACCATTCAGAAAAAGAATAAAAATGAAAAATTTATGACTTGCGATCCTAACACTTCGATTCATTTGCCGATGAACGTGAATTGTTGCTTCAAAAACTGTTGGATATGTTTGTATGTATAAAAGTGAAATTTTGGCCAAAATATCACTTGCCCACATCAATCATATCTTTCAACGATTGCCAATCGATCAAAATCATCTATTTTATAGCACCCATTTCAGTATTGGGCGGTTCTAATTTCCTGAAAGATGAGTATTTTGTTTTTTATATTGAAATTTAGAAGGTCGAAAACTACATATACAATTGAAGATTAAGACAGCCTAGTACATGTAAGTATGAACTAATTCAGGATGTTAAATTGCAAATGACTTATTGAATCAATTATCGTTCGTCGAGTCATGGTAACCGTCCACTGTAAAAAAGAGAGTCCTGGTAAGCGTCCACGCTCAAGTGGAAAGGATGGTATACATGCCAATTTTTCCATGTAACTAGACCTCTTCCTTCAGATCTAGACTGTTCAACATGTTTAGAATGCCAAAAATGGCTATTAATGAGAAATCAACATGTTTGTTAATACTAACCACTTGTTTTGAGTCTTGAAAAAGTTAACAAAAATAAATAGCTATAATTTTTACCCAAAAAACACAGGATACAACCGTTCAATAGGCATGAAATTTCTATGCCACTCCTAATATTATGAATGACTTAAATTGCAATCAAAGTTTTACCTTGCATAAAAAAAATGGGTGTATACACCTACCTCTTAAGCGTGTGCTCTTACCAGAACTCTAGTTTGTTTGATTATATCCACTGCTCCAATGACTGCAGTAATTCTGGAGCTAATGCAAGCATCGAGCCCGGCTTCTCATAAGGATGATGATAATAAGTTCTGTAATATATGTCCGCCAGAAGGAGAGCCTTGGTGCAATCGTATAGTTGTTGTGTAACCTTGAAGTTACAGGTTTGAGGCATAAAAACAGCCTCTTACACTGCAAGATAAGCTGCGTATCATTAACCCCTTGTCTCCGCCTTTACCAGATCCTGCAATCTTTCCAAGAGAGAATTTTTACTGTGGCTGACCATGCATAAATAGGACCCACTAGATAAGAGCGTACTTAACTGGTCTTAAGCCGCCCGGCTTGCTCATGAGATTGGTGGTCATGATAAACCAAGCATTTGGTTGGAGTCGTTGGACCGACCAGATGGATAAGGGACGGTCAGGATCAACAAAGGTCTCAAACTAGGCCCCCTTATAATGAATGAGGTCGAGCGCCTTCCTATTCCTCTTCCTCTGCTCACTGTGAGGAGAAGAGACGATGCAGAGCCTGAAACGCCTTCCTCCGTCTCTTCTCCACCAAACGCCCCAAATTCCAAAACCCCTTCTCAATCTCACAATATTCCGATCGAAATCATCGAAAACTAACGGCGACGACGAATGGAACGACGCGTGGGAATCAGCATGGCTTCCAGAAGACCTGCAAGGAAAAACCCGAGGTCCGTGGGAGACAGACGTGAACTTCTCTGTGGAGAAGAACGTGGTACTTCCTTCAGAAATTGATTCTGAAACCAAAGCATTTGTTGCAGAAATGGACGAAAACTGGAATGAGAGAAGAGGCTCTAGGAAGCAGACCACCAAAGAAAATTCCGTCGAAATTACAGAGAAGGAGAATATAGAGAGTATGAAGAAGGATTACAGGCTGAAGAAGCAGAGAATTCATGCTGGGTTGTGGATGAAGGAAATTGAGAAGCAAGAAGAAGCGAAGTTGGGGATTTCTAGCGGTGGCGGGGATGATATTGAGAGATTGCTTGATAGCTGTTCGGAGTATGTTCTCTGTTGGATTCCTTTTTTCCTTTTGGTTATTGGGTATTTGTAGGATTCACTGTCTAATTGATTTCTGGAAACTTGGATTTTGGGCCTTGGGTTTGAATGGTTCTGTTCTATGGTTTGATTAAGGAAGTAAGAGAGTGTTGCTTGTATTGAATTCAAGTAGAAATTTGAATTTAGGGAGTTTTCAGCTGCTTACTTAATGGGGTTTATTGGTATGAGTTGGCATAACTCTTAGTAGTTACGTTGGTTTTTCTTCAAGGGAGAATAAGAAATAGAAGCACTATTGAATTTGTTTATCAAGAACGTATATATTGTCTGAGTTCGAGTTGTTGAAATCTCTGCCTGTTTTTCCTTATATTGGGCTGAGAACAACAAAGAGAGACATGAGTACTGTACCTTCTACACCGTTTTCAGCAATTTAGAAACTGTTTGGGGTCTCATAAATTGTTAGCTATTCACCTTGATTTTGAATATTTCAACTTCTACCTAAAACTGACCATATTTTCTTGAACACAAATAATACTGACCATGTTGTCACCCGTTATGTCTTGGATATGTGGGTTTTACTTGACTCTTTTGCGAGAAATATTCGCATTGGTTTCAGAGTTTAGTGGTTCTGTGTGCAGCCCTGAACATGATGTAGCAGTTTAATACTACTCTTGTTCAAAGTCGAGTAGACATGCACATGTTTAACTAGTGGGCTCTTTTCTGATGGTTGGTAATGAGGCTTGTTGCAGCCCTGTTAGGGTTACAATGTTAACAGTTCATAAATACTTCCCAGAATGTTCTCTCTTAACATATTTATTGTGAGGTTGGTGACCATAGTGGAGTATGAGTTGCAATTTTTTCCTACATTTGGCATTAACCTTTAGAACCTTATACTGCATTCTCTTAAAATGATCAGGACTAGTATCCTATAGGAACTTCCTGCCTTCTCCTACTCCTATTTATACTTGACATATAAAATTTGTCTACAACAAGGTGGCGAGCTTCAGAACAGTGGCCTTAAGTATTTTTGAACCCTGTGCCATACTGTGATCCATCCGAGGGGTTTTGTTATCTGATAAACCTCACTTTGGTCCAACTATGACCACAGTCTACTTGTCCAATATCTTTTAGCTTTGATAGGTTTGACCTCCTTGTTAACTCTGTCATACATTTTTATCCTATATATGAGAACTTGTTTGCCTTCAGTATTACTATAACTGGTTTTGCCAAACCATACTTAAAGGGCATGTTCTAGCAACCAGGATTTTTGTTCTTCTCCATGTAGATCAGCTCTTGGCTAGTTCTTGTTGAGTTTGATTGTATTTATGCTAGAATCAAGTTAACCCTTAATGTCTTTCTGAAGCCATTATCTTCATTCTCCAGGCTATTTGATCACTCTTTACCTAATTGCATTGATTGTGAAATTCATCTTTTCAATTTTATGGAACCATACTTAAAAGGCATGTTCTAGCAACCATGGTCTCCTGGAGATCAGTTATTGGTAAGTTCTTATTGAGTTTGATTGTATATATTGCTAAAATCAAGTTAAGCCCTAAAGTCTGTCTGAGGCCATTGCCTTTATTCTCCAGGCTATTTCCTCTCTCTCTACCAAATTTCATTATTTGTGAAATTCAACTTTTCAGTTTTATGGATGCATTAATACATACTCTGGGTTGGTTAATGGCTTTCCCTGCTGCTGTTTTTGCTTTACTCCATATGTATCCCGAGTTTCTCTAACTTGTCCAAAATAATGCAGGATCTTTGACTCTGGAAACAACGAACTAAATGACTCGAAAATTCCTAGCACTTCTGAGTTCAAAGCTAAGCCTGATGGATGGGAAACAACAACCAAAGCTCAAGATGGGAGTATCTGGGAGATGTCGCAGAGGGAAGAAGATATCCTCCTCCAAGAATTCGAACGTCGAATTGCATTCAGCAAATTCCAGGTTTGCTGATATGCTACCTTTCTCTTTTGTGATGTTCTAACAAAGAAATCAGAACTTCCATTCATTCTTACTTAATGGCGACTTGCTATTGGGATTTATCCAAATACCTATTGGGATATATTATTTTTATTAATTCTAAGAAAGAAGAGGACATAAAATACACAGGTCAACATAAAATTAAACTAAGTTAAGAATTATTGATAAATCATGATACTACCAATATGATGATCGTGCTCTTATTTGTCATGATGTTAGCCCCTGAAAAGCAAAGACTATGATTTTTCTGATATACATTTTCCTCATCATTTTGACAACTCTAAATGGGAATGCAGATTGCTAGCTTCATCAAGTCTCATATATTTAGTCGAAGGAGACCCATCGATGGGTGGAAATATATGATAGAAGAGCTTGGACCAAACGCCAAGAGAGGCAAGGGCAGTGTGTTGAGGCTGCCCAGTCTATCTGATGCATCAACCCAACCCTTCAAAGAGGAGAAGGTACCCGCAACCGGTAGAAATTTCAATCCACACAGAGGTAGATGAGCCTAGTGGACGATAGCTTTTCACCTCAGTGAGCTTTGCCTTTTCTTTTGAATGGTCTCTGTGAACTGGAATCACATTTTGCTTAATGGTGCTCTTGAATGAACGTTTCTCCCATAAATGGTTCTCATTTGTTTGTGCTTCTTCAGCTACATTTTGAGTTCATGATCACCAAGGAGTTATATGGTGTTTATGTGGATGATTAATAATGTCCATCTGATGTTGTCCACGCCCGAAATATTTTCTCAGATTTTCTTAAGATCTATTATCCGGACCGTTGAAGAGACAAGATTGACTTGGGAAGGCCGAACTGAAAATTTGTAAAGTTCTGATCGATTAAAAAACCAAATAACACTCGTTTACAGAGAACACGGGAAGTTTACATTTTTTTCCCTTTTTTTCTTAAAGTTACATCTGCGAGAATTAACTGGTATATTTTCATGTCTAACATGGAAATATTTGCAATGTCCATGGATAAATTTGATTTTAGGTGTCTCTACATTGAGGTCGTCTCATTATTACATATTTTTGGTACCCACAACGCGCACTTGGAACCTTTTAGATTGCAAGGGCCTTAATAAAGCATGGATCATATTCTGCTCCTGGCACTATGGCATAACCAGCCTTTCATATGCTAATGAACTGTATACAACCAACAGCTGGTAGGATTGTGTTAGTAGTGAGATTACGGCGAGATGATTCATCCCTAAATGGCCAATTACATGACCCAGACGATCCCTAGCTTGTTGTTCCATTATACTGTTCATGATGATGGTGAATATGGTTAAGGGTACGCCGCTAAAAGGGCAGCCTCAGTGCACGAGGCTCCAGCCTATGCAGGGTCCAGGGAAGAGGCGGATTACAAGGGCCTATAGTAGGCAGCCATACCTTGCATTTTGTAGGCCTTTTGTAGTCTGCCCTTTTCCCAAACCCTGCATATGTCAGAGCTTCATGCATCGGACTGCCCTTTAGTTAAGAATAGCAACGTACCTGATTAGGGAGAGACAATATTGAGAAAAATAACGAGGTTCTTAGAGAAGCTGCTCCAAAACCACAATTGGGTTCCAATACCCAAGAGGCCCTAGAGATTGCATTAAATATTCACAGTTATTAAAAATACACTCAATGGTATAGGACCTGAATTATTAGGGACAATGGTTCCTTAAAATCTGGGAACTCGGTTGTCAATTCTAACACATCCAAAACTTGATGTACATGGATATGATGCGAGGGCACCTTGTTTTACGTTTGAGTTTCGCATATACTGAAGAATATCACTCAAGAGGACGACAAAATTCTCCTCAGATATATGGCATAAATCCTTGTCTCCTAAATAACTAATAACTTTCTTTTTTCCTTTAAGCGTATGCTAAATACAAAATTTCAAGGCAGAATTTGCTAGTCAGAATCTGGTTCAGCATCAACAATATCCGGTAAGGAATACTCAGAATTTGAGTCAGGATCATTGTCAAACATGAGCCCTTTCCCTCTGTCAGAAACTGGAGAAATCTTGGCAGAAGATGAGCCTTTCTCAGTAACAGACATATCACTGGCCGAAACAGTGACAGCTTTAGCGGATGTCGCCTCATTGAGGGTGAGAACACCAGAAGTTGTGACACCATTACCAGATGCTATCTCATTACTCGGTGGATCCAGAATACCTTTGCTCCGTGTACGTGCTTCCAGCTGCTGTGCATCTGCCATATTTTCAACCCTCACTGCTCCGATATCCTTGTCGACACTGCCCTCAGCTCCCATTACAGGAACCTTAGCACCAGCTGAAATATTCATAGAGAACTTTTCTGAATGAGGAGCTTCAGTAACTTGACTTGTGTTCTTGTCAGCAGGGTGATGTGCATCTTCAATTTGCTTTTCCGATGATTCATTCATGTCAGCTCCGGGTTGCTCTCCATTTCCCAGCCAACTGTCATACAAATCATCACCAGGGTCGAAATCATCAGCTCCAAATACGCCTCTAGAAAAAGGCGGATTTGTTTTCTGACTTCTGGAAAATATGTTATCTGGAAATCTGCGCTTGAATCCTTCATCCAATGTACTGCTATTGTTGCCAGCTGGAAAGTCTGATAGTGGAAGTGCCCGAGGATGTATAAGTACTTCTAAGGCCAATAGAGCATAGGCACAGAACTCAGCAAGCCTTGTTCCTGCTTCTTGCTTACCTAAATCATTTACAGAAAGTTATTCTTGTGCACTATGGAATGCTGGTTTTTTTCAGATTGCATTGTTAAAAAGATTTACCTCTACGAAAAATTTCCAGCCCTTGTGATAGATATGGGGGCCGAATACGAGCAGGGGACAGAAGAGATGCTAAAAGTGCACGTAATGCTGCAAGCCGGAAATCAGCTCGAGTTGCATTTGGTTCCTCAGATAGGAAAAGACTCTTTTCATCATTGAACCATCCCCCATCACAAGCATTCATTGCCACAGTTATCAGGAGCCGGTCGACATCTGGGCGCCAACACTCTGATCTCAAAGCACCCCCCTATTAAAAGTTCAAGAACATGTATTCATTTTCTGATAGAGTAATACCACAAGTGGATTCTGTAATGAAACCCAAAAAACACGGAATTACAGAGAAAATAACCCCAACTGCTAGAGACATACTCATTTGAGATGAGAGATTAACCCAATATTAACTAGTTAGAAAATCTGAGACAGCTTTAGGAATTCACAGAAGAATAAGTTCCAGACAGCATGGTAGAGAAATAATTAAATATATTTGATAATTAAACTGCTTATGATAAGGGGAGCTTTGGAGCAACGGTAAAAGTTGTCGTCATGTGACCTTGAGGTCACGGGTTCAAGGCGTGGAATCAGCCTCTTGCAAAAATACAAGGTAAGGCTACCTACTTTAGGCCATTGTGGCTCACCCCTTCCCTGGACCCCGCATGGGCGGGAGCTTCGTGCACCGGGGCGGCCCTTTTTTAATTAAACTGCTTATGAGCAGCAAGGGGAGGAACAACAAAGTAAAAGAAATCTAATATGATTTCTGCAGAAGAGAAAAACCTTGGCCTCTATTCCCTATCAGCTATTTAAATTGAACATTTTGGCTGCACAGCAAGCCCTTATACGCATCCCCACATATGCTCAGTCCTATCAAATTGAGGATGATTAATGGCATAGAAGAAGGCTATGACATTGTTACAAACTCCAAGCTGAATGTAACATCTTATACCATTTAATACCACTTCTTAGAATTTGAAGCCTGATTCGTAGCAAAGATTAGAAGTAGGGAACAAGCCATTTCACAGGCCACATAATCTATCAATATCTCATCCTGAGAGAGTGCCAAGATCAGGTGATAGCCTGACTTTGAGAGGAGTTTAAAAAAAATGAAAGGGCAGACAAGGTGTATGGATAAAGTGCAAATAGCACGGAAATGTTTGACGATCTTCGCCATCCATATTCGAGTGATGGTTGTGATCATGTGTTTATTCAGTCATTCAATCAAGTGGATTATTAATTTCATGCATAATCTTCCATCATATGAACACCATCTGCAATCACTAACTCTGGTTCTGGGAGAACCAGCTCAGATGCTTATGCCTGTTTAAGATTATTGGAATTCGAAATATGGATGCAAACTTTTGGACTAGCTGGTACATCTGAGCTAACTAATCAGTTACCAGAATTCCCAGATTTCATGATATTCGTATCAACAGCTATTACACACTAGGTTACTTTAAAGGCTTTAAGTTTAACTTAGTCGGTAGAAAGTAGCATGTATCATGCTTGTAAAATCAAAGGATTTGTAATATAGTATTCCCACTAAATAATCTGATAAATGACAGTTAAAAGTCTTTCTAGATGTGGAAGTGCAATAAGTTATACAAACTTCTAGAGAAAAGACCCCAAGTACAATTCTGAACATTATTTCCATTATCGGGATAGTTTATTGCCTCAATTGAATAATCAAGGTGATGTGTAGATAATGGTCATCACATGTTGTGGAAGCTAGGAATCCCAATTACTTGCATATGAAATTTGATTAAACCTATTATCAATGAAAACACACACCTAGCAAAAAATAGAAAACACGTACCACTGTAACAAGAGCTTCAAGTGCCTGTAATGCTGCTATCTGAACAGAAACTGGTGTTATTGGTTTTTTGCAGACTACTTCCATTTCAATTGCAGCTCCTTCTTGGTGCTCCACAGAAACATGCTTTCTTCTCTTGCGACTTGACTGTTGCAATGTCTCAGCAATAGGTTTCTGACAGGGGTTCCAAGATGCCAAATCACTTCCATGAATAGCAAAATCTAGATCCGCAAAGGCATTTGTAATTACTTCTTGAGCTAAGTATAGAGCCATTCCTGCTCAAGACACAGCATTACCAATCAATGTTGAACCCGATTCAACTACTGCCAGATGCCAATAAAATGCAGACAAGAAAATATACACTCCAAGGGACTTCTGTAGGTTGTGAGAGATGGATAACAAAAGATCAGGAGTGCAAAGAAGTATTCTACAAAGGGAATACAAGAAAACTAGAGCTTCAAAAGAGTCTAAGGGATATATAATAGAACATGAGTTTAGGATTATGACATCATAAAAGAGAACATCTTGCATCAAGCAATTTGACTTGAAAAAACAGCGATTACCTAACCCAACATTCTCATAGTGAATGATAAGGATCTATCTGCATATAATAGTCATGTACAGTTGAACAACACCGGGAATTTTTTTTTGTCTTAATCATAATTATCCTATCAAAAGCATACAGCCTGGTTAAAGATTTCAACAGCCCCTATTGTTCTTGACATGTTACCTCTTCATCCTCACCAGATCCAAAACATCTAACTAAGATAGATGGCAGCAAAAACTCATTTGAAATACTCATAAGTTGGTAAGTTCTGGGGTCGCCAATTCAGCCAACTGATACACAGATCTGGCAGTAAGAGGGAGGGGGTGGTTTTGTTGGAAAAGGCAGTTATTTCACAAGAACATAAGTAAAACATATATTGAAGTTATTTTGAGAGAAGGTATGCATACCAACACCCATGGAAATCATCAGAATTTGCATGATTGAATAGACTTTTATTCTTATAGAAGCTAGCATGCATCTCCTGAAATACTCGGTTAGGAGTCGGACAATATCTGCACTATGCGGTAGTAACTGACTGCACAAGGTAAGTTTGAAAGAATGATTAGTACGTTTCTAAATTTAAACAATTTGAAAATATGAATCAGAAAAAGAGAAAACAAACAGCAAAAGCTTCTCAGAATGTAAACAAATTATGTCAACATAAGGTACAGAATGATTACGCTCACAGCAGGATTACCCAGTCCAGCATTTAATGATTTGGGAGTTAAATGCAATTTCATGGTCAACTAGAATGATATGAGCAGATTTTGTTGAATGAACCAGCATCAGTAAATTACATTAAGAAAGGCCCATTAGAAGGTAAAGAAGGGGGAGCCTTGGTGCAGCGGTAGAGTTGCCATTTTGTGACATAGAGGTCATAGTTCGAGGTGTGGAAATAGCCTCTTGCAAAAATGTAAGGTAAAGCTACATACTATAGACCCTTTAGAATCCTTTCCTTCCCTGCCTGCATATGCGGGAGCTTTGTGCACCAGGCTGCCCTTTTTCTTAAATGACCATTAGAAGAAACATACATAAAGCAACTTCATCAGCAGAACGGTCTGCATTTTCAGCTAGCTTTATGATCTTTAACAACTTCTGACATGGTATTTCTCCTAAAGTAATAAAGAATAACAAGGTGAGAACACATCGACTTCATGATGCCATAGCAGTGTTTCCTTAAGAATAGGCTCCCTACACATTTTCCTGCAAGGTTTACAGAGATTATGCATTATCAGCCAGTTAGCACCTTTCTGTTAGAAAAGTAAATCATTTGGACCACTTCATTTTCCCTCCCTCCCTCTCAGATAGTTAGACAGCAAATGGACACCCACAGGAACCCTCGACACATGACCTGCCATGGGAGAGGCTCCTCCTACTACTATGCTAGAATTTCATAGCTCTTCGAATCCTTTTTCTCTTAATTACCACATCTTCTTCCATATTGTGTTCTAATTCATTCATGGCTCTCTAAGAGGTCTAAGCCATTCTCTTGCTTGTTGCAAAGCAGAAAATTAACCAAAGAACGGGCATAAGTGAAGTGCCTTCATTTCATTTTGGAACTGAAACAGTATTTCCCCTTACTAAGCAGAAATACATAGGCGGTGTTCCAAATAAATCTGCCACGACCTTAAGCACATACCTTAGCTATTATACAGTCATATCATGCCTATTTTCTCTTCCTGACCCATGATATCAGATGCAAACAAACCTAATCAACTGCTCTCCCCATTCCTTAACATATTGGGGTAACTTAATGACAATGACAACAAAGGAATGAAGAACACCTACTAGACTAGAGTATTAATGCAAGTAACGTCAAAGCCAACAGAATTGAATCTTCAGTATCTCTGAATATCAAGAGGGTTGATTTAGGTTTCCCTTTTGATGCAAGATTGATCCAGTTAGTATTATACTCCATTACCTTGGCAATTTGCTTCCTGGTGTTGTAGTAACATTAGAGGCTCTAGCAACTGATCAATCTTCGTTGAAGACTGATCCTCTGTGGCCCCTTATGCAAGATTGATCCAGTTAGTATTATGCCTCCATTACCTTGCAATTTGTTTCTCAAAGTTGGATGGACCTAGTAATACTAGAGGCATCTAGAAACGATTCAATCTTACATTGAAAACTGATCCTCTGCAGCCTCTCATCCACTTAGTAGTACAAGAAGCAACCAAAAAAAAAAATCCCAAAACATGATAATTTGAAATAAGAAACAACAAGACATTTTATAATCATTTCAATAATATCTTTTTATTTTTATTTCATTTCTCTTTCCTAAAAGCATGCCATAAAATCCTCAATATCTGTGGCATTGTTCAACTTCCAAGTGGCTTGGTTGAGCGAAGTTGTACAACTTTAAGCATAAATAGTATATATAAATCAAACACGTTAAGTTATTTTGTTCACCTGCGCACGCCCTTTATGACTGCAATCAGGATATCCAAGCTACATGAGTGTAGAACCGGAAGCTCGCTGCAGATAAACTCTTGTTGCAACAATGTCACAGAAGGCATTAAGGCTTGGCTCAGAGATCCATCCACCAACAGCACCCTTCCCACAAGTGACAGCAAAGGATAGACAGGAACAGTCACCTGTCCAAAATGCAGACACACAGAGAAGGGAAGTTATTGATATTTCCAATCTTAAATTTCAAAAGGAATAATTCAAAATTTTGAAAGCAAAAATTACCCCAAAACTTTTTCCAAACAGAAGCACAAAATAATTGTGATGCATATAAGAGGTGATGTAATCAAATTAAAATATGCACTCTACCTGGACAGGATAAGGATTGGTGAGCATCAGACAACAGCACTGCATCAGTGTAGACAATCTGGGTACTATCAATTGCCCAAACCTTTTTGTTGCTGCAACAGAGGTTTCTACTGATGTTGATTGACCTCCCAGGGGAGGAGGGAGATCTTTTCCAGGAGGAACCAAGAGTCTAAGAGATTCAGCAGATTTAGTTTCTGCGACAGATACAAGCAGAGATTTCCTGCTGATTAATACAGGTGTAACAGATGAAAAAAGAGCAGAAAGATATGTAGAATAGCCCTGAGGACAGCAAATACCTTCCTCTAGGCCTTGGAAGGCATCACTCAGATGCCTACTTATTGATATCAATATCTTCTGCATCATCAAGGACCAGCTATCCTCGTCACCTTTTGCCTTTGGAAGTAATGCTAAGCACTGGGCAAACTTCTAAAGATAGGAAAGAAAAGAAAAAAGAATATATTCTTTAGCCAAGGTGGAGACATCATCAGCATTTCTGTAATATATATACATATAAAAGGGCAGCCACGGTGCACGAAGCTCCCGCATATGCAGGGTCCGGGGAAGGGGTGGACCACAAGGGTCAATAGTAAACAGCCTTACCTTGCATTTTCCAAGAGGCTGTTTCCATGCCTTGAACCCGTGACCTCAAGATCACACGACAACAACTCTACCATTGCGTCAAGGCTCCCCTTCGTAATATATATATGCTCACATAAATCTCCATTTACCTTGGACATTTTTGCACTGCATTTCCCAGACATAATTTTTGAAACGATAACAGCTTCAACCTGCAAAAATAGCAATGTTAAACTCTGGTGTTTCATGTAAGCGGGGCATCCTAAACATTCCAAGAAGAATAGAAAGAATTTACGTTTTATCCATAGCCGAAAAACTTTTGTATGCCTATATGAATAATGGTCTTCATTTTGCAGAGAAAATCAGCTGATGATTGAGTATTTATTATGCATATTCATTGATGCAACTATCATATTATACCATGCATGTCATCTCATTAAATGTCAATCTAAAATGTATACATGTGCTAACTGCAACCAATTTGATAGAACAACTAAGGGAGCAAATAGGTACATATAGATTAATTGAAAGGTATGTAGACAGTCAGATTAATGAACAGAGATGCACTCATATACATATATTCCGTCTGATTTTATGTGGCAATTGTCTGTCAGCAAGTTTCAGAACAATGGAGATGGTTAGCTTCTGACTACAGCATTGGCCTTGTTATGCTCTACTGTCAAATGCTAGTTCACTAAATAGTTGGTTGCCAAGCTCCTTATTTAGGTCCAGTCTAGAATGGACAGAGTGAAAGTGCTTACTGATGGGACAATATCTGGCCCTCTGGTAGTAAAATCTTCAGAAAGTAATGCATGAGAGCAAGTGAAGAGAACACAGAATCATTAACTTAAACTTGATGAGGATACCAATTACAGTATCATACAAAGGCTCAAATGCAATAGCAAAGCTCATCTCTCAAAGTTGACTGTGTCATGAGATAGTGGATAATAGAATATATAAAAAACTAAGTTTCTTTAGTCTGAAAACAATTCTCATGAAACTATGTAGTTGAAAAGTTCCATAACCCATAGGGGAAAACACTATATTACTATAACAAGGGATGAACACAACATCCATGGTGCATGAGTGATGCAATGTAATGGAGATGCAATGCTTGAATCACAAAAAATAACTGAAAGAAGGTAGCTCAAATGAGATGTAAAGAAAAAGTCTACGCACGCTGTCATAGTGACGTTGAACAGAAGATGGAAAGAATGTTATGAGAATACATAGCAAATCAACTGATCCTTCCTGAAAAATAACCACCAAAATGAGGAAAGAATTTAATGAACCCAAATAAAGTTAAAACAAAAGAAACTGAAAACATGTGAAATATTAATGAACTTGAAGGCCAAGAAGAATCAACTAAGCATTCTGACCCAGTGATAGCATTTAATCAGCATTTCACTGGCATCAAACTTATTAAAGTTGCAGAATGAAGTTAGGACCATTAACAGCCAAGACAACCTGTTACCAAGAAATATTTTATCATAACAAAATTGTTTCCAGGGACACATTCCTTCAGAGATGAAGAAGTAATCGGTACTTGCATAAGATAGCTGTATAATGTATGGATACAAAAGAAGAAAGCACAGTTAAGACTTCGATAAAATGAACAAGGATTGGCAGGAATTTTTTTTCTAGTCCAAGGCACAAATCACAATAGAAGTACATCAAAAGCAGTTACTCACCCATACAGCCTCAGACCCATCTTCAGATAACAACTTCAGAATTGGTGGAATAAGTCTCACAGCATGAGATGTTCCATCTTTCTTTACATTTGAAAAACCACCCAGCCTAACCTCCAAAATAGTCACGTAGAAAATAAGAGGAACTTAAAAAATTACCAATTAAGAAAGCTTCAAACAGTAAAAACCTTAACTTTTCATGCTCAAAAACAAAGATACAAAGCAAAAGCAAGTTTTTGAATGAAAAATAAAAGTTCAAGTATTAGGATCATAAAATTGAATACTTCCAAATACAGTTTGAGATCAAATGTGCATTTTGTGCTAACAAATTAGTTTAACATAACATATAGAGATAAGGACTGTAGAACGTGACTGGTGCAGATACAATAAGCTTATCCATATATATTGAATTGCTGCCAAATCTACAACGGCATGCAAAAGTTCACACTATTGTATAAATCACTTAAGCTTTCTAGTTGGACTTTGCACTAAATTCAAGTCAAGCAGCCAGATTGTTTGAATGATGAAGAAGGCCTACCCTATCCTATAAATGGTTCAGTATATTGGGCAGGGACTGAAACTGAGAATCACAAAATACAACAAGGGTAGCAACTTTCAAATTACCTGTTCAAAACAGTCAAACTTTATATAGCTTTATCAAGCCCAAACTGCTGCAGTAGTCTGTCTTGAGAAAAAGACTTTTAGCTTGAAGGTACTTTAAATGTAACATAACCAATTAGCAAGGATCATGGAAGTGACCAACAGGATGTAACTGGTAATTTCTTTCTTCAACTTAAGGATGATGCTTTTTGGAGTTTATCATGGTTGAATTGCTGTGATTACATCCAAAGGAAGGTAAATAAGAAACTGATATAGTTAAAACATGCATGCAATCATTATTCATCTCCATTGCTATGATTGTGTCAAGTCAGTTTTGATAAATAGTGGTAAAACTGTTGTGTTACTAGTATAGGTTACTAGTTAGATCTCCAAACTCCTTTCCCCTTTTCCTCGTCATAGTTCTTAAACATCTAAACAGTAAGCAATTACAAGGTTTTCTTAGGTCACTTAGTTTAATTCACTGGCAATGATTAAATACTGAAATCTGTGTCCATGATGAGGAAAGTTTTAACTATAACCTTCATGCATCACTAACATGTTACTAGACATGTTGGCAAAAGAATTTTTCTGATCTCAATACAAACATGAGATCATTGATAAGACTGTCCTCACAATAATATGCTTTTGCATAGGTAAAACAAACCTTGCAAACAAATCCGATAAGGAAGCGCAAGAAGCCACCTTAACAAAATGTGAATCTGATGGTGGCTGCTTCAAACACAAGAAACATCACAGGATTAATACAATGTGCACATGGAAAAGATAAAAACTGATACTATGATGTACTAATAGAATTTCTATCAAGCATTAGTAGAAAGTGAAAATGCACGCACAAGCACAGTAACGTCCCATCAAGAGAACAAAGAAATAACTTTTTTGATATGCACATATATGTTCTACTATGGAGATAAAAAATGGTTCTAGGGGTAGACTTCTAAATACAACCTTTAAGATAAAAAATAAAATAAAAAAACCCAGGTAATCACAAGGTTTAAATTTTTTAACAGGAGTTAATGCAAGCAACAGCCAGGTTCAGATGTCATATTGAGGCTAACACTGTGCCTAGAGCTAGCCAATTTAGTTCCTAATTGGCAAGTCCTTTGCTGTAAAATCTTTAGTAATTATTGGTTCAATATTATTGATACGTTCTTTTACCAACTGACTACTACAACAACAGTGTCGGTAGTCTATCTCCAAACAGTTAAAGACTACTATGACAATCAGTTAGCAGTCACTTTATCAAAATTGTATGTCTTAACCCAACTTATATAAACTTATAAATCAGCAAGAGTAGATTGTTACATCATAAAAGGCTTTCTTTAACTTGTAAACCTAACATGATTATTCCTGAATAAAACCCCATTGCTCCATGCATGTCTTCTAGCAAATTACCATGACAAAAGCATTCTAAGACATCTAGTTGTCAGTGCCCCTAAGGATTGGAGCTATGAAGATAATTACTAACAAGTTCTGTTATAGAAGCAACAGTCTCAAAAATAATCGATATCACATATCTGGCTGATCACTGACATACTTTCAGATGTCTAGTTTGTGTCCCTTAAAGCATCTGAAACCATATCATTAATCATAATCTATACTACAACAAGAAATACAATTAAAACACCATATAATTTCATCAATTATCCAGAGCCATAAACTAACAGATACAATAAAGATACACCCAATTATAAGTATCATATCTCATACAATGAAACAACAAGAAAAAAAAGTTCAAAGAAGTTAAAATACACAACCTGGATATGTGCCAGGAGCTTTTGTAACCAAACAGAGTACGATGCTAGGAACCGATCAGTACCACACTCTTGACAGGTGACGCCCAGCAAACAGATACCTGCCCAACATTTATCTGGCTAAAACATAAAAAGGAGAAGAAGAGAAACTTGTATCAAAGAATACCCCAACTCGATCTTATACTTAATAAACAAAGCTGAAGACACCAAGCAATCTGAAATCCCTCTCTCTCTCTCTCTCTCTCTCTCTCTCTCTCTCTCTCTCTCTCTCTCTCTCTCTCTCTCTCTCTCTCTCTCAATGTCTACCAAGAGCATATGAATTGAAGTCAACAACACTGATATCAACTAAAAACAAAAAAATTGAATCCAATCTTGTATCTATGAGTCCTCAACTTATCAGCTAGTCAATCCTATACTAAATTAACAATGTAGCAGAATCAACTCAACTTGGAAGCTCTCTGTACATACAAAGCAAAGAAAGAAATCAATGAGTAACAACTAGTATTTGAACTGAATTCAAAGATTCACACTATGGAACAGCTAAGAAAATTCAGTTCAACTTCTATTAAAAAAACCCAAATTATCATTTTGATCAATCTCATACTTAAATTATCACTGTACGAGTAAAAAAAGCAATTTTGTAAGAGGACAATGTCGGAACCAAATATTTAACCTTAAAATGACTTAAAAACAGGAAAATCCACTCAAACACTTACCATTTTGCTTGAAACAAGCGAGAGCAACCGCTCCACCCATGCATCAACCGCAGATTTCCAGCCTTCAATTAATTTCCGATCAACTGATTCTCGGAAGGATTCAGACAAAAGGCCATGGGTTTTTACAGTAGAAACTACTGCAGAAAGTTCGGATGGACTTGGAAATGGATGTTTTTCATCGGGAAGACGGTCTCTCACGACAGTTTTCAGCAATCGCGGTTTTAATCTGTTATCATTCATGCCCTGGAAGTATTCGGAAACCGCCATTGGAGAGAGACGGAGTTCTCAGAGACGCTTTTCTGCGAAAGCTTAAACCCTAGAAAGGGCGGAAGCAGCCGTTAAAGTAAGAGAGTAGGGTTTTAGAGGATGGTGACAAAATTGAGCTCTGTAACGGCCTACTCAGTCCTTGTCAGCTAGTTGTAACCGGGGAAACTTACTCTCCCGGTTACTCTTTTTCTACTTTGTGTCATGGGTAATTGGGTATTGAATTCTGTGGTGGACTATTTTCTCATGCACTTCGGGCTAATCATATTCTACTAATTTGCTAGGAAATGAGTAGAAAGCTCTCTCTCTGCCAACCACTTCAAAGTCTCGATGGCATTTTCATGCCCCTCTGCTGAGAGGTGCATCGTGTTGATAGGAATCGGCAAACACCTTGTACACGTTCTGGAGAGGCTAATACTTTTATGCATACCTCTTTAGGTTGATCCACACCATACTTGGTGCTACGTAATAAGCACACAGCAATGGGCAAGGCTTTTTCGGAGACTGGACTCAAATTGGCTGGTATGCATGGGCCAAGACAATGAACTCAACTTAAATTGCCATGAGAATAGAGTGTCGAGTGTCGTGTGACCTTGAGGTTAAGAGTTTAAGGTATAAAAATATCTTCTTGTGAAATGTAAAGTAAGACTACATGCTGTTGACCCTTATAGTCCGCCCCTTCCTCGGACCCTGCTTACGCGAGCTACGTAAACCAAACACAGCCAAAAACAAAATCAATCAAACCAAGTGTAATCATAAAAGTTTATTGAATTTATGATAACATAATAGAACAAATTAAATAAACAAGGAAATAAGGATAGGGAAAGAAGCTTTACTTTGTGGATTAACAAGTCAAGGGAAGGCGATTACTTGCTTCAGCCTCATTAGCTACAACGGCCATGGCAAGGACGGCTAAAAGGAAGAACTTGAAAGACGCCATTTGTCCTTTGAGGCTGCTGCAAACACATTAAGTAGTGAGCTTGTGGCTTTGTAAGCTTATGTAGAAGACTTCTTTGTTCCATGTTAGGAACGCTAAGGAATAATATCTCTGAACTGATTTCTACGTCCCAAGATAGAAGGCGCCTCATGCTCCTTTTTATAGGTTGCACGATCATTCCCCGGACCCGTACAGGCGGGAGCTTCGTGTACTGGGGCTGCCCTTTTTTTACGCCCATCCCACTTTTACGCAAAGCCAAGATCTCCAACTGGCCCCAGCTTCTGGAAGATCCACACTGCATCCTAGACTATCTATGCACTGAAAATCTCATTGATTGCTTAATCCTAGCCACTGTTTTCTTGAATTCTAAAATGAACGGCTTGGTTCTGATCTTCCAAAAGGCAGATCCAAGTCTAATCAAGAGGATAGTAGTTTATCATGGTGTTGAATACTACGTTTTTATGGTTCCTTCTTTGTTACTGGGGTGGACTCCAAGGCTATAATGTCTCAAAACGAGGAGACCACAGAGAAACTCTTTTCCGTTCCTTTGTCTGAACTTCGTCTAGGACACTTGAAAGAACCGTGTCGAAGGAACTCGACAAAATGACTTGTAACATTGGGAGGAGTGCTCTCCCATCTTTTGACTAGGAAAGCAGCACATACTAGGGGCAGTGCCTGTTTTTACTTAAAAGAAAGGGACCAGCGGGCAACGTATTAAAAGGCAGCGGCAGGGACCTTCTAACTTGGGAAGCAGAGACCAGTCGAGAGATATTATTCCTCAGATTTGAGGAAGAGGTCTTCTCCAAAAGCTTATAAATATAGGCATGCGGAGACTCCAAAGCCACAAAGCTGACTACTGCATAATCTAAGTCTGCAAAGCCTCAAAGAAGAAATGGCTTCTTTCAAGTTCTTCCTTTTGGCCCTCCTTGCCATGGCCATTGTGGCTAAAGAGGCCGAAGCAACCAATCGCCTTCCGTTTGTCGACGAGATTGACGCAGTCACGCCTAAACTTGTGAATCCAGAAAGTAAAGCTTCCTTCCATATGATCCCTATTTCCTTGATTATTTTATTCTATTCTGCCAACATAAATTCAGGAAACTTTGCTTATGGTTTGATGGTGTCGTTGGTCTGTTTGCTAGGTTGTGAGACTTGTGGTCCGGCAGGGTGTTGCGCCTGTGTCATTGTGCAACATAGGCTGTCTTGCTACATGTGCTGTGGGGAAGGCCAAAAGCCCATTTACCCTTGAGTTGAATCTAAGTGAATGAAATGCAGCATGCCTGTGTATACATCTAAGTGGCTGATAATGTTATGTTGGTTGCTGCAATAAAATTTATAATGAAATAAAGTGGGAGATTTATTGCATTTGGCAACTGTTTTTTCATTTATGTTTAGAGACTCCTTGAGCAAAAACTAAAGAACTTTAAAAACAAGACTTTATGAAACAGTTTCTTTAGAAATAGAATTGCCAAAACCCCCAAAAAGCCTTTCCCAATCCCACTTACTTCCTCTTACATTTCTTTCTCTCTGTTTGAGTTGGAGGTTGATGGTTTTATCTTTTGCAGTTGTAAAATAGATGGGTTTGAGCTTTTCACATGTCACCCATCTATTTTGCAACTCCAAAAGGTCGAAAAAACAAGGTCTTAGAGGTATGCAATAGATGGCAGCTTGTATCACTGAAGGAGTAAAAAGAAGGGGCCTGCAATCCTTTTGTTCCCATGGAAAGGCAGAGAGAGAGAGAGAGAATTATCTGCAAATTGTGATCTGTTTGCCTGAAATAGGATGCTTTAAGCACTTAACCCGAATATTGCTTTAGTTAGAGGAAAATAAGGATGCTTTCCTTTTAAGTAGGGCTCTAGCCTTTTCGTAGGAAAATCGTCATGGTGTGAGATGGACCTAGTGAAAATCATCAAGTAGAAAACTGCAAGTTACTCCAATTATCATGACTAGAACAGAATTGAACTATGGGATGGATTCCACCGCTCTTGAATTAATTTGTAGGCCAAATCCACCATCTCCAACCTGTCATCGATCTTACTTGGAGTCCAAAATTTTGTAGAAATGGTGGATTACACATATAGGTGATTCATAAGAGTATTGATAAAGGGTGGAAACCACCATAAAGTTTATTTCTATCTTGACTGGTAGCCTGAAGAGAGCTGTATAAAGAACAACTACGTCCAATGTGGATACGGCTGGATCCCTTAATCAAATAAGAGACTTTATCTTGATCAGGTGAGGTGCCAAAGTTTTAACAGCGGGAGCCTCCCTCGATGATCTGAAATATTTTATAAACAGAGGCACAGAGAGACTGCAAAGCCACGAGCTACTGCATAATATAAACTAGCGACAGTCTCTGTTCTGAACATCTTCAAAGGATACATGGCTTCTTCCAGGTTCTTCCTACTAGCTTCGCTTGCCATGACCATTGTAGCTAAAGAGGCTGAAGCAACAAATCGCCTACCGTTCGTCAACCAGATCGACAGTAACACTGCCATCCCTGATCCTTATTTTCTTGTTTGTTTTGTGTTAATCTTGGATCTTCGGATGACTGCTTATGGTTTGATTTGTTGTTGGTGTATTTGGTAGGTTGTGATACTTGTGGTTCCAACAGGTGCTGACCCTGCATCATCATGCGGCATAGGCGGTTTTGCCACATATGTTGTGGGAAAGGCCAAGAACCCATTTACCCTTGAGTCTAAGGGAATGAACTGGAGCATATGTACACGTATGGATCAAGCTACTAACAGTCATGGTCCAAATACAACTTCGTGTTTACAAGGATAAAGTGAAAGAAGATGGGAGGTTTACTTCCTCTTACATTCCCCTCTATCTATCTATTTTGGTGGTGGTTATTTTTCCTTTTCATTTTAGATGCGTGTGGAAGGGAAGCCTTGATGCATTGGTAGAGTTGTTGTCGTATGACCTTGAGGTCACGGGTTTCAAGGCATGAAAACAGTCTCATGCAAAATACAAGATAAGGCTGCGTACTATTGACCCTTGTAGTCTGCCGCTTCCCCAGACCCTGCATATGCAGGAGCTTCGTGCACCGGAGCTGCCCTTTTATTTTAGATGCATGTGCTCTCCTCTAGGTACATACATTTGAGAGAGAGAGTATTAACTTGCAGAAAAAATTTACTGTATTATCCTGAAGGGACTTTAATTTTGGAAATGTCACACGTACAATTTGATTGCCATGCGAGAGAGAGAGAGTCTTGGGTAAGAGTACATAGTTTAGAAGAGAGGAAGGAGTAACCACCTCTTTTTCCATGTTTAGTAAAACCTGTTATGTAGATTTGCTCATAATGTTTAGAATGCAAAACACAAGTAACCCTTGCGAAATCAATGCATTTGGATGATATTAATAAAAATAGATGCATTTTTTAATCTAAATAAACATAGGCTGAAAAATATCTACTAAGCATGTAGTTTGCTGTCTAGTTTATCTAAGTCATTCCTAATATGATGAATGGTTTTGATCTACAAAATGAAGTTCTATCCCAAATGTTAAATGGAATTTGCATCCTTTCCTCTCATCTTAAGCTTGTACACTTATCGGGACTCATAAAACAAATAAAACTGAAGTAATAGAGAGAAATATACAGACAAATTACATGTTCTTGTAAAGCACGACATTATCAACAATTTACCCTTGCTAAACATGGCATTATCAACAAATTATTAATAACATGACATCGAAACAGCCTCTTGCAAAATGCAAGGTAAGGCTGCATACTAATAACCCTTGTGGTCCGTCCCTTCCCCGAACCCTATATATGCGGGAGTTTGTGCACCTGGACTGCCTTTTTTTTAGAGCTGATCTAGGCCTTGTTGGGCTAAGGGGCTGAGACCCAACTGCGGGATCTAAGGTTTGACTACATCTGCTTAAACATGCAATTGGTCAAGATATTCATAGGATTGTTTAATTACGAACGATCCAGCACATTAGAAAACTAATGATCGAGAACCATCCAATGGAGAAAACCTGTGGGGGCATGACCTATCTGAAATTGGACGCAGATTTTATAAGCCTTCTCTTTACTCGAGTACAACACCATCCACCGTACATTTCTTTTCTTTCGTGAAAAGTGTGGCTTGAATTTATTTTTTATTTTTTATTTTTTATTTTTGCATAAACAGTATCTATTTCTTCCTTTCAAGAGCCCAAAAAAGAATGCGAATTAATTTCTGAAATTCAACTCCTGACTTAAGAATTCATCAGTGTATCCCATGCATTTAGGGTGGAATCCACCATAGAATTCATTTCCTTGTATATAATGGAAAAAACTGGACGACATTGCCTCTTGGGGCCCACGCGTGCAATGTGGATACAAATGGATTCGTTAATGCAATAAGATATATCATCTTGACGGTTGAGCTTAAACCTTTGATCGTTTAATTTGGATTCATTAATGCAATAAGATGCATCATCTTGACGGATGAGATTAAACTTTTGATCGTTTAATTTTGGACCTTTTTGGACAGTGTCCTGTGGGATGGAACTCCGTCGGAATCAGAACCATGTGGGTGGCCTTTGATGACCGATAAATTCAACGGTATTGATTGCACATTGATCTGTGCACGTGGGGCCAGTCCAGTATTTACATTATGGATGGTCATATTCTCACTTGGAAATAGGGAGCCGTTCTCGCAGTGATCCGAACCATCTATCTGGCAGTTAAGTAATAGGCAAAGGGTAGCCCAGTGCATGAAGCTCCTGTATATGCAGGGTCTGGAGAAAGGGCAGACCACAAGGGTCAATAGCATCCAGCCTTACTTTGCATTTTGTAAAAGGCTGTTTCTACACCTTGAACTCGTAGCCTTCACGCTTCAAATAATGCCAACTTTTTAATATCCCAATTTATTCTTGAATAATTCAAAAGTTACTGCGTTTTGTGAATGTTTTATACGAATCATCGCAAAATGGGAGGCAAAGGAGGTGGTGGTAATGGTGGAGGAGGCAAAGGCGGTGGTAGTGGAGGTGGAAGCAAAGGTGGTGGCAGCGGCTCCTCAGGGCAACGCAGCGGGGGCGGTGGCGATTCAATGAAGGCTCCGGGGGGAAGTGGTCACATTTAAAGGGCTGGGTTTCAGAGTAACCCTCAAGGTTACTTTCAGGGCCTTCACTCTGGGCAGAAAGGAAACAAATAGTTGATTGGTATTATGTTTGCCTGAAATGGTGTTTCTGAATTGTTAGTCAGTCTATCCTGTGTTTGCTAGGCTTTAGTCTTGTGATCTTTAGGCCTTGCTGAGATTGATGGATATGTTTTGGAATCTCAACTTTGTTGGTTCATCTCTTCTTTATATTCACATAAAGCTTACTTTTATATGCATTTGCTTCATCTGAAATTTTCGACGAGAGAGAGAGTTACTTCATTTGTGAAGAACTCTCTATAGTTAAGAGGATCTTGATTGGGTGTTGGAATAGGCTTTACAGTGAGTGGGCTCTAGGTTTAACTAGGAGCCAGTGCATGTTTTGAGGGGCATGAGCTGATCTGAGCCTGTTGGGCAAAGAGGCTGAAACCTTGGAATTTGGTCCTGTTCGGTTAAGCCTGCTTAAAAATACAATTGGGTCGGCTTTGGTCTCTTTTTTAACCCCATTTTATACATTAGAAAACTGATGACCAAGAATCACCCAATGGAGAAAAAGTGTGGGGCATGGCCTATCTGAAATGGGACGCAGATATAAGTAAGCCTTCTCTTTACTTAGTCCTACACCACCAGCAGTAAATTTATTTTCTTTTATGAAAAGTGTTGCTTGGGTTTTTTTTTTTTTCTGGATAAATAGTATCCATTTCCTCCTTAAAGCAGAAAAGGGAAGAAAAAAAAAAACTCGAATCCACCACAGAATTCATTTCCCCATTGTCTTCTGGGGGCCACATTTGCAACTTGGATTCAACTGGATCTGTTAACATAATAAAATACATAGGATGAGCTTAAACCTTTGATACAAGGACAGTTTGATACTGTAACTCGTTGGAGACTGTCCTGTGGGGTGGATTTCCATCTTTTTGGCAAGTTATAACTCCATTTGGTCCACCCCTCAAAAGATCCGAGCCATTGTCAATCTTTTCAGTGCATTGCTCATTTAGGATGCGGTTCAGATCTTCCAAAACTTGTGGATGGTTGGAAATTATAGGTTTGGCTACTAGTGGGATGGTCGTGCAACCTATTAAATAGGAGCATCTTAGGGGCTTTATATCTTAGGAGGTAGAAAATCAGATGTAAGATATCATTCCTCATATTTTCTAATTGCAGAGGCAGAAATCTTTTTGGAGTTGTTGTGGTGTGACTTTGAGGTCAAGGATTTAAGATGTGAAAACAGCCTCTTGCAAAAATGCAAGGTAAGGCTATGTACTATAGACCCTTGTAATCCACTCTTTGTCCGAACCCTGCATAAATGAAAACTATGTGCACTGGAAATGCTCATTTTAGAGGAAGAAATCTTCTTCATAATCTCATAGAGGCATAGGAAGACTGCAACGCCAACAAGCTCACTACATAATCCAAACGGCATTTTTTATTGCAACATCTTCAGAAGAAAATTTTCTTCTTTCAAGTTCTTCCTTTTGGCCCTCCTTGCCATGGCCATTGTGGCTATAGAGGTTGAATCAACCTTCACCTTCAGTTCGTCGAAGAGATCGATGGCAATATGCCTAAACTTGTTAATCCAGAAAGTAAAGCTTCCTTCTTTGATCCGTATTTACTTGTTTGGTTTGTTCTGATCTAAACGGGCAGCCTTGTTGCACGAAGTTTCTGCCTATGCAGGATCCAAGGAAGAAGCAGACTACAAGCGTCTATAGTCCGAGTTTTAACCTTATATTTTTGCAAGAGGCTGTTTTCATGTTTTCAATCCATGACCTCAAGGTCACACGACGACAATTTTACCATTTGTTTGTTCTGATCTCCTAGCACAAATTTAGTAAAACTTTCGCGTATGGCTTGTGTGTTTGGTGGGTTGTGATACTTGTGGTCGGTCTGGGTGCTGCGCCTGAGTCATTGTGCAGCATAGACTATCTTGCTACATGTGCTGAGGGGAAGACCCCAAGCCCATTTACTCTTGAGTTTAAGAGAATGCAATGGAGCATTTGTTATTTTGCTTCCTGTCCATAACAATAGTATAATGAAAGAAGATGGGAGACTTACTTCCTCTTATGTTCTTTATATATTTCTGTTGGGGGGCTGCCATTTCTCTTCCTTTCTACGTGCTTAAACGTTTGTCTCTTGGGTGATCTATCCATGATCAGGATGAAGCTTGAGTGAAACTCATTGGAGGTCCGAACTGACTGATGTTGAAATGCCACTTGAACCCAGAGCTAGCTGGTTCTTCCTGATGCATTGAGGCGCACCAGTTAACTGAACATCTAGGGGTAAAGCACTGTTTTGGTGTAGATCTGAGAAAGAGAGAGAGGGAGATGCCTACTATATAACGATCATACAACCGGTTGTATCATATAATTTTGGGAAACACCTAAGACACAATGATTATACAACCAAATGTATTGTATAATTTTCTAAGAATGAAAGAGGAAATACATATAATACAATCAGGAGAGACAGAAAGAGAATATATTAACTTATGATTGTACAAAGTTTTGGCTCACAAAGTAATAGCATTATGGATACATATAAGTGGTGAAACAAGTGTTAGGATTAATCTTCAGTCTAAGTATTGGATAATTCTATATTGTAATTCTCATTAGAGTTCCAACAATCTAGAATTCCAAAAATAACATAAGGACACAAGCATCCCTTTTCGTGATTTTTAGATGTATACGACTATCTAACCCGTTCATCTTGTTCAACTAGATCACTAAGATTACTTACACACCAAAAATCACGTTGGTTGAATGATCTTAGCTTATGTTTCTTTAGATTTGAAATTGGCACTTTGGTTTTTAAAACCCCAAAAAAAGAAAGAAAAAAGTTATTAGAATCATTCAATTGGAGTGATTTTTCATTTGTATCCTAAATAGGGGAAGACAAATAGCATGAGTGGCCTAGACTTAAAAAAAAAAAAAAACTAATATTTGGAGGCAAATATCTTTTTTTTTTAAGATGGCAACACGCATACACAACCTTGAACCTTAGCCAACCAAGTGAAAGACTCCTTGCATCACTATACTACTACTTCTGGGGCAAACACATTTGGGATTACCATTTGCCTTCTTGATGTAAAGATAATAAAGTGTAACCTCAACAACCAAAGACTCATTTGCAATTGTCAATTATGGATACAGCCCCATTGTCCAATCTTGGCTAGAAGAGTTTTGTGCTTAACATCCAAGCCCTTAAAATTCTAAATGAGTAAAGAGGGAATAGTGCTCCTCCAGTCTAATTCTTGTGGGCAAGAATTAATGGGCTTGCAAGAGATTATTAGTTTTCCTAATATTACATAAAATATAAGTTCTAAAAATAACGACAACAATTGAAGTTTGGCCCATGCAGGTCTCAAACCTGCGACCTTCGCGTTATTAGCACGACGCTCTAACCAACTGAGCTAATAGGCCGGTTGTTGTAACTGCACAAAACATATTAATGATAATGTAAAGGTAGAAGAAACTTTGCAAACCACAAGATATGAGCCCGTTGAATTAGATGGATAGAAAATAGCAGTTGGCAAAGTGAAAAGTTCTTGCAAATCAGAGATTGGAATGATGCATGGCCACCTAGGATTAGGCCCAATAAATTTATGGTGTAGATAATTGAATAGATGGATCTCATCTATGGTTTATTCCAACATATCAAAACCTACTCATTTGGGTTCTGTTTGGATTTCCGATCGTAAATAAAAGTTTTCAAAGAGAGAGCCCAATGATCACATAACAAACCTGCACTTCTTCCATTTCCAACCTTAAATCGTGTGCTAGAGAATCAGCTGTTCCAACTGGGAAATGCATTCATGGGCTCGGAATCAACTCCGGATACGGGTTTTTCATCAATCTAAGAAACTCCCTATTGCATTTTATTGATCTTGTGGGGATATTGAGGATGCCTGTCGATTTTATGATGAAGTTCTTCATATAAGAGAAGTGGGGTCATGGAATTATTTGCTGGGTGGTTATATGCAGACTTCTCAGCCTAGGAAGGTGATTAAATTGTTCAGCCTAATGCATATCAGTGGTTTCGAGATAAGCGCATTGACGGTCGTGATCAATCTATTAGCATGTACTGTTTTGAGGGACTTGTTGGGAGGGGAATCTGTCCATGGTTACTGCAGTAAGAATGGTTTGTGTTTGGATCTGACTGTGCTAAATGTCTTGGTTGATGTTTACCCCAAATGCAGATGTATAGCTTCGGCTGGAAGGCTGTTTGATGGAGTTCAAATCAGAGATGTTGTTCTGTGGACTTGTATCATTGATGGGTATGTTAGTAGTGGTCTTGTGGAGGAATCATTAGCTTTGCTACAGACAATGAAACTTGAAGCAGTGAAGCCCAATTCATCTACCTTGGCAGGTTTGCTTTCGCTTCTGCTACATCTGGATCTGTCTCGATAGGCAGATGGATTCATGAGTTTATAGAAGAGGAATGTCTAGAACTGGATACTGTTCTTGGGAGAGCTCCTACAGACAAGCATTCAAAATGTGGGATCTGTCCAAGTCTTCGATCGGATGAAGAGCGTAGATGTGATGAATTGGACAGCGATTATTGCCGGTTTTGGAGTTGATGGGCAGGCTGAGATTGCTCTCAAATTCTTCCATAAGATGGAAGACGAGGGAGTGAGCCCCAATGAGGTGATCTTCTTCGCATTGTTAGGTGCATGTAGCCATGGAGGCCTAGTGATGGAAGGGAAGGAGTACTTTTATAGAATGGTCCGGGACTTCGGGTTTTTGCCAAAAATCGAGCATTATGGATGCATGATCGATCTTTTGGGTCAAGCAGGGTTGCTAATAGAAAGCGCGTGAACTGATCAAGAGTTGCTCTATTGAGAAGGATGGCATTGCATGACGAGCGCTTCTTGCAGCGTGCGGAGTCCATGGACATGTTGAATTGGGCAAACTGGTGACGAGGGAATTGATGGACGATAAACATCCCACAGATTCAATCCTTTTGTCGAGTCCTTATGTTGTACCGGTGAGATGGTTTGATGTCGCTAGAATGTTAGGAAGAGGAGGAAGAAAGCAGGGTTGACCTCAATTGAAATGGCCCGTTAACACTTCAAGAGTGAACCCTACTATAGAAACTAACTGCACCATTGAAACTGACCCATGGAGTTCATCCTTGCTCGTCAAAGTTTATGCTTTTCATTTCAGTGAGCCTTAGAGAGTAGGATTCTGGGATCTCTTCAACATTTATCATCTGTATGTATATGACTGTATCCAAACATTTTTCAGCATCCCTCGCAAGATTTACGTTTGACCACTGTACATCATCTGTTCTCTAAATAAGTGTGGATTGGACGTTTAGGATGAGCGTAAATGTAGTTTTCTGATCATTTTCTCCACCAAACGACCTATCAAATTGTAGTTTCAGATCATGGTAGCTCTGGCAAAGGCAACGAATGCGTATGAATTCTGAGTTTTAGGGGCCACGGAATTATTGTCTGTTGATGCTACATGTCCCAGTGGCAGTCGCATTCTAAATGCCCTGAAAAGAGGGAAAGAGAGAAACTCAACTCAATGTGTGGGGATAGTTATTTCCGTGCCAAACAAGTCTGTTGGACCATATAATTGCCTACAAAACCACGTTTTCACAGCAATGTTCAACTTATATACTCACCAAAAAGAATGAAATCACTCAACTTGTGGAGCAATGTAATGTTCTTTAACCACATCATGTGGAAATTATTACCAACCATGCCCATACACCAAGCAAATAACGGCTAATGAAAAATCGATCAAAATTTTCTATGCATTTCTCTGGAAGACAGTAATTCTATTACAACTGAACAAGAAAAAAAATCAGAAGGAAAATATTTCGGCTGAGAACTCGTGAAGGAGACTCAGCCAACAACAATGGTGTACAAAAGAGAGGAGACCAACTGCACATCTCATAGTCTAGGTCTGAAATTACGCGCTCAGGAGATGTCCCTTCAAATATCTCTCCTTGATGCGCTGCTCTCTAAACCCAGATCCACCAAGCAATGCTGAGCCCCACTGGAAAAGCAAAGAAGAATTTACAGTTCCGTCTCAAGACAGAGATCAGACATGTTTTTAAATGTCAGTCGGTGCCGTCCTTTTCTTCTGGTGCGGGTTGAGAGATGGATATGGATCTTTCTGTTGTTCGGATGTTGTACTTCTGGTACACCCTCATTTTGTTTTCAGACCACCATCTCTCCGCGTCCTGCTCGCTAAACCGTTTCCGGCTGCAAGTCATTGAAATTGAATAATCAACCAAGAGATACTCCTCATAAAACAGAACTATGAAAAGAGATGTGACTGTGATGATTAAAAATTCAAAAGCTATGCACAGTTAAATGAACTTATTTGGCAAGGGGTCGAATGAGCAGCCAGATCAACGATCAAGTCATATTATTATGTAAGGAAGTTCTCAACTGACTCCTCTATGTTACATTTAGAAAATCAGAAAGACGGATTTCCTAGTCAATTTGAGTGCTTTTATTCTTTGCATGTGAATGGTCCCAATTAACTGCAAAGACAGCTCCTCGTCCATGTTCTTCGCAGCCAAAAACAGGGACAATCCATAACATAGCAAGTTAGTGACTCAAATATCAATGCTGCTGCTCCAACAACTAGACTGAGATTAAAGGTAGAATATTGGGGGCAGAGATTTTGGGTGAAGTGAAGGGGAGCCTTGGCGCAACGGTAAAAGTTGTCGTCATGTGACCTTGAGGTCACGGGTTCAAGGCGTGGAATCAGCCTCTTGTAAAAATGCAAGGTAAGGCTGCCTACTTTAGGCCATTGTGGCCCGCCCCTTCCCCGGACCCCGCATAGGCGGGAGCTTCGTGCACCGGGGCTGCCCTTTTTAGATTTTGGGTGAAGTATAAGACAGCGATTATCAACCACAGAAAAGGTATTTTTAGCAGGAATGGAGGACAAAAACCTCTCTTCTCCCATGGGTATTTAAAAGAATTGTCCACCAGTTGGCTAACAAAGGATGTCATAACTCTCATTTTTGCAGTGCTCAAAGCTGCTAAGGAAGAAGAAATCAACGGTCATGCCCATGGATGGAAAAGTAACAACAAAAAATCCCCTCATTTGATTCTCACAACATGCCAAGAATGCCAAAACAATATGATTTTGAAGGCACGGAGGAATCTTTTTGTTGTTCCCTGGAAATTAAGGACGCTCTCCACATTTCTCCAATCCCCCATCCCATCTGCCTCCTATTCCTCTGTGATTTCTTTTTCAGTTCCCATCAACAAAACTTTTCACATTTATCTCAAACGTGGATAGAATGTCATATTGATAACAGGAAAAAAAAAAAAAAGAAAGAAAGAAAGAAAAGTGTCATACTGTTTTAGGAAGTGATGGATCTTAGTGGTAGGCTGAGATTGTCAAAGTAATCCATGACAAAAGTAACATTCAAAAGTGATATCTAAGGTGGTTAATAATACAAGTCGTATATTAAGAAAACAACAGGCTTATCAAGGACCTGGTACATGATTATTATCACATAAAAGGGCCTTTAACATAACCAGTCTATCCAAACAGAGGTTTTCTCTCAACAATGGGGAAGCAATAATATTTCAAACAAAATGCTTGCTCTTTATACAAAAGTGCCTTTTCTTTCTTTGTGAGTTGCAAAAGCACCTGCTAATTTTTTTTAGAATTACAAAAGCATCTAGTTTGAAATTCAGAATACAGCAATAAAATTTGTCATTGCACAGAAGTTGTCAGTTCATTAATGTTCTGCAATTACAGTCACTATGGAGAAATCGTTTCAGTTTGTTTCCGTTTTGAGTGAAACTATGTACCTAATACTGGTGAGATCTCTCTTGGAACACTGTTTTTGAGGCAATTGTCATTATTGAAGGAAGTGGGAGTTAAACAACAACTCGTCAGAATTACCAGTGAAGAAAGAAGAGATCTGCACACATACCTGAACCGCACTCTCTTGAGGTCTTTCTCACCTGCAGGCAAGGAGGAAAGAGTTATGTACACTCCTGGTTCTTCTTGTGCTACCCACAATGAATCTTCTGTTGGTGTCCTGACTCCATTGCAGGAGACTGCTTTACTCAAGTGACTATTAGAGTCAGTTTCATGAGCCGTTAGGCTGCTAAGATGATTGTCACTTGAAAGCAGGGCCAGAGTGTTAGTGTTCTGTGCAGCATTGGAAACTGATTTGGTAGTAGCTTTAGAAATTTCAGGAACCTTTTCAGCCATATCCCTTAGCTGCAAAACTCAAACCATAAGCTTGTATTAGATGAAGCAACTCCATGGGGTTTGGTGCATGGAATAGAAGTAATAGATGGAACTAGCAAAAGGAACAGAGAAAAGGATATTTCCAGCTTCAACATTTCCTCTTGTTGTGCTAATAGAAAAGAGAGAAGACAAAATACAAACAGGGATGGATATGAAAACCATGAGAGAAGATTTCACTAGAAAGCACAAGGTGACCAAAAAAAAACTCAAAAACTTATTTTTACTCTGGAACTCTAAAGAAAGCACCTAGTGACATGGGCATGATTTAAGGCCTTGAAGTATGTAGACTTCTTGTGTTTTTCATGTATATCTGCTCTGATGCATAAAGTAATGAATTTATCTTTTCTTTTCTCCTTGGGTATATATTAGTATGATTTTGAGCTTGCTAAGTGTGGTTTATAATTGGAAAACTAAGATACTGTTAGATATTAGTACCAGCTTATGATATCTATAGTTACCATATTTGGAGGATTTCTAATTTGGGATTATTGAGATAATATTGTATCTCCTTAAATCCCTCCAAGATCTATAATTAATTGCCTCAAATCGTAGCTATAGATAATAACTGAATCACTTACCTTATATCACAGCTGTAGATAACAGCTAACTCACTTACCTTGTATAGTTTGATTTTATTCAATCTTATCCTATATAGTCAACACTTGTATTCCTATACAAATTGAGACTGTAAACAATGAAATGAATGAATTCACCTTACTTCCATTGGTTCAACTTGGTACCAGAGCTTTGCAATCCTACGTCTACCTCAGTCCACTCTAGAACCCTAGTTAGTCTCACCACCACCCTTACACTCATCTAAAACTTTCCAAAGATCAAACACAACTCTTCAAATGGCCAACAATAAGAAGACCACCTCAGAAATTTCTACCCAAACCGCGACCAACAATAGTGAATCCACCAATCTGCCAATGGTTTTAGAATAACTTAGCCCTCACAACTACATCAGTTGGGCCCAATCAGTGAAACTTACACTAAAAGGAAAAGGAAATTTGGATATCTAAATGGGTCGAAGAGACAGTCAGAGGAAGATGCTGCCACCAAATGGGAGCAGGAAAATGCGGTAGTAACAGCTCAGTTGATCTAGACAATGCAACTAGCATCATGAAGAATTATCTTTTCATTGAGAATGCAAATGAGGTAGTGAAGGAAGCCCATTCAAAAATAGGCAATGATGGACAAATGTATGAGATCAAGAATCGCATTAGAGACACCAAACAAGATGACTTAGATGTCAACTCCTACTATAGCACTCTCAAGGGACTGGTTATAGTTCGACTACTATCAGAGTATAGAGACAAATCCTACCCCAAGTTACTCTAATGCTAGAAAAGGGGAGGACATTTAAGTTTCTTGATGGAATTAGAGCAAATTTTGATGTTGTGTGTTCACTGGCTATAGACAAGAGCCCCTTTCCTACTCTTGGTGAAGCCTTCTCCATGGTTAGGATTAAAGAGAGCAGAAGGAAAGCCACGACTGGAGAAGAACAGGCTGAAACTGCTATGGCTGCTAAAACAGATGGAAGGAGACGTGCTAAAAGCCGAGGCAAAGATCTCAAAGCTGATTTGTGGTGTACATACTGTAGGCAATGATGGACAGATGTATGAGATCAAGAACCGCATTAGGGACACCAAATAAGGTGACTAAGATTTCAACTCATATTATAGCACTCTCAAAGGATTGTGGTTACAATTGGACTATTATTAGAGTACGGAGTTAGGTGTGACACAAATCCCACCCCAAGTTACTCTGATGCTGAAAAGAGGGAGGATATTTAAGTTTCTTGCTGGACTTGGACCAAAATTTGGTGTTGTGTGTTCATTAGCTATCAACAAGAGCCCCTTTCCTACTCTTGGTGAAGCCTTCTCCATGGTTAGAAGTAAAGAGAGCAAAAAGAAGGCCATAACTAGCGAAAAACAAACTGAAACCGCTATTGCTGCTAAAACAAATGAAAAGAGACGTGCTAAAGGCAGAAGCAAAGAGCCCAAAGCTCATCTGTAGTGCACACATTGGAGGAAGCCTCGCCATGACATTAGCACATGCTGGTTTTTCACAAAACTACAGGCAGCTAAGGCCGTCTCAAACGTTGTTGAAGTTGCTGTAAAGGAAGTGATTTCGAGTTGACTCCCAAATAGCTAGTTGAGATCAGAAAAATCATAAAGGAAGAAAATCTAGACGATGGTTCATCAAACTCTGGTAGAACTGTCCCCACTCTACACTTCATGTACCAAAATTGGTAGTTAATCTAACCTCTATTCATAAGTTAGCTAAGAGAACTAACAAGTTGGTATGTTTTTCTGTTGACGATTGTTTCTTGCAGGACCCAATAACAATGAAGAAGAATGGTCTTGCTAGCGAATCAGGTGGCCTCTATTTCTAGAAACCCAACATATAGCAGCCTCAAAATTCACTTGGACTACATAGTACTCTAATAGATCCAAAGGAGTAACTCTAGTTGCGGCATATGAGATTAAGTCATCCTTCTTTTCAAACCTTGTGTTGCATGTTTCCTAAGCTTACTAGAAAAGTTATGGTAAGTGAGTTTAGTTGCGAACCTTGTGAAATGGCTAAAAATCAACGTATAACCTATCATTCTAGTGATAATAAAACCGCAATTCCTTTCTCAGTGGTGCATTATGATGTGTGGAGACTATGCCGTGTATCTAGTAGATCAGGTCACAAATACTTTGTCACTTTCATTGATGAGTGAACAAGACACATCTTGTAAATCAGGTCACAAATACTTTGTTACTTTCATTGATGAGTGAACAAGACACACATGGCCCTACTTCCTAAAAGACAAATAGTCTCAAATACCCTATGTAGCTTTGTAAACATGATCGAAACACTCTCTAATTCAAAAATCAGAATTTTACAAAGTGATCAAGGGGGTGAGTATATCGGATTTGATATGGAAAAAAAATTTCATTATAAAAGTTATAGTCCAGAAGGGGAGCCTTGGCACAACAATAAAAGTTGTCGTCATGTGACCTTAAAGGTTCAAGGCGTGGAAACAGCCTCTTGCAAAATGCAAGGTAAGGCTGTGTACCTTAGGCCCTTGTGGTCTACCCCTTCCCTGGACCCCGTATAAGCAAGAGCTTCATGCACGGGGGCTGACCTTTTTTATTATAAAAGTTATAGTCCATTGAATGCATTATGCTTATACACCCTCTCAAAATAGCTCAACTGGAAGGAAAATAGGCATCTCTTAGAGGCCACCTACAGCTTACTCTTTTCCCAAAATGTACCTCCTTATCTATGGGAAAATGCAGTTCTAACCGCTACTCATTTAATCAATCTACTCCCTAGTCGTGTGCTACAGTTTGAATCTTCTCGTGCTAAATTAAGTCAGAACTTTCCTTCAGTCAAAGGGCAGCCCCGGTGCACGAAGCTCCCGTCTATATAGGGTCCAGGGAAGGGGCGGACCACAAGGGCCTATAGTACACAGCCTTACCTTGTCTTTGCAAGAGGCTGTTTCCACGCCTTGAACTCATGACCTGAAGGTCACATGATGACACTTTTACCATTGCGCCAAGGCTCCCCTTCCAAATTCTCAGTCTATCTTCCTCAAAAAACTTTCTTATGTGTCTGTTTTGTACACAATTCCTCAGTTGAAAGGAGTAAGCTTGCTCCTTGTGCCATCAAATGTGTTTTCTTGGGATACTCCTTAGTGCATAAAGGCTACAAGTGGTACTCACCTAACAAAAAAAAAAAGAAATTCTCTCTAGGGATGTTACTTTCCATGGATTTTCAGCCTTCTATCCCACATCTGTAGTAAGGGAGAGAATTTGGGAAATTCCGACCAACTGTCCCTATTGCCACAACCAGAGAATACTACATCACAGCCAGAAAATTTTTAAAAATCCACCCCCAAACCTTACAAACTGTCGAGACAGCCATATACCAATCTTGGGCAGCCTAACAGACCTGCCTATATAGAACCAAAAGCCTACAGAACCACACTCCTCAACCTCAGGGGGAGTACTTGCAGCAGAACAACCATATATACCAACAGCTCAACCAAACCAGCCTTCTATATAGTATGTATACCAAAAAAAAAGGAACATACAGAACATAACACTGCCTTAGACATTATAAAACCCATAAAGGTCACCACTCTTGTAAATGATAGCTCAAATTCAAATTCTGATTTGGGTTCTGCAGGCATGCTATTTAAAACTGAACCATATACTGACTTGGACCTTCCTGTAGCTATCAAGAAAAGAGTAAGAAGCTACACATAGCACCCATGGCTTATTATGTCTCATACCATAAACTGTCTCCAGCACTTAAGGCCTTTGCTACTCAGCTAACAAAAGTTACCTTACCAAGGGGTATACATGAGGCTCTCAGGCAGAAAAAATGGCAGCAGGCTATTTAGGAAACGTTGGATGCACTAAATCAAAATCAAACATCGGTGCTCACAAATTTACAGAAGTGAAAAAGAGCTGTAGGCCATAAATAGGTATCCTCAATCAAGTACAAGGCTGATGGAACCTTAGAAAGATATAAGGCAAGGCTAGTCGCAAAGGGATTTACTCAAACTCAGGAAATAGACTATTTTGAGACATTTGCACTAGTTACCAAACTTAACACCATCAGAATTCTACCATCTCTTGCCATGAATAAGGATTGGGAACTCTATTCATATGATGTGAAGAATGCTTTCCTACATGGAGAGCTAGAACAAGAGGTTTATATGGAAGTATCGCATGGTTTGAGGAATGAGAAAAATAACAATAAAATGTCCCGACTAAAGAAGTCTCAGCAGTCACTAAGGGTGTGGTTCGGAAGATTCATGTTGAATATTGGCTATCACCAAAGTCAAGGAAACCATACTTTGTTTATCAAACACAACAAAATTAGAAAAAAATGTTAAACTAATTGTGCATATGGATGATATTGTAGTCACAAGAGATTATACATATGGCATGATCACTCTAAAGGAAAGGATAGTACGCGAATTCCAAATCGAGGACCTAGGAGCCTTGAAATATTTCTTGAGAATTGAGGTAGCACAGTAAGTCAAACAAGGAATCTTCATTTCTCAAAGCAAGTATATACTTGATCTGCTGAAGGAAATGGGCCTCACAGGGAAAAAACCAATAAGTATTCCAATTGAGACCAACAAAAAGCTTGAGCTGAATCAAAGTGAGGAGGTGTTAGATAAAGGATGATACAAAAGATGAGTGGGGAAACTAATATATCTATTACATATAAGGCCTGATATATAATTTGCAGTAGGGCTAGTGAGCCAATACATGCAAAACCCTGGGAAAGAATATATTGAGGCCATGTACAGAATATTAAAATACCTCAAATCATGTCTTGGCAAAGGTATCTTATATTCAAAGTAAGAGAGTATGGAAGAAGAAGCCTACACAGACTTAGATTGGCTCGAATTGTCATTAATAAGAGGTCCACCGTAGGATACTGTGCATTTCTTTGGGGCAACCTGATCTCGTGGAAAAGTAAGAAACTGAAGGTTGTATCTAACTCCAGTGCAGAAGTGGAATTTAGAAAAATGAAAGTGGGGGTGTGCGAGTTACCGTGTATAAAAATTATATTAAAAGACTTGAAGATTCCAATTGAAGGGCCTCCGAAGTTATACTATGGCAATAAGTTAACTATATCTATAGTGCACAATCCAGTGCAATATGATAGAACCAAACAAATAGAGATTGACAAGCACTTTATCAAGGAGAAGTTTTGAGTTAGGGGAGATTTGCACGCCATATGCTCCTACAAAAAAACCAACTTGCTGATATATTGACAAAGGGGATAGACAACAAGTCCTATGAGATGATTGTAGACAATATGGGAATGACGAATATCTATTCACCAACTTGAGGGGGAGAATTGAAAACCTAAGATATTGTTAAATATTAGTACCAGCTTATAATATCTACAGTTACCATATTAGTACCAGCCTCTTGCAAATGCAAGGTAAGGCTGTGTACTTTAGGCCCTTGTGGTCCACCCCTTCCCCAGACCCTGCATAGGCGGGAGCTTCATGCACTAGGACTGCCCTTTTTTACCATATTTGGAGGATTTCTAATTTGGGATTATTGAGATAATATCCTATCTTCTTAAATCCCACATAGATCCACAATATATCCCTAAATCCCTCCAAGATTCATAATTAATTGCCTCAAATCACAGCTGTAGATAACAGCTAACTCACTTACCTTATGTCACAGCTGTAGATAATAGCTGACTTACTTACCTTGCATAATTTGATTTTATTCAGTCTTATCCTGTATAGTCAACCCTTGTATTCCTCTATAAATTGAGAGACTGTAAACAATCAAATAAATGAATTAATCTTACTTCCATTAGTTCAACTTTTATTATAGTCAGGATTGCGTTGATTGGACTGGTCAACATGCCTATTAGTGACCATTCGACTACCCCTCTACCAAAAGCACACAAACTGGAGAGGTTCACCATAAAGTTAAAGACCCAAACTCTGAGCCACAAAAATGTTGCCAAACAAACCTTATTGAGTCCAGCTGGAGTTGATTTACTGAAATAGTCAGCTTGCCTGTTTAGAAACCTATTTCTAAGTTTAATTAATTGAAGAGAGATCATCCAACACTTGCTAGCCAAAATTTTTGTTGGTGGACTTGTGTGGTTCAGTCGAATCCACCAATCTGAAGGTCGGACCTAAGGTCTGCTTGTTTAATCACAGAGCACCCTGATTTTGAGAATTTGCAATAACCAGAGTAGGTTTTACTTATCCCTGATCAAGGACTTCCTAAGAAAATTCTCCATCTAAAATTCCAATTTAAAAGAACCGGAAGAGATATCATAAAAAATAAAACTCAAGAACATCAAAATCCAGCTAGAACGGATTAGAAGCCACTGGGTGCTTAAAGTCTTTCTACCTTAATGGGTCAATTTAGAGCAAGATGCGGAGATGCTACATTAACTATCCAAGCTCCATTGAACTGAATGAATCCTGAGATGATTCAACACCAGAAATCCTGCTAATGTATCTATTTGAATCTAATAGATTAATCAGGGTGATGAAAGTCATAATAAGCTAACACAAATATGGTAAAAGCATGATCATGATGTCAGTGCTATCACCGATTAAGGTGTTGAATTGTGTCAGGACACATTCCACATCAAAGGTTCCCATTCCCATTTCATGTGGCTTTGTGATCGAGGACAGATGGCCACTAGATCCAACCAGGAGAAGAATCCAGCAAGCAGCTAGATATTTCTTCATCACTTATGAAAACAAAGAAAAAGTTCTGGTTTAGTGGACCAGATGGAGAGGAATTTTCTTGGAAGATTGAGGAGTGGAGAACCTTTAATGGGCGCAATGGGGCCAATTGCTCAATGAAAACAGGAAAGAGGACTAGATGTTTGTATAAATTTATTCTTGGAAACTATAGCTCTTCAGCATTGTACTTGGAACTACAGAGGAAAGATCAAGAGGGTATTTACAATTAGGTGCAAAGAAGAATCATGAGTGACGAAAGCACGTGAGGATAAGAGTGCAGATACTGAAAGTTGACACAACATAAGCTGAAGGAGTAGAATGTAAAATAAAATGATGGAAACTAAGACTTGTGCACTTAACCTAGTTGGTTAAGTGCCTTGTCTCACAACCACAAGTTGTGGGTTCAAGTCACTGCTTACCTACTGAAGGAAAATGATAAAACTAGCAAGCAACGGTGATACATGAACTTAGAAACAGATCTCAAAGAACATCTACATGAGAAAGGGGATCCAACCTGATATCGATTAAAGAAATCCTAAGGAACACTTAACAGTATGAAGTAACTATAGAAGACTAAATATTATTTATGCTCATTATCATTAAGAATAAAATTTTGCTTTTTTTGTTCTCTTTTTTTTGGGGGGTAAGGCAGGAACTAACAAATTTAATGGTGTCTCACCAGAAAGTAAAAAATTTTGATAAAAAGACAAGACGATCAAAAGTGGTAGAATTAGAGGTCCAGTCAAATAAGATGATAGAAGCTTCTGTTCATGGTAGGAGCAAGTGATGGTCTAGAACTAGGAGCAAGACAGAATCAACATTATCGAGCAAGATTAACACCTGAAGAAAATTTGCTGTGAAGGTCTGGGTAAATTCAACAAGGAACTGGTTAACTCCTCTGTGACTTTGATTATCAGGTTAGTTGGCCTATGTTTTCTCACTATCCATGTAGCAGATATGTGTTTCCTCTTGTGTTTACTCCCATCCTCTTCATCTCCAAATATTGAATGCACTACATACAGTACATGAAGGTAAGTTTATTTCCACGCAGGCTTGTAGTATCAGCTAACTAACCTTAACAATACAAAAGGTTACTAAGAAGTGGAGAGAATGTGTATCTTCTCCTTTAAATCTATCCATCACAAAAGACACATGGCAATTTGGTATTCATCTTTCTTAGCCATGTGCAACCTTCCTTGGAGATGTCTCAGGATTTCAAGAAGTGAATTAAGTCAGCACCTTAGAAGGGACCCTTGGCATAATGGTGGAGTTGCGGCCGTGTGACCTGGAGGTCATGGGTTCGAGGTGTGGAAACAGCCTGTTGCAAAAATGCAAGGTAGGGCTGTGTACTATAGACCCTTAGTGGTCCGCCCCTTCCCTGGACCTGGCACATGCAGGAGCCTCATGCACTGGGCTGCCCTTTTTTAATTAATTCAGCATTTTCACTCCAAGTATCATGGATCACCATCACATGGTTCACAATCCTGAGGTTAACCCAGGTTGGCAAAAAGGAGCAACAGGCTTTTGCCATATGACCTTTGGGACTCTTGCTAAGTGCACAAACAATCATGAGTCCGTATATATCCAACAGCATGTCAAAATGCAACCATATGTCATCCTAGATGCTTACCAAGGCAATATTCTCTAGATCTGTCAACCCATGTGATTACTATCCAATGTGTAGGCATCATAGATTGGATGTTGACAGTGCACTCACCATTTAATTACTGGGGGTTAAGCCTATATCAGATATGCCTTGCCACATTTTGGTGCTAATTGTCTAGTACTTCTTTCACCTTATGTTGTACCCCTAGATGCAATCATGAACTAGAGCCCAGCACACTCTCTTACCAGGGGAGTAATGGTGATAATTTGTACAGCTGGCAACCTTTGCCTCTCATATAACTCGTATACTTTCTTAAATAATTCAGCAATTAAAAGAAATTTACTGCTTATTAGGAAAAATTGAAATAGATAGATTGATGTTTGGGGTGATATTGCCTACATATACAATCTCTCTTCCATGCATAAGTAATGGTGAACCTTGGGATATGCATGGTCTGCTTTTATGTTTAACATAATAGGTTTATCAAACACATTTCTGGTTGGAGCCAAATGTTATTTCAAAGTTCCTCGTGTACTGCAAACCTAAAAAGATGTAGATACATTAGATATATACTTTTATGATCCTAATGTTAAGTGTTCAATTTTGGTCAAAATACCCCTAATTTAGTATTTGATTAAAGCATCTAGACCATTAATTTTAAGATTTTACATAAAATATTTCCCTTTAGCTTTAATTGATCATCCAACCGTTGAATTGTAAAATTTAGTGGTTAGATGACTATTAAAGCTAATGAACGGTTTAGATTGCGCTAATTGAGTCCTGTGCGTTGCAGATCGGTCAACTCAAGCGTGGACGCTCTAGATCGAATCAAAGATATTATATGGAGATCAGATGAAGTTTCATGGAAAGAGACTGAAGACTTTGAAGACTTCTAGCAAGACCAGGATACTAGTGGACCCCACCTATCTCTATCATTCTATCTCCTCTTCCTTCTCTCACTCCTCTCTTATCTCTCTCATCTCTCTTCAATCTCTCCATCTCTACACGTCTCTCTCTCTCATTCTCCTTTATATTCCCATTCCCCTCTCTCTTAAAAAATGTTTTTTTTTTCCTCCTCTAGGGAGGCTGGGCTGGATCATCTCTCCCCTTCATTCTCTCTTCCCCTTCCTCTACCTCTCTTCCCCTTCTCTCAATCCCCCCTCTCACGCTCTCTCCATCTACTAGCATCACCTTCCCATCTCTCTTTCCTTCTCTCACGTTCTCCTTCACCTCTCATCTCCCACATTCCTTGTCTTCTTCTCCCTCTCTCTGCTTTATTTCCAACGCACCGCACCATCTTTCCTCCTCTATCTAGGCTTCTCCCACATTTCCCTCTCTCCCTTCTTTCTCCACTCCCATTCTCTCTCCCGGTTACCTCCCCAGCCTCCACTGCTTACTGGTTTCACTGACCCAGGCTTCATCACGCCTGGGTTCTCATCAATCCCCCTCTCCTCTCCTTGTCTTCTTCTCCACTTCCCTTTCCTGATTTCTCTATCTCTCTCGTCTACTCTCTATCACCAACCAAATCTACGCCCAGCCGGCTCTTCCCTTCTCCTCCAGGCTTCATCTACCTCTGCCCTATCCATCACCGGACCAGCACTGGAGCGAGCAGCATCTCCATTACCCAAAACCCAGACTAACCTTGCATAGCCGTTCGGTCATTCTCCTTCCAGGCCCTATTCCCTGCTTGTTCACCGTTGACTGGCGTTCACCCCTCCATCTGATTCACCGCGTCATCGGCCAGGCAAGAACCCAGAACAAACAATGCCCATCTCTCCATCTGCCTAATTCTCTCTCTCTCTCTCTCTCTCTCTCTCTCTCTCTCTCTCTCTCTCTCTCTCTCTCTCTCTCTCTCTCTCTCTCTCTCCGGCCAGCTTCTCTACCCTCTCACTTCTCCCTCACCAGACATAGATCCTCCTTCTCTTCACCGGACTCCCCAGGAGAGAAAACCCAACTCCCCACCTTTTTCCTCTCCTTCCTTCTTCTCCTCCTTCCTCTATTCTTCTTCCTCTTCTCCTTCTTCCCCATCTCATCCAGATTTCTCCCAAAACGTGTTTTCCTGGTTTTTTCGTGAAAAACCAGAACCCTGAAGAAATTACGAATCTGCCCTTGGCAGATCTCAGAAATTACAAATCTGTCCTTTGACGGAAATTCCATCTGTGTCCCCAGACTAATTCCAACTGTGTCCTCATTTTAATTACAACTGTGTCCCCGTTTAATTCCAACTGTGTCCCTGTGCTATTCTGGTTTTACCTTATCTTCATTCTGACTATTCAGAGACAGTGTAATCAAAGGACAAGCTTATCCAGGACGCCTTTTAGTTTTATTTTTTGTTTTCCTTGGAATAAATAATTGTGAACATTGGAACAATTGAATAAATCTGGATTTTGGTTTATTTCTAGTATATTCTTTGTTTTTATTCTTTTAGTTGAATTTTATTTAAAACTCCATCATTTTAAATCAAGTCCTCTTGGGATCGACCCGTACTTGCATAAGCTACGCTACAATAGCCCGTGCACTTGCGGTTAAACAATCAACACCTAATCCTAAAATTAGCATCCTAGAGCTGGTATCCAACCTGTTTCAACTTCACTGCAAGGTAGATGGTCCAACTTTGCTACCAGCTTCAAGGGTTCAAATATTTTATACTAATTGGATGACACGATCTACGTGTATCATGTTTTTGACATAATTACTAGAGTAAATTACCAACAGGAGAACAACACGGTTTGACACAGATGCATAAAGCAGAACAAGCAGGCATTCCTAGAACGAATAAAATTTCACCTGTGCATTAAGAGACTTAATTACTTCCTTCGCAGCATTGCACTTTTCAGTTTCCTCCCCTGCAGTTGCAGTTGCCTCCTTCAATTGCTTTGATGTTTTCTCCAGCTCAACTTCTAGAAGTTCAGATTTACGGGTAAGATCCTCTACCTGTGGAGCAACAATATCAGTCAATATCTTCAAAACAGCAATCAATCAATTTTATGGTTCAAATAGGTTAAACGATTTCAAGTAGTCATGTTACATGGATCTGGAGAGCCCACATATATCATTAGCGGGCCTTAGAAGATTCTGATAAACAAAATATGTTACAGCTGGATGATTCAGTGAACAATTTAGTTAGTTCACTTCAAATATTCACCATGTGATTGTATGATATCCAACTGTACTATTAGGACAGACTTGAAATATGACTTGGTGTCCAATTTTCTAGAAGCAATGAAAGGAATAGTCATTTAGATTTGGATGATCAAAACCCTACCTCTAATTTCTATCAACATGAAAAGGATCCACTGTATTAGATTACTGGGATCAGTTATCATGGTTAAGAGTGGACAAGGACACTGTTAAAGGACCTAACTTCTTTTCTTTTCCATGGTTTCTTTTGGATAAAGAATGTAAAGTTGGAATTACACTTAGCAATTCCACGTATTTAAGGATCACATATTGGCTGCATTCCCTTTAAGGAACATCAAATATACATGTACTGGCCTGTGTATGAAGTTAAAAGGATACCTAAGTATGGGAACAATGAGGTACTCATGAAACATAAGAGTAAAGAGGATTTGCTTTCTTCAGCACATCCAATATGTGGGATGCTTGTTGAGCCTTGCACATTCAATATTTATCTACATCAAAAAAGAAAACAAAGCAATAATATTTTCCAAAGACATTGCAGTATCATCAAGAGGTAAAGGATCCAAGGTAATACTTCTGATGCTGAAATCGTCTTCATTATGGATAAGTGACCACGTTGTTGATCAAATATTTACATCTAAGGCAAGGAAACTATAAAGTTTAACATTGTGAGAATGCACTAGAGGGATCACAACAACATATAGGTGTTTTTGGATGTTGAACTAGGGGAAAAAGGAAAAGACTTTGTGCTTTAGCACTAAAAATGTACATTGTAAATCAAAAAGGGCAGTACTCAGAACAAGAATTCTGCAAAACAAGCACTAGAGGTTGCCTTAGTACATTGCCACTCAAATATCACCATCTAAGACAAGGAAACTGTAGTAGCAAATGGTGCAAGAATCAGCTAGAGGATCAGGATCATCATAAAATGTAGGTGTTTCATTGCAAATCCAAAAATTGTAGGACCCAGAAAAATGATTGAACAAAGGAAGTACCAGAGATTACTTCAGCAAATGGCAACTCTGGCTACCAGATGGGTATGAAGAAACAAAGTAGAAGCAAGTTTGGGAAGAAGAATCAGTCATGGAACCAAACAAAGTTATATTTTAATGGTACAGCAGGAAACAATTCAATGGCTACTCACAGTCAGGTGGGACCCTCCACTCAGGGATTGTTTTAAGCTGAATTTTGATGTACCATCTTTGTGTAATCTGAACCCAACTGGGTATAGTAGCATACAGAATCACAAAGGGATGGTCCTAGCCACTAGGTCAAGATGGGTGTAAGCACTCAAATGAGGTGGTGGTTCATGCTCTATATGCCGGAATCAAACTTTAAGATCATATCCTACACTTTAACCCCTCCAGGTGGATGATAACTACTCCACAAGTTATTTCTTGGTGAAATTATGCCCAGAATCCGGAGAGGCCTGAACCTTTCATTAGAGAGCTTGGGGTGTTAGTGGGATGTAGTATCCTTTCAGGTTTCCTCCTAGGAGTTCTACTTGTTTAGAGGGATCACTTGCAAGAAAGGGAATTCAAAGTGGAGGTTTATACATGTGGGCAATCTTCAACACCCCTGAAAAAATTATTTTTGATATAATTTATTTTCGAATTACTTCATTTATAAGGATTCAAGACTTCCATTTCTCATATAGCTACTACTTCTTAGTAATGTCAGATGAAGCTGTGACTGATTCTTATTGACCTCACTGTCTTAAAAAGTTCACAGGCTTTTCTTTACTAGTTAGGTAGAGGAGCTATCACAGTGCTGATCGTTCGTGGGCTGACTCCAATCCCCCAAGTACGTTTCTTTTCTTTTCTCTTCTTTTCTTTTCTTTTTTAAATTTTGTCTATGGCTAGATTCCATTTATCTTCTCCCTTATCTACTTCTTCCATCAGCAATGGAAGTTCACTTGAAAGACAAGCAAAGATGAACTTATTTCTATGGTAACAACTAGAGGAAAAAGCTGATATTTCAAAAAGGAATTATGGATCTATTTACCTAACCATCATGAGTTTCTCAATAGCACCCAAATCAGGAATATAAAGTGACAAATACAAATATTTCAAGCCTTGCACTTGCTATTTACTAACCTGTGCTCTCAACTTAGTAACTTCTTGGCTTAGGCTGTCATTCCTCTGATCTGATTCGTTGACAGTGACTTCAGGATGTCTAAGGCCAGTTAGAGTTGGAGGTGGTGTTGTTGCACGGGGTGGACTGGGTCTTCTTGAGACAGGAGATGTTGCTCGAGAAGCCATTCTTGAACCCGGAACAGAAGCAGAAAATATTTTCTTTGATCCAAACATAACATCTGATGTTCTTGAAGAGTAAAACCTTCCCCATTGAGAACTTCCATTCAGGAGTGGAGAAAGGTTGGTGCTAATTGTTTCTGATTTCCTGTTGCGCCTCAAGTATCTGTCAGGATTCTTAAATGAATCAACTGACGAGAGTCTTGAAAGTTGCCCATTAATCTTAGAGTCTAAATTCTCTTCATTGGTACTCTGAGTTCGGTTCTTGACAAGTCGAGAAGTAGGTCCAGCCTCTATGACCTTCTTGAGTTTAACATAGCAATCATCACATACACGATATGGCTTGTTTATATTTGGAGCCAAAGAGGCCTTCACTGATTTTCTGCTGCTGCATGCTTTGCAAAAGACCAACCCACAATTGTAGCAGTTATGACGTTTTCTTCTGAAACCAAATGGATTACGACAACCAGAGCATACAGTATGATCAGCACCAGACAGCCATTTATGAAGACAGATAACAGCAGTGAAATTTGAACCACACATAACAGTCTTAACTTGTTTTCCATTCAAAGCTTCAACAAGAGTTGGAGTGCTCCTGTCATCATTGTCTCCATGACCTAACCGACCATTTGCCCCTGTGCCCCAAGTATAAACCTCAGTTTTTGAAGTCAGAACTGCAACATGATAAGAACCACATGCTATCTCTTCTACAAAGCTATTGTGGATATTCCCTTCAATGCAAGTTGGACCTTTTCCATCAGGTTGAGGACTTCCTAGATGTCCATAGACAATACTCCCCATTGTATACACCCGGCCAGTGGTTGTTAGAGCAATTGTGACATTGTGCCCACAAGCCACTCGACAAAAGCTTGCTTCAACCAAAGCTGCTACACACTCTGGAACAAGTCTAGGTTCATTATCACCATGTCCAAGTCTGCCTTTATCCCCATCCCCCCAAGTGAATAGTTTTCCTGATGGGAAGCCATTAGAATCAGTAGATCCGTCCATAATTTCAACAACTGCAGCTGTGTGCCAAACACCACAAGATGCTCGCGTGGTTCGTAATCCTTTTAGGGATTCCACTTCCCTGGGCATGTTTGAGTTTCTCCGATCTCCATGGCCTAGAGCTCCAAAACTTCCATCACCAAATGTAAACAATTGACCTGCCGATGTCACAACAGCTGTATGCCAAGGTCCACAGGAAACTTGTGACACATGTATACCATCCATATGACCGGTCACCTTCTTAGGTATCCAGTAACTAACATCACTTCCATGCCCAAGAAGGCCACAGTAATGAGTACCATCTCCCCATGTATAAAGATCACCGGACATTGTAACAGCACATGTATGATACTCCCCACATGCTACAAATTCAACATTCACCCCACTTAGACCATCAACAAGCTTTGGGTGAGAAACATCAGCATCTACTCCATGCCCAAGCCTGCCTCCTGACTCCTCACCCCAACTGAAGACTTCACCTTGTTTTGTGACTAACACAGCATGCCTGCTTCCACACGCTATATGGTGGACATCAAGTACGACTGTAGATTCCAGTGCTTTTGGTAGAAGAGAGTCCATGTTGGTAGCAGATGACCTTCCATTCCTGTATATACCACCACCAAGCATTCCATCGCCGGTGCCTTCTCCCCATACAAAAACATCACCTAAGGCCTCAAAATCTTCATGACAAGAACCCTGGCTCGATGAACTCACTACACTAGATAGGCTAGCACGAAAAGCATCTACCGAGGAGCTCCGACCATTATCAGCAGCTCCAGAGGAGACTGAATTGCTAGAATTATCGGCTGAATCTGGCAAAAGCGAACCTTTGGAAGCTGCAGTGAAGAGTATCACATCAGAAAATGCCTTCGCCAGTCCATTTTGTGGAAGATTCTCATGTGGAACATGGTTCCTTCGGGTGTCTCCAGGATCCTAGGATCACCGTAACAAGGGAGAAATTTAGTTTATGCACTTCTCAGACAGATCAAAATGGAGGAACATCACAACAACCAGACCTTCTTGGAGGTATCACTGCTACCAAATGGAGAAACAGAAGGAATGCTTCTTCGAGAGTGTACACTTGGACTATTTCCTTCAGAGGAAGCTCGATCACTTCTTGAATCAAGCCTCCATCTATGGTAGTTACCACGTGTAATCAGTGCCTTCAGAGCAACAAACCAGACTTCTGCTTCATCTTTATCCTTGCATATCTGTGAAAGAGTTATTAACCAATACAATATTCATAACTTCAAGGATGCATACATAGATAATAATAAAAAATAAGCATGCATACAAGTCAAATGTGGAAAATTATGTCAGTTTAGGATTCAAAATTCTTCTAACTAACAAAAGAAACAAAAATTTCATCTGAGAAATGATTACCCAGAGATAAACTCACCAGATCCAAGGACCTATCATTATGAATGAGAGAAAATGACTGGTATTCTTTCTCAGGGCGTGGGTAGCGTTGAAATATTGCCTGAAAGATGAGAGCATACATGTTATGTCTTTATTCACATCTCATGTCTCAACTTCATTGAAGGAGAAAACATCAAAGGAATACAATAACACTTTTAAGAAACTAAGGAAACAATCTGATAGCAAGTAAAGGGTCATATCACTGAAATTCACAATTCATTGCCTTAAGTAGACACAGTAATTATATTTCTTTCAGTTCTAGAAGTACCACAGCCAACCCAACAACTAATGAAGGAATAAAAACTATTTAAACAATGCAACAAAAAAGGAATGTGGAATTGCAGAATGCCAAAAGTGTGCCTTGTTAATTTGAATTAAAAAGGCATTGAAGACAACAAGAATTGATTGGCAATTCAAACCTGCATGATAAAGAGAAAAAACCAGTATAATTTGCAGGCTTTATAGGTCCAGGAAAAGGTTTAAAAGAATGTCACATTTCATGTTCAGTTTTCAGCTCCTTTCAAGTTTAACTACTCCAAACTTTTATTTCATTATGGAGATTAAGTTGTTTCATGAAATAAAAAGGTTTAATAGGTAGAAGTAACATGAAGCACACAAACTTACAGTACGCTGTCCAGGTATAATTTTGGACACATGACTTAGTTTCAGTTGTTTCTCCTCTTTGCCCGAGTACCATACCAATGCAGACTCATCCTGGAAAGCAAACAAATGAATGTGGTAACGGAGTCCAATCTCAGTTGCATCTTAAAACTAAAGCAAGAAGGCAACTCATATCATATACACAGAAATATGCAAAAGTAAATAAATAAATACAATAACGTGTCAAAGATGCTTAAATAGAAAAAAGTATGTCATGGCTAAAAGGAAAAGAACCTTTTTAGAATTACATGCCAATGGTTTCTATATGAAGCTTGTTACATTATAATAAAGGACAATGAAAGATGTGTCTAAACTCACAAAAATAAGAGAACAAAAGAATAAAGACTTGGACCACGTTGAGTGTATTAGAAGTGATGACCAAAGGGTACTAGTCAAAGATGATGAGACCAAACAAAGGTGGAAAAGTTATTTTCAAAAACTACTAAATGGCAATTACCTTGAGAATATAAGGATTGAAAGTACCTTAAACCAAAAACCAAAATAACATTGGATATTATAGATACAACCACAGGATTAAAATACTTGAAATGAAATTAGAAAAGGCCTTAGAGCCCCGATGGTATACCAATAGAGGTTTGGAAGTATGTGGAAGATATTGGAATAGTTTAATTTACAAAGTTGTTTAATAAGATTGTAAAATCGAAGAAAATGCCAAATGAATGGAGGAAGAGTAGTGTACCAATTTATAAGAATAAAAGAAACATACAGAGGATCACTAATTATCAATGGATCAAACCTATAAGCCATACCATGACACTTTTTGAAAGAGTGATTGAGAAGAGGCCAAAGCATGAGACGAGTATATCGAAGAATCAGTTTGGTTTCATGCCTGGGAAATTTACCATGAAAGCTATTTTTTTGTTTAGACAATTGATAGAGAAATATAAGGAAAGGAGAAAGGACCTCCACATGGTCATTTGAAGTTAAAAAAAGCTTGTGATAAGGTCCCCAAAAGTTAATATGGTGGGTGTTGGGTGAGAAAGGGGTCTCACAAGGGTATATAGACACAATTAAGGATATGTATAAGAGAACGTAACAAACATTAGGACCACTAACAAAGACCGGTGATTTTCCTATCATTATAGGATTGCACCAGAGATCAGCAATAAGCCCATACCATTTCATGTTATTTATGGATGACTAAACAAAACATTTGCACGAGAAGATTCCATGGTGCAAATTATTTGCAGATGATATAGTTTTGACTAATAAGACAAGGGCGGGTGTGAACACAAAGCTAGAGTTATTGAGAAATGTATTAGAATCTAAAGGATTTAAAATTAGTCGAACTAAGACAAATTATAAGAAATGCAATTTTAGTAAGGGGAAGAGCAGGAGTGGAGCACCAATAAATATTAATAACCAAGAAGTTCCCCTAAAAGAACATTTCCAATACTTGGGATCAATAATTCATGAGAGCAAAGAGATTAAGAGGGAGGTTACCCAGAGAATCCAAGTGGGTTAAAACAAATGGAGGTGTACATCTAGAGTTTTGTGTGATCGATGCGTGCTACTCAAACTGAAAGGAAAATTCTATAAGATGGCTGTAAGGTCAGCCATGCTCTATGGATCAGAGTGTTAGGCAATTATGGAACAACATGTACATAGGATGAGCGTCACCAAAATGCTGATGTTAAGATGGATGAGTGACAGAGCAAGAAAGGATAGAATTAGAAATAAAAACATTAGAGGAAACTTAGGAGTATGTAACAAGACAAGGGAGATTAGACTTAGATGGTTTGGACATGTGCAACAAAGATGGAAAACTGCATCGGTTAGAAGGAGTGAGGTGATCCAAGTCAAACGTTCTAAAAGGGCAAGGGGAAGACTCAAAAGATTGTGGATAGAAGTGGTGAGAAAGCATTTAAAAACTTTAGGACTAAATGAAGCCTTGACACTTAATAGAGGGGAATGGAGGAACATGATTCATGTGACCAACCCCTAAGTGGATAAGGTCTTGATGATGAGGTGCAGTATGGGTTTCCTTGAGCTGCTTGCCCAGCACTTCTTTCATAAAAAGGCTGATCAGCTTAACCAGGCAGAGTTAGTGTCCAGCTGTTGGAATTTTCAGGAATACGGCACATAAGGCTTTGGATGGTTGCAGTTGTAAATTGACTTAACAAGAAATTATTCAAAGGTAGCAAGCAGAGGTAGTACCAAGATATAGAATTTCTTAGGGATATGCACATAAAGCTTATAGAGGTTTAGAGTTCATGTTCAGTGAACCAAAATAATAATCTGTTGCCACAATGTACCTAACAACAATTCGTAGTGTTTATAAACCATGAAGTCAAATTTTCTTAAGGGTTGGATGCTCAATAGTAAGCTGACTTAGTACATAATTCTTAGAAAGAAACAAGCCAGATAATGTCAAGATCAGTTCATTTTTCTTAAAGTGATTAATCTTGGTCCGTTCTAGCATTATGCATGGTTGCAATTCCTATAGACTAGAATGTGAAAGTTACAAAAGGGATGACTATGAGAAACTTGAAAAATGTCAAGAAACTTTTTCTTGGCGATGGAGGAAATAAGCATCCAGCAATGGGACTTATTTCACCTGAAAGGTCAGGTTATACCACCAGCCTGAATGAAGAAGTTCCAAAACCTATATAGAATTTTGCAGAAAATTCTGAAACCTTCTCCAGAATCCCCCACCAGAAAATAATTACCCTCTGAAATTTCAAGTTTTTTAAGACAATGTTCAGACCCTTCTCAAATCAGCAATATCATGCTGATGTCATGCCACTTTAGCAGTATTGGCACATTTAGGCCCTATGCTTTTCTACTATACCCTTCTGTTGAAGAACTTTTATGCTGCTTTCTATGGTTCCTGACTAGATGCAGCATCGTTAACTGAAAGTGAAATTGTTTGTCTCTAGCATAACACTTACCATTGACTTTGAGTGTATAGAAAAAGGTGGGGCTGATTAATTCCCGCCACATTCTTCTTTCCATTTTGGAGATGTATAGTGAGTACAGCAAAAAGGAAGGGAACTGATCAATCCATTTTATGGATAAGCAGCCTTTTCTCACAAGTTAGCACTCAAACAAAATAGGGTCAGCAAGTATGATGAGGAAAGAAAAATAAACAGAACAAACGAAAGAGACCTACTCAGGGCAGAAACAGTAGCAATTAGAGGTGTCTGTATCAGAAATCACCTACTGATTCTAAGCAAAAGTTCAGCTTGTCTAGCCAAGACACAAGAACAAACCAGGGTAAAATTTGCACCTAAAATAGGGCTAAAGCAAGAAATGAACCTAGAAAGAAACTCTTAATCATTCGTCATACAAATTATAGATTACATCCCTATTGACAGATTTCCAACGAACCAAAATGAGAAATAACTAGGAAACTTCAAGTAACTTCTAAACCAGTCAAAACAGGAAACTACTAAACTACTCTTAATTAAAATAGAACTGACTTCAAACTTGGCCAGATCAAAACAGGAAACTATGTAAGACATTCTAATTGAAACAAATAACTATTATAAGAAAGAAAAAGTGTACTAAAAGTGCTGTAAAATACGTTTTATCCCAGTAAGAGGACCCGCAAAGTCTTCATCTTTGAGAATCACACAATTTCCCTTCTACATGTACTTTGCAAATCAAAGGTTTAGCTTCTCTTTCCATATATTGCCTGAGTTTCCTCTAGATTCGAATAAGGAAATACATTCACCAGTTCCTTTCAGTTCTTTCCATCCACTATTTGGAAAATTTCCACTGACTGGGAAGTCATTGCAAAAACTTATGCCCAATTTAATATAGTAGTCTTGCATGTACATTTAGCATTTAATAAAGTAATTAAAACTCTATATCTAGGATGGCTCTAATGCAAGGTAAGGCTGCCTACTATGGGCCCTTGTGGTCCGCCCCTTCCCCGGACCCCGCATAGGAGGGAGCTTCGTGCACAAGGACTGCCCTTAATCTAGGATGGCTCTAATTTTGCCCATTTGTCTTCTTGGTTGCTAACATGACAAGACAACATCACTTTCATAATGACACTCTCACTTTGCAAACATAGTGGGTAAGTGCCACGTTGAGAAAGGAAGTCCTCTGCATGCATGAATGCCTTCTATATGGTAGAACTAAAGACAAATCACTGTTTTTGCATAGGTATGAGAGTCTATGTTAACTTAGTTATCACCATGTGTAAAAGTCTGTGCATTAGCCTAGTCCAATCAAAAGAGTAAAGCACTCTAACCCATTTTTAAGTACAACCAACAACTACCAAACTTGCTGTAACTCTTTCCTAGCTGAAACAAACAGAAACTGCAAACATGTCTACCAACACAGTAAAATGCATTTTCCAACTAAGAAAATCCAAACATTTCATCTCTGAGAATCACGTGTTTTATCTTCTAGTGAAACTAGGACGTTCCCTAGCACTATTCTTTCTTCTCTAGCATACTTTATGAGTTTCAGAAATGGCAAAGATGGTCCAGCATCAAACAGCAATCAAAGTTAGCATGCTTATGAAAAATTGGAGGATCAGATCATTTATTCTGCCTTGGGGAAAGGTGCATGGTAATAACAACACACATCATATTTCTACAACCAAAACTGATCAAGTGTCAGACTCTATATGCTATCCAGCCACTTAGCAGGGTCTGAGCTTCTAATAGAGATTCACTACCCCCTACTATGTGCAGCTTTCCGAATAAACAGATGAGTTGTTTTTTTAAAAGGAATAAAAAGATAAGTTGTTACTTCCAGCTATTGTTCTCCCTATAGCATGCTAGTGAGGATCAGTCAATCTAGTAGTGGTTGCCTAACTCAAACAATCAATAATAATAATAATAATAATAATAATAATAATACAGAGTTACCTTTGAGATGCTTCAATTTAGCTTGGTTTAAATGCTAGTGAAACAACATGATGCCACAACGGCTATATTAGCCAGTCTTACGTCCATGAATGTGTATGATACCCAATAGATAGAAGAAGTAGCAACCAGCAGAATGAAATAATAAAGACCAATTACATTAAACAACCAAGAGTTGTAGGAAAGCACACAAAAGATAAGAATGATTTGGCAGAGGTAAACTTGACCACAACTGGTGTTCATTACTCTATGTTGTCTCAGTTTTAGATAGTGAAAGCAAGACTGTTAGTTGTTACTATCTTATGAATTATAGGTTATTTCCTAGTAGACGGGAACCACAAAGGAATAAACCAGGACTGGACAGTGAAAAAATGGTTTTTGAAAGTCAAAGCAGGGCTCGCGCATTACATTTAAAAGTAATAGCTCATGCAAGTATGAGGTTAAATGTCTGAAACCTGATTGGTAGAACCAAAATAGCCTAATTCGTTAAATTAATTAGGGAAAATGACAACTTTAAACAGGAAAGGACGACTTTAAATAAATGAAAGAATGCAATATACATAACAAGGAGCTGAAAATAATTATTCAAACACAATGGAGGAGAGCAACAATAGAATTTGTTCCTTGGAGAACCAACTGCTGAGCACCAATACAAGATTCATTCTCAGCCTATGCTTTGTGCTTCAAAATAAGGGGAATTAAATTAACTATTAAATATGCTAGTAAAAGCAAGACAGCCATGACAGGCGGTAAATTACACAACCCACTAGGGTGCATGCATGGTTTACAGTTTACAATTACCAACTTGTTCAGTTTGTACCTTCCATCTTTTGATGTCTTTAATATCCTTTACTCATAAACTCCAATCAAGTAGAAAAGCAATAGTTATTTTGGTCGAGTGCTTTGTTTTCACTTCAGAATCAAGATAATCCCAGTTATTTAGATGAGACAGATAATCCCTGAAACTTATTGCCCTCCAGAACGTATTTGAACAATGGATCTTCCATGTTTCAGCTTCAGGCAGGAAGTCAAAATAATTTCCTCTTCATTCTAGGAGTTAAAGCATGACAGGAGTCAGAAACACCAACTTTGGAAACAAAGACTTTCATCTTAGTTACCTTTTCTAGCTAGCTCCTATCCAGCAAACTTACTTAAATGGATTTCTGCAAAACATATTGAATCTCAACAAGGAAATTTTGGATAGCATGGAAGAAAACACTCTCTACATGAGCAAACCTCGATGGAGAGCTTGTTCTTAAGCAACTTAAATATCATAACAAGCCATACAAATCAAGGTAGAAGAAACTGAAAGGAAAATATTGGGGAACTGAAAAGCTCATTATATGTTTCTAAGTATAGTTGCAAGCAACTTACATTGGAAAGCCTAAAAGGACAGAACTTGGGCTTCCCTCTTCTCCCGTACTTTAGAAGCTGTGACCCTTTCTTAAGGGCTGTAATGGCCTGCACATTCGAAAAGTTTATACATGAATTCACACATGGCCCCAGTGAATACCATTTAAAGTCAATCTGTTCACATGGAAGAGGGTGTTTAATACTACTGGTTGTAGTAAACCAATTAAAAGCTCTAATTTCTTAACTCATAAATGGTGGATACAGGGAGTTGTTTCAAAGGACACTGTTTGAGCGCTTGTGCATCTCTATTACTTATAGAATACTGTATCTTCATTTAGCTGATACAACAGCATGTGTAAATTTGTAATCATCACGAAAAAATCTAATACAAACCAACAGATGATGTAAACGTAATGATTGAGCAAAGTGCAAATGTATGCAAATTTACCTACAATTCTGAACGGTTTATTCAGTCAATGAGAGCCAAATGAATGAACAAGAAAGCTTACCAGCTCAACATCCCTCTCGACCGGACCACTCCTCGAGAGATCCGCCATTTATGTTGCAAATTCAAGCACTCTTCCCGTATGGAATACAACCCATTTATACAATGCAAAACAATTGGATAATCACAACAAAACGTCCAAGTCCGCCCCATAAATTCCTCCTCGGAACTTCTTTGTTACAATATGTAAAACGAGCTTCTTCATTTATTCCATGACAATGAAAAACTCTCTCATATACAGGGTCTAATTCACAAAACGAAAACCTAGCAGTTCCAAGGTCCAATACATAGTTCTGAATTATTCTCTCTCATTCAAGGCGCAAAGTAACTCAAATCCTCAATAGTACAAACCCCCGAAATAACATCAGCATTGTTTCAAAACACGAGTAATTCTTCATTTCATGCTTCGAACAAACCCTAAAGTCTCATTAATCCCAAAGAATCATTCCAAACTCTGAAATGCCGCCATTAAAACCCAAAAACATCGTTCAGCACCCTAGATATCATCAACCCACCACAATGTAGAAGATGACGATATCAACTTCAAGAACAGGCGAAATATCCCTCGCGTTCGGGCATTTTCGATGAATCTGAGTTGGTTTAGCTCGGATCCAAGAGGAGAATCGATTAAGACGAATTATGCGAAGATTTTCTGATTGTGTTTGTAGGTTGTGGGAGATCACCTGCGGCGAGGGTTGGGAAAATGAGGAAGAAATCGCAGGTTTTTGGGAAAATGGAAATCGCAGGTTCAGGGACACTAACGTGCGCCTCCCTCTCTGTCTCTCTCTCTCTCTCTCTCTCTCTCACTTCTAACTGTTTGGTTTCTCTTAATTCCATTTTTCCCGGTTCTTGCCACGTCAGCAACCGAAATGCTCTTGTCCGTAATCCAACTTTTGAATTTAACTGATTGACCATTCTAGCCTTGACGTTTCGCCAAATGCCAGAAATGTACTGGGAGATGCGTGGAAATCATATGGCATCCCTATTCCCTACGTACATGTATTTGTATAAGGATTAGCTTTGTAGATTGTTTATGGATCCCGCTGGACGATCCTAACCGTTGAATATATTTCTTAGTTTTGTATTGTTGATTATTGGACGTAAAGGAATGATTAGGATCTTCTGAAAGAAATTTTCTGAGCATAAGAGAAAAGATAAATGATGTAGATCATGCCAATAAATAGTCTCATAATTTAATAATAAAGATGTATATTAATACTGATGCCTTTAATTCACAAGCCAGGAAAAGATGAATATTAATGTCAGAATACAATTAGCCGCTTAGACATCAAGTTAGGATTGACTTACAAAATTACGCATTGGAATTATCCACAGGGGGGAGTTCATTATGGAACTGGCCATAATGTTGTGTAACTCCAAGGGGAGGTACGGAGAATTAGATATTGAGCGTGGGCAGTTAGGCATTCGCAATACAAGCCTGGATCGTAACGGGTTTTTGTCAAGTAAGTCATTGTAAACACCACTACCCATTAGAATTTATTGTAGTCGATGATTGGCAATGATACTTTCACAGTGATCTCTCTATCTCTCTCTTATTAGTGATGTTTTGCCTTTAGAGGGTAGTATCAATGGCAATCCAAAGTTTTTATTCAATGGATTATTCTAGCAACTGTTGCCTTTAATTGTAAAATTGTTGTCGTCTTCATCAAGATCTTATTCTAATTAGGGGTTGGTCACATGAATTTTGTTCCTCCATTCTACTCTGTTAACTGTCATTGTTTCATTTAGTCCCAAAAATTTTAAATTATTTCTCACCACTTTTATTTACTTTCTTTTGTGCCTTTCCCTTGCCATTTAGAGCCTTTAACTTGGATTGCCTTGCTTCTTTTAATTGGTGTCTTTTTTTTATCTACATTGGACAAATCCAAACCATTTAAGTCTAATTTCCTTATCTTGTTATCTATTGGTGATATTCCTAAGTTTCCTTTAATATTTTCATTTCTAATTCTATCATTTAATACTCATCCATTTTAACATCTCCATTTCGGCGATATTCATCATATGTACATGTTGTTCCTTAATTGCCCAACACTTTGATCTATGGATCATGGCTGACTTTATAGCCATCCTATAAAATATTTCTTTCAGTTTGAGTGGCACTTTCCAATCACACAAAACTCCGAAGACTCATCTACGTTTATTCCAACCCACCCGGATTCTCTAGGTAACCTTTATTTGCAAATTTTTTGTGAAATATTCTACTATTCATTTTTCAACTCAAGAAAATAGGTGCTAGGATCATCCAGTAGATGAGAATTTTGAAACATCAAAAATGAGTCATCTAAGCAAAGACAAATATTATGAATAGTTTTGATCTTCAAAATTTTGAGCCTAACCTAGAGTTGTAGCCATTAATAACATTTATTAAGGTGCTACTGAGGAAAAACAAGGGACACACATATTGGTACCCAAACCATCCATTTTTTACTTGCAATAAGTTCAAAGGTTTAGGATTATAAATAGGAACAAAGTCTCTCTATATCTCTAAACACAAATGATATTTTGCCTTTTCATACCATTTATTATACAAATGTAAGTTCAAAGGTTGGAATCATTAGATTGGAAACACTCTCTCTAAATTTCTACCATAAAATCCTCTCCACACAATTATGCTAAAGAAACACAGAGTGTAAGCCACTTTTTCATATTTTTATCCAGGGTATTCGCTCGACCCCATGCCAAGATAAAGGCTTTGGAGATTCCTAAGAGGGTGTTGGTCATTTTGGGATAAAATGACATGAGTTGAGCCAAATCACCGGTAGTGGTTCTTGAGATGAGATGAAATCATATCACTATTAGTAATACTTGATATGAGATGGATGCATCTCACATCATTGTTATTGGTGATTAAGATGAGATGAGATGAGATGAAATCCATCTCATCTTAGATCACTGTTGGTGGTTTGCTGCTCATCTTCATCTAAAGTCATATCATCTCATCTCACTCATAATATAAAATAGACCTGTTTTCTCCAGTTGGAAAATTCACCTCCCCTCTCATTCTGCACAAGGTGGATTTCATTATGATCGGTAATACAATAACTAATCTTAGATCTATCTGACAACCGTAAACTTCCAATTTGTGCGTTTTAGATAGATGGCTAGAGAAAGAAAGCGTCTTACATTCATCAAAATCGTTCTCCGTATGAAAAGATAACAACCGACCCAAATAATCAAAGCATGGAAGCAATTGGTTTGTAGCTCGTCACCTTGTCTTCGCCGTCGTCATCATCATCAAGACCTTATACTAATTAGGGGTCGGCCACATGAATCTTACTCCTTCATTCCTCTCTATTAAGTATCACGGCTTCATTTAGTCCCAAAGTTTTTAAACCTTTTCTCACCACTTCTATCCACGTTCTTTTGGGCCTCCCCCTTGCCCTTTTAGAAACTTCTACTTGCATTGCCTTACTCTTTCTAACCAATATCATTTTTTGTCTCCTTTGGACATGTTCAAACCATCTAAGTCTAATCTCCCTCATCTTGTTATCTATTGGTACTACCCCTAAGTTTTCTCTAATATTTTCATTTCTAATTCTATCTTTTCTTTTCTTGCCACTCATCCATCTCAACATCCTCATTTCTACAATGCTCATCCTATGAACATGTTCCTTAACTACCCGACACTCTGATCCATAGAGCATGACCGCCCTTATGGCCATCCTATAGAATTTTTCTTTTAGTTTGAGTGGCACTCACTGATCACATAAAACTCCAGATGCATATCTCCATTTGTTCCAACCCGCTTGGATTCTCTAGGTAACCTCCCTTTCAATCTCTCTACTCTCATGAATCATTGATCCTAAATACCAAAAGTGGTCTTTTACGGAGACTTCTTGGTTATCAATCTTAACTGGTGTTCCACTCCTACTCTTCTCCTTGTTAAAATTGTATTTCATATATTCTGTCTTAGTTCGGTTGATTTTAAATCCTTTAGATTCTAATGCTTCTCTCCATAACTCTAGCTTTGTATTTATGCCCTCCCTTGTCTCATCAAGTAAGACTATATCATGTGCAAATAGCATGCGCCATGGAATCTCCTCGTGCAGATGTTTTGTTAAATCATCGATAACCAATGTAAAAAGGTATAGGCTCAATGTCAATCATTGATGCAATCCTACAGTAACAAGAAAATCACCAGTCTTGCTACTAGTGGTCTTAATATTTGTTACCTCTCCTTCATACATATCTTTAATTATGTCTATATACTCTTGCGAAACCCCTTTCTATCCTAACACCCCCATATTAACTCTCTGGAGACTCTATCATAAATTTTCTTTAAGTCGATAAAGACCATATAGAGGTCTTTCTTCCTCTCCCTATATTTCTTTATCAATTGTCATAGTAAGAAAATAGCTTCTATGGTAGACCTCCTAGGCGTGAAACTAAACTTGTTCTCTGATACACTTGTCTTATGTCGTAGCCTCTTCTGAATCATTCTTTCAAAAAGTTTCATAGTATGGCTCATGAGTTTAATCCCTCGATAATTAGTGCAACTTTGTATGTCTCCTTTATTCTTATATATTGGTATAATAGAACTTTTCCTCCATTTATCAGGCATTTTCTTTGATTTTATAATATTGTTAAACAACTTGGTCAAACAAAATATCTCAGTATCTCCCATATGCTTCCAAACCTTTATTGGTATACCATCATACCCCATTGCCTTTTTTGATTTCATCTTTTTCAAGGCCTCTTTCACTTCAGGTATCCTAAGCCTATGTTCATATATATAATGTCTAATGTTATTTAAGTTTACAGTATTTTCAATCCCTATATTCTCAGAGTTATTATCATTTACCAATTTTTGAAAGTAAGTTTCCTACCTTCGTTTAATCTTGTTATCTTTTGTTAATATCCTTTGATCATCACTTTTAATGAACTAACTTGATCTAAGTCCTTATCCTTCTGTTCTCTTATTTTTGCAAGTTTAAATACATTTTTCTCACCTTTTCGTGTTCCTAGTTTATTATAAAGGTCATCATATACCTTAAGTTTAGCCTTACTTACTATTCTCTTAACAACCCTTTTAAAATTCTTATACTATTCATAGTTTTCATTATTTCTTGTCTTCTGTCATATTTTAAAACACACCCATTTTTCTTTAATAACTTTTTACACTATTTTACTCAACCACCATGTTTCCTTTACTAATTGCCTTTTACCTTTAAATACTCTTAAGACATCTTTTACCACTTTCTTAATAGACTAGACCATATTAATCCACACGGTGTTTACTTCTGTTTTATAGTTCCAGTTTCCTTCTATTATCAACTTATGTGTGAATGAGATTATTTTCTCTCCTTTTAAGTTCCACTACTTAGTTTTTGGATACTTATTAAGTTCATTCTCTTTCTTCCATATTTTAATATAGATATCCACAACTATTAACCTGTGTTGTGAGGTTAAACTCTCACTAGGTATCACCTTACAATCCTTACACATTGATCTTTTAGTATTTCTAAGTATAAAAAAATCTATTTAGCTTTTATGAAGCCCGCTTTTAAAGGTTATTAAGTGTCCATCTATCTTCTTAAAGAGTGTATTTGCAAAGGCCAAGTTATATAACAAAGCAAAATAGATGATATTTTCTCTCATCTCATTTCATTCTCTTATACCATACCGTCCATGTATCCTATCATATCCTTCTTTTCTTTTATGACATTGCCATTTAAGTCTGCTCCTATAAATATCCCCTCAGTATTAGGAATTTCTTGCATGACTCTCTCCATATCTTTCCAAAAATGGCTCTTAATTCTATCTTCTAACCCTACTTTTGATGCGTATACACTTATAACATTTATGATCTACTCTCCTATAACAAGTTTTATTATTATAATTCTATTACTAATTATTTTAATGTCCACAACTTTATCATTTAATTCTTTATCCACTATTATTCCTACGGCATCTCTGTTATTAGCCTTTCTTATGTACCAGAGTTTAAACTCATCAATTTCTCTTGTTTTAGCCCCTTTCGACTTGGTTTTTTGGATACAAGCGATGTTGACTTTCTTACATTTCATCGTGTTTACTAATTCCAAACTCTTACTTATCAATGTCCCTATATTTCATGTGACGATATGAATCTTATGATCTTGAGGAAGCCTAATTACCCGTGCATTTCTCGACCTCCACAGCATGAACCCATGTCCACTTTTCAATGCACCTAGGTTTTGATGCGGTGGTCGCTTTTGAAAAGACGCTCTTGTAGCCCTTGCCAATTTTTAACTACACCCGAGATCCGATGTAGTGCATTGCTTTTGGAGGAATGCCATAACAACCCTTGCCCATTTTTCACCGCACCCAAGATCTGATGTAGTGCGTCGCTTTTGGGAGAATGCCCTAGCAACCCTCACCTTGTATGACAGATAAATGGGCTGTTCTATGATAAATAGATGCCCATATTTTCCCTAGTATGAGTGGTGCAGAATTGCAAACGGGTCCATTTTCCGAATGATCCAAGCCGTTTATCTATTAAGCCAAAGTTGTCGGCGAGTCATTCACCTAATCTCATGCCTATCTGAGAATTATAAGCTCTAATTCGATAAATTGTGTCTGTTAAATGGACGACTAGGAAAAAGGAAAGTAGCAAAATGAAGGCTTTAACACCATCATCAAACTCTCTTTCAGTTATGAAAAGAGTAAAATGGTCCAACAAGGAGAAGATTATGTAGGCCCCCGCCCTTCACAAAAGTCCATCAAATATGTACGGATAGGATTATTTAACAAGATTGGTTAGCAGGGACCATCCTGCAAACTGCTTCAGACCCATTAATTTATACAATGTTATTCAAGGATAAAAAAAAGGAAAAAGGTAACTCGATATTTGAAGAGGAAAGGACGAACATATAGGATCTATAATATTCGTGCATTTTTGTAAGAGACTATTTCCACGCCTTGAAACCAAAATCATAACCTCTCTGAATTATTAATCCTGTGCATAACCACTTTAAAATGATAATCAACGCTTAAAGAAACTCTTTTACAAGACATGAGTTCAAAGGTTAGGATCGATATCTGTCTCTCTCTCTAGTGACAATTTGCTTTCCTAAACCATCCACTTAGGAAGCCAAAATGTTCAAAGTCTAGGACCATTATCTCGGGGAGAACTTTTGAGGTTTGGCCTGAATCATTGAATAAGTGGTCCTTTCCTCTGCTTTTGCCTGCCATTATCTCCTTCTTTATGAAAGTAGGCCGAAATTTTCATGGTATCTATACCTTTACCTTTTGTAAGCCTCTCTCTCTCTCTCTCAGACTCTCTAACCAAATCTTCTACCTAATTTGGAAGGGAAATGATAGCATGACGCCACCACCGGGACGCTGATTGATAGCCATGTCCGCTTAGCTAGCTGAGTGGATTTTAAGTGGGGACATGGAAGTCATTTTCAAAAAGTCAGGTGGTTTGTCTAGGATGATGCCTTTATCCCTAGTTGACATGCCATATGCTGTCATGGATGCCTCCTATCCTCCCAAGGAGGAATGAATACGATGCTACAAGGTTTATTTAAAGCATCTTGCTTTTGCACACATGGCCTATTTTTGGATGATCTGATCCATTCATTTGATTGATACAACTTTAGATATCTTATAAACAGAGAATCACAATAATTGGACTATTCTAGTATTTTTTAAAATCTGAGTTTGAGAACCTATTAGCTGACTTCAAGCACACATTGTCATGCTTGTCATTGGCTTAAGGCAGCACCATAATTGACATTTACCTTCTTCTCAAGTAGTCCTCACCTGCCTGTAACGGGACAATGTTAAAGGGTCAAGAAATATATGACGTAAGTGACAATAACACCCTTGTATTTGAATACAAATTTCAAACTTTTATCTTCTTCTTCAGAATTTTATCTTTTTTAGTGTTGATTTCTCTGGTTTTTAATAAAATAATTAGAATTCAGAAAGACCATTAAAAAAAAAAAGCTGTGAGTCTAAGAATCAGAATTTGCAAAACCCATATAAATTTCATCTCAAAATCTCATTAAAGGGTTTCTCTCAATATCCCAGAACCTCTAACAAAGCTTCCTATATATAATTTGTTTCAAAAATATTATAAATTACATCTTGAAGTTTGAGTGTCAAATTATAGGCGTAATGGTCTCTCTCTCTCTTCCTTGATTTGACTAAATTGCTTATTCATTATATGTTGAATTTTTTTAAAGTTATCTAAAGAAAAAGAATGTTTCATTCATTTTTTATTTTTATTTTCACTTTTTCTTCAAGTTGCTTTTCTACTTTCTTCCTTTGTTACATTTTTCATATCCTTTATGAATTTGTGAGATCATAATATCAATTTATGTCTCAAGATTTTTAATAGTTAATAGCTAAAGATATATGTGTATGTACGGGAGCTAGAACTTATAGCACATGGTGTAATTTATAAAAGGGCAGTCCTGGTGCATGAAACTCCGGCCTTTGTGGGGCCCGGAGAAGGGGCGGACCACAAGGGCCTATAGTACATGGCGTTGGTTATCAACTTCGTAATTTGTTAAGGACTTAATTTGCCTATGACATATGGCTGAAGTACAATACGAAGGTGGGTTGTTAGATTGAGTTGACTTATAGACCAAAAGGCACATGGCTTGGATGATTCTAGTCGCTAAAAAACTGTGTATTTTTTATGAAGTTTTTGAACTATTCATTTCTAAGCACAACATTTCATGTGCTTTTTAGATGCTAGAGTCATACAAATCATATGATTTTTAACATATCTAAGCATAGAGAAATGAGATAAAGAAGTTACATCATTCAAAGGTAGGCCATATAAAATGTGGTCGCCAGACTGCAACTACAGTGCAATCAATTTAGCATTCCTCTAGTAAAAAAATAATATTTGTCATAATAATAATAATAATTTGAGTCCCCAGTGGGGTAATTTCTCATGAGCATGTGAAGAAGCAGAGGCTTCCTCTTTTCATTCAAGGTGATAATTATTTTGTAGATCTAAGTCCATCATGTTTGGGGAGGTTAGATAGGCTCTAGAGGTTAACTTTCATGTTCACTGGATGCTTTTAGCTTATATGTATTTGCGTAAAAAATTTCGGTGATCTATTTTTACTAATTTTATGCAAAAAAAATAAAAACAAGTCATTAGAATCATTCAAATGCATTGATTTCATGTGGGTTACTTAATTTCTATTTGTCTAACATGACGAAGGGCTTAAATATTTCAAATAAAGGATCTAAGAGCAAAAGTTCTCCACACCTCATCTTTCATGGATTCTAATAATTTAGTACCATACTTGCATTATATTAAGAATAATAGCCAAAAAAGGCAGGCCTAGTGCACGAAGCTCCTGCCCACGTAGGGTCCAGAAAGGGAGTGGACCACAAGGGCTTACAGTAAGCAGTCTTATCTTGCATTGTGCAATAGGCTGATTCCACGCCTTGAACCCGTGACCTCAAGGTCACATGACGACAACTTTTACAGTTGTGCCAAGGCTCCCCTTCATTAAGAATAATAGCAACATAACAAAAAAAATTCTTTCATATCAAAGCAGAATCAATATAAGTGAGACATTTGATCCCACCATTAGAAACGATATAGATGGTTGGATTGTATTAGGTTTGATATAACTATCATACAATCGATTGTATCCAATAATTTCTTATGTGCGGGGCCCACATTTTCCCATTTGAGTGAAACTAAATCAAATGAGCACTTTGGATTCTTTGGTGGAAAAAAAAAAAAAAAAACCTGGGCCCTACTATATTTTTCTTTCCGCCCCTCGATGCAGATTCCTAAACTCTCTCACTCACTCTCTCAAAATTATAAAATGTAAACAGTCTCGTTATGTTGTATCATTGGCGTACAAAAAGGCACGTCGTAGGCCCACTTTTGTGTTTCTTTTCATGATCTAAACTATTCATCACATTCGATTCATCTTGGATCGCCTAGGTACAATTTCACGTGTATTAGGCGTATCTTGGCCTTCATTTCTAGGCATTTCGAAAACAACAAAAATAAAAGTTACATCACAAAAAAGACCGTAATCATAGGATATTGTCCTTTTTTTTTAGCTTTAAATATTCAAAAGTGAAGGGCTTAGATGCATCCAATGTACGGGAAACTCTGTATGTAGCCCATTTGATATAAGGTAAATCGGATGAACGGTTGGATCTTGGAAAGAACTGTAAAAAATTGTTCCCCCACCCACTGTACTGTAGGCCTATAATTCATCCTCCTTTCCCCTAATCCCCCCACCCTGTTTCTCCCTGTCTTGGGGAACTCTCAGGCGCCCACGAGTACCACATCGGGCTGTCTGCTTCATCTTGGTCAGTTGATCTCAGCCGTCGTATAGGTCTTAATCTGATATCCATTCAGTACAACATCAGAGTATTACAATCACGTCTTGGCGGTCCATTAGATAATGATCCATATTTGACATGAATGCACTATGTGGGCCCAGTTTATCTTTAGGTTAGATCACGAGGTTGTCCTCCATTGTTGCAAACAGTAAAGCAATATTCTAAGTTAAAAAGCCATGATTTCAGAAGGCACTTTCGTTGATAAATACGCGTTACCAAATCACCTTTAGACAAACAGGACTAACCCAAATTATTGGTGCCTGTTGCGTTGGCAGCAAATGGGGGAAAATTGATTTCCAAGGAAAAAGGACTTTTCTATGGAAAGTGTTTTCCGGCTTAAATTAATTTACACCAAACAACCAAACACCTTATCTAACAAATTTTTTATTTTGATCTTTGGCGTAATTCAATTCAAGCCATAAAACACCTCTTTGCATGGAGAATCACTTTTTCTACGGAAATCAATCTTTGTTCTAGTTCCTACCTGCATAATTCAATTTCAAGCTGCAAATACTTCCCATGGATATCAATTTCCATTCATGGGTATCAATTTCCATTCATTTCCTGTCAACCTAACAGGCTCTGAAAACTGGTAAATTAGAAAGAATAAATTACTACCCAGACACTTAAAGCCAAAAAAACCTCACTTTATGCTTTTCTCATTGGAAACACTTTCATGTGTCTACCTTTGTGGCATTTCATCCACTGTGCTAGCATACAGTGCCTACAATGACCCCCTCATTCATGAATTAAAAGGAGGAGAAAAGCAAGAAGGCTACAAAAGAACAAAAAGAAGCATATAAGGGAACCTATTCTTTATCTACTTTTGGAAGAGAAGCCTTGGAGCAATAGTAGAGTTGTTGTCGTGTGACCTTGAGGTCATGGGTTCAAAAATACAAGGTAAGGCTGTGTTAGTCTACCCCTTCCCTACACCCCGCATAAGTGGGCACTTGGTGCAGGCTGCCCTTTCTTGGTCTACTTTTGGTGGGTACATTTTCTAAGGAATAAGAGACATGTAATGCCAATGTCAAGCTGTTTGGCATTGAGGGACTAACTAAACAATGACAAATTTTGACATCTTGGGTGGTGCTAGACCAAACAAGGTAAGGATGGTGAAATTTGTAGTGGAGCTGCATGGATATGGTGATATCAGACGACCCAGGCCTCTCATGTTCTTTGTTAAGTCAATAAGATCCATTAGGCTAAGTTGCATCGTAGTCAGAAATGTTCCAAACTGTTGTAAGTATTTTGCAACATTAACCCACAAGAAGTTAGATAAGATTCCGCAATTAGTGGCAGAATGATCAAAGAGAGGTATAATGCACTGTACTTATAGGGATGTGATTGTTACACAAGTTAATATACTGAAAAAGCAAATCAACCATCAGAATCAAACATTTCCCATTGTAACATCCCGAATATCAACAGAAGAAGAAAAGGGGCAGCTATACTGAAACATCCTCAAGTCATTAAACTACGACTAACTCACCCTGTTGACTGTGCAAACACTTACATGGATATACATGGCCCCCAAACTTGCAACCAATAGAGAGTACGCAAAACGTTTGGAGGTTTCAATGACTGGCTACGAATAGGACTGCATGAAAAAAGGAATGATCAAATTTCTTTCTTTGAGAAACAGAAAATATGACAGATGGCATAGGAATTGTTCTGCCTCACCTGATGAAGTAGATTCTGGAAGGAGTGCACAGAAGTATGGCCATTGTAGCTAACATCCTCATCATAGTAGTGGGTGGTGCTCCGGCTGGTTCTGCTCTTTTTGGAGTTCACTTCTTTTCCAGCCTGCAAACAAAAAACATGTAACTCCGACTTAAGGGCAAATCACCAGATCCCACAGACAGATGGCTACATTAGTGGCAGTGCTATTTTCAGAAACCAGAGATGTAAACTAGAAAAATAAACCGGTCTCAAGACATATATGATTCATGATACTCTAGAAGAAGCAGTATATTCTTGCAAATATATGCAAGCAAGAAGTATTCTGGGGCAGAAAGGATGAGAACAATGGAGTTAGAATTCCAACAGGTTTCACAATGCAGAGTTATTCTCCTGGCTCACATCATCTTGGCACACAAAAATAAGATGTCTGGAGTTAATATTAGCACTCTGAGAAATAACAGAACACCAACATAGTAACATTTTACACATACCTTGCTGATGAGTTTCTCCAATGCTTCTGGCCCATTTTCTTCAATAAATTTCTCTGCAGCAACTAGAACGTCATCTGGCCTACTGAAGACATCCTTCTTTCGGGGGATATACCAGATGTTAACTGTTTGAGAGTTCACAAACAATGGCCTAACAAAATGTTCATAAACATATGCAGCGCCGCTGAAGTATGGTAAGACCAGCCAGCATGTTACAGCCAGTTTTGCATAAGGCCAGAAAGGAAGCCTGTGATATAGATAAAGTTTCAAGAAGCTCAGAAGTATTCCAGTTGTGAACAGCTGATAGTGATGAAAGAAAGAATCATCTAAATGATCCAAATAAACAATTTTTATCTTTTATGAATGGTCGTGGACTTGAAAACACAACCTCTTGGTCATGAGATGAGTTACCAACTCAAGCATATCCAGATTAATTAAAAGCATCCTCTTCATTAGGAGTCTGTGCACTTAGCAAGCCACGACTATAAAACGCAGCAAAATTTTTATTGGAACATGAAACAAGGTTGCAAGACAGAATCAAAATTAACCACACCCCATGCATAATGATTTCACATAGAAGATGAAGCTCATACCTTCCTCCAGATTTTCTATTTTCTTCTTCTTGACCATACTAAAAGTTACAAGGAAAGATATAGGGGATACAAAGGCTACAAGTTTTCATAAGATGCAAAAATAAGCAAATAAAATAAACAGATAACGTCCATGTTCATCAGCCAAAAGAAACTGTCACAATAGTTGTAAAAGAACCGGTAAACTTAAGTCAAAAGGCCCCTAGTCTTTTCACAGTCAAGACACTAAAGATTTCTTGGTTCTAGAGAAAACTTATGTTGAGCTTCCCCTTGCCTTTTGCAATAAAGATGCTGAAGGGTATTTTGGAAATGCAGACATATTTTGCAATTAAACACCACATTCTTTACAAGAAAGCTTTCTCTGTTCTTCTTGGGACATTAAAACAATATCAAGAATCTGTAAAGTCATCAACAAAAAGGCAAGCAAAGCCATGTTTTCTCTTCAGAAATTCTAGACGAAATGAAAATTAATAAATGGAAAGGAAGATCAAAAGAAGAACAACTTTCAAAATAATTAGGCCCAGTTCATATGATGGAGCCCACCCATTTTTTGCTTCCATAACATAAGGAAAAAGGTTCCTCAATCCAGAAATTCAGAAGACATTAGAAATGAACTTTTGCCCTCTTCACATATGGACAAAAGCACCAAACCTTTGGAAATTTTTGCCAACAGATTTACAAACTATATGTCTACCTGCATTTCTCAGACATAAAGAGCCTCCCTTTCCTTCTTCTTCTTCTTCTTCTCTTTTGGAAGGAAACGGTTCCCCATGTGAAAACCTGACCCTAAAAGCAAGACTTGCTATGTTTACTGTCTTCCATTTCCAAGCAAAATATTGCATTAACAGCAAAATGATAAGGACAAGACTATAAACCAAACCCCTATAATTCAATTTTGCAAAATCAGCTTCATTGTTGTCAGGTGAATTCAGTAACCCACAACTGGCATGCATTATGCAAGTTCACATTTCTCAGACTTTGACTCTTTTTTCCTTTTTTCTCTTCTTCTTCTTCTGAAACGAAAGCATGAAGTTTAAATCCTTCGTCTGAACACAAAGCTTGATATCTTTGTAATGCTTAATTCCCTAAGCATAATAGTACCACACAACAACAAACTAATTTTGACTCTGACATTGACAGATCCCCTTTAAAGTCAATCTAGAAAAACGGACTTCATCGGTGCCATGAAATTCCTTAAGCTTGCTATCATTGAAATGCTTCCATTTTCTAATCAACATTACATTTCACCAATAACCGATTGACATCTACAAATCCCCTTTAATTTCAATTTTGTAGCCAAATGGGCTTCATCAGTGACATATAAATTTTATAAGCTTTTGTTATCATTATTATGTTTCCATTCTCTAAGCAAAACATTACCGCGCAACAAAAACCAATTATGGCAATGACAAATCCCCTTTCACTTCAATCTAGCAAAATAGGCTTGATCAGTGCCATGTAAATCAGTAAACATGCATTAAACATTCATTTCCCTTAAAAGAACAAACACCCATGTATTTCAAAGCAAAAGCTACCAGTAACTCTACCTTGTCCAAAGTAAAATTTGAATTGCCTTCTGAATAAACCAACCAAAAGACTTATTACTTTAATATCACTTCCAAAATTCAAGCAAAGAAAATATTCCACTTAAGAGGAGAAGAATTCTCAAACCATCCAACAAAACAATTCAATATTATCAAATTCGCACTTACCACTCAAGAACCTTGGCGAATGTAAGCTCAAATAGTGTAAGTAGAGAATAAAGAACCCAATATGTAAGCCATTGCTGATCATCGATGGGAGATTTACTTTCTATCGCCCTAACTGAGGCATATCTGTCAAACACCCAACAAACGAACCCATAATTCTCGATAATTTCCATAACTAAAAATATCAAAATGAAACAATAAAAAAACAGAAAATTACAAACTAAGAAGAAAATCATAAATGCCCCCATAACTATTATGAAACATATCAGTAAATCTACTTACAGAGGATAGACCAGAGTAACAACAGGCCTGCACATGAAAACTCAGAAAAATCAAACAGAAGGAAAACGAAAAACAAACAAACAAATCACAGGTGAAAAAACTACAAACAAATAAAGCATTCATACAACCATGAACCCAAAATCACATCTCCTCCATATGTTTACAAATTCTATACCCAAATAACGGATTACTTCCAAATCATCAGAAAATCAAAATTCCAGAGCAACTCTCAAAACAAATGAGGAAATTGTGAAAAAAAGGGATATTATATTGTACTTTATGCAAGTTTAGAGAATACCCAGCTAGAACATCAAAGTTCTGCAACAACACCTTAAGGAAATTTCCAGATCCCATTTTGTTTTAACTGTTTCTTTCTGGGTTTTGTGATTTGGGAATTTCAGAAGAGGAGGGTTGTTCAGAGTGAAAGAAGAAGAGCAGAAGGAAACATAAATGGAAAGTAAAATATACCCTTGAGATTTTTTTATAGTACGGAATTACCAATATTCTTTCTCTCGCATGTTCTTCTCCTCCTGGGCATCAAGTGGCCCCACCTTGTATGATCCAATCGGATTGATTAGTAGCATCTGCGTGGCTGCTGCATCGTTGCCACTTTTGCGTGATTGGATGCACTTTCCAATAGAAATTTTCCACTTTGGATGACTAATTCACCAAAGCCACTGTGGATTGAGTGAGCCTAGATTCTAATAAAATTGCTTTTAATTACATCACATCTTTTTGTCAATTTCATGCCTTATCGGTGCTGCAGCCGCTGAAAATTTTCCTTTTGGTAAGGAAACCAAAATAAAATAAGCCGTAAAATTTTTGAATGGATTTTTTTTTTTTTTTTTTTTTATCATTTCGGTCATTTTGTTTTGTCTCAATGCAAAACATGCATTTCGACCAAAATTCTAAAAAAAATGATTATAAAAGTTGTAAAAATACAGAAAGAATGTTTCTCTCTTAAATGATCCATAGTTTGGAATTGAGTCTGTAATGTTAAAGTATTTTCGCATCCAAAATTGATCGAGAAGATCAAAAGGAGTGATTTGGGGGAGATTTTTTTATGGAATTTACAGTTTACGTTTGGGTTTTGTCTATTTATCCTCCCATTCTCAAAACTCACCTTGCAGATGATAATTTTGGGCTTAGTCTTTTCAATTTTCTTGAATTTGAAGGTTGAAGAACAGCATTAAGGCAAGGATAACTCTAGTTGAGTGATTTTTAACGTATTCTTTCATAGCTATGAATCATTTTCTTTATTTTTATCTATTTCTCGAGTCCATTAAAGTCCTTTTTTCTTCGGTCCTTTCATCTCATCTTGTTTAGAACGCCTTTGAACAAGATAAAGGGGTCAAATCTAGTTAGACAATGTCCTGGAGGGCTAATACGATCCATTCATCTAATTTTGCCACTCATATACCCAAAATCAAAAAGATTTGTCCGTGAGTATGCAAATTTTTATACTAATTAAATATAAATCAATAACTCCGCCAATGCCTGTCCCAAGCCCAGATGAAAAAGGAGGAGGGTATTGAGTCAGGTGCCAGCCGGCAAGGAAAAAGTTGAAGATGATTTTGTTATTTCTTTCTTACAAATGAATATGCATTTCTATATTAGTTTGTGAAGAAGAAATGAAAATCATCTCCATCTTCTTAAAATATGGCAACCCTTGCGTCAGGTAGCCAAAGATGGTTTTGTTATTTCTTTTGCTTGCAAATGAATCTGCATTTGTATATTAGTTTGTAATGAAGAAATGAAAATTATCTTCAGCTTTTTAAAACTACGGAAACCCAAACTATGACATGAATTGAATACAGACATTCCCTCAAGCTCGGGCGTTCCCTATAAGTGACTTATTGTATCGGATCCTGGGTGCAGTGAAAAATAGGCAAGGGTTGTTAGGGCGTTCTTCTAAAAGCGACACACTACATTGGATTCCTGGTATAGTGAAAAATAGGCAAGGGCTACTAGAGCGTCCCCTCGGAAGCGACGCGCTGCATCAGAACCGAGGTACAATGAAAAAGTGGACACGGGTTCATATCATGGAGGTCGAGAAAGGCAATAGTAAATAGGGTATCTCCAAAACATAAGATTCGTATCGCCACATAGAATATAGGGACACTGACAAGTAAGAGTTTAGAGTTAGTAGACGCGTTGAAACGTAGGAGAGTCAACATCACTTGCATCCAAAAAATCAAGTGAAAAGGAGTTAAAGCTAGAGAAATAGATGGGCATAAATTATAGTACGTAGGAAAGGAAAATAATAGAAATGGTGTAAGAATAATAGTGGATAAGGAATTAAATGATAAAGTTGTAGACGTTAAAAGAATTAGTGATAGAATTATAATAGTAAAACTTGTTTTAGGATAACAGATTATTAATGTTATAAGTGTATACACACCACAAGTAGGGTTATAAGATATAATCAAAAGACAGTTTTAGAAAGATATGGAAAGAATCATACAAGAAATTCCCAACACTGAGGGGATATTTATAGGAGTATACTTAAATGGCCATGTAAGAAAAGATAAGGAAGGATATGATAGAATACACGGAGGGTATGGTATAGGTAAACGAAATGAGATGAGGGAGAATATCCTCAATTTTGCTTTGTCATATAACCTGTCCATTGCAAATACACTCTTTAAGAAGAGGGATGAACACTTAATAACCTTTAAAAGTGGACTTCATAAAATCCAAACAGACTTTTTTCTACTTAAGAATAATGAACGATCTATATGTAAGGATTGTAAGGTGATACTCGGTGAGAGTATACCCGGTGAAAGTTTAACCTCACAACATAGGTTAATGGTTATGGCTATCCATATCAAAAGATGGAGAAAAAGAACTAAACTTAATGCACATTTAAAAACTAAGTAGTGGAACTTAAAGAGAGAGAAAATAACCTCATTCAAAAATAAGTTGATGGTAGAAGGAAATTGGAACTATGAAACAGAAGTAAAGACCATGTAGACTAATATGGCTAAGTCCATTAAGAAAATGACAAAAGATGTCTTAAGAGTATCTAAAGGTAAAAGGCTATTAGCAAAGGAAACATGATGGTGGAGTGAAACAGTGCAAAAAGTTATTAAAGAAAAATGAATTCGCTTTAAAGCATGGCAGAATATTAGAAATAATGAAAACTATGAACAATATAAGAATGTTAAAAAGGTTGCTAAGAAAATAGTAAGTGAGGCTAAACTTAAAGCATATGATGAGCTCTACAATAGACTAAAAATAAGAGAAGGTGAGAAAAATGTGTTTAAACTTGCAAAAGTAAGAGAATAGAAGGGTAAGGACTTAGATCATGTTAGGTGTATTAGAAGCAATGATCAAAGAGTATTAGTCAAAGATAATGAGATCAAATAAAGGTGGTAAACATACTTTCAAAAATTATTAAATGACAATGACTTTGAGAATATAGGGATTGAAAATACTATAAATCTAAATAACATTGGCTATTATAGATATGAACGTAGGATTAGAATACCTGAAGTAAAAGAGGCCTTGAGAAAGATGAAATCAGGAAAGGCCATGGGGCCTAATGGTATACCAATAGAGGTTTGGAAGCATATGGGAGATATTGGGGTAGTTTGGTTGACTAAGTTGTTTAACACGATTATAAAATCAAAGAAAATGCCGGATGAGTGGAGGAAAAGCTCTATTGTACCAATTTATAAGAATAAAGGAGACATACAGAGTTGTACTAATTATTGAGGGATCAAATTTATGAGCTACACTATAAAACTTTTTGAAAGAGTGATTGAGAAGAGGCTACGACATGAAACAAGTGTATCGGAGAACCAGTTTAGTTTCATGCCTGAGAGGTCTACCATGAAAGCTATTTTCTTACTAAGAAAATTAGTAGAAAAATATAGGGAGAGGATGAAAGACTTTCACATAGTCTTTATCGACTTAGAGAAAGCTTATGATAGAGTCTCTAGAGAATTAATATGGAGGGTGTTGAGTGGTAAAGGGGTTTCTCAAAGATATATAGACATAATTAAATATATGTATGAGGGAATGGTAAAAAATGTTAAGACCACTAGTGGTGTGACTAGTGATTTTTCTGTCACTATAGGATTGCACCAAGGATCGGCATTGAGTCCATACCTTTTCACATTGGTTATGGATAAGTTAACAAAACATTTGCATGAGGAGATTCCCTGGTGCATGCTATTTGCAAATGATATAGTCTTATTTGATGAGACAAAGGAGGGTGTAAACATAAAGCTAGAGTTATGGAGAGAAGCATTGGAATATGAAGGATTTAAAAATAGCCAAACTAAGACAGAATATGTGGAATGTAATTTTAGCAAGGAGAGTACGAGTAGAACACCAGTCAAGATTGATAACCAAGAAGTCCCCCCTAAAGACCACTTTCGATACTTAGGATCAATGATTCATGAGAGTGGAGAGATTGAGAGGGAGGTTACCCAGAGAATCCAAGCGGGTTAGAACAAATGGAAATGTGCATCTGGAGTCTTGTGTGATCGATGTGTACCACTCAAACTAAAAGGAAAATTCTATAGGATGGCAATAAGGCTGGCCATGCTCTATGGATCAGAGTGTTGGGCAGTTAAGGAACATCATACTCATAGGATGAGCGTCGCAGAAATGATGATGTTGAGATGGATGAGTGGTAAGACAAGAAAGGATAGAATTAGAAATGAAAATATTCGAGAAAATTTAGGGATAACACTAATAGGTAACAAGATGAGGGAGACTAGACTTAGATGGTTTGGACATGTTCAAAGGAGACCAACAATCGGTTAAAAGAGTGAGGCAATACAAGTGGAAGGTTCTAAAAGGGCAAGGGGAAGGTCCAAAAGAACATGGACAGAAGTGGTGAGGAAAGATTTAAAAATGTTGGGACTAAATGAAGCTATGGTATTTAATAGAGTGAAATGCAGGAATAAGATTCATGTGGCCGGCCACTAATTGGGATAAGGTCTTGATGATGATGATGATGAATTAAATATAAATCAATAAGGCAATGAGAGAACCAAATCTTAGTAGCTGCTTTTTCATTTTCTTTTTCTATTTGAATTGTAAAACTTATTAAATATAAATCAAGGAGATCTACAGTTTACCATCCAAAATAGATACCATGTCAAGAATGAGCCATGCACTAAAATTAAAACTCATATAAACATTATACCTTTGAATGTTGCCCTTAAACCAAAAGGGCAGCCCCTGTGCACAAAGCTTCTGCCCATAAGGGTCTAGGGAAGGGGCAGATCACAAGGGCCTATAGTACGCAGTCTTATCTTGTATTTTTGCAAAAGACTGTTTCTATGCCTTGAACCTGTGACCTCAAGGTCACACGATGACAACTTTTACTGTTGTGCCAAGGCTCCCCTTCAATGTTGCCCTTAAACCATAGTTGTCAATTCCAATACCGTACCAACCATTATGTAAGTATACTGGATGCTAGTCCAAAAACCAATATAGATTGGGTAAACTCAGTCCCAAACAAATATTGATCACACCACCCACTTGAGGCCTGAACCTCTAACCTTGTTTTATAGAGCCTTAAGTTTTTGTACCATGTTTAATACTTTGGTTTCTCAAGATTTTTGTACCACGTTTAATCTTTTTAAGTTGTCAAAATTTTCTATTCAATAATGCTATTTTTGCACGTAAGATGTTTTGATAAATTATATGCCATGAATCTAAAGACTAAGACATTCCCTCACTTTAATGCATTCTCCATAAGTGGCGCACTGCATTGGAGCCTAAACGTAGCAAGAAGTAGAAAAGAGCTAATAAAGCATTTCCTTGAAAGCGAAGCTGCATTAAAACTTCAGTGCAGTGGATAGTAAGCAAGTTTGCATGAGATTCTAGATGTATGTACGTAAAAGTGACTAGCACAAGATTTTTACTATCATGTGGGATATAAATACTTGATATGTTAGAGTATGGAATTAGTACATACAATGAAATGTACGAAAGTCAACATACCTTATGTCTAAAACTAAGTGGAAAGGGGCTAAAACTAGACATATCAATGGATATAAGCTCCTGGTGAATAGGAAAGGACAATAATAGAAATAACATAAGAACAAAACTCGTGTAGCCGACTTCCAATCGAGATAAGGCTTTGATGAGGAATAATGTTGGATTACTAAAAGTATGATCATAACATGTATTTCATTGTGTAAACCAATTTGCAGATTTACATGGCTCAAACACCCTATAAGATTTCAAGAAAAAAAAAGAAAAAGGAAAAAAAGGAAAAAGGCACCTTACACTTTGTTTTGTAGTTCGCTACTTATTTGCAAAGAGTATCCTAATTGCTAAAGTTAAATAGTGATTAAGCTCTTTTTAACATTTAACCTACTTGAGCTTTAGGTCAATTCCTTGATTTTACCTACTTAGATAGGGGAGCCTTGGCGCAACAGTAAAAGTTATCGTCATGTGACCTTGAGGTCACGGGTTCAAGGCAGAGAATCAGCCTCTTGCAAAATGAAAGGTAAGGCTGCCTACTATAGGCCCTTGTGGTCCACCCCTTCCCAGGACCCCGCTTAGGCGGGAGCTTAGTGCACCAGGGCTGCCCTTTAGATAGGTTTGCCAAACATAATCAGGATGAAAGCTTCGTGAGACTCATTGTTAAATAGAAGGTTTAGTCGATGTATATTTCAACTTCATAAATTTATCATTTTATGAAATGAAGGGTTAGTGCTAATAAAATACTCACACCATCTAATATATGCTGGTTGTGTTATAGGACTCAATACATTGGATTTACTGTGATTTAGCCATGAATCACTTATCTTGTAAAGTTTACATCCTACATGAGTTCATAACTTTTACGAGTGATTCAAGAGGGCATTCGGCAAAGGCTGGAATCACCATAAAATTCTATACCCTATCGATGACATCCATCCTCATTATCACGCCCTCCAAGATAAGAAAAGTTAGTTATTTGTAATCCCAATCTGATTAGAAGTCTTAACGAGAGAATAAAATGGAAAGCTGAATTAGAAACCTACTAGAAATCTACTAGGAAAGTTCTAAACTGCCTCTGGCCTCTATAAATAGGACCAGAGGCAGAGCCAAAAGGCATTGAGCAATTGGGCTGTACATCTCTCTCCGATAGTAAAAGTGTTTCCCCTTCTCTCTCATAGACATAGGCCAAGTTTGGCCAAACCACATAAATTTTGTGTTTCTACGTGTGATTTTGTGTTTCTGTGATTGTAATCTTAATTGCTGTGCATAACAACAAGGCCCACGTTACAAAGTGTCCAAGAGAAAATTTTGAGAACGCCAAAGAAGAAAAAAATTTCACACCATGGGCAATTTTTTGTTTTTGACGAGTTCAATTTCAAGCTGTAAAACAGTTTGCACGAAGAATTCCATTTAGTATAAATCAATTTTTATTCATTTCCTCCCGATCAAACAAGCACTCAGAAAATGGAAAGGAAAATGTTTAGTCTTGCACTCTAAACAAATGATGCATTTAGATTTGGCCTCACAATCAAGTTTGGGGATCCGCATGAATCAAGACCCCTGATCTTGCAGGCTATCAAAATATGAAGCACATAATTATTGTTCTTGATCAGTGGTTTAGCATTTTGTGGAGTGACAAGGGGTTATCGACTAGTCCAAAAGTAGGAGTCGTCTATATTGGCTATGTGATCAAACAAAGCCAATCACCCCCACGGAGGAAAATTGAGGGCTCATAATGTAGGTTTATTATTATTATTTTTAAAGTATAAGCAAAGAATTATAAAACAAATCACTAGTGCACCCTCGCTAACATGCTCTCTTAAATCTAATACATTGATAAAGAAGAAAGTGTCAACTCAAATCTGCAGCCAAGCGTATTTTAGGAGAGAGGTCGTCATTCCTAGACCACATGTAGAAAGGTAATTAAATAGGTATGTAATCCAGCCTAATCCCAAGGTAAAAGTCATGGAAAAAAAAGCAATTTAATAATAAAACATCAAAGTATTCTTAACTATAATTTTAAGTAAATTAGATCTTTGCAAATTGTAACTATTTGGCAATAAAATATAATTTTAATATTAGTACAGCAAACAACTTAGATCTTCCCAAAATGTTTCCTATGCAAAAAAAAAGAATTCATCAACTTCTTCAGACAACCACTCTTGCACCAAAGTCTTCTAGTGTAGTTGCTCAAGGAGTCTCTCACCTGGTTGACCATGCAAAGTTGTTTGTGTGTGTATAATTTGAATTTTTTTTTTTACCAGAACTCATTTTTGTCTCAAGTACTAAAGGAGTGAGAAATCCAAGTGCCTTTGTTTGCATCTTCCATAGATATAAGCCATTCACCATGATAATTAAGAATGACAAGAGGCAAGTATACTTGTCTTGTGCAAGCTCCAACTGTGCACTTGAATTTATCATTGTCTTGTCCAAGTTCCAACTGTATACTTGAATTTATCATTCTTCTAGTATTAAGTAACATTCATCTTTCCCCAAGCTTAGGTTAGCAGGAAATTTATAAAAATTGAAAGTCCAATTCCAAGGTTAGCTAAGTTTCCCCTGTTTGTTTTGACATTGAAAGCCAATTCCAGCTGGAAGTTTGTTTTGACAAGGAAAGATTCACCACCCCAAGTCAAGCTGGTGTTTCTTGTTGTATTAGGCGCTAAAGTATGGATGTTTTGTACCCATTGAGCAAAGATAGGTTATAATTATATAGCAGTATTTGAAAACATATCTTGGGATGCCCTACAGTGCTCATGATATCATTATGATTATACAAGCCAAAATTATGAAAGCCTTCTTGAGAAAGATCAAAGATTTCGTAACAAAAACTAAGTACTTACCAAGTGACAGCCACCACCTTGGGGACAGCTTAAACTAAATGTAGATGGTTCTTCTTTTGCTATCCTGGCCCATCGGTATTGGTGCCTCATCCATGACTCTTTTGATTTTACTAATATCTAATTTTTACCCCTTTGAAAGAAAGCCTTGACGCAACGGTAAAGTTGTCGTTATGTGACCTTGAGATCACATGTTCAAGGAGAAAAAATAACCTCTTGCAAAAATGAAGATAAGGTTGTGTACTATAAACCCTTGTGTCAGCTCTTTATCAGATCCCGTTTATGCAGGAGTTTCGTGCACCGGGGTCGCCCCCTTTAATTTTTGGGCCCTGTGGGGGATGTGAATTTGGCTAGAGAGAGAAACATGATCCTACCATAATCGAGAGACCAAAACTTTTGCCGAGGGAAAGCTGAGATTCTGTTAAGATTTCTGTTGGAGGTTGAGACGATCTTTGTTCTTCTTCAACAGATAAACATCTTCGATCTCGCACATTAATCGGCCCGTTTATGCCGAAGCTGACTATCTTGCAAAGGATGGCGTTTCTACACGAAACATAGATGTTAATGGCAATTTTACCCTTTCATTAAGGCTAAGACGAAATGCACGTTTGATTGACAAGAAAGCGAGAGATTATCATCTCCACGCTTTCATCTTCAACAGAGCTCAGTCTATCGAGAACCCTGTTACTGCCACTGATTAGAACTAATAAAGCTGCAAGTAGACACTGTTAAGGTTGAGAAAAGAAAGAGAAGGTATGACTAGAGCTCTGCAAGTCTGAAGACCTAAAAGACAATGTATGTGCGAACAATTCCTGTCTACAGATGGCGAGTTCCTTCAGTTTGGATTGTCTTTCAAATAAACAAGAGCAAGTCATAATCAACTTGCATGCAAGCCAAGTAAATACAATGGGGTTGGTTGCTACTTTTGCTAGTTATGAATACAACTCTTAAGTCTCTAACTATCGTGAAATCTTGCTCACCACCACCACCATCTAATGATTAATCAATGTATCACTGGCCACTACAGATCAGACCACGACTGACTTCAACATCACCTGCACCTTCTTCCCTACTGTTGGTGATGCTAATACTACTGCTAACCTGGGGGCTTGTCATTGGAGTCTTGTTGAGGAGCTCTGACGGCCATGAGTCTGATGGTGTTGGGTATCGAGGCAGTGGTCTGCTCACATTTGAAGGAGGCCTAGGTGGAGCTTGGGAGGAAAGTTCATGACGAAGTGGGATTACATAGACAGGAGCCAGGATTGGTTGTTGCTGCAGTACAGGCCCTGCAGGGTCTAGAACAGGCAGTGAATGATGGTCTTCTGATAAAGATGATGCAGTGTTCGTCTGTTGCAATAGGGAAGATGATAAGTCGTTGCTATTACTCCATGTTGGTCCAGACTGGATCCTTTCATGTAGCTGAGTTTGCAGCTTCTCAATCTCTGCTTCCAGGACAGTGGTTTCCTCTCTAAGCTCATCCTTCTCGACAGTCACCTGTTTGGCATAACAATTTTGTAACTGTGCCGGAGAATAAAGATAAGACGATGCATATTTACGGAGAAAATAGACCAATACAGAAAAAAGAAAACTTACATAGTGAGATTCAGTCAACAAAGCCACATTCTCCTCCTTCAGATGTTCCACTTGTAAAAGCAGATCCCGCAGTATTCGAGTGGCATCACCAACTGTGGAAGCTTTGCCATTGTTCTGCCGAGATGGCTCTGCAAAAAACAGAGAATTCATATTATAAAGAGACAAGTTCAGTTCTTTTCTATTTTACTTGTCTAAGAAAACACGTTCAGTTTGACATGATGCTCCTGCCTCCTGACTTTTTAAATATGCATCCCCAACTAGATATCTTGTTCTGTGAGAAACGAAAACTTAGTTAAAAGAAAAAGAATTCAAAGGAAGCATTGCTTAACCCACAAACAAACACCCTGTGTTGCCAATTAGCTATTCACTTTTTCACAATTTGATGCAATGTGAATGACAAGCCTCCATCTACTAGTTCATTGATGACATTTCCAATCCTGGAGGGCAAGGACTACAAGTAGAAAACCACGAATTCACAAATGAATTGAAACCAGTTTGAGAAGATGTGAACATCACAATTACTTCTAACATAGCCTGTGTCAGAAACATGTAATTTAGTGATAGTTCTTTGCTGCTATTTCAGAAAACCGTTCCCAGAGTAGCTATCTTTGAAACTTACAGAAATCACAACTACCCTACACAATTATCTGCCCTTTTATGCGATTAAATGATGCAGCCAACCTCAATCACACCTCTATTACCAAACAGGTTAAGACCGCTTTCAACTTGCACAATGAAAATTATAATATTCACAAGATGACACATTCTAGAGCAGGAAAATTTACCAAGGGCATGGCCTAGCTCAAGAAAGAGCTCATTCAAATAGTCACGTTTCAGTTTCTCCCTCTTAGCCTTGTGAATCTTCTTTGGAGCTTTTCCTGGATTCTTTCTGTTAGGGAATGACCTACAACATGAAAGGCTTTCAGATGAGAAATCAATCTGAAAGATACACAATGTGCACAAAGGTGCTCAGACACATTACAATTATCCAGGGAAATATACTTGAAGCTCAAGTTATAACTTCTACTAGAAAAATAATCATGGCAAAATAGAGTATCAAAAAGAGGCTTGTCATACATCCAGATATTCCTGCAGGTATCTTAAATGGAGTGATTGGACAGTAAATCCTCAAAACTTGATCATCTCAATATTGCATGCAATTTTAATAATCTGATTGGAGTGACCTTGCCCATGTTTCCCCAGATACTCCACTATTTTGACGGATTTGGCAATCTTTGAAGCACTTCTACGCATTCATTTTCACTAATCATTTAATGGTTTTGCTTTTATCAAAATGAGCTTCACAGAATTCATTATCATCATCAAGACCATATCCTGATTAGGGGTTCGCTAGCTTCACAGAATTGACATGGAAAATAATTGAAATGTGAAAATCACCAGTTTTGAAACAACATTGCATCAAACACCAAGGCAGCTGCATCAGTTTAGCTTAACAATCACAAAGAAATTTTAGCAGTGTTTTATGGCATATATGAGATCAATATCTACAGAGAAATAGAATTCCTAATTCTATTGACAGTCTGACTTTAATTACACCAGTTTTTATGCTGATTTTCTTCGTTGGGTTTTCAGGAGCAAGGAAATAACTGGGTTTCTATACTTCATTGATTGGCCTGGTGCAGAACAGAGTCAAAAAGAACTATAGTATTCTTGGTTTATGTGGGTATATCACTGCCCAATCACGAGCAATCAAAACAGCTACGCATCATGTGACTGGCCTCTGCGGATTGCAGTATGAAGGACAGACAAAGGGACTCAAGTTCTTGTGGTTTTCTAAATTTTGATCCTAATACTTCAGATGTAGTGTTTAATTCAAGCAAACTCAAGGATTTCATCATCATCCAAATCAGAGATGTATTCCTCATGATAAATTATCAATGTGCGGAAGCAGACCAAGAGCATATTGTATTGCCTGATATTAGGTCATCAAACTGAAAGAAAAAATCTATAGGACGGCTATAAGGCTGGCCATGCTTTATGGGTCAGAGTGTTGGGCAATTAAGGAATATCATATTCATAGGATGAGCGTAACGGAAATGAGGATGTTGAGATGGATGAGTGAAAAGACAAGAAATAATATAATTAGAAATGAAAACATTAGAGGAAACTTAGGAGTAGCACCAATAAGTAAAAAGATGTAGGAAATTAGACATTTAGACATGTCCAACAGAGACCAAGAATGACACCAATTAGAAGGAGTGAGGCAACGCAAGTTGAAGGTTGTAGAAGGGCAAAGGAAAGGCCCAAAAAAATATAGATAGAAGTAGTGAGAAAAGATTTAAAAACTTTGAGACTAAATAAAGCCACGATACTTAATAAAGGGGAATGGAGGAACAAGATTAATGTGGCCGACCACTAATTGGGATAAGGTTTTGATGACGATGATGGCTCCTAGTGGCCATATAGTATGGAAAATCTACAGCTCAACCTAATGTCATTGACCTCCCACACTATGCAACCATTGCTGGGTTAAGTAATTACAATACAAAAACCAAATAAAAGTCGGTTTCATGTGAAGTATGAAACATAGATAACAAAACCTGAAGACGACATTTTTAGGTTTACATCTTCCAATGCTATTATACAAAACTCTCTACATGTTCTAAGTGCCAATGATTGTTGACTAAAACTAGAAGCAATGATTGTTGATTTGCACATAAGTTTACTCACTTGTGAGCATCATGCAAACTTTCCAGATCCATTATGAAATTCAACAATGGACAATAGTTTATATTCCAACCTCCAAGTTCCATAATTCCACTGAATCAAGAGCTTACTGTACTTCAAGTTTCAGATATCATAAAGTGAGATAACAAACTAAACAATTCTGTTTCCTATCATTGAAGCCCATAACAGTCCAAAAACATGACGATTACCAAACTGACCTGTTCTCCAACTGTTCAGCCACCACATCAGCCTCGTTAGCCATGGAGGTTGCAATCTCTGCAACTATACCCCCACTTAATTCAGCTACAAACCCAAGATATCCCTGAAAAAACCAGCAACATTAATTCAAGCTTCTAACCTCAACCAAATAAAGAAAGAAAATTCTTATATGAAAATCCCAAAAATTGCTACTCAAACTAACTAGAACAAGCAGATACCCCAAAAAGAAAAAAAGCAAAGAAAGAAAAATTCATACAATCTACACAAAATCCTCCCCCAAACCCTACTGCAAATCAAACTAAAAGAAGATCTCATGATTCTCTCAAGAACAGAATTCCACGCAACATAAATCACCACAAATAAAAAACAGAAAACAAATCTCAATCTCAACCAGTCAAGACCACCACCTCCATCAAAACTAAATCAGATAACAAAATTCAAAGACGAAAAAGGCAACCAGAAAAAATTGACAAATTCAACGGAAAATCCAATAAAAGAAGAATAGATTGCAATAAGAGCATTACCCCCAAAATCTTCAGGAATGATGGGAGAAGAAGATGAGGAAGAAGAAAATGGGAGGAGAAGAAACTCAGCACGAAACTGAAAGAAGATGTGGTTAAGGAGGGGGACCCGCGAGCTAAGAAAAAGGACTGTGGAAGCCGCTGCTTTTGCACGGGGCGCGCGTGGACACCACAAGTGAATTTCAACGACACTTTGCGCTGCCTCGAGCATCTTTGACACGAGGCGTTACCACGTGTGTCTGTTACGACCACGCCTCTCTCTGTCGCACGACTACCATGGGAGGACTGTACGGTACAAGTGGGGTCAAGCTCTCTCGTTGATATTTAACTGATCATCGGACGGTCATAAATGAGCCGTTCACTCGCTCAACGTTTTTGAACGAGAGTAGCATTTTATAAAGAAATAAACTCACGCATTCTCGCTAACGAACACTCGTAAATCTAACTCCTAATAAAAGAAAAAATCTTATCAAGCAAATAACACATCGATTCTTACTCACACGTACTCCTAAATCTAATTCCTAATCAAAGAAAAAAGCGATGACTTAAACTTACGATTAAGCATACGTCCAAAGAAATGCCGAGTTGCCTATGATCAATTTTGCTGCATTAAAACATCTATAGTTCTCTTATATTTCTCAAGTTTTTTTTTTCCTTTTACCATGGAAATATTGCTGTTCTTTTGGGGTCAGATCTCTCACGGTTAGGAGATTTGATAGTCAACATCGTAGATTTGTAATAGGAAATGCACATACATACATAAAAAAGAGAGGCAAGAATATATGTGATTCGACTATCATTCCTATGTCCATGAAAAAGGACGAAGTGCAATATATGATCAAATTACATAGTAAGGAAGAGGCTCGAAGCCTTCCTCAACTCTCCTTGGCATTTCTATATTTCTTACTCTTATTGTAGGATTTCCTTTTTATATGGATATAGACCACATACGGTGCCTCAAAAGGTTTTTTGCTCTCTCTAAAAAAAGGGGCAGTACCGGTGAACTAAGCTCTTGCCTATGCAGGGTCCGTGGAAGGGGTGGGCTGCAATGACATAAAGTAGGCAACCTTATCTTGCATTTTTGTAAGAGGCTGATTCCACGCCTTGAACCCGTGACCTCAAGGTCACATGACGACAACTTTTACCATTTCGCTCTCTCTGATTAAAAAAGAAAAAGAAAAAAAGAAAGGATACATGCACTGATTTGGGTCATGAGATGATATAAGCAATTTTTTTCGGTGAATGATAAGAAGATGCCATTGTCCAACCATGCTGATGGACCAATTACTTCTAACCTTAATGTTGTTGTCATTTGACCTTGAAGTCACTGAGTTCAAGATGTAGAAACAGCATCTTGCAAAAATACAAGGTAAATTGCATACTATACAGCTTTGTGGTCTACCCTTTTCCTGGACACCGGATACGCGGAGAGCTTCATGCACCGAGGCCTCCCTTCTACCAAACAAAGATAGTCCTCAGTTCCTGGGAATTGTCACAAACTTGTGTTGGCCACGCTCCGGCCACACTTCCTAATAGCAATTAGAAAATTCCAAGAGGAATTTGGCATATGCTCCAATAGCCATATGAATTCTGAACACAATGTCTCATCTGGATGCACATCGTTATCAAGTATTTGGCCTTACAAACCATGGTCTGAAGTTTTCATTACAGAATAAAATAAAATAAAGCCAGAGTCTGAAGTTCTGAACTAAGGTCTTACAAGTCATGAAAAAGTTGGCAAGGGTGGTCATCAAGACCTTATCCTAATTAGGGGTTGGCCACGTGAATCTTAAAAAAGTTGGGAAGGTATAAGTAAAAAAAAACAACAAATTTTAAAATATTAGGAGAGAGAGAGAGAGAGAATTATAGCAAGTTATTTAGCAACTCTGGAAGCATAAAGCTGTATTATTTCAAACAAAATCAAACATCGTATCCTAAATAAGAATTATAATGTTATAGATAGACTTGAAGCTTTGGATTGAAGTGTTGACAAAACCCAAAAATAGAAGCCATAAAAAAAAAGTGATAAAAATCAGTGTCTTTTATAAAAAATAATATTTGGGTTTCTAGTACAAAATATGAAAACAACTCCACGCAGATGAGATGAGCTTCATTGAAAAAGATGTTCTTTCTTTTTTTTTTTCCTTCCTTTCTTTCTTTTTTTTACAGCTTAAAGAGTTGTGAAGCAACCTACCTAAAAGCTATACTCTAATTCCTAAATCTACTTGAAACCTCCCCAATAAGAAGAAAGTGCCACTTCAAACCTCCAACCAAAAATAATGAGAAGAGGATCCTTGTTGTCTGCGACCAACTGTGCTAGACTGCTTTTGCAGAAAAAGAGATGTGTTTTTAAGGTTTGGTTAAGTGTAAGAAGAAGAAGTGACTTTTCAAACAACAAATATAGTGTTTTTTCTTTATTTCGTTCTTGTAACTGTGCTTATGCCTGTTATAATAAGTTCATTTTACCATTAAAAAAAGGGTCCTGCAGTGATCCATTGATATTATACTAAGGATATACAGCATTCAAGGATGTAACAGTGAGCAAAATTTGCATAAATCATACTTAATACATGATTACTCTATTTAAACCGTCAGATTTGTCAATCTTGTGAACAGCCGAGCTGGAATCTCAGCTCCTTGATCCTACCATTCAAGCCAAGGACCAGAACATCAAATTCCTCCACATACCAGAGCTCTGAAACGACAGTCTGAATGAATTCAGTCGTTAGTTGCTCAGTTTCACATGTCAACAGAATCAACAGATGAAAGGAAGAAAAACAGCAGTTTAGAGACCGGCAGAAGCATTTGCATCTGTAAGATACATAGATCCATTATTTGTCAAATGCATATGGCAGTAGGAGAGAGGAGTACAATACTAATCAGAGGAACTGAAAAAGATCAAACTCATGCGGAGAAACAGGCATAAGACTCTTCATTTTCAGTGATTGGGAATACATGCATGCTACGACCAAAACCAGTACCTCAAATCCATGCAAGCGATTGTTAAGTTGCTCAACCAGCTAATGGAAGAACTGAAGTTGAGGCCTCCGCGTCTCCTGTGTAAGACACGGCTTGCATTATGGGACCATAAACATTTAAAGAACAATCACATACACAAATACTCTTTATTAATGATCATAACAGAAAAGAAGAAAATAACACCATCTAGCACAAAGATTATTCAACCTTTTTAATTATGTTTGATAAGGAACAAAGGCCTTCTAGCACCATGACACAAGAATGAGCCTTCCTCTGGTAGGTCAAGGGTTTGAGGCTGCTTATGGGTGTCACAGCTTAGAAGGTGCTCAAGTGTGTGTGAGTGCGTGCACAACATTCCAAAAAAGGAAAGAAATAAAGAGGTTACTATGCTTGATTGATAAACTACAAGCAGGGAGGAAAAGTTTGATTTGATAATGATTTTGTTCCATGGTGCCTGATGTCAAAAGTGTGAATCTGGGAGCAACGACAAAAGGGAGAAGTGCGGAATGACTAAAGGCCAACCTACTTAATTTGCAATTCATCAAGTTCTGATGTACTTAAGAAAGATGGCATGAATCACAAAGTAGTAGACTAAATATCAGCTCTGGTGAACTTAGAATAGGATTTTTTTCTTTTTCCTGAGGGGTGTGTGGGGGGTCGCTGAAGAGATTTTATTAAGATGAATGGACCGTACACAGTTAAGAACAAGCGGATATATTAGTTTTGGGAGACTAGAAGCTCAATTGTCAGGTAAGATTAACTTGACATGTTAAAGATAAATGGACCATACATAGTTAAGAACAAGTGGATAGATGAGTTCTGGAAGACTAGAAGCTCAATTGTCAGGTTAGATTAAGCTGACATGTTAAACATATTGTTAAAATATTTCACTTGGAACACTTGCCGCTCTTGGCTGTAGCACAAAAATATTCACAATTCTTGGGAGGATGTCAACTGCTCAACTTGGATTCCTCATAAAATGAAAGTACTGCATCACTTATCTGCACAGAAATGAAGCTAGATGATGAACGTGAATAGTAATTTTCAATAGATTACGCTGCTAGATGACAACTAGATGTTCAGAATTTGTGCAAAGTAACTGTGAAGAATCTTTGGGCGGCCCCAGAATCCTTGCAAAGGAGGTGTGGAGCAAAAAGTATCATACTGCATCAATATTAGTACCACGATAAGAACCTTCAAATGTTGACATGAATGGCAAGCAGAAAGCACAAGAGACTACCTGCACTTGAAAACGAACATTACCATCATTGACAGAATGGCAGCAGGATCCTTCAGTTACATAAACAATATATCTACTCGTGTACGATTTTCAATTGCATCAGAAGAAACCTAGTGCAACAGAGTGGTAAATCTAAACCTTCAAAAAAGGAAAAAGAAAACTGAACAATAAATCTAATAAGGATGACCCGGTTTAGTGAGCACAACAGTTTACTTCCATATGCACAAAAGAAGACCATAGAGCATGAGTGCAAGACCTGTTGAAATAATCTAGAGTGCGCTTGTGAAGGAGGAACTTAAAACTCCCTCGACATACTTTTACATGGATCTATGTCGAGTGAAAGAATTTGGTTAGTTAGCCCACATGATATTCAGCATCTGCAAAGTCCCAGAGACGTGTAGAAGTAATTCCTCAGTGCCATAATTTTATAATAATCTTTTTTTAGCAAACAAAAGAACAAACTTACTGAAATAAGATTTTCACTTATTATTAACTGCTGAAAGAAATTCACTGATATGAACTGGCATAAATAGATGGAAGCAACAAAATGAAAGAGCGCAAGTGGAAATAACCTGCCAACAATCCAGAAAAGCACCAGTTGAAGTCAACACCAGTCTATCTAAGACAATTTTCAGTGGACAGAGAGCCTCTATAGTAGCCTTGACCGCATTTGCTTCAGCTTCAATCTCACAAAACAAAAATGATATCTCAATACCACGAAGACTAAAACTCTAAACCGAAATGGACACAAAGATATCTGAAATACCATTGAATACCTCATTTTCAGCAGCACGAACAGGTTAAAGATGATGAAAAGCATGAAACAGACTGAGGTGACATGAAATTGGTATTCTGAAACCAGATTGCTAACCAATAGAATAAGAAGCATATCAATAACTGATAGAAGAACTCCTTGGCTCAATAAAGCATGGCAGTGAAAATCTTAAATGACAGATGGGAAGCTCACTTAACTAAATGCACTGTGTTTTTAAGCTTTGAATATGAAATGCTTAGCAATCCACCTCAAAACTATAATCTCAGGAAGTGATGAGGATAAACAAATGGAATATAAATCCTCACCTTGATCAAAATAGGGAAGGAAAACAGCTCTTACAGCCTGCCTGCAGCATACCAAAAGAGAATGCCCGTGTCACCCCTTGCAATCCACTTTAGAGGAAAAAAGGCGGGGAAGAGAAGAACCATCAAGACGGATTTTGAGCATTAAACCTTTACTCTGAAGTAAATTTCAGTAAAATTATGACTGTGAAATATTGAAAGGGAGCCTTGGCAAAGCGATAGAGTTGTCATCGTATGACCTTGAGGTCATGGGTTCAAGGCATGGAGAAAATACAAGGTAAGGCTGCATATTATATACTCTTGTGGTTCATCCCTTCCCCGAACCTCATATATGCGGGAGCTTTGTGCACTAAGCTACCCTTTTTTATGATTGTGAAATATTCTCTTAAATCCTTCAAATTCTAATGCTTCTCTCTATAACTTTAGCTTTGTATTTACACCCTCCCTTGTCTCATCAAGTAAGACTATATCATCTGCAAATAGCATGCACTAGGGAATCTCCTAGTGCAGATGTTTTGTTAACTCATCCATAACCAATGGGAAAAGGTATAGGCTCAATCCCGATCCTTAGTGCAATCCTACAGTGACAGGAAAATCACCAGTCATGTCACTAGTAGTCTTAACATTTGTTATCGCTCTCTCATACATATCTTTAATTATGTCTATATACCCCTGAGAAACCCCTTTATCACCCAACACCCTCCATATTAACTCTTTAGGGACTCTATCATAAGCTTTCTCTAAGTCGATAAAGACCATGTGGAGGTCTTTCCTCCCCTCCATATATTTCTTTATTAATTGTCTTAGTAAGAAAATAGCATCCATGGTAGACCTCCCAGGCATGAAACCAAACTAATTCTCCGATACACTTGTTTCATGTTGTAGCCTCTTCTCAATCACTCTTTCAAAAAGTTTCATAGTGTGGCTTATAAGTTTGATCCCTTGATAATTAGTACAACTCTGTATGTCTGCTTAATTCTTATAAATTGGTACAATAGAGCTTTTCCTCCACTAATCAAGCATTTTCTTTGATTTTATAATCTTGTTAAACAACTTGGTCAACCAAACTACCCCAATATCTCCCATGTGCTTCCAAACCTCTATTGGTATACCATTGAGCCCCATGGCCTTTCCTGATTTCATCTTTTTCAAGGCCTCTTTTACTTTAGGTATTTTAATCCTAAGTTCATATCTATAATATCAAGTGTTATTTAGATTTATAGTATTTTCAATCCCTATATGCTCAGAGCCATTGTCATTTAACAATTTTTGAAAGTATGTTTCTCACCTTTGTTTGATCTCATCATCTTTGACTAATACCCTTTGATAATCGCTTCTAATGCACCTAACATGATCTAAGCCCTTACCATTCTGTTCTCTTACTTTTGCAAGTTTAAACACATTTTTCTCACCTTCTCTTATTCCTAGTCTATTATAGAGTTCATCATATGCTTTAAGTTTAGCCTCACTTACTATTCTCTTAGCAACCCTTTTAGCATTCTTATATTGTTCATAGTTTTCATTATTTCTAGTCTTCTGTCATGCTTTAAAACGCATCCGTTTTTCTTAAATAACTTTTTGCATTGTTTCACTCCACCACCATGTTTCCTTTACTAATTGCCTTTTACCTTTAGATACTCCTAAGACATCTTTTGCCACTTTCTTAATGGACTCAGCAATATTAATCCATATGGTATTTACTTCTGTTTCATAGTTCCAAATTCCTTCTACCATCAACTTATTTGTGAGTGAGGTTATTTTTTCTCCTTTTAAGTTTCACCACTTAATTTTTGAATACTTATTAAGTTCATTTTCTTTCTTCCATCTTTTGATATGGATATCCATAACCATTAACCTATGTTGTGAGGTTAAACTCTCACTAGGTATCACCTTACAATCCTTACATATAGATCGTTCATTATTTCTAAGTAGAAAAAAGCCTATTTAGCTTTTATGAAGTCCACTTTTAAAGGTTATTAAGTGTTCATCCCTCTTCTTAAAGAGTGTATTTGCAATGGATAGGTTACATAACAAAGAAAAATCGAGGATATTCTCCCCCCTCTCATTTCGTTCACCTAAACCATACCCTCTATATATTCTATCATATCCTTCCTTATCTTTTCCTACATGGTCATTTAAGTCTGCTCGTATAAATATCCCCTCTGTGTTGGGAATTTCTTGCATGACTTCCTCTATGTCTTTCCAAAACTGTCTCTTGATTATATCTTGTAACCCTACTTGTGGTGCATATGCACTTATAACATTTATAATCTGCTCTACTAGAATAAGTTTTGTTATTATAATTCTATCACTGATTCTTTTAACGTCCACAACTTTATCCTTTAACTCTTTATCCACTATTATTCTTATGTCATTTCTGTTATTTTCCTTTCTTACATACCATAATTTATACCCATCTATTTCTCTAACTTTAACCTCTTTCTACTTGGTTTTTTGGATACAAGCAATGTTGACTCTCTTACGTTTCATCGCGTCTACTAACTCCAAACTCTTACCTGTCAATGTCCCTATATTCCATGTGGTGATACGAATCTTATGTTTTGGAGATATCTTCTTTACTATTGCCTTTCTCAACCTCTATGGCACGAACCCATGTCCACTTTTCACTGCACCTGGGTTATGATGCAGCGCATCACTTCCGAGGGGACGCTCTAGCAGCCCTTGCTCATTTTTTACTACACTCAGGATCTAATGTAGCACGTCGCTTCCGAGAGAACGTCCTAGCAACCCTTGCCTATTTTTCACCGCACCTGGGATCCAATGCAGCGCGTTGCTTATGGGGAATGCCCTAACTTAAGGGAATGTTAGTTTTCGATTCATGTCATGTTAAGGTTGCCATAGTTATAAAAAAGCTGAAGATGATTTTCATTTCTTTCTTACAAACTAACATACCAATGCCTATTTATTTGCAAGCAGAAAAGAAATAAAAAATCATCTTTAGCTTCACCCTTGCCGGCTGGCTACCTGAGGCAAGGGTTGCCATACTTTAAGAAGCTGGAGATGATTTTCATTTCTTCCTCACAAACTAATATACAAATGCATATTCATTTGTAATAAAGAAATAACAAAATCATCTTCAACTTCTCCCGTGCTGGCTGGCACCTGATGCAAGACCCTCCTTTTTCATCAAGGCTTGGGACCGGCATTAGCGGAGTTTACTACTGAAAGGAATGAAATCTAAAATTTCATGATACAATGACAGACAATAGAACATTGTGTTGATGTTATTTGACTTTGCAATCACATGAAATCCAAAGGCAGTGACTAAGCATGTAAAATCCCTAATTTTTAAATCCCAATATGAGTGAATTTTGAAAAATATTAAATTGAGATAAAAAGCAAATAGTGAAATTTCATAATTTTGGAGTTTTATGAGTGAGAAATTTGATAGCCATCAAATCAAGTGTCGGAACCTTAATATTTAGATTGTAATTGAAAAATGAAATCCAACGACACTGAGAACACCCAAATCGAAGTTCGAGCGAAAATTTGCCTAATTATTTTACAAAAGGGCAAAATAGTCATTTGATATGTAGGCTCACAGTGTACTGATGTGAGTCTTAGAATTTAGACAAATCAAAACGGATTAGGAAACATGCTAATTACATGAGTAATCGTGATTATCTCACCTTAATTGAATTTAAGACAAAAACCCCTCTTTCCTAAACACTATTCATCATCTTCTTCTCCTCCAATTCTTTGCTTTTTCCACGATCAAACGTGATCAGATCAAACTGTGTTCAACACCATAACGATCTCACTTTCTTCCACGGAGTTGCAGTGACTAATTGCCTGAAGAGCATCATGATCATATCTTTTTTCCTCCATCTCTCGTTCTCAAGTAAAACCATCAAGATCGGATTTTCCATCGATTTGAGAGGTATGATTCAGTTTCCTTCTCTTTTTTTTCCTTCCATTGGCTTTCCTTCATTGACTTTTATCATTCACAACACCTAGATCAAAGATTTCATGTGGGTAGGGTATGAATCTAGGAAAAACCATAATATAGTTGAATACCCATCATAAGGACAAAATCATCTTCAACTTCTCCCTTGCCGACTGACACCTAACGCAAGACCCTCCTTTTTCATCCGGGCTTAGGACCGGCATCGGCGGAGTTATAACAGCTATGTATAGGATACAATACTTTTCATGGGTTGATATGAGATAGGCATATAGCCTTATACTATTGTTTTATATTTAGGCATGGAGGCCTAAGGATTTTATTTTCGACAGGCTTGTTGTCTAGGGTATGCTATACTAGGAGGGATATAGGGCTGACCACCCACCCTATGAGATTATGAGATAATAGACACCGGCCCGTAGATAGCACTCAGTAGGGGTTGGTATCATGGGTAGCCCACACTACTAGTTCGGTCCCCACCCACACAGACAGACGATAAGTCTCTTGTTTTGGTGTCGACAGCGAGCTGCAATCAATAGATCATGTGTTCGTTATCATTGCAGCATAGCAGTTCCTTGTGTTCATGTACACAGTTTTGCGATCATGAGGGAGTGATAGCAACATGTGCTCAAATTTAATCAGAAATGGAGCAACCTCACAAGCTTTTCCCCCCCAAATTAACATCCTACATAAAAGAACACCTCGTTGATAGACTCGTACAGCACGTCTATCCAAAGAATTGTAAGATTTACTTTATCTTGAAAGGGGCCAGCTACAAAGAAACATCAAAGGTAGCAATATATGATAAATTACCATGGAAAGGAGGAAAGATCCAAAAAATCAATTTCTTTTATAATCTGAATCTTGATATGGGCATCATAAAATCATATCACTACATTGTGAATTTTGGGAAATGGAAACTTAAGGATGGCTAAATGAGATTAATACAAATCCTTTTAACTGATTCACAGATTGCCAAGTGTTAGACTTGAGAGGTTCAAGCTCATCCTTGAAGTTTTTATTTTACTATTACATGAACATTTTAACCATTACAAAGCTTCTCCTAACTTATTCAGACAAAGACCTCACATTTTCACTTTGCTGAGCCTGAGTTACAGCAGCAGAAATCACCAAGTTTTGAACTTTCACATTAATGTTTGTCCTAAAGTTCCAGACATCCAAAATGATAACATCATGCCTGATATGGTAATTGAAGTTGAAATGTACCTTATAAGCGACAATGTACCGTATAAATGACAGATAATACAGAACAAAAGTGCACAACTAGCAAGGATACCATAAATTTCCACCGACAATCAGACTACTCACGAGATAGGTGCCAAGAATTCTGGATTGAGGTACAGCACAGAAGCGCGAACCAGAGGTTTGGCAACTTACCACCGATGCTACGGTGCATTCTTTAACAATTTGACAGATAAGATTGCATTCGGCAGGCAGCTTTACCTTGCATTTTTGCAAGAGGCTGTTTTCACCCCTTGAACCCGTGACCTCAAGGTCAAACGAAGACAACTTTTACTGTTGCGCCAAGGCTCCCTTCAGTCTTAATCAGATACAGGTAAATAACTACAAATTCTACCTGGAGTAACTCCACCATCCTTCAAAGTAAAAAATATCAGAAAGAGATAAAGACTGAGACGTCTGTCCTCCGTGGACAAAAACTCACACCATTTATCATATGGCTTCGATCATTGAACAGAATACGAGATGTTAGTTCCTGTGAAGTGCTGCAGAGTTATTACATTGCCCAATACGCAGGTTAGCAGGATCCTGGCTCTGCATCTACGAGCTAACTTGCGCCACGTAAAGAGCTGGAAGGACCCGGTGACAAGTTACCAGAGTAATCAGGGCCGTTGGACAAGTTCCCAACCACTCGCATCCAGGCGCATCTTAGTAGAAGCCCACAGAATAATCTAACATGAGCCAGTTGCAGTACTGCACCAACAACCAACCTCCGGCAACGGTAATTTGCCTCTCCCGGACTGGTAATCATGAGCATTTTAGCAAAAAACTTGGCTTAAACACTGAAATCCCCAAATGAGCTTTTTTTTTCCCCTTACTTTCCTTTTCGTGGAATTACAGCAGGAACAGCTCAATGCAAAGTAAACCCAGAAAATCCAATCAATCAACCCAGAATAAAAAAACACTTTTTTCAAATAAAAAAGGTTTTTGACGATTTTAGAAATACAGAGAGAGAGAGAGAGAGAGAGAGAGAGAGAGAGAGAGAGAGAGAGAGAGAGAGAGAGGATTCTGCACATCGAAAATTACCTGAATCGATCAGAGGAGATTTCTCGGCCGTAGGAGTTTTGGAGTTCTCCAGATCCATTCGAAACACTAGAAAGAAGAAAATTGCAGAAGAAAACCAGATCAAAGCCCCTGTTTCTCCGTCATTCCAGTTCCACCAATTTCTAACCCTCCCCACGGAACTCCTTTCTCACTTCCGGTCAGTCCATTCTACAGTCCGTAGAGAAAATGATAGCGAAAAATGCTAAGATTATTCGCGCGAGTGTCATTGGAAGTATCACATCATGGATCCATACTTGAGACTTTTGGGTCCATGACGATGGCCCACAATGAACAACAGATCAGGGCCTCAATCGAGGTAATTGCAAGTTGGTAAGGTGCTAAGATTATCCGCGCGAGCGTCATTGGAAGTCTCACATCATGGATCCAGACTTGAGACTTTTGGGTCCATGACGATGGCCCACAATGAACAACAGATCAGGGCCTCAATCGAGGTAATTGCAAGTTTAGTAAGGTTCTAGACCCTTGATCAATGTAGTTATTTGTTTAGGATTTGTTGCAGAATTAGAATTATTGATCTGTGTTGGACTATATCTAGCGGAAAGGATATTCATTTGGCACGAGATTACATCTGTATCGATCATCTGTTGATTGTCTACAAGTTGGACAGTCCTGATGAGATCACTTTTAGCGGCTGTTAGTCAAATCAGAAATCATTGTATAATTCAATTTCTTTATCCGGGCCACTGAAAATTTTGCACATAATAGGTAGAATCCATGAAAATTGGAATCTAAATGTTTGGGAAACTTGCTTTATGTGGTTTTTATTGAAATTTTTTTCTATTTCATAGCAGAAAGTGAGTATTTTGCTAAATTTTAATTGAATTTTTTTTATCTCCCAATAGAAAACTATTGACTAATATGGCGAACATCTCCTCCAAAGTGAATTGAGAGTGCATTTTATGAAAGGGTGAAAACTGCAGAATTCGCCATAAAATTCAATTCCTTCTTGGATCATGGTGTCTGAATTCACCACAGAATTCAATTCCATCTTAACTCCTTGTGTCTGAATTGACTAAATGGACTTTGATCACCACAACCTAGCTGGAAATCATCAATGTTTAAAAAATGAGGAACCATATTGAGTTCTAGTTTCTGCAATGCTAAGCCAGGAAATCATTTCTTCATACTGCTATTGTAGGATAGAGCTGTGAATGGGCGAAACTCTTTGCTTGAGCAGGAATACTTCTATAAGATGATACTCAATGAATTATACTGAGGCACAGGCACAGTTAGACATAGGGACCCCACATGCTAGATTGAAATTCTTCCCCTATACTTCCACATAAATGTGCTTTTAGATCATTCAAAATGTTCTAGGGCACAATCAATTAATTAGATGGTACAAATTGGGTGACTTTTTGGTCAATATTGACACAAAATTAGTCCTTTCCAACGAGCAATCCATATCCAAGTTGGGTCCTATTAGTTGCAAGTGCACTGCCTCATTGCCTTGCAATTAAGCCAAAGTCTCTTGAAGAGCTGTAGACTTTGAATGAAGAGACGCAAAGACTTCTAGCCAGTGGGGCGAGGAGTTTCTTGCTTGGGTTATTAGGGTTTCAGGTTGTGCATGGAGTATGTGTCTAATGGCTAGCATCATCTAATGGACGAGAATTTTACAGCATGATCCATCTAAGTCAAGGATAACATCATGAATGATTTAAATCTTATAAGTCTAGGCCCACTTATAGTCGTCTGTACCATTACGGGACTAATAAATCAACACGGGGCAAGAGCATGCCGACAAGAAATGTCCTTTGTTGTAGGTTTCAGTTGCCGCTTTTCCCTTTGACTGGGGATTACATTTAGGGAGTGTGTGACCGATTTACTCTGTAATCTTTACTTGCACGAAAATAAATAAATAAACTAGCATTTCAGTTTCTGAACTAGCTTTGATCAACCAATCTAACCCGTCGATGGTCCTACATCTATTTAAGAAATAATTTCTTAAATAGATATATAAGCTGGTTTACTTAAGCCTTCCAAAGCTGAGAGTAAGTTCCATCCTTGGTAACTTCGGCCTTTGATAAATTTATTAGATAATCCTCTCTCACTCCCTGTCTTCGTCTCCCTTTAACTGCCAAGACTGTGGACTTTTCTCCCTCATTTTTTGGTTCCTGCCCCACGTTCCCAGTCACTCTCTGTCTGTCTCTTTCACATTTTCCATAGTACTCAATATTAAACACTGTGGTCCTCGCCAGTAATTCTTAGGGGTTGGTTTGGATAGACTGAGTCTTGGCTCGGGATGGGTCACATCCATTAGGTCTTAAGTTGGATTTGGACAGACCCAACCCAACCCACTCGCAACCCCCACGTTGACCCACTGCGTGCCTTTGCTTTGGATGTTGGAAAAAGTATCACATTACATTACCCAATTTGGTAAGGCTTGCTCCCAATGAAGGAAACAGTGAGTTCATTTCTCAATTGATGTGGAAGGCTGTTTCAGAGCAGACCCTAACCAAGCCCAAGAGCGTCTTGTTCCCTCTCACCCCAATTAGCATCGAAGTTAACAAATTGGCTCTACCGCGAATATCTGAATGAGTTCTTGGCTTCGGCAATGGCACGTAAAGTTGTTGCAGCCTTCGGTCCAAGCCTAGTCCATCTGGGTTAACAGGCACACAGATGAGAACAACCCATTGGATGAAACTTTTTCCGGAGACCTGTGAATCAAACGTCACCTTGTCGACGAGTCTGTTCCATCTAGATCAGGTTCACATTCAGCCAATGCTAAAAATGACTTGACCCAAGTTTTCACCCCATACGTCGGACGTTTTGTTGTGTTATATGCATAGGACGCTAAGTGCAAAGTTGAAAGCGAATTTCGAATCTTGAACTTGCTTGCCAGCTCCTTGGGCAACTGCAGGTCAGATGTCGCCATCGACTCTTGATGGAGGACCACTTACATCTCAGGGAAAGAGGATAAGCCACTGCTCAAAGTGGAACCATGTGAATCATGAGATATCAATTGCTCAACTAAGGCCGACATGGTTCTCAGTCCTAAGCTCGTCGCATTAGGTCACTGATGAAGTGACTCATAGTTTGCAGCCCGGTGCACATAGATCCCATCTATGTAGGGTTTGGAGAAGGGGTGGACTATAAAAGGTCTATAGTACCCAGCCTTACTTTGTATTGCAAGAGGCTGTTTCCACTCCTTGAACCCATGACCTCAAGATCACACGATGACAGCTATACCGTTGCGCCAAGGCTCCCTTCTTGTTGGCACATAGAATACATATTAAAAATATTGAAGAACAAATACTGCACATTTTATGGCAATCTGATCCACTTCACTTTGTTTTACCCGCTGCAATTCGGACGAGGTAAGATCATTATACAGACTACTGTTACTGCAAAACCTCCAAAGGATTAAGCAACTTTTACTTCTATAGGCTTATGACTTACATTAATGGTAAGTCATAAATATTGGGAAACTCAGAGAGACAAAAATGAGAGGGAAATGCCAATCACTCCATTAATGGTACAGTTAGAATACATCTTTAACAGGTATATTATTGGGTACTTGTCAATTTCTTCCCTCTATATGCCCATCCACATCAAGTAAATTCACTAGCTTAAGATCTAGAAAGTTATAACTGCCTTCAATGTCATTACTCCGAGATTGAGAAGTGTTAAACTAATGGGCCTAGATGAATGAGCAGGTCTCTTGTTGAATAGTAAACAGAAGGCATATGGCTGCACTATGTGGACTAGTGAATACTTCTGAATAAGTATATGGTTGCAGAACACAACTTGGTAAATTCAGAAGATATATGCCAACCCTTAAATGTTTCCGAGCATTATGGAGGTACACTAGTGCGTATGACATGTCCCATGCTAGGGTAGAGTCGCAATAAATGCTTATCAGCAGCATATTTATACTACTATGAATTACTTTGCTGGCTACACATCGGTAGTTTCTTTGCAGTTCAAATAAATAATTAGATAGAAAAATAATAGATTCTGTATTTTTTGCTTCACTGAATAATATAGACCACTTCTTGGTTTTTTTGTCGTTTTTTTTTTGAATGGTGACATTTTTATAACTAAAATCAAAGGAAAGAGATCAGACTGACTGAGAAGGTTTGGTTACAACGTGAAAATAGAAAGCAATAAGATCAGAAACTAAAGGAGAATCTCTTTGAACTCCACTTTTGGCCAAGTCATCAGCTGAACAATTAGCTGATCTCTTTACATGTTGAATTTAACTACCTATTGATAGAATATACTGTAGATGGGAATCATAGTTTTTACTTAGTTAGGATCATGAGAGGTGAAAAATAATCTTTATAGGTTGGAATCCTATGGATGGGATGTAAGTTCAGCTGGGACCAGAACATAACATAAAGGACCATCTGATGAACCATCTCCGGCAATGCGTGTTATAGGTTGACTCCAAACTCGGCTAAACTAACTCAACTTGCTCCTAACGAGTCTCCTTTGCAAACTAACTCAACTGAATCATAATATTTAAGAGAAGAATGATCCAACTAGACTCTAATAGACAAAGTGACTACTATCTGAGACTATATATATAGAATGGTTTGTTGCATATTATTATACTATGTTTTTACATGATCAAATAAACAATGTAGCAGAATAGGTTGCACTATTCTAAGGACTCAAAATTACTACTATCTTTTTTCTTTTCTTGCAGTTTGATCACTTAACAGAGAAGGGGAGCCTTGGCACAACGGTAGAGTTGTTGTCATGTGACCTTGAGGTCGCAGGTTCAAGGCGTGGAAAGAGCCTCTTGCAAAATACAAGGTAAGGCTGCTGCATACTATTGAGCCTTGTGGTCCACCCCTTTCCCTGGCCTGCATACGTGAGACTAGAGCTGCCTTTTTGGGCGCTTAAAAGAGCTGGAAACTACCAGTTTGAATATATACTATTCTCTGATCTCAAGGACACAGGATTTAAAAGCCTTGCTTCAAGTAAAAGAGATGGGGGCAGCGCAAAGATAGGCACACCTTTGTCCATTCGGCACCACTGTGGGCAGGCAGGGTGTGACCCACAAGTTAAGTGTGATGCCACCCTCATGGGAAAAGGAAAAGCAAAAACAAGGCTGTGAGAACTAATGGCAGCCAATTTAGACTGAAAATAAGCATCATTAGGCATTTCATGGAGAGATTTGGAAGCTTCCTTATTCTCTTATGATTGATTTCAAGCTCTCCACGTGCTCATGACATGACGATGCACCATATCATTATCTTCATAGGATACAAGGAAAAAGCAAAAGAAAGGAAGGGATCTTTCTAGGAAAATACCCACTTCTATGTAATTGCATGCACATTAACTCCCAAATTGCCAATCACGTCCCTGGTTATTTAGCCATTGATCAATCGGATATCATGTATCAGCTAGGGCCCCATTGGAGATTTTTTTTTTCTTTCTTATTGAGGACTAGTGACATTTTATTGAGAAGCGATCGATCAGATGGCAAAGAAAGTACACGAGCTGTTTAGAACCAAAGTGAAGAACAAGCAAGGAAAGATTGGCAAGGCTTATATAATCTGGTTTATGTGATTATGCCAGATTAGTAGCTCTTAATTAGGATCAATTGGCAAAGCTTGTGTAGTCCATTTTATGCAACTATACTGGGCATACCTTGCTAATTAACAATATGAAAACAATGAGGCATAATAGCATACTCGGATTATATTATGGAATTAAGTACACTGGATATCCTATGTAAATGCATGCACACTAACCCTAAAATTATTGGAGGCCATGTATTCTTAGAGCTATAATCCAATTTATGCAATTTTATCGGATTATACTGCGTTAGAGCATAATCACCAGATGTGATTTTTAAGTTTACCATCTACTCTATAGGATTCTCCTAGCAATTAGTTGATCTATGGAGTTAGATGATCAGCTCAAACACTTCAAATATAAAATGCAAACAAATTGCACAGTCGAGGATCGAGTTTGTGTCATGTAATCCAGATTGCCGATGTATGAGATTTTTTGAGCAAATCCTACTGAAAATGAGGCTGGGCAAATGAATGGTTTGGATCACCAAAAAGGTCGGCCTACGAGTTCTTCTTGGTTCATTATATGTATCACAATTAAATGGGTCACACCAAAGATCATCTATCCACCATTTTATGTCTAGGAGTGCCCCATTTAAGTCACTTTTGTTTGAAATTTTGGATCAAGTGCTTTACAAGTGGATGATGAATGTCCTCTCAATCTGTTGAACTGGAATGTGCCGGATTTAATCAAGGATAATAGACGAAGTTTGGTGGTTCAATTAGTAAGGTAACTACGGTCAGATGGTGACTCAAATAAATTAAAAGTCACCAATCAGTATAGAGGCATAGACATTAGATAGATGTCACATGTTGGTTGCAGAAGCTGTTATAAGCTATTCCAATTCTCTCTCTCTCTCTCTCTCTCTCTCTCTCTCTCTCTCTCTCTCTCTCTCTCTCTCTCTCTCTCTCTCTCTCTCTCTCTCTACCTATGTATGTATCTATCTAGCTCTAACATGAGGGTTGGCTTGTAAACTACTGATTGCTCAGTGAAAAGAGACTTCATTTTGGCTTAATCAGCTCACTTGGCTGTTGGGGGCCAATATCAGGCATTTCTATGCATAGTGGAGAGAGGTTCCTTACATTGTACCTACTACAAGTAAAGAGAAAGTTTTCTTTTGTTGTAGTTGGTATAAAGAGAGGAGTTGCAACATCTAAAAAGAGGAGAGAATGTCAGCCCCATTACTATATTGAACATTTGAAACAGAACTTGATAGTAAATAGAAACGGACTGCCAGTGAGTGAGAGAGGAGAGACAGACAGACAGACAGAGATTATCCATATTACTTCTGCTAACGAGAGAAGGTTTTGTTTTCTTGTTCTGATACATACTAGAAAAAAATACTAGCTAGCAACTTCAGAGAGGTGGTGAGAATTTCTGTCGCATTGGTATACAGGCAATTTGACTGATAACTTGCGGGCAGCCAGAAGCGAACCAGCATGAGAGAGAGGGAGAGAGAGAGAGAGAGAGTTAGTGTATACATGGTACACGTAAGATATATCTTGCATTTTTGTATTTTGGTGTCAAAAGGGGGTGGGAGACTGGGAATATCAGTGCTATTCCTATGTTGATAAATTTGAGGAACTTGTGAGTCATCTGAAGCAAAGTGGCAGAGAGAGAGAGAGAACTTTTGCTTAATAAACACTTGGAAATAAAGAGAAGGGCTGCAGACATCCAACGATGGTTATCAGCTTCTTCTTATGTGTATTTACACTAGGAGAGAGAGAGAGAGAGCTTTGTTTAGGCATACTTTGGAAAGAAAGACAAGGGCTGCAAAAATTGTATCTTTCTAAATCTATTATCGACTTACTATGTGGATTTACACTAAGAAACCCATGAGAGAGAGGGAGAGAGAGAGAGAGAGAGAGAGAGATTTCCAAGTAAAAGAATGTCCAACCTGTCTAAATACAGTTCATATTAGCTAACGATCTTACTGATAACATACCTTTTAAATCATTAAACTGAGCTTATGAGAGAGAGAGAGAGAGAGAGAGAGAGAGATTTCCATGTAAAAGAATGTTCTAGCTCTCTAAATCCAGTTCATATTAGTTAACAATCTTATCAATAACATACCTTTTAAAGCACTACAGCCGAGCATAGATTAAGCCCCTTAAACCCTAATCACATGTTATAAGCACCTGTTCCAGCCAATCAAAACTACACTACCATGTGATCACAGCAAAAGAATATGGCCAAAACCAGCAATACCCATTTCCAAATTTCCTGATTTCAATCTCTAAAATCCATCATTTTTCTCACACAAAAAAATGGCCATAAATATCAGAAAATTAGACCACGCAAACATACGTGTATTCAAAGCGTATATATCAGAAAAAAAATCAAAGCAAAAGCATCAAATCAGTGATCTATGACTGACTATTTGTATCATGTCGATCCTGACCCCCATGATGCTGGTGTGGCCCGGCATCCAAACTCGACCCGCCCATCAACGGCCGATAACCATTCAAAGCAGCCAACATCCCCAAATGCCCCTCCGGGGTCCCACCACCTCCCCCACCCACGCCGGAGCCCATTTGCTGACTTGGCATTAAGGCCATCGGTGCCGGAAAATTCATGAAATGCAAGCCACTAGACATGTTACCTCTGTACATAGCACTATTACTTACTGAAGGAAACGTCCATATAGGATCACCACCCATTGATTGGTTGTTAGGGTTAGTCACCATCCAAACGGTTGCCGGAATCTGACTATGGTTCAAAGGAAAGCCGCCGGAGGTAGCCGGCAACAAATAACTCCCCATCTGCTGATGTGGCATGTCGAGTTCCGAACGGCGCTTCTTCGTGTCACTCCCGTCTTCCATGTCCAAACACGGGTCCCTCATCTCTTGCTTAGCTTGCAGCCCCTGATTCAAGCTATTGAAATTCAAGACGGACGACGTCGTTTCGGGGGCAAATCCGGCACCGGGGAATAGAATTCGCCGTTGCGATTCTTCCAAACTCCTGTCCCACTCACTTCTCATCCTCAATTGTTGGGCCCCAAGAGCATGATTGAAATAAGTACTCTTGAGCGGGGCCGACATGGTGGACCCCGAGCTACGTAAAGAGATGTTCAACGACGTGAAGTTGGCCGGAATTGTACCCGTTCCGGTGGCCGCTATCACCGCCGGCTCGGCTTGCTGCAACAACCATTCGATCGTCTCGCCGTCCGATTTATGCCCGAGCTCCCGAGTCAGCTGAAAAACTCTCGCAGCACAAGTCGCCGGCATACGAATCCGCCGACCCCGGCCGTCCACCTTGGTGTGCCGGTCTTTCGTAGAAGTCCTCTTCGGCGGCTGTTTTTTCGACGCCTCTACTATCTCTAGACCAGAATTCGACCGGATTCCGGAACTACTCACCGTAGAAATCGCTAAAGAAGGGTACCCAGAACTTGAACATGCATCTTCTTCCTTCCTCTCCAACAACTGTAAAGGAAAATTGGGTCGCCTGATTCCGTTGCCGTCGTCCATGATCGCATATGTTATGGTGATTGCACTGGCGAAACTCCAAATTCAACCTTTTCCCGGCGAGATTTTTGGTCTTTGCTGTTTGAGGGAAGAATGATCAGGGGAGGGAGAGGATAAGGGAGGGGTGCAAGCTTTAAGCAACAAATACAATGAGTGGAAATTATATGGTGGAATGAAAAGCAAAGTTTTTTGGAGACATTTTTTTTGCTTTATTAAGCTTTTATTTGTTTCCCATTCCTCCTTTTATTTGCTTGGCCTTTCTCTTCCTTCAGTCCCTTGGTTCAGACTCCACGTGCGGTGCCCTTTATCATTCAATCCATAAAGACAGTGGTCCCTGGATGGGTCCCATCTGCAAGTCAAAGAAATGAGAGACTGTAAAGAAAAGATAATCGAGTGGGCCCCATTTCATTCAAGTAATCATTGCCTTTTCACTTTGGCCATTGCCTTTCCTTTTAACCATGGTTATGGACTTGGGTCTATCCAAGCCTCAAATAACTTGGCTAGGGTTAGGGTTTTGCATAAGCTCCCTGTGAGCCTGTCTCGTGCAATATCTATCTTTCACGTACACAGAGAGTAATATGGGAAAGCGTATATACAGTTCTACTACAATGTAAGTCCTCCAAAACTTGGATGAAACCAAGCACAGTTCACTATTTTGGTACTAGAGGGCAGTCCCAGTGTATTAAGCATACCACGTACGCAGGATCTAAGTAAGAGGAAGATCACATGGGTCAATAATATACAGCCTTATCTTGTATTTTGCAAGAGGTTGTTACAATGCCTTGAACCAATGACCTCAAGGTCACACGATGACAACTCTGCCTGACTGACTGTTGTTTACACGTTGGACGTCGGAGTTGAGAAGTACAATCAGCACTATTTTGCTAGAATGGGGAGTTTGTCGATTCATCGTCATGTACTCAAACTTCCGATATCAACTTTGATTGGGAATTGGCAATTGTTGTGTGGGGAAAGGATGCATAAACAAATCAACCCAATAGGGAAAGCTCGTTTTTTGTTGTTGCATCACTGTTGGCGGATGCATTTGGTGAAATAACGTTGCCTGACTGAAGCAAAACAATGGACACGGCATTCTCTCTCTAGTTCAACTATCGTAGTCATCGGTCTTCTGTTGTTGATCAAAAGTTTTGATTCAAAATTAGAGTTACGGTTTCGTTAATGATCAATTGTAACCCCTCTTGCAGACAGTGTGAAATCACTTGTCACTCTCTTGACACCGACTGAGGATTAAAAACCGCAGGGACAATGCGACAATTTCATTAATAGGAAGTTGATGGTAACATGATAATCATGACCTTAAAACTTTGCATTAGGGAGTCAAATTGACCCATTCTCAGTGAAAAAAAATGGGCAACATCGGACAAACTTGCTAAGGTGGAATTCTAACCCCACCTTAACTTAAGAAGATTCATTTATAGGCTAAAATTTTCAATGTAATACATCAACTCTTTACCCCTTAAGCCTAGAAAGGGATTGTAGGTGGGGTTGTGAGAGGTTACAAGGCAAAAGGAGAGAGCAGGTGTGATAGTAGAGAAGAAGGGGAAGAGAAAAGGGAGAAAGTATAGGTATCCACATGATGAAAGAGAGACTGCTCGTTGAGAGTCTTAACAATAGAAAAGAAGACAAAGAATAAAATGATTTCATTGTGCTTTACAAACTTGCATGAACCTTTCAAAATAAACAATTCAATGCACCGGTGATCCTGATTAAACTATACAAAACATATGATTAGATCCAATAAATCAAAACATTGAAAACTAAAGCATATGATTGATAAATACTGAAAAAAGAAAGAAAGTAAGAAGCCAACAATGATCACATGCCCGTGTGTATCTATGCATTGTTCACCGAAGATTGGACATAAGGGTCGTGATGTTGTGATTTAGGGTCCCCTCCTAGCTTGCCACCACTAAAAAGGAAAAGAAGAAAATAAGAACTGTGTGAGCATAATTGGATGACTAAACCATGACAATCAAAGTAATGAAAATGGTCTATTTTGAATTGTCTGTGCAATCTATTAGTCTCTATGGCATTTCTCCACGTGGTATGATCAATACAATTGTCAAATCTAGTTCACATCTAGGAATAGATCAAACAAGGGGACCATTATTCAGAGAGCTAACCCATAACCCTTAACATATAATCCCAGATCAAACTAATCACATTGTACTTCACATTTGTCTAATCTCCAATTAAAACTCTAGCAAGTTTAAGCCTTAGACCCTAACAACCGATCAACTGCAAGGACACCCACCATCTTTGCATCCACATATTCACATTGGTTAGATCAAAGACTCAATTACTCATATTATAGTTTGACTCTCAGCTCCATTTCATTGAAAAATTAAAAGAACTATAGAAATTATCTTAATACACTCTGGCAAAATGATGGCCTCTCCTATGGTACCTAGTATGTCAAGGGCTCAAACTGCTCATGAGCGTGTGCTCAACATTCCCAAAAAAGGAAAGAAAAAGAATCAAATATCTTAATTGTTCCTATGGTTAATTAAGGGACAAGGAAGGAGCATATAAGTCACACTGTAGACTAAGTATATGCTTAAGAAACTCAAAAACTCTACTCAACTCGAAAAGTGTTACAAATGAAGTTAACTGGAAGTGACTCAAATGCTATTTTATATTATCTTATTAATTAATAGTTATAGTTAAAATTTTCACTTTGTTGCATGGCAATAGCTATAGGCTTGTGGGTTAGAAGTTAGTATTGTTTTTTGGAAGTATTGAGTTGATATTGTAACAAAAATAAAATATTTTTTAGAGGCAACTCAGAGAGTGACTTAATTTCCTTGCAGTTTCGAGTAACTCGGATAAGTTTTCTAAGTTGACTTGTGAGTTTTAGAACTATTGACTTAACCGATCAAGATAGTACATTTTCAAACATCTATAATTTATATGGGTAACTAGCATGTATACAATATTAAATGATTAGAACACTTGTCAAGTCTAGGTCACATCTGATAATCGTCACTCAAAGGGACCATTGCTTGTAAGCTTACCTTAACCTTAAACACATGAGATTTTGTTGTCTAATTAATCATGGATCTCCATATCTATCTAATCTTCAATAGTAGGCTTATCCAGTCTAAATCTCACATCCTAACAGCCAATCAAGTACCACTTTGGTCCACTCAACAACACGTGTGAGATCGAAAAATCGAACACTCCAATCGTAACTCGACACGTGTGCTTTCTCAACATCATTTCACTTAAAAGCTTAATGAAGTACATAATTTTATGCTAGTTGTCTAGATAATTAAGCGGGGAAGTGCAAGTCCCATTTGTAAACCCTTAGTTGGAAATAGAGGAAATTAGTTGCCCTAAGTTTTAACTGATGAAGCCAGCTTGGGCCAGCTTAAATCGACTAAGCCAAGCTGGAGGAGAGAGACGTCGATATGTATGGCTCCATTTATTCGGGACAGTGGAGCGGTTAGGTGTGGGACCCAGTGTCCAGCTATTTAGGGAATGTCCTTCTCTCGCCCGCCTGGCGCAAATGGTGGGTGGACTGACAGTGCCACGTCATCAGACAGTTGGAATCTTCGTGTCTGTGTGGAGCAACCACCTTCCTCCTTAGGGCTGGCGTCAGGGCTACTTTCCAATTATAAACGGGGGCCACTTGGATGTGCCAAAAATATCAGCTGCATCGGCCAAGGCTGACCGTAAGATTCGTGCAGATTTCAGCAGCTTTTGATGCGTTTTATAGGCTGCAGTTCGGAGTCCACTGGATTGGTCATGATAACATTCCTTTGGGCCCACTAATATTAGCTGAAAAATCAGACCATCCGGCAAGGCTGACCGTAAGATTCTGGCAGATTTTTCAGCTTTAAGTTCCTATTTTCTAAGCCGTAGATTGGGATCCACGATATATAGGGATCCACAACATTCAGGCATATTTTGGTTTCATCGTTGAATACTGATTGCAATATTGCTTCATATTTTACAGGTTTCTCATCCGATTAAGTTATACACAGTGTTCTTCAGATGATGGCTCCTCAGTGGATTTCGGCCGTTAGATTTCTGTACATCTCTGCATCTTTCCATTATTTTTCATTTTCTAAAACCACATCTAATTAAAAAGTCATGTAGGCCTTACAAGTAAAGATGGAATTCTCTTAGAATTGAATTCCATCTCGCCTGCCGGATTCAATTCTCCTCAGTGATTCAATTCTCTTAGACTAAGAATAGAGCTTAAATATCCGATATACCACCGGAATTCAAATTGATAAAATTTATTGTAGGGTTTATTTAATCGCGTATCTTATGAGCTTTTAAAATATATGTCAAGGTTGTAGTTTATTTAATTATGATATTTTGGACATATGTAAGATATCAAATTTATTTAACTATAATATCTTGAGTATTTTACACCGAGCTGCATTTTTTTGTTTTAGATATAAATTATAGCCCTTATTGCAAATTTAAGTGGGCACAATTCTAATCAATGCGGGTACCATCCGATGAACGGCTGTGCTGATTGGAGACTGGTCCCCACAAATGTATTTTTATTATATTTATTTTTCTTGACAATTAAGATAGTATATGAATTTTTCTAGGGTTTCCCCGCCGATAAATTGATTAGGGCTGACGTCATGGCTTTTGAAGGAATCAGCCTCGAGTCACATCGCGTCGGAAGTCTGCCGGCTCTTCCGGACTAAAACCAGAGAAAAATCTATGCAGACAGACAACGATTGTCTCACTACTTTACACCTGTCGTTTCTTGAAATTGCTGAAATGCCCTCGTTTGTGGGTTCTCTGGGTGGCAGGCTGGAGATTGGAATGTAGTTATTGACTGTCATGTTGGGGGAAATTGTTGGGTAGTCCGAGGACAATTTTGGAATATAAGGTATGGACGGCTAGAAAGGCAAGTTAGGTTCAGTTTTTGACTGATCTGGACCGTTCATCACTTTAATCGTGTCCTAGATTGACCATCTACAAAATTTATCACACATTGGACGATTCTAATCAAAGGATAATATCAGTCGATCAATAAAAGGTTCGGATCGTACTCATCTGAGATAGACTGACAAAGGTATTACCATATAAGTTCTCCTCCAATAGAATTACCTATTAGAAGGACAATGATAGTCTCATGTGGGTCCACCCATGTGACATTATTTATTGATTTGTTTCATCCCTTCGTTGGGTAGATCCATTTCTAGTGATGACATGTGAAGGCAGAAATTTATAGAATTAGGAAAACATTTAACTTTGTTACAAAATTAGGAAAATAAATTAATCTTTTACTTTATATTTTTGGCCAGATCTATAGTAATATCTAAAACTCTGATGAATTATTTCTCAAGTTTGACTTTAATTTATGAATTTATATTTAACTTGGTAAATTTGCTCTGAATGCGAAGTATATGAGGAGCTGTTAATTATTTGAAAAAAAAAAAAAAAAAAAGGTTGAGAGATTAAAAACTTAAAAGTTTTTTTTCAAAATTTTCAATTATTTAGATTTTTTTTTTTAAGTATGCTCTCAACCACTGATGTGTGTACTTAAGATAAAAAAAAATAAAAACTATACTGAAAAACAATGCACATTCTGACCAGAATAAAAAAATGGATGGAAGAAGATGAAAGGTCTAGATCACAGGTTTCTCATCATCTTCCCAAAAAAAAAAAATATTTTTTTTTCTTTTTTGGGGGGTGCTTTTTTTTTCTGAATTAGGGTGCTTTTTCTTCCCACTCTTCCGTATACATGTACGAGCAGATTTCCTGAAATGGCCAAAAATCTGCTTAAATTTTGCCTGTTCTTTACGTACACTTGTGAGCAGGTAAAAAGTACCAATACAAACACCCAAAATATTCACCAAAGTGCGCAGAGGAAGGGTCACTTCCTAAAAGGATCTTGGGAAATGCTAAAACTCACTCTCCTTATTCTCTAAAGCCACCCCCTCTTCCCGTGGTTTTCTGTCTCTTTTTCCTATTGATGAACCATGCACCAAAATTCGAACCCATCCGATTGTATTAAACCTCTGATTGTGGCCTCCAAATGGAATAGAAAATCTTCACAAATCAAAGGCTTACAATCATCTAACTGTGAAGAATTTTCACGTACGGAGAGATTTATGTGATGAACAGTTTAGATCAAGTGAAATATTGGGCCCCAGTTGTACTTTTTGCCTGCTTAAATTTGCCTGCTCTTTTCGTACTGTTATTACCAGGTCAAAAGTACCAGTAGAAAGACCCAATATGTTCATCAATGTGCACAGAGGGAAGGTCATTTCGTAAAAGATTTTGGGAAATGATAAATTAACCCTCTTCATTTGATAAAGACACCCCAACCCCTTTCAAGTGGGTGATATTAATTCACAAAGCAATGATAGAATTGAATTCCATGGTGTTCACCCTGGTGGCGGAATGCACTATTGAATTCCATGAAAGACGTCTATCTAGGGTTTTTTTTTTTTTTTCTTCTATTTTTTTTTTTTTACCATTCATCTTAATTGCCCTAGTTTTTTCCTTTTTATTTTTTATTTCTGAATATAGCAAAGAATTGCTAAGCCAACCATCTAATAATCTATTATCCGAATTCTTAAATTTAATAGAATTATTTAGTAAAAGAAAAAGTGTCATCTCGAACCTCTAACCAAGCATAACAAAAAGAGATGAATGGCCCAATCTTCAAAGATCACGTCCCATGGTGGCTCTTTTTGAGCGTCTCTGAATATCATTTCTCGTAGAACTCATGATAAGTGGAATCTAATAGGATGGATTTTACCTCTATATAAATTAAAGATTGATATTCAGAGCAGGGTCGAATCCGCCATAGAATTCAATTCCGTCTTCTCTTTTGGCCTCTCATAAAATAATGGGGTATTATAATTATACGCAATGAATTGTCACTATTCAAAGCATCTGCTATTAAGGAACAATCCAAAAACCATGATTTTTTGGAGGATTTTGGGGCCAACACCCAATAGTTATACTCTACCTACCAAAACAAGTGATCTAATGATCAGATCATTTTCAAACTATTCTGGGCCGTCAGATCATGGAAGTGCATGTAGTTAATGAACGTTGTTTAAAACTGTTTTTGTCTTAACCAGACCACTTTGACTAAATAATAATAGAATAATGGCAAGGATAATAGTCAATTGTATGTGGTCTCTTTGCTAGAACATCAGAAAGAATCAAGAAAGATCCACCACCAATGAACAAATAATGGAGGATGATGAAAGAGTAGGCCCCACTTTGATCAGGCCGCCACCAGGTAATTGGATTGCACTCTATAGTGAAGTATTATTTATACTTAAATTCTGTTTTTTCTGACTAAAATATATAATTTATTCATAAATACATTTTTATATTTTTATTGGAAGAAAATCAGGGATATAATGTATTATACTCTACGCACGTGTAGACAGTGATATCCCACCCTCTGGACTACATCTTAGATGAGATATCCACCCCAAATCTCTTCTCTCTTACGTGATTATTGACTCAATTTCACTGTTTTGAGTGCTTAAATGCAAACGTATGTAAATCAAAACCGATCGAAGGGTTAAGATAGTCTGCATTTTGGGGCACTGCAAATCTAGAAAGTGGAGAAGAAGATGAACAGTTTGGATCGCTTGCAAAGTGGCTAGAAATAAAATATTAAGACATGCTTGTGTCCATAAATAACTCATAGTATTGTGCCATCTGCGTCCAAATGGGGAACATGTTAATTATTTAATCAATAATTAATACAGCATTCTTATGATCAAGGGAAATAATCAATGTAAGGTTTTGAGAATCCGAGGATTTACATGTACCATAAAAGTACTGGTAATATTCACCCAGCTGCTTGGTGGTCTGAATTATTCATCTGTGGGTCTCTGCTAAGATTGGCATGCAACAAAATCTTCTCCATTGGATCATTCGAAAGAGTTAGGCCCCACTTGTACTTTGCAAATGAAAATTTACACATCCATAGTATATAAAAATATATCTCCACAGTAAGATGTATCATTGAGTAGGATTATAATGGAAAAGAATGTACAACTTGTGAAGTTTTTTTATTATTTTTATTATTATTAATAAAGAATGGTTGGAAGTTCTTCCAAACAAAACAAAAAAAAACTCCAATTGCATACCAAAAGAAAAATGAATCTATTTGTCATTTTGCTTTTTTGGTAGAATGGGCATATTTTCACTTTAAAAAATATCAGAAGGCAGAGTTAATAGTGGGACTCACTATTTCAATTGTTCCATCAAAGGGCTAGAATTATCAAATGGGTTGTAATTTTGATACACGTCCGAGCATATGAATGGTACTATTTAATAGCTTTTCTTTAATGGTAGACTCCAATGTAGACCTGTGCTCAGAAGATATATATTTGTTCTCTGTTATTTGTAAAAAATCATGCTAGTTGAATGATTCTAGTTTTGAATTTGGAAATAAATTGGCAAGGCAAATATTCATAAAATTCCTAAAATTTTAGGAGAGAAGCATTATTAGAATGTGAATTTTAGTTTTTATTTCTATTTATAACTAGACTTGTACATGATATTTGAGAATTTCAGAAATTATTCATGAAATCTGAGTTTTATGTCGTAAATTTATGTTAATTTGCACTGAATTTGTAACACAAAATGACTTCTGGATTATTCGAGAATAGATTGGGATATCAACAAGCCAAGACTTTTTCTTTTTTTTTTAATCTATTAATCAGATAGTTTTGTAACTATGATTGTAACCAAGTCTCTTTTCGGTTTTTGGTATCAATGGTCTTGATCTTTCGCCTAATATAAGCCAAGATCATCCAATGGGCGTATCATCCATCAAATTTGTCATTTTTTTCACCTCTGTGGGAGTACCATTGAAGTTGTGCAGATGGTGTTCTACTAACAAGCATTGGGAGGTAGAACCAGATGGTTCTCTCATCAAAATTCTGGCTATTTCATACGAAACTGATGCAAAAGTGTAAGATAAAGATCTCCCTAATCATGTCCAGCCTGAGAAAGAGAATTCACCTTTTAAGCAAAGTGATAAAGTACTTGGCACTTTATAGGAAAAAGAAGACCAACAAATCAAAACAACTTGACAATATCTCCTGTCTTTATATGTTACTTTTTGCTGTTTAGGTTGAAGTTACTTGACAAGCAATGGCTAGAGCCATGCCCACTAGGATAGACCCAAACATTGGTTTACTGTTTCTGGGGTCAGGCACAGCTTGCCCACAGCCCATTTGTGTCAATGAATATGGTAATTCAGTGGGCTGTAAGTGATCTGGTCAATGTCATTTCGGTATTGTTGATCAACTTTTTGTGATTTATTGATCAGAAAGAGAGCATACTGATCAGAGCAGTACAAATTGTTCTGCAATCACCGAATAAAATGAACAACATTTCTAGATGATTTTAAGCATTGAATTGCCCCAATTGTGGGATTTTATGCATAGCATGGCAAAGAGATCAATGGTTTCGATTAGCCTACTGTAATTTCAAATTTCCCTTTTTTGGGGTCCAAGCAAAGGATCAAAGCAGATCACTCAATTTCTAAGTCTAATCCTCGGCCAGAGAGCAATAATTCAAGCTTGTGACCAAGCGTATTACAAAGAGGATGCCGAGATATCTGATTCTGGGTAAATGGGCAAAAATCTGTGAACACCCATTTATATGCAATAAGTTGTAAAGTAAATGAGTTTGGATTGAGAATTTAGGAGCCATTTAAAGACAGGTATAATTTATCCTACCCCTTAAAACCCAGACCCAACACATAGTATCCGTGGGCGGGTGACATTGGCAAGTCGAAAGTTTAGTGCCAAATGTATAATAGTAGTCTTATCCGGATTGATGAATTATATCATTCAACAATGCTCAGAAGGGAAGCTTTGGCACAACTATAGAGTTGTCATCGTGTAACCTTGAGGTCACGGATTCAAGGTAGCCTCTTGCAAAATGCAAGATAAGGCTACATATTATTAACCTTTGCAGTCTGCCCGTTCACTGGACCTCACATGCACAGGAGCTTCGTGCATTGAGACTGTCCCCTTTTAAACAATGAGAGTGTTCTAGGCAAGGATTTGCTACATGCATGGTCACAAAGTTTGGGTTCAGGAAAAAGTTCGAAGAAAAAGAGTCGTAAAATTCAAAATATAAGAAAAAGAGACTACAAAATTTTCAAAAGTGCCAAAGGAAGAATTTTTTTGAAAAGAGTCTGAATTTTTTAATAAATTCTAAAAAAAAAGAATATACAATCTACAAGAAGTACTGCTATAGATAAAATTAATGTAATGTCCAAACTCTTAGATAAAGTTAAAAAGTTCGAAGCAAAAAAACCAGTCGAGAAAATATTTTGAATCAGAAAAAATTAAAATATAAAAGATAGAAAGTCGATGACTAGAGTTGCAGAGAAAAGGAACTTAAGGCTTAGGGTTGAAGTGTTGAAGAAATTTTAAAAAATAAAAAGTTAAATACAAAATTTTCTACAAGAAAAAAAATCATAGAAGCTTATAGTTGTAAAAGAACTTAAAAATAGAAAGTTGAAACATGCAGAGCCCAAAAAAGAAAAAGTTGTAAATTTTGGTATTTTGCACAAAAGACTGGTTTTAAACAAAAATTTTGGACTTTTTTTTTCTTTCTTTTTTTTAAAGATGGGTCTTTTTAAAGTATAATACTGCTCACAGAATATACAGGTCTTTTTCAATAAAATAATTTTTTTTTGGAAAAACAGAATCTTTTGTTACTATGGGTACAAGTGCACCCCAGGATTCCTATGATCCGAACCATGAACCATGAACCATTCATCTAGTAGGCAATCTCTAACATAACTCTGAATGATCCTATTTGTTTATCTAACTTGGGAGTGCTATGGATGGCAGTAGGTCCCCGGTTTGGGTTACGGTAACTTGTTGCAGGTTTGGGACCCCGGGCTGCCTTTACAGGGATTATCATGCACACAACGTGCGCTCACACACAAGCAAAGCTGACGAATAAGAGGATGGTTATGGTCGTAGACGCGGCAGAAGACAGATAACCATAGAATTGCTGGGCAACTTCAGCACACCCCGAGGGGTTTACTGCTCTCCCTTTTCTCTTCTTTTGTTGTTTGGCCAGCTTTATACACCGATCAAGATGAATCTGACAGACCCACTAGAATTGAATCCAGCTCTTCGGAATGTAAGGCGATGAAGAAAATGAAAACTGAAAAAAGATCTATGATACAGACAGAAAACATACAAAGCTGAGGCTGTACGACAGAGGTTCGATCACGTGGTGATCACTATCTGGATCACATCAACTGGATGAACGACGAGGATCAACTACATATAATGGTAGCAAGATTTTTGAATTGAGTGGATCCAAACAACCAGATGAAATATGCAGGCACCTGATATTTTTCTGCTCGTTCTGTTTAGACTTAGAAGGGGAACCTTGGTGCTACGGTAGAGTTGTGTGACCTTGAGGTCACGGTTTAAGGCATGGAAACAGTCTCTTGCAAAATGCAAGGTAAGGCTGCATACTATTAACCGTCCCTTCCCATATGCAGGAGCTTTGTGCACCGATGCTGCCTTCTTTCTTTTTTTTTCTGTCTGACTTAGATATCCTCAAGAAAACAAGGATCAATTCCTGTAGTTGTAAACAAAAAGAAGAAACCGTCTTGTTGATCTGGATGTATATACCATGTTGGTATTCGGTTAAGCTCCTGCACCGAAAAGATTCCAGTCATGGACCTTGAAGCTTGTCACTGCAATCTTGAAGATCTCTGCCAATGGCAAGCACCCAGATTGTGTGGCAGGCACGGCTAGACCAGCTCCTACTGACTGAGCACTCACGTTTACAGGACTGAAATTGTAATTGGAAGAGTTAGAACGTTTCAGTAGATGACCAGTCAAAGAAAGCTTTCAAAACTTTATTCATGAAAAGAATTTATACATTAATGTGGCGAGAGATGCTAATTTAAACTCAAATATCATAATTCAGATCAATTGTAAAAAATTATCATTCAAAAAAATCAAATGCAACGGTTCTCTAAAGATAAAGCATAAAAAAATAGTTCAAGTCACTCTGGAAATCTTTGAAGGCATAGTTTACTGAGAACAGTGGTCTCTAAGTTCATTTATCTTACTACGAAGTTACTTTGGTGTTCAAGTGCTTCATTGAGTTCATTGTTACTTAAACATGCTATGGAACATAAGGAGGTTCTATTTGTATGGGCAATAGGGACTATTCGTTAAAGCAGAACATCTCTTCAAATATGCCTGCAGTAATGAAAAATGCAGCTCTATGTAGTTCCTCTCTTCTTCTTTTTGTTTGTCTCCTCTTTTTCCTGTTCTCGAATGACGAAATTATATCAGTATCCTTCTCTGTTCCTCAATGGTTTTGGGAAGTCAGCAGTTTATCATATGAAAAATTGTTCCTTGTTAAACTGTTACATTAAACATATTAGTACCACACCTTTTCTCCACTTTTAGTCGTTTCTTTTTCTTTTCCAAACGCTCTAAAAACAGAAGACATTGAACCCTGAGATGTAGGAGAATCAATACAAAGGTATGGCCTTTATGTTCCAGTGCCATTGTGTGGGGGGCCAGAATGTCACTGGATGAACCCTTATTTTCAAATTATAGAATGCTTTGACTATTAAAATATAGAACAGAATCTAGTGGATTTCAAAACTAGCCCACTGGAAAGTTTGTAGGCAGTATTGAACCTGTAGACTAATGAGGGATTGTCCCCCTTTTTCCTTTTGAATGTTGAACACACACCCACAAGCAGCCTGGTACCTGTGACCTATCATGGGCTCCTTCTAGTGTCACTAAACTAGAGGATAATCTCAACATAGAAACACCTATTGTAAGCAAAATCTTGTTTTGTAAATTTTTTTATGAGTGCATGTTAACCTCGTTCTCGTGATTCCTACTTTGATCATTCCAAAATCTAGACAATTATTTTTGCTCCCAATTTCAAATGTTCATGCACAGTAATGCAGAAGGTTGGTTATCAGAAAAGGGAGGAGCCTGTCATCCTCCAACTAGAAGCTAAGTTAGAACTTAAAGACACTAGGAACTTCAAAGAGTGGTAATCTATGCAGAAGAGTCGGGCAACTATATCATGATTCCCCATTCACTTACTACTAAGGTTTCTATCACAAAGAACCTGTCCCCTCTCATTATTTTAATGTGTGTCTCTGTATGAGCGATTTAGCACAATTCTGTGTGCAATTAAGTTACAAAACACATTCTCAGACTAGGTTTCTTCATTTCATTTTCATCCAGCTGCCTATCCTTAAAGCATTTATAGTTAACTGTAACCAGCGGCAGAAATTGACCTTCAAATGACTATTTGATCAAAAAGATGCACGTGGCTTTAAAAAAAAATGGTCTACCAGAAAAAGTCTCGTCAAGTGCCAACATCATCTAAAGCAAGAAATATGCTTCCAATTGTGATGCATGAAGTAACTATTAAACAAACTACTATGGGCCAAGCCTTTCAGACACGTATATTATCTTGCTACTTACTTTATTATAATGGGGTCATATGCTGTGACTAGCACATCTGCAGCTCCTCCCTTTAAGGTGTAGGTGTATATTTGCCAGATACACCCACAGAGAAAACCAACAACTATCAGAGGGAAGCTTCAATCATCTCTACAGAAACAATGGTAATATTTTGTGCTTCTTTCCCTTGCCTCTCCTTTGAGATTGACTGAGCATGGAGGAGAATATAAGCTGATTGTTAAATTGAATGACAAACATGTATAAAGATAAAGAACAGAGGATAACAAAAACTAGTAAGGGATCTATCACTGCTACAGGTCTGACTTTAAGAACCTTGATAAAAGATTCTAGAATAACCAATTACTGCTTAAAATGCTGCGTCAAACCTCTACTTATTAAACATCATAGATGCATAATGTAGCATATGTTAGAGGTGTCATGGTATCTTCCTGGTACGATTTCCTATACGAAACATTGATAATCTCAATTGGATGCTCTACCATGTCCAATTCACTTAAAAAATCATAGTCACGAACAGGGGATAGGAAATCATACACTCGTTCTAGAATAACTACCTACTGCTCAAAATGCTAAATCAAAATTATACTTTCTCATTATAGATACATAATGTAGCATATGTTAGAAGTCAGGATGACTCAAATCTAATGGTATCTTGTCAGTACGACTTCCTATGCAAGATATCTACAATTGTATTTTATCAAGTCACTTTAAATTGGATGCCTAACCATGTCAAACTCACTCAAAAATCAAAGCCACTAGCAGGGGATAGAAAATCATACCCTCATCAGAGAGATATCAGTTTTTTTATTTTACTTCTGACTCAAGAGCACATAATCCAGAGAAGATGCTAATCAGACAGCTTCAGCAGGACACCTGGATCCTGGACCCCTTGATACATTCCTAGCTTTGTTTGGTAGGATTGTCTTAGCATCCAAATTATCATCCTCAGTTGATTATCAGGGTGCAGGTAAATTAATAAGTTATGTTGTATTGCATTATGTATGTATTTTGGCAACTTGTCCTACAAGGAGCATTTAAGCAAAAGGACATTCTCCAAAAATTACTTGCTGTAACCGTAAAGACCTTTGCCACCTAGAAAGAGGACCTGCTCAACCATCATCTCTAGACCACCCATAAGACACCACAATATCTGAAACATATTCACTTCATAAAGCTGCTACCTCAGTAAGATGGTGCTCCAAAAATTCTTCCTCTTCCTTGCAGAAGTCACCCATTAATCATAGGTTTTGAATTTACTAGTAATTAGCACTGAAGATGTAAGTCAGCTGCTCATTTTGTTCCTGATCGCCATTTATCTTCTCTCATCTTTTAGATTTTATTTTTAGATTCAAAGTCCTGAATCCTGCCATGTTCATGTTTTCTTCGCTTGAGGAATAAATGAATAAGCACCATATTTATCTTTCATCTAGAAACTATGATTTCACGAGAATTTGTGATCCTACATCTTAGCACCAACATCTAGCTGTGGCTTCTAGAGAACAGCTCCAACTTTTTGACCATTCCAAACAGTCATATTACATGGATCACAGCACTCAGAATAGCATCCTAATCTAACTCAGCATGAATGCGAACTAGGGATTTTCATATGATCCACATTTTTGTAGATTTATGCATTGGATAAATCTGAACTTATGATTGCAAGAATTTAGAAAGCATATGCACTTCTACTCAGTATAAGCTCTGAAATTTCAGAGTGGGGTTCCAACACCTTCACATTGGTTTGATAGAAACCCTAAAATTGATATTGGTGTTTCCAACCTACCCACTCATAAAATATCCAACCAGCTTGTACATGTCTATTTTGTCTGCCATTCTGTTTATCCTATTCTATTAATGTTAATAACATATTGCTTCAAAAAGGGCCCTACCCTAATAGATTGATCCCGAAATCACATATCCACATTGTAATAAATCCCCTAGAAGCAGCACGTAATTGCCAGCATCTGGTAGTTCCCATCCTTGTGCTGTTAGTTCAAGTATAACCAACCACCTAAATCCTGATTAGTAAACCATTCGGGCACATATTATGAGTTTTTAAGTTCTTGGGAAATGACAAATGCAGACCAATCATTATCAAGGCTGATGCAATTGCTAGATCAGATTCAAGATGGTAGACGAAAAGATGGATCATTACTTTCATATCAAGAATGCCTGACATAACTCAAGGCTTATTAGTTTTGTTAGGACTTCAGACTTCATGACTGAATCAATTCAGAAATCTGTTTTTCCTAGAAAGTTCTTAAAAAAAGAAGAGAGAAAATTGTTACTTCTGCAAATCTTAGACAGGGCCTGGCACGTGCCTGTTTAGCACTAACAAGTGTTTCTTTTTCAGATTTAAAAAGTAACATCTGTTACTCTCTGCAAGTGAGGTACGATGCCGAAGTAGGCTTAAACTGAACTACAGTATACAAGGAGTGTCCTTTCTACTTCATTATTGCATGCCCCTTCATAGTGGAACATACTTTCCTAGTCTCTTACTTCCCAATGATCATCCCTGCCTCCCCTACAGATGATGTCATAGAAATCAGACACTTTATCAATCTTGGCTTGGTCTTTGGGGCAGTTTGCTCTTCGTTATTGTACAGCTCAAATGCTTATAACAAATGAAAGTATGTTTTGAACCTTTTTTTTATCTCATCATCTTTGACTAATACCCTTTGATCATCGCTTCTAATGCACCGAATATGATCTAAGTCCTTACCCTTTTATTATCTTACTTTTGCAAGTTTAAACACATCTTTCTCACCTTCTCTTGTTCCTAGTCTATTGTAAAACTCATCATATACTTTAAGTTTAGCCTCACTTACTATTCTCTTAACAACGTTTTTAGAATTCTTATATTATTCATAGTTTTCATTATGTCTAATCTTCTGCCATGCTTTAAAACACATCCGTTTTTCTTTAATAACTTTTTGCACTATTTCACTCCACCACCATCTTTCCTTTGCTAATAGCTTTTTTACCTTTAGATACTCCTAAGACATCATTTGTCACTTTCTTAATGGACTCAGCCATATTAGTCCACATGGTATTTACTTTTGTTTCATAGTTCCAATTTCCTTCTACCATCAACTTATTTTTGAATGAGGTTATTTTCTCTCCTTTTAAGTTCCACCACTTAGTTTTTAGATGTGTATTAAGTTCATTTCTTTTCCTCCATCTTTTGATATGGATATCCATAACCATTAACCTATGTTGTGAGGTTAAACTCTCACCGGGTATCACCTTACAATCTTTACATATAGATCGTTCATTATTCCTAAGTAGAAAAAAATCTATTTGGCTTTTATAAAGTCCACTTTTACAGGTTATTAAGTGTTCATCCTTCTTCTTAAATAGTGTATTTGCAATGGACAGGTTATATGACAAAGCAAAATCGAGGATATTCTCCCCCATCTCATTTCCTTCACCTATACCATACCCTCCGTGTATTCTATTATATCTTTCCTTATCTTTTCTTACATGGCCATTTAACTCTACTCCTATAAATATCCCCCCAGTGTTGGGAATTTCTTGCATGACTCTCTCCATATCTTCCAAAAATTGTCTCTTGATTATATCTTGTAACCCTACTTGTGGTGCATATACACTTATAACATTTATAATTTGCTCTCCTAGAACAATTTTTATTAATATAATTCTATCATTGATTCGTTTAACGTCCACAACTTTATCCTTTAGTTCCTTATCCACTATTATTCCTACACAATTTCTGTTATTTTCTTTTCCTGCATATCATAATTTATACCCATCTATTTCTCTAGCTTTAGCCCCTTTCCACTTGGTTTCTTGGATACAAGCAATGTTGACTCTCTTACGTTTCATCGCGTCTACTAACTCCAAACTCTTACTTGTCAGTGTCCCTATATTCCATGTGGCGATACAAATCTTATGTTCTGGAGATACCCTATTTACTATCGCCTTTCTCAACTTACATGGTATGAACCCATGTCCACTTTTCATTGCACTTGGGTTTTGATGTAGCGCGTCGCTTCCGAGGGGAAGCTCTAGCAACCCTTGCCCATTTTTCACTACATCCGGGATCCGATGTAACGCGTCGCTTCTGGGAGAACGCCCTAACAACCCTTGCCTATTTTTCACCGCACCGGGGATCCGATGCAGTGCGTCGCTTATGGGGAGCACCCAAGCTTGAGGGAATGTCAGTTTTCGATTCATGTCATGTTTGAGTTGCCTTAGTTTTAAAAGCTGAAGATGATTTTCATTTCTTCCTTACAAACTAATATACAAATGCATATTCATTTGCAAGCAAAATAAGAAATAACAAAATCATCTTCAGCTTCACCCTTGCCGGCTGGCTACCTGACGCAAGGGTGGCCATATTTTTAGAAGCTGGAAATGATTTTCATTTCTCCCTCACAAACTAATATACAAATGCATATTCACTTGTAAGAAAGAAATAACAAAATCATCTTCAACTTCTCCCTTGCATGCTACCAGTTCAGCAAACAAAACTTAGCATTTGACCAATTGCAGTTATAACAATGGCAAGTATATCTATGTATTTCAAACCTTCTACTTCGAGAGTACCTAAATGTTCCAGAACCTATTGAAAAGATTAAGAAAAGAAGTTCAAATAGAGATCCATCAGTCCATCAAGATCCATCAGTCCATCAAAGAAACAACAATGGAATCCATTAGGATTCTTGATTTCCAAAACATAGAAGAAAGAGTGGCCACATCCTGGAATGACAGAAGATAATCTTTGTCAAAGTGTAGCAAAGAGTCATACAATGCTTAACTGCTTATAAAAATATATGGAAATTAAGCACTAAATAAGCCTTCTGTCTTTTTCACAAAGGAATAATGGTTCATTAAAAACCAAGGAGGAAAAGAGGTTACCTCAAAATACGTCAAGCTCCTGATTTGAAGTTACTGCATCTTCCCAATTAAAGGTTTTTCAATTACACCCTGCAAATCAGGTAGAATCATGAAAAACATCATTCTTTGCATTAAAGTGGGTGGTAGCTTGCCCTTAACTCAGAAGAGATTATTGGGAAGATATCTTACTCATATACATTAAGTAAGCCTAGACGCCTCCACCTTCCACATGAAAATATTGTATGCTTTCCAAACGAGGATTTAAGACAATATGGCCTATCCATCTTGGCATTGAAGTGACTAAAGCCTTGCTTGTTTTTAATCATTCATCTGTATATCAACAATGAGCTAAGTATTCAAAGCAGACATGATGGGATCCAAAACCTAGTTGAAATCTTAAAACAAGGAACAAAAGAATATGGACGAGTACTAGAAGCATGAGAGTATCTCTGAAGAGCGGCAGCAAATAGAAGAGCCAAGAAAAAAATATAAAATATTAATTGTCTAGGATTTAAGACAATATGGCTTATCCATCTTGGCATTGAAGTGACTAAAGCCTTGCTTGGTTTAATCATTCATCTCTATATCAACAATGATCTAAGTATTCAAAGCAGTAATGATAGGATCCAAAACCTATTTGAAATCTTAAAACAAGGAACTGAAGAATATGGACAAGTACTAGAAGCATGAGAGTATCTCGCAAGAGCGGCAGCAAATACAAGAGCCAAGAAAAAAATATGATATAATAATTGTTTAGGGTTTAGACACATTAATTCAAATGTAGAAGCAGGAACTGCAAACGAAAACAACATCTACTTATCAGAAATAGCCATACAGTCACTAGAAAGTACCAAGCAAAGAGTATATATGTTGCACATGAATAAGAATGATGAAGTGAATAGATTACCATACAGGGAAAATCTTGTCCAATGAAAGCATTCACTATATACTCGTTATATTTGTCTAATCTACAACTCATAGATGATATGAAGTTATGACAGTTATGTTCTATGGCCAGTCTTTGTACAAGACGTCGATGATCGAGATATAATTTGGAATGTCAACTAAAAGCAAATACTATTGGAGCAAGTCAGTCTGTGCACATAACCATAGGAAAAAATGATACATTAGAATTCTGCATGAAGTTATCGCACCTCCTTGTGCACTTTGTGCAATGGCAAGGTCGTTAAAGAACCACATAGCAGCTCTAGCATTTTGAACATCATGTTTCATATCTAACAGCTCAAAAATCAGGATCCCATCAAGGGCAGGGTCACGAACAAAAAAACTATCGTAATCATTGAACCAAACAAATAGGGCCAAAACTTCAAAAATGTTGCCAAGATATTGGCAATCAAGTAAAGCATATAATAAAAAGGAGGCCTTTCAACCTGATGATCTGGAACTTGATGTATGTTACTCACATTCTGCAATTTTAAAAAAAAAATCTACCTCTCAGTTATGCTCATGTGTCACAGATTTCGAAACATAAACAAAACCAGGAAAATTTGAGAAACAAATGTGACAAAGAAAAGCAACAATTAGCTAATCTGAAACTGATGAGTAAAGGCACTAGATATTGCATCACCAAACAGAGGGCGCTCCAAAGCAGTACTCTCCAAACATAGTACCCTAATTACATTTTCCTTTTAACTTACGTAGGAAAATTACTTGACATATCCAAATCTCAATCTATTGATAAAGCTCAGCAAGTGGAAGCTCTGAAATGAGATACTGGAGTAGTTTGGCAACAAAGTTGTTTAATAAGAGATTGTAAAATCAAAGAAAATGCTGGATGAATGGAGGAAGAGCTCAATTATACCAATTTATAAGAACAAAGCAAACATACAAAGTTGCACTAATCATCGTGGGATCATACTTATGAGTCATACCATAAAACTTTTTGAAAGAGTAATTGAAAAGAAGCTACGACATGAGATGAGCATGTCAGAGAACTAGATTGGTTTCATGCCTAGGAGGTCTACTATGAAAGCTATTTTCCTGCTCAGACAATTGATAGAAAAATATAGAGAGAGGCAGAAGGACCTCCACATGGTCTTTATTGGTTAGAAAAAGCTTATGATAGGGTCCCTAGAGAGCTAATTTGGTAGATGTTACATGAGAAAGGGATTTCACGAGGGTATATAGACATAATTAAGGGTATGTATGAAGGACCGGTAACAAATGTTAAGACAACTAGTGGAAAGACTGTCATTTTCCTATCACTATAGGATTGCACCAAGGATTAGCATTGAGCCCGTACCTTTTCATGTTGGTTATGGATGACTTAACAAAATATCTGCACGAGGAGATTCCATGGTGTATGTTATTTGTGGATGATATATTTTTGATTGATAAGACAAGAGAGGGCATAAACACAAAGCTAAAGTTATGGATAGATGCATTAAAATCTAAAGGATTTAAAATTAGCCAAACTAAAGAATGCAATTTTAGCAAGGAGAGGAGTGGAGCACCAATAAAGATTGATGACCAAGAAGTCCTCCTAAAAGATCATTTTCAATATTTGGAATCAATAATTCATAAGAGCAGAGAGATTGAGAGGGAGTTACCTAGAGAATCCAAGTGGGTTGGAACAAATGGAGATGCGCCTCTAAGTTTTGTATGATTAATGGTGGCACTCAAAATGAAAAGAAAATTCTACAGGATGGCTATAAGGCCTATCATGCTCCATATATCAGAGTATTGGGTAGTTAAGGAACAACATGTACATAATATGAGCCGAAATAAGGATGTTGAGATGGATGGGTTGTAAGACAAGAAAGGATAGAAATAGAAATGAAAACATTAAAGAGCGCTTAGGAGTAGTACCTATAGGTAACAAGATGGGGGAGATTACACTTAGATGGTTTGGACATGTCAAATGGAGACCAAAGACGGCACCAATCAAAAGGAGTAAGGCAATCTAAGTCGAAAGGTTCTAAAAGGGGAAGGGAAAGGCCCAAAAGAATTTACATACAAGTGGTGAGAAAAGATCTAAAAACTTTGGGACTGAATGAAAACATGATACCTAATAGAAGGGAATAGAAGAACAAGATTCATGTGGCCAACCCCTACTTGGGATAAGGTCTTGATGATGATGATGACAACACAAATCAAAGCTACTACAAGTATGTAATTGTAATGCTGGCTTCTCAACAATCCAATAATAGCGACAAAGTATCAAATTCATATCACCAAAAGCTAACATAAACATAGAGATCCAAAAAAATCCAAGTTTCTTTGCATATCCATAGATCCAATATAAAATCAAGAGGCAATGCTTCTACATAGTCACATTCCCCAGATAGCCAAAGTACCACATAAACCAAAACAATCAAATAATTTAAAACCCATTTATGAAAACAAAGTCATACCAACATGAACAACTAAAAAACAGAAATTTAAATTGCCTTGGGCTGTTTGGCACAAGAACACAAAGTGCAGATTAAATTATCAATACTAATGATTTTCTTAGCCCCAATTTGGCGCACAATTGCATTCAAAATTAACACAGATGAAACACCCCCAGAGCTGGGATGCTAGGTCTTAAATAGTTTCATGTATGCTTTAAGGCTGCAAATAGCAGCGGAAATCTTCATAGTGCTGGGTTCTACATATGTTCAAAAGCAGTGACAACATACCAAATTCATCTACACAAACATAAATATAATGAAAATCAAACAACATTCATATTTTCTGCACAAAGTATTCGTGTTACTGTAAATCAACTGAAAATTCATATGTTCAGAAGCAGTGACAAAATGCCAAATTTATTTAGGCAAGCACAAATACATTCAGAATCAACATCATTCACATCTTCGATACAAAACTGAAAATGCTCCACCAGAAAAGAAAAAATTCAAATAAACTGAAAATCCATAACTATATGCTCTCCTCCATCTCCAAAAAATCAAAATGCACATAAAAATCACAAATTTCGAGTAATTAAACCTCCTCTACAGAATCACAAACTTCCAAATCCAAGCACTAGAGTAATCAAACCACGCAACCCGTACTTCAAAAAAAATTAGAGTAATTAAATAACTTGAAATCAAAATGCACAAAATCATACCACGCAAACCCGTACTTCAAAAAAGAAAACCTAATTTCTTCTCGACTTCCATAAAGTAGACGAAGATGAAAAGGAAAGGAAGGAGGAACTGAAAGGCGCATATGAAACTGACTCTGAGAAATCAGAAAACCAAGGAATTGAATTCCACTAACCTTTCAGGAGGAAGAAAAAGAGAGCAGCGAACTTTTAAGCCTTCTCCAAAAATATATCAGAGCCAGGTTTCGATCCTGGGACCTGTGGGTTATGGGCCCACCACGCTTCCGCTGCGCCACTCTGATAAGTTGTGGTTTTGCTTGTAATGTTTTTATTATTATTCAGTATACAGGTATTCGCTTCCCATTTCCAATAAGATACCCAAAAAGAATGCTGAATATTACTTGCAATGCCTCAAATTAACGTGATCTAAACCAGTCATCTTGTTCAACCTACTTTATTTAGACTAGATGCAAAATTTTATGAACATCAAAAGCTTTTAACTAGACAAGAAGTAAAACCAAAAATAGCATGACCCAAATCACCCAAAATTTGGTGACTAGCCAATCTAGGGTAAGCTGAACATGCTGAGTCAATCACATCATCCAAAGGAGGGCCCCAACATCCTTTTACGGCTTCCTTTTCTACCTTATAAGAGAAGGTAAACAAGATGAATGGTATGGATCTTCCATAAAACATAGCTAATGCCTAGATCAGGGCTCACCTTGATACATGCCTCAATTTATTATTCCTCTTTTCACATGTAAACTATAAGTAACCAAACGTACGAGTGCGATCCAGTTTTTGCAATGATCCAAACCATCCATACACCACTCAGCCAGATGAATGGTTGAGATTATTGAAACAATGGGTCACTTGTATTCTAGTCTGCTGAGGCTAAACTTAAAGCATATGATGAGCTCTATAATAGATTAGGAATAAGAGAAGGTAAGAAAGATGTGTTTAAACTTGCAAAAGTAAGAGAACATAAGGGTAAGGACTTAAATCATGTCTGGTGTATTAGAAGCGATGATCAAAGGGTATTAGTCAAAGATGATGAGATCAAACAAATGTGGGAAATATACTTTCAAAAATTGTTAAATGACAATGATTATGAGAATATAGGGATTGAAAATACTATAAATCTAAATAACATTAGATATTATAGATATGAACGTAGGATTGGAATACCTGAAGTAAAAGAGGCCTTGAAAAAGATGGAATCAGGAAAAGCCATGGGGCCTGATGGTATACCAATAAAGATTTGGAAGGATATGGGAGATATTTGGGTAGTTTTGTTGACCAAATTGTTTAATAATATTATAAAATCAAAGAAAATGCCTGATGAGTTGAGGAAAAGCTCTATTGTACCAATCTATAAGAATAAATGAGACATTCAGAGCTGCACTAATTATCGAGGAATCAAACTTATGAGCCACACCATGAATCTTTTTGAAAGAGTAATTGAGAAGAAGCTACGACATAAAACAAATGTATTGAAGAATCAATTTGATTTCATGCCTGAGACGTCGACCATGGAAGCTATTTTCTTACTAAGACAATTAGTAGAGAAATATAGGGAAAGGAGGAAAGACCTATATATAGTCTTTATCGACTTAGAAAAAGCTTATGATAGAGTCCCTCAAGAGTTAATATGGAGGGTGTTGGGTGGTAAAGGGGTTTCTTAGGGGTATATAGACATAATTAAATATATGTATGAGGGAGCGATAACAAATGTTAAGACCACTAGTGGAGTGACTGGTGGTTTTCCTATCACTATAGGACTGCACCAAGGATCGGCATTGAGTCCATACCTCTTCACATTAGTTATGGATAAGTTAACAAAACATTTGCACGAGGAGATTCCCTGGTACATGCTATTTGTAGATGATATAGTCTTACTTGATGAGACAAGAGATGGGGTAGACATAAAGCTAGAGTTATTGAGAGAAGCATTAGAACCTAAAGGATTTAAAATTAGACGAACTAAGACAGAATATATGGAATGTAATTTTAGCAAAGAGAGTAGGAGTGGAACACCAGTCAAGATTGATAGCCAAGAAGTCCCCGTGAAAGACCATTTTCAGTACTTAGGATCATTGCTCCATGAGAGTGGAGAGATTGAGAGAGAGGTTACCCAGAGAATCCAAGCAGGTTGGAACAAATGGAGATGCGTATCTGGAGTTTTATGTGATCGGCGGGTGCCACTCAAACTAAAAAGAAAATTCTATAGGATAGCTATAAGGCTAGCCATGCTCTATGGATCAGAGTGTTGCGCAGTTAATGAACATTATACTCATAGGATGAGTATCGAAGAAATGAGGATGTTGAGATTGATGACTGGTAAGACAAAAAAGGATATAATTAGAAATGAAAATATTAGAGAAAATTTAGGGGTAACACCAATAGGTAACAAGATGAGGGAGATTAGACTTAGATGGTTTGGACATATCCAGAGGAGATCAACAACGGTACCAATTAGAAGGAGTGATGCAATACAAGTAGAAGGTTCTAAAAGGGCAAGGGGAAGGCCCAAAAGAACGTGGATAGAAGTAGTGAGGAAAGATTTAAAAACTTTGGGATTAAATGAAGACATGATATTTAATAGAATGAAATGGAGGAATAAGATTGATGTGGCCGACCCCTAATTAGGATAAGGTTTTCATGATGATGATATTTTTCAAGTGAAAACATCGCATTCACTGTGTAGGAGCCCTAGCCAAGTCGTGTTTCTCAAAGATCCAAACCGTATAGCTCTTAGTTAGACCCTTGCATCAAACCTTACTATAGACCCTTTGTAGTTCACCCCTTTCTGGACCTTAGTACGTGGAGCTTTGTACACTGAGCCGTCCTTTTTTATATCTCTTAGTTATACTTTAAAAAATATATATATATTATGAATATTTTACTACATTTGATTTGTAGCTTTCAAAAGGATAGTTAGGAGATATAAAGATGACTGTCTAAAGTCTAAGGAGGGAAAATTTTATGTGAGGCTCATCCATGTCAAATCTTACTAGATGAATGGTTTGGATCATTTGAAATAATAGGCCTTATTTGTAATTTTGCCTGCTACTATTTTCCATCTAATACTCCGCGTATAAGAACTCTTGCTAATTAACAAGTACTATACTTAAATTAAACAAGTGTTTATGTACACTAAACAAATGAAATCGGCGCCGAAGAGAACACTGAAGATCGTTTCAGATCAAGGAACAAGATCTCTCGTTCAAGATAAGCTATCGATCTAGATCTCACGGTCCCACCAATTGATGCGTGACTAAGTTTATACGTGTACATTTAACAAAGGAAAGGTTAGAAAGTTGCTACGACAAAGCATATTCGTACTCCTCTCCATTGGAGCAGCATATTGGATCACGTGCTACTTCCGACGTGATTTTTCATCATGCGCGAAGCAAGCTGGGGAGCTTATTTTAACCATCCAACAAAATAAAGGAGTTGCAACTCCTACGGTGCCTTGTTGAGAAGGAAATTGAGGAAAAAATTACGAAATCACATGCGATGTAAAGGACAAAATCGGTAAATATGAGCTTTGGGAGAGATAAAACATGCTGATATAAAGGTTTTGGCTCTGACTGCTACAAAAGACACATACTATTGTTTTTGTTTTTATTTTTATTTTGATGTATATGATGATAACTACTATTAGTTTTATTTGATATATTATTTTAACGATCGAAGAATTACACAGCAAATCACTTACACACTCTATCTTGAATATGTTTCCAAGGCATTTCCCTACTAAATAGTGAGGATTTATAAACAAAATTTTGGTATGTAAATTACACATGATAGATGTAAAGAATGAATTTTATTTTATTTTATTTTTAAAAAGAGGGGTGTGTGTGTATATAATAAATTAGGGACAAGAGAGGATGAGAAAGATATATTTAAACTCACAAAAACAAGAGAAATAAAGAGTAAGGACTTAAATACATTAAGTATATTAGAAGTGATGACCAAAGGGTACTTGTCAAAAATGACGAGATCAAATAATAATAAAAAATTCTTTAAAAAAATTGCTAAATGACAATTACCATGAGCATATAGGGATTGAAAGTACCATAAACCCAAATAACATTGGATATTATAAATATGATAGTAAGATTACAATATCTGAAATGAATGAGACTTTGAAAAAGATGAAATCAGGAAAGGCTTTGGGGCCTATTGGTATACCAATAGAGATTTGAAAGTATATGAGAGATATTGGAGTAGTTTGGTTGACAAAATTATTTAATAGGATTTTGAAGTAAAAAAATATTTGACAGATGAATGGAAGAAGAGCTCTATTTTTCCAATTTATAAGAATAAAAGAGACATAAAGAGTTGCAATAATTATCGTGAGATCAAACTTGTAAGTCATACCGTGAAACTTTTTGAAAGAGTGATGAAGAAGATGCTACGACATGAGACAAGTGTATTAAAGAACCAAGTTGATTTCATGCCTAGAAAGTCTGCCATAGAAGCTATTTTTTTGCTTAGACTATAATAGAGAAATATAGGGAGATGAGGAAGGACCTCCACATGATCTTTAGTGACTTAGAAAAGACTTATGATAGGGTACATAAAAAGTTAATATAGTGGGTGTTGGAAAAGAAATGGGTTTCACAAGGATATATAAATATAATTAATGATATATATATAGACACATACACACACACACACGAGGGAGTAGTAACAAACATTAGAACTACTAGTGGGTGACCTGTGATTTTCCTATTACTATAGGATTGTACCAAGGATCGACATTGAGCCTGTACCTTTTTGTATTAGTTATAGACGAGTTAACAAAACATTTGCATGAGGAGATTCCATTGTGCATGTTATTTACATATGACATAGTTTTGATTGATAAGACAATGGAGAGCGTAAACAAAAAGTAAGAGTTATGGAGAGATGCATTAGAATCTAGAGGTTGAAAATTAGTCGAACCAAGATAGAGTATATGAAATCCAATTTTAGTAAAAAGGGGAGTGGGAGTGAAGTACCAGTAAAGATTGATACCAAGAAGTCTCCCTATAAGAACACTTCAAATACTTGGGATCGATAATTCAGGAGAGTAGAGAGATTAAGAGGGAGATTACCCAGATAATCTAAGCAAGTTGAAACAAATGGAGATGCACCTCTGGAGTTTTGTATGATCGAATGGTGCCACTCAAACTAAAAGAAAAATTGTATAGGATGACTGTAAAGATAGCCGTGCTTTGTGGATCAGAGTGTAATATCCTTAATTTTTAAGATAAAAATAGGAAATTATTAAATAAATAAAAATAAAAATTTATGGATAAAATTCTTTCCTGAAAACATAATAATTAGAAAGTGCTCGTCGATACGAATCCAACGCCACCAAGAACGCGAAAAACGGAGCTCAAACGAGGGAGTTATGAGCCGTCAAAGTTGGAAGGGCAATTTGGTCATTTGGTAGAGACGTATTAGACAGGGGTCCAAATTGATACTGGCACCCCGTCTTCCCTGCGTCTCTACTAGTGCCGGAAAAATCGCCGGAGAGACGTGGAAAGAGCGTGTGGGGAAGAGTTTCTCTTCCCGAGACTCTAAAACCACTATATCTATGCTTTCCTCAGGAGTCAGACGCTCCCACTTTGAGAGTTTTCCATGAATGCTACGCAAAACCCTAGACTGCAAAAAATCTGAAGTTTCCGGCGAGTGGAGCCCGCAACACGAGCAAACCCGACTCGAGCACAAGGTAAGCCTCAAATCCATGTTTTTTACTGTATTTATTAATTAGAAAATTAATTAGGAAAGTATTTAAAAATTAGGAAAAAATCGAGATTTTTGGGGCTTTGTGCATGCCTTTTGTTGGAGCGTGATTTCATAGACCAAATGTTGTCCGTTTGGAAATCGCACCGTCCAACTAGTGCACAAGAGACCCAGAGAAAACCCTTTAGAATTTGGGAGTGATCAACGGTGGAATTGCAGAGAAAACTCAAAAACCGGTACACAGGGAGGCTTTTAGGGAACTTGGGAAAAATCGTTTAAAAACCATGGTTTTGAGAAAATTAGTGCAAAGAAGGGCATAAATGGATTCTAGAGAGAATTCTGAAGAAAATGGCGCAAAAATCACGCAAACGGAGCTGCAGCAGCTCCGCCGGGCGGCCGGAATCCGGTCGTCTTCTCGACGTCGTCAACGCGCGTCGGCGCCTGCGCGGCCGACGCCGGGGAGCACACGGAGACGCACGAGGAGCCGACGTCATACGACGTCATCGTCGCACGCGTGCGCGGCGCGCCGCGCGTGCGGGACGGCCTCGGTGGGGCTGTCGCGGTGGGGCCGGGACGCGGCGCGTCTGGCGGCCGTGACGCACGCGCGCGCGTCCGTGCGGCGTACGGCAGCCGTGCGTCTTCGTGCGCATGGTGTACGCCGGTGTAAACCGGCGGAAAGAAAGGCGCCGCCGGTTTAAACCACCTTATGGTGGTCGGCGGGCCCCATTTGAGGGTAGTTTTCACTTAAAACTTGATTTTTGGGAGCTAGAGAGGTCCAATCACGATCCAGAAAGAGGCGTTGTGGCCAGAGTATTGACGACGCGGACCTAGTTTAACTTAAAAACTTAGAAATGACCACTTTTTATTTAGAAAAATTTTTAAATAGTGATGTGACATGTACAGGTGCACTTGAATATACCAATTAAAGGGAGTTATTAGCAAGGTAGTGATCTCACTGAGGTAGGTGAGGACAACTAATGTTTTGCCTTGATTTTAAACCATGTTTAAACATAGCATCATGTGTGATTGTGTTTTAAATTGCGATTTTTATTTACCATGGATTTCATGCGACATTGCGTACAGGATGGTTATTCCAAATTAAATTCTTTTACTAAATAAACTTATTTAAAATGCTTTTACAAGCATGATGTTAATTAGTTATGCTTAATTAGAGATTTATTTCTTATTATATATATAGAAAATGCATGGATTTACATGGAAATGAGAATAGAGCTTAGTAGGCTTGGTCCTTTTATAGGCTAACCCGGGATGAGGGGCATGTCTTGGGGATTTCAAGCTATATGTGCTCTTGAGTTTTAGCATATACATATGATTTCCGTGTTTTATATTTGATGACGGGTGCTCGCTGGGGTGGGCATCATCTTTAGGAGGGATAAGTAGACCACCCACCTTAGAGATTATGATGTGATGAGTTTGTGATATGATAGACACACCTTCCATAGATGGCATTCGGTAGGGGTTTGGTAACATGGATAGTCCACACTACCGGTCTGAGCCTTTCCATGGGGACAGACGTTAAGTCTCCCGTTATGGTGTCGACGGAGAGCGGCGGTGGTTGATACCCATGGAGTGTTCGTGTGCCAACATGATGACCCATATTCTTGTTATGTGTGCATGTATGATGAGCATGGTTATAGATGGTATGCCTGGGTGTGACGACACTCAGAGGTTGACTATGTGTACTCCTGATCAGGGATGTTAGTGCAATGTGGTGGGACCCATTACCTTAGGGTGCCCTTATTCTTGTTGTATGCTCCATGTTATTGATTCATGTCATGTTTTAACTCAGTGAACTTCATGCTTTAGCATTTGGAATAAATTGGCATTTATTTGAACATGACATTATGATATCACTATTTCCATAAATGTTAGACTTTTTATCAATGCTGTTCATTATTTCTTGCATTTATTACATTAATTGTCTATGTACCTACACAAGCGATAGCTTGCTGAGGCATTGCTTTGTTTTGCAATGCCTTAGATCTCGAGCGCGACACCAGGGAAAGGAAAAGCGGTTGATAAACCTTGAGAAATTCTTGAAGACTAGTTTCCCTATAGTTTTAGAAAGTAATGTGAGTCATTAGAGTGGATTATTATTTGAATTTTATTATGGACTGCATACTTTATATTGGATGTGATTTAGATCTTTGGACATATATTGGACATTTATATGGGATGTTATGATGGATAGACCCTGGGCCATATTATTATTGTCTTTTGGACGTTTATTTGATTTAAAATAAAGGCGCCTATTTATTTGACGTTGATTTATACGCGGATTAATTTTTTTATGTTTAAATTACGTGTACGTCATTTTGAGAAAGGAAAAATTAACACCCGGAGTTTTTAAGATAGGTTAGTAAAATGTTAAATAAATCTTTTCTCATGGGATCCCAAATGCTCTTATTTAAAATGCCATTATTATATATATATATAATTTGTCTTAAAAATCTGGGGTGTTACACAGAGTGTTAGGCAGTTAAGAAACAACATGTATATAGGATGAGTATCGCCAAAATGCGGATGTTGAGATAGACTGGTGGTAAGACAATAAAGGATATAATTAGAAATAAAAACATTAGATAAAACTTGAAAGTAGCACCAATAGGTAACAAGACGAGGAAGATTAGATTAGATTAGTTGGTTTATATGTCCAACATAGACCAAAATGGGCACCACTCAAAAGGGGTGAGGCGATCTAAGTCAAAGGTTCTAAAAGGGCAAGGGGAAGTCCCAAAAGAATGTGGATAGAAGTAGTGAGAAATGATTTAAAAACTTTGAGACTAAACGAAGTTATGACACTTAATAGAGGAGAATGGAGGAACGTGATTTATGTGACCTACTCCTAATCACGATAAGGTCTTGGTGATGTATGTATATATATACAACACTGAATTATGAAACAAAATACTTAGTAGCATGTTATCCTAGCAAACAAATGTCCATGGCTGATGGTCATAGATAACTTGGCATCTCTTATGAATAGCTCGATCGCAAGTTTGAGAACTAGCTTTTCTTTTGGCCTGAGATTAGATTGAGGGGAATGTATGAATGATTTGTTTCCATGTGAAAAATAAAAATAAAAATCCCAATTCTCAAATCTACTTGAAATCTCCCAACAAAAGGGAGAGTGCCACCTCAAACATCCAATGATTAAGAACAACAAAATGTAATTTCATGTGGGACTTTAGAGCTTCTCTTATTCAAATGGTTTGGCCTTGTTTTGGTATGGATTATTTGTCATCACCACCATCTACATGGTTGTTGCTATTAGATGATGTTGGTTCACTCATTGGATGATTGCAACAATTTGATCAACATGCTATGTCTTATTAATTGTGGATGGGCAATGAATATGGTTTTCAACCATTATATTGAAGTTACTCTTCAAACAATTAATAGTTGTAGGTTTGAATTGCAACTTTTTCTTTGGTTACGGATCTGATTTACTAGACTCTGGGAGTAATTTGTTTTGTAATTCTTCATTCACGTTAAACAAAAAGAAAAGTAGTGATGTACACACTTGCGTGTCCCTCACTAGATGGTAAGAACGATAATAAGTCAAGCTGGGCCTAGATAGTTGAAAATCCTAATTGTTTAAAGTGTTATCCTTGACTTGGATAGGGCATGTTCTAAAATTATCATCCACTGAAAGATCTTAGTTACTATTTTACAGAGTTTGAAAATGAACGATAAAGGTTTCACAATCCATTTTACAACTAGTAAAAGTTGCTTGGAGAACTCTATAGCCCATCTAAATCAAGGGCAATATTATGAATGATTCAAATCTTAGAAACTTAGGTTTACTCAGAGCTATAGCTCTTTCTTTCCAATTTAGTGAGGAGCTCACGAGAACCAAGGAGCACATATATTGCTGAAAAAAAGGAAAAAAAAAAAGTGTAAAAATGCTCACAATAGTTTTGTTCCATTTTGAAAGTTAAATTGATTTGGATGATTATATATATATTCATTTTGCTCCGTATCAAGGAAATTATGAAGTTTTACCCCTAAAAAAAAGCAAATTATGAAGTAGTTATGATCTTCAACTACATTGGAATCTCTATATCCATGGTATTTGACTTGTCAAAGGTTGTTGTAATTAATCATTTAAAGGTTGTTCTACTAGATGATTACATGCCATTCCTTTTTTTGTTGTTGCTAGATTGGATGATCATCCAGGCATTGTCCTTGAGCCTTGATTGGTTCATCATAGTCATCATTAAGACCTTATCCCAGTTAAGGGTCGGTCACATGAATCTTATTCCTCCGTTCCACTCTATTAAATACCATGGCTTCATAGTCCCAAGGTTTTTAAATATTTCCTCGCCACTTCTATCGACGTTCTTTTGGGCCTTCCCCTTGCCTTTTTAGAACCTTCTACTTGCATTGCCTCACTCCTTCTAACTAGTGCCGTTGTTGGTCTCCTTTGAACTTGTCCAAATCATCTAAGTCTAATCTCCCTCATCTTGTTATCTATTGGTGCTACCCTTAATTTTTCTCTAATATTTTCATTTCTAATTCTATCCTTTCTTGTCTTACCACTCATCCATCTCAGCATCCTCATTTTTGCGACGCTCATCTTATGAGTATAATGTTCCTTAACTGCCCAACACTCTGATCCATAGAGCATGGTTGGCCTTATGGCCATCTTATAGAAATTTTCTTTTAGTTTGAATGGTGCCTGCAGATCACACAAAACTCCAGATGCACATCTCCATTTGTTCCAACTCGCTTGGATTCTCTGGGTAACCTCCCTCTCAATCTCTCCACTCTTATGAATAATTGATTCTAAGTACCGAAAGTAGTCTTTTATGGGGACTTCTTAGTTATCAATCTTGATTGGTGTTTCACTCCTAATCTCCTTGTTAAATTACATTTCATATATTCTGTCTTAGTTTGGCTAATTTTAAATCCTTCATATTCTAATGCTTCTCTCTATAGCTCTAGCTTTGTGTTTACACCCTCCCTTGACTCCTCAAGTAAGACTACATCATCTGCAATAGCATGCACTAAGGAATCTCCTCGTGCAGATGTTTTGTTAACTCATCCATAACCAATGTGAAAAGGTATGGGCTCAATGCCGATCCTTGGTGCAATCCTACAGTGACAGGAAAATTACCAATCATGCCACTAGTGGTCTTAACATTTGTTACGGCTCCCTTATACATATCTTTAATTATGTCTATATACCCCTGAGAAACCCCTTTATCAGCCAACACCCTCCATATTAACTCTCTAGGAACTCTATCATAAGCTTTCTCTAAATCGATAAAGACCATGTGAAGGTCTTTCCTCCTCTTCCTATATTTCCCTACTAATTGTCTTAATAAGAAAATAGCTTCCATGGTAAACCTCCCGAGCATAAAACCAAACTGATTCTCTGATACACTTGTTTCATGTCGTAGCCTCTTCTCAATCACTCTTTCAAAAAGTTTCATAGTGTGTCTCATAAGTTTGATCTCTCGATAATTAGTGCAGCTCTGTATGTCTCATTTATTCTTATAAATTGGTACAATAGAGCTTTTCCTCAACTCATTAGGCATTTTCTTTGATTTTATAATCTTGTTAAACAACTTGGTCAACCAAATTAAACCCCAATATCTCCCATATGCTTCCAAACCTCTATTAGGATACCATTGGGCCCCATGGCCTTTCCTGATTTCATCTTTTTTCAGGGCCTCTTTTACTTCAGGTACTCTAATCCTACGTTCATGTCTATAATATCTAGTGTTATTTAGATTTATAGTATTTTCAATCCTTATATTCTCAGAGCCATTGTCATTTAAATTTTTTTGAAAGTATGTTTCCCACCTTTGTTTGATCTCATTATCTTTGACTAATACCCTTTGATCATCGCTTCTAATGCACCGAATATGATATAAGTCCTTACCCTTTTGTTATCTTACTTTTGTAAGTTTAAACACATCTTTCTCACCTTCTATTGTTCCTGGTATATTATAGAGCTCATCATATGCTTTTAAGTTTAGCCTCACTTACTATTCTCTTAGCAACCTTTTTAGCATTCTTATATTGTTCATAGTTTTCATTATTTATAGTCTTCTGTCATGCTTTAAAATGCATCCGTTTTTCTTTAATAACTTTTTGCACTGTTTCACTCCACCACCATGTTTCCTTTTACCTTTAGATACTCCTAAGACATCTTTTGCCACTTTCATAATGGACTCAGTAATATTAGTCCACATGGTATTTACGTCTGTTTCATAGCTTCAAATTCCTTCTACCATCAACTTATTTGTGAATAAGGTTATTTTCTCTCCTTTTAAATTCCACCACTTAATTTTTGGATGCTTATTAAGTTCATTTCCTTTCTTCCATCTTTTGAAATGGATATCCATACCCATTAATCTATGTTGTGAGGTTAAACTCTCAACAGGTATCACCTTACAATCCTTACATATAGATCGTTCATTATTCCTAAGTAGAAAAAAGTCTACTTGGCTTTTATGAAGTCCACTTTTAAAGGTTATTAAGTGTTCATCCTTCTTCTTAAAGAGTGTATTTGCAAAGGACAAGTTACATGACAAAGCAAAATTGAGGATATTCTCCCCATCTCATTTTGTTCACCTATACCATACCCTCTGTGTATTCTATCATATCATTCATTATCTTCTCCTACATGGCTATTTAAGTCTGCTCTTATAAATATCCCCTTAGTGTTGGGAATTTCATGTATAACCCCTTCCATGTCTTCCCGAAACTGTCTCTTGATTATATCTTGCAATCTTACTTGTGGAGCGTATGCACTTATAACATTTATAATCTACTCTTACAGAACATGTTTTATTATTATAATTATATCACTGATTCTTTTAACATCAACAATTTTATCCTTTAATTCTTTATCCACTATTATTCTTATGTTATTTCTGTTATTTTCCTTTCTTACATACCATAATTTATACCCATCTATTTCTCTAGCTTTAGCACCTTTCCACTTGGTTTCTATGATACAAGCGATGTTGACTCTCTTACGTTTCATTGCGTCTACTAACTCCAAACTCTTACCTATCAATGTTCCTATATTCCACGCGGTGATACGAATCTTATGTTCTGGAGATATCCTATTTACTATTGCCTTTCTCGATCTCCCCGGCATGAACCCATGTCCACTTTTCACTGCACCTGGGTTCTGATGTAGTGTGTCGCTTCCGAGGGGATGCTTTAGCAGCCCTTGCTCATTTTTTACTACACCCGGGATTCGATGTAGTGTGTTGCTTTTGGGAGAACGCCCTAGCAACCTTTGCCTATTTTTCACCGCACTTGGGATCTGATGCAGCGTGTCGCTTATAGGGAATGCCCTAGCTTGAGCCTTGATTGGTTCCATGTGTAAAATCTGAACCATGGATTGAACTAGCTGATCAAATATTGTTCAACATCTCATGAAAGCAATGTGGGTGCATGATGATGTTCTACAAGTTTAATGGTCTCGATGACATATCACTTGCTGCAGGAATTAGATGCACCATCCCTCATTTTTCTCAAATAAAATACATTTTTAAAATAAAACAATGATATATTCACCTCCCATTTTTATTCATTGGCCTCTTACTAATGCCATGGATGACTATAACTTCAAATGAGCTGATTCCTCAAGATCTTAATCGTCCAAAATATCACTCTTGTTCCAAACTTCAAAATTACCATTCATTGGATGATCCTAGTCATTGTTTTTTTGGGTTGTAAAATGAACGGCTAATCGTTCATCTTTAAGTAAATGCAATAAAGGGTAGAATCATTTAGTAGATAAATATTTTAGAGTATGTCTCATTTGAGTCAAAGGCAACATTATGAACAATTGGGATCTTTAGAAATACAGGCCAGCTTGAAGTTATAGGCTTCCATGACATTATTGAGGGGCTAATGAATCAAGATGGGGTGAAATGATGAGGAAAGGGGCGGACGGTGGAAAAGATATAGGAGGCAAGCTCATCCTCCAAATGCAAAATCTCAAATTTGTCCCATCATATTGATACTACCACCCACACAACCAAAAAAGTGGTGTCCAAAACCAAAACAGATATCCGGCAATAAGATCTTCCCCCTTTCTCTCTCATCCGCTTAAAACCTTCGCCATCCGAGGGTTTCAATTGGGGTTTCCTTCCATTTCTGCAAATTTCTCCCTCCCTCCCTCCCTCGCCCTCTCCGTTCCGTTCCCCAGGTTCCACGTTTCAATCTCCGATCCCCGGTTTTCTTCCCCAAACCGCTTTCTCGATCCCCAAAACGCATTTCCTCCCCAATTTCAGGCGGTTTTCCTGCTTCGATTGAAGGGAGTAAGCGGTTTTTGCAGCCTGATTCGATGAGTGCTCAAAAGAAGAGGAATTTCAAGATAGAGGCGTTTAAGCATCGCGTGGAGGTTGATCCGAAATATGCAGAGAAAACATGGAAGTTGTTGGAACACGCGATTCATGAGATTTATAATCACAACGCTAGTGGGCTTAGCTTCGAAGAGCTTTATAGGTTTGTTCTGTTTCTTGATCTTTGGTTGTTTGTGGATTTGTTTGTTCCATGTTTGTTTAGATTGTTATTCAGAGGTTGTTCTGTTCTTGGATTGCTTGAAGCTATTGATATTCGAGGATAACTTGTTTGTAGATGAAATTGCAAACCGTCCGTGAACTTTGTAATGGATTATTGGAGGAAATTCGGATAATTATAGTTGTTTTTGTAGCATTTGTTTCTATAAACTTTCGGTTGAATTCAGAGATTTGGTTTGTTCCAGGTTTTGGTTTGGATGCCCTTCTTCATTTCTGGTTTTCATTTTATCCGAGCATGTCGATGTTCCTGTATTGTAGTGGTTGTTTCTGAAGTGGTCCTTCATGGTGTTGCATATGTGTTTTTTTGGGGTTTTACGGTCTCTTTACTGTTTCAAACTGCTTGTTATGATATCAGTTTGGACGATTGGATTGTTTGTAGCGAAGGTTGGGTTCATTTGGTTTTCTGTTCACTGCTAGCACTATGGTTTAGTTGAGAGGAAATTTTCAACTATGTAGGAGATGGTTGGTGCTGGCAGGTATGAGTGCTTGAAGCTTCCATCCCAAGCATTAAAAAATCATTTGACGTGTTGAATGTTGTAAGGGAATTGGCAAGAATTTCGGGAAGCTGTGTTAGTTGTTGCGCTTGGTTATTGTGTATCTCAAATGCTACTCGTTCAGGTCATTCATCATGAAGTTAGTGAGCTCATAATTTGTCAGGGGGTTGGTTACCCTGCGGTAGGTATAGTTGGAAGCCTATTTTAATTGTAAGGAAAGAGATTGGAGGATTGATGTTTGAAGGTCAACTTGGCTACACCAGATGTAGCAGAACCTATTCTATTACTAAGTCTTTGCCGAAATGGCAATACTTGTGAGCGATCCTCCTATACGAAGACTCAATAAGGATTCAGATATTTGTATGAGATGCTTAGAGTTCGTGGATGCAGATGGGGCACCGACAATGATGATCTCTGTGAAAATCTGGGACTTTGCTTGAGCGAGTTTTAGATTTATTATGGAACTTATTGTGTTGGACTTTGATACTTTGAATGTAGCTGAAACTGAGTAGAAGGTGTGCTGGGTTTTAAGACGTTGAAAATTATAACAAGCATTGATGGGGACATGGCCGTGGCTATAGAGGTTTTGGCAAGAAACTTCCTCTTGGTTGCTGTCATTGCTTATCAGTACTTGTGGATTGGTTGGAGGAGGCTGCAGCCTGCCATTTTATTTGAGGCCAGTGAGATGGAGGGCATTTTGCATTATCGGGACTGTCATTGTTGTAGCATTCAGAATAGGATATATGGCCCATTGTTGTAAATTTTAGATTGATTAGTAACGCAGGAGCTTCACCTTGCTTTGAGGTTTGATTGTATGCATCAGATATCCACAAAACAGAGGCTCATGCGTGTAAGAAGATGTAGGCGAGAATTCCAGGTAGTTGTAGTTTTGCAAACAATACTTCAATTATCGAGTGGAAAGTGGTCTGAGTTTTTGCCAACATCTAGGAAACTTACGTTTATGGACCGGTGGCTGACAAATGTATATGGAAGAATGAATTGCTTCTGTTGTTCTGTATTAGGTCTTTTACCTCAGCTTGATTTGTCCATTAGCAAGAGTATGGTCAATTGTGACCCCTGACCTTTGGATGGGTCTCCTGCTCTTGGAGAACCTCAGTAATGGGAACCTTATTGCTGAAGGGGAGTGGAAGTAAATTGGAGCCCATGAGTTATGGAAGTCTGGAGGTTGCTGACCATCCTGTAATCATTGCAATTTGCTGCAGAAGTTTGGGTGTTTGCCAACATCAGGCTTCAATTTCATAAATCCTGAAACCTTTGCTAGAGTCTGTTTGGTGGCTTGTTTGGCAGCTGTTTGTTTGACATGGAAGCAAAGAATTAGCAGGATCTTTATGATTTTTGACCTTTGTATTCTGCAGTAAGTTACACATTTCTGCAATATGTAGCTCGTCATGCAGCAGTTTGGTTGATGCAGAAGAAAAGACCATCTGGGTCTTCATGCCTTCATGGATGAGACTGCCTGATACTGGTCTAATTTAGTAATATATCATGAACATCATAACTTGGGCTTCTTTACCCTATATAAGAAGGGACCCTCCTGCTTAAGGATTCATTCATTGTCATATTTACCTAGGGAAAAGGTAAGTTACAAGTATAAACAGTTAAAAAAGAAAATAAAAGGAAAAGAGAGAGTGTAATAGTTTTGAAATGGACTGCAACATTTTTGGAATGGACTACAATACTCTTTATTGTCTCCACCTTTTTAGGCTTGTTTAGGAGATATTTCCAGCAATTAGATCTCTGTTGGGATACTAGCACTCCCTCTCTTAGTCTTTCATTTTTTCCCCCTACAAAGGTCTAGCTTCTGACCATATTCCCAGAAGGAACAAACTAGTTACTTCTCTGTATTTCAATTGGCATCCCTCTCTACAACTTCCTCCTTTTGTTTTTTCTTTGGCTATGACCCTTTGAAGCTACCCAGCATATTGCCACTTGTAAACAAGGTAGAGATAGGCATAATGATCATCTGGGAAATAAAGATATCATATTTCACATTTATTCATTTTTAGTCTCCCATGTTGAATGACTATTATTTTGTGGTGGCAAAATGTGTTCCTCTATAGGTATTTGGTACATGGGGCTTGAAAGAATGAACACTTTAAGGATTGGTGTTTGTTTAGAAGGGAGCCTTGGCGCAACGATTGAGTTGTCGCCATGTGACCTAGAGGTCACAGGTTGAAGCGTGGAAACAGCCCTCTTGCACAATGCAAGGTAAGGTTGTGTACTATAGGCCTGTTTTGGTCCGCCCCTTCTCTAGACTTTGCATATGTGGGAGCTTTGTGCACTGGGCTGCCCTTTTAGGATTGGCATTTGTTCATTATTTACGTGAAATAGTCATTAATGCTTGTGCATAGTGAAAAAAATTACACAAGCTCATGTGTTTTCTGATCTAATTTTTGTGTGCTCGTCTCCATTTCTCTCTCTCATTCAATCCCTCTCTCTCACTTTCTGGTGGACACTACCAAGTGCTTTACTAGTCAATATTGAAGCATTATAGGGATTTCTCATTTTGAATCAAGGAGAAAGTGGGAGGAAATTCTGGTTAGTACTTAGTAGGTCCATGAAGTACATCATGAAACCTTATTGAAACCCTCCACCACATGAATCTTATGAACTAACTTTGATTGTCCGGGTCTAGTTAATTTGGGCTCCTTCAGGTTGGAGTTGCCTTTACCTTCTACTATTTTCTAATCCTACAAGAAGAGTAATCTGTTATGGTTTTGTTTATACTTCTGTGATTAACTGATGATTGCTATAGGTAATTGTAATAGCTTGTCTTTGTTGATATTGTCAAAGTATGAGTTTCTAGGTCTACATACAGTTAAAGAACTAAACTTCAAAATTTTAAATTCTTCCTTCCTGTGATTAATCTATGACCATGCATGAATGATGTATGGTCTTAACTAACTAAAGGAGAAAAAAAGAATCTATTAAGTGAGCATGTCTGAGAGGTATAAAGGTTCTTGAATAATTATTATGTATCAGAATACATTTTCTTTGGCCTTGAGGTTATGGGTTCAAGGCGTGGAATTAGCCTCTTGCAAAAATGCAAGGTAAGTCTGCCTAATTTAGGCCATTGTGGCCCGCCCCTTTCCTGGACCCCACATAGGCGGGAGTTTCGTGCACCGAGGCTGCCCTTTAGAATACATTTTCTTTGGCATGTGGCACTTTGAATGAGTTTAAAGGAGTAGCCTACATTTTCATGGTAATAATTGTTACCATGACCACTTTCATTAACTTAATGAAACGTTCAAGAATTAGTTTAGATTGTAAAACTGATGAGGATTGAGAACTGAACTGAAACCGAACAGTTAAGTTTTTGTCCTTCAATCTAGATTTGAACCCCATAATGCTTTGGTCCAATCTTGCTAAAATCTTTGTGGTCCAAAACTAAACCTGAACCAAACCATTGACACCCCTAATTGTAGTCATATCTGCCTATTTATTACCCATAGTTTTCAATATTGGTGTAGTCAATATCTTGGCTGATATGACTAATGCATTACTGAATCCTTGGTGGCCTTTAAACTGTGATTTTGGGAAGTCAAATATTCATTTCTTAATATTTATGAATGTCTTGAGTTCTGCATTTTCTTTGCCTTTCAGGTTTAGACTTCCCGAATTTTACTAATATGATATTTCATCGTTCACAAGCTCTGAATTTAGAAACAAGCTTTTGTGACTTCCACTTCATTTTTATTAATATTATTTCTTTGTATTTTGTAAGTTTAGATTCTTGACTATTAAGATCTTTTGAGAGTTGAGCTCTAGAACCTAGGATGTTTCTCCTCTAATTCCATTGAAACTATTTGTAGATAGATTTTCCTTTTTGCAGTTGTTGTTCTTTTAGTCTCTTTGGTGACATGGTTTAATAATTTAGAACAGGGTCAAAGACTTTCTGTATCACCCCGGGTTTTTCTAACAATTTTTTTTTTTACAATAATAAATATAGTTGGGATCCTTGATATAAAAAGGTTTTATTTACTAATATATTAAAAAAACATTCATTTAAAAACCTCCGGGTGTTATACCATTTCCAAAACATCACTAAACAATTGCAAAAATTATGTACACATGTTGCAATAAATTTAAACCAATTCTAATATCAAATCTAACATAAAAAACGAAAGGTGCCTTTATTTTAAACAATAAGTATCTAGAAAACAAAATAATGTCGCCCAGGGTCTATCCATCATAATGTTCTACCATACTTAATAACATGTCTATATTGTCATAACCAACTCAATTATGAGTATGTACAACTCATAAAGATAATCTAAAATGGAGTCTATAGAATCATTCACGTTGAACTATCTGTAAGCAAGATCAAGATGGTCCCCATTGGTATCACTGTCCTTCTACGCCTTTGCCTTTCTTGTTGTTGCGCTCAGTATCTAAAGCATTGCAAAACAAAGCAATGCCTTAGCAAGATATTGCTTGTGTAGGTACTTAGACATTTAATGTAATGATAATTATGGCATAAAAAGAATAATTGAATAACAAATGTTGATATAAGTATAGATCACAATATTTATAAAATACTAATGCTATAAATCATGTCAATATAGTAGCAAAAACATCATGTGTAATAAAACATAGATTTCATGGATGTAAAGCATCATATGATAAAATCTCATATGAACACAATGTCAATAGGCGGGGCACCTAAAATAAGTAGGTCCCATGAGTGTCCTATACACTCGCACAACAGGTCATGAGTACTCATACCACTCCTTTAAGTGTCATCACACTCAGACACAATAATATATCAATGATCATCATACATACACACAGAACAAGAGTATAGATGGTCATGTTGTAGTGGTAGCCAAGCTCCTAGGTCTACCAACTACCGCCCCCCGTCGACATTGTAACGGGAGACTTAGTCTATCCACATGGGTGGGACCGGACCGGTAGTATGGATTACCCATGATAACAACTCCTACCGAGTGCCATTTGTGGGCAGGTGCTTATCATCCCATAAATTCAAACCGTGGGTGGCTGGTTGTGTTTTATAAACAATCTTAGTCAATCAAGATACTATGATAATGCGAGATTTTGGAAAATAATATGCAATATTAAATGTTGTCACCTACCTCAATGAAGGAACCACTAAATCAGGCACGTAATCTCCTCAGCTTGCGCGCTCTGATATACCTGTTAGTACCACGGTACTATTTTGCATCATTTATTACCCTTAATGTAAATCCATTATAAGTTTTTCTCTTAAGTTGTGTCCATTTATATATCAATTTGTATAATGATCCCCTGATCTAGATCAACGGTCTAGATCGTCTAATTTATCTTTATTAAATCAGTTTTCATAACATTCAATACTTATTTGCTTCATCTGATTATTTACCTTAGTAATAATTTGCCAATTTAATGTCTCTTGATCACAAAAAGTTTAATTTATTCCATCTCAATGGAATTTGTGGCGATCCAATTGTTGGATCGTTCTTTAAAGCCTCTATTTATGATTAAATCATTAATTCTAATTTTAATTATCACAAATCAATTCAATTTCATGTTCATCTACTCATTCTAGTGTGTATCCATAATTTATGTCTTGATTTGATGGTTAAATCTCTCTTTGATCGACAAATTCTACAATCCTGGGTTAGATCAATGGTCCAGATCAATTTTTAGGGTGAATACACGTGATCTGGTCCTTAGATCCCTCAATTCATCTCTTGGGTTATCTAATTGTCTAAGTTCTAGGGCCTGATCACTCTCTGATCGGCCTGATCTAAGTAATTGGATAGTGTTTTATGAATTTGATTTGACTAGATGTTATTATATCAAGATTCTAATACTAAAATCATGTCCGCGTTGTCAAAACGATTACAACGGACGATTCAGATAAAAAATCGGGCTCGGATGCCCTTTACACCAAACTACATCAACGAAAACCCTTACATCGGATTAAACTGGTGGCCATAGGGGATGATGCGCTTGGACCGTCCATGCTGTTTTTGCTCAATCGGAGTCCCAAATGATCCAATTTTTTATTTGTTTCGCCGTTCCTAAGGTTTTGAGGGTCCCTGAATTTAATGGACGGTTTAGGTCATCTATTTGAGGTGTATTTGATATGGGTTTTCTACTATGTCACGGTTTTTCCTAGATTTAAACCTTAACCTCATGAAATCTCCAATCTAGGTGTTGGGAACGATAAAAGACGGTGATGGAAAGCCAATGGGAGGGAAAAACAAGAAGAAAATTGAATCATACCTCTTAGATAGGTGAAAAATCCAATCTTGATGGTTTTACCCGAAAATGAGAGATGGAGGGAAAGGGCACAATCGCAATGCTCTTCAGGCGATCTGCCACTACAATTCTGTGGAAGAAGATGAGATCTGTCTATGATGTTGAACTTAGTTAGATTTGACCACAATTGATCAAGGAAAATGGAAAAAAATCGGAGGAGAAGATGGAGTTGAATAGTGTTTAGAAAAAATGGGTTTTTGCCTTAAATGTGATTAAGGTGAGATAATCTTGATTACTAATGTCATTAACAAGTTTTCTAATCCCTTTTTGTTTGTCGAAACCCTAGGACCCTCATCAGTGTACTATTGGCTCCACTTGTCAAATGACAATTTTGCCCTTTGTGAAATAATTGGCTAAATTTTTTGCCCAAACTCTGATTTGAGCATTCTTGGTGTTGTTGGATTCCATTTTTTGAGTACAATCTAATTCTTGATGTTCTAGTCTTCGATTCAATTTACAAAATTTATGATTTTATAAATTCACTTTATTATTAAAAATTGAATATGAAGTTTGAGGATATTACACTTTCTTCTATAAGTTGTTAGATTTTAGAAAACAAACAAGCACAGGTGAAAGACCCAGAAGATGATGGATTTGGTTGTTAATAACTACAGTTGATATGCGGTTTTATGCTACTGTGCTGTGGGATTGGCTTTATTGTGCTTGATATAGTAATTGATGGAGGTTTAAATTCCATTTACACAATAGAAGAGTTTGGATAACGGATTGAAGAAGCCTGTTTCAGTCCTATCTTTTATTCTCGTACCTATATGTTCAAACCCCATCTAGATGGTGGAACAACATGTGGAACCCATCTAAATGGCTTTGTGTCTCAGGCTTTAATCTATTACTGTGTCCCAAAAGATTCAACTCTATAGTTATACGTAAGCAGTACTTTGTAGGTCACCATTCTACGACCTGCGTACATTCTCCAAGAAGGCATGGTTTGGGCACTTGGCACTGCATCATTATTTGGCCTTCTGGTATTCATTGTACTCGTGTCATTTCTCATTGTGGTGGAGCTGCTATCACTTTGAGAGAAGTGTCCCCAAAAGTGGATTCTTTCCCTTTGCCAATCACATTTTTTCAAGAAATCCTTGACTTTTTGAGGCTATACAGAGGTCATGGACTAGGAAATTCTGGTGTCTTGAGGCTTTTTACTTTGCTTGGGCAAGCATTAGAAGGAGAGATGCCTACGACTGTGGATACTCCCCCCAAAATGTTAATGGGAATTGAGTTTGATTATTTTGATATGGTGGAAGTGGAAAGCAGAAAAGTAAAGCGAATTGGCATCCTCTGCCAGTAGATTTCCCAAAACTGAACTTTGATTTGTAGCCTGCACCTATGGCAATCCTTACCAGCCAGAATCTTGGGGTCTGTAAGAAATTATTTGCCAATGTGTTTTTACCTTTGTCTGGCCTAGTTGAGAAGCAACTCCAACAAACTGCAGATTTATGCTTTTCTTACCGCTCTCACATTCAGCAAATGTGATCTCTTGGGCTAAAGCTGACTCATGGAGCCATGGAGATTTGTTGATATTAAAGAGTGGATCAGGGAGGCTTATTTATTTAAGTATCTTTTCCTGTAAACATAGGAGTGCAAATAATTTACCGATGGCTTTGCAGATAGCAGGTGTATCCGCAGCTATACTCTGTGCTGGAGTCTTCTTTTCAAGAAGAAGGAAAGGGAAGAAGGAAAAATCTGAGTCTGGCATTCTCTCTTCCATAGTTTTTATATATTTTAATCTGTTACCTGTTTTAGAAGGGAAGCCTTGGGGCAATGGTAAAAGTTGTTGTCATGTGACCTTGAGGTCATGGGTTCAAGGCGTGGAAATAGCCTATTGCAAAAATGCAAGGTAAGGCTGCGTACTATAGGCCCTTATGGTCTGCCCCTTCCCCGACCCTGCATAAGTGGGAGCTTCGTGTACCGGGGTTGCCCGAACCATTTTGGAGAAATTCAGTGGTATATCCAAGGATTTTAAGTTCTCAATTTTTAATAATTCAATTTAATTTTATGTTTTATTCAGATCGAACCCACTGAACTCTCTCTCTTCTTTTTTTCCCCTTTTTGGTCAACGCTGGTTAAAGAAGTGATGAAACTGCATATCCAAGGATTTTAACTTCTCAATTTTTAATAATTTAATTTAATTTTATGATTTTATTCAGACCCAAACAACCGAACTCCTTTTTACTTTTTTTCCCCTCTTTGGTCAACGCTGGTAAAAAAGGTGATGAAACTGCAATGATACAAACTGACCAGGAATTGATATAGCCATTGGTACTAGTAACCAGCAGCAGGAGCTAAGAGCTGGTTCGAGGGAAGGATGGATATTTTCTGTACAAATTTGAGCAAAAGCTTTATATTTCATGATTGATCCCCTTGTTGTGTGGGTGTTGCTGATATCGCAGTTTCTTTGTCATGGTTAACAGCAATGTTGTTGCTGCTAAAAGATCAAAGGCAGGCCACCATTTGAACCATGGTTGATCCCCTTTGTTTAATTTCACTCCTTTAACTACTGGTACACCATTCTGGTACTCGACATGAACCTTATATCAGTCCATGTGAGCATTACCATTAGGTTGGTAAGAATTACGCACACATGCTATAGTTACAAGGCACCATTAGGGTCAGTTTACCTCTGACATTGAACTCTGTGTTGCGCATTCAGGAATGCTTACAATATGGTGCTACACAAGTATGGGGAGAAGCTTTACTCTGGTCTGGTCAATACTATGACAGAGCATCTGAAAGAAATATCAAAATCAGTAGAAGCTGCTCAGGGAGGTTTGTTTCTAGAGGAGCTGAACAGGAAATGGGGTGACCACAACAAAGCATTGCAGATGATACGAGACATATTGATGTACATGGATAGGACCTTTGTTCCCAATTCTCACAAGACACCTGTTCACGAGCTTGGATTGAATCTATGGCGGGACCATATTATCCACTCTAGCAAAATCCAGACAAGGTTACTGAATACACTCCTGGAACTTGTACATAGAGAAAGAACTGGGGAAGTTATAAATCGAGGGTTGATGAGAAATATAATAAAAATGCTAATGGATTTAGGGTCGTGTGTTTATCAAGAAGACTTTGAGAAACCTTTTCTTGAGGTTTCAGCTAATTTCTACAGTGTGGAGTCTCAGCAGTTTATTGAGTGCTGTGATTGTGGTGAGTACCTGAAGAAGGCAGAGAGGCGTCTTAATGAAGAGATGGAGAGAGTTAAAAACTATTTGGATGCCAAAAGTGAAGCAAAAATAACAAATGTAGTAGAGAAGGAGATGATTGCAAACCACATGCAAAGATTAGTTCATATGGAGAACTCTGGTCTGGTGAATATGCTTGTGGATGACGAGTATGATGACTTGCATAGAATGTACAATTTATTTCGTCGAGTGCCTGAAGGACTCACAACCATAAGAGATGTGATGACTTCTCATCTTCGAGAAACTGGAAAACAGCTGGTTACTGATCCAGAGAGATTAAGGGACCCAGTAGACTTTGTCCAGCGCCTTCTAGATGAAAAAGACAAGCATGATAAGATAATTATCTTGGCATTTAACAATGACAAGACTTTTCAAAATGCATTAAATTCTTCATTTGAATACTTCATCAATCTGAATCCCAGATCTCCCGAGTTCATCTCCCTATTTGTTGATGATAAACTCCGCAAGGGGCTGAAAGGGGTTAGTGAAGAGGATGTGGAAATTGTCCTTGATAAAGTGATGATGCTATTCCGATACCTACAAGAGAAGGATGTCTTCGAGAAATACTATAAACAACATCTAGCTAAACGGCTCCTATCAAGCAAAACTGTTTCAGATGATGCTGAAAGAAGTCTGATAGTCAAGCTCAAGACAGAATGTGGATATCAGTTTACATCGAAATTGGAAGGCATGTTTACAGATATGAAGACCTCTCAGGATACTATGCAAGGGTTTTATGCTAGTCAGTCTGGTGAAACTGGAGACGGTCCTACTCTAGCTGTCCAAGTTCTCACAACAGGATCTTGGCCTACTCAAGCAAGTGTTACTTGTAACCTGCCAGCAGAAATTTTAGGTGTGTGTGAAAGGTTCCGAACGTACTATCTCGGAACTCATACAGGTCGAAGATTGTCATGGCAAACGAATATGGGCACAGCAGATCTAAAAGCAACTTTTGGGAAGGGTCAAAAGCATGAATTGAATGTATCAACGTATCAGATGTGTGTTCTCATGCTGTTCAATTCATCCGACTGCTTGGGCTACAAAGAAATTGAACAGGCAACTGAAATACCGGCTTCTGATCTAAAAAGATGCTTACAGTCTCTCGCTTGTGTTAAAGGAAAAAATGTTCTTCGGAAGGAGCCAATGAGCAAGGACATTGGTGAGGATGATGCTTTCTACTTCAACGACAAGTTCACCAGCAAGTTCTACAAAGTAAAGATAGGCACTGTTGTTGCTCAGAAAGAGTCAGAGCCTGAAAAGCAAGAGACTCGTCAGCGAGTGGAAGAAGATAGAAAACCTCAGATTGAAGCTGCCATTGTGCGGATCATGAAATCTAGGCGAGTTTTAGATCACAACAACATCGTAGCAGAAGTCACAAAGCAGTTACAGTCAAGGTTTCTTCCCAATCCTGTTGTAATAAAGAAACGGATCGAGTCTCTCATTGAACGGGAGTTCTTAGAGAGGGACAGAGTTGACAGGAAATTGTATCGATACCTTGCCTGAAGTGTGACACTCCTGTTTCATTAGTCCTTGCCTGCTGAATTGTATTCCAATTGGTAAGCAAATTGTCTCTATGAATTCCAGCTGATGGTTTCCTCAAACCTCCTAATGCACATAACTCTTCATCTTTTCTCCGTTTTGGATTCCTATCCTCCGATTGCTTAATCTTGAAAATTTTCAGCAGATGATTGCCACTACTGTGATTGCTCACTGCTTCATTTTAGTCATTACACCGTGCTACTACGTGAAACCTTTTCTGTTAATTGATTCTTTGTAACTTCTCGTGGTCTTCGGAGGAGCCGTGACTTTAGTCATCATCTTTGATGCTGATCTGTGGCCAAATGCCAACAAGTGTCCGTGCTGGTTCCAGCTATTTGATACTCAAGATCAATACAAGGCACTGATGTAGAATTGGTTTCAGTTGTAATGACATTTCATTGCAAGGATCGCCGACATTTGTATGATCCTGATGAGAATATTATGGAAAGATCAGGGTTGCACAGGTTGGATTGATTTAATTCAATCACCAGGTTCGGTAAGCATATGAACACTCAACATTTAATGGTTGTTTGCCCCTCTATGATTTTGTTCAATAGTCATAATTCGTAAAAACAGAATTTATCAGCATTACTTTCTGGGTTATAGCAATCCTAACTTTGTTAAACACTTGTATGCTGGTAATCTCTCTTCAGAAACAGAAACAAAATTTTCGGAGCTTGTTGGAGAGGGTACTTACTGAGAAATGTTTCTTATCTTTGACATTTAACAGTGGATACGTTGTTCTTTCCTAGTGCTCCTTTGAACTGTTAAACTTGAGAAATTTGATCCTGAATTACAGCCCTTGATTGTAGACTGTTCATTTCAAGAAAATTTGATCTTGAATTAAAGTACTTTCATCGAATCGGGTAGGGGGCAATATGGGGTTCCACAAGATGAACAAGCTTGATAACAGCATCTAATCTATAAGCACAGCAGAATGAGAAGGATAAATAGGTATCTACCCAAGGATAACTGATATCTTCCAGCTTTTATCTTGGTCACTTTGCTTGCGCCAGCACCACAGAGCAGAACTTGAATAGGCGAGTTTTAGCATCTGTATGCTGCGTAGAGGATGAAGGGGAGCCTTGGTGCAATGGTAAAAGTTGTCGTCATATGACTTTAAGGTCATGGGTTTAAGGCGTGGAAATAGCCTCTTGTAAAAATGCAAGGTAAGGCTGTGTACTATAGGCCCTTGTGGTTTGCCCCTTCTGCCGTCCCCACATAGGTGGGAGCTTCGTGCACTGGGGCTGCCTTTTTATGCTGCGTAGAGGATGGGCATTGTTGCTGACAATCATATTTGAGCCTGTTTTATGGGAAACAGTGCTCTGATCAAGGCAATAATTTCCAGCTGTGGCTCAAGAACGAGCCAAATCTTGCCATCATCTCCTAGATCAGTTAGACTCAACAAATGCAAAGACTGAAATATCAGATGGGATAAAGATTCAAGAGAACTTGGAGATGAAAACGAAAACATTCAAACCGATAGAGAACTTGAGATGACGCCAAACAGCTTAGGCATAAACATGTCTGTTTGCCATGATAATTATCCCTGCTGTTGGTCCAACAGGTTATGTTCTGAACGTTTCACATTTTCATGATTTCAGCCAGTAGGCTGCAAGTTAAAGTGACTTGAACAGAGCAAGATCCTGTATGAAAACTTGGAGAACAAGAGGACTACCCTCTCCAAACACTGTAATTTGACTACATAAAATCTTTGACTAGTATCCTGAGAGGTCTTCGTACTTAGTGTCACCAATTCACACCCATATTGTCTTTGATTTTAACTGTCAATTTCTTTCCGACGTCGTACGAGACTGTTTTTTCTAATACAAATCAGGTTTAGCCACAGTTTGCTTGCAGTATTTCTCAGACGGATTCACGCGAAAAAGTAACTTATTTTGGAAAGCTTTAAATCTTAAATGGCAAGCAGATGATTGTGTTATATTCATGCGTTTTACCTCCTACTTACCGATCCGGCAGAACAACTAATAATCGCTTCATGCACATTGATGTACCATTTCTGCAAATAATTAGAGACTTGGGGGGTTTACCAATGGTTTTTCTGTGAAACCAGAGCCCAAGTCAGACGTGGGGGAGCGACTGTTCGTCAAAGAAGTTGATTAAGCGCCTTGTCTCACAACCAGGCTACTATACCACTTAGTCGCGTAACCTTATTTTGTCTTTAAGTTTGTAGATGATTCCAACTTGGAATATAAATCTTACGCAAGAAATTGAATTCCCATTATTAGATTTCAGTGGTTGTGCAATGACGAGCACTTGAAATGATATTCTCCGGCCCCTGTTTGGTTGGCAAGAAAATGGATTTTCCATCAAATTCTCATAATCAATGACATTTTACCGTTCGTTTTAGATCATCTGAGAGAGAGAGAGTTAAGGCAACATTGTAAGCGATTCAGATTTAGGCAATTTATAGACTTATAACCGTCCATGTCATCTAGGGAAGGGGCTCGTGAGGTGAATACCAGGGTCACACGTATCGTCGATTCATCATGACGACATAAGCTGAGTTATAATCCAATCAAATTTGAAGAAAGGCTGCCAGATAGTGGGACCTGACTTTAACGGTGCCCGATCAGAGTGGGCCCCACCCCAGCCATGGATTGCTGGACCCAAGAAAATGACAGAAGCCATCTTTCCTGTACATTTTACGGGTGTTCTCTCCTTCCATTTCGACGCCCACTTCCCATTGAAGACAGAGAGAGCGAGAGACGGAGAAATGCAAATATCGTAAAATCAGGTGCAGATTGGAAAAATTGTAAGTTCTCTTGCCGTTTCGATCTCCAACTTCGTAATCTTTCTGAAAAAGTGGGAATTTTTCAGTGTTTCCTTTTGAGTTTCTAGGGTTAGAAACGTCGAAAAAGGAAGATTTTCTGCACTTTTCAGGTTTAGATATTTGAGAAGTTTGTGGAAGTCAAGTAATCTGTTATCGTAGTTCTGCATACTGAAATTTATGGGTCAAACTGTTGAAATTGGAGGATTTTGAGAATTTCCAGTAGCGATCTAGATAGTTGAGAGTTTCTTACGATTTCTGGGTCCGGATCTCGTGCGAAATCTGTGAAATTGAATGTTCTTTTTTTTATGAGAGAATTGAGTCTTTGGAGATCGGGAAGTTGGTTGCTTTGGACCATCTTTTGGTTCAGGATATTGGAATTTAGGGTTTTCTTCAAGTTTTTGATCAGGATATTTGATAGATCTGGACGGGGGTGAGGTGAAAACTTGGAATTTGGGGATCTTTCTCGTATTACTGTTCAATTCTTCAGAAGAAGAGAAAAAGGACAATTTTACCAGAATCTTAACGTTTCTTCTAGTTTTTTGTTAGGATATTAGTAATTCGAGATGTCTGGCCAAGGTCAGCGTTTGACTGTGGTCCCCACAGTTACTGTTCTTGGTGTGATCAAAGCTCGCCTGGTTGGTGCCACCCGTGGCCATGCTCTTCTCAAGAAGAAGAGTGATGCCCTTACCGTCCAATTTCGGCAAATTCTTAAGAAAATTGTTTCTACAAAAGAGTCAATGGGAGAGATCATGAAGAGTTCTTCCTTTGCCCTGACCGAAGCCAAGTATGTTGCAGGGGACAACATTAAACACATTGTCCTCGAAAATGTCCAATCTGCATTGTTGAAAGTTAGGTCGCGGCAAGAGAATGTTGCTGGTGTTAAGCTCCCCAAATTTGAGTACTTCACCGATGGGGAGACCAAGAATGATCTCACTGGTTTGGCCCGAGGTGGTCAGCAGATTCAGAATTGTCGGGCAGCTTATGTGAAGGCAATTGGGGTTCTTGTTGAGCTGGCATCACTTCAAACTTCTTTCTTGACACTTGATGAGGCAATCAAGACCACCAATCGGAGGGTTAATGCATTGGAGAGTGTTGTGAAACCGAGGTTGGAGAATACAATAAGTTACATTAAGGGGGAGTTGGATGAGCTCGAGAGGGAGGACTTCTTCAGGTTGAAGAAGATTCAAGGGTACAAGAAGAGGGAAATTGAAAGGCAGACTGCAGCAGCTAAGCTATTTGCAGAGGAGAAGTTTGCTGAGAATATTTCATTGCAGAAAGGGATTCCGGTTACTGCAGCCCACAACTTGTTGTCTGCTGCATTGGAGAGGGATGATGATATCATTTTCTGATGAGAGGTTTCTTTCCCTGTTTTTCTTTGATTATATGGTTTTTTCCCTGCTGCTTTAGGAAAACCATTTTCATGATTTTCGGTGGTGTGTCGTGCCAATGAATAAAAGTTTAGTGTCTTCATCCTTTAAGTACGTTATGTACATTTATGCTTTATTATCTGTCTGTACTGAATTACTTGCTGGTATCTATTTCTTAGTTGGTTTATTAATTTTTCTAATTTTAATTACTCTCACCTGATGATTTTTATCCCTTATCATGTGTGTGATAATATGATTTGGATAATACTAGTTTACTTCTTGCTTCTTAGTTGTCAACAACTGATACAATGGCCTTGGGACAATTGGTATCTTCTCCTATGGTTCTTGTATAGTGTACCTAGAGGATTAGGTATTTCCTGATTATTGTTGCTTGGTGGTTTTACAGGTTTGTGTTGTATTGTTCGCCCACTCCCTCTTCTTCTTTATCTGTTTTGCCTTATAATTTATTGGACAGAGAAAAAAATCTCACATTAGAAAAAGTGGTCGTCTGAATGACCACTAATGATCTCTACTTCTCCCCTCTATGGTGGGGGTTGATGTTGACCGTGGCATTATCCATGTAGGAAGCAATATAGAAGCATGAAATTGACGTTTAACCAACGTAGAAGCTTTCATTTAGAACATCGTCTGGTTTCCAGGCAAAATTACTCTGATAAGTGATTCACTTATCCTTGTTGAACCCTTATTTTTATTGAGCATCCACTGCAGTTCAGCTTCATATGCTATGCCTCGAGAGGATCCACTTAGCATCTTCCCCACCTTTTCCCATCATTTCCGTTATCATCTTCCACTTTCTCAAATAATGTTCCATTAAAATTCTTTAAAATCCCCGCAAAAATCCTTCTTAGCCAAAAATGAATATACCATTTTCAGAAATCCATTCAAAGCCTTATTTTTTGGTAATCCCTTCCAAAGCTTACTTTCTCTTTGTTCTACGTAATATCATTTCTGTTCATGAGATTCATTTTAAGCTGTTTTTTGGGGTGTTGAACAATTGTTTGGGATATTCATCGAGTTAGTGTGGTAGAAAAGATAGCCAATCTTCCTGGTGGTTGCCTCCTCCATTGACTGCCCTCAAGCTCATCACTAGAGTCTTGGCATCCTGATCTAGGGCTATGTTTGTACAGGTAAATTTGCTGCATAAGGTCTTGGTCTAAAGGATTCTTATGAGGTGGAAGTCATTGCTTTAAGAAGTTGGGTTAGGGTTTGAGATCTTTGTATGTGGAGCACCTCTAATGTAGAAGTGATTGAACCATTGGCTACAAAATTAGGTGGCATCCCTTCGCGATTTTGCTAATGATGTGCATGAGGTGATTGGCACCACCAGGTCCTGCATTTCAAGTCAATGAGCAATGATGTGCATGTTCTTTGCTTAACAGGGAGTTCACTGAAAGAAAAAGTAGAAAGGAAAGTTATGGCTTCTGCAGTTTTCCCCTCCTTTTCTTAATTAAGCTTGTTTATCATTCAAAAGAAAGAAATGTCTTAACTGAACACCTTTTGAAAGGTTCCAGAAAGAGTCTGTCGTGAGCATCATCACCCTAAGGAGGTGAAATGGTCCGATGTCAAATTGATATGGGACAGCAGAGGATCTATTCTAAACATAATTTGATTGGAAAAGGTTTGAGAAACTACTAGAGGTAACAAGAAAGATTTGACTAGTTTCAATAATAGTTTGAAATCTAAGTTTATAAAGCAAGCAGTAAAGATGGAGATTTTAAGATAAACACAGAACTATTTTTCGGAAGAAAAAAAAAAAAAACGGAAAGAGCAGATTACATTCACTTATTGTAATTAATCCTGAACGAGTAGACTTTGGTAACTACTTAAGTTCTGCTTATGAATAGGAAGATTGCAAATAGCCACAGCAAGTTAGTAAAACAAACAAAGAAAGATCAGCAAGTAGAAGCACTGCTCAAGAACTTCCATCATGTCAATTCTAAACTAAAATTTAGAAATTTGAAAGTATGGACATGCCGTTAGATAAAATATGGAGAAAACAGAAAAAAATAGTGGAATCTACTTCAATTTCTGAGTTAGAGAATATGTGCATCCGGGATTAGAAGAAAGCGTAGTAAAATAGTATGACTCGTACCATTTTCTTTTCTTTTTCCTCTACCACCCATTCCGCCGGACAAATTCCGACCTGTAAATATAGAAATAAACAGAATTAATTGTGAAAACACAATATCTAGGCTGGACCACAAGGGTAAGTAGTACATGACCTTATCTTACAAAGCTGTTTCGACGCCTTGAGCCTGTGATCTCAAGGTCACACAATGACAACTTTATCGTTGTGCCAAGTGTCACGGGCTTAGCTTCTTAGATTCCCATGTGGCACTTAGATTGGCTTCTCACCTCGAACCAACTAAGTAAGCTTGATTAAAAACCTAAAGGAGAAGAACAATTGAAAGGAAACTTGGATGCCTTGCAAGTGTGGAAGCTCCCCTATTTATAGGTACTTAACTCCTTCCACCTCAATGGATGGTAGAGATCTTTACAAGTATTTACCATCCTACAGTTGGAGACTATTCTAGAATCCTCTCTAGAAGTCTCTACATAAGTCTTTAGTTCCACCACATTTAGGATGCTCTTAGAGAATTCTAGAGATAAGATATTTACATGATATACTTGGGCCTTCTAGATTATGGATCGCTTTGATGGATCTAAGTCTCTCAAGTTAAGCTACGCAGGTCTCCATTGAAGTTTATGGGCATTGGTCATGGATCCCTCAATGCAAGTCTGTGACATTCTCCCCCATCAGATGCAGCAACATCCTCGGCACGCTGCTTGTGAAATTTCTCAATATGATCCTTGAATTGCCATAAGGACTCTTTGTCTCCCAACTGGCTTCAACCTCTGGCAGACCCTTCCATTTGACAAAATACTCTATGTGTGGAGATCTATCTCTTCCACATACCTCTCGCTCAGCAAGTATTTCTTCCACATCCTTATCAAAGGAAGTGGTTACAATGGGTGGTGCTAGGTGAGATTGGTTCCTGTTAGGATCCTCCTCATCTGCTCGATAAGATTTTAAGTTACTTAGTGGAAGACTGGATGAATCTTCAGTCTTTGTAGTAGCTCCAATCGATAAGAAGCCTTTCCTATCTTCTTCAAGATGGGAAATGACCCTTCATACTTCCTCAACAGTCCCTTGTATAAGGGTCTCATAGCCTTGTGCTGTGTTGGTAAGAGTTTGAGCATGACGAGATCTCCTTCTTGAAACTTTAGTGGTCGCCATCTTCTATCAGCCCACTTTTTCATCTTCTTGGAGGTTTTCTCCAGTGAAGCATGAGCTAAGTCCTGTTGTTCATGCCATCCTTTAGCAAACTTGTACGTTGCTGGACTACTCCCTGCATAACTTGCTACTAGGGTATTTGGCGTCAAAGGTTATTGCCCAGTCGTAAGTTCAAATGGGCTACACCTGGTGGATTCAAATATCTGTAAATTATAAGAGAATTGGGCAATGTCTAGCAACTTAGCCTAATCTCTTTGGTTGGCACTCACATAGTGCCTCAGATATAGCTCCAATAAGGCATTCACCCTTTCCGTCTAACCATCAGTTTGTGGGTGAAAGCTAGTGGAGAAGTTCAACTCTGAATCGAGGAGCTTGAAGAGCTCTGACTAGAATCTTCCTATGAAGCACTTGTCCCTGTCACTGATGATGGTTTTAGGAATTCCCAATATTTCACCACATTTCTTAGGAATAGTCGGGCCGCCTCTTCTACTGTGCAGTTTGCAGGTGCTACAATGAATGTGGCGTACTTAGTGAACCTATCGATCACCACTAGTATTGTGCCAAATCCTTCAGACTTTGGTAGGCATGTGATGAAGTCTAGGGAAATGCTTTCCCATGGTCTCTCTGGAATAGGGAGCGGCTCAAGTAGTCCTCCTAGAGCACTTTGCTTTATCTTGTCTTGTAGACACACAAGACAAGTCCTTATGTATGTTTCCATATCTTCCCACATGCATGGTTAGTAGTAGCAATCTCCCAACAATGCTAAGGTGCAATGAGTTTCAAGATGTCCTGCCCACTTGCTATCACGACACTCCTTTATCAGTTCTTTTCGTATGCCTCCCCACTTGGACACAGATGCAATTACCTCTAGTGTAGAAGAGTCCATCATCCAGCCAAATCGCCTTGTACGTCCTTCTTTGGTGACTGCAATGACATTCTTGGTCATTGGGTCACACTTCACTCCTCTTATCCGATCGAGGAGGGTACTGCTTGGTTGAGTTATGGTAGCAAGCTCGGCTTTTCAACTTAATGCATTTGCCACAGAATTCGTCTTGCTCGGCTTGTATTCTAAGTCATAATCAAATTTGGCAAGGAAGTCTTAACACCTAGCTTACTTGGGACTAAGCTTCTTTTGAATTTAAAAGTAGCTAGTGGCAATGTTAACAAACCTAGTTCTAAGCAAGTAGTGTCTCCAGACACGCAAACAATGTATCACGACTGTCATCTCTTTCTCTTGAGTTGTATACCTCTCTGTGTCATTGAGTTTGCGACTCTCATAGGCAATGGGATGTCCTTCTTGCATTAGAACACCTCCAATGGTAAAGTTAGAGGCATCAATTTGTAACTTAAATGGCTTGTGGGGATCAGGCAAGCTCATCACTAGCTCTCCAAAAATCGCTTCCTTCAACTTCTCGAAAGTAGCTTGACATTGAGTCGTCCATTCCCAAGCTTTGTTCTTCTTCAATAGATCCGTTAGTGGTGCAGCTATTGAAGAATACCCTTTTATGAATCGCCGATAATAGTTAACCAATCCTAAAAATGATCACAGTTCTAGCACTTTTGTGGGTGGGTTCCAGCATTGAATAGCCTTCACTTTGGCCTCGTCCATCATAAGTCTTCCATCCTTGATCTTGTGTCCTAAGAAGGAGACTTCCTGTTGCGTGAATGAACATTTCTCCTTTTTGATGTATAACTCATTTTCTCTCAATAGTTGGAAGACCTTTCTTAAGTGATGCACGTGGTCTTCTAATGTCTTACTATAAACCAAGATGTCGTTAAGATAGAATACCGCAAACTTATCCAAGTAGGGGTGAAATATCTTGTTCATCAACGTACTAAATGTGGCAGGTGCATTAGTGAGACCGAAGGGCATAACCAAAATTTCATATGAACCATACCTGGTTACATAAGTAGTCTTGGGTTTATCTCATTTGGCTATTTGAACCTGGTAGTAACCTGATCGAAGGTAAAGTTTGGTGAAAACTCTAGCTCCTCCAAGCTGATCGAACAAGTCCGCTATGAGTGGAATGAGATACTTGTTCTTCACAGTTACTTTGTTGAGGTCTCGGTAGTCAATGCACAATCGAAGTGAGTCATCCTTCTTCTTTTGATAAAAGACTGGTGCTCCATATAGTGCCTTTGAGGGTTGGATGAATCTTGCATGCAATAGTTCCTTGAGCTGCTTCTTTAGCTCTTCTAGCTCTGAAGGTGCTATGCAGTAAGGAGCCTTAGCAGGTGGTTTAGCCTCAGGCTCCAACTCGATCTCATGATCCACCTCCCTCCTAGGTGGCAATTTCTTTGGGAGTTCTTTGGGCATCACGTCCTTCAACTCCTCTAGTACACCCTTAATAACCTTAGGTATCTCTATGGGAGAATATTTAGCTTCTTCCTTTAAAGTAGTAAGGCAGGTTGTCTCATACCTCTTTAGTCTTTTTGATAGTTGCATTACAGACAAAGTCATGCTCTCCACCTTTGCCTATCTTGAGAGGGGAATAGTGCACATTGAATCTCCTTCCGCTGTGCACAGTGTTGTAGTGTGGGAGTGGAAGCGCCTTAACTTTGTCAAAAAACTCTATCCTAAACACTAGATTTCCATCATCTATATGGATGATGGAAAAGTCTACCAGCCCTTTCCACTTGTCCATACACATTGCGACTTCTCGAGCAACTCCAGTGATTGGTTTGGCATTCGCAGTCACTGTCTTTACTCGTCCACCAACCTTTGAGACTCTAAGACCTAGTCTCTTGGCGTCTTCCCTTGAAATAAAGTTGTTGGTAGCTCCCGTATCCACTAACCCACGAGTGGACATGTCATTCACCTTGGCATCTACGTACATCAAGCCTTTGGTAGAGGTTTTAGGAATCTCTAACTTAACAGCGTTAGGATTTTGTAAAGAAGATAGTTTATAATCTTCCGTAGTACTCCCTTCTTCCTAATAGGAGATCATGGAGTTTAAGGCCTTCCTCTTTAGACAATCACGCATGAGGTGTGGTCCATCACAAAAGTAGTAAGCTCTCGATGGAAAAGCTTGTTCTTTGCTCTTTCCTTTCCAACTTGGTGGTTTGGATGACTCAGGCTTGTTCTTAAGAACGCCTTTGCCTCCCCCACCTTTGACATGGATACTCTTTTGGCTTTTCGATTTTCCATCATCTTTCCTTAATTCGACTAAGCATTCAATTGCGGTGATTGTATCAAACAAAGTAGAGACGTTACGGCGACGCAAGTCTTGCTTTGCCCAATCTTTTAGCCTGCTGAAGAAGTACACAAACTCGTCTTCTTCAGACATGTTAGGGATCTCAAACAAAATATTTGAATACTCTGAAATATAATCGCAAATAGTCCCCGTATGCTTCAACCATCATAACTTTTTCGTAGCCTCAATGCATGCATTCTCTTGAAAGAAATGTGTCTTAAGGTCGTCCTTAAACTCGTTCAAAGTGTTAATGGTGGATGTACCTTTTTTTATTTTCATGCTTCTCTTACGCTACCATAGTAGGGCATTATCCGTGAGGTAGAGTGAAGCAGTAGCAATCTTTTGCTCATCTTCTTCCATTTGTAGGTGTTGGAAGTACCTTTTAACGTTCTATAGAAATGTGTCAATTTTCTTCACATCCCGTTTCCCACCATAGCTCTTTGGCTTTGGGACATCAATCTTTGGGGCCTCAGGAACCACGTGAGTCCTATTCGCCACGGCTTCCTTGCATAAGGATACGTCCTCGTGCATCACCTTCATCTCATCACAGAGTGTAGCTAACTCCGCGAATAGCTTATCAAACTAGGTTTGAAACTCCACATAACTTGCATTCCTCATGGAGTTTAGACCGTCCTCCTACTCTTTCTTAAGCTCTTCCGCCATAGCTTCAAGGGACCCAAACGTTGGGTGCTCTAACTTTAGCCGAGTGGAGATATCCGCAACGGCTGTCTCCATCTTAACAAGTCTGGATTCCAAAGATGAGATTAAGTCCTTGGACTTACCTCTCTTGTTGTTCCTCTAAGCATCTTCACAAGCAAGCTCCACATTTAAGACATGAGAATCGTCCCCCATCTTCTTCTCCTTGCTAGGATATAAACCTTCGCTCCTAACTTGCCGAATCATGCTCTAATACCAACTATCACGGGCTTAACTTCTCAGACTCCCATGCAGCACTTAGATTGGCTTCTTATCTCAAACCAACTAAGTAAGCCTGATTAGAAACCCAAAGAAGAAGAACTAAAAGGGAACTTGGAAGGAACTCTAGCTTTATTGCTTCGAAGATACTTATAACTCTTGGATGCCTTACAAGTGAGGAAGCTCCCCTATTTATAGGTGCTTACCTCCTTCCACCTCCTCAATGGATGGTGGGGATCTTTACGAGTGTTAACCATCCTACGGTTGGTGACTATTCTAGAATCCTCTCTAGAAGTCTCTACATAAGTCTTTGATTCCACCACATTTAGGATGCTCTTGGAGAATTCTAAAGACAAGATATTTACATGATGTACTTGGGCCTTCTAGATTATGGATCCCTTTGATAGATCTAAGTCTCTCAAGTTAAGCTACGCAGGCGTCCATTGAAGTTTATGGGCATTGGTCATGCACCTTGTAATGCAAGTCCATGACACAAGGCTCCCTTCATTATTAATTCTACTGTAACGAGGATAAAAGCTTATAGATGCGCATTTGAAGCTTGTCCAGCATAGAGACGTGGTATGGGCTGATGCAAGGGTGGTTGCATACAGCTTCGAAACCAAAGAATTATGGACAAAACGAAACCGTATATGGCAGAACTACCTAACCTGAAATCAAGCATACTCCTAAGAGAGATCCAAGTTGTTTTCTACGACAAGCTGCCCTGGAGAAATGAAAGAACATTTGGAAAGAGTGTGGTATTTATAGAAAAGTAAATATTTTGTGACTGAAATAGAAAAGAGTAGGGTGGCATCTTTTCTCCGCTACAAACTGGATATTTTGTCTTCTTAAGAAGGATAATTTGAGCCCATGATCAAGGATTCCTTTTTAATGAGCGAATGTGATGGATGGAGAGGGTGGCAAACAAGAATATTGTTTGGTCACAGACAACTTACATCTCTTGTGGAATATGCTTGTTTGCAGGTTCAAATTGCCGCTTCTCTCTTTAGCCGGAGATTAGATGTAGGACAGTGTATGACTGATTAGTTCTATAATTCTTCACTTATACGCAAGAAAAAAGAAAGAAAGAAAAGGCACATTACTTGAGATCATAGAACATTATCTTATTTGTTGTAAATCAAGGGCCATTGGATCATGTAATCTTCTCCTTCTTCCTCCCCCCCCCCACTCTTCTTTAATGGCTGTCGGAATGGTCTATTAATTCCAAGAAGTTACTCCATGTTTTTACACACGAGAGTAATTGTTGGATTGTCTTTTGTGTTAAAAGCAGGTTAATCTTCCTTGCTATAAAGATTAATATGGGTCTCAAAGTACCTACTTCTAACCCTTTCATGGCTTGAACTATCATTTCACCTAAAAGTTTAAGCTGATAGAAAGTGGGCTGATAATATTATTTGTGTTTAACATAATCTTACAAAAATACAATATATATAATGGTGATTTGTAGCCTGACACGTGTCTCCTTCTAACTCCAACGAATAGTTAATAATTAAATGGAGTTAACTGTAAATTAGGCTTTGTTTGGATTAAATGAGACACGTGTTGTCTTGAGAAGAAATCTCACTTTAAGGCTGTCAAAGAGCCTCGCTCGCTATTTCATTAGAGGAATGCTAGGCTGAAGGCCCTACAGGTTACTTTCATAAAATGCCTTTCATCTTTGCAATGAGGGGGCTCATCTTTGAGCTCACTGCTCCAGGTTTCTAGTAAGCTGAAAGTCACGCTGATTTGATGGTCCCACCATGTGAAGGACTGTACTTTTTGCGAGTTGAATTTAGATGGCTCTTTATATAGTTTCTAACAGTCTAATTTTATTTGATTTTATTTTTACTGAATATTGCAGCCCTTTTAGAAGCTAGTACTATTCAATCAACTTACTGTTTGAAATACTAGACATCCAACACTGGTGAAACGAGATCTACGGATTTGATCATTCAAATGTAGGCCCCGTCCGTGCAAAAAAGGGGAACTTCTAGGGCCATGTTGCCTGTTAAATACGTAGAGTTCCTGGTTCTTGCTAGGCCTTTCTTGATAAGCATTGCACAGATCTACGTACACTAGAAGCTACATCTGGGGCCAAGATGGTATGATGATCCAAAACGGTCATCCTGTGGGCCACGCCCGGCCCACCATGCTTTTCAAATCTTCTCCACCGTGCCTTATTAACCTTCAGATTGTACCCTTTCTCATTGCAAGAAAAAATGGTCGATTAAGGTCATATCAAGGGGAGATGCCTTGGTGCGTAGCCCACATTACTTCGATCCATCACTCAAATCTGTGACCACCTTCCCGTTTAATGTGTGAAAATGTCCATGAACTAACTCCACCCGCAAACTCCCCATTTAAAGCGTGAAAATGTCCACGCCAACAGGCTGGTTCTTTCTTCCAATTTTTCTGCATAAAAATCCAGTCAAAGATTTCAATTCCTTCACATTCCAATCTCTTCTCCATCAACATCTTTGGAGATCTAAACCTCTCTCAGATCTCCCCAAATCTCCTCCGAATTACAATTCTCGGTGGGCAGCTTATGAAGTGTTCTCTTTTCCGGTGAATTCTCTGTGTATTTTTCTTCTTGGAATCGAATTCTGAAGGTGCAGAGAAAAGCAAAGATGAAGAAGTTCTCCCTTGCATTTCCCATGTTTTTTGGAGTTCTATTCTTGCTCCTCGGTAAGGATTCTGTTTTGTGTGTTCCCGGTTGCCGGTTCGTGTAGAGAGTCCATCTGATTGGGCCCATATCAGATCTTAGCAATAAACAACATTTTGATAGCGGTTAGTGAATATCACTGGACATTAAGAATTTCTGACTGTCTAGATGTTTATCTATTGAAAATCCCAGAAGGTACGTACTTGATCAATGGATCTGATCGATTGTAGGTTAAATCCTACCATCAACATGAATTGTCAGGATTCAGGAATTTCCAGTTATCCTGAAATTGGAATTTCAACTGTCCATCTTGCACTCGTGGCCCTATGTGAAATCAAATCCTTGGCATTTGATATAAATTGAATCAATAAAAACGATTCATATTCTATAGGGCCTCTAGGCAAACAGAATTGAATTCTATGATGGGAAGAATCCACCACAGGATTCAATTCCATCGATCCTACGTGCCAAATGGTCTTCTAGGGGTTCACAAGATGAACGATCGTGATAACTTCTTGATGAGCATCTCTCATTAATTATCAAACAAGCCATCTAATCACACTCTCATGCTTACGATCTCTTTGTTATTAGGTGCGAGGATGGCGATGGGCGACATCTGCGGTGCATATTATCCGTACGATAGTTGCAATCCAGGGTTCTGTGAAGATATGTGCAGCGCAGATTATCCAGAATTTTACTACAGTTCAGAATGTACGGGTCCGAATCAATGTCTGTGTAGGTTTGATTGTAAAGTCAATCCATGATAGGGTCCATCTTGGCCGTTGATGCAGCTGAGGCTAATTGCTACGTGCAAGCTTGATATCAAATAATTATAAGATGTTCCAACATTACGAAACATTGTATTATCTTGACATCCATGCATTAGTGAAGTTGATTTCGTGAATAATTCCTGTGCGGATTAACCCAAATGATTCTTAGATTAAGTTCAGTCCATTTATTCCTTACATCAAAGAAAAACAGTAAAATAAAAAATAATTTCCATGCCTTTCTGGTTCTGGCTTTTCATATCCAATCTCAGCTGATATGATAATCGCATCAAACCTAAAAGAAAACAAAGGGCAGCCCCTTTGCACGAAGCTCCTGCGTATGCAGAGTCCGAGGAAGGGCCAGATCACAAGGGTCAACAGTACGCAGCCTTACCTTGCATTTTGCAAGAGGCTGTTTCCACAGCTTGAACCCATGAACGACAACTCTACCATTGCGCCAAGACTCCCTTTCCAAACCTAAAAGAAACAAAGTTAAAATTTATTTCCATCCTTATCTTTAACAAAAAACTTAAAAATCTAGGAACTATCTGCATTTTACAGTTCTATAGTTTCCCAATGGCAATGTAGAATTAAGTGGCAGACCCAGAGTATAAAGCCTGAAAAAGCTAATCTCTGAAGTACACTACTACTATCAGTTGCAGAAACTAATCACTTAGTTGTTGTAAAAACCATGCCAAGTTTCAGCTTTTTTGCCTAATACCCTTTCTATGTTTTTTGTCTTTGTAGGGTGACACAAAGTTAAGGTGAGGACCCGGTTAATGGCTAGTTTTCTGAGTTCATCAATGTGCTCCTTACAATGAGGAAGTCCTTTGATGAAGGGGATGGCTCTCAGAAGTAGGAGGCCAACGTCAACCATCTCTAAGTTAGGAAGACGATAGGTCTCTATAACTACAAATATGGATCCTTATGAAATAACTTTACAGGAGAAATAACTCAAAATGCTAAAAAATGGATAACAAAACCAGACTTACAGCTTTGCAACATTGAGGTCTTTCAGTAACTTCTGTAGACGTGTGTCAAAATCGGAGACAACAGCCAACTTAAGTCAACTGCACCAGACAATTCAGTCAGGGACAGGAAAAAAAATTCAGAATTTTTGCTCATTAATTCCCTATAAATCAAAATTACCAGTATGGACAAAGAAGGAGAAGTACTTGGTGAATATGACCTCCAGCATCTTTCAGATAGAGAATTGTTTACTGAGCTCCATGTGGAAGACTCCATGCTTCACCCTTTGCATTCCGGATATCCTAGGCCTTCTTCTCTTCTTTCTTTCTTGTACTTGCATTCCCGGCTTGGATTGAGATGCCCCCAAGCGCTCTAAAAGGAAGCAGTCATTGAGGCATGAGTTATAAATATGAAATCGGTTCTTTTACCCGGTCTTATGTGGAATCATTCAAATAATCACACGTCTTCTTGCAACAAAAACTACAAACATACAGACTTCTACTATGCCAAACAGTTTCACAAATATAAGATGATGTTGAAACATAGAAGTTCCAGTTACCTCCTGTATAGATGGTTACACAAAACAAATTGATAATGCTATATTAATTAACGGTAAGCAATTTGGAAGTAATAATAAATCAGATGAATCATCTAATAAGCACGCCAAAAAGGAACAGATACCAGAATTTGGGCAGCAAATGACTTCTTAGTGCGTGTTTGGGAAACTGGTTTTCTGCTGTGAAGTTGTATCGTATATTTTAATACAGAGAGGAACAGCATTTGCAAAGTACTGCTAACAGACTTCACCATACACACTTCTTCAAAGTAGTCATTACCAGCACAATCAGTGGCTTCAGAAACAACGTCTCCAAAATGCACGCCCACCTCCCTGTCAACAGGGAAACCCTGTATGCTTAGAATTACAATGAACATGATGTTACAATGAGTTAGCCTGATTTAAAAAGGGCAGCCCTGGTGCACAAAGCTCCTGCGTATGTAGGGTCCGGGGAAGGGGCAGACCATAAGGGTCTATAATACACAGCTTATCTTGCATTTTTACAGAAGGCTGTTTCCACCCTTGAACCCATGACCTCAAGGCCACACGCCCACCTCAAATTGAGTTAGCCAGATTATGAACGTAAAAGAAAGTATCGTGGAAGGGACTTTTAGTTTCCCATGCTGCTAAATAAAGCAGAAAAAATCATAATTTGCTCATCCAAATCTAATCGAGTCAGAAAAATATGAGAATAGATATTATTGGAAAACTCAATTTGAAGACACGAAGAAGGACTAATGGCATCTCTATCTGAAAAGAATGATGACTTCTCTATATAAATGTTCCTTCTTTGAAATCTAAGAGCTACTTGGCACAGAACTTTTGAGATTATGCATGTGCATGGAAGTATTAGATGAAACAATGGACCATTTCTCTCATCAGCATATAACATTCACTAGCCATTGGTTTCGAGAACAAGTTCAGCAACAAAGAAGGTACCTTGGTCTCTAAACTACTCATTTTCATTTGCCAAAATTAAATGGAAAGTTTCTTGCATCTGTAATTGAAAATTTGATGAATGAACAGAATACAGAAAGACAAACAACCTGGTAAAAAAGCTTTTCAGGCCATGGAGTTACAAATGCTCTCTTAAATCCTTTGTTTTATCTCCCCAACAGTTGCATTTAAACCTGTAAACAATTTTGAAAGCATAAAGACCAAGTGACAACAAGCAGAACTCTTAAAGAACTTGAACATGAACAAGAACCGAGGTTCCCAAATATAGAACAATAGAAGGATAAATTAATAGATTAATCTAATACGAGAGAGGAACACTAAAATCATGCTGGCCTCTCTCTCTCTCTCTCTCTCTCTCTCTCTCTCTCTCTCTCTCTCTCTCTCTCTCTCTCTCTCTCTCTCTCTCTCTCTCTCTCTCTCTTCATTGATGCAAGTCGAGAAGCAACTGTTGAAAGAGTCCAGCATAGATCAATAGACAGAATGAATTTAACAAATCACATATTACAGTCTTTTACACAATTGGGTCATAGTTTTCATTTCCACCACAAGTATGATATCTAACCAATTTATCAAATTCATGCCCATGCAACCAAAATATCCATTACAACCAACATTATCTGTGGATATCTTCAGAAACTGTAAGCATACAAACGTGTCATACTAACCATTTTCTACCAATAGTTGCGTGGCTCAGCAACAGGCTTTGCCAACTGCAGAAGGGAGCCTCCAGCATCCAACAACAAACCATCATAAGCCTTCCCTCCCCAGGATTCAACTACAGACAGAATGCCGCCCAAATTAGATTACCCAATTATCTTCTGCTAAAGTACGCGCAGAACTTAACTAACCAACAGTCCCAGCTGCAAAAGCATGACCAGACCCCAATAGTTAGTTTGGAGATCCAGTACGGGTTTTGCTCCAGGTGCATGATAGCATTTCGTGCGCGGAAACACTAACGTGCGCCTATGGCTAAACACTAGCGCAATTAGCAGGAGGAAGAAATGCAAAGAAACCCAGAATGGAGAACTATGAAATCTCAACCAATTTGAAGAAAAAAGTCGATTTTGACTTAGATTTGGATTCTGGGTACAAAACTATCGTAGAAGTCTCTTCTTCTGTGTTAATTCTTACGCAGAAACGGTCGGATGTTTGAAGAATTCTTACCGGTCTGAGTCGCCGTGGAACGTAGAATCGAAGTCCGGAGCTTTGAATTAGAAGGCCGTCTATGAACGCCTCGTCAGACAAGCATCCGTGGCGCTAATTCTCCAAAATCAAATGAAGAAAACAGATACTTGCCTGCTTAACGAGAAGAGATTAGCTGGAGGAGAGATGATCAGAGTACCTTGGGCGGAGAAACTGATGCCTGGGTCCCACTTCTAAATGGAACCCCTTCTTAGATAATTTAGCAGGGCAAGGCCAAGCAACAATTCATCTGAGCCTTTTAATGGATTATGGGCAATTAAGCACTCAAATAGTTTAGCTGATAATCGGCCCAAGCCCATCAATCCGGCTTGTTGTTTACCAAATAGACGGTTCGATCACCTAAATTGTATGCCTGTGTTAGTGTTAAATAATAGAGGATTAGAGGATATTCTGCCATTTCATAATGAACTGAAGCAAGATCAATCTATGGCCTGCAAAACCGACGGCGATAGCCTCTCCTTCTATATTAAATTTTATGCATACAATTTGAAGGTATGGAATTCATTATCTTTGTTTGAGTTTCACTTTCAACCTTGCTAGCTTAGACACCCATCATTCATAATGAGGCCTCACTGGTTCCCTCTGGACGGCTTTGGCTTCTCAGTGCCGAACAGTAATCCACCAAAGCCTTCTAGCGCAGCGGGGCAAGAAAGATTCTCTCACTTGTGTCAGCAGGGTTCTAGGCTGTGCATAGGTTTGTTTGTTAGGTTTCTAGGTTGTGCATAGGTTTGTTTGCGTATAACTTAGCCCAAAAAGAAAAAAGAAAAAAAATAGTGGACTGTGACCTGAAAATGGCAACCTTCAACTAAAGTCTGACCCTAATGATCCGTTCATCAATAAGATCTCCGAAGTGCAGAGGTCTGCGATAACCTACAAGGGAGATACTTGAGGCAAGGCTCATCGCGTGCGAAACCAGGCAAATGAATGAAATAGGAACATCCTGATAAATGCAATTTCTAGAAAGACCATACCCCAGTATCACAGCTATTCACAAAAGCAACTTTTATTTACAGCAGTTGGTCTGTTTGAATAGAAGGAGAGCCTTTGCGCAGGTATAGTTGTTCTCGTGTGACCTTGAGGTCACAGTTTTGAGGCGTGGAAACAAACTCTTTCAAAATACAAGATAAGGAAGCATACTATGTACCCTTGTGGTCCACCCTTTCCCTGAAACCCACATACACATTTATCCCCCATTTCAAGAAGAAGAAGAACTTTACATACACATTTATCCACCATTTCAAGAAGAAGAAGACTTGTGCGGTTAAATGAAGGTTAAGTGTCATTCTTTACGATGTTACCAAAGAGCTGATAGAATCACGGAATCTTGATTCCAGAACTCTAGTAATATCCCCTTATAATGTCAGATATTCACCCCTCCCGATTACATAGTTAAGAAAACTTCTACAAAGATTGAACTTCATCCATCGAAAATTCATTTTCTTCTCTGTTCCCTTCTTTGATGTCAGACCTCCCCACCTTTCAATAAAAGCAATTGGACATGAACATGAATAAAAAAACTCGATTACTGTTTCAGTTTTCCCAACAAAATTTGGTTCCATGAAAGACATGAAACCTCTTAAATAGAACGGTTTGAAACCTTGGCTGAAGAAGAGTCGAAGTACTCATTTGATTCTGAAATAATGATATCAAGTAGCAAATGCTCAACTGGAGAATATACAATTGACTTGCCCTCCAAAATGAGAGCCGCTTGGATCGAGTATCTGAATTGTCAGTCACTCGTAGGATTATTCCATCAGAAATTTTAGTGATAATACTGCATCAACATGAAAGGACAGTTAATGTAAAATGTTTCAACAACTTGCAGGTGATCAAAGGAAATCTCAATCAGATGCATTACCCACTGTTCCGTCATTGAGAAAGCTGGAACTTCCCCTGCCTCTATCCTGTATGCTTAAGTAACATAAACATCCATAAATTTATGAGAGTGCTAAAGGAGGAGGAGGCCCATCGACCCTATGGCGGAACAATTTTGTTAGCGCTCTCCGCTCACAGTCCTGTGACAATGAATCAATGGATTAAAATCCATCAATTACAGCAATAATAACTTACCATTTGTTTCTGTTGATGCCGAGAACATAATAATTAGGAAAAGGGGCCTGAGACTGTAAGGTGGTCCACCTAACATGGGCTAATCGGTATGATTGATTCCAAACATATCCACCAGATGTAGCAAGCAGACTCAAGGAGTGTAAAGAGACCAAATCTAAATAATTCAGAAAGGGAGTTCATCCACAACATTCAACATCAATGTGTTTTTTTTTTTTCTTTGCCCCTTTTGACTAGTGATGGTATATATTCCAATAGGAAACGGTGCTGCTAAGAATTCTAGGTCTTCTGCTAGAGGGTTCAGAATGAGCAAAAGGCACTGCATCTATCTCAATTAGATTATTCCAGTATTTAATTGTATAATAGTTGAGACATAGGGCACATCCAACTTCGTTTTTACTACCATTTTCTTAAGAATAATGGAACTTGCTTCTGTAAGTATTGAATTGCAGTGACAATAGGACCTTAGTACAAATATCATATCCAGGCTTAAACATGTCATGATTTATAGTAGTATCTGTTGGAAAGTTAGGAAAATCTGTTTTAATAAAAATCTGAATCTAAGATTAGGATTCAGATATTATAGTTAGAATAGATCCTAGATCCTATTTTTCAGCAATTAGCTAGGATTACACGGTTACAAGCTATTCTATTTATATGTGTAATTATTGTATTATTAAATAAGAAGAATAGAATTATTTCTTCTCAAAAAACCAACAGTATTCTAAAACAAATGAAATGGCATTAACTTATGCAGTACAGAACAGTGACACAAGCTGAAGATAGAATTGTAGTACAGTAATATAATTTTCAGCTGACGTGCCTACTGTATCCTGTCAGAAATGAGGAAATCTGTCAAATGACCTAAGGAAATATGAAACTTTTAACAGTAACTGAACTAAACATTCACTTCTTGCCAGTTATTAGTTATAAGCTCCAGCAGTTGTCAATTGAAACAGGTTACTATAGGAAAAAAAATGTTACCTTGAACATATTTAGGAAGAATGGTTTCTCGGGATTCATTCTCCTTAGTTTTAAGAATGTATATGCAAAGCTCAATTGGTCTCTTGAGGTGAAACGATCAACTTCGTTGAACCAAAGGCATGAAAATAAGTTTGACATGGGAGTGTGAGCACGGACAATGAAAGAGCCCTCAGGAACATCTAAGAAGCATGAACAAGAGGTCAATACATGAAAACATCTGAAGCAAGAAAAAGGCAGTTTCTGAACATGAAAAAAGTTCAACTAGCACGCACAACTTGGTAGAGGAGTGTTCTCATCTGAAGCATTAAACTTGGTAAGACCATCAAGCAGATAAAAGTGGAACTGTTCATCAATAGCTGTGTGATTATATTTGTTTAGACGTTTATTTTGGAGGACCTCCTCCCAGACACAATGGCGATCATAGTGGTTTGAAATTGCATACTCTGATCTCGTTCGCCATAAGAAATACTCAATAATCAGCCTTGGATCAGCCTGAAGACGCATTTTGCTGTCTAACCAGATAGAATACCTGAAAGCATTTGAAACTTGATAAAATTTTCTTTGCTGAGAATAAGATAAAAGTGGATAAAACTTCATGCAAGAGTGCAGCAAATGGTTTAAGTGCTTACTGATGTGTATAGTTGATAGAGAATATCAACTTTGTTATTAGAACAGGAAATGGCAGTTTGTCTCGACATTCCCACCAGACTAAGATATAACTACTGTTACAAAATGAGAAAAGATTCCTGTGCAATGCATTTAAACAGCTCATTTGCTTGATGGGAAGGTTAGGTTACGTACTATTGACCCTTGTGGTCCACCCCTTCCCCGGACCCCACATATGCAGAAGCTTCGTGCATCAGGGCTGCCCTTTTATTTGCTTGATGGGAAGGACAGAGCTCTGGGTCATGTCTACTTGTTGAAGTGTGCCAGTCCAACTCAAGAATAAAAAGGAAATTACTGTCACCGGACAGCATTGTTTTCCTTTTCCTTTCTTTTGGACAAAAGAAGGAGATACTTGAGCCAGAGATAAAATTAGGACAAGGTGATGAATATGCAGTCTTGGTACTGTGACCTTCCATAATTCCACAAAATCTTTAGAAGAAGATTTCAGAATGTTGTCGAGTCATTCAGTAAATTTAAGAAAATTCAAGTCTAGAGTGAGTCCGCAAAAATATAAAGAGAAATATTGTTTGAAATTGTTCCAGATATGGTGGTTCTCTTCATTTTCAAAACAGGCATCATCTTCGATTGTCAAAGTCCTCTTGAGTCTGCAAAAATATGAAGAGAATAAATGCGTGAATTTGTTACAGATACGATAGTTCACTTCATTTTCAAAACAGGCATTATCTTAGCATTTTCAAAGTCCTCACTCACGCTAACCGTTTTATAACTAACAACTTTATAACCTCATCAAAAGTATCAGCTAATTTATCAGCCTTAACATAATATATGGTGAAGGAGACCTCACTCCTACCCCACCTGAGAAAGCTTGAGTTGTGCACACTACTTCTTTGCAGATTCCTAGAAGTAATGAGCTATTGGACTCTCTTTGCATAGAAGAGGACACATACAGATGCAATCTCTTCCTGCACTGTAATCCTATACTAAACAAATTCAATACAAATTAAAAAGGGAAAAAAGAAAAATTGCAGTTTACTTGGCTATCATGGCTCCTCACGGGTGGATAAGATGACACTAAGCAGAAGGACTTCGATAAGATGACACAGGAATCATAAATAGAATAATTCTGACCTTTCCAATAGCATCCAAACCTCCTTTATGGGTCTTTTTAATCACAAAAGGCTGCAAAATGGAAACTTGACCTTCCCCTCTCTTGTATCTAAATTCCCCTACTGCTCACTAGTCTGGGTTGCTCTTATCACAGTTGATTTCCCCAAGCAAAAGCAGGCTACCTCTGTTTTGCAGTTATTCTATTTATACTTGGTTCTTTGCTTCTCTAACACATTATGTTACGGAAACTAGAAAACTTGCCAATATTCATAGTCTCTTTAGCCCACTATATTGCAAGATTAACCATCTTCTTTTGGTTATTAGTCTAAAATTATGCACTTATTTTTTGGCACAATGTTCACACAGATCAATTGAAAGTTCCAAAAATATGAGCCAATAATCAAGAAATCAAAGGTAACAGGCAAGCCTCTCACCTAGCGAAGGGGAAAAGACGGTGTGCCAAAAATTTTGGCACCTTCCCGGATTTTCGCATGTCCGAGTATGGTAGGTTCCTAACAAGTACTATTTTCCACAAACCAATGTATCCTCTATCATCAGGAACTTGTCCATCTGAAGATAGTTTTTCCATTGTTTGTCCATCCATAAACATTACAAAACACACATTCTGCTTGGAGTAATCACTGATCTGCCACAACAAGAAATTACTAGAATCACTGAAAATTCTCAACCATGAAAATATGAGCATGTATCTACAAATATGATATATGAAAGAAAAAGTAGTAACCACTAGACTCTGGCAAAGTTTCACGAACAACAAACAGAATATTTTCTGTAACTGTTAGCATGTCAAAATTGTGTTAAAAGGAACTCTCATACATGGCATTTACGCCTATATTTACATGAACAAATATTAGATATAAATTGAGCAATTGACACAAGAAGCAAAGTTTAATAGTTATGGCATATTGAAGTTACTAATTATATTTATTATTAAAGGAGATATTCACTACAAACTGAAAATTCATAAACATAAATGGCCTAAAAGATCTGACAATGGTCCAAAGACTCCAAACTGTTAGCATCTGTGACAAGCATTCCCCCATCCTCCCACCTCTACCCTTCACATGAAGCTTGCACACTTCTCTATTTCAAATGAGATAGTGCTTTGAATTATTGGCTCAGATGAACACATATGGGCATGTCCCAATATATGAGGCATTTTTATCAGAGTTTGCAAATTGACGTGAATTAATTTTTTCTACTTGTAAAAGTTTTTCTTGCTTTTGAATAGATTTAAATGATTCTACCACAAGATTTGAAGTTTGAACCAAGGATTGGGCCGTGCAAAATTAGAGTTTTCTTGGTCGACATAGAATTCCTAATTCTTGCCAAATGATTACAGATTAGTTGTATAAAGCTTGTATGCATGTTACTACAACATTTGAGAAGTTTACAAGTTATTTATGTGGTTTTTCCATGTTTTCCTTTTTCCTGCTTGTTTGCTACATTCTATTTGTGAATAGATTGTATGTTTAATTTGGTATTGATTGTTCATACATCTATTCTAGACTAATCAAGTCAAGCATGTGTTTTGGCCCTCTTTTTCATTTTTTTATGCAGTTACATTTATTATATTTTAGTTCTTATTTATTTTATATAAGCTATTTTGTAATGATTATATATCTTGATTCCCATGTTTGAACATAATCCATGATTTATAGGGTTCAAACCACAGGCTCGTTTTTCTTCTTTTTGTCCATCTTCAGTCTTTTGGTACTGTTCTTGTAGAATTCTTTTAGCCAGCTTTATGGGTATAAACTTCTTGTTTGATTTACTAGCTTTTGATTTTTCAGTTTTTATTTCGTAAGCACAAGATTTGTATTCCCTTAAGTAAGAATTATATTTCCCATATTATTTAGCTACTTTGAAATTTGAATATTGATCTTCTACCCATGAATTGCCAATCCTAGTGTAGATTGAAGTACTATTTCTGTCAGTCCCATGATTTTGAAGTTTTAAATTGCAGTTTGCCAGTTTGTGCCTACTTTCTCATAGGCAATGTTAGTACTTATGCAGTTGTGCGCCTGTGTAAGGGTCTCACCCTTTTTCATGAGATTTTTATAGATTATTCAGTTGAAATAACTGTTTCTACACTTCAAGTCTAATATCCAAATCTTGACAGATAAGTGGGAAGAAAAGCAGCTTATACGCTAGGCTGCATAATATAAACCTAAGAGTTCATGCTAAAATTATCAGATGGCAGTTTTCAATGGAAGTCAATATGTCAAAATTGTTAAAACATAGCAGGTCTCAATAGAAGTAAATATGTCAAAAATCGCATAAATGTACCACAAATATGTGGTCAGAATGGTTTGTCTCTATATGTTTGATTTATCGGTGTATCACCAATATGGTCAACACCTATCATTTTGGCCTCCACTCCATGTAGTGACAACTATGACTCTCTTGGATCTTTCTAACTGCAAATATTTCCTATTCAGTACAGACACTATGTGATGCCAGAATCACACATTTGATACAGAATATTCTCAGCACTGGGGAACCTCAACTAGGTTGGGTAAGGGAATATAACTTTTCATATTATTTTTTTTCAAAGGCAAGTGGGATAGGCAAATACAATTGCAAGTGCAGTAAAAACAGGAAACATGGAACTTTTGGAAATTCCATTGATTTTCCCAACACAAGAATCAGAGTACTATGGAACCAAATGAATCAGAAGTAGTTCAAAATACCTTGTTTCTTGCAGGCCTCCTCAAAAAGTCGGAGCTTCCAAATATGCACGATGATACCACAATGCGACAGGTAGCCATATATTCCTTGTCTTTGTCATACAAATCAAATCCAGTGTTTGGGGATCCTTCTGGTCCTTTAACAAAGCCACAATGGAGTGTTTGGTTTATTGCAAAAAATGAGTTCTCTCTTTCTTCAAGTGTCTGATGGCCACCAAATCTGGGTTTAAGTACGTTATGGCCATATGGTGTCTCTTCTCTATCAATATATCTCAGGGCAATCTCTGTAAAATTCAAGGAATCTTTGGGCTCAAAGAGGTCATCAACTGACTCCACAAACCCAACCTCACAAGGAAAATCTGAAAGAGTTGATATATGAGAACATGAGCAAAACAGAACCATCAAGAAGATGAATAATAATTACTAGAGGCATGGGTACCAAAATACTGAATCTTACCATGACTTAAATGAAGTTATAATTTAGCAAAGGGAAGAATAAGGGCAACATGTCTTCTGCACAAGTTCTTGATAAGCAAATGCTTGTCTGCTTCTGTTCTAAATTGGAATCTCATAGATGGATGGGATGGATTTCATAACAACAGTGACTGAAGATAGATTGTCACATGATCCACTGAATGAATATGAACATATTACTAGATGATAGAAAGGGCATGCAGCACATATATCTTATGGAGTTTCTCCACATCCACAACCAGTTTTTAACATAGTATTTGCTGAAAGTTTCTTGTCAAATATTGGCCACTATTACAACAAATAAGTCTCTTATGAAGCTTAAGAAAATATAGAACATATCTCAGTGGAAGAAAATCTGCTCTTAGTGCTGGAGCATGTTTATTTCTATTTACACATAGAAGCACATGCATAAACACATCAAGTCAGAAAAATGAAAAAGATAAAATTCTTAATTTGGGTAGAACTGTGTGAGATGACATATTTAATGCATATCTATTTCATCACAAACTTCTACTTGCAATAAAACTGGGTTCAATATATGCATTGACTTTGTTGAGCTCTTACTGATTTCTTTTCTGAATGTTAAACACACACACCTCAATGAGCACCTCAAACCTGTGACCTACTAGGTACCATCAGAGAGGCCTTTCTTGTGCCGATGCCCTAGAAGGCATTTGAAGTCATTCCTCAACTAAGCCTTCAATTTCTAATCATATTGAAGCCCTTCTGTACTGAATTTCCTTTTTCTTGAAAGGCAATTACTGAATTTCTGTTGAGGCTATTGTAGTCAAATCATGCAACTTCCACCCAGATCAAACTTAATAGCCTATGGATCAAGCCCTTGACCAGAAATAGGTAGGACCAAAACCTCACATGGGACAAAGGAATTCTTTAACTGTGACCCTAAAATTATACTGTCGTGACAAGGTTTTGAAATTTGAACAACCATAATTCTGGTTGCATCTGTTTTTTAATGCTCAAGTTTTTTGCCTCTTTTTCTTGGCAAAATTTACTTTCCAGTCTTGAAGTTTTTAAAGCTTGTAGATCTAAATACTTCAGCTAGCAACTGCAGACAGCCATAGACCAGTTTTACATTTTTAAGTTTGATATATGACTTTCCTGCAACCTTCTCTCAGGTTATAAACATGGCCTCATGAAGCTCGGGTTTAAGGACTTGGAACTTGGGCATGTAGTTCCAACCTTAAATCAAATAGAAGTTCAGGAGTGACAATTTCCACACTATATGAAGACCTATAAAAGGAACTATCCCTACAAGCAATATTTACCAAATTAACTTATGCAAAAATTTAAAGCATATAAAACAGCTCAGGCATTACATGAAAACAATTGAAGCCTGCAATGATAAACCATTCTGCTAAGGATAAGAAAGTGGTGCAACTGGATTTCCTTGGGAAACTCAGCAAAAGCAACCTAATACAAAAGAAACAACAGCAAGTCACAGGAGAAAAGCTCTTACATTGCCTACGATGTGGCTTTTTTGGACGTCTTGAGGTCTCTAAGCTTAATGCATGGCGCGAACCTGCACAGGGATCCAGTCACATGTCATTCCTCTGCATAACACTAATCCAATAAAAGCCCAAAACTTGTTCACTAATACTGCATGAGTGGAGATCTTTCTTCCCCCCTTGCAATGAAGAAAAACTCGATAGGTCAAACCAGACAGCTTTGGCAAGTCCAACAGGACAAACATTTTTAGTTAAGGTCAATGAAACGTCACAAACCATAGAGCAAGCAGACAAAGAAAATGCACAAAGAGACTTGGCTGGCTAAGTCAATAGATTCTGAAGTACTGCTAAGAAAGTCTAAACAACAGAACACCATCCTGAGCAAAGTAATCATGTACCATCGGACAATATGGGAACATGCAAATTTCAACTTCCAGAGAGGCTTTGGCCAACTCAACACATTCATCACTCCATTCAAACCGCTATCAGCAAAGTCATCATCTGATAGCGGCTGTTACACCATAAATACAAATTTGATGGTTTATTTTCAACAAAGAGGATGAAAAAGAAGAAATCAAAATCGGCAAAAACCCACCATGAAAAGGCAACTTCATGCCAAAGATGGACAAGCATATCAGAAACAGCAGTGCAAGCAAAAGCGTCTGAACTGAACATCTCCACTTAGCACCCCGACTGGACTTTCCTCCTCGACGAAACCATAAAACATACTCATTTCGGTCTCTTCTCTCCAAAAGTGGCTCATTATTGTACCTGTAAAGACCCATGGAACATATCCTTCAGATCTCAACTCAAAAACCATGTCCTCCTTCAGCCAATACCTCTGCATATAGAGTAACAACAACAAATTAAGTGTCACAGTTAATAAAGGAAATAGAATCAGGTGATCAGGGTCCAGATAAATACACTAAATATCTCTCAATGCAAGTTAATACACAATTTATTCGACATAATTCAGAAGAAAAAATTCAAATTTCCTTTGATCTGACAAACCCAGAATTTCAATGGAAACCGAATTGGGCCGAAATCAGTGTGCAGAAAAATCAAAGAAATCTCAATTTATGCAAACATAATTCAGAAGAAAATTTTAAAATTTTCCTTTGATCTAATAAACCCTGTTCTTCAACGGAAATATCAAGTAAAACAAACCAAAACCGAAAATTGGAAGTACAAAAAACCCAAATTCTGAGTTCAATCTCCATCGATGATAATTGGACAAGACCAGATCTGAAGGGAAACAAAGAATGAAAACCATTCCTTTGAGAATATCAGATTTGGAGTTCGTACCAGTGATGATTATCGGCATTGTTCGCGGCAGATCGAGGCTGATTTTAAGGGACTGGAATCGAATGCTTTGAAGAGTTACAATTTTCGCGGAAACGAATTTTTCTTTCCGATATCTCTTCGAATTTGGCGCTTCTTTTACTGCCTCGGTTGATTCCCTCTGAAGTTCATAGAGGCTTCAGCGAAAGGTCCCCTGTGGGACCCACGATACTGTATCTTGATCTTACCGGAGAGCTCTATTGACATTAAAATGATGTAGAGCCCATTATTCGCAACCTCTACGGTGGAGATTACATAAGTAAAGATCATAACAGCGGCTGATGATCTAGAGTCCTTGAAATTCAAATATTAAAAAAATAATCAATCATCCACAGAAGTCTAAATTTAATTTATGTTTTTTCCTATTTACTTAGTTCGCTACACTTACTATTCCACAATTTTCTTTTTGGCTCTAAACTACCAAGTATTCTTTTATTTTCTTCTTACATGTCTCTCTCTTTCTTTCTTTCTTTCGGTAGGAGCCTTTGCACAACTATTGAATTTTCGCTGTGTGATCTAAAGGTCAAGGTTCAAGGCACAGAAATAATTTTTTGAAAAATACAAAGTCAGACTGCATACTATAAGCTCTTTGTAGTCCACCCCTTCCCTTAATCTTATATATGACATGAGCTTTGTGCACCCGAGTTGCCTTTTTTGTATGTCTCTTTCTTTCTCTTATTATTGTTTTCTTTTCAGGAAAATGATATTTCCACCTGATAAACTTACTTATTCCCACCCCTTCACATACTTTTTGAGTATTTTAGCAGTTGTGAGCAGTTGTGAAATTCACAACTATTTAAACAAAACAAAAAGATAAAAAACTAAACAAGTTGAGGAAGTGGGGATATCATATTTTTTTCATACACGTGAAGAATTATACAGGAGATTACTCACACACGCTCCTAAATCTAATTGTTGGCCGAAGAGAAAGCAAAGCAACAACAACTCAAACCAACGACCAGGCATATTCTAGGAAAGATGTCGAGTTATTTGAGATCAATTGTGCTAAAAATTTGTTATCTGTGTTTCTCTTATTTTGCTGTGTGGATGTAAATGGACGTAATTTACTTTAAGCATCATAAACCCAATTGAAAGCTATTGTTTTATCTATATAGAGCTCACTTGCATGGATAAATTGCAAGTGTGCACTTTGATTTATTACTTATCATTTTACTTAGTTACTGACGCTTAACGTAATATATGCATGTTTGCTCTATTGAATTATTATCTTTAATTGCAAGATAATGGAAGCAAATAAATATCAAAAGGGGGAAATTTTGATTTATATTAAAATATAATTTTGTAAAATGTATTTTAGAAATTGAATTACCCGCGAGACTCAAAAATGTTTGTCAATCTTTCATCTCTCTCTCCTTTTCTTTTCTAGTCATTATATATTAAGTCTATGTGCAATAAAATTGAAGACGTTAATTTAATATCTGTATTTTATTAGTCTTTTCTTTTACTTTTTATTATGGAGGCTTGGCTATAGTTTATTAATAGAACAAGAGAGAGAGTGTGTGCGTGTGTGTTTGTTTGTTTTCATTTACAAGTTTCTCTGTCCTTGAGTCTAAGTCATTTTAAAATACAAGTGCAATGGCAAATAACAAAACAGCTCCTTTGGATTACTCTTACTTGCACGTAAAAATTGTTGCTTTCCCCTTTTGCTAGAAAGATTACGGGAGTGTGCAAATGATTTACTTAGTAATTCTTCACTTATACCAAAAAAGAACAAAGAGTATAATTACCAAGTAAGGCACTTGTTTGTTAAAGAAGTACAAATCAGCAATTGTTTCATTACAGTTTTTTGGGGAATTTAATTTTTAATGTTTTAAGAAAATAATGGAGAAAACACACAAGATTAGGGGAAAAGTGGAACATATATTTTTGTCACTTCTTCCTTAAGTAAGCAAGTGCACTTTTGTCATTTTTTATAAAATGTATACACAGATTTTGCTACTCTATTAAAAAAAAGAAAAGAAAGGAAAGACATAAAGTAACCAAAAAATTGTAAATAATTGAAATTCTTTCATCTATCCACTATTTTTGTTTTCATGCACAAATTAAAAATCTAGAATTTAGTTCATCAAGAGTGCTACCTACTCCTAGTGGTATACTTATTCTCAAACTAAAAATTGTTGATACCAGTTGCCTCACCCCCCCAATTTTGAAAATGAAAAGAATGGAATGCAAAAGAGTGATAATATATTGAATAAAAGACAAAGAAAAAAAAACTCTGTATTATATATTCATTCCAATTCACTTAAAAAAGTAATTAATTCAAATTAGCTATAAAAATAATAATTTAAAATTTTTAAGTGTTTAGGATATAATTTTCATAACCCACCCAAAAAAATGTAACTTTGTATGCCTTTATATACTATTAATGCTAATATGTATTACGTAATTAATTGTAACCAAAACTTTTTAAGTCGCTCTAGGCACAAAAGATTGTAGAAAAGGAGCATCTCCTTAAACTGAGGCTTTTACTTGTACAGTGCAAAAGGAGCCTCTCTTAGAGTAGGTTACTGGTCTGAGGTTGCTTGTGAGTATATGCATACAACTTAAAACAATAAAAATATAAATAGAAGAAAGTTTTTTTGGTGATAGGTGAGTTGATATGTTGCTACTTTTCATCATCATCGTCATCAAGAACTTATCCCAATTAGGGGTCAGGCACATTCTCCTTTGTTAAGTACCATGGCTTCATTTAATTCCATAGTTTTTAAATATTTTCTCACCACTTATATCCATGTTCTCTTGGGCCTTCCCCTTGCCCTTTTAGAACTTTCTACTTGCATTGCCTTGCTCCTTCTAATTGGAGCCGTTTTCGGTCTTGGTTGGACATGTCTAAATCATCTAAGTATAATCTCCTTCATCTTGTTATCTATTAGTGCTACTCCAAAATTTCTTCTAATATTTTCATTCATAATTATATTTTTTCTTGTCTTGCCACCTATCCATCTTAACATCCTCATTAATGCTATGCTCAGCCTATGAACATGATGTTCTTTAATTGTCCAATACTTTGATTCATAGAGTATAAAAACCTTATATCCATCCTATAGAATTTTTTTTTTAGTTTTAGTGATACCCACTAATCACACAAAACCCCACATGCACATCTCATTTATTCTAACCCACTTGGATTCTCTAGGTAACCTCCCTCTCAATCTTTCCAGCCTCATGAATCATCGATCCTAAGTACCGAAAGTGGTCTTTTACTGAAAATTCTTGGTTATCAATCTTTACTGGTGCTCCACTCCTACTCCTCTCCTTGCTAAAATTGCATTATGTATACTTCGTCTTAGTTCAACTGATTTTAAATCCTTTAGGTTCTAATGCTTCTCTCAATAACTCCAGCTTTGTGTTTATGTCGTCCCTTGTCTCATCAGCTAAAACTTTATCATTTGCAAATAGCATGCACCTTGGAATCTCCCTTGCAAATGTTTTGTTAACTCATTTATAATCAACGTGAAAAGGTATGGGCTCAATATCGATCCTTGGTGCAATCCTACAGTCATAGGAGAATCATTGGTCTCTCCCCCAGTGGTCTTAACATTTGTTACTACTTCCTCATATATTTATTGAATTATGTCTATAGTGTAATAACCCCAAAATTTGTAAATTGGATTGAGAAAATCAATGAAAGTTTGAAACTTTAGAAGACTAGGGTTGGAATATTAGATTAAAAGCAAATATATTTTTATAAATATTAAATCATAAGTAAAAACTTAGAAATTAAGAATGTACATAAAAAATTGAATCAAATGACACTAATTACGTTAAATTCTAAGTTAGAATGAAAAATCTCTATTTTCTACATAAAAGAGTAAAATGATCATTTTTACCTATAACCAAGATTTAAAATTTGAATATTTGGAATGTACTTTTAAAATTGATTCTATTTTCTACATAAAAGGGTAAAATGATCATTTTTACCTATAACCAAGATTTAAATTTTGAATATTTGGAATGTACTCGAAAAATTGATTCTGGCACCATTGAGTATACTACAATTCGAGTTTGGATAAATAATATCTATTTTCTCTATTTTTAGAATAAAAAGGGTAAAATGATAATTTTACTCATGTCCAAGATCTAAGACATGAATATTTGAAGTATACTTGAAAAATCAAGTCCAATGATACTTAGTACCCTCAATCCCGAGTTAGGATGGAAAATTCCTATTTTTCTCCAATTTTGGAATTAAAAGGGTAAAAGCACATAAATGTGGGACCCACACAACTAGAAAATATATTGCAAATGCAAATAGAACTCACACTACTAGAAGGTAGTAGAGAATTGCGTGGAGTGGAGAATGCATTCACAAATAAATATTCTAAAGTAATAAAAGATAAAAATAAAAAAATTCAAATTTGGCTATAAATCAGTCCCAAAAATTTGCACAACCTTCCCCACGAAGTGCCCAAACCTCCCCTAGAGTTTTAGTTACAAATTCCCCTTCCTTATTGTTGAGTGTTTTCCGCAAGTGCACGGCTGTTGTAGTCTAGCTAGTGCAAGTCCGGGTCGATTTCCACGGGGACTCGACTTAAATGTGAAGTTTACACAAATTTCAATTAATAAAAATACAAATAACAGAAATAAACTAACAATAAAAGAAAATTTCATATTTATTTAACTGTTGCAGTGCATACAATTATTTATTCAAAAGAAAACAGAAAATAAAACTAAAAGCTGCCCTGGATAAGCTTGTCCTTAAATTGCACTATCCCCGGATTGCGCTATCCCTAAATAGTCAGAATGAAGATAAGGTAAAACCAGAATAGCACAGGGACGTAGTTGGAATTAAACTGGGGACACAGACGGTATTTTTGAAAAAGGACAGAGTTGGTATTAAAATAGGGACTCAGTTGGGATTACTGAGATCTGCCAGGGGCAGAAACATAATTTCTGGGGTTCTGATTTTAAACGAAAAACTAGAAAAACTTTTTGGGAAAACCAAGACAGATTACTGTTCATGAACAGTACCCAAAGTATTGTTCATGCGCAGTAAGAGGGTGAAATCGACGGGGAAGAAGAAAAGAAAAAGGAGGAGGAGGAGGAAGAAGAGGGAAGAGAGAAGTGGGAATGCGGGAGAAGATGGGTTGGGAGAAAACCCGAGTTGGGTTTTCTCTCCTGAATCAAATGGTGAGCAGGGGAGAGGAGAAACTGTGTTCAGGCATAGCCGGCGAAGCAAAGAGAACCAAGAGAGGGAGAGATAAGGAGTGATTAGATGAAGAAATAAACTGGGCATCTACTGGTCTGGCCGTGAGTGGTGGCCGGTGTTGGGGGCAAAAGTGTAGGCTAGGGTGAATGGTGAAGCAAGGGAGATCAGAAAAGTGGAAAGGGGATTTGTGCGATGTGAGCAAGGAGAACAAGAGAGATGGGGTATGCAACAATAAAAGAGGGATGGGTGTGAGAGATAGAGATCAAGGGAGGAGGAAAACGTGAACAAAGGGAGAAGAGAAACAGTATGTGAGAGAGAGAGAGAGAGAGAGAGAGAGAGAGAGAGAGAGAGAGAGAGAGAGAGAGAGAGAGAGAGAGAGAGAGAGAGAGAAGGGGGTTGATGCAGTTGTAGAGGAGGTTCTGGGCAAGTGAGATGACGCCTGGCCTGTGGTGTGTCACTCACCTATGGCCGGCCAGTGGGAAGAATGGTAGGAGGTAGAGTGGGTTGAAGAGAAAAGTGGGAAAGAGAGGTGTGGTTGGTGAAACACGGAGAGAGAGAGAGACGTTAGAGAGAAGATGAGAGAAGAGAGGAGAATAGAAGAAGGGAGGTGATGCGGGAGAGAAAGAGAGCACGAGAGAGGTGGAGAGGAACAGTCCTTCCACCTCTTCTCTCTTGAGAGGAGAAGGAAGAAAACCAAAAATGAGAAAAAATGGGAAGAGGAGAAAAGGGAGAAGAAGAAGGGGAGGAAACAAAGAGGAAGAGAGAGGTGGAGAGGAAGAGTCCTTCCACCTCTATCCTCAAGGAGAAAGAGTGAAAAAAAGAAGAGAGAGAACCCTAAATCCAACCCCTCCTTCCTTTTATAAGGGGTTTTGCCCTCATTGGTCAATTTTGCCCATTATTGCCGGATTTGTGGCATGGGACCCATCAAAATAAGTTGATATGAACCATCTAACATACTTTGGCTTACCTGCAAAACAAAATACAAAATAAGAATTATTTTATGTGGATAATTAGCTATAATGATCATCCGATCGTTAACTTTTCAAATTAACGGTTGGATGATTGATTATAGCTAAAATTGATTTAAAATCACAAAATTACCTTATCAAATTATCTAATAAAATAATAATCTAATATTATTTTTGACAAAATTAAAGACTCAACACACCCCCCAACCAGGATTTTGCTAGTCCCTAGCAAAACATGCGAAAATTTATTGAGGACAAAATAGTCGTCATTTTCATAGGTACTCACGGTTGCATTTAGCGTATGCAATAAGCCCTTAAACCCCTAGGTTACCCCTAATGAACGAGTTAAGCCTCGTGAAGGTTTGCAGTGAATATACCCACAAAATTCTAAAAATATCATTTTCAAGTCAATTCCCACTTCTTCTTTTTTCAAATAAATCTATCACTTTAGCATGTGAATGAAAATTTCACAACTCTACTCATATGCTATAGACATTCCAATTTAGCTTAGTTATCAGAGTATGTGGGTGGATGCAGTATACATATAAAATAATCTTTATCTTTGAATAGACAACAACTTTCAACTCCATTTGAAACATGTTTTGACCTCAATTCTCACTAATGACATACACTCAGAAATAAAGTCTCTCAGATAAAGGTTCAAATCATATATTTCTTAAATATGTGAGCAGAGTCAATAAAAGCAAATTTTATCTCACATACACTCATAAAGGAACAGGAGATACTATGGAATGTAGTTTTGATCCCTGAGAAAGATACCATTACCTTTGAACTTTTAGAAGTATTATTCTCCAAATCCTATATTTTCATATCCTCATTAAGACTATATTTACCCTAAAATCATTAGGTCTTTAACTAGGACAACATGAAGGCTTAGGACAAGGTACAAAAGAAGAGGTAAAAGGATATTCAAAGCTTCTTCAATAAGAAGTAGATGTCTTCTAAAGTTGACAATTATTTCTTTACATTGCTTGTACTAAAGTATATATTTCTTTTTCCACTTTTCTTTGCATTCTCCGAACTTTTCTTATTTTATTTTATTTTTTCACTTGAATCTCTTTTGAAGAAAATTTCTTTTCTCAATATTCACTTTCCTGCTTTGATTGCAACTAAAAAGTATATTTTCATTCATCTCTAATTTATCTTTCGAAGAAATGGGTAATGGATATATTAAAGTGGGTAATATAGGTTAAGGTTAGTTGGGTGAGAAAAAGAAAAGGCTTATATAAAAGGCTCAAATTGGCTAACTAGTGGTAAAAATATTTTTGGGTTGGCTTTATGTCTCTAGGTTAACAAAGATGGCCTAAATCATTTTCTAGGTTTATAATCTATCAGATTCAATGACTTCCAGAATTTCAAAGTTAATACTCTAACAATTCAGGTAATTAGCCAAACTTAAAAGTTGATGGGATCAAGTTTCTTTAAGCACACTGAAGCAAATTAGAAATATTTATAACCTCTCAGAAAGAATGAATGACTCTAAAGCTTACTTAGGTTATAGGTCTACACTGAATTTCTTCAGGATTTCTCAATCATTGCTACTCATCAATTTAGATTATCCATATGCAACTGCATGTTCATATGTGATATGAGACCTAGCTTTACTGGAATGTTTTAGAAAATTAAAATGATAAATTAGTCATGTTGAGTGCATTAATAAGCCAAAGTTATTATCGTCTAGGAATTGACCTAAAAAATTATTTATTTATTTTTATCAAGAAAATCACCTAAAAACCTATATAAAAATAAAATAGAATTAGTAGAATTCTACACCCCCAACCTGAAAGAAACATTGTCCTCAATGTTTAAAAAGTAGGATGATGATAATGCATTGAGAAATCTAAAAAAATTGAGGGATATTGAAAAAAATCAAAAAGAAAAAGAAAAAAGTAAAACTAAGCTACATTCTTTATTTTTAGAAGAAAATTTTTAGAGGAAAAATATTACTGAGTTCAAAACTTCCCTGGGTCCCATATGAAATGAGCTGGACGAGCCTCTGAAAAGGAATAATAAATGAATTTATCTTGCACTTTAAAAAATTTCATGTTATCATAAGGCAAGATAAATTTATCTTCAGACTACTTCTCATAATTAGAGACAATTGTGGAAGTTTGATGTAGCCTTTTTGGAAATGGAGCAAGGATGTCATATTCCTCAATGAGTGTGACAATTTTATCTCTTTTTATAACAGGTTTAAGCGCTATTTCAACCATTTTAGGACCAAATTTCTTAATTTTGTTACCACTAGGAATAATGGTAATTGCCTTTGTTTGTTCCATGCTTGTAAGTGAAGAATTAATCTCACCTACCATATCAGTATCATCAAGGTTTTCATTAGGTGGAATGGGACATTGACCTTGATTGGTAGTTTGCATCATTTGGGACATCATATCCTTCAATTCAATCATGGAATTTGTGTTCTCTTTCAGTTGGCCTTGAATTTGAGCAATTTTCTTGTCTTGGTTTTGCATGTGTTGATGGAAATTATCCTCGACATTCCTCTTTTGTGGAGGAAGGTAAGGTCCAAGAGCAAGTGGTCCTTGTTTTTGGTGATAGGGTTGGTATTGGGCCTTGTGTGAGACATGTTCATTTCGATGATTACTCAAACTAGGACTATATGTCTCTGAAGATGGGTAAAATTGTTTCTCATAAGAATGTGTTGATACATAAAGTGCATCCTGAAATGCAAGAGCAATAGGACATTTCTGAGTTGGGTGTGTATTACTTTCACAAGTATTACACACCTGTTCGACTTTCTTAAAAGGAAAAACTACCCATTTCCATGGCCTCTGTTCTAGCTAGGGATGCTATTTTCATATCATCTTTCTCAGTCGTAGCATAAATGTCTCCCCTAGTGAATGTGGTGGTGAACTTAGGCTCACTTGAGTAACCTACATTTTCTGAATGAGCCCAAGTTTGTGCACTCTCTGCCAGCCATTCCAAATACTCTTCCGCCTCTTTTGGTTGTTTATTTAAGAAATTGCCATTACACATTATTTCAACAAACTGGCGCATATCAGAATGGAGTCCTTCATAAAAGAAGCTAATGATATGCCAAAGTTCATATCCATGATGGGGACAAGTTAACAACAATTCCTTGAATCTTTCCCAGCATCGATAGAAAGTTTCTTTATCCTTCTGGGTAAAATTCATTATATTTTGACGGAGAGCATTAGTTTTATGTATAGGAAAGAACTTATTTAAGAACTTCCTAGTCATTTCTTGCCATGTTCGTATGGAATCTGCTGGCAGTGAATGAAACCACATCTTAGCTTTTTCCTTTAAAGACAAAGGAAATAGTTTGAGTCTTACAATGTCTAATTCAATGTTTTGTGTATGTTGCAACATGCACACTTCATCGAATTCTTGTAAATGCGTGTAAGGACTCTCACTATCCAACCCATAAAATTTTAGAAGTAATTGAATTACTCCAACCTTTATTTTAATCATATCAACATTTGGAGGTAAGTTTATACATGAAGATATGCTGGTATAATTAGGTTGTAAATGGTCTTTTAATGTTCTTCTCGGAGAAATTTCATTATGCCCATTATTCTCATGTGATCTATTTTGGTCCCACTGCATGTTATAATTCCTTCTCCTATTTTCATATGGTTGAGAATGATTCCTCCATTGATGTATATTATCATTGAATAGAGGTGGAGGATCATTAGCATCAAAGAGAGGATTATAATCTTCTCTATTAATGCTAGGGTACCAATTATTATTTTGGTCAATGTGCAGATTTTGAATGAAACTGACCATGTCTTTTTTATCTTTTTCTCTTTTTCTTTTTCTCTCTGTTTTTTTTTTTTACTATCTAACTAATGCAACCTAAATGCTAATGATATGACACAAAAATTCAAACACCCCTAAGTTTAACAAGCAGAAATTTGATTATCTTAGAATAGTGCGGGGGAGAAGCTTTTAGATTAGGCTAATCTAAAGCCCCTCCTCTCTTTCAGACTTGCCCCATTGCTTACCAGTTAGATCCTACCCAACTAACCACTTCACACCCTCCTCAGCTAGTCGTAGGTAGTTTGAGTCATCGAATGTGCTGGCAGAGCTAGTCGTTTAAAAACCAGCCTAGTCGGTTAAATGGGGTCCACTGGGGTGGCAATAGGTCGCCTCCTTCCAAGAGGGTCCTATGAGCATGTGGTGGGCTCTATAGGTCTCTTCTAATTGATTTTAAATTAAATTAGAAGGTTGGGATACGTGCTTATGGTGATTATCCTAAGTGGGCCAAGAGGTGGTGATGAAATCCACCCTTGATCTTATGGGGTCAAGTGCCCTTACTAATTCATTTTTCCATTCCATGGCGATTCAGTTAACATATAATCACCTTAAAACAATTAAACATACCCTAAAAATGCAAGAAAAATTTAACAAACTAATGCAAACCCTAAAAATGCAACATATATCGAATGTATTCTATATGCTTTTATACTAACACCCAATGCAATTTTAATCTAATAATGCACCACCTAAACTAAAACTTTAAAGGAGTTTAAGACTTTCTCATAGTGGGGTCCTGGAAAATGTCTTCTTGTACAAGGGTGGGGCCATTTACATTCCACCTCCACTTCCAAGTTACGATGGCCCACCCTTGACCTATATTATTACAACCTTTTAAATGAATTTGTAAAAATAAAATAATTACATGAAATCCTCACTACAATTCACTCAAAATAAATTGCAACATTCCTAATTAAACTCCTTGAATTTTTCCTTTCTTTTTCAAATTTCCTGCAAAATAAGAAATTATCAGTAAGTACAAAAAAATAGGAGAAATTAAATTTATGCACTAACAAAAAAATTTAAATGCACCTAAAATGTTAAAACAATGCACTCTTAAAATTTTTGAATTTTTATGATTTTTTAAAAATTTTAATTAAAATTTATGAAAACACCATTGTGGGTCCCCGGCAACGGCGCCAAAAACTTGTTGAGTGTTTTTCACAAGTGCACGACTGTTGTAGTCTAGCTAGTGCAAGTCCGAGTCAATTTCCAAGGGAGACTCAACTTAAATGTGAAGTTTACACATTTTAATTAATAAAAATAAAAATAACATAAATAAACTAACAATAAAAGAATTTTTCAGATTTATTTAATTGTTGCAGTGCATATAATTATTTATTCAAAAGAAAACAGAAAATAAAACTTAAAGCCGTCCTGGATAAGCTTGTTCTTAGATTGCACTGTCCCCGGATTACGCTATCCTTGAATAGTCAGAATGAAGATAAGGTAAAGCCAGAATAACACAGAGACACAGTTGGAATTAAACTGGGGACACGGACGGTATTTCTGAAAAAGGACAGAGCTGGTATTAAAATAGGGACTCAATTGGGATTACTGAGATCTGCCAGGGGCAGAAAGGTAATTTCTGGGGTTCTGATTTTAAACGAAAAACCAGAAAAACTTTTTGGGAAAACTAAGACAGATTACTATTCATGAACCTGTTCATGCGTAGTAAGAGGGTGAAATCAATGGGGAAGAAGAAAAGAAGAAGAAGGAGAAGGAGGAAGAAGAGGGAAGAGAGAAGAGAGAAGTGGGAACACGGGAGAAGATGGGTTGGGAGAAAACCCGAGTTGGATTTTCTCTCCTGAATCAAATAGTGAGCAGGGGAGAGGAGAAATTGTGTTCAGGCATAGTTGGTGAAGCAAAGAGAACCAAGAGAGGGAGAGATAAGGAGTGATTAGATGAAGAAATAAATTGGGCATCTGCTGGTCTGGCCGTGAGTGGTGGCCGGTGTTGGGGGCAAAAGTGTAGGCTAGGGTGAATGGTGAAGCAAGGGAGATCAGAAAAGTGGAAAGGGGATTTGTGCGATGTGAGCACGGAGAACAAGAGAGATGGGGTATGCAACAATAAAAGAGGGATGGGTGTGAGAGATAGAGATCAAGGGAGGAGGAAAACATGAACAGAGGGAGAAGAGAAACAGTACGTGAGAGAGAGAGAGAGAGAGAGAGAGAGAGAGAGAGAGAGAGAAGGGGGTTGATGCGGTTGCAGAGGAGGTTCTGGGCAAGTGAGATGACGCCTGGCCTATGGTGTGTCACTCACCTATGGCTGGCCAGTGGGAAGAATGGTAGGAGGTAGACTGGGTTGAAGAGAAAAGTGGGAAAGAGAGGTGTGGTCGGTGAAACACGGAGAAAGAGAGAGAGACGTTAAAGAGAAGATGAGAGAAGAGAGGAGAATAGAAGAAGGGAGGTGATGCGGGAGAGAAAGAGAGCACAAGAGAGGTGGAGAGGAACAGTCCTTCCACCTCTTCTCTCTTGAAAGGAGAAGGAAGAAAAACGAAAATGAGAAAAAATGGGAAGTGGAGAAAAGGGAGAAGAAGAAGGGGAGGAAAAGAAGAGGAAGAGAGAGGTGGAGAGGAAGAGTCCTTCCACCTCTCTCCTCAAGGAGAAAGAGTGAAAAAAAGAGAGAGAGAACCCTAAATCCAACCCCTCCTTCCTTTTATAATGGGATTTGCCCTCATTGGTCAATTTTGCCCATTATTGCCAGATTTGTCATCATTGCCTAGATTTGTGGTGTGGGACCCATCAAAATAAGTTGATATGAACCGTCTAACGTACTTTGGCTTACCTGCAAAAACAAAATACAAAATTAGAATTATTTTATGTGGATAATTAGTTATGATGATCATCTGATCGTTAACTTTTCAAATTAACGGTTGGATAATTGATTATAGCTATAATTAATTTAAAATCACAAAATTACCTTATCAAATTATCTAATAAAATAGTAATCTAATGTTATTTTTGACAAAATTAAGGACTCAACACTTATCTCCTAATTTTCTTTCTTTTGCCTCTTTCTTCTTATTCCTTGAGGGCATGTCCCCAAACGCACTGGGCAGACAAACTCATGTCTGCCATCAAGCACGTCAAGGGATGTGTCGTCCCTGTTAGGTATGGGTTTTCACCTGGGAAACCCTAAATGAATTGGCCATCCTTTTTGAACCGTATGTTTTCAATCTTAATCGTTGGATGTGTTCGGGCTGACTTGATCTACCAAAGCCCTAAGAAACTTTTATGATCCATCTTTCTGATCGCCGAAAAAATCAAAACGAAGAAAACCTCTGGCACAATCACTGTCTCCCGCAGTTTATTCATCTGATTCCGGTCAATCAGGCCAGTAAAAGTTAATCTTGAACCGATCATCATCTTCAGGATGATGGGTTCTACAAAAACCCCATGGTTCTCCTCCTTCTTCGACAACGGTGTCGAAGAAATTAACGTTTGGATATCATTCCGACAAGTGGGGTTTTCTTAGCCGCATTTCTCTCCCTCGGGTGAAGATTTCTTCACCAGGCCATGCTGGGTAGGTGCTCCCACTTCACCCCCTTTCATTTCGGTACTCTCCTTAGGTTTTCCAACCACTAGATGGTCTCCCCCGACAATTGATCCTTCAAAAATGATGGATCCGACAATGGAGAGTGATATCTCATCTTTGACGGCTCAGAAATTTTTTGGGGCCCAGAAACCCCAGTGGATGTAATCTGAGCCATTGCTTTTGAGAGATGCAGGGTGATCTGACGGTCTAGATCTAAACCGTCTAGCCCATAGCCGGTCACCCCTCTCAAACTTTCTGTAAACAGTGGTAACAGGTGCGGGCCTCTCTCCTTTTTTGTCATTTTCTGTTGAAGTGATTTGGACCATTCATTTTATATACTGAAATCTTGTTTTCTCAATTCAAAGCTCATTTTAGCTCCAAATTCAGATATGTAAGTTTCTATAGATTCTTTGTGACTTGTAGAATGTACTGACTCATAAAATTGATGTTTTGATGCATGTAAATTTCTGTTAATAAGGAAAAGTCTTTCTAATTCCTAAGATTAGTCATATCTGGCATGATCAGACTTTGAATTTCTGATCCATTGATTATATTTTGATTAATTAACTTGTAATGAATGGTTGGAAGTGACTAATCTTGGATGTATTAAGATAATTGGCCTTAATAGAAGAAAAATTATAAAAATGAGCATGGATCTTCTTGATTTGAGTAATCAAGCATGATCAGACCTTTCAAAATAGTTTGGATGATGATATAATGTTATTATAACATGATTTTATGGATTTAATGAAATTGATTTAGCAGAGCTTAAGATCTTGACCATTAAAAGTAGTAAAATCAATAAAAAAAATACATGATAATCATCTTGATTGGTATGATCAAAGATGATCAGACATTATGAATGGGTTTGGATTATGATATAAAGTTAATATCATGTGGATTGATGGGCTTTATGAGGCTAATTTGGGATAGATATATATCTATGCCCTTAATTTTGATAAAATAGTTTAAGATCTTCTTGATTGGTTGGATCAAGAAGGATTAGATCATGTGATGAGATGATATCAATGATCCATTAATGAGATTACTTTAAGAAAATGAGTAGATATGATAAAAATAAAAGATCAAAATCTAAACCCTTAATGGGATAAAAAAATGATTAGAAATGAAAGATGATCTTTGGATCATGATGATATGTTAAATATATTTATTTGAATTATTAATGTTATTATAAATGTATTTTATTGCTTAATAGATATAATTGTTAAATTTACTTATTTATGCTTTAATAATTATGTTATATAAATTACATAAAAAATATAATTAATGAAATATATATATGAAGGACATTTACATTGAATAAATGACATGGACTTATGATAGTAAGGGCTATAGTTAGTAGGACAATATAAGGATTATCAATTCCTTGGCCCAAATTAGAAAAATAATGAATCCCATGGATGACATTTTAAATGTTCGTGGATTTAAATAAAATCAATTATAAATAGGTAATAGGGTACAATGCTCATAGGAACCTTGTTAAAGGTTGAGCTAGTGCCAGTCTAGTAGACGCTGAACATTGTGGTTGTGGAGGGTATACAAGAGCCAAGTACTTTTCCCTCATCTCCCATTGACATTCGTTGAGGTCTAAATGCCTCCTTACATGAGAGTTGTATTAACCACTTTTAGATTAGACTTTAATTGGCAAGCATTGGTCATCCTGAGGTAAGGATAAACTGTCTAGACTTGGGATGAAAGAAACTATCTTTAACCAGTAAAACATTAACTGGTTGAATGATAATAATAAGATCATAAAAAGATAGTAAAATATCCAATCTTGATAAAAATGGTAAGTAAGATAATCAAGATCAAACAAGATCTATAAGGAGATCTTGAATAATTAAGAACAATAAGAATCATAACATTGTATTGTACTTAGTATATATGTTTATTAATATGTATGTTATAGATCAAATCTAGATCTTTAGATTAGATAATCCAAACCCTTGATCAAATATGATTCAAGAAAGAGAACCAAGATCATTCTCCTCAGGGATGATCAAAAGACTGAACTTAGATCAAAGAAGATTTAGATGATAGAGAATCTAAGCCTTGGATCTTTATCAACAAGTGAAAATTATTGATCAAAGGATCTATGAAAGATCAAGATCAAAGAGAAGAATACACAGACTTAGAAATAGAAAATACTTAGATTTGACATGTCAGAAGATTATTCTACCCATGATATCTATTGATCAATAGGAGAAATACTATCTGAGAAAGATAGATTGTATGGATGATATGAACACATGGAAGATCTATATAATTTATATCAAAGGACAAGATTATATAAAGAATGTAAATATGAGATTATTCAAATTGTATAGATAATGACAGCATGTAAGTATTTACAGATTATATACGTCAATCATGGAAGATCTAAAGGGATGGATCATTACATAAAGGTAGGTGAAACCTTAAGAAGGCATCAATTTACAAGATCTATGGTCTATGAAATTGTTGTTATGCATAAAATTATAGAAATGAATTATTATGAATGCATAAGAATGATAATATGCTTAGTTGCATTTGAATCATAATTGATGTATATAAGATAGAAATAAACTGTTGAAATTAAATGGAATACGTGATAAATACTTGGGTATCATTTATGATTACCCCTAAACTTAGAGAAGAAAATAATAATTATAGATATAATTTGTATCAAATGATTATCCTTACACTTAATAACAATTTTGGTATATGAATATCAAATAAAAGAAAATGGGTATCATTTACAATAAATGATTATCCTTAAATGAACATGGGTATCATTCATATTAAATGGTGATCCCTATTTTTAAGTAAGAACATATCATTGATACAAGTATATAAAATACGAAGATGATTGTATAAACAAACAAATAATTTGATATGTACAAGAAGTACTTTATATACAAGCATAGAGGCTTGTGGTTTTGTTTAAAACATGCATAGGCCTAGGAATGCTATGCTAGGAGAGTTAGTAGGGTTTGGCCACAAGCCCTCCAAAGCTTGTTATGACATGAGAACCTTGCCTTAAGAGAGGCAGAAAGTCAGGTGGGGAAATTATGGGAAGACCGCCAATGCAATAGCCATGGTCCCCCCAAACAGACATGGATATTACATTTCCACTAAAAAGGTATGAGTGGATTATTGGGCAGTTATTTGAGCATGCTATACGGATCAAACTACGTGCATAGTAGTCCTTTGAGTATTTTTGCATTATAATGCAATGGCATAGTGAAATGCCTTATGATATGGCATGATGAGATGCAATACTACCAAAGTAGGGGAGAATTTTTCCAACAGAGGCTGGATGATTTATCAATTCAGTGTGTCTGAGTGTGATTATTAATGTCTGAGATATTAACTATTTTTCACGGTTTTTAACCGTATATATATATATATACACACGATATAGTGGCGAGTGGTTTGGAATTATCATAGTAGATGATACATGATAAATTATATGATAGAATGATCATATATAGTATGATTCATGAAAATTGAATTATGTGAGTCATATGGAATATCATGATTATGAATACTGTACTTTTGAATTATACGATTTTATATGCTTCTTGTATCCCCTACCAAGCATAGCTTGCTGAGATATGGTAAATGTTTGAATGTTTACAATATCTCAGATACAGAAGGAAAAGAATGGAGGGATACAACAATGGAAGACGAAGATCATACTGTTGATCAAGACTATGTACTATTGTGGAAAGGATTGGATTGTATTTTGATTTATGTGTTTTGGACATCATATGTAATTAGGGGGGCTGTGTATGTGAACTACTAGATTGATCTTGCAATTTTAATAAAAATAAATTTCTATGAAAATTTATGTAGTATCAAAATTATGTATATGTATTGGGGTGAAATGTGACATTCGGGTTTTCTGAAAAGAATTTCAATGAAAAGGTTTCTGCTGTTTAAGTTTTCAAAATTTTTACAAAATTGGTCGACCACCATTTGAAGACAAATAACGAAAATGTATTTCAAAAACCCAGGTTGTCACATATAGACCCTTAAGAAACCCTTTTCTCGCCCAACACCCTCCATATTAACTATCTAGGGACTCTATCATAAGCTTTCTTTAAGTTAATAAAGACCATGTGGAGGTTCTTCCTCCTTTCTCTATATTTCTCTATTAATTGTCTCAGTAAGAAAATAGCTTCTATGGTAGACCCTCCAGGCATGAAACCAAACTTATTCTTCCATGCACTTGTCTCATGCCGTAGCCTCTTCTCAATTACTCTTTTTAAAAAGTTTTACAATGTAGCTCATAAGTTTGATCTCCTGATAATTAGTGTAGCTCTATATATCTCATTTATTCTTATAAATTGGTACAATAGAGCTCTTCCTCCATTCATCTAACATTTTCTTTTATTTTATAATCTTGTTAAACAACCTGGTCAACCAAACTACTATAGTATCTCTCATATGTTTCCAAACCTCTATTGGTATACCATTAAGCCTCAGGGCCTTTTCTGATTTCATCTTTTTCAAGGCCTCTTTCACTTTAGGTATTCTAATCTTACGGGCGTATATATAATATCCAATGTTATTTAGGTTTACAGAACTTTCAATCCCTATATTCTTGGGGCAATTGTCATTTAGTAAATTTTCAAAGTAACTTTAGCATATTTGTTTGATCTCATTATCTTTGATTAGTACCCTTTTATCATCACTTCTAATGCATTTAATGTAATTTAAGTCCTTACCCTTTTATTGTCTTATTTTTGCAAGTTTAAACACATCATTCTCACTTTGCAAGTTGAAACACATCTTGCTCACTTTCTCTTTATCTTAGTCTATTATAGTGATCATCATATGCCTTAAGTTTAGCTTTACTGACTATTCTCTTAATAACTTTTTTAGCATTCTTATACTGTTCATAGTTTTCCTTATTTCTATTTTTCTGCCATACTTTAAAATACACTCGTTTTTTTAATAACTTTTTTGCACTATTTTACTCCACCGCCAAGTTTCCTTTACTAATTACCTTTTACCTTTTGACACTTCTAGAATATCTTTTGCCACTTTCTTAATGACTCAGCCATATTAATCTACATGGTGTTTAATTTTGTTTCATTCTTTCAGTTTTCTTTTACCATCAACTTATTTGTGAGTGAGGTTATTTTCTCTTATTTTAAGTTTCACCACTTAGTTTTTAAATATTTATTAAGTTCATTTTTTTTATTCCATATTTTAATGTAGATATCCATAACTATTAAACTATTTTGTGAGGTTAAACTCTCATCGGATAGCATATTACAATCCTTACACATTGATCTTTTGGTATTCCCAAGTAATAAAAAGTCTATTTGCCTTTTATAGAGTCTATTTTTAAAGGCTATTAAGTGTTAATCCTTCTTAAAAAATGTGTTTGCAATGGTCAAGTTATATGCCAAAGTAAAATCGAGGATAGCTTCTCTCATCTCATCTTGTTCTCCGATATTATACCATCAACATACCCCATCATATCTTTTCTTTTCTTTTTATATATGGCCATTTAAGTTTGCTACTATAAATATCCCCTCTATGTTGACAATTTTTTGCATAACTCCCTCAACATCTTTTTAAAACTGTCTCTTGATTATATCTTATAACTCTACTTGTAGTGCGTATGCACTTATAATATTTATAATTTGTTCTCTTAGAACAAGTTTTATTATTATAATTCTATCACTTGTTCTTTTAACATCTACAACTTTATCCTTTAATTCTTTATCCACTATTATTCCTACCCCATTTATGTTATTATTATTTCCTATGTACCAGAGCTTATAGCTATTGATTTCTCTAGTTTTAGCCATTTCTATTGAGTTTATTGGATACAAGCCATACTAACTCTCCTATGTTTCATCATATCTAATAATTCTAGACCCTTACCTGTCAATGTCCCAAAATTCCACGTTGCTAAACAAATCTTATGCTCTTGAGATAGCCTATTTACTCACGTACTTCTCAAACCTTACGACATGAACCCATGTCTACTTTCTATTTCACTTGAGTTCCCATGCAGTGCGTCACATTCAAGGGGATGTTCTAGTAGCCCTCGCCCTTTTTTTGCAACATCCTGGATCAGTTGTAGCGCATTGCTTCTGGAAAATGCCCTAGCAACCTGTGCACATTTTTCACTGCATATATGAGCTGATGTAGGACTCCTTAACTTAAGGAAATGTCAGTAATGGATTCATGTGACATTAGTATTGCAATTGTTAAAATTTTGCAAACATCTTAGTCATTTGAAAATATTTTCTCAAAAAATTAATTTAATAGGAAAGGAATACGACTATTTGCTTACAAAGCAACGAGTGTCACGAGACACATTTTTAACTTAGAATTTGTCTTTTGTTCTGTAAGTTCTTAGGGAACGCGCATATAAAAATCACAAGTTCCAAAACAAAAAGTGCCATCTGACGCTCATTGATTGGCAAGTGCACTTCAATTACTTCGTTAAAGAAAGTAGTCAAAGTCGACTCACATGTTAAAGTGCACTCGCGGAGCACTGAACAGTTCCCTCTTTAACTGTCTGCCCTAATCACAAATCCTGATACAGAAAAACCCCGCCGTTTTTCATTTGTTTTTCCCTCCTACTTTCCTACTCTCTCTTCCTCAGGAGAGGAGGAAATAGGAAAAAAAGAAGAAAAAGTTAGCAGAATCGAAGAGAAACGCCAGAAAAATCAGCAAAACAAATCCACGGTATGGTTGTCCGGAATCTGTTTTCCGAATTCTAATCTCACCAATTCTCTCGCTGTACTAGAACAACTAGAAAATTTCCTATTTTTGATGTAAAATCGGTAATTCGTATTCAAATTCCTTGAATTTTTGTTGCTTTTTCAGCTTGTCGGAATCCGGCTAAGTAAAGATGTCGGCGAAATGGCGAGCTTTGCAACACCGTCATCGTTATACTTACAGTGCAGTTGTGTTTCCCAAATCATATGTTGAAGCCCTAAATATCTTACCTGATGGAATTCGTTCTTTAAATTTCTTTTCGAAATTGGAAGAATTTATTTCTCTGGGTTCTGTGTATTCGCAAATTACTGCTGTAAAAGAAGTGGCATCGGCTTTCGGTGGCTTGATTAGTAATGGAGATGAAACTGTTGTTTCCGCTGCAGTTCGGTTTTATTTGGAAATTTTGTTTATTGAGAATTCGCTTCCATTGCATCGAACGCTTGTTTCTGTTCTAGCAAAAAATCGTAGTTTTCAGTCTGTTATTGCTAGCTGTTACCAGCTTCTTTGTAACGAGTATAATTTTTCTGGTGGCGGGAAAGGGAAGAGGTTTTCGGTTTGTCGTGCAGCATTGTCGTTCTTGAGTTATCCGAAGTTGGGATTTTTCACGGAAGCTGTTGAGGAATGTGCTGTTTTGGTAGCTTTAGATGTTGGGTTTGGTTTGAAATCAGTGATTTTAGAGATTGAAGGTGGATTGCGACCTTCGCCACTTGTCATGGAGCAATGCCAGGAAGCAATGTCTTGCTTGTATTACTTGCTTCAGCGGTTTCCTACGAAATTCGTCAATGCAGAGTGTAATGGGGACTCCGTAACTTATGAGGATTCGACTCCTTTTGAGATGGTTGTGAAGACAATCATAAGTGTCTTAAAATCGACAGCATTCTCAAGGGATTGTCTGGTTGCAGCTGGTGTGAGTTTTTGTGCAGCTCTTCAGACGTGTGCTAGTCCTCATGAACTTGCTGTTTTCATAGTTGAAGGTTTTTTTCATCGGCCAGGATGTAATTATACCATTTCTGGTGAATGTCAGTTTATGGGTTTAGGTTCAAAGATGCCATATAAGCGGGATTTGTATTCAGAAATTCGAGAGACATCACTCTTGAGCAGGCTTTGCTTGCTGAGGGGAATAGTTACTGCTGTGCCTAGGACGGTTTTAAATATCCATTTTGTTGAATCAAGGGTTGGATTGATTGGCTTTGAGTCATATAGTAGCTCAATTTGGACTATTCTATTTGATGGGATTTTGCCGGAGCTATGTAACCTTTGTGAGAACCCTGTCGATGGCCATTTTAATTTTCATGCTCTAACGGTCACACAGATCTGTTTGCAGCAGATAAAGACCTCAATATTAGCAAATCTTACTGATCTTTCAGGAAGTTATGTTCCTTTTCCTGAACACATGGCAAACCGCATATTGAGAATAATATGGAATAACTTGGAAGACCCTCTGAGTCAGACAGTAAAACAAGTACATCTTATCTTTGATCTCCTCTTAGATGTTCAATCAACTCTTTGGACCACAGAGGATAGTGACAGAACTAAGTCTTTCCTGTGGCGCACCACTTTGGACCTTCTGCGCTTAGGGTCACGTTGTAAGGGCAGATATGTGCCCTTGGCTTCACTCACAAAGAGACTGGGTGCAAAAACTGTTTTCGACATGAATTCAAACCTTTTATTTGACACAGCAAATGCCTACATTGATGATGATGTTTGCTGTTCTGCAACTTCTTTCTTGAAATGTTTCCTCGAGTGCTTGCGTAATGAATGCTGGGCCAGTGATGGTATTGAGAAAGGATATGCAGCTTTCAGAGGGCTGTGCTTACCTCCTATATTATATGGACTTGTTTCTGGTGTGTCAAAACTCAGGTCTAATTTGAACACATATGCTCTCCCAGTTGTGCTTGAGGTGGACGTCGACAGCGTATTTCCCATGTTTGCTTTTATCTCTGTTGGACAAAGTGGTGAAGATAGCAAGATTGGTTACCCAGAGCTTGCTGCTTCTATCATGGATCTAACAGTTGACCAATGCGTGGCTGCACTAGTTTCTCTGCTTAAAGTATCACGTTCACTGGCCTTAATTGAAGGGGACATCGATTGGTATGGCGATGCTTCTATGCTTCAACAAGAGAATAGTTTACAGAAGAAAACTCCAAACCAATGTGCTATTATCTGTATAAAGACGATTAATGTTAAAATCCCTGCAGAGTGGCTTCTACTGGCATTGTCCCATGCTGATTACACCCTTCGCATAGATGCTGCAGAGTCACTATTTTTAAATCCCAAGAAGGCCAGTCTACCTTCCCCTTTGGAACTCAGCTTGATGAGGAAGGCAATTCCCTTGAATATGCGTTGTTGCTCAACTGCTTTTCAGATGAAGTGGAGCAGCTTATTTAGGAAGTTCTTTTCTCGAGTTCGGACAGCATTGGAGAGACAAGTGAAACAAGGCTTTTGGCAGTCAGTTGCCTGTCATGGCAGTAATGAAGATTCTATTGATGATGATACCAAGAAATTGGTTGTCCACAGAGCAGCTGATCTTTTCCATTTTATGAAGTGGTTGAGTTGCTTTCTTTTCTTCTCATGTTATCCTTCTGCTCCATATGAGAGGAAAACCATGGCCATGGAGCTCATCCTGATAATGATCAATGTATGGCCTATAGCATGTTCTCAAGAAAATTGTAGTTCCAAAAACCCTACAGGCTGTCTCAATCCTTACAACGAAGGATTTACTTTACCAGATTCAACTTTGTCATTAGTTGGTTGCATAATTGATAGTTGGGACAGGCTGAGAGAAAGTTCATTCCGCATTCTTTTGAATTTCCCTAACCCACTTCCTGGCATTTACAGTCAAGATGTGGTGAAGGAATTGATTACGTGGTCCAAGAGGTTGGTGTGTAGTCCACGTGTTAGAGAAAGTGATGCTGGGGCACTGACTTTGAGACTTATATTCAGGAAGTATGTTATTGAGCTTGGGTGGATGGTTGGAGCCTCTGTTAATGTTATTTGTCTACATCCTCAGTCTGAGCCGGTAAATGGTGATTCTTCATTTTGTAAATTAAGGACTCCTGTAATAGAATATATATTATCCTTGGTTGATTGGTTACGGGTTGTTGTTGAGGAGGGAGAAAGAGATCTTGCTGAGGCATGCCGGAACAGCTTTGTTCATGGAGTTCTGCTTACACTGCGGTATACTTTTGAGGAACTGGATTGGAATTCTGAGAAAGTCCTTTCAAATGTTTCTGAAATGAGGCATGCACTAGAGAAGCTCCTAGAGCTGATCACGCGGATAACTTCTTTGGCGCTTTGGGTTGTTTCTGCAGATGCATGGTATATGCCTGAGGAAATGGATGAAATGGATGATGATGGGACTCTTCTGTTGGATGTTTCAGGTGCTGTGGATGCAGGAGGTTCTGAATCAGAACCACAGGTCAAAGACTTGGAACTTGAGGATAGTGCCAAACCAGGAGAACAAGTTGTTATGGTTGGCTGCTGGCTTGCCATGAAAGAGGTGTGACCTTGTATTTCTATTTTCTGTATTCTCATGTCTCCTTATCCTTTTCTGGTCACTATTTTGAGTACTGCTGCATGGTGAAGAAAGAAATAGTTCTATTATTTCTTATGACTATGAAATATTATTGGCTCAATATTGTTTTCTTTTCAGGTGAGTCTTCTTTTGGGAACCATCATTAGGAAAATTCCCTTGCCAAACTGTACGATTTCAGATTCATGTGAGCCTGAGAATCCTCCTTGTGAGGCCAATGGTGTACAGCCAATGACAATGACTGGTTTAATCCTTGACTCGGAGCAACTTGAGACCATAGGGAACCACTTTTTGGAAGTCCTTTTGAAAATGAAGCATAATGGTGCCATTGATAAGACAAGGGCTGGGTTTACTGCTCTCTGCAACCGTCTTCTTTGCTCGAATGATCCAAGGTATGTCGCTGTTCATGTGTTATGGAAGACTTGTGTTTCTTGTGTAGCCTCAATGTTAATTTTAACACCTCAGCTTGAGCATGCTCTTTAAGTTTTAGTTAGCTTTGTATCTTCTTTGTACCTTGCAGACAACGAGAAACAATATATGTGGCTACTATGTTTGTTGGTAAACTCAACAATATAGTTGCTGGCCAAAGAAGTTTACTTAGAAATGAGCTGGCCTATAAATTTGGGTGGGGAAGTCTCAGTGGAACTATCATGGTGACTCTGGGTCATAAGAGTCTTCTTTGAGCTGGATTCTCATCTTCTTCTATAGAAAGAAGGGTATTCCTCAACGTGATTAGCTGGTCTTCTGTGTTGGTGTTTAACCTTTGTTCTTCGTGGTCTTACACGGAGCCTTAAGTTTCTGTCAGACAGTTTCTTGTATATTTGATGTCTCCTACATTCAAAGATGCGTAACTGTTAATTATCATAGCTGGTTCCAGACCCTGTCATTCACTCTATTCGTTAGGGGAATACCACTTGTTCCAGAACGATGGAAGAAATATCTCCAAATCAACACACTTTCTGAAATAAAAGAACTTGCATGTGAAGACTCTTTCTTGATGCCTTGCTCTTGTGTCTGTATTTTGTCTATCAATATCTACCTCTCTCTCTCTCTCTCTCTCTCTCTCTCTCTCTCTCTCTCTCTCTCCACACACACACACACATGTAGCACATATAAATGCATATGCATGTAGAAAGAGAAATGATATTTGGAACATGCATCCCATAGACCCATACTTACAAGTAGGATCGGTGACGGTAGCATTCAGAAAAGAAGGGTGGACTGGATGCCCCAGTAATAGTAGGTGCCCAATCATGACATTTTTTGCGAGATATCGGCCATTTATCATGTTTGGTGTGCCAAAATTAGGTTCAAAGCCAAGAATCAGAATGCCCATATGATTCCAACCACATGCTTTGGCACTGTAAAAAATCAGCAATTGCCATTTCAAACCAAAACAATATAGTTTAAGATCATCCAATGGGCCTGAATTTTGATATTGGGCACATCTAAGTGATTCCAACAATGATGGATGGTTTAATTTTCCCAAAAAAGCTATGGCCAGATTTCAAAAAAGAGGAGTGCCTACCAAGTAGGTCGCCTACCATTACTGGGATAAATATGATATTTTTGTTCTCCTGTCCAGTTGCGTGGGCTTCTTGGGACGTATATTTTGTCATCTAACAAGGGCATCGATAGACCGACCTACCTTTTGGATGTAATGAAAAGGTTCACCACATAGAACTGAGAGAAGTTTTCAAGATCTTTTTGAAATCCTCAAAACATTAAGTATTAAGTTTCTATTATCGATGCTAAATAACTGCACACATTCCCAATAAGGTGAATACTATATTAGATATCATTCTTGAAGGGCTTCTGATAGGTATCCTGGTTCTGCTTCTGTGGAAAACCCCAATGAGAAAGAGAATGAAACTAATTTTATTGCGTAAAAGGTCAATTTACAAAGGATCCCTCGGCAAAGGAACCCCTGAACAATTTCTTTAAGGAGAAAACCAAAGACTAGGAACCTTAGTTCCTCCCAGCTCCTTCCACTTGCCCAGTTTTTCCTCCTCTTCTCCCTTGCCAATTCCCTCCCCTTTATCTTTGCTTCCCAACCTAGCTTGTAATACCATGTAACCCCTAGCTTGTAACACCGTGTAACCCCTAGCTTGTAACTACCTGATCCTCTGTAATCATCTCTCAACAGATCCCTAACAGAATTGCCCTCCCTATCTCACTCTTCCCCCTTCCCGTAACCTAATTAGTTGAAGCCGTTAACTGCTGGCGTGGGACCACTTATCCTGAAATATATCTGCCCACAATGTCCACGTCCTTGTTGCTTTCCTTGCCTATTACCGTCCCTATCAATTTCTTTATTTTATCTAAAGTTCATAAAACTCACACATTCTTAATTCCTAATATGACTTCCTATAAAAAATTCACATGATCCTGAGAGATTGATGTTCTAGTGTCATCATCTGCATCACAAACAGTTCCACAGTAAAGACCTCTGGTTACTTTGGCAGGTGTGCCTTCAAGAATCCTACTAAAGCAAGACAAGACTTTCCAAATCACAATTATTCCATTTGACTCAAGCTACCACGCCAAATAGTAGATAGATGATTGGGAATTGAAGTGAGATGGATTTCATCTATTTGTGGATAGGGTTATTGAAAACATCTTTGTTTGGGATGACAGCCTCCCTGATAACTGGAGCATGTGCTGCACAGATCTTAGAAAAATCAGAATGTTGCTGTAGCATAGCTATGCTAATTGGCACAGAAGCTATTGGAGCATGAGTTATATAAGATCAACTTTTTCCAACTTTAATGTCTCTGATATTTAAAAGGAGGCAAATTTTTCGCTGATACTAGCTACCAAATCAAAATTTCACCCAGATTTGCTGCAGATTTTCCTGGTTTGCTTCTTTCAGGTGTAGTATGACATGTATGTGCTGGTGAAGGAATAGAAACTGTTTTGAGTGCGTCTTTTCCATGAGCTGCTCTTAGTTAATCTGTCACACCCATAATAAAATAAAGTTTACCCAAATCTTGACAGCAATTTTTATTCCTTGCACGCTAGTGTCGCTAACTTCAGGCATTGCTTGATGCATGTCTTATTTTTTATTGATCTTTTGTGTAGTACATTACTGAAAAGATGTTTAGGCACATTTCAATCTTTTATAGCACTAATTTCAGTCTCTCCTTTTCAGACTTTGCAAAATGACGGACTCTTGGATGGAACATCTGATGGAAAGAACTGTGGCCAAGGGGCAGACAGTGGATGATTTGTTAAGGAGAAGTGCTGGGATTCCTGCTGCATTTCTTGCACTTTTTCTCTCAGAGCCGGAAGGAGCACCAAAGAAGCTTCTCCCACGGGCATTACGGTGGTTAATAGATGTTGCCAGCAAGTCTTTGCTGAGGCCAGGTGAAGTTGATAATCAGAATGGTCACCTTGGCAGTAATCCACTGCAGAAGCTGAACGAAGGACCAAGGCATTCCCCTGCAACAGAAGTTGATGCAAATGGAATGATATCCAAAAACCGAGATGAGGGTGTAATTCCCACCGTACACGCACTCAATGTCCTTAGAGCTGCTTTCAATGATACAAACCTAGGAACTGACACATCTGGTTTCAGTGCTAAGGCTTTAATGATTTCAATACGTTCATTTTCTTCTCCTTACTGGGAGGTGCGGAATAGTGCTTGTCTTGCATACACTGCTTTGGTTCGTCGTATGATTGGCTTTCTTAATGTGCACAAACGTGAATCAGTACGTCGCGCATTGACTGGGCTTGAATTTTTCCATAGGTATGGAATTTGTTCTTGGACAGCTATTATTTACTGCAGGAGTCACCCATGCCATCTCCTTACGAGCAAATTTGAATTGGAAATGGTGCATTGTCTGGGACTAAATTTTCATTTAAGCATGTAAAACTATCCCGGCTGCTATTTTCACCACACATTATTACCTTTGACATCTTTATCCAAATTAGATGCCGTTTCTTCTTTTCAAGAATCCAGGCAACTGGGATGTTAAAGCTGGTAGAACATGCATATAGTCAAACTCAGGAACATAAATGAACAAGGAAAAAAAGAGAGGCAGTAGGTGAATGCTTCTTGTCATGCAAATTATAGCTGGTGTTGTGTTATTAATATCTTTCACCCCCAAAAATATTTTCCGGTTGGCTGAGAAATGCAAGCTCTATTAAGAGAATGTAAATTAAAGGTAAGGGGTGGATGTTGAACATCAGAAGTTTTGTGCTTTCTGATATTACTCTTATTACTTCTTTGTTATCTCAAGGGATTGACGCTTTGTGCTATCGAATAGCTTTGTTTTTTCTTTTCTTTTCTTTGTTTTTCCCTGGCACAACCTCCTACTTTGCGCTGCTAAGGTGGCTAAGGTTCTCACTCTGTTTCATTTGAGATACAGCAAATTGTGCTGTAGGCATCAAGTGTAAACTAACAGGTCTTTCTTTCTTGAAGGCATCCGGCATTGCATCCATTCCTGTTCAGCCAATTGAAGATTGCAACTGATTCACTTGGGTATTCACACCATTCTGAGTCCAACATAGCAAAAGTTGTGCATCCAAGCTTGTGCCCTGTGCTAATTCTTTTATCCAGACTCAAGCCTTCTATTATAAGTAGTGAAACAGAAGATGCTCTGGATCCTTTTCTGTTGATGCCCTTCATTCAGAGATGTGCAACCCAAAGTAATTTCCGTGTTCGGATACTTGCATCGAGAGCTCTAACAGGCTTGATTTCTAATGAGAGGCTGCCGATTGTTATGCAGAATATTGCCCAAGGTTTGCCTCGTGAAAGAAATCAGATGCAACAGCAGGAAGGCTCGATTTGCTCTAGCTCAGTTCCAAGCAATGGGATAGAAAATGAAGAGTCCCAGATTGCTTCTTTTAATTCCATTCATGGCATTTTGCTGCAGTTAAGTTCACTTCTCAATGTTAACTGCAGGAACATGACTGATGTCTCTAAGAAAGATCTGATTCTTGGAGATTTGTCCCAGGTTCTTATGAAGTGCTCATGGATTGGCAACGCTAGATTGTGCCCCTGCCCCACCCTAAATTGTTCATATCTACAGGTACTGGACCTCATTCTTAGTATTTCAAGAACATGTAGCAGAGGCAGAGATGTTGCTGTTGTTCGAAGCTTGCTGCTAGAGTCATCCTCGGGATGTTTGGACAGAGAAGCTTCTAGTTGTTGGGAAATCTATGATCCAACTAATGTGGAACTTCGTAAGCAAGCAGCTGTATCATATTACGGTTGCATGTTTGAAGAATACACTGAAGCAGCCAAAGTGGATTTTCCAGGGCAGAGTTGTTCCTCACACAGTTCAGTGTTGGACATACTAGAAGCACAGAGTTCTCATGTTGGGCTTCAGAAAAAGCTAATGCTTTGCATAAGTGATGCTTCATATGAAGTTAGATTGGCTACACTAAAATGGCTTCTCCATTTTGTGGAATCAACTGAATCAGATGGCACCAACAGCCAGTGTTTCAATGAGATTGAAATTATTCAATGGGCAAAGACTACTCTGCAACCTACACTGATGCAGATGTTAGCCGTGGAAAAGAATCCCAGATGTGTGTGTTACATACTAAGGATTCTCTTTGCCTGGAACTTACTGCAGTTTCAGAAACCAATCAACCTACAATCTCAGGATACAGTCTATATCGGGATAATGGATTATGACTCTTTATTCCAGTTTTGGTATAAGCTAACTTCCATAAACAGGGTTGTGAAACATATGAAAACTCGAGAAACTGTTATTCGCTGCATGGGCGTATGCATGAAGCAGTTTGCGAGTTTATTCGCAAGCTTCATTCCCCAAAATCTCACAGACATAAGGGAGTCGACTGCTGATTCTTTCAAAAAGGACCAGTCAGAAAAGTTTGCTGGTACCTACGAGTGTATTGATTCTTTTGTTGACCTAATCAAGCAACATAGTGAATCATCGGAGCCTGTGAACATTCGAAAGGTTGCTGCAGAGTCCATGATAGCTTCTGGACTGCTGGAACAAGCTCTCACGATCAAACCTCTGCTATCTAACAATCAAATGGCATCTGAAGAACCAAAAATCCATGGAGAAGAGAAGCAAATACAAGAGTTTGCAGCTTCAAATGCTGTCAATCTGTATGCTCGCAGAATACTAGACTTGTGGCTCACTTGCATCAAGCTGTTGGAGGATGAGGATATTGAACTGAGACAGAGACTAGCTGTGGATATTCAACCATGTTTAAACTCAAATGGTTCTGCAAGCAGTCATGTGAGTGGTGTCGTGCCTACTCAAGTTGAAAAGGTAATTGAATCGATCTTTGAGTTTCTCTCCTCAATCTTTGGTCACTGGTGCGAGTACTTTGATTATATCTTGAGGTGGGTTTTAGATATGGCAAATTATGTAGAAGCCAAAGGAGATCTGGTTCGGCGAGTCTTTGACAAGGAAATTGATAATCACCACGAAGAAAGATTGTTAGTTTGTCAACTAAGTTGTTTGCAGGTGGAGAAACTTTTGTCTTGGGCAGTTGGGTTGCATGAGAATGGTCTAAACAAACACAACAGTATGATTTTGTTACAAAAATGGAGAAGGAGATTTCTAAGCAAGTTAATATCATTTGCCAGTAACTATGTCAGAACCGAAGTTGGAGTTGATTGGATTGGTGGTGTAGGTAACCACAAGGACGCATTTGTACCGATATATGCGAACTTGCTTGGACTTTATGCCCTATCTCAATGTCCCTCTGACTATTCTCATTCATCAACAAAAGTGGAGATTGATGATCCTGTGCTGTCTGATATTGTAGAGCTTAGTGGGATAATTAGACCATTTCTCAGGAACCCTTTAATTTCTAACCTGTATTTGTTGGTGATTCAATCGCATGAGAAATTGTTTGGCACTACGTTGTCCCAGTTGGACACCAAATCCTTAGGAGAGATCTCCGTTTGGGAAGGTTTTGATCCTTATTTTCTTTTGAGGTAGTGTTAAGTTTTATGATACCCATAAGATCTGTCTCATGTAGTGCAAGTATAATTGTTGAATTTTTGAAAGGAAATGCTATAGTATAGAACTAACTTCCTCTGTTCTCTCAGTTTGTATTCTTTGTATCATTTCTCTCTGCTAATTTCATATCAGATTTCCCCTTCTGCTGCTGCGATCTGTGTGACCAAGTTGGTGAGAGATGGCAGATTTAAGTCTAACTGTACTCTTCAATCTTTAAGGAGAAAATGCAGTGATCTACCAGAAGATGCGTGTTGGTCTAATCTGTCTAGAATGAAAAATGGTTATCATTTTGAACCTATTATTACGAATGGAGATTGAATGAACGGACTGTTTGAAACTTCGATTAGATCACTTGAACCAGCAGTTCTCTGCAAAATGGGAGAAGGAATAGTGTGGAGAAGGTTGGCGGGAAATAGACGGAAATTGATTTCCATGGACAAAGGAATCCTGTGTAAAGTGTGTGTTGAGAAGGTTGGCAGGAAATGAACGAAAATTGATTTTTATAAATAAAGAAATTCTCTGTGTGCGGACTCCTAATTGGAATAAGGTCTTGATCACAATGAAAAAATTCCGTGGAAAGCATCTCTGCCTCCAAATTATGATCTGCAAAGGCCCAACAATTTTATGCCTACTAAGATATTTTGTCTTTTGCCCTAATTCAATGTGAAGGTGTAAAACACTTTGTACAGAGAATTCTTTTCTCTGGGGAAATCAATTTCCGTCCACTTTTTTCCAACAAACAGAACTAAGGGGAGTGATCATCCTTAGGCATTCCTTTTCATACTTTTGGTTGGGCTATTATATGATGTGTCTCACTGGGGAAAATCCAGGATCCGAGTTAGGTTTCTATTACTTTATAACTGAATTGACGGCTCTGATTTAGTAGGCAAAAGTACATAATACTTGTGACCGACGCATATGATGCCACCGATCTGATTCTGTGAGCAATCGATCTAGTCGGCCCTTCTGCGGTCTAGACTCCCAAGATCTCGAATATCCTGACGCTCTGATAATAGTAAAATGTTGTTGTTTTACATCCCACCGTCCATTTGAAGCGCGAAATCTGATCAGAGCGCCACTATTATCGATACAAGCAGTCCAGGAAGGGATGATTAAACAACTGTGGGAAAGAAAAGACTAGGTCATAGGGCTGCAGTTCACGTGATTTGATAATCAGCTAAAGGCCGACAAAAAATTGATCAATCTGCAGATTTACGGTCAGCACAGATGGACCCACATGACCAATTTGGGAGCGTTGATCGCACAGCTGGGATAATCTAATCTCGTTGCATCATCTTTGTTGATATCATCGGTCGGAGGAAATCTAGATTGTCCAATTAAGATCCGCTGATCGGACCATTGAGATTGGAAGATTTCTCAGATGACCTTTGCTCTTTGATCCGCCAAATGGAGAGTTTTAATCATGAAGGGGGGAACTGATCGACGGCCATGCTTACAACCACATCGCGGATTTTCCCCGTGATATTGAAGGTCATTTCGGTAATTTGGAACACGAGAGATTAGCCTCGTAGACAGGCATTGGATTTTTCTTTGAATTAAAATGGCAATAAATAAAAAAGCAGTGATGTTCACGAAGCTTTCCTCTAGAGAGATTCTTAAAAAATGATGGATTACAAGGGTTAATAGTACACAGGCTTACCTTATATTTTGTAAGAAGTTATTTTTACGCATCGAGTAATTTAAAGGTTACACGACCACAGCTCTATTATTGCATCAAATTCCCTTTCTTCAATAAATAATAATACAAATTAAATTAAATCTAAAAAGATGCATATTTAAAGGCTCAACACATGGCAAGAGAGAGACTTTCATAAACCTGTTGTCTTCTTTAAATAATCTCTTTAGGCACTGTCATATTCGAGTGCAGGTCGGCTTTTAAGTGCATTTTAATGGATTGACGACTTTCATCTTCTTAGGCATCAATTACAGAGACTAAGTGCAATGACTCGAAGCCATTGGATACCTTCAAGGCCATGGATGGTGTTTAAAGAAAGAGAACATATAACAATTGACCTAAAATTGAAGGCATTGGAGGTATCCAATGGTCTTAGGTTTTTACGCTAGTCAATCTAATTGATGCCGAAAAAGATGAACGTCTTGGATTCAATAAAATGCACTCAGAAATAGGCTGCACTTAATATAAATTTGCCTAAAATTAGAAATATATAAAAACCTTTTCAATTATGCGAATAGAATACACATCATTTGATCCAAGAAATATTGGATTCTTTTATGGAATGGGCCCCATCATCACTCAGTCACATACCAGGATACAATTTGTTAACGCATATAATGACAAGTTTTAAGCCCATAAATGACCAAGCAATGCTGATGGAAAATAATGTACGATTTTTTGGTGCCTCCTTCATTAAGGGGACCCACGTTGCATCGTCTTCGACGGCGACAATCGGGGTCCGGACTATGAAGTGCATGTTTCATAGTTTCACACTAGTTAGGCACGGCGGAGATGGAGCTGTATTATCATGTTTGTCAACCATCATCTCCATCGTACATGTGGATCACGCGGATCGTGATTGAGGTAATTGATTTTGGACGGCCAAGATGAAGAGAGGCTAGAGCAGAATCGATGATGGGAAACAAAAACAGGAAGAGAAGAGAAGAAGAAAGTGCAAGGGGCAAGGGCGAAAAATTGGTCATGTTTGGGCGGTTGAGATTCATCGAACATTTGAGCAATGATCCATCATATGTGGTGGCCTAACAGATCAACGGCTCTAATTAACCATACATGCAATTCCATTTCATGTAAACACTCTATCACGTACATATCTCAGTGTTGTACATATCTGATTTTTGACGATAAAATGGAGGATCGGAAAATTAAAATCCAACGGTCTGTATTTGATCACAACAAACCTCAAAAGCTTGAACGGTGAAGAAGCATCTAACTGCCAAAGAAATTTATGTGTACGCAGCAAGAGTGCATGGGAAGCTCTTGGTTATCCTCCTTTTCTTAGGAAACTTGAATAAAATAAGGAAGCGCCTTCCAACTGAGATATTGCTGCAATTATTTTAAATAAAATTAACTCACAAATAAATGTGTGAGAAATTTCCTTGAAACTTTTGAGTTTTTCTAGTTTTGGAGAGAAACTCAAATTTTATCTGGATTTAAACTCCCTTGTATATTTAGCTTCATTTTGGAAGCAATACAAATGTTCAGTCTTACACTAAATTTTGGAAAAAGAGTAAAGGGAGGCAGCCCCAATGCACTAAGCTCCTGCCTGTACGGGGTTTGGGGAAGGGGTGAACTATAATGACCTAAAGTACATAGCCTTACCTTGCATTTCACAAGAGACTGTTTCTTCGTCTTGAACTTGTGACCTCAAGGTCACACGACGACAACTTTTAATGTTGAGCCAAGGCCCCCCTTACATTAAAGGTTGGAAAAAGATTCTAATTCTTATATACATACTCCCATTTCTTCACATTGTTTTTAACAACACGCTCTTGTTTGGGATGCCTCTAAGCCTCTTAAACTTGCACCTTCTCTTCTTCCTCCCAAGAGATCTCTAGTTTTTGGCTGTTTAGAGTTATTACAGATTAGACACACTCTCTCTCTCTCTCTCTCTCAGATTTTTCTGGGGAGCATTACTCTAATTTTATATATATAAAAGTTTGGTAGAGAGCATCACTCTTCAAGCACGTTTCTACTTGTAATGATCTATACTTTTAGAGCTTGCCTCATTTTGGCATCATTCTTCTGTAGGTTCTAAACTTGTAGAGTTCTACACGTTCTCTATTTATCTAAAAGTTCTTCTACTTAAGGGGATATTTGATTCAAGAGTTTGCCCATTTTAGCATCATTCTGTTGTAAGGTTTTGAACTTATGAAGTTATTCCTTAAGTTTGTTATTGTGATTTACGATGATATTTTTTGAAGACTAAATATGTTCTAATTACATACATCAATTGAAGTATAAATTGAATCTAGCTTGGTTGAATTCAGGAGATAGAGTTGTCCTATATCTTGTACTTATTGAGAGGCTTCCACTCTATTCAAGAAACATATTTTGACATGTGCCTTTAATCTAAGGTGCATCAAACACATTTTGCGCAAGATTACTTTATTTCTAACAATTTGAAAATAAGTTTTCTCCATTAATTATTTGAACTTAGCAATTGTTGGAAGCATGAATCTCTAATCACCAAATTTTTTAAGATGGAAGCCTAGCATCTACTACCATGATTAGTGCATTCCTGAATATCGTATTAAAAAACTTCATGGGAGAAAGTTTCTAAATAAGGAACATAAATGCAAAAATCTTTCTAGGGCTAAGTTCGAATTTAAAATGTTGAAGAGCAATTAATGTCAGTTTTGTTGAAAGTTCATTATCTTCTAAAGCTGGTAAAAATATAGCAAAAGAAATTCTTTAATCTAGTATAAGGATTCCTTTAGAAACTGGTCAAGTGAAGTAGAAAAAATTACTTGATTCAGCGAAAGCAATGATTTGACAAATAGAGCTGCAATTTGGCATTATAAAGTGCACTTTGACACCATGCTTTCGGGGTCATTAAATTTAACTTATTTCTTAAAAATTCATTATAAATTGTTTATATGACACATATATGATATATATGCCACACTTTTTCTTTGAAAAATAGATATAAGTCAATACAAATACAAAGGATGGAGTTTTAACATTTAACCAACTATGCTAAGTGCTCAAGAATACAATAGATAGAGTTGTTCCTTTTCTCTTTTAACCTCTTAAATGAATGCGTCGTACACTAAAACCTACCTCAACCTATGGCCTTTAGAGAGATGGCTAAAAACAAAAGAAGAGAACAACCCTTCATTCATTTTTTGAAAGCTTCTAAAAAGGTTTAAATTAAAACAGTCTATTGATAGATTTTTGATGCAAGGCTTACCTATAGCAAGGTCTAGTAGTAAATAAGACTTGGATCATTACACAAGTGAACCTCAAAAGCCCCTCTTTTTCCTCTAATGAGAAGTATAAATAGCATAAAATAGAATAAGAGAAATAGAAAAAGATAAACAAACAACTAAAGGTAGCCCCACATGAGCTAAGACCTTTTGGCATAGTGCCAGAAGAAGACGCCTCTCCTTTGGTAGGTCATAGGTTTAAGCCTGCTCATGGCTGTGTGTCTCGAACATTCAAAAAGAAAGAAAGAAGCCATAACAACCAGAATGAAAAAGGCCCAAGTTACCCAGAGTATTAACAGATTTTTCTTAACGTAATGGAGTAAAAGGATCACACACATATAGAGAACACTAGAGTTTTACGTAGTTCGACACAAACTTGTCTACATCCACGGGCTGCTGCAGCTTCTTTACTATGAGATTGATAAGTTATAATAGAGGAGGCTACTGCCTCTTTTTTCACACACTGTATCTCTCTCTCACAATTCCTCTTCTCTCTGTGCTCTTAAGCTCTAAACTGAGCTCTTTCTATCTATCTCTGCCGTTGTACTCTACTATCTCTGGATGATTACAAATGAGAAGAGGGAGTCTTATATATAAGCCCAAAAAAGTGTGATTGGTAAAGATTAGATTCATATGGGTTGATGGAATTAGGCACATCCTTTTGACAATCCAGCCTAAGTTAGGCACCATCAATAAAGAAAGAAGAAAAATCTGGATGGCTGCTTGACCCATCAGCCCACCTCATTTGAATGTTGCCTCCTCTGGCCATTCTTATTGACCAACAGTAAAGACATTTATTGTGCATAATTGTAGTGAAACAATTAGAGGCAACTTAGAAGATGAGCACCTAACTTAATGATACATATTTCATAGAGTGAATTAAGAAGCAAACGATGTACTAACTTATTATTTTAACTCTCAAAACTACTTGAACCTCATCAATGAGGGAAAAGTGTCACCTTGAATGTCCCAAATATGTAACAAGGTGAGGCACATTGTTGTTTACCACTGATTGTATTAGATGGCTTTTGGCAGTAAATATTCTTGTTTGCAACTAAAGGCTATGGTTTCAAGTCAAGTTACATGAGAGAACACTTTTGTTTGTTTGGAAAATCAACAATATATAAAAGAAAAAGGAAATATATAAAAGAAAAAGGAACTAAAGATACCCATCAAAAAGAGGACATTATAAGTTGGACCTCTAGCATCCTCAAACAAAGTCAAACATAAAAAGTTAGGAACATTGACTTTTCATGCAGGTGCTTTAAAACTTAAAATCACAAAATTTGCTAGAAGCCAAAAGGTTAGGAGCTTGGTTTTCTTCTTGATGAAAGGGCAGCCAAGTGCACGGAACTCCAACATATGAAGGGTTAAAGGGCAGACCACAAGGGTTAATAGTATACAGTCTTACCTTGCATTTTTCTTCTTGATAAATATGCTCAAATCCTGTATTATTGAAATAGAGATCATCTAATTACCAGAAGAAAATCTCCCTTCATACCTCAAATCATTAGCTAAATTAAGGCCAAATAAGAATGCAAACCATTTGGACACTTCATTGCTCAGGCCCTCTTGACTAAAGACATGAAAAAATTGAAGGGCAGTTCCCTTTCAGTAAAAACATGTACACCACAATTCGACCCTCACATAATCCTGTTTGTTGGACTATGCTATATTATTCTATATATTCCAAGCTATATAATTGGATTTATTATATTACGCCGAATTATTCCATATATTAATCATGTAGGTCTTTCCACTTTGGCTGTAGAAAACTAATCCCTTTGACCAATGGGACAAAATTTTTCTATGCTAGCAAAAGCATCTTAAAGAGCAGTGGGAGGAATAGGGTGCCTTCTCCTGTGGTAACTACTATGTCATGGGTTGGAGATGCTCACATGTGATGTGTTTGTTCCTCATTTAGGAGAAAATAAAACAGACTTAATGACCTCTCTTTGTATCTGAGGGTTTACAACTATCTTGTTGACATAAAATAAACATAGAGCTAGATCAATGGTAAGGTCTTGTGTATTTTTACCTGAGCAACCTGAAGGGTGCCTCGGTGCACAAAGCTCCCACATATGCAGGCTTTGGGAAAGGAGCATGTCACAATGGTTTATAATATGTAGCTTTATCTTGCATTTTGCAAAAGACTATTTTCATGCCTCAAACTTGTGACATTAAGGTTGCATAATGAAAACTCTGCTGTTGCACCTGCCTTCAATTAATGCAAACTGCCCTCCTTAATAATCTTACCTTTTTCTTCCTTTGAAAAAGTGACTTATGTAGACATTCATGAATAGCCTTGAAACACTGAGGTGAGACACGACTCCTTACGCCACTAGGCTAGAAGGCTTTGGGGTGCCATAGATGAAATGTCTCAAATATTTTGGACGATCTTACTATTATTTTTTAATAGCTATTTTGAGTTTTAAGCTGGACGGTCAGAAAATTGACTGAGCTAGGAGCGCTTAAACAATTTCAAGGCTGGGATCATCCAACGTCAGTGATTTTCTGGGACATGACAATTCAGATGAACATTTTATGTCATTACAGAAATATGGGCCGGCTTGTACTTCCACCACAAATGAAGCTGTGGCAATAGTCCCAAAAAGGCGTGCGGATATCAATTTGGCATCCTAAACTTATAAAAGAAGAGCGAGAAGAAAAAGGCAATCCTTCTGCCTCTTCCTCCATTTTCTACTGCTGCTTTCCCTTGATAGCCTTTTCACCTCTTTCTCTCTCCTTAGATTTCACGCGATTGAAAATGGAGAGGCCAGAAGAAGTAGATGGAAACCCCTCTGAAGAAGTTCGGGAGAGCCCACCTGAGAAGAAACAAGAAACTCTCGAGGAAGTGCTCTCCAGACACAGGTATATTCTGGTTTGATTTCCTATATTCTATTTTCAGTGTTGTGATTTGGTGGCTTTTTTTGGCTTATTTTTTTCGTTATGTATTGGATTAGAACCAATCCTAAATGACCCAGATGCTAGTTTCATTAGATGATTATGTTCTTCTTCATGGGTTCTTAATCTTATTGTTATATAAAGACTTGATTTTTAGTAGCTAAGTTAGATGAAATTTGTTCTTGCTTTGTTCTTATTAATTAGTTGATAGAGTAGTGGTTGGTGAATGATTCTATTTTTTGTATGAATGGATTCGTAAGTAGAACACATATTGGAATATGCACTAGGAAGTTAGGAACTAAAACTAGCTGAAATTAACAACTTAATAAGCCATTTTTGGGTGCAATAGTGTGATCTTCAATAAGCTCTGAATAGCGTCACATTGTACTGAGCTAATCGAATTGTTAATCCATATCTTAGGCAATCTCCCACTCTACTTAATCAACCGCACTTACAACTTTTTCCCATTTTTATCACAAACACAAAACTGTGAAAGAAAAGAAAATTAAGCATGGAGTGCTTCATAACGTCAGATGCTTAATCCACTTATAACGGCATTTTGGATCCTCTATTAAATAATTGATAGAGCAATGATGAGTGAATGATTCTACTTTTGCATGAATGGAGTCATAAATGGAATTCATAAAGGAATATGTTGTCGGAAGTTCCGAACTGAAACTAGTCAAATTCCTAATCTATTGCTTAGCCAACCAGCTACTCTACTTATCCAATCCCCATTTGAACTTCCTATTTGCAAATATCACAAAAACAGAACTGTGAAAGAAAAACAAAATTAAGCATAACGTGTTTCATAACATGGACGCTTAGCAATGGGATTGGTGCAATCCACTTATAGTGGCATTTGGCAACTTCTTCATGTTAGTAGCTATCAATTTCCCAAAAGAAGATTTCCTTATTCTCAAACTCACCTTAGGCTTTCATTTGATAGTACTTCTTTTTTTATCTTTCCTTCCCAATGACAAGTGAAATCATACAACAGAAAGAAAAGAATCAGGAAATACAACAGGGCTTCACTTACAACACTCTCTATGTACTATGCCTTATGTAATGTTTTGCCTGATTCGGACACTGAGTTTCTTAATGTCCATTCATGTTTTCTGGAGCCCTGATCTTTCTACTAAGGGTAACACATTCTACATTTCTCTTCCCATATCAGATAGTATAGTTGTCTTTAGTTTTGTTGCTATGGTTGCACATGCCCATTATACTTCAATGACTGCAGCAAAGGTAACCCAAGTGAATGCTCGTTTTTATGGTAGGGGGTTTTGGTTTCAACTTTTAACAACAAGTTCGTGATTGTATTCAGAGAACAAAATTTACAAAAAGAACATAGAACTTTGAATTGATGTCTTCTAGTACACGTTAACTCGAATCCAAACAAAAACAATCCCCAAACATGCACCAAATTCCAGAAGGGAGCAAAGCTTTGACTTTCTGTTTCCTACTTGTCTGTGCTATTTTAACATACTGCACTTCCAAGGAAGATTAGCTCTGTTAGGTCTCTACTGGTTTCTGAAGCAAGTAACTGTTTGTTTGGTTTTCAAATGTCTAATGAGCAATGTTGGCTCAGTACAAGGTCCAGCCTCGGTCATCTTGTCTGTTTCCAAAATCAGATTTTTTATGGATGTCGATGGGCAAGGATTTATCTGCCGCATGTAGTTACCGTCTATGTTTTGATTAGAGAAATCAATCAGTAAAATGGAGAAGAAGTATCCGTACTAACTAAAGTATGATCCAGTAAGACATGTATTTCTCATTATATTTTTTACCACCTTAATCTGTTGTATGGAGCCAAGCATAACCATTTTGTCATGATAATTTCATTGGTTATGTCTTGTCCATTTCCAAGAATGCTTCTCTCTGCAACTGTGCCACTAAATGCCTCTTGATTTGGAGTCTTATTGATCTTCTTCCCATTTAGTTAGTGATTTGTTGGGACAATGTGTAAATGGCTGCCTCCTATTGACAAATAGCTATGTCAAATATGAGCAACAATTTCCATGAGAGTTGGAAGAGTGAACTCTACTACCTTTTGATTTGATTCTTTGACTTTTTGGCCTGTGAAATGGGGTTATCTTGAGATTAGTTGTTACTAGGATGCTTCAGCCTGTTTTCTGCCTCCAGTCTGGCAGTTTGTGTGCAAAAGGGTTAGTGTCAAAGAACCATTTTAGTTGCAATGGTAGGGTGTATTGGAAATAGTGGAACTGCAAGAGGAGAAAAGACATTCTTCCTCATCATTGGCTAATCTTGGAGTACAAGAGAAGGAAAAGAATTTCAAAATATCCACTCTTTCATCTTATTATTAAACATCTCAGACCTTGAAGCAGATGTTCTTGGTTGAAGATATAACATTAGCAAGAGTGATCTTTTATCATAAGAGCAGGAGTATATATTTTATAGTATTTCGTCCTGACATTGTCTAGTCCTTTCCCTTGGACACTTAAATCTCTTTGTAAAACTTTTCTGACGCATCACATGCTTTTGATATATTGTTTGTGGATGATATGCTTATCCATTTGTCTATTAGAAACACCTATCACTACCCTCCTTTCAGATCGATTCCATCATGGTTAGAGAGCCAAGGCTTTCGAAGGTGATGCATCTAAATCGTGAAGGAAGCCATAAGCAGACCTCTCATCTGGGTGAGATCTTGCTAGGTATTCTGCAACTCAGATACTAGCAAAGGTTAAGGAGTTCATAAACCATAACCTAGAAGCCACTGAATAATATCATATTAAGTGGTCTATCATCTTTTCTGACTGAAACCACAGGGTGCATTGGTTTGGAATATGCTAATAAGTAAACATGATGAAGGATATAGTCCACCATTTATACACCGGCAAGAATACCAATTAAGCAGAAAGCAACCACTTAAGGGGACCTAGAAGGGACTGCAATGGTACAAAACTGCTGGGGTGTGACTGATTTGCAAGCAGCTACAAAATGCATGGAAATACACAATGAAAAGTTCCTTGGGGAAATGTGTCTGCTACCTGCGATCCTTTCCCAGTCTGTGGGCATATATATATATATACTTAAAAGGGAAAACAAATTTTATGAAATTAACATTGTTTAAGAGCCCAAGAAATAACCACCAACAATGCCATCATCCTCTCTAGCATATAGTGGAAGGCATCTTTGATATTTGATGTCATAGTCTTTGATATTTGATGTCATATGCAATGGCCTACCAGAACATTTCTAAGAGCCAAACTCCATTACTCGTTACTGTGTGTGTGTGTGTTCTTTTTATTATTGCAAAGAAAATCCACTTATAGATGCTCAACTCAGTTTGTTAAATACATTAGATGAGCGCTTGAAAGTTTTGCCACTGTTCTTTCTTTTCTTTCCATTTCTCATTGACATTCCATACTGGTTTGATGCCAGTTGAAACTGCCGAGCTCTTTCTTTCTCGATGCTTCCCATGCCAGTAGCACTGGATGGGAGGTTTGTTATAGGGAATCTTCCTTTGCCTGCTTTAAGAAGGTTTCCACCATGATACGAAATGTGGTGTTGGATGCTGCTTTTATGGAAAAATTCGTTGTCCACTAGTTACTTGGGCATGTGGAGAGGGATCACCAAGCTGATTTGATGTATTCAGGAGGTTGTGATGAGGCTGTTGCTTACTCAAGTTGACTTCTTTAGTGTAACATATGAGAATGCACAGAATCAGAGGTGGTAATTCATATAAATACCAGTCGATGATTTCTTCTTTGGTGGTTGGCTGGACATAGGGGTGATTATACATCAAGCTGACAAGTATCATAGATGAAATTCCATATAAATAAGCCCTATTCATTTCTTTCTTAGTGGATCTTATCAGATCCACGTTTGGAATACCTCTTCTTATTTTTTCTCCCCATTCTGTGCATGGTACGAATCGTGTGATGGGTGACCTTGAAAAGGAATATGTTGGGAGAAAATGCTTGTCGTTTGGCTTCTAACATCTCTTTCATATAGTTCCTCTTGCCTTCTTATGGTTCATTTTTCATTTTGCTCTCTACTGTGTATTTTGGATTTCTTTTCCTTTCTCTTCTGCCCTCCACCGAGGAATCTCTCTTCTTTAACTCCTACATTTTTTACTGAAGTCCTGGTAAGTATAGAAGGATAACCATCCATTAGGGCCTAGTATGCTGATATTTTCTAACATACAAATGATACCTGAGAAGCCTGGTCCATGTCCACTGACATAGTACTGCCATAATCTGTATCATTCATTTGATGACCACTACAGAGATGAAACAGCCCAAACTACTGTGTACACATTCTTAGCTGTTCGATTGAATGGCTTAGATTTGCAGTTTTACTCATTTATTTATGAACATCATATGAGCTGCCCAAGCAAGCATGTCATGAACTTCTCCTATTGAAACCTCTAATATAAGGAACTTCTCATAATGCATGCACTGCAGGTGGGTGCATGCATTATTGCCAGTCGAATAAATAGGGAAGAGGCTTTCTTACTTGTGCCTCCTAAGTAAGTTCTATCCAGGGGCCTGCAGGAAGTAGACACTTTGCAGGATGACAAGCTTACTTTTTAGTCTTTTCATATTATTCCATCTCCAACTAACAAAATAGTAGTCTTATATCTTCATTGTATTTTTTCTTTAAAATGATATGATTTTGGTGCTATTTATATATGCCAAACCACTTTGCTTTTTCTATAGAAAAGAGACTACCCAGCTTCAGAACAAGGAAGTGAGTCTACGAAAAGCAGCTGCTAGTGGTAGCAAGGCTGAACAGAAGACCAAGAAAAAGCAGGTGGAGGATGAGATCTCACAACTATCAGCTAAACTTAAGGCAAGACATACAGAGGAACTTGCATCATTAGGCTACAAGAATAATAACAGCAAGGAGAAAGGTGATCTTGACAATCTGGTGATGGCCATTGCTGGTGTTTCTGTTAGTTCTCATGGTGACCAGTCAAAGCCTAGCAAGAGTGTTAAAAGGCGTGAGAAGAGAGCTCAGCAAGAAGCTGCAAGGGAGCAGAGAATACAGGAAGAACAAAGTAACATTATTAGTGACCGCATGATTGAAAATGAGAAGCTAGAGAAAAAACTTGAGCCTCTTGGCTTGACAGTGAATGAAATCAAGCCAGACGGTCACTGCCTTTACCGAGCAGTTGAGAACCAACTTTCTCTTCACTCTGGAAGTGGTTCACCGTATAGTTACCAAGAGCTCCGAGAAATGGTTGCTTCTTATATGAGAGAGAATGCATCTGATTTCCTTCCTTTTTTCCTATCAGAAAATAAGATCGAAGTAGACTCTGATGATTCGCTCTTGGAAAGATTCCACAACTACTGTAGAGAAGTTGAGTCAACTGCAGCTTGGGGAGGACAACTAGAACTGGGTGCTCTGACACATTGCCTAAGAAAACATATAGTTGTATATTCGGGGTCCTTTCCTGATGTGGAGATGGGAAAGGAGTACAAGTTTGAAGGTGGGAGCAGCTCATCTAATCCATGTATCATGTTGTCATATCACCGGCATGCATTTGGGCTTGGTGAGCACTACAATTCGGTTGTTCCCAGCATGATCAGGCGGGCAAGGTGACATGCAGTGAGAGAATTTTTGAGTGTTGTCTTAGTGTTCAATCTGTTCATGTAACTTATATTTGACGAAAATAGACCCGTTGGACTTTAATGGCGATAAATCTCTGTTGGCTGTGTTGGAACCACATAAATACAACAGTTAGTTATTTTTATTGTCTTATGTTAAAGATTAATACATACGTTCACATAATGTTATGTATTAGCATATCAATATTGTACAGAGCTGTTTCCTGCCTTTTGAAAATTGGTTGATGGAGAGCATGTCATTGGACAGTTTTCTTTTTGCCTATTTATTCTTCATGGATTAATATCTTTCATCTTGCACCCAGGACTGCACCACTTTCATTTTCCTGGTCGAAGTGGCGCATGTGAATGGAGCAGTTAATTCTGGGTATTAGTTACCAGAAGTGGCAGGAGGAAGGGGTTGGGGGTGGTTTTGGTCAGGGGGGGGGGGAGCAAGTGGCAGAAGCCGAGGACAGTAGTAAGACTCTAGCTTTGTTAGGATCTGCATCCTTAGCAGAAGATAACTGCAGGTATGCATGTTACATAAATACAACAAGGTCATGATAGTTTCTGTAGTGATTACGGCACTACAGAACATTTGGAAAGATCTATAAAAAAGTGTGTCATGACAAGGTAAATCTTAGACACCTCTGCATTGTTTCGGTAAGGAATAAGAACCACATTCTTACTTTGAAATATAGGTTGGTCCAATGCTTTGATTCCATGAGTACTTACTAATCCGGTCAGTTGCACTAAGGAGAGTGGACCCAGCTGAAGATCAAGTTGGTTATATCAGGCAAATGTAGATCAAAGACATGATCAAAAGCACCTGGAGGTCTGTAACACTTGGCGTAAGCCCCGCATATGAACAGGTTGTCTAACGATACCATTGGGTGACTTACCCTATCTCGACAATAAAAATCTCTGCGTTGTTGGATCTTAATTGCGGGAAGTGTGATTGGTCATTGATTTGGTAGTGAGAATGAGAAATTTACAGTTTCTAAGAAGCTTGAGTAAGGGGAGTGTGTCATCATCATCAAGACCTTATCCCAATTAGGGGTCGGCCACATGAATCTTATTCCTCCATTCCACTCTATTAAATACCATGGCTTCACTTAGTCCCAAAGTTTTTAAATCTTTCCTCACCACTTCTATCCACGTTCTTTTGGGCCTTCTCCTTGCCCTTTTAGAACCTTCAACTTGTATTGCCTCACTCTTTCTAACTGGTGCCGTTGTTGGTCTCCTTTGAACATGTCCAAACCATCTAAGTCTAATCTCCCTCATCTTGTTACTTATTGATGTTATCCCTAAATTTCCTCTAATATTTTCATTTCTAATTCTATCCTTTATTGTCTTACCACTCATTCATCTTAACATCCTCATTTCTGCAACACTCATCCTATGATTATGATGTTCCTTAACTGCCCAACACTCTGATCCATAGAGCATGGCCGGCCTTATAGCCATCCTATAAAATTTTCCCTTTAGTTTGAGTGGTAGCTGCCGATCACATAAAACACCCGATACACATCTCCATTTGTTCTAACCCGCTTGGATTCTTTGGGTAATCTCCCTCTCAATCTCTCTACTCTCATGGATCAATGATCCTAAGTATCGAAAGTGGTCTCTCATGGGACCCTCTTGGTTATCAATCTTGACTGGTGTTTCACTCCTACTCTCCTTGCTAAAATTACATTTCATATATTCTGTCTTAGTTCGGCTAATTTTAAATCCTTCCGATTCTAATGCTTTTCTCCATAACTCTAGTTTTATGTTTACACCCTCCATTGTCTCATCAAGTAGGACTATATCGTTTGCAAATAGCATGCACTAGGGAATCTCCTCATGTAGATGTTTTGTTAACTCATCCATAACTAATGTAAAAAGGTATGGACTCAATGCCGAACCTTGATGCAATCTGACCGTGACAGGAAAATCACCAGTCACGCCACTAGTGGTCTTAACATTTGTTACTGCTCCCTCGTATATATCTTTAATTATGTCTATATACCCTTGAGAAATCCCTTTACCACCCAACACCCTTCATATTAACTTTATAGGGACTCTGTCATAAGCTTTCTCTAAGTCGATAAAGACCATGTGCAGGTCTTTTCTCCTCTCCCTATATTTCTCTACTAATTGTCTTAGTAAGAAAATAGCTTCCATGGTAGACTTCCCAGACATGAAACCAAACTGATTCTCCTATACACTTGTTTCATGTCGTAGCCTCTTCTTAATCACTCTTTCAAAAAGTTTCATAGTGTGGCTTATAAGTTTGATCCATCGATAATTATTGCAGCTCTGAATGTCTCCTTTATTCTTATAGATTGGTACAATAGAGCTTTTCTTCCACTCATCAGGCATTTTCTTTGATTTTATAATCTTGTTAAACAACTTGGTCAACCAAACTACCCAATATCTCCCATATGCTTCCAAACCTCTATTGGTATACCATCAGGCCCTATGGCTTTTCCTGATTTCATCTTTCTCAAGGCTTCTTTTACTTCAAGTATTCTAATCCTACGTTCATATCAATAATATCCAATGTTATTTAGATTTATAGTATTTTCAATCCCTATATTCTCAGGGCCATTGTCATTTAACAAATTTTGAAAGTATATTTCCCACCTTTGTTTGATTGCATTATCTTTGACTAATACCCTTTGATTATCGCTTCTAATGTATCTAACACGCTCTAAGTCCTTACCCTTCTATTCTCTTACTTTTGCAAGTTTAAACACATCTTTCTCACCTTCTCTTGTTCCTAGTCTATTATATAGCTCATCATATGCTTTAAGTTTAGCCTCACTTACTATTCTTTTAGTAATGTTTTTTGCATTCTTATATTGTTTATAGTTTTCATTATTTCTAATCTTCTGCCATGCTTTAAAACGCATTCGTTTTTCTTTAATAGCTTTTTGCACTGTTTCATTCCACCACCATGTCTCCTTTGTTAATAGCCTTTTACCTTTAGATACTCCTAAGACATCTTTTGCCACTTTCTTAATGGACTCAGCCATATTAGTCCACATGGTATTTAATTCTGTTTCATAGTTCCGATTTCCTTCTACCATCAACTTATTTTTGAATGAGGTTATTTTCTCTCCTTTTAAGTTCCACCACTTAGGTTTTGGATGTGTATTAAGTTTAGTTTTTTTACTCCATCTTGGAATTATTTGTAATGTATATGTGTCCATATATGTATATGTATATAACAATATACATATAAAAATTAGTAGGGGGAGTGTGTCCATATAAAAATTATTTGGAATGTATATGTATATAACAATATATACAGATACTTGTCTTGATAAAACCTCAACAATATCTAGAGTTTGAAAACAAAAAAAACTACAAAATTAATAAGTAAAAGGCTAATAAGTACAAAATTGTGTCGCTGAAGGTGGCTTTGGTGGATGGTTGGTAGCTTAAGCTGGTGTTGGCAGGAAGAGAAAATGAAGTGGAATGCCTGACTTGCAAAATTTCCGAGCAGGAAAGCAACTTCAGCAGATCTTTCAGTAGGCATTGGATCATAGATCTCTGTTTGTATACACATTCTTCCATGAACACCAATCCCAACTGTGGAGAGTTGATGGTGTATGATAAGCTTCCCTCATCGTGGTGGAAACTGCAAGCCATTGTATTCTGCTTTCCTGTGTTCTTCTCCTGGTTCATGTTTGTAGATATGCATGGCTGAGTTATTTGTGCTGGGCGAGAACTTGGAAATGCCATGAACGGGGTTGAAGTCAGCATTGTTCTTTCTACCGACAATAGTCACCAATAATCTTTGCAGGAACAGGATCCATCTCTGAACAAATGAAATCGACTGCGATCCCTCAGAACAATCTCCCATCTGTACACTTTGGAGATCAGCTTCATTACAATATGACAATCTCTACACACTCTTAGATTCTTCACAATCCTTATCGTGCTTCCATGGCACAATCTCCCCATGCCAAAAGCAACTGCAAGCTTCTCGCTGTGACTTTTAACTGCATCCTCCTTCTCTTCCTCCTCTATATCATGCAATACACTCCTTACCTCTGGAACATAACCTTCAACTTTCAGGGCCGACATGATCTCTTTCAGCTTCTTGTGAGCCTCTTCTGTAACACCATTAGATCTGTCACCAACTACAAAGCGATACATGACTTTGTCAACTTCTATCATGCTCCAGCCAGGTGTTTTCCTCATGTTCTGGTTAGTCATTGAACCCCTCACAGTGGCAGCATCCTTCCACTTTCCTGCTACAGCATAGATATTCGACAGAAGAACATAATCGCCTGAATCGTTGGGCTCAAGCTCAGAGAGTCTGTTTTTCACCTTCTCTGCCAACTTAACCTCACCATGGATGCTGCATGCCCCAAGCAGTGTTCTCCAGATGATCGCATTGGGCTCCATAGGCATTGCAGTTATGAACTTGTAAGCTTCATTAAGCAGACCCGCCCGCCCATAGATATCGACCATACATCCATAATGTTCCATTGAATGCTCAATCCCATATATTTCTTTCATTTTATGGAAGTATTCACATCCTTGCTTTACCAATCCAGAATGGCTGCAAGCATACAGGATTGAAATGAATGCGATGCCATCAGGTCTTGTTCCTGAAGACTCCATCTCTCGGAAAAGTTCTATCGTTTCCTTGCCATAGCCGTGCATTGCAAGCCCTGCCATCATTGAAGTCCATGAAACTATACTCTTCTCCTTCATCTGATTGAAAATCAGACGAGCCATGTTAATGTTTCCACATTTGGCATATGTATCCAGAAGGGCATTGCTTACTGAAATAATCCTAATAAACCCGGCTTTCTCTACATACCCATGTAAGATTTTCCCAAACTCAAATGCCCCAGCCTGCGCAAATGCTGAAAGAACTCCGGTCAGACTCACTTCATTTGGCCCCATTCCTACTCTTTGTGATTCCCGGAAAAAGCTCAAAGCATCATCCAAACAAGCATTATGAGCAAACCCGACGATCATGGTACTCCAAGAAACTGAATCCTTTGTAGGTATCTTGCCGAACAATTTCTTGGCAGGCTCTAGCTCACCGGCTTTCATGTACCCTGCAAGCATGATATTCCAAGATGTCAAATTGCGCCAAGGCATCTGATTGAACAGCAATTCAGCACTCTTCACATCATCACATCTGAAACAGGAAGTGACGACGGCATTCCATGCTACGACATTGGGATGCGGCATTTCATCGAAGACTTTCCTTGCTGAAGTAGCCTCACCACATTCCGCATACATACTAACCAGTGTTGTCTGAACAAAGAGATGGGTATCAAAGCCATGGGGAATGGACTGACAATGGAGTTGAACTCCAGCAGTTAGGGACCTGAAATTCGCGGCAGCTTTCAGAATGAATGCAAAGGAGAAACTATCGGGACGCATTGATCGACATCTCATCTGGGTATACGTGAGGAGAGAATGGTGGGGGCAATCGGATTCGGAAAGGCCACGAATGAGGGTGTTGTACATAAAGACATCAGGGGAAGAGATGAAGGTGAAAAGGCGGCAAGCATAGTTGATGGAATCAGGAATAGCGGGAATAGTGGCCGCTGATAAGAGGAGTATCTGCCCTATGACGAAGGGGTCGTCGTCGAGCCCGGTTTTGAAGGTGTAGGCATGAATTTGCTTGAGTTTTGTGAAGGTTTTACAGCCTCTTAGCAAGCAGATGCAGAGCTGTAAGCTGCTGCTCATTGCCTTCAGTCTTAATGGATGTTCTCTTTGAATTAGAAGTAGCCGTTGAGTTTATATGGAGAGTAGGGGTATTGTGGTAATTTGACGATGCTTCGCGCAATATGGCTTTTGGGCCTACTGGGCCACCAACTTTGAGGCATTTAAATCAGAACGGTTAATATAGAGTTGTATGTGGTTATTATTGGAAAAGAGAGAGATGAAAGCCAACCTTTGTTGTTTAGGAAATAAGTGGGTGTGATATCGGATAGGTCGAGTGGGCCTACTATCTTGTGGACTTAGGGCGTGGGTAATGGGTTGGGCCTGGAACTTTGGTAAATGTATGGGTAGGCCTCTGTTAAGAATTGCCCCACTAAGATTCCTTCTCTCTCTCTCAACCAAGGTATTAACTTGAAAGTATGCATATTGGGCCACTTCTTCCAATTTTTTTTAGTAAACCAAGCCATTAATTGAAGTTGAACATGTCCTAGAAAGAAGTGGGCCTAATTTGTTTACTTTTTCAAAGCAAAACTTTCCATGATAGACTCTCACATGAAAAAACGAACATGGCTTTTCCATTTGTAGAAAGGTAAATGTAAGCATTATTGAAGAATGACTCATTTCATTAAGGAATGCTAAGTGCACACGCAGCCTTCACACACACTCCTCTCCCTTACCAGTATTTAGTTAGCATTCTTTGATTTTGGTAAATAGCATGATTCAAGGGGCATGCTAGGGGTACACTTGCCTATGTGTCCGCAAGTGAGGGGCACACTTGTGAAGGCTTCATGTGCAGCTAGTATTCCTCTCTCAATGATGATAGAAAGACAAGTCTCAGTAATCCTCTCTCTATAAAGATGGAAAAACAAGTGTGTCTCTCTGGAGTCCATTCAATTCATGGAAACATACGGCAATTTAACTTACCAATTCTCTGTTGGAAAGAAAAGCTTAGAAGAGTAATCCAAGCACAATAGGCAGGCAGCCCAACTCAGCCTTCCCCATCCGTGGAGTCTCACAAATGGAAAGCTGAGAATGAGATGAGTAAATTGAGGGAAACAGACAGCCTTCCCGACCATGGGGTCTTAGAGAGAGAGAGAGAGAGAGAGAGAGAGAGAGAGAGAGAGAGAGTACCATCAGCCAAGTAAATGAAAGATTACACAGCCTTCCCCGTCATGCAGTCTCATGATTGGAAAGCTGATTTTGAGTCGAGTAAATTACGGGTAACAGACATGCATGCTTGTCTCAACTTTCTCGTCCATTTATTCTCATCCTCGGAAATACAAGAATTTAAGGAAATGATGCAAGGAGAGAGGGTTGGAGAGAGGGTGGTTGTTCCTGCAGAGCAAAATGGATGGATAGAAATAAAATAGGAAAGATTGGAGATGATTGCAATCATTTCTCCCTAAAGTGTTGGAAGGGAAATCCTTTTTATGTATAGTATAGCCATTCTTTCTATTCCTCAGGTTGGTCTTCTTAAACTAAGAAAACGCCGAGTCAACTGCAAAAACCCATATATAGAGAATCACTTCCCCATCCTTGCCACAAAATTGTTCTGTTCATGGAGAGCTACACAATGTATGATGTTCTAAGTGATAGTTGGGTGATACAATTTAGATCTGTTATCACTCCAAGGCAGAGTCTTCCTTATGAACTTGACAGCAACATTACGCCACTGTCGTACTCATCATCTCCACTATCAAACTCATCGGCACAATCAAACTCCTCGGAGAACTCAGCAAATGTGATTCCAACAAGTTCAGGTCAGCACCATTTTCTGAAAAAGAGTTGGAAGTTCTTCACAAAGAGGAGCTTAAAATGGTATAAGAAATGTTTTGCAGCCAAAGAGTTCAAGGATTTCTACAATCCAGATAGAGAGCAGAAGCCGACAGGCCTGTATTATAGTGGCATGTCTGTGGAGGAACGTGATGAGAAACTTAAAGAGGTCATTAACTACTGCAGAAGTCAATGGGAAGGTATCCTTGTCATCTCATTTTCTAGTTAAATATTTGTGTTTTCATAGTTTCAAGTAAGAAATGGTAGCTTAATGTCTGTTCTTCTCTTTTGCAGGTATTAGTTCACTAAAAGAGCCTTCTCCTTGCAGGACTCTCTAGAAAAACATCATCACTTGAATGGTGGTTTGATTCTATTTCAATAGCTTCCTCAAACTGCAGTGCGGCCCTGCAAAGTTGTTTCTCTTTAATGCTCGACAGCCACGACTATGTTGCAGTTGGTTTAGTTTCAGACATCTCAGGCCGATCATGAATGCAGAAAAAGCTACTTGTTAGAGAGGAGTCTAAAGTAGTTTCCTGTATATAGGAAAATCTCTGCCCAAGATGTAAGGTTCATGCACACTGTGCCCTTTCTCATAGAAGTCTGGCCATTACAGGAAAAGAAAATGCAGAAAAGGCTACTTAAGAAACAGAACGATGAATTCAGAGTCCAGTTCTCAGAAAAGTTCTGCGATGAGAATCAGACACCAGAATTTGCAATCACAGTTATGTTGTAGATTATTTCCTTTGTAATTTTTCATCTAAAGAGTTACAGCCATGTCTACATAATGCAGAAGAAGAAAAATGACAATGCACTACTACTCTAGCTCTTTGATTTGTTGATATCCTGCAAGAAGTTGTACAGTTCTTCTGCAACAATTGCAGGATATTCCTCTTGTGGAAGAAGTGCCCCTGGTACCTCGACAAATTTGCTGACCCCTGGGGCTCCCTTCAGAGCATCCATCTCAGCTTTTGACCTCTTGGGTGCACTTGCTGTTGACACAACTAGGACTGCTGTCTTCCCCTGCATACTTGCAAACAAATCAAGAAACTCTTCCCGTGATGTAACAGGATCGAGAAGCCCAGTTAAGAAAGCAGCTGGTGCATACCTAGCACCCTTACATTTTGTCAGAGCATATCTGCTCTCAACTATGCTTGGTGTCACATTTTCTGGATTAGCATAGACATGTGATTTGTACTGGGATTGTATGGCTTTCTCATTACTGACAAGCATGTTATACATCATCCAGCCCAGCACAGGTGCTTTTAGGGTGCCTCTCAAGAGCCCGTACCTGTAACTTGTTAATCGTCAGAGAATTATTGAGTTTGCAAACCAGCGTTTAAAAGCTAGCAAATTTGATTTTCCCTTCTGTTTCTACATTTGATTTGGTACACAGAAAAACCAAGTAAATATAGCCACCAAACTCTGCAAATAGGTTAGAAATTGTTCTGTGCATGATACATCCTTCAAAACCAGCAACTCATTAATTCAGAAGAGGGTATTTTTAGACCATCATATACCTTGATTCCATTTCAGAATTTCGACCAAAAACAATAGGAAGGGGACCAGCCCAAGTAGGTGCAACTGCAGCAATTGCAGATGGCTGCAGTAAACCTTTTTGGGTTGCACGAAGAGCTATTGTTGCTGCATGCCCTCCCCCAAAAAGAATCAATTCATTACCTGCCCATTGAAAGTGAATGGCAATCTCTGTGAGAATTGGAAGACACATCTAGAACCCAGACGAATATGTATCAACAAGACCTTAGATACCCGAACAGATAATGACAGTTAATGATAAAAAACTGCAAGAAATGATTGCATACCACATAGCATCGCTGAGTGCATTTTGCAATCAGAATTATTTACTGTCAGGGGAACTAATCAAATGAATCTGATTGGTAAATAAGAACTGTAAATGATAGAGAAAAAATATTTAATGGAGAAACACAATGAGGTAACAAGTATAAATAGCATCAAACACAATAATTAGCTCCAAAAATATCTATTCAGATGCCATGATTTCCATCCCCATCTGAACAGTGTGAGTATCAAAAGGACATAAATATGCAGGGTTCATACATAAATAAGCATGTAAACAAAAAGACTGCTGAAGTAAATTGTTGGACATAAACCATGACATGATGATAAATTACAAGCTCAAACGGTTACATACCAAGAGCAAACGGAACTGTAGCATTATTGGCTTGCTTTCTAAAAAAATTGTTTTCACAACTTCAAGTTATTGAGGAAACGCATACTGAGATTGAGGATGAATCTACATTAAGTTCTTCATCCAGAAATTAGTGAACTAAGTCTCCAATTACTTCGGAAGTAGCTAACAAGCACAGCATATCTAGTGGTTAGTTCAGGTATCAATACAGAACTGTTTAGGGCGATAACATTTCCTCCAAATTGTTTAGAGATGAACGGATAAGACTCAATTACAAGGAAACTTGGAACTGTAAGCATGTATTCGTTTGTGCTGAATCCCACTTATCAAAGAAGAAAGTAGTAGTAAAGGATTTCTGTTCACCTGAGCAGCTCAAAGGACCATTTGCTGCATTTATAAATTCAACCAAAAACTTCTCCATAACATCTGCAGTGTAATCAATCAATGGCCTATCAGAATAACCCAAACCAGGCCAATCTACAATAGTGGCACGCCAATTGATTTGCCCTCTTTGCTTCACAATATCTTTAGCAACTGCTCTCCATTCTTCGACAGTACTAACATCCGAAATTGTCGGTATCATAAGAATATTCTTCTGAGGCTCGCAGCTATCACCCTCATGTTCTTCATAGTAGACATTAACAGACTTATCTTGAAATTTCCATTCCCACCTACCAGTCTGAAATCAAGCAGAAACAGTTATACCAAATGAAGTACCAACACTCTAGACTAATCAAAGTAGAACGGAATGCTAACCAATGTAAAGCATTCGAATTCTGCATATCGTTGGTGAATTGCTAATATTAAATTGACCCACAATTCAGTGAAGTATTTGTGAGTGATTAAGGATCAATATGTTATACCCTAATTTAGAACACATCTACTTCCTGTAAGTTCATCAACAACCAAACACTTTCTTCAAGTAATTCAAAAATCAATTAAGTCAACACTCGTTAGATTCCTAGTTTGATCTGGTGACATTGCCAAATGGTTGGTTCATTGATTTCAGAAATTTTACAGCGGAAAACAATCCCCACCATAGAACCCAGATCAAAATCATTTTCTAAAACAGAACCCATATTTCCAAATGAAGAAAACAATCTTCCTACTATTAGATAGACAATCAGAGAACAAAGGGACATGAGGAGACATCTATTAGTTTCAGAAACCAATTTACCTTGGATGGAATAGATGGCGTTTCAAGTGCAGCAACATTAGGAGAATCCAGAGAAGTAGAGAAAGATTTGATTGTCAGGGATCTTCGAATCGATAGATTTGTAAACGAAAGCGAGGGGGATCTATGGGATATTCCTGGGAAAGTGGGGCAGAGATAGAAAGTTGCAGAGAAAGCCATGAAAGCTGGAGGCTAAGAGTTACTGTTGGGGCGTGAGGTGCAATGAAACTGTTGAATCCATTTCAGATATTTTTGTTTCCTTTCCTCCAACTCTATTTTTTTTTTTTTTTCTCTGACTTGCATTGTTTTAGGTGTTGAATATCTGGCCTTCGTAAGTCCAAGTATAAGACCCCACACCACTGGCTTTGGCTTGGAGTCAGTCAAGTATCAAACCATGGATGTGGCTGCGTTTGGGTGGATGATCTGGACCGTCCATATGATGTACTTATCATAGATGTCCAATGCTGTGAGCTTTGAATATATCGAGATGATCCCAGCCTTCTGATCTTATGGATAGAATCAAATGAACGGTGTACATATATGGCATGGCTGTTGAGAGGGTCAGCTGATAAGCCTGTTGGACTGTTAAGGCTCTTAATTGCAACTAACAAGAAGAAGTGTGGTTCAGCTTGGACCCTGTTGGTTCTACATTGCAAGTGCCAATTCAATCATTCAAAGGAAAATGTAAGGTTGGGATTGACTTCAGTTAAATAATTAATTAGTGAAAAATGGAGTTGTATTTCCCAATGTGTAATATATGATGGTAAGACGGGTGCGCGTAAGAGAAAAGGAGGCAAGAGAGGGAGGATTTCTAACATGGAAGGGATTCCATGGCTTGCCATTGGAAAAAATGCGTGCGGGGCCATCACTCATATTTTTTCAATGATCCAAACCGACAGTTGACCTTTCATTTCACAATCCAAAAGATTTAAGGGGCATGGTCATTGGAAACATATAAGTGGTGGCCCAGCGAGCATTTTTTTCAGTGAAAGGCCATCAAAAGTTTTTCATGGTAGAAATTCTAGAGAGGGAGAGAGAGAGAGAGAGAGAGAGAGAGAGAGAGAGAGAGAGAGAGAGAGAGAGAGAGAGAGAGGAATTTTCAGTAGTCAAAAGGTGCAGCCAATACTTAAGTATAACTGCACTGCACAGCAACTTTTCTGCTCATTGCAATTCTAACAGACAAATTCGGTTTCCTCTGCGTCCACAAATGCAACCAGAGAGATCGATCTTTGACGATTGAAGGATCTATACCCACAGATACTGCATTCCTCTAAGGATCCCAAATTTTCCACCAATAGGAATGGCAGCATATTGGAATTACACACCAGAGGAAATGAAAGCAAGAGAAAGCCAAAATCTTTCTCTCTAAAGTTGATAGTGGATTTGCCAAAGTACCGCAAGCTAAGCTTTGATTGAACTTCTGTCTCTACGTTGGCTGTGTGGATTGGTATCTTGGGATTGATCAAGAGATTATGATCACTAGATGAGGACGGGGTCAGCTAACCGAAGGGACTATCAAATGCAAGATACCATTATGGGGCACACCAAGTGATGAAGGATCTAGGTCATACCATCGAAAACAAGGCTAGCACTGATAAATGACGGGTCAAAAACTGTTACTCGCACACGAAATTTAGACATTTTTGAAACGAAAAATGAAAAGAAAAAGTTAAAAAAAATGGAAGTAAAAGATGATATTATGTTGGATCCTGGACATTGGATAGCCACCTCTCCCTTATGAATATAGGATAAACCAGTGCAAGGTGGAGAGAAGAAAAAATGAATTTCTCCAGAGAACCGAAGCAACCAGCGTTCCGTGCCACTAAAGTCCCTCCTGCTACTTCACAGGCATCTTTGTGAACCCAAGCAAAAGAATTGAAGATGCCAATGGATGAGATCTTTGCTGCATGACTTACCTAATATAGGACCTAGAAAATGAATGCTTTGGATCACCAAAATAGGCTTGTATCTATTTCTTTATCTTGCCGTGCTATTGTCTGATCAACAATATAGGACTTCAGAATTAACAGACAATTTAGCAAGTTTATCTGCCACAAAATTAGAAGGAAAGCTTTGGCTTTACGGTAGAGTTGTCATCATGTGACCTTGAGGTCATGGGTTTGAGTTGTGGAAATAGCCTCTTACAATGCAAGATAAGGCTGTACTATAGACCCTTTGTGGTCTACCCCTTTCCTGGACCTGCGTATGCAAGAGCTTTGCACACCGGGCTGCCATTTTATATGACGAAAGTAGACGCTCACAAAAGAGAAGCTAGGTGATAGAGCTCAATTTCATCTGAAGAGTCACGATTGGTTCTTTGCCTTTTCTAAAGTAGTTTGGTTTATTGTGTTTGATTTCGATTTGAGTCTCCTACAACCTATAAGTCAGAGATAGCCAACTGTTTAGCAAGCTTCAAACCTTAGTAATGCTTCCCATTCAGCCAGGTTATCGAAATTTGAAGCCTGAATCAAATGACTATATGACAACTTGTTTGTGGAGCACCAATGCCTTCTAGAGCAATGGCGTAATATTGAGGATAGATATGATAAGGCATATATAATCTACTTCGTCCTGCAGTTTTGAGTTTGTTTAACGTTGATTCTCTTGAAACTCTTGATAGGCGTCATCTCTCTCTCTCTCTCTCTCTCTCTCTCTCTCTCTTAATTTTTATCTCTTGCAGTTGCTATCCTATTGATGTTGACTATATCCAAATGTACATGGAATATTAAAATACAGTTGAACCCTTAGAATCCACACATCGTGGAAAAGGGATTTTTCTCACTCTTGGTATTGTTTAAGTTGGTATCAGAGCGTTGAGCAATTCGTTCTCCAATGGCCCCTCAAAAACTCCTCGTCCACCTCCATGACAACACCCACCCCATCCGGAAACTCACATCTTTCTACTTCTCTTCCAACCCTTTCCAACGCCCATCATTTCCTAGCAATCAAGCTGACTCCAACTAATTTTCTTCTCGGCTTTGTTGATGGTTCAATGCCATGTCCCCTCAAAACCATTCAAGTTGATGGCTGTGCTTCTCCCCCGCCGAATCATTATTCCTTAGGAGTCAAAAACTTTCCCGGCTTTGTTGATGGTTCAATGCCATGTCCCCGAAAACCAATGTAGTTGATGGCTCTGCTTCTCCCCAGCCGAATCCTTCTTATGATCATTGTATTCATTCTGATCAGCTCATTGTTAGTTGGTTGATAATTTCATTTTCTGAGAAGAATATCCCTGTTGCTGTGGGTCCCAATGCGGCAAAAGAGATTTGGAATGCAATTGATAGAACGTTTGTAATTCCTTCCAATACACGTGTCATGCAATTCCATTCACAGCTTCAACATCTTAAGCAAGGAGATCTTTCAGTCTCTGCTTTTCTCCAACGTACAGTGTCTCTGGCTGGTGAATTAGCTGCAGTAGGACGCCCTACCTCTGCTGATTCCAATGTTATTTTTTATAAAGGCGGAGGGCCTGACTTTAAGGACATGGTCACAGCTCTTGCTGCAAGACAAGATCCAGTCCCATACCTGGAGTTGGATAGTTTATTGGTGAGTCACGAAATTCGTTGTCTCTGATTCACTTCAGCCTATTTTGCCTGCTCCTGCCTCTACAAGTCAGAGAGCAGACCAAATGTTATGGTTGCTCAGAGAAGTCAAGGAAATGGATGAGGTCGTGGCCGTGGCCGAGCCCGAGGAGGCTGTGCTCCATATCCCACCAATCAGAACTTCCATAATACTTTCAAGCAATCCAAATGCCAAATCTGTGGCATGTTCAATCACTCTGCAATTAGGTGCCGCCAGTGCTTTAATCATGCAACTCAGCCTAATGCTTATTTTGTGAATGTCGACGCTGATGATGGTAACTATGATTGGTTCCCCGAAATGGGGGCAACCCATCATAAGACTCCAGATCTATCTGTCCTCAACTTCCATGATGAATACAAGGGACATGATCAAATCATTATCCTACTTCATCTTTTCATTTAAAGAATATTCCAAATCTCTTCCTTCTGTCCAAAAATTTACTAGAGATAACGAAGTGTTTTTTGAATTCCACCATCTCATTTTGTCATCAAGGACCTGGTGACCAAGAGGGAATTGCTGACATGACCCACCGAGTAAGGATTCTGTCGGATGCCAACTTCATCTTCACGCTCATCTCCTTCTGCGCTCATTGATGGACATACTTCACTAGAATGCTGGCACCGACGCCTCGCCATCCAAATTTCCGCGTCGTTCGTTCTCTCATACGTTCGCCTTATCTTCCTTGCATGTCCAACAAAGCAAATTGTTAGCTTGGGGAGTCGTCCCATTTATCTCTACATGCTACTGGTTGTTTGAGTTCGTGTCCTCTGGAGATTAAAACAGTTACAACAAGTGAGGGTCACATTTATTATGTATTGTTCGTGGATGATTATTCTAAGTTTCTGTGGTTATTTTCAATGAAAAATAAATGAGAAGTGGTCCACATTTTTACTCATTTCCAATGTTTAGTTGAGGGCCAATTTGAGGCTAAGATCAAAACAGTACAAAGTCACTGGGGCGGTGAATACCATAGACTACGTTCATTTTTCAAATCTTGTGGTATTGTTCATATGTAGGATCATTTGCCCTCATACTCATGAGCAGAACGGCTCAATTGAACGGCGACATCGTCGCGTCTTTGAAATCGATCAGGCTATTAGCTCATGCTTCAGTACCAAAGCGCTTTGTACTGTCTTTGAATCTGCCATTCGTCTAATCAATCTCATGTCGTCTTCTTCTTCATGTAACATGTCACCATTTCAGCGGTTATTTAATAAAGTACCAACTTACTTATTCTTACAAGTATTTGGATGTCTCTGTTTTCCATACTTGTCCTTCTAGCGCACATAAATGGACTATCGGACAACTCACTGTCTTTTCCGGATTCAGCCCAAATCATTTGGGCTATATGTTAGGGCTCTGATACCACTTATTAAGTTAGGATAGACACGAACACTATAGGTGTTTATATTATAAGTGGCAGGACCTACAGTGCACGTCATGTTCGTTTTGAAGTACAAACTTTTCCTCTCTGGTCCATCGGTTATAGGTCCTCCACCTCTTCATTCATTGTCGTCTTTATCTTCCCTTGTCTTTCTTCCTTTGTTGTCTCCTCAACCAATCATAAGCTCTCCACCACTGTACCAACCACTTTACCCGAACCTAGTTATACACCTTCCTTGCTATTCCATCTCCCAATCCTATCACCAAGTCCCCAAGTCCGCCTTTGGTCAATGTTTATGACCCGAATGGATTAATCTGTGTTGACCTTGCTTCATAACACAACCCTCCGGCTCCACCCAAGCCACCATTTGTTCGAACACATCCTATGCACCTACGTCCCATGCTACAATCTCCACCACCAGCCACGCATCCCATGACTTCTTCCTCTTCTACTAATCGTATAGATATTTGCGAGCCTACTTGTTTTACTCAAGCGAACAAGTTAAAGGTGTGGCTCCTTGTCATGTCCGATGAAATTAGTGCGCTTGCTCTAAATCGAACATGGTCTCTAGTTCCCCATCATAAGAATATGAATTGTATCGGGTGTAATTGGGTTTACAAGGTTAAAGCACAAGGCTGATGGGTTACAAGGCACGCTTGGTTGCTTCGACCAAATGAAGGAATTGATTTTAATGAAACCTTTGGCCCAGAGGTCAAACAGACTACTATCGCACCATTTTGTTGATTGCAACAGTTAATGGTTGTTGAGCTCTGCTACCAACTGTTGTGTGCAATAACGTGAAACAACACACATACAGAAAGAGAAATACAAATAGAAATTTACATGGTTTGGCCTAGTTTGGCCTACATCCACGAGAGGAGAGGAAACATTTCACTATAGAGAGAACGTTACAACTAAAGCCATATGTAGCCTACGCCTCTGAATCCTATTTATAGATATCAAAGGAGAGCTAGATGTATTCAACATGAATACAAACTCTATCTTGATAACTTATCTTTTTAGAATTCCCAATCAAAATTAGATTGTCTAATTCTAAGAGACTTCTTTTCTTGACAGAAATCTTTTGGAGAATTCCTGCTTACATGAGGATGAGCATCAACAATTTCTCCTAGGAATCTTCTGGAGAATTCTTGCTTACATGAGGATGGATATAAGCAATTCTCCCCCTCCATCCTCATGCCATACTCCACTAGCTTGAGTTCATACTTGCTATGTTTTTACATAGCAGTAATTTTTCATAAGTTACCACTTTAGTCAACATATCTGTAGGATTCTCATCAGTGTGAATCTTTTCTAGCTTTAGCATCTGTTCTTCTATCACCTCTCATATCTAGTGATATCGTATGTCAATGTGTTTGGTGCGCGCGTGATACATTAAATTTTTGCTCAAGTGTAGAGCACTCTGACTGTTACAATGTATCTTGTATTCTTCTTATGTGATATTATGATCCTGGAGACTTGTTTGCTTCAGCTATGTCAATATATTCTACTTTTGTTGTCGATAGAGCTACGCACTTCTGCAACTTGGACTGCCACGATATAGCTCTCCCTACAAAAGTGAAAAGAAACCCTAATATTGACTTTCTTCGATCAAGATCTCCAACCATATCAGCATCTGTATATCCTTCCAGGAGCATTTTTGTACTTTCAAATCACAAACACAACTTAGATGTGTCCTTCATGTACCGTAGTATCCACTTTACGGCTTCCTAATGATCTTTGCCTGGATTTGATAGAAATATGCTCATAATTCCTACTGCATGAGCAATATCTGGCATAGTGTACATCATCGCATACATTAAACTCCCAACTGCTGATGAGTAGGGAATCATAGCCATCCTGTCTATTTCCAATGGAGTTGAGGGACACGTCCTTTTGCTTAGTTTGAAATGAATGCCAAGTGGAGTATTGACCGGCTTGACACTTTCCATATTGAACCTCTTGATTACTCGTTTAACATACTTTTCCTGTGATAACCACAACTTTCTTACTTTCCTGTCACGTATGATCTTCATCCCCAAGATCTGCTGAGCTGTTCCTAAGTCTTTCATATCAAAAGACTTTGATAACTCCCTCTTCAACCTGTTAATAATAGTTGTATTTGATCCAACTATTAGCATATCATCTACATAAAGTAATAGGATGATGAATTTACCCTCAGGTAATTTTTGAATGTACACACACTGATCTGTAGCTATTTTTTTGAACCTTGACTCGTCATGAATGAGTCAAATTTCTTGTACCACTGTCTTAGCGCTTGCTTAATGCCATAAAGACTTTTCTTCAACTTGCATACCAAATGCTTCTTTTTTTTTACTTTAAAACCCTTTGGTTGTTTCATGTATATCTTCTCTTCTAGATCTCCATGTAGAAAAGCTGTCTTGATATTCATTTGCTTAAGCTCTAGGTTGTCTTGCCACCAATCCAAGTATAATCCTGATTGATTTCATCTTCACTATTGGTGAGAAGATCTCGTCAAAGTCTATTCCTTTCATTTGCTCAAAGCCTTTGACGACCAATCGTGCTTTGAATGTGACTGGATTTCCATTACTTCCTCTTTTCACCTTGAAGACCCATTTGTTCTTTAGTGCTCTTTTCCCCTTGGGAAGTGTCATTAGCTCATAAGTCTGAATCTTCTTTAATGACTAATTTCTTCTTGCATAGCTTGCACCCATTTGACGTTGTCCACATGCATCAAGGCTTGCTGAAAATTCTCTGGCTCCCCCTCATCAATGAGCATGATATATTCTGATTCTGGATATTGTTGAGATGGAATCAGAATATGTCTTCTTGTTGACATCTTTGGCTGAGCTTCTACTTCTGGCTGAGGAGACAATTCATTATTTGATGGTATAGTGGATTGATGCTCTCCCTGCTCAAATTCTTCTGCCACTGGTTCGGCTTCTGAGTCAACTTGTATGGCTGCTGAGTCTGGCACTAGATCTGAAGTACTGATATCTTTAGCTTTGCTTGATTCTTCGTAGAATTGATTCTCTTGAAATATTATGTCTCTGCTTCTAATGATTCTTCTCATCTCAAGGTCCTACAATATGTATCCGAATTCTTCATCTCTTATTGAGATGCGTAACTCTGATGCCAAATGTTGAGCTCTGCTACCAATTGTTGTGTGCAATAATATGAAACAACACACATATAGAAAGAGAAACACAAACAGAAATTTACGTGGTTCGGCCTAGTCTGGCCTACATCCACGAGAGGAGAGAGGAAACATTTCACTATAGAGAGAACATTACAATCGAAGCCATATTTAGCCTATGTCTCTGAACCCTATTTATAGATATCAGGGGAGCGCTAGATGTATTCAACATTAATATAAACTCTATCTTGATAAGCCTTATCTTCTTAGAATTCCTAATCAAAATTGGATTGTCTAATTCTAAGAGACTTCTTTCCTTGATAGGAATCTTCTGAAGAATTTTTGCTTACATGAGGATGAACATCAGAAATTCTCCTAAGAATCTTCTGGAGGATTCCTGCTTTCATGAGGATGGACATCGGCAATGGCTGGCCTATACTTCAATTAAACATAAAAATGACTTTTTACATTGCGTGTTATCTAAAGAATTATATATGCACAAATCTTTTGCATTTGTTGATTCATCTAGACCCTGTTTGTGGATTACATTGCTCACTATTTGGCTTGAAACAGGCCCTGCGTGCTTGGCTGAATCAATTAAGCTCCTATTTGCTACACTGGATTCACGGCATCTAAGACAGATACTTCCCTATTCATTTACCTTTCTACTGATGTCAAGACATATGCTTTAGTGTATGTGGATGACATTCTTGTGACAAGCAATTGTTCTTCTGCCATTACATCATTATTATCATTCCTTGCTCGATAATTTACAATTAAGGATTTGGGTCCGCTAAATTCTTCCTTGGCATTGAGGTTGTCTATAGTCCACAAGGTATCATTTATCACAAGAGAAGCACATTATGGATCTTTTATGCTGCTCTAAGATGCTAGAATCCCAATTGGTGTTCAAGGATGTGGGTCCGCTAAATTCTTCCTTGGCATTAAGATGCTAGAATCCAAATCGATAATTTACAATCAAGGATTTGGGTCCGCTAAATTCTTCCTTGGCATTGAGGTTGTCTATAGTCCACAAGGTATCATTTATCACAAGAGAAGCACATTATGGATCTTTTACGCTGCTCTAAGATGCTAGAATCCAAATTAGTGTTCAAGGATGTGGGTCGCTAAATTCTTCCTTGGCATTAAGATGCTAGAATCCAAATCGATAATTTACAATCAAGGATTTGGGTCCGCTAAATTCTTCCTTGGCATTGAGGTTGTCTATAGTCCACAAGGTATCATTTATCACAAGAGAAGCACATTATGGATCTTTTACGCCACTCTAAGATGCTAGAATCCAAATCAGTGTTCAATCCTATCTCTTCCACTGTTCAACTATAGAAAACCGGGGGCGTTCTTCAAGATCCAACCACCTATAGGAGTATTGTAGGTGGTCCACAATATCTTTCTTTAACTAGGCCCTACGTTGCTTTTGCAATTGACAAAGTGTGCCAATTTATTCACATACCTACTAATTCTCATTGGACAACCGTCAAGCGGACTCTCCGTTTTTTTGAAGCTCACTGATTCACTCAGTCTTCTCTTTTCCCGATCATTTACACCACATCTTCAAGCATTTTGTGATGCAGATTGGGCTAGCTGCAAATACAATCGGGCCATCTACCGATGGATATGCTATTTATTATGGTTCTAATTTGATATCTTGGTCATCCAAAAAGCCATAGACAGTTGCTCGCTCGTCAATAGAGGCTGAGTACAATTTTGGCAGTTAGATCCACGGAGTTATCATGGATCCAATCTTCGTCATTTTAATTGTTTTTACCAAATGCGCCCATCTTATGGTGTGACAGCATTGGAGCCACCTATCTAACAGCCAATCCCCTGTTTCATGCTAGAACAAAGCATGAGAAAATTGATTTCCACTTTGTCAGAGAAAATGATGCCAGAAATGATCCAAGTTTAGTTTTTCTCTACAAGAGATCAAGATCTAAGTTCAGTTCATCTCTCTACAAGTAATCAAGTGGCCGACGTGATGACAAAAGGGCTGTCAACGGCTAGATTTCAACTTCTAAAAGACAAGCTACGTATCTGTCCGAGATCTTAGCTGGTGTGGTGTGGGGGTGGGAGGGTTCGTATTGACAATAGGTATGATAAGGAATATCTAATCTACTTTTATCATGTAGATTTGAGGATTAAACCCTAAGTACTCTTGCTATGTGATTTTAATTAAATCCATGAACATTTAAAATGTCATTCATAGGGTTTATTATTCTCCTAATTTTGTCCAAGAAAATGATATTCCTTATATTGCCCTACTAACTATAACCCTTACTATCATTAAGTCCATGTCCATATTTATTGTAAATGTTCATCAATATCTATTTTTATTTAATTATATTTTTCATGTAATTTACATAACATGAACATTAAAGCGTAAATAAATATATAAATTTAATAATTAAATCTACTAAACAAATAAAAGAACATTTATAATAGAATATAATAATTCACATGCTCATTTGAATACATCATATTTATTCATTTTGATCAAATGATCATATTTTGATTTCTTTTTAGTTTAGATCTTGATCTTTCATTTTTATTCAGATCTATTACATTATCTTAATGTGATATCATCACTAGATCATTGATTCATCTCATCAAATGATTTGATCTTTCTTAATCCAACCGATCAATAAGATCTTAAGCCTTTTTGTCAAAATTAAGGGCATATATCTCAATCTATCCCAAATTAGCCACATCAGGCTCATCAATCCATATGATTTTAACTTTAGATCATTATTCAAACTGATTTTAATGGTTTAATCATGCTTGATTACTCAGATCAAGTAGATACATGATCATTTTTAAGATTTCTCTTCCATTAAGGTTAAATTTCTTAATTCATCCTAGATTAGTCATATCTAACTCTTGATTCCATGTTCCCTCATCACTAGATTACTAATGGATCAGAAATCCAAGGTCTGATCATGTTAGATTTGATTGATCTTGGAAATTAGTACCACTTTTTGTAATTTACAGAATTTTGTAGTGAATAAAACCTAAATTTTATATTTTCATTAGATTCTACTCTTCACCAAGAATCCAGAGCTTCTTTTCGATATTAATTTTGAGTTAAAATGAGTTCTAAATTAGAGTTTTAAGTTTTCAGATCAAAACAAGGGGCCCCAGATTCAATCTGGGTTACTCGGATCAATAGTTGATTAGCAGTCTAGCCCCATATTTGACCACGTTAAAGGCCCAGATTTCATCCCGTAAGATTTTTGGGCCCTAGTGTCTTGTCCAACGGCTCAAATCTCTGATCTAGGTTGTACGACCATGTACAACTGGTTTCTTACTAGGGTTCACCAGATCTGTTTCACCAGTGAACCAGTTGCCAATGGAACGGATTCAATGGTGAATCCCTATGACTTATGGTTGGAAAATGGAGGGGAAAGGAGGAAAACCTACATGGATCCCATTTGGAGCAAAGACTATAGCCGGAGAAGAAGAGTTCCGCTGGATATTGAAGCCCTAGCCAAACGGCTAGGGTTTTTGTAATTCTTGCCGCTGGGTTGCTTTTCGACGCCGGGGAAGAGAAATAGAATAGGAAAAATGGAGAGGGGAGTGAGGGAAACCGGATTCAGGGTTCAGGCCTTAGGTATTGCTGGAAATGGGGGAGATATGACGATCTCTTATCGAAGTTACTATTTTTTGGTGATTTCATCAGTGAATACATTACTGATCAATCTAAAATCTTGGGGCTTTTATAGATCATGTCAGCTTGAACCCATCCATTGGTAGAGATTGAAATCAAATGGTCCAATTTTGATGGCTAATTGAATTAGGGTTTTCAGGCAAAAACCTTATTCAATCGGGGATGACTAGTCCATAGATGCACCTAACGCTCCGTGAGGGAATATTCCCTCCAGTGCATCCGTAGACGTGCTTTGTGGCTGTAAAGGGAAGAGAGAGAGAAAAAGAAAAGAAAAAGAAAGAAAAAAGAAAGAAAAAGGAAAGAAGAGAGAGAGAAAGATTGGAAAGAGGGAGAGAATGAGAGTGGGAGAGGAGTGAAAACTTAGGAATTTCATGTGAATGTTAGGGGAGGTATTTATAGGCTTGTTTTTATTTATTTTATTTTATTTTATTTATTATTTTATTTTAAATAATTTTTTTACTTTTCTTATTAAATTCAAAAGAGGTTCCTCATCATGTTTATTCTTCATCATTGATGTTCCTTGTGCTTGCTGTCCCCTAGCTCACCTAACTTTTTTGGACCCTATACAAAAGTGAAATGACTATTTTACCCCTTTGGGTAAATATAAAATTACAAAAATTAAGAAAAATAGATATTTTTCACCCAAGCTCAGATTTCAGCGTGCTTATAGTCATTCTGACTGATTTCCTATGAATGATTTCAATTATCTATGTTTCAAGATTTGATTCTTTAAAATAAAATAAAATATATTAAATATAATATTTTACCTCAAATTTTGAAAAAAAAATTCTAATTAATTCCAAATAATTCTAAAAAAAATAGGATTTTCACAGACAAGGGTGAAGCTAAAGATAATTTTGTTATTATTTTTTTTGTGCTGCAAATGAATATGCATTTGTATATTATTTTGTAAGGAAGAAATGAAAATCATCTTCAGCTTCTTAAAACTATGGCAATTCTAACATGACATGAATCAAAAACTGACATTCCCTCAAGCTAGGGAGTTCCCTATAAGCGACGCACTGCATTGGATCCTGGGTGCAGTGAAAAATATGCATGGGTTGCTAGGGCATTCTCCTAGAAGCGAAGCGTTACATCAGATCCTGGGTGCAGTGAAAAATGAGCAAGGGCTGCTAGAGCGTCCCTTCGAAAGCGACGTGCTGCATCAGAACCCAGGCGCAGTGAAAAGTGGACATGGGTTCATACCATGGAGGTCGAGAAAGGCTATAGTAAATAGGACATCTCTAGATCATAAGATTCGTATCGCCACATAAAATATAGGGACATTAACAGGTAATAGTTTGGAGTTAGTAGATATGATGAAACGTAGAAGAGTCAACATCGCTTGTATCGAAGAAACCAAGTGGAAAGGGGCTAAAGCTAGAGAAATAGACGGGTATAAATTATAGTATGTAGAAAAGGATAATAACAGAAATGACATAGGAATAATAGTGGATAAGGAATTAAAGGATAAAGTTGTGGACGTGAAAAGAATCAATGATAGAATTATAATAATAAAACTTATTCTAGGAGAGCAGATTATAAATGTTATAAGTGCATATGCATCACAAGTAGGAATACAAGATATAATTAAGAGACAGTTTTGAGAAGATATGGAGGGAGTCATGCAAGAAATTCCCAACACTGAGAGGATATTTATAGGAGCATACTTAAATGACCATGCAGGAAAAGAAAAGGAAGGATATGATAGAATACATGGAGGGTATGGTATAGGTGAATGAAATGAGATGAGGGAGAATATCCTCTATTTTTCTTTGTCATGTAACTTGGCCATTGCAAATACACTCTTTAAGAAGAGGGATGAACACTTAATAACCTTTAAAAGTGGACTTCATAAAAGCCAAATAGACTTTTTTCTACTTAGGAATAATTAACAATCTATGTGTAAGGATTGTAAGATGATACACGGTGAGAGTTTAACCTTACAACATAGGTTAATGGTTATGGATATCTATATCAAAAGATGGAAGGAAGGAAATGAACTTAATAGGTATCCAAAAATTAAGTAGTGGAACTTAAAAGGAGAGAAAATAACCGCATTCACAAATAAGTTGATGGTAGAAGGAAATTAGAACTATGAAATAAAAGTAAATACCAGTGGATTAATATTATTGAGTCCATTAAGAAAGTGGCAAAAGATGTCTTAGGAGTACCTAAAGGTAAAATGCAATTAGTAAAGGAAACATGGTGGTGAACTGAAAGAGTACAAAAAGTTATTAAAGAAAAATAGATGTGTTTTAAAGCATGGTAGAAGACTAGAAATAATGAAAACTATGAACAATATTAAAATGCTAAAAGGGTTTCTAAGAGAATAGTAAGTGAGGCTAAACTTAAAGCATATGATGAGCTTTATAATAGATTAAGAACAAGAGAAGGTGAGAAAGATGTGTTTAAACTTGCAAAAGTAAGAGAACAGAAGGGTAAAGACTTAGATCATGTTAGGTGCATTAGAAGCGATGGTCAAAGGGTATTAGTCAAAGATGATGAGATCAAACAAAGGTGGGAAACATACTTTCAAAAATTGTTAAATGACAATGGCTCTGAGAATATAGGGATTGAAAATACTATAAATTTAAATAACATTGGATATTATAAATATGAATATAAGATTAGAATACTTGACGTAAAAGAGGCCTTGAAAAAGATGAAATCAGAAAAGGCCATGGGGCCCGATGGGATACAATAGAGGTTTGGAAGCATATGGGAGAAATTAGGGTAGTTTGGTTGACCAAGTTGTTTAACAAGATTATAAAATCATAGAAAATGCCTGCTGAGTGGAGGAAAAGCTCTATTGTACCAATTTATAAGAATAAAGGAGACATACAGAGCTGCACCAATTATAGAGGGATCAAAATTATGAGCCACACTATGAAACTTTTTGAAAGAGTGATTGAGAAGAGGCTACGACATGAAACAAGTGTATCGAAAAATCAGTTTGGTTTCATGCCTAGGAGATCTACTATGGAAGCTATTTTCTTACTAAGACAATTAGTAGAGAAATATAGGAAGAGGAGGAAAGACCTCTACATGGTCTTTATCGACTTAGAGAAAGCTTATGATATAGTCCCTAGAGAGTTAATATGGAGGGTGTTGGGTGGTAAAGGGCTTTCTCATGGATATATAGACATAATTAAAGATATGTATGAGGGAGCGGTAACAAATGTTAAGACCACTGGTGACATGACTGGTGATTTTCCTGTTACTATAGGATTGCACCAAGGATCGGGATTGAGTTCATACCTTTTCACATTAGTTATGGATGAGTTAATAAAACATCTGCATAAGGAGATTTCCTGGTGCATGCTATTTGCAGATGATATAGTCTTACTTGATGAGACAAGGGAGGGTGTAAACATAAACCTAGAGTTATGGAGAGAAGCATTAGAATCTTAAGGATTTAAAATTAGCCAAACTAAGACAGAATATTTGGAATGCAATTTTAGCAAGGAGAGTAGGAGTAGAACACTAATCAAGATTGATAACCAAGAAGTCCTCGTTAAATACCACTTTCAGTACTTAGAATCAATGATTCATGAGAGCGGAGAGATTGAGAGGGAGGTTACCCAGAGAATCCAAGCGGGTTGAAAAAAATGGAGATGTGCATTTGGAGTTTTGTGTGATCGATGGGTGCCACTCAAAATAAAAGAAAAATTCTATAGGATGGCCATAAGGCCGCCCATGCTCTATAGATCAGAGTGTTGGGCAGTTAAGTAACATTATACTCATAGGATGAGCGTCACAGAAAAGACAATGTTGAGATGGATGAGTAGTAAGACAAGAAAGGATAGAATTAGAAATGAAAATATTTGAGAAAATTTAGGGATAGCACCAATAGGTGACAAGATGAGGGAGATTAAACTTAGATGGTTTGGATATGTTAAAAGGAGACCAATAACAGCATCGGTTAGAAGAAGTGAGGCAATACAAGTAGAAGGCTCTAAAATGGCAAGGGGAAGGCCCAAAAGAACGTAGATAGAAGTGGTGAGGAAAGATTTAAAAATGTTGGGACTAAATGAAGCCGTGGTGTTTAATAGAGTGGAATAGAGGAATAAGATTCATGTGGCTGACCCCTAATTGGGATAAGGTCTTGATGATGATGATGATGATGACGACGACGACGATGATTGAAGGTGATTCGAAGAATACAATCAACTGGTTGAGAAAAGATGGAAGAGCAACAATTCAAAACCATGAGAAATCCAACTCTCATGTTCTAGCAAATGGCGAAGCAAATACCTTAGCCAGAGTAGGTACTCTGATCGGAGACACAAGAATTGTGGGTGACGGAACAAGAGTAGTCGGATGCCTTCAGAACTATTGGTAACTCGTTTAATGTATGATAAATACATGGTTGAGTGTCAATTGGGCCATTAAGATCGCCTCAGATCTTCACCCTAACTACGGCTGGATCTACTCTTCCAAGGATATTATGCTTGAATAACAAAATAGTCCTTGTCCTTTAGAAAAAAGGACAATATTTCCCAAGATCTACATCCTTGACAAATCACTTAAAAACTTAAGAATGCATACATTACATGGCACTATGAGTGGAAACATGGTCTTGAAAAGAAAAAAAGAAAAGTAAAAGCAAGCAAATTAGAAATGAGTCACTAAAGGCCATGAGATAAGTAGAAAGTGAGTGCTGCCAAGGCTACAGTCACGCAATCATCAACCGAGTATTAGTCAATGTATTGATCGATCTTGTTGGATTTGCATGGGTAGTCCCAACCTAACCTAATAACCACGACTAAAACAAATACGCCTAGCATCACCAACCAGGAGGGCAGAGGGACGGATGGTGGAATCCTCACCCAACTCAAACTTTGTTGACGACGCCCTAGCTGCAAAGAGACCCGCAACAGCATTCTGAAACACACGGCCGTTCTGATTACCAAAGATCGACAATTAATTTCTTATTCGAAGCACATCGTGTATTAATCTGTCGAGATTAGTGTGAGAAGATCCCCCTGGAGCAGCCGCATTTTCAGCACTCTCCTTCCACTTCATGGCCTTCCTCCTCATCTCCTTTCCCTTCTCTCCTTCCATCAGGTCCTGAACAACATTTGAGATTTTCTCTCTCTTAACATCATTATCAATCTCAACTCCGATTCCCCATTCCTTACAAGCATAACGACAATTAGTCGGTTGATCAGCGAAGAAAGGCCAACAGATCATGGGTACACCACCACATATGCTCTCCATCATTGAATTCCAACCACAATGTGTTAAGAACGCCCCGATCGAAGGGTGTAGGAGCACTTCCTCTTGCGGACACCAGCTCACAATCAGGCCTCTCCCTTGGATCTCAGCTATAAAATCGTCAGGCAGGATTGCTTTGTCATTCATCACAACATCAGGACGGACGATCCACAGAAAAGGGTGTTTGCTATTAGCTAATCCCCAAGCAAATTCATTCAATTGTTGGGATGTCACGACTGTTAGGCTACCGAAATTGGCGTAAACAACCGATCTGGCGTCCCACTTGTCCAACCATGTCAAGCATTCTCTCTCTTCTTTCCATAGGTTCGGCTTCGGCAACTTTAACCACTTGTCGGACATCTGACTGCAAATCAATGATAATGGCCCCACTGTACAAACATTAGGGATCGTAGATCTCAAGGCATCTACCACCTCATGCTCTAAATCTTCCAACGTATTGAGAATAAGACCTGAAGCCTTGTATATTCTTGGGGTCTCCGTCACGAAGAAATTGAAAAAGATATCGTTCGGATCTGTAGTCTGGATGAAGCTTGGAAGGTCCTTGAGTCGGAGATCTCTCATACCTGGTATCCAATCGATCGTAGCATCGAGGTAGCCGTTCGTGAAATAACTCTCATCTGCACACAAATAAAGGATGTTAAACACTTTGATTATGAGACCATAGTTTCTGTCAAAGAATGATCTACTCATTCATTAAGAACATAGTTTCTGTCAAAGAATGAAATAATCTCCACCAAACAGACGACGTGATTAAATGTTACCAAAGGAGTTACCAGCGGACCTGCCGTTAAAAAACTTTTTGAACTCTAATCAGCAAAACTCAAGGAGTCCAAGATGCAAAATGCGGCAGACTCGGTCAAATCCAGACTGAGCTGCCACAATTTTATGCCATGATTAAAATTGTATAAAAAGGCAGTCCGGTGCATGAAGCTCTCTTATGTGTAATCTGAGAAAGGAGCAAATAAAAAAAAAATCTATAATAAATATTTTTTATTTTTTTTTGCAAAAAGTTGTTTCTACGCCGCCTGAACAATTTTGATACGAAAAGGGAAAACAGTTTCCTTGTAACTACGGATCTAACAAAAGAGAACTGACATAATTAGCCACCTCTTAACGGTGTCACGCCTTTCTCCACAAGTTCCGGATACTGAAGTAATCCCATAAGACCACACGCCGATATCGGCCAGAAAATAACCCCCGGGATGCCTGATTCTTCGGCGATTTGTAGAGTGAAGCTCATGATTCCATCCGAAACTATGCAAGTCACTTTAGGTGCGACTGTGGATTGATTAAGCTCGATTACACGATCACGAAATGGAGTCAGGCAGTTCGTTTGTGTGGAAACGCAAAGCTTTCGGAGGTCTTGCGTCTCGTCTCCATCAGACTGTGGCAAGCCATCGGGTATGGTTTTGAACTGAAATCTGATAGAACCCTTGAGAGAATCCAGACCATTCGATCTTAATATACGTCTATGATTGAACTCGGTGTTGATAAAGGTGATGAAGAAGCCTCTTGAATGGAGCAATTTGGCTAGCTGTAACATGGCGTTGATGTGGCTTTGTACAGGGAATGGAATGCAAACTGCATGAGTTCTAGCAGCTACAAGAGGCTCCATTGCTTTAGAATTGTCCACCGATGGGAGGCCTCAAAGTTGGTTCCAGTTGTCCTTTCCTCGCCTTTATAAAGAAGAGTGAGAAAAGGTGTTACGACTTTGTGTTACTAAGCAGTCGCGTTACGGAATTTTACTATTTCCCCTTGGAGATCTGTCACAAACAGGAATCGATAATCTAAATAAGACAATTGTGCTGCATTAGAGTGTCGATCTTGCCTAGTGTCAGACGTTCACGCGGCACTTAATTTTAAAATGCACTCAAGTACCAAGATTTTTATCTTCCTTTCATCTTCTCAATGAATGGTAAAAATTGTTCCACATAAATAATTGAGATTATTCTCTAGAATATTTCTACAAAATATCTTAAGTCTACCATATTTTAGATTTTAGATATTTACAAGAATGGTTATAGAATATGAGCCTACTGGAAAGAGGCTTTCATCCACAAAACATCGATAATGGATTGATGGTACCCACTTAGAGAGAGAGAGAGAGAGAGAGAGAGAGAGAGAGAGAGAGAGTTAGGTGAGAGTTGTAGAAGTTTAGGTGAGACTTGTAGTTCTTAAAGTTTATTAGGTGCACAACTTTAAATGTATCAAAAGGCAGACTAAAGTAGATATTATGAAATGCAAAAAAAAGGACAGTTCCAGTGCACAAAGGTCCCGCATATGCAAGGTCTAGGAAAGGGGCAGACCAAAAAAAGGGCAGTCCCAGTGCACGAAGCTCTCGCCTATGCAGGGTCTTGGGAAGGGGCGGACCACAAGGGCCTGAAGTACACATCATTGCCTTACATTTGCAAGAGGCTGTTTCCATACCTTGAACCATTGACCTCAAGGTCACATGACGGCAACTTTTACCGTTGTGCCAAGGCTCCTAGGAAAGAGGCAGACCACAAGGGTCAATTTCACCAAATGCAGCAAGGAACAAATCATGTGAAGGAAGAGGTGACTCAATCAGTATAAAGACAAGAAGAGGTGAAATCTGAGATTTTTTAAGCTTTTACTGTAGTATTTGCAGCATTGCACTGCCGCATAAGCAATTGATCCGATGAACTGGATGAGCAAAGCAACCTTCTAACAAAGGAATAATGCAAAGCCATGTAAATTGGAACTTGGTTGCTTACTTATTGGTATAGTATTGTATCTCTTGAAGTTCATCTCTCTGTTGACGATCCACAGGAAAGTCTTATACGTAACTCATTCATTATTTCGATCTGATAACTGTTGATGTAATCTTGCCCGGGCTATGATCCTTGTACAAGAGCTACATATACAAGACACTTTGGATGTCGCAAACCATCTTGGGAGTCTTTATTGTGAAACTACTTAAAGAGATAGATGAGAAATTATTCGGTGCTTCCGTAGGTGCTGGGAGGCCCATAATGGAAGATGAAAACGTGGATTGCAGGCTCACTAATTTTTTAGCTTCTTTTAATAGTTCTATCTGATTCAGCTTTATTCATATGGCCCAGGTACCAATTCTCATATCAAATTTAGATCTAACTGCCTTTTGATTGCAAAATGAACAGTACCTAGTATAGAAGGGTGTTTTTTACTTTCACCTATATTTATAATTGTCTATTTTACAATCAAAAGATACATAAATTCAAAGAACATACAGATCTTCATTTGGTATGTCAACCACCTAAACAAGGCCGAATGAATGAAAAGTGAAAAGGTAGCATTGTATTGCATTAAGAGAATGCAAGTTGGGCCCATTTTCCATAATTTTAAGAGATTCAAGCCGATCATTTGCTTCAGCCTATCCTAGGTCGACCTAACTACATATAAGATATTCTTTTCTAAACCTTTTATTGTTGTAAAACGGAAATCTAATACAGAAACAATGTTATATAGAAATCTAATGCACAAGCAGTAACCTAATCCATTTGGGATAGGCCGAATCAAATAAATGGCACATCTGGCACATGTTACATCTAAAAAGATGGAAAAAAAGAATCCTTCCTTTTTAATGTAAGAAGAAATTATTGAGAAGAAGGAAAAGAGACATTATCAGGTTCAAGCCCACTACGAATGTTTGGCATGGGATCCAGTACCATTTTCAAATAAGAACAGCCGTAGCCTTCAACCATTGCAGCTGCCGCTATCACCGTAGCTGCCGCCATGTTATCAATAGTTGCAGCACTGATGAAAAATCATCAAATAAATGCAGCACCGCCCATGTGACGCACCGGGTTTTCATAACACTTTTTAAATTTAAAAGACATTGACTTAGTGAGCTCAATTTCTAATAAAATCATTTTTAAAGTGTAAACAAATGCAGAAGAATCTTTTTTTTTTAAATTCGCTTGAAAACCCCCGAATGTCAATTTTCTTTTATAAAAAACAAGGATTCTCAGTGAAATGGGCGTTGATTTTTACCGACAATCCGGCAAAGTTTCTCCTGTTTTTCGGACATATGACATTTAACGCATGTTATTGTGAAGTACCTAATAAACATTTTTGACAATTTTAAAATACAAATGGAGACTGTGTCTCCTTTTCATACATCTACTCAAATATAGACAAATCAAATCCAACAAAAACATAACCAGGAACTCCACACCACAACCAAATCACATAAGTTAGCCAACTCTCCAAAATTACATATACATATAGCAGTCTCTTTCCCATTTAGAAAAATGACTTCAAACATAAACCAATCATTACCTGTCTAAGTCAAGAGCTTTTCGTTGGTGTACTCCTGTCAATTAGCTCCTACTTCTTGGGAATCCTCTGCTATGAGATATTGTAAACAAATACAATATCTCAGCAAACTTGCGTTTGTGTAGGTGAAATAAGAAGCAATTATATATAAACAAAATCATGATATTCTATATAATTTAATTTGTCCATACTGAAACATGCAACTAGTATTCAATTATCATTTAGCTTGAAATAATTCAACATTCATCAATATCATAAATTCATGCCAAGATGAAAAAAACATCAATGCATTAGTACTAAAACATATTCTTGAAATGCAAGCATGCAGTCACATGTCAAACTCACTAATCATTTTTATTTCATAATACCAGTCTTTGCTCATACGAGCCATTTCACATTACTAAACACCAACGCATTGTCGTGTGTATCAAGTACACAGCAGACGATATTATCCTCTTTGGCGTAGTGAGTCAGTGCAATGGGTTAAACCCAAAGACACTCCAAACTCAAAGACACACCTCAAGGCTTTACTCCTGAGAGACTGGTAGCTCGTCCAGCTAAGAGTCGGTAGCTTGTCTAGCTTGAAGGGCTGCCCACATCATAACGACTTTGTGGCCTGCCCACATCATAACGACCCCTCAGGACACATCAAACTCCCCAAACAATGTGGCTAAATCTCAGGGACCAGTAGCTCATCTAGCCAGGAACTGGTAGCTCGTCTAGCTCGAAGGCCCGCCCACATTATAACGACTCCGTGGCCTGCCCACATCATAACAACCCCCTCAGAACGCATCAAACTCCCCAAATAATTGGGCTACAATCCCAGGGACCCGTAGCTTGTCCAGCCAGGAACTAGTAGCTCGTCCAGCCCAAAGGCTCGCCCACATCATAACGACTCCATGGCCCACCCACATCATAACGACCCCTTTCGCTCTTACGAGCCAACTCACAATTTTCTAGTATCAGTCTTATATTTTCTCACATAATTCACAATAATGTATAGCTTTTGCATGAATAGTTTAATCGTGGTTAAATTTTTTCATGCACATTCATCTTGCCTTTCATATAAATTGAAACGACTTGTTTCAATGCTTAAATTTCATATACAAATACATATATAGCAAAAATCTTAGCAATCTCAATTCCACCTACCTCAAATGGTGCTCTTCTAGTTCACTGACGTGAATACTTTCCTAAATTCACGTACGACATCCCAAATCAATCACGCCTCTATAAAGTATAAGAAAACATATTCAGAATATACGACTTTGGAACTTCTCCTAGCTTTTCCAGTATAAAAGTTCCCTCTAAGTTAGTCAGTGACACTAATCATCATAAGGCGAAGTGACAGTGCTTAATTCCATGCTAAGGGTGTTTCATTAGCTATTGATTGATAGCTAGTTGAATGACCTATAGTTACTGGATTGCCAATCCACACCATTGGTTCTAGACTGGCTATTCACCACTTTTCTTAAGTGGCTATAAGTTATTTTCATCGTTAAATGTTCTAAGCATGAAACCAGAGGCGTTTTACTAGTAATCACATAAGAAACACAATTAACTGCTCTGATCATCAATCAGATGCTATTCTACTAAATGTGTTTTTCAAACTGGTCGGTTTTCTCATGGTTTTCACTCTTCCTGTCATAAAAAAACGATAACAATAATAACGAATGGTGGTTGAGAACCACCAGAAGGGAAAAAGGAAAAGAAGAGAATAGTAGGGAGAAGGACTTACTCGATCAACCACTCTTTGGTTGGTTTCAAGTGGTCATTCTTCCTTCGTTGTCGCCGACCAATCTCATGAGAGGAGAACCCAAAAGGATGATGGGAGAATAGTAGTGGGGTGAGAGGGTGAAGTTGTTGTCAGTTTCCTGTTACCGGAGGAGCATGAATCGAAGGTCTTGATTGTAGATTGGGGAGAAGGGAAATACCTGTCAGTGATGGCTTTTTTCCTATTTCTTCACATTACAGACACATGGAGGAAGGGGCAATTGAGTACATGTGAGTTTGAATCCCACGTGTTGACTCACTCCTCAACTCGCCGTCTCAGAACAGTAAAGACAGGGGGTGACATTATCAATTTTGACCCCTCATTTTATTTGTAAAACTTTTGGACTTGAGGGTCTTAGTCTTCATTTTGCGCGTTCTTAATGTTATTGGAAAGCTCTGGTCGAGCAAAATCCAATAATCAACATTTCATTATTAAATTTTAATATTTAAATTATTTTATAGTTACTTGATTTATGACAAAAATTCCATTTTAGAGCAAAATTTATTTAAATTTGCTATGAATCTACAATAATTTTTTTAGTTATTTAATACTTAACAAGATACATAATTTAATAAGTTCTAAGGATTTAAAATTACCCGAAACTATGCTCAATTTATGATCAAACTCATGCAGGGCCCACTTACTCAATCTCGCCTTGTTTGTTCTGTTTCACTAAATTAGAGACAGTTAACAAGTTAATTCATCTTTAAGATACATGTGTGACAAAAACATTTACATGAGAAAATTCTATGGTACATGTTCTTTGTAGATGATTGGTTTTGATTGATAAGACAATGGATGACGTAAACACAAAGCAAGAGCTATAGAGAGATGAATTAAAATATAAAGGATTTAAAAATACCCGAACTAAAATATAGTATATGGAATGTAATTTTACTAAGGAGAGGAGCATAAGTTGTTGAGTCCTTAATTTTGCCAAAAATAACCTTAGATTACTATTTTATTAGATAATTTAATAAGGTAATTTTGTGATTTTAAATAAAATTTAGCTATAATCAATCATCCAACCGTTAATTTTAAAAGTTAACGATCAGATGATCATTATATTTAATTATCCACATAAGATAATTATAATCTTGTATTTTGTTTTTGCAACTAAGCCAAAGTACGTTGGACGGTTTATATCAGCTTATTTCGATGGGTCCCACACCACAAAACATGTGCAAATTTGGGCAAATATGACTAATCATGGGCAGATTTGACCAAATCTAAGCAAACCTGACCAATCATAGGGAGATTTGACCAAATCTTGACCAATCATGCCAAATTTGACCAACCCCCTTACAAAGGAAGGAGAGGTTGGATTAGGGTGCTCTCTCTTGTCTTTCTTCCTCCAAGGGTAGGAGCAAGCTACTCCTCCCTCCCCCTTCCTCTTGCTTCTCCCTCATGGAGTAGAGGTGCAGGGACTGTCTCTCTCTCTCTCTCTCTCTCTCTCTCTCTCTCTCTCTCTCTCTCTCTCTCTCTCTCTCTCTCTCTCTCTCTCTCTCTCTCTCGTGCGTTTTTACTCAAAGAAGAGGTGGGAAGGACTGTTCCTTACCCATCTCTCTCAATCCCACTCTCTCTCTTGCATTTTCCTCTCTCTGCTTCTCCCTTCGTCTGCCCTCTTCTCTCACCCTCGTTCTCTCTCCTGCCTAGCTCCCTCTCATCTTTCTCTCTCAGATCCCTCATCACTGGCAGTGTCCTCCAAAATCCAACATCACGAGAACCCTCTTCTCTCCGCTACTGCCTCTTCACCTGACTCAGACCAGACATGCACCCAACTGGCAGGACCTCCTCAGCCAGGCTGGATCCCGTGCCCATTTCTCTCCTATCTCTCCACTTTTCGAAAAACCAGCACCGGCCCAGATTTCTCCTCTTCTTCCCCTTGCTTCTTTCCCCTATGCTTTTCCTCTCTTCTCCTTCTCCCCCATCTCTTCTTCCCCATCTTTCTTCTTCTCTATTCGATTTCACTGTATTACTGTTCATGAACAATAACTTCGGTTACTGTTCATGAACAGTATTGTACTATTTCCTTTTTCGCAAGTTCCATTTTTGCCCATAGCCTTTAGTTTTAATTTCAGGATGTATCATGTTTTGTCTTTTATCCTATTTTGTTTTTATGTGTATACATGTTTTTATTTATCTTGGATAGTGTTGTTCTTATATTAGTTTCTAGAAGATGGTTTTTCAGTTCTGATTAGCTGCGTGACACAACGATCAGGATAGGAATCTGAATTTAGATTATTATTGTATTTAATTTTATTTAAATTCAGAACAGTGTATTCAAGGATTAATCAATTTGAATGTTCTTTTTTTGACAATTTATAATTAAAATTTGTGTAAACTCTACATTTAAGTCGAGTCCCAATGGAAATTGACCCATATTTGCATAGCTATACTACAACAGCAGTCCACTTGCAAAAAACAACCAACAGAAGTGGAGCACCAATAAAAATTGATAACTAAAAAGTCTCTTTAAAAGAACACTTACAATACTTGAGATCAATAATTGATGAGAACATAAAGATTGAGAGGGAGGTTATCCAAAAAATCTGTGGGTTGGAACAAATGGAGATACGTCTCTAGAATTTTGGGTAATAGGAAGGTGTCACTTAAATTAAAAGGCAAATTTTGTAGGATGACTTTAAGACCCGCCATGCTTAGAGGATTGGGCTATTAAAGACAACATATATATAGGATGAGGGTTGCTGAAATGCAAAGTTGAGATGAATAAATGACAAGATAAGAAAAGATAGAATTAAAAATAAAAATATTAAAAAAACTTAAAAATAACACTAATAGATGGAGATATTAGACTTGGATGATTTGAACATATATGATTTAGATAAAAAGAAACAAATACGCATGGGTGTACATAGCCAACCATGTCATTCCACAAAAGACCTTAAAAAAAAATTAAGGGGTCAACGTCGCCAATTATTGTACGTCTAGGTCGTCGATTCGTGTACTGTCGAGAGGCCGGCCACTTGATTTCCATCTTTGTCAACTACGAATCTGGAAAGACACTGGACCACGTGGAGGTGCCATTGGTGGGGCCAGCGGTGCCGGATGGCAGAGTTGTCGAGGGGTCTCTTACTTTCTGCAACTGAAAATAGAAAGATCAATGGCCAGATCAAGTATTACAAGAAGGGATTGCCAATCCTGCACCTGCTGAGCCATCAAAACTGAGTTTGGGGTTCCGATCTAATGGAAAGGGGTCTAGGACTTCAAATAAAGAAATGTTGCCGCCGCCGCCAGCGTTCGAGTGTAGGGTGACTTGTCAAACATTGAGGTTGAATCTCTGTGAGATTAGCCGCCTCGATAATGCGTAAACTATTTGCCAAAGGCTTTGGATGTGTAAGCAACCCTGGTTGTGAACAAATTGGCTCCTTAGGTCCCATATGAACCAATCTAAATGGAGGCCGACAAAAGAGAAAAGAAGGGAGAGTCTTTGCTTCTTGGGTCAAGGTTTGAACCAATTTTGATCTAACAGCTGTTAAGGTTCTACTTATTGCGCCAACCTCTGCTACAAGGGACTTGAAATAAAGAAATGTTGCCGCCGCCACCAGCGTTCGAGTGCAGGGTGACTTGTCAAGCATTGAGGTTGAATCTCTGTGAGATTAGCTCCCTCGATAATGCGAAAACTGTTTCCCACAGCCTTTGGATGTAGAAACAACTCTGGTTGTGAACAAATTGGCTCCTTCGGTCCCAGATGAACCAATCTAAATGGAGGCCGACAATAGAGAGAAGAATGGAGAGTCTTTGCTTCTTGGGTCAAGGTTTGAACCAATTTTGATCTAACAGCTGTTAAGGTTCTACTTATTGCGCCAACCTCTGCTACAAGGGACTTGAAATAAAGAAATGTTGCCGCCGCCACCAGCGTTCGAGTGTAGGGTGACTTGTCAAGCATTGAGGTTGAATCTCTGTGAGATTAGCTCCCTCGATAATGCGAAAACTGTTTCCCACAGCCTTTGGATGTATAAACAACTCTGGTTGTGAACAAATTGGCTCCTTCGGTCCCAGATGAACCAATCTAAATGGAGGCCGACAATAGAGAGAAGAATGGAGAGTCTTTGCTTCTTGGGTCAAGGTTTGAACCAATTTTGATCTAACAGCTGTTAAGGTTCTTCAAATTATTGCGCCAACCTTTGCCGTAAGCAACTTAGACACAGTGGCTGTTTTCAGTCTCTTTTTGACAAAGAGGACAAGTTTGTGACTGGTTTGGGTTCCACTGACACTCACCCATTGCGGGGAGACGATTTTGCAACAGAATCCAAAGGAACGATTTAATGACAGGCTCGTCACCGCTTTGCCAATTGCCATAATGCCTTCCATGTGGGGTCTGTGGTTGGGCCTGATTGCTAGGTGATTGGGATTGGATTATAACAGGGAATGAGGCCCACAAGTAAAATAAAAGCGATTGTCCGTATCTGCTAAAATGCTAGGATAAAGCGACAATTATCCTAAACTCTTAAACTCCTTTTTTAATTTTGATTACTGTCAAGGGTTTGGACCACCGCCAAATTGTCCGGCGTTATTGATCCAACTATATCAGCAGACATGAACATTATTATAAAAAAAAAAAAAAAAAAACTATATCAGCAAATATGATACTATCGAGCCTAGTCATGGCCTACCACGTTAGTATTCAGATATCTTTTGGGAAACAGTGTTAGGCTCGAACCCTAATTAAGTGCCTTGGTTACACCCATCAGCAGATAGCCTCTAACCTAATTACAAGAAAGTGTCAGGTAACAGCAGATAGTTATCTATCCTTAATTATTTAATTATAATATTCAAAATTTATATTTTTCAAAAAAATTTCGGCCATAATGATAGGCTTAGAAAGCAGTTATAACTACACAAGTTTTTAGGATCTCTAACAATATTCTATTACTTTCTTGTTGTATTTGCATGTTTATTGATCAACGAGAAAGATCATCCATAACTTCTGAATTCAAATATCTGTTATTAGGGTCTCTTTTGTAGTCATTTTCAGGGGCCCATGCTACCACCAACATGATCTTATCCATTGGTTTGATCAATAATGACAAGTCCGGCCGTTTGTCATTGATCAAATCAACCAATCGAGAGCCGGCACTTCTCTTTTCCCCCAATGTTACTTTCATAAACACCGAAAAATAGAATCGTTGTTGGCAATTTTCTCTCTCAATAGTCCTTAGTCACAATATGTCAGGATTCTGGAATGAATTAGCTAAGCAAATATTAGAAAATTTGAGTTGTATTAGGTAAATTTATGTTATTTTTTTTCTGAAATTTACATTAAATTGTTTGAATTTTTCAAGAAAAAAATGGGACTTAAAAAAGTGTAATTAAAAAAAAAATCCTGTTATTTGGAGGATATTTCAGGAAAATAAATTGGGATACCAAAAAGTCAGGAATTTTTCAAAAAATTTCCAATTGGGGCAATCCAGTTTCGGGTTTAGATTATATTGCTTGGAAATCTAAATTTGTAGCTCTAATTGCACTTATCCTGGTACACATGGCTCCCACGTATGAGGAGTTCGAGGAAGGGACAGACCATGTCTAAATCGATGATCATATCTTAGTTAGCCACAAACATGTGAACAGTTCAAATCCCGTGATTGTTTAGCGAGAAAACAATTATAAATATTTGTCTGGCCATGATCGTTCGAATTGGAACTGCGCTAAATTAACACCGTTGATTCACCTCTTGCCCTAGCATAATCACTCTCCTTTTCTTTCAACTTTTTTTTATCTTGAATTTATTTTGTTCGGGACCCACCACATTAGGGGATCCAGCCATACCAGCCCGGTGGACTGTTATCAACATGTGAGGTGAGAGAGCTACGAAGGCCGACTCGAAGACAAACGTCATTGTCAATGTGAAGAGAACAAACTACTGCATATAAGATTCCATAATAGCCTCTTCAGGAAGAGAGAGTTGCAGTTCAACAATAGCAAATCTTTACCTCAGTCTGTAGTGGGTGTTAATATCAATGGAGGCCCTGGTAATTGATAAGCCTCACGCAGTGTGCATCCCTTTCCCTCTACAAAGCCACATAACTGCCATGATGCAACTAGCGAAGCTACTCCATTCAAAAGGCTTCTTCATCACCTTTGTGAACACTGAGTTCAACCATAGACGACTGCTGAAGTCCAGAGGTCCCGAATCCGTCAAGGGCTCAGACGAATTCCGATTCGAAGTCATAACCGATGGCTTAGATTCTTCCGATGAAGACACCATGCAAGACATACCATCCCTTTGTGTTTCCATCCAGAAGAATTGCTTAACTCCATTTCGCAATCTCTTGAAGGAACTAGGTGATACACCAGACATCCCTCGGGTTACTTCTATTGTCTCCGACGGGTGCATGAGCTTCACTCTCAAAGCTGCCACAGAATTCGGCTTCCCGAATTTCTTGTTTTGGCCGATCCCGGCGTGCAGTTTGTTGGCCTTCGTCCATTTACCCAAGCTCATAGAAAGAGGCATAATCCCACTGAAAGGTAGTAACTCTAGCCTCAATACAAGTAGTTTAGCACACATTGATCTAAATTTCATAAGTCACACTTAGGGCTTTGGTCAAGCTGGAATTGAATTCTGCGGCGGATTCCATGGTTTCCACCATTTCGTGGAATGCACACTTGAATTCACCTCTAGGTGAAATCCACCAAAATCTTTTGTAAGTCGGCTTTTCCAATAGTGAATTTCTAATGGGATCAGTCAAGACAGAAACTGAATTCTATGGTACATGTCTTTTTTCGTTTTTCTTTCTGTGGTACAATGGATTCCTTCTTGCCTAGGGCCCCTTAATCAAGTTTTCATGTTCATATGCAGATGACAGCTTCTTGAGCAACGGATATCTCGATACGGCTATCGATTGGCTGCCTGGAATGAAAGGAATGCGCTTGAATGATTTGCCAACTTCAGCAAAACTAACAAATTCGGAAGACATCATGTCCAGTTTCAGCATACAGGTAACACAAAATAGCTTCAAGGCATCAGCTAATGTTTTCAATACCTTCGAAGACTTGGAGCAGGAGGTTCTAAATGCCCTGAGGCCTATGTTAGGTGTCATTTACACCATAGGCCCCTTAAATCTTTTTGCTCGTCGGTTGCCGGCCGGTTGGTTGAAGTCCGTCAAGACGAATCTCTGGAAGGAAGATCAAGAATGCCTGGATTGGTTGAACAAGTACGAGGCGGCTTCGGTCGTTTACGTCAATTTCGGGAGCACAACGGTCCCAACAAAGGAACAACTCATTGAATTTGCTTGGGGACTTTCCAATAGCAAACATCCATTCTTATGGATTATCCGTCCCGATGTATTGATGGGAGATCAAGCAATGCTGCCAGAAGAATTCATGGCTGAGATCAAAGAAAGAGGCTTGATCACGAGCTGGTGCCCACAAGAGGAAGTGCTCCTCCATCCTTCGGTTGGAGTGTTCCTAACCCATTGTGGTTGGAATTCTATCATTGAAAGTATATGTGGTGGTGTGCCTATGATCTGTTGGCCTTTCCATGGAGATCAAGTGACTAATTGTCGTTATGTCTGTAATGAATGGGGAATAGGCGTTCAGATCAATAACGACACGAAGCGGGATGAAGTTGAGACCGTTGTTGGGGAAATGGTGGAAGGGGAGAAGGGGAAGGAGACGAGGATGAAGGCCAGGAAGTGGAAGGAGAGTGCAGAAAGTGCTATTAGGCCGGGAGGATCTTCTCACGCTAATCTTGATAGATTAGTCCATGATGTACTTCAATTAATCCATTAATGATAGATTATCTCAGCGTTCTTCGATCGGATATGCCTCTACGATCTCGACTGATAGTTGTCTCTATAGATATCCAAATTGTCCATTGAATGGGGCCACATATGAGTGTGGCTCAAGACTAATGGATTAGAGACATGAGAATGTTAACCATTGGAAGGTTGTTAATTGACCCACATAATATGAGGACAAATCTCGTACGTAACTGCTGGCGTCAACCTCTTGTTCTATTCACGGCCTTTCCGTAATATCTGCACTAACGTTGGTGGCTTGGGTTTGTTAATTACTCATGGACACAAAGTAAATAGATGGGAAAAGATAAAGAAACGTTAGGCCCTTCCTAGAAGCAATTTTCCCGGATGATGTGTGCTATGTGGACGTGATCGAATTCGTTAGTTTGATCAATACCGACAATCCTACCTGTTGGCCTTACCCGTACTTTGATCGTATGATCCCAATGGTTGATTTTTTCAATCCTTGATCCTATCCTATGGATGAGATTTCTGCTGAAAAATGAAGATATCTGAATAACTACTATTGCCATGCCAAACAGCCCGACGATGTGAACCAACCAAAGGTTTTAGTGTTAGCCATGGTTTCTTATCCTATTTAAAGCCTGTTTTCTCTCTGTCGAAAGTAACTTTTTCCATTCCCAGGACAGCCAATAGGTAGATAATAATCGGTGAATTATTTTGTCTGAAAATTGGGTCCAGCCCATAAAAAATTGACAAAGACTAAAAGATTATTATTATTTTTTAAATGTCACTTCTTCTTTTTTTTTTTGTCTCTTTGTAACGTTCTTGTCAACCAAGGTGGCATTGTCTGTCAATGCCAAGAAAGACTGCCACGCCATCCCATAAAAAATTGACAAAGACGTAAAGTTTTTTTTGTTTTGTTTTGAATATCACTTTTTTGTCACATTCTAATGTTCTCGTCAAAAAAGGCGGCATGCTTTGTCAATTGTTAACAAGGCAGTCATTTTTCGTTAAACTTAATCAGTGACATTATTTGTATTCATTGCAGCATATTTGTCAAGCAAATGAAGGCGTTGACAATCAGCCCAGAAAATCTTTATAAATAGAGGTCTTGGACCACGTTTTAAAGGAAAGAGTAGAATGAATTTAAGGGGAGTGAGCATGTCAGGTTAAGAGATGTGTTTTGTGGGAGATGTGTTTTGTGGGAGGTATTTTTATATCTTGTTTGTGTGAAAAAGTAGTGAGTGTAAATTTTCTAAATCTTATTTTTATCTAGTTTTATATTTGTACTTCTCATGTTTGTAAGTGTTATTCTTCGTAAATTCCTTTTGTTATAGTAAAAATTTTGCTCGATGGATCCTGTAATTTTTATTTTATTTTTAGAAGATTTTTTACATAAAAATTTTAATATTTTTATTTATTGTTATTTATTTATTATATTTATTTTCATGAAGTTACACTTTTACTTAGTAGGAACTGTGGACCCAACAATTGGTATTAAAGTTTGGGTAGTAAATACTATTTGTGTTTTACTATGCAGATTTACTATTGTAGGAATAATATCATGTCACTATTCACGCTAACTTTAGAAATGATGGCGGTAAAATATGATGTGGAGAAATTCACTGATGATGATAATTTCTCTGCTTGGCAAAGGCAGATGAAGGAGATGCTCATATAGCAAGGCGTATATAAAGCACTAGAAGGAAAGAAACTAAAATCCATGTCAGATAATGATTGGGTAGCTATAGACGAGAAAGCTCCAAATGCAATCAAACTCCACTTATCAAATAAAGTTCTCAACAACATAAATGATATGAAAAGTGCCAACGAAATCTAGACCAGATTAGAAGGATTATACATGTCAAAAATCATGATGAATAAATTATACCTGAAGAAGCAGTTGTATGCACTTTAGATGAGTGAAGCTGCAAATTTCTTGTCATATTTGAATGTTTTTAATGGTTTGATTGCACAACCAGAAAACCTCAGTGTTAAAGTGCAGATGTCACATCATTCAATTTGACGACGACAATATTACATGGACAAGATATAATCAAGTTGAATGATGTGACATCTGCACTTTTGTTGAATATGAGCTGAAATTCCATGCCATTGTGGAAAGAGAAACTAATCAAAGGTTGAAATACCTTATAACATACAATGGAGGCAAGTACATATTAAGGGAGATCGAGAATTACTGCTTAGAGAAATACCTTCGAACAGACAATGGAGGCGAGTACATATTAAGGGAGATCGAGAATTACTGCTTAGAACACAGAATGTGACATGAGAAGATAGTTCCTGGTACCCTATAACATAATAGTGTAGCTAAAATGTAACAATCCTCAAATTTTGGGTTATTTTCTATGTATTAGATTATAATTTTAATGAAGATTAAATTAGAAATTAATTTCATGAAAATAGGGTTTTATGAAAATAACCTCCTTGTAAATTCAAATTTTGGACTTGGAATTATCAAAATTGGAATATGCTCATCGATACGAATCCAACTACACTAATTTTGCGCCAAACAGAGATAGGGGTAGAAAAATCCAATGGCATAAATTTAGAGGGGGTTAAAATTGATAATGCCCCCCTTGTTTTGTTGTGTTGCGACTGTAGGTGCAGTGCCACGGGAGGAGTGGGTGCGACATGAGGACTGTCAATCACCATGCGTCAGGCCATCTCCTCAGCAATGGGCTATGGCAGGTGGGAGGGTTTTTATAGGGGACATCGGGGAAGAAGGGGAGAAACTTGGCGTCTGCCTGACTCTCCCCATTTCGGTCTCCCATTTTCTTCCCAAAGTGGCCTACTCCAGCTTCGGCGAATGAAACCCTCTCCCCATGTGCTAATCTCCCCTTCTTTCTCCGGTTTGCAAACTGACTGGAGCAGACCATTATCGAAACCCCATCTGTCCGATCACCTCCCTTTCTTCGGTGACACTCCCCACTCAAAGCCCACTTCCTCTACTTTCTTTTCCCTCAGACAAGATCATTTGGAGTTGTAACATCTCTAATTTTTAAATCCCAATTCAAGTAAATTTTGAATTCTTTTTATTAAATTGGGATAAAAAGAAAATAGTAAAATGTCTTATTTTTGGAGTTTTCTAAGTGAAAAATTTGATAGATATTAAATCAAGTATTAAAACCTCCATAATTAGATAGTGCTCGGAAAGATGATTCCAACGACACAAATTTTGCTAAAATCAGAGTTCAGATGACAAAGATATGAAAGTTTGAACATGAAGTATAAAAATATATATTATATATCAAAAGGGAGGTACTGTTTCATAACAATACCCCCTCACTCTTAGTGTAATATCCATAAATTTTAGTATAAATTAAGAAATTACTAAATAAATTAAATAAAAAATTTATAGATGAAATGTTTTCCTGAAAACTTAAGAATTTGAAAATGCTCGTCGATAGGATTCCAACACCACAAGGAATGCGAAAAATGAAGCTCAAATGAGAGAGTTAGGAGCCATTGAAGTTATAGGGGTATTTTAGTTATTTGGCAGAGACTATAACACAGGGGCCCAAATTGATAATGACACCCCCGTCTTCTACACGCCTCTACCAGATCCGGCAAAATAGCTGATTTCTCTTCCCCTTGGACTCTAAGGCCTATATATATTCCCGCCGGGCGCCAAAACGCTCCTCCCTGAGCGTTTTCACTAAGTTTTACTCAGAAACCCTAGCTCCGCAAAGTTCACATTTTTTGGCGAGTGGAACTCCGGCAACGTCCATCAATGGCTAACAAAGCAAGGTAAGCCTTAAACCCTGATTTCTATATTAAATAAATAGGATGTATAAATAGGAAATACTTGAAAATTCACGTTTTTCCTAGGAACCCTGTGCACGCTACTGTTGGAGCATTATTTCATAGATGAAACCACATCTGTTTGAAAATTGGACCGTCCATCTAGTGCACAAGAGACCCAAGATCAAACCCTTTGAATTTGGGAGAGATCCAATGGTGGGTTTCTCTAGAAAATGTGAAAACCAGTACATAGGGACGTTTTTAGGAATTTGGAAAAAACTGTTTAAAAAACATGATTTTTTGGAAAAATCAGTACAAAAGGAGGGTATAAATGAATTCTAGAGGAAATTATGAGAAAAGTAGCGCAAAAATCGCTTAATTTGGACATCTGTGGGCTTGCCGGAGAAGACCGGAATTCGGTCATCTTCTCCGGCGATGGCGACAGCGTCGGCGCCCTAGCATTGACGCCGGGACGCCCAGTAGGACGCCCCAACGATGACGCCCAATGGGAAATGATGTCGCATGCGTACGCTGTTAAGTGTTTAATTTTGGTCAAAATACCTCTAATTTAGTATTTGATTAGAGCATCTAGACCATTAATTTTAAGATTTTACATCAAATATTTCATTTTAGCTTTAATTGACCATCCAACCGTTGAATTGTAAAATTTAGTGGTTAGATGACTATTAAAGCTAATGGACGGTTTAGATTGCGCTAATTGGGTCCTGTGCATTGCAGATCAGTCAACTCAGGTGTGGATGCTCCAGATCGAATCAAGGATACAAGATGGAGATTAGATGAAGTTTCATGGAAAAAAGTGGATTTTGAAGAGTCCTAAGACAGAACAAAGTTTAAGACTTGCAGAGTTCTAGCAAGTTTAAACTTCTAGTGGACCCCACTCTCTCTCATCTCTCATCTCTCTTATCTTATCTCTCTTCAATCTCCATTTCCCTCTCTTTCACATCTCTATCTCTCACTCTCCTTTTTATACCCCTTCCCCTCTCTCACCAAAAACGTTTTTCCCCTCTTAGGAGGGTGGGGCTGGGCTACTCTCTCCCTCTCTTTCTCTTTCTCGTTCTCTCATTCTCCTCTCCACCCCACATCTGCCTATCCTCCTTGGCCGGCCACAGGTGCGTGACACACCACAGGCCTGGCGTCATTTCAACTGTCCAGAATCTCTGTTCAACCTCGTCGGCTCCACCTTCCTACCCATCTCTCTCTCTCTCTCTCTCTCTCTCTCTCTCTCTCTCTCTCATCCCACGTATCTCTCTCTGCTCCCTCTGCCTCTGGCGTGCCCCATCTCCTCTCTTTGTCTCTCTTTCATTCTTCTTCCTAGTTCTCTAGCATAGCCCAGATCTGGATGGTCTTCTTCCCAATTCCTTTTCTCCCTTCTTCCAGCCATCACCTCTGTCCGCACAACTCAGGGAGCTGGGTTTTCTCCCATCCTCTCCTTCCTTCTTCTCCCTTCATCACCATCTTCTCCAGTCAGTTTGAAAATTCGCACAGCCCAGACTCATCTGGACAGTCCTGGGAATTGGGTTTTCTCCCATTTTCTCCACACCTTCTTCTCAATCCCTCTTCTTCTCTTCACCGGACGCCCCGGGAGAGAAAACCCAACTCGGGTTTTCTCCCCATCTTTCTTCTCTCCCTTTCCTCTTCTCCTCCTTCCTCTATTCTTCTCCCTCTTCTCCCTCTTCCAGATTTCTCCCAAAACGTGTTTTTCTGGTTTTTTCGTGAAAAACCAGAACCCTGAAGAAATTGCAAATCTGCACCTGCAGATCTCAGAAATTACAATTCTGTCCTATTTCAGAAATTCCATCTGTGTCCCCAAAAGAATTACATCTGTGTCCCTAAAAGAATTCCATCTGTGCCCCCTGGCAGATTTCAGAAATACCAATTGGGTCCCCTGTTTAATTACAACTGTGTCCCTATGCTATTCTGGTTTTAACTTATCTTCATTCTGACTATTCAAGGACAGTGCAATCCAAGACAGACTATTCAAGGACAGACTAATCTAGAGACAGTGCAATCCAAGGACAAGCTTATCCAGGACGCATTTTAGTTTTATTTTCTGTTTTCCTTGGAATAAATATTTGGGAACATTGGAACAAGTGCATACATCTAGATTTTAGTTTATTTCTAGTATAATCTTTGTTTTTATTATTTTAGTTGAATTTTATTTAAAACTCCATCACTTCAAATCAAGTCCTCGTGGGATCGACCTGTATTTGCATAGCTATACTACAATAGCCCGTGCACTTGCGGTTAAACAATCAACATATGCGCGGGAGAGATGACGTTGGCTGTCTTGGGACGTCGGGACACACGGCGTCCTGGCGACCGTGACGCACGTGGCAGTGCGTCATGGTACCGAAGACGCACACTGCATGTCCCCATGGTGTTTCACGGAAGCGGGCGTCTTCGTGATGCCGGTTTACACCGGTATAAACCGACGTAAATTAGCGTCGCCGGTACAGACCCCTTACGGTGGTCGGTCAGCCCCATTTTGTGAGTGTTTTCACTAAAACTTGATTTTTGGGAGCTAGAGGAGTCCAAATCACGATCCGAAAGAGGCGTTGTGACCGTATTGATGACGCGGACCTAGTTTTAACTTAAAAATTATAAATGACCACTTTTATTTAGAAATTTTTAAAAATAGTGATGTGACATGTATAGGTGCACTTGAACATACCAGTTAAGGGGATTATTAGCAAGCTAAGTGGTCTCACATTGAGGTAGGTGACGACAATTAATGTTTTGCCTTGATTTTAAAACCATGCATAAACATAGCATTATGCGTGATTGTGTTTTAAAGTGCATTTATTAATTGCTATTGATTTCATGAGACTTTGAGTACTTTATAGGCTAACCCCAGGATGAGGGGCGTGTCTTGGGGATTGCGAGCTACGCGTGCTCTTAAGTTTTAGCATATACCTATGATTTCTATGTTTTTTATATTTGATGACGGGTGCTCTCACCCAGTGGGTGTCATGCTAAGAGGGATAGGGCAGGCCACCCACCCTTCGAGATTGTGATGTGATGATATTGTGATATGATAGACACCTACCCATAGATGACACTCAATAGGGGTTTGGTAACATGGATAGTCCACACTACCAGTCTAGGCCTTTCCATGGGGACATACGCTAAGTCTCCCGTTATGGTGTCGATGGAGAGCGACGGTGGTTGAGACCCATGGAGGGTTGCCACTGTGGCATGATGGGCCATATTCTTATTATGTGTGCGTGTATGATAAGCATGGTTATGGATGGTATGCCTAGGTGTGACGACACTCAGAGGTTGGCTATGAGTACTCACGATCAGTGATATTAGTGAGATGTTGTGGGACCCATTACCTTAGGATGCCCTTATTCTTATTGTATGCTCATTTACATTGATTCATGTCATGTTTTAACTCTGTGAAATGCATGTTTTAGCATATGGAATAAATTGGCATTTATATTGGCATAACTTATATACTGCTATCTTCATAAATGATAAACTTTTTATTTTATCAGTACTGTTATTCATTTATTTTATTTTATTTCATTGATTGTCTATGTGCCTACACAAGCTATAGCTTGCTGAGGCATTGCTTTGTTTTGCAGTGCCTTAGATCTCGAGCGCAATAATAGGAAAGGCAAGGCTGTTGAGAAACCATGAGAGTTGCGGAAGATCCTTTTTCCTAAAATTTTAGACAGTGATGTGAGTCAATAAACAGGATTATCATTTGAATTTAATTATGGACTGTATACTTTATATTTTGGATTTGATTGAGATATTTAAACATTTGTTGGGCATTTATATGGGATGTTATGATGGATAAACCCTGGGCCATATTATTATTGTGTTTTTGGATATTTATTTGATTCAAAATAAAGGTGCCGATTTATTTGACGTTGATTGATATGCGTATTGTTTTAAATCTATTATCATAAAAATTTATATATGCCATTTTGAGAAAGGAAAACTAACACCCAGAGTTTTTAAGAGATGTTTTAGTAAAATGATAAATAAAACTTTTCTCATGGGATCCCAAGTGCTCTTATTAAAAATGCTATTATTAAAAATAAAAGTCTTAAAAACTCGGGGTGTTAAGCTTAGGTGATAGCCCATGACTGTCACTTGAGAGAGAGAGAGAGAGAGAGAGAGAGAGAGCGTGGATGTCAGCGATTGCGTGAAAATCCAGTGAAAAGGGGAGAAAGTTGCATTCTAATGTAGCCAATTTGCAGGGAGCTACCCAAAAAAAGAACAACTTAGATGGATGATCCGAGCCGATCATTTTATTTGTCATGATGCCACGATCAAAAGGCCTCAAGAATAATTGCAATCGGACTAGAAACTAGGGAAAATCGGGCTGTTGAAGATGACCCCAGCAAGTGGTAGAAAATCAGTGACTATATACTTTTCTTCGAATTTTTTAGCATCAAATGACTACAGATTGCCACTAAATTTCAAGGGAGTGAAGGTGAGATCTAATCTAAAACCCCCTTTTGAGGAATTTGAGATCCGATGAGAAATAGGCCACCGGTAGGGATGTGTCGATCACCTTCTTTGGCGATGGCTAATCAATGCCGGTAACCTTTCAGAATGGAACAAAAATTATGCCCTAGGCATATTTTGGTGTAGTCTATTCCATGAAAGGTTAGATCTTTGATCAGGGTGTATCTGACTGTCCAATTTGGATGCATGTCAGATCAGAGATCCTTGAGGTGTGATTTCAAGATGTAAACCGTATATTGTGATGCGTAGATCAAGATCCATGCGAGGTATATTAGATCTAAGATATTGGTGAGATGATCTAGTCAATCTTGATCAATGACTAAGATCTATCGATGATTTAGATGTAGAATTGGATCAAGATTGATGATCCATTCTGTTCAAATGAATCTTTGAGATTATATGAACAAAATTATTTGATGCATTCTTTGATTTGGGATGATTAGGTGCAGAAATGTCATCAAATCGGTAAGGACATCTTTGATCGAGCACATTTGAGGCAACCAATTGATGATCTAGCAAGGCAGACTGCTAGGTGTTTTTCAGATGGGCTTAGATGAGGCAAGATTATGTCTCAACCTCTTTATTCTTATTGATTTAGCTATAATTATATAAGGTTATGCATGAATAGCATAAAATGATGCCTGATTGGTTGATTTTAATAAAATTTCCTAAGATTGAAATAATATGAGCATGATGGCTTTGGAACATATAATGATGTAATTATGAAAGAAGCCTGATGGTTACAGGCAAGCCTATATCATCATGATTTGGATTATTAGCCAAATGAGGCTAGCCTCCCCTTAAGATTTCATGGTTGGGAGCCAATGGATTGTATTGAAACGCCATATATTGAGATATGAAAATATAATGTACTTTATAATTAACAATCCAATTTAGATAATTTGGATTCTATGTGTGACATGGAGGTGATGTTTATCTAGGTGGTGGAACTGAGGCGCATTGATTTAGGGTGGAATCTGATTGATTTGAGAGATACATAGGAGTGATTCTTGTCTGAGGGAAGTGATGACAACCATTAACGTACATGTTTTTGTTTGTAAAATTTTAGACATATATAACATCGTATTTCTATTTTACCATGATTTAATGTTGAGGTATTGAGATTATTGATATTGATGCATATTTTACATGATTTCATGGATTCATATTTAACAACGGATGGATGTTCGATCGTGACTTATTTATCTGTTATAAGCGATATTGATGTCACATGATTTATGTACCCTTTTGTGACCATGGGGTCATTACATAGTGAATTTGTTTGCTATGGCATATGGATGCCTTGATTTTATTGCTTGTTTATTTGTGGATTTGGTGGTGGAGGTTTGGTGGCTGATCCTTGAGAGGCTAAGATGGGCAATGCCTTGGGATGGTGAGCCATAAGTGCTCCTAGTTTTATGAGATATGTGATTTATGTATTTTAGCGGATTTATGACCAGTGTTTTTGCCCGATGGACACTACGCTAGGAGGGTTGTAGGGTTGGCCACCCGCCCTCTAACTTATGGTGATTATGATAGACATGTACCCCATAGATGGCAAACACCACACTGAGTGGTATCATGGGTAGTCCACGCTACAATCTTGGTCCCTCCCATGCAAACGGGCATTGGAGTCTCACATTTTGGTGTCGCGGTGAGCAGTAGTGGTTGATACCCTAGAGTGATTACCATTGCAACATAGTGGTCTATGCACTTCTTGATGTGTGATTTTATCATGTTGCGCAGATAGCGGACCATGGTGGATATTCCCTGTGTACCCACGGTGTGACAACACATCTTGAGGGGTGATTGTGCTTGTGAAAACCCCAATTTTTCTGGAATTAATTGGAATTTTTACAAAAATTGAGGTAGAATATTATATTTAATATACTATTCTTGTTTTAGAAAAAAAAAAGGTCTTGAAACATAGATATTTGGAATCATTCATAGGAAACCAGTCATAATGACTATAATAAGCACATTAAAATCTGAGCTTCGGTGAAAATTCCCTATTTTTCATAATTTTTATGAATTTACATTTACCCATATGGGTAAAATGGTCATTTCACTTTTGTGTGGGGTCGTCAAAAGTTGGGTGAGTTGGTGGACAGCTAGCTTAGGGAATATCAATGATGAAGAATAAACATGATGAGGAATATGCTTTTACTTTTATAAGAAAAGTGAAAAATCATTTATAATTAAAATAATTAAAAAATAACCCTATAAATACCCCTCCTATAGGCTGCACGAAATTCACAAACTCCTAAAGACTCTCCCTCTCTCTTTCCTTCTTTTTCTCTCTCTTCCCTTTACAATCGCAGAGCACGTCTATGGACGCACTAGAGGGAATATTCCCTCATAGGCTGTTGGGTGTGTCCACAAACGCATCTTCCCCAATTGAACCGGTTTCACTGTGGTACCATTTTTAAATAGGCATTTGATTTAAGTCATTGAAATCCAAATATAAGTAGTTCATCTTATTCAGAATTTCACCATCTTCAAAAGCCCTATGATTTCACAATGATCAGAGGCATATTCACTGGTAAAATCACCGAAAAACAATAAGTCTGGCGACTTGTATTTTGTTGGCATGGACCTCTCTTTTTCAACTATATTTTCCATCTCTGGACACTACAGGTAGGTACCCCTCATCCCCCTCAAGATATTCCGGCAGGTTTTAAGGTATGAAGATCACCATACTAGATTTTTCGACAAGATTTTTTCAGCGAATCTAGTACTGGTGAAACAAGTGAAAAAACACCTATAAAATGTATATTTTTGAAGATTTTGAGCCGTTGGATGGATTCAGAGGGTCCCAAAACCCCAGGGGATGAAATCTAGGATGTTGGATCGTTCAAATTTGGGAGATCTAAGGAAAAGCTAATCTGACGGTCTAGATTGGACCGACTCGGCTATCCTAGGTCACTGCTCCATGTACACCAGCTATCATTGGTGGAACGCGGCGGGGTGGGCTGTTGATCGATCAATCGATCTGTGACCCAGGTTGTATCGAGGTCCTTGTTTTGATATAAAATCTTAAAACTTCAATTCAGAGCTCATTTTAACTCCAAATCAAGATCAGAAAGAAGCTATAGATTTCTAGTGAAGAGTATAATCTAATAAAAACATAAAATTTATATTTTATTTACTCTAAAAATATGTGATTTACAAAAAGAGGTACTAATTCCCAAGATCAGTCAAATCTGACATGATCAGACTTTGGATTTCTAATCCATCAGTGATCTAGTGATGAGAGAACATGGAATCAAGAGTTAGATGTGATTGGTCTGGGATGAATTAAGAAATTTAACCTTGGTGGAAGAGAAATCTTAAAAAATAATCATGGATTTTCTTGATTTGACTAATCCATCATGATCAGAAACTATAAAATAGTATGGATGATGATCTAATGGTAAGATTATGAGAAATGAATGGCCTAATGTGGCTAATTGGGATAGAATGAAATCTATGCCCTTGATTTGGATTAATTGACTTTAGATCTTCTTGATCGGTTGGATCAAGAAAGATCAGATCATATGATGAGATGCATTAATGATCTAGTAATGATATCACATTAAGAGAATGTGATAGATTTGAATAAAAATGAAAGATCAAGATCTAAACCCTTAATGGGATGAAAAATGAATAGAAATCAAACTATGATCATTTGATCAAAATGAATAAATATGATGCATTCAAATGAGCATGTGAATTATTAAATTCTATTATAAATATTCTTTTATTTGCTTAGTAGATTTCATTTTTAGATTTATTTGTTTATGCTTTAATTGTTCATGTTATGTATATTACATGAAAAATATAATGAAATGAAAATAGATATTAATGAACATTTACAATGAATATGAATATGGATTTAATGATAGTAAGGGCTACAGTTAGTAGGATAGTATAAGAAATATCATTTTCTTTGCCCAAATTAGGAGAATAATTAACCCCATGAATGACATTTTAATGTTCATGGATTTAATTAAAATCAAATAGCAAGAGTAATTAAGGTTTAATGCTCATAGGAACCTTATGAAGGTTGAGTTAAGGTCATCCCAATAAATGTTGAACATAGTTGTTAAGGGGGTTCTCTAATAGAGGCTCACTCTTCCCACACATTTTGATGACATTTGAGAGTCTAAATGCCTCCTTACATGAGGATTGAATTAACCATTCTGTGAGCAGCTTTTAACTGGTAAGCCTTAGTCAATTCTGAAATAAGGAGTTGTCTAGTGTTAGGAAAGAAATAAACTATCTTCAACCAATAATACATTAAGTGGTTGAATAATAAAAAGATTATAAAAGGATAGTAAACTATCTAATCCTAATAAAAATAATAATTAACATTATCAAAGATCAAACAAGATCCATAGGGAAATCTTGAATGATCAAGAATAATAAGAATCATAATATTGTATGTATGTTTTGAAGTAGTATAAATATTAGATTCAAATGTAGATCAATAGATTAGATCCTTGATCAATATGATCCAAGGAATAAGATCCAAATCATCTTATGTAAGGATGATCAAAAGAACAATTAGGAAGTATAAATGAGTTGAGAAATGACTATACACGTATGATGTGACAGATACATGAAATATATGATGATCAAGATCAATGAGAAGATGGATGGTTGAAAGTAAGGGTAGGTGGACCTTAAGGATATATTCAATATATATAATACATGTATTTTACACATGATCTTATCCTCATAAATGAGTTTTGATTATAATTGCCTTGGAATTGTTATGAATCAACAAATGATGTTGAAATGAATACAAAGGGATTGATTAAGTAATTATGAAATTACTTAATGGGTAGAATGGGAGGATTTGAACTATATAAGTTGGACCCCCAAATCTTACGGAAATAAGTATTAAGCATGTCCTATTATAACCAGACATATAGTCCGTATGTATGAAATATTAGTTTCCATACAAGCATGGAGGCTTGTCGTTTTGTTTTAGATAGGCTTAGGCCTAGGGATGCCAATGCTAGGAGAGTTGTAAGGGTTTGGCCACCCTCTCTCCAAAAACTGATTATGATGATGATACCATGACCGAAGAGAGGCAAAACGTCGGGTGAGGCAATCATGGGAAGGCCGCCACTGTGACAGCCATGGTTCCCCCCATGTGAACATAGAACTGTATTTTCCATTGTGGTATCAATGGAGTATTATGCAATTATTTAGGCGTGCTGTACAAATTGAGACTGCAAGCATGGTAGTCCTTTGATATTTTGCATTATGATGCAATTGTATTATGGCATGATGAGATGCCCGGTAAAAGTTATTACCGATGTTGTATTGGAGGATGATTCCTAATATGGTATGATTATATATTAACACCTAGTCTTAATATTGAAATCAGTTTAGAAATGAGATCTTATTGATAATATTAACTATATCCACGATTTTCAATGGTTTTATTTATATGTAATATATACATATAATTCATATGATGAGTGAAGGATATAATATTTATCCAATTGCATAAATTGATTTATATCACGGATATAATGAACTGTTGATTTTGAGATATATTTCTTAAATCCCCTACTAAGCATAGCTTGCCGAGATATTGTAAATGTTTGAATGTTTACAATATCTCAGATATAGTTAAGGAAGATTGAAAGCTCAAGACTTGTGGATAATCATCACCGAACTATGGCTTAGGGTATTTACTCTAAGGAAGATTGTATTGATTTTTTTGTAATTTGGATTGTAATATTTGGACAAGGTATGTAATGATTACCAGGGTTGTGTACGTGAGCCACTAGATCAATCCTGATTTTAATCAAAGTATTTCTATTGATATTTAATGAAAATTTTATTTTTTGCAAAAATCTAAGTATGATAAGTAATTTGAGGTGACACTTGGGTTTTTGACAAATCCATTTCAAAGAAAATATGTTTTCGCTATTTGTATTTTAATTATTTTTTTTTTCAAATTCAAGGCCCTACCTTTGCAAATAATTATGAAAATTTGTTTTAAAAACCCGGGTCATTACAGTGCTACGAGCAGCCCTGAAGGGAACAATTGTGGGAAATTGGTATGAGTACTCATGACTGGTGATACAAGTGTGTGGTGCACTCATGGGACCCTCATGTTAGGGTGCCTCGCATTAATGACATTTGTGCACGTAGATATTCCTTACTGGTTTAACGCATTGCATTTATGTGATTTTGACACTAGTGGGATCCACTTGTGAGGGTACTCTTGATGATGATATACACATTTTTCCTATGAGCTCTCGACACTCTGTAGTGATTTGATTTTGGTATATTTATGAGCTTTAAAAGGTCAGCAGATTTGACATGTTTTCATGCATGTGGTTGGCATGAGTTACATTGATTTGGTGTCTTCAATTGATGAGTTTTCAAGGTTTTGTTTACTCTGCATATTTTGATCATGCTGGTGGCTTAGATATTACCACTTATCTCGATGGTTTTAAATGCCAACCATGTTGTACGACATTGTTATTTATTCTCATATTGAGATTATATTTGAACTGTTCTCATGAGATTGATCTTTTATCACACGCCCTGAAAAATTGATGTATGTTTTCTTCATACGGTGTCAAATGTTATTATTATTATTATTATTTGTGGTCACCTACACAAGCATAGCTTGCCGAGGCATTGTGATATTTTTGCAATGCCTCATATTCAAAGAAAGACAACAGGTTGTGTTTGTTTTACCTCAAGTGCAAAGGCTATTGTAGTGTAGCGTTTGCAAGTATGGGTCAATCCCACAAAGACCCGCTTTAAGAATTTGGAGTTTTAATAAAATTTAATTATTTATAAATTAAAATTAAATGACAAAAATTAAATAAAAGTGCAATCATACTTACTTAGATTGATTATCATTAAATTTTTTAGATCTGGCCTCATAAACTTCGATCAGCCTTCATCAGTCTCTTCCTGGTGCTTCTGATTGATGATCCACTGGAGAGATTAAGTATATTCCAAAAAAATATGAGAGATCTAGGTTAGATAAAGATTTTGGTATTTGGATGTTTAGATAGCCTTCTAGAGTTCAGATTAAAGATTAGAGACTTTAATTAAGCCAAGGGATGCGCTAAGAATATAATCTAAAAAATAATTAAAGATTTGATGTGAAACAGAGGAGAAATAAAGAGATCTTTATTGTTAAGTCTAACTCGTTGATTAGGTTAAGCCTTAATTAATTTAGTATAGTGGCTGCATGTCGGATGCGTCTAGCAGTGAGGGAAAAGTGCAGATAGGGGAATTGATGCTAGAGTGGAGGGAGCTTGGCCGGTGCTGGACTAGGCAGAGGGGGAGAGCTAGGCAGTCCATGTAACACCCTGAGTTTTTATATCAAATTTTTTTTATAATAATAATAATTATAGTTGGGATCCCAAAATCAAACAATTCTATTAATTATTGTATTAGGACATTTACTTAAAAACCTCCGGGAGTTATCTCCTTTTTCCAAAAACATCATGACCACGATTAAAAGATAATATAAGTACACATCAATAAATCTAAGACAATACTAATATCAAATCCAACGTCAAAATCAACGGCACCTTTATTTTTAAAACCATGAATATCCAAAAATCATAATAATGTGGGCTAGGGTCTATCCATCATAGCATTCCACCATACTTAAAGACAGGTCCATCGTATATATAAATGTCATAATCAAATCCATCTAATGACGGTATACAGTTCATAAAATAGGTTCAAATTGTAGTCCATCTAATCACTCACGTCGAGCTATCTATTAGCAAATCAAAGTGGTCACCACTGCTATCACTATCCCTCCACGGCCTTGCCCTTCCTGTTGTCTCGCTTGGTATTTAAGGCATTGCAAAACAAAGCAATGCCTCAACAAGCTATTGGTTGTATATATACATAGACATTTAATATAATAGTAAGGAAAAACAAAATTGAATAACAATGTTGATATATTATGTAGGTCAATCATCCATGAAAATATAAGTATAATAAGTAATGACAATATAGTCTTAAAACATCATATGTGATAAAACATGCGCCGCATGGATATAAAACATGCTAATCTTGTGGATGTAAAACATGGTATGATCCAATATCAATGAACATACAATAATAAACAGGGCACCCCAAGGTACGTGGGTCCCACGAGTGTCCCATACACTCGTATAAGAGATCATGAATACTCATATCAATCCTCTCAGTATCGTCACACCCAGGCATACAATAACATCTCCATGCTCATCGTGCAAGCATACAAAACAAGAGTATGGATCATCATGCTACAGTGGCAACCCCTCTAAGGTCTCAACCACCGCCGCTCCCCAATGACACCATAACGAGAGACTTAACATCCGTCCCTATGGAAAGGCCTGTAATGGTAGTGTGGACTATCCATTTTACCAAACCTACCCCTATCAAAAGCCATAAATGTTAGGTGTCTATCACATCATAAATCACATCACAATTTTAGAGGGTGGGTGAACGACCCTACTCCCTCCGAGCATGACATCCACCAAGTGAGAGTATCCGTCATAAATCACAAAACACAAAAATTGCATATCTCGTAAAACCAGTAGCACTCATGGCTCACAATACCCAAGGTACACCCCTCATCCCAGGGGTAGCCTCTCAAAGGACTAGCTAGCAAGCCTCCACAATCCTTTCTCATGAAAACCCATCAGTTTCAGTGATGCAATAAAGAAAGATAATTTCTAATTATGCATAAATAAGTAGTATCAATCTCATGAAACCATCGATCATAAATCCATTCAATATATTATCAAAATATAATATCGATCATAACATAAAACTCTGAGTCTCACAAAATCATAGACTAAATAAACAAATGCAATTAACTCACAATCAATCATGATGCTATGATAGTGTAAGGTTTTTAAAATTAAAACATAACATTAAATGTTGTCACCTACCTCGATGTGAGATCACCCAACTCAAGCATATAATCCTCTTAGCTTGTATGTTCAAATGTACTTATCAGTATGACAATACTATTTTGTGTTATTCATTTCATCATAATGGAACCTATGGTGATCTAACTGTTGAATCATCTTTTAAGATCTCTAATTATGATTTGGTTCTTAATTTAGTCTCATCTCATGTTCATCTGTTTGTTTTTATGTGTATCTAATGTTTATACCTTGATCTGATGGTTAGATCATCCTGATATCAATAATTTGCGAAGATTTGGTTCAGATCAATGGTCTAGATCAATTTCTAACATAATCATATCCAATATGATCCTTAGAACCCTTATTCATTATCATACTTTATCTCATTGTTCAAGTCTTGGGGCCTGATCACCCTTTGATTGGCATGTTCTAAGTTATTAAATAATATTTTATGATTTAAGTAATTTAAAAGTAGTCAAATATGAGTTTTCAAGTCAAATCTAGGTCCATGTTATCAAGACGATAGCAAAATATGCTTCCGATTATGATTTGGACCTCTGTAGCTACCAAAATCAAGATTTTTTGTGAAAAGACTTCATAAATTAATACATATTAATTTATAGAGGTCGGGTGGGTAGTTTGCACCAATTTACATCGGCGGACCAGTAGTTCATTGTCGCTAGGATGCCCAGAGCGTTTCGGACGCTAGGATAGCGCGCGTGAGCGTTCCGAGCAACGGAGTGCCCGCTTCGCACATCCACTGTTGTGCTTCTCGGTGGGCATCTTGGGTGCACTGTCCATCCGGGATGATGAACCCAAGCCATCCACCTTGTTTTGGTTTGATCGGAGCCCCTGAAGCCCCAATTTTTATTTGTTTTTGTCGTTCCAAGGGTTTTTGGGTCCAAATATCACAATGAACGGCTTAGATTTTTCATTGAGGTGTCCTTAACATGGGTCTAACTATGCTCCATGATTTTGAATCCCTAGGCCATTCAATGGCCATTCTGATCAGATCTAGCCTGGATCTGTAAGGAAAAAGTTGAAAAACAAGGTAAATAACATGTTAGAGTATGTAACTTACTTGATTAGAGCTAGAGATGGGAGATTAGAGCTGGAGATGGGAGATCAGAGTCCTCTAATGCATGCAACTTCAATTCGTTTCCACAGTGTGCACAAGGAAAAACTAGGGTTCTTCTTTGGTTATTTGGTGTAAGAATGGAAGGGGAAACTTGTATTTTATAGGCTAAGTCCCGATTTTTCTGAATGAAAGGTAGATCGGTGCCTTCCTCCATTAGAACTCTAATGGAAGTAGAAAAGGGGTGCCGTTATCAAAACAACTCTCTTTAATTAACATCCTTGGCAAATTTCCAATTTACCCTTACACTTAAAATGGTCATATCTCACTCATTCGAACTCCATTTTCAACGTTCTTTATACTGTTCAATTCTAATCAATGTGTACTTTCTAGTTTTAGTGATTTTAGAACCAAAATCTATAGATAAAATTTTAAATTAATTTATATTTTTTATTACTAATTTAGGGTTAAAAATTGAGGTTATTACATCCTTCCCACCTTATAAAAATTTCTTCCTCGAATTTTTAATACATACCTCTATGTAAATAACTCTCGGTGGACCCTTCTCATCTTATCTTCTGTCTCCCATGTGGCCCCCTACTGTGAAGGACGGTCTCAATGGAATTTGACTAATGAAATAGTTTTAGTCCTCAACACCTTAACTTTCTTATCTAGTATACACATAGGTCTCTCCTCAAATGTCATATCAGGCTGTAACTCTCCTAGGATCTACTCAAGATTGTGAGACAGATCGGATATGTACTTCCATTAAACAATTCCAGAGTCATCCTCACATCACAATGTATGATAATTGTAGCAATAATTCCCAAGTTAACATCAATAAGCGATTTCACAACACGTCATACCTTCTTATCTCAACCCATCATATAAATCGATGCCTATCAATCCTCTCTTCATATAATCAGACACATCATAACCACATATGACGCATTTAGCACAACCCAAACTTCCATTAGGGGGTTGATTACTTATGTACAACTTAGTACTAGTAAATTCACTATATTTGCTCGATTCAGAGCATCTCTGATAACATATAGGAATCATTTACCAAATCAAAACTACATTATGTAGCTCACTAACAGGAAATCATATGCTAGTCACAACGACAACTTATTAACTCACCAACAGGAATTCTATGCCAATGAGAACCAATATGCAATATGATCACACTGTAAGCACTTAGGAGTTTGCCACCTAAAAGTTTACCAGTGTGTCTAGCACTTGCCCTCATTGGTTACTCACTAGCATCAATTGTAAATTGAAATTTGATTAATCATAAGGGAATAATCTCACATAATATTATATATCACTAATATCTTGGTGACACTCAATTATACAGTGCCCGCAATTCATGAGACTAAGGGACTATGAACTTCAGTCATCAATTTGGCTAATCTCAGTCCCTTATAATCTCAATAAACAACTCTTTATTATTCAAGGTATTTCGTAAAGGAAATTCACTTCCTCCAGCCATAACTCATGTTATAAATGGTTGCAATAAATGATGAGCCTTTAGACATTCTGAATTTATGCACAATGATTCCTTGTGCTCCTCTGTGTTGGTGAAATATTCAACAATACTATCTATTAATACAATCATGGCTCATCAAAATAACATTTGAAGATTTAACCCATCATATCCATACATTCTGTCAGTGTATTGGTTCCACCAATTTGTACCGTTCAGAACTAGTAACAATCATAACAAGTTCTAAAAATCATCTCAAGGCGTCATACTCAGAATCCTACGCTGGGTATAATCACACCTCAAATCACTCTCTATGACGACCCGGGTTTTCACATGCATTTTTAAATGCAAAACTAATTCCTAAGGTGGGATTGATCCCTATTTGAACTTTTTTTTGGAAAACAATGCAATGCAGCAGAAAATATTTTAGTTTAAATTCATTTTGAAAACCCTGAGTATCATTTGCTTTCAAGATAAGTAAAGTAGTTTTAACAATTTCAAAAATTATAAATGTCTTCCCAAGTCTATCTAGTCACAGCTCACAGTCCAACTGTAATAAGTATGTATACATGTCCAAAGGGCAAGTCCTATACTTACATTTATACATATCTTCTCTTCATTTACTTAATCGTAGCACTAACATTTTCTGACACTTCTTCTAACTCTTTTGGAGCTAATATGTAAAAATAATATATTTCGGTGAGTATTCCTCATACCCAGTAGGTGATCTGATACTACTATTTTGAAAACATGGCAGGCAACATGCATAATTCAAGGAGTTTATTATGCAAAATATCAATGATTCCTTTTTGTGTAATCATGCATGTTTATGCATAAAACGTAAGCTCATTGATGCAAATTCAACCATGGAATTCTTTACAGAAATATAGTATTCAACAATAAATATGACTAAAATCATAAGGTAGAAATCAATATATCCAAGCAATAAGATCTCAGCAACCACATCAAACCAACGAGTAAAATATAATAATCATGAAACTCTTAAAATAGTTATCATTCAAAACAGATGCTGGCATTAATATAAGTATCATGCACAGGGATCTCTCGGTGAATATATCATGCTGACTGGTCACGAGTACTCGTATACGACCATCTTAATGCTATATGCATATCGATAACACTGAAATCATAGGGTTACTATGCTCACGATCAGCACACAACTGGAATCGTGTGGCTTCGGTCTCTAGAGACAAACCCACCATAGCCTCCACGGCTACTATGGATGTCCTCGAAAGGATGCCGTGAACACCTCTAGTAGTCGTTCCTGTTTACCATAGTAGTTAGCGAAGGGACAATGCCTTTTTGACAGCGATACCATCCATCCTTTAGTGGTAGAGGCCGGGAGGCCAACCTCGTACATAAACAACCTCTCAGCATAGTGCCCACTAAGCTCATCAACCCAAAAAATATATAAAAATAATTTCCTCTTTGGGTCCCTCACACTGCCTAGCCCTCACAACTGCCTAACCAGCATCTTTTGGGCACTCCAACGTCTTTTGGTAACCCTCAAGGTTATGCATCATGTGATGGTATTATGAGATGATTTATATGTCATGGCAATCCTCAATCTTACTCATCGTAAATTAGGCAATTTATGTAATTATTTTCAAAACATGCGAGCAGTGCATAAAATCAGTTTATGCTAATATCGCATTCAAAGCTATAAAACATGAAGACAAGTCTGCATACTAGTATAAGAACATCATATCTCAAAAGCATGCTTAACATAGTAATAAAGGCAAGTTAGAGTTTAAGATATATTTATAAAAACTTAGTAGTATCAGACCACCTACCTCGATGTCTTTGGAGTCGCGTCCCTCACTACTTGACCTTGGATCACTTTTGTGAAACCCTGGATATTAATGGATAAGAAGGATTCAAATATCATTTTCTATCCACTAATTAGAATTATAGCTTAATGGCTAGATCTGCCTTTTAGGTCACTATTTAGGGTGTCTCCAAGCTACATCTTATGTATGGTACTCACATCTAATGATTAGATTGACTTTAATCTCTTTTATGTCATCAAGATCGTGTAATTGAACTGTTAGATCTCCTAGTCAAATCTTCCAGGTCGCCTGTTCTGATGCCTAGAACAGGTCTGTACATAATTTAGACAGCCAGATCTATAAGTTCAAGGTGGATGTATGTAACTTAGAGTGGATCTAGGCATAGATCCAACAAATCAATCTATGAAGTTTGATCATCTTTGATCTTGTAGATCTATGCGATCTCTATAGTGTTTAGGCTATAGTCATACAAAATAGGCTTATAGCCCTAAATTTTATAGTCTCATTAGGTTTGCGTCATCAATAAGGACGCAACAGTTCTTTTGGATCGTCAATCGGAGTTATATAGCCTCCGTAATCGCAGTTTTAGTGTTGCTAACCCACAGACGAACCAGATTCATCCATTTTGGACCCGTGCGTCATGGTTCCCAGGATGTGTGCATGTCCTGGTCAAACTAAGATCGGGTTTACACGTGTGTGCATGTCCAAATGGCGCGCCAGGGTGCGCGTCCTGGACGGCGTCGCGCGGATGTGTCTTAGGCGTGGTTACACACATGTCCTAGTTCCTGGGACACCCATGCGTCTCAGTCAAGTCGAGCATCTATCCGAACGCGGCACGCGCATGACTGTCGCCCCAGGGAGCTCGGCACAGGCACATGTCATGTCCATGCGCCCTTGGGATGCATTGCCTTCAACGGGTTTTCACCCATTTGGTTCCTTTCATAGAAAGCCGGTGATTTTCGGCCGAAATACTAACCAGATCCGGTTGGGATCTGGGGGAAAAGAAAGAGGGAGAAGAGAGGGGGATGGGTTCTTACCTGGTTCCGCCTGAGATGGTTTCCCCCCTTTTTCACTGGCGTGCGATTTCCTCCTTTTTCTGTTGGAACCCTAGCTATCAGCAGCCATAAGAGATGAAGAAGGGATGATCGGAGGAAGAGGGAGAGGGGGTTTTTATAGAGGGAGAAGGTGGTGCTGCCTAATGGCGGTGCCGCTATTTTTTTGGTGCCGCCTTATAGAGGCGGTGCTGTGCAGGTCGGTGGCTGGAGGTAGGGGACGACCTGGGGGGTGTCGTTATCAAAACGACCCCTTGCGTTTTTCAATCTTTCTCTTTTTTAAGTTCAAATTACAAAACTACCCTTGATCTTTAAACGTCCATAACTTTGTCATACGATCTCTGTTTTTAGTGTTATTTGAGGCATTGGATTTCATTTTGAGTCTAGAATCTAATGACACTAAATTTTCTCAGTAATTCCTTTTTTTTTTTTTCATATTTTAATTAAAATAAAACGTCTAACCACCTATTAAGGTGATTTAAGCATATATTAATTTCTAAAATAAACAAACCAAACATCATGATTGATTGTGATTGTAAAAGTGATATAATAATATTGAAAATTTTGAGTCATTACACTCCCTACGGACACCATGTACCCTAAGAATTTAATAAAATAAATCATTAATATATTATTTAAGTAATTAGTTTTCTACCGCAGTATTATCAAACGGACGAAAATTTGTCCATAATAATAAAGATCTAGCTCTCTTCTCATGAAGAAGACTATGCACTTTACGATGACTCACTAGGCCTTTCAGCTCTCATCAAAAGCTCATATAGTTGGAACTTTGTCAGCTCAATTACGAACATCTCACATGGCATTCAGAGTAAGTAATGCTATGTCTAATTAACATCAATATCAACCCCTTGTGGCAAAATCACGAGACTCCTTAGGCAAAATCATAAACTCTTGCACATCATCTTTGTGCTCATTCCATAGTCGCTCATGGTACCCCATAGTTACACAATTAAGAAATACTTAGTACCCTTTGAAAAGTACCATACTACCTTTAAGACAGAAATAACGCAACTCTTAAAGATGCCTCCCCTTACACAAGTGAGGCCAATAGTTGTCCAGTTACACTAGAAGTAATCTTCTTCTCATAGAAATCACTATCTCCATATTAGAGAATCCATTCTAAGGATAATATTACAATCAATCATATCGAGTTGGATGAAATCAACATTCCTCCTATCATTCATTTTCTCCACAACTCGTCCCTAGTCATACTTACAAGTTTCCATAACCCTTTCACTAGTATCCTTACATATGATCCTGATACTACCATATATTCACAAATACATTCCTCAAAGCACTAATACATAAAGTCCAAAATCACTGGGTCCTAAATCAATAAGTACTAGAGCATGTTTACCAGAAATCAAGAAATTATTTTCTATTGCCCAAATTGAGGTCTATAGTTGCTTCCAGGTAATGACAGGGACTCATCACTTCTAATGTGGAGCCATTTCTGCCCCATCTCCAATGTCAGTCAGTCAGACTCATGGTCTTATGAAACAGTCTCTATCGAATACTCCGTCTCCCCATAGTCAAAACATTTTAAAGGATTGTAGCTGTACTGGCTGTTGTTGCTGTTATTACTGCTATCGCGATAATCTACTAACTCCAAGACATAACTGTCAATTGCTTGTTCTTTTACTAATGTAATTTCTCTTGTTCACATCCCAATCTTGTCTAATCAAATGTTACTGGCTCAGTGGCCCATGTAATTATGTCAAAGAGAAAAAAGTCTCTTGCTCTTTCTAGGCTAACTCAAATTACTCATGTCCGAATTTCTATGCTCAGCTCGAGTCTTAAGAGAATATCTCTTTATAACATAGAGTCCAATTCTATTGCCTTTGTCACCAAGGTAGGATGCGCAACCATCCTCTGATTTCTCAATCCAAGCATCAACATATCATAATCTATTTGTAGCCTCCTTACCCAACATAAGAAGTTAGGGGCTTATCAATCAATTATATATTCCAATTCAATACTGGTGAACCATTTAATTTCTTTGCTTTAAAGCAACAAACTCTCACTGTGTCACCAAATGCTCATAAGACAAAGATATTGATCATCACTAGCCTTTCTAAGAGTCTTTCATACAAAAGTCTCAGCAATAAATGATCTCCCAAACAACCATAATTAGAATTCTCATAATCACATTTTCGATGTTCTCACTTCCATTATTTCATTTCCTGTAACTAATCAAATATTCCGTGGTCATATTTATCAAATCATTTACAACCTTCAACCTCACATCCGATGTGATTGATATTTCATAATGACTTTCTTAGCCATTTTAAACCACATTATGATCAATATGTAATAAAGATTCTCATAAACAATTATCACCTCCTCCAGGGCTATGCACTTCCAAATCATAATTAAAACCCCAATAAAATTCATAACATTAACTCTTCACCTAGTTCTGGTTATCAGTATCTTTGTGTGCATAAGAACTTCTAAATTTCAACTCATATATCAAGTAATTCATCTATAGAATATTAAATATTGTTCCATCAATTGTCAATGATTTTCATTCATACTATAATTTATTTCTCAACTAACTCCACTTCAAGTTTAGATTAATACAGTACTTCTTTAAAATTCTCGAGTTCTCATTTGTTGTAACCATCACTAATCTTGCTCAATTGTAGTTACAATAGCCTTTATAATCTTCCAAAATTTTATAAACATAGTATAAGTTATAACTTGAATTCTCAAAAGTAATTTACATACACATATCTTCTATCGTATAGTAGAGTTTTCACCTAGATAACAGGTTCACAATCTTTATTCTGATTCTTTACTCAACATTAACCATTATAACCATTATACTCTCTAAAGCGCCATACCTACTATTTTTCCTTTAGATATTATATTCACAATACGTTTTCTCCATTAGCAAATCATCTATCAACACGAATATTCTCAACTAGAGGCACTAACTCTTGCATGTCATGTAGTGATTTCTTACCCTCAAGAGCTTCACTATTCTCATAAGAATTTACCTTTCCTTTAGTTGATCGTTTTCCTTTTTCCATGACTATTCATGTTTCCCACTTCAATCATTGTCTATTAATGATAAGATTCAACTATATATATGATTTTCACTCTATCCTTGCACTTTCTAATTCAACCCCCAACACCATCAAATGGTGTTTATTCTAGTTTCATAACTTACTAGATGATTTACTTATTTAGCTCCTACCAGTTCTGATTCTCACCTTGGACTGTAATCTTCACATGGACTTTTGGGATTGGCTGTGAGTGGATGAACCTGCTCTAATACCAATTGTGACGACCTGGGTGTTTCAACACTTTTTAAGAAAACTTTTTGAAAGATGGGCCCCCCATTTTTATAAAAACCAAAACAGCCTAAAACAATTTTAAACAAAATTTCATTTCTAGAAAATCCCGAGGTCAACCATCGACTCAAAACTCATTTTTTTATAAACATTATTAAAATAAATTTACTACTCCAGGACCCATCTAGTCAACAACCATATTCCCATAACAATTTAATCAAGTCCAATAAGGTAGATATACATACACAATCCATGTGGAATCAGAACATACTTCCCAATGAGACATCTTGATCATTATTCGTCTAGCTCCCCATCAGTCATGTTGTTCTCTCAATACCTGAGTCATTGCAACAATAACGCAATGCCTCAACGAGCAATGCTTGGTAAGTACATAGACATTTAATATAATAGAAATGGAACAAAATTGAATAATCGTACTGATACAATAAGTAAAGAAATTTTCTACAAGAATATACTTATTTTAAGCAATGCTAATAAAATCTCAAAACATTATATATGATAAAACATGCATCTCATGGATTTAAAACATGAATATGATATAATGTAAATGAACATACAATAACAATAGGGCACTCTTAGGTATGTGGGTCCCACGAGTATCCCATACACTCGTATAACAGATCATGAGTACTCATATCACTCCTTCGAGTATCGTCACACCAAAGTATACCTCAATATCTCTATGCTCATCATGCAAGCATACAAAACAAGAGTATGGATCGTTATGCCGCAGTGGCAACCCTCCAGGGTCTCAACCACAGTCGCTCCCCGTCAATACCATAACGGGAGACTTAACATCTATCCCCATGGAAAGGCCCGGACCGATAGTGTGGACTATCCATGTTACCAAACCGCTACCGAAAGTCATCTGTGGGTAGGTGTCTATCATATCACAATCACATCACAATTTCGGAGGGTGGCTGGCTGGCTCTACTCCTGCCTAGCATGACATCCATTAGGCAAGAGCACCCGTTATAAAACACAAAGCAAGAAAATTGAGTATCTCAAAAACCAAGAGGACTCGTGGCTCGCAATCCCCAAGGTATGCCCTTCATCCCGGGTTAGCCTCTCAAAGGACCAGCCACCAAGCCTCCACAGTCCTTTGTCATGAAAAGCCATCAGTTTTAGTGATGTAATAAAGAAAGACAATTTCTAATTATGCATAAATACGTAGTATCAATCTCATGAAACCATCAATCATAAATCCATTCAATATATTATTGAAATCTAATATTGATCATAATATAAAACTCTGACTCTCACAAAATCGTAGACTAAAGAAACAAATGTAATTAACTTACAATCGATCATGATGCTATGATAATGCAAGGTTTTTAAAATCAAAACATAACATTAAATGTTGTCACCTTCCTTGATGTGAGATCACCCAACTCAAGTATATAATCCTCTTAGCTTGTACGTTCAGATGTACTTGTCAGTACTACAATACTATTTTGTGTTATTTATTTTATCATAATGGAACCTATGGTGATCTAACCGTTGAATCATCCTTTAAGATCTCTAATTATAATTTGGTTCTTAATTTAGTCTCATCTCATGTTCATCTGTTTGTTTTTGTATGTATCTAATGTTTATACCTTGATCTGACGGTTAGATCATCCTCAGATCAATAATTTTCCAAGATCTGGTTCAAACCAATGGTCTAGATCAATTTCTAGCATAATCATATCTAATATAATCCTTAGAACCCTTATTGATTATCATACTTTATCTTGTTGTTCAAGTCTTGGGGCCTGATCACCATTTGATCGGCTAGTTCTAAGTTATTGAATAATATTTTATGATTTAACTAATTTAAAAGTAGTTAAATATAAGTTTTCAAGTCAAATCTAGGTCCACATCGTTAAAACGATCGCAACGGGTGTTTTCGATTGTGATTTGGACCTTTGTAACTCTCAAAATTAAGATTTTTGTGAAAAGACTTCATAAATTAATGCATATTAATTTATAGAGGTCGGGCGGGCAGTTTGCACCAATTTGCACCCGTGGACAAGGTTTACATTGGCGTCCCCATAATTCACTGTCTCAAAGATGCCCAGTGCGTTTTGGACGTCCGGGACAGCGGGTGTGAGCGTCCCATGCACACATGCACTGCGCGTGCGTGCGGCGAAGCGCCTGCATCGCGTGTCCACTGTTGTGCATCCCGATGGGCGTCTTGGGTGCACTGTCCATCAGGGACGATGAACCCAAGTCGTCCACCTTGTTTCGGCTTGATTAGAGCCTTAGAAGCTCTGATTTTTTATCTGTTTTCGTCGTTCTTAGGGTTTTTGAGTCCAAAGATTATAATAAACGGATTAGATTTTTCATTTGAGGTGTCCTTAACATAGGTCTAACTATGCTCCATGGTTTTGCATCTCTAGACCATCTAATATCCATTTTGATCAAACCTAATTCGGATCTGTGAGGGAAAAGTTGGAAAACAAGGTAAATAACATCTTAGAGTGTGTAACTTGCATGATTAGAGTTAGAGAAGGGAGATTGGAGTCCTCTAAAGCATGCAACTTCAATTTGTTTCTACGGCATGCACAAGGGAAAACTAGGGTTCTTCTTTGGTTATTTGGTATGGGAATAGAAGGGGAAACTTGTATTTTATAGGCTAAGTCCCGATTTTTCTAAATGGAAGGTAGATCAGTGCCATCCTCCATTAGAACTCTAATGGAAGTGGAAAAGGGGTGCTGTTATCAAAATGAATTCCTTTAATTAACGTCCCTGGCAAATTATCAATTTACCCTTACGCTTGAAATGGTCATATCTCACTTATCTGAACACCATATTTGATGTTCTTTATACCCTTCAATTCCTATCAACATGCACTTTCTAGTTTTAGTGATTTCAGAACCAAATTCTATGTAATTTTTTTAAATTAATTAATCTTATTTTATTACTAATTTAGGGTTAAAAATTGAGGTTATTACAATATTAAATGTGATCACCTACACAAGTGATTGCTTACTGAGGCATTACTTTGGTTTGCAATGCCTCATATTTGGAGCGCGACAATAGCAAGGGCAAAATAGATGGAGCAGTAGAGAGGACAGCAAGGACCATCTCCGTCATCTAGAGACCGATTTGATGTATGCATCCGCTTACTTGATGTTGACCTTTTGGGGTGTATAAATGCGTATATTATGCTAATAGAGTTGGACCTCACTCTTATCACTATTTTGTGTATGGATTCATAAGTTAGAGTTGGATGTGGTGAGTGAGGGATGGAACCTTGAGATTTCATTATGATTCATTTTGTCACTTGTCCTTCTTTTCATGATCAATGTTCATTCATGTAATGACTCCATTTTTTGTAACCTTGAAATCCCAAGTTGGTAATGAAAAGTTCACTTTTTTGAGATAAGGGTATTTTGGTCATTTCACTGTTCACCCTGACTAGACCCAGAAATTTGGTCCTAAGAAAGGTACTCTTAGGTGCGTCTTGGAAAAAGGTATTCAACAAGACCAGAATCACCCAAAACGGAGTTAAAATGAGCAAGTTAAGGCCCTTTGAAGTTCAAGGGCAAAATTGTGATTTAATTTAAAAACGAATTTGGCCTGAGAAAACAAGGACCCGTTTTGATACGGGCACCCCCCTTCTTCCCAAACATATTGGAGGTTTCTAGAATGGCGGTGTGCAGGGGAGAAACCACCACCATTCTAGAGGTTTCTCCACCGTCATTCCATGGCGGTAGAAACCCCCTCCAGAACCCTCTTCAAGCTCTATAAATAGAGCTCTTGGGAGCCTCCAATGGCAGCCCAAAACCCTGGAAAAAACCCATCTGGGAGCAGTGTGCAAGAGGAGAAAACCATGGAAAAATACCCGTCCACGAACCAGGTACTCCTTAAACCCTCCAAACCCATCTCTCCCTCCGTCTTAGGTTGAATTCTCCTAAGTTTTTGCATGCAAAACCATGCAAAATGAGGCTCTAGGGAGTCACAACAGACCCAGGGCAAGTGCCTAGGGTGTATTAGTTCGACGGGGTCAAACCAGGAGCGTTCGTGGATGCGCCCGCAAACGAAAGAATAGGGGGAAGGGTCGGTGCGTCGGAGGACGCGCCCTGTGGGCCTTCTATGTACTCTTAACGCTAAAATGCCTATAACTTGAGTTCTAGGACTCCGATTGAGGCGCCGCAAAAGGCGTTGTGTCTGTATCGACGACACGAATACACTCAAACTATAAAATACTAATCGAGCCCCTATATAAGGCTGGCATGACCCTTAAACCATGATTGTGGCACGGGGCCACTAAACCTTTGCAAACCTAACTATACCAAGGCCCAGTTAGGGACCTTAGGAGGCCCTTAGGCATGAGAATGGACCCGTAATACCTAAGTAGTAAGGTAAACTATTCTAGAATATATAGAAATAGGCCAAGCTAACCTTTTTCCCTAAACCATGACCAGGAACGTACGAGGACAAGAGGACTAGTGCGATCAAACCAGGTAGGTGCTCTATCGCTACTAGACTTTTAAAAAAAAGAACCCATGATTGCTTTGAGAATGCATGTTTTAAGTTTTAAGTTACATGACATGTTTAGCATGAATTGATTTCATAAATGAATTTAGCATGCATATGAAAAATACATTATGCATAGACATGTTTTGCAAACGATTGCATAAATTGCACGATTTGTGATTATTGAGTTTTAAAAAATTGCATATCCTTGAAGGTTACCAAAAGACGCTGGGTAGGCAGTTGTGAGGGCCAGGCAGTTGTGAGGGACCCAAAGAGGACATATTTTGAAAAAGAGGTTTTTGCCTATTTGCTCGTATATGATTTGGGCTAGTAAGCTTGTGGGCGCTATGCCGAGAGGTTTGGGGTGGCCTCCCAGCCTCTACCACTATTAGGTGGAAAGGGTACCATGCCAAAAATGCATGTCCTTACTTCGATTGCATGTGGTACAGAGGATTACCACTGGTGTCACGGCACTGGGTCGAAGTGTCATATGCCCCATGGAGGCTATGACCGAGAGTCCCTAGGTACCCGGGGACCACACGACGATGAGGTCGTGGGCATAGTGTGCCTATGTTTTCGAGGATTTACTTGCATTGCATATGGCATGACATGGGGATGGTCGACCATACCATATATCCATGAGTTGGAGTCAGTTGAGCATCTTATGCATATTATTATGTTTATGATATCTATGTTACTTTCGACTTGGATTATGTGATTCTTTAAGTCGTCAGTATTCTATTTCGACAATGGTTTTTAATATCAATATTGAACATGAGTGATCAAACATGCACATATTTTAAAGGACATATGATTTTAAAACATAGCATGCATTGTAAAACTAGTAGCAATAGACTCCTACTGAGTATAGTGTATACTCACCCAATCCTTAGCATTTTTCAGACACAAGTAAACACTTAAGGACAAGATACGCCCGTGACAGAAGACACCCAAATTAAGTACAAGTAAGTAAAACTCTACCTTATCTTTCAGCGAATGTTACTTGATTGAAGTTACTCTCTGTAGCTCGGGCTGTGACTAACACTTTCTTGGGAATAGAGTTGATTTAAAACTATGCCATGGCTATATGATTTGAAAATGTGTTTTGATACTCGGGGTTTTATACGAAAGATTGTTTTTCATAACAAAAGATTTTCATGCATTTCATATTTCTAAAACAAGAGATCTTGCCTTTTTATGAAATTTGCATCATATAAAACCCGGGTCGTCACAATCCATGTTTTCATTTTTTGCAAAGCATGCCTTATAAGGTATCTGGTTTTATTTGTTGCCATCGGTCAAATGAACCCTAGGATTTTCCTTAGGTATTTCTTTAGACATGATTATTGTGATTTATTGTATATGAGTTTCACATTTTCTGGGGATCTTGACTATCTCATTATATATTATTATTATTATTATATATGAAAAATGGTTTCTGAAAACACAGGTGTCACACGTACTCGTACATAAAGGTATTTGGATGCAAAGCATTTGTGCACATGCCTAAAGAGTAGAGGACCAAACCTGATGATAAGTCAGTGCCATGTATATTCCTTGGGTATGTCGATGAAGAATTTGGCTATAGGTTATGGGACCTAGAAAAGAAGATCATTAGAAGCAGAGATGTGGTGTTCCATGAATCTGTTTGGAGCACATAGAGATGAAGAAATGACTAGGTATGTAGATAATATTATAAATGACTATCCACAGAAGAAGGAGACATGGAAGGAAAAGGTAAAAATGACACATTAGAAGTAACGAATGTTGAGCAGGGGAGTAACCCGTCCTTGCAGAGATCGTTCAACCGCTTCCAAGGCTATTAGAGAGAGTGCATTAACCATCAACGAGATATCCAACTTCTGAGTATATCCTCATTACAGATGATGGGGAGCCAAAGAATTATAACGAAGTACCAACTCATCCTGATAAGAGTTATTGGTTACAGGCGATGAAAGAAGAGATCAATTCTTTGTAGAAGAATAACACGCATGAGATAGTTGATCTTCCTAAAGGCAAGAATGTACTGAAGTGCAAGTGGATTTACAAGCTCAAGAGGGATGGTAATGGCAAGCTAGCAAAGCACAAGACTCAACTAGTGGTAAAAGGCTTTGGACAAAAGAAAGGTATTGATTTTGATGAAATTTTTTCACCTCTTGTTAAAATGACATATTCGAGTTATTCTCAGTTTAGCAACTAGCATGAACCTTGAGCTTGAGTAGTTAGATGTGAAGACTATGTTCCTTCATGGTGACTTGGAGGAAGAGATTTATATGGAGCAGCCTAAAGGTTTTGAAGTAAAAAAGAAACAATACATGGTGTGTAAATTAAAGAAGAGTCTCTATGGTTTGAAGCAGGCACCGAGGTAATGGTACAAGAAATTCAACTCATTCATGATAGATAATGGCTTTAGGAGAAATTTGTCTGGTGAAATCATCACTATCAAGAACGATAATATGTTAGCCTACAGCATATTAATTTGAATGGTATCAAAGTGGGTTATCAACGATAATATGTTAGCTTAAAACACTAGTCTACCCACCGCTCAAAATATTTCAACCCATGGCCGACGACAAGAAGAACTTAGGTGGTGAAATCATCGCTATCAAGAATGATGGTTAGCAATCTGTACTAGGGGGTGTTAATTCCCCTTACTATCTTCAATCTTTAGACCATTTATATTGATTTTTGTCATAACGCCCTGGATGAGAATGATAAGAATTATTTCACTTTTGAGGAGAAAAATGATGAATGCTTTGGATTCAAAAGTCAAAACTTGCTTTGTAGATGGATCCATTGACAAACCAGATGTTCATTCTTGAGATCTCTAGCCATGAATCAAATGTGATGCCATGGTATGCTCATGCCTAGTGAACTCTATGTCTAAGAACTTAAAAATAGTGTCTACGATGCCAAAACGATGAAGGAAATTTGGCAAGATCTAGAGGGCTATTTCTCGCAAGGAAATGCATCGAGAGTATAAGAGTTGAGGCATGCAATCACACTTCTCTAGTAAGAAAAGGCACAAGTGTCATCCTATTATATGAACTCGAGAGAATTATGGGACAAGCTGTAGGTAGTCAATCTAGTGCTGGTTTGTACGTGTAGATGTGTGTGTGTGTGTGTGTGTGTGTGTGTGTGTGTGAGATGTCGAGGAAGATGCAAACCATGAGAGAAAACAAGAAGGTCCATGAGTTTTTTGTGGGTCTAGACAAGGGGTTTACTACGTACTATCATAGATCCTAAGCATAGAGGCACTTCCTAGCCTTAGACATACCTATGCAATTGCAGTGCAAGAAGCAAAACAACAAGTTGTGGCAGCTTCGAGAGTTGTAAACATTGAGGCATCGACACTTATGGCAGGAGGCTCATTAGTGGCACTTGCTACTACTATTGGAAAAGGAGGGTCAAAGTGGGAGAAGCCCACGTGAGACTATTGTAAGAAATTGGGGCACCCCAAGGAATAGTACTATGAGCTTATGGGGTATCCACCACAGGGAGAAAGAAGCCCAACTTACTAGCTCAAAAGGAGATGCCTGCCATGAATTCACGTAATTTCAACATATCAAATGTGACCCATGTGGACTCACATATCCAAGTAGTAGACCACACAAGTTTTAACAACAAATTAAAACAAAAGTGTAATATCCTCAATTTTTACTCCTAAAAGAAAGAAAGTAAAAAAGTAAAAAAGTGAATTAATAAAATTAATTTTTTATAAATAGAATTTTAACTTAAAACTACTAAATTTAGAAAGTACGTGTTGATAGGATTCAAATGATATAAAGAACATCGAAAATGAAGTTCGGATGAGGGAGATATGGACATTTTAAATTTTGAGGGAAATTTGGTAAATAGACAAGGGACCCAAATTAGAGGGGGTCGTTTTGATAATGACACCCCCTCCATCTCCGACTCTATCACCACCGGAGTAGAGGTCGGTGATCACTGGCATTAAAAACCCTTTTCCCCATGGAAATCTCTCTCTCAGATCTCTCTTTTCTTCCTTAGCTACCCTCCTCTCCACCTTAACCATTCGTGTTACTGGCGCTCGTGTTCCAGCAAACACAGACAACACTACAACCACCGAAAAAGCTTTAGGAAACTTTATTATGGAGAACCCAGGTAAGAGCCCTCTCTCTTTCCTATTTTTCCCTCTTTTCCTGTGTTTTCCCTTTGAATTTAGAAAAAAATTCAGAAATTCAAAGTTAATCTTAGGAAAATCATGAAATAGTAGGAAACCATCACAAGGATAGTTTATATGGATGATCTAAACTATCTATTGGACTCAAGGACCCTCAAAACCTTAGGAATGGTGAAAACAAATAAAAAATCAGGTCATCGGGACTTTGATCGAGTCAAAAACAAAATGAATGGTTCGAGTTCATTGTCCTTGATGGATGATGTACCTAGGATGCTAGGCAGAATGTGTAGATGAGGACGACAGGCACAAACGCCCCGCCACACGCATGCAACACACACATGTGAAGAGTGCGTTGTTGCGCTGTCACTGTATGCTCTTGATGCAGGTGCGTCTTAGGAGCCCCGAATGCACGCTGAGCATTTTGATGACTAGGATGCACGCGGCGCATCCGTGTCACGCGTCCCAGGTAAGCATCTCAGTGACAACGGGCTGACAACGTCATTTCGGTCCAGAGTTTTTATCTAGATCGTTGATTGTGATCTAAAATAGTATTTTTGAGATTTTGGAGGCTACAGAAACCTGATTTTGATTCGAAAGATTTGTTGGAATAGTCTCGATGGCGCGGATATAATTTTAACTCTAAATCTTGATATGAGTACATCTAGTTAGTTCAAATCTATAAAGTAGTACCAAATTACTTAGATTTGGCTAATCAGGGGATGATCAAGCCTTAGAACTTGAACAATTAGATAATCTAAGAAAAGAAGTGAGGGTTCTAAAGACTAGATTAGGTGTATTCACCCTAGGAATTGATCTAGACTATTGATCTAAACCAGATCTTGGAATTTGTTGATCTAAGAATGATTTGATCGTCAGATCAAAGTGTAAAAATAACGATCCAATGATTGGATCGCTATAGATTCCGTTGAGATGAAATAAATTGAATCTTTTAGAATCAGGAAACATTAAATTGGCAGACTATAACTCCGATCGATGATCAGATGAGGTAGATAAGCATTAAATGTTGTGGGAATTGATTTAATAAAGAAAAAATCAAACGATCTAGACTGTTGATTTAGATCAAAAGCTAGACTAGGAGGGTCACTATATAAATGGATGCATAAATGGACACAACTTGAGAGAAAAATTATAATAGATTTACGTTAAGGAAAATAATTAACACAAAATAGTACCATGATACTAACAGGTACATCAAAGGGTGCGAGCTAAGAGGATTACACGCTTGATTGTATTATCTTACATTGAGGTGGGTGACAACATTTAATGTTACATCTTGCTTTCTAAATCCTGTATCATTATAACATCATGATTGATGGCGATTGCTTGTCACATGGTTATCAATTCAAATACTTGTAAATTTCAAAGTTCTATGCTATGATCAATATGAGATTTTAATAGTGCATTGAATGGGTTTTCATGATTGATTGTTTTATGGTAATGATATCGTGTATCTTATGTATGATTAGTAAATGTCTTTCTTTATTTATTGTATCATTGAGATTGGTGGTTTTTCATACAATCGATGGTGGAGGCTTGGTAGCTAGTCCTTTGAGAGGCTAACCCTGGGATAAGGGGTGTGCCTTGGGGATTGTGAGCCACAAGTTCTTTTGATTTTACAAGATACGCGATTTTCGTGTTTTGTGATTTATTATGGGTATTCTCACTTGGTGGATGTCATGCTAGGATAGAGTAGGGCTGGCTACCTACCCGCTGAATTTATGATGTGATTTTGATGTGATAGACTCCTACCTATAGATGGCTTTTGGTAGGGGTTTGGTAATATGAATAGTCCACACTACTGGTCTGGGCCTTCTTATGGGGATGGATATTAAGTCTTCCGTTACGGTGTCGATGAGGAGCAGCAGTGATTGAGACCTTAAAGTGGTTGCCATTTCAACATGACGATCCATACTCTTATTCTGTATGCTTGCATGATAAGTATGAAGATGTTATTGTATGCCTAGGTGTGACGATACTCAGAGAATTGATATGAGTACTCATGATCTGTTGTACGACTGTATGTGACACTCGTGGGACTCACGTAAAGGGTGTCATGCTTGTTATTGTATGCTTATTGGGGTTGGATCATATCATGTTTTATATTCCATAAGAGTATCATGTTTTATACTCATGAGATTCATGTTTTATCGCGCATAATGTTTTGCTTATGATACTTATGTTCTATAGATGTTATGACTTACACTTATATTAGCATTGCTATTCGACTTGCTTTTTATGTTTCATTTGTTATTACATTTAATGTTTATGTACCTACCAAGCATTGCTTACTAAGGCATTGCGTTATTGTTGCAATGCCTCAGATATTGAGAGAAAGACAGGACTGACGAGGAGCTAGACAAATAGTGATTAAGATATCTCATTTGTCTTATTGGACTTGACTATGTTGTGGTTGGGAATGTGGCTATTGAATGGATGAGTCCTAGAGTAGTAACTTATTTTAAAAAGGTTTATTTGAAAAATAAAAAAATTAATTAAGATTTGAGTTGATGGTTGATACTTGGAGTTTTCTTGAAATAAAATTTATTTAAAATTATTTTTTGCTGTTTTGGTTTTTAAAATTGGGGCCCCACCTTTCAAAAAGTTTTGTTAAAGTTGAAAAAACCCGGGTTGTCACAAATAGTCTGTGATCCCACACTTCGAGAAACTCAATCTCAAGAGTTGATGACCTTTTCTGTTAATAATTCTACTATAGGCCCATTGATAATCTCATTAATTGTTGTGGTATGATAATTACTTCAACATCTTAGATTATTGATTCGGGAGCAACAAACCACTTCTACACCAAACTTATTAATAGATAGCACTACAAATCCGAACATATCACTTGTGTGCATTTCAGGTGGAAAAAGATAGTTCATGTGGTGCCATAGGCAGCAAGGTGCAAGGAGAAAAATTAACTCTAGATTGTGTATTTAGTGTTCTAGAATTTTGTTGCAATCTTTTGTCTGTGCATAGATTGACAAAAGATTGGAACCATACTCTAATATTTCAATTTGACATGGGCTAAACAGGACTTACCTTCGAAGCAGTTGATTTGGGAGCAAGTATCGGCTTTCTACATATAGTTCCATTTTATTTTTATTTTTATTTTACAACAAAGAATATAAAGCAAACTATTTAAAACCTATTATGCTACATCTAACTTCCAACCAAGCTTAACGAGAATAGGCCCTCGTCTGCCACCGAACTGGGTAGACGGCTTTAGCACGTAAAGTTCTACTTACATAGTGCGTTGCGTAGATGTGCCAACCATGTCATTCCACATAACACATAAAAAAACCGAAGCGGGCATTGTCGCCGACTATTGGACGTCTTGTAGTCGATGCGTGTACTGCCAAGAGGCCGGCCAATTAATTCGCTTCCGCGTGGATCCCGGGGAGATGCCATTGGTGGGTCCAGCGTTGCTGGATGGCAGTGATGACGTTGAGGGGGTCTCTTACTTCCGGCAACTGAAAATAGAAAGATCAATGGCCAGATCAAGTATTATAAAAAGGAATTGCAATTCCTGCACCTGCAGATCCAGATTGATCTAATGCTGACCCATAAAAACTGAGGTGAACAGTATCAAAGAGTGGGGTTTCGATCTAATGGAAAGGGGTCTAGGACTTGAAATACAAAATGTTGCCACTGCCAGCGTTGGAGTATAGGGTGACTTGTTAAACATTGAGGTTGAATCTGAGATTAGCTGCCTCGAAAATGTGTAAACTGTTTACCAAAGGCTTCTTTGGATGTGTAAACAACGCTGGTTGTGAACAAATTGGCTCCTTAGGTCCGAGATGAACCATTCTCAATAGTGGCCGACAATAGAGAGAAGAATGGATAGTCATTGCTTCTTGGGTCAAGGTTTGATCTAACAGCTGTCGAGGTTCTTCAAATTATTGTGCCAACCTTTGCCGTAAGGAACTTATACACGGTGACTGTTTTCAGTGTCTCTTTGACAAAGAGGACAAGTTCGTGACTGGTTTGGGTTCCCCTGACACTTGCCCATTGCGGCGAGATGATTTTGCCGCAGAATCCAAAGGAACGATATAATGACAGGCTCACCGCTTTGCCAATTGCCATAATGCCTTCCAGGTGGGGCCTGGGGTTGGGCCTGATTGCTAGGTGATTGGGATTGGATTATAATAGGTGAACGAATGTCAAAACACGGGGTAGTGGAATGAGGCCCACAAGTAAAATAAAAGCGATTGTCCGTATCTGCTAAAATGCTAGGATAATACGACAATTATCCTAAACTCTTAAACTCTTTTCTTTCTTTTTTTCTTTTTTTTATTACTGTCAAGGGTTTGGACCACCGCCAAATTGTACGATGATTATCGATCCAACTATATCAGCAGACATGAACATTAAAAAAAATTAAAACTATATCAGCAGATGTGATATAAGCCGTCGATCAATAAATTATTCAAAATTTATGACCATTGATTCATGAAATGCCTTGATCGACAGCCGAGATCTTTAATCGTAGAACATAGATCCAAAAGCTACATCTAGCCTAGTCATGGCCTGCAACGTTAGTATTCAGATATCTTTTGGGAAACAGTGTTAGGCTCGAACCCTTGGTTACATCCATCATCAGATAGGATCAATAATGACAAGTCCGGCCGTTTGTCATTGATCAAATCAACCGCTCGGGAGCCGGCACTTCACTTTTTCCCCATTTCATAAACACCGAAAAATAGATTCATTCTTGGCAATTTACTTTCTATCTTCCCTAGTCACAATATGTCAGGATTTTGGAATGAATCAGCTAAGCAAATATTATAAATTTTTGCCGGATGTTTGCGAAAAATAGTTAAAGAGCATTTTTATAAACAAATTTAAGCTTTTTAATTTGAAAATTGAACTAGATTTATAAATGATATTTGAGAATTTGGCAAATTGTTTGTTAAATTTGAGTTGTATTAGGTAAATTTATGTTAATATTTCTGAAATTTACTTTAAAATTTTCAACAAAAAAGGGACATAAAAAGGAGATTTTTTTCAAAAAGAATTCCAGTTATTTGGAGAATATTTCAGGAAACAAATTGGGATACAAAAAAGTGAGGAATTTTTCAAAAAATTTGCAATAGGGGGAATCCAGTTTTTTATTTCGACTTTCTACAAAAAATTACAAAAAATAATTAAATTATATTGCTTGGAAATTTAAGTTTGGAGCCCTGATTACACTTATCCTGGTCCACATAGCTCCAACGTATGCAGCGTCCAAGGCAGGGATGGACCACAAGGGTCTAAATCGATGATCATATCTTAGTTAGCCACAAACATGTGTCCAGTTCAAATCCCTTGATTGTTTAGCTAGAAAACAATTTTAGATATTTGTCTGACCATGATTGTTTGAATTGGAACTGCACTAAATTAACACCGTTGATTCACCTCTTGCCCAGCTTAATCACTCTCCTTTCCTTTCAACGTTTTTATTTTGAATTTATTTTGTTTGGGACCTACCACATTAGGAGAGCTAGCCATACCTGGCTGGTGGACTGTTATCAACATGTGAGGTGAGAAAGCTTTAAGGGTCACAAGAAGATAAACGTTATTGTCACTGTGAAGAGAACAAACTGCTGCATATAAGATTCCATAATAGCCTTTTAAAGAAGAGAGAGTTGCAGTTCAAAAATAGCAATCTTTAGCTCAGTCTGTAGTAGGTGTGAATGTCAATGGAGGCCCTGGTAATTGATAAGCCTCACGCAGTGTGCATCCCATTCCCTCTACAAAGTCACATAACTGCCATGATGCAACTAGCGAAGCTACTTCATTCAAAAGGCTTCTTCATCACCTTTGTGAACACTGAGTTCAACCATAGACGACTGCTGAAGTCCAGAGGTCCCGAATCCGTCAAGGATTCAGACGAATTCCGATTCGAAACCATAACCGAAGGCTTAGATTCTGCCGATGAAGACACCATGCAAGATATACCATCCCTTTGTGTTTCCACCCAGAAGAATTGTTTGACTCCATTTCGCAATCTCTTGAAGGAACTAGGTGATACAGCAGACGTCCCTCGGGTTACTTGTATTATCTCCGACGGGTTCATGAGCTTCACTCTCAAAGCTGCCACAGAATTCGGCTTCCCGGACTTCCTCTTTTGGTCTATCCCGGCGTGCAGTTTGTTGGCCTTGGTTCATTTCCCCAAGCTCGTAGAAAGCGGTCTAATCCCACTGAAAGGTAGTAACTCTTGCCCCAATACAAGGACTTTAGCAGACATTGATCTAACTTTCATTAGTTGCACATAGGGCTTTGTTCAGGCCGGAATTGAATTCTGAGGTGGATTCCATGGTTTCCACCATTTCTTGGAATGCAAACTTGAATTCACCTCTAGGTGAAATCTACCAAAATCTTTGTAAGTCGGCTTTTCCAATAGTGAATTTCTAATGGGATCAGTCAAGACAGAAACTGAATTCTATGGTATATGTCTTTTTCCTTTTTCTTTCTGTGGTACATAATATATTCCTTCTTGCCTAGGGCCCCTTAATCAAGCTTTCATGTTCATATGCAGATGACAGCTTCTTGAACAACGGATATCTCGATACGGCTATCGATTGGTTGCCTGGAATGAGAGGAATGCGCCTGAATGATTTGCCAAGTCCAGCAAAAGTAACAAATCCGCAAGACGTCATGTTCAAATTCGTCATACAGGAAACACAAAATAGCTTCAAGGCATCAGCTAATATTTTCAATACCTTCGAAGACTTGGAACAGGAGGTTCTAAATGCCCTGACGTCTATGTTAGGTTGCATTTACACCATAGGCCCCTTAAATCTTCTTGCTCGTCGGTTGCCGGCCAGCTGGTTGAAGTCCGTCAAGACAAATCTCTGGAAGGAAGATCAAGAATGCCTGGAATGGTTGAGCAAGCAAGAGGCGGCTTCAGTCGTTTACGTCAATTTCGGGAGCATAACGGTCCTAACAAAGGAACAACTCATTGAATTTGCTTGGGGACTTGCCAATAGCAAACATCCATTCTTATGGATTATGCGTCCCGATGTATTGATGGGCGATCAAGCAATGCTGCCGGAAGAATTCATGGCTGAGATCAAAGAAAGAGGCTTCATCACGAGCTGGTGCCCACAAGAGGAAGTGCTCCTCCACCCTTCCATTGGAGTTTTCCTAACACATTGTGGTTGGAATTCTATCATTGAAAGTATATGTGGTGGTGTGCCTATGATCTGTTGGCCTTTCTTTGCAGATCAGCCGACTAATTGTCACTATGTCTGTAATGAATGGGGAATAGGCGTTCAGATCAATAACGACACGAAGCGGGATGAAGTTGAGACTGTTGTTGCGGAAATAGTGGAAGGGGAGAAGGGGAAGGAGATGAGGATGAAGGCCAGGAAGTGGAAGGGGAGTGCAGAAAGTGCTATTAGACCGGGAGGATCTTCTCACACTAATCTTGATAGATTAGTCCATGATGTGCTTCAATTAATCCATGAATGATGGATTATCTCACTATTCTTCTATCGGATCTGCCTGGGCCACATATGGGTTTGGCTCAAGACGAATCGATTAGAGAGATGAGAATGCTAACCATTGGAAGGGTTGTTAATTGACCCACATAACGTAAGGACAAATCTCTTATGTAACTGCTGGCGTCAACCTCGTTGTTCTATTCACGACCTTTCCGTAATATCTGCACTAAGTATCAATCGATTGTCCAAATCATGGGTTCCCGAGCGTAGCCCCCTTTGCTGTCAATCGATTAACCATAAAAATCTTTATCCGCACCATGTTGAAATTCGATGAGGATTAATAAACCCATTGCTACTTGGAATCATCCTCCAAAAGGTTGGATTAAAAATGAAATTCTATGATTCAAATAATTGTCAACAAGGGACATCGGGTATTGATGATCCTGGAGTTTCTCTTTATGAATTGTCGGGGCCAGTCAAGAGAAACGAAGCCATTGAAGCAAAAATAATGGCAGCTGCTATACGCATTTTACTTTCAAAGAAATTTGTTGGAAAATCAGTTGTAATTGAATAAGATTTTAAAGTGGTAATCGGTTGGCTCAGACATCATAATTCTGTTGAGTGGATATTTCTTTAATTTATGGATGAAATCCAGCAATCTTGGGAACATTCGCAATATTCATTTTGTCATATACCAAGGATAGAAAACCAATATAACTGATGATTTGGCAAAAAGGAGAACAATGAGTGGCAATCTCTCTTTCGGAAGCAGGTTCATGACTGCAGAAGCGACCAATTGTTTAGGATATCAGTTATTAAATTTCAACGTGTGAAGTGTGACTTTGTGACCTACTTTGATTATTACACAAGTTTGTAATCGGTTATTTTATCTTTTGCTCCTATAGTCCTCGTACATCTCTTCTTGAGGTGGTCTCTAGCGACCAACTACGTTCGTGGACTTCTTGTTGAGTTCTAAGGCTCTCTTTTGAGCTTGCATTAGTCTACAGGGAGTCAGGTTTTAAGATTGTGATTTTCTCAATTGATTCATTGATAATTTTTATTTTAATTCTTAAAAAAATCTCTAAGGCAGGTTTAACATAGGTTAAAAACTTTAAAATTCAACTTGACTAAAAGGTAAAATAAGTCAAGCTAACTAGAAACCTCTCCTGGGTGACTCAAAAGTATTTGAGAAGAATTTTTAATACAATTTCACTGATTTCAAGTTATACGTAATTTATTTATTTTTTTGTATACATGCACTTGTAAGCAGGAGTCTCATGTTTAAATCTCAACTTAATTGAATTTATTTATTTTGCAGCAAATTGATTTGTTTTTTCATTACATCAAGTTACACAACCAAGTTTTTTGAGTTGACTTGTGAGTTTTAAATATGATTGAAGTACACGACCATATTTTATGCAATTACTGAAACTCTATTATTCATCCATTCAAATCATGAAAGCTGATATCTATTGTTTATGTTTTCATCGAAGTACATCGTGGATTAATCTGTCAAGATTGGTATGTGATGATCCTTCTGATTTAGTAGCATTTTCCGCGCTCTGTTTCCATTTCGTAGCCTTCATTCTCATCTCTTTCGCCTTCTCTCCTTCCATTGCTTCTTGAATCACGCCCTCGATCTCTTCTCTCTTTATATCATTGCTTATTTCAATGCCTATTTGCCATTCACTGCAAGTGTAATGACAATTAGTGCGTTGATCACCGAACATAGGGCGACTAATCACGGGGACACCACCGGAGATGCTTTCCATTACAGTGCGTGAGAAACCAGCCGATAGAAGGGTGCGAGAGCACTTCCTCCTGGGGGCATCAGCTAGCTAACAAACCCCTTCCTTCTATTTCCTTCACAAAATCTTCTCGCGTAACTGTAAGATCCTTTGTCACAGCATTGGGTCGCTTGATCCGCAAGAACGGATAGTTGCTATTCTCGAGCCCCCAAGCGAATTCATTAAATTGTTCACTAGTCAAGACTGCTAGGCTTCCAAAGTTGACATAAATAACCGAAACAGTGTCTTCTTTGTCAAGCCATTCTAGGCATTCTGTTTTTTCTTTCCATAGATTCGTCTTGACGGACTTCAGCAAGTTGTTTGTAATCTTACGGCAATGAAGCGATAATGGGCCGATTGCATAAACACGATTAAGCATAGACCTCAGGGCATTTAGAACCTCATGTGCCAAGTCTTCGAAGGTATTGAAAACATTAGCCGATCCCTTGAAGCTATTTTGTGTTTCCTCTATTACGAATTTGATCATAGGGTCTTCGACACAGTCGCACCTGGTAAATCCCCAAGGCGGATGCTTCTCATACCAGGTATCCAATCAATAACTGTGTCCAAATATCCTTTGCTCAAAAGACTCTAATCTGCATCATATGAAACTTCGTTAAGAATAAAATAAGGGGATTAATATTAAATATGATTCGGTCTTAGGTGATAGCAAGTAATTAACGAGGGAACTTGGCAACCTACATGCTGTATGTGCCCTAGCCTAGATTTATTCTACCCTTATACGAGAGAGAGAGAGAGAGAGAGAGAGAGAGAGAGAGAGAGAGAGAGAGAGAGAGAGAGAGAGAGAGAGTATTTTATGCTTTTAAAGGTAAAAGTAGGCAGTGTGCCAAATTCATGTGCTCGCCTAGTTGCCTATGCATTTTCATAGATCCAAGACATTCATTTTATTTGGCCTGAACTATATGGTGTAGTTTAATAACTTGAAAACTTGACTCAACTCAAAAGTTAGGCATGTCTAGTTAACTGGAAGTGATTTGAGGGTGACTCAAAAACACTCGAAGTAAGATTTTTAATAGCATTTTATTTGTATTTTGCTACGATAAATTTTTTGCATTTGCAAGCACATTCCACCTATAGACTATAGGTGGGTTGGTTAAGGTAAGGTCTTGTGTTCAAATCTTGGTCCAAACAAATCATTTTTGTCCTCTGGTGAGTTGATTCATCTATAACACGTTTTGCCACTGAGTCAAGTAACTTGAATTAGTTTTCTCAGTCAACTTGTGAGTAGTGGAACTACGCCAAACTGGGGTAGGTACCAAACTTCACAACGAATACATCTTGGCCCTTTATTTTTAGGCCTCTTGTTATCACGAATTCAACACACAGGAAGCATCGAAGGTATCCAATGCTTGTGAATTTTGGTAACTAACTGATTCAGGCCGAACAAAATAAGCACCTTGGATCCATGGAAAAGGTAAGTAAGACCGTGATTGAATTTGGCACGGGGCCTACCTGCCTCAGGGAATGTGCTGCGCAACTTTGAGCATATATAAGCAAGATCCATGTAGGTTTATTTATTGGAAAGTCGCCTATATTTGGATTCACCTGGATGCCTTTTATCAAAAGCATGATTGAGTATGCAAGGGATTAGATATTTCCTTTTTCTTCTAACAAAGCGGACGTGGTACTGGTTGTATATGTATGGGCACAAGTAGCCGCCTTTCTAGCTATGCGGTCGAGTATTTCAGCTTTTGAGAACGCTTAAAATGCAGCACCACACCAATTAGAAAAGGTCCAGATTGTGTCCTATGGAATATGGATTTAATTAACATGTAAAGAGAACCTAAAAAATGAACACAAGAAGGTGCTACCTACCTCTCAGGGGAATTATGCTTCGTTTGATGAGCTCAGGTAATTGGAGGAAGCCCCTGAAGCTGCAAGCTGGGATCGGCCAAAACCAGACGGCGGGGATGCCAAATTCTTCGGCAGCTCGAAAAGCACTGGAGCTCATGAAGCCAATAGAGATAACACAAGTGACTCGAGGCACGCCCGGTGAGTCGCTAAGTTTCTTTACAAGATCGCGAAATGAAGTTGGACAATTAATGCGGACGGAAACACAAAGCTCCCGAATATCTTGGTCGTTGTCTTCGTCAGATGAATCTAAGCCATCGGATATTGTTTCGAATCGAAATTCATCCGATCCTTAGATGGAATCTGCACCTCTAGACTTCATAATGCGTCTGTGGTTGTACTCAGTGTTAACGAAGGTGATGAAGAAGCCTTTTGAAAGAAGCAGCTTCGCTACTTGCATCATTGCGTAGCTTTGAGCCCTGAAAGCAAATTCTTCTTGACTAGGCAACTTAGTCCTTTCTCACTCATATGACTGAGCCGCCTGTGCCATAACTTTGAAGAACCAGTAACATCAACTGCATTCACAGAGTTAATAGGAATCGAAGCTTGCATCACATACAAGCTAGATGATTTCTTCCCTCTAGCAATCACAAGTGCTCCCTTAGAGAGCTTTCACTGTTCATCGCAAAAGGTATTACAGTACCCATCATCATCAAGCTTTCCGGCTGATATTAAGTTCAACCAGATATCTGGTACATGTCGAATGTCCTTGAGAATCAACCTCGTTCAGTTGTTGGTATCCAAGCAGACGGATCTGATACCAACAACCTTTGACAGCCCATCGTCACCCATTTTCAACACTCCAAAGTCACCAGGAGTATACGAGGTGAAAAACTCTCTCATCGAGGTAATGTGAAAAGAAGCACCACTGTCAATGACCCATCCAATCTTATTGGAAGCTAAGTTGATTTCATTTTCATCACAGACCACAACAAGGCATGAAGTAGTGGCCTACACGATCTTTCCCCTCATCATTTCTTCTTTCCTGCTTGGCATTCTCTGTTTTGTTCTCAGCTTTCCACTTGTAACACTGCCTTTTAATGTGACCATTCTTGTCACAATAATTGCATTCCAGATTCTTGTATGTGGACTTAGATTTACTCCTGCTTCTATTATTCTTCTCCTATCCTTTGATCTTGCTTCTCCCTTGATTTTCTGAGATCAAAATCTCAGATTGTGATGTGGTGACAACTTGAGCTCGTCGCCTCATTTCTTTATTTAGAACTGTGCTTCTCACAGATTCCCATGTCAAAGCACCACCTAGAGTAGAATTGGCTAGAGAAACATGAAAATTTTCCCATAAGTTAGGCAAAGTATTTAAAAGCCATAAACCCATTATATCATCGTCAAACATGACGCCAACGTCGGATAGTTGCTGAAAGCATCTGGTCAACTCATTTAAGTGGTCGGAAATAGAACTCCCTTCCTTGTATCTCAGGTGTATCGCTTGATTAAGTAGAAATAACTTATTATTCCCAGTTTTCGACGCGTACAAGGTTTCTAATTTGATCAATAGAGTTCTAGCATGTGTTTCATTTTGAATATGATTCAAAACGTTATCTTCTACCCATTGTCAAATAAAACCACATACCTGTTCGTGTTCAAAAGCCCACTCATCTTTGGACTTATCCTCTGGTTTTTGAGTAGCAAAGACAGGTAGATGTAATTTCTTCACAAAAAGAAGATCTTTCATCTTTCCCTTCCACCTGTGATAGTTAGTACCATTTAAGTAAATCATTTTGCTCATGTTTGCCTCCATAAGTAAAGATAGAGTGCTTACAGCAATTTCAGGAGAAAATCTTACAAATTTGAAAACACCACTGCGTTCGCCAAGAACTGGTCTATCTCCCTCGAAAACCTGTCAAAAATAGGTCTGCTCCAATCGTAACACTGTTGCAACTCGTCACTGTTTCAACTTAGCTACTGTTGCACTCGAACTGTTGCAACACGCTACTGTTTCAACTCTGCACTGTTGCAACCTCGTACCTGTTGAAACTCGAACTGTTGGAACTAGCCTCTGGGTACTGTGACAACTCAGTACTGTAGCGATCGCTATAGTAATGATGACGCTTTCACTGTAGCAACATGATGACACGCTTTTCACTGTAGCAACAATGATGATTTACTATAGCAGACTGTAGCATGAATAGTTTTCTTCTTCCTGTCGACCTCCGGTACTGAAACTTAGTTTTCTACCTCTGTTTCACGGCAGAACCTCGATCTGATACTACTTGTTGGGGATTTTCAGTCCTCGCCCAAGATCATGCACACACAAAACACAGATTTTAAGTGGTTCGGCCAATAAGCTTATGTTCACGGGAGATGCAGAGATTTCACTATACATTGAAATTACAGGGGTTTTACAGAGAGAAGACACGGGGAATGGGTATTGTTTCTTGCATGGTTTCCTGCTCTTACTCGTATCCCTATTTATAGGGATTTTTGGGCGCTAAATTTTAACAATTTTTACAGAAGTCAATGAGCGGTGGCTGACAGCAGTGCTTGCCACTGTTGAAGTCAGTAGCTACTGCGCCGCCACAGTTGAAGTCGGTGGCCGACTACGATGCTCACTACCATTGACATCGGTGTCAGTGGTGGCTGAAGAATGGGGCAGGACCAACAAAACTTTCACTGATTGAGCATTAGTAACACTTAATAGGCCAGCGAAATCAAAGATAGTTGCCAAATGACGCACCATCCTTGTTAAATTTGAAAGAATTTTGGGGTGGGGAGTAGGTTTATGTTTCTTCACTCAGGAACCAAGAATAGCTCGCCAATTCCTTCGCAGCTCTTCAACAGAGACATCTTTGAATTTTTTATTAGCATTAGCATCTGCACATCACCCTATCAGCAATCTCTTGAAGAAGACAGGCAGAGGTCTTTTTATTTTGAAAGATACTTCTGTTTCTTCCCATCCAGACATTCCAGATCAGTGCCATGAAACCAAGTTTGCAGCACATCCCTATTCTTTTTCTTCTTCTTTTTTTTTTCAATTAAGAAGGTTCCATTTATCCAGCAGTTTATCAAAGAGTATGCGTACACCAGCTTCGTTGACCTTATTCAGGATTAAATACCCATATTTTGCGGCCCGATCCAACCTCTGGCCTTCATATTGTCGCAGGTCATAGTTTTATTCCAAGCTAGAGACCAAGCGAATGCTGCAATTCTGGTAGGAATGAAGGCGAGTCAGAACTGTTTAAAGCATTGTCTTTCTACCCTTCCAAGTCGACCAAAATATGCATAAGCAACTGAGAAAACTCACAAAGAATCTAAAGTCCGAATGATCTTATCCTCTTGGCTTTGGTCAAGAAGGCAAATCATAGGGCTTATTTCAGCTGGTTTAATTGCGGAAATTCGAAGTCCAACAAGGATCTTCTTAGTTTTACATCCCAGCTTAGCTGGTTATTGACTAAGATGGTCATTTCTCTCGTTCGACCAATTCTGGAAGTAGAAACTCTAAAATTCTTGGATATAAGTATCTGAATGTATCATTTCCACATCAGAGGTCGTTCCAGAAGTCAAGGAGGACAGTAGGCCATTGGCTTGTATTTGTCCATTAAAACTTGTTTCCACACATTTCTGTAATCACCAGAAGCCAACCTCTGCAACCATTTGGATAGGAGGACAGCATTAGAATATCGGAGCCTTCTTACACCAAGACCCCTTGACTTGGGGAAGACAGTCTATTTCCCAGTTAACCAGGTGGTATTTCCTGTCATTTGTTAGGCCCTTCCATAGAAACATCCTCATAATCTTTTCAAGTTCATCAATCACTTCGACTGGGCAGCTGAAAATGAAAAGAAAAATAAATTGGTAAATTAGAGGGACATGATCATGTTATCGTTGTTAGATATATAAATATTATAGCCCCCCTTCTTTTTCTGAATGGTATTTTTGGCCACTTCTTGTAGTTCCTATCTTGAGATCTCTATTTATCAAATCCACTTGCAAGAACCCAAAAAATAGTTAGATATATACATATTTTTAGTCATTTTCTATCAGTTTAAGCTTTTAGGCTGAATGTCTTTTTAGTTCTAGAAAATGGTTGGGTAGAAAGAGGGGGGGACTGTCCAAAGATAAAAGAGGACAAAGAAGGTCGCGAGTGGAAACAAAGATGCATACGCTAGCAGCTACGTAAGAGGTTTGTCTTTTACTTAGGAGCTGTTCGGCCTAGACACAGACGAATCATGGATAAACTCTCTCTCTCTCTCTCTCTCTCTCTCTCTCTCTCTCTCTCTCTCTCTCTCTCTCTTACAGAATTGTTCAATGCAATCGGATACATTGGCTTTGAATGCGTCATGTCGCAGATTATTACAGCTGACGGATTAGTTCCTTTTCACTTGAAGTACCTCTTGGATTAATCTATCAAGATTTCTGTGAGAAGATCCTCCAGGATTAGTAGCATTTCGGGCACTGTCTTTCCACTCCATGGCTTTCATCCTCATCGCTTTCCCTGTTTCTCCTTCGACCACTTCCCGAATTGCCGTCTCTATTTCTTCTCTTTTCACATCATTTCCAATCTCGATCCCTAATCCCCATTTGTTGCAAGTGTAATGACTATTGGTCGGTTGATCACCAGATATGGGACGGCAAATCATGGGGACACCACCGCAAATGCTTTCTAATATGGAATTCCAACCACAGTGTGTGAGAAACCATCCAATTGAAGGGTGAGAAAGAACTTCCTCTTGTGGGCACCAGTTCGCTAGCAAACCCCTTCCTTCAATCTCCTTTATGAAATCTTCCGGCAAAACTGGACCATCTTTCACAGAATCAGGTCGAATGATCCACAAGAACGGATGATTGCTATTGGTGAGCCCCCAAGCTAAATCATTAAATTGTTCAGTAGTCAAGACTGATAGGCTCCCAAAGTTTACATAAACGACTGAACCAGCCTCTCGCTTGTCCAACCATTCTAGGCATTCCGTCTCTTCTTTCCATAGATTCGTCTTAATGGACTTCAGGGAATTGTTTTGCTTCTTAGCATAATGCTGCGATGTCGGGCCGATGGCATAAACGCTACCAAACATAGACCTCAGGGCACTTAGAACCTCATGTTCCAAGTCATCAAAGGTATTGATAACATTAGTCGATGCCTTGAAGCTATTTTGTGTTTCTTCTATTGCGAATGCAAGGTCCTGGGGCTTCGCTGCTCTGGCTACACTTGGTAAATCCTTGAGACATATAGCTCCCATACTTGGTATCCAATCAATAACCATATCGAGATATCCGTTGCTCAAAAGACTCTCATCTGTAAGAATACAGAACATCATTCAGTATGTGTTAGAAAACTATGAGTAACACACACACATACACACACAATACATACATACATAGAGAGAGAGAGAGAGAGAGAGAGAGAGAGAGAGAGAGAGAGAGAGAGAGAGAGAGAGAGAGAGAGAGAGAGAGAGAGAGAGAGAGAGAGAGAGAGAGAGAGAACCTCTTATAGGAATTATGCCTCGGTTCATGAGCTCAGGAAGTTGGAGGAATCCCATCAAGCTGCAAGCGGAGATGGACCAACATAAGACGGACGGAATGCTCAACTCTTCGGCGGCTCGAAGAGTGAAGCTCATGAATCCATCAGAGATGATACAACTTACTTGAGGCAACTCTGGTGAATCATTAAGTTCATTTAGAAGGTCGCAAAATGGTTCTAGACAATTCTTCTTGGTGGAAGTAAAAAGAACCCGGCGATCTCGCCTTACGTGTTCATCAAAGGGATCTAAGCCGTCAGGTATGGTCTTGAACAGGAAGTCATTGACGTCCTTGATGGAATCTGGACCTCTAAACTTCAATAGGCGTCTATGGTTGAACTCGGTGTTAACAAAGGTAATGAAGAAGCCTTTTGAATGAAGCAGTTTGGCTATTTGCATCATTGCGTTAATGTGGCTTTGAAAAGGGAATGGGATGCATACGGCACGAGGCTTATGGATAACCGTGGTCTCCATTGTCATCGGCACCCAACTGCAGATGTGGCGTGACGTGAAGGAAGAGACAAGGTTTAAGCACTTGAAACTTCTCGGTACACTTCTATTTATAGACAAATTTTGCCCTCTTTTTTTACGAGTCCATTCTACTAGTCAGCTTAATGTAGCCTTCTCATCACATGGTGATGCAACTGGATTCGTTAAGGAAAAGCCCACTTGGTAGGTGAAACTGATGGTTGGATTGAGAGTGAGGTGGGGCGACCAACTGATTTTGTGGTGTTGATTGAAGCTTAGTTTTTGATCAATCAAGGCCTGAGACTGACACAATTATTGAAGAATAAGACACACATGATTTATGTTTTCTTTTATTTATCTATGCTTACCTAATTTTCTCTATGACTCAGGGCTGCCAAAAGCTTGATATAAGATTACAATACATGGACAAAATCATGCATGGATGCTGATGTTAATCCTTGCCGTTGTCTATCCTGAAAAATGATGTAGATATAGAATAAAGGCTCTAAAATAGTAGCTGCCTTAATAACCAATCATAATTTTATCCAAGGGGGCCTTTTATCTATTTATTTATTTAAAGCAAAGAGTTATGAAGCAAATAACCTAGAAGCTAATGTCCTAATTGCTAAATCTACTTGAGATCTCCCCAACTGGGGAAAGTTCAACATCAAACTTCTGACCAAATGTAATGAGGAGAGGTCTTGTCATCTGTGATCAACTGCACTAGACAGCTTTTAACTTCTAATAGGGCTGAGGTGATAATGAACTGTGGATGAGTTATCTTTGGAAAGACGTTGATGTAGCATACAGTTGCTTTATCCAAGACCATAATAATTATGTAGCAAAGTCGTGGGCTCTAAACTTTGAACTGCACATGGCTAAAGAGCTTAATTTTCTTTCTTGGCAGATTAATGGAGATTTAGAGTTGGCGATCAATTCTTTAAATACACTTCGTCGCCAAGATAAAGAGCAACCATGGAGAACAAAGACCCTGCACAATGATGTTTCACGGATTACTACGTCACTGAATTCTTGGCGCACATCACATATATAGAGAAGGAAATGCCCTCGCGAAGGAGTGTGATTCCTATGAATCGAACAAGTGGATCTCAAACCCACGAATTTTATCTCAAAGTTTCTTTGGGAGGATATTTATAGTCCTCCTGGATAAAGATTAATTCTGTAGTTCTTTGTGGATTTCAGTAAATTGGTAGTCTTATGGTTATTCTAACCTTCAGACTCCTTGCAACCCCCACCAAAACAAAGTTACCTATAGAAAGTAACCCACCATCTATGTGCTTCGATTAAGACAAAATTGATTAATTAGTAGTCACGAGAAAATAATAGAAGATGACAATGGCTGGCTGTTTGCTTTCACGAGGAATGATAAGCTTCAATGGCTACCATTTTGACGTTTTCCATATAGACAAATAAGGAAATAATCTAATGAGATAATCCACATGATTATGCAAATATAGACAAACATGCGCACACGGAAAAACGATAGCACTTACGCAAAGAGATTTGTCATTTTATCTTGCTTTTTTTCTTGTGGGGTCCATTTAAGGGACTACTCAGATTTCAATTTAGTTGTTATGTCTCGATCGAAGTAAATCATGGATTAATCTATCAATATTAGTGCAAGAAGATCCTCCTGGACTAGTAGTATTTTCTGCACTTTCCTTCCACTTCGAGGCCTTCCTCCTCATCTCCTTCCCCATTTCTCCTTCCATCACTTCTCGAATCACCCCCTCGATTTCTTCTCTTTTCATCCCATTGCCAATTTCAATGCCAATCCCCCATTCACTGCAAACGTGACGACTATTAGTCTGTTGGTCACCGAAGATAGGATGACAAATCATGGGAATACCACTGGAAATGCTTTCCATTATGGAATTCCATCCGCAATGCGTGAGAAACCCACCGATTGATGGGTGGGAAAGCACTTCCTCTTGCGGACACCAGCTTGCTATAAAACCACGTCCTTCAATCTCCTTCGTAAATTCTTTTGGCACAACTGCAGGACCATCTACCACAGCGTTAGATCGAATGATCCACAAGAATGGATGATTGCTATTCGCGAGGCCCCAAGCTAACTCATTTAATCGTTCTCTTCTCAAGACTGATAGGCTCCCGAAGTTCACATAAACGACCGAAGAAGCCTCTTGCTTGTCCAACCATTTCAGGCATTCTGTATCTTATTTCCATAAATTGGTCTTAAAGGACTTAAGCGAATTGTTGGTAATCTGACGGCAATGAAGTGATAATGGGCCTATTGTATAAACACGATTTACCATAGTCCTCAGGGCACTTAGAACCTCATGTTCCAAGTGATCGAAGGTATTGATAACATTAGCCGATGCCTTGAAGCTATTTTGGACGGCCTCCATCATAAGTTTGGTCATGGGATTCTGGGGATCGGTTATTTTGACGGCATCCTGTATATCTTCGAGGCGGATTCCTCTCATATCTGGGACGGAATTGATTACTGTATGGAAATATTCATTGCTCAAAAGACTTCCATCTGCATTCATATAAAACTTCATTAAATATCAATATGGTTGGAAAAGTTTGAGATGTGCAGTATATATGTAAATTTACTAGCTTTGGTTCTTATAAAAGCTTAAATTGCAACACAAATGGAATAACAAAAGGTCTAAATTGCATCTAATTGAATATGAATTTTATGTAAGAAGACCTAGGTGATTTAGGATTTTTTTTTCCTTTTGATTGGTAATTCATTGATAGATTGAGAGAATCTGCAAGCATGCACCATCAAAGGAAAATAAAACACAGGAAGGTAGTACCTTTTAGGGGAATTATGCGTTGTTTGATAAGCTCAGAAACATGGAGCCAACTCATGAATCTGTAAGATGCAATGGGCCAAAACAAGATGCCGGGGATGCCAAATTCTTCTGCGACTTGAAGAGTGAAGCTCATGAATCCATCGGAGATACTACAGCTGACTTGAGGCACGTCTGGTGAATCATTAAGTTTCTTTACAATATTGCAAAGTTGAGCTGGACAATTCTTCTGGGTGGAAAGACAAAGAGCCCACATATTTTGTGTGGCGTCATTATCAGAGGAATCTAGGCCGTCAGGTATGGCTGTGAATCGAAATTCTTTTGATCCTTTGATGGAATCTGGACCCCCAGACTTCAATAGGCGTCTATGGTTGAACTCAGTGTTGACAAAGGTGATGAAGAAGCCTTTTGAATGAAGCAGCTTGGCTACTTGCATCATTGCGTTAATGTGGCTCTGAAATGGTAGTGGTACACATACAGCATGAGGCTTCTGGACTATTTGCTTCTCCATTGATGTCCAACACCTCGCTGCGCAGGAGATGCTAAAGGCTGGGCATAAGGCGAAACTTGTTGGTACATTTCTCTTCATAGAGAGAGTTATCTTCCACTCAGCCCAGAGAACCTTTCTCACGTCCCGTAATGCAAGTGGATAAGTGTGAATGGTTGCATTTCAGTGTCGTGGGGCCCATATGAACTGGTCCGATAAGGCTGCCTTGTCAATACTCGATTTAAGGGAATGAGTTACCTCAATCTGTCTGCCCTGGAGCCTGGAATTTTCCTCATCTGGCCCATTACATTAGCGGAGTCACCTTTGCACATGGGAATCAATGTAAGTGGCCAAGAAGTAGATACCTGGAACGGCAGATAGCATATTTGGCAGATTTGCATCAGCATGGTCTCCAGTCCAGGTTATTCTAGTAAGGAAATGCCATTGCCATCTCGAGAAGACACTTAAACCTTCTGGTCCATCATACCAGAACTACAACCGTCAAATTTGAGCTTATCTATCCATCAGCAAGTGGAATCAAGGTCGACATGGATAAAAGTCCATGCAGAACAATCAGACGGACCATAGCAACTATAAAAAGAGATCTGTCATTTTCATTCATTTTCCTTTTTTCTTTTCCTTTTTTTTTTTCCCAAATTTGGTTGCTAAACTGACCCCACTATAGGTGCGGTCTAGCGACCACATTTTATGAGGCTCACCTTTGAATGATCCCACTCATTTATCTTGTTGCTTAAGACTTAGATATCTTATAGATCAAAAGACATATGGTTTGGATGATTCTGGCTACACTATCCATTTCTATACACAACTTTTCATATGTTGTTTAGATCCTAGAATCATCTATATTACATGATTTTTTATTGGGTTTTTTGAAAAAAAAAACTATTATATTTGGTATTTTTCAAATAAATCTACAATTTTTTGAGTTTTGCAAGTTTACCATTAAGTTTTTGTGAGCTTTGCAAAATTGTCATTATGTTAGTTTTCCACCCTCCTTCCCTATTTGTTTCTTTAGAATCTCAATATTACCCTTCTTTATTTCTCTTTGTTAATATGTTCTAATAGATCTGTTATTGTATGTGATTTTTTGCTTCGTTAATCAATGAAAATCTTTGAAATTGATTATAATAGATTGAAGACATTGAGAACATGAAGGGCTAAGTCTTAGATTTTCAATTTTCATTAAAAAAGGTATAGAACAAAGAGTTTAAAGTCAGTTACTCGTTGCTATTCATATAAACAACAACAATATTTTGCTTATAATTTAAACTTGAATTTTTTCTTTGATTTATTGTGTTTTTTATTGGTCAAAGCATTGATTAGAAGAGTTTTATATCAGTTTCTAGTGATAAATCGAAGTTTAAATTATTGAATTTCAATGAAGAAGCATAATAGATATTATTGCATAGGTTTGTGAACATGGTATGTTTATGATTGAATATTTTACTATTAATTGGTTGTTGTTGAAATCTAACCATAACATTAGTTTCTTTGTTATTGAATTGTATTATATATCAAGTTTCACTGATACTTTCTATATCGAAGTCATTGAATTTAGTGGCCAAAGTTGAAACTTGTCACGTCCGTATCTATGAGGTAATAGGTCTATTAAAATGTATTAAGAGAGAGAAACATCAAAGGATAATATTAAAATTTTGAGACAACTTACAAGGAAGGAGGATGGGTAACTAATAGAATAACAATTTTGCAAAGCACATAAAACTTAATGACAAATTTACAAAACTAAAAAAAATGTTAGATATTTTTGTAAGAATGCCAAAATGTAATGTCATTTTTGAAATTTTATTTATTTATTTATTTATTTATTTATTTATAAGACATCCAAATCTTGGGCAATGTGATAAACGAGGTGAATCATTCAAAAGTGGGGCCAATAAAATATGGTCACTAGACTACAACTAGGGGGCAGTTAGTTTAGCATTCCTCTATTTATGAAAAGTGTGTAACACTTCTAGAGTTGCTAACACTATTATTTGTATCTTAATAGAAGTAAATCATTGATTGATCTATCAAGAATGAGAAAAGCAGTGAGAGATAGCAAGAATGAGAAACATAGAAAGAGATAGCAAGAATGAACTCAAAGGAACTCAATGGATCTGGCTTGGGTGGCTTGAAAAATATGAAGAACAAGAATGAGAAACATAACTGAGAGATAGCAAGAAGAATTGCCAAGTTTCTCAATGGCCAAAGATAGATGCAAGTGATATCCTTGCCAGGTTGTCGAAAAATCTTTTCTTCCTCTCTTGCACAAATACAGATCTGCTAAAGAAATTTCGATGGAGCCAAATTGCTATTGCTTTGTTGCCTGTAAAATGTCATTCGTAGAAACCAGAAGGAGTTGCAAATGAATGAATTATCACAAGCACCCTTTGTTATACCGATAGAGAACGATGCAAAAAAAAAAATTGCAGAGGAGAATTTTGGTTGTTTAGGGCTCTAATACTATCATGGGAGCAAAAAGTGGGGTTTTTTTTTAAAAATCTATTGAGTCATATAAATAAGAGCTTACAAAGATAAAGATGGAAAGATACAAATCATATCTAAGGTTGGAAAAATACAACACGACACAATTACATGACTCAAACACGACACAAATTTAGTGGGTTAGAGTTGAGTCCTATCATGTTTTTGTCATTTATCGGGTCAGCCCAGAAATGACACACTTAAAATGTGTCGGGTTCGTGTCAACCATGAGGACTTGTCGTGTTGACCCATCTGACGTGCAACCTGCTAATACTTCGTGTTGACCCATATAACATATGACCTGTTAACACATTGTATTGACTTGGCATACTAGCAACTTGTTAAACCGTCGTGTTGACTCATCTAACCCGCGACCTGCTAACCTATTGTGTTGAGCCGTCTGACTCATGTAAGTAATAGAACATGATTTATCTATCTTAATAAAAAAGGATAGTTATCGAAAACCGGTCCTTTATTCTTACTGATTTACACTGATACAGAATAGTTCCTTAAAAACTGTCATATATTTATACTAAGTTGGTAAGGTAACCACCAAGTCCACCACTAACCAGTAAGCAAAGTTAGTAAACTATAACTCTGATAAAATGATTCGTAATAATAAAGGACAGTTACTCGGTCAGTTGTCACGAAGTTATTTTCAAATAAAGATCGATCCTGCAGTGAAAATTAATTTTGTATAAAAAAATACATATGATAACCCGGGTTGTTAGAAATGGAAACCCAAGTAAATTCATAAGCCTCACACTGCATGCGTCCCACTTCCTTTCCAAAGCCTCATTAACACAATGATGCAAGAGCCAAGCTAAATTATTCGAAAGGCTTTTTCGTCACCTTTCTTAACACCTAGTTCAGCAACAGAAGCATATTGAAGTCTGGGGGTCCAGATTCCGTCAAGGGCTCGGACAATTTTTTTTATCGAAATCATAACAAATGGCTTAGATTTGGACAAAGAAGCAACGCAAGACTTTGCGGCACTTTGTACTTCCACCCAAAATAATTGCGCCGAACTCCATTTTGCAATCTTTTTACAAAATTTAGTGATTCATCAACGTGCCTCCAGTTACTTGTATTATCTCCAACGGATTCATGAGCTACAGTCTCCGAGCCGTCGAAGAATTTGGCATCCTCCACTTCATATTTTGGTCGATTTCGCCAGGCCGTTCGTCGGGCTTCCGCCATTTCCCCAAGCTCACTGAAAGAGGCCTAGTTCCACTAAAAGGTACCAGCTCAAGCGTCGAGTTATAGGTAGTTATAACACGTATATTGATCAGAATTTTCTTTAGTACTTTCTTTTAACGAAGTTTCCATGCTCTCGCAGATGAGAGTTTCTTGAGCAACAGATATCTGGATACAGCGATAGATTGGTTGCTGGGTATGAGAAGAATGCGACTCAAGGATTTGCAGAGTTTAGCACGAGTAACAAATCCTCAAGACGCAGTGTACAAAATAAGAGGAAACACGGAATTGCTTCAAGGGATCGGAGCTTACAGTTTACCTTCCAAGACTTAGAACATGAGGTTCTAAGAGTCCTGAGGCCGGTGAAAGGTTGAACTTACACCATAGGCCTGTCAAATCTTCATTCTGGTAGGATGCCACCGTTAAGTCGAATGTCTGGATGGAAGATCAAGAATGCTTAGAATGGTTGAACAAGCGAGAGGCGGTTTCGGTCGTTTATGTGAAATTCGGGAGCACAGCAGTCCTAACAAGCTAACAGTTGATTGAATTTGGTTGGGGGCTACCCAATAGCAGACATCCCTTTACGTGGATTATCCGGCCCGATCTCGTCATGGGCGAACAAGCGTTTTGACAGCAAGAATTCATGGCTGAAATCAAGGAGGCTTGATTGCGAGCTGGTGCCCACAAGAGGAAGTGCTCCTTCAGCCTTCACTTGGAGCTTTACCAACACAATGTGGTGGATTTCTATTACGGAAAGCATACGTGGTGGAGTACCCATGATCTGTTGGCCTTTCTACGGAGATCAACACACTAATTGTCATTATGTCTGTACTGAATGGGACTAAGCATGGAGATCAATAACTTTGCGAAGAGGGATGAACGCAAGACCGTCGCTCGGAAAACGATGGAAGGATAGAAGGGGAAGGAGTTAAGGGTGAAGGCTATGAAGTGGAAGGAGGGTACAGGAAATGCGACCAACCAGGAGGATCTTCTCACACTAATCTTGATAGATTAATCGATGATGTTCTTCAATTAAGACGTTAAAAGAAGATCATTAGTAATCGGAAACGGTCCTTGTGATTCAATGGGATCCGCCATAGTGATTGCATACTCTGTATAAATAACGGGATAAAGATATAGATTGTATTTTGAACCTCCTTTATGTTTGGGACGCGTGGTTAATAGATGATAAAATCGTATACTTTAGGTGGCCGACCTTTCAGCAGAGCATACAGGTAGAGCCTGCTCAAACAATTACTGTTATTCAAGGGGTCAGTCAACTATTCAGTACAGCTGGTTGCAAACAATTTAGCATCTTTCTTGAAATTGTTTGGTCGCAAGTTTACTATTCTCTCTTTTAGTAAGGGATTAGATTTTAGAAATTGTGCAAGTAATTTGCTTTGTAATTTTTCTCTTATAATAAAATAATAAAATGAAAAGAAAATAAGAACTTACCATAATGATGTCTCAAAATTTTGTTATTTTGGATTATATAGGTAAGTTAAGTAAGTATAGCCCTTTTACATGTAGTTCTTTTTTTTTTTTACAACAAAAAATATAAAACAAACTATTTAAAACCTATTATCATAATTCCTATATCTGAATAAGGAAAAAATACTACATCTAACTTCCAACCAAGCGTAACGAGAACAGGCCCTCGTTGTCTGCCACCAAACTGGTTAGACGGCTTTAGCACGTAGAAGTCCTATTTACATAGTGCGGCCGTAGATGTGCCAACCATCATTCCACAAAACACATAAAAAATCTAAACGGTCAATGTCGCCAAGTATTGGACGTCTTGGTAGTCGATGCGTGTACTGCCAAGAAGCCGGCCACCTAATTCGCTTCTTTGTATCTGTGAATCGGGGAAGACACAGGATCCTATGCATCCTCTTCCTCGCTTCCGCGTGGATCCCGTGGAGGTGCCATTGGTTGGTTCAGCGGTGCTGGATGGCAGTGATGACGTTGAAGGGTTCTCTTACTTCCTGCAACTGAAATAGAAAGATCAATGGCCAGATAAAGTTTTATAATAAGGGATTGCCATTCCTGCACCTGCAGATCCAGATTGATCTAATGCTGACCCATCAAAACGGAGTTGAACAGTATCAAAGAGTGGGGGTTCCGATCCAATGGAAAGGGGTCTAGGAGTTGAAATACACAAATGTTGTGGCTGCCAGCGTTGGAGTATCGGTAGGTGACTTGGTAAACATTGAGGTTGATGTTCTGTGAGATTAGCTGCCTTGTGAACAGTGTACCAAGGGCTTTGGATGGGTAAATGGTGCTGGATGTGAATAAATTGATTCCTTAGGTCGTAGATGAACCATGCTAAACAAAGGGCCCACAATAGAGAGATAGGTAGTCTTGCTTCTTTGGTCAAGGTTTGAACCAAAATCTAACAGCTGTTGAGGTTCTTCAAATTATTGCGCCAACCTTTGCCATAATGCCTCCTATATGGGCTCTGGGTTGGGGCCTGATCGCTAGGAGATTGGGATTGGATTCGCTGAACGAATGTCAAAATAGGAGGTAGTGGAATCAGGCCCACAAGAAAAACAAAAGCGATTGCCCTGATCTGCTAAAATGCTAGGATTGTGCGTCAACTATCCTAAACTCTTAAACTTCAAGGGTTTGGACCACCGCCAAATTGTACGGCGTTTATCGATCCAACTATATCAACAGACATGAATATTATACAAAAATAAAAATAAATAAAAACTATATCAGCAGATATGATATAAGCCGTTGGCCAATAAATTGTGAAAAATGTATGACGATTGATTCATGAAATGCCTTGATCTACAGCCGAGATCTTTAATCATAAAACATAGATCCAAAAGCTACTATCGAGCCTAGTCATGGCCTACCACATTAGTATTCAGATATCTTTTGGGAAACAGTGTTAGGCTGGAACCCTGATTAAGTGCCTTGATTACACCCATGAGCAGATAGCCTCGAACCTGATTACAAGAAAGTGTTAGGCGCTCTTTTGTAGTCATTTTCTGGGGCCATGCTCCCACCAACATGGTCTTATCCATTAGTTTGATCACTAATGACAAGGCCGGCAGTTGGTCATTGATCAAATCAACCATTCCAGAGCTGGCACTTCCCTTTTTCCCCAATGTTACTTTCATAAACACCGAAAAAATAGATTCGTTGTTGGCAATTTTCTTTATCTCAATCGTCCTTAGTCACAATATGTCAGGATTCTGGAATGAATCAGCCAAGCAAATATTAGAAATTTTGAGTTGTATTAGGTAATTTTATGTTAAATTTTGTAAAATTTACTTTAAATTGTTTGAATTTTTCAGGAAAAAAAGGACATAAAAAAGTGGAAAATTTTCAAAAAAATCCAGTTATTTGGAGAATATTTCAGGAAAAAAAAAAATTGGGATAGGAAAAAGTCAGGAAATTTTCAAAAAAAAATCAATTGGGGGAATCCAGTTTCGGGTTTAGATTATATTACTTGGAAATCTAAGTTTGTAGTCCTGGTTACACTTATCCTGGTACACATAGCTCCCGTGTACGAGTGTCCGAGGAAGAGACAGGCCACAAGGGTCTAAATCAATGATCATATCTTAGTTAGCCACAAACATGTGAAAAGTTCAAATCCCTTTATTGTTTAGCGAGAAAACAATTTTAGATATTTGTCTGGCCATGATTGTTCCAGTTGGAACTGCGCTAAATTAACACAGTCGATTCACCTCTTGCCCTAGCTTAATCACTCGCCTTTTCCTTCAACATTTTTATTTTGAATTTAGTGTCTTTGGGACCCACCACATTAGTTGTGAGCAAGCCATCCCTGCCTGGTGGACTGTCAGCAGCATGTTATGTGAGAAAGCTAAGGCTGACTAGAAGATAAATGTCATTGTCATTTGTGAAGAGAACAACTACCACATTTAAGATTCCATAATAGCCTTCTAAAGAAGAGAGAGTTGCAGTTCAACAATAGCAAATCTTTGGCTCAGTCTGTAGTGGGTGTGAATATCAATGGAGGCCCTGGTAATTGATAAGCCTCACGCAGTGTGCATCCCATTCCCTCTACAAAGCCACATAACTTCCATGATGCAACTAGCGAAGCTACTCCATTCAAAAGGATTCTTCATCACCTTTGTGAACACTGAGTTCAACCATAGACGACTGCTGATGTCCAGAGGTCCCGAATCCGTCAAGGGCTCAGACGAATTCCGATTCGAAACCATAACTGATGGCTTAGATTCTTCCGATGAAGACACCAAGCAAGACATACCATCCCTTTGTGTTTCCACCCAGAAGAATTGTTTAACTCCATTTCGCAATCTCTTGAAGGAACTAGGTGATACACCAGACATCCCTGGGGTTACTTGTATTGTCTCCGACGGGTTCATGAGCTTCACTCTCAAAGCTGCCACCGAATTCGGCTTCCCGAACTTCTTGTTTTGGTCGATCCCGGCGTGCAGTTTGTTGGCCTTCGTCCATTTACCCAAGCTCATAGAAAGAGGCCTAATCCCACTGAAAGGTAGTAACTCTAGCCCCAAGACAAGTACTCTAGCAGACATTTATCTAACTTTCGTCACTATAAGGGCTTTAGTCAAGCTGGAACTGACTTCTAAGGTGGATTCCATGGTTTCTACCATTTCGTGGAATGCACACTTGAATTCACCTCTAGTTGAAATCCACCAAAATCTTTGTAAGTCGGCTTTTCCAATAGTGAATTTCTAATGGGATCAGTCAAGACAGAAACTAAATTCTATTTTACATGTCTTTTTTCCTTTTTCTTTCTGTGGTACATAATAGATTCCTTCTTGGCTAGGGCCCCTTAATCAAGCTTTCATGTTCATATGCAGATGACAGCTTCTTGAGCAACGGGTATCTCGATACGGCTATCGATTGGCTGCCTGGAATGAGAGGAATGCGCCTGAATGATTTGCCAAGTCCAGCAAGAGTAACAGATACGCAAGACGTCAGGTTGAAATTCGTCATACAGGAAACACAAAATAGCTTCAAGGCATCAGCTAATGTTTTTAATACCTTCGAAGACTTGGAGCAGGAGGTTCTAAATGCCCTGAGGCCTATGTTAGGTTGCATTTACACCATGGGCCCCTTAAATCTTCTTGCTCGCCGGTTGCCGGCCAGTTGGTTGAAGTCCATCAAGACGAATCTCTGGAAGGAAGATCAAGAATGCCTGGAATGGTTGAACAAGCAAGAGGCGGCTTCAGTCGTTTACGTCAATTTCGGGAGCACAACGGTCCCAACAAAGGAACAACTCATTGAATTTGCGTGGGGACTTGCCAATAGCAAACATCCATTCTTATGGATTATCCGACCCGATGTATTGATGGGCGATCAAGCAACGCTGCAAGAAGAATTCATGGCTGAGATCAAAGAAAGAGGCTTGATCACGAGCTGGTGCCCCCAAGAGGAAGTGCTCCTCCATCCTTCGATTGGAGTGTTCCTAACACATTGTGGTTGGAATTCTATCATTGAAAGTATATGTGGTGGTGTGCCTATGATCTGTTGGCCTTTCTACGGAGATCAACTGACTAATTGTCATTATGTCTGTAATGAATGGGGACTAGGCGTTCAGATCAATAACGACACAAAGCGGGATGAAGTTGAGACCGTTGTTCAGGAAATGGTGGAAGGGGAGAAGGGGAAGGAGATGAGGATGAAGGCCAGGAAGTGGAAGGTGAGTGCAGAAAGTGCTATTACACCTGGAGGATCTTCTCACACTAACCTTGATAGATTAGTCCATGATGTGCTTCAATTAATCCATAAATGACAGTTTATCTCACCATTCTTCGATCGGATCTGCCTCTGCTATCTGGACTGATAGATGTCTCTATAGAAATCTAAATTGTCCATTGAATGGGGCCACATATGGGTTTGGCTCAAGACTAAAGGGTGTTTATTTAACGGCATACGCTTAGCATTTTGTTGGGACATCTCCTTCTATGATATCTAAGATATGTGTCATATGTTCTGAGATATGTGACATTTGTTTTGTGATATCTCTGGTGATATTTTTTTATGATATCTGAAATATGTCATGAGAAATATTGTATTATTTTTTAATAAAAATTAATGCATTAACTAATCACCCAATAAAAATCAATGTTGTTGAAACTTAGGTTAAAAGCATCAACAGGTCATGGAATTGGTCCATATCCTATATAAGCCATGAAATTGGTCACACAAAAAGTTTGGTAAAAGAAGGGCAGCCCTGGTGCACGAAGTTCCTACATATGCAGGGTCTGGGGAAGAGGCAGGTCACAAGGGGCAATGGTACGAAACCTTACCTTGTATTTTTCAAGAGGCTATTTCCACGCCTTGAACCCATGACCTCAAGATCAAACTCTACCATTGCACCAAGGTTCTCCTTCACACTAAAAAGTTTGGTATTTACTATATACTCCATCTATAAACAATTCAAATGAGCATGCCGATGAGCCAATTTACGAACTGCCTAGACTTTACAAGATGCACAAGAATAGCATTGAAGAGAAGCCCATTTACAAACAATTCAAATGTCAATGACCCAAGTTTTTAGCGGAATTCACTGGACACACATGAATAACATTAAAAAGAAGCCCAGACAAAGCATCAGGAAGAAATGCCCAGCAACACTTGCCAAATGGGTCTGTGTTAAGTGTTCAATTTTGGTCAAAATATCCTTAATTTAGTATTTGATTGGAGCATCTAGACCATTAATTTTAAGATTTTAAATCAAATATTTCATTTTAGCTTTAATTGGTCATCAGCCCAGATTGAATTGTAAAATTTAGTGGTTAAATGACTATTAAAGCTAATGGACGATTTAGATTTCGCTAATTGAGTCTTGTGCATTACGGATCGATCAACTCGGGCATGGACGATCCAGGATTGAATCATGGAAAGAGGCGAAGACTTTGAAGACTTGCAGAGTTCTAGCAAAACTAGGAAAGCTAGTGGACCCCACCTATCTCCTCTTCCTTCTCTTTCTCCTCTCTTCTCTCTTTTTCTCTTATCCCTCTCCTTTCTTTTCTCTCTCTCTTCTATCTCTTTATCTCTCTTCAATCTTTCACACGTCTCTCTCTCTTTTTATACCTCTTCCCCTCTCTCTAAAGGGGACGTTTTTTTTCTTCTTTGGGCAGGCTGATCTCTCTCTCTCTCTCTCTCTCTCTCTCTCTCTCTCTCTCTCACCCATCACACCTCCGTTCAAGGCCTTTCACTTTGCCCCTTCTACTTGTTTCTCTGACAATCCCATCACATCTTCTACTGCTTTCTCTTTTCCTCGTTTTCCTAGCCTTTTCTTTGCCCCTTCTTCATCACCGCACTCCATACGTCTTTGTCGAGACGACCGCACGGTGGGGTTAACCCACTGCTTGCCTAGTCTTTGGATCGCATGCCCACCGCTCACCGGCTTCCCATTCTCTCCACGCTCTCAACTTTCCCCTACGCTGAATCGCGTAGGAGGAAGACATCACCAACAACCCTGCTCCAACTCTTCTCTCCCCTACGTCTCACTTTCTCCTTCCTCCTCTACTCATCTACTTCATCGGCTTCCCTACCCCGGTACCCTCCTCTCCTCCCTGTCTACTTCCCCCTTTCTTCGTTCCACACGCATCGGCGGTGCCCCACTAATGCACCGGCGTCTGGGTTCCTCCATCTCTTCGCCTCATATCTCCACCATTCACTTGCATTCTCCTCTATCCTTTAATGCACGAGAACCCGTCGTATGCTCCATCGCACGGACCCGAGCGGGTAGGGCAGACCCGGGCGTCTTTTTCACTGCGTGCGACGCCCCATACCGCTTCGGTTTTCCACGAGACGTCTGCAAATAGACGTCATCTTCCCCAACTTCCACCGCACTTGCCCAAGGCGAGGAAGCCACGCTCTGGCGTGCGCACTCTGGCCGAGCTGAAGTAGCCCAGTTCCCCCTTTGTCCACCGGGCTCATCTTCAACATGCACAGGTTCTCTTGACCCGGTCTGGTCCCGGCCAAGCACACCTTAAACCCATCATAGGTTTTTCCTGCATCATCAGAAGCCACGGGAGAGAAAACCCAACTCGGGTTTTCTCCCAATCTTTTCCTTTCTCTTCTTCTTCTTCTTCTTCTTCTTCTCCTTCTTTTTTTTTTCCTCCTTCTTCCCTCTACGGTTTTCTTCTCCTTCGTTTTCCTGGTTTTTAGTTAAAAACCAGAAACCCTCAGAATTCCAAAATTGCACCTGCAGATCTCAGAAATTACAAATCTGCACCTGAAGATCTCAGAAATTACAAATCTGCACCTGAAGACCTTAGAAATTACAAATCTGCACCTGAAGATCTCGAAATTACAATTCTGTCCTATTTCAGAAATTCCAAGCGTGTGTCCCTATGCTATTAAGTTCTAACTTATCTTCATTTTGACTATTCGGGGAGACGGTGCAATCCAGGACAGACTACTCAGAGGAACTAATCCGGAGGCAGTGTAATCCAAGGACAAGCTTATCCAAGAAGCATTTTATTTTTATTTTCTATCTTCCTTGGAATAAATATTTGTGAACATTGGAACATTTGAATAAATACGGATTTTATTTTTTAGTTGAATTTTATTTAAAACTCCATAATTTTAAATCAAGTCCTCGTGGGATCGACCGTATTTGCATTTATACTACAATAGCCGTGCACTTGCGGTTAAACAATCAACAAGTTTTTAGTAGCAGATTCTTGAAGTGGACTTGAAATGGAGTTTTTATAAAATTTAATTAAAAATCCAAAAAAATTCAAAAAAAAATCAGAAAAAAAATCCAGAAAAATACAAAAAAATTAGGAATTGCATTTTAGGCATTCTTAGGTGCATCTTTAGGCATTTTTAGTGCATAATCACTTTATTTCCTGAATTTGGTACTAATTGTTATTTTTCTTTTTCAGGAAATTGGAGTGGAGCTTCATCAATTGATAGATTTTTCTTGTTTTCCTAGATTAGAAATTTTATTTTTGAGTGAATCTTGTAGTGAGGCCCCTTGTAATTTGCATTTTCAATTTCAATTTTTAAAGGGTTGTAATAATACAGGGCAAGTGTGGGACACGGTGGCCCACACTTGATCTTTATCAGAAACCTCACTGTAAGTCTTCTCACTTATTTATTTTCTAGATTAGGGTTTGCATTTAGAATAATTTGCATTGTTTGGTACTTAATTGCATATAGAAAGCATATGTTATAATTGTTGCATCTTAGGGTTTTGCATTAATTTATTGCTTTCAATTGCATTTTAGGACACGTCTAATGCTTTAAGGTGAATTATATGTTGATCGAATTGCCATGGTGTGTGAAATTTAATTAGTAAGGGCACCCTACCCCACAAGATCAAGGGTGGATTTCATCACCACTCCTTGGCCCACCTAGGATAATCATCTCAAGCGCGCAACCTCTCCTTTCACATTAATTTAAAATCAATCAGAAGAGACCTATAGGGTTATCACATGCTTGTAGGACCCTCTTAATAGGACACGACCTTGTTACTACGGTTGCTTTTGATCACTGTGGTTATTGGGGGTTATCTAATAGAGCCTCGCTCTTCCCCTACCTCCTGTCGACGTTTGTTGAGGTCTAAACGCCTCCTTACACGAGGGTTGTATTAACCGCTTTGGTTAGAACCTAACGGTAGGTAGTCAACTCCTAAAGAGAGTAGGAGCGTTAGAGTAGGCTAATTAAAAGCGTTGTCCCCATAGAAAATCAAGAAAATCAAAATATCTATGCTTGCTAGCCTAAGGGGATTGCTTGATTGTGTCCTGTTTTGTGCATCATTTTAGGCATTTAGGTTGCATCATTTAGGATAGATTAAAAAAAAAAAAAAAAAAACCAAAAATCTTTCATTGTATGCCCTTTTGGATACGCGACGAAACCGGTAGGTTAGTCTCGTACGACCAAAAAGACAGACCAACAATGGGTGATCAACGATCAAGGGGTAACTCACCCCATGGTAGAATTAGAGGTGATCAAGCTCCACTCATCATGAATGAGGACCCACCACCTCTAATTGATGATGAATATCAACCTCCACCAAGGAGGAATAATCATCAACAAAGAAATTGGAGAAGGAATGAAAATAGGGAATGGGACCAACAGAGTGACCATGGAGAAAATGATGTTTATCAGAATCCTCATGGACGAACCTTAAGAGACTACCTTCAACCTACACGCACCAGTACACCCTCTTGTGTCATTCTTCCTCAAAATGCTGGTGCATTAGAATTAAAAACGGGGGTAATTCAATTACTTCCCAAATTTCATAGGCTAGATAGTGAGAGTCCTTATTTGCACCTTAAAGAATTTGATGAGGTATGTAGTACCCAAAGAACCCAAAATATAGGTCTAGACACTGTCAAGCTTAAGCTATTTCCGTTCTCTTTAAAGGAAAAAGCAAAAATGTGGTTTAATGCATTGCCACCAGGTTCCATAAGGACTTGGAATGAAATGACTAGGGAATTCTTGAAAAAGTTTTTCCCTACACATAAAACAAATACACTCCGTCGTAAGATAATGAACTTTACCCAAAAAGATAAAGAATCATTCTACCAATGCTGGGAAAGGTTCAAAGATCTATTGCTTACTTGCCCACATCATGGCTATGAACCATGGCGCATTATCAGCTTCTTTTATGAAGGACTTAATTCTGACATGCGCCAGTTTGTAGAGATGATGTGCAATGGTAACTTTTTGAATAAACAACCAGATGAGGCGGATGAGTATTTGGAATGGCTAGCTGAAAGTGCACAGACCTGGTGACTCGTAAAGAGTAGAACATTCGATAGACCCAAGGCCACTACCACATCTACTAGGGGAGGCATGTATGCCATGACTGAAAAAAATGAAATCCGTGCCAAGGTAGCAACCCTAGCTAGAAAAGTAGAAGCCATGGAAATGGGAACGAAAACCTTAACTAATGATGAACAAGTGTGTAGCATTTGTGAAAGTACATCACATCTTACTCGGGAATGTCCTACCATCCCCGCATTTCAAGATGTACTTCATGATCAAAGCTAATGCACTTAATAATTATAAAAGACCTTTCTCCCCATATTCTCGAGACATATAATCCCAACTGAGAAACCATCCAAATTTCAATTGGAGAAATGGACCTAATGCAAATGTCTCACAATCGAGGCCCATACCAGAGTCATCAACAACCAAACCAAGGACTACTTGCTCCACCACAATACCAAACTCATCAACCTCATTCTCCTGGACTTTACTTGCCCCCACCTAAAAGGCATGTAGAGGATAATCAAGTTAATCAAAATCGGGAAAGGAAAATTTCTCAATTAGAAAAGTACGTGAATGAACTAAAAAACATGATGAGTCAAATGATGCAAAATATGGAAAAAGGAAAATTCAGCTCAACCTCAAGCAATCCCTAAGGGAGTGCATGCGGTTAGCATTAATGCATCTGATGAAACATCTAGCTCTACCATGGAACAAACTAAAGCTGTTACTATTCTTAGGAGTGGTAAAATAATTGAGAAAGATGAGCCTAAAAAGATTGAAAAGGTAGAAAAACCTAAAGAAAAATCTAAAGAAAAGGACCATGTTTCACTGTTGAGCCATGTCCAGTCCCTGCTCCATTCCCTCAAAGGTTGCGTCAAGCCCCAAAGTCTGCATCTAATGATGAGATTTTAGAGATTTTCAAGCAAGTCAAGATCAACATACCGATCTTAGACGCTATAAAACAAATCCCATCATATGCCAAATTCTTAAAAGACTTATGCACCATCAAGAGAAAATTAAATGTCCAAAAGAAGGCATTTTTGTAGACGAGGTTAGTTCTATTCTTCAACACCATACACCACCAAAGTACAAGGATCTGGTTTGCCCCACTCTTACTTGCATTATTGGCAACTACGGATAAATCAAGCTCTTCTTGATTTAGGATCTAGTGTAAACTTATTACCATACTCGGTATACGACCAGTTAGGTCTGGGTGAATTGAAACCTACATCTACTACGCTCCAGTGATCGTTACGTAAAAATACCGAGAGGGGTAATAGAGGATGTGTTAGTCCGGGTAGAACAATTTTGCTTCCTGTCGATTTTACGGTTCTAGATACACACCGGTGGTGAATGAGAAGAATGAAATACCGGTCATCTGGGACGACCATTTTTGGCTATGTCCAATGCCTTAATCAAGCTGTAGAAATGGTGTGATGAAATTGTCCTTTGGCAATATGACAATAGAACTTAACATTTTCAATATACGTAAGCAACCTGGTGAAACTACGATGATTTGCAACTTTGTGTTAACATGATCAATTCGGTTGTGCAAGATCGGTTTCAATCATCTTCCTTATCGGACCCACTTGAGGCTGTTTGGCCCATTTTAATGAGTGTAATGAGGATGCATTAATAGAGGAAGTTAATGCCCTCCTTGATTCTGTTCCTATCATGGAAACAGAAAAATGGAAACCTCCTTTCGAGGACCTTCCACTGAGGGAGTCCACTCCCCTTCCATCATTCATAGAACCTCCTAAGCTTGAATTGAAATCTCTACCATCGATTTAAAATATGCCTTTTAGGAGACAAAGAGACTTTTCTGTAATAATTTCCTCCCAATTAGAAACATCTCAGGAGGACAAATTAATAGACACTTTAAAAGAACACAAAGGTGCTATAGGATGGACCATAGCTGATATAAAGGGCATTAACCCTTTAATCTGCACCCATAGATCTATCTAGAGGATGAAGCTAAACCATGTCGTCAAATGCAAAGAAGGTTAAATCCTAATATGAAAGATGTGGTTAGAGCAGAAGTCCTAAAGTTGCTTGATGTGGGAATCATCTATCCCATAAGTGATAGCAAATGGGTAAGTCCTACTCAGGTGGTTCCAAAGAAGTCTGGAGTGACAGTAATAACTAACGCCAACAATGAATTAATCCCTACCAGGGTTACTACTGGTTGGCGTATGTGTATCGACTATCGAAAGTTGAATGTCACATAAGGAAGGACCATTTTCCTTTGCCCTTCGTTGATCAAATGTTAGAAAGGGTTGCAGGACACCAGTACTATTGTTGCTTAGATGGTTATTCGGGTATAACCAAATAGAAATTGCACCCGAGGATCGGGAAAGACCACATTTACATGTCCTTTTGGCACTTTTGCTTACAAAAGAATGCCATTTGGATTATGTAATGCTCCTGCCACATTTCAACGTTGCATGTTAAGCATTTTCAGTGATATGGTGGAGAGAATTTTAGAGGTTTTCATGGACGACTTATTTGTTTTCGGTAATTCATTTGAAACATGTCTTGAAAATCTAAGAAAAGTCTTAACTCGTTGTAAAGAAAAGAACCTAGTGCTTAATTGGGAAAAATGTCATTTCATGGTTCCTAAGGGAATTGTCTTAGGTCACATTGTGTCATCTAAAGGTATAGAGGTAGATAGAGCTAAAGTTGATCTAATTTCCAATCTACCCATTCCAAAATCTATTAGGGACATTCGATCTTTCCTAGGTCATGCGGGATTCTATCGGAGGTTCATTAAGGATTTTAGTGCAATATCTAGACCACTATGTCACCTCCTCACAAAGGATACTCCTTTTGAGTGGACTAAGGATTGTCAAGAAGCATTTATAAAGTTGAAAGACAAGTTGACAACTGCACCTATCATGCAGCCGCTTGATTGATGTCTACCCTTTGAAATCATGTGTGATGCCGGTGACTATGTTGTAGGAGTTGTACTGAGACAGAGAAAAGAAAAGAAGCCATACGTCATCTACTATGCCAGTAGGACCTTAAATAGCACCCAAATGAACTATTCTACTACGGAGAAAGAACTCTTAGCAGTTGTCTTCGCATTGGATAAATTCAGGTCTTACTTGGTAGGATCTAAAATAGTCATATTCACTGACCATTCGGCCCTCAAGTATCTTCTTTCTAAGAAAGATGCTAAGCCTAGACTAATTAGATGGATTCTCCTACTCCAAGAGTTTGACATTGAAATAAAAGATAAAAAGGGAGTAGAGAATGTGGTAGTGACCATTTGTCTCGCTTAGTCCTATGAGCCTTTAAATGAGTTGCCAATTAAAGACACTTTCCCTGATGAGCAACTTTTTCATGTTTCCCATCCTCCTTGGTTTGCTCATACTGCAAATTATTTATGAGGAAAATTCGAACATTGGACTAAACAAGAAAAGAAAAAATTCTTTCCAATGTTAAGCATTATTTCTGGATGATCCATACTGTTTAAATCTTGCCCAGGATCAAATCATTAGGAGATGTGTCACGACTTAGAACAACATAGTGTTATCTCCTTTTGTCATTCGAAGCATGTGGTGGACATTTTTCTACCCGAGAAAACAGCAAGAAAGATTTTGGTGTGGTTTTTATTAGCTGTTCAAAGACACACATGTGTTTTGTAAATTATGTGAGCAATGTCAAAAGTTAGGAGGATTAACCCGTAGGAATATGATGCCTCTAAATCCTATTCTTATCATAGAAATTTTTGATTGTTGGGGTATAGATTTCATGGGTCCATTTCCACCTTCTTTTGGCTACATTTATATCTTATTAGTAGTAGACTATGTTTCAAAATGGATTGAGGCTATCCCATGCAGGCATAATGATCACAAAATAGTTCTTAAATTTTTAAAAGAAAACATTTTTTCTAGATTTGGGACTCCTCGAGCCATTATAAGTGATAACGGTACGCATTTTTGCAACAAACCATTTGAAGCACTAATGAAAAAATATAATATTACACATAAAGTTGCAACACCGTATCACCCACAAACAAGTGGACAAGTAGAAGTATCAAATCGGGCCATCAAACAAATCCTTCAAAAGACTGTTAATCCAGATCGTAAAGATTGGTCTCTTAGGCGACCGATGCGCTACGGGCTTACAGATCGCACATCGCACCCCGATTGGTATGTCTCCCTATCGTATTGTATACGGTAAGGCTTGTCATTTGCTGTGGAATTGGAACATAGAGCCTATTGGGCAATAAAGACATTCAATTTCAATATGGATAAAGCGAGGCTCACATCGCAAGCTCCAACTTAATGAGTTGGAAGAGTTCATGCAAGAAGCTTATGAGAGTAATAGGATATATAAAGAAAAGATGAAAGTTTTTCATGATAAGAACATAATGAGAAAATCCTTTACTCCAAGCCAAAAGGTTCTACTTTACAATTCTAAGCTCCACCTATTTCAGGTAAGCTCGGATCTCGATGGACTGGTCCATACATAGTAAAAGACGTTTTTCCATATGGGATTTGTCGAGATTGAGAATACTAGGACTGGTCATTCTTTTAAAGTGAATGGTCAACGTTTAAAGCCTTTCCTAGATTATGAGAATCCAGAAGTTGAGTCCACAACTCTGGAGGATCCTGTTTATCAGGATTGAGTGAATTTGATCTCTTTGTACAATATTTTGTATTTTGTTGTTTTCTATATCACCCATATTCATTTTAGGTCCTACTTTTTAAACATTGAGGACAATGTTTCTGTTGGGGGTGTAGAATTCTAGCAAATTCTAGTTTTCTTTTAGTTTTTAGGTGTTTTCCTTGGTTTTGTTCAAAAAAAAAAAAAAAATATAGGAAGAAAAAATTTAGGTCATTTCCTATACCATGATGAGAATTTGATTGTCTAAAGTATAATCTGGATAACTTTAGCTTATTAATAGAATTGAATATGATTAATTCATCATTTTACCCATTTTCTAAAGTATTCCATAAAAGCAAAGTCTCATATCACAATTGTACACGCAGTTGCATATAGATAATCTAGATTGATAAGTGGCTATAACTTAGAAATTCTGAAGAAATTCAGTGGAGACCTATAACACAAGTGAGTTTTAGAGCCATTCATCCTTTTTGAGAGGTTATAAATGTTCAAAATTTTCTTCAGCGTGCTTAAAGAAAATTGATCCCAAACTCTTAAATTTGGCTAATTACCTGAATAATTAGAATACTACCTTTAAAATTCTGAAAGTTCATTGAATTTGATAGATTATATGAAACCTAGAAAATGATTTAGGCCATTCTTGTTGTTAACCTAAAGACATAAAGCCTACCCAGAAGTATTTTTACCACTAGTTAGCCAAGTTGAGCCTTGAATATAAAGCCATTTTCTTTTGTCACCCAAATTACCATTTACCCATATTAACCCAGTATAAATTATCCATTACCCATTTTTTCTTTGAAAAATAAGTTAGAGAAGAAGGAAAAAAATATCTTTTAGTTGCAACAAAATTAGAAAAGTGGATATCAAGAAAAGAAATATTCTTCAAAGTGAGTCAAAAATATGAAAAGAAAGAAAAGTGAAAAAAAAAAAAAAAAGAGAGAGAAAATATATATATATTGAAGAATGCAAAGAAAAATGGAAAAAGAATATTCACTTCAGCAAAGAAAAGAAGCATTGTCAACTTTAGTAGAAGACCTCTACTTATTTTTTGAAGAAACTTTGAATACCCTTATACCCTTTCTTTGGTACCCTGTCCTAAGCTTATGTTTCGTCCCAATTAAAGACCTATTGATTCTAGGATGAATATAGTCTTGATGAGGAAATGAATGAATAGGATTAAAAGAATGGTATTTCTAAATATTCAAAGGTAATGGCATCTATTCCAAAGGGATCAATACAAGTAAATTCCTTAGTAACTCCCGTTCTTCATGAGTATATGTGAGCTAAATTTGTTTTTATTGACTCTGCTCACATAATTACAAGAGAGATATGATTTGAACCCTCTATCAGAGAGATTTTATTTCTGAGCGTATGCCATTAGTAAGGATTGAGGTCAAAACATATTTCAAATGGAGTTCAAAAGTTAAAAGTCTACTTAGACATAAAGATTATTCTATGTGTAAACTGTACGCACACACTCACTCTGAGATCTGAGCTTAAGTGGAATATTTTTAGCATACGGGTAGGGTTTTTTTGAATTATTCAGTCATCTTTATTAGTTTGCTAAAGTTGATAGATTTATTGAAGATAATTATCTGAGAACAAAATGGAGATGACCTGAAAAAAAAAAAAAAAATTTGAGTTGATTTCTTCGCATCTTTGCTAGGGACTAGCAAAATCTTTGGGGGGTGTGTTAAGTGTTCAATTTTGGTCAAAATATCCTTAATTTAGTATTTGATTGGAGCATCTAGACCATTAATTTTAAGATTTTAAATCAAATATTTCATTTTAGCTTTAATTGGTCATCCAACCGTTGAATTGTAAAATTTAGTGGTTAAATGACTATTAAAGCTAATGGACGGTTTAGATTTCGCTAATTGAGTCTTGTGCATTACAGATCAGTCAACTCAGGCATGGACGATCCAGATTGAATCATGGAAAGAGGCGAAGACTTTGAAGACTTGCGAGTTCTAGCAAAACTAGGAAAGCTAGTGGACCCCACCTATCTCCTCTTCCTTCTCTTTCTCCTCTCTTCTCTCTTTTTCTCTTATCCCTCTCCTTTCTTTTCTCTCTCTCTTCTATCTCTTTATCTCTCTTCAATCTTTCACACGTCTCTCTCTCTTTTTATACCTCTTCCCCTCTCTCTAAAGGGGACGTTTTTTTTCTTCTTTGGGCAGGCTGATCTCTCTCTCTCTCTCTCTCTCTCTCTCTCTCTCTCTCTCTCTCTCTCTCTCTCTCTCTCTCTCTTTCTCACCCATCACACCTCCGTTCAAGGCCTTTCACTTTGCCCCTTCTTCTTGTTTCTCACAGCAATCCCATCACATCTTCTCTGCTTTCTCTTTTCCTCGTTTTCCCTAGCCTTTTCTTTGCCCCTTCTTCATCACCGCACTCCATCTGTGCTGTCGAGGCCAGACCGCACGGTGGGGTTGGCCACACCCAACTGCCTAGTGCTGGATCGCATGCCCACCGCTCACACCGGCTTCCCATTCTCTCCACGCTCTCAACTTTCCCCTACGCTGAATCGCGTAGGAGGAAGACATCACCAACAACCCTGCTCCAACTCTTCTCTCCCCTCTGTCTCACTTTCTCCTTCCTCCTCTACTCATCTACTTCATCGGCTTCCCCTACCCAGTACCCTCCTCTCCTCCCTGTCTACTTCCCCCTTTCTTCGTTCCACACGCATCGGCCAGTACCCACTAATGCACCGGCCGTCTGGTTCCTCCATCTCTTCTGCCTCATATCTCCACCATTCTGCTTGTTCTCCTCTATCCTTTAATGCACCAGAACCCGTCGTATGCTCCATCGCACAGACCCAGGCAGGTAGGGCAGACCAGGCGTCTTTTTCACTCGCGTGCGACGCCCCATCCGCTTCAGTTTTCCACCAGACGTCTACCCAAATAGACGTCCATCTTCCCTGCTTCCACCGCACTTGCCCAAGCCGAGGAAGCCACGCTCTGCCACCGCACTCTAGCCGGTGAAGTAGCCCGGTTCCCCCTTTGTCCACCAGGCTCATCTTCAACATGCCCGGGTTCTCTTCGACCCACCGGTCCAGCCCAAGCACTCGCCTTAAACCCATCTTAGGTTTTCCTCGCATCATCGGCCTGGGAGAGAAAACCCAACTCGGGTTTTCTCCCAATCTTTTCCTTTCTCTTCTTCTTCTTCTTCTTCTCCTTCTTTTTTTTTTCCTCCCTTCTTCCCCTCTACGGTTTTCTTCTCCTTCGTTTTCCTGGTTTTTTTTCGTTAAAAACCAGAAACCCTCAGAATTCCAAAATTGCACCTGCAGATCTCAGAAATTACAAATCTGCACCTGAAGATCTCAGAAATTACAAATCTGCACCTGAAGACCTTAGAAATTACAAATCTGCACCTGAAGATCTCCGAAATTACAATTCTGTCCTATTTCAGAAATTCCAACTGTGTCCCTATGCTATTCTGGTTCTAACTTATCTTCATTTTGACTATTCAGGGACAGTGCAATCCAGGACAGACTACTCAAGGACAGACTAATCCAGAGACAGTGTAATCCAAGGACAAGCTTATCCAAGAAGCATTTTATTTTTATTTTCTATCTTCCTTGGAATAAATATTTGTGAACATTGGAACATTTGAATAAATCTGGATTTTATTTTTTAGTTGAATTTTATTTAAAACTCCATAATTTTAAATCAAGTCCTCGTGGGATCGACCCGTATTTGCATAGCTATACTACAATAGCCCGTGCACTTGCGGTTAAACAATCAACAGTCTGGTATATGTTTATAGCCTTCACCAACTACAAAATGATTTCAGAGATGATAATGGGAGAGAAAGGTAATGAGGAAAGTCTCTTCAACTGTAGCCCAATACAGAGACTATGATGGTCAGTCGTGATTTTCATGTTGTAGAGCAGGCCTAAACCTACGCAAAAGAGCATAACTGATTCTTCCAAGGATGGTTGTTAACATGAAACATCCTTTAGATACATATTTTCCCCCTGATTATAATGCAAAAGGTACTGAAGCAGCAAATTCCGAAAATAAGCTAAGCAAATCAAATCAATCACAAAAGCTCAATACCGCCTGTCCCTTCAACCCAATACGGGAAAACATAGACTTTCCTAAGCTAAGCATTGAAAACAAACAAAGTTCAAGTTGAACACATATATCCAACCAAAAGAATTAATCCTTTACCTTTTCTAAATGTCTACAACTAAATTGTAAAGCAAAAATCATATCAAGATGCTTCTGAATGTATCTACAAGTGTAAGGCACAAACTACTTAGAAGCACAAGGGAAATAAAGGATGAACAGAGGTCTAGTTTAAAGTTCTTCTTGAACACTTCCTTAAATAGGGGCAGAAACTTCTCTTACTCACTTAGTGCTCTCAATATAGGTACACAAGCAATAAACAAATATTCCATTAATGATTTTCCAAAGTGGGTTCATTAAAATTTTAGTAAATGATACATACCCTACATGTGATACTAGAGATTAACAATGACATGTTGCACATTCTGAGTATAACCTGAGCTTATGAAATCAATTGAAACTGTTCCTAAGAAACTATAATTTGGAATGAATTACACAAAATTATGCATTCTTATAAGCTAAGGCATTGAGAACAATCAACGCTCAAGCAACCCACTTATCCATCCAACCCAAAAATCAATCCTTTAACTTAATCTGCTTATTTATTATTAAATTGCAAACCAAAAATTACAATATGCAAACATTCCCACCTCATTCCATCATGACTTTTACAAACAATTCAAATGTTGATGAGCCAACGTTTTAACGAAATTCACAAGACGCACAAGAATAGCATTAAAAAGTAGCCTAGACAAAGCATCAGGAAGAAATACCCAACAACACTTGCCAAATGGGTCTAGTATATGTTTAAAACCTTCACCAGCTGCAAAATGATTTCAGGGATGATAGTGGAAGAGTAAGGTAATGAGGAAAGGCTCTTCAACTGTAGCCCAGTAGAGAGGCTATGAAGGTCAGTCTTGATTTTCGTGTTGTAGAGCAGGCCTAAACCTACCCATGAGAGCGTAACTGATTCTTCCAAGGGAACTGAACATAAAATAGTGCATAAGAGAATTGTAGCCTGTTTTGATTAGTCTTTGACTACTCAGTCAACAGGTTCTCCAGCTCCTTATCAAAATCACCGGCCTCTTTCCAGCTCCTTATCAACAGTATCTCCAATCAAAGACTTCTTTTTTGCTTCATGCTTCATGCCATCTATTCCCATCAGCACGCTAGCCTCTGAAATTATGATGGAATCATAAAAATGAATAATCTAAAAAGCTTAGCCCGAAAGATGAATGAAGATAATGTGGCTAACACCCATGTACTTGGACATGGGCATGTCCAACACTGATAGAAAAAGAAAATCAAAGAAGCTAGATCAGCCAATACAGTTGAGAACATATTGTAACATGGGAGTAACAGTAGTAAAATGGAAAAGAAAACAATATGATACTGGCCAAAGAAAGACAAGGGGAATAAAATCAATATTTCCAATCATAGCAGCTAACAGTTCCAATCATAGCCAGCACCCTCTTTTGAAGTGCTAACACTTCTCCTATGGCTTTTTTTCCAGCTTCAATGTCTAAAAGTGAGAAGAACACATGCAGAAAAATACTTGGATCATTCATAGAATATGCATGCAATAGCTCCAAAAACTCTAATTTTTGGCAGTACTTCAAAACCATCAACCATGGAGAGACAAATGCAAGAGATATATCAGGTGATGGTAAGCATTGATATTGTGACAACCCCGAAAATTTTACTATTACAAGATTGGGGTATGAGATTTTAAGGAGAATAAATTTTTATGGAACTAGATTCAGGAACTGAAACATAGATAATTTGATTCTATTCAGAAAATAAAATTCAACGACTTAAAGAACGCTAAAACGAAGTTCGTATGGAAAAGTTATAAAACTTTGAAGTTAAGGGCATTTTAGTAATTAAAAAAACACTAAAAACACATGGGGTCCCTTATTCATCCCCTCGTCAACGGTGGGAACCGCGGTCACGCAGAAGATCCGACCCGAGGGTCAGCGATGAGTTCGCCGCCCTCCTTTCCCCACTTCATTAAAAAAAAAGAGAAAAAAAAACCTCCCAGGCAAGGTATTGCCGTTTCTCCCCCTGATCTCTGATGCGCAAAGAAAAACCCTCATCCTTATCTCCAGCAAACTGCGTTGTCTTCCTCTCCCTCTGGTCGCTCACCAATGATGCACAACCTGTTTCTCGCGCAGGTCGGTGTGCCTAAAACTTTTTCCCTCTTCTCTATTTCTTTCCCTGATTTCTGGTGCCCAAACCTCCTTGTTTCTTCAGATGTCGCAACCACCAAAGCATGCCCGTGGTGCGTAGCCTTTTCCCCAAGTGATCTAGGTTTCCCCCAACTCCGGCCACCTAGGTTGCTTTTCACCAAGTCGCTCATTCATCTTCTCAAACAGATCTGTTCACTGGCAAAGACAGACCGCCAAAAACCCCTTTCTTCCAATCTTCTCCTCCGTCATCGGCGAGCAGCTCCCTTCTTTCCCCAGGGTAGACATCCTCTCTACAGGTACCCCGATTTGTCCCCATTTTGGTCGGGTTTCTCCCCTGCGACTGATAAGAATAGCCTGTGTGCAGATCGACCATAGGACTATAGTTTTTCCTGGTTTCCCTCTTCTGATCAGATTCTTCAGGTGGTGTACCAACATACCACGCCTGATCATCGCCTTCTTGGCCTCTCTGTTTTCCTCTGGCATAAGTCATGGGCAGATCTGGGTGCAAGAGAGAAGGGTACCCGAAAACCCCTCCTTGGTTTTCTTTCATGTGACTGGCCTAGCACACCCAAGGGTTGGGCGGGCAAGTCCGGGTCGGGCTTCCTGTCTTTTTCCCTGAGGCATGAATTGAGAGGTGATTGGACAGGGAGCAACTGCCGACAACCAGTACCTCCTCTCCCTGTTTCCATTGAAGCTAATGAGTTGGAGGTGAGTCAACCCAATGGGTTAACTAGCCTCTGACTCATTTGAGGAAGCCGAGTGACCTAGTAAACTCCTAATAAACCATCAAATTTTGATATGCTATTCTAAGCAATTTAGGATGAATCTTGGAGACTTGAAAGTACCCCCGTGATTGTTTTAATGTGAAGAACAAAACCCGTCTTCCCATTTCTTGATCAGGGAAGATCCAACCATTAATTTGAAGAAACTTTGATCAAAGGTTAGATCATCTGATCTGTGATGATCTTATTGTATCCTTTCGATCCAAACAGTCCATTATGATCCTTATAGGGTGTAGATTAAGATGTATACAAGTAATTTTAATTCTGAAGCATGTTTATAGATGATTTTTACCAATCTCCATCAATGAATGAGATCGATCAAGGAATTAAGTATGAAAATGGATCAAATCCTGTGATTTATATCATTTAGATTAATTGGTTAGAATTACTAATTGTTTAATCAATCTAGGGCGATCAGGTGAAAAATGAAGACTAGATCAGCAGGGATCGCACACACTTAAGTCGATCGGCTAGTGAACTTGAGGAATTTGTCACAAGAGGTCAGTGGAACTTTAAGAGTATATATTTGTTTGTGGATTACAATCAATATTTGATGCCTGTCAATATTCCTTATTATGAAATTTATAATTTATAATTTATAATTTAATCTATCCAACCAATGGAATTATTATGAATTAGTGATTCAGATGCATAAATATGAAATATTGCATTGGAATTTCATATGAAATGTGTATTGAATATCCACTATTAGTATGTAATTGAAATTGCATACAATTACCATGAACATTAAGTGGCTGTTATGGAAAGATGAAACATAATTAAACCTTATTCCTGATATATGATCACTCTTAAAGAAAAGATGTGGATATTATATGATACATATGTAGAGCTATGTACAAGGGTAGGTATATAAACACATACATAGCTTGATTTGATTATGAGTATTGAAATCTCACTAAGGTGAGTCTACGGACTGGCAGGCTAGTGGAGTATGCTCCCTGAGGCAGGTCTGAGAGGCTGACAGGCTAGTAGAGATACTTCCCTAAGGTGGAGATGAGAGGCCGACGGGCTAGTGGAGATACTTCCCTGCGAGTATAAGAAGGCTGACGGGCTAGTGGAGGAATGCTCCTGGAGGCGGGCCTATAGATTAACGGGTTAGAGGAAGTGGGATATTTGTATATAGACATATATAGCCTATTATTATTATTATTATTATTATTATTATTATTATTATTATTATTATTATTATTATTATTATTATTGTTGTAGATATCGAATATCTCCCTGAGGCGGGTCTACGAGCTGATGGGCTAGTGGAGGAAACTCCCTAAGGCGGGCTTGAGAGACTGATGAGCTAGTGGAGATACCTCCCTAAGGTGGGCTTGAGAGGCTAACGGGCTAGGAGAGGATGCTCCCTGAGGCGGGCCTATGGGCTAACAAGCTAGTGGAGGCACTTCCCTGAGGTGGGTCTGATGAGGCTGACGAGCTAGTGGAGAGACGCTCCCTGAGGCTAGCCTATAGACTGACGGGCTAGTGGAGGTGAGAGATATGTATTAGGATGTTTCCTTGAGGCGGGTCTAAGAGGCTGACGAGCTAGTGGAGGATGCTCCCTGAGGTGGGCCTACGGACCAACGGGCTAGTGGAGTATGCTCCCTAAGGCAGGTCTGAGAGGCTGACGGGCTAGTGGAGGAATACTCCCTAAGGCAAGCCTATAGACTGACGAGCTAGAGGAAGTGGAATATTTATATATAGACATATATAGCCTGCTATTATTATTATTATTATTATTATTATTATTATTATATTGAATATCTCCCTGAGGCGGGTCTACGAGCTGAAGGGCTAGTGGAGGAAATTCCGTGAGGCAGGCCTAAGAGACTGACGGGCTAGTGGAGATACTTCCCTAAGGCGGGCCTGGGAGGTTGATGGGATAGTGGAGAATGCTCCTTGAGGTGGGCCTACAGGCTAGTGGAGGATGCTCCCTGAGGCAGGCCTACGGGCTAGTGGAGGCACTTCCCTGAGGCGGGTCTGATGAAGCTGATGGGCTAGTGGAGAGACGCTCCCTGAGGCGGGAGATATGTATTAGGACATTTCCTTGAGGTAGGTCTAAGAGGCTGACGAGCTAGTGGAGGACGCTCTCTGAGGCAAGCCTACGGACTGATGGGCTAGTGGAAGTGGAATATTATTTCTGTGTATTATTTATCAGGAAAAGGTTGGATTATTATGATACTAATAAATACTAGACATGTATTCTAGGATGTATTGTTATGAGACCTTTCTGGTAAAGGGGTATGGATATAAGCCTAGTATAGGACTGGGATTTGATTTTATGACATTATGATTTATGAAATTCACATGTTAATAGATTCTCTCAACATACACTTGGTTTAGTATGTTTATGTATAAATTTATGTGAAAAAATGTTATAAAGATATCAACATGAATAAATGCCTAATATGCTCATCTTATAGAGTGTGATTTATGATGTTTGGACCATTACATGCAGATGTAAATTTATGATGTTGATCTGTCAATTAATTATGAGAATATAATTATTGAATTTAAGTTTTAATATGTCTCTTAAATACCCTACCAAGCATAGCTTGCTGAGATATTGTAAATGTTTTATGTTTACAATATCTCAAAAATAGATAGATACAGATTCAGATGAACACTAGAAGATAGATACAATAAAGAAAGACCAACAATCATACTATTGTCAGGTATGTATTATTATTGTTTTATCATGTAGTTAGTATTATTTGGATTGTGAACTTTGGACATTTAATATAATGTTTATAGGGGTTGTGTAAGTGAACCACTAGATGGGTCCTGTTTTTATGAAAAGCATATTTATTTTATAAATAAACTATATAATTATGTATAGTATGAGAATGAAAGTGACATCCGAAATTTTAAAAATGAATTTCAAAGGAAATGTTTTTCACTATTTTGGATTTTTCAAATTTTGGTGCGCCATCTTTCAAAAATAAACCAAAAAATTGTTTTAAAAACCCAGGTTGTCGTAGTTGGCATTAGAGCCAGATTTATCTAGTCACTTTCAACCCTTTGTGTCCAATAAAGAGATGACAATCCAAATATATGTTAGGATATAGTGGGTTGACGTAGAATTAGGAAAGAATTAGTTAAGTATTAAACAAAATATGTTAGTGTAGCTAGTTTACATAGGAATAGTGAACTATGAGAAGATGCCCTAGTAAGATAACCAGGAGGATGATTATTTATTCCACTATTGAGGATAGTGAACTAGGGAATCAAGCAGTAGGAATATTCATGCAAATGATATCTTGCCCCATACCCAACACCTATAAACTGTGGTGGAGTAAAATACTTTGACTTAGGGTTAATTAGAAGTTATGTTCTGTACAATTACTTGAAGAAAGGATAATCGACATAAGTATCCAATCATCATTTATTTATATTGATGGTGATAGAGAGAAGTTTTAAAGAGACAAAAAACAGACTGAAAAAGATAGTGGAGAAATGTCAGAAAGCAGTCCCAACTTGTATAGAAAATGGAGATAGAGAAAGAATTGAAGGATGATAGAATGAAGAGGAGAAAATTTGAAAGATTGTAGACTTCCATATAAATGAGAGTTAGAATTACAATGTATATTGACACTAGGAATAGTATTTTAGAAATAGTCGAGCAAATGAATTCATAGAGAAAATACTAATTGGAAAGAATTTCAGGAAATCTTATCAATATAGAGTATGAGAATAGGGTTCATATAAACAGATAAGGGATTGATGTTTGGAGGGATTATATCCTAATTTGGAAATTTGAAATTTTGATAAGATACGTATTACAATAGTAGAATGGGAGATGATTTCTACATTTAAGGACAAATTTGAGACAAAATCTGATCATGAAGCATAGTGAAACAGAAAATGCTAACCACAAGTAATTTCAGAAACAAGTACTTCACAAATATATTGGGAAGGAATTAGAATCTGTATACTCCATTATTTTGTGTAATGAAGACAAGTATGACAGAATTGATATAATAATAATTCTAGTTGATGGATGTTTTAAATTCTTGCCCTTATGATTTTATCGCTTATGGTTTGTGAATGAAACTACTAGGCTGAAGGGATGTAGAACTTAGAATGAGTAGAATACAAATTTTAATTTTTTTGAAGATTTGATTTTGAAAAATGTAATAAATGGCTAAGTAAAAGAATTCTTCTTTAGTATAAAAATCATGTACTAGAACTTTTTATCGAATTCTTGGAATTTAATTACTACTTAGAAGGGCAAAATGGTAAAATTATAATTGTATGGGCACCACACTAGAGTTAGGTGGGCCATAGTCATCCAATATTTGATATAGAATAATTTTAGTGAGATCATATTGAATTGATCAACTTTAATAAAATAATAAAAGTAATAAAAAGACAAAATAATTTAATAAATAAAATAAATCAAAATCATCATGTGGGAGAAATCCTACGTAGCCTCAACTCCAACTCCAACTCCCTTTTCTTTTTTCTTTTTCCTTTCTCCCTCTTTCCCATCGCACTTACCCCACTCTTTCTTCTCCATCTCTCTATCGCTCTTCCCTTTCCTTTATTTTTGGCTAACCTGAGAGTCTGGCGGGTATGGAATGGCGTTTGCACATGCTAGGGCTATGGGTTTTCTACTCTGGCATCGGCCACTTCCTCTTTCTTTTCCTTATTTCCTCTTTTCTTTTCTCTCTTTCCTTTTTCATCTACTCTGGCACCAGCCACTTCCTCTTTCTTTTCCTTCTTTCCTCTTTCCTCTTCTCCTACTCTCTGCATTTTTGGCAACCTAGGTTGTCCAATGGGCACAGTATTGGCTACACCCACTGGAAACTCTAGGATCTTTCTCCTCCTGTCAACTCAAGTGAAACCCTCTTTCCATTTTTCTTCTTTTTGAATTTAAGAAATCCTCAATTTATTGATCCATTCTTTATTCTTCATAAATATGATGTCTGCAAACTAAAGTAAACTACTTAGTCATAAGCAAGTGTGCTTGATAAAAATTTAGATAATATTTCAAAGAATTATTACTTATATAATAAATAAAATGTCTTCATTTGACCTTTGTGGATGTTAATTAGTGATGATCTTGGCAATAGATCGATATCTCTATATAGGAATAATGCTTTTTATGGTATGTAAAGGATATTAATCTTAAATAATGAGAAACATACACTACTTATAAAAGTTATTATACTTTAAGAAAGCAAGTGACTTTTGGATTTGTACTTTGCTTTGAGAAAGATTCTCGAATTTCCATAGGTTATTTGATTTAATGAACTTCTAATTTATTTCACTAGCAATGGATCGACACTATGAATTTAGACTCTTCAGATGAAGAGCATTTGTTTATATGTATCCCTGCGTTAGGTGCTATAAATCATATCTAATAAATGAAGTCAGTGAACTCGTTTGGATCTTATGTCCGAGAAGAACATTCCAACCTTATATATTGGTATGTACTAATGGAATTTTAGTATTAGTATTGAAAGCGAGAAGGTAACATGACAATATTTGGAAACACCAATGGTGTTATGTATTTGAATGAGAGTGCACGGCAAGCATGATTTCAGTTGTTCATTTGATGCTATTGGTTTCATAGTTGCAATTGAGAAACACTGAAGGTGTTATTTATACAATTACATTTGAAGATACCAAAGAGTGTAAATCCAATTATTAGTTTCTAATGTTTGTAATTGAATATTTTCATATTGACTTAAGCCGAAGAGTATTATTTCTAATTATATAAGTCTAAGGCTGTATATATAATATTTCAGTAAATTGGTATTTTAGAATGTTAAAGAAGTTCTTTGATTTAATGGATCTCTTTATTTTGGATTCATATGTGGAATTGGATGAATAAGTTTGAAAAATCTAAGTACAATCGAACCGCTATGATATGAAGTGATATCTTATATTAAATGAGTGCTTGAGGGAATGGACAAAGATATCTGTTTTGGTCATAGGTTGAAGTCATGGAACGAAGAAAAGATTTATTATACTAATTGGATTGTTTTTGCTTGTCATTGGAAATGTGAATTTTCATAAGGCTAAATCAATGCAAATTAGGAAAGATTTTTCATAGAAGACTATGGGATGATATGAAGATCTTTCATTATATATGGTTGTGGTGGTAATGCATGTGTAGTTTGAACAATTATTAATTGAAGATTTTGAAAAGTATTTGCATACTATTGAAAGATCTATATATTATGCTTGAAGTTATGGAGATGGGCGCATAATTCATATTACATTAAGAATTTGGTATATCTTGATAATGAGTAGATTGACTAACTAGTTCCACAATAATGAATGGGTGGAATGCGATGAGACAAAGTATCTGAAATATATCTTATATGGATAAATCAAGAAGATGAGAAGTGGATATTAATTGCTCAAGGTTATTAAAAAGTGTTATATGAATATGAGAATGGATGATTTGAGTTGCAAATAGGGATCATGTGTTCTAGAGATCCCTTCATTCAAAGGAGCTATTAAGTTGGAATGAAAAGAAAATTTTAGTTATAAATTTATTGCTTCTTAGATGGTAGAAGGAATTTGGGTGGTGGTTATAAGTTAATATCATTATCACAATTGGCTGAGTATTTTGTATTTTTGTGTTAAGATACCTGTTGAATTAAAAAAAAAAAAACTAATATTACTTATTGGAAGAAGGCAATATGAGATTATAAAATATTGATGGGTAATTAAAAAAAGCATGAGTATAAGAGTGCGCAGCTAAAGTGGTTCATTATTGCTTAAAGAAAATAGAAAAGTTATGCTAATAAGTGACTTGATATTTAGAGTCTAAATTGAAAGTCAGTTATATTTTGAGGACTTTTATTTTATTGAAGGATCTACAAGAGTTTAAGTTTACAATGAGATGAGAATATTCCTAGAGTTTTTTGAAAGATAGCATAAAAAGAAATTTCGAGGACCAAATTGTTCTAAGGGGGAAATAATGTGACAACATCGAAAATTTTACTATTACAAGATTGGAGTATGAGTTTTCAAGGAGAATAAATATTTATGGAACTAGAATCAGGAATGGAAACATGGATAATTTGATTATACTAAGAAGATGGAATTCAACGACCCAAAGAACACTGAAAACGAAGTCCGTATGGGAAAGTTATAAAACTTTAAAGTTAGGGGTATTTTGGTAATTAGAAAAAATAGAAACACACTGAAAACACAGGGGGTCATTTGATAATGACACCCCCTCATTCATCCCCTTCGTCAATGGTGAAAACCGTGGTCACGCAGACACCCCTGGTTGTCATTTGTGGCGTCGACTTGAGGGTCAATGATGACGAGGTCGACTCAAGGGTCAACAACAATAGTGCCGCCCTCCTTTCCCTACTCCGTTAAAAAAAAAAAAAAAAAATCCTTCCCAAGAAAGGTATTGTCATTTCTCCCCCTAATCTATGGTGTGCAAAGAAAAACCCTCCATCCTTATCTCCGGCAAATTGCATCATCTTCCTCTCCCTCTAGCTGCTCACCAGTGATGCACAGCCTGTTTCTCGAGCAGGCCAATGTGCCTAACCCTTTTCCCCTCTTCTCTATTTCTTTCCCTGATTTTTGGTGCCCAAACCTCCTTGTTTCTTCAGATATCGCAACCACCGGAGCATGCCCTGGTGCGTAGCCTTTTTCTCAGGTGATCTAAGTTTCCCCCAGCTCCAGCCACCTGGGTTGCTTTTCACTAAGCCACTCATTCATCTTCCTGAACAGATTTGTTCACCGGCAAAGACAGACTACCAAAAACCCCTTTCTTCCAATCTCCTCCTCTGTCACTGGCAAGCGGCTCACTTCTTTCCCCAGGGTAGACACCCTCTCCATCGGTAGCCTGATTTGTCCCCATTTCAGTCGGGTTTCTCCCCTATGATTGATCACAATAGCCTGTATGCATAGATCGGCCACAGGACTACAGTTTTTCCTGATTTCCCTCTTCCGATCAGATTCTTCAAGTAGTGTACCAATGTGCCACGCCTAATCATCACCTTCCCTGGCCTCTCCTTTTTCCTCTGGCATAGGTCATGGCCAGATTTGGGTGTGAAAGAGAAGGGTACCCTAAAACCCCTATCAATTTTCTTTCCCGTCACTGACTTAGCATGCCCAAGGGTTGGGCTAGCAAGTTCGGATTGGGCTTCCTGTCGTTTTCCCTAAGGTTTGAATTGAGAGGTGATCGGACAGGGAGCAACTGCCGACAACTAGTACCTCCTCTCCTTGTTTCCATTTATGCTAACCAGTTGAAGGTGAGTCAACCCGACGGGTTAACTCGCCTCTAACTCGTTTGAGGAAGCTGAGTGACTCTGTAAACTCCTAAAAAACCATCAAATTTTGATATGCTATTCTAAGTAATCTATGACCAATCTCGGAGATTTGAAGTACCCTTGTGATTGTCGTAATGTGAAGAACAAAACCCATCTTCCCATTTCTTGATCAGGGAAGATCTAACCATTGATTTGAAGAAAATTTGATCAAAGGTCAGATCATCAGATCTGTGATGATCTTACTATATCCTTTCAATCTGAACAGTCCATTATGATCCTTATAGGGTGTAGATTAAGATCTATACAAGTAATTTCAATTCTAAAGCATGTTTATAGATGATTTTTACCAATTTCGATCAATGGATGAGATTGATCATGGAATCAGGTATGGAAATGGATCAAATCCTGTGATCTATATCATTTAGATTATTTAATTAGATTAATTGGTTATAATTACTAATTGTTAATTGATCTAGGGCGATCACACATGCTTAAGTCGATCGGCAAGTGAACTTGTGGAATTCGTCACAGGAGGTAGGTGGAACTTTAAGAGTACATATTTGTTTATGGATTACAATCAATATTTCATACCTGGTAGTATTCCTTATTATGAAATTTATAATTTAATCTATCTAACCAATGAAATTATTATGAATTAGTGATTGAGATGCATAAATATGAAATATTGCATTGAGAGGTTGCCAGGCTAATGGAGGAATGCTCCCTGAGGCGGGCCTACAAACTGACGAGCTAGAGGAAGTGGAATATTTATATATAAACATATATAGCCTGCTATTATTGTTATATATTGAATATCTCCCTAAGGTGGGTCTACGAGCTGATGGGCTAGTGGAGGAAACTCCCTAAGGCAGGCCTACTAATGGGCTAGTGGAGGATGCTCCCTGAGGCGAGTTTGATGAGGCTGACGGGCTAGTGGAGAGACGCCCCCTAAGGCGGGCCTACAGACTGACGGGCTAGTGGAGGTGAGAGATATGTATTAGGATGTTTCCCTGAGGCAGGTCTGAGAGGCTGATGGGCTAGTGGAGGAAGCTGCCTGAGGCGGGCCTATGGACTGACGAGCTAGTGAAAGCATAATATTATTTCTCTGTATTATTTACCAGCAAAAGGCAAGATTATTATGACATTAATAAATACTAGATATGTATTCTAGGATGTATTGTTATGAGACCATTCTAGTAAAGGGGTATGGATATAAACCCAGTATAGGACTAGGATTTGATTTTATGACATTATTATGTATGAAATTCACATGTTGATAGATTCTGTCAACGTGCACTTGGTTTAATATGTTTATGTATAAATTTATGTGAAAAAATGTTATAAAGATATTAACATGAATAAATGCCTAATATGCTCATCTTATATAGTGTGATTTATGATGTTTGGACCATTAATGTAGATGTAAATTTATGATGTTGATCTGTCAAATAATCCATGGAGTGTCAGAGGAAACTATAGATAAGATGAATAGAAAGCATACTAGAAGCACCTCTTAATCCATGGAGCTCATATTCTACCCTTACAAATACTGGAAGCCGAAGCATACTGGTACATGTTTTTGTCAAGTGGGATTTAAGATAGAAACATGAATTGAGATTATATCATACCAGAAGGCACTTTCTATGAAACTAATGGAAAAGGGAACTGACATGAATGTAACTTTTTAGGATTTCTCCAAGGAAGGAACTGAACTGATGACCAATTCCACATAAAGCTGTAAATGTTGAATTGCTTATCCCAATTGCACCTCGTGTTTGACCAGAGATTCCAAAAATACTTGGTTGTCCAGAAGCACTATTTGGTGTTGTATGAGACCTGCTAGATTAATCACAAAAAACTTTGCAAAGCTAAAAAAAGACAATAAGGGGTCCACTAGCTCCAAAGAAATAAAGGGAAACAAAAAAATAGAAACCCAAATGAGAACAGGAAAGTCAATACCACTTACTTGGATTCAACTTCATCTCTTAGCCATGTCAAAGTTCCTGATATGAACTTCATATAGGAGAACCGATTAGGAATTCAGGGATTTGATAGAAAGATAATGATGCTCTCTCTCTCTCTCTCTCTCTCTCTCTCTCTCTCTCTCTCTCTCTCTCTCTCTCTCTCTCTCTCTCTCTCTCTCTCTCTCTCTCTGTTACATAAAAAGATTCTCTCCAAAGATTATAGCAAACTAATAATATCATAGATACACTATCAATATTCACACACACACACACACACACACACACACACACACACACACACACATGTTCTTTGAGAAAGAAACTTTACCATATGTATACATAGTTAGAAATTAAATCCATTAGGAGGCAGTTAGTGAAAGAAATCATAGTTTTACATAAACATAGACACAATCATAAAAATGATAATTACATGTAGAAGTCCACCAAGGACATATGCTACTACATTGAATGATGAGGGGGTGGCATTAAATATGAGGGAGACACGATCGCTCCCTCCATCTTGTAATACATCAGCGAACTTCTACACCACAATTTGATCGAATCTCCCATCAAACTACTCCCTCCATCACATTGTCCTCCCAATTGGTGGTAAGGGTGGTAGCTCAACCGTCATGTACTCATCAAGCCAGATAAACTATCCTATATGTTGTTTGTTAGAAAGACAATGAAAGTATCACTTGCCACGATTGGGCTTCGAATGAACCTGGAGTAGCAGCATAGGCCCTCGACCACATGAACACAAGGGGTGGGGGTTTTGCTCCATTCCTATAAGAAGATATCATGTGCATATATTTTGCATTGTAAGAAGTACATACAATTAATATAAGCAATCAAGTAGCAGCAATCAAGTAGTACATCCTAAAAGAAGAGTTTCAATACAACATTTTTTATGTCATGATTGCACATCTACTGGCTATTTCTATGGACATAATTGAACCATAGTTTATGTGCTATGGAAGAGTGCTAAGCAGTAGTATCTCGACAAGCGAATTCCTGGCTAGGGCATAATTGTGTGCTCTGTGGATTATCTTCACTCTTTAGGATTATTTGTAAACCCTGCATCTCCATCTCATCTTGATGCAACACTTGCATATAGGCATTCATCCTCTCCAAGTTTACATCTGTAACAACTTCATCCTCTGAATCAATACTCAAGTTGTAGTTGCCATTAACATCGTCGCTTTTAGACTTAAGATTGTCTCCCATCTCCTATATTGGCCACGTCTCGTCAATGCATTCCTGGCATATAAAATTGTGCATCACACATAATGCCTTCACAAGATTAATTTGTGTCTTAAGTGGAAAGGGAGGCGCAGTCTTCAGAATGGGAAATCTGGCCTTTAGAATACCAAATGTTTGCTTTATTACGTTCCTCAACTGTGCATGTCGAAGGTTGAATAACTCCCTCGTGTTTTGTGCTTGATGCATTCCCTGGGCAAACTCCTTTAGATGATACCCAGTCTTTCAATAAGGGGCAAGAAATTGTTGCCTATTTGCTTAACCCCCATGAACCAGGTAGTATTTTCTTGTACCATAAACACATCATCGATTAACGAACAAGGCATCACTATAGAACTTACACATGTAAACATAATAAACACATAATGGATTTACTATCAAGAATTGTCAACTGCACTCCTCTTGTAAGAGCCTCTTTCAGCATCGCAGAGTCAATCATAGACCCCTCAAAGTCAGCAAGCACGTATTTGAATTGCATGTCAAAATTGCAGCATGCAAGAATGTTCTATCCTATTATGCCACTTTGACAAATTGCGAGGACCCACACCATAAACCCTAACTAGGATCAATGTTCCATTTACAGCTCCAATACAACCCTGTCAACAAAATGACATATTGAATGTTAAATCTGTAGTGTCCTAATCTGTCATATTGAAGATTATAAAGACAAATAGAGTTACCGTGAAATGCCTGTCTCACTAATAATTGTTTGAAATCTCTGAGTGGTCCTATGTTGCATGTGAAGCCATTAGGTGATTGTACAACTACAACATTGCACAAAGGTCCTTGTGGAAGTTGGTAATGATGGTATAAGTAGACTTAAAAAGATCCTTTGCTGATGGTTCAAACCTCGAGTCTTGATCGACAATCATTAAGAAGGTTGCTACCATCTCCTCCATTGTCACCCAACAGGTGCTGGATAAGAGGTCGATGGTCTGAAAAATATTAACCAGCTTATCAAACTGGAACTAATGCATTCTGTACAATTTTTGGAATCTTATCCTAGTTTCTTCATAAACTAACCAAAATACCTTGCAACCTTGAGTACTTTTTTTTTATGTGTGTGCATAGGTTGTGGCGTTTGAACATGCAATGCCAAATCCTCCTCAAGTTGCATAATTTGTCTAAATATGTGCAATGTGGTCGTGCTTACCACATTATGCACTTCATGAAGCATTTCATCGTTACATGCAACACTGCACTGTCACTCTTCGCCCATTGCCCTGTATTATAGCAAATGAAAGTCTTGATGGGTAAATGCAGTGCTTCGTTGTACCAATATTTTTCTTATATTTTATCAAAATTTTGGCAAAGTCTCATTTGTTTGTTGGATAGTTCACAGTTTACACATGTGAGGCATTACACCTAATAATCAACATTTACAACCATGAAAATTATATATTCTAGTATATATATATATATATATATCAATGCATCACCGATTTATAATTAAAGGTTGAAATCATATAATGATAGAAAAATAAAAGTGTGATTAAATATCCACAGCCTCAACGTATGGAATAATATATGACTAACAGGAATAAATAACACCTACAGAAGTCCAATATAAATATACACCAAAAGGTTTCATGCAACATCAACTATAAAAGTGGTTCAAATCGAACACCATAGGTTCTCTAGAAAGTGTAATTACCTACAGGTGCATCCTCACATACAATATTTGTCTCTCTTGCGACCAACAAGCAAAACCCTCCCTGAAGCCTAGGTCCATTTTTTTGCAAAATACTATACACCTTAACTCTCTCTATCTCATTAGACCTTCCAAAGTATCCAATGCAGTCATCCACAAGGTGTTGTCTATACCTGCAAGTCTTTCTAGCCTTGATATAATGGAAAGATCAATGAATGGAGGGGGATAATGACATGTTGAGGATGCTACTTGACCAACTTGCTTCCCTTCCCCCCCCTCGCTGCGGGTTAACAGTCCAAGAGGAGGGAATTGAGGATGATGTTATGGAGGTAGTTTGGTGGAGAGGGGGTTGTGGAAGGTGCTCAAATGGATCTTGAGGGTGCAATCCATCATTGTCCCCTTGTACTTCCTCCCCATAATATGGAACTTGTGAGTCAAATGCATCAATATCCACATTTGACATATTTGGTCTGTACACTTCCTCAATCGGTTGCGTATATTGACTACTGGTCATCCTTGATTCATGGACTGCATCATCATCTGCAGAATTATTAATCCCTTAGTAAAATTCTCCCAAGGCATTGCTCCCCCCCCCCACCATCTCCAGGTGTTCATAATTCCAAAAGTTCCTCCCAAATAAGCAACAAGCCTCAGGATTCCATTGTATATACACAAACATTTGTAAAGGTATTGTAAAGGTGATGTATATTATTGTAGAATTGGAGTAGTGCATTACCTACAGGTGGGTATTCATAATCTCTGAAATTGTAAGGAAGCAATTTCTCTGAGCATCCCATCCTAATCCTAAGTCTCCATTCCTCAACTTTGCAAGTGTAACGTACTTGCTTTTAAAAAGTCTTATTTTTATATTCAACTACTTCATTGTCAAATCAACTTCAAATCGTATTTTGAAGTGAAGCAGCAATTCCTTAATCACCGTACCCTTTGGCATACTCCCAGTTGTGATTATTCTACCCTCTATTATTTCATCATAGAGTGAAGTGAAGCAACAATTTCTTAATCACCGTACCCTTTGGCATACTCCTAGTTGTGATTATTCTACCCTCTATTATTTCATCATAGAGTGTTTCGAAGATAAAGTCCTCTTACTCCTTAGTCCATTTATTGTAAGGTCCCTTGTCTCCATCAACTATGCCATTAGATACACTATCCGGATCTTCACCATTAGCCAGACCAAGTCTCACAGGGACTCTTTCCTTTCTTTTGCACAACATCTAAAAATGGTCTTGAATAAATCATACAAATTGGAGGATGCATCAAAATAGTAGAGTTCAAAGAGAAATAGCTTGTGATGATTGTACTTGTAGTAATTTTTTATAGTTGGTCAGTTTTGGAATAAGTATTGTAAGATGTAGTATGCATTCTTTTCAAATTCAACATATAAAGCAAAGCACATCTTACAGAAACATACATGATGTGAAGCTCATGTCTTGCAAAAAATTCAAAAATAAGAGCAGCAAGTCTAATCTCCCTTATCTTGAATCCAAGAAGAACATTAAAAGCAAATAAATTACAATAACAATACTAATAGCTAAAGTAAACAAAAAATCAGCATGGAAATTCACAATCACTAACAATTCCACTCAAAGATCAAAACTATTCAGCAGCAAAATTTGCAAGAAAATAATACTTTCTACTAGCTCCATTTGCAACCAAACACTAACAATTTCACTAAAATCTTTTGAAAAACTAAGCATGCACATACTAACAAAGTTTGATCACATAAAAATGAATGCAACCAACTCCATTCCTAACCATTTCCAAGTTCTACAATCAACGATCCAAGAAGTACACTAAAAGCAAATAATATAGTGTGTTTTTCATGTCATTATCCTGTGCTGAAGTAGATTTGGTGCTCTTTGATTTAATTGCTAGTTGTTCCCTAATACATTTTTAGAACGCTCTCACTTTTCAATATTTACTGATTTCCTTTAGTTCTTATCTTACACTCATTTTCAAGGGTAACACTACTGTAATCTGGTCTCATATCATATTTTCCAACTTCAATGTAGATTCTTGTAGTAAAATTTCATCTTTTTATCACTTCTATCTTGTTTCTTAGTCAGGAGGGCTTTCGTCATGCATGCATGAGGATAGACGTTCAATGGTGGTATCTCAAACCTATGTTAAAAGAACACAAAATACATTAATTTTGACACCATCTTCTTTCTATTTGTTAAGAGAGCACAAAATAGATCTGTTCTAATACCATCCTTTTTCTATTTGTTTTGGGCTTGTCAATCTAGTTTTGGTCTCATCACATTGCTATCACTATGGACACATTCTGAATTTTTTATTTTTTCTCACATTTTTATCAGCAGCCAATTGCTTTACTCAGTGGCAATATGAGATATGTCAAACTACTCATGGCAATCATGATGTGATATCATGAATGCTATTCAATATCATGTAATTTGTAGTAATATCTCCACTTTATCTATTAAGTTTGTGCTAACTACTAGTGGTGGCCATAGAAAGAGGAACTGGGATTTTCTATGATGGCTCCAAGCATCTAATGGTGATATGATATATAAAAATCCTACTTGTGTAACTTTTCTGTACAATTCAAATCATGTACACTCTTATAAAACTAACTAATACATGTTGATCTCTGAGTTTTCCCTGATAAATGGTTGGGAATTCAGTGACTCATTTGCTAAAATAATGATTTGATTTCCAAAAGTGCACAATGATGATAAGTGGATGCTTCATGAAAGTTTTCTTTTGATCACCAAGTCTAATGTCTTATAGTCATCTTTGACATGTTTACTAAATTTTCGGTATTTGAAAAGCCCTCTTGATATGGAAACAATACTTCCAGGTAAAGCAAAAAAATAAATAAAAAATCACAGGAAAATTCCTAATCCACTAACAAGTCCACCAAACAACAGAAAAACAATTCATCACGAAAATTCACAAGAAGGAAATACTTTCGAACTAGCTCCAATTGCAACCAAACACTAACAATTAAGCATGCACACACTAACAGAGACTGATCATAGAGAAATCAATATAACTACTTTCATTTGCTAACCATTTCCAAATTCTACAAACATCAATCCATGAAGAACACTCAAAGGAAATAAGTTACAGAATCTACAATAAAAATACTTCAAGTAAGAAAATTCACAACTCACTACAAATCCAACAAAAATTCCTCTAAGAAAACCAAAAAAGACAAAAATTAGAATACTAAAGAAATAAGTTACAAGAACTGATCATTATTCATGTGAAAAGGACAAATAGAACTCAGCAGGAAAAATTTCTGAAAATTTAGAACTTTACCTAACAAGCTCCATTTCTAACAATTCCAGTAAAAATTCCTCTCAAACACACACACACACAGAGAGAGAGAGAGAGAGAGAGAGAGAGAGAGAGAGAGAGAGAGAGAGAGAGAGAGAGAGATTGCACGAACCACTTCCATTTTTGACTAATAATAGTTCAATCAAAAGGAACAATAATTCAAAAAGCAAATTCAAGAAAAAATAAAACTTTCTTTAACAAGCTCCATTTACAACAATTTACAACAAGCTCCATCCTGCCATTTCCAAGATCTACAATAAAAAATCCTAGAAAAAGACTAGAATTAAACAAAATATAGAAAATTACAATAGATGATACTTCCATCTTATTGAAAAAACAAAATTTAGCAAGGAAATCCACAATTCACCAACAATCCCACCAAAAAAGCTTTAAAAAAATAAAATAAAATAAATCATGCAGTTAATTCCATTCTTAAGATAAAAGAGTAGGAGACATGTAAATGACAAATAAGAAGGAGAATGAGAAACATACAGGAGTAGAATCGAGCCTAAGAGAGGACAACCATAATCAATGTTCTATTGTAAACTTCTAATCAACATAAATCATGTCAAAAAATAGATCTAAAACCATAACCAAATCCCCTAAAAGTGAATGTACAAACAACACATACAAAATACCCAAACAAACGAACTCAAAACCCTACTTCCGCATTACTTGAACAAATGCTCAAATGAAACATGCATTCACTAGTGTGAGAAATGGGAAGAAAAGCTATGGTATTTGAGTAAACAAAAGAGTATTCGAGCGTGATGAGTTTACTGGTGAGATAGTAAGAAGATTATGGTATCTAAGTAGACAGAGTATCTAAGCATGATGGTATTACCAGTAAGAAATAGGAAGAGACCTTCAGCAATGCCTAGATGCAGAGTGTGTGACCCTCTTGCCTTCACCCAGAAAGCTGCGCTCACCAGTGACAAATGGGAAGAGGACTTCAGTTGTAGAATGCTTGCATGACCTTCTTTGGACATAAACTTGAGTTCACTAATGAGCACTATGAAGAGATGTCATCGACGGATAAACTCGTAAAAAACCCTAATAGCCTTGAAAATGTTAGTCCAACAACAAAAACCCTAGGGTGAGCAAGCTTCGGTCCAACAACACAAACCTGAGTTCACCAATGAGAACTTGGAAGAGATGTTGTCAACATAAAAAAACCCCAATAGCCTTGAAAGTGTTGGTGCAACAACAAAAACCCTAGGGTGAGCAAGCTTCAATCTAACAACAGAAACCTTAACAGCCTCGAAAGTGTTGTCAACTGATCGAAGGAGAGAAGAACGAGGAGCCATTTCTTCTCTCCCTAAAAAACAACGTTTGAAATGCATTTCTCTCTCTCTACAAATTACACTACAAGGAGAGCCGGTGTAATATCCTTAAATTTTAACTCATAAATTAGTAATACATTAAATAAATTAAATTAAAAAATTTATGCATAGAATTTGGTTCTAAAAACAAAAAAATTAGAAAGTACATGTCGATAGAAATTGAACGGTATAAAGAACGTAGAAAACAGAGAAGTTATGGACCGTTGAAGTTAGAAGGGCGATCTAGTAATTTTCAAAGGCTCAAAAATATAGGGGTTGTTTTTTATAATGGCACCCCCTTCTACCCTCCCTATCAGATCCGACAACTTCGCTGGAAAAATTGATCGGTGACCAAGAAAAACATATCACCAGGGATAAAACAAACCTCCTCCCTAATTCAATCACTCCATCCAAGCCCCTTGCCTCTAGAGATAAGAATTTTCCTAGAGAACCCTGGAAAAAATGCAACGTTGGAAAAGCTATAAAAAAAAAGCCCCTCTAGTAGTGTCAACAATCGCCCGACTGATTGAGGTAAGTCTCAACTCTCTTTTCCCCTTCCATGTATAGCATATGCGTTGAGTTGCGTGAGTTCAAGTCGGAAAAAAACAACAAGGGTTCATCATTCTCCCAAGGGCTCTGTGTACCCTGCTGTAGGTGTGGGAATAGGTTGATAAAATAATGTCAAAACAAAGATCAGGCCATTCATCTAGTGCGTAATGAACCCAAGAACAAACCCTTTAAGTTTGAGGGAGATCCAATGGCTGGTGACGCCGAAAATCACGAAGAACAGTACGTATGAGAATTTTAGGAATGTGAGAAAATTTGAGAAAAAACCCTAGTTTTTGGTAAAATCAATCTAAAGGAGTGTTAAAATGGACTATACATGAAATTCCAACAAAAGAGTGCAAAAATCACTAATTTTGGGCACTTGGGGAGTCATTAGCGACGACTGAACTCCGATCGTCTTCTGCGGCGATGGATCCCTTGTCGAAGCCCAGTCGCTGACGCTGGGAGCCCATGCGGGATGCCCCAATGCAAACGATGCATGGACGCATGTCTTGGCGATCAAGACGCATGTGGAGGTGGTCCCGATGACCAAGACGCACGCAGCACATCCCGCGGTGCTTTCTAGGAGCTATGCATCTTAGGGATGCCAATTTACATCAGTGTAACTCGGTGTAAACCAGTACAAACAGCTTGCCCGACCCCTATAAATTAATATGTATTAATTTATGAAGTCTTTTTACAAAAAACTTGATTTGGGGAGCTATAGAGGTCCAAATCATGATAAAAAAATATCCATTGCGATTATCTTGATGACATGAACCTAGATTTGACTTGAAAACTTACATTTGACTACTTTTAAATTAGTCAAATCATAAAATATTATTCAATAAATTAGAGCCTGTTAATCAAATGGTGATCATGCCTCATGACTTGAACTAGATAATGTATGACAATAAACAGGGGTTCTAAGGATCATATTAAGTGTGATTACTCTAAAAATTGATCTAGACCATTGGTCTGAACCAGATCTTGGGAAATTATTGATCTGAGGATGATCTGACCATCAGATCAAGGTATAAACGTTAGATCCACACAAAAACGAATAGATGAACATGAGATAGGACTAAATTATAATAAGTAACATTGGAATTAAGGACCAAATCATAAATAGAGATCTTAGAGAATGATCCAACGGTTGGATCACCACAGATTCCATTATGATGAAATAAATTACACAAAATAGTATTATGATACTGACAGGTACTTCTGAGCTTGCAAGCTAAGAGGATTATATGCTTGAATTGGGTGATCTCGCATCGAGGTAGGTGACAACATTTAATGTTATGTTTTAATTTTTAAAAACCTTGCATTATCATAACATCATGCTTGATTGTGATTTCATTGCACTTTGTTTATTTAGTCTGTAATTTTTTTAGACTCAAAGTTTTATGCTATGATCGATATTAGATTTCGATAATGTATTGAATGGATTTATGATTGATTGTTTATGGGATTGATATTGCGTATTTTATGCATAAGTAGAAATGATCTTTCTTTATTGCACCACTAAAACTGATGGGTTTTCACAAGGATGACAGTGAGCTTGATGGCTAGTCCTTTGAGAGGCTAACCCCAGGATGAGGAGCATGCCTTGGGGATTCTGAGCCATGAGTGCTCCTGGTTTTTGAGATATGCAATTTTCATATTTTGTGATTTATGACGGGTGCTGTCACCCTATGGATGTCATGCTAAGAGGGAGTAAAGCTGGCCACCCACCCTCCAAAATTGTGATGTGATTGTGATATGATAGACACCTACCCACAGATGGCTTTCGGTAGGGGTTTGGTAACATAGATAGTCCACACTACTAGTCCGGGACTTTCCATGGAGACGGATGTTAAGTCTCCCGTTATGGTGTCGACGGGGAGCGGAGGTGGTTGAGACCCTAGAGGGTTGCCACTGTGGCATGACGATCCATACTCTTATTCTGTATGCTTGCATGAGGAGCATGAAGATGTTATTATATGCCTAAGTGTGACAACACTCAGAGATTTGATATGAGTACTTATGATCAGTTATACGAGTGTATAGGACACTTGTGGGACCCACGTACCTCGGGGTGCCCTGTTGTTATTGTATGCTCATTTATATTAAAACATATCATGTTTTAAATCCATAAGATGCATGTTTTATCGTACATGATGTTTTGAGATTTTATTAGCATTGCTTATAATAATTATATTTCCATAGATAATAGCTTTACTCATTATATCAGTACTATTATTCAATTTTGTGTCATTGCTATTACATTAAATGTCTATGTGCCTACACAAGCAATAGCTTGCTGAGGCATTGCTTTATTTTTCAATGCCTTAGATCTCGAGTGCGACAGTAGGAAGGACAAGACCATTGAGAGACGTGATAGCAGTGGGAGATTTTATTACTTTGATTGATAGACAATGACATGAGTTAATAAACAGACTACCATTTGAACTTTCTTTATGGACTAAATACTTTTAATATATAGATTGGAGTATAATAGTTATACATATGATGGACATTGATTTAAGTATGGTGGGATGTTATGATGGATAGACCCTAGGCCACATTATTATGTTTTTGAAATTTATTGTTTTGAAAATGAAGGCGTCGATAATTTTGACATTGGATTGATATGTGTATTGTCTTAAATGTATTACTCTGTAATTATATTTATGTTTTAAATCATAGTCGTGATGTTTTGGAAAAAGAAAATAACACCCGGAGGGTTTTAATAAATGTTCTAATAAAATAATTAATAGAATCTTTTTATTTTGGGATCCTGACTATGACTATTATTATTTAAAAAAATGTGTGTTATAAAAACCCGGGGTGTTACAATTGGTATCAGAGCCCAGTCTATTCCATCATAATCCTTACAAATGTCCACTCATATGTAGGTGACAGTCCATAAATGGTATTTAAAGAGGATCTATGAGAGAGGAACTTACACTAGTGATATTTAAATCCTTGATAGATGGCTCCTCGAAGAAGGACTAGGTCTACCCCTACTATGCCAGTTGCCCCACCTGCTGAGTCCTCTAATCAAGGGGATCTGATGCTGAATTGGTGAATAGGGTGATGCTAGGGCTAATACCCCTCATACAGTAGCAGGTTAGGACTGTGATTCAAGTCGTGAACCCTAACCCTATGACCTCACTTCCAGTAGCACCTATGGATTCGTTTGTCCATTCCACCCACCAGCACCTAAGACCACTGAGGGTGATGCTACTAATGATCCTAAGAAGTCAAATAAACTATTAGAACGATTAGAAAAGATGGTGCCACCCTTCTATGGCGATGGTGATACTGAAGAGGCTGAATGATGGCTATTAGAGGCAGAGGGGACATTTGACATGATGAAGATTGCACCAGAGGATCAAGTCCGGCTAGTTGCCTACCTAATGAAGGGTGAGGTAGGTTTTTGGTGGCAGACTTTTACACTTACGCAACCAGATCCTACAGAGACGATGACATGGGCAGCCTTTACGTAGGCTTTTGATACTCAATACTTTCCACCTCGTGCATTGCAATCATTTGAAGAAAGAGTTTGCCACTCTCGAGTAGAGAGACATGACAGTTCAGCAGTACTTGAATAGGTTTACCTGACTGAGGAGGTTTGCTCCTAATGCCCTTGCCTCAAATAAGGAGGCAATGGATAGATTCGTGGATGGATTGACATCCTGGTTGAGAGATCGGGTGATTACTTCCTGACCCACTGCTATGCAAGATGCAGGTGACATGGCCTCCATGTTGGAGAAGAACTCTCTTAGGACTAGAGGGAGCACATACCAACCCACTAAGGGCAAGAGACCCTTTAGTGCTATGTAGGCACATAGAGCACCAGGTTACCAACTACAGACTAAGCCTAAGAGAGATATAAAGAAGAAGAGATGCGATAGGTGCAAGGGTTGGCTCCCTGGGTGAGGATGTAATAGATTTGACAAGCCACAGCATCATAGGCAGCCCCAACAACTGTGACAGCACCAGCCACCTTTCCAGGGACAACCATACAGGTGTTTCAACTATGGAGAAGTGGGTCATTTCATTAAAGACTGCCTTAAGGGACAGAGAGAGAAGTAGACCGAGATGGGTGCAGAGACAGCTACTGCGCCACGTAGTCAAGGATGAGTATTTGCCATCACATCAAGGCAGACGCAGGCATCATACCAGGTTGTCAAAGGTACTCTTCTAGTCTCAAACTGACATGCTAGGGCCCTCTTTGACACTGGGTCCACTCATTCTTTTATTTCCTGCATTTTTGTGTCTTGCCTTGATGTATGCGTGCATAAATTAGCATTTGGGTTGCATATTATAACACCCGTGGGAGAGACAGTAGAGATTACTGAGTATCTCCAGGAGATACCCATAGAGATATCAGGCGTGAGGATGGACTAAGACTTCATTTTATTAGACATAGTTGACTACAATGTTATATTTGGGATGGATTGGCTAGCCAACTACTGGGCTACCATAAACTGCCAAAAGAAGCGAGTCATTTTTCATATGCCTGGGCAACCAGAAATATTGTTCTAAGGCAGAAAGGGTCAAGCAAGTACATGCATCATCTCTGCTATGAAGACATCACGATTTTATTCACCAAGGTGCAAGAGCATTCCTCGCATATGTGATTGTTGAGAACATGAGGTAGCCACAAATTGATGATATTGATGTTGTCCATGAGTTTGTAGATGTTTTCCCAGAGAAACTACCGGGATTGCCGCCGAGTAGGGAGATTGACTTTACGGTTGACTTGGTGCCAGGTACACCTATCTCTAAGGCACCATACAGAATAACCCGAGTTGAGAGAGCTTAAAGTACAGTTGCAAGAGTTATTAGATAAGGGCTTCATCAGGCTGAGTGGATCGCCATGGGGAGTACCAGTCCTTTTGTGAAGAAAAAGGACGGATCATTGAGACTATGCATTGATTATCGGTTGTTAAATAGTGTCACTATAAAGAACCAATACCCTTTGCCATGCATAGATGATTTATTTGATTAGCTTCAATTAGCACGAGTATTCTCCAAGATAGACATGAGATTGGGATATCGTCAGTTGAGGGTTAGAGAAGAGGACATCTTAAAGATTGCCTTCAGGAGTCACTATGGCCACTATGAGTTTTTAGTAATGCTGTTTGGATTAACAAACGCACCTGTAGTGTTTATGGACCTAATGAACCGTGTATTCCGAGCTTACTTGGATAAGTTCGTGATTGTCTTTGTTGATGACATCTTAATTTACTCACCTAGTCATGAGGCACACAGGGAGCATTTTAACACGGTATTGGACACACTTCATTGACATCAGTTGTATGCCAAGTTCAGTAAGTGTGATTTTTTGTTAGATCAGGTGCAGTTCTTAGGCCATGTGGTATCTAAAGATGGAGTGGCGGTAGACCTAACAAAGGTTGAGGCAGTGCTACATTGGGAGAGGCCCAAGATAGTGACAGAGATATGCAGTTTTCTTGGTTTGGCAAGAGATATGCAATTTTGTTGGTTTGGCAAGAGCATTCCCAACAAAGGTTGGATTGCATTATCTTTGATTACCCTGATCAGGAAAGACACTCAGTTCGTTTGGACCGATGCATGCGAGGAGAGCTTCTAAGAACTTAAGAGGAGACTTACTGCTGCCCTAGTGTGACATTACCATCAGGCGTAGGCGGTTATGTAGTTTACTGTGATGCCTTGGGCAAGGGATTAGGAGCAGTGTTGATGCATCATGGGAAGGTAATTGCCTATGTGTCGAGATAGCTGAAGACACATGAGGTGAATTATCCGACACATGATCTGGAGTTATCAGCAGTGGTATTTGCCCTGAAGTCCTGGAGACATTACCTATATGGCGAGAAGTTTGAGGTATTCACTAGTCTTAAGAGCCTTAAGTACTTCTTTACTCAGAGTGATTTGAACATGAGGCATCGTAGATGGATGGAATATCTCAAGGACTTCGACTTCACCATACAGTACCACCCAAGGAAGGCTAACGTCATCATAGATTCCCTAAGTAGGAAATCTGGAGTAATGATTTCCAATTTGTTGATTCAGTCTAAGTTATTTGACAAGATTTTAGAGGCACATGGCAAAGATAAAGAGATACAAGATCTCATAGATAGGGCAGATTTTATGAGAGGACCAGATGGAGGGGTCAGATTCAAGGTTAGATTGGTAGTACCGGCAGATGATGATTTGAAGTGTGAGTTACTTCAGGAGGCACACCAGTCCCAGTATACAATCCATCCTGGGGGTACAAAGATGTATTAGGACCTCATGAGACATTTTTGGTGGAACGGGATGAAGAAGGATGTTAGAGAGTGCAAGGCACGGTGTCTGACCTATCAGTAGGTCAAGGCAGAGCATTAGTGTCCATCAAGACTACTACAGACATTGGACCTTCCTGAGTGGAAGTGAGATCATATTACCATCGATTTCATTATGGATCTTCTGAGGACTGTTAGTGGCCACGACATGATATGGGTCGTTGTGGATAGATTGACCAAGTCCGCTTATTTCCTTCCTATCAGAGAGTGGACAGCTTAGCAAAATTATATGTCAAGGAGATCGTGAGTTTACATGAAGTTCCCTTGACGATTATATCTAATCGAGACACTCGGTTTACCTCAAAGTATTGAAAGAGCGTGCAAGAAGCTCTAGGATAGAGGCTGAAATTTAGCACAGCATTCCACCCTCAGACAGACAGTCAGAGTGAGAGGACCATCCAAACGATTGAAGATATGCTACAGGCTTGTGTTATGGATTGGAAGGGTGGCTAGGAGGATCATTTACCACTGGTAGAATTTGCCTATAATAACAGCTATCGTGCAAGTATTGGCATGGCTTCATACGAGACACTTTATGGCAAACCTTGTCGGTCACCCTTAGGTTGGAGTGATGTAGGAGAGACACACATAGTGAAGTCCGAGTTGGTAGAAGAGTGTGCAGAGAAAGTTCAAGTTATTCAGAAGAGATTGTTGACAGCTCACAGCTGCCACAAGAGTTATGCTAATAAGAGGCGGAAAGACCTAGAGTTCTCCAAAGGTGAACATGTATTCTTGAAGGTTTCCCTCATGAAAGGAGTGATGAGTTTTGGGAATAAAAGTAAACTTAGCCCCAAGTACATTAGGCCTTTTGAGATATTACGCAGAGTTAGGTCAGTAGATACCAGCTAGCCTTACCACCACAGTTGGCAAATGTACATGACGTCTTCCATGTATCCATGCTGAGGAAGTACGTGCCAGATCCATCACACGTGTTGGAGCAGATCCCAAGAGAGTTACATCCTGATATGACATTTGAGGAGAGACCTGTGCATATACTATATACGAAAGTAAAGGAGTTGAGGACTAAAACTATTTCATTAGTCAAAGTCCTCTAGCAGCATCATTCACTATAGGAGGCCACATGGGAGATGGAAGAGGAGATGCGGAGGATCCACCCACAGTTATTTACATAGAGGTATGTATCGAAATTTCGAGGATGAAATTTTAATAAGGTGAGAAGGATGTAATATCCTTAAATTTTAACTCATAAATTAGTAAAAAAATAAAATTAATAAAATTAAAAAATTTATGCATAGAAGTTCTGAAAATCTAAAAACTAGAAAGTATACATCGATAGAAATTGAACAGTATAAAGAACGCAGAAAACGGAACTCAAACGGAGAAGTTGTGGACAGTTGAAGTTAGAAGGGCAATTTAGTAATTTTAAGAGGCCCAAAATATAGGGGCTGTTTTTTATAATGGCACCCCCTTCTACCCTCCCCTATCAAATCTTCGTTGAAAAAATTGATTGGTGATCGAGAAAAATGGATCACCAGCGATAAAACAGACCTCATCCTCGATTCAATCACTCCATCCAAGCCCCTTGCCTCCAGAGATCAAAATTTTCCTAGAGAACCCTAGAAAAAATGCAACGCCGAAAAAGGTAAAAAAAAGCCCCTCCTGCAGTGTCAACAACTGCCCGACTGATCAAGGTAAGTCTCAACCCTCTTTTCCCCTTCCATGTATAGCATATGCGTTGAGGTCGGAAAAAAAACGACAAGGGTTCGTCGTTCTCTTAGGGACTATGTGTACCCTGCTGTAGGTGTGGGAATAGGCTGATAATATACTGCAAAATAAAGATCAGACCATTCATCTAGTGCGTAATGAACCCAAGAACAAACCCTTTAAGTTTGAGGGAGATCCAACGGCTGGTGACCCTGAAAATCACAAAGAACAGTATGTAGGAGAATTTTAGAAACGTGAGAAAATCAAGAAAAAAACCCTAGTTTTTGGAAAAATCAATCAAAAGGAGTGTTAAAAATGGAATATGCATGAAATTCTGAGAAAAAGGGTGCAAAAATCATGAATTTTGGGCACCTAGGGAGTCACCGACAACGGCGCCCTGTCAGTGATGCAGGGACGCCCCAATGCAAATGATGCATGGGCATGAGCCGTCGCATGTGGGATCGCCCCTGCGTGCAGTCACGAAAAACGGGGACGCCAGGCGTCTTGTCGACCAAGACGCACGCGGAGGTACATCCCGTTGACTAGCACACACGCGGCGCGTCCCGCTGTGCGTTCTCGGAGCTGTGCGTCTTGGGGACGCTGGTGTAAACCTATGCTAATAGTAAACAGCTCGCCTGACCCCCTATAAATTAATATGTATTAATTTATTAAGTCTTTTCACAAAAAAAAAAAAAAAAAAAGCTTGATTTTGAGAGCTATGGAGGTCTAAATCATGATCGAAAACATCCGTTGTGATTGTCTTGACGACATGGACCTAGATTTGACTTGAAAACTTATATTTGACCACTTTTAAATTAGTCAAATTATAAAATATTATTCAATAACGTAGAGCCGGCTACTCAAAGGGGGATCATGCCCTAGAACTTGAACAACTAGATAATGTATGACAATAAATAAGGTTTATAAGGATCATATTAGGTGTGATTACTCTAAAAATTTATCTAGACTATTGGTCTGAACCAGATCTTGGAAAATTGTTGATCTGAGGTTGATCTGACCGTCAGATCAAGGTATAAATGCTTGATCCACACAAAAACGAATAGATGAACATGAGATAGGACTAAATTATAACAAGTAACATTGGAATTAAGGACCAAATCATAAATAGAGATCTTAGAGAATGACCCAATGGTTGGATCGCCATAGATTCCATTATGATGAAATAAATAACACAAAATAGTACTATGATACTGACAAGTACTTCCGAGCGTGCAAGCTAAGAGGTTACATGCTTGAATTGGGTGATCTCACGTCGAGGCAAGTGACGACATTTAATGTTATGTTTTGATTTTTAAAAACCTTACATTATCATAACATCATGCTTGATTGTGATTTCATCACACTTTGTTTATTTAGTCTGTGATTTTTTGAGACTCAAAGTTTTATGCTATGATCGATATTAGATTTCGATAATGTATTGAATGGATTTATGATCGATTGTTTATGGGATTGATATTGTGTATTTTATGCATAAGTAGAGATGATCTTTCTTTATTGCATCACTGAAACTGATGGGTTTTCACAAGGATGACAGTGGAGCTTGGTGGTTAGTCCTTTGAGAGGCTAACCCTGGGATGAGGGGCATGCCTTGGGGATTGTGAGCCATGAGTACTCTTAGTTTTCGAGATACACAATTTTTATGTTTTGTGATTTATGACAAGTTCTCTCACCTAGTGGATGGCATGCTAGGAGGGAGTAGGGCCGGCCAACCACCCTCCAAAATTGTGATGTGATTGTGATATGATAGACACTTGCCCACATATGGCTTTCGGTAGGGGTTTGGTAACATGAATAGTCCACACTACCAGTCCAGGACTTTCCATAGGGATGGAGGTTAAGTCTCCCGTTATGGTATCGACGAGGAGCGATGATGGTTGAGACCCTGGAAGGTTGCCACTGTAACATGACAATCCATACTCTTATTCTATATGCTTGCATGAGGAGCCTGGAGATGTTATTTTATGTCTAGGTGTGATGACACTTAGAGGTTTGATATGAGTACTCATGATCGGTGATACAAGTGTATGAGACACTCGTGGGACCCATGTACCTTGGGGTGCCTTGCTGTTATTGTATGCTCATTTATATTAGATCATATCATGTTTTAAATCCATAAGATGCATGTGTTTATCGTACATGATGTTTTGAGATTTTATTAGCATTACTTATAATAATTATATTTCCATAGATAATTGCTTTACTCATTATATCAGTATTGTTATTTGATTTTGTGTCATTGCTATTACATTAAATGTCTATGTACCTACATAAGCAATAGCTTACTGAGGCATTGCTTTGTTTTGCAATGCCTTAGATCTCAAGCGCGACAGTAGGAAGGGCAAGACCGTTGAGAGACCGTGATAGTAGTAGAATATTTCATTAGTTTGACTGATAGATAGTGACATGAGTTAATAAACAGACTACCATTTGAACTTTCTTTATGGACAGTGTGCTTTTAATATATGGATTGGAGTATGACAGTTATACATATGATAGACATTGATTTAAGTATGGTGGGATGTTATGATGGATAGACCATAGGCCATATAATTATATTTTTTATATTTATTGTTTTGAAAATAAAGGCGTCGATGATTTTGACGTTGGATTGATATGTGTATTATCTTAAATGTATTACTGCATAATTATATTTATGTTTTAAATCATAGTCGTGATGTTTTGGAAAAAGAAAATAACACCTGGAGGTCTTCAATAAATGTTCTAATAAAATAATTAATAGAATCTTTTTATTTTAGGATCCCAACTAATAATAATAATAATAATATTATTATTATTATAAAAATGTGTGTTATAAAAACTCGGGGTGTTACAGCCGGCATATCTCATATATCAGTAAACATATCAATTCATAAAAAGGTTAAACAAACTTGATATCTTAGTTATTCCAAACATATCACCGTTAAACAACCTGATATCTCAAAAACATTGAAGATATCGCCATTAAATAAATGTGATATCTTACAAACGATAAAGATATCGTAGTTAAATAAACCTGATATCTCACATATGCCGAGGATGTTGTTGTTAAATAAGCTGTACATCTCAGGTATGTCATGATATATTAGAAACGCTTAAGATATGCTGTTAAATAAACCTCCTAATCAATTAGAAAGATGAGAATGTTAACCATTTGAAGGATTGTTAATTGACCCATATAACAAAAGGACAAATCTCTTGCATAACTACTAGCATCAACCTCATTGTTCTATTCACGCCATTTTTGTAATATTTACACTAACGTTTGTGGCTTGGGTTTGTTAATTACCATGGACACAATGTACATGGATGGTAAAAGACAAAGAAACTTTTGGCCCTTCCTAGAAACCATTTTCCAGGATGATGTGAGCCAATCGATGCAATCAATCCTACCTATTGGCTTTACCCTTATTTTGATCCTATGATCCTAATAGTTGATTTTTCAATCCTTGCTAGATGAGATTTCTGCTGAAAAATGAAGATATCTGAATAATTACTATTACCATGCCAGTGGCAACTGACACGTTTGATGAGAGCGTGGACGTGGTCTGGCGGAGCCCATCAGGCGTCAGCCTGGGAAGGGAGAAGGAATGAAGAATCAAGGAATGAAGTCAATGAACTACCAACTGCTGAGTGAGTGTTGACGGTACTTTGTCTCTACTTGCTGCAAACCTACCTAGGCCCTAAAAGTGGAAGGCCTGGAAGGGGAAGTCTAGACTTTGGAACAGCCTTAGGCAGTCACTGCCTCACTGGTCTCCCCTCAATGATCTATTGATCTTGATTCTTGAAGATGAAATGAAGGATTACAAACTTATAGGCTTACATTGAATACAAATTTAAACTACTACAACTTGATGACCTAAGCTAAGCATAGTTCAGCGGTCCCAACATCAATTTCTTAACGTGAGGTCTGAAGTTCATGCCACCTCACTGACAACCTTTTTTAGTAAGGCAAAAACATATAGGATGGGTTTTTAATAACCGTCCTTTATGTTGACCAAATATAGGACAGTTCTAAAATAAACATCCTATATATTTACAAAATAGAGGACGGTTATCAAATAACCATCGTATATTGTGTCTTTTCTTAAAATTGTCAGTGACACATTGACAAAGAGTTAAATTTGGACTTCAGTGAAGTCCACTCCAGGCATCACATGATGTTAGCAAATAAAAAGTTGTCATCCTTGTGGTTGTTCTTGCCCTATTGGAAGTTGGGACTCGTGGAGACAATCCTTTCTCACTTTTTGACCTAAGTTTTGAATTTCTAAGTTGTAATTGAATATTGTTACAAACAAGGAATAAAACTTTAATTTGGTATGACCTGGCAACCGAAGCTATGCATAGTTAAGCAACCCCAACAACAATTTGTTAAGATGAGGTCTGGAATCTGAAGTTCGACTCGTGTAACCAGCAACTTTTTTAAGCATACATAAATATTTATCACAATATATAGGACTGTTCTGAGATGACTGTCCTATATTTAACACAACATATAAGATGGTTTTGGTCTAACCATCCTATATTTATTTCAAAATTATAGGACAATTATCTAGTAACTATCCTATATTTATTATTAAAATAGGATAGTTATTCTTTAACCGTCCTATACTTTTCAATAATGTAGGACATTTCACTTTAACCGTCCTATATTTAGGACTGTTGTCATCCAACTGTCCTGTATTATCATTTTTTCTTTTTATTTACAACCTTAAGGTAAGAGGAATAGATTTAGAGCTTTTGTGTGGAAGACCTAGCAGGTTTTTCTTCCCTTTCAGGTTTTTCTTACCAGCTATTTTCAACAATTCTTACACAATGAGCACACTTATAACACCACATGTATGTGTTTCTTATTTGTTCTTTCTTTAGCATTTTGTTTCTCTCTTTATTCGTCACTCTCTTGTTTGTATGATTCTTTATATAGTTTGATTTTTGTTTGTTTGATTCTATGTTTCTATGATTGTTCTATGTTCTTATTAGCATGACCTTTGATGAAGTAATTGGTGTTTGCTATAAACTAAAATTTTCTTGTCAATTGAAATATAGGCACAAGTTGGGAATAATGATGTATCTAATAATTTGAATGTGTTGCACGACAATGACAACGATGATGAGCTTGTTAATTTGGAGAATGTAGAGTTAATTTTGAAATCCAACAGAGGTAAAAAAAATCGAAAGCTAATGTCTTTAGTTTTGAATTTTTTTAAACACCTTCCGGTATCAGAAGATGGAAGGCAAAGGTGTAAATGTAAGAAGCGCTCTGCAGTATATATTTGCAACATCAAATTTGGTACAAGTAATTTAAAAACATCATTTAAAGACTTGTTAGTGGAGCTCCTCTCATGATATAGGGCAGTTGCTTTTATCTCAAAGTCAAGTTGTTAAAGTTGGATCCTAGTAAGATAAGTTTGACATCTAATTTGTGAACTTCTTATATTACTAATGGTTATATAAGCCTCATGGCACATTTTCGAGCTATTATGGTATAGCTTTTGCAAGTACAGGTCAATCCCACGGGGACTTGACTTAAAAAGTAAGAATTTCAATAAAATTTAATTATCTAAAATTAAAAATAAATTACTAAAAATTATTGGAATTATAATCAAAGTTTAGATCAAATCAACTTCTCAAAATTACAGAATTTTTAGTTCCTAAATAAAACAAATAAATCAAATAACATGAAAAACCTATTTCCCTAGCTTAATCACTATCAATATCTTCAAATTTGATATTTTGAGAGATGATCAACCTTTACAGATGTCTTCAAAACATCCTTGATTAGAGATCTACCAGTTGGATTTGTCAAATTCCTCAAAATCGTTAAGATCTAGCTAAATTGTAATTTCAAGATTTGGACGACTAAGATTAAGTTACTGATTTCAGATTAAAGATTAGATGCATCAATTAGGTCTAGGGATGTCCTAAGAATGAAACAATAAAGTTAATTTACAATCAGATAAGAAACAAATGAGAAATTGGAGATTCTTGGTGGATTAAGGCTAACTTGTTGATTGAGTTAGGCCTTGATTGATTTGAGTAGTTCCTGGATAAGAAAAATGCAGACAAAATAGAACTGGAATAAAATGGGACACAGATGCAATTAAAAGGAAAGGACAAAAATGAGATTTCATTTAAAGGAAGAAGGGTAAAACTGAAATTAACAAAAAAAAATCTAAATTTTACAAAAACCAAACAGAACCCGACAAAGGAGAGAGGGAGCCGTTGGAAGAAGATGGGGATGAAGGAGGAGGAAAGAAAAGGAGGAGGGGGAAAGGGAAGAGGGGAAGGGAAAAAGAGCGGAAACCCAACTTGGGCTTCCTTCCTCTTTGCTGGCCAACGACTATACTGATGAAAAAAGGATGCTGGGATTTTTGGCGAGAGAGAGAGAGAGAGAGAGAGAGAGAGAGAGAGAGAGAGAGAGAGAGAGAGAGAGAGAGAGAGAGAGAGAGAGAGAGAGAGAGAGAGAGAAGTGGGAGGTGGGTAGAGATGAAGCTGGCAAGTGTTGTCGGTGAACAGATGATGGAGATGTCGCCCTGGGATTGACTGGCAACAGGCTCTGGTGTGGTGCATGTGAGAGCTGGGGGCAGACTAGCCGAAGGACAAGAAAACTATCTAGTGGATCTTGATTGGTCATAGGGAAATAGAGAGGATGTAAGGAGAAAGAGAGAGAACAGAAGATTGAGATGGATTGAGAGGCGAAGAGCAAGAGGGCAATGGTGCTAATTGACGTGGTGCGGTTTGAATTGGAGAAACTCAGGTAGATGATGATGCCAAAGAAGGAGAACTAGCGTAAGTGATGGAGAAGGGGCTTGTGAGTGCAGGGGATGAAGAAGAGGTCAGGAGATGGTGGTGGAGAGCAAGGCAAGAGCGTGGGAGAGCAGGAAAGTTGAGAGAGGGAGGAGGGAATGAGGGAAAGAGTAGGAGAAGAAGAATGTGGTCGTGAAGGAGAGTTGTGAGAGAATAGAGGAGAAGAGGAAGTAGGGAGAGGATTGTGCGTGAGAAAGAGGGGAAAGAAGAGGGGGAAAAAAAGAAGAATAAGGAGGGAAAGAGAGAAGTAGAGAAAGGAGCAAGGAGCAAGGGAATAGAGAGTGGGGGAAAGAAAGAGAGTGTAGAATGGTAGATACAATTTTCCTTTGCCTTTTATTACTTTTTCCTTGCTAATTTGGGTCCCCCCTTTTACTTTGGAAACTCCTCCATAATTGCAAGTGGCCTTCTACATGTTATTTTTCTTTTGTCCACGATTCCTAATTAAGCTCAATTATCTTTTAAGAAACTATCCCATCTATCTTTGTGAGTGATCTAGCCCTCAAATGCGCTTTAAGATGATCTGCACCGTTAACTTTTAATTGTAGCCATCCATGTGTCTTTTGGTTGATCTGCAAAATAAAAGACCAAATTAGAATCATTTGAACCGTACATTAATCATCTAATGAACTATAATGATCATTTGACCGTTGAGTTTGAAAATTTAAGATTTGGATGGTCAATTGGAGCTAAATTTAAAATCAAGCTAATTTTTTGCAATTTTGAATGGTTAGATGATCTAATTGAACGCTAAATTAAGGGTATTTTGATCAAAATTGAACACTTAACACTTACACAAGTGGATATTAGAATTTTATTTTCTACTACCTCCACATAACGAAAAATATCATTAGCAGAAAAAGTATACTTAGTATTGGTAGAATGGGGGATTGAGAAAAAGATTTTTTCAATCACTTTAAATAATGCTTCTGCTAATGATTCTTCTATTAAGTTATTAAGGTATTAGTTAAACATAAAAAACACACTTATTTGGGAGAGTTCTTTCATCTTCATTGCTCTTGTCATGTTTTGATTTTGATTGTGCAAGATGGTTTGAATGAAATAAATGCTACTATACAAAAAATTAGGCAGAGTATCCAGTATGTCAAAGCATCACAAGGTAGAAAACAAATTTTTTTAGAGTGTGTGAATCACATTAACAATTGATACCAAAAAGGACTAAAGGAAAGATTGTCCTACATGATGGAATTCAACATATGTCATACTTGAAAGTGCTCTTTGTTACCAATGTGCATTTTGTCACTTAAAACTAAGTGACTTAAATTATAAGCACTGTCTTACTATTGACAAATGGGAAAAGCCTGCAAATTTTTTTTAAAGTTTTTGGCTATTTTTTATGATGCTGCATGAATGTTTTCTGGATCCAAGTATCTCACAACAAATATCTAATTTCATGCAACATTTGTAATTTATTTGAGTTTAACACAATACATGAGAAGTGATGATGACTATATGAAGAGTATGTCCACTCAAATATTTGCTAAGTTTTCAAAGTACTAGTTTGAATTTAACACCATTTTGGTAATTGCATGTGTGTTGGGTCCTCAATATAAGCTCTCCTTTGTGGAATTCTCATACAAGAAATAATTTGGTAATGGTTGCTTGGAGTTTGCTCGAGTTCAAAAAAAGTTATTCTCTCTTCGATGTTAAGAAATCTCCTAATCCTTCCTCATCTTCCTCTATGGTTAGAGGTAGTGCACTTGATGTTGATGATAGATAGAACTTGTCATATATTCAAAAGGTTTTAGATATGATGAAGGAAATTATATTTATATCTTTCATATGTTGCTTGGGATATTATAATTTATTATGATTTGTCTTACATTAAGTTGAATAATATAATTATATTTGCATTAGGAATTTGATTCATTTGAAAAAGATTCTTCAGCTACATAAAAATCATAATTGGAGTTTTATTTGGATGAACCAAGTTTACAAAAGTCGAAGGTGGACATTCTTACATTCTAGAAAGGCAATCAATACACCTTGGTTGATTAATAATCTCTTATCTCATAAAAGTAATAATTTTTATATTCTTATTTAAATTTAAATTTGATGATAATGTTGATTTCAGATATTCTGAACTTGCTGCTATGGCTTGTGATGTCTTGAGCATTCCTATATCTACAGTTGCATCAGAGTTTGCTTTTAGTGTTCGTGGTTGGGTTCCTGACCAATATAGAACTGCTTTAAAGTCAGATACAATGCAAGCATTGATTTGTGTAAGCAATTGGCTATATGAATTGAAAGGTAATAATTTATGATTCTATATTTAAACTATATTTTATTTGATACATATATATACATATACATATATATATTATTTTTAAGATCTTAGTAATAACTAATGCATGTTTATTCTATATGATTGTAGACTATGCCATTACAGTTGATATGGATGAGCTTGTTGAAGACATTGTAAGCATAAGTAACAGTGCAGGACAACCCCAACCAACTGAAGACTCAAGAGCAATTCATTTTTGATTAATTTGTACTTGTATACTTTTCATAACCTTAACTTATATTAATTTGTTGTGTATGATATTAATGGATATGGATTTCTCTCATGTGTTCGTTATCGCCAGTCAGTTACTATTATAGTCATTTGATTCATTTGAATATGATTATCCTATTTTAGACCTTATTAATGATGTAAACTGTGTTGTTTCTAAATAAAATATTATAGGAATTTTATTTGTATGGATCAGGTTCCCTAATACTAAATTGTGTCATGTCAAATGGGTCATTCCATGTCATGATGTGTCATGAATTATCGTGTTACCAAGTCATGTCGTGTTGACTAATTGAATAAACAGGATGTGTTAATGAATCATATCATGTCATGTGGCCCGAACATGAATCATTCCCATAAATTGTGTCATGACACCCAAACATGACCCATATACTCCAATGGGTCAATATCGACAAGACACAAACACGACCCTCCAACACGATTTGCCACCCCTAGTCATATCCCTTGATTAAGGAATGACATATACAATCTAGATTTGTGATCTGATAATTTCTCTACCAGATCTTATATGATAACAAGGGACACCATAGAATTCTTTGTTATCTTATGACAATGAAGTGAGAATAAGCCTCTGGTATGAACGCTGTGACAACACAAATTTTTAAAACACTTTTTTATGTTTATTTTCAAAAGATGGAGCTCCTCATTTGGATTTTTTTATTATAAATTTAAACACTAGAAAATGTTTTCTTTGAACTTCATTTATAAGATTTTGGATGTCACTTTTACTCTCTTACCATATATACATATTTTTCTTATAAAATATATTTCTACTGAATTAATCAATAGAAATTTATTTCTTGAAAACAGGACCCATCCAGCGGTTCACATACATAGCACTTTATATTTATTAAGTCAAGTGTCCAAAGTTCACAAATTCAAATAACTAACTACACAATACAAAATTTTTAATAAGAGTGTGTACCCTTGATTAATAGTATGATTGCTATATTTCCCTGTTGTATCTATCCACTCATGTTTATCTATATATGAGATATTGTAAACATCAAACATTTACAATATCTCAAAAAGTTATACTTGGTAGGTATTTAAGAAGCATATGGAATTTAAAGCATAATCTATAATCTAATAATTCATTCATAATTCTAATATTTACATTCATTATATTTCATATGAATCAAGTAATTCAATTTCCATGAACCATACTCTATATAGTAGTTCTATCATGTAATTTCTCATGTGAAATTTTCTACGAATATATTCTCCAATAATTTATAATCACATCATATATATGTAAATTGTTAAAATCATGAAAAATAGTTAATGTTATCAATAACAATATCATAATATCCACACCCAGACTGGGTTCAATATCCATATCCCTCATATACGCAGTCCATAATCATGTTCAATAACCATACCCCTCACATAAGGTGTCCATAATCATGTTTAATATTCATACCTCTCATATACAGGGTTCATAATCATTCATACCCTTTATAGGGGTAAATAATAATCCAGCCTTTACTAAAAAATATCCCTTCATGAAAAATATTGGTAATGAGCTTATGTCAGGCAACTCATCATGCCATCACATAAGGCATCTCATCATACCATGCACCATAGTGCAAAATACATAAAGGATCACTATGCTGTAGTCTAAATCCACACAAGCACACTTGGATGACTGCCAAGATACTCCATTGATACTACAAAGAAAATACATCATGCCACTGCCTATAAGGGGAGACGGGACTTTCCTAGTGGCAGTCTTCCTATAATTGCCTCACTTGACTTTTAGCCTCTCATTGGGCATGGTATCCGTAACATCGTCAATTTTAGAGAGCGGATGGCCAAGTCCTCACAACTCTCCTAACATGGCATCCCAAGACCTATTTGTAATAACCCCATTTTTTGTAGCTATATTTAAGTTATTTATAATATAAATTGGAAAAACAGATCGAAATATTAAATTCTCAGAAATTTAATTTTTATCGAGATAGAATTAAGAGTTGAAACACAGATATTTGGAATGTACTTGAAAATTTGAGTCAAATGACTATAAGCAAGTTGAGAACGAAATTTGGATGCAAATTTGTATTTTTCTTAATTTTCAAAATTAAAAGGGCAAAATGATAATTTTACCTTTTGTGAGGCCCACAAAGTTGGGTGTGAAATGATGTCAAAGGTGATGTAAGGAATGAATCAACAAGCATAAAGCTGATAATGGAGGTAGTGGAGTTTCCACTTCCATTAAATAATTTTTAGTGGAAATAAATAATAAAATATTTAAAAAACTTTGCCTATAAATACACCCTAAAAATCCCACAAAAATTCTAAAGTTTCTCCCAACTCCTTCTCCTTCTCTTTCTCTCTCTTTCCCTCTCTTTCCTCCCCATTTTCCTTTCTTTTTCTCTCTCCTCTCTCTTCCCCGGAAAGCACGTCTATTGACATGCCCGACAACAGATACTCAGAATGATGTCAGGGCACGTCCACAACACACATCGTCCTTGACGACCTAGAGTTTTCACCCGACACCACATATCACAAATTTTTAGCAATTTCAGCCATTATCAAGGAGATCATAACAGATCATCTCCTTCGACATACCACCCTATCTATTTCCCCTTTATTTATTTGTGGATCACCAGCATTTTCACTATATAATCTTCATAAAAAATTGGATTCTGGCATTTTCACTATTTATGTCTTCTATAGTAATTTTTCTTGTCTTTGGCTTTGATCTCCTCCCCTGAACATTTCTAGGTACGCCACCTCCCTTTCCTATTTAATTTTCACTGGCGAAACCATGACCAATGAACCATGGTTAGAAAAACACCAAGGATGACTTAGATGGCCCAAATCAAGTCGTCTCGCCGATCTCCGAATTGGTGCATCGAAGAGGCACTCCAGAATGCACCCAGAGATGCACCATACGAGTGCACCACTGAAGGTGCGCCACTTGTATGATGCGGTCAAAAATCAACTGTGACGCACGTAGCATCTTGGTGACGAGAATGCATGTGGGGACCTTATTTTTGTGTTCTCAGATTCAGATCAAATTTGGACCTTTGAAATTTTTAAAAAGATTGGTTGGAAAGATAAAAAAAGATTCATTGGAATGGTACTAACGAATAGAATCTATTGGGATAATAAAATTTAAGATTTAAGTAGTGTTTATCCTGATCAAAAGCTAAAAACCACGTAATTACCTTTGATTAGCTAGATCAAAGATGATCAAACTGTCTGATTTGATTGAATACATGATATATTGATGAGATAACACTAATTAGCAGGTCAGATCTTTCATAAATGAGAGAAATCATGGTCTGAGCATTGATTAGGATCAAAACCCTAGATCTAATAGATCAATATTAGATCTGACCATTGGATCAACACAGAAACTTTGGATATGTGTTGTGATTATTGAAATTGTTAAATTTTAGTATATTTGCATTTAATTTATTTGTAGATTGATCTGTTGGACTTAATCAATGGTCAAATTTAGCATAATATGTAATAAGGAGAAAATAGAAAGCTATCAGAAACTCAAAATATGATTAATATAAATGTAGATTTACATTTCTGTATATTTATAGCTTTATGATAAAGAAAAATTAATGATTGTAAGGGCCCGCAGTAACTCTTATAAGATAAGGACTGAATTTCATCACCAAATCCTTAACCCACCTAAGAATCAAGCAACATCCTTGAATATCATGATCGAAGTTCATGAATATAAATTTAAAATCATGTAGAAACGAGACTTAAGGTAACGAGTTCATAGGACCCTTGTAGAAAGATACAATCTATTATCACTTCAGTGGATTCTGAACATCATGGTTATAGTGTGTGCCTTAAAATACAAGTGTTTTTTTCACACCTTCTGTGGACGTTAGATGAGGTCTAAATGCATCCTAACAAGAGGATTGTATTAACCATCATGTCTGTTGATAATTCCCTTTGACTAAAATCACGATGTTAGAAATGGAAAATCATTATTACCAATGCTTTCATCTAAATAAAAAATATAAAACTAACTAAAAGGTAAAAGGAATGGAGCCATTTTTATAATAACACCTTCCCCTTTTAAGTGATGTAACAAAACAGATCGTATGATCTGTTCTCAAACAGACCAAACAGACATGCAAAAAGGAAACCTAATGAGAGAGAATGAGGAAGAAGAAGAGAGGAAGAGAGGAAGAGGAGAAAGGGAAAGAGAGAGACCATGGGAGAGAGGCGATCGCCGTGAGAACTTCTCTGGCAAACTGCAAACCTCGATCGTGGGTCGCTTGTAGAGATGATGAATAGAGCTACTGAACTCCATCATGCATAAATAGGGAATGGCTCAAATCTGAGATATGACCGGTTCATCACCTACATCACCATCAAATGACCATACCCTTTTGAAATAGTAACAATCAGAGGTGCACCAACCATTGGATTTGAGTTGGAACAGTCACGAGGATAGTGGCCTATCCCCACCTCGTGGGGAAAAGAGGGATGGCTTAAATAAAAGATCTGAGGCTTTCATCGCAATCCTCGCAATGTGAGGGGCAAAATGCCTCCATTTATTTGATCATCTGATGATTGACAGAGGAGATCTCACATGAATAGTAGTGAATGACTAAGACTGTGATAGATTGGGTTAATTTGTCTTTGAGTTGACACTCTAGTAATGATTCGCGATTGGGATTTAGTATTAAAGGTAAGATTTCCTAAACCTAAACTTGCAAGCTTTACAAGTGAATTGAAGTCAAAAGACCAAAAGCTAGGCCTGGCAATTTAGGTTGACGGGTCGTGTTCGTGTCGTGTCAAGATTAACCCATTATAGTATATGGGTCGACACGAACACGACCCGCTTAATAATGGTGTCAAGAACCCGTGACTCGAATACAGCATGATTATTAAACGAGTCGACACGACACCACTCGTGTAACACAATTTAATAAATGTAAAAGAACTAATATAGGACGGTTTTTGAAAAACTATAGTAATATAGGATGGTTTCAGAAGAACCATCCTATATTAGTAATATAAGACGGTTTTAGAAGAACCGTTCTATATTACTATAGTAATATAAGACGGTTTCAGATGAACCATCCTATATTAGTAATATAAGACTTGTCCTATATTATCCTACATTACTAATATAGGATAGTTTCTGATGAACCATCTTATATTTTCAACAGGGGGTTAGATGGGTCAACATGACAAATTAATAGGTCGTGTGTCAAATAGGTCGACATGACACGAACATGATAGGACTCTATCCTAACCCGCTAAATACATGTCGGGTTTGAGTCATGTTATCGTGTCATGTCATATTTTTCCATCCCTACCAGTAGCATATAGCAACTGGTTTTGGTCAAGGGAGAAGATTACTGGAATTCTTGAGTTCCACAGAATTTTAGTCCCATAATTGTAAGTGTAAAATTTGAATATGACTGGAATTCTCAAGTTCTATGGAATTCTAGTCCCACAATTGTAAGTGAAAATTTTGAAGATGATTAAAATTCTCGAGTTGTACGGAATTCTATTCTCACAATTGTAAGTGTAAAATTTGAAGATGACTGGGATTCTATAGTTCCATGGAATTCACGTCCATAGAATTTCATGTGTAAAAATGCACTTACAAGAAATTCTGAAAGTATTAAAATTTTAGTCAAGGAAAAATATTTAAAAATTTAAACCTTTCTAACTTCGGAATGTGATTACAGCTTTGAGTCTTTCAATTTATCTAAGAACCCTGTTGATTTATACATTAGGATACATTAGATGACGATTGGTTTGTAGGAAAATAAAACGACAGTGTATACTATTCAATCTCTAGATTTTGGATTGAAGGAATTAACATGAAATGATCTTCATATGTCTGCATACTTTACTTTAGTCCAACACATGAATGTAGCACTTGAGTTTAAATACTTACACATGAAACTTATGTTCATGCTAGATCTAGGTTTTTATGACGATCCAACCATCCATCTCTTAATCTAAGAGTAAGAATAGGTAGATACATACTTGGTATACCTAAGATTTGATTAAAATTGCATATCTAAGCTATAATAAGATAAGATAATCTTAGCCATTCGATCATACATTATTGAGAACATAAGGATCAGACCTTGAAAACACTAAGCCAGACCACCATCACCTATTGGATTTGACTTTTAGATCTAGATCATTCATCAATGGGATGATCTGACCATTTGATCATAATTAAATATAAATATCTATATGTATGTTATTGTATTAAAAACAAAAATTATATGTGCTGTATAGATTGAAGCATGCATGATCGATCATGAAAAGAGGACAATTAAAGCTAGTGGAATTAATGAACTCATCACATGAGGTAGGTGGAAATTTAAGGACACATGTCTAAATTGTAAGATCCATGTTTTGAACATGATCTTATTTCATATGATGAACATTATAGCATTTAAATTATGCATTATATATAATATGTGCAAATGGATATGCTTTAGTTGTTAATGATGGCAATGAGTTAATTAGAATACTATAATGATTTCATGCTTATAATTCATGCGTATTATGCGACCATTATTAGATAAGCATAATCTGACCTTATACTATCTTATCAGTACGTTTGTGAAATTACATCTATGGTACATAGGTAACATTTCATTATCTGTGATGTATGAATTCAGATTTATAATGTACATCCTTGGTGGATGATCACCTATTGGGTGAGGATGTTATTATTGTTATGAAATTTTTATATATGTTTATGAACAGGCAAATTGCCTGTTATTTATTATTATTATTATTTTACATCGGAGCATGGAGGCCTGAGAGTTGTTTTCGACAAGCATTGGCCTAGGGATGCTATACTATGAGAGTTATGAGGGTTTGGGCACCCGCTCTCCGAGATTTATGATGTTATGGATGCCATGCCCTATATGAGGCTAAAATTTGGGTGGGGCAATTATAGGGAAGCCAGCTACTGTGACGGCCTGTCTCTCCATATAGACATGACGTTGTAAGTTTTTTCACCTTGGTATTGTGGAGTACCTTAATGTTTATCCAAGCACGTTATTATGGATTGAGACTGTGATGTATAGTAGTCTTGTATTTTGTGCACTATGGTGCTGATATGACGGCATTATGAGATGCCTTATATAACACGGCATGATGATATGACTTATATTGTTTTAGCAACAGAGGCTGGAGGATTATGGACCCCATATAGTCTGGGGTATGAATATTAAATGTTGATATACTGTAGAGGTTGGAGGATTATGAACCCCTCATGGTAAGAGGCATGATTATAAGACCAAGTATAGTCTAAGAGTAGAGGTTATGAGACTTATTGATTAAATTCATAACTTTATATGACTTTTAAACATTTCCATATATATGGTATAATTCTATATGTATATGAGTGAGGGTGTAGTTTCATAAAAGTTTTTATATGGGCAAATGAATGGGTTGATCTACTATATAGAGTATGGTTCATGGAAGTGGATTATTTTTATTCAAATAAAAAATGATAATTATTGATATTTGGATTATCAGTGGATTATTGAATCATGAAACATGTTGCAAATTCCATTCAATATGAGTGTTATGGAAATGGATATTCTGATTATTGTGGAATGATTAATTCATATTTAAATTTCATATACTTCTTAACTCCCCTACCAAGCATGTTGAGATATTGTAAATGTTTTTATGTTTACAATATCTCAAATATGGATAGACAAGAGAAGATGTACACAACAAAGGAAATTTATCAACCATAATTTTGTGCTTAGGTATACACTTTATTAAAGCTTTTATATTGTGTAGTTAGCTATTTGGATTGTGGTATTTTGACATTTAATATAATGTTTATAGGGACTGTGTAAGTGAACCACTGGATGAGTCCTGTTTTCATGAAATGCATATGTATTTTATAACAAAGTATATATTTATGTATAGTATGGGAGTGAAAGTGACATTTAGAAGTTTTAAAATGAATTTCAAAGAATTTGTCTTCCGTTGTTTTGAATTTTTTAACAAATTTTGGTGCACCACCTTTTGAAAATAAATATGAAAAAGTGTTTTGAAAACCATGGGTGTCTCATGATCTTCCTTGATCATAATAATCTTACTCAAAGGCTTAGCTTGATCCTTGAATTCTAGCCTTTGATTGTCAATCTATGATCTTGTAATGCCATGAGTTCGTTTCACATCCAATTATATTGTTCGCTTTGGGCCATGGGCCCGCATGGTTTCGTTCTTACCCACGACGGGGTAAAATGCGTAATTGGATTCAAAGTCCTCCAAACCCTTATGAACGGGCCAGGAACTCTTCCCCTAGCCGATGTGGGACTAACTCTCAGCGCCTCACCTTGCCTAGAAGCTTGCTAGCCTTCCTGGACCGCCCTCATCGGCCAAGGCTAGCCCTCTCCCCTCCTTAGGAGCCACGCAACCTCGTGTGGGGTTAGCCTGCCACCCTTGGGGTCAGGGTCCCGCTCTGATACCATTTGTAACAGCCCGAGGGCCCACACCTTGCAATGATATTGTCTGTGCTGAAGTGCCCATACACCCCACACGGTTTTGTTCTTTCCCAGTTGCTCAGGGAAAAGGCCTCGTTGCAAGGGAAGTCTGCATCACTCTTATCAAGAACCCAGTAACTTTTCCCCTAGCGATGTGGGACTAACTCTCAGTCCCTCACCTTGCCTAGAAGCCTGCCAGCCCTCTTGGCCCGCCCTCATCGGCCAAGGCTTCACAACCTCTCCCCCTTAGTGGACACGCGTCCCCGTGTGTCTTACCACACGCGAGCACCCACGTGCGGCTAGCCACCCACACCAGGTTGGGGTCTGGCTCTTATACCACTTGCCTCAGCTAACATTAAAACCTTGATACTCTAAGCATGCTCGATTAAAAACTACAATAAATACACAAGCTAATTAAAGATGATAATAAATCAAATCAAACGTCACCAGGTTCATTCCATCATTACCACTTTAAGGGTCCAAATTGAATTACAGCAAAGGAGTGTTTGGATTGAGATAGAGATAGGAGAATTACTTACATGATATTATATTGAAACATTGGCAGATGGCTCCTCAACGGAAGACAAGATCCACCCATATTCCACCAGTCGCTACTCCTATTGAGACACCTGAGCAAGGGGATTCAGAGGCTGATATAGTAGCCCTTGTGGTTCAGGAGCTTATGCCACAGTTTGCTCAACAGATGACACAGCAGGTGCAAGTAGCAATACAGGCTATTCACTCTGCCCGCCCATCGATGACTGCAGCAGCACAAGGAGACACTTCAGCACAGTCATCCCACCAGGCATAGACAGCTCATATGCCAGGAGATACAGAGGGAGGACCCTCGAAGCAGCCCGATCCATCAGCAAAACAACTCGAGAGGTTCTAGAAAATGGTACCCTCCTTCCGTGGACAAGGAGACCTAGCAATAGCAGAAAGATGGTTATTTCAGGTCGAGAAGGCCTTTGAAGGAATGAAGATCCAACCAGAGGATCAAGTGAGATTGACGACTTTCTTATTGATTGATGAGGCTGGGTTTTGGTGGAAGACTCAGCAATAGACCCACTTCCTATCTTCACCACCACTATTATGGGAGGACTTCTGGAAGATCTTTGATGAGTAGTACTTCTCTCCTCATACCCTACACGCCATGAGGAGGGAATTCGCCACATTAGCTCAGGGGAGTATGACGATTCTGCAGTATTTGAACCGTTTCACTATACTGCAGAGATTTGCGTCTACATCTTTTGTTTCAGACAAGGAGGCTACAGATAGATTCGTTGATGGGATACTATCATAGTTGAGGCATGAGGTACTCATTGCATGTCCGACCATGGTGACGCAAGCTGCAGATGTAGCTTCCATGCTCGAGAAAGACTTAGCAAGGAACAAAGGAGAGATGAGTCAGCCCTTTAAGAGTAAGAGACCCTTCATGTTCACACAGCCCCAAGGGGGTCCAGATCAGCAGTACCCTCCTAGACAGAGGAGAGACCAGAGTAGGAGAGTGTACCCTCATTGTAAGGGTCGACATATGGGGCGACCATGCCCAAGAATGGGTTGTCAGCATCAGGGCCCACAGTAGTTCTACCAGCATCAGCAGTGATCATTATACTAGCCAGGACAGCCATTCAGATGTTATGGATGTGGCGAGGTAGGGCATGCGATCAGAGATTGTCCGAGAGGTCAAAGAGACAAGCCAGTGAAGACAGATGCTGCTACAGAGGTAGTGCCACGTAGTTAGGGATGTGTCTTCGCCATTATGTCGGGGCAGGCACAGGCCTCAAACCAGGTGGTGGAAGGTACTTTCTTAGTAGTTGATAGACATGCTATAGTTCTTTTCGACTTAGGGTCTACACATTCTTTTATTTCATATGCGTTTACATCATGCCTCAATTTATGCACACATGAATTAGCATTTGGGTTAGATGTATTGATGACGACAGGGGAGGCAGTAGAGGCTACGAAGTACATTGAGAGGGTACCAGTGGAGATATCAGGCGTTAAGATGGATGCTAACCTTATCCTTTTAGATATGGTGGATTATGATATCATCTTGGGGATGGATTGGTTAGCTACATTTTGGGTTACGATAGACTGCCATAAGAAGCAGATCAGATGTTGTGTACCAGATCGACCAATGGTTGTAGTCCGGGGCAAGAGGAGTGTTAGTAGTCCTTGTGTTATCTCAGCCATGAGAGTAGCTCGATGTTACGCTCGAGGTTGTCGAGTGTTTTTGGCCTGCGTCACGACAACTGACAGTGAGCAGCCACGGATTGAGGAGATAGATGTGGTGCGAGATTTCGCTGATGTGTTTCCAGACTAGCTACCAAGACTACCCCCCATGCAGGGAGATTGATTTCATTATAGATTTAGTGCCAGGCATAGCACCTATTTCTAAGGCATCCTACAGGATGGCCCCTGCAGAGTTGAGAGAGCTCTACGTACAGTTGCAGGAGCTTCTAGATAAGGGTTTTATCAGACCGAGTGGGTCTCCTTGGGGAGCACCAGTCTTCTTCGTTAAGAAGAAGGATGGATCTTTGAGGTTGTGCATAGACTACCGCTGGATATTCCTAAGACCGCTTTTAGGAGTCAGTATGGCTATTATGAATTTGTGGTGATGCCCTTTGGTTTAACGAATGCACCTGCAATGTTCATGGACTTGATGAACAGAGTATTTCGGGCTTATTTAGATTGGTTCGTAATCGTTTTCGTGGATGATGATAGCAAATGTGTAAAGAAATTTATCATTTTTCTTTGTTCCTTTCCTATGGTCCATTCAATAAATGGGCAACTTTGATTGGCCAAAAAAAAGAAGAAAAAGTCATCATTTATGTCTTAATCAAAGTACATCACCGATTAGTCCATCAAGATTATTGTATGAAGATCCTCCTTGACTACTGACACATGTGAAGATCCTCCATGACTATTAACACTTTCTGCATTCTTCCTCTTAATGGCTTCCTTGTCGAATTACGCCCTCAATTCTTTCCTTTTCACATCATTACTGGCCTAGATACCAACTCCCATTCTTTGCAAGTGTAATTAGATGTTAGAATCATCTAATCTGCATGCATTTTGGACTAAGATATATTTAAAATCAAAGTAATTAGATGAACTAGGTACATCATGTATAGGTAGATACTACTATGCAAAATGTTGGAGCACTTTGACTCCAAATGCTTACCAGCACTATGATTTAACATTCCTTCTATTCAATTTTACTTATTCAGGTCATTTTTACATATAAATCCATGTTCACTTGGATGCAATTTGAAATGTTCTTATTCCAGTCGTCGTACTTGTGTGACTACGTTCATACACGACGAAATCTTAGATGGGCGGCAATACGCGGTAATGTGACTACGTCCCCATATATGAACAAAGCTACTCTCTCTCTCTCTCTCTCTCTCTCTCTCTCTCTCTCTCTCTCTCTCTCTCTCTCTCTCTCTCTCTCGCGCGCGCGCGATCGTTCGATCGATCAATCGATGACCGACCATGTGTGACCATATGGTCCTAGAATTTTTTTCCATGTAAGCCCATATTTTGGAAGATCATGACCCTTCACAATGTTGATCATGTCTTGGATGGTCCATTTGTAAAAAATCTCATTCATTGGGTCATTCTATAATATCCTCTATTTAGTTGTAAAATGGACAATAAAACTTGTTACCATCTAATAAAAACTCAAAATAAGAGTGGGGCAGCCCCAATGCACAAAGCTCCCTTCTATACAAGGTTCGAGGAAGAGACGGACCACAAGGATCTATAGTCTTACCTTGTATTTTTACAAGAGGTTATTTCTACACCTTGAACCCCTAACTTCAAGGCCATGTGACGACAATTTTCCATTGTGCCAAGGCTCCTATTCACTCAAAATAAGAGTGCCTAGAATAATTCTATATATGATATTTTTAGACCATAAATATCCAAGTGATAAGCAACATTGTAAATGGCCTTTATCTTCCAAAATATGGAGAAAATGTTCCCCATACCATGTGGTCCCCCTACTCTCTCTCTCTCTCTCTCTCTCTCTCTCTCTCTCTCTCTCTCTCTCTCTCATATGTTGAATCTATGCCTTGATGTATATATGTTCAAATTATAGTTTGATATTTTTTCACGAGCTTATTGTCTCAAAATTCTATAACCAGATTATATAAGTTAATTAATTAGAGGCCCCAATGTGCGTACATATGCTTCCCGTTACGAATACTTGTCAAACTTGAGTTTGATATGCTTGCAGATGAGAGTAGTCTTTTGAGTAGCGACGTCGGTACAGTTATTGATTTGATACCAGGTATCAGAGGAATCCGCCATAATAACTGACACTCAGGACGCCTTGACCAAATTCACAATAGAGGAAACACACAATATATGAATAGATTCAAGGCATCGGCTAGTGCTTCAATGCATTCAATGACTTGGACCATGAGGTTGTGAATGTGCCTTGACGTCTATGTGATGTCGCGTTTATAACATATGCCCCTTGTCACTTCATTGTCACAAGATGGCAAAGAACTCATCAAAGTCCCTCAAGACGAATCTACGAAAAGTAGATGATTAGAAGGGTTGAACAAGCGAGAGGTTCCTTCGGTAGTTTTATGTGAAGTTTGGGAGCCTTCCAGTCTTGCCAACCGAACATTTACATGAGTTAGCTTGGGGGCTAGCGGATGGCAACCATCCGGTCTTGAGGATCATTCGACCTAATGTTATGATAGATGGTCTTACAATTTTGGCAGAAGATTTTGTGAAGGAGATCGAAGGAAGGGGTTTGCTAGCAAATCTGTGCTTCCAGGAGGAAGTGCTCTCCCACCATTGTATCGATTGGTTTCTCACACATTGTGGATGGAATTTTGTGATGGAAAACATTAGTCGTTACACTTGCAACGAGTGGAGAATAGACGTTGCGATTAGTGATGATGTGAGAAGAGGAAATTGAGGGCATGATTCGAGAAATTATGAAGAGAGATGAGGATCATGGCCGCGAAATGGAAGAGGAGTGCAGAAAATGCTACTGCACCAGGATGATCTTCTCATAGTTATCTTGACAGATTAATCCACGATGTACTTCAATTAGGACAGTAATAATAGTTTTTCTGTTTTTAACTAGATAAATCGATAGCAGGGAAATCACTATACATGGTTTATTATACTGTAGCAAACAGACCCATAGGACAAAATTACTCTGGTTAGTAATCTTATCTCCTGCTATTGACAGCCTCGAGTTATGTAAGAACAACATTCATTAACATCACCGTTTGTTAGTAGTCTAAAAGGCGAGAGGAGGCAATGGTCTGGAATAATGAAAGCCCAGCGAAGTTCTTTGACCTGGGAAAACAATGTGGACAAAATTATCCGAGGATTCGTATCTTTCCAAGCTATTGAGAGCCATGAAAATCATCTAACACGAAAGCCCAATTAACACCACCAAATCAGTCGGTCCCCACCCAGAGTAGTTATCCAAGCGTCAGTTAGCCTGCCAAGTGGGCTATCTGCAGTCCCTCCACTTGCATCAAGATATGAGGTGACAAGCCCAATGTAGTGCGACGTATTCATGTTGTATCTGTAGAGAATAAACTAGTTCAAAGAAAATGCCAGAATCTCTCTATAAGAAGGAGAACCGAGGACACCAAGAAGTTTCAATATTAGCTCGTCCCTCAGTTCTCCATCTATTTAGTGTGATGTGCGGGTATCGAGCAAATGTGCTCATTGTCTTGCTGGGAAGCAGCAACGAGTTTCCTTCAAAAGCCATCCTTCTTCTAAAAAGCCAAGCATGCTTGATTTGGTACATTCAGATGTATGCAGTCCTATGAAGGTACGCACATTTGGTGGTGTATTATATTTTGTCATATTTATTGATGATTATTCCAAAAAACTGTGGGTCTATGTTTTGAAATCTAAGGATCAGGTGCTTGACAAGTTTAAAGAATTTCAAGCTTCTGTTGAGCAACAAACAGGTAAGAAGCTGAAATGTATTCGCACAGACAATGGTGACGAGTACTGTGGACCTTTCGATGCTTATTGTAAGAAGCAAGGGATTAGACATTAAAGAACTCCTCCGAAGACTCCTCAGCTAAATGGTTTAGCAGAGAGGATGAACAGGACATTGATGGAGAGGGTCAGATGCTTGCTTTCTGAAGCAAATTTGCCCGATTTCTTCTGGGGTGAGGCGCTATACACAGCAACCTATGTTATTAACTTGTCTCCAATTATTTCCTTGAATGCAGATGTTCCTGACAGGCTATGGTATGGAAAAGATGTCTCTTACGATCACTTGCAGGTATTTGGGTGCAAGGTGTTTGTACATATACCCAAGGATGAGAGGTCCAAGTTAGACGTCAAGACCAAACAATGCACTTTCATCGGCTATGGGCAAGATGAGTTTGGTTACAGGCTATATGATCCTATTGCAAAGAAGCTGGTCAGAAGCCGTGATGTGATCTTTATGGAAGACCAAACTATTGAACACATTGACAAAGCCAAAGTATCAAAAACTTAGAGTTCTGATACTCTAACCGATTTAGATCCAGTTCATGTTTCACATACCCCAAGTGTAGATGGCACCAATGACCGTGGTGGTGCTCCAGTTGATGTTCAAGATAATCAGGCTGAGGGAGAACATGAAGCTGCTGAAGACATGGATGTTTCGTCAGAAGCTGATGATATTCAATAGGAGGTTCCTACTGAAGAACCTGCAGTTTCATTGAGACAGAGTTTGAGAGATCGTCAACCCTCCACTCGGTATTCACCAGATGAGTACGTGCTCCTCACTGACGGGGGAGAGCCTGAGAGCTACGCATAGGCAGCTAAAAGTGAAGAGAATGCAGAGTGGATTGCAGCTATGAAGGATGAGATGAAATCCTTGCAAGACAACCACACTTTTGAGCTGGTAAGATTGCTGGGGCATGAGCTTTGAATAATCGATGGATTTATAGGATGAAGTATGAGGGTGACACTTCACGACCACGATACAAAGCTAGACTTGTGGTAAAAGGCTTTGGCCAAAGAAAAGGTATCGATTTCGAGGAGATATTTTCTCCTGTTGTCAAAATGTCTTCAATCCGAGTTGTATTGGGTTTGGCCGTAAATCTTGATCTAGAGATTGAAAAAATGGATGTGAAGACAGCATTCCTCCATGGTGACTTAGAGAAAGAGATATATATGGAGCAACCAGAAGATTTTGTTGTTAAAAGCAAAGAGAAGTATGTCTACAAGCTGAAGGAGAGTTTGTATGGCTTGAAACAAGCTCCCAGACAGTGGTACAAGAAGTTCGAGCAATTCATGACCTAACAGGGTTATAGAAAGACTACTTCAGATCACTGTGTGTTTGTGCAGAGATTCTTAGAAGATGATTTTGTCATCCTGCTACTCTTTGTAGACGATATGCTTAACTCTTTAAGGATCAGTCAACTAAAGAAGGAGCTGAACAAAGTCTTTGTTATGAAAGACTTGGGACTTGCAAGACAGATTCTCGGAATTTCTATTATTCGTGACAGGAAGAATAAGCGGTTATAGCTGCCTCAGGAGAAGTACATACAAAAAATACTTCAACGATTTCACATGGATAAAGCTAAAGTGGTTAGTACGCCTTTTGCTACTCACTTTAAGCTTAGTAAGAATCAAGTTCCAGCAAGTGATGCTGAGAAGGAATACATGCAAGATGTTCCTTATGCTTCAGTTGTTGGCAATCTTATGTATGCCATGGTATGCACTAGACTAAACAGTTGGTACAGTGAGCTGTTTTCTATCAAATCCAGGAAAAAAACATTGGAATGCAGTGAAGTGGATATTGAGATATCTACGTAGTACTTCCAAGTTGTGTTTGGGATTTAGCACTAGTAAGCCCATGCTTGAGGGCTACATTGATTCAGATATGACTGGTAACATTGATACAAGGAAGTCTACTTCAGGCTACTTGATTACTTTTGTAGGAGGAGCTGTGTCATGGATATCAAAATTACAAAAATGTGTTGCCTTGTCTACGACAGAGGCTGAGTTTATTGCTATGATAGAAGCATGTAAAGAGTTATTGTGGATAAAGAAGTTTGTGAACGAACTTGGCTTTATACAGAAGAGGTATGCATTATTTTGCGACAGTTAAAGTGCTATACACCTTAGTAAGAATTCTACCTTTCATGGAAGGTCAAAGCACATTGATGTTCAGTATCATTGGATATGTGATATTTTGGACTCAAAGTTGTTAGAGCTTGAGAAGATTCATACTAACGATAATAGTTCGGATATGATGACAAAAGCATTACCTCGGAGCAAGTTCAAGATTTGTAAGGAAATGATGGGCCTCTGCTAAAAGTCCATATGTGAAGCGACCTCCTTCAGTTAATGGGCATGGAGGGGGAGATTTGTTGGTCCAGCCCCAATCTTCAGCCACCACCGACACTGATGTCAATGGTAGCAGGCACCGCAATCGGCCACCGACTTCAATAGTGGCAGGCGCCGCCGTCGGCCACTGCCCATTGACTTCTGTAAAAAATTGTTGAAAATTAGGGCCCAAAAATCCCTATAAATAGGGATACAAGTAAGAGCAGGAAACCATGCGAGGAACAATACCTATTTCCCGTGTCTTCTCTCTGTAAAATTCTTGTGTCTTCTCTCTGTAAAACCCCTGTAATTTCAATGTATAATGAAATCTCTAATCTCCTGTGGACGTAGGCTTATTGGCTGAACCACGTAAAATTCGTATTTTGTGTGTGCATGATCTTGGGCGGGGACTGAAAATCCCCAACAAGTTTTTGCCGTGTTATTTGGTATTCAGCTCTAGAACCAGTATCGTTTTCAGCCACTGGTCTTGGGAGGGGTGTGACGACCCGAGTTTTCCCATGTATTTTTAAATGCAATACCTAATTTCTTAAGGCGAGATGCGTCCCTATTTGAAAACCATTTTATAAAAACCATGCAATGCAGCGGAAAACCTTTTGTTTAAACTCATTTTTGAAAACCCCGAGTATCATTTGCTTTCACAACAACTAAGGTAGTTTTTGAAAAACTTCAGAAATCATAAATGTTTTTCCCTGTGTCTTTCCAAATACAATGCACAGCCCAACTGTAATTAAGTACAAACACATGTCCAAAGGGTTGAGAGTTTACTTACATGTGTATTTGTTTCCTTTTGGATTCACTTGCTCATAGCACTAACATAGATGTCCTCTTTTTGTGAGTGAAGCAGTCCTGAACCATGATATATACGGACGTACCCTGTCCTTGAGTACTTACTGATGTCTGAAAAATGTTAAGGATTGGGTGAGTATATAATATACTCAATAGGAGTCTATCACTATTAGTTTTATAATGCATGCAATCTTAAAATCATGTGCTCATAAAAACATATGCATGTTGTACGAATAATCACGTTCAATATCGATATTAAAAGCCACTGTCCAACCGAAATACTGACGACTTAAAGAAATATCATAATCCAAGTCGAAAGTATCATACATCATAATCATAAAAATATGTCATAACATCATGATATGCATCAGATGCTTCATGGAATCTAACTCATGGATATCTATCATGGTATGGTCGACCAACCTTATATCATGCCATATGCAATGCACATAAATCCACGAAACCATAGGGTCTCACTATGCCCACGACCTCACCGTCGTGTGGTCCCCGGGTACCTAGGGACACAGGATCATGTACCTCCACGGGGCATATGACACTTCTTCGTCGTAAATCATGCAATTTATGAAATCGGTTGCAAAACATGCATGCAATGCTAGTCTCGCATTCAAAGTCATAACCTTGCCTAGAATCCTGACAACCTAGAAGCCTGCCAGCCTAGAAGCCTGTCAGCTCTCTCTGGCCCGCCCTCATCGACCCACCCTCATCGGCTCGCCCTCATCAGCCCGTCCTCATCGTCTAAGGCTACACTTATCATGTAGACAAGCAAAAACCTCTGTTCAAAACCAATCCTCTTTGGGTTCCTCACAACTGCCTGGCCCTCGGCACTCCAGCGTCTTTTGGCAACCCTCAAGGACATGCAATCTTTACAAGTACTTATGCAATGTATGCACTTGTTTACAAAACATATGTGTGCATAATGTATATGCAATCTTTTACGAAACATGTCTATGTACAAAACGTTTATCATATGCATGCTAAATCAAGTCATGCTAAACAAGTCATATACTTATAACATATGTTCTCAAAACAATAATAGATCTTTTAAAAGAATCTAATAGTGATAGAACACCTACCTGACTGGGTCGCGTTAACCCCTTTATCCTCGTACACTTCTGAACATGGTTTGGGGACTCAAGGTTAGTTTAACCTATCTTTGATGGGTTTAGAGCAGTCGGGTCTTATTACTTAGGCATTAGGGGTCCATCCCTGTGCCTATGGGTGTCCTAAGGTCCTACTTGGGCCTTGGTATCCTCAGTTTTCCAAAGTTCTAGTGGCCACGCGCCACCATCCTATTCTAAGGGTCATTCCCTACTTTGATTTGGCCTTGATCAGGGATTTTATAGTTTGGATGTGTCCGCGTCGTCGATACGGACACAACTCCTTTTGCGGCACCTCAATCGGAGCTCTAGATCTCAAGTTATAAGCGTTTTAGTGTTGTATGTACATAGAGTCTTAAAGACGAAAAAAGGAGGAATGCTAGGGCGCTGCGCGTCTGCGACGTGCGCCCAGCTTCCTTAAGTAACCAGAAAAAAAGACGCACGCTAGTGCGCTGCGCGTCTGCGGAGTGCGCCTCAGCGGGCGCGTCTGCAAACGCACTCTATACCTCCGCCCGTCTGTCCCTTTAGCAGGCGTGTCCCTGAACGCACCCGTTTGGTTTTTCAAACAGGCATCGACCTGCGTCGACGTGGGACGTTCCTATTGGATCGTCCCGCCCGTTAGTGACCAGGGTCGTCCTTAGGTCGCCCTGGTTCGACCCTATCGAACCAGTGCGGCCCTGGGGACGTCCCAGGGTCCTTGGTGGCGCTCCCAGGCTCCGTTTTGCATGGTTTTTCATGCAAAAACTCAGGGGAATTGAGCCTAAAACTATGGGTGAGATGGGTTTGGGGAGTTTTTGAGCATACCTGCTTCGTGGGTGGTTTTCTCTCTACGTTTTCCCCTCTTGGTCACTGCTCCGCGATGGGTTTTTTCCAAGGTTTTGGGCTGCCATTAGAGGCACCCAAGAGCTCTATTTATAGGGCTTTTAAAGAGGGTTCTGGAGGGGTTCTAACCGCCTTTGAATGGCGGTGAGGAAACCTCCAAAATAGCAGTGGTTTCTCCTTGAAACACCGCCGTTCCAGAAGCCTCTAGGAGCTTGAAGACGACGGAGTGCCCGTATCAAAACGGGCACCTGTGTTTTTCAGGTTAAGTCGTTTTTATGAAATTTACAATTTTGCCCCTGAACTTCAAAGGGTCATATCTTGCTCATTTTAACTCCGTTTTGGGTGATTTTGGTCTCGTTGGATTTCTTTTTCTGAGACGCATCTAATGGCACCACTTTTAGGACCAAATTCCTGGGTTTAGTCAAGGCAACTAGTGAAATGACCAAAATACCCTTTTCTTTAAAACTGAACTTTTCATGGGCTTTTAATATTACAAAAATTGGGGTCATTACAAGGGGACTCTGCAAAACGTTCAAAGATGGCTGAGCTCTTCGGCTATGGGGCCATTGATGAAATAAAAACTATACTTCGAAATAGTTTCTTCTCGTTCAATCTCATACTTAGATCTGTGAACGACATGCAGATGATCTGGCAACATCAGGAGTCACCCTTACAAAGAATAGGATTAGACTTTTTGACCCAGGTTAACTATGGTTTTCTGGTCTTAATCCCATACAGGTTTTTTGCGTCTGGATCATGGCGCTTGGTTTTCGATGTTTATGGGGTAAGGTTCTTCACCTTCACTCGTGCTCCTGGGATAAAGGTATGTTATCGTTGGGTTCCCTTTCCAAATGTTGCTTCAGGAAGGACCTATGCTCACGCTGTTAAGTTTCTGTTGGGTTTAGGTGATCTCACCCCTGCTGTATTGTGTAAGAGCCTTTCTTACAGTGAATAAACTACCTTCCAAAAAAAAAATAACCATGCTCATTTTCCTTGTGTACCAAGCCTTGTTTAAGCTATACTCTAAGAAACTATGGACCGTTCATTTTTTAGCCTAAATCTTATGAGTTGGAAGTCTCTTCGGCCTGGAACCAAGATTATGTGGGTCACCTCATGATGGTTAACAAGATTAAATTACACAGTGCATTCAGAACCGCTACTGATAATGCTTTGATACCACATGTCATCTCCATGAGATCAACTTGGACTAATCGGCCGGACAATGAATGGACAATTTAGAGCTGTAGACCAACAACTGAAGTTTTTGGGCATTTTTAAAAAACGATAAGCAATTCAGCTCGATCAATAACAAAGATTTAGCTCGTGTCCTAATGTCAATATCAATTCAACCATCAGGATTCATATCAGATGCCCACATGCTATACCGTTTGTAGAGTTAGGATCGATACAAACACAATCTCACACACACGATAAGAGACACAGATTTATGTGATTTGGCCATCTTGGCCTACATCCAAGGGAGAGAAGATTATTAACACATTTGATCAGATTGATTACATCTCACACCTCTCTCATCTACATCTCCTATTTATAGGAGTTATAGATGTTTGATCTTCAAAGTTTGCTGGTGGTACAGTCTTCGTTTTACAGTGCCGTAGGCCATCATTGTTGAAGTCCATTGAGTCGGTGTTGATAATCTTAGCGTTGGCTGGTCTTCACTTACATGGGCATGGACCACATGTAGGTCCATCCCAACAATCTCCCCCTCCATGCTCATGGGAGGAGAATGCACTAAACATTGTTACTTTGTTTCACTCACCCAAATTATTAACACAACTTCGATTTAGCTCACTCTCCAATAGTTGTCTGTACTTTTTAACCGCTCCCCTAATCGTCTATGTATATCTGGGACTTCTCTTGGAAGGGTTATTGCTCTCAATGGTCAAAACTCTCTACCAAGTTTAAACGCTAATCAGTTATCGAGTATACTATAAGCACTTAAAAGTTTGTTAGTGCCTCTTGCACCCACCCTCATTGGCCGCCCTCGTCGAGATCTGCTCAGAATGGTCCCCAAGTTCACTTGGAATCATATGCACTTTTCACTGAGTTATCTCACTACTATTCATTAAGTCATCCTACCATTATTTACTAAGTCATCCTACTACTGTTCTCGAGCTATCTCGCCACTATTCCTGAGTCAACCATACTCATGATCATTGAGTCCACTCACAGTAGTTATTGTGTCCACTTTCTACACTTATTAATCAAATCTACTTCATCAACTGTCACTGACTCCACTTGTTCATCAATCACTGAGTCTTCTCATCAGCTGAATTTTTCTGAACATGGGTGGTATTATCAATTTCTTAGGGTGCAACTTATCACTATTGACAAGGGTTAGTAACTTTTCATTAGGCCATTTACTATTGCAATGTATTGTAGCAAGTCATCTAATGTAACAACTGGTTACTGTACCAATCTGTGACTGTTTAAATCGGTACTATACCAAACTAATCATTGTTGCAACTCATTACTATTTCAACTCTTCACTGTGGTGACTCGTAACTATTATAACCCGCATTGTTACAACTTAATTCCTGTAGCATCGACATTTTTAGTCCTATAACAATCATCGTAGACAAGGCAGTACAGTAGCTGACATCATTACAGTTCATGTAACAGTACTGTAACATCACTATAGCACCAACATAATAATGATTTTTTTTTTTTTTAAGTCTCTTTCTTTCCTTTAGGCATTTTCATCTCTCTTTACTGTTTAGATTGCTGATCACACACCTTCTTCCTCATCCTTTCTTTTTTTTAGCTCCTGCTTCATGATTAAGGCGTGTTTTCCAGTTCTCTTGTCCATGTACTCCACCAACTTTGTCATATCAATAACGCCTTTAACTGTAACTTGTGAACTCTTCATATCTGGGTCTGTCCCTTGTACGCCTTTCATTTTCATAATCTTTTCTTGATTTCCTGTGCACAAGCTTCACAGTGTAGACTTTTAACACCTCGATAATCACCAGTGACTCTTCCCAGTTTTCTCTCTCTCAGTTGAAAAACTTTTTTGAAGGTTATTTTCTGGTAAACCACAAGATTTGTTCACCTTCCTATTTATAGAAAATGACAATTCAAAATCATTAAAACTTTTGCCACAAGCAGATTGGTGGGTAGAGGCCCCATCATTTATCGCAGGCACAGACATTTCTAGTAGCAGCTCCATATCAAACGAATGCAGATTCAAAATCCCCGAACTTAGCTCACTCAGAGACATAAACTCCTTGCCATTTTTCCTCTGGCTCGACGATCGTGAATAGACAAGAGGCAGTGACAACTCCAAACACGGCTACTCTCCTTCGTTAACACTTTGATGCATGTTTCTAAACATCATAGAAAAGTTTTGCGAAGCAGTGTTGGCGGAGGACTGAAGATGTTGGAGGCCGACGGATTAAAGCCATATGCTGTTATATAAGTTTTTGAGGAAATTGTCGGAGTATTGACACTAGTGATGAGCAGAAAAGCTAGATCGCTTGTCAAGAACCACTTCCTCGGAGAGAGAGAGAGAGAGAGAGAGAGAGAGAGAGAGAGAGAGAGAGAGAGAGAGAGAGAGAGAGAGAGAGAGAGTGGGATCTACTATCCGATTCCCAATAGCCAATTCCCAATAGTCATGGTCTCGACCACCACCCTAGCTGCTGCTGCGGTTGTATCCTTTAGTCCTGCTACACAATCATCGTGCCTGCTACTTTTAGGTTAAATATAGTTGTGTTCGATCAACCTTGCTCTGATACCACTTTGTAGAGTTAGGATCGACACGGACACAATCACACACAATAAGAGGCACAGATTTATATGGTTCGGCCATCTTGACCTACATCCACGGGAGAGAAGAATATTAACACATCTGATCAAATTGATTACATCTCATACTTCTCACACCTCTCTCAGATCTACATCTCCTATTTATATGAATTACAAATGTTTGATCGTCAAAGTTTACTGGTGGTATAGTCTTCGTTTAACGGCGCCATCGGCCGTCATTGTTGAAGTCCATTGAGTCGATGCCAATAATCTAGACATCGACTAATCTTCACTCCCATAGGCATGGACCACATGTGGTCCTTCCCAACACCGTGGTCACCCACTTGCATCCACATATGTGGTGAGATGCTACATATACTTTTGAATTTAATATCAAGTAGTTGAATGTTAATATCAATATAGCAGTATATATGCATCCCATTCCCTATACAAAGCCACATAACCCTACGATGCAAATGGTAAATCTGCTTCACTGGCTTGTCATAGAATTACATGAATGTGGTGGAAGGAAGGGGTTTGCAAGTGATCGAGCTGGTGCTCGCAAGAGGAACAACACCACCTTTTAGTCTAGGTGTTTTTGACATAGTGGTTGGAATTTTATAAACGAAAGGCATATGCAAGGGTTCTCCCATGATCAATTACGACAAATGGTAAATAGATGTTGAGATCGATCATGATATGTAAAGAGAAGCAATGAAGGGTTTGGTTCCAGAAGTGACGGAAGGAGAAGAGGATGAAGGCCATGAAGTGGACAGGGATTATAAGGAATGTCACAAGTACTTAGAGGACCTTCTTACACAGTACTCTAAACAAGTAGGTACAATCTTGATTATGTTAATACGTGACGAGCTTTGATGAAGATGTCAATGATGAATTATCGCCATCGGATGAATAAGTATTACAAAGACCTAATGGTCAAACACATTGTCAAATCAGATAATCAACATGATTTCAGTCATGCACATTTCACCATTCAAATATAAATTGTGTTATGCGAAAACTAAAATTAAAACATCAGCACAAACACACAATACAATAGATTTATATGTTTCATCCAATTGAGCCCACATCCACAGGAAGAAGAGGAAATATGATTTCACTATAAAGAGGCAATTACAAGGAATGCCTTTAACATTTTCTTTGGCTCCTATTTATAGGAATTCAGAGGAAGGTTTGAACTTTTCTACATTAACTCAAACTTGATCTAATAATCCTCATCTAATCATCCTTATCTACTCATCATTATCTAACATTCTTATCCTTATCTAATTGGGCTTCATCCTAATTAATCCTTATCTTGATTGATTTTTATCCTCATTAATCCTTATCCTAATTGAGTTTCATACTAATTAATCCTTATCCTGATTAATCTTCATCCTAATTAATCCTTATCCCATTCTGGTTATCCCATTTTTGGCAACTTCTTTATATGGGGATGGACTGTATCAAATTGTTGTACCAGATTGTATTACAATCCTTGTTTTGATATCATTCAGTGGACTATAAGAGTTTTCTACCATTGTAAGGTTTGTCATGTGGCATAATCTAGGGGTTATTTTTGTTTGATCAGCATTTCATGTCACTCAATCCATGAGACCACATGTGCAATAGGAGATTGCCCACTGCAACTTCGTGGTCGAACACCATGTAAGATCCTGCATTTTATACGTTTCGGAGATATTTTCTTACCTTCTAAAGTTTAATCTAGGCATTTGCAGACATCATTCTGTCGTACTGTTAACTAACTCACTTAAGCATTTAAACTAATGGCAAATGTTTGTTGAGGATTAGCCAATGAATTAGTAGATCACCACAAGAGTGTAAAGAACTCTCCAACAGGATCATTTACGTAAATCATAATTATTTCCATCAGGTGGTGATCTAAGAATCTTTGCTGCCTCTAACAGAGATCACCACCCGATTTCTTACCCCTAACAGCTAGATCTTAATTACTTCACATGACCATATCAAATTGATTGTCCCCACAACGATATGATCCAAAGCCATCAATCAGTAAGACATTTATGAGCATTTTCTAAAGAATATGATATTAATTTTGAGAACGTAACTCGATAAGGACTTGATTGTACAAATTAAACAAACCGCCACCTCAGTCGACACCATAGATTCATTCGGTGGGTCCATGAAGATATAGATCTAAATATTAGAACCACTATCAAATTTGCTATACATACTAAGTCCACTGGGATTAGATTAAATATGAGGTTAGTAGCTAATCTAGACTGACTAGAAATATATTTCGTTGCCTATTTCTGAATGTCAGCAGAGCTCCTGATAGTCCATAAGTCTCACATACTCGTCCATTCCCTGTACAAAGCCATATTAATGCCATGGTGCAAGTGGCCAAGTAGTTGCAGTCAAAAGGCTTCTTCATCAGTTCTGTTAACACCGAGTTCACCATAGACGACCATTGAGATCTACTCAGACTCCATCCAGGGTCAAACAGATTCTAATTCAAAACCATATCTGATGGTTTATCTTCTTCGGATCAGGACACCATGCAAAATAATCCTCCATAGGCTGCGGTTTGTGCTTCGATCCTAAAGAATTGTCTTACTCCATTCTGTGATCTTGCACTTGAACCTAATGAATTACTAGACATGCCTTCAGTCACTTATATTATCTCCGACGGGCTTTTGAGCTTCACTTTGCAAGTTGTCAAAGAATTTGGCATACCTCGACTTCGTGTTTAGGCCTGTGGTTTGGCTGCTTCCATTTTCCTGACCTCGTCAAAAGAGGCCTGCTTCCACTTAAAGGTACGCCTTAAGTTTGGTAAATTTATGGGTATAGTTAGATATAAATCTAGATTCAATTTGATAAATACGGGCTTGATTTCATTAGTCTGGAATGAGGAAGGTCCAGTTGGAAGGCAGGGCTTGAAATCCATGGAGATGAAAAGACTAAGATGTATGATGTTCATCTACTCTTAGTCCCTTCCATATATAACTTACTCAGGTGTTCGATGGAGTCATAGATAAGCAAATGTTTACTATAATATGTTGGTAGGACCTTCAATAGATCTAGACCACTCAAATGGAAATTTATAGTTCCAAATACTTCTAATCGTTGAATAGAGATGAATGTTCATATTTGTTTGAGAAATACCTTACCGAAAAGAAAAAGTATTTGTGGAGAAATTGTTTGAAGATAAATGTTAGCTTAAGGCAAAATAAATGGTATTAAGAGATGAAAATTCTCAATTCTTGGGCCTGTTGGGTTAGCAGGAAATGGACAGAAATTAATTTCCTCCAAAAAAAGGGAATTTGATCTCGTGGAAACTGTTTTAGGGCTTGAAATTGAATTAAGTCAAAGACACAGAAATCTTTCATGGTGTAAATTTTTTGGATATTTGTCAAAATTCAATTTCAAGCCATAAAACACTTTTCACCAATAATTCTCTTTTTGGTCAAAATCAATTTTCATCCATTTCCTGCAACCAAAAAGGTACTATGGATAAGCAATTGACAAATGTAAACTACAACTACTTTGGCGTTTCTACAAGAAAAATACTGATGTATATGTTGTCTACATATACATACATGTACCTACGTGCATGTCTATACACTAACAAACATAGACATGTATGTATTTATAGATGGAAACTATTTTAGGGATTGAAATTGAATTAAGTCAAAGACACAGAAATCTTTCATGGCATAAATTTTTTTGGATATTTATCAAAATTCAATTTCAAGCCATAAAATACTTTTCACCAATAATTCTCTTTTTGGTCAAAATCAATTTTCATCCATTTCCTGCAACCAAACCGGTACTATGGATAAGCAATTGACAAATGTAAACTATAACTACTATGGCATCTCTACAAGAAAAATACTGATGTATATGTTGTCTACATATACATACATGTACCTACATGCATGTCTATACACTAACAAACATAGACATGTATGTATTTATAGATGTAAATTGAGATATGCATACATCTGCATTTATATATTCCAACCATACTCTAGATATTAATGAAGTATTCATTTGCATGCAGATGAGAGTTTCTTGAGCAATGGATATCTTGATACAATTGTTGATTAGATACCATGTATGAAAGTTAATCGTCTCAAGGATTTGCCATATAGATTCTAACAATTTCATGCTCAAATTTGCAAGAGGAATAGTATCAAGTTTAGGCTATTGTTTCCAATACCTTGGATGGCTTAGAAAATGTGGTTTTAAGTTTCATCGCGTTTATACTGTCTGGCCATTATCGCTTCAATGTTGTTGGACACTGATGAGAGTTGGTTGCAATATGTGAAGACGAATATATGGATAGAAGAAAGAGAGTGCCTAAAATGGTCGGATAAGCAAGAGGTCGCTTCGGTTGTTTACGTGAATTTCGGTAGTCTATCGATCATGACAAGTGAACAGGTAATGGAGTTTGCTTGGTGGCTTGCAAGTAGCAGTCATCAGTTCTAGTGGATCATTCGATCTGATATTGTGATTGGCGGTCCTCTGGCTTTACCTGAAGATTTCATGAAAGAGATTGAAAGAAGAGGATTGCTCGCGAGCTGGTGCCCACTAGAGGAAGTGCTCTCCCACCCTTCTATTGGTAGCTTTCTAACATTGGAACTCTACAATGGAAAGCATGTGGTGGTGTCCCCATGATTTGTTACCCATTCTATAGAGGCCAATCGACTAATTGTTGTTACACAAGTAATGAATGGAGAATAATCATTTAGATAGAGTAACGATGTGAAATCAAGGCTATGGTTAGGAAGTGACAAAAGGAGAGAAGGGAAAGGAGATGGCAATAAAGGCCATGAAATGGAAGGGGAGTCCAGAAAATGTTGCTAGACCAAGAGGATCTTCTTACATTGATCCTGATAGTTTGATCCATGATGTGCTTCAATCAAGACGTGACTGATTAAATGGCCATCAAAAGCCTATTTATGGCTTTATGAGTATGTGCTTCTTGAAAGATATAAAGGAAAATTCTTCAAAAAAAAGCCTCAACTTTGTGGCCAAATTTTAGAAAAAGCACCAACTTGTTGAGCTTCTAGATAAATGCCTAGACTTGAGAGAGGTTTTCAATTTTGGCATCAGCTGCTAAGTCCTTAAATAGCTTTTCTTACTAACATGTCATGCTGTTAAGTGTTCAATTTTGATCAAAATTCCCCTAATTTAGCGTTCAATTAAATCATCTAACAATTCAAATTTGCAAAACATAGCTTGAATTTCAATTTAACTTCAATTGACCGTCCAAACCTTAATTTGTCAAAATCAACGGTCAGATGATCATTAGAGTTCATTAAATGACTAATGTATGGTTTAGATGATTCTGATTTAGTCTTTTCTTTTGCAGATTAACCAAAAGAGGTGTTGATGGATATGATTAAAAGTTAATGGTGCAGATCATCTTAAAGTACACTGGATGGATCAGATCACCCATGAAGATGTGGATGGAATAATTTCCTAAAGAAGCTTAATTGAAAATTATGGGCATAAAGGCAACCCCTTCCCTCACTTCCTTCCTTTCTTTTCTTTTTCCTCCTTTTTCTTTTTCCTTCTTTCCTTTCTTTTCTTTTTCCCTCCTTATTCTTCTCTTTTTCTTTCCTTCATTCTCTCTTTCCTTTCCCACTCCCTCACGTCCTATTACTTCCTCTCCTTCCCACCTCACTTCTCCCACAATTTTTCCTCTCTCTTTCCCCCTTTCCTTCTCCTCTCCCACGCGCTCTCTCCTCTCCCACTCATTTCTCTCTCAACTTTCCCCTTCTCCACCACGTCCCTCTTCTCCTATTCCTTCACTCTCATTACCTACCTCTTTTCCTCCATCTCCCTCTCTCCTCTCTTGCCTCTCTTGATTCACCTTGATATCTCTCTCTCAATTCCCTGAATCTCACTTCTCTATCTCTCTCTCTTTCTCCTCTCCATTCCCACTTCACCCGCACCACGTTGCTCACCGGCATCAGACTTTCTCCCCCCTTCTCATCTCAACCCTCATCAACGCACCAAACTCCCCTGTCAACTACACTCTCTCATCTCTCTCCCTTGTTCTCTCTTCTCCTTCCCATCACCCTTTGCCCCTTCTTCTCTCTCTCTCTCTCTCTCTCTCTCTCTCTCTCTCTCTCTCTCTCTCTCTCTCTCTCTCTCTCTCTCTCTCTCTCTCTCTCTCTCTCTCTCTCTCTCTCTCTCTCTCTCTCTCATTTCCCCAAACAGCACTAGCAACCCATCCAAGCCAGGCCACCCCATTGCTGCCTCTACATCTTTCTCTCACACTCTCAATCTGGTTCTCTTTCTCACTCCTTCCCACCTCGATCTCATCACCAAGCACCCCCCACATCGGAAACCCCTCCTCTGACCCCCATCGCAGTAGTCTTCTCATCTTCTATCCATTTCTCTATTCCTCTCTCTTCCCCCGTTCTCCATCTCTCATGGGTCTCCCTCTACCAACACCGCTCCACCAGCCCTGCTTTGCTTCATCTCTCCAGACCGGACAAACACAGGCCAGTGATCAACGCCTAGGAGCCAGGCCTCCGTGCAACCCTCATCTCCATAGGCAACCCAGTCCAACTGCACTCACCCAACCGGCCGGGTTCCCCTTCACCTATTGTAACACCCCGGATTTTTAAGACTTTTTTTTTTAATAATAATAATGGAATTTTAAATAAAAGCATTTGGGATCCCCTGAAAAAAGTTTTAATTATCATTTTACTAAAACAATTATTAAAAACTCCGGGTGTTATTTTTCCTTTCTCAAAACGGCATACATGTAAATAAAACAATACGCGTATCAATCAACGTCAAATAAATCGACGCCTTTATTTTAAATCAAATAAATGTCCAAAACACAATAATAATATGGCCTAGGGTCTATCCATCATAACATCCCATATAAATGTCCAACATATGTCCAAACATCTCAATCAACTCCAAATATAAAGTATGCAGTGCATAATTAAATCCAAATGATAATCTTGTTTTAATGACTCACATCACTATCTAAAACTATAGGAAAAAGATCTTCAACAGCTCTCACGGTTTCTCAACAGCTTTTCCTTTCTTGATGTCGCGCTCGAGATATAAGGCATTGCAAAACAAAGCAATGCCTCAGCAAGCTATCGCTTGTGTAGGTACATGGACAATTAATGTAATAAATGAAAGAAATAATTAACCGCACTGATGAAAAGTCTATCATTTATGAAAATAACAGTATCATAATGTCATGTCCAAATAAATGTCAATTTATTTCATATGCTAAAACATGCATTTCACGGTATCAAAACATGACATAAATCAATGTAAATGAGCATACAATAATAATAAGGGCACCCTAAGGTAATGGGTCTCACTACATCGCACTAACATCACTGATCAGGAGTACTCATGGCCAACCTCTGAGTGTCGTCACACCCATGCATACCATCCATAACCATGCTCATCATACATTCACACATAATAAGAATATGGGTCATCATGCTGCCGTGGAAACCCTCCATGGGTATCAACTACCGCCGCTCTCTGTCGACACCATAACGAGAGACTTAGCGCCTGTCCCCATGGAAAGGCTCAGATTGGTAGTGTGGACTATCCATGTTACCAAACCCCTACCGAATGCCATCTATGGGCAGGTGTCTATCATATCACAATATCATTACATCACAATCTCGGAGGGTGGGTGGCCAGCTCTATCCCTTCTAGCATGACGCCCATCGAGCAAGAGCACCCGTCATCAAATATAAAACACGAAAATCATATGTATATGCTAAAACTCAAGAGCACTCATAGCTCGCAATCCCCAAGACATGCCCCTCATCCTGAGGTTAGCCTATAAAAGGACCAGCTAATAAGCTCCTGTTCTTATTTCCATGTAAATCCATGCATTTCCTATATATAATTAGAAATAAGTCTCTATTTAAGCATAACTAATTAACATTATGCTTATAAAATCATTTGAAATAAGTTTATTCAATAAAATATTTCAATTTGGAATAATCATAATGTACTCAAAGTCGCATGAAATCCACGCTAAATGATAATTGCAATTTAAAACACAATCACACATGATTCTATGTTTAAACATGGTTTAAAAATCAAGGCAAAGCATTAATTGTCGTCACCTACCTCAATGTGAGACCACTAGCTTGCTAATAACTCCCTTTAACTGGTATGTTCAAGTGCACCTGTACAAGTCACATTACTATTTAAAAAAAATTTCTACATTAAAAGTGGTTATTTATAAGTTTTTAAGTTAAAACTAAGTCCGCGTCATCGATACAGTCACAACGCCTCTTTCGGATCGTGATTTGGACTCCTATAGCTCTCAGAAATCAAATTTTAGTGAAAACATATACAAAATGGGGTTGACGTGCGTCACGGTTGCCAGAAAGCTATGCGTCCCGACCCTATGTGACAGCTCGCACAAGAGCTCCCGCACACGTGATCGCTGCACACGTGCGCAGAGACGTGCATTCATCGCGTGTCTCCATTGGGGCGTCCTGGCGTCAGCGCTTGATCGCTGACAACGTCACCACCGCCGGAGAAGACGACCAGATTCCGGTCATCTTCGATGGAGCTACAGAGCTCCGTTTATGCCCTCCTTTTGCACTGATTTTTTCAAAAACCATATTTTTTTAAATGATTTTTCCCACGTTCCTAGAAACATCCCTAGGTACTGGTTTTTGAGTTTTTTGGAGAAAACCACCGTTGGATCTCTCCCAAATTTAAAGGGTTTGATCTTGGGTCTCATGTGCACTAGTTGGACGGTGCGATTTTCAAACGAACGTGGTTTCATCCGTGAAATCACGCTCCAACAGTAGCGTGCATAGAGTTCCCAGGAAATCTGATTTTTCTTATTTTTAAATGCTTTTCTAATTAATTTTTCCTATTTAATAAATACAGAAAATAGGGTTTAAGGCTTACCTTGCGTCTGCCTGGGGTTGCTAGTGTTGCCAGGGTTCCACTTGCCGGAAAAGTGCGATCTTTGCAGGGCTAGGGTTCTGAGTAAAAACCTAGAAGAATGCTCAAGGTGGAGCGTTTTGGCTCCTAGGGAAGGGTAGATATGGGGTTTAGAGTCTTAGGGGAAGAAAAACTCTTCCCCTCACGTCTCTTTCCACGTCTCTCCGGTGATTTCGCCAGAACTGGTAAAGACGTGTGGAATACGGGGGTGCCATTATCAATTTGGACCCCTGTGTAACGCGTCTTTGTAAAATGACCAATTTGCCCTTATAACTTCAACAGCTCTTAACTCCCTCGTTTGAGCTCTGTTTTTTGTGTTCTTTGTGGCGTTGGAATCGTATCGACGAGCACTTTTAAATTCTTAAGTTTTCAGGAAAATTTTCCATCTCTAAATTTTTAATTTAATTTATTTAGAAATTTCTAAATTTATACTAAAAATGAAGGATATTACACCTACCCTCTGCTCCGGTGTTTCTCGGTCGTCGGACATTCTTGGAGACGGAAACCCGAAATGGGTTTTTCCTCCCGCGCCTTTCTTCTTCCCTCTCCTCCTTCCTCTTTTCTTCTTCTTCCTCCTCCAGTTTCCCCTCCATCACCGTCTCCTCCTTCATCTGGTTTTTCTTAAAAACCAGATTTTCACGAAATTCCAGTTTTGCCCTCCTCTTTTAAACGAAATTACAATTCTGTTCTTTCTGGTTAATTCCATCTATGTGCCTAGTTTAATTCCATCTGTGTCCTGCTTTATTCTGGTTCTGTTTTATCCATATTTTTCTTATCCAAGAATAGATCAATTTAAATCAGATCATTTAAGGCTTAACCCAATCAACAGGTTAACCTTAATCAAACCAAAACCTTCAGTTTCTCCTTCGTTTCTAAGCGAATTTCAGATCCCTAGATCTAATTAACGTTTCGGATCTTCTATCTAGAATACATAAATCAATCTAAACCGTCCAAATCTTGAAATCACAAATTAGCCCAGATCCTGACTATTTTGATGAATCTGACAAATCAAACTAGTGAATCTCTAATCAAGGATGTGATGAACACATATATGAAGGCTGATCATCTCTCAGGAAATAAGAGTTGAAGATTTTGATAGTGTTTGATCTAGGAAAGTAATTTTTTTTCTCATTATTTGATTTTGTTTGTTTTCTTTAGGAACTGAAAATTCTATATTTTTAAGAAGTTGATTAGATCTAAACATTGATTAATTTCAATAATTCTAATAATTTTGAGTATTTTTTTTAATTTTACATAATTAAATTTTATTAAAATTCCTACTTTTTAAATCAAGTCCTCGTGGGATCGACTCGTACTTCCATAAGCTACACTATAATAGCCCGTGCACTTGCGGTTAAACATCAACAAGTTTTTGGCGCCGCTGCTGGGGACTTGGAAATGAGTTTTCATAAAATTTAATTAAAAATTCAAAATATCAAGAAAAATAAGAAAAATAAAAAAATTAGGAATTTCATTTTTTTTAGAATTTTAGGTGCAGTTTTTAATTGTTTTTAGGGCATAATCACCTTGTTTCCTAAATTTGGTACTCATTTCTAATTTTATTTTTCAGGAAATTGGGCAAGTGGATCTTCACCAAAATGGAAATTTCCTTGCTTTCCTAGAATAGGACTTTCTTTTTTCTTTTGAGTGAATCTTGTAGTGAGGATCCTTGTAATTTGTAATTTTCATTTTAAATTTTAAAGGGTTGTATAATACAGGGCAAGTGTGGGATAAGGTGGCCCACACTTAATCTTCATCAGAAACCCCATTGTGAGTTTCCTCACTCATTTATTTCCTAGATTAGGGTTTGCATTAAGAATAATTTGCATTGTTTGGTAGTGTAACTCATATAACAAGTATCTTTTATAATTTTTGCATTTTAGAATTTTGCATTAATTTACTGTTTTTAATTGCATTCTTAGGGCATGTTTAATGTTTTAAGGTGATTTATATGCTGATCGAATTGTCATGGTGTATGAAAATTAATTAGTAAGGGCACCCTACCCTTATAAGATCAAGGGTAGATTTAATCACCACCTCTTGGCCCACTTAGGATAATCACCTCAAGCGCGCAAACCTTCCTTTCACATTAATTTAAAATCAATTAGAAGAGACCTATAGGGCCATCACATGCTTGTAGGACTCTCTTAATAGGACACGATTTACTGTCACTCCAGTGGCTTTTGATCACTGTGGTTATTGGGGGTTATCTAATAGAGCCTCGCTCTTCCCCCACCTCTTATTAACGTTTGTTGAGGTCTAAATGCCTCCTTACACAAGGGTTGTATTAACCACTTTGGTTAGAACCTAACTGGTAAGCAGTAATCAACTCCTAAAGAGAGGAGAAGCATTAGATTAGGCTAATTAAAAAGCATTGTCCCCACAGAAAATCAAAAAAATTAAAATATTACTGCTTATTAGCCTTATGATTATTTGAGTGTGCCCTTTTGTTTGGGCATCATTTTAGAAGTTAGGTTGCATCATTTAGGTTAGTTTTTTTAACAAAAAAACAAAACAAAACAAAACAAAAAAGAAACAAAAAAACAAAAAGAAGCTTCTCTTGTATGCACTTTTGGAGACGCGACAAAACTGGAAGGTTAGTCAAGTACGACCAAAAACACATATAACAAGATCAGGGCACATCTATGACTGATTAACGCTCAAGGGGTAATTCACCCCATGGAAGTCAAGGGCATCCACTCATCATGAATGAGGACCCACCACTCCTGATGAATGATGAATATCAACCTCCACCAAGGAGGAATAATCATCAACAAAATAGAGATTGGAGAAGAAACAATAGGGAGTGGGACCAATAGAGTGAACATGGAGATGATAATATTGAGGGTTGTCAAAACTTTTGTGGTAGAACTTTAAAAGACTACCTTCAACCTACATGCACCAGCACACCATCCTATGTAATTCTTCCTCAGAATGCTAGTGTATTAGAATTAAAGATGGGAGTAATCCAATTACTTCCCAAATTCCATGGTTTAGATAGTGAGAGTCCTTACTTGCATCTTAAAGAATTTGATGAGGTATGTAGTACCCAAAGAACACAAAATATAGGTCTTCACACTATGAGGCTTAAACTTTTTCCTTTCTCTTTAAACCAAAAAGCAAAAATGTGGTTTAATGCACTGCCATCAGGTTCCACAAGAACCTGGAATGAAATGACTAGGGAATTCTTAAAGAAGTTTTTCCCTACTCATAAAACAAATATGCTTTGTTGTAAGATAATGAACTTTACCCAGAAGGATAAAGAATCATTCTATCGATGTTGGGAAAGGTTCAAAGAATTACAACTCACTTGCCCACATCATGGCTATGAACCATGGCGCATCATCAGCTTCTTTTATGAAGGGCTAATTTCTGACATGCGCTAGTTTGTAGAGATGATTTGTAATGGTAACTTTCTCAACAAACAACCAGATGAGGCAGAGGAGTATTTGAAATGACTAGCTGAAAGTGCACAGACTTGGCTGACTCAGAAAGAATAGAACATGTAGATAGACCTAAGCCCAATAACACCCATGCTAGGGGAGGCATGTATGCTATGTCTGAAAAAGATGATATCAATGCTAAAGTAGCATCCCTAGCGAGAAAAGTAGAAGTCATAGAAATAGGAAAGAAAAACTCAAATAAAGAAGAACAAGTGTGTAGCATTTGTGAGAGTACCACCCATCTTACTTAAAAATGTTCTACCATTTCAGCATTCCAAGAGGTACTTCATGATCAGGCTAATGCACTTAACATATATAAAAGACCTTTCTCCCCATATTCAAAGACTTATAATCCCAACTGGAGAAACCATCCAAACTTTAGTTGAAAAATTGGACCTACTGCTAATGTTCCACAACCAGGACAATATCAAGCTCATTAACAAAACCAAGGACTTCTTACTTTACCTTATCAAAATCATCAACCTCCTCCTTCTGGACCTTACTTGCCCCCACCTAAAAGGCAAGTAGAGGATAATCAACATGTTCAAAACCAGGAGAAGAAAATTTCTCAATTAGAAAGTCAAATAAAACAAACCAACCAGTCCATGAATGAATTAAAAAATATGATGAGTCAAATGATGCAAAGTATGGAAAAAGGAAAGTTCCCAACTCAACCACAAGCAAACCCTAAGGGAGTGCATGCGGTTAGCACTAATGCATTTGATGAAACATCTAGCTCTACCATGGAACAGACTAAGGCTGTTACCTCTTAGGCGTGGTAAAAGAATTGAGAAAAATGAGCCTCAAAAGACTAAAAAGGTAGAAAAATCCACGAAAGTTAAAGAAAACTCTAAACAAAAGGACCTTGTTTCACCTGTTGATCCATGTGCAATACCTGCTCCATTTCCTCAAAGGTTGCGTCAAGCTCCAAAGTCTGCCTCTAATGATGAGATTTTAGAGATTTTCAAGTAAGTCAAGATTAACATACCGATCTTAAATGCTATAAAACAAATTCCATCATATGCCAAATTCAACAGACTTATGCACCATAAAGAGAAAATTAAATGTCCAGAAGAAGGCATTTTTGACAGAACAGGTCAGTTATATTCTTCAAAACCATACACCACCAAAGTACAAAGATCCTGGTTGCCCCACTCTTACTTGCATTATTGGCAACTACAAGATTAACCAAGCTCTTCTTGATTTAGGATCTAGTGTAAACCTATTACCATACTCGGTATACAAACAGTTAGGTCTGGGTGAATTGAAACCTACATCTACTACACTCCAACTAGCTAATTGTTTTGTAAAAATATTGAGAGGGGTAATAGAGGATGTGTTAGTCCAAATAAAACAATTTTGCTTCCCTATAGATTTTCTAATTCTAGATACAAAATCGGTGGTAAATGAGAAGAATGAAATACCAGTCATCCTGGGACGACCATTTTTGGCTACGTTCAATGCCTTAATCAACTGTAGAAATGGTGTCATGAAACTGTCCTTTGGCAATATGACATTAGAGCTAAACATCTTTAACATTTGTAAGTAACCTGGTGAAACTACTGATGATTTGCACAGTGTTAACATGATTAATTCAGTTGTGCAAGATCAGTTTGAGTCATCTTCCTTGTTGGACCTACTTGAGGCCTGTTTGGCCCATTTTAATGAGTTTAATGAGGATGCATTAATAGAGGAAGTTAATGCCCTCCTTGATTCTATTCCTATCATGGAAATAGAAAAATGGAAACCTCCTTTTGAGGACTTTCCACTGAAGGAGTCCACTCCCCTTCCATCATTCATAGAACCTCCTAAGCTTGAATTGAAATCTCTACCATCAGATTTAAAATATGCCTTTTTAGGAGACAAAGAAACTTTTCCTGTAATAATTTCCCGCCAATTAGAAACATCTCAGGAGGAAAAGTTAATAGACACTTTAAAAGAACACAAAGATGTTATAGGATGGACCATAGCTGATATAAATGGCATTAACCCTTTAATCTGCACCCATAGGATATATTTAGAGGATGAAGCTAAACCATGTCGTCAAATGCAAAGAAGGTTAAATCCTAATATGAAAGATGTGGTTAGAGCAAAAGTCCTAAAGTTGCTTGATGTAGGAATCATCTATCTCATAAGTGATAGCAAATGGGTAAGTCCTATTTAGGTGGTTTCAAAGAAGTCTAAAGCGATAGTAATAACTAACGCCAACAATGAATTGATCCCTACAAGGGTTACTATTGGTTGGCATATGTGTATTGACTATCGAAAGTTGAATGCTGTTACAAGGAAAGACTATTTTCCTTTGCCCTTCGTTAATCAAATGTTAGAAAGGGTTGCAGGACATCAGTACTATTGTTTCTTAGATGGTTATTCAGGGTATAACCAAATAGAAATTGCACCCGAAGATCAGGAAAAGACCATATTTACATGTCCTTTTGGCACTTTTGCTTACAAAAGAATGCCATTTGGATTATGCAATGCTCCTGCCACATTTCAACCTTGCATGTTAAGCATTTTCAGTGATATGGTGGAGAGAATTTTAAATGTTTTCATAGACGACTTTTCTGTTTTCGGTAATTCATTTGAAACATGTCTTAAAAATCTAAGAAAAGTCTTAACTCGTTGTAAGAAAAAGAACCTAGTGCTTAATTGGGAAAAATGTCATTTCATGGTTCCTAAGGGAATTGTCTTTGGTCACATTATGCCATATAAAGGTATAGAGGTAGATAGAGCTAAAGTTGATCTAATTTCCAATCTACCCATCCCAAAATCTATTAAGGACATTTGTTCTTTCCTAGGTCATGCAGGATTCTATAGGAGGTTCATTAAAGATTTTAATGCAATATCTAGACCACTATGTCACCTCCTCCCAAAGGATGTTCCTTTTGAGTGGACAAAGAATTGTCAAGAAGCTTTTATAAAGTTGAAAGACAAGTTGACCACTGCACCTATCATGCAGCCACCTGATTGGAGTCTCCCCTTTGAAATCATGTGTAATGTCAGTGACTATGCTGTAGGAGTTGTATTAGGACAGAGAAAAGAGAAGAAGTCATACGTCATCTACTATACTAGTAGGACCTTAAATAGCACCCAAATGAACTATTCTACTACAGAGAAAGAACTCTTAGCAGTTGTCTTCGCATTGGATAAATTCAGGTCTTACTTAGTTGGATCTAAAATAGTCATATTCACTGGCCATTCGACCCTCGAGTATCTTCTTTCTAAGAAAGATGCTATGCCTAAACTAATTAGTTGGATTCTCCTACTCCAAGAGTTTGACATTGAAATAAAAGATAAAAAGGAAGTAGAGAATGCAGTAGCTGACCATTTGTCTCGCCTAGTCCTAACAAAGCCTTTAGATGAGTTGCCAATTAAAGACACTTTCCCTGATGAGCAACTTTTTCATGTTTCCCATCCTCCCTGGTTTGCTGATATTGCAAATTATTTAGTCACGAGGAAAATTCCTAAACATTGGACTAAACAAGAAAAGCAAAAATTCTTTTCCAATGTTAAGCACTATTTCTGGGATGATCCATACCTGTTTAAATACTGCCTAGATCAAATCATTAAGAGATGTGTCCCTAACTTAGAACAACATACTGTTATCTCCTTTTGTCATTCAGAAGCATGTGGTGGACATTTTTCTGCCTAAAAAACAGCGACAAAGATTTTGCAGTGTGGTTTTTATTGGACGTCGTTGTTCAAAGACACACATGTGTTTTGTAAATTATATTAGCAATGTCAAAAGTTAGAAGGAATAACCCGCAGGAATATGATGCCTCTAAACCCTATCCTTATCATAGAAAATTTTGATTGTTGGGGTATAGATTTCATGGGTCCATTCTCACCTTCTTTTGGCTACATTTATATTTTATTGGCTGTAGACTATGTTTCAAAATGGATTGAGGCTATCCTGTGTAAACATAATGATTACAAAATAGTTCTTAAATTCTTAAAAGAAAATATTTTTTCTAGATTTGGTATCGCTCGAGCCATTATAAGTGATAATGATACACATTTTTGCAACAAACCATTTGAATCACTAATGAAAAAATGTAATATTATAGATAAAGTTGCAACACCGTATCACCCACAAACAAGTGGACAAGTAGAAGTATCTAGTCGGGCCATCAAACAAATCCTTCAAAATATTGTAAATCCATATCATAAAGATTGGTCTCTTCGACTGACTGATGCGCTCTGGGCTTACAGGACTGCACATCGCACCCCGATTGGTATGTCTCCCTATCGTATTGTATACGGTAAGGCTTGTCACATGCCCATATGGCAAGTTGACTTGTCATTTGAATGATTCTAGTTAAAACCCATCCATCAATTGCTCGGTACTAACAAACTGCAATAGGTATTCTATGAGTAAATCTTCTTAATTAATCTCTCATCTTATCATGGACTTAGTTGAAATTTTGCAAATACATATTAGACTCATTGATATACAAGTTTAGTTGAGTCAATCATTAATTTGATTAGTAGATCATGAGATTTATAATTTTTAAATAATTACTATAAAAAGTCAACAAGTGATGCTCAACGACTAGTTTTTGTTTTAAATGCAATCTAGCCTTGTAATAGCCCGAGGGCCCACACCCTGTAACGATATTGTCCGTGCCAGAGTGCCCATACACCCCGCACGGTTTTGTTCTTCTCCAGTTGCCTAGGGAAAAGGCCTCGTTGCAAGGAAAGTCCTCATCACTCTTATCAAGAGCCCACTAACTTTTCCCCTAGCGATGTGAGACTAACTCTCAGTCTCTCACCTTGCCTAAAAGCCTGCAAACCTAGAAGCCTGCCAGCCCTCTTGGCCAGCCCTCATCAGCCCGCCCTCATCGGCCCGCCCTCATCGGCCAAGGCTTCACAAGCCTATCCTAATGATCATGTGTTTTGATTGTTCTTTGTTTTCTTCTTCCAAATGAAGAATTGAATCTTTAATGATAATTTAGTTCTAATAGAAATAGAAAAAATTACAAGACTTTCTTTTGCAACAATCAAACATCCAAGAATTAGTGCCTATTAAAGAAATAATGTGATTGAATAGTTAGTCATGGGACTTCTAGGTTTTGCATTTGAACTCTCCAATAGTAAATATAACTTTGATGGAAGTGTGAATGAAAGGTCACAATATACTAGGTAGCGTGCTGCATAAAAGGCTCCATTATATACAAATATTATAAGTGGAGAGATGAACTTCTCTAATATCCAATCCCAATGCAAGAGACACACTTAATTTGTGGATATTCCTCTTCTTAGAAATTTAAATACAAATAGCTCATTGGAGTTGATATGATAGTGTAACAATAGCAAAAAGACAAAAAAACCTTAAATGAAGGGGGGCTAGATTTGATACTGCCCACCCCCCACTTAAAGAACCCAACCCAACATCAATGTCAGGTCTGCTTGCTAATAGACCCTACTATAAAAAAATCCAACGAAGGAGGGAGAAACAGGAGAAGAGTGAAGGGAAGAAGAAGAGGGGAGAGAAGGAAGAGAAGGAGAAGGAGAGGAGAGGAGAGGGGGAAGAAACTCTGCACGCTGGAGAAGAAGACTTAGGGTTTTTTGGGTCCCGAAGTTGACAGACGTCACCGGAGAAGATGACAACTCGGATCGATGATCCGAGCAAGTCATTCCGCTCCTCACGATGAGATGAACCAAAACCCTAAGTTTTGGAACTATTTGGGCATTGCTAAACGTTGATTTGAAAGGGGAATCGTCGCACATGTACATTGGAGGGTTTTTTCGATGGACAAAAGCCAATCTAGCCAATTCTAGAAAGGAAAAAACACAAAGGCATTTGGAAGGTAAGATCTACAAAACCCAACTTTTGATTTGTGGTGTTTTGCTAAATCTGCGTGTTTTCACCCTATATCTAGATTTATGGACAATCCAACTGTACAATTTCTAATCCAAGCTTAGGGATAGGTAATTAAGGACCTGATGTAGCTCAAACCACACTAAATTTGCATATCTAAGCTAGAAACCGATCGAACAATCTTAGTTGTTAGATCAGGTACTGTTTATAGAGTAATTTTGCAATGTTTGAATTATGATCAGACACCACAGATGAGTCCTAGAGTATTGAATTACTAGTACATGGCACAAATTGAAGAATCTAGACAGAAATTGATAGAGAAATCTAAGCTGTCCGATGGGATAGTAGAGTAAAAAGAACCTGACACTTCTTATTGATGATCCAAAGCTACCATGGTGTACCCTAAGCTTTAATGAGTTAAGATACTTGGAAAAATTCTAGATGAGACCATTGAACAATGAAAACAACTTACACCAACTTAAGAAAAGCGGTGAATAGCCAGTCTAGAACCAATGGCGTGGATTGGCAATCCAGTAACCATAGGTCATTCAACTAGCTATTAATCAATGGCTAATGAAACACCCTTAGCATGAAAATAAGCACTGTCACTTTGCCTTATGACGACTAGTGTCATTGATTAACTTAGAGGGAGCTTTCATATTGGCAAAGCTAAGAGAAGTCCCAAAGTTGTATATCTGAATATGTTTTCTTGTACTTTGCAGAGGCGTTATTGATTGAGAGCTCATACACGAACTGAGGAAAGTATTCGCATTTGTGAACTAGAAAAACACCATTTGAGGTAGGTGGAATTAAGATTGCTACGATTTTCACTATATATGCATGTGTATATGAATTTCAAGTACTGAAATGAATCTTTTCTGTTTATATGAAAGATAAGATAAATGTGTATGCTGAAATTGAATCATGATTAAATTGTTTATGCATAAGCTATGCATTATTGTGAACCATGTGAGAGAAATGTAAGACTGATATCAGGAAATTGTGAAATGGCTCGTAAGAGCAAAGGGGGTCGTTATGATGTAGGCGGGCCACAGAGTCGTTATGATGTGGGCGGGACTTTAGGCTAGACAAGCTACCGGTCCCTAAGCCCCATTATTTGGGGAGTTTGACATGTTCTAAGAGGTCGTTATGATGTGGGCGGGCCTTCGGGCTAGACAAACTACCAATTCCTGGATGGACAAGCTACCGGTCCTTGAGCCCTATTGTTTAAGGAGTTTGATGCATTCTGAGGGGTCGTTATGATGTGGGCGGGCCTTTGAGATAGACAAGCTATCGGTTCTTGGCTGGACAAGCTACCAGTCTCTCAGGAGTAAAGCCTTCTAGTATGTCTTTGGGTTTAACCCACTGCACTGACTCACTGTGCCAAAGAGGATAATATTGTATGTTGTGTACTTGATACACACAACAACGTGTTGGTATTTGGTAATGTGAAATGGTTCGTATGAGCAAAGACTAGTATCAGGAAATGAAAATGATTTGTGAGTTTGACATGTGACTGCATACTTGCATTTCAAGAATATGTTTTAGTACTGATGCATTGATGTTTCTTCTATTTTGGCATGAATTAATGATTTTGATGAATGTTGAATTATTTCAAACTAAATGATAATTGAATGTTAGTTGCATGTTTCAACATGGACAAATTAATTTATATAGAATATCATGATTTTGTTTATATGCAAATGCTTCTTATTCCACCTACACAAGTGCAAGTTTGCTGAGATATTGTATTTTTTTACAATATCTCATAGCAGAGGATTCCTAACAAATAGCAGCTTACTGACAGGAGTACGTTGATGAAAGCTTTTGACTTAGACAGGTAACAATTGGTTTATGTTTGAAGTTATTTTACCAGAAATGAGAAAGAGACTGTTATACATGAAATTTTGGGGAGTCTGAATAATTTATGCAATTGGGTTGTGACGTGGAGTTTTTGGGTGTGTTTTGTTGGATTTGATTTGTCTTTACTTGGTTAGATGTATGAAAAGGAGACAGTCTCCATTTATGTTTTGAAATTTCGGTGAATGTTTATTAGGTACTTCGCAATGACATGGGTTCAATGTCATATGTTAGAAAAACAGAGGAAACTTTGTTGGATTTTCAATAGAAATGAGCACTCATTTCACCGAGAATCCTTGCTTTTGAGAAAAGAAAAATGACACTCGAGGTTTTTCAAAGTGAATTTAAAAGAAAAGATTCTTCTGCGGTTATTTACACTTTAAAAACGATTTTATTAGAAATCGAGCTAGTTAAGTCAATGTCTTTTGTATTTAAAAAGTGTTATGAAAACCTGTGTCATCACAGGTAGAGATATAAGCTTTAACACATCCTTGTATGTTATGTTTTCTTTTAGCTATACAATAATATTTTGTACCAGTTACAGCTCTAGCTTTGGTTATAACTAGACCACTTTCAATTCCTGGATTAGCAATTTTCAGTTGTAGCTGTAGTAGTTGCTAGAGGGATTGTTGTAGAGATGAGATGGGTATTGATGCTCCAATTGCTACTGACCATTGAGAGGGAATTTTTATTGTCTAGTAAAAAGTAACATTACCCTACATTAAATTTCTTGCTAATAAGCATCCTTGTTCCTTTAATTCAACAAATATTACAACTGTTGTATGAGAGTTCTTAATCAAGTATTGAAATTTTGTTGTCAGCGGTTCTCTCTTCTTTTTCTCATGTTTCAACCATTAAAGAAAAATCTAGCCTTGAAAAGTAAACAATAAAACGACGCAAACAATTTTCATTAGCTGTTAGACATAATAAAAAAATCAAAAGAGCTATGATTCATTCATCATGAATTTAGCTACAACATAAGCCCTAAAAAGGGTACAAAAATTGACTTAAAATAGAGCAACCGTCTACTCCAATAATAGCAATATAAATGCTAAAAAAAAACAACAAACTAGTTATTCTATTTATTAGCAATGTCATCTCTCCTTCCCTTGAAATTTAAGCTAAAACAAGGCACTTTGTGATGATTGCTGTCATAAGATTTCTTGCACTAACTTCTCCTCCAACATCCTAAGCTACAAAATGCCCCTTTTCAAATTTTTGCTGCCATAGCTTGTCTTGCTAGCAAGACTCCAACTTTATACTTTTAACTAAAAAATCCACAACCTAACTCACCTTCTCAATCAAGGCACTTATAGAACTCCTTTCTTGAATTTTTTCTCGTATTTGACTTGAATAATCTAGAAGGGGAACCTTGATGCAATGGTTACAGGTTCAAGGCTTGAAACATATCATCTTACAAAAATATAAGGTAAAGCTATATATTATAGACCCTTTGTGATCCGCCCTTTCCCCAGACCCTGCATATGTGGGAGTTTCATGCACCAAATTCTCCTTTGTTTTTTGTTTGACTTGAAAGCTTGAGTTCCTCATTGCTCTTAAGACACGTCAACCTTGGAGCTATGTCTTCATCGGATCCAATCATGGTGCCGTCTCGGTGTAGTTAACTAGGACATGCAAAAAATGAAATAAAAAAGGCTAGATTGTTTGAGGGATTCAGCTCATTAGCCTTTGCATTGAACATAGAGAATATGAAAGTTCAGGGTTGTCAAGATTTAAGGTTTTCTAACTCCTCTTTTCAAGGGGTAAGAAAGAGTATTTCTTAATACTACCCCGTATTTCTTTTTTTTACTTTTTTTGGCCCATGTGGCAAGTCAACTTGCCATTGTAACAAGTCAAATCCCCACTTAAGCATGGCATACTAACTAGAAACTAAATCCTCTCTCAAATCTAGGCCTTTATCTCGAAGCATGACAAGTTCCTGCTTTTTCTAAAATTTGTCCATAAGGCCTTTTTGAAGACTTTTTCCAAATATAAATAAGCCATGTTCTTCAAAACGGCTCGTCTAGGACCTACCCAATTATTCCATGAAATGCTTGCATCATATGTTATTCACTTGTTTTAATTTTCAACGCGTTGGAATTCACAATATTTCTTGTTTTAATTTTCAAAGCGTTGAAATCCATAACATTTGACGTGTTTAAGTGCTTTGATCCTTTTTTCTCATAACACTTGATTTTTCGTTTGATCGAAAATGATGCCCCTGCCAATACTTTGTCTGAAGTTAATTAAACTATATTTTTCAGAGACCCGCTAGAATTTTCATTTAGTTTTCTCGATTTCTATTTGATGATCCCTCCGTCGTCCCCGGACAAAGTGTCCGGGAAACAAAGCTTTTAACATGGATTAAGAGTCAAGAGTTTCATTTTATTCTCAATTATCACAGTGGAGATCCATTTGCCCGTAGACGTGGGGTTAAATCTTTGAGCCCTAATTTTCGTATTCATCACCACATTTTCTTATTCCAAGGTTGTTTGTGGTGGTGCTTGTCCATTGGAATTCCAAAGTTCAGTTGATTTATTCATGGGCTTGAAAAGTCCTCTTGGATTTTGTAGCCCATTCCACATTGACTTGTCCAATGGGCATTTATCATCTGGGAAGGGGTTGATCGTGGACCTTTATCTTCTTGGCCCCACGATTAGATTCTAGAGCGTTAATCACTCTAATTCGACAATCCTGATCATTCAGTAAGAGAGACATGCAAGTGGGTGATTCAGATTAAACTAATAAGCTTCAAACATACTATCCAAATATCAGTTACTGAAGATTGTGCTAAGAATAGGAAAACATAAAATACCATATATTCATGATGGGGGCTTCAGATAAGGGGTCTCGATCATGCCGACATCATGGATTTCTCATAGCAAGAGCATTAACCCCTTCATTGTATCCATTGTCGGTGTAAATTCCAAGAGATTCATAGAATCGGTTCTTCTGCCCCTTGACCGAGACTAAGTCAAATGAACGGCATCTTGTAAGACCGGAACCGAATAAAAATCCTAAGACTTTCTTGTCTCCTTTGCATGCTTTCCACACTTCCAATTCCCAAGGGAAGATCTTGTGGCAGAAGGGAGTCTTAGCTCAACGGTAAAATTGATGTCGCGTGAAAGGTTTAAGGAGTAAAAATAATCTCTTATAAAAATACAATATAAGATTATATACTATAGACTCTAGTGGTCTGATTCTTTAAGATATGAAAATAGTTTCGTGCAAAAATATAAGATAAGGCTATGTACTATAGACCTTTGTAGTTTTACCTCTTCCCCGAATCTCACGTACGCAAGAAACTGCCTTTTTTTGCTCGGGCCATAATAAGTCTATCACAAGCATGCAAGCTCACATGGCAGACAGTAAAACTTTGATTAGAAGATGGCAAAAGATGAAAAGATGTCATTGCACAATCTAAGAGAATTGCAACTTTCAATCCGTCGTTGAAAAATCTGTCTTCGTACGAACCATTAAACCCGCAGATTATGAACAGGCTACTGGTACGGTTTTGGTCCCACTCCAAATGGATATCTCACCCGCAAGATACAGTGGAACAAGAATCAATTGTTGATATTGTTCAAGCGAAATCCTTAACCAGGCCCCATGGATCAAAGGGTCTAAGATGGTCCTATCGACATAAAATCAGAAGCAACAGGACCGATTTGTAGATCCATCAGTTTAAAGGATTTGATCGTGATATTTGGGCCTCAAAAAGTGATTGTCATCAAGGAGAATGATCATGCCTCTCTTAAGAAAGCAAGATCGGACATGACTCCATTGTAACTTAGACTCGAAAATGGGCATTAAACAAGAAAATCACACTTTAATAAATGGATTCTGATGGGACCAACAAGTGAAGGTCCCAGATACACTAATTACTCTGTCGGTGGCCCCACTAAAGACTTATCAAAGTAAACCCTCTCGCAGTATTGAAAGAAGATCCAAAAGAGTACTTGTCAGAGTTGACAAGCATGAATCTGTCATTATCATCAAGATGCAATCTCCCCCACCTATAAATGAACGGATTGGATGAATCAAAAGAAGAAAGAGAAGACAAAACCCCACACGGAATTTCCATATTCTTCTTCATCGCAAACGCCACCATGAAAGCCACAATTTCTTAGTCTGATAGAACTTGGAAGTTTTCAGCACAAAACGCGTGATGGGATGACAAGCGTGTTTCATACTTCGTGACATGAGTAGCCTTCCAATAATTGGGAAGCTTTCAACCACATTTGTTATAATTAAAGTTATTTTTGATGTTTAACTTTGAAAACTACCTTATATTTTTAGAATATTTTTGTATTTTTTCTCAAGCTGTTGCATTTTGATCATTCTTGCGGGTGAGTCACACGAAAGTGACACCGTCGACCGGCCGGAACGTCGCTTTATGCCGACGAGGACGGTATAGGACATGTCGATCGGGTCGTGTTAACAATCCAAGAGAGAGTTCTTCGGCGTTTATGTAGCCGGAATTTGGGATTAATATATAGGAGAATGGTTGATTAATATGAATGTTTTTAATTTGATATTTATAAGTAAATTAAACTATGAGCACGAGTTTGATCGAACGACTAATATCAAATAAAATGGCATGAATCAAGCAGAGGTCACGGGTTCTTGGCAAGATGGAAAATTAAAAATTTAGGAGTAAATCTACATTAAAAATAAAAATAAACTTTTATTTGGTTCCATTTGTCTTCTTACTATTAATACTCTCACAAAAGGTTTAATGGCTTTTACATCATCCAAGAGGCAATATCCCCAACGCCAACCCTTGGATTGGGACTCTTGATTGAAAGCAAATGTCTTAGTCATCTCAACTACACATACATGTGATCGCTTCAAGCCATCAATCTCGATGTTTATAGACCACCCTTGTAAAATGTATCCTCCGACACCCTTTCTGGACGAGCAAGCACCTTATATCTCCTAAAAAGATATGATGCACTATCACGAACTCATGACCTACTTACAAGAGAGGCGTCTCAACTTAACCATTAGATTATATTGGCTTGTGTGCTATGTAATAAGAGAATTTGCATATAATTTTTTTTAATAGAATTTTGAGAGAAAAAAAAAAAGAAAAAAAAAAAGAGAAAAATTTGCATGAATAAGCATGAACTTAAGGCCCCAGAAGTCCCAAAAAGTGGGTCCTAGTTTTAGCGTAAGAACTCCTTCATGTATTAATCGTATCTAAAGTCTTCAATTTCGTTTTCGACGCGCAATCTAAGTGCTTTTTCCACAAACTTGTGTCTTCTCTGCAATTCCCTCTTTTCTTTCTCTAATTTTTTGGTTTTCCTTTTTCTTGTTATTCTGCCATTATCACTTCCTTGCCTAGAATTTAGTGGTGGGTAATTAGAAGTTTCATATGTGGGTTCATGGGTTGGTGTCATGGTAGAGTTGTCCTAGTGTGACTTTGAGGTCATAGGTTTAAGACATGGAAATATAGCTTATTTCAAACGAGAAGATAAGGCTGCATACTATTAACTTTTGTGGTCCGCCCCTTCTTCGGTCTTCGGTCGTGCATGAGACTGCCCTAATTATTGGTTCATATCAAGACTTCGTTGTATCCTTAAAGTGAATTTCACTATTGTTTGGTATTATACATATCAACATCTACCGTTACTACGCAAAATCACTGATTAATACCCAACTCATAGTAACTTCACCCACATGCCTTAACGACTAAGATTTCTTGGATAGTCGACTAAATAAATGGGCGCACTTTGATCTAAGCATGGTCCTAAAAAGCTTGATCTCGACAATGCAATTAGCCGTACTATTTGTCGACAAGTATAGATCAATGTTTATTCCTCGATCAATAACCAACTAATGAACTCACAATCATAATTATAAAGTTCGGATTGAGAGAAAGTCATAAAGGCAAAAAATGGTAAAATTCAAAAAATATTTGGAAAAAATTGAAAAAAAAAGTCAGGAAAAACAAATTACAAGGATATAAATTTAATCTTATAATTTGCATTTTTCACTTGAACTACAAAAAAATTGTGACTTTGATATTATAATCTTCAAATCTGGGTTTAATTTCATAAATTTATGGATTAATTTGGTGAATCTCCACCAAACTTGGAAACTTCTGAATTATTCAAGGAAAAAATAGGGAGATCAAAAAGTAGAGTCTTTTTTTGAAAAAATTTCAGTTAAGAGCATTCCTTAGTGAGTAAGATTTCTTGGTGGGGCAATACAAAGATGGACCCACTTTGAGGTAATCATGGGCCTAAAAAGCTTGATTCAGCCCAAACTTTGTGAGAACTGATGAAGATCCCGTAAAGAAAATATAAAGAAAAATGAAAAAGGAAGTACAAGGATTTGGTCCTGAAAACTATGCAGAAAATAAAACCAAAGAGAAAAAAAAAAAGACTTTCCAACTATCTAAATCTGCTGACTTGCAAAGGCCATAATAACAGCCCTGAAAAATCTGAGTAACCAGCATCAACAAGCTGCCAAGTCGGTCACATGTTACTTTCTCTCCTCAAACCTCGCCTAGCATCCCCATTAATATCGCTAAATTAGGTCAGATCTCTGCTTCCTTCAAATGGAATTCATCAGAAAGTTCTCATATTCTTACTCGGAAATCCTGTTTTAAGGTAGCAAGTCGTTTATCCTCTGCAAAAATTCCATGGGAGAATGAGTACGTTCATGAATTATTCCTATTCCATCTTAATTTCAGAACCAACTCGTCGGTTGGATTGAATTGATGGGTACCCAGAAGATGTTTCCGTTCAATAAGCATCAGGATTTGGTGAAGGGAGGTTCTCTGAATGAAGTTCTTATGAGAAGAATGGCTCTGTTTGTCAGTACTTGCTGGAGTTTGATCAGCAGTTCTATGTTCTATCTCATCACTTTCATTACCAGATACTTGTTCAGGTACCGAAATTTTGTTACTCAGTCGTTCTTGATTGATTTCGAAGTTCCTTTTTCCTTAACTATTTGTTCCTCCTTTAGCAGATTTCAGATAGAAAACATCTCTCAAGATGGTGAATCCAAAGGCAATCAGATCACTCCTTCGACAACGATGAACAGTTCGAGAAATATCGATCCAGTACCGGATATTATAAAGCTTGAGAATTCAGATTATGACGGCTTCAGTGAGAAGGAGACGCCCACTTTCACTTTTAAGTTTCAGTTTCAAAGGTATGAAGATATCCTAAGAAGCATCGATAAATCAGAAGTTCATGTAGGCGAAGGAAACTCGTCGATTACTGATGAGTTTCAGAGTTCTCAAGATATTCTAAGAAGCATAGAGAAGCCAGAAGCACATGTTGATCAAGGAAATTCGTCGGCTACGGATGAGTTTCAGATTTATGAAGATGGCCTACAAAGTATAGAAAGATCAAAAGTTCATGTCGGTGAAGAAATTCCATCGACTACCGATGTTCGCAAGTACAGTTTCATGTCTGATAAAGAGTTCACAGGTTTCATAGAGGAACCAAAAATTCTGACAATTAGTAGCAGAGAATCAGATATCAGTACACGGACTAACACTTTCAGTAACGAGGAGATAGTCAATAGCGAATTCGGAGATGAATTCACGTTGGGGAAGGGATTTCGGCAATTTGAAACAAAAATTGAAGCAATTCATGAGGAAGTACACGAAGATACCAACTTGGATCCAGCAACAAGTGAAGAGAAGTCGAAGCAATCAGCAGCTGTAATGTTTAGTGAGAAGACTGAGAAATCAGAAGAGGTAATATCTTCTGAAGACATCGAGGGAGACATCTCAGATGAAATTAAGTTTTCGGAGAAGGACTTGTTCCATTTCGATTCGGACGCGGATTCGATTGACTCCAGTGATGGGTATTCGATTAAGAATCACATATTAGATTCAAGTAGTGATGCCTTTCTATCCGAGGAGGAATTCCGCGAACCCGAAAAATCAGAGACTCAAAAGAATCAGAAGGAAAACGAACTTGTGATGAATTTTGGTGGAGAAAAGGAAGAACTGGTGGAAGAAATCGAACTTCCAGAAGACTCCCATTTGGAGAATTCAGGTGAATCCGAGATAGAAGCCATCGATTTCGGCGATGGTTCATCGGTTATGTTTCAAATGAATGATTTCAATCCATACATTTCGGACGCAGATTCAATTGATTTTAGTGATGATGATGTCCCTTCCGTTATTAACCACATCAATTATTTAGACCTTTCCGACGCATTTAGTTCCGATGATGATTTTCAGAAACCGAAATCAGAATCCGAAGATACCAAAACAGAAGACACTACACCCCCAGATGATGCTCAAAAATCAAATGCCCATTTATCGTCAGCGGGATCTACTACTTTCACCAATTCAGAAGCCATCAACAGAGAAGAAACAGAATCGGCACATGATTCCGAAGAAGCCCATCAGCAAAATGTATCGAATTCGGACTGCGACGAAGGGGACGGATTGGAGTCTCTTTGGGAACATCAGGATTTGATTGAGCAGCTGAAAATGGAGCTGAAGAAAGCGAGGTCAATCGGGCTTCCGACGATCTTAGAAGAATCCGAAAGCCCAAAGATCATCGACGATTTGAAGCCATGGAAGATTGAAGAGCAGGAGAATCCATTGGATGAGCTGCAAAAGTTCTACAAGAGTTACAGAGAGAGGATGAGAAAGTTTGATATCTTGAATTATCAGAAGATGTATGCAATAGGTGAGTAAAGGCTTTCCTTTTATTTCTTTTGTTTGGTTCCCTTACGGTACACAGGCGTATTTAGCTTCGGCTACCAGTTTTTGGTAGTTGGTAAATGCCAAATGTGGTCACCAAACTACCATATGTTCTGTTGTTTTACCATTGACTTTAGAGATATCCAATCCATCCATCTAGTGGGGTCCAATCTAGTATCTGCAAAAAAGCATTGGATGGTCTTGATCATCTAGTGAAGAATCTTTTTGGTTGCATTAGCTAGAAAATGCACAAAAAATATTCTCCATTTGATGAACCTTAGGGAAAGAAAGATGCCTCAGAAAGTGCAGAAACAACTGTTCCAAACCATTAACGATTTGATTGTGATGGATCATCAATCAGCTTGGACCCATATGTACATTTAGCTGCAGGCAATAAGCCAGTTACCATAGAGGTAAAACTTCAAATCCAAGGGCCGAAATTGATATGAAATTGCTTCTTAAGAACACTTGACCCGCTTGATCTCGGGTGATTGAAGATCCAATCATGGACACACTAGATAAACAGCGGAGATCAATCAGAAGTGGGGCCCACAAACTCACAGTCGTTCCTCCATGATCCGTTCGTTGTCACTAAAATGCTCCTCTTAATCTTATTGATCAGGTTTTCTCCAGCTGAAGGACCCGCTTCAATCAAAATCATCTCGAAAACCGGCGATCGCGTCGCTTCTATCGCAGAATCTGTGGCTACGAAAGCGCCGGAAATCCGACTCGGACCCATCGGCAAAGTTTGTCAAGGAGCTCGAGAGTGACTTGGAAATGGTGTACGTAGGGCAAGCATGTCTCTCATGGGAGTTCCTACATTGGCAGTACCGGAAGGTCCTCGAGCTGCCGGAAACCGACCCGCACAGAAGCCGGCAATACAATCAAGTCGCCGGCGAGTTCCAGCAGTTCCAAGTGCTAGTTCAAAGGTTCTTAGAGAACGAACCGTTTCAAGGCCCCAGAGTTCAAAATTACGTCAAAAACCGATGTGTTCTACGAAATCTACTACAGGTTCCAGCAATCAGAGGTAACGATGAATTGCCGAATGGGGGGGTAAATTAGTCATTTTATAATTTATTACTTGATAGGATAATGACCAACTTCTGCATGCATGTGATTGAATACTTAGATGATCTTGACCGTCCATTTTGTTGGGTCCAATGGGCGGATATGCCACAGCACAAAGATGAGACTGACTTCAGCAGTTAGTGGATTTCTATCTACTTTGAGCTGCTTATGGATGTTTAGGATCATTCAATCAGTTGGATTTTTCTGGTGGGCCCTTCCACCACAGGATCCATCATAAGGATCGGATCATCTGACCGTACAATTTTATTGATCAAAATTGATGAGTTGTATGAAGATCTAATTACATTGCATTTTAGAGGATTGTTTTAAGGACAAAGTGGAGGGAAGGAGACGAGGCAACGATGCGATCACGAGTGAAATGCTGGCCCGCAATTTAGAGGAACTGATGCGGATTTTCTGGGAGTTCATCAAGGCAGACAAGGATGAATCTGGTTTGATCTTGAAAGGGTTATGTTCTAGTCAACCAGAGCTTCAAGATCCTGCAGATTTAGAACTCTTCGTTGATCTCCAATCAACTCTTCAAAAGGTAATCCATTTTTTCCCTCTAATCTGACCATGATGATTTGAAGAGACCCATCTGATCAAATAAGCAGAAAAGACATACAATGGCACGGGGCCCAACCCACTGCAATACATGGCATAGGTCTGTGGCTTGTGGGACCTGCCATGGATAATCTAAAAAGGACAGCTCTGGTGCACAAAGCTCCTGCATATGTAGGTTTCGAGAAAGGGGTGGACCAAAGGGGTCTATAGTACACAATCTTAACTTACATCTTTACAATAGGCTATTTCTACACCTTAAACCCGTTACCTCAAGGTCACATGACGACAACTTTACTATTATGTCAAGGCTCTCCTTTCTGTCATGAATAATCTATGACACAAAAATATCATTTTCCGTCAACTTATCATCCGTTAATCTGATGATTCTAATCACCAGTGGCTTTTCCTTGTTATACAGAAAGAGAAGAGATTGAAGGACTTGGTGAGAACAGGCAATTGCATAGTGAGGAGATTCCAAAAGCATCAAAATCATGACAGATCAGGTGCAGCCCTTTTCTTCTCACAGGTTGACATGAAATTAGTCTCAAGAGTGCTGAAAATGTCAAGACTAACAACTGATCAGTTGGTCTGGTGTCATAAGAAATTGAACAAAATTTCCTTTACAGACAGGAAGCTTCATAGAGAACCATCGTTTTTGCTATTTCCATGTTGAAATATATATATACAAATTTTGTCATTTACGTTCTTCATTTGTGATTATGTGTGTGTGTATATATATATTAGTGTAATCCGTCGCTTAGTTGCCCATTTTTTCCATCATTTAGCATGATTTTTATACGCGTTTTCAACGCAAAAGAACTTGCTAACCTCCTTGAACCATATAAACATGCCTGAATTCATGTTGGGCCCTTTATTGTTCATTTGACAAAGTAATATGACCCGAAGATTGAATCCTAATATGCCTCGGGATGATATACTTTTTTAACGAGATGTTGAGATGGATTAGTGGCAAGTTAAGAAAAGATAAAAATAGAAATAAAAACATTAGAGAAAACTTATGAGTAGCATCAATAGGTAAGAAGATGAGGCAATGCAAGTCGAAGGTTCTCAAAGGACAAGGGAAAGGCCTAAAAGAACGTAGATAGAATTGATGACAAAAGATTTGAAAACTTTGAGACTATATGAAGACATGATAATTAATAGATGGAATGGAGGAATAAGATTCATGTGGCCAACCCCTAATCAGGATAAGGTCTTAACGATGACAATGCTGATGAACGAAACGTATTGGTTGCTAATAAAATTTATCTCTCTCAACCTCAGTCGGGCTCAACCAAAATTCAATCTATTATCCAGGCAAAGCCCAACCCCATTTCGCCGGTTTTTGTAGAAACAGATGCGGGGAATGGCCGACAACCCCTTTCCCAAACACAGTCGTAGTTCCACTAAAATATATGAGCAGGCAATGCTACAAGCTGACCTTCCTTGAAAGATCAATCCTTCACCAAACTGAAACCAGGAAATGATTTAGTATGAGCGCTTGGATGAGAATGGCCTTCCACAAAATTAAGATAATGATAATTGATTTCCATCCAGACCTCAATTTCTAGCTGGATTTAGCATTCCTAGTCAAACCAAACTACAGGAAATCAAGATCTTAACCCATCAAAAGGTTAAGATCGTCCATCCACGAGGCAGCACTGACGATGAACGATCTCGATAACCAACCATCTCCTGCCAAATTCAGGTGCACAGAACACCATATAGTGCTTCTTTAGTGATTTATTATATATATAATAAAAAAAACAAGGATTTTAGGTTACCGTTTTCGTGCTGACCTAATTGGAATACATTGATTGAAAGGATCCCAGGTGCATAATAGAGGGAAAAAGCATGCGGATGAAGCATTTATCATTAGATTAATCCTCCTTATTCCATTATTATCATCTTAATCAAATATGGTCTTGTCATGATATAATTGCAAAATCACTACAATCCAAAGCCACAACTTCAATCAATATTGCTTTCTTGGGTGGCATCTAACCTAACTTTCACTAACTAGTACATGGATCCAAAGACTTACTAATGGGTCAAAAAGGTGAAGGGAAATGCTCCGAAAATGCCAAGCAACTTCACTTTCATTCGCAAGTCTTTAGCGAGTCTCGCGGCAAATATTAGCCATGAGAAAGACTTCTCAACCTCTCAAAGAAAACATACTGATTGAGCTAAGATAATTCAGATGTTCATAAAGTTGATGCTCTAGGCATATGTTTGGGTCAAGCCAAGATCTGCAGCAGCCCAACCTAAGGGCTTAATAGCAGCAATTTTTTTATATTGATTTTGAAGTCTTGGGGTCTAGCCTGTGTAATGAGTTGGACTGGGCTATGACTTCTGTCGAATCCTACCACAAACAACACCCCAAGAGAATTGGGTCCAGATATTTGAGCCATCTTGACATTAAAGCTTATGGAAAGGGCATGGGCTAAGCCTGATTCAGGCCTTGATCCTGACTTCAACAGGACTTAAGGCTGGAGTTTATTTGTCGGACAGAAGGTTTAAGCTTTGGTGTATTTAAAGCAATACCAACAGTCTTTACAGGTGATCCGCGGCTTTACTAACCTTTCCAGGCTAAGTTTGGCGTTAGAACAACAAACCAAACACAAACCTGTTCATGGATAGTCTAAGTTTGGCATTGGCATAAAAAACCAATGACAAACCTGTTCATAGATGGTAAATTTGTGATCTCCTTGCTTGCTATTTTGCAGCCCTTAAATATCAATAAAATAACCCCAACGCAAATAAAATAGAGACTTTCTATAATGTAAAATCATTGTTTTGCATTAAAAAAAACATACATGCTAGGCCTATTTTGCATATTTTTTCAGTGATCAAGTCTTTCATCTAATTTGGCCTGTCCTAGATAATCAAACTACCAAATAACTTTGTAAAATGAATGCCTATAAGATGTTGTTTCTTAGACCACTTGTCGTTGTAAAAATGGATGTTTTCTGGCTTATTTTGTGTTAGTCCGTCTATTTTACAAACACAAAAAGTCCTATAGGCATCTAATAAAGGAGATGTTTGGTACCTCCGCTATTTGAAATCAGCTGGATATAGATAATGGGCAGTCCCAGTGCACAAAGCTCCTACCTATGTAGGGTCGGCGAAGAGGTAGACCTCAAGAGCTTATAATATGCAGCCTTACATTGTATTTTTGCAAAAGGCTGTTTCCACGCTTTGAGCCTATGACCTCAAGGTCACACAACGACAACTTTTACCTTTACACCAAAGCTCCCCTTCGAGCTAGACATAGATCACTGAACAAATATAAAAAATAAGCCGAGTATAAAAAAGAAATTATCATTTGCATTACTATTCTCGTAACTCAATTTGAGGACTGCTACCCGATAACAAAGTACTTGCCTTGGATTCTCTCTATGTGCAAAATCATTATCATAATCAAGACATTACCCTAAAAGTTAGCAGAATAGAAAGAACAATAAATATATGTATGATCATCAAGAGACATCCGATTATACCATCATCCTTGACCATCAGATCAAGTGCATAAACCTAAGAAACTCTTCTTAAAGCAGTCATCTCTCCCACCACAAGAGCTGTACTTTTCGACAGCAAGAGAGAGGGAGAGAAACTCTGAATTGGATTAATCTATCCATGCACTTTGCTTGGCTTAGGACAATTTTCAGATCATCCTCGCCCTGTCACCGCAAAAAATTCTCAAATCGTGTTACTGATAAAATAATGATTAACTTAATGCGTATATATGGAAGAAGAAAAAACACACTAATAATGTATGTTAGATGCTTAATTATACCATTATTATTTCGGCTTGATTTTAGGAGAAGGTTTCGCCAGTTCTGTATTCACACTCGTTATTAAATATTTTGGCTGACTCCATTGAGTCGAAGGATAGCCACGACTCAATGGTATGACCTTGAGGTCATAGGTTAAAGCATGAAAACGGTCTCTTGCAAAATATAAGGCAGAGCTGCGTGCTATTAACCTTTGTAGTCTGCTCTATCTCTGAACTCCAAAGGGCTCTGTGCACCCAAACTGCCTTTTTTCACACATAAATCATTAGAAAAACAGGATAATTGTTTAGCGACTCAAGTGCTGATCTACTATTTGAAAAAGCAACGGTTTGAATCGCTTAGTGTAGATCCTTTAGATCACCAAATTATGGGTCCCACATGTAAACCTACCTACAACCGTTTTTTTCCTTTGATCAAAACTACGTTTTTCATTTTTTCAGATGGCTAGAGGAATCCAATGCGCACAGTTTTTGAAGCTGCTTGACATCCAATATAGAAGATGAATAGGTTGATCAATTAAGGTGGATAGGTTGGATCAACTAAAGGTGGGGCCCTTACCGACTTAAGATATTACAACACACAAAAAATGAATAATTTGGATGAATCTAAAATCCAAAAACTTTATTACGGTACCTTTCCTATGATCAAGAGTAAATTATTGCTAGACCCATCCAATCCACACATTTTCTGGACTACAAGAAATCCAAAGTTTGACAAACTAAATGAACGGATCAGATCAATTAAAACTACAGCCTTCGAGGGTCCCACAAGGATGGTGAGATGTGCCCGCACCAATGATAGGCTTCCGTCATGGATATCTGATATTAAATTCTCCACCATTAGATCTAGGGCACAAACCCTGAAAACCCTACTTATATCCATCCTCTCTCTCACCCCCAATTCCTCCACGTTTACTGATAGAGGTAGCCTTCTGAGAAGAGAGGGAGAGTGAAGAGAGCGAAAATGGTTCAAAGGCTCACGTATCGGAAGCGGCACAGCTACGCCACCAAATCCAACCAGAACCGGGTTGTCAAAACCCCTGGTAAATCACCTAACCCTAGAACTTTCTTCTTTTTTATCCCTTTTTCTGAGAGCCCCAGATCATTTGAAGGATGTTTCTTACATGCCCTTGTTTTTGTTCTTCATTTCCAGTTCGATCTGATATTTTTTGTGCCGAAAGCTCTGGTTTTTTTGTTATGGATCAGTGAGCTCTCGTTTTGTTTTCATGGATTGTTGTTACTTGATCTGGGCTTGGAGTTTTGTGATGTAACATTGAGTTTCTTATAAGGTTTTGTGTTGGTTGTCTTGGAATTTAGGTGGGAAACTCGTCTACCAGACGACTAAGAAGAGGGCTAGCGGGCCGAAATGCCCTGTCACTGGCAAAAGGATTCAAGGAGTATGTATTGATTGTTTGTTTGTTTTTGTGTATGATATGTGTTTGTAGATGTGCTTGTGTGATTCTGTTTCAGATTGTGTAACTTTGTGTTTTCTAATTTTGCAAATACTGCTTCTTGGTTGATGAGAATTTTTAGGTTTTGAATGGTGATGTTAATTGCAGTAAATGCGTATATTTGGGACTGGATGAACGATCTGCTTTGTTTTTTAATTTACTCCTGGTCAATGCTAATTGAATTTAGGTGATTACGGGCCTGCCAGTAGGCCATTGCCAAATGTTAGACCTATATCAGTGGAACTGAAATTTGTTCTGTTTTAGTTAACTATTGTCGTTGGTCACTTATCTCTTTGCTACAATTGTCCAGTTGGTGATCTTTCCCCTTATTCGCCTTGTTCTGTATGTGGTCTCAACCTCGTTGTTGTATCAACCTGCATTTGAGATCACCAAAATTGATAACTTGTGCCATTTGGAGAGTAACTTGCATTTATGATGACGATCTCAAAGTCAGTGTTCTCGTTGTCATATACTGGAGTTATTGTAAGAGAGATCTCCTGTGATACCTTTTAGTCTATACTGTGTACTTGTGTTTTTCTTTTTCCAGCTTAGCCGGTAACTTCTTTAGAGACATTCCTCCTGGGAAATTCATCTTTAAGTTGGATATCCTGGTTACCTTTGTTTGGGTGTGGTCTCTTGAGGCACAAATAAGCTTTTAGCTTTAAATGCTGGGCTTTATTTACTAGTAACTATCCTAGAGAATCCCTGATTTCAGGATAGAGCTTTCTTCAGTATTGTTATTATCTCCTGAAGCACTAATATGTAGTGGGATCACTGTTTAGAGGAAGATGTTCGTAAACATGTTTAGAGCTATGGTCTTCTGCTGTAAGTCTTCTACCAGTAGTTGACGTTCTATCTATTCTCTTTGTCATTCTTAACTACATTTTAGCCACAGTTCTGTTGAAGCTTGTAATTATCCCAACCGTCTTGTCAGGAAATATCTACTGGTATCATTTTGTAATGACAGCTTATGATGATCTCTCTCTCTCTCTCTCTCTCTCTCATCCTTACAAGTAAAATCCTCATCATGTTCTTCTCAGACTCCCCTTTTTTGTATATTAACCTAGTAGCCCCAGTTCATTATTAGTCCTCCTTTTGTTGTTATAGTCTGTTATTGTTTGTGGGCTGTTTTTCTTTGTCCGCTTACCTTCCGCACCAAAAATTGAGCCTTTCTCCACAATCTTTGGTCTTCTCACATTTTCCCTTGATGGGTTAGTTGTTGCTTGTGTGCATATAGCTCTGTCCAGTCCTATCAATCTTCTGAGAAGGTGCTACTGTATGTAGAAGGAAGTGTGTTAGTGGTTTACTGCCTCTAATAAATTTGGTTATTACTACAATAGATGTGCATCTGAGAAAATTCTCCTCTATGCTTGCATGATTTTATGTCAAATTGAGGATAACTGCAGTTTCATCATTCAATGTGGATATCTATGAATTGCTTCTGATCATTTTTCTCAGGGGATGTGTTATATTTGTTATTGCACTGTGACAATAAATTCACTGGTCCATATTATATGTTTGTGTTCTCAACCTTGTATGTCTCTCTGATAGAGACCACCCTTTCTGCCTGTAACATTTAGTGGTTTTGTATGTAACTTCATGAACTTGTGTTATTATAAGTTTTCTATATCCTTTTTTAATGTTATTGCATGAATATTTGTGTTTTGCTTTGGTTCTGGTGTTGAGATCCACTTATCAAATTATTAGCATCTTCTACAACTTATGGTGTCTGAGATGACGACTCAGCTGAACCAAAATTATTCATCTTCTTTGCCTGGGACCAGAGGTATCATGGGTTTATGATGCTCATTTATTATTGAATCCATGCATTTTTGTTTGTTGCATTCATCTTGGTTTGCTCTTGCTCATCAAGTGCATTAGAATGCTTTTTCCAAAATGAACTTTTTAAGAATTTAATTTGATGTTTTGGAGGACTATTGTTTCTTACTTGAAAACTGTTGTGGTATGTCATTCGCCTTTGACCCGAATATGTACTTTTATGGGTTGTGGTTGGGATACTACATTGAAATAGGTCCGTTTAGTGGCCAGTTTAATGTACTAGAGAGTGCTGATAGTATTATTTTTTTGTAGATGCTCTTTTGTCAACTCTATGGCTAATTTAGCTAGGTATATATTTTATTGTTTTTTCCAATTCCAAAATTGCTAGACATGTATAGGTTCCAGGATGTCTGATACATGCCCATACACAGATGAGAACTTCTAATTGTTATGTCTTTCTGAATATTCTTTCATATATGCGAGTACCCATGAATATAAGTCTGGCTTTTCTTTTGCTTGAAGCTTTTAAGGTATATATGTTTGTGGACGGTTTTACCTTTCATGGACAAGTCCCTTCTATTTCAATCAAGAGGATGTGGGCTGCGAAATGTTCTATTTGCTATTTTCATCCTCTGGTTAGAAGTCCTGTGTGTATGTAGGTTCACAAATTGTATCAGTGAATCTGTTTAGAAGTGTTCTTTGTGACAGTTACTGGGGCAATCTCAATCGGTTGAGTCACACAACAAACTCTGTTTCATTTATTAGATACATGAAATTCGGGCATTTGAATAGTCTGAGTCATGCCGTGGACTGTCTGGTTCATACTATTAGTTACATGAAAACTTCGGGAGGCTCTATACTTAATTTTTCAGGTGTGATGTGCTGTATCCCTTAAGTTGTTTGCTTGTGCCTTCAGATTCCTCACTTGAGACCTGCTGAGTACAAGAGGTCCAGATTGTCAAGAAATAGGAGGACCGTCAACCGTGCCTATGGGGGAGTTCTGTCCGGAAGCGCAGTCAGAGAAAGGTAGAGCTGCCTGCTTATACTGTAGTGTACAATAGCTCTTCCCATTTCATATATAATGAATTCATGTCGTAATTTCTCTGCCATGGTTGTTTTATAGGATCATCCGTGCCTTCTTGGTCGAAGAACAAAAGATCGTTAAGAAGGTGTTGAAGATCCAAAAGGCCAAGGAAAAGCAAGCTGGCAAGAGCTAAACAGAGGATAGGGAAGAAAGCAAAAGCTTTTGAGTTTTGTTTGCTCAAAAGAAATTTTGACTTTGATGATGGCGATTTGATGAATCAAGGCAAGAGTACGGTGAGATTAGTGTGTTTAAGAGCTATTGATTTTTTGTTTGAAGTTGTTTGGACATGGCGTATGCTACTCTGTCCTCATTCGACGACACCCTTCACACCTCTGTTTTGTCTCTGATTAATTTTTTAGTTAGACAACCCTTTGAATAGTAGTGGTATTTGATAGTTGTTTAGTTCTTTACCAATGGATGCCGAAGGTTCTAAATATGATATGATTCTTACCCTAATTTACTGATTGGGTTAGGCCACGCTAGGCTAGGCTGTTTGGTGCAGAAATATCTAATGAAGGATAAACTTCTCCAGGGGTTGCCATGGCGAATCTTATTGGGGAGAATGTATTACCATGCCAAACAGTGGTGTATTTCTCTTTATCCTTGGCAATTCAACGAGGATAATAACCAGGAGAAATATAAATGCACCCTCATTTTGGTAGATTGCTTGGAATGGCTGTTCAATTAGTTAATGTCCGGCATAATTTGGGCTTACATTTGTGCATTCTATGCTGGCGTCCTAAAGTTGATTAGCAGAAGTGGTGCAATCTGAGCTGGCAAATGCCCGATTTTTAAGTGGAGTGTTAGATTGGGAATCGCTGGCGGCCAAATTACTCGTCAGTGTAATAGACTCGGTTCAGGTTGGCTAACCCTTATAAGTTACTGGAGCAAGATGTTTGGCATGGATCATACAGAAAACGTGCCTAGATTGTAGTCTGCTGTTGAGGCTCCTATGGGAGTCTCTGTTATATAATTCCCCGAGGTCTGCAGGACTGCTTATGTTCGAATGCCCCGCTCTGCCCCTAACTTTATATCCATCTCGTTTTGCCTTACCCGATCTAATGACTGCTGGAAGCGAACCAGATGAGTGGTAAAGTGGAACAGCGATAACTGATGTTGGAAGCCTGTTACTCCAATTGGGGTTGTTCATCACTTGCTACCTATGAAATCTTGCGTGTTTTGAATCTCCTCAAATCGTAATTAAAACTATTAAATCTCTCTGTAAATGCAGGGTTGCATTGATAAAATATTGAGTAGAAACAGCTAAAATGTTCGGCGATTGGCACCATTGATGGTGCAGCCTTATAACTGCGCGCCTAATCATGCAGATACCATTTTAAGTTTTGCTACAATGGGATCAGACAGATGACACCAACAGGGAGATGCATGTTTTGGGGGTTCAAGGTTCTTCCAGGATGCCTGGTATTGACCTGGACAGACATCCAGAGAGGAAAAGCATGGGGCATGCCAAGGAAGTGTTTCATTTGCTCGTCAGAGGAGTTGTTAGTGTTTTTCATTTGCTAGACAGATGATGAATCTGTAGATCTTGATACATTGTTCAGGTGATAAAATGGTTCTCAACGTATTCGGATTGAATGGATCTTCCTGTCTCTGATAGATGGGTTGTGCTTAAGACGTCATAAAGAACCAAAATAGTCTGGAAGCTGCTTTTCCTTGCTGTTATTAGCATCCAAGCAAAGCGACGAATCACAGAATCTTCTATGGCACTGCCACGTCAAACTGGTGCAGTATCTCTGTAGTGCCTGCTTATCGGCTGCCTGTCTGAAAGACTTTCAAAGCATCTCTACAAAAGAGCTGAAGAAGGACTGGTTGTAGATCATTCTTATCAAGATGCAGAAACATAATTCTAAATCCTAGTGGGTTCCTCCACCTGAAAATCGCTTCAAGTTAAACTTTGATAACTCTTCAATTGGAAATTTGGGTCCATGCGAAGCCATAGCAAGTACAAAAGAACATGGAGTATCCGTTGTAGCCTACTTTGGGTCAATTGGAATATCAGATTCTACTGATGCAAGTGGAAGGTCTGCATCAGCCACTGCTGCTTCTAAGTATCGAAGGGGGTTTTGTGATAATTTGGTTTTCATAAAAGGGAGAAAATACCATGTTTATCTGAAGAACAGTTCATTCAAATTCAAGAATGGATTGAAGGGAGATAGATCCCTTAGTCGTGTCACTATCTGTATAGATTAACTCTCTCTTTGCCGTTTAGCATGCTTGGTTTTCTCCAAGGATGAGCTCGGTCTACAATGTAAGTGTCCCTCTATCTCAATAGACCAACCATTCAACGGAAACCTTCCATTGCCAATTCATTTTCAGGACTTCTTTGTTGTGTCCATCCACCTCCTTTGTAAGTTTACAGAGAGACACCACCTAACATAATGGATTCAAACATTTTCACTTGAGAAGTGTACAAATAGGGCTCATCCTTAAACAATGGGCATAAGACCCATCTGACAATTCTAAGGCTGTGAATTGTGGCATCCAACGACAGACCCTTCCTGATCAAATGCTTGGAATAGTTCAACTATGGATAGCTCTTGCAACACATCCAAAGCAAGGTGTTTAGCTTGAAGCAACTCATACTTTTGCCTGCTGATATGTTACAACTCGAAAGATGCATATCCATTGTATAAGAGGTAAGAACTTACATATCATATTAGTTAACAAAAGTCCATGTTACATTACATTGAAATTACATCTTCCCATAATCCCAAATCATGTAAATTAACCCACAAGTAGATCAACTCAAAAGAAGTTTATCAAAAAATCAAGTTTGAATGAAAAAATATCAGATTTCACTCTTGTCCAAAGCATCTCCCTGCTTTCTATCTCAATCTGTTTCTCCTCTCATGTTCTCCTCCTCACCATAGATGCAGGTGTTCCATCGAAAAGCTCGTCGATAAATGTCTCAAGTTCCTCCGGCCCAAACTTTATATACTTCTCCATCTGCCTTCCGGGGTCCAAATGTTGCCGGTACCGGGCCAAAAACGATCGATACGCCGGCACGATGACTGCCGATATCGAAACACGTAATTCGGATTGTAATTGTCCATCACTTACTACCCAAGAACTCTGTGTCTTATGAATCTCCTCAAAGATGGCGTTGAAACTCTTAAACCTCTCTTTCAATTGAGGTTTGGAAATATTCCCTTTTGATTGGTGCAATCCTTCTTCCTTGAAACAATTGAGAACTTTCCCCCAAGTTTCTCTAGTGTAGCTTTTGTGGTAGTTCCGCAAGTCTGACGATCGTTTCCTGCACCACGTATCGCCCATCAGACCATAGATCTCTTGGGACCCTTTGATCTTCTTCATGATATAACGCCCGTTGTTCATTAAGAAAATGTAGCTTAGTGAGAGATCTTTGTAGAGTTTCGATTTTGCTTCCAGATTTGTGTCTAACAAATCCATGACTGCCATTAATTGAACTGAGAATGGTGATGGATCTTCTGTTTGGTTATGGACGTTTTGGTGCTTTGTTGCCGGACTATACGTCCTCGATTCCTCCACATCGGATTCCGGTGAGGTGTCCGGTTTCTCAATTTTCTTATGCTGTTGTAAAACTTGTTCCAATGTTTCATGGTACTCGCAGGCGTATTTGAGGTAATTCATCACATAGCGTGTAAGAGGATGAACTGCTCCACCTGGAACAGGAGTTTTTCCATTATCTGATTTGATCGAATTCTCCAGATCTGAAAAAATAGTTACCGCTGCTTCGCCAATTCTTGATTTAGCCAATGCTGTTTCCGACTTGAGCTCCGGCGAGGAATCGCCAGGGAAAATGTCGTCCAATGTTGGACCCATATCTCGTAATGCTTCATAAATGTCAAGATATTTGAAAAGCTTCTCGGCAGATCTCTTCGTCATTGCAACAGCTTGGGCAAAATTCAAGAGTTGAATTACAATTCCGCGTATCAGATTACAAGAAAGGCTGTCGGAAATGGCATGAGATGTGGAGAAAACAGAGTTGCTGAGATTTCTCTCGTTGGAGAATGAAACCGAAATACATTTTTTGCAGACTTTGATCCACGTTGCGATCTCTCCTTCAAGTGATTCCCACGACATTTTCTGTATGTCGTCGATGCTGATCTTTTCAAATCCGATCTTTGACAAGCTTTCTTCGAAGGCAGTTCTTCTCAAAATGCTGTAAACCTGACAACATTCTGTTGCATAACCTGCAGAGATCATTGTGCTTGCAATCCGATTCAGTTTTGAAATCGCTTCTGACGGATAAACTGCTGCTTCGCCACCGCTAGAACTGGCTGAATCCGGTTCCACTAGCACACACCGATCAGGTTCCTCTTTGGATTTAAACGACAACTGCTTCGTGGTAGGTTTTTGATCGCTGGATTCTTGATCTGTGGTTCTAGAATCCTCCAAAATCGACCGGAATTCATCTTCCAAAAACAACATTGCTCGTAACTGTAAACTGCTTATCCGATCCAATGAGGAAGAATACTTGGGTTGGGAAGTAAAGCTTCCTAGAGAATCCGTCAGCTTGGAGACTTTATCGATTGCTTTCAGCAACGGCGCTTCCTCTCCCATTTCCCGACTCCATTTACCGGGATCCTTACCACAATCATATTTGGCAATCTCGTCTTCCACGATCTTGATAAATTTCTCAAAACATTCAGGGATTTCGGGTGGGCCCCATTCTTCTTCTTGCTTCTTTTTGGCATCCGATATCTCGTCGAGAAATCGATTAATCTCTTCACAGAATCTGTGCCAACTAGTATCGAAATCGAGCTCTTCAGGTTCTTCCTCCTTTTCACCTTCCTTCTCATCTTTCTCTTTATCTTTTTGCTTATCGGATCCGGGAGTCATTGCCTCGGCTGCATCGGTGGAACTTCGCGGGGTCGTAGCTGTTTCTCTGTCTCTGGGCGTGGGAGGTTTCTTCTCTTCTATGGATCTAAAACTAGAGCTGTTCTTCTCTGTAACAGATTTCTCTTCGCGATGTTTGGAGGGAGAGAAGAACATTGTTGAAGACGAATTGGAAGAGAGGAGGAGAAGAAAAAGATGGAGAGGATTGTCGAGAGAGACAGGATGGAATGGTTTTGTGTTGTTGGTTGTTGACTGGAAGATGGTTTGACTGGATTTGTTGAGGGCACGTTATGAAGAAAAGAGGGGGAAAAAATGGAGGGCGAGGAGAGATGAGGAGAGAGGGAGAGCGGAAAGGGAGGGGAGGGGAGTTTGAAATGAGAGAGGATGCGGTCGTTGAGGGAAGTTCGTTATTTTTCTTCTCTTCCGAGGGGTTGGGACCCCGGTTTTGATATTACCACACCTTTTATACTTTGGCGGGAAACTCTTCCTGTTGCATCTCAGCCTAAATTCTCTCTCTCTCTCTCAACATGCAGGTGTCTACTTTCTCTCTCTCCACCTTGGCTGAAGTTGATTGAGAATGTAGGTCTCTTCCTTAATTATGCTCTCTCTCTCTCTCTCTCTCTCTCTCTCTCTCTCTCTCTCTCCCTACACCTTGGCTGAAGTTGTTTGAGTGTGTCACATAGTAGAATGTAGGTTTCTTCCTTATTTATGCTGTCTCTCTCTCTCTGGGTAATAAAGATCAACATATGAGATCTAAAGGAAAAAGAATGGACGGTGTGCCTAGGACACACTTAGGCGGACGAGCATTATTTGCTCGCGAAACTAGACATGCATGCATCTTGGCAATCGAGAAGCACATGTGTCAGTCCCAACGATCGTGACATGTCAATGCGTCCTGCTGACGCCATTTTGTTCTGTTTTTTATCTAGATTTTGATTTAGACAGTTAAAATTGATCTGAATTAAAAATCCTCAATTCTAAAGGCTTTATAAACTCGAATTTTGATCCTAGAAATCTGTTGAAATCATCTTAACAATGCAGACCTAATTTTCTGAATGACTTGAGTATTTCCAATACTGTTACTTGTAATTTTCGATGTTATTTTTATGCTATCAAATATGACATATTTTATGTTATGTGTTATTATCATTTCTTCGTACTCACGTTTGTCATACTTTCTCGTGAATTGTTTGATGCCCAGATGTTTGAAAAATGTGTTATTAATTAGATTTTAATGTTTTTGAAATGACTTTGACTTATTAATACTTGCAATAGAGGATCTCAAGTATTTTATATTTATAATATATATGTATTTAGCATTCAAAAAACTCAGTGCGTCACACCATAAACACCTCTTATGTGCTAGACGACATGTTCTGCAATGCTACATATGCTCAGAAACTTCTCTTGCCATTTTTAGCCAATTAATTTGTCTTTCATGAGGGCAAGAATTTTATCTCTTCCAAGGTATCTGCCAAGACCTCCGTCATGATTTTCAAAGATAATTGCATCCAAGTGAGTGTTCACAAATACATAATACATTACCCTTTAAGAGAAACTCATCTTGCATTAAAAATTAATTATAATAATCATTGCTCAAAGTGATTTCATAGTTGACCAAAAGTAAGGATCACACGTATAAATCTCTTTAACTATTTCAAAACCAATAACTTTGGCATTTAAAATAGTAAAGAGTATCTCCTACTTGCCTTAACGCAACAGTAAAAGTTGTTATCGTGTGACCTTGAAGTTATGGTTCAAGGCATGGAAACAGCATCTTGCAAAATGCAAGGGCAGGCTGTGTACTTTAAGCTCTTGTGGTCTGTCCCTTCTCCGAACCCTCCTCATAGGCGGGAGCTTTGTGCACGGGGGCTGCCGTTTTAAGCTTATAATAATCAAATAGTAATTTTTGTGCTTGAAATATAAGTACTAATCTTAGCGGTCGATGATTGCCTAAATATTTGTTGGATGGCCTATCCTGTTGGGGTAATTACAGCAGTATGGTGGGCCATTTGGGAATGGACAGCTTGTATGGAATGCAATTAATTGGCTTTGGATCAGCTAAAGGTACAAATTGGTCCCTCTTTCTGATGATCTAACCAATATCTTCTGCGCCATATCCCAATAATTTCATCCACTGGATGAACTGTAGATGACCCAAATGAATAAGTGTCCAGACCACCCAAGTCAAGTCCCGCACTTGAACTTTTTAATGCACACCAGTTGTTTGCACAAATGTCTCGGCAGTAGAAAAAAGAGGTGGCAAGTAATAAAGCTAGTATAGATTAATAAAAAAAACTTGCCCAGAATCGGACTCTGGCTCTCATGTATGGATCCTCTAAAAGCAAAGATGCTCCTTCCACTTCTCATCAATGTATTCCAGGATTACAATTGACTCGGCGATCGGTTTCCCATCTACTACAAGGACCGGAACCTACTTGTGCACAGGATTGTATTGGAGGAGCACCTCGCTCTTGCTCACCAGATTTTCTTCAATGTATTCATAGGGTATACCCTTAAGCTTAATGGCTATCTCTACCCTGAAACAGAAAGAGCTTGCCCACATCCCACACAGCTTCACTGATTCCATTGCTCTCTCTCTCAGCTTGGGTGAGTTAAGGTATAAAAGTGACAGGCCTTTATAGAGAGTTAGTAGGATGATGTAGGACGTGTACCTAGTCAATTAATATGCAAGAAATCTTTTGGTGATGCAAGGAAACTTGACTGAAGTTTGTTTGGATTAGAACTGTGGACAAAGTATGTGAAAAATTGGAAAAATATTACGCTTTTTGGGGCCACATGTGGCATGTTTGTATGACCCAATCTACCAATCTGGGAGATATTCTGTCAAGAAAATATAAACTCTAGTTTGTGGTGAATTATAATGTAGTGATGAAATACCTGTTTAACATGAAACCTAAGCCAACGAAGTTCAGCTGTTTGATTATGCAACTTTATTGGCATAGATCTATACATAGATTTTTTCCATGTGGGCTCAAAAGGTGCACTTCTTCCTTGATCCGGAAATTGTCCAAAAAATTACTTGTAGAAGCTCCTGAGCATCTGGAGGAAGTAGATGCTGTCCCTAGAGCCTTCATAAGAACTAAAAAAACTTGTAAGCAACAAGAAATTAATGCATTTGGATGATCTTATCACTTGATTACTCTTTCAAAAAATTAATAAAAATATATAATTGAGATTTTTATCAAAGGAATACTCTGGAGGCATCTAATGGGCACAAAATACATGATTAATGGTTTATATCAACAGAAATTTATCACCATTTATAAAAAAAAGAGGCAGTGTCTATTTCTTCGTACACTCAAGAGTGTTAAACAACATATCGCAATAATGAGCGTTAAGCAACTCACTCTTGTTCCCCAAATCTTCTTCAACACATTCACGGGATATGCGCTTAAGCTTAAGGGCCATCCCGACCCTTGTGTAGTAGGCTTGGCAATTCGGGTTGGCGGACCGTGTTTGTGTCATGTTAAAACTAACCCATTATAATATATGGGTCGACACGAACACAATCCACTTAATAATCATGTCAAGAACCCGTAACTCGAATACGACACAATTATCAAACGAGTCGATACGACACGACTCGTGCAACACAATTAAATAAATGTAAAATAACTAATAAATGACGGTTTTTGAAGAACTGTCCTATATTGCTATTGTAATAAATGACGGTTTCAGAAGAACCATCCTATATTAATATAGGACGGTTTCTAATGAATCGTCCTAAATTTTTAACCCAATTGGTTAACAACTTGCAGGTTACACGGGTCAACACAATGAATTAATAGGTCGCGTGTCAAACGAATCAACACGACAAGTCAACATTGATTGACCCGAACACGACATAATTTTTGGCGTGTCATTTTCGAGTTAACCTGAAAATGACACAAACACGATAAAACTCGACCCTAACTTGCTAAATTCGTGCAAAGTTCGAGTCATGTTATTGTTTCAGGTCATATTTTGCCACCCCTATTGAACAAGAGGAAATAGAGGAGAAGTATCCATGGAGCTTCATTGACTCCATTGGTCTCTCTATAACTTAGGTATCTCTGAGTTATTGATACTACTAGTAGATGTGATTCTTGAACATGTTGCTAATCAATGAAATGTGATAGCTGAGAAAACAAAGGGACATTGCCTTAGTGCTGAAGAAAAGTATGGAAATAAATTAGGATAGCCATTGTGTGATTGTTGGTGGTCTGACAGTAAAGTTGACATCTTTAGTCATGTCTATTCCTAGTCTTTCATGGTTTCTTGGTACCAAAAAGGCTGTTTGAATATTCAAAGGTCTAGGCCTCTTTAAAAGTAAACAATAAAAAATCAAAATTCAGGATTTGAAGTAGTCATTGTGTGAAGCCTTGGCCGATGAGGGCGGGCCAAGAGGGCTGGCAGGCTTCTAGGCAAGGTGAAAGACTGAGAGTTAGTCCCACATCGCTAGGGGGAAAGTTACTGGGCTCTTGATAAGAGTGATGAGAACTTCCCTTACAACGAGGCCTCCCGATGGGTGAAGCCCATCGTTACAGGGTGTGGGCCCTCGGGCTGTTACACATTGCGTTATGAACTTGTATACTATTGAGTATAGGAAATAGTAGGATAATGAAAGGTACTGTTGAAACTTGATTTCGGGTCTCCTGGCTTGTCCAAACTATTATATGAGGCTTGGATGTTAGATGGCATAATCTCTAATCCACTTTCACTAGAGATATATACTACTACGATGTTAGCCTACCACTAATTTTTGGAAGAGAGAAAGAGGTGTTGGGCTACAAGACCGACCATGCTCTATGGATTAGAGTGTTGGGCAGTTAAAGAACAACATATTCATAAGCTGAGCGTAGAAGAAATGAGAATGTTGAGATGGATAAATAACAAGATAAGAAATGATAGAATTAGAAATGAAAACATTAAAAGAAATTTAGGTATAGCACCAATAAGTAACAAGATGAGGGAGATTAGAGTTAGATGGTTTGGTCATGTCCAATTAAGACCGAAAATGGCACCAGTTAGAAAGAGTAAGGCAATGCAAGTATAAGGTTCTAAAAGGGCAAGGAAAAGGCCTAAAAAAATGTAAATAGAAGCAGTGAGAAAAGATTTACTGAGACTTCCTTTTAGGAGTCCGTCTTATAACTCAAAGCAATCCCCACAAACAACTATAGAATTCTCTGAATCCTCGCTTGTTCTCATTTGAGGGTCTCACTTGAACGCCAGAGCCAGGGTTTCTATGGAGTTAGATGCAAAAGAAAGGACATCCATGGTGCACGAAGCTCCTGCAGTCTGCGAATGGAGCAGACCATAAGGGTCAATAGTATGTAGTTTTACCTTGCATTTTGCAAGATGCTGTTTTTATGCCTTGAATCCGTGATCTCAAGGTAGGTCACACGGCGACAACTCTAACGTTGCACCAAGACTACCCTTAATAGCATAGTAGAGAGAAGTATAAAGTTCCCAAACACTGGTATCCTTTAGTTTGTTTTTCTGTTTGCTAGGCGATGTTTTGGCAATTCGAACCATTATCTTCTGGGTCACACTGTAGATCGAAAGGCCATTCAACAAAAATCGTTTTTTTTTTTCGTTTTTTTTTCTCTTTCGAATGGTATGATTTTAGAAAAATAGGCCGATTGGGATGACTTTACATCTCTCATTCGAAGAACCAAAGGGCTGAAAGCAAAGCCCATAAAAAAAAAAAAAGAAAAAAAGAAAAAAGAGGGGTCTTCTCCACGGATGATCTTTACAACTACTATGCTGAAATGAAAAAGTGGACATTCAACACAAGTTTGTACCGTCTATTTTACAACTTGAAAAGGCCAAAAAACATAAGGTTAAAATCATCCAATGGATGAGGTTTTGGGACATAGCCCATCTGATCAGTGCACCAAGTAGATGGACGGATAGGATTCCGGTAAATGGGGTTCATATTTCCATATCTAAATTACAAATACGTTGAATATAAACTCATATATGCTACAACAAGTAGGCACGAAAGCTCTTGTTATTCCAAGGAAACTCTCAAACTTAGGTGGACTTTTGAATCTTCTCTCTCTTGGATTTCATTTGGGACACAAGCTGGTCATGAAATTGGGAGTTTCGCCTTTACTACATTGAGTTGGTTTAGAGCATTCAACCATGGAACCATCACATGGTGCTTCTGTGGGTCAATGAATTGGACCCCACTTGCTTCTCTGACAGCTTCGTGCAAGTAGATGACTGATCCGATCACGGTATCGAGCAATCCTGGCCGCTCACCATGGAAGAAAGGTGTCCCGCCTGAGAAGTACTTCTCAAGGCCTTCCTCTAGAATAGAGAGAAGTTCAAGCGTCTCCTTTAAGGCTTTCTCTTGTTCTTCACCATGACTGATCACCATGGTGGCTAGCTAGTAGGAACAAACTGCATAAATGAAAATTTAGTAGCATTAGTACATGCAGCTGAAGCTCCATCATGTGGAGCTCAAATTTAGTCATCCAAATCACCTATCTCGACACACATGTGGATAGTTAATCTATCAAAAATTATCTCCATGGATTATCCAAATCACTAGTTTTCAGAGGGCCGAGATCATCTTATGAAGATATTTTTTTCACATCGCCCATTTTGAATGTTAAGGAGAGCCTTGTGCAATAGTAAAGTTGTCATTGTATGACCTTGAGGTTATGGGTTCAAGGTATAGAAATAGTCTCTTGCAAAAATATAAGATAAGACTATATACAATAGACCCTTGTAGTCCTCCCCTTTCTGAACCCATAAACAAGAGCTTTGTGCACTGAAATTAACCCTTATTGCCCGTCTTGATGTGGCAGGGGTAGACACCATATGATCATCTGAACAATTTTTGCAATTATAGCACTAGGATCATGTAAAGTGTAGACACCATATGGTCGTGTAAATTACTCTTCCGAAAACCAAAGAGAAAAAAAAAATGACACCACAACTAAGTTTTTATACTGATCTTCTCCTCAAAAAACTTGCTCCAGAACAGAACCTTGGCTCTCTTGTAAGTATCCTCTGGAACTAAGGGATACTCCTTCCACTTTTCATCGATGTATTCGAGGATTACGAGTGACTCGGCAACCGGTTTTCCGTCGACTACCAAAATCGGAACCGTCTTATAAACAGGATTGCATTCCAGCAGCAACTTGCTCTTCTTCCCCAGATCTTCTTCAACATATTTGTAGGGAATGCCTTTAAGCTTAAGGTCATCTCTACCCTAAAGCAGAAAGCGCTTTCAGATATTGCATGTAGCTTCACTGACTCCATCTCTCTCTCTCTCTCTCTCTCTCTCTCTCTCTCTCTCTCTCTCTCTCTCTCTCTCTCTCTCTCTCTCTCTCTCTCTCTCTCTCTCTCTCTCTCTCTCTCTCCAGGATTGGTATTCGTGGAGTTGAGAACTCCAATTAAATTATGAATGAATGATGTAGAGTGCTAAGGAGATGGGTGAATCCTCTGATGAAGCACATCTTCGAGGAGAGGAATAGAATGTCCGATGCTTGGATAAGTAGGAGGTGGTTTTCTCAGATGGGTTTTTGATGAAATAGACGTGGATTTGCTTCAATTGGTTCAAATGTGTGCATTGTTTTGGTCTTAAGAACGAACTTGGTTTTTGAATTTGGTGGCTTTTACTTGAAAATTTAAGCTTCAATCAGGGTTATTTTAGTTATTTTACATTAAACTATTTTGCGACACTCCTTGTTTGGTAACAACACTCCTCTTCAGAAATGCGAGGGCGCTATATTTTCCATGACTGAGGCCCGCCTAAGGATGATTCAACTTGTTCATCGAATTACTCTGGCTTTGCATAATCCTATGTCATGTCGTGATGGGCCATGCACAAAAATTAAGAGGACCGCCAAATCCCTAATAAATCAAATGCACAGTGAGATCAATGGTTGGGATCTTAGAATTATTTTAACGGTTACATGTGTCGCGCAGGACGATCAGAGCCAGCTAAGCAGGTAAACTGCCACATAGTCAGGACATGTTGGCAAAAAATTAACGCTGTCAAATGTTTTATGGGCGCAAGGGTTTTTTTTTTTTTTTTTTTTTTTAAGTTGCAAGATTGGGTTGAATCTAACAACTCAGCGTAATTTAAGATTAAATTGAAAATACGGCACAAGTTCAGGGTTTTTTCCGCGATTATTCCTTGAATTGAAGTACTACCGATAATCATCTAATATTTGGAGTGGCACATCCCTGTTGGAGACTTAAACATTAGGTATGAATATTGCACCCAAAAAAATGTCATTCTGGCTGGACAGCTGTTTTGGGATGCCGCCTAGATGGGACCCACATATGCATGATCTGAATCGTTCATTTAGTGTATCTGCGAAAATTCAGCTCAATCGTATTCTTTTGCAAACTCGCTTTACCAATTGAAGAATCAAATGGCTATTATTTTAAACCGTAAAATTGCATTGCTAAAGTCATCTAGCAAACAAGGGTTACGGACACAGTATGAATGGTTTAGATCATCCGTAGGTGGGGTCCAGGTAGATGGCTCCCAGAAAACTCCCCTAATTATTTTTCCCAAAAAAAGCCGTACGTATAAATAGCCACAAGGAAACTTTTTCCTCAAGTAATTTTGTGATCGAATTTAGGTACTAATGTTAAGGTTCGAACTTTAAAAAGACCTGTCTTTTTCAATAAAATTGTCTTTTTTGGAGTTTTCTTCATTTGAAACCCATCTTTTTTGTAAAATAAACACTAACTTTTATGAACATTTTTTTTTATTTAAAAAAAAATAAAAAAATTTAATCCTAAGCTTTAAATTTGCCACAATAATCTAATTCTTATCTTGAATAGTAATGTTTTACTTTATCTATAGTAATATAATTTTATGCCCAAGAAGTTATTGAATAGGTTGCTATTATTATTATTATTATTTGAACTTTTAAAATTTTCTGACTTTTTTCCTTTGCTTTATCCGATTTTTTCAACTTAGGCCTCTCACGATTCCGCCTATTCTAGTAATACTCTCATTTAACAGCCCAAGCACGTTTAACTACAGAGTTCAGAATTCTAATTGCACCCGGTGCATTAGTGCTGCCGTGATTACATTATTTTGCGTTAACCATAGGATATCTTATGTATGTAACGTCTCAGTTCTTTATTTCCATATCTAAATTGCAAACATGATCAATCCATAGGAGATAATCTCGCAATTACAAGGAAGCTCTTTGTAATTCTGGGCCTACATATGTAGGAGACGATCTTGCAAACAGGATCACCTATCATAGTACTGATTGGAGAAGCTCTTATAATTCTGAGGAAGCTCTCAAACTTAGGCTGATTTTTGGATCCTTTCTCTTACGTTTTTTACGTAGGAGACAATGATGTCATGAAGTAGTATCTTCTCCTTCACCACATCAAGGTCCTTTAGAGCCTTCAACCACCGGTGCAGCACGGGATGCTTGTCTGGTTCAATCAGCTGGATTCCAGTGGCGTCTGTGATTGCTGTGTGGGTGTAGAGGATCGATCCGATCACAATGTCGAGAAATCCTGGCCGTTCACCATGGAAGAATGGGGTCCCACCTGAGAAATCCTTCCGAAGGCCCTCCTCCAGAATAGAGAGAAGCTCAAGCGTCTCCTTTATGGCGTTTTTTTGTTCTTCACATTGACCGAATACTATGGGGCTGCAAGTTGGAAGTAACTGCACAAACAATAACTTACAAGCAGTTTTGGTTATGTAAATTACATGCTTCAAAATAATAATAATTTATTATATACTAAATCAATAAAGCCAGGCAGCCAACTTCTATCATACGTGACACTTTTGTCATTTATTTATTTTATCTTTCTTTTTTTCAATATTTAAAAGATTTCTCTTTCGCTTTTTCTTGTACTTAAACTATTTCAAGTTATCTTAAATTTAGGTAACTACTCTCACTTTCCTTTAATATGAATGGGAACCAAATAAAGCACTTTTTCCCAGTAAACAATAAGGGCACTTTTTGCACTGGTAGATATCCAAAGTGAAGAAGTTGCATGCTCTCGGGGTGTTATGGTGCTCTAAGCTACCATTCCACGTTCAAAATGTAAGTCACTATACAAATATGTTTATTGTCTCGTGTGACTTTGAGGTCATGGGTTTAAGGCGTAAAAACAACCTCTTGCAAAAATGCAAGGTAAAGCTGTGTACTATAGGCCCTTGTAGTCCCCCTTTCCCTGAACTCTGCACATATGCAGGAGCTTTGTGTGCACCAAGGCTGCCGCTTTTTTGTTCTATTTGCATTTGCATGGCTTATAAATACTAGGCATGCAAGATAAGGTTGCTTATCATAGACACTTGTGGTCCACCCCTTCCCCGGATCCCGCATAAGTAGGAGCTTAGTGGCTCGGGCTCCCCTTTTTATATTCCTAGGCATGCATCGCTCAGGCAATTTACTAATTATAAATATAATAGTAAGCTACTACATGTACTGACCTTTTCCTCAAAAAAGTTGGTCCAAAACCGAACCTTGGCTTTCATGTAAGGATCCTCCGGAAGCAAGGGATACTCCTTCCAATTTTCATCAATGAATTCCAGTATTACGAGTGACTCGGTGATCGGTTTCCCGTCGACTACGAGGACTGGAACCATCTTATAAACAGGATTGTATTTAAGGAGCAACTCGCTCTTCTTCCCCAAATTTTCTTCCACATATTCGTAGGCTATGCCTTTAAGCTTAAGCGCCATCTCTACCCTAAAGCAGCAAGAGCTTCTAGACACTCCATATAGCTTCACTGGCTCCATTGCTCTCTCTCTCTCTCTCTCTTAACTTGGACGTTTCAGAGTTTGAGCAAACGGGCGTTTATATAGAGTTCCTAGTACATTGTTGCTTTGGGTTTTGATGCTACTGGACATGATTCTTGACCACATACATAGTCAATGAAAAGTGACTGAGAAAACAAAGGAAAATTTCCATGTCCTGGAGCGTTTGGTGGTGCCCATGGAAAAAATAAGATAAAAAATAATAATTAAAGGACGACATGAATTTATAATAATTATAGGATGGTAGAATTAATTTTTTTACTCAAAATGATCGAGCTTTGGCGTTTTCATAGACGTCCTTTAACTACAAAAGTAAGAAATTGTATGTATTTAATAGATGAAAACTCCAAGGCTGGTATGAAAGTTAAAAAATGAGGAATATTCGTTTTACTTTTGACCCAGAAACTCAGTTAACCACTTTCAGAGAGAGATTAAAATAGACTCGGTAAATATAAAATTAAAAGTAATATCAAACAGTCATTTAAATATTTTTACCTAATTAAAAAGTAAACTATCAAATTAACCTAACCATCTCTTTCTTCTAAGTTTAAAATTTCCTCGGTTAGTTAAGTGGTCCACTTCTTCCCAAGTGCCACCCATTCCTTCTTCATAGTGGACGATCACAGGCTAACCATCTTGGTGATGTCTTAGTCCTCATGTAATGAATCTTTTTCTTCCCATGCCACCCACTCCACTAATTTATGCATTTAGTTGACTCAGCTTCCTTCTCTCTATTTGACACCTTGGTCTTTGTGGTTTTTGGAAACTTAAGTGACAGAGAGATGGGGGAAGGATAGTAAAATATAAGTTACTAAGAAACTCTTTCAAAACATGAATTCATTATGCTTAAAAAATGGTGTTAAATGATAAAGTTCCTTTACTTTGAATTTTAAGCTTTCACATTACTGTCATTATATGAATTTGCGTAATGGGATTTTTGCAAACAAGTCTAACATTTTTTTAGTTTTGCAAATTTGTTGTTGATTTTTCCCGAGCTTTGCAAAATTGCCATTCTTTTAGTTTTCCGTCCTCCTTGCTTGTTAGTTTTTTAAAATTTCAATATTACCCTACTCTGATTTCTCTGATCATGTAGGTATATATAGAAGAATGAGTTATGACTAATGCGAGAAAGAATAGAGTGTCGTATTTTTACTGGTTCAACTCTGGTCATTGAGGTCTTTATAAGAAGGATTGTTTTTGCCATAGGTTGAATTTTCTTTTTTCCGCCTTTTAAATGCATAGTTAACCGAAAAAGGATACTTTATATTATGTGACATTTTCAGACAATGGAATGCCCTACTCCTATTAGCTACAATTAAGGGGGATAAGTCTTTTTCTTAAATAGTGAATTGGCCTTAGATTTAAGGATTACCTTTTGCAATAAATGGTAGAGATTAACAACGAAGTAAGAAAATGGGATTGTGATGAAATATGTAAGTTCATGGAATCATTTGAGGCAAATATATATATATATATATATATGGCACAGTCTTATTACATGGGAAGAAATATGATTTTTTGAAGGCCTTCAAGACTCTATTCCTTATTTCCTCAATGGTATTCTCTCTCTCTCTCTCTGATCTTTTTTTCTAGCCATCAGGTCCATTGATATGATGGTGTTAATGGTCACACCACGAATCATCTGATCAAGTGTGCTTAGGGTGTTGTCTCACCTTTTTTTATCTTACGCGCAAAATAAAAAGTGCACAGCCAATGTCAAGGATTTTTCCGGAATGAGAATTAAGGGGAGAGGTCTGGGTTATGTTACCATGGATTTCGTACACCATGGTTCATCAATATCAGGATCCACTTTAAGACCGCCTTTCTTGATTGAAACATATTGTTGTTAGGTGTTTACAATTTTTCATGAAATGTCTCTCGCAAAATGCAAGGTAAGGTTGCGTGCTATTAACCTATATGGCCTGCCCCTTCCTTAGACCTCACATACAAAGGAGCTTCGTGCACCAACTTCCCTTTAGACGTATATTGTATAGAAAGCCTCAATTCAGGACACTGGCAATTCTTGCTCTTTTGTTGGTGTAGTCATTCATGTCTCTCCCCCAAGGTACATAGTCACATCCACTTCAAGATGAACTTGGAACATTCCGTTCAGGACTGAAGCACTAGATGGACATGACCTACTCATACTGCTGCCAGGGGTCAACTACCGTAGGTACTACTTTGGCCTGATCACACTTAAGTGCGGAGTTCTTCCGATGGCATCCCGTTCATTAGCTCTGGTGTAATAACATTCTTGCATTACCTTATATTACTTTATATTAACCTAAATCGCAAGGTCATACATCCTACAACTAGTTGTGAGAGAAGCTTTTATTACTCTCGAACTTAGGTGGATTTTACAATCCTTTCTCTTATGGCTTTTACATGGGAGACAATCTTGTCATGAAGTTGGAGTTTCTCCTTCACCACATCAAGCTCCATTAGAGCATTCAACCATGAGAGCAGCACATGATGCTTCTCTGGGTCAACGAACTGGACCCCAATCGCCTCTTTCATAGCTTTGCCGGAGTAAAGGATTGATCCAATCACTATGTCAAGAAATCCTGGCCGCTCACCATGGAAGAAAGGGGTCCCATCCGAGAAATCCTTCTGAAGGCCCTCCTCTAAAATACAGAGAAGCTCCTGCGACTCCTTTAAGACTTTTTCTTGTTCTTCACCTTGACGGATTACGATGGGGCGGCTAGTTGGAATTAACTGAGGAAATGAAAGCCAACTAGCATTAGTAATAGACATGGTTCTCAAACTCATGATTAATTTGGAAAACTCATTTGAGTTACTTGATTTAGTAGTAAATGAAGTCACTTATCAGTCGACTAACTAGGGAAGCCTGGTGCACGAAGCTCCCGTATATGCAGGGTCTAGGGAAGGTGCAAAGGATCTATAGTACGCAGCCGTATCTTACATTTGCAAAAGGCTGTTTCCACACCTCAAACCCTGACCTCCAGGTCACATAGTGTCAACTAAACCATTTGCACCAAGGCTCCCCTTCATAAGTCAGCTCACTATACCAACAAAAATATTTAACTGGCTAAGATTTAAACATAAGAACTTCCCTCCTACAATAACACATCCTGACCAAGTTGTGAACAAAAATGGTATTTTCAGGTCAGTCCGGAGAGTCTTCAAGGTAACTCTACTTGCTTTCCTTTTGAGTGAAATTGAGTAAAGTTAAGATCATCTTATGAGAAATTTTGTGGCCTTGTGGATGTCACCTGTCTTGAATGTAGCCCAGATGAATGGCAAGGGTCACTTCCATGTGAATGATGATGCAAACCATTCACATTCTCGACACTGTCTTTGAGAGACACGTCTCAAAGATCTCTTCCGTTGGATGATCCTAGCTTTGTTGTTCTGAGTTAATAGACTTAATGAAAAGCTATTGTATGAAAGCTTTCTTTGCGTAAACTTTAACAAAATGGCACCACTAGCAATCCAATATACTGACCTTTTCCTCAAAATACCTGGTCCAAAACCGAACTTTGGCTCTCATGTAAGGATCCTCTGGAAGTAAAGGATACTCCTTCCACTTTTCGTCAATGTATTCGAGGATTACGACTGACTCGACGATCGGTTTTCCATCAACTACAAGGACTGGCACCTTCTTATACACAGGATTGTATTGGAGGAGCAATTCGCTCTTGTTCCCCAGATTTTCTTCAATGTATTCATAGGGTATGCCCTTAAGCTTAAGGGCCATCTCTACCCTGAAACAGAAAGAGCATGACCATGTACCATATAGCGTCACTGACTCCATCTCTCTCTCTCTCTCTCTCTCTCTCTCTCTCTCTCTCTCTCTCCCTAACTTGGTTGTCTAAGGTCAAGCTAATGGGTGGTTTATATAGATATGATTATTGGTCAATGAAATGTGGCTGAGAAAACGAAGGAAAGTTGTCTTGGTGCATGTGGAAGAAATGGGTTGGAATAGATGCTGAGAAGTATGGAGGAAAACATACGAGGAGATGCGCACTAAATTGGCTATTGTTGGTCCCAACACTAAAGTTAAACATCAAACGACCAATATTAGAAATTGTCTTTTGCATTATCTTCTTGTATGATTTGGGCCACAGCCGGCTTGCTTAGTATAAGAGGTATGTAATGTTAGATGATATCATCTGAAAACAGCTTTTCTTGAAGATATCTAACCATTAACCATGAAGATCCATAACCCTGAATGTAATTTGCCTTGTGATACTGTCCATTGGATGATAAATCTTGGATTCGGATCGACCACTGTAAGTCATGGATCAAGCAAGTGGGATGATCAAATGGCTACAAGTTTTTGGTCAATCTTCACGATCAGAGTGGCCAGGTATAGGTTTAAGATCGAGCAAAAAGAATGTGGTGGGTACCATCTTGCTCCTCGTTTACTTTTTCTTTATGTGAACACCAAAATAAAATAAAATAAAAAAAGCGAACAGTATTTGTGTGTCAATAATGGCATCTGAACCCATGCCCTTTCAGATCAATACCTGAAACTGGACCATCCAGATTTTATTGTTTATGTACTTCAAGACATAATACTATATTTTCTTCAACCTCTTTGATTGTTCAAACAATTTGCAACCCCAAACACACAATTTTTCTATGTTTAGTGCTCGTATTGTCCCTAGACTTTATATACATAAGCGTCAACTTGTTCACCATCGATGACTGTCGAAACATAGAACACTGATAGGATTATCCATTCTGGATCAATTGCATGCTGATCCACGAGAGAATGATCTTTCTTCTTCTTCTTCATCTTAAATGTTCAACAGTTGCTTATACACATTTCCAACGTGGTTTTCATGCAAAAATACATCTCTAGAGATGCTATAAGCCTCCAAATACCAGTGTTCGTGGGCTACAAGATATCTGAGCTCTAAGAATCAGAAAATGGACCGGATCAACCTACGTACGGTCTGGTCCTCCATACTGTAACGAGCCATATGGTCGTGCCCTATAGTAGCATTTGCCATTTTTTTCATTTTACATTAGCTACAAGGCTATGTAGATAAATATATTTTTCTCCTTCTTCAAATGTTTGAAGTTGATTATACAAAGCTTCCAGCCTCAGGTCTCATGCAAAAATACATCATCTAAAGATTCTATAACCCTCCGAATATCTCTGTAATTCAGCTACAAGATCTCCGAGCTTCGAGAATCAGGAACAGACCTGATCAAGCTGAGTTCTATGCATCCACAGAAAAAGTAGGTCCGTCGTGCGGTAACTAGCCATATGGTCCGGCCTTGCGGTAGCATTCACCATTTCGTTTTACGTTAGCCATGTAAATACGTAAATATATACGAAAAGACGTTTGGAATTGGTGAATTCTTTGCTACTTGCAGCTAACAAGAGTAATGGGCTTCTAATGATAGGTCGACTTTCTAACAAGCCCAGGTCTCGGAGACCATTAAGGATTTCAGTTCCAGTAGGTAGAGCCCCTTATTCATAAATCAAACTCGTAACGGCTATCAATGCAAATGAACTCCTTCACTGTAATTTCCAACCACCATTTCCATTAATCTCTACCTTCTTTTTCTCTGAAAGCCTATTAATCTCCATTACAGATATGAAAAGAATCTCAGTTGCTTACAACCCATTTCATCTCTTCAATCAATCCACCAGAAACAGAAAGCTCACAGTTGCAGAAACCAAAATAGTTCATGCCCAGATCATTAAAACATCCCTTGTTCAATCAGATGTCTTCATTACCAACACACTCGCTGATTCTTACTGCAAATCTGCTGCTATGAACGAGGCACTCAAGGTGTTTAATAAAATGCCTGAGCCAAATCTCATTTCCTGGAATCTTATGCTTTCTGGATATAATCAAAGTCTTAAATTTGATGAATCACAAAGATTTTTCTGTAGAATGCATTCTTCTGGTCTCGAGCCCAATCATATTACTTATGGGACCGTCCTTTCGGCTTGCGCATCTTCTCAAAGTGTTTGGTTTGGTAAGCAAGTTTATTCTCTACTAATGAAAAGTGGGTTCATTTCAGATGGATACATTTGTACAGAAATGATAGACTTGTTTTCAAAAAATTGCAGTTTTGATGATGCGCTGAGGGTATTTTCTGAGGTTCCTGATAACAATGTGGTTTGTTGGAATGCCATCATTGTTGGGGGCGTTCGAAATAGGGAGAATTGGGCTGCTTTACAGCTATTTTCCCAGATGTTGAATGCGTCTTCAATGCCAACTGGTTTTACATTTTCCAGCATATTAACAGCTTGTAGTGCAGTTGAAGAACTAGAGATGGGTCGAGGATTACATGGATGGGTGATTAAATGTGGTCTGGAAGATGACATCTTTGTAGGAACTGGTCTTGTTAATTTGTATGCAAAATGTGGTGATGTCAATGAAGCAGTTAATCAGTTTTCACAGATGCCAACTCGAAATGTTGTTTCTTGGACTGCCATTATTTCTGGTTTCGTCCAGAAGGAGGATTCTATTAATGCCTTGAATTTTTTCAAAAGAATGAAAGAAATTGGCATGGAGATTAATTTGTACACTGTTACCAGCGTGCTTAGTGCTTGTGCTAAACCAGCTATGGTGAAAGAAGCCATCCAAATTCATTGCTTGATTTTGAAAACTATTTTTTCTATAGATTTGAAAGTCAAAGATGCTTTGATCAATATGTATGCCAAATGTGGAGAAATTGGATTGTCAGAAAAGGTGTTTGAAGAGATGGAATGCGTGGGGAATGTGAGCACTTGGGCAGTTATGATATCTGGTTTTGTTCAGAACCAGAATTTGATAAGGTCAATTGAATTGTTTAAGAGGATGTTTTTGGAAGGTTTGAGACCAGATAAGTTCTGCAGTTCTAGTGTTTTGAGTGTTACAGATAGTTTAGATTTTGGGAGACAGATACATTCCTATGTTCTGAAAGCTGGATTGGTACTTGATATTTCTGTGGGAAGTGCTCTTTTCACCATGTACTCCAAATGTGGAAATTTAGAGAATGCTTATGAAGTCTTTAACCAGTTGCCTGAAAAGGATAGAGTTGCTTGGACCTCTATGATAGCTGGTTTTGCAGAATACGGTCATGCAAATCATGCATTTTCTTTATTAAGAGATATGGTACTTGAAGACATTGAACCTGATCAGATGACTTTATCTGCCGTTCTCCTGGCATGTTCAGCTCATCAGTCCTTAAAGAAGGGCAAGGAAGTTCACGGGTATGCTCTTCGTGTGGGATTTGCAATGGAGCTTCTTGTCGGAAATGCCCTGGTAAATATGTATTCAAAATGCGAAACTCTGCTTTCTGCAAGAAGAGTCTTCAATGCAATGCCTGGAAAAGATCAGATCTCATGGTCAGCTTTGGTTTCAAGCTATGCTCAAAATGGGTATATTGAGGAAGCACTCTTGCAATATCAGCAGATGCTGATTGCTGGCATGGAAATTGACAGCTTTACTGTTTCATCACTCATTGGTGCATCTGCAACTTTATCAGGATCACAGTCTGGTAGTCAGTTACATGTTCATGCTGTGAAAACAGGTCTTATTTTGGACCTTTCTGTGAGTACTTCATTGATCACTATGTACTCAAAAAGTGGTAGCATTGCTGATTCTCGTAAAGTATTTGATCAAATAGAAAAACCAGACCTGGTAACTTGGACAGCAATGATTGCCGGTTATGCTGAGCATGGAGAAGGGGCAGAGGCTCTACATGTGTATGAGCTGATGAGGAAAGAAGGAACAAAACCTGATTCAGTGACTTTTGTGGGTCTTTTATCTGCTTGCAGCCATAGTGGTTTGGTTGAAGATGGCTATTTCTATCTGAAATCTATGGCTGAAGATTATGGAATTGAACCAGAAGCACGCCACTATGCCTGTATGGTTGATATACTTGGCAGGTCTGGGAGATTAGAAGAGGCTGAAAGGTTCATTGATTCAATGCCTATAGACCCTGATGGACTGGTATGGGGAACCCTGCTGGGTGCTTGCAGACTACAAGGTAATATTGAACTCGGAAGAATAGCAGCCAAGAAAGTTCTTGAACTGGATCCTCATGATTCCGGAGTGTATATCACGCTTTCAAACATCTCTGCCGATGTCGGTCACTGGGATGAAGTCCTGAAGATCAGAAGTTTGATTAACGACACAGGTGCCACAAAGGAACCTGGCTGGAGTTCTGTGTGAATATATGAGGGCTCCTACTTGACGGGTGCAGCTTTCAATATCTCATGGTTTTAGCCAGTGTCACCTTGATTATCGCATCACATTAGTTCAGTATTTTCTACCTGCTTTATCGTTTCTGTTAAGAATCCCAAGAAACATCGGCAGAGCAAGGAGGTTGAGGTTTCTAATTGAGAAATTCTCAGTCCATTGCTATTGATTGTGTGCAAATGAGATATCTGACAAGATATGAGGAATAACATCAAGAATGACGTCCAAAGGACAAAGGGAGCAAGTATACATGTTAAATAAGTAGAGGTCAGTCATCTTGTAATTTATCCCTGCCAAAAAGATTGAGGAAGAAAGACCTGTTCAGTTAGGAACTTAGAGCAATTTATCTCAATCTGCCAAGTCAAAATGCAGCAAGTAAATCATGCTGCAACACCACATCCATATGACGAATTGACTTGTTTAAAAAGCAGAAAGCATGGAAGATTTGTACGCAGGTGGTATCTCCTAATGAGCTATTTTAGGTCAAAATGGTCTCTCTTTTTTCTTGTACGAGTACCATTGCTTGTCAGCTGATACTGTACATAGACCTCGACCTTTTTTCTTCTTTTTTTTGCTTTCTCTTGTAATTATATTGTCACAGTCATCCTTTCTGTAAAGGTCTCAAGGTTCCTTCCCGAACCTGTTTTACCTTATCAAGGAATGAAAAGAATAAAGATAGGCCGAATTTATTCTGATACATCATCTTCTAGAAGTTGCAAATTGTCATTGGCATTTAATGTATTTGAGTTGGAATTGAGAGGCAGTACTTGAGTTCTGGTTGTCCTACTATGTTGTACTTTCTGTTCAAGTATCCTCCTAGTAAAATTTACATAAGAATAACTTGTTTTATAGAGGCGATAAATTATGAACCACAGATTATTCGTATGGGCCAATTATGCTTCTTTGTTGATGAGAAAAGGAAGGACATACAATTTTCAAACCAAATACATATCTCTACTCTGTTAGATATGCTGTTCACTTTGCACTAAGAAAATGATGTACAGTAATACATGATTAAGAATCTTTCTCAGTGAACAACAAACTAACAGATGAGAAGTTCTTTCGGTATATCTGATTTCATCAAGTATAGCACTTATTTGTGGAATAACCCGTGGACATCTCACTAGGACAGGGAGGAGAGTCCCATGGCAAATTTGTTTTCCATGCATCAGACAAATTCGATAGGTTTAAGGGAAATCCAACTGTTCGCTGGGCTCCCCACTGATTATTTACATGAGCTGAATCTGCATTCTTCCTCAAGCACATCTCTTCTTCTTCATTACAAATGTTACTTTGCATCTCCTGAGGTAAACTGACAGTAAAGTTGTTAAATTGCTGCTGTGAACCAAAGTCTATACTAGCAGATGGTTTACCAGCATCTCCAAGTATTGAAGGGGACAGGTTTAGAAGCATTGAAGCGACATCAACAGTGCACTTTGCTGGTGCTGAGATGTCGAGTGGGGAAAACATGAAGCCTGTAGGAACTTCTGAGTTTGAAACTGGAAGTGAATTTGGCCGGTGAACTGTTGGATTAGGGAGCTTGTATGAGGAAAAATCGACAGGAGAGAAATTGGTAGTTGATGAGTGCTGTAGGTCATTGTTGCAACAGAACTGGATTGCTGATCTGGCTTCAGTGGTGCAAGATAAGTTCTCCGAGGAAAACTGGGTACCATGTGCTGTGTGTGAATACATGTCCAAACTGGTACTTTCTGGCGATGGAGATACCCAAGAATGGGAGAGAGCTCTCTGTGCCATTGAGTTGGTTTTCTTAAAGATCCTACAAATAGCCCATGAATCCTGCAGGAACAGAAGGAAGTTTGATGAATCAATAAGCTTCTTAACCATATTGAAGTGAGTAGTGGCAGAAACAGAGTCGTTGGAGTTAAGACTTACAAGTGCAGGAAGGTTCTTATCTATTGGCCGTTTGGGATGTGTTGAATCAGTAACAGTAGGCAGCCTAAATTCGTGCATCATCCAGTCAGTTTTGATCCCTTTGGCAGCCCTCCCTTTGTAGAAAACAAGAGATTTCTTCAGGCCTATGCACTTGGTTCCTTCTGAGGAATAGATAGGTCTATCTGTTCCAGTGGCTTTCCAAAACCCAGCTCCTGTGACTCTATTCGGCCTTGCACTGTTCCTATATTTCCGGTCCCTTGGACAGTAGAAATACCATTCCTTCTCTCCAGTTGTTGCCATCTCTTCTTGCAAGTGAGACAGAAGGTGATAACGGCGTCAAACTCATGCTTAAGTCAGAGATGAAGAAGAAAATCTGAAAAACACTAAAGATACAGAATATTCAAGTGACTTGGCCAGACTTAAGGGCTTCATTCATTTTGCCTCTGAAACCCTCACTAGAGTAAAAAGGAACTGAAAACTAAAACAGAGTATATCCTTGAAATAAAAGTTTACGTCAGTTGAACTTCCTTTAGTAGGTAAAACTTCTGCATAGTTTTACTAAACAAGTAGCAAAGGGAGAACCCGGGAAAGAGTAGGCAGGTAAGAGAAGACTGTAAATCTGCACTGAAATACATGTCAGAGATGAGTAATTTCTCCTGAACTATAAAATTTTCACTGAATAAAATACACCAAAACGTCTATATACAAGGAAAGACTTCTCAAAACTGTAATCTTTTATAAAATACTGACTGAAAGCAAATGATCAGAAGGGATCTTGGTAGGTAAAAAAGAAGAAAATTTCAAAACATCCAAAATAAACAAGCAAACCAAGTAACTGAAAAAGAGAAGAAACCCAGTTCTGCAAACTATTTCCTACCCTATTAAAGCTCAAAGATGCAGCAAATTAGATTAGCTTACTTGGTAGATCCCACGGGTCGTACTTGTAGATATCCAGCTGCTTAATAAGCTCTATGGACAAGGACCTCTGTTGAATCTTTCTCTTCAGATAGAACCCAACCAGCTCCTCATCTGTCGGATGAAATCGAAACCCAGGCAGCATCACTTCATCTACCTTATCAACATCACTCTTTTCATCCATAACTTCCCCTCCCGTCGGATTACAAATTGGAAATTTAGCTTAAAAGACGAAACAGAACAAATATATATAACCACCCAACTTCCTCTTTAAGAGTGTTCAACCCTTTCAACTCCGTCTGAATCTGGAGAAAACCTGCTCCTCCACAAATCAACACAAGTGAAGCAAATACAGAAGTGGGTACCACTTAGCAAAAACCTATAGCTATTACCAAACTTTCTTCAATACAATGGCACTGAAGTGGACACCAGAGGAGTCTCCAGAGTCAAACAGATTAAGCTTTTGAACAAGTTCAAGGCATGAAGTGGGATGAACTCAAGGAACCCAGTTCACAGCTCAGTTCACTCAATTCAATACTTCAGTGTCATTATATGGTTCCTCAGAATAAGAACTGCCTCCGAAGCTTCAGCCGATCTTTCAGGGAGACTGTAATGAAGAGCGTGCTTTTCCGACAATTACGGAGGTTGGAAGAAGCTCAAGCAAAGCTCTTAATAACACTTCCTAGCAAAGCTCAAAGATACTACCAAGAAACTGAAGTCAGACGCTGGTTTTCATTTGAAGACTCCTTTAACTTCCCTTCTTAGAGAGCAATTGGGTTGTTTATATCCAAGAAGAAGGATCTCAAGAGACTACAAATCAGCAGTTTTTGGAACTTGTTTATCCTGCTGCATATCAAGACAAACCAGGCTTCAAGGACATATTATATTGTTATGGAATTTTATTTTATTTTTAACTTGCAACTGACTCAATTCCAATACTAGAATTCAAATGTATATTCAAAATCCCAAGATTCTCTGCAAATTCCTTGAAATCCCATTATCTATTTTAGATATCCTTTCAGTTTCTCATGATCCAAAGAGGCCCCATTTCATATTTTCTTCAAACGCCCTCTACATCTTATTCTTCTATCAGTTTATGTATATATTGACTTGTCAGTGGATTTTGGGATCTCACGGAGATTCCTGCTATGACAAGCAATATAAAAGGGTGGAACCCACCTATACTTACAAAAATGTGAGCAACCATATCTTCAAGTGGACCCACTTGGCCTCATAAACATGTAACAACCACCTATACAGGGACCCACAACTACTTTACGTCCATCAAATTACTTGTCAACAAAATCTCCTTTAGATGAACTGACCCTTACACTTGGGATGAGGCAAAGGTTGAGATTGCCTAATGCTAATGACTATTTTACCCCTACATTTTATGCTTATCCCCTCTCTGAAGTATAAAACTTTCCTATTATAACCGGTTGTTCTGAAAGATCTTCTATTCCCATGAACATGAAAAGGAGATCCTTGGATGCCCTTTAGGAAAAGAGTCAATAAAAAAAAGAAAGAATCAGAATTGATCAATAATTGTAATACGCATAGTCAACATTAGTCTCCCAATTTGATGGCCTATAGTATGAAAAATCACAATTTTGTCCTTCAAATTCTATTCCTTAAGGAATTCCCATCCTTAAATTGGATATCTAGTAAATTTTATCTTGGAAGGTGATGACTAAGGTGAAGGCAAAAATAGATGTGGTTGTGTTGTTGTGCTTTAAATATTTAGTACGGGTAATATGGTCATTTGAATGATAAACTAATTTCCAAGAGAATAGAGCCAATAAGGGGGCTTTTGTAAGAAATGTCAAGAAGGTGGGGGCTATTAGATTTAACTGCTAACAGCCACTTTATAGCTCCTAAGTGTACCATGTGAATGTGATCAGGTAATATGGTCAAACCTAGAAGCACAAACCTATTTAACTTATATTGGTCAGATGATCACTTCACCTTAGAATGGAACCAAAATCAATTGTCTTATGAGCACATGTCTAACCCACTCCAATACTGAAAGGTTGATGATCATTAGGATTGAATAAATCGTACGATCCACAGAGTCCGTGGCCTTATGATGATATCGAATCTAACAACATTTTTCCTAAACATATCTAAGATCTTGGATCATAAGTTCAGATCAACCCCAAATGGACTACAGTATCGAGATCGACAATTCCAATCGCATCTCAGCATATCTAATATCTTAGATCACAAGTTAAAATCAGCCCAAATGTGTGTATATGGTGGGCCTAGTAGGTTTGTATTTTTGCTCAATCAGCTTTCTAGATCAGTTTCAATTAAGTTAAGTGAGACTAATTAGTCCTAGGCTCCATATTATGAAAATAACCAAAATACCCCCATGGATTTCTAAAAAGCCAAAGAAATCTATGGGGTAAAAAGGAGAAAAGATGTGAAGTAGAGACAAGATGGATGGGTGTTTGGGTTATAGTCAATGCACATGGAGATATAAGTCAAACTCTCTAGAACTTTAGGGTCTTGGTAAAAAGAAAATTCCAACCCAAGCCCATGTAGCCTTCATGGATCTTCAATTTTCTTGTTTTTGGTAGTACAAATGAACCATTTGGGATGAGCTAGAGTCCACAGTTTTTTATACCTCCCATTTTTACTAATTTCCATTACCAAGTTTGCTAAAAATGTCTGCTAAGTGGAGAACAAGGATAGCAGCTTCTCTTAAATGGGAGGATCCTGAGTCAAATCCCAAACTTGGGACTCCAAATCAGGTGAAATTCCCCAAATCAATCCCTCGGTTCAAACCATTCCTGTCTGTTCCTTGACCTAGGGTTGCACCCCATCTTGCATGCGAGCAACTCAAGTTAAAAAAATAGGTCAAAATCTTCAAACCCAAGTCTCTTTCCTCATTCTATGTGAACATTAAACTCACAAAATAGCCCACCTTTCCAACGTAGGAATTTCTCAATTTTTATTACCTGCAACAAATCCCATTACTTATTTAATTATTACTACTTAGTTGTTAGGAATTTTGTGATTATTTAATGAGCCTAAGTTGCCTCAAAGTCCATGGTTTTCAACAAATCATTCCTTGTTTCTATACTTAAGTCCGCCCATTAGCTTCTCACGTTTACACTTGGCATTCTAAGATCAACTTCTGCTTTTCTCATTAAAAAAAAAAAAAAAAAACAGATTTTTAGGATGCATTTATGCCTCATGCCATCATACATAATTTCATTTCAATCCTTTAATAGATTTTGACTGTATTATTACTGCCATTTAATCTCTTAATTAATAAGGGTATACGTGAAATTTTATAATTAATAGTTTTGACATTTTTACTGGAAGTAAGATGGACTAATAATAGGAGGAAGTAATTGCAATCAGCATTAACCTACGAAAACAAGCTATGTTTCTATCCGGTGATCCAAACCGTCAATGTTAGTGTAAGTCCTAGATCATCGGTGATCGAAACCGTTCATCTTGTAGATGCATTAAAGATGAATAATACCTGAATGATCCTCTCAGTTGGATGGTTTTAATTAACTACTGTTGTTTCTAAACCTAATGAGGCTTCCATTTTCGTGCAGACAAAGAGTAACTAGGATTATCCAATGGAGAAGATTAGTGCAGGACCTATCTAATAAGGGATGCTTATGATGTGCGGTTTGGATCACTTAAACTTAGGACCCTCATATACTTTTTAGCTGCCTATAAATGTGCCTATTTATTTACACGTACAGGCAAAAAATAAAAGCTCGCTTTGGGTTTCTGAAATTTGCTTATTATTATTATTATTACCCTTAAAAAATAATATATACTAACCAATTGAAGATTATTAATCCTTTTTTGGGACGACCAGCTGCCTCTAAATAAGACTTCTAAATGGATGTTGATTAAGAATAAATTTGATTTTAGCAATTTTAATTAATAAATATCTAGTACTTTTTTCCTTCTTCTTCTTCTTTTTTTTTTTTGAAAGAGTACATTTTTCTTTAGGTAGGTAATATCTTGTACATTGTTATAAAGGACACCACTAAGTGAAAAAATTGAAGTAAATTAATTAGTATATCTTCTATAACATATGTTACATACCCATCAACAAAAGGGCCCACTCAATCGATGTTCCAGATCATTTGATCGTGTATATCACGATGTTTAACTAGCCCTACAGACAGTTTTGTGGTTAAGCTGATGCAGACATTTGTTTTTAAGATAATTTGTTGGAATTGCTTATAAGATAGTGCTTGTCCTTGTCTTCTCCGGAGACAGATAATGATATGGAGACACTCCATCCAAACGCAAGGCGAAAACGGCCACAAATCTTCCGCCAGTTCATCAAGCTGATTAACGATCTCATTTGCGATTAATTTAATGAGATGGAATGCGCTTTGTGGCAATCCAACCATTGAAATTCCATTCCATCATCTCCTTCGCAAAACACAACCCAATAAGCATAGACCCATGACTCAAATCCTTCTTGCTTTCAGTTCTATGTCAACATTAATTAACCCTAAAATCACCCTTGTCCCGATGCAGCCATCCTTCATTTTTTTTTTTTTTTTTTTCATTTTTATCGTTTTGGTAAATATTAACAATTCCATTTAAGTAGCTATCATTAATTAGTCCACAATATTTTAATCATTTTTTGCAACCCCCAAATTCCCCAAAAAGTCAAGACTAAATACATAATGCTTTCAATTCACTCAAACATCACGTGAAAACTACCTCTAATTTTCTCCTTAATATATTACTTGCTAAGGAATGATAAACTAAGACACATGTTTAAGAATCTCAAAGGAAAACTCCATTCGAGGCATGTTTTCTGATAGATCTGTGCCATTCATCTTGTTCTCCTTCCACTGTTTAGGCAACGGGAGAAAAACCACGCCAATCTAATAATTCTAATTTTAAGAATCAACGGTCAGTATTTATCACCAAAAAAGTAGTACAGGCTAAGATCATCCAATGAATGTAAATTTTTGAACATATCCCATCCTAAATTTGGTAAACAAGATGAATGGCATAGATCTTTAAGAAAACATGCCTAGATTGGAGTCTTCCACGAGACTCCTAAAAATGGAGTGCTGATAAATTACTATTCAAAGCTTATCTTAAATGAATGTAAGGCCAAAGAAGAACTCCAAGTAGCCATCTTTAGTGGGCATATTATAAACCCTTATAAAGCTTGTCTTATTACTATGATTTTGATGTAATTAAGCTTAAACAAGTTTAGGGTTTTTGTGGTTCAGATTGATGAGGGGATGTATGTGAAAGAGATGGGGGTCTTAATTCAATTACTGCATTATTGCAACTGAGAAAACTCAGTTTGATTATGAAGTTGATTAGCAAAGGCTAAGGACAGCTTAAGTACAACCTCCTGCTAATTCAATCTAAATTCCAAAAAAATGGGCCAATCGGACGGTCAACTATTGTGAATTAACTTGTTAAAAATAGAACAATAAGCATCTCAAGGTAATCCATATCATGGAATAGTGGGACCATGATTAGAAGATAGATTACCGCTTAATGATTTCATTAAGAAGAATGCTAAAGGATGATGGTTGTTAGGCTCTTTCTGATTGTGATTGGCTCCAATCTTTTGGATATGCATCTTAAAATGTAAAAAAATAAATATCTAAATTAATTAAACTTTTCTAAATGTTTCCAGTTTGGTTGGCAGGAAATGGACAAAAATTGATTTTCACATAAAAAATGATTTATCCATAAAGTGCATTTTATGCTTTTAAATTCGAAGGTAGATTTATTACTTGTTCTTAAATTTAATCTGCTATTTATCTTAACAATAATGTAGCCAATAAACCAGTCTATATCATTACAAGAGCGTGTGAAATAGCTTAGATCTAAGCCATTCATCCTGTTTGAAATAACTTAGATAAGCTAGAGATCAGATTTCATGGCCATTGGTTGATTTTAACCTATGTTCCATTGCATGAAAAAAATGACTATTAAATTTTTTTTGAAGACCCAAAAATCATTCAAATACATTGATTTCTAGTGAATTGACTATATTTTATATAACAAACATGATTAATGGCTTAGATCTAAAAAGGAAAAGAAAAAAAAATAGTGCATAAAAAAAAGGCATGGATTTCTCCCTACCAATAGTCCTACTGGTAAATTTAGCCATGAAGTGTAATACGACTACAAAAGTGTAGGAAGGACAAGTTTGAGGTAATCTAAGCCGTTCATCATTTAGGTCATATTTTAAATACGTGAAAATTCATGCAATGATCTACTCCTGCAAATACCATTAAGAGGGCTCCACCATTTAAACTTGTGCTGTTGCAATGGCCAGCAATCTGTCAACGGTCAAAGATGGAAGCTTAATTAAGGTGCTAATCTCTAAATAAGACAGCTCTCTCATTTATTAACACCAAATTAGAGGCCGTGTTACGGGGTAGGAAGATGCAACCTCAAGCTATCTTTGTAGATTGCATGTTAATGACAAATAAATTGGTGATTTTGAGGTTTTTTATCATCCAACGGCAATAAATCCAAGCCCACGGTTTGCGCCATGTATGGCTCAAACACGCATTAACTGCAGATTTGAAAGTATTTGTCAAAAGCAATCAACAGAGATCGGTAGATCACGACCATTAATCATAAGTTAAAGCTCTAGAAGTGGTCAATTGTCGAACCATTACTGCTGTTAGAAAGAGTGGGCCCACCTTTTGATGATCTCAACTGTGACTAAATGAACGATGGCTCGATATATGTGCTGTTTGGACAATAATAGTCCAATTGAATGTTTTCGTCCTTCAAAATGGACAGCTAGAAACTATGACAAGTCACTGGGGATCCACATTAAGCAAACCGCACAAGATGGACGGTCTAGATCCTTCGTAGGAGCGATCCTACAGGAATCTAACGGTCCGCTATAGGCACGCGTAGTCCGTTGATTTGAAATCGAAACGCTCAAACGTATGGAAAACTTGTCCGCTGGATCATCCGCACTGCTATTATTACGGAGTGGAAAATTGGTTAAATATCTCCATTTCAGATCTGCTCATTTGGTAGAGATCTTCAGATCCGGGATCCATCCATATGGGGCCTAGCGGATACATAACCATTTCGTGGGCTCATGGATTATAAAGGTGCTTAGTATGGGAATTAATAGTTCACCCCTAATTTTTTCCATTAACCCTTTATTTAAAAAAAAAAAAAAAAACAATGGTAACCCAGTGCATGAAGCTTCCATGTATGCGAGGTCCAGGACAAGGGTGGACCACAAAAGTCTATAGTATACAGTCTTATCTTACATTTTGCTCGAGGCTGTTTCCACACCTCAAACCCATAACCTCAAAGTCAATTGATGACAACTCTACCGTCGCGTCAAAACTCCCCTTTCGAAGATCCTAATCATTCACGACTCGCCCTTGATTTAGATGGACTATACTCCAAAAATCTCATCCACTGGATTATCCTAATATTATTAGATAATCGCATTAAGAGTACAACGACTAAGCAAGGCACTTGCTTGTTTGAGCAAGAAGTATAAATCAGCGAGCTGACACATGACACTTTTTCATATTTTGTTTCTTTGAATGGTGTTTGCGTTTTTTCTATTGTATTTTTCTTGGCACTACTTAAACAGTTTTCCGGTATCAAAATACCAAAATAAACAGGTTACATTTGCTCTTTGCTGCTGCAGCAAGTTCAACTACAAAACAATGACAAAGTACAAGGAACAGTAACACAATTTTACCAAGCGCATCCAATCAAACTTCAATGGAGATGGTTGGCTTTCAGTATCCCTGCAACAATTCCTTAATATCATATCCTTGAAGCTGCAAACAGCAAAAACCAACACAAAACCTTCAGTGCTTATAAAAGATCACAGAAGCAAGTGCCGAAATTTATATCAAACATATTTGCTCATAATCAAGGACTCAGACTAGCCATCTTGCTTAAGCTAACGCTCATGTATGCTCATGATTAATGTAAGAACAATATGTGATCACCAACAAGAACAATAAAGGTGAGGAAATGTAGAAGTGAAAGTTGTTTTACCTGAAGAAAAGTGAGAAGCAAGATCACACCCGAGTTCCAAAGCGAGTGTATGATCATGGGTGTGAGGAGATTGCGAGTTTGTGCATACGAAAATCCCAATACGACGCCTGTCCAATATCACTTGTCAAATACTAAATCAAGGACTTGAATAACTTACAATATTTACGCAACTCCATCAAGAAAGTAGATTCTGTCTACAGGTAACTTGGGCTGAAAAGAATACGGAACTCAGAACATGAGAGTAGGACTTGACCACCATGCCTTACTTATCCAAGAAATATTTAGCCTTGGCTGCAAATATTCTTTTGATTTGTTCAGATGCAATGCTATAGCAGAATTTGCATTAGGAAGTTTATGGGCCAACGTCCAAATGCTTGACATGTTAAGAATCTAGATTGACAAGTCCACCTGCATAATCATCTTCCACTTCACCACTATAACCAGTTTGCCAACCATCAAATTGTGCTTCACCTCGGTTACTAGCAGATTACATTATTAGAATAACAGCCTCATAACGTGGTTCTGAGTAGCACTAGGATGTTGATAATTATCCATTTTTCGAGAGTTCTAGCACCGGATTTGGGTGTTGGATGTAAAACTCTGATTTTCCAGTTAACTTTAGAACTGCCAAGAGAAAATACCTGGGTGTTGGAGAAACATCTAGGTACTTAGAATGGATAATTTAATTAATCTCTACAGAAGTATTAATAGCCTTCTTAGAACAACGTATCCACTTTTACCCTTCCTCTTCCCTAAAGTTTCTTTTATTTCTCAGAAATATAAAAATGAGGAAAGGAAAAAGGACAGAAAAGAAGAAAAAGTAGAGCTGAAACTGGAATTACCTAGCACAAAAAGCTGGGGAAACTCTCCAGGAGTTAGATGGGCAAGGGCGAATACGGCAGCACTAAGAAGTACAGATACTGGTGTTGGGAACCTGTAGAAAAACAGTAACCACCTGAGTGCATGCACAGAAGCTAGAAAAGAATGTTTAATCAACTTTGACCAGCAACTGTAAGTTACAAAACTAGCATTTCAGTCTCATAAGGCCAAATAATAAACCCAAGCTAGGAATTCATGCTAAACAAAACTGCACGCCTTGGTGTGCAAGAAGAACATTAACTAGTAAATCACAAGTGAACCTGCATCTGGTTCTTCATTTTTCTTCTTAGCAAAGCTTGAATGACACCTCTAACCAATCTACACTCTCAGATCCAGTCAACCTGTGTTCTTCCCCAGCCCCATCTATCCTCCAATTCCAAGATCAGGAACCATATTATTCCTATCCTAACCCATCTTACCCAACACTTTCAGCCTCGCCAGGCTTCTACAACTCACCTCTCTTACACCCATAGTGATGCATCTCAAGTTTCTTTTCTTAAATCTGATAATTCAGTCCCTCCTAGCTACTACAATTTAGTATATCCCAACCTCTTTCTTCCCCGGCACCCTCTGATACCTCTCTATTGATCCAGAAAAAAACCTTCTGCATTAACTTTCCTGACATTATTGCCATGCTCGTCTTATAAATGAGGAATCAATTAAGCAAACAATAGGAACTTACTATGATTACGTAAATATGAAAAAATTGAAAGATGTAAAACATAATAGTCCACGTAAGAGAGAGATTCATCGGAATGAGATAATTGGCTGGTCGCAATGCTTTAACTACATTTTCATTCCCTGTAGAAATGTTTGCTGTTTAAGAGATTCTATATTTCTATTCTAATTAGTCTTTGCATGCATGTGTGTGTGCGAGAGAGAGAGAGAGAGAGAGAGAGAGAGAGAGAGAGAGAGAGAGAGAGAGAGAGAGAGAGAGGTTAACTCTTTAATAACAACTTTTTTATTTCCTCCAGCAATCACAATGTTGAGAGATTCTCTAACTCTTATGCAATCTGTTATCTTTTCACCATTTAGTTACCATTAGCTTAAAATAACCTAAAATTTCTTCGCATACCTAAGTCAAACTGGCCATACATGTTTCCTATCATCATCTAATGGATCTGTTTTCTTGGTTATCAGAAAATAAAGGAGCCCTTCCATATGATCTGTAGAAATTAAAAGGAATCATGATACACATATGTGAGCAAGGGTACAATCTAATAACAAGAGGAATGCAAGACTGAAATATCATTCATATGATGACATTCCCTTGGAATAAAATTAGAACTACTAGTCAGATAGGCATTACCATTTAGTCAGGGAAGCCATTAGAAAGCCTCGAAATACAGTTTCTTCAAGAAGAGGAGCAAGAAAACCTGTGATGCCCACCAGACAGGCAGTGCTATGCCAGCATAAATGCAAATTAAGATACAGTCAAACTGTGTTGTCCCAGACCTCAAGAATCATTAACATGTCCTTGATAAAGCCAAACTTTCAATGATGAAATGGTAAAATAAACCGTTAGATACAGTACCTGATACTTGAAGATCCAATAAGTGGTGATAGTCGAATGAGAGCATCAGTCTGAACAAGGAAATATAAAAACAGGAACCTGAATTTCACTTCTCCATGTCTTGGTATGTTAGCACAACTTAAAATATCTCACAAATTGAGCATCTACCGGATGCAAGCTGACCGATTATGACAGTAATGTAGTAAACGATGAAATATGCTATATCTAACCTCTCTCTGAGGGTTCTCGCCATTAAACAAGGATAAACCAGCTCCTGCTAATGCTATAGCAAGTACTGCTCCTGTGAAACCAATCCCTGCCCATAAGAGCCATCCTTTCTGTAGATTCAATGGATCCTTCCACTCTGAAATCAATTCCAACACGTTCAAGTTAACAGGCATGCACACACACACAAAAGTAAAATTAGCTGACCTAGCAGTAGAGATTCTTAATAACTATTAATCCCAACATGACAGAAACAGACAAAGGTTCAAAACAATTCATATATGAAGGAACATGTCCAAGGTTATTGAAAAATCAGCTAGTACTGTTTTCTAAAGTTGTAAAGTCTACAAATCAAGCACTGAATCAAGTTTTTGGAACCAGGTTTCTCTTTAATCCAGTAGTCAACCTAGTGGAGCCAGAATGAGCACTTTACCATCAACCAGCAAGAAATATTGGGTTTTAAGATGAAGCTATTTAATCACTAGCTTAATCAAGTAATAAATAAATAAAATTGCATTTAGGATCTCTTATACACGAACCATAGCGGAACATATCATCTGGAAGTGGTTGGAATGAGTTGGTGAGACCATAGACAACTCCAAGGATAACTGCTGTCACGATGCTGAGGAGAGAAAAATGAGTGATGTCTAGAAAATATTCCTACTGAAGTAAATTGCACGACTGATATGCAAGAAAAAAACAGAATAACCACACATATAATCCAACACTGCAAACAGTCAAGAGTTGAAGATCATACGCCTGGTCCACAAATAGTATTTCCGCCTTCTCATCTAAGCTAAGGTCTGCACTTTGTAATCCAATATACGGTGCAACTGATGCCTCAACCAATCCTGTCAAAACAAAACTGCCTGGACAAACCTTAGTATCATTTCAATGAGAAATACCTCTTTCAAGATCAGAATTCGATGATTCTCAGGACTATCCAGAGATGACAACAAGACACTGAAATTATTAGATTTTCTTAATGATAATGAGAAAATCATGTCAATGCACAATGATGCATCACCAGAACAAAGTATGATCCTATTCTTCGTGTCAATAGTGTAAGATAACTAAATTGAGTTTTCCAAAGAAACACACCTCAATCCACATGCAACCATTGTGAGGATAACGGTTTGCCATTTCCAGGGCACGTCCCAGCGCTCAAGTATGGGCCAATCCAATCCAGAATCCTGTTCATTATTCAAAAACAGGTATCACATATAGTTTGAAATTTTGATTCTCATAGAATTTATTCCAAACTTTTGCAAAACAAGTTGCCCATTCAGATTCAGGTATCATATGTTTCCCATTAATTTCTTAAACATCCTCAATCATCAGAATTCTATTTCTACTTTGTTTTAAGGATAGAACAAGTTTAGACAAAATTGTTAGAATTCTTTACGTTTCTCACCTCCATAAAGTTCTTCCCCCACCCAACCACTATTTTTATTATTTATTCTTTTACTTTTATCTTTATTCTTTTTAGAACTGCACATTAATTTCAAACTCAGTCATAAGAAGAACACTTAATCTTATGAATCAAACTTTCTGTACAAATTCAAAAGTAACAACTAAGATCAACACAGAAGCCCATGCACTCCCTCAGAAATAAATGGGCATTTTTCCTTTTGAAATTTTTCTTATTTACTCTTCACAAAACCATGAGCTTCAATAAGAACTGAACTTCAAAACCCATTAAATAAACAAAAATCCCAAAAATGAAGAAAGATAAATCTACTTAAATTGAATAAAAAAATCATTTTACATAATTTGGAATCGAGAAGCATAAAAACTGTACCTTTCCTGTCAAATCACTTCCTGATTTCTCTTTCTGGTCGTAAGAACAAATGAATCTGAATTGGGTACGTGGGGCCAGAGGCTTTTTGAAGTAACCAAATGGTAAAACCTCTTTTGATTGGTGAAGTGAGAGCTGGAAAGGAAAACTCTTGTTTTTCCTAGTTAAAAGGAAAGCATTTGATCGTTTCGTAAGGAAATTCTTCTTTGAGGAACAGAGACTGGGGAATTCAGAGAGGCTGAGATGCATAGATTGAAGAAGGGAAGAGGAAGCCATTGCTGAGCTCCGGAAACCCCGAATCCTGTGAATATTCACGGGAGAAAGATAAGGCAGTTTTACCCGGTATTCCGTAAGAAAGACGCGCCTGCGTCAGGATTGTCCTAAGGGCGCCCAAACATTATTTAGTAGGGCCACTATATAAGTCATCGAACCGTTGATTACTCAAGCATTCTATGGATTTGATGCATGTAAAATTGCCCACTGTTGGACCATTCTCAGATTGACTGCTCGTGGATCTGCATCGTCACTCTCTTAACCGTCCATTTGGAGGCAATGAAGGAATCTGAGGGTTAGAATTATGAGATGGCTAAGATGATTGAACGAATATGATCATACAAGTGGGGCCCCGCTATTTGGATGATCCAAACTATGCATCGGTTAGAGCATTGCTATGGATTAGTCATATGTTGAATTTCTTTTTGTTTTATATAATATATTACGAGCTTATGGATGTAATGCAATGAGATTATTTTGAAGTTAGACACAAAAATTAGATAATTTTGAGAGGATTAATCTTTCATATCTAACTTGATATGTCAATTCAAATATCTATTTCAACTGATACCTCTCTTGATGACTTTCACCATCAATGGAAGTGATCATTGAGGGCTTATTTATGATATTTTTCTTGGAACTGGTTGAAGAAAAACACTAGTCCCATAGGAAAAAAAGTGCCAATCGGCATTCATTGATTTGTACTTCGCACTCAAGCAAGCAAGTGCCTTGCTTGGTCGTCATACTCCTGCTGATAATAATGCTTCTCTCTATAGTCTATAGTTTCAGAGGCTACTTCTGTCTCTCAAAGGACTCACATTCTCAAACATTGTTTCTTTGCATATGAACTGAAAGAAGAAAATTTTCTTCTCGAGGAAATTCGACAAAGGCTCCATAACCAACCTACAATAGAGGTTGAAGCCTTCCCCCGGTTAATTAGCTAAGAACATTTATCCATTATTGCATCCCCACATAAAGGAAAATCTCCAAAACTAATTAAATAAAATGAATGTATGAACCAGAGTGAATGATATAACTGATCCTCAATCAAACATCCCACCACTGATCACAGAATTCCAGGCACAGCGAGAACTGCTGACAAAGTTCGTTTAAGTTTCCAAATCTCTTCTGCCAGACTAAATTGACTGTTCATACAACAGGCTCCTTCTACGTCCGCTTCTGTTTAAATTAGACCTCCCAACCTAGTTCTAGCTGATCTTCCTATCTCTGGCTTGGCCTTTCAACACATCTTGGGGCTCCCTGGCAATTATTTAGGATCCATGAACAAATGATCAAACACCGTAATGCAACAAATAAATGAAAAACTTGTTTAATTGAATAGAATGTGGGACTAAGTAAAAAAGAGAATGTGAAAAGGATATGAAGGATATAAATGAGAAAAGCAAATAAATCAACCAATTGTAAAGTCAAACAACTACAAACTAATTGAGGGTTAAAATTAAATGAATCCATTAATGGAAGAAACCCGGAAAAATCAGTAGCTGTTGTGATATATCATTTGATAAATATACTCAATAATATAAACCCACAGACTATCATTGCTTGACACTCAGAACTGCACTATTTAAGAAACATAAACAGATAAAATAAAAGAGTCCAATGTGTTTTTTGCTATTCAGTTCCTTCTTCCTTCCAGCCATGATAGAGTGGGGAATGGCAAGGTAGTCTTTACATAAAAGAATGCATCAAGACAAGCATACTTTTTGAGTATACATAATTTTGGTCAATTCTCAGCAAGAATCAAATATAGTTGTAGTTGCAATTACTTAACTGAATTAGCTATCACTGACCACCATGAATTGCGTCTGTAGTCATAACTCATGAATTGAACTCTGCCCAATCAAGAGGCTGGCCATTGCACTTCTTGAGTATGTGAAAGGAGGCTAAATTCAGCAGCCAAAGTGCAGTATCCACACTGCCACCTAAATGTGACAAAAAAGAGTATTTCAAGGCACGAGTGGGTGTTTAAGTAAATACCCGCACATGCAGACTGCAACAATGGTAAGAATCGCTGGTTTCTAGGTTTGCCTAGTTCTGTTAACAGATAGCAGTTCAAAAACCAAGCAGTTGCCTTGCTCTCTGCTTCTCCCCTTGTTTAAAACCAGCACACTGCCTTCTTTGTTAGGTTTCTTATACAAGACAAGCATAGTCCTCACCACCTCTGTGACACAGTCTCCAGGACTAATGGGACTCACCCGACTCTTTTTCCACATCTATAGCTAATCCTGAATAATGTAACTTATGGGCCAATTAAGGTAAATAAAAATGAAAGAAAATGACACAATCATAAGGTGCTTGTCATGGAATAAAAAAAATCAGATAATATTTACCTATCACTTTCAACAGATTCGGTACATCAGCAGCACTTTCCATGTGCTTTAAGCCATGAAAAAAGCAGTGTCCTCATGGCACCTCATGCTAGATACAAACCTTTCCGAGAATTTAGACTCTGAATTGGCTCAGGGGGCCTGCTTCTTCCTGCCCAATGAAGAGGACATTCAGTAAGCATGACGCTAAGTATCTTCCTGAATACAGCATATCAATAACACTCATTGAGATTTCCGAGAGTCATAACCTTACATTTGAAAATTCTCAGCATCTGAAGGATTGTAAGATCTGAAGGTCGTCTTGAGGTCATGGGTTTGAGGCATAGAACAGCCTCTCACTAAAATACAAGGTAAGGTTGTGTACTATAGACCCTTTGTGGTCCGCCTCTTCTTAGGACCCCGCACACACGAGAACTTTATGCACCAGGCTGCCCTTTTCTTATCTAGAGACCAAGTGACTCCTCTCAAGAAGCCACCAAATTTTGCTCGGAAGTCTATAATTGATCATTTGAACTCTTTAATCAGCCTCCATGGTCGCTTGATCTCATTTAATACAGCAAGTGTCATTTTCTGCTACAAAATTGAACAGTAACTTGCTCACGGCAGTGGACCTGAAATAAGCAATATCAGAAACTCAAATTTACAGGATGGAACCGCACACAACTTGTTTGGTCTTGGGCCAGGTGGTGCATATAAGGTTTAAGCCTGATGAAAATCAGGAGTTGTATGAGTTATCAGCAAAGTTATTAAAGTACCTGAACATATCCAACCCAATCATATGCAAACTGAGCTTTGAAAGCGTCAGGATATTGCTAATGTACCCATCAAAGATGTTAAAACTATCAGTGGTCAATTTGTCTCTTTGGGATCAGAATCAATTTGACGGACTAGCTGATTTTCTTGAAATCCAAAAAGCAGCCTGGTATCAACTACATCAAACAAAGGATACTGAAGCCTTAAGCAGAAGATAAATCTGTTTGTCAATCAGTGGTTCTGGAGTTCCTTTTCTGCAAACTAAATGAAAAATACAGGAGAAAAGAAAGATGATTACTTTGTGGCTGTGCTTGTTCAGTGTGTCCCTTTAACTACGATATTGCTTCTGGACAAAGAGTGAGCACTACGAGTGTGATGGCTGCAGTAAGAGGAGCTTCTTAAGATTTGAACAAATGTGCATCCAACGGAAATTCACATGCATGCTATCATTTTCCTTTAGATATGGTGTCCAACTACTCTAAAATGCTTATACAACTCCAAATGTGAAAATCTTACATACTCTTCATACTGTGTCTCTTCCTTAATATTTTCTTAGCTTGAAGACCATCATAGAGAAGTTCATATGAATAATAAGTAATACAGATCTTCTTTAGCAGTTCCTCCATAAGGATCTTGGTCGCTGTCAACTCCTTTATCAGCTTTAAATATTGTATTCACGAGCTCAGGTTCTAACCTGATGTTCACCAACTATGGCTCACGCAGACGCAATTGAGTACTTCTCCAAATGTTCTCATAGATGGAATATGTCCCTCATCAACCATGTCTATGAGAAATTTGTATGAGTTTTCTATATCACCAGTCTTGCAGAAGCCATCAATCAAGATGCGGTATGTGAAAGCATCTAGAGAGCAACTCTTTTGGACCGTCTCATGGAAAAGCTTCTCTGCCATGTGAACATTGAGTTTCTCAGATAATGCATTGATCATATATTATATTTGGAAATTCTATCTAAGAAATTGTCTTTCCCCATTTTCTGGAAAAGTTGACAAGCTTGCTTGGAAACTCCATTTGCACACAAAAAAATTATTCAATGTACCAAAAGTAACAATATATGGAGTCAACCTCTGCCTTGCCATTTCCCCGAGCAAAGCGAAAACTTCTTTTGCTTTATGTCCTTTACAAAGGCTTTCTACCAGTATATTATAGGTTATAACATTAGGAACACACTTCTCTGTTACCATTTCTTTGAGTATTTTGAGGATATCATCAGTCTTTCCTGCCTTGCAGAGACCATTCAGCACAGAGTTATAAGTTATTGCATAAGGAGTTACACCATGGGTAGACATCCTATCAATGATTTGCATAGCATTATCCAACTTCAGTCGCTTACAGTATCCATCAATTAGTGTATGAAAGATAGAATCATCAGGAAGGAAGCCTTTCATTATAGCATCATTTCATGAGGTTGAGGCATCCACCACATAACCCATCTTGCATAAGCCATTTATTATAATATTATAAGTCCAAATGTTTGGGATACAAACAGTCTCTGTACAGTGAATTGTAGAAAATCACATCAGGCTCCAAGCCTTTACCCAAAGTATTGTTAAATACCTCCATTCCCTTGTTATGTAACGTTCCTAGCATAATCCATTTATTAGGGAGCAATACGTTACACGATCGAGCATGAACGGCTTAAAAATTGCATCATTGAGAAGCTTGATTGCATCTTCTACCAGACCCATTCTGCAATATCCATTAATAATTGTGTTATAGGTAAAATCATTGGGAACGCACCCTTTGTTCACCATTCTATGCAGATAGTTGTTAGCTTCAACAACCTTACACAACCCACAGATAACCTTACACAACCCACAGATAAGCGCATTATATGTTACAACATCAGGAGCCAGTCCCACTGCCTCCGTACGATCCAGCAAACAGACAGCTTATCTTAGCTTGCTTTTGCTGCAAAGGCCTTGAATAAATATATTGAAAGTAAATAAATTTGGAGATACATACCTCTTGACAATCTTGCCAAGGAGTCTGACGCTTTCCCAAACATCTCCTTTCATACAAAGAATGTGTATCAGCTTATTAAACATAGTTATGTCAGGACAGACATCGTCCTCAAGCATTTCATCAAACAAAGAACACGCCTCGACTAATAGTTCTCTTCATAAAAGCCTCCAACCAAAGTACAGTATGCAACTGCATTGAATTCGCATACTTGTTCAGGCATGTTTCCGAGAAGTCTAAGAGCAGCATTGGCCTGTTCATTCTACAAAACGATTTTATCCTAATTGTGAAGGTATATACATCAGGAACAATCCCCTTATCCAGCTTTATGGGCTTGATCAAAATACTTATATGACCAAGACATTCATTATTGCATAGTAAGATTTAACAGATGGATCACACATAAAAATTCATTCTCTCGAACTCATCCACAGCCTCTCGAATCTTTCCACGCCTTCCATAGTTTCTAGTTGCAACAATATAAACTCCTTCAAGAAAACCGTTATCTATATTCATTTTCGTCTCTGACAGAACATTCTCCGTGGCCTCAAATTCTCCATGGAAGCTTAGTTTCACATCAGACACTTGTAGGTGAAAAAAGAACTTAAACCCATGCTCTTTAGTAACTGAATTGAACAGTTTTCGTGCTCTAAAAGGACCTTCCTGATGTTTCACAACAGAAGCTACATGCTTAGACCTTCCTGATGTTTCACAACAGAAGCTACATGCTTAGGAAGCAATGTAGGACTCATTTTGAAACAAGCTCCGCAGCTAAATCTACCAATTAACCATCAAAGTAATCCAATAAGCAACCTCTTTTCCTCTCTTTCCTGCCTCCCTTTAAACCCATCAAATAGAGAGCAGAATTTGGGTTAGATTTTTTTCATTTTCCATGGAAGGGGGTCATCTTGGAATGACTCAAACAGAAAAATCCACTCCTAGCGGACACAAGGGTCAATAGCACACAGCCTTAGCTTGCATTTTGCAAGAACTTATTTCCACGCCTTGAACCCCGTAATCTCAAGGTCACACGATGACAACTCTATCGCTGAAAAAGCATGGAAGTTTATTTTTTCCATGAGTGAGAATCAGAACCCGTTTAATCAATGAGAAAGCTGCTGTGACAGTACAGAAAATCCATTTCCGGAGAAAATATTACAGTAATTGCTGTTTACTGAAAGTACATCCATTGATATAGCTGCTGAGAGTTATGGGTCCAATTTTTTCCGGAGACTTCACGGTTTCTTCCACGATTTGGGCAAAAAATTTCCAAGGGAAAATGTTCTTCTCGAACTGAGGAGTGAGCAATGCAACTATGGTCTGTTGACAAGGACATGAAAAAAGCAGATATGGGCCTGGATCTGAGTATCGTGGACCTGTTCTAGATGAGGCCCATGTTGTAAAAGCCCAATTCCCTAGACAATCGTAGCCCTCTTTTAGTAATAGTGATTGGTGGGCCTGGTTTGGCATGATCTGAAGTAGGGTCCTAACTTGAGTAATAAATGGACTAATCAATTTTCACTTCTCCATTAAGGGCCCACGTTTGAGTTATCTGATCCTTGATCAGTAATATATGCAATCTTAGCCGTTGGCCTGGTAAGATGAATGATCGTTGGAACTTTGATTTATTGGGCCCAAGGTGAGCTTCTCAGAGTTTGAAGCAATAGTATTCACGTTTATTCTGTATAGACATGTGGGGCACCTTTTGATGTTTCTCTACAACAATGGTTCCAATCACAAGCAGATATCCATTTTTTAGGGTCGTGATCAAACCTAACGGTCGAGTTTATAAAGCAAAGAAAAGAGGATCACTGCGAGGCCCAGAAGTGTTATGTTGAAAGAACGATAAGCAAACGGGTTTCAGCTTCTACTTAGTACGAGGTTAACAAAACTGCTGCGATTCTCTCAAAACCAAACCCGATTTCGGTGAAGAAAACCTAAACCCAGGGAGGGAAAAGGAACGAAAATGAATTCTCCTGGTTCAGGAGAATGGTTGGAGAAGGCTTTGCTCGATTTATGCGGGAAAATTGAGACGGGCCTCGATTTAGATGGAGAAATCATATCTGGGCTTGTTTCCTACTGCGAGTTAGCATCTCCACAAGATGCAGAGGAATATCTGAATGTAATTGTCACTTTCCTTATATTTACTTATTCTTTTCAACACGGGTAGTGTTCAGTTAGTAAAAATTTGGAAAATTTTTGGATTGTTCTCTTGAAAAATGGTTTATTTTGATTCGATTGATATATTCTTTGATGGGGTGTCTTGATTTTATGTGATTTTTTGGAAGCAAGTTATGGAATTGATTGTCGCTGATTATGTTGGCGTGTTTGAAGCATCTGAGTTTAAGTATACATAAATTCACCTTTCATCTGAGAAGCAACTGATTCAATTGATTGGGCTCTTTTGGTCGTTCTTCTTGAGGTCTAAGTTTGGATTGTATTTGGAGATTGGGAAAGCTTTGCTTTTGCATGGAGTTTGCAGCGATCGGTTGGTTTGAAACTTGTTAAATTCTTGTGCTTGAAGAGTCCTTTTGTTTAATGGAGATGGAGAGAGTTTTAATTTGTACTTTCTTTTAGGCGTGAGTGTATGAGCTTCATAATTTATTTATTTATTTTTATTGTAGTACTTCCAGTTGCAAATTGCCAAATTACAGTTTGTATTATTATGTCGTCTCTTAAATGAATTGTGGAATTTATTGAAGTTCATTGCATTGTACATTTTAAGGAATTCACTTCTGCATGTCCCCATGGCTTAAAAAAAATTGGTTGGAATGAAAAATTGATGGCTTGGAATTCATGATAAGTCATTATTTTTCTGGTGTTACAATTCTAAAGGCGAAGGCTAACATTAACACTCAAAAGTGTAAGGATAACTGGAACCAAATTTCTTGCATAAGAGCTGTATCTTTTCTATTTGTAAGTGTTCTTTCTGTTTTTCTTAAGTTCTCTGCATACTGCAAGACGTATATGAGTAGAGAGGAAGAATGTCAACAATCAGTTCACAGAGGCATGGAACATTTATTTTATGTATTATACCTTATCAGGTTTAAAGTTCCTAACATCAACAAACATATTTTCCTGCAGAATATTATTGGCAAGGAAGCTGGTCAAGATGTGATTGAGGAATATTTGCAAAGAAGAGGTTATGTGGGTTTCAGCAATAGCAATCCAAATGTGCAAAGTTCCAAGTTTCAAGCCTACATGAAGCCTCCTGCAGATGAAGTTTTGACTAGTGGAACTAAGAAACAAATGAAGGTCCATAAAGAAGAAACTTCATCCAGTGTTCAGGATGCAAAAGTTGAATCTGAAACTGCTGCAGTTAGAAGCAATGATAGAGGAAATTTGAGTGCTTCCAAGAAGAAGAAAGCTGGCAAAGTTGTTTCACTTGCAGAAGCTGCAAAAGGATCGATCATATTCCAGCAAGGGAAACCATGCTCATGCCAAGCCCGTCGGCACAAGCTTGTAAGCAATTGTTTATCTTGTGGGAAGATTGTTTGTGAACAGGAAGGTGAGGGTCCATGCAGTTTTTGTGGCTCACTTGTACTGAGGGAAGGCAGTTCATATGCTGGTTTGGAGAATACGGTGGTTCCTTTAACTGACTCTGAGGCAGCAGCTGAAGCTTTTGCCAAAAGGCTTGTTGACTATGATCGGAACTCTGCGGTGCGAACTAGTGTCATTGATGACCAAAGTGACTATTATGAAATTGAGGGGAACAGCTGGCTCTCAACAAAAGTATGTATAGTTCCTTGTGTCACAATTCACATTAACCCATTAACATTTCTGATGATTCTTTTGGCATATTCAGGTGTTTTATTTGCACCTATGGTGTATAGTTGCTCTATAATCGATCTAATAGGAGGCCTGATTCCCATTATGACAGTAAGGACATAAAACAACAATAATGGTTGCCGGACCTAGAATCAACTGATAGGACTTTTTGCTTAGCATCAGAACTGCTTTCATTATATTCACCCACTGCTTGAAATCTTTTCCCTTTAGAATGGTAATTGCTTCAAAGTTACTTGTGAATAGTTTACATCTTATATCATCGGGTGCTTATGAAGCAGAGTTTCACAATGTTCCATATTCTTATTCTTTTAAAGGTAGTCATGTATTAATAACCTATCATATTATTCATTTGCTCCGCAACGAAACAAACTGCCAATATGCTAATTGGTTAGGAAAATCAATGATTCCGCTGGAAACCAGTCTTAACTGTTGAGGCTTAGTGGTTTTTCGGTCTATCAAAGTGTATTAAGCTCTTGTTAACATGTGCTTCTCTTATTCCTTTGTGTAATTTTCTTTCTTGGAATTGGATTACTTTAGATTTTCCAATTGTGCTCAAGGATGGAGTGTTGCAAACATTAAGGGGCCTTAGTAGGGGCTGAGGTGAAGGGGAGCCTTGGCGCAATGGTAAAAGTTGCTGTCATGTGACCTTGAGGTCATGGGTTCAAGGTGTGGAATCAGCCTCTTGCAAAAATGCAAGGTCAGGCTGCCTACTTTAGGCCATTGTGGCCGGCCCCTTCCCTGGACCCCGCATAGGCGGGAGCTTCGTGCACCGGGGCTGCCTTTTAGTAGGGGCTGAGGTGTCCAACCCCAGCTGGCCATAGTGCATCTTGTCACAGTTTCATCTAAATTATTTATTCTCCAATATCACCTTCGTTGATACCTCCTCCATATTTTAATCTTGCATTTCTGCCCTCATTTAAGGAGTAAGAGTTTCGGACTTCCAATCTGTTGCAAACCTTTGGTGTCTCACTAAATGAAATAATTTTCATTTTTCTTGTCTTTTACCCTGGTGCTTGGAGTAAAATTTCTTCCATGCTAACATTCATTGACTAAGTTGGGGAGCTTTACGTTAACCTCTCTAAAGATTTTCATCATTTATCTCTTAAATCTGTTTTATTAAGTGTTTTCCTACTATGGGTCATGCTCTGTCATCAAGTGTCTTCACTAAGTTGGCAGCTTTACATTATCCATGTACTTAGCAGTTTCTAACTATTATGCAATACATCGTGCCAGAATATGACTTCACATTATTTTTATTTTTGGAAATTTGAATATTTTAAACTTGAATGTTTTTAGAGTATAGTTTGGTTGAATACATGTTTCCATAGGATCTTCCTTTACTCGACATATTCTTAAATTTAACTTTCAGAATTTCTGGTCTTTTGCTTCCGGGTATTTAAACAATGTCTGTCTCAGCCCAGTCCAATCTAGTTGCTATACTGGCGGTTCTGATTTATACAATCTTGTTTTCGTTTCAGGAAAAGGAGCTATTAGGGAAGAAACAACAAGAAATTGAAGAAGCTGAGCATGCTCGTCGAAGTAAAGTAGTTGTGACATTTGACTTGGTTGGTCGCAAGGTTATCTTCGAGGACCACTCTTTCTTTACCATATGATCCTAGGTTTAAGTATATTGGTTTTAGTTGGACTGGTCAGACTTTTTAGCACTGAACTACTCATTATGATGATCTTACTCATAGAAGTAATTATTCTTTTGGACTCCAATATCTATAGGTTTCTAGCCATTGGCACAGCCAGGGGCTGCTTATGCCACACCCTGACACAAATTTTGATCCACTAACAGGATGATTTTAAATCATATGATCAAATATTATCATTCAGCATATTTGGCATCCGTATTTAGTGTGATGCTTTTCCAGTGGTGTCGAGCAAATTGCTAGTTCTAATCATTATTTTTTTTCGTGCCTTACTAGGAGCGCTAGAATCCCCCTCATTGACAGGGAACCCATAATGATGTGATCTGTATCAGGGCAAACTCTGCTCCTTTGGCACTTATATGCTAAATACTCAATTTCCTTGATTAGCTTTTGAAGAGAAAAAGCACACTCTTGTCATAGTTATGTATCCAAAACCCTTCCTCTCAAACTCCCAATCCCTTGAATTTGTTTAATGCATGTTTTGATTTATTCAATTTGATTGCTTTCCAGTTGTTCTGTTTGTCTCCTGCTAGCTGTTATACTGATAACCTCCTGTAGGTAATGATGAATGAGGATGAAGCCTCAGAACTGGAATCGGAGAACAGGATACTGTTAAGGCCACCAGAAAGAGAAGCAAATCGAATAAAACCAAATCCAACTGTCAGGGTGCAACCGACGTTCCTGGACCTTGGACCATCTAGGAACCCACTTAGAGAAAATAACATGAGACTGCCCAATGGTTTATGCTTGGAAGTAAGCGGAAGAGTGCAGCACGATAGCAAGGAACGGCAGTATCTAATGGGAGACGGTCAACAAGACATGGAATCTAATGGCCGTTCTTGGCGAGGCCCATCAGTAACCAGCAACTTGCATGCAACAGGAGATGACAAGGAGTGTTCCCTTGATTACAGTTAAGATCTGCAATTCAGTTTGACAGATTTTGGATGTTGAAACCCAATTAAAACATCTGTCTAGTCTATAGTTTGATGCTCCATTATGTTAATTAAAAAGAGGGAATGAAACACACATCTCTGTCTTTTTCATTTTTTGTTCCAGATTAAGCAACATCCTATGATTTGGTAAATGAACAACATCTACTTATGTATTCTTCAAATTTACACAGAAGATCGTTGGCAGATGCTTCAATCTTGTATACTTTTGTCATGCACTGATCAAGTGGCAGCTGCAGCTCTATCATAATAATCTACTATAGGTTCTTTTCCACCGTTTCTTCCTCTTCACCTCATGATGAAGATGAACATTGTGAAGAAGGAGAAAGATAATGAAAGGAAGTAGATGTAGAACAATGACAACAACAGGAGGAAGGGGAAGAGACAGACGGTAAAGGAGGACAACTGTCTGCTGTTCTTGGGCTCTGATTACCATCTTGGTCTGTTCTCGCTTGCTCCATTCCTCCTCCCTCCCTAATCCTCCTCCGAAGAAGAAACGGTCCAACTATAATAGCCTTTGATCCAATGCTGATGATCCCGGTCCCCTTCTGAACTACAACAGAGTATCTTTAACTTGTTTGAATTGCACTTGAGACCTCCTTTGCCCTTCTAGTCCCTCAAAAGACCTTTATTCTCGACTTGAATGCTGTAGAACTCGAAGCATATAAAGGGCATCCCCAGTGCACAAAGCTCCTGCATATGTGGGATCCTGGGAAGAGGCGGACCACAAGGGTAAATAGTACACAGTCTTACCTTGTATTTTGCAAGAGGTTGTTTTCACGCCTTGAACCTGTGTGGTATTACCATCTTCTCGATATTGGATTACCACCTCATGTGTAATACAGGCTTAGATTTAGCCCAGAGTTGTTCAGTGGCGTCCATGAACTCTCTGTCTCATACATATTATTCAACTAGGGAGCATAACATGCGTGTCTTAGTGAGGGCCACGAGGTGAAGAAAGGACCACTACTAGTAGCGTAGAAATGATACCCCGCTTAATTAGACAAGCATGAAGTACCCCAACTATAACATTTTATGGCCTTTCACAATGAACTATGGGTAATTTCTGGGTATTGAATGATCATATAGAGGCAGCCGGTGCACAAAGCTCCTGAGCATGCAGGATTCAGGGAAGGGCAGACTATAACGAGTCTAATAGTATACAGTCAAAAGGCTGTTTTCAGGCCTCGAACCTGTGAGTTTTAGGTCACAAGACGGCAACTCTACCATTGAGCCAAAGCTCACTTTTATCAAATGCTCATGTATATTTAGTTAAGAATTAAGGGGTCTCAGGAGTAAGGAGATTTTCCAGAGGACTAAGAGATACGGGTGAATTGAATGGGGAGAGATTTATGGTATTTGACATTGATGAATACTATGTTTAGTTAAGAAAACTTTTCTATAAGATAAGAATAAAGTTGTATCAGTGAGAATTTTAAGATGACAACTCATTTCTATTCTTAATTGTAGGCTCCAAGGGCTGAAATGGAAATTTGTCTGTGGGAGCATGTCTGTCCCGTTTAATTAGAAAAGCTGGCTGTTACTACATAGGCAGAGCTGACCATCATGAGTTTGATGCTGCAAAATCCAGACTGAAATTGACTTTTCAATCTTGTAACTTAATGAAATGTATATGCATGATAAATAGCCTAAATAGTCTTTAATTGAGTCTTGGCTTTCTACCGCAAGGCAACAGGAAGGGGCTTTCCTGTGTTAAATCAAGGGTTCAAGGCACTTGTTGTTTAGAATTATCCATAAAACTCCGCCTGCCTATATGAGACGAGCTAAAAAAAAGGCCTGCATTAACACAAGCTCTAGAAAATGGGCTCTTTTATATTTTCTACATACTTTCCTTGTATAGAATGGTAGCATTGGCGCAACAGTAAGTTGTCTTTGTGTGACCTTGAAGCCACGGGTTCATGGCATGTGAACAACCTCCTGCAAATGCAGACCCCATATACTTGGGATCTTGGAGCACTGGGCAGCCTTTTTTAGATACTTCCACAGTATCCCTTGATAGCTTCCTTATAGCTCTTTAGTCCGGATGTGACAAGACTCTTTCAGGGCAACCTTTTTCTCATGGGATAGTCGCGGAAACAACCCCTTGCAAATGCAGATCCCACGTAGAGAGCTTCGAGCACGGGCTGCCCTTTTTAGATACTTCCCTAGTATCCCTTGATGGCTTCCTCATAGGTATTTAGTTTAGATGGATTGGCAGGACTCTATGGGGAACAACCTTTTTCTGATGGGATAGTTGTGAATTTTCAAATATCCAAGTCCTTCATCTTGTGTGGCCTCAGATTCTAACATACAAAATTTCACCAATCGGACAAATTTTACACGTCTATTTAGTTGAAAGTCACAACTTTTAATTTTTAAACTGACCAACAAGATAAGTGCTTAAAATCGTCCAACCAGCGTAATTTTGACAGTTGCCTAAAGTGGGGGAAAACAAGATAAGTGGCTTAGATCTAATATATAAAAAAAAAGTGGTCCTAGGTAACATCTCCTGTGTAGGATTGTTTCTAGTTCTCATTTCTCTAATCGCTAACGAATAATCCGGCAGAATCCCGTAAGCCAGATTATATAAGCCTTGTCAATCAAGCCTAATTAAGAGGCAGGTTACAGAGAGTAGCATTATCAAAACCATAGAAATGCAGATATCATTTGTTCCCCATTATTGTGCCTCCATGAAGTCAAGACTAATGGGCATCACCCAAAATCTAGAAATGGACACCTGCATTGAGTGAGAATATATAACAGTCCATAATATGGCTCTGCAATGATCATTGCAAATCTAACACAATCCAGCCCTACTGATTAACTTCTCAATCCCCATTAAAAAGATCAGGGAAACCTTTGCGCACACATATTTTGATCTAATTTCTTCAGTCGCAGTGACCTCCCCAATGAGATTAATCTAGTCATGTTGTCATTACACAGATGTGACTGTTAATGGGCTAGCTAAATGCTGTCGTTCATTTTTACTGTTTTCAGTAACCTTCAAAGATGCATCTGATTGCCTTTCAAATGCACCTTCTTATAGCATTGATGAAGCTTACTTACTTAACCAGTCCTTATACTGTGCAAATTAGCAGATAACAAGAGTTTCAAAGAGAACTCAGTGATTGGCATGTTACAGTGTCAGCACTTTCTCGCCTCCGTAAGAGATTGAGTTGCTGTGTCTAATCTTTCACTACAAACCCATCCTGCTGTTTTCTAATATACTGAATGCTTCAGTTGATTTTTCTCATCTCTGGTAACTGAATAAAGATGCCCCTGATAATACGCACCCTGCAATAGAACTGATGAAGCTTCCTTGTTAGTCTTAGAACTGACTGACTACTTTCCTAATAAGATCTTGCAAACTCCTCCCGCTGGTTCTGAAAGCTCACAAAATACAATACTACAATCGTTTCTTGCCTCAGTGAAAGGTGGCATCGCTGACAACTCTGCAGTTTCAACTCCTACCAGCTTAAAAAATTAGGCTATTACAATAGTGGAGATCATTCTGTTGCATAGGATATTGAACTTTTTTCCTCGTGTTTTGAGGATCTTATTTTCTGACATCAACTTTCTGGTCTTCAGAACATCGTCCCACCTTCCAGCTGCAGCAAAAGCATTGGAAGGAATCATCTAATCTTCAGGATCATAAAACTTCTATAGCTGTAGGAGCCCATCCACCAAGCTTGGCCCGTGCTCAACTTAGCCATGATTTCTCAACTATCAGCATCCTCCATATGATGGCATTGGGTTTAACTCTCATATGCTTAACAAACTCATTTGCCTCTTCCAGCAATCCAGTGTGTGCGGGCATATCGACCATGCACCCACAGTGCTCAATCTATGGTGGCTCAATTTGATATTCCTCACACATAGTATCAAACGATTTTAGGCCATCATCAACTAGACCAGCATGGTTGCGTGCAGATAAAACTGCTATGAATGTGATGTTATTTGGCTGGACTCCTGCAGCAAGCACTTTCTGAAAAACAACCAGTGCTTGTTCATCTTCCCATTCATGGCAAGATCATCAATCAGAGAAGTACATGAGATAACATCTTTTTCAGGCATTCTATTGAATGCACTCTTAGTTTCATCGGCACTGCCACATTTCACATGTCTATAAGAGCAATGGATGCAACAGTCTTCTGATGAACCTCACTTCTCTCTATAAATGAATGGATTCATCTGCTATGGCTCAGCAACCCAGAATCCGTTAAGCTGAGATAAATCCAACCATTGTTACGTCATCCAGTTTCAGCTTTTCCACTTGAATCAGATCAAAGAAACCAATTGTCTCAATGTAACACTTGCATTCAACATACCCCAATATCATGGAGTTCCAAGATACAATATTTCTATATAGCATCCCCTAAAAGGCCTTTCTAGCACATTCCAACTATCTGCATTTAGAGTACATGCTAAGAGCTCTGAACCAGTGATTGCCATTCCCTGTCTTCATGAAAGTGTAAACCTGCTTCCCTACATTAAGATGTTTGGCTCGAGTACAAGCTGAAATCAAACTCAATGAGGCTTCTACATGACCCTCTAAATCATTACATCCCATTCTTTAAACAATAACAAAGCTTTATCCAAATCATTGTTCTTACAGCATCCCCAATCTCTCTGAGAACTTTCACTGAATAATTTTGTGGCGTCATCCATGCATACCAACTTTCATACATGACAGTGAGTGCATTATAGACCGAAGTTTTCGGACCTGTTACAGCAGTACGAATGAAGGGATTTTCCAATACGTAAATGCCCAAAATCAGCACATCCAGAAGTCAAGACCATCTGTACGAGGAGATTCCATGGTGCATACTATTTGCAAATGATATAGTTTTACTTGATGAGACAAAGGAGGGTGCAAACACAAAGTTAGAGTTATGAAAAGATGCATTAGAATCTAAAAGATTTAAAATCAGCCGAACTAAGATAGAATATATAGAATGCAACAAGGAGAGGAGCAAAAGTGGAACACTAGTTAACATTGATAACAAAGAAGTCCCATAAAAGATCACTTTCGGTACTTAGGATCAATGATTCACGAAAGGTGAGAGATTGAGTGGGAGGTTAACCAGAGAATCCAAGCGAGTTGGACAAATGGAGATGGGCATCTAGAGTTTTGTGTGATCAATGGGTGCCACTCAAACTAAAAAGGGCAGCCCCGGTGCATGAAGCTCCCGCCTATACGGGGTCCGGGGAAGGGGCGGACCACAAGATCCTAAAGTACACAGCCTTACCTTGCATTTTGCAAGAGAGGGTGCCACTCAAACTAAAAGGAAAATTCTATGGGATGGCCATAAGGATGGATCAGAGTGTTGGGCAATTAAGGAACATCATGTTCATAGGATGAGTGTTGCCGAAATGAGGATGTTGAGATGAATGAGTGGCAAGACAAGAAAGGATAGAATTAGGAATGAAAACATTAGAAGAAACTTAGGGGTAGCACTAATAGGTAACAAGATGAGGGAGATTAAACTTAGATGGCTTAGACATGTTCAAAGGAGACCGAAAAAGGCACCGGTTAGAAGGAGTGAGACTATGCAAGTAGAAGGTTCTAAGAGGGCAAGGGGAAGGCCCAGAAGAACATGAATAGAAGTGGTGAGAAAATATTTAAAAACTTTGGGACTAAATGAAGCCATGTCCTTAATAGAGAGGAATGGAGGAATAAGATTCATGTGGCCAACCCCTAATTGGGATAAGGTCTTGATGATGATGGTCCTATCCCGACAAAACCATCTAAGAACTTCATAGAATAAACTTAAACCCACAGAGAAAAGCTTGTTTACAGGAATATAGAAATCATAGAGTAAACTGCAGCTACAGTTCCGTCCTGAATTCTACTGGACGAATTGTAAGAACTGCTTACAGAATTTGCATAATTTAAATTGAAATGAATAAGGTGTTCTGTACATTGACATGGCAATCTAATCCTAACTTAAGAACTTGGTAGTGAACTGAATTCCTTCTCTGAATGCCTTTGGTCTAACACATGCTGTGACCACGAATGCGGGGACAAGAGGTTCAAGAAGAAAGCTGACTTGCCTGTGCATTTTTCTGAAAAAAGAAATGGCCTGAAATGGGTCCTTGCTGGAGGCATGCTGTGAACCATGAGAAGAAATGTGGCAATATCAGGTTGGTCGATTCAGTGAAAAATATCAGTTGCATGATCCACTGTCAATCGGTTTAATGCATAGACATGGAAGAGTGCAGAGCTATGATTGGTCCACAATGAAGCCAGTAGTGATGAGTTGGGCATAGATTTGGAGATATTGGTTGGAGAGGAGGGCTCCTGTTTGAGGGAGAAGATGAAGGAATTTCTGTCTCAGGTCCATTTGACTGGATGAATTCATTGATAAAGATGTTAGGGTGTTTCCTCTTTTTCTTTTACATTTCAGAGAATGGACACCCCAACATTCTGCAAATAACGGCAGAAATTTATGTATGAGTTCATTGCACAAGAGAACAACCATTGAATATGTCTTGACATGTAGACAAAATATAATAGTTGTTATTGAATAATTGAAATTGTTAACACAAGAGAACAACCATTGAATATGTCTTGACATGTAGACAAAATATAATAGTTGTTATTGAATATGTCTTGACATGTAGACAAATTTGGAAGTTGTTACTAAATAATTTAAAATTGGAACTGGTTGCTAGCCCTGTGTCTTTTCTTTTTGTTTCATTATATATCTAAGCCAAACTATAAAGACAACCTTATGTTGAGATAAGATTCCATAATCACATTTTAAAATATGAGAATTGAGATTTTACAACTCTTCAATGTTTTGAAATTTTTGGACCCAATTCCTCATCAGATGAAAACTGTAGGAATGGGAAAACTTCTGTTTGAGAACAAAAGAGAGATGAAAAGAAATGTTGAGTTCCACCAGAATTATAGTAGTCTCATATGTCAGACGTTTACTTTTAGTCAACATTTCTGATCACTTGTCATAAGGAGAGATCTAAAGATCCTTTTTTCTTATTGTGTTCATATGAGAACATTACTCAGATGCAGTAAACAAATGTTATGGATATAGCTCTTGAAAGTTTAAGGGGATAGCCTCATACAGTAAACAAAAAGGTCATAAAAAATTATTTTCTCATTACTTCACCTTCAGAAATAACATATGTTCAACAACAAAAATTAAGAAATACTTAGTATTGTGATTTTACATCAAACCAACCATCCACTACATACAGTGTCTCTTCATCTTTCCTATACATTATCAATCATACAACATAAAAGAATAAAGGATTTCAAAGTTAAAAGAATCAGCTCAAATTAGACGGGAAGAGATACCAGTATTTACTCTTATGAGCTATTACTCTCCTCTAAAACTAGAGGCACATCTAGAGCCTCATTGGCCCTCTGGATCTTTAGCATAACTCTGTCCCCAACACTATAGTCCTCCAAGACCTTGGACAACTCTGTTTTGCTTCTCACCTGTCCAACCAACAAATAGTAGTAAAATTTCCACCCAAACACCAATACCTTACAAATATAGAATAACCAACCACGAAAAGAGCAAAGAAAGATAAATTTAGTTAAGTGAATTAAATATAAGTTACAGGCTTGTTGTTTATTGCAATTATGATATCCCCAAGGATTATATTCCCTGCAAAACCTCTCGCGGTTGGAAGCAGCCCCACCTTGGCTGCTAGACTATTTCCAGGAACCTAGTATAACACAAATCAAAAACGAAATCATTAGAATTTTTTTATTCCTAGGAGATGATTACTTGCTAAAATGACAAGAATAATTACACAGGAAAACCCAGATCCTCAATAAAGCTTATATATCCTACAATCTCAAGCACTTGGATAGTGGTCATATCTACCTGTAGAATGAGAGCTCCATTTCGGACATTTAGCTGATTTGCGACTAGGTCGGGAGCTATCTCCACATTTAAACCAGCACGAACAACCTGACATGGATGAATCACAACAACAATCATGGAGATGTTACCAAATTTAGTTATATATTTTGTGGTCCAAATCCGAATTATGGAAGTTAAAATGTCTTGAAATTGATAGAATTGAAGGCAAAGGCCACCCCTTCCCCAGACCCAGCATACATGGGAGCTTCGTGCACCAGGCTGCCCTTTTGGAGGCAGAGGCCAATCATTGTCATAAACCATTTTCAAAAGCAGGATGAGAACAAAACATGGCTGTTGTTATAGGGAGTGTACTAGACTATGGGCTTAGGCTGTTAGTAAAGGAAGTCTAATAGACTATGGGCTTAAACTATGCATAAGGCTATAGGTCAACTTGGAGGGGTTGGTGATGAACAGCAATTCTTATAACGTTTCTTGGTGGCAACAGGACTCATGGTCATATCTGTGGCAGTCTGCCGATGATTTATGAGAGGTCTCACAGCATTGGAGGGCAGTCAATGTCCTTCTTTGTACAGTACTCAAGGTTAGCTGATGAATCAGTGAATAGGACTGCTACAGACTGTTTTCAGAATAATGCCCTTTGGCATCCAATTCCTTTTGATGAGGGCCATAAGTTTTTTTGCTGATGACCACTAGATCTTTTGGGTTTGCCTTTGTTGCTCTCAACATATTTTGACCTGAGAGCTGGTTTCCTGTACTTTTGTTGTATTAATAAAATTTGCCTTCTACAATTCAAGCAAAAATGAAATAATAGGGAGATGAACCAAAATAAACATAATAAGCAATAAGAATTAATAAGAACTTGCCTTGCCAAACTGGATTAACTGAGGCACTATCTTAAGCACTGTTGAAGATGGGATGGCAAAGCCAACTCCAGCTGAGGTCCCTGCATACTACAACTATAGTTAGCAAATTGGCCAATCATGCAGAGTACGAATATATGTACTCACAGTATTAAACGATGTCACATTGACAAAACTCGAAACTGATTGTGTTATCCAATATATTATCCACAACATACATTTGCGAGAGAAGGGTCATTTCTAGTTCCAGTAATACTGTCTTAAGCAAGGGAAATTAGGGCACACAATCTGGTGCAGAAGCACTCTAAATTGTATGGAGTGTTATCATGGCAGTAATGTGCATGTCTCATGATATCTAATGATTAAACCACTACTGATGATAGTAATGCCCTCCTAGATCACCATGTTCAGATTTTAAGATGACCAAAAGCAAAGTGAAGTTTGCTTATTTGATTGACCAGTGTAAATCTTGACTCCCTTCATTTTACAAGATGGTGCCATTCGTTCATGTTTTTATCCTTTTGAACTTCTCTTCCAGAGTTTGAATACAAAAAATGATAGTTAATACGATTGAGCAGGAGCAATTACCAGTCTGAGTAAATATTGCCGTGTTAATCCCAATCAGATTACCCTTGGAGTCAAGCAAAGGACCGCCACTGCCAGAACGTCCAAATAACAATTAGAATTAGGTTGGGAATCATGTAGCTAAAACTTTTCAAAACAAGCTAGATAGCAAACTTGGAGAAACAAGCAATGATCAATTGAACATGTTCCTAAGGATCTTTGATGCAACGAAAGTACTCATGATATGATTCAAAGGTAAATGTTGGTTTTATCATGCAATGTTTACTATACTGCCATTGTTACTGCATTTCTTAAAGAAAATTGACTAAGATATGTCAGCCTAAATGATATCTAATACATTGTAAAAGGAAAATATTTGATAGAAATTTAAGGGACTTTTTTCTAAAGGGGAGCCTTGGCTCAACAGTAGAGTTGGCATCACGTGACCTTGAGGTTAGGGGTTCAAGGCGTGAAAACAGCCTCTTGCAAAATGCAAGATAAGGCTGCATACTATTGACCCTTGTGGTCTGCCCCTTCCTCGGACCCCGCATACGCGGGAGCTTCATGCACCAAGGCTGCCCTATAGAAATTTAATGAACTACTTAACTATTCGCATGAAGTGGTCCAGTATCTACCTTTGTGATAGCAATTCTGTTTCTGTTGCTTTCAACTTCCTCAAAACAAATTTGCAAGTGTAGCACAGATTAATATAAAAAAATAAAATAAACCTGTTTCCTGGATTGATGGCTGCATCCGTCTGTATTCCACCAGAAACTGTAACTCCAGCTTGACTGTAGATTTCTCGGTTTAGTCCACTAATAACCCCAACAGTCAAGGTGTGGTCAAAACCAAATGGATTTCCAATTGCTAGACACTGCTGACCAACTCTTAGACCAGATGACTGTCCCACCTTGACTGGCCTCAAAAGATCATCAGGGGCTGTTACCTAGAACATTAGAAAAGAACCTGTGAATTACTTACCCAACCAATCAAAAAATGGATTTTTTCATGAAAAATTAACAGCACAAAAAAGGAACATTTTGGTTTGGAAGCAGATTTTGTTTATGCCAAGTCCACTGATTTGCACGAAAAACACTAAAATGCCTTATGAGATGATGAGAGTAGGAGAAAGTATTTACCCTCAACACAGCAAGATCCTTGGCACGATCTGCACCAACCAATGTGCCCTCAAAATTCTTTTGTACCCTTACCAAAAATTAGCACAATGGGTAAAATTGGACAGCACAATAACCATGCAAAAGAGCAGCAGCTACAATTTAAAGAGCAACAGCTACAAATAAATAGAGAGATCCAATTTAACTATCACAGCCAATTTTTAGCAACCGGTAGTAGCATTAGAACCTCACCCTTCAGATGCAAGAATGTTAACACGAGCAACAACTTGACCCGGGCTCAGTTTCCTGGAAAGAGCATTACCAATCACTGGAGAAATGAACACAAAAGAATGTTCAGTCTACAGCAGAACAACAATGACAAGGATCCAAACAAACATCAAGCAGTGTCATCTACTTATTGAACTAAAACACATGCATCATGAGTACAGCCCAATTGAGGACATGGTGTGCTCAACTTCTAAGTCATCAAGAAGCCAAAGAAAAGGCCAAAACCATAGGTGACAGCATTAACATGGTTTTTCACTGCAGCATTGCAAAGTACAGATAAGTTCAGTAGGTCTTACCATGATAATTCGTCACAATATGTCCCTGTTCATCCCAGACTACTCCAGAACCATTTCCTTCAGGAATCTGGATCATGAATATTCGGTATTCAACATGAAATGATGCAGAAATGTTAGAAACCAAAGATAACTTCACTAACCAAGAGAAAAAAAAGGAGCCTGTTAAGTTTGCATTCCTAACTATTCAGCACTATCTACAGCATACATATAAATGTTGCTTAAAATATAAATGCATCAATTATAACTTTACGTCTGGCCAGATTTCACTCAAAAACCAATGAATTGCATCAATATTTCAAAATTCGGACTTTCTATCCAATCCTTTTCAAAGAGAAACCAATATATGAATGTAACAGAAGCATACCTCAACAACACCTGTTACGTTAAGTTGCGGCCGCAATGTTACGTCAAAGATGTTGGCAACAGTGTAAGTATTCTTCTCAAACAGTTCAACGATTCTTTCCTGCCCATTAAACACAGATTAATCCCACTTAGCAAGCAATAATAAGCAAATGCATGCAATAGACTGAGAGCCATAGAGGAATTACTTAGGGTGAAGAAAACATAAATAATAAAAGCTAGTTTGGGAAATGATAAAAGTGCACACTTGCAACTTACCCATGTCAGGTGTGCTCTATGCATCCACATCATCATTTCTCAGCCTTACCTTTAGGGGTCTTAACAGGTTCACTTTCTCCCTAATGATGCTGATGCATATGTGGTAATTGAAAATGGGTCATTAGCAAGTGTACACTTGCATTTATCGTTTCTCAAACTAATATTACTGAAACCAACCTCAGAAGGGAAAAGCGGCCCAGAGGCCATAACAGGAGGAGTCACTTCCTCAATAGTCGCGGTGGGATCCCCCAGAGCAAGAGCTGTAAATAAAAATTAAATCATAAGCAAGCATTCATGTGCAATAAACAACAATACATATTTCATTTTCATTTGACTGAGGTAAGACAATTACAGGCCTAGATATTAATTGCAATATAGAACGGTATGTAGTTGAAGGATTAATAGAGATAAATAGTGCGAACCTGAAAAGTACCTTGAAGGATAAGAAAATAAATACACGGCCGACATTGCTAACATTCGACGTGTAGTGAACGGAATGCTGTTGCAGATTACTTCACACAATTCCTTGTTACAATCTTCACGCAGTCTACAAACATAGAAAACACGTAAGTCCATCCACAATCACTAGCAAACAAAAGTGTTTAATACATAATTTGATTACCAAAACTAGGCTATAGTGCTGCATCAGCTACAAACTAGATTAATGAACTAACTAACAAACTGAATTAAATAAAATACATATTTTTGAATGCTTCAAATTATCAAATGTGAAAGCTTTATTGTTAATGCAATTATGTGCACATACATGTAGAACCACTTAAACTTTGAAGTCAGCCCAGATTTACAGTGACCCGAAGCATTCATCTTTTGACCCTTTCTTATCATTTATGTCCCAAAACTCGCATTACTGGCATGATCTAGCCCTTGTATTCAAAACGGGTAGAACTGTTTTCCAAATCATTTTAAACTCAGACCAAAGCTGAAGGCTACTATCGCCCAGCAGATTGGATTATTCGACTCAGAAGATAGACAGCTTAGATCACCTAAACATTGGCCCCACTTTTATCAAGTGTACCGTGCACTCCATTTCAGTCCATGGAGCACAATATAAATTCTCTTGTGTCAAAGTATAAACTGAAACAAGCAATTCAACTAAAATTTATTCCGAAAAGTAGTTAAAGATATCTACTCTGGTTGCAGAGAAATCCAAGAATTTCAGCTCTCTAAAGTTGTCAAAGATTTCTACTTTGATGTTGAAATTGCAAGCATTTCTACGGCATAAAACTAGGAAATAGCAATCCTACAAAAATTTCTTCTGTGAAAATTTAAATATTCTTACCTAGGTTGCAGATAAATCCAAACACTTCAACAGATATTTCCACTCTAAAAATAGTTCGAAATTTCTACTTTATTACAGATTTTTCAAGCATTTCTACTACTCAAGCAATTCTATTAAACGTTCTTTCATGAAGTGTTTGAAGATTTCTGCTTTGGTTCCAGATAAATCCAAGCATTTCAACGGACATTTCCTTTCCGAAGTAGTCAAAATATCTATTTTATTGCAGATTTTTCAAGAATTTTCACTATGAATCAACTCTACTAAAAAAAATTTACTGTCAAGTAGTTAAAGATTTCGACTTGGGTTGCAGAAAAATCCAAGCATTTTAATATCTTCTCCACCAAAGCAGTTGAAAATTTTTACTCAGATTTTCCAAGCATTTCTACTGAGTCATTCACTAACCTTGAAAGGGAGATAGGTGAAGGATCATCAGTGGAATTAGTTCCAGTTTTCTTCTGAGAACAGAAAGAGGAAACTCCATCTAAGAAAATCTCTCTCCTACTGAAACGCCTTGGAGGTCTGCAGAAGGGGAAGTGCAGAGGCGAACTGCTCGCTGAAATAAGCATTTGGGTAAGAAGAAGAAGAAGCAGAGGAAGATGGGGAAGAGAGGAGTTAGCATTCGTCCGCTTGTGAGAGCCGGTTTTATCCAAGGAAGGACAGCTTTGGGCGGAGGTAGAGAGAAATCGCTGAGAGTGAATCGTCAAAAGTACCCCCCGAGGGGAAAAAAACATCGAAAATGCCATTTTTAAGAAGATTAGGTTTTCTTTTTCCTTTTTGCCTTGTGAAAGTTGTGAAATGGGGAATCGAACCCTGCACCTTCTGCCTGGGGAACTATGCAATTTTTCCTCTTATTTTCTTGTATTTCTTTTTAGCACATGCAAAGATTTTTAAAGTAAATTATTCACACAAACACACTCTTAAACTAATTCCAAGTTAAAAGGTAAAAACGATGACTCAAACCTATGACCAAGCGTTGTCGAGGGAAGATACCGAGTTGTTTGTGAACAAACTACACCAAATAATATTATTATTGGCTCTCATTCTATGATTTAAGAAAAAAAAATGTGAACATTAAAAAAAGAAGCAACTAAACATTTTTTAAAACTAATTACTAATTAATTGTGTAAAAATATGAGCAATTTGAAACATTAATCAATGAATTTGGATTTAAGAAAAATTAATTTATAAAATATCTACCTTTATATGGTTCCATGTGGGATATGAGCAATATTATTTTATGGTGCAAAGAAAGATGGTGCCCACATCACACATTAAAAATAAAAAAAAAAAAGACGACATGGGCACTATCTCTATAGGGGCCAAATTTACATTAAAATGTTGAATTCTAATATGGTGGACGTGGCTGGAGAAAGTACCTTTTGTCATCTAAACCATTTATTGGTGTAGCTTGTTATAGATGAGTTGTAGATTAAAATTCCAACCATTGGATGATTCCACGATTTACCTTTACAAACCTCGTTTGCATTGTATGGAGGAAATTGGTTCATTTTTATCAAAGCCTATGGAGCATGTTCAATGTAGCATTTGATTTCATCATTTTTTGACACTGCCAGAGAGCCACTGGTCAAGAAGGAATTGAATTCTACAGTGGATTCCATTGTCTTCACCATTTTATATAACAAATTCTTGAATTCACCCATAGGTGAAATCCGCCACATTAGTTTTTACTTGTGATGTATTCTACCTAGAACACATAACCTTTGCTAATTCTGATGGAATCTAGTGCATTAGTGCTTGTATAATCTTATTCCTGAAATATTTGTTAGTTGGCTTTCTGTGATAGAGTTTTTATAGGTTGAGTGAAGATGGAATTGAATTCTACATAAAATTCATTTTGACTAACATTTCTACAGCATGGATCAAATGGAGTTTGTTGATCTCAGCGGCTGATATGGATCGAATCCATTATTGTTATTTCCTTAATGATCTATCTAACGGTTGAAATCCCATCCGTTAAATGATGGCAGACATTGCAAAAATAATGGCCATTAAATCAAGACTTTGGGTTTATTAAAGATGCATCCCAACAGGCAATCTCATTGAGAGCTCACATTTATGCTTCCTAGTACACTTTACACTTACATGAATGTACAACTTAATAAGAAAAGAGACCATTAAATGACGAAGAAGGCAAGACTGTGAGACTTCTTCCTCCTAGTCGTGGTATTGATGAGCAGACGAGGGGAATTTTTTGCTCCCCTTTACAATTATGATGATCCCCAACTTGATCATGGCTTTGAAAGTCATAGAGAGAGGGACCTACTTCTAATGCTGTGATCCGTGTTACCGCTGAATTGCTAGCAATAAAGGGCAGTTCCAATGCATAAAGTTCCTGCCTATGTAAGGTCAGGGAAAAGGGCAGACCATAAGGACTTATAGTATGCAGCCTTACCTTGCATTTTGCAAGAGACTGATTCCACGACTTGAACCAGTGACCTCAAGGTCACATGACGACAACTTTTACCGTTGTGCTAAGGCTCCCCTTCTATCACATAACTAAAAATTTATTTAAATCATAAAGAATTTTTTGAAAAAGCACCGGCCTTTTATTGCTCCAACTTAATCTCAAATAAGTTCACAAATATAGTGCAGTTGGTTGCAGTTAACTTGGCATTTCTTCTAAAATATGCTTAGTTAGGTGATCCCCAGCTCGATGATCATGCCTTTGAAATTCATACATAAGAGAGGGACCACCTTCTAATGCAGTGGTCTCGTGTTACTGTTTGGTTACAAAAGGGTAGGAATAATCCAGAATTTTTTTTAAAATGCCCGACTTTTTGATGCCCCAATCTTGGGTAGAGATAATTCAAAGTTTTTAATAATCTTTAACTTTTATATTGAAAAGTTATCATCTTCTTTGGAGTACGCTTGGTCACAAGTTTAAGTCGTTGCCTTTTTCTTAGGCTAGGATGAGGATAAGTCGGTGATCCAAACCTTTTATCTGCTGATCCGCATTTTTTTAGTCAGCACTGGTACACGCACTTGCATGTGCCATGAGAATTTGGGGAAAAAGCAAAAAAGGAAATATGTGAATTATTAAAGATTTGTTCCAGAGAAAAATAGAACAAACTAGGAATTTGGATCTCAAAATACCCTTAACTATATTGAAATGTGATCCAATGCCCGTATGCTTTAAGGGTAAGAGGAGGCTTTGGCTTTATACAGAGTAGAGAGTTCTGATAGGATCCAGTACATTAGTGTTGGTATGGTCGCACCCTTCGCTTTTATATTAGGTAGAAAAACAGTCTCGGTTGTGTTAGAACCAAGGGATTTCGTCATTGTTTAGGCCTTGGAATTGAATTCCTGACCAAGAATGACTTGAAGTTCTCAAAAATCCAGTTTGGTGCAGTCTGTTTCAGCATACTCAGCAATAATCTAAACATCAGTTAGTGCCAAGCCATTTCTTTCTTTTGGAAAACAGTTAAATGAGTTACCAAAGGCTTTACTAAGTCCGTTGTTGACTCAAGTAAGAAGCCATCTAATGGGACCCCTTTGCAAAATCTCTTGCTATGGTTTTAGTGATCACTACCGTCAATTGGTAAGACTGGTATCAAGATCCTATTAATCCAATGAGAATTAGGATCTACAGCATTGATTTGGATGGAGTGATGAGAGATAGGCCCCGATTCTAAAAAGACGTTTTCTTTCCACGTGATCCAATACGGTACCCCCCCTAACTGGGGAAAGCCCAAATATGTTAAGGAAATGATGAAAGATCCATACACTTCCATACTTTTTTCTAGTATGCTCTGAATGGCTCTTAAATATGTGTTTAATGAAGTGGAGTGCCATTATTGAAACAATCTGAGCCATTGATCTTGATGATCCTGCCATTGATTTCTCTAAGCTATGTTGAGTACCATCAATTTTAATATTATCCTTCAGAAATCAAAATAGCTTACATAAAACAACTATAGCATCAACTGAAGTATCTGATTTTTGCCATAGAACTCATCCCCAGAAGAGGTTAAGATCAACGGTTGCGATTACAAAAAGTGGGACCCCAGATGACGTATCATTGAGGGTTAGCGCAATACTCATCAGGGGAATATTATTTTACTCAAAATAGCTTACAAAAATATATGGTAGGATCATCTGAAGAATTTGATTTTTGCGATAGATCTAATCTACGATCGATCAGAAGTGCTAAGATCTACGGTTCCCATTACAAAAAGTGGGTCCCTCAGAAAATTATCACAAAACACCAAATGCGGGTTTGGCATATCAAGATATTTCTATTGGACATATATGATTGGCGGTTCTAATGATGATCCATGAATTTAGGTGGTCATTTGCACTACCAAAACCTTGCTGCACCAGTTGGCATTTAACATGATCGTGAGAGCCATGCTACTTGCGTAACTTGCCGACATAATGGGGCCAACAAACTCTACCAATATCCTTCGTGAGTGTGAGACACCCGGCAGTGGTCTTAGAAGAGAAATATTATTATTATTTTTTATTTCAAAAAATATTATTATTTAATTTGTTAATTAATATAAAAATTAATTTTGGGAAAGCGTCTGTACTCAATCACGGCCACTTTACGCCGTTAATTGGGGCCCGGACTCTAATGTACACCGCCTATTAATGCGCACCTACTCCAGGTTTCTTGGCGCTTCTTCCTGCTTCATTTTAACTTAACCCGGATGTTATAGTGTGCACCGACCGACAGACAGCTGCATTCGACGGCATGCGGGTTACGTACCAAATCCAACATGGTTTTATACTGGAGGAATGCTAGTATAAATCGCGACATTGCACAAATAATGGTGAAGTGCTTCAACTTTTTTATGCTAGACTCCACATACTATTGATCCAAACCGTTCATATCATATAACTAACTTTGAATATTCTTATATCCCAAAATTCATTTCAAAATAAATTCATTAGCTTCCAAATTGAAGTGCTTTCGTCTTGCTAGACACATATGATCCAAGCTCTCCAAAAGCAACGGTTTGCATTCAATAAACTAAAATACAAAATTTTGGATGATAATGAATTTTTTGAAATAAAATTTATGCCATGAGATATCTAAGGCTAATTATGTCAAATGAATAGCTTGGATCAATGGTATGTGAGGCCTACCTTCAAAAGTGGTCATTTAAGGTACATGGTTTTGTACTTATTACATATCCAAAGCCAAGCCAATCGCATAAATGAGTTAGATCATGTACAGATGGGCTCTACTAAAAGTGATATACTCACATGAGTATGCTGCCTTTTGATGCAGAAGATAGCCATACTAAAAGAACAATCTAAAGCGAGAGTCAACTCAAGCACTAGAGGGTTCTTTCAAAACTGGGGTAAGAGAGTCCCTTTGTATACATAGTGGAACAACAGCATAGTGTATGACGCTACACTCAGTTAGTGCAACGTCTACCACTTTTATATAATGGCTCCGTCTTTAATTGATTGGTCTTGTTTATGTAAAGAATTCAACTCTACATGACTAATACTTGAAAATAGTGAGGATTGAATAAGGTTAAATTTCTTTAAAATAGGCTCTTGATTATTGGAGTATATTGTGTAATAAATGGTTTATGATAAATTAGTAAAATGTAGAGTTTTCGCAGGTTATAATAATTCATTTACTATAATACTGAAACTACAGAAAATAGATGGACTAATTTGATCAACAGCGGATGAGATCCGTCGTACAAAAGTGGACGACATTACACTAACTCGGGATAGCGGGACACATTATGCTATTATTCCTCTAAAACACATTCACGTCACGCTAGGTCAAACCATCCGCGGCCCACGGTAGCATATGAAATTCATCCTAAAGCTACGCCCACGGCGCAACTTAATATTTAAATAAATAAGGAATAAAAAAATTAAAACCCGACGAGATTTTCTCATTTCATGGTCTCGCCCAGAGTCCAGTGGAAGACGCGTCTTTTCTCCATCATTTGCCTCTCTCGCTCTCCTTTCTCTCTCTAGATTTCTTGCTCTGTCTAGGATTCTCATTATAAGCTCGCCTTCTTTGTTCCCAAACCCTTTGCCCTTGTCCTTAGCCATCCCCCCCCCTCTCCGTTTTCTCCTCGAAATGAAGTAGAAATTGCATCTCTACCGACATCTCAAGATCCGAACTCGATGTAAGTCTATCTCCAGATCTGTTATTTTTCTCGAATTTTGTTCAGATCGTGTTGTTTGTACTGTTTATCGTGAAGTTTCTGCTTGATTTGATGCTATTTTTTGTTATTTTTACTTGATTTGGGGCTAGATTTGCTTTTCTTGCTGGTTTCTGCTTATGATGTACTTCTGTTTCTGGAAACGCCGTAGGCGTTTCTTCTTTTGGAAGTAGCTTTCTTTGCTTGTTTAAATGCAAGATTTGATTTTCTTGCTATTTATCTAATGTGAGCTTCTTCTTTTTTCTTTTTCTTTTTTTTTTTTGTTTTGATCTTGTAGCTGCAGATTGATCTATGTGATGTGATGCTCTGGATGATGTTGTGTGAATTGGAGTGTTCTTGTTTGATCTGGTTTGTGATACATTTGCTTTGCTATGATCGGATCTTGCAGATGTAGGTTTCTGTTTCTACTTGTTATGATTTGAATTATAGTTTTTTCTGATTTACTTAAAGTTCTACAGTGAAATCTGGTGTTCTTATGCATTTTTGTAAGCATAAAAGGTGGCGCCTGTCTACTTTTTTTGGATGCTTATTCAGTATTTGAGCTTGCTTGATCAGTGTGTCTCGTTTTGAGTTTGTAGATCTCTTATTTTTATTTTAATTATAGGTGAATGCATTTAATGATTTTAAGTGTGTGATGTTCGCTGGTACTGGATCAGACATGAAATGATTATGACGTGTTGCTAGTAGCCTAGTATACTGTGTTCAGAATCTCTTGTTCATGTCAATCTAGGTTTGAGTACGAGTTACTTTCAAGCAGAAACTTGCTTATTTAAGAATCAGGATTTTCAGATTTGATGTTTGGACTTGGTATTTGCAACCTGGTCTAAACGGTTGTATTTAGCACAGTATGTGGTGGATCAGTGAGTTTCTAAAGAATGTCTGTAGATATGATATCTCTCAGATGGTCTTGCATTCTTCTGCCTCTTGGTCCCAAAATTTGGGAGCTGAGCCGTCATGGGTAGCTCACTCACTGAAAGAAAATGCTTCTCTTTCCATAGTTTTGACTCATCGAAGCCCACTGCTATCATGTGATCCTCAGCTCAGTTCAAATTCAGATGGCAATGCGTTCTAAATAGTGTTGTCCTGAAGTGTTATCTCTTGGGATGGCCTTGCACCATAGGGGTTGGGTACAATGGTTACAATATTGGCTGTATTCTTCAGTCTTGGGCACTGAGATCATAGATTCTCACTCCCATTATTTTGCGAATTTCTCATCAAAGCTTATGTTCTTCCTAGTGGGTATTGACCTGTAAAATTAATTTATGACAATTGGTTAAAATTATTTGGTGAAGACTGAATGCTGCTTTTGGTGACCAAGAGCTTCCATTTTTGTTGTTTTCATATTTTGTTTCTCTACCAGTATCAACATCGCAAAAAATGATTAACTGCATACTGCCATGAAAATTGTATTCCTTGGATTAATTTGTTGTGAATTGAATTTTTGCACTCGGTTTTATTCTGAATTTCTGATTAGTCTTCACTTTATTTTTTCTTTTCAGATTGATTCACATACACCATGGCTGGGAAAATGAATCCCTCGGACAGTAGAACTCGGAGCTCCGTGTCTATATTTATTGTGGTTGGATTATGCTGCTTCTTCTATATCTTGGGTGCATGGCAAAAGAGTGGTTTTGGAAAGGGTGACAGCATAGCTGTGGAGATCACCAAGCAGACAGACTGCAGTGTTATGCCTAGCTTGAATTTTGAGGCCCATCACTCTGGTGCAAGTGAGGGCATTGATGTTTCTGAATCAAAAGTGCAGAAATTTGAGCCATGTGATGCTCGCTACACAGATTATACTCCCTGCCAAGATCAAAAGCGTGCAATGACCTTTCCGAGGGAGAACATGAATTACAGAGAGAGGCATTGCCCTCCAGATAACGAAAAAATGTATTGCCTTATTCCAGCACCCAAAGGTTATGTGACACCATTTCCATGGCCAAAGAGTCGTGACTATGTGCCTTATGCAAATGTTCCATACAAGAGTTTGACGATTGAGAAAGCTATCCAGAATTGGGTTCAATATGAGGGGAATGTATTTAGATTTCCTGGTGGAGGGACACAATTTCCTCAGGGAGCAGATAACTACATTGACCAACTTGCTTCAGTTGTCCCAATTGACAACGGGACTGTCAGGACTGCTTTGGACACTGGTTGTGGAGTAAGTTTAATGTTTTGGAATGCATTTGATTCTAATTAGTCTGTTCTTGATCAGGTTATGAAAACTTGTTAGTTGTAATCGATTTACTGACTATTGAAACATGTGTAGGTTGCAAGCTGGGGGGCATACCTTCTGAAAAGAAATGTACTGGCCATGTCCTTTGCACCAAGGGACTCGCATGAAGCACAGGTTCAGTTTGCCTTAGAAAGAGGAGTTCCTGCTGTTATTGGTGTGCTTGGAACTATAAAACTCCCATACCCATCGAGAGCTTTTGATATGGCCCATTGTTCACGGTGCTTAATCCCATGGGGATCCAATGGTGAGGGTCATTACAAACCATGTCTTGATTTTTGCATTGATGATTGGGTATCCTATTTGAAGTTGGTACTGCATTTTATATAAGACTTCTATAGTGTTTCTAATTAAGTTTATCATGGGTTTTTAGCTGTTTAGATCATTGTGTCTTATGCCAGCAAGTATATGTTATTATAAGTTTACTGCCTTTCTCTTTGCAGATGGGATGTACATGATGGAAGTGGATAGAGTTCTCAGACCTGGTGGGTACTGGATACTTTCTGGTCCTCCCATCAACTGGAGGAATAACTACAAAGCATGGCAGCGGCCAAAAGAGGAACTCGAGGAGGAGCAGAGAAAGATAGAAGAGATGGCAAAGCTTCTTTGCTGGGAAAAGAAGTATGAGAAGGGTGAAATGGCCATCTGGAGAAAGAGAATAAATGCTGATTCTTGTCCTGCAAGAGACAGATTGGGCGCTAATATGTGTGATTCTACGAACATGGACGATGTCTGGTACGACCCTATTCTTGTTATTCATCTTAGGGTACAAGCCAAATGATGTGGGTTACATAATTTATTTGGTGGCCAAGAAGTAAAAGATTTTGTGAGATCGATCTATTGCTGACTACTTGAAAGCAATAGAGCCGAAGAATGCATATAATATTTTCCAGTGTTAGCTCATGTTAGATTGTGATGCCTAAATTCCTTGAGTGCCTCCTTAGCACCTTAAAAGAAACTACCTGGACCAAGTCAGCTGGAAGTTATGACCGGGTTTCATTCAAATAGGCTGGGGTCTTGTCATCCAGGTGACCTTTGTCATCTTCTTAAGTGGAGTTTCTGCTAGCAGAATCTTATCAACATGTCTGTTTGGGTGATATGAACTGCCATTTAGCATAGTAATCTTTGCTCATTATTGCCTCTTCCTTCTCATGCAAGAGATACATGTCTGTTGACATTTTGTTTTGTTATACTTACACCCAGTTGATTTGATGAGATGTGAATCTTGCATACATGGGAAGGAAAGCCCCTATTATACAGGCACCTCCCATCGGTAGAGCCAGATGAATGCTCTTTTTTCTCCTGATGGAGTTATGTTTGAAAAGAATGTTGGCTCTTTGTTCTTTGGTGATGGTTGAGGCGATCACTGTGGCTGTTTGAAGTATAGCTACAACTTGATTCTTATCTAGTTATCTCTTTACGATGCTCTGTTTGTTTGATGAATAACAATTTTTAATAGGATTAATTGGATCAGTGTGACACAGACTTGATAATCTTTTTCATCTTTTGTATACCCATTTTTTCTTCAATTTTGAAATCATAACAGGGATGTCACTTTTTTGCTTTCTTTCTGACTGAAGCTTCAATTTTAATTTTAGGTTCTTGTTGGCTTCGTGCTCTTTGACCTTATCTCTTTGACAATACTACTTTTTTCTGGTATTATAGGTACCAGAAGATGACTACATGCATAACTCCTTATCCTGGGGTCAACAGCCCAGATGAAGTTGCTGGAGGGGAGTTGAAGACATTTCCAGAGCGGCTCAATGCTGTCCCTCCCAGAATAGCTAGCGGTGCTGTTCCTGGGGTCTCAGTGGAGTCATATCAAGATGACAATAGGTTATGGAAGAAGCATGTAAATACTTATAAGAAGATCAATAAGCTCATTGATACAGGGAGATACCGCAACATGATGGACATGAATGCAGGTTTTGGAGGTTTTGCAGCAGCACTTGAATCTCCAAAGTCATGGGTTATGAATGTTGTGCCTACCATTGCTGAGACCAGCACACTTGGTGTTATATATGAACGAGGATTGATTGGAATTTATCATGACTGGTATAGTTCTCTGCATCTCGAGCCAAACTTTGTTCATGAAACGCCTAAAATCATCATATTTGTAATACAGCCTCTTCATGTTTAGAACTGGTTGGTGCTTTCATGGTTTTTACTGAAAGCAAGATAATCCATCCCATTTGATCTGTCCACGCGGCAGTGGTCCTGTCATTGCTACATATTAAAGATGGAAACTTTTCTCAAATCCATTTGTCTGACATGTCTTCCCATGGCTTTGATCAGGTGTGAAGGTTTCTCCACTTACCCAAGGACTTATGATCTCATTCACGCCAATCATCTTTTCAGCTTGTACCAGAATAAGTAAGTCCATTTACTATTTTGCTGTTCCATACTCCACTGCTGTACAACATAGCTGATTGTTAGAAAAGGATATAAATGCCTGCTACTTCCCCAGTCTATTATATGGTGCCTGCATGTGTATTAGACACAGCTAAAAGTACACAGAATCATCCTTTGGAAAGGATTTTTGATACATTCATTTAAGATGAGGCCTGAAAGATGGGTTTCTCATCACCAGACACTTGCTTCACATTCCTTTTAGTTGCAGATAACTGAATCCTTTTACTTCTAGTGACGCAGACACTAAGAGCTCCACCTTCAGACTGATATTTTTAGATGCATTTTACCAAATGGTTTAATTTCTTCTCCTTATTGCTGAAATAATGTTTACACTGCATTTGTGAACAGGTGCAAACTGGAAGACATTCTTTTGGAGATGGAACGAATCTTACGACCAGAAGGTGCAGTTATCATCCGTGACGAAGTTGACACCATTATCAAGGTGCAAAAGATTGTAAATGGCATGAGATGGAACACAAAAATGGTGGATCATGAGGACGGTCCTCTGGTGCCTGAGAAGATATTGGTTGCTGTGAAGCAGTACTGGGTTACTAGTGGAAACAGCACCGCCAGTGAATGAAGCAAGACACAAGTTCTTCTGGAAAGAAGAAAGATGGCAGTCAGGCTGCAATCCTCAATCAATGCTAATCTCTGAGATGATTTCAAGTGAAACGCGATTCTTTCTGCGGAACCTTTTTGCAGGCAATTTGGAGATCTGAAGACTGCTCTCCTCTTTTGATGCTAGTATGCTAAAGTAGGTCATGATTTGGTCACGATTATAGGATGTTATTAATGTCTAGGGTTCTTTGATCACCTTGTTTCTTCTTGGGTCTGGCTCTAACAAAGTTGGTTTTCTGATTTGTACTAGACCTTCCCACAATTTGTTCTGTAAAAATGGTTTTGATGTCCTTCTGAAACCTTTCTTTTTTTACAAGGATTATAAATAAAGAAGAATCTTTTGATTTGCTTGCATTGGGTTTATCGTTCAAATAGGGAATGATGAGACAATGGAGCTGTCTCTCCATCGATCGATCCTGGCCATGGCTCAAAAAATCTTAAAACAACAGAGAACTAAGATCACTAATGGAGAATTAAGATAATAGATGGGTAAATCCTAAGCAACACCATCCAGAAGATACAATATAATTAAAAGCGCCAAGTGTATTGCATAAATATATCGAGTTTAAATATAGACCTACAAGTAATTCAATGATCATAATCCTACAAGCAAGACCTACTGCAGCTGATCTCACCAATAGGGCAAAACAAATTCGATGCACTAATCCATGTTTAGTCAGCCAAAAACAGACTTCACTGGTTAAAAGCGTTGTGAAATGGATGCCAATGTCTGCTTGATGTTTTTCTTCCTGGTGAAGAGAATTACTACAAGCAGTCAAGAGGTACATTGATGTAAACTAAGCTATCAACTCCATACTACAAAAAACAAAAGAAAAGTAGTAGTTTCAAACATACATAACAAAGTTTGAGTCTCAAAATGCTGCTAACAGCTAACAAAACAAAGGGAGGACCGAAAAGTCATGCCCCAAGAAATAAAAACTCAATGCCTAGAACTTAACAGTGGCAACGAGAAAAATGTCACTCACATATGCATATAAACAGTTCTTTGAAGGATGGATGGTCAGAGAGAGTAGCTTTTAGTCTACATGTATGTCTTGAATTCCAATATAGCATTTGGAGAAGCCCATTTCAAGATACCTACTCCAGCCTCCAACTGTTCCCTTCCATTCTTACAACTGATTATCTTCTCTAGAACACATGCATTCATCAATAGAAAATAAGTTCAATACCACACCTACTATTTGGATATTCCAGCTTGATTCGGACTATCATAAGGTGATGCATCAAACACTAGAAAGATCCGTGTCTCCCAACACTTACCGAACAAAGTGTACTCCTTCTGTAGCCTGATAATAAATAAAACAAACTGGTGAGAATAATATTTACAACAAAACATGTCGTAACTTAAACAAGCGTTTGTGTTCAATATGACCTTATCTGCAATGCTGAGATCTTCCAAAGAGGGGGAGCTACCAAGCAAGCAAGACAAGAAACTAGCAGTGTCAATATTCACATGTAGTTCTAGTATCTGCAGCTTAAGCAGCTTCCATTGGGCAGGAAGCCCTTGTCTCAGAGACGTCAAAAGAGCAAAGGATTTCGAGATTCAATAAAGAAAATTATGAATGAAGTTCTTGAATAGAAATTAAGAACATACCTTGGAAATACCGCTAGAGAAATCTAATAGAAGAGCCTTAACATGACCTAGATTTGTCAGTAGCTCAGCAAGATTCATATCGTCATATGGATACAAGATGATAATAGACAGAACTGGTGCATGGTCGTACGGAGTGTGTGTTGTGTTGGAAGAATGGATAGGCAATGACTCAAGGTTGGGCACATGAATCCTGATACCCCTTATCTGTGCCTCTTTCAAAGAACGGTCAACAAACACTAAGCTCTTCAACTTCCGGCACATGAAATTAACTTTTCCAAATTACTTTTGTTTATTATAACTTCAACGAGTGTGATGGATGTGAGATGGCTCATGCCTTCAAAATCAGGAAGAGTCACCTTGCACCGGAATAATGTTAGCTTCTTTAGAGACTGAGAAAAAAAGGCTTTAGGAGGAAATTGGTAGCATTCTTTCAAGTTCCTGAGATAGAGATCTTGGATGCTGGTTTTGCAAAGGAGGACAATTAACTCATCAGAAACACCCTTCATTTTCTCCGAAAAATTGATACAGATTCTGCAACTAAGGAGAGTAGCTTGATGGGAATGTAGGATTTGAAGAACAATTAACTTCCATTCTCTGTCATTTTCCACACAACTGTCTCGCTTGAGCAACAAGTTAGAATGCAATTCCAGGTAGGGGATGGAACTTCAAAGACATCTCCACCTCTTGGATGGAATAGATGCTCTCACTGCCTACGTTAATGGGACCCTCGAGAGAATGGAAATGAGAATGTCATCAGAAAGATTGCTGATTTGGTCAATGCATATATTCTGCTGCCTTTCTCCACCTTTCTTTTTTCTTCTTTGGTAGGCAAGAACATTGGACTGCCCTTCTCCTTTCTCTTTTCATCATCAAGACCTTATCCCAATTAGGGGTCGGCCGCATGAATCTTGTTCCTCCATTCCCATCTATTAAGTATTATGGTTTCATTTAGTCCCAAAGTTTTTAAATATTTTCTAGCTACTTCTATCTGCATTCTTTTGGGCCTCCCCCCTGCCCTTTTAAAACCTTCTACTTGCATTGCCTCACTCCTAATTGGTGTTGTTTTTTGTCTTCATTGGACATGTCCAAACCATCTCAGTCTAATCTCTCTCATCTTGTTACCTATTGGTGTTATCCCTAAGTTTCCTCTTAATGTTTTCATTCCTAATTCTATCCTTTCTTGTCTTGCCACTCATCCATCTCAACATCCTCATTTCTGCTATGCTCAGCCTATGAACATGATGTTCTTTAATTGTCCATTACTCTGATCCATAGAGAATAGCCAACCTTATAGTTATCCTATAGAATTTTCTTTTTAGTTTGAGTGGCACCCACCAATCACACAAGACTGCAGATGCACATATCCATTTGTTCCAATCTGCTTGGATTCTTTGGATAACCTCCCTCTCAATCTCTCTACTCTCATGAATAATCGATCCTAAGTACCAAAAATTAGGGGCGGCAAAATATGACACGACACAAACCCGACACGAATTTAGCGGGTTCAGGTCGAGTCTTATCGTGTTTGTGTCATTTTCGGGTCACTGGAAAATGACACGCCAAAAATCGTGTCGTGTTCGAGTCAATCAATTTGACCCGTCGTGTTGACCTGTTTGACACGCGACCTATTTACTCATCACCTTGACATGATTCTAACCTATGGAATGGTTGAAAATATAGGACGGTTCTTGAGGAACCGTCTTATATTACTCATGTAATATAGTACGGTTATTCAGGAACCGTCCTATATTGCTAGTAATATAGGACGGTTCCAGAATAACCGTCCTATATTGCTAGTTATATAGGACGGTTCCTGAAGAACCGTCCTATATTGCTAGTTATATAGGACAGTTCCAGAATAACCGTCCTATATTGCTTGATATATAGGACGGTTCCAGAATAACCGTCCTATATTGCTAGTTATATAGGACGGTTCTTCAAGAACCGTCCTATATTACTAAAAATTAGATTAAATGTTAAAAATCATTAATACATGAAGATTCAAGCATGAGTAAGCTATATATGTGGATAATAATAGGTATTGACTAATAAATATAAAAAATAACAATTTTTTCCTAATTTTCGTAACTTATTTTTTTTGGAAAAATTTAAAAAAAAAACTAAATTACAAAAAAAAAAGAGATGAAAACATTATCACACATGAACACACAACATGGGAAAGCTCTATATGTGGATAGAAATACTTTTCAATGAAGAAATACGAAAAAACAACGACTTTTTATTTTATTTTTGTAACTGATTTTTTCGAAAAAATAGTAAAAAACCTAAAAACAAACTCAAATCTAGAGCAAAGAAATATAAAACTCAAATGGAATGTTTCTCATACACATAGAACTAAAACTCATCAAGATCTATGAAAAATAGTTAACGAAAAACAAAAAAATTGAAAAAAATAAATACAGATTATAAAATTTGTAAATACATACCTTTTTTTGCTTAAATCTGTGAAAGATCGAAGAGGAATGGTCGTTTTCACCTTCTCAGACTAAAACCCATCAAGATCTATGGAAAATAGTTAACAAAAAACAAAAAAATTGAAAAAAAGGGTACTGGCTTTTATGTTTTTTATAGAACTGTATACAAATTGTAAAATTCGTAAATACATACCTTATTTTGCTTAGATCTGTGAAACATCGAAGAGGAATGGTCATTTTCACTTTCTCAGTAGTTTGGACCACTGGAAGATTGAAAATTTGAAATTAGGGCTGATCAAGGTGAAAAATGATATATAGAACAATATAGGACGGTTTTTAAATAACCGTCCTATAATATATATATAATGAAATATATAACGATTTTTTTATAACCGTCCTATAAGTTATATAGGATGGTTATTTTATTTATTAGAAAGTTATAGGACAGTTGTTAACATGTTGTTGCATAACCGTCATATAAGCTATAAGAGTTATGTATTTAATTAATCTTAGTTGAGGATGTATTTAAATAAAAATAGTTATTAAGTATAGAGTAAAGAAAGAGTTATGTAATTAACTCATCTTAATTTCATTAAGGATGACCTTCAAAAGATAGAGCCTATATGTAATTAACTCATCTCAGTTGAGTATCAACTTAAAAACAAAGTTATGTAAGTAACTCATACTGTCATACTCAATTCAATAGTTGTTGAGGTTGAGGATGAGTAAAGTAAGTGTTATGTATTTAACTCATCTGATCTCAGTTGAGGATCAGCTTAAAAAAGCAAAGTTATGTAAGTAACTCATACTCAATTCAAAAGTTGTTGAGGATAAGTAAAGAAAGAGTCATGTAATTAACTCATTAGGTAAAAATGATTGAATGAAAATAGAAATAGTTATGTAATTAACTTAGTAGCTTGAGAGTTGAGAATGAGTATAGAAAGAGTTATGTAATTATCTCATTAGTAGATAATGAGTATAGGAACGGTCCGAAGGGAATAGTTATTAGTTATGTAATTAACTCATTAGGTGAGGTAAGAATGAGATCAGAGAATAGGAGTTATGTGTTAAATTAACACAAATGTTGAATGATATTACTAAGGGAGTTACTAAATTTTACTCTACATGAATGATGGATCAATGGATTATGGATGAATGAGTTATTCCTAATATATTATCATCAATTGGGAGTTAGAAATGAGAAACAAATATTGACTTATATGAGTTAGATACATGATATTCACGAATTTGATTAAAAAGAGATATATTAGATCAATTGGTGATGACATATGAAATTAACATAAGAAAATCATTAGCATTTATAATTTTATACAATATTTGACAGTTAGTTAGTCTCTCACTTCACTTGTACTTGTACAAGTTACAAAACTTGGTTAACTAATTTTGTACTAAGTGTGACTTGTAAGTTTGTAACTGATAATGTGTAGCTAATCTTAAAATGTTTGATAAGAAAATTAGAAACAGTGTATAGGTGTAGCTAAGTCTTAGGTTATAACTTATAGTTATAGCAAACAACCGACCAGGGCAGGGGCTTTAGCTTAAGACTTCTAATTCAATTGGATAATTGGATTTGGGCTTACTTATGTACAAAAAGACAAAACAATTGCCTTGAGAATTAGTATATAAAGAGTTATATAGTTATCTCATTGGTGGATAATGAGTATATGAAGGGAATAGTTATTAGCTATGTAATTAATTCATTATGTGAGGTGAGAATGAGATCAGAGAATATGAGTTATGTATTGAATTAACACAAAAGCTTATCAAGATAGAATTAGAAGGATATTGATATGATAACTTTGGTGAAACTAAAATTAATTATGGATTGTGGTCTATACTCTATAGTGAAAACTGAAAAGAAGTGGCATTGATGGTAAAATAGAAAAAACACATGTTGAATGATATTACTAAGGGAGTTACTAAATTTTACTCTGCATGAATGATGGATCATGGATGAATGAGTTATTCCTAATCTATTATGATCAATTAGGAGTTAGAAAAGAGAAACAAATATTGAGTTATATAAGTTAGATACATGATATTCATGAATTTGATGAAAAAGAGATATATTAGATCAATTGGTGATGACATGTGAAATTAATATAAGAAAATCATTAGTATTTATAATTTTATACAATATATGATAGTTAGTTAGTCTCTCACTTCACTTGTACTTGTACAAGTTACAAAACTTGGTTAACTAATTTTCTACTAAGTGTAACTTGTAAGTTTGTAACTGACAATGTGTAGCTAATCTTAAAATGTTTGATAAGAAAATTAGAGACAGTGTGTACGTTAGCTAAGTCTTAGGTTATAACCTATAGTTATAGGCTTATAGCAAACAACCACTAGCTAGGCTAGGGTGCTTTAGCAGCTTAGCTTTAGTATAAGACTTCAAATTTAATTGGATAATTGGATATGGGAATTTTGCTTACTTACATACAAAAAGACAAAACAATTGCCTTAGACTAGATTGACTTAGTGGACCTAGATAATTATTAATTAGTTAAACCTTTATGTTTTCAGTTTTTATTTTGTTTTCCCGCCACTACAAGGGGGGCCCACACGTCGGATCTAACATCAAGGACTCAAAATATTTGACAAATGATTGAAGTGTAAGTTTCATTAACTCTAGTTGCCACTTGCCAGTTTGGAATTGGAGGAAAGAAAACTATCTGTCCCTGTCAGGCAGGCCGGCGCCAAGGCTAGGCCGTTTGCCGGCACACGCAGACTGGTCACTGGAAGTCTGGCACATCACAGTCACACTCACAGATTGGTAAAGTACTAATAAACCATATCCATATGTGTAAAAATTGGACGGTTAGTCCTTAACCGTCCTATAAAACATAGCATATAGGACGGTTATGACATAACCATTCTATAAAACATAACATATAGGACGGTTATTTCACAACCGTCCTATAAAACCCATAACATATAGGACGGTTGTGAAATAATCGTCCTATATGTTATGTGTTTTATAAGACTGTTGTAAAATAACCATCCTATGTTTTGTGGTTGGTTTGACTCCATTCACTTGGGAGCAGTTTTTTTACTAAGTCGTAATAGGGAAATCGAGTCGTTTTATGTCGTGCCGTGTATCCAACACAACTCAGTCAATTAATCGTGTTACACAGGTCGTGTCGTGTTATTTTTTTAAGAACTGGGTCGTGTACGAGTCATAGGTTTTTGACACGACTATTAATCGTGTCGTGTTCGTGTCGACCCATAACTCTAATCGTGTCGTGTTCGTGTCGCCGCAAACACGACCCGCCAACCCGAATTGCCACCCCTACCAAAAGTGGTCTTTTATGGGGACTTCTTGGTTATCAATCTTTATCTTCTCCTTGCTAAGATTTCATTTCATATACTTCGTCTTAGTTCGGCTGATTTTAAATTGTTTAGGTTCTAATGCTTCTCTCCATAACTCTAGCTTTGTGATTATGCCCTCCCTTGTCTCATCAATTAAAACTATATCATTTGCAAATAGCATGCACCATGGAATCTCCCTGTGCAGATGTTTTGTTAACTCATTTATAACTAACATAAAAAGGTATGGGCTCAATGCTGATCTTTAGTGCAATCCGACAGTGATAGGAAAATCACCAATCTCTCTGCTAGTGGTCTTAACATTTGTTATTGCTTCCTCATACATATCTTTAATTATGTCTATATAACTTTGCAAAACCCCTTTCTCATCCAACACCCTCCATATTAACTCTCTAGGGACCCTATCATAGCTTTCTCTAAGTCAATAAGGACCACGTGGAGGTCCTTCCTCCTCCTCCTATATTTTGCTATCAATTGTCTTAGTAAGAAAATAGCTTCCATGGTAGACCTCCCAGGCATGAAACCAAATTGGTTCTTCAAGACATATCTCATGTCATAGTCTCTTCTCAATCACTCTTTCAAAAAGTTTCATAGTGTGGCTCATAAGTTTGATCCCTCGATAATTAGTGTAGCTCTGTATGTCTCTTTTATTCTTATAAATTGGTATAATAGAGCTCTTCCTCCGTTTATCCAGCATTTTTTTTTATTTTATAATCTTGTTAAAAGAAGGGAGCCTTAGCGCAACGGTAAAAGTTGTCGTCATGTGACCTTGAGGTCACGGGTTCAAGGTGTGGAAACAGCCTCTTGCAAAATGCAAGGTAAGGCTGTGTACTTTAGGCCCTTGTGGTCTGCCCCTTCCTCGGACTCCGCATAGGCGGGAACTTCGTGCACCAGGGCTGCCCCTCCCCACCCCAGAGCCTTTCTTGATTTCATCTTTTTCAAGGCTACTTTCACTTCAGGTATTCTAATCTTCCGATCATATCTATAATATCTGATGTTATTTAGGTTTATAGAACTTTCAATCCCTATATTCTAGGGGCAATTGTTATTTAGCAATTTTTGAAAGTAACTTTTCCACTTTTATTTGATCTCATCATCTTTGACTAGTACCCTATGTTCATCATTTCTAATGCAGTTAACGTGGTCTAAGTCCTTACCCTTCTGTTGTCTTATTTTTGCAAGTTTAAACACATTTTTCTCACCTTCTTTGATCTTAGTCTATTATAGAAATCATCATGTGCCTTAAGTTTAGCTTCACTTACTATTCTCTTAGCAACCTTTTTGGCATTCTTATACTGTTCATAGTTTTTATTATTTCTAGTCTTCTACCATACTTTAAAACATACATGTTTTTCTTTAATAACTTTTTGCATTGTTTCACTCCACCACCCAGTTTCCTTTACTAATTGCCTCTATCCTTTAGATACTCCTAGGACATCTTTTGCCACTTTCTTAATGAACTCGGCCATATAAATCCACATGGTGTTTACTTCTGTTTCATTTTTCCAGTTTCCTTCTACCATCAACTTATTTGTGAGTGAGGTTATTACACTAAATTTGCCACAAAGTACCTTCAGCTTCGAATATAGACTAGGCTAAGGATGGATTTCATTACTAGGTTATCATTCAATTTCGGATAAAGCACCACAATTAGAAAACTTCTGATTTTTTTATGAGATATGAAACGAATGCTATGGTAGAATTCCAATTACTTCACAAAAAACATAGACAGTAATGCGTAGATCAAAACAAAATAACCCTTAACTCCAAGACACTGTTGATGCAACAAAACCAACTATATAATCTGGTTTATCCAATTATCTCGGATTATTTCCATTAATCGCATTAACCAAATTATACAAGCTTTGCCAATCAGGCTTTAACTCCCAAATTGCTTTGGTTCACATTGATGTAAACTAAGTAGTACTTACATGAATGGTAAAAATACCTTGATGCAAACTGGTCTGAGTGGCAACCCTTGTATAATCCTGTTTGTGCAATTTAATCCCAGGATAATTGCACAAGCCTTGCCAATCGGGACCTAATTCTCAACTCTATACCAAAGAAAAAAAGAGTTGAACTCAGAAGATTCATATGGCTTTCATCATTAATGAAACTTAATGTTATACATCAGGTAATAATCCAGTTCAAAATGAATGAGCTGAAGGTTTTCAATGCCAAAGAGCTACTTGACCTTAGTTTCAGTTTCAAGAAGGCTGCTAACAGCTTGCAAGAACAAATGAAGCAATGAAAAAGTATCAGAAAAGCAAAACTCAATGCTTAAATTCATAGTTGCAAAGGGATAGCTAATAAACCAAGCATGTTATTGAGGCATATCAAAGAAGTTCTTTCTAGGATCAGGATTCAGGATTTGAAACTTTCATTTTGCTGAAAGGCCTGAATTCCATATCAAGCAAGTTCTTTCAATAGATCATCATTCAGAAGGAAAGCTCTTTAAATGCCCTGAATTGCAGTTTTGCATATTGAGAAGCCCTTCCCAAGAAGACTTTGAACAACTCGTTTGCTCTACCATCCAACTTTTCCCATCCTTAAAAAAGAGCAGTCCAGTGCACAAAGCTCCTGCATACGTAGGGTCTGGGGAAGGGGTGGACCACAAAGGGTCTATAGTACGAAGCCTTACCTTGCATTTTTGCAAGAGGCTGTTTCCATGCCTCGAACCCGTGACCTCCAAGTCATGCGGCAACAACTCAACTATTGCGCCAAAACTCTCCTTCTAACTTTTCCCATCCTTGCTTATTGAAAATTGACATTCTCTTAAGAGTAGATGTATTTATCAGCAAAAATTTCATAAATTCGAAACCACGCCAAGTGTTTAGATCAAACACCTTGATTTGGACTGTCATAAGTCGATTCAATAAACACTGAAGGTTCCTGATTCTTCCAATATATCTGACCAAAGTCCTTGTTTTCAATGAGCTGATATAAACAGATAAAATGAAATGACAAGAAAAAGGATTTGCAAGATTATCGCTTAAAACATGAAGTAACTTAAAACATGCCTCTGTGATCAATGGACCTTACCTATGATGTTAAGTTCTTGCAAACAAGGAGAGCTCCCAAGCAGCCAAGGGAATAAACTTGCGATGTCAGCCGCTTGCAGAGTTATTTTCTTCGGCGTAGGCAGCTGAAATTGGACCAGCAAATTTCTGGGCAAGGACATAAAGAAAACAAAAAACATATAAGATTAACATAGAAATAAATGCTATAACTTAAGGTGAGCTTAAACAAAAATAGAAAACAAACCTCTGAAGCACCATCAGATAAGTGTAACACAAGATTCTCGAATTGACTCAGGTCCCTCAACAGTGCAACGAGCTTCCAGGCATCGTATGAAGAGAAAAATGGTTCACAGAAAAAATCTATAAGAAGTGGTGCGGCCTTCAGAGAAATCTATGATGATTTGCTAGAATATATCCACAATAATTGAAGGTTTGGTGCACTAATCCTGATAATTCTCAGCTCCACCTTGTCCTCCAAACAGTCATCCAAACAAAAGCTCTCCAGCATGGGGCAGGATAATATAAACTGCTCCAGATCATCATTGGTTATGGATACTTCAAAGATTGTCAGGATCATGAGGTGGCTCACGCCTTCAAAATAAGGAGGAACTAGCTTTCATTTGCACAATGTTAGATTTGTCAGACTGATAGCAGAAAGCATTAGAATGAAAAAGAGAATACTTCATTGAGTCATCAATGTTGAGATTTTGGAGGCTGCTTATGTCGGGTAGTATCTCATCTGAAGTACCCTTGAATTTCTTCAGACAGTTGAGAGAGAAACTGCAACTCAAGATGAGACCTCTGAGAGAATGAAAGATGTGATTGAAAACCGACATCCATTCCATGATAAAAACCTGATCTACCTTAGACATCTCTTGCTTGATCACCAATACAGAGTCCAAATATAGGCGAGGGATAGAATTCCAGAGATACCTCCACCTCTTGGATAGTACAGATGCTTTCGTTGCCTTTTTCAATGGGATTTGAGGTAGAATAGAAGTAAGAATGTCATCAAGAAGATTACTGATATGGTCATTGCATATTCTTAGCTGTCTTTTTCCTCTTTTTGCCTTTTGTTTTTGGCAAGAATCTGCACATCTTCCCTCTTTCTTTGTTGCATCTCCATGGTAGTTTTTTATGAAAACTTTATTCTCTTTTTTCTCGCTCAGTCTCAAAAACCAAGCTAGAGAAATCAACAACGAAATTCTCTTTCAAATGATACTAGCAAAATGCATTATGGAATCAGAGAAATATTTGAATAGAACGACAATATCCTGCTATACATTATTTGTCATCTCTAGCATTTCTTAACCTAGACCACCCTTTGCACCAGTTCCAGAAATTCAACAATCCAACTCTCACTTAGAGAGTTGTGGCTGCTGTTTTTGGTAAAGGTTAGCTACTAGTCTATATGTATGGGTTGGCAATGCATTAGCCAGGTCTATGTTGGCTTGATTTTGGCAATGACAATGAGACAGTTAACTCTGGTGTTCTTCCCATGTTTGTTAGACCTGCAAGAGATCATTATTTGTACTGATTTGGGGCTGATATTCTGTTTCGCTGGTCTGCTCCTCATGTTGGCTTTGCTCTTATAGGCTATAAGTCGAAGTTTAAGCTATCCTTTTTTTGAGATGCTACAGTGCGTTTTTATATTAACAGACTTTAGAAAGATGGCATCGAAAGGCAATTCTTATTCAAAACAGTCTTCAGAGAGGAAAATCACTCAATCAATAAAAAACTGTACATAAACAGCTGCTTAGTTGCTGCTTGGAGCAATTCTGATTCAAAAAGCCATTCTTCTGTGAGAAAAAACTTACAGTGGAGAATCAGAACTGTACCTAAAATAGCTTGGTTTAGCCACTGGTTGGTGAATATGTGTCCTTGGCTTCACTAACATAAACCCGAAGGTTTGAACTTATGGTCATCGCATTGTAAGAGAAAAGGTGTTGCTCTTTGATCTGACTGGGAGCCTATTTGTTCTCCTATAATCAACTAGCTGTCCTAATGTTAATGTTAACAATTCTGATTCAAAAAGTCATTGTTTGGAGGGAAAATCGAAGAATGAAGGATCAAAACTGCACCTAAAACCAGCTTGATTTTTATATGTGTGGGTGCTTGGCTTCAGTAAGGTAAATGCTAAGGTTTATGTCAGAGAATTGGCGTTGCAGTTTGATACAATTGTGAGCCCACTATAGTGTCAATGCTATTTCTCTGTGGGCCTCATATCAGTTGTTATTGTGTACTTCGATTAATTCACCTGGGCGTGCTTTTGAGGATTTTCTGCTACAGTTCCAAGAAAACCTATGTTATATGTTCTAGTTTGAAGGAATTGCATTATAACAAACAATGGGTAGCGCTGATATTTGCAGTCCTAAAAGCTACAACAAGTTGTTTAAGAACAAACAGTCCAAGCTTTTAGCACTGTTGTATCCATCTTTTAGGTCGGAAATAGCAAGGAGAAGATCACTCTTCGTGGATAAATTTATCCTGAACTTTTATCCCCCGCCCTTTGTACCGTAAAATATATTCTCATCACCACTAAAAAAGGAGTATTTCTATGTCTAATATCGATTAAGTAAGAGGAACCCATTAATGGAATATTACTATCCAACAGAATTTCCAAGAAAAACAATAATGAAGGAAAACACGTTAAAATTTTTTGTTCTTAATATTCAAAAGAATAGGAATAAATTTTCTTAAGAAATACCTGTTCCTTATAGCAGAACTGGAATCTCTTGCACACGCGAGAGAGAGAGGAAGAGGTTTTTCCTAAATAGCATGTAGGCTGCTGTCTTTTGTGATCCAAACCGCCATCTTAGTGCATAGGCCATGCAGTAGATTTTGTCGATTCGATGATCCTGCCTCACTACTATCAGGCAGTTAAAATTGGAAGGATTTGAAGGCTCGAGGAATAGAAAGTTAGAAATATCCTGGGCAATAGCATCATCCAACGGTGAAGATCTTTTGGATATCAACTATGGCTCAGAAGATGAAATTTTTGGATCACCAACAATGTGGGCTCCACAAGTACTTTTAGCTGGTATATGTGAGACCCATATTGCAAATATGTGTATCCAAATGCGCAAGTGAGGCCACTATTTGAATGATCAGAACCATTCATATGGATATTTTGAAATTTCGATTGTTAAGATCACTATCCGTAAGTATTTTAGCATGGTTTCTTATTCCGGTGCCAGGCAAGGCCCTGCTTGGAGCCCAAAGCAGGCCTCTGAAATGAGTCATGAGTTGCTCTCAAACGAGCCAAGGCAAGTAGGGGAATTGAATTTTCGTGACATGGGAAATCCCTGAATCAACCAAAGTGGGGATAAGCTATTCAATACAAGCACACTCCACAATAACAGAGCAACATAAGCCGGATCAGTCACTCCCATTATCTTCCAAAAATCCATACCACCTGAAGTCACAGGACTCTCAGCTGCAATTCAGTTTCACACAGTACATCTGACAGAATTCTTACTTGAAATGGACGAACACAATTCAAGCTTAAGAGCTGGATCACATTAGTTTCAGTCACAAAAAGCCGCTGCTAGCTTTACAACATCAGAGTAATTGGACCAAAATGACAACAAAAGACCAAAACTCATTGCCTAGCCCTTCATAGATGCAAAAGGAAAAACTAAGTTAACTTCACAGAGGCAAATGAAAACAAGTTCTTCCAAGGATCAGCATTAAGAAACCAAAAGCTTTCATTGCCAAGCCGCCTGAGTTCTGATGGAGCATCTGGAGACAGTGGCAAATGAAAAGTCCTAGCAAATCTCGAGTTGGCCTGAATTCCAGTACAGCATCCAGAGACGCCCTTTTCAAAAGCAACGACTTCGTTGCTCCAGCCTCCAACTCATCCCATCCATGCTTATAGAAGACCGTCATTCTCTTAAGGGCACATGCATTCATCAGTAGGAGTTTAATAAATCCAATTCCTCACCAGCTGTTTATATCAAACAAATTGATTTGGTCTGTTGTAAGGTGGTTCATCCAGTGCTCTCAAGGTCCCTCTGTTTGCCAGTACTTATGATCAAAGTTTTCTTCCAACCTGTGGTGGTAAAACTCAATGCAAAAGAATAAGGATTTGCAAAAGTTACTACATAGAAGAGAGTAATTTTAAAATCCATTTTGTGGTCAATGAGCTTTATCCACTATCTTGAGTTCTTCCAAACCTGCAGAGCACCTAAGCAACCAAGACGAGTAGCACACAATTTTACCTCCTTGAGTTAGCTTCTTCAGGTTAAGCAGCAGATAGAGCACTGGCAAATTTCTAGGCAAAGACTTCAGAAACAAAAAGAACACATAAATAGAAAAGGACGGATCATAGCATTTACATTAAATTCCTATAACAAAGATTAAGAACAAACCTTGGAGCCTGATAGCATGGGTCTAACATGAGAGTCTCAACATAAAGCGGATCCATCAGTAGGTGCACAAAGGCCAAACCATCATGAGGACTGTAAAATGGGCCATAGAAAACATCTAGCAGCAGGGGTGCAGCCTTCAAATAAATACGTGAAGGATAGCAAGAATGGATCCTCAATGACAGCAGGTTTGGTGCACTAATTTTGACATCTCTCAGCTCCCACCCATTCCTAAAATCATCGTCCAAACAAAAGCTCTCCAACATGGGCAAGATAAAATGAACTGCTCCGAATCATCATTGGTTATAGAAACTTCAAAGAGAGATAGGAACTTGAGTGGCTGTTGCCTTCAAAATGAGGGGGAAGAACCACCTTGCAATTGGACAATATTAGCTCCTTCAGAGACTGACAGCAGAAGGAATTTGGAGGAAATTCATAACGACCCAAGTCATGTAGATAAAGAGCTTGGATGCCGCTCTTCCCAAGAAGAAGAACTAACTCATTGAATCTCCAAATTCTTTTGAACAGTCGAGACTGATTCTACAACTGAGGATGGGAGCCGCGCAAGAATGCAGGATCTGATGGATAATTGACATCCATTTTATGAAGTCATCATCCCCAACTGCCAGATAATCTTTGTCATCTGCATCTGCTTCACATCCACTGATTTCATTTTCCACCAAGCTATAGTCCAATATCAAGTGGCATGGACCTTCAAAGGTGTCTCCACTGCTTGGATAGAACAGATAATCTTACCATCTGCTTTAATGGGATTCGTGAGAGGATTGAAGTGAGAATGTCAAGGTAAGATTGGTGATTTGATTGTTGTCTTTTTCCTGCAGCCTCCCCATTTTCCTTTTTTCTTCTTTTTGGTAGGTAATCAGGGGATTGGATTGCTTTCAACCTTTTGCTTTCTTATGGGCATCCTTCTAGTAGTTTCATCCACCACCCTTCTCTTTTTCTCACTGAGACAATCTAAAGGACCAGATTAAAGAAACAAATAAACAACTCCCCTCTAAGATGAAAATAGTAGAATCAACTATGGAATCAGATAAGTATTTGAAACAGAATAACTATCTCCTACTGCATATGGCATTGAAGAAAAATAATCTCTCGCTATGCATGCTGGTATTTATCTTATGGGCTATAAATTGGAGCAACAGCCATACTTCTTTTAGATGCTTAAGGTGAGATTGGCTACTACTATGATTCAAAAAAGTGACTTCCAACGGAAAATATGAAAGGGTGCATTAAACAAATGCTGTAGGAGTCATTTCCTGATGCATTTTACTGGAATGTCATTGAACAAGAATCTAAACCATCTGCAATGCATCGCAGTAGCTCCTTGTGTATAGCAGATGACTGGCATTTTGTAAAGATGAATGCTGAGGTTTATAGTGTTAGATTTTTGGACGTGCATATATATGTGTGTGTGTGTGTGTGTGTATAAAATAATTGTATATCATATGCTATCATACGGGTTTGGCCTATATTAAAAGTTAAAAGTGATCTAATAAGGATTAAAGTTAAATGGGCCTAAGTCATCTCACAAAGTATGGGCTTTATTATGTGTAGATACCTAATATCTTGTTTCTAATTTATGATGGGCTAAAATTAGAAATAAGGAACGTGTATGCAGTTATAAATGGTTATTGTCCCCAAATTATACGTATAAGTCTTTTCTAACATCCCATTATCAGAAAAGGGAAATCCCTTTCTCAAGAAAATCATACTCATCAATTTGGAAGATTAAAAACCACAAGATTCAAGAATCACATTTGTTCTCATAGATCCAGGTACGCTTCCACATCTTGTCTATTATTCTTGGTGATTTAATATGAATGATCTTGGTATGATGAAGGTTTTCATCATCAAAGGTATTTCTTACAAGTGGTATTAGAGCATCCCCATATTGAATCATTGAGAAGCATGTTTATCAATTTGATTCTGTAATGTGATCTCTCTCTCTCTCTCTCTCTCTCTCTCTCTCTCTCTCTCTCTCTCTCTCTCTCTCTCTAGGGCTTCAATCTAGGAAAACTGCAATACAGTAGAAAACCTATCATAAAGACATCTCAAATGAATGATCTGAACCGTTAAATGGATTCAGGGATCATCAAAATCCTAGAAACGGCGAAAACAGAACAAAAATCGGGTCATCTGGGACCCTGATATGATCAAAACAAAATGAATGGCTCAAGCTCATCATCTCTGCTGGATGATGTGCCCAAGACGCCATGCATGGAACGCGCTAGCAGGATGACAACGCAGACGCTCCATGGAAAAGTGGAATGCGAGACGCACAAGAGAGCATCCTGGCGACCAGGACGCATGTAGCTCGACCATGTCAAGCGTTCCGAACGCATGCATCTTGGTGACGCCGATCGAAAATCAACGTTCCATCCCACTTTTTGATCAAGGTCGTTGAATAGTAAACTGAAACAAAAAAACCCAGTTTCTAGGAGTTATATAAACCCGATTTTAGATCCTCAAAGTTCGTTGAAAAGGTCTTAACGATGTGGACATGATTTTGATGCCAAAACCTTGATCTGACCATACTAAGTTAGTTTAAATTTATAAAATAGTGTCAAATTGCTTAGATTTGGTCGATCAGAGGGCGATTAGGCCTTAGAAAATGGATGTCTAATGTTTTAAAATAAGTTGATTGAAATAACATGCTACCAAAGTAGCCTCTTGTATAAATCAATTTATTCTTGAACATCAAGATGGTTGTGGGTATGTAATTTATGTGGATATTGACCGGACCAAAGGAAGGTCAATATTTGGCCGAATTACATGCACACCTATGGTAATAAATATGTAACAATTATTGGGTACTCCATGTGAACGATAAGTAAGTCTAAAGAAAGACTTATCATTTGACAGGATCTATTGTCAATATTTGATTACTATACCAAGAGTACCACTTACAAGTTACTATTTCTGTCCAAAGACTAAATGTTAATGTTGTGCTAGGTATCTCGTGATAAGCCCTATCATTATTTGAATTTATTTAAGCATGATATAGAGTTTGTGTGAACATGTTGTTTTGTTCCATTTTCAGTTAATGCATTTACTTCTATCATATCTGGCAACATCAATGCTATTCCCATGTTGAATGGGACCAACTTTAAGGAAAGGAAAGAGAATGTCATGATTGTTCTTAGCTGCATGGATCTAGACCTTGCGCTAAGGATTGACCAACCCATTGCTCTTACGGACAAAAGTTCCAATGAGGAAAAGTGAGACTTTGAGAAGTGGGATTGTTCAAATTGCACGAGTCTTATGAACATGAAGCGTGGAATTCCAAAAACCTTCATGGGTGCTATGTTTGAAAAGGTAACTACTGCCAAGGAGTTCCTTGAGGAAACTGAAAAGCATTTTGCTAAAAATGATAAGGCTAAAACAAGTATGATTCTGTTAAACTTGATTTCAATGAAGTATAAAGGAAAAGAAAACATAAGAGAGTACATCATCGAGATGTCACATCTTGCTTCAAAACTAAAGGCACTAAAGCTAAAATTGTCTGAGGATTTGCTCGTGCATTTAGTTTTGATTTCTCTTCGTGCACAATTTAGTTAATTTAAGGTCAGTTATAACTGCCAAAAGGACAAATGGTCTCTTAATGAGCTCATTTCTCATTGTGTGCAAGAAGAGGAAAGGCTGAAGCAAGAAAAGACTGAAAGTGCTCACTTGGCAAGTACCTCTAAGGACAAGAACAAGAAAATGAATAAGGATAAAGAAGCTGCAAGCGATCCACCTCAAAAGAAACAGCAAAAGAAATAGAATGAGGAATTTGACTGTTACTTTTGTAAGAATCCTGGACACATGAAGAAGGATTGCACCAAAGATCACGCTTGGCATGCAAAGAAAGGTACGCTTTTCACTTTGGTTTGTTATGAGGTTAATTTAACTTCAGTACCTAGAACACACTTAGTGGATAGATTCTGGAGCTACTACTCACATAAGTGTATCTATGCAGGGTTGCCTAAGTTCTTGAAAGTCAAATGATGATGAAAGATTCATCTATGTGGGCAATGGCAAATCAGTGGAGGTTGAGGCGATAGGGACTTTTAGGTTATTATTAAAGACTGGATATTATTTGGATTTAAAAGAGACATGTTGTACCATCTTTTAGATAGAATTTGGTTTCTATTTCCATTTTGGACAAATTTGGTTATTCTTGTTTATTTGAAAATAATTAGTTTAGTCTTTTTTTGAATTCAAATATTGTGGGTACTGTTTTTTTGTCTTTTTATGATAATCTTTATTTACTTGATACTATTGCCTCTTTTAATGAAACCTTACATGTGAGGTCACGTAGTATATAACACAAATTAACCAATGAGAATTCTTCTTCATTCTAGCATAAGCGCTTAAGGCACATATCTCAACAAAGAATTGAAAGACTTGTGTCAGATGGAATTCTTTATCCCCTTGATTTGTCAGACTTTCAAGTCTGTGTTGAGTGCATTAAGGGGAAACAGACAAACATAAGGAGATTAGATGCCAACAAATCTTCAAATATCTTAGAACTAATACATATGGATATTCGTTGGTCATTCCCTACGACTTCAAGGAATGGTCAACAATATTTTATTGTGTTCATAGACGATTTGTCGTGTCATGACTACCTTTATCTCATTCATGAGAAGTCTCAATCACTGGATGTGTTTAAGGCATTCAGGGTTGAAGTTGAGAACCAACTTGGTAAAAGCATTAAGGTTGTTAGATCTGACTGTGGTGGTGAATACTACTGTAGATATGACAGATTAGGTGAACAACCTCTAAGGCCATTTGCCAAATTCCTAGAGGAGTGCGGTATCGTCCCACAGTACACCATGCCAGGAACTCCTAGCATGAATGGTATTGCTGAGAGACAAAACAGAACATTAAAAGACATGGTGAGGAGTATAATTAGTCATAGTACCTTACTAGATCCACTCTGGGGAGAGGCACTCAAAACTACAACTTACATCCTTAGCAAAGTTCTTATTAAGGCAATGGCTAAAAATCCTTATGAATTATGGACGGGCAAGAAGCCCAATACAAAGCATTTATACATTTGGGGTTGTCCAGCTAAGGCAAGGCCATATAGGCCAAATGAAAAGAAAATAGACTCAAGAACAGTCAGCAGCTATTTTGTTGGGCACTCTGAATGGTCTTGGGGGTACAAATTTTATGATCCACAATCAAGTCTTTCTTTGAGACAAAAAATGCTCAGTTCTTTGAGGATATTGAGTTTGGGGGGGGGGGGGGAGATAAGGTTAAAGACTTTGTCTTTGAAGAGGAATCTGTTTCTCTTCCTATGATTACTATTGACAATGATCTGCTCCTATTCCTATTGTTGTTCAAGAAGCAATACCAAAACCACAAGACAATGTTGAAAATCTCTCTAATTAAGGTCAATAGGTTATTCATAGAGAATAAACTCAACAACCTCAAGAACAGATGCCATTAAGGAGATCCACTAGAGAAACGAGAAGTACGGTTTCTGATGATTATATCATATTTCTCCAAGAACATGAGGATGACATTGGATTGGTAGAAGATGATTCGATCAACTTTCATCAAGCCATGCAAAGTACTAATTCTCAAAAGTGGATTAATGCCATGAATGAAGAGATTAAGTCCATAAAAGACAATGACGTTTGGGAACTCGTCCCATTGCCTGAAGGTGGGAAGCCTATTGGTTGCAAATGGATATTTAAAACCAATCGGGATTCGAAGGATAATGTGGAGAAATATAAGGCTCATCTTGTTGCAAAGGACTTCGCTCAAAAGGAAGGCATTTATTATAATGAGACTTTCTCTTCAGTTTTATTGAAAGACTCTTTTAGGATAATAATGACATTGGTGGCACATTTTGACCTTGAGTTGCATCATATGGATGTAAAGACTGCATTTCTCAATGGTGACATTGATTAAACAATTTATATGGTGCAGCCAGAAAACTTTGAGTAGGGAGATGCAAGAAATATGGTTTGCAAATTAAAGAAATTCATCTATGGGCTTAAGCAAGCTTCTCGTCAATGGTATTACAAATTTCATCAAGTTGTTATCTCATTTGGGTTTGAGATGTTTGCGGTTGATGATTGTATATACTACAAGTTCAGTGGGAGTAAACACATTTTTCTGGTTTTATATGTTGATGACATACTGCTTGCCAGCAATGATATAGCCTTGTTGCACGAAACCAAAAGATTTCTATCAAAGAAATTTGAGATGAAAGATCTTAGAGATGCATCTTTTGTATTGGGGATTCAGATACATTGAGATCGCTCTCGGGGTATTCTTGGATTATCACAAAAGGGCTATATTGAGAAGGTACTTAAGAGATTTGGTATGCAAGATTGTAAACCTGGAGACACCCCTGTTGCCAAGGGAGACAAGTTCAATCTCGACCAATGCCCTAAGAATGATTTTGAAACTAAGGAAATGTAGAAGATTCCCTATGCTTCAACAGTAGAAAGTCTGATGTATGTTCAAGTTTGTGCACGTCTGGATATTGCATATATTATCGAGATATTAGGGAGATATTTGAGCAATCTGAGAATGGATCATTGGAAAGCAGCCAAACTGGTCATGCAGTATCTTTAGTGAACAAAATATTACATGCTCACATGCAGGAGGTCAGATAAGTTAGAGATCATTGGGTATTCCGATTCCGACTTTGCTGGATGCTAAGGTAGTCATAGATCCACTTCAGGTTATATTTATCTACTTGCTGGAGGAGCTATCTCCTGGATGAGTACTAAGCAGACGCTCATTGCTTCTTCTTCCATGGCAGCAAAGTTTATAGCATGTTATGAGGTATCCAATCATGGAATATTGCTACGAAATTTTGTCATAGGGCTGCGAATTGTTGATGGAATTGAAAAACCACTTAAGTTATTTTGTGACAATAAGTCAATAGTTTTATATTCCAACAACAATAGGAGCTCGACGAAGTCAAAGCATATAAACATCAAGTTCTTAGTTGTTAAAAAAAGAGTTCAGAGTGGTCAAGTGTCTATAGAGTATGTTGGCACAAACTCTATGAATGCGGATCTACTTACTAAGGGGCTACCACCTAAGGTCTTTCACGAGCATACTGCTCATATGGGTATTGTATCATTTGATGATATACTGGATTAGTAGGAGTTTGTATTTATATGCTTTTCTGTTTTAGACACATCTTGTGCTTATAGATATTTTCTGCAAAAATAAAGTATTCAGTTTTATTTTCACTTTGATTTGGTTTTAATATGATCTCATAAGAAATAAAGATGGACCAATTGGAAATAGGCATGCTTGGATCACATTGCAAGTAATTTCCATGCTACATGTCCATACTTGATCTATGTCATTAGGTTATGTTAATATATGTGACCATGGATGAATTTAGTTACAATATATGTAACGAAGATCGCCTTGATCATATATTAACAAAATTAATGGACAAGATTGTTCGAAGATGTTTTCTAAACATGATAGCAAAGATTTTGAGCTCATAAGATTATATTGTGATATACAATTATAAAGTAATATGTGTGTGTGTGTGTGTGTGTGTGTGTGTGTGTGTGTGTGGTCCAAGTGGGATATTGTTAGATTTTTGGACGTGCATATATATATATATATATATATATATATATATATAATAATTGTGTATCATATGCTATCATATAAGTCTAGCCTATATTAAAAGTGATCTAATAAGGTTTGAAGTTAAATGAACCCAAGTCATCTCACAAAGTATGGACTTTATTATGTGTAGATACCTAACATCTTGTTTCTAATTTATGATAGGCTAAAATTAGAAATAAGAAAAGTGTATGTAGTTATAAATTGTACGTATGATTCTTTTTTGACATCCCATCATCACAAAAGGAAAATCTCTTTCTCAAGAAAATCATACGCATCAATTTGGAAGATCAAGAACCACAAGATTCAAGAATCACATCTGTTCTCATGGGTCCAGGTACGTTTCTGCATCTTGTCTATTATTCTTGGTGATTTAACATAAATGATCTTGGTATAATGAAGGTTTTCATCATCAAAGGTATTTCTTATGTATAGTTGTTGTTCATGGACTCTAAGAGACTTCCTGATGTCGTTTCAATCAGTCTGTGCGCATATAAAGTCTGCTATAATCTACTGACCGTGTCAATCCTATTATTGAGGGGGCTCTTCATTTGAATTCAAAAATCTCTCTGTAGTTCTGTTCCAGTAAGTTCCTTAGTTATGTTCACAAATTAATGAGTTCATTTGGGTGTGTTCTGGTGGGGTTTTCTGCTCGTGTGATTGAAGTCCAGTGGCCCTGAAGAACTTCATATATGTTTCTCTTTTGAACTCTTAGAAAAACCTTGGTAGTGGCTCCTTCGGGCTGCTTCACTCCGTGATAACAAATTATGAAAAAGGCTACTCATGAATACGATTTTCTCTCCACTATTGGAAGCTCTGAAGCACAGCTCAAACTGTTTAAGGACAACTAGGCCAAGGCTCAACACAGTTTTATCGTGTTAGAACAAACTATCCATGGATAATCTTATCCCTGATTCCAAAATTAGTATCACAAAACAGAAGCCGTAATCTCTTAAGAGTTAAAAGTACAGAATTGCATGTAATCCAAAGCAGAACCCGGAAGAACCACCTTGGTCTTGCCTCTCCTGGGGCTGCTTGACACTGGGATCACAAACCAAGGATAATGATTTTGTATCCAGCAATCGGCAGCCATGAAGAGCTGCTGAAACTGCTTAAGAAGAGCTGCTGAAACTGCTTAAGAACAACCAGACCAAGGTTGTAGCACTCCAAGCGTTTGAACAATTTTATCCAATGTTTTTGGGCTGAAAATGTCAAGGGAATAAATAGCGATTCATGGATAATCTTATCCCAGATTTCAATTGCATGCAATGGCAAACAAAATCCGGAATTTCTTTCATTGCTCATGGAAAGATAAAGAAAATGAGAAAATCAGTAAAATGAGTGTATTTCTAGCTGTAATTTCCTACATGCAGGAGAAACCCAAAGAGAAAATACAGTATTCAACAGAGTATCCAAAAGAAAGAAGGCAGTGAAGAACAAAGCCGGCCAAGAAATTACCTGACTTCCATGCTAGAGAGAGAGAGAGAGAGAGAGAGAGAGAGAGAGAGAGAGAGAGAGAGCCCATCGCCGCTGATCTTAGCTTAATCGAAAGATCCTAGACCCTTGATTCATCAACTCAGCATGGAGCTAGGGTCATGTGGACTGTCCGGAGTCATTCACCTCCATTGATGCTCTACAAATTAAGCAGTCTCAACTGTTTTTGATGGATCCTGGAGATGGATTTTCAAAGTTAAATGGTGATACTGGTGCCTGAGATGATATGAGCTGGCTTGAGACTAAATGAGATTAGATCTGACTTAGGATGACTTGAGTTGGGTTGTGCCTGAGATGATATGTGCTGGCTTGAGATTAAATGAGATTAGATCTGACTTGGGATGACTTGAGTCGGGTTGGGATGACCCAAATTTGGTACGACGTGAAGGTAGATGATTGAAAATTTATCTTAAGGGTAAAGCTAATAGAGATGAATGTTCGTCTAAACTAATCTCAAGCACCACTAACAATAAGATGGGGAGATACCCTTCATCTCAAACCAGCTCAAGTACCACTAACAGTGGTATAGCCCATCTCAGCTCATCTCATTTAGCCACCTAAAATCTCAGATCATCTTATTTGACAAGATTTGAATTCTTTTTTAGCTATAAATCACTCAAACTTCAAATGGTTTAAAGATCAGGCTTCGGGATTCCAGATTTGAGAACTAATTTTTTAAACTCCAATAAAGAGAGCATGATACTTGGTTTTAAATCTTGTTGGTGAAAAGCCCCCGTTATCTTTTTTGAGGAGATACAAATCTCTTGCAAACAATACTTTAGTCTTTAAACTATTATATTTTTACTTTGGCCCTTAAATAATATTTTGTAAAAAATTATTCTAAAACATTATAAAATGCATTGCAGGGCCCACTTTGGATGTATGTTGATGTTTGTTGACGCCTGTATATAGACGTTGGACGGAAGGATTAATGATAAAAAAATATCCAATAGTTGAAGGACTAATTCTTTTAACAAAAAATTGTAACAAAATAGTTCAATATAGTAAATTATACTTTTTCCTTCTTCTTTTTTTATATATTTATTATAATGACTTTTTTATGAGATCTAAGCTATTCATTTTGTTGAGAACGGCTCAAATAGGTTATATAACAACTCTTTATTATTTCACAGACCAAGTTAACTGATTTGAATCCTCCAAATACATTGATTTCTTTGGGCTCCTTAGTTTTTGTACAACGAACAGATGAACGGTTCAGATATTTTAAAGAAAATCGTCATGCATGAAAAAAGTGGGCATCTACTTCTTCACACGTGTCTACTCTCTCTCTCTCTCTCTCTCTCTCTCTCTCTCTCTCTCTCTCTCTCTCTCTCTCTCTCTCTCTGTGTATATATATGTGTGTGTATTATCTAACTGTAACGAGCCTTAAGATGGATTCTCAAAGCTGAAAAGGTAGTACCAATTGACAATGTTATATCCAAAAACTTGTTGATATGTAAGAAGAGTACGTTTGCATGGAAATATACTCTCTCTCTCTCTCGTGCGTGCATGTGAAGGTAAAAGGGGGCAGCTCCGGTACAAGAAGTTCTCGCCTATGTAGAGTCTGAAAAAGGAGTGAACCACAAGGGCCTAAAATATGCAGCCTTACCTTGCATTTTGCAAGAGGCTGTTTCAACACCTTGAACCCGTGACCTTAAAGTCACACAAGGGCAACTTTTACCATGCGCGCATGTAAAGGTGCAGTTACTAATTGGTTTGAAGTCTTCAAACAAAAGAGTTTTTCTTCGGAGATCAGTTGGCAGTTACACCCTTGGCAATCCGCTTAGGCTGCAAGGTCTCCTTTTCCGAACGTTTGAATTAGTAAACATAAATAGGTGGCCTTATTCATTCAAACTTCAAAGGAACAAGAGTTGCCGGATCAAAAGGGCTCTATTTTCTTCATTCTATAAATAACCACCTAGTTTCCTGCAATTCTTTTCATTGAAAGAAGATCGAGAGAGCCATGGACCCTCACTCTCAATGCACTTGCAGTGGTAAGTGCTACACTTTGTTTTTTCCTTTTTCTGGAGTCCTTTGAGGATTAACTCTAATTTATGATTGAAATGGTGATGCTTAAAGGCAAAAACTCATGGCCGGAGCTGCTGGGTCAAGATGGGGAGGTCGCCAAAGCGACGATTGAGAAAGAGAATCCTCAAGTGGAGGCCATGATTCTGTATGATGGGTTCGATGAGGCTCATGATTTTGTGCCCAACAGGGTCCGGATTTGGGTCGACGGAGAAGACATTGTGGTGGGTGTGCCCATGATTGGTTAGAATTTAGATCAAAAAGTTATTTTTACTTAAGTCATGTATAATTATATTTCTGGTTGTACGAAAGGATGCCCACACAATTTGGAACTAGCTGGTTAATTAGTGAAACTTTTTTACCATTCACAAAAACAATGCCCACAAATGAAACTTGTTGAACAAAGGTTTGATACATTTAACAAATGTCTAATGCAGTTGGTCACAAACAACTCGACATCATCCTTCAAACAAGCTTCGTTGCAGGGTCAAGTCATCAGATTCCTTATTAGTAGCCACAACTAACAAGTATCATATCAGTTCTAGAATGATGAGGTGCATTGAGATTGGCCATAACCCAAAACCAAGCACTGTGACTAAGGTGTCAAAACTCAAAATGCAAATGTGGATGTTTCAAGGAGTTGACGCCGACGAAAATGCAGTTTAACATGGATAATGCTGATAAATGCATTTTTTTTTATAAAAAAAAAATTGAAAGAAAAATCCAAAACTCCACAAAAACACTCGAGTCTTATGTGCAAAATGCAGAACCAAGATGGTTTACCTTATTTTCATGCCCTTGCTAGCTCAAAGAAAGTCTAGCAGGATTTTACTTGATTACAATCCAACTCTTTCAAGCTCGGTGTTAGTCCAGCACAAGTTTGCAAGGCTTTGTCAAAACTCAAAGCTAACTCTTTGTTACTCGACTATTTCTCAGCTTGACACCCGAGGTTTCCCATTGGCAAGGCTACTATAATCCTGTTTTTTTGCATATATGCCAGATTAGTAAGGAATAATCCGGTGTAATCACATAAATAGTGGATTACATAACCTAGGCCAACTAGGCACTTCGGATTGTGGAATCAGTTTTTCAAGGCATTACAACTGCAACACGGTCAAATTACTTCACTGCTGAGCGCATATTCAAAATGCACTTCAAAGAAGGGTCAGGGTGGTGCAAGAACAGGCTGTTATTGCAGTAATCACTACAGACTGCTGAAGGATCAATAGAGCACCAACAAAGAGCTTAACATTCATGGGCTTAAGAAAAAAAAAGCACACAGTAACACAACATGAGCATATCATCAAATTCCTTCCTGAGCGTTAGAAATAGCAAACCGCAATAGAAATTCCGATGGTTCCCTGACGTCTACCAGAACAGAATTCCGAGTTGAGCAAGTGTTACGCTACTCAGCATCCATAACAATATCCAAAAACAACCACAGAGTTCTTCAGAAATCTGAAAGTGCAGTAATGACCGGAGATTACATTTGGTTAATGGCCTACCTCAAATACAGTACAGAAGATGAGTGCTTCGGAGCACATAATTATAGGCCTGTGTACTGATATACACAAACACATAGGATGTGTCACTTCTTGTTCAAGGAGTCTACCCGCATCTTAAAAATTCCTTTATACATTCAGAGTTATGTTATTTCAGACATTTTTTTCGTTTGATTCAACCAAACAAGCTGAAGTTTCTGTTTCCCACTGAAATACAGTCGACAGTACAGCCTGTGTTTCAGTATTAAACGCAGAACATGTCAAAGAAAACTAACTGTTATTTCAAAGATATGCTGTGTAGATGCAAAATCAAGTTACTGTTCCAGTTCTTCAGTGCTCTGTTACTTGGCCCGTAGTAAAAATTGTTGATATACGAAACTTCAGGAGAGCACTAATCAAGATAAAGCTTACAGTAACAGAAGTTATCATCATCAAATTGTTTGGCGATGGCAGCAACTAGCAAAATGAGACTAAAATAGAACTTGGTCGGGCTGTCACATCTACCACAAAGGACCTGGAGCTCAATGAGTGCTATATACTAAGAGTCCATGGAAATATCAAAGAGACAACCATAGAGTTCCTCTTGGAAATCCAATAGTACAGTATACATGAGCAGAATGGGCTTCAACCAGTCCAATTTGGATTCTGTATCAATAGACTTTCTGCACAAAGGGGAGCCTTGGCGCAATGGTAAAAGTTATGGTCATGTGACCTTGAGGTCATGGGTTCAAGGCATGGAAACAGCCTCTTGCAAAAATACAAGGTAAGGCTGCATACTATAGGCCCCTGTGGACCGCCCCTTCCCCGAACCCAGCATAGGCAGGAGCTTCATGCACCGGGGCTGCCCTTTTTATCAGTAGAATTTCTGCAAATGCAGTTTCCAGTTCGAACTTGAGAGGTCACTGCACCGCAACTTGTTTGGAATGATGGTTGTAATGAGTAAGATCCATTTCATTTTAAGCAAAGGGTCATCACACTGCACACAGACACACGCGCATGGATAGACACTGGCATCCTTCAGAACTTTATTATGCACATTCAGCCTGAATGGGATGACATGAAATGCCAGAATAGTGAGGTGCACACGGTAGAATGACCATAATGAATCAACCATTGTTAATCATGAGAAATACGGGCATATGAGTTTTGTGTGGTGTTTGTGCACATAGATCTTGGTTTGTAATTATTGTATACATTAGTGTCAGTTCCAACAAGCTGCTAGCAACCTACAAGAAGAAGAACCAAATAGGCATGTTTAAGAAAATACTCAATTTCTAGCACTTTACATAAATGCAAGAGACTACTCAAATGTCAAGCTCTTTACAGCAGCACATCAAACCAGTTCTCTCAAGGATCATTACGTGAATTGAAGCCTTTCACTTGGCAAATAGCTTGAAATCTGGAGAAGCAGAGGTGCATCAAGCAAACTTTTGAGTTGGTCATGGTTCAAATGGAACAAGAGGACTCACTCTAATAAATGGCCTGAATTCCAATACAGAATCAGGAGAAGCTCTTTTCAAGAGCAACAAGTTACTTGCTCCCGACTTCAACTGTTCACTTTCCTGCTTACAGCCAATTATCATTCTCCTAAGGACACAAGCGTTCTCGAGCAAGAATTTTATAAGTCCAATCCCGCACCAGCTGTTTAGATATGACAACTTGATATCAACTATCAACAGGTGATGCATCAAACGCTCCGAAGGTCCCTGTGTCTCCCAATACTCTTGAACAAATTCATTTTTCCATAGCGGCTGATAGTATGCAAGGTAAACTGACAGAAATAAGGATTTGAAAACCAATCTGGAAAGAAGCAGTAACCAAAACAAGAAGCAATAGAAAAAAAGGAGTAACTGGCACTTATTATGTTGGTAGCAACCTTGTCTCCAGCCAGAGGTTGCAGTTTCTAGCATGTTCAAGTTGATTTTTCAAGAAAGAAGAAAAAAGTTCTTGTGGACCAGTCAAGCTCCTAAAGTTCTCATGTTGATTTTCAATATTCACACTCAGGATCATTTAAAAAAAAGAGGTCGTGCAATTCGAAATTATTATATTCTCTGCAATCAGGATGAGGAATCCGTCGAGCATAGGAGGATCAAAGGAGGATATGGTGTTTTGCCTGCAGAAATTCAATATTGTATCAGTTTGTTCCCAAACAATTCACAAATTCTCCTTTTCAATGTGGCTTTTCAAAAGTGTAATCAAGTCTAAAGTTCTTTAAGATTTTTGTTTCCCTGCTGCATGATTGTGGAAGGAAATAAACACAAGATTGTATCTGATCTTATTCACTTTATTTTCTCTCAAGATTCACTACTCTATTTCATTTTGATTGGCAATGGACTGGTAGTATTCAGTTTTATTTTTTGGGTTCCAGTTTGTCATCTTAGTTCTGATCTTTTGTGATTAGCAAATTTATTTTTGGAAGCGAATGAGTTTGCTTCTGCTCTTCCTGGATGTTGCTATCTTGTTGCCAGACCACCTTGGTCCAGTTGGACATTATAAGTATTCTCTTTGATAAATCTTCAGCTAATTTTGAAAAGACAAAAACATAAAACTGGCAAGTTACAGAAATAAAGAAAAAAAAACATAAAACAGTACAGTTGCACTTAACAATACCTCATCCATGATGTTGAGTTCTTGCAAACATGGGGACCTCCTGAGTATGCAAGACAAGAAACTTGCACTGTCACCCGGCACATATAGAGTTAGCTTCTTCAATTTAAGCAGTTGACATCCAATCGGTAAACTACTGCACAGAAACTTCAGACAAGGAAAGTGTATAGCATTAGAAAGGAATAGATCATAAAATTTAAAGGGAGTTTACTGAACAAAAATTAAGAAGAAACCTCGGAAGATCTGTGGGGTAACTCTAATGCAAGACTCTCAACATGGCTTAGATTCATCAGTAGCTCAATTGGCCTCCTGGGGTCATCAATAATGTAAAGTAGTGAACATCTAACGTCTGCCAAAAGGGGTGCAGCCTTCAAATAAATATGTGTCTGATGAGAAGAATCAACCGACAAAGTCACGAGGTTTGGAGCAGTAATCTTTATTTCTCTTAACTTTTGCACTTGCTCAGAGTAAGCATGCAAGGAAAAGCTCACCAGCATCCGGCAAGATGAAACAAACTTTTCCAAATCATCGTCAGTTATTGAAACATCAAAGAGCTTGAGGCTTGTGAGGTTGCTCATGCCTTCAAAACAAGAAGGAAGAACCACCTCACACCAAGTCAACGTTAGCTTCTTCAGGTTCTGATAGTAGAAGTCATTGGGAGGAAATTGACATTGCCACTTTGACCCATCGATATGAAGATTTTGGATGCGGTTTTTGGCAAGGAGACTGATTAACTCATTAGAACCACTGTTGAATTCCATCCAACGGGTGAGATAAATGCTGCAACTCAGGATAGGTACTTGGCGGGAACATAGGATGTGACGGACAATGGACATCCATTCCTTGATTTTAGCACCAGGGTCTATCAGATAATCTGTGTCGTCTATAGTTCCTTCCCACCAAGATGAACGGGCCTCCTTGAGCACCAAGTTAGAGCCAAATTCTAGGTGGGGAATGCAACACCAGAGATATCTCCACCTCTTGGATAATACAGATGCTCTCACAGCCTGCTTTAGTGAAACTTGAGAGAGAATGGAAATGAGAATGTCATCAGAAAGCTTGCTGATTCGATCATCACATGTTTCTTGCTTCCTCTTCCCTCTTCTCATTGCCTCTTGTTTGGTAGGACAGACAAAATTTGAACTTCCCTTCTTGTTCCTGCTTTCTTCTTCTGGTGAGTTTGTTTCTACAACTTAACCCCACTATTCAAAATCAATCTCAAAACGAACTACAGATATCCAAAAACCCAACTTATTCACACACAAAATTAGTCTATGCACTATGACTCCAAATCTACATAGAACAAGAATAAAATGGAAGATTTTATTTTCTCAATTTCTTTTATTTTTCTTTTTTTTTCATGACTAAGCAAAGGATTTCTTCCACTAAACAGAGAAACCAAAAGAAAAAAATCAATTATGGATCATTTTTGAGCAACCCAAACCCTCTTTTCCATGCTCAATCTCTGCAAAAACCAGCCATAGAAAACCAACAACCGATAGAAATCTAGTAAAATAAGATCTATTGCCAATGTACTTGAAAATTGAACCATACTCTTCTACTCCACATTATACAGAAGCACAGAATGGGAGTTTTCTTTCAGTGTTTTTGAAAGATTTGCCAAAATGAAAAAAGAAACAAAGAAAATTGTTTATTCATCACTAGTACGTCATGTTTCTGGTACCCTTAACCCCCTTTCCAGAATCACTCAGTCTCAACAACAGGTCTAGAATTAGAACAACCCAACTGTCTTTCACTAGTACTATGACATCTTGGATAGTATGTTGAATTTGAATGTTTCTTTAAGTGAGCTGGCCAGGCACTCTTGCACTGCCCAACATTTCGGTTGTCAATGATATAGATGCCTAATAATTTGCTATTACAGGTGTGATGCTGTTGCCTTGGGACTGGCGGTGGTTGTTTCTCATTCCTTAAAGTCTTCACCATGATTTCAGCTAGTTATGCAACTTCTCAATGTTTAGCTACTACTCTATGCAAATGAGTTGATATAGAGCTGATATCTGATGCAGTTGCAATGTGATTGCAGCATTCAAATGATCATTTTTGTATCAGATTTAGAGGTGACGTCTTATTTTCCTGGGTTTGCTCAACATGCTTGATGTTTTCATGGGTGATAAGTTGAAGATAAGCTATACGTTTTCTCGATGCTTAGGGTGGTGTGTTTGGCTACTATTCTGAAAGGGAAATTTGAGAAAATTCTGCTGAAATTAGCAACGAGCACCTACTGCATCGGTAAGGTGCACCACCAATTTGTTAAAAAGGAACTGCTGTTGGAATTACTTATCATTTATCTAAATATATGCAGCATCAAAAGCAATTCCAAGTAAATATTAAAAATAAAAAAAGTAATTTGGAGAGGAAAATCACAGAATGGAGAATCAAAATGTACCAAAACACACCCTTAGTTGTTGGTCGGTCTATATGTGTTGGCTGGCAGGTCACTAAGGTGCATCCCATGGTTTCCAGCTGTTGTTCATGGGATTGTAAGAGAACTCATGATGCTGCTTTGATTTGATTGTGAGACTATAAACTCTACTATAATCAACTGGTTCTCTCAATCCTATCCCTGATGATACTCCTCATATGAACTTAAGAAGCTGTTTGATTATGTTCCATTGCAACCCCAACATGACATGAATCGAAAACTGAAATTCGTTCAAGCTAGGGCATTCCCCATAAGTGACGCGCTGCATTGGATCCCAGATGCGGTGAGAAATAGGCAAGGGTTGCTAAGGCGTTCTCCTAGAAGCGACGCGCTACATCGGAACCCGGGTGTAGTGAAAAATGAGCAAGGGCTGCTAGAGCATCCCCTTGGAAGCGACGCGCTGCATCAGAACCCAGGTGCAGTGAAAAGTAGACATGGGTTCATACAATGGAGGTCGAGAAAGGCGATAGTAAATAGGGTATCTCCAAAACATAAGATTCGCATCACTACATGGAATATAGGGACACTGGCAGGTAAGAGTTTAGAGTTAGTAGACACGATGAAACGTAGGAGAGTCAATATCGCTTGTATCCAAGAAACCAAGTGGAAAGGGGCTAAAGCTAGAGAAATAGATGGGTATAAATTATGGTACGTAAGAAAGGAAAATAATAGAAATGGCATAGGAATAATAGTTGATAAGGAATTAAAGGATAAAGTTGTGGACGTTAAAAGAATCAGTGATAGAATTATAATAATAAAAATGATTCTAGGAGAGTAGATTATAAATATTATAAGTGCATATGCACCACAAGTAGGGTTACAAGATATAATTAAGAGACAGATTTGGGAAGATATGGAGGGAGTCATGCAAGAAATTCTCAACACTGAGGGGATATTTATAGGAGCAGACTTAAATGGCCATGTAGGAAAAGATAAGGAAGGATATGATAGAATACACGGAGGGTATGGTATAGGTGAACGAAACGAGATGAGGGAGAATATCCTCGATTTTGCTTTATCATATAACCTATCCATTGCAAATACACTCTTTAAGAAGAGGAATGAACACTTAATAACCTTTAAAAGTGGACTTCATAAAAGCCAAATAGACTTTTTTCTACTTAAGAATAATGAACGATCTATATGTAAGGATTGTAAGGTGATACTCGGTGAGAGTTTAACCTCACAACATAGGTTAATGGTTATGGATATTCATATCAAAAGATGGAGTAAAAGAACTGAACTTAATACACATCCAAAAACTAAGTGGTGGAACTTAAAAGGAGAGAAAATAACCTCATTCAAAAATAAGTTGATGGTAGAAGGAAATTGGAACCATGAAACAGAAGTAAATACCATGTGGACTAATATGGCTGAGTCCATTAAGAAAGTGGCAAAAGATGTCTTAGGAGTATCTAAGGTAAAAGGCTATTAACAAAGGAAACATGGTGGTGAAATGAAATAGTGCAAAAAGCTATTAAAGAAAAACGAATGCATTTTAAAGCATGGCAGAAGATTAGAAATAATGAAAACTATGAACAATATAAGAATGCTAAAAACGTTGCTAAGAGAATAGTAAGTGACGCTAAACTTAAAGCATATAATGAGCTCCATAATAGACTAGGAACAAGAGAAGGTGAGAAAGATGTGTTTAAACTTGCAAAAGTAAGAGAACAAAAGGATAAGGACTTAGAGCATGTTAGGTGCATTAGAAGCGATGATCAAAGGGTACTAGTCAAAGATGATGAGATCAAACAAAGGTGGGAAATATACTTTCAAAAATTGTTAAATGACAATGGCCCTGAGAATATAGGGATTGAAAATACTATAAATATAAATAACACTGTATATTATAGATATGAATGTAGGATTAGAATGCTTGAAGTAAAAGAGGCCTTGAGAAAGATGAAATTAAGAAAGGCCATGGGGCCTGATGGTATACCAATAGAGGTTTGGAAGCATATGGGAGATATTTGGGTAGTTTGGTTAATCAAGTTGTTTAACAAGATTATAAAATCAAAGAAAATGCCTGATGAGTGGAGGAAAAGCTCTATTGTACCAATCTATAAGAATAAAGGAGACATTCAGAGCTGCACTAATTATCGATGGATCAAACTTATGAGCCACACCATGAAACTTTTTGAAAGAGTGATTGAGAAGAGGCTACGACATGAAACAAGTGTATCGAAGAATCAGTTTGGTTTCATGCCTGGGAGGTCTACCATGGAAGCTATTTTCTTACTAAGACAATTAGTAGAGAAATATAGGGAGAGGAGAAAAGACCTGCACATAGTCTTTATTGACTTAGAGAAAGCTTATGATAGAGTCCCTAGAGAGTTAATATGGAGGGTGTTGAGTGTTAAAGGGGTTTCTCAGGGGTATATAGACATAATTAAAGATATGTATAAGGGAGCAGTAACAAATGTTAAGACCACTAGTGGCGTGCGGTGATTTTCCCGTCCTTTGTCGGATTGCACCAAGGATCAGCATTGAGTCCATACCTTTTCACATTAGTTATGGATGAGTTAACAAAACATCTGCATGAGGAGATTCCCTGGTGCATGCTATTTGTAGACGATATAGTCCTACTTGATGAGACAAGGGAGGGTGTAAACATAAAGTTAGAGTTATGGATAGAAGCATTAGAATCGGAAGGATTTAAAATTAGCCGAACTAAGACAAAATATATGGAATGTAATTTTAGCAAGGAGAGTAGGAGTGGAGCACCAGTCAAGATTGATAATCAAGAGGTCTCCATGAGAGACACTTCCGATACTTAGGATCATTAATCCATGAGAGTGGAGAGATTGAGAGGGAGGTTACCCAGAGAATACAAGCGGGTTAGAATAAATGGAGATGTGCATCGGGTGTTTTATGTGATCGGCAGGTGCCACTCAAACTAAAGGGAAAATTCTATAGTATGACTATAAGGCCGGCCATGCTCTATGGATCAGAGTGTTGGGCAGTTAAGAAACATCATACTCATAGGCTAAGTGTAGTAGAAATGAGGATGTTGAGATGGATGAGTGGTAAGACAAGAAATGATAGAATTAGAAATGAAAATATTAGAAGAAATTTAGGGATAGCACCAATAGGTAACAAGATGAGGGAGATTAGACTTAGATGGTTTGGACATGTTTAAAGGAGGCCAACAACGGCACCAGTTAGAAGGAGTGAGGCAATACAAGTTGAAGGTTCTAAAAGGGCAAGGGGAAGGCCCAAAAGAACGTGGATAGAAGTGGTGAGGAAAGATTTAAAAACTTTGGGACTAAATGAAGCCATGGTATTTAATAGAGTGGAATGGTGGAATAAGATTCATGTGGCCGACCCCTAATTGGGATAAGGTCTTGATGATGATGATGATGATGATTTGTTTTCTCTATTTTGGTTACCTCATTTGTGCTTGTTTCTAACTGTGTTAATTTTGCTACAATGACCCAGTAGAACTTATATGTTCTTCATATGAACTCCTTCCACAAGATCACCTTGATCTAGGCTCTTTTTAGACTGCAGATTTTCCCTCAATCTGTTTCAGGAAAAGAATTGTAAATTCCAATATGGATGGCTTGTTTCTTCCTGTATGATTTCTTCTAAAATGACCCACCAGAACTTGAAATATGTTTTCCTTCTGAATTCTTTGCAGAAGCCAACCTTGACCTCGGCTCTTTTCAGACAGTAAGTATACCCTCATTGCACTAAATTAACCCTCATCGCTATTCAAAAACAATCTCTGTCCGAGAAAAAAGTGAATTTCAATATGGGTAACATGAAAATGAACCATAATCTCTTAAAACTACACAATTGAATGGAGAACAAGAACAGAACTCATGATTTCTTTCATTGCAAATTGAGAGATAAAGAAAACCCATAGGGAAAGCCTCAAACAGAAGAACAAAAGTTCTTAAGAAATACCTTTTTCTGATATTGGCATTAGAAGAGAGACAGAGAGAGAGAATTTGCAGAGCATTTAACTTCCGCATAGACTCTGGGGTCCGAATAACAAGCTTTTATAGAACAGGAGATCGCTACAGCACTCGCAAGGGTCCACATTTTCGGTGATCTTGGCCGCTTATTTTGTTGGCATCTTTAAGGAATACAAAGGTAGAATAATCCGAGAGGACATCACCATCCAATTGACAAGATTTCTGAAACATCATTTGATATAGCTAGAAAGATGAATGATTTAGATCATCAAATGTGGGCTCCACATGTACATATAGCTGTGTGATTATTGTATGTTTAGAGCATGTTTTCACTTGGAAAAGCCTTTGGCCTAGATATGAACGTCAGTATGATCTAATCTGTTCATCTAACAGGTGTTGGCATGCCGGTCCCACAGAATTTGGGCTCGATCAGATGATCTGGCCGCTTGACTGTGAGCTGATTGTTGGAAATTTATAATGCAGATGAGATGTTTGTTGTGACGCGCATTTAGTCCAAGCTTGCCTCACTGTAAATAGTGGCTAATCCCTTATTGTGGGGCCAGATCTGTGAGACTTGTCGGGTGCATCACACAATATTACTAGGATCAGACCCTTAATTTGCTAGTCATTCCTGAGATGACGCCTTGAAGGATCCCAACCGTCCAATCAACGGTTGCAAGTGGAAGGTTAAGTTAATAATAGTAAAAATCTATACTCAAGTTCTAAGAATGAAATTTTGAACGGATTGATTATAATGCAGCATGCTCGTATAAACCAGATTGTATAAGCCTTGCTGATCAGACTCTAAGATGAATCACTGAAGAATATCATATCATGAAAAAATTCCACGTAATCGTATAAACCGGCTCATATAAGCCTTCCCAATTAGCAAGGTTCATATAATTCGGCTTATGCGATTATATTGAATTATTTCTTGCATAAAAAGGGTAGCCTGGTGCACAAAGCTCCTGTGTATGTACGATCGAGAGAAAGGCAGACCAGAAAGAAATTATTCCTTGTGTATGGCCAAACTAATCTACCAATCAGGCCCTCGGTAAATTGTTGAACTTAAAAAGTATCACATAGGTTTCATCATTGATATACTTTACATGATACATTTGGTAAAGCTCAGCTTAGATGGAAGAAATTCATGGGACAAAGCTACATAAACAAGTTCTATAACTGATAATCATTTCAGAATCAGAGCTACCACCCTGCCAAATGGCATGAATTTTCTTCTTTCTTTGGTAAGTAAATGGCATCAACTCCAACCCAGCATCTGGAGATGCCCATTTCAGCAGCAATAACTCACCAAATTCATCCTTCAAATGTAACCTTCCATATAGGTGACTAATTACCATTCTCTTAAGAACACATGCATTTATCAATAGAAATTTCATGAACTCGATCCCACACCAGCTCTTGAGAAATATCAAACTCCATCTGAACTTTCGTGAGATGATGCTTCAAACACCACCCTAGAACGCACCAGAAATTTCTCTTATCTAATAGTAAACAAGACAACCGACAAGAATAATAGCTTAACTAATTGATTGACAAGAGGAATGATAAACTGAGTGCGCACTTGCAATTTAGCAAGGCAAGTCATCCTAAATTTCAGCCTTTTCAAGTGGATCTCTTGCAAAACAATGACTTGGCTGGATAATGCACACTTAGAATGGATAAAATGCAAGTGAGTACTGGGATTTATCATTTCTCGATTAATAAAAATACAGACTTCATTAAAAGAGGCACTCTAATCAAGATTCAATTGGACCTTGTCGGCAATGTAGAGTTCTTGCAAACATGGGAAGCCCCGAAGCAAGCAAAACAAGAAACTTGCAGTATCAGTCTAGGCCTCTGCATGTATGGTTAATTCTTCAGCTTAAGCAGCTCACAATCCACGGGCACACTTCTGCACAAGTACTGCAGAAAGAAACAAAAGAGTTAGAGCATTAACAAAGACGCAGATGATACAATTTAAAGCTAATCTGGAGCAGAAATTAAGAACAATTTAACTACTGGGCTATATTAGTTTTTGTGCATTTGTTGCATATCTTAGATGTAGGCCTGGAGCCAAAATTGTTCACGCTGGATGATTCTATCAGTATTCATCTGTTGTAAAAATGAAAAGCTTGCGAAGTTTGGAAGTAATAGCAATGAAACTTGCTTAATTGGAGGACCAAACATTATTCAGGTGAAAAGCCTGAAACATAGTCGTCACCAACCTTGGATAATATGCCATAGACAGAATTCTCATCCAAAAACACAGTAGAGACAACGGGCGTTTCGATACTTCCATGACAAACTCTCTTGCGCCACCCAGAAGTGGTAATCAGAGATATTATCATCCAGGTCCCTCATGCCTATCATCTGAGGATCATTTGATAAAAAAGTCGACAGTAGACAACCTTCTGCCACAAGAGCCATCAACAATCCTATCCTTCCGGCAATTTGGATTATAATCTCTTAAACATGGACTGTTCAAAGGTAGTTAAAGCAGTCATAGAGAGGAGGATTGCAGAAATGGAGATTCTATTTAGAATGGGATGTCGCGCTTCTTGTCCGCCTGTTGTGGTAGTCGTATAGCTCCTCTTGTTGAAGAGATCATGAAAGAGAAGATGGCCTCATTTCTCTTTTGTAGGGTATCATCTCTGTCTTCGTCCTTCGTACAAACCATGAATTCGTATTGTAGTTGCCAAAGAAAAGTTTTGTTCAACCCCTGATTCGTAATCCTATGTATATTACTAAGCCCAAATATACATGCACGTAAGAGAGAGAATTCTTTAATATATAGTAATTGAAGAGTAGAGTGTCAGTGGTGCCTCCGCAAGGGTTGGATCAATGCTTGAACAGGAGAATTCCAACTACTTATCCTGATCCAACTATAAGATTTTTAACCATCCCTTCAAAAGTAGGAAAGTGTATAGTATAAATGTGTGTGTGTGTGTGTGAGAGAGAGAGAGAGAGAGAGAGAGAGAGAGAGAGAGATTTAGCCATTGTCATTGGAGAGACTAATCACAATCCAGTGTTGATTGTTATTATCAAACCGCTGAATTGTCAATTGATGATAGTCTCAAAAAATAGGAAGGAGAATTCTCTTTGGTAATTCCTATTGAATTAGATCACCCTTATTATAAATAAGGAGAATTCCGGAGAATACCTGTGCCGATATTGGAAGACGACAAAGCTTATGTCCTCCTCCAGGTAAATAAAGTAGCTTTGGAAACCATAGAAACACCAGTCTCTCTCTCTCTCTCTCTTACGGGTATATGCACCTACCCTTGGAAAAACCCTCTCTTTAGGGTGGCCTTAGTATAAATCAATGGATAATACCAAGAACAAAGGCAAAGATGATGGCATGTAAAAAGGAAACGAGGCTATTTTTCTTTCATGCAGGCCGAGATTGAGGAAGATCAAGACAATTTACAATGTTGGTCATGGGACCATCTATGGCAAGACAGTTAAAATGGATGATTCAGATCATTAAAAAAGAAAGGCCCAATTGTACTTCTACTATGTGCTACCAAGTGAGGTGTGTTGATAGTCATGAAGGAGCACGGGATATCATTTTGCCATTCTAACTGATGTGCACTGCTTATGCACAACAAATGATATTGCTGTCATGACTAACATCAAACATAGAATGCTACAAAGAAAAATCACATCTGCTACTTAAAGCTGCTGCTTGATAGATGCAATATCTGGTTGCGGTTGCAGTTCTTCCCTGCTACGTTATATGAAATGTCCACATAGCAAACTTCCAGGAAAATCCGAGGAGCACCATCAAAGAGCCTAGCATCATAGTCATTATTAAGAACAAATGGAGCAGCATAGGAAAATATAGGACGATCATCGTTCTGTTTTTGGCAAGTATTGCAGAGAGTTAAGTGGAGACTTGGTATAAAGTTGGCGTTGGGCCTTGCGGAGAATCCATGGAGCACCATCAAAGAGCTTAGCATCATAATCATAGTGAAAAAAAAGAAGCACCATAGCAGGATTCAGCGTGGTAATCATTTTCTTCAGCGAGTGTTACAGATAGTGACGTAGAGAGGCCTTCCAGTCTAATATTTCAGTTACATGTTTGCTCAGTGTTGCTGGTAAGTTTGTAGTTGAGATGATAAGCATTCATTGCCTCTATTAGCAAGATCTGAAGTTTGTGCAAGGGTTCTTGAGCTGATACAAAAAAGACCAACATAGTCAATTAGGAAGGACAAAAAGGCGCAGTGCAGCATAACTTACCATGATCATCGTTTTCTTTTGGGGCTTTCAAATAGTGAAGTAGAGACAAAAGTTCAGGTCGAGGGACTTTCCTACATGAGATTTCAGTTGAGGGTTTGCTCTTGGTGCAGGTGAGTTTGAAGTTAAGCTGATAAACATTCATTACTTCAATAAGCAGCAACTGCATATCTGCTGAAGGGTTCTTTAGCTGACAATAAGAAGTAACATCATTATGAAGAACAAAATGGAGCAGCATAAGTAAATTTGCCATGATAATATCTTTTTCGGTGAGTGTTTCATAGAGTGAAGTAAAGATTAAGTGTAGAGTTTGGGTTGGGACCTTCTGATCCAATATTTCAGTTGTGTTTTGCTCTATGTTGATGTTGAATTTGTTGTTGGGTTAGTACGCATTCATCAAGTCTATTAGCAAAAACCACAGACTTCGGAGAAGGTCTTTTTGCTGTGAAACAAACTTAAACATTTTTCCAGTACAAAATTTACTGAGCGGGTGTATCATCATGAAGATAAAGGATCTGAAAACACGTCATATCGTGCAAGCCAAGAGGCTTTTGCTAGATTCAAAATTTTAGTAAGTTGTAGAGTTGAACTCAAATGTTCCATATAGGTTTTATCTGTAATTGTACAAAAGTTGCATCATTGTAACCATCCGTTTCAAAAGCTTCTAACATCCTATGACAACAAAGAATCTACTGAAGGCATGCACCCAAACGTAACACGATGTCAAGCAGCACTCAAAAGAATCATCCTTCAAAGGGAAAATTAGCTCTCAATCTACCATATGGCTTGAATTCCACTACAACACCTAGACCTTTTCCAGGAGTAACAACTCCCTCATTCCACCCTCCATCTTTTCCCATCCATGCTTATAGCTAACCACCATTCTCTTTAGGACACGTGCATTCATCAATAATGACTTGATAAATCCTATCCCACACCAGCTGTTTAGATTTGCTAATTCGATACGAATTGTCATGAGGTGATGCATCACACACTCAAAAGGTCCCCCTATATCCCAATACTTCTGAACGAAGTTTTGTTCCTCCATGGCCTGATAGAAAATAACCTTATTAGAATATTGGGTTTGCAAATTAAAAACATCTCAGGAACATAAAGTAGAAGTTTGTGATCAATGGGACCTCATCCATGATGCTGAGTACTTCCAAACATGCGATGCTTTTGAGGAAGCAAGACAAGAAACAAGTCATTCCCAACTTCAAATGTAAGGGTAAGTGCTTCAGCTGGTGTTGGACAGGCTATCTTTTCAAGAACTCTGTTCTGTCCAAAGACTTCAGAAAAACCATGTAAAGCATGAATAAAGAAACAGGTAAATCAGAAGCCAGAAGCAGAACTTTTCCAAAAAAATTACAGAACAAACCCCATTTATACTGTCAGACAAATACATTGAAAGAATTGTGACATGACGCAGATTAGTTAGTAGTTGAATAAGCTTTCTGGCATCATAAAGTGGAAAATGGTATATAGAGGATATCTGCCATAAGGGTTGCAGTCTCCAAAGAGATGCTTGTCTGCATCCTAGAGGAGATCCCCAAAGAGAGGAGGTTTCGCTAGCTAATCTTTATTTTCTGTAACTGAGATATCCCTCTTCCTGGAAACTATCATTCGGCCAAAAAGTGTCCAGCATCAGACAGGACAAAATCAATTTCTGCAAATCATTATCAGTTATAGATACTTGATAGAGCTTTAGGCTCAAGAGATGGATGAGGTGGAAGAACATCTTGCAACAAGACAAAGTCAACTTCTTCAGAGTTTGAGAGCAGTAGGCCTTAAGAGGAAACAGATAACGCTCCCGTGTCCTCTATACAGAGATCTTGGATGTCACTTTCGCCAGTGAGGAGGATCAAATCATCCTAATGACTCTTGAACCTCCTAATAGAGTGGAGAATCATTTTGCATCTCTAGATGGAAGCTTGGTGAGAATTCAGGATATGGCTGGCAATCAACATTCATCCTCTTATAAACTCATCTGCATCTACCACATACTCATTTGCAACTTGGCAAGCTTGCTTGATCATAAGTCCAGAAGCCGATTCTAGGTGGGTGACACAATTACACAGATATTTCCACCTCTTCGAGAATATAGATGGTCTCACTGTTTGCTTTAATGGGATTCAGAAAGATTGCTGATTCTATCATGGTTATATATCTTGCTGCTCTTTTCTTTCCATTTATCTGCTTTGGTAGATAAGCTGGTGCTTGGATTGCCTTTTCCTTTCCTCTGTCTTTGTTGTATCAGTCATGTAATCTTATTTTTGACCACCTACTACTTGTTCGCACTCAATCCATCTCCAAAATGAGCTGAAAAATCAAACAGCCAACCATTTTAGAGAAAAGGGGTAGAACAATATGGTTATCAAATAAATCTTCGAACAGGAACAGTGATGTGCTGCTCCCACTTTATACAAAACCAAAGAATCACATTATGGAGTTTCTGCTGACTGAAAAGCAAACAAAATAGTGTAAATAACCGATGATTTCTTTCTGATTTCCGGCAATTTTAGCTGTATTCCTTAACTTCCTATTCCATAATAAATCAATATCAAAACTAGCCAAACAAATTATACAACCCAACTCTTTCAGGAAAAAATTAGTAAAATGTAAGATCATATGAGATAAATGTTTGAGAAAAATGAAAACACATTCAGTCTTTAAAAAATTCAAAACCATAGTCCTGCACAAGCGATTGAGAACTAGCCTAATCTCTCTCTAATTTGCCATCGTGTATTAAACACATTTCCTTTACTTTGAATGGTTTGACAAAGTGCGTAAACCAATGTGAGTGTTCTCTTTCTTTCAATGAAATCAACCATTAAAAAAATAAAACCATATTCAAGCTCAAAACCAACTAGATATCAAGCATACCCGTTTACAGTACTGTCAATCTCAAAAGAAACTAGCTAAAGAAACCTCCTCACAAGAAAAAGCAGCAAATGGTCATTTACATGTCCGGCGTCAACCTCAAACCTTCTAAGAAATCAAGCAGATCAATTCTCTTCGGGGAAAACTGGATATTTAGCAGCATGCAATCAGAGAAATGTCAAAATAGACTCCATTATCTCTTACTATATGTAGAGCATCTTTCATGTAAAACTCAGAGAAACAGCTAGCAGAGTAATCAAAATGAAAACAAAGAAGAAGAAAAAGTGCGTGAAAATGGCTTACCTTTAAGAGATCGAAAGTGAAGGAGGCAAGCCTGAAGGACGCTGTCTTCCCAACAGGAGTTGAGTTCCCCGCGGAAATGACGCCAACCGGCCCCACATGCGAAGTTGCCTGTAGTGTTCCATTTTTTTGCACGAAGGGAGCAACCTTGGATGATCCAACCCGTTCATCTGATTTTTTTCGTATTCCTGTGTCTTCTGAACAAAAAATTAAGACCATTGGTTGATTCGAGTACACAAAATGCATGTTTTTGTTAGTTGAATCTAGACCATTGTTAGAATCACTTAATGAGAGTGGTTTTTCGACTACTAAAAATTTAAATCCAGTGAAACCTGGTGAACGAATCAGATCATCCAAAAACCAGTGGTATTTGGGCTGCAAGGGATGGGGCACTATTGATGTTTTGGTGATCGGTACCGTTTGTTTGTGTGCAATTATCAAGATATGCTATTATATCCTGGGAACCGTATTCGCCAGATGATCTCAATGCAGTTATCTGGTAGACCAAAATCAATAGTTATTGGATGATCCAATCTGACCTTCCGTTTACTGTGATTAAAAGTACATCTTCCAGATGCTTGAGTCATCCAATTCGTACGATTTTTTTATTAATTGACATGGACAGCCAATGAGATCAGATGTACGGGCTAGATCAACCAAAGCTGGACCCCTACTTGTAAAAGCGGGGTGCTAGGAGCCATCAGTGCAGGCGGAAATGAATTCCCATTACTTGAAATTCACCATAACAGTGAGTTCAAGACATGTAAAAGCACTACATGGGTGCAGTTATCAAAATGGAGGGTGTAAAATAAGATCCTCCACAGAAGAGTGCCTCTCTCTCTCTAGGGTTTAAGATTTCGCGGGAAAAACACCAACCAAGTTTCTTCCTGTTTTACAGGATTTCTCCCCATTTTTATAGGAAAAACCTTCGATTTCTCATGAATGAAGTAAACATTTCATACTTCCGCTGCCCAATTTCTCGTGATCTGATTTTTTTCCAAATTTTCCGAATTTTATCTGTTTTTTATGGCGTCAGTATTTCGATTTCAATGGCGAAAACCCCATTAAACTTTCTACTTCGTATTTACAGTTCTCGTAGAAACACTTCTAACCTAGATTTTATCTGTTTCTATCTCTTCGTCGATGTACTCAATCCAATGCCAAAACAATTCCCCAACATTTCCCCCTTAATTGGCAAAGAATCGTCCAAATCTTGCCGGGAATTGGGAAATTCGGGTTGTTTAGTGTCCCAAATCTGAACTATTAGATGTTTCCGGTGGTAGGAAGCATTTTTCGACATCGATAGAGAATGGGGATGAGAACGACAATTCTTCTAATTCAAGCAAGAGTGCTTTTCAGAATGTTGCATCTCGTGATCCTATAGAATTGTTTGAGGAGATTCGGAATACTACTAAGCCTTTCAAAAGAATGAAATCCGAATGGGATAACTTAGTCGAAGTTTTTCGAGCATTCGTGAAGTCTGGTTGGGCTGCGGATCAAGCATTAGCCATTTATATTACTCGGTCGTTCTTTCCCACCGCTGTTCATAAGTTCCGATCTTTCTTCTCGAGCAAATGCCCGGAAGATGTCAGTAAGTATCTTTCGTCGCTTGGCCTGACGGAGGCTTCTGTGAGGTTTCTATTCCCCATTTTTGTTGAATTCTGCTTGGAAGAATTCCCCGAGGAGATTAAGTCGTTTCGGAAAATTGTGAAATCTGCAGACCTTACGAAACCCCACACCTGGTTTCCGTTTGCTCGGGCAATGAAACGGAAGATTATCTATCATTGTGGCCCGACTAATAGTGGGAAGACATAATGCGTTGCAGCGGTTTATGGAATCAAAGAAGGGAATTTACTGTAGTCCTCTGAGGTTATTGGCAATGGAAGTGTTTGATAAGCTGAACTCTCTTGGAGTTTATTGTAGTCTGCATACGGGGCAAGAAGAGAAAAGAGTACCTTTTGCCAATCACTTGGCCTGTACAGAGGAGATGGTGTCGACTGAAGAATTGTATGATGTGGCAGTTGTGGATGAAATTCAGATGATGGCTGACCCTTGCAGAGGCCATGCTTGGACACGAGCATTTCTTGGATTAAAGGCTGATGAGATACATCTCTGTGGGGACCCAAGTGTTCTGAAAATTGTGAGGAAGATTTGTGCTGAAACTGGGGATGACTTAATTGAGAATCACTATGAGCGGTTCAAGCCTCGTGGTTGAGGCAAAGACATTACTGGGTGATCTTCGGGATGTTCAACCTGGAGACTGCATTGTTGTATTTTAAAGGAGAGATATTTGAGGTGAAAATGGTGATTGAGAAGTACACTAAGCACCGTTGTTGTGTTATTTGTGGAGCATTGCCGCCAGAGACTCGGCGTCATCAAGCAAATTTGTTTAACGATAAAGATAGTGAGTTTGATGTTCTGTTGGCAACTGACGCAGTAGGAATGGGATTGAATCTCAACATCAGAAGGGTTGTTTTCTATAGTCTTTCAAAGTACAATGGGGATAAAATTGTGCCAGTTGCAGCTAGTCAAGTGAAGCAGATTGCCGGAAGAGCAGGTCGTAGAGGAAGCAGGTACCCTGAGGGTCTTACAACAACCTTACGGTTGGATGATTTGGATTATCTGATTGAATGCTTGAAGCAACCATTTGAAGAAGTCAAGCAAGTGGGTCTTTTTCCTTTCTTGGAGCAAGTAGAGTTATTCGCTGGGCAGTTCTAAAATATTTCTTTCTGCCAGCTTCTGGATAAGTTTGCTGAGAGTAGTCATCTTGATGGTTTATATTTCTTGTCCCGCCATGATCATCTGAACAAAGTCGCCCAGATGTTAGAGAAGGTTCCAGAATTATCTCTGCAAGATCGGTTTAACTTTTGCTTTGCTACGGTCAATATTAGAGACCCAAAAGCAATGTTCCATCTGTTGAAGTTTGCTACGACTTACCGCCAAAACCAACAGGTTAGGATAGCAATGGCTATGTCCACTGTTTCTGCAAGGAATGATATTTAGCTATTAGATCTTGAGACCAAGCATCAGGTTCTATCTATGTACTTGTGGTTGTCGAATCACTTTAGGCAAGAGACTTTCCCGTTTTCGGAAAGAGCTGCAACTATGGCAACAGGTATTGCTGACTTGCTTGGTCAATCTCTTGCCAAAGCACGCTGGAAACCTGAATCAAGACAGTCAGGGAAGCCCAAACCTCAAGAAAAAGAAGATACACATGAAAGACCAAGATCACTTATAAAAGAATATTACAAGTAAGTTGCTTCATGATGATATTTTTCTATGGCTGATTAATTCACATTGGTGTTTTCTGTGTAACCTGAGTTCATAATATGTTGCTGTGCCAAATCGTTCCTTATTCTGTTTATGTGCTACTGAATTCTCCAACTGGTTGTACAAGATTGATTTATTTTTTAGAATGATGGTTGTACAAGATTGTTTGGAAGATAGTTTAGTAATAATATCTCACTATTCAGAAGGAAAAGTTCCTGGTAGCTTATCTTTATTCCTGTTCTGTATATTCAAATTCTCATAGCCATGTTGCTGACTCATGCTCTCTGTATGTGATAGGGACAGTATTGGGCATAGAAGGCAACAAGGATGAGGACGTATTGGGTGGATATATGCCAAGAGAAGTGGTCCTCAGGCCAGGCAGTTACATGGGATGCAGAGTTGTTACACTTGCCTGTTGAGAGATGAATTTCCAGTCAGTTGAAGGAGGATCAGGTGGCTACAATTCAGCTAGGAAAGAGATGCAATCTGTTGGTTAGGATATACCAAATATGCAATAGTGATGTAATCAGTTGGTTAGGATGTAACAAATAAGTGATGCAGTCAATCAGTTAGGATATACAGAGTTGAGTAGGATATGCTGAACAAACAAAGCAGTTAGTATCTAATCTGTTGAATCTGTTATAGAGTTAGGCAAGAATATAATCAGTTGATTAGGAAAATATGCAGTTAGTATCTAATCTGTTATAGGTATCCAATCTGTTACAGATTTAGGAAGATAGGGAAGATAAAAGGGAGAAGGTAGGGAGAGGCAGGGGGAGAAAGAAAAGGAAGAAAGTAAAAGGGAGTGGGAAGTGCAGAGGAGGAACTGAGGTTCCTACTTCCTACTAGTTCCAGTAGTCTTTGTTTTGCTTGGTTGATTGTAAGGTTCCCTGTAATTCATCCACTTCATCAATAAATTGAGCTCCATTTCTTTCTGAACACTGCTTATTATCAAGTTTCATTTCTTCCTGGCCCAACAGTATGACAGGAGAAGACAAGGAGAGTTCAACCAAAAACAATCTGTGGAAAAGCTTTCAGCATAATATATTCATCCAGTTAGCCATTTCGTTCTATGATAGTGCCCACTGTTGTTTCCGTATATTGATAGGAATGGAGCAATTTTCCCATTAGCTCCACTACAATATGAAAGAAATCCATCCCATCAGTATCTGTAGGATGCTGCTTTGATGCGTTATTCATCTATTCGCACAGTTGTTCTAAGAGTACTTTGACCACTTGCCAAACCTACCTTTCAAATCAGAAGCCCTTCAATCAACCTTTGGCGAGTTTCTGTCTTCTGTATTGAGATGAATGGGGCTTCGATGAATCGATCAACCACAGTGGGATGCATATGTAGAGCTGTGTTGTGTAAATGAAATGAATTTGTAATATGCATTTCTAATTAACATGCCTCCCGAGGCCACTACAATGCCTTTTCAAGTTGAGGTAGTTTACCATCACATTGATCCATATTGTAGTTTGAAATATTGATCTGATGAAGCTCATTGGAGTTCCTGCTTTGGGTGTTGCTAGTCATGGTATACTGTGGCATGATGTTTCCAGCTGGGGCGTCCCAAGGCTGTTTGTCTGGTGAACCGGGTCACTCTCAAATGTATAACTAAAGGATGTAGGAGGGCTTCTAAATGAGTTTGAAACCTTGCAGTCATGGTGGTGCTATGAGGTTTGTGACAAATCATCACATGCACTCCTAAATCTAATCTCCAACTGAGGATGGAATCGGCTAATTGAACCTGCAACCAAGCATATCTTAGAGGAAATGTCGAGCTGTCAGACAATATGCAGTCAACGAATTCGATAGAGAGTTTAACGAGTAAAGGGCTGAATGCCACTCTAAATAATCGGCAAAATGCCATGTCTATACGAAGTATGATAAGCTATGGGAAATGTCAATCCCATGCCACCAAACCCTTCACCTGTGTCGTGTCGAAGTACGAGTAGGGCGAACCTTTTTGAATGATATACAGATGGGTCATGTCCCAAAACTCACATTTTCAATGAACCGACTGAGTTCTTAGATATAAACTATCATCCATTGGGGGGATAATATCTTTTGATGTATGAGATCTTGCGGGGGATGCCCGACTGAGCGTTTGGAGTTCTGTATTATAGTTTCACTTATGCTTTTACACACGCATATAAATCCTTGAATTTGCAGAATCCCTGCATAATTTCCCTGTAAAAAGAGGATGCAATAGAGAACTCTTATTGAGAATCACAAATGACTTGAGATTGTGTTTAGTGATTGAATTAGAATGATCAAAGAGTAAAGAAAACAATCAGTTCGTATTCGAAATTTTATTGCCGTGTGACAATGAACACACAAGAATTTCTCAATCACATGTTACAAAATTGTGGGACGTGTGAGAGCCTTATTGGATCTACGCCATCCTTAGGAGCAATCATTTTCTGTCCACAAAGATCAAGAACCAGAGTTCTCATCAACTGCCAAAAAATGGATGTTGCCAACGGAGAGCATACAAAGCCTGTCCCCTAAGCAGTATTTCTTCTCTACAGTAAAGGTACAAAAGCATTTTCTCAGAGGAAATCGGGTTGGCCGGTGGATGTTAGGCATCGATGCCACATTCGACTGTTGGGGTCGACAAATCTTGGAGATCTGATGACTTCTGGGATTGGAAGGTATACATAATGGGTGTTGCATATGCCAACTGTGATGCCGCTGAAGCCCGCGAAAGCACCATGAACCTGTTTGGATCATTCATAAGTATCATGACTAAAGCAGATAAAACACACTTGCAACTTTGAATAAGTACATTAAAATGTGGAAACAAGAGGTATGAACAAAAACTTGGGCAGACGCTAAAACTTATAATATTTTGCATCTAAGGTTGCTGATGTGTATGTGGGTACTGCTACAGCTGTGTATAGATTCTGGAGCATGAACCTAAAGGACTGGCAAGATAATGATTAAATCCGGAATGATCAGACACCAATCGTTAGAAGTTAAGATCACATTGTGGATATATTTGGAAGGGATTGCTAGCCGTTGCAGAACCATGGGTCCAAGAATGGGAAAATAATCATCATCTATGGTATCGCAATCTTCATGGAACACCAATATCTAAACAACCCTTTCAGATACATATTTAAGTAGGGAAGAGAACAAGCCTAGTAGTGAACTGTTCCAGTAACTTTTTGTCGGTTCCCAATTTGGCAATAGATCAAGGAATCAGAACAAAAGGTAGAGAACACCATGGCCGATTATCAACTGTTACTGAGTTGGCTAGTCAAAGATAAGAGTCCCAAAGTTAACAGATTGTGGAAAGGTAAACACTGACAAAGGTATTGTCCATGCATTGTGGAGGAATGAGAACGTGGATTTCACACTTGCCTTATATGTCACATGCAATTTTCCTTTTATATTTTACTGTAGCCTGTAGTATCACAATGATATGAAAGCACACTGAGAAGTAGACGAAGTCTTACAGCATTCTGTCCAAGAACAGTGCAGAGTATGGCGTCGGATGCATTTGCACGACATGCTCGGATCATATAGGTTGGATCAATGTATTTGACGTCAGCAGGAACACCTATACTTTTGAAATGTTTTTTTATCTGCAAGAAATGGTAACCTCACTGTTTGAATAGTGGCAATCAAAACAAGCTTAGTTATCCCAATTCTGTACATCATGGTTAGAAGATCAATATAAATGTTGAAGACTCTGCAGCGAGAGTAACTATATTAGAAGATAAGACGCTCAACTACTTCAATCCAGAAACGTTCCAGGGTGAAATCTCAACAGATTATGAGCTAAAGAAGGCTCTAATCATTGTAAATCATAGTAGAATCTGATACTGCACTACAGTATTAACAGCAAAGACACTAACCTGCTGCTGAATATGGACACCAATATCTCCAAGTACCGCATTGCCAGATGCATCTGTTGCATTTGATTTTTCAAGCAAATCCTTCATGGAGAAGTCAGAATAGGGTCATTTCAATAAATTTATAACCATAAGAAAATACTGAATTTTAACTCCTGTAGGTCACATCACTTGAATACAAGATTAGTAAGCCCCTTCGTGAAATATATGATACAAGCCCGTGAATTGGAAAATAAGTAACTTTCTTAAGATTCTGCAAATTGTACTGCTCATTCATGTAGATATTAGATGAGCAAAAGCCTTCTAGCCAGTGGCGCACGGAGTCTCTCTCTTGGCATGTAATGAGTTCAAGGCTGCTCGTGTGTGTGTGGCTATGCTGCATGCATGTGTATATGTATCTACCATTTAAAAAGGATAAAAAATTCATGTAGAACCAGATTAAGTCTTAGCAACCAAATTTCTCGAAGATGTATTACTGCAGAGTCATAGAAATATTATTTTGGATGGTGAAAGGAATTTAAGTAGTGTATAAACATAAGCAGAAGCCAACAGACAGATATGGACGTGAACATATCGAACAGAGTGTAGAACTAAAAAGCAAAGCACTAAAGACATTCCCAAACAGTTGGGGCTTGCAAAAACACTGCAGCTTAGCCAGCATCTTCCTCTCAAGCCAATCAGTAGCAGTCTCACTACCGAACAGGCAGATGTTGAAGAAAAGGGCGGCTGAATAACAAGTAATCATTTAATACAATCTATTACTTCCTCAAGATCATATGTATCTTCAGAAAGACAACAGGAGAGCATCCTACAAGCAACATTATGATATTTGTATTTCAACAATAACATTTCCAATGGCCTAAAGAAATGGCCATGATTGATGCCTACCCATACACAAAATGCATGCAAAATTCAATTACCTGTCCTGCTCCCTCGGCCAGACAAACCACAGCTGATCCTTTTGTTTGTATTAGATGCTCGAGATGCCTTAAGACACCATATGGTCCCTCTAGATTGAAACAGACCTTCATCCAAATCACCAGACAGTTACTCCCTAATAAAGTTACAGAAAAGAGAAGGTTCATCACTAATCCTACACACCTCAGGAATCAAACAGACATCAATCTGTCCACTGGAGAGCGATGCATGCATAGCTATAAAGCCGCTACTTCTTCCCATCAATTTCACCAGTCCAATACCATGATATGCACTGCGTGCCTTAACAAGGAAAAAAATATATCAAGTAAGCATAGCAAACTAGAGGCAAAGTGAAACCAACAGTCTGAGAGAACAAAGCAATTTTGCATTTCATACTGTAAGTCACAAGATCTAAAATCCCTCTTCGCAAAGGAAAGCTGCTTACCTCTATATAAGCAGAATTTATAGCTCTTTGAGCTTCTTCCACAGCAGTATCAAATCCAAATGTCTTATCCATCAGTAGTATATCATTGTCAATGGTTTTTGGAACACATACAACAGAAACTTTCATCTTTCTTTTGCGGCACTGCATGTGAAGAAAGCATTGGATGAACATACTATACAAGTGAATCACGTCCTAAATAGGACTAAGAGTAACTGAATTTCCATGCTAACTGAAAAGAGTAGAAACTATCAGCAAGAAAGTTTCTCAGCTGAATAACCTCGAGCCACTGAATTTCCATTCTAACAGAAAAGGCTAGGAATTATTGGCTGTGACGAGGATCAGTTTATCGGTTGACTATGACATCCACATGGTGTAAGATAAAATGGCCACCATGGTGAGTTCTGCCAAAGGCTAAGCTATCTAAGGTGGGTCCTTCTAGAACCAATATCCCTGTCCCACTATACACAACCATCAGGCACCTGTGCAGATGCTTACAATTTACAGCAACCGCAAAGCTGTCTTAAAATACTAAACCAATGGTAATGTAAAAGACAGTAAGATGCATTTATGGTCTACACCAATGGTGTAGGAAACAGCCAAGTACCTCATTATGTATAGCGTCAGCCCCCGCATGAGTGCCATTGCCTCCCAGTATAAAAATCATATCAATTCCCCTGGCCTGAAAATATTTCAGGTTAGTGTGGCGGCCTTTAATCCTGATGCAGACTAAGAGAATGCAAGAAAATCTAATGAAATCATATTAGACCTGACAACTAGTATTGTGGGGGCGAAGGGGTGGTGTACTTGATTTACCTGTATGCTATCTACAATATCACTGGTACTAGCCCCTCCACGAGAAACACCCAACAAACTTCCACCAGCAAGATTTATGTTTTGAACCACTTGGCGTGAAAGCTGAGAAGTGAAATGAAAATGATGACATGAAAGCTGAACAGTGAAATAGAAAGGGCATCGCTGACTATAGGAATCATTTAAAGAGATCACTTACTGGAATTTCTGGCAAGCCTTCATCAAAAAATCCACGGTAACCAAATGGGATTCCAACAATATTCTTGACCCCATAGATTTCAAGTGTAAAAACTATCTGCATAAGCATGTGAAACTAAGGTAAAAAGGAAGTCCCTTAGCACCTGCAGCATATCTCTGAAGAAACCATGAACCCCACATTGTATTCAAAACGATTCAATTAAATTTCCAGCCACAAGTTAGCCTTGAAGAACTATAGGAAAGGTAAAAGATCATATCATCATTATCAAGTTAGCCTTGAAGAATTATAGAAAAGGTAAAAGATTGTATCATCATTATCTTTCCATTCGACAAAGGAAGAGCTATAGAAACTTTGAAACTAAATGATCCCTTCCATAGATATGAAATCTAGGTGGACTGCCACCTCGTTAGCTTTCTAGATTGCTATTCTCTAAAACTTTAATGTGTACATGGTAAATATCTTCAATGGAGAACTATAACAGGAATTCACTCTCATTAGTATTGTTTGAGGGGCTCATCATCATCAAGACCTTATCCCAATTAGGGGTTGGCCACGTGAATCTTGTTCTCCATTCCCCCTTATTAAATATTGTTTGAGGGGGTTAAAGGAAAGAAACTGAGAGCAGCAGAAAGAAGACGAGGCCAAACTTGCTTTGATCCAAGGCAAATTTAGACTGAGATTTTTGATAAAGCTACAAGTAACCAACATGCTCAAACAACATGACTTGGAAGCACAACAAAAAGGGCAGCCCGGTGCTAGGAGCTCCCACATATGCAGGATCCCGGGAAGGGGCGAACCATAAAGGGTCTATAGTATGCAGCCTTACCTTGCATTTTTGCAAGAGGCTGTTTCCACGCCTCGAACCCATGACCTCCAGGTCACATGGCGACAAAACTGTTGCGCCAAGGCTCCCCTTCTAATTGGAAACACGTGTAGGTCAAATATTTGGTGGCAAGATGACAAACATTTATGAGGGTCCGAGTGCAGGTTATGTTTTTAAGAATGATGATCTGTCATTGGATTAAGTCTATGGTAGGGTTTAGGTCATCATCATCATCATCATCAAGACCTTATCCCAATTAGGGGTCGGCCACATGAATCTTATTCCTCCATTCCTCTCTCTTAAGTACCATGGCTTCATTTAGTCCCAAAGTTTTTAAATCTTTCCTCACCACTTCTATCCACATTCTTTTGGGCCTTCCCCTTGCCCTTTTAGAACCTTCTACTTATATTGCCTCACTCCTAACCGGTGTCGTTGTTGGTCTCCTTTGAACATGTCCAAACCATCTAAGTCCAATCTCCCTCATCTTGTTACCTATTGGTGTTACCCCTAAATTTCCTCTAATATTTTCATTTCTATTTCTATCTTTTCTTGTACATCCATCTCAACATCCTCATTTCTGCAACGCTCATCCTATGAGCATGATGTTCCTTAATTGCCCAACACTCTGATCCATAGAGCATGGCTGGCCTTATGGCCATCCTATAGAATTTTCCTTTTAGTTTGAGTGGCACCTGCCGATCACACAAAACTCTAGATGCACATCTCCATTTGTTCCAACCCACTTGGATTCTCTGAGTAACCTCCCTCTCAATCTCTCCACTCTCATGGATCAATGATCCTAAGTATCGGAAGTGGTCTCTCATGGAGACCTCTTGGTTATCAATCTTGACTGGTGCTCCACTCCTACTCTCCTTGCTAAAATTACATTCCATATATTCTGTCTTAGTTCGGCTAATTTTAAATCCTTTAGATTCTAATGCTTCTCTCCATAACTCTAGCTTTATGTTTACACCCTCCCTTATCTCACCAAGTAAGACTATATCATCTGCAAATAACATGCACTAAGGAATCTCTTCGTGCATATGTTTTGTTAACTCATCCATAACCAATGTGAAAAGGTATGGCTCAATGCCAATCCATGGTTCAATCCTACGGTGACAGGAAAATCACCAGTCTCGCAACTAGTGGTCGTAACATTTGTTACCGCTCATCTTTAATTATGTCTATATACCCCGGCAAAACCCCTTTATTGCCCAACACCCTCTATATTAACTCTCTAGAGACTCTATCATAAGATTTCTCTAAGTCAATAAAGATCATGTTGAGGTCTTTCCTCCTCTCCCTATATTTCTCTACTAATTGTCTTAGTATGAAAATAGCTTCCATGGTATACCTCCTAGGCATGAAACCAAACTGATTCTCCAATACACTTGTTTCATGTCGTAGCCTCTTCTCAATCACTCTTTCAAAAAGTTTCATAGTGTGGCTCATAAGTTTGATCCCCCGATAATTAGTGCACTCGTATGTCTCCATTATTCTGATAAATTGGTACAATAGAGCTTTCCCTCCACTCATCAGGTATTTTCTTTGATTTTATAATCTTGTTAAACAATTTGGTCAACCAAACTACCCCAATATCTCCCATATGCGTCCAAACCTCTATTCATATACCATCGGGGCCCGTGGCCTTTCCTGATTTCATCTTTTTCAAGGCCTCTTTCACTTCAAGTATTCTAATCCTACGTTCATATCCATAATATCCAATGTTATTTAGATTTATAGTATTTTCAATCCCTATATTCTCAAAGCCATTGTCATTTAACAATTTTTGAAAGTATGTCTCCCACCCTTGTTTGATCTCATTATCTTTGACTAATACCCTTTGATCATTGCTTCCAATGCACCTAACATGATCTAAGTCCTTACCCTTCTGTTCTCTTATTTTTACAAGTTTAAACACATCTTTCTCACCTTCTCTTGTTCCTAGTCTATTATAAAGCTCATTATATGCTTTAAGTTTAGCCTTACTTGCTATTCTCTTAGCAACCTTTTTAGCATTCTTATATTGTTCATAGTTTTTATTATTTCTAGTCTTCTGCTATGCTTTAAAACACATCCGTTTTTCTTTAATAACTTTTTACACTGTTTCACTCTACCACCATGTTTCCTTACTAATTGCTTTTTACCTTTAGATACTCCTAAGACATCTTTTTCCACTTTCTTAATGGACTCAACAATATTAATCCACATGATATTTACTTCTGTTTCATAGTTCCAATTTCCTTCTACCATCAACTTATTTGTGAATGAGGTTATTTTCTCTCCTTTTAAGTTCCACCACTTAATTTTTGGATACCTATTAAGTTCATTTCCTTTCTTCCATCTTTTGATATGGATATCCATAACCATTAACCTATGTTGTGAGGTTAAACTCTTACCGGGTATCACCTTACAATCCTTACACATAGATTGTTCATTATTCCTAAGTAGAAAAAAGTCTATTTGGCTTTTATGAAGTCCACTTTTAAAGGTTATTAAGTGTTCATCCCTCTTCTTAAAGAGTGTATTTGCAATGCCAGGTTATATGACAAGGAAAAATTGAAGATATTCTCCCCCATCTCATTTCGTTCACCTATACCATACCCTCCGTGTATTCTATCATATCCTTCATTTTCTTTTCCTACATGGCCATTTAAGTCTGCTCCTATAAATATTCCCTTAGTGTTGGGAATTTCTTGCATAACTCCCTCCATATCCTCCTAAAACTGTCTCTTGATTATATCTTGTAACCCTACTTGTGGTACGTATGCACTTATAACATTTATAATCTACTCTCCTAGAACAAGTTTTATTATTATAATTCTATCACTAATTCTTTTAACATCCACAACTTTATCCTTTAATTCCTTATCCACTATTATTCCTGCGCCATTTATGTTACTATCCTTTCCTACATCCCATAATTTATACCCATCTATTTCTCTAGCTTTAGCCCTTTTTCCACTTGGTTTCTTGGATACAAGCGATGTTGCCTCTCCTACGTTTCATCGCGTCCACTAACTCCAAACTCTTACCTGTCAATGTCCCTATATTCCATGTGGCAATACGAATCTTATGCTCTGGAGATATCCTATTTACTATCTCTTTTCTCGACCTCCATGGCATGAGCCCATGTCCACTTTTCACTGCACCTGGGTTCTAATATAACGCGTCACTTCCGAGGGGATGCTCCAGCAGCCCTTGCCCATTTTTCACTACACCCCGGATCCGATGTAGCGCGTCGCTTCTGGGATAACACCCTAGCAACCCTTACCTATTTTTCATTGCACCCGGGATCCAATGCAGCACGTCGCTTGTGGGAAACACCCTAACCTGAGGGAATGTTAGTTTTCGATTCATGTCATGTTAGGGTTGCCATAGTTTTAAGAAGCTGAAAATGATTTTCATTTCTTCCTTACAAACTAATATACAAATGCATATTCATTTGCAAGCAGAAAAGAAATAACAAAATAATCTTCAGCTTCACCCTTGCCAGCTGGCACCTGATGCAAGGGTTGCCATATTTTAAGAAGCTGGAGGTGATTTTCATTTCTTCCTCGCAAACTAATATACAAATGCATATTCATTTGTAAGAAAGAAATAACAAAATCATCTTCAACTTCTCCCTTCCTGGCTGGCACCTGACGCAAGACTCTCCTCCTTTTTCATCCGAGCTTGGGACCGGCATTGGCGGAGTTGTTCAGGGCCATAATGGAATACAGGGCTGTGAGATTTGGATGAGAAAATCAAATTCCACAGCTTACAAGATGTCAAAATTCTTCCACTGGCATTGTTATTTTGATGCGTATGAAAAATTGATTGCTTGAATCAGCATCTTGATGCAACCAAATGTCTACCAGCATAGAGATTCATGTTTCAGTTCATCCATCTTAAATATTTTCAACAAAGCAAAACTAAGTGGAGTCTCAGAATTGGACGATGCAAACATGAAATAGTATACAGGAAGAGAGAAGTATGTAACAAATAATTAAAAGACAAGAACCTGTCTAATGACATCATTTAAACCAGGACAGAGACCTCCGCAGGTAACAATTCCAGCTTTTACTTCTCCTGGTTCAAAGTAAATTTGCTTACGAGGCCCCGCACGATGCACCCTAGGAAAGCATGGGAATCATTAATGAGTGGCGAATTTGACAAGATAAATCAGGCTATTAAGTCATCTATGAATTTTCAGGGAGACTCGTGAGTGCTTTTTGATAGACTGAATCAAAATAGAAAAGCATTATATGCTATTCAACCAACATCAGATTTCACAATGTAATGGTAAACAAGATAAGAAAGTCTAATACCATTGCTCAACCCAGCTGCAATCAGGATCAATGCACTCTGCTCCAGCAGAATTTGGTGAAGCAAATTTTATAACCTGGTAAAATTTGTGATCTCATAAGTTAAATAGTGGGGCAGGATAATCTGGTTATATACTTGCTGGCATCTATATAACAAATAGGCGGAAAGTATTCTGCCACATTCACCTAAAAAGGTGTAGTCGTTATACATAACAATAATGTACAATGAACCAAGAGGGAAAATAAGTCACTCAAAGTCTAAAATTTATATTAGCTGCAGAACTCCAGCAAGAATCACTAATTTAATAAAGGGGAAAGAGAACAATTTCCCCCAAAAAGTTTCAATTTGGTATCTTAAGAAGAGTCCTGGTATTCTAGACACTTAAACTAGTGTCGGAGAACAGATACTGCCTTTTCATGATTTTAGACATGATATTTGGAAGATTTAACCCATTCATCTTGTTCAGACGCCCTTAAATTACCTACACACCAAACATACTCCAATTTTGGGATGCTCGTAGCCTATGTTTCTTTGTCCTTTAATCATAACCTTTAATATTCAAGAATGATAAAATCAGTGGTTAGAATCATACCACTGGCATGATTTTTCATGACTGCTAAACAGGGAGGGGCCAATAAGTTGAATGTTTACATCTGAGAAAAACATATAGGAGGTGGTTTCTGATCTCAGGTGCTTCTTTAGGCATCTGGGATTACCAAGACTGTCTTAAGAAAACTTTCTCTATTCATAGATTGTGCAAAATTTTGTTGCACAAAATTAAAAATTCAAAAAAAAACCCAACATGACTGACATTGAATGGGGCTTTGGCTCCAATTATAGTGTTTATAACTATATATGCAAGTTTTCCTAGGACAAATCTTAACTCCTGCAAATTCCAGAGGTCTTGGGGATCAGTACGAAGTGAGATAAGTTATATTGAAAAGAACTTACTCGTTTTGCTGGATGTGGAAATAGTAGAAAATGCCTGGAAACAGACAAGATCCACGATCACGGAGCTGATACATAAATATGCCAAAGATCTTTCTAGCCTTGAGAGTGCACTTTAGGTTTTATGTAATATTTCTTGTCCTGGAGCTTAACTGCACCATGCACTGATATCATGTAATATATGGGCCTTAGGGAATGGAAAAGCATGTTGACAGATAAACCACCTTACTGACAACTGAGTAATAATGGATTGGCAGATGCACTCCCTTAAACAATTGGAACAGTCCAGCACCAATTGTGGATTCATCTGTTTCACAAGATCTTTGTTTTCCATCCAAAGTTTTCCTAGTTGTCACTCATATAATGCTTGTTCTTTAAATTCAGATTTGAATAAATATTTTTGAAGCAAGATAATTTTATTAGTAAGGGAGAAAAGCCCTCCCGTGGCCATATGAATTTCACTGCCTCTTTCTCATCCCGAATGATTTTGTTTCCTATTTAAACTCATACTGGAATTCTCTTTACTTTCACCACCACAAAAATGCAGTACCAGTCAACCAAGAACAACAAAGCAACAATGAAAGAAGACTCCATCAAATGGACTCAACTATGCAATTTAGATAAATTACAAATTTGAGGGTGATGAGTTAAAATAGTTCATAGTGCTTAAGTGCAATCATGTCATATGGAGTATAAAATAGGACTAAAACTAAGAAACATGTTAAGGGCATACCTTCAGAAGTGCCCTGTCATCATCATTGACATAGCCATTTGGCCTCTCCTGGGACTCACTTACACCATCTACTAATTGAGGACCTCTGTTGACACCAAAATCACCAATCATTATTACAAAATTAGGGATAGGCAAATAAGCCAAGCCAGGCCCAGAAACTGTTTCATAGATCAAGAACTTTAAACAGAATCAGTGACTTAATTCTGATGATTCAGAAATATAACATGGGCTAGTACTGAGTAAGGAGAGCAACATTTCAGATTTAACATAAGTAGAAAACCATAATAATTGGGTGGGTGTTGAATGAGGATCATGTACATAAAACAAGGCTTAATCACCTCTTCTTGAGAGAGAACGTGGTTGGCCTAGACTTGATGTCAAAAATATCCTTCAAATGTGGCAAACTGAACCTATCTTCAAAATTTGCCTGAAACTTCTGCTTCCAGTTTGGATCCTTAAAATCTAGTTCTGTCTTTGCAGCATCAGCTGTAATTTTGAGACCTCTCTTTCTCAGGTACTTATCATACTTGCTGAATCGAGAACACTTGAAACCACACAGAGACACATCTTCATTTGAGTGCACGCTATGCTGCTTCAAACTGTTAGAACCAACACTCTTGATCGGTGAAACAAGAGCCATCCCTCAAGTAGCTATACAGTCAACCACTCTAACAACCTAATTTGTCAGCAGGAATCCTGTCATGAAGAAATATAAAAAGTTTTAGACAGTTCAAAAAAGCACCTAAATAAATCTTAAACAATATCTAATGACATAAGCTCACAAAGAGATATGATGCAACAAATCAAACTTCCAGATTGAATCCTGTAAATCTTGTTCCTAGACATGATTTACAAGTTCCTTAGCTAAAGTATCAACCATGATGCTAATATTTTCATGAGATGCATATATTATCAGCAATTCAGCTGAAAGAACAAGCTATTAAAGTCATAAATGAGAATACGAAATTAAAGGAAACATTGAAAAACTTCATTATCTCACAAATCACAACACTTACACTGGTAAATATTCTCAGCAATTCGGCTACAAAAACAACCTAAAGCAAACTATTCAAGTGACAGAGCAGATAAGAAATTCAAATCAAACATCAAGCTACTGTTTCCAGTATTTTCTCTCAGTAAATCTCAGCTAACACTTAACACTCAAACTCAAGAATCCAGCTAGACAACACAGAGATATTTACGTCCTGCAATCACATCAATCAGAGGAAACCAAATCTCTGACTCGGCAAGGTCCACTAGAAACATGTAAATCAAAAGAAGACAGCAAAACATAAATTTCAAACCCAAACTCCTCAACCGATCTGCTAACCTTCCAACAAACATTTTGTGTCCCAATTAGTACATAAACTGACTAAAACTCGCGATCGCAGCCACAAACAACTAAAATTCGTACCAAATCACCAAAACACCTTTGAAAATGAAGAACACAGGATTGATGGTGGAAAAAGTGGTAGATTCACATACCTCAGGGAAACCGGAGACGGAACAATGCAACAGGGAACAGAATGGCGTATTCTGTTTCGAAACTCCTTCTAGAATTGGAGTTTCCTTGGAGATTGGATTTTTCGCCAGCCGGCAATGGCGAAAAGGCGTTTGACTCGTTTTTTCTAATGCATTTCTACGAAATTTGAGTTGAACACGTTTCGTGGAAGGTGGAAGAACCCACGGGGTCGTTGAATACAGAGAAAAGGGAGTGCCGGTATCAAATTAGAGGAGTATAAATACCAACCCTTTTTGTCTCAACGGCTCAGCAAAGATTCGAAATTTCTGCGCTTGGAAGATTCCAACTTTGACTTTAAACCAGGGGAAATGTAATTTAGGGAAGGTACATCCAACGGCTGAGATTGAATATGGAGGAGCAACGAGGGAGAGGCGTAGGTTAGTGGTTCACTCTTAGGTAAGCGCGTCGGTGGCTTGAAAAAACGACTGAACGAACTTCTACTTGAGATTGTAAACCTTCCTTCCTTTCGTGCAACTTGTGGGACCCGAAGATCATCCAACGGAGGAAGTGGGGCACGGTGGATTGGAGAATGGGCTCCAAGATGAACAATTCAGATTGGCGGAAACTGGGTCCCGCTCGTACTGGGAAATGTTTCTTATTGTTTGATTGAGTCCTAGGGATATCTAGTTAAAATGATCTTTTGGGTGATGGAAATCTAAATATGATCTACTAGATGGACGGTAGGGATCTGACAATGTGTGAAGTCAAGTGATGAGGTGGGGCTGGTATCACAATCACGCAATGAGGAATGGCAGTTACTGTGCAAGGGAGCCTCGCTTTTATTTGCTCAAAATAATCCACCTGATAGTCTTATGTTGAATATTAAGTACCACACACATGACGCCAATGGAACAATCTTGATGCATGTCTAATTAAATAATACTTGGACCCTGGCAGTTGGGTTCTCTCTCTCTCTCTACAGCAAAGATTAATGTTTTGTATGGCAAATGTTACTATGATTTCAACGCTTTGAGTTAAAAATTCCTGATCTCTCTCTCTCTCAGCCTTAACAAAGATGAATGTTATATAAAAAATTATTGAGATTTCTACACTTCAGGTTAAAAAATTCCTAATATCACTCTCCTAACCTTAACAAAGAGGAATGTTTTGTATGTCAAAAGCTATTAAAATTTCTATACTTAAGTTAAATTTTTATAATATTGTTATTAAGGTTTTCTCTCTTTCTCTCACAATTAACAAAGATGAATGTTTTGTCTGTAGCTAAGCAAGGAACTTTCCCAATCACGGAAGAAGTACACTTTCTAGCAAACATAGAAAATTCCTTGCACCCATCAAAACCTAACTCACATATTACTTTGATCTATGCCAAAGGGATATTTCATTAGCAAGGTACAATTTTAACAAAAAGCAGTAGTTCACATTTTCCTGGCAAATGTGCAATTAACATAGCGCAACCGGCTCAAAAAAGTGCACTTCTTCCTTGAGCAAGCTAGCCCACTTCTCTTCATCATATTTCAAGCTAATAACATATATTAAGTTCTAGAAAACATGTTGATGTATTTATTAAGGTCTCTCTCTCAACTTTAACCCTCTCTCTAGCTATCTTAACATTAGCAAAGGCAAATGTTTTGTACGTAAAAAGCTACCATTATATTTGTGGACCATTATGGATTATCCTTGTACACCTTTGCAGTATCAATTATCAAGATTTTATGATTATTGAGGAGGGTATTAGTACTTGGATCAAGCCATGTAAATATAAATATCGTACTTCAATTATAATCCTAGCAACGAATGCATTTGTGCCATGAAAATTTTGGAACACTAGGAACGGTATAATTCACCGGTAAGATACTTGGACTAAGGACCGCATCATCTCTTCGTGGATGGCAAGAGTTATTGAATATGTGAACTCATTTTCAGACTGGCCCTAGTACTCTATATCTCAAAATGATCTCCTAGATCAATGGAAACAATAAAAAAGTATACAAGCCACTTCCAAATATAGCAACGTTTCATTGGAACCTCCACCTTCAAGCTATTTTCAGTTTGCTTCTGATAGGTAAACATTAGAGAATCCATGTGAAGCTAGGGCAACTGGATTGATTCAGGATGCTACAAAAAATTTATGGCAGGTTATAGCATCAAAGAAGTCAATCTAACAACGACGATTAAGGGTGGTCATTATTCTCTAGGCTTTCTTTAGCATCTAATTTTAATTTTCTAAACTTAGAGATCATGGGGGACTACTAGTTGCTAGTAGCAATGCCAAAGGAAAAGACATTGAATCGGACGTGGAAGAATGTGAGGAGGGCTTTTTTTGAACACTAGTAGAATTTCTAAAGTTTCTTTTAAATATATGTGTCTTGGAGCCAATACATATAGTTAGTTAGTTAGTTGATCATCTCAATTTTTTAAGTACTAGTAACCTTGGATAATATATTTTTCATCCAAGAAATATAAGAAGAAATTTGGAGCAGACCCACAATGGGGTCCATCACTTACTTCTTATTAAGGCTGTGATTGGTGGCTTAATTTATTGGATTTTGTACTTTTTTTTATGAGCAAAGAATTAGAAATCAAATCACTCATACACACACTCCTAAATCTAAGCCTTGGTTGAAGGGAAAAGCAATAACTTGAACCCATAACCAAGCTGACTTCTGGGGAGATACTGAGCTATATGGGATGAACTCCACTATATATTTATTGGCAGATTATTCCAATTTATTCCTCCTTATTAAATCAGAATTGGGCCATGAATAAAGCCCTTAAGGTCCTTTTATCAGTAAGGCTAGAATTTAGTAGTTTAGATGCAAATTCTTGAAAATAGATTTGGCTAAATATAACCTTTCATGTTCCATATTTATTTAGGACTTAGCAAGGTTTTTAATATTTTACCAAAAGAAAAAAAAAAGGCATTTAATGGATGTTCCAGACTTAACATGTACTTCTATGTCGAAGATTTTTTCTTGAACAATTCAAAAGCTCTTATAGTTTTCAAATTCAAAGCAAATTTTAAGAAATCAAAGTGAATTTACCTAAGAAAACTTAAAATTTTCATAAAATTCAAGTTGAGAGCTTAACCTTACATCCAAAAATACTTTATCTCTTCTTTTTTCCCAAAATTTTCTTAAATGTTTGACGGATTTTTCAAATACTTGCCTTGCCATTTTATTTCCCAACCCATTCTTTGTGACCATGATCAAAGATTATACTCTCTCCTACAAAATTGTATCAGCAACTGGTGACTCTCCCAAGCAACTACTTAGACGCTGATTTTGACCAGAAATGAGCTGAACTACCAACCTGGCAGGTTGTTATGAGAAACTCGTTTGTGGTGGGCCCAGCGATTCTCCGTCGTTGATGAATTGGAATTAGACATGCGACCTATTGAGGAGCTTGTGGTATATTAACTGGTGGATGGGTGGTGGGGATCAATTCATTGGCTCATGAGATAGCTAACCATCGACAGATTAGTCTTATGACACTTACGAGGTACAACTGGGCCCTAGATTTTGAGTGCTCTCAACCGTTCATCAGGATATAATTATCTAGTAGGGCATACCTTTTATTTACTAGCCTTAAGCCTTAATGCTGTACCATTTTGAGAGGGTTCACCCACCTGGCCAACCATTCTCTCTAGATTCTTGGTTTGCCATGTGTTTTTTTTTTTTTAATTATGTTAATATTTTAGTTTTTATTTATTAGGTGAGGTTATTATCTCTTCCTCCTAACTCATACGTATCTATACTATATATAATGTAAATTGTCCCTCCTACTCCTACTTAAGGTGATGAAAACACCAAGTCTACTATTAAATAATTTTGTGGTTGCAGGTCTGCTTAAAATATATATTTTTACTAAAATTTGTTTATAACTCTATTATTTTAAATCTTCTCCAGGTAAAATATTGTGTTATAAATATTAATTATCATAACTCCTAGAATTTTTACTAACTCTGTTTTATCTTCTCCTACTTTTCCTTACACTTTTGGTTTTATCTCTCTCTCCTCTTATTTTGACTTCTAAAAATCAGCTATTATAATTGTATTTACATTAATTCTATATTTTTACGTCCCTATTTTTCTTTCTCACTTATCCTCTGGCTTTGTCGTGCAAAGTATATGTACTTTTCTAGTTTTTATTAAATGTCTAATTGATAATTAGCTTCTCTCTCTCTCTCTCATCACTAGCCTCTCATCATTTGAGGCCATTATGCGCCAAAGTATCTTCTTCTTAGGATGAACTTATCTACTACTACAATGGAACGCCATGAGTAACATAGAAAGTTTGATAACAACAGATTAAGATCAGCCAGGGGGAAGATTTTTGTGGTATCAGCAATCTAGGAATTGTGGCCCAGAGGATGAATGGTTTGCATTATCAATCTGGTAGGTCCCACATGTACTTTTAGCCATTAAGGGACCGATAATTTTGCATCAAAATAAGGGGTGCACTTACCTGTCCTTCCTAAATTATATGCCATATTTGCTAAATCATTAAAGCCATATCACAGTGGCAGTAGCTAACTAAAGATGGCAAACATTTCTTGCACAAAGAACTTACAATCACCAAGAAACTGCAAACAAACTACAGTCAAAATACACCAACAACACAAACATCACAGCTTGAACAACTGAAGAAACACAGAAGAATGAAGAGAAACCAGGCTGAAGTGCAAATCCTCTAGGCACACTTGAATCCGTCTGGGACCTTCTTCCCACATGAATTCACCACCAAGCTAAGTGCAACAGGCACATCTAGCTTGATACCAACCACATTGGCCTTAATGGCAGTGCAAAGGCAAGCAGCCACTTCTAGATCAACAAGGCCTTCAAGCAACGCACAGCACTTGTCCCCTGGTGGTTTTCCTACTGCCCAGCTGACCAAACCCAGCACATTTGCACATTCAGCCAGTTTGAGTGTGTCCCTTGGGCAAGGTTTTGGGAGCTTACAGAAAGAGCAAGCATTGGCCAAGGATGCTAAGAAGAGGAGAAAGAAGAGGAAGAGAGCTGTGAAGGTGGTCTTAGCCATGGCTTCTAAAGGTGAAGGGGTTTGTCTAAGGTGGATGAGTTTTAATGGGTGTTTGTGAGGTGGGGATTGTGAGTTTGTTTGAGTGGGAGTGACATGGTTGGCCAGGGGTGCAGCTGGAGTTTGGCTGTATACTGGTTGGTAAATGTATCTGGATTTACGCACAGATTACATGCAGATAAGCTACATACGGGACCCTCACTTTTGGCAATCTAACCCTCAATTTGTGGGCCATGTCTTTGACACAGTTTGTGCACTAAATGAACGGCTTGGATCACCACTCATCCGGTTCCCATATGAAATTCATGTATGTGCAATGTATAATTCCTCCGAATTACATTAGTCTGAGGGAAGGTAAATGCCATTGGAACTTTTACCAGTTTGGAGCTAAATAATATCTGTGCATGGTTTACCACTTGGATGCCAGCTTGCAATTGAATCCCACACCATTCGTTCTTGTTTCTATCTTGTATGGTGGCTGATGCTTCACAATCGACACCTTTCATTCTTGTTTCTTTGTCGCATTAGGAATCTGCTTCATAGGGAGACTACTTACCACAGGCTTGTGAAACATCCGCCACCATTCATTCTTGCCTCTATGGAAAGTGTTTTACAAATCAAGACACTGACATAAAATTTTGGATCTTTGGCACGATTCAATTTCAAGCAATGAAAACTTTCCAAGGAGAATTCCTTCTGTAGCCTGAATTTACATCTCCTACCAACCAAACAGCTACTAAGAGTCATGGAGGCTAAGCATTTATATGCAATTATCATGGGCTGTAGAATGAAGCCAAAGGCCGGATCTTAGTGAGGTAAGCGGAGGCCTATATGCACTGCCCACATTGGAAAGCCTCAGCAGCTCATAGTCATGTATATTCTTTACATTTTGAAGGGGAGCCTTGGAGCAACCATAAAAGTTGTAGTCATGTGACCTTGAGGTCACGAGTTTAAGGCATGAAAACAGCCTTTTGCAAAATGAAAGATAAGGCCGTGTACTTTAGGCCCTTGTGATCCACCCCTTCCCCGGACCCCACATAGGCGGGAGCTTCGTGCACTGGGGCAGCAATTTTCGGCTCACTGATCTTGTTCTAAACCTCTCAAAAGAAGGCCTCGCCAGCTGCATATTTTACCAATGACCATGACAAAAATTAAGGGGCTCGCACCCCTTAGTTGCACCGGATATGGGCATCTAGGAAATTGAACGTTAGAAATCCATATTGAAATCAAAGCAGATAGATTTCCAACTAATGATAGGTTCCAATTTTATATGAAAAAATAGTGCCTAGAGCAGTTTTGGTTTTTTTCTTCTTTTTTCTGTCTATTGAAATTGAACCCAGAAACACATCTGATTGCGGTTTATTTAGAGATGCAAAGCTGTTAAAAGAACTGTAGAGAATTATAAATCCTTATAAATGAGTATAAGTTAATTAAATTTCACTAATGAAGCTTTCAAGAATTAGTCCATGATTATATTCTTCAATACTGACAAGGACTTGCCAAAAATAAAACACCTGCACTGCAGATTCTGCATTCTATCAGGCACTACATATATGTTGAATACAAGTGATACAGAACCTTTTATGAAGCCTCTAGAGCAACTCTCTTGGAGGATTTCTTAACAAAATTCAGTCGAGCTTGCCTCTGTGTCTTGGCAGGAACTGTTACAAGAAAGATTGAATGAAACTGTCAAAGAAAGATTGATGAAAATGGTGTATCTATAAATAGCCATTTGCAAGCAAGAGGCTAAAATAATGCACCTTTTGTCTTATCATTCTCGTTAGATGTAATCACTGATGACTTCCAATCCTCGTATGCAAGTTTCTCCATCTTCTTTTGTCTCTTGTAGCTGGGGATCTGCCAACAATTCCATGTTATCAAACAAAGTCATGCAACTATGATGACAATCATGAAGCAAAGATGATAGCAAAACCAGTCAGAGAAGAAACAATCCAGTAGCAAACAGAATTGTAGTAAAACAAAACAAATACAGAACTAGGGCATGCATCAACCCAAGTTCGATCTCAGGGGAATCTTACTCCTTTTTTCATACCAAACAAAAAACAGATACAAGAATGTTGCAATGAAACTTGTTTCCACTTGGTTTCCCTTTACAGAGAACTTTCTCTTTTTATGTCTTATGATTTGGAAACGTGAGTATAACCACCCTATAGAGTACACAATTCTATAACCACTATTTGTACTGATTACTGAACTATATGAAAGCATCAATTAGGTGAAACTCCGTACGAATTATCTCTATATTTAGAGTATGTATTATGTGTGAACTGTCAAGCTGATTACATTATTATGGATGCACAGGAAGGCAAGTGAGTGAAGGCACTGAGTGTCTTCATCAGCATCTGCATTACCCACATGCATGCACACAGAACACGTGTCTGCATCACTTCATGCAATTGCAGACTTCACCAATTACCATGATTAAATGTATCTTCTTTATTACAACAGGATAAAGAGGCAAGAAGAAAGGCAGAAATACCTCAAGATCATCTTCAATATCAACTGAAGAGTCGTCAGATACATCACCATCATCCTCAAGTCTTCTTTTACCTGGTAATGCATCTAAGAGTTCTGTTTACCAGGGGAAAAAAAAATTGTTAGCACAGAATCAATCGTACTCATAGAAAACTCTAGCTGAAAACCACAGTTCCAATTCTTCGAGGAGATCAAACAATTGCAAAGGAGGGAAGCAACAATATTACATCAAATAGACGAGGCATCATACTGATAAAAGAAGACGAATGCCCCAAACAAAGAGCAGCTACATAAGAACTTGCCTCGATGACCTTTCACAGTTTTGGGGTCTTTCTTTTCCTTTGCATTACCAAAAACATCAAAGCAGAGATCCTTCATAGAAGTTGAAACCTGCAATCCAAATACAATTTGTTATTTATGCATAAACAAATGACAATGTAAACAGTTACTGATATTATAAACATCTACTTACACTAGTAAATTCAGATTCTGAAGTGCCACAGAGCTCAATTAACTTGAGCTTATCTACTTTAAGCTGCAAAACAGGTCAATAAGAAGGTAAGAAGACAAGTAAAAGGAAAAGAAAAATCACATCTATCTAGAGTATAGACAGAAAAAGAAAATCCTGATGTCAAATACCTTGTATTTTTTTGCACACAAATAGAATGCAACGGCAGTAAATACAGGCCGACTGAAGTCAGCACCACCACGGCGAGATGCCGGCAATGCAGCAAGAAACCTATCCTTGTAACTGAAAATGGAAGGTTCGGTTAGATATACTTTGAACACAATATACATTGTGAAAGATGTGTATGGTGGTGTGAATGTGCATATTGTAGCTAGAATAAGAAAGGAGTTTTTGCTTCTGTTGCCCAAACCAAAGAATACGCTGAGAAATCACAAAAAGTGACACCAAATAGATGCGAGCAGCTCTATGAAACACATCAGAAAAGACCAGAGATACCAAAATCCAAAACAGAACACTGTAGCTACGGCATTTAATCAAACAACATGAGGACACAATGACACAGTCCCAAATAGTTATAGAATTGAATGAACTCAAAATCACCTAAACCGAAACTTGAACATAAGTGCAGACTGTATGAGGTCTTGTAGATGTCAAGAACGGTGATCAGTATAAAATGGCAACCTCATCTAATATACTCATGTAAATATCCTCTGAATATCAAAATAAACAGGGCCATTGTCAATTACAGCAACGATGGAAAAATCAACACAGAGAGAGAAAGAGGGATCTTACAGAGACAATCCCTTCTGCACAAAAGGAATGAGTCTAACACAACCAAACTGGATCCCTAGTTCACGAATATCCAACTTCGACCTTCAAATTTTCAGCAAAGTTCTTCTCAATTCATAAGTAAAAGATGAAGAGAGAAATCAAAAACTATAAATCAATGAACATAAATACTTACTTGACGCCAAGACCATTTTGCATTGCATTGAAGGATCTATTATAAGCCTTCTCGGACATTCCACTCAATTTGATCGCATTCTGCCGATCGAACAAAACCTGCAACCTGCAAAAACTCAACAGAAAAAGACACAAAAAACCAACAAAAAATGAGAAACATTCAGATTAATCCAACCCAGAAAAAGGAAAATTGAAATGGAATTGCGATAATAAACCTGGTTGCAGCAATTTCCAGACAGATTATCCATTTACAGATCTCACCCTGCATTCAGCCATTTCAAAATTTCATCAGAAACCTAGTCGAGATTCAGCGGGAAAGAAGAACAAGGAGGAGGAGAAGAAGAGATGTTGAGAGAGAAAGATAGGTGGTCTTACGACTCCGATGACAGAGGAATCAAATTGGACATCGCAGAGCCGTCGGATCTCCTCGGCTTTTCTGATCAAGGGCTTGGATTCGGAGAGACCCAGCTTTCTGGCTACGTCGGTGAGATCCATGGCAGATTTTCGGCGGGAAGGAGGAGAAGCTTTGGTCGGTGCTGCCACTGCATTTCTGAGAAATGACAGAGAGAATATAACGAAGAGTTGGCGGGAAGACGGAGGGAAAAACTGAAATACTTCTCTTTTTTAAAATTGGGAGGACTCGCGCGCTTCTAGCCACGGAGGCTCCGGTTCGCGTGTGGCCCTCCAACATTGAATCATTCGTAAAACGCGCCCGAACTTAGGAAACCAAATTCAGTGACAGAGTAATCCTCTTACTCCATGGATACTCTATTTCTTGGATTGAAGGTAAGAAAGTTGGATACATAATTTTAAGGGTTTTCTTAAGCATTTGGATACACAAATTCTTGGTAAACTAGAGAAAAAGGCACGAAGCTCTCGCAAATGCAGGGCCATGTCCAAAGAAGGGGCGGACCACAAGGGTTAATAGTACGTAGTCTTACCTTGTATTTTGCAAAAGACTATTTTCACACCTTGAACCCCTAACCTCAAGGTCACACGATAACAACTCTACTATTGCGCCAAGGCTGCAGGGTCTTGGTAGACTGGAGACTAAATTGAAATAGGAGAAACCTAATACCATTCTATGGTAATTCATCTCTGTAGTCTATATATTAGTTTGATGTTAGTTTTATTGTGGCTAGTGCCATTGTTAGCTTAATGAAATGCTTGTTAGTAGAACCCTGGACTGTTCTTAGGCATGGTCACCTGAAATGATAGTTATTGAGAGAAAGTGGACACATTAACTTCTCTTGTTTGAATTTAAACTCCTAAATTTCTACTTCTTTCTTATCTGGATTTCCATTTGTTAAATGCATTGTCAATGCAGTCCAGTGATTGAACTAATTTCTTGGGGACAATGACTTCGCAAGACGGCATCATGCATTAACCAAAGTAAGTCCCGAATTTCTTCTGTGCACTAGTGCGAGGACTACGAACATGTAAATAAGGATTGGCTAGTCAAGTAGTATTGGTAAGCAGCAACCATGTTTGGCTGTGAAGACGCAAGTAAGACAACAAAATAAGTTTTGGAACTCGATTAAGTTCTCCATCTAGAATACCTAGGAATTGAAGGTGAGAGTTATGTTTCCTAACCTACCAGTTCCTCTTGCAATGTTTTCCTCTCTCTAGTACCTTGGTGTATATGTGAGGCATTACGTCATGGCTTGTCTTTCATTTACTGAGCATGTCATTGGTACAGTGATGCAGATCCCGAGTGAAGTGAAAAATGGGCAAGGGTTGCTGGGGCATTCCCTTAGAAGCGATGCACTACATCGGATCCTGGGTGTAGTGGAAAAGCGAGCAAGGGTTTATACCATGGAGGTCGAGAAGTGCACGAGTAAATAAGATATCGCAAGAGCATAAAATTCATATCGCCACATGAAATATAAGGACATTGACAAGTAAGAGTTTGGGGTTAGCAGATACGATGAAACGTAGGAGAGTAAACGTCGCTTATATCGAAGAGACGAAGGAGAAAGGGTCTAAAACTAGAGAAATCGATGGGTATAAACTTTAGTATATAGGAAAGGATAATAACAAAAATGGCGTAGGAATAATAGTGGGTAAAGAATTAAATGATAAAGTTGTGAATGTTAAAAGAATCAGTGATAGAATTATAATAATAAAACTTGTTCTAGGATAACAGATCATAAATATTACAAGTGCATAAGCACCATAAGTAGGGTTAGAAGATATAATCAAGAGACAGTTTTTGGGAGATATGGAGGGAGTCATTGTGATGCCCCAAATTTTCATCAATAATAAAATAACAATTTATAAAAAGTGTCTGGATCCCTGTTTTAAAATTTTTTATTTTTAAAATGACCAAAAACAAAACTCGAATAAAAGCATTTATTTTAAAGTCCCGGTAGCTATACAACTACAAAACCACATATTTGACGGTGAAATGAAATTCCATTTTTATCGAAAATCTGACAGTCTTATTTGTATTTTGGACCATTACACATAATACGTGCAATATAAAACTACCTGATAAACACAATACATGTCATGACACATGAGAGACTCAGTCTCCATGCCCATTCATCCAAATCAAATACTATTTTCAATAAGAACGTATACTCCAACAGTGGATAAGAAAATCAAGTCATGACAAATTACCCAGGGTTTGTCCATACAGCATCACATCCAATATGAATTCACATTCTCACATCTAGGTCTCATTGAAATTCATAATAACGTATAGTCCATAAACAATAACCAAAGTGAGGTCCTTAACAAATCTTGTCATCTCTAAAATATCCTTAATACTCTACTGGAAACTGTCATCACTTTTGTCTACTCAATCAACACGTCAACCTCTTGCAACTCTCTGTATCTGAGGCATTGCAAACAAAGCAATGCCTCAGCAAGCTATAACTTGTATAGGTGATCACATTTAATAAAAGAATAGTAAAATCACGTGGCACGAAGTATCAATGTTATGGGAAATCTCATAAGATAAAACATGTACAAGGTATATCAAATCATTGACGTCCATAATGAATAACACATGAAAATCATAAGTCTAAACAAATCGATATCAAAACTAATCATCATGGCATGGGAGGCATGAGCAATGCATGGATATGCATCCACCAAAAGCAATAAAAATCCATGTCCATATCATAATATAAATGCATGTCATTATAAACAATGCACTGTGCACAATCAAGCCCAATGAGTGTCTCAACTACACTCACTGCACAATCAAGCTCAATGTCTTAACTACACTCACAGCACAATCAAGAATCAAAATCCATACATAATCATTCTCGATAAAACCAAATCTAGAGAGAGTAATTCAATATATCAAAACCATGCATCGAAAATTAGTATATAACATCCTCGAATAATCCAGATCAATGCCACCTAAAATGCATTAAGAAGCAGTGTATAAATCATGTACAAGAGGAGTAGCAAATATAGCAGCAATACACGCTGAAAAATAATCTCATGCAAACATAGTAGGGCATAAAATCCATACTTCAAAGTTCTCAAGTAATATATCATGATTTAATAAATTATGAAAATATCCCAAATGTAATCACCTACCTCATATGAGGTACTACTCATCTGTACCTCCCAGTTTAGTTGGACCCATCTCTAGCGCGGTTCACCACAATTCCATCACCTGGATACACATCACATCCAGTTATACTCTGAATCCAATTTATCTAACTTGGATGACATTACAATGATTTACAGCCCCCTGGAATTTCAAGGCAGGGTCCAGTCATAATCATCTGGTCTTTAATTATATCCATGTATATTTTAGAGGCATTAGGCTCAGATCACACCAATCTTAAGTAATTTATCATTTAAATCAACTAATAGGGAATCACTATGCGAATATCATGCTCAATCATATATAATTGAAATCAAATCACTTCATTAAATGATTAAGATAGTAATCTTACCTTAAACAAGTCAAATGGAATAACATCCAGTTGTCTGCTTGGTCGGATCGTCTACCAATCTCTTCAATTGTACTCGATCATCAGATGTCCATACTGATCTCGTCAAAGATCCTACCTGGATCTTCAATTGATCTTAGCTGTTAATCAAGATCAGCTAAATCGTCTCTGCAGATATTTCAGATCTAAAATATCATGTGCGGATCTTAATCTACACTTCATCAGGATCTTAATAGGCTATTTAGATTTGAAAGTAACATGAGATCATCTCAGATTAGATGATCTGGAGTCTGGTCAATAGTCTGGTCAAATCGACCATTAGATCTTCCTTGATAGATAAATGGGAAGATGAGCATTGTTCCCCGTGTTGCCAGGATCATGGGGGTACTCTCGGATCTCCGAGATTCTTCCTAGATTGTCTAGAATCAATTGTTGAGTTCAATGGTCAAATGGGTTAACTGAATCAACTATGCTCCCCCAAATTGAGTCAGGCAAGTTGACTCAACAAGTCGGCTCAACCCAGACTTGTTAGTGGAAGGAGAAACAGTGGAAGATGAGCGAGGAGGAACTGGTGGCCGGCAGCCACCGCCTGCCCGACTACAGGAGCAGGGGAGACAGTGGGAGACCTCAACCCATGGCACGTTGGCCCACCTGTGGCCTAGCCATGCCGACGATAGACATGATAGGAACAGAGGGGGAGGAAGTGGAACGCTAGGGTGATCTAGTTCCTGCCCATCACCTGTGAACAAAGATGGGAGAAAGGGGCAGATCATGGGCCTCTTAATGTCAGTGGTGGAATATTTATTGGAGCAAACTTAAATGACCATTTAGAAAAGACAAGGAAAGATACAATAGGATAGGTAGAGGATATGGTATATGAGAATGAAATGAGATTGGGGAACTATCCTTGATTTTGCTTTGTCATATAATATGGTCATTGCAAATACATTCTTTAATGAGAGGGATGAACACTTAATAACTCTTAAAAGTGGACTTCATAAAAGCTAAATAAACTTTTTTCTACTTATGAATACTGAAAGATCAATGTGTAAGGATCGTAAAGTGATACCTGATGAGAGTTTAAGCTCATAATATAGGATAATGGTTATAGATATCTATATTAAAAGATGGAATAAAAGAAATGAACTTAGTACGTATCCAAAAACAAAGTGGTGGAACTTAGATTCACAAATAAGTTAATGGTAGAAAGAAACTGGAACTATGAAACAGAAGTAAACACCATGTGGGTTAATATAATTGCGTGCATTAAGAATGTGGCAAAAGATGTCTTAGGGGTATCTAAAGGTAAAAGGCAATTAGTAAAGAAAACATGGTGGTGGAGTGAAACAATGCAAAGAGTTATTAAATAAAAATGGATGTGTTTTAAAGCATGACAGAAGACTAAAAATAATGAAAACTATGAACAGTATAATAATGCTAAACAGGTTGCTAAGAGAATAGTAAATGAGGCTAAACTCAAGGCATATGACGATCTCTATAATATACTAGGAACAAGAGAAGATAAGAAATATGTGTTTAAACTTGAAAAAAATAAGAGAATAGAAGGGTAGGGACTTAGATCATGTTAGGTGCATTAGAAGTGATGATCAAAAGGTACTTGTCAAACATGACGAGATCAGATAAAGGTGAGAAACTTACTTTTAAAAATTGTTAAACGATAATGGCTCTGAGAATATAGGGATTGAAAATACTGTAGACCTAAATAACATTGAACATTATAGATATGAATGTAGGATTAGAATACTTAAAAAGGATGAAATCAAGAAAGGTCATGGGGCCTGGTGGTATACTAATAGAAGTTTGAAAGCATATGGGAGATACTTGAGTAGTTTAGTTGACCAAGTTATTTAACAAGATTATAAAATTAAAAAAAATGCCGGATGACTGGAGGAAAAGCTTTATTATACCAATTTATAAGAATAAAGAAGACATATAAAGTTGCACTAATTATTGAGGGATCGAACTTATGAGCCACACTATGAAACTTTTTGAAAGAGTGATTGAGAAGAGGCTATAGCATGAGACAAGTGTATTGGATAACTAGTTTGGTTTCATGCCTAAGAGGTCTACTATGGAAGTTATTTTCTTACTACAACAATTAATAGAGAAACATAGGGAGAGGAGAAAAGACATCCACATGATCTTTATCGACTTAGAGAAAGCTTATGATAGATCAAATGGATTCATTAAGTTAAAATTTTGGTTGTCTCAATCTTATGCCTTATTTGATGATCTCAAACTTGATCTCATATCATCTCATCTCTCATCAGGTCATTTTATCTCAAGAATCGCTAACATATGGATTTAGATTTGAACTTGGACTACAAAATGAAAGATTCTCAAATGACTGGAAGACTTTAATATGGGAGACATCAAATCCATTTTGCAGTGGCATTTGGTGTTCTCACATGCATCACTAGTAAAGGGAGGCACAAGCAAGAGAAAAAAGAACATATTGTGAAGAATCTATAACATGCACTTATCTACTGATGGAAGGCTAGAAAAAATGCTGGGATTGAAACAAATCCTTTCCTACTTAGGAGAAGAAATTCTACTATAGAAATTATTCTCAAACAACTCTGCTTCTTGATTCCTATAAGTATGAATAATACTGGCACTCTAATATTTAGAATTGAAACATCATGTTCTAGAGTCCAAAGTCTAGGATCTTATACTTGGGAGAAAGCACATGACATGGCTGTGAACTGTGAGACATATACAATCTTTTTGCGTGCTGGTAGCTTTGAAAAGTTCTTCTCTAACTATATTTTGTCTAGAATTCAAAGAGTTTGTATTGTATGATCCAACAATTACTTGAACTTGTTTTCTATTTCAATGCTTTGGGATGAGCAATTACTAGTTCTCCATGAATTACAAACCCAATGTTATAGTGGGACTTTTTTATTCATAGAGTTTTGATCATTAAGTGCTTGGATTATTATTATTATTTTCTGTTGAATTAGTGGGCTTAAAAAGTATGAGAAGGGTTAATTGTTTCTTCTATAAAAAATAAAACACAGATGTATGCAATAAGTGCTACTATGTTGCCAAGCTTTTGCGGAAGCAATGGGCTTTCTTCGTTGCCATCAAGTGACAATTTGCAGAGCTAGATTGTGGCTGCGTGCTCGTAAGGTACGTAGAATCACTGTTTCAAAAACAAAGCAAGGGTGTCTATGCAAAGAATAGAAGTTCATTGGTTGTATGTTCAATTTTCCTTTTTATTTCTATCAACCACGAGACACATTAAACAGTACACATTTCATATTCCTTGTGTCAGGGATACTACCCCTTAGTCATGATTGATAATCAATCAAGGATATTGCAAACAAATTATAGAAGACAAAGAAATTTCAATGCTAAGAATATGTTGATTTGATAGTTGGCCTCCAAAGAAATCAAAAGCCAGATGACTCTTTGACCAACTAAAGCATAGTAGAAGACAAGTTACAAGTGAGAACACATACCCATGCTAAGATACTCTCAACTCAAGCTGAAGTAATAGGAACCAACAAACAGAATCAAAGGATCAGAGCATATAGTATTGGGTTCAGTAAAATCTATTGAAAGGCAATCGAGGAGATCTCAAATGTACAAGAACTCTTTGAAATTGAAGGGCAACAAGTAGAGGAGAACTTAGAATTAGGAAGATGTCTGATGGAAATTACTGATCGCTAGAGAACTCCAGTTATTTGAAAACACCAAACAGTTAAGAGGGAGATAACAAGGTAGTTGAGGTAAGGTATTCATTGTGATTAATTGTTTGAAATAAGGTAATTGAGTTGACAGGGGCTGGCAAAGACAAGTGACGAGCAGAGAGCTCCCAAGATACTTGCTGCATGGTTGGTCGTGAGCCAAGGTCACTACATACACATGCCAGTTCCACAGCCACAAAACAAACAATTCGATGTGCAATAAGTTGGTGGGCCTCGAGAGGCGTCGATCTAACACATCCTTCAACAGTATGGTTTGGTTGGTTAATGATAAGAAAGAGGAAATGAGTTCTCTAGGATGAGTTCTCATAATCACTTCAAGTGCTAGAACCCCAAAGCTGTACACATCACATTTTTTGGTAACCCACATGGTGAAAGCAAGCTCTGCAAAACTACATAAGCTAAATTGAGTCAGTGAATATGAAATGCCTCAAAAATTATAAGTAGCATCCAATATCTATAATGATTCAAACTCTCCATTTCTAGTTCATGCAACAGAGGGAAGAAAAGCCATGTATGTTTATGTGCTTAGAGCAACATATCCGTAAGTGCCTGTAGGCATAGTTTAGTTGGATGAATTAGGCTTCAGTAGTTTGGCAGTGCCAAAATCAAAGATGTGAGGCTCAAACTCTAAATCCAACAAAATGTTGTTACTAGAGATGTCACGATGAACAATCGAGCGGGACCCGATCATGGTGCATGTACGATAGAGCACATGCCACGTCTGTAATAACCTTTAATCTCTTAAACCAATCAAAGTCCTGGACTACTTCATCATTTTGCAGAAGATTAGCTAAGTAGCCCCCTTCCATATACTCATAAATAAGAAGCTTACATTGTGGATGTAATAAAACCCATAGAACTTGATAATGTTGTGGTGGCGAACTTCTGTTAATGCTCGGATCTCATTTTTGAAGCTTGTCTCATGTAGAAATTCACAATCCTCCAATAGGTAAAGCTTCTTGATGGCCACTACTTTTCCACTCAATAGATATACTCAATACACTTTACCATATCCACCCACGCCGATGCAATACCAATCATCAAAATTATTCGTCACTTGGGATGATATCTTCATAGCTGATCTTCACTTTGTAATTCCAAATTGCGAATAAGCCACCGTTCTCACTCCCATTTAACTTCACGTTTCCAACTACTCTTTGATGCCAAATACAGATAAGACTAGTGAATTCAAATGTAAGAATTGTGGAGCTACCAATTAAAATAATGATGATCAACACAATCTTCTTTCTTCTTTTCTTGTGATCTTCATTAATGGGAACTTGATTACCATGAGGTGGACCTTCTATGTCACCACATAACCCTTTGTTGTTCAGAAAGGCACCCCATCTAAAGGCATCTCCATTTGGAAGACTACCCTCCAATTCATTGTACGACAAATTGATAGTTGATAAACTTTGCAGTCCTTTAAAGAAAGATGGAATCGAACCTGAGAGATTGTTGTGGGAGAGATTTAGAATTTCCAACTTTTTTAATTTCCCGATTTGTGGTGAAATTTCAACTGTAAGTGAGTTATGACCAAGATCTAGTGTCTCACGTAGTCCTACAAGATTACCAATTTCAAATGGGATGCTTCTATTCAAGTAATTTTTGCTTAACTTCAAGTAACGAAGTTTGAAATAGTTGCCCAATTGTCCACGAACTGGCCCACTAAGATTATTTGATGATAGATCAAGGATCTCCAAACTAGACAAATTTTCAATTTCCAAAGGTATCAAACCTAAGATGTGGTTATCATTTAAGTTGATCTTAAACATGCAAGTGAAATTTAATAACTCTTTTGGAATTTCTCCTTGCAAATTACTTGAAGACAACCCAAGTACCCATAACTAGGTCAATTGTCCACTCTCAACAAGTATCTGACCTTTAATCATGTTTCTAGTAATTTGGAACCTAGTCAATTTTTGACATTTACCCCATAGTGGAGAGAGTTCGCCATAAAATTTATTGTAGCTTAAATCAACATATGTTAGATTTGGGCCAACACCAAAATCCTTAGACATATTTCCTATGAAATAGTTTCTTTCAAGCCGAATCCTCACCAAAGTAGAGCAATTTCTCAAGTTTGTGGGAATCAAACCTATAAATTGATTGTGTTTGTATAATGATGCGAGTTAGCAATCTTCCTTCACAAACTTGTGATGGTAAATTGCTAGATAGATTGTTATCACTTAAGTCTAGAAACTACAAAATTTTTAGGCTTGGCATTTTTTGTGGTAGGGGACCTAAAAGTTGATTTACACACAGCAATAGGTAACTGAGGTTAACAAAGTTCCTGATACTGGAAGGAATGAGACTTATTAGGCAGTTATTCGATAGCACTAAGTCCAACATATTCACTCAATTTCCAAGTTCCTCAGGGATTGGACCCGAGATCTGATTATCGTAGAGATATAAGAGTGTACGATTTGACAACTTTCCAATTTCCCGAGGAATGGGCCTTGCAAGCTAGTTCTGGCTCAAAGATAGTTTAGACATCTTTACTAAATTTTCGATCTGAGTAGGTATAGAGGCAGAAAGATGATTTTGAAATAGGTATAGTACTTGAAGGCTAACCAACTTCATGATACTAGAAGGAATGAGATCGGTTAGACGGTTAGTTGATAGATCCAATTCAGACGTCTTTTCTAAATTTTCAAGTTCTTCAGGGATTTGACCCTAGATCTGATTATCATAAAGATACAAGACTTTATGTAATATCTTCAATTTTTAACCCTAAATTAGTAACAAAATAAATTAATTAAATTAAAAAATTTATGCCTGAAATTTGGTTTTGAAACCATGAAAAATAAAAAGTACACGTCAATAGGAATTGAACAGTATAAACAATGTTGAAAAGAGAGTTCATATGAGTGAGATATGACCATTTTAAGATGCAAGGGTACTTTGGTAAATTGTCAGGAACGTGATTTAGTGGGTTTGTTTTGATAACGACACCCCTTTCCATTCTCATTCCAGCTCTAATGGAGGAAGGCGGTGATCTACCTTTCCTTACGAGGAGATCGGACCTAACCCTACAAAAACGAGTTTCCCCTTCCATTCCCACGCCAAATAACCAGAGAAAAACCTCGTCTTGTCTCTTTGCACATTGCTAAAACGCACGAAATTTTGCACACACAGGAGGACCTTGATCTCCACTGTCTAACTTTAATCAGGTAAGCCACACACTCTAACTTATTTTTCACATCATTTCCCAACTTTCCCCTCTCAAATTTGGGCTGGATCAGAGCTGAACGGCCGTTGGATGACCTATGAAGTCAAAATCGTGTAGCATGGTTAGACCCATGTTAAGGATACATCATATGGTAGATCTGAGCCGTTTATTGTGATCTTTGAACCCAAAAATCCTAGAAATGGCGAAAACAAATAAAAAAATTAGAGCATCTGGGGCTCTGATCAAGCCAAAAGAAGTTGGACAGCTCGAGTTCATCATCCCTGATGGACAGTGAGCCAAAGATGTCTAACGGGACGCACAGGGGCAGATGGCACATGTGGGACGCTCACGTGTGTTGTCCCGAACTGCTGGAATGCGCCGTGTGTCCTGGAGTCAGTGCGTTCCATGACGTCATTTTACGCTGGTGTAAATATCATTTCGTCGGTGTAAACTGGTGTAAACCTCTTTCCACTAATGCAAACTAGTGTAAAATTGATTTTTTGATCTGGAATGGTTTTTCTAAGATTCTTGCGGCTACAAAAGCCCGATCTCCAATTCGAAAGGTCTGTTGGAACTATCTTGACGATGTGAACATGATTTTAGCATTAAAATCTTGATCTAATCACGTTTAGTCAGGTTAAATTCATAAAATAGCACCAAATCACTTAGATCTAACCGATCAAAGGGTGATCAAGCCCTAGGACTTCAACAACTAGATAATATATAATACTAACTAAGGGTCCTAATGATCAGATTAGATGCAATTATTCTAATAATTGATCTAGACCATTGATTTAACCCAAAACTTGAGAAATTGTTGATCTAAGAATGATCTAACCATCAAATCAAGGGGTAAAGTTTAGATACACACAAAAATGAGCAGATGAACATGAAATAGGACTAATTAATAATAGGTAACATTGGGATTAAGGATCAAATTATAAATAGAGATCTTAGAGAACGATCCAACGGTTAGATCGCTATAGATTCCACTAAAATGAAATAAATAACACAAAATAGTACTGTGATATTGTCAGGTACATCTAAGCATGCGAGCTAAGAGGATTACGTGCTTGATTTGGGTTATTTCTTATTGAGGTAAGTGACGACATTTAATGTTATGTTTTGATTTCTAAAACTTTGCATTATCATAACATTCATAATTGATTGTGATTTATTGTCATTTGTTTAATTATTCTGAGATTTTGTGAGATCCAACGTTTTATGCTATGATCGATATTAGATTTCGATAGTATATTGAATGGGTTTTCATGATCGATTGTTTTAAGAGATTGATATTGTGTATCTTATGTATGATTAGTAATCTTTCCTTATTGCATCACTGAGATTGATTGGTTTTCATAAAATTGATGGTGAAAGCTTGGTGGCTAGTTCTTTGAGAGGCTAACCCCGGGATGAGGGGTGTGCCTTGGGGATTGTGAGAGACAAGTGCTCCTGGTTATACGAGATAAGAGATTTTTGTGTTTCGTGATTTATAACGAGTACTCTCACCCGGTGAATGTCATGCTAGGAGGGAGTAGGGCCAGCTACCAACCCTCTGAAATTATGATGTGATTTATGATGTGATAGACACCTGTCCATAGATAGCTTTCGATAGGGGATTGGTAACATGGATAGTCTACACTACCGGTCAGGCCTTTCCATAGGGACGGACATTAAGTCTCCCGTTATGGTGTCGACAGAGAGCGACGATGGTTGAGACCCTGAAGGGGTTACTACTGTGGCATGACGATTCATACTCTTATTCTGTATGCTTGCATGCAGAGCATGAAGATGTTATTGTATGGCTAGGTGTGACGACACTCAAAGGATTGATATGAATACTCATGATCTGTTATACGAGTGTATGAAACATTGTGGGACCCACGTACCTTAGGATGCCCTGTTTGTTATTCTATGCTCATTGATATTGGATTATATCATGTTTGCATTCACGAGATTATCATGTTTTATATCCATAAGGCATATGTTTTATCGCATATGATGTTTTAAGACTATATTGACATTGCTTATGATATTTATATTTTCATGGATAATTGACCTACATATTATATTAACATTGTTATTCGATTTTGTTTTCTTTGTTATTACATTAAATGTTTATGTACCTACAGAAGCAATAGCTTGCTGAGGCATTGCTTTGTTTTGTAATGCTTCAGATATCGAGCACGACAGTAAGAAAGGCAAGGCCGTGGAAGGACAGTGATAGCAGTGGGGATAACTAGATTTGACTAATGGATAGATCGACGTGAGTTATTAGATAGACTACAATTTGAACATATGTTATGAACTGTATATATTTATTAGATGGATAGACCATGAGCCATATTATTATGCTTTTTAGATATTTATTGTTTTAAAAATAAAGGCGATGTTGATTTTGACATTGGATTTGATATTAATATTATCTTAAATTTATTGTTGCGTACTTATATTTATCTTTTAATCGTGGCCGTGATGTTTTTGAAAAAAGAAGATAACACTTGGAGGTTTTCCAGTAAATGTTCTAATAAAATAATTAATAGAATCTTTTGATTTTTAGATTCCGACTATAATTATTATTATTATAAAAAAATTGTTATAAAAACCCGGGATGTTACACTTTAAGATTTGACAACTTTCCAATTTCGCTGGGAATGGACCCTGCAAGCTGGTTCTTGCACAATTCCAAATTGATAAGCTTGGTTAAGTTATCAATCGAGGGTGTAATTGAACCACTAAGATGGTTATTGTACATATACAATAAGGTTAGCTTGTTCAAGTTGCTAATAGACCATGGGATTTCATTGCTGAGTTAGTCTCGAACAAACTTAGCTCATCAAGATTTGTTAGATTGCCAATTTCATAAGGTATGGATCCACTAATCTAGTTCCCATGAAAAGACAAAATTTTGATCTTTTCAAGCAACCCAAAATACTTCCACTTAGTTGATTGAACTGAAAATCTAGACTGATCAATCTAGACCAACTCCAAAAGAAATCTGGAGCTATTCTTCCACTGATCAAGTTATTAGAAACGTCCATCCCCACAAGTTGACTCAAATTTGCTAGTGAAAGTGGTAAAGTGCTTGAGAGATTATTCAGCGACAGATCAAGATAAGCGAGTTTCGAGAGACTACCGATTTCATCTGGGATGGGTCCCTTGAGAGAGTTGCCGGTGAGATTGAGATTGATCAGATTCGGAAATGTGATTCCGGTCCAGTTGCATGGCGAGTTGGTGCCGCTTGAAAGTGACCACGAACGGAGAGGATCGGGCTTGAGGAGGCTCGATTTCCAGTGGAGAAGCCCTCGTGCTTGCTGCTTTGGGTTGGATAATGGCATTGTGGATGCAGGGAATGCTAGCAGGAAAAGGCAGAAAAGCATGATGCGGAGAGACAACATGGTTGGTTGGCTGGTAGTATGGAGTACTTTGTGAGTTTTCTTTGGTTTAATTAGGAGCTGAACTTATAGAGCTTCCACGAGTATCTACAGACGGGGAGGTATCCGCTTGTTAATCCAAATCGTTGATTTGAAGGATAAATTCATCAGTTAGGCGGACAGCAATAATCTTTCTCTTTTGGACGGTTCTGACTGCTATGTTTAGGGGAATGCCAAATTCACTAATCGATTGACTGACACAGCCTACATAAGGTAAACGGGTTCATACTTGGAAGGATCTTAACCGTTCGTTTTAAAGATATACCGTCATCGACTAGGCATGAAACCAAAATCTTCTCTTTGATTTGGACGATCCTGACCAAGGAATATGCTAAATCACGCAGTGAAGAATTGAACAGCCGAGAAAGCCCTTACCCTCGTCGATTAACGTCAACTATAATCATCTAGACTAAGGATTGGACAGTTAATAAAGTTTGCAAAACAATGGCGGGTAGTTAAATCTTTACCAATTCGATGGTTCAGATTGAACATCTAGATTGCTCCACTGAAGAATCTGGACTTGGGATCCCCGATCATCCACCCACATGCGTTGGAGTCCTCATTCTATTTATTATTTATTCAGAAAAATAATAGCAGGCAATTAAAGAGAATTATCTCTCTTTTCGATGATCCAAACCGTCTCTCTTTTAAGGCATGCTAACGATTAGCTAAGCACCGAAATTGGAACCCATCCCTGCATTGTATTAAACGGACGGTTAGGAAATCAAAATGCAGGGATGTTTACTAAACAATAGAATCATCCAACACTGAAGCGCATTTCTACTACTCCTCTAGTTGTTCGTAGATAGCTGTTTGAGATCAATGATCGGGATCACTTAAATGGTAGGTCCCGCGTATGCAACAAAAATCTTCACTGTGTAAAAGTCATGGAAACTCAGCCTAGATTATGTGTGGAGGTCTATAACCATTAGCTTTTACATGAAGGGACCCACGATGATCCTCTCTGTTCAGCTGCTTCGTCACAAAATCATAACGATTGGACAATTCTAGCTCCTAAAACATCTGGGCCTTTAACTCACATGATGTTGATGCTGTCAATGGTAGCAAGAAAGCCAGAAAAAAAGGAAGCGGCGAAATAACATGCAGGTTGGCTGATAGTTTCGAGTGGGTATTTTTTTCTTGTGTTTAGTTTAGAAGGGGAGCCTTGGTGCAACGGTAGAGTAGTTGCCACATGACCTAGTAATCATGGGTTTCAGGCTTGAAAACAATATCTTACAAAAATACAAGGGAACACTGCATACTATAGACCTTTTTTTATCTGTCCTTTCTCCCGACATTATATATGTGGGTGTCAATATCATTTTCAACATATTCAAGAACCTTATACAGGCAAAATGGCAAATTTCTTGTACATCCATCTCACCAACCTGTAAATCTTCACATTGAATCCATGAAAGCATGACAAAATCCACATATTTTCATCATCACTATATCCAAAAGACCAAGTATAAAGGAAGGAGCAAGATAAAAATATATTTCTTTTACACGAGACTGGTTTCTATTTTAATGGAGCGAGGAGACACGTGGGCGAAAGACCGTAGGAACTGAGTTTAAGCTTTCAAGTTTGCAGTGTTTGATGGCAAGTCAAGTGCTATCGCGTGACGATTCATGGCTTGTCTTTCTTTTACTGAGCAAGTCATTGGTACGGTGAAGCAGGGTCATCGTTAATGTGGGTCGTTTTTATGGGTTGATTAAGCTCTTGCTGAGGACAGGTTGAGACAACAAAGAGATCAAGAAGTTGCTGAAACTGTGGAGTGTGACATGAGCTCAGCATTGTCTGAGAGAAGGAATGCTAGTGGAGAAGGCAATGATGCTTAAGTTGTTTAGCATCGTCTTCTTCCTTATAGCATTGATCCTAGTCATGCTGCTTAAGATGTAGCTGCGCGTTGATTTATCCAGAGATTGGATGTAATTGATAGTGACGGTGGATGAGTACTAAATGAATGGAAGTGGCTCTACTTGAGCCACCACAGTCAGGTTAATTTTGTACTTTTAAATGTTAATGCTGGTTGAACCAACTTTAGTCTAGTGATACAGCTATAGAGTCATGTATGGTGGTCATGTGGTTTGGTTTTACTTCAGTATATAATAAGTAACGATACATTATGGGTTCATAAGGAGCATGTAATGTTAAGGTACATATTCTCCTAATATCTAACTAAATATCCCATGATTCATACTCTAATCAACAACAAGTAATCACATTTGATATAATTGACGAGCCTTTTTCCAAATTGAAGCATTGACCGGTGCCATCTCAACTAATATGAGGACCAAGATGAGACCTACTATGGTGAAGGGGAAATGAGTCATATCATCTCAATTAATATGACAGTATGTGACAAACAACTATATGACAGTCCATGAAACCATACATAGATCTTAAAACCATGTGAATCCAGCCAACATACCATAGTTCTTTCTCAGGGAGACTCAGAGATTCCTGCAAACAGACTGTGTGTATGTGTTTAGGAGTAAGAGGCATAGTTCATTATCAATGAGGCTCACCGATTTCTATAGGTTTCTGTGGATGGAGTGTGTTATATATATAGGGAGAGAGAGAGAGAGAGAGTTGTGATGATAACAAAACCATTATTCAACCATTGTCAAATGAGTGACGTGCTTAATTCAATCATTAGCATTCAAGACAAACTCCAAAATCAAGTCATTGGTTCATTCCACATATATGAATCACTTAGATATCATTTTCCAAAGTTTTAAAATGTTTTAGAATGATTCAGAGGCAAATGGACACCTGAAACTTTGATCCTTTGAGTCTCATCATCATACGTTCCTCTTGGATCAAGTTTTATAGTTTTTCAGTGTTTCAGATGATCATCCGACGATTGACAAGGGTTACAGAATGCATAACTACCACTTTAAAAACTGAAAAATAGGGGTGTTCGTTAATGGATACAATTGCCCATCAACAAACACAGAGTACAAATCAGAACTACACGGTGCTCGTCAACAGATGAGCCATCCATCAAGAGATGGACGTCTATGTCCGTCCATGGATTCAGTAGTCTGTCACAAAGCCTGCTCCACTAGTCATTCGTTGTCCCTTCTACCTTTGCTTCTCTTATTTCTGGTTTTCCATGCTGTAGTTATAGCAATGCTCGTATTGTGCCTCTCTTCAACGATTTCAACTAACTTTCCAGTCTTATATGTGGATCCTTTGACAACACATCAAAGAACTCATTCGTCACCCATTATGCACTAGTTTGGGTGTTCTTTGAAGGTCTAGCACATGTGTGAATGCTTCCATTTAACTTTACCTGCACAACCTCTTTCCCATGAATTCTAAAAGCATATAGTCTGTACTCACAAGGTAGGACAAACTTCATTCTTTGAGTGTTTGATGTTATATTCACTCTTGATCCCACAGTCCTTGATGGCTTGCCTGAATTAATCTATACTGATAAATATCTGACCAAGCTCAAACAATGGGACGAGCATTTCTATGGAACCTTTGAAATGTGGGTTTTTAAATCCTTTCCTCGTCTAAATTTTCAGGAGTATGAAGAGCATCTGATGAGGCACAATTGGTATCCATAATTGACCCCTTTGCATCAAAGAGCACTAAATCCAATCGGTTTATTTAGCTTTCGTCATTGACAAGTTCACTCCCATTACATCACTGACCTCTTTGTATATGGACAAAAGTAATCTCTACCACCTCAAAGTCATGCACAATGGCTACTTCATCTCTAAAATCAACACTATCAACTGGAAGGGATCTAGTCTCGCAAGCCTAATTCTAAACTGGATTTGGAGGAGCTGTAATGTACCCATGAGTCAGAACTCTATCTGATGGAGCCTCAAAGACTCAATATCCTGAATCTGAACTCTGTCTAATGTAGCCTTAAAGGACTTTGTAGCATGAGTCTGCACTCACTCCGAAGGAAACTGAACAAAATCAGTATCTTCACAAGCCAATCTGTCTGAAGGAGAACCAACATCTGTGCCTCTTTAGCTTTGTACAAACATCTCAATCTTTTTATCTTTCTTTTTATTCAACTTTCTAGACATTTGCAGCACGTATGAGTCAATCTCTAATAGTTCATATCCTAGCCCCTCCACCATATCCTGGAAATCCAGGATCGAATTCTCTTTTATATTGCACTTCATGTATTCTTTAACTTACCCGCCACAGTAATATGAACTATAAAAAATTCAACCATAATATAGATCCAATACAAAGAAGTAACCTGCCATCCTACAACATCAAAACAACAAATGTTATAATAGAGTATGCTAGCTGCCATCCAAATATCACAATGCACTATATACACAATTTATTAAATGAGTATACTATATATACCATGATACATATAATTTACTTCGCGAGTATACATTAAAGCAAAATAAATGGTACAACTCACCGATTCAGATATATAGTTTGATTAGATTATGCATACAGTATAATGTATGATACAATGTAGTACATGCCATCGTGTGAATAATACAATAATGAGTATAATGTATGATACAATCATTACAAATTTGTTTTTCTGCGTAGTTTGGCTTCCACCAACATTTGATTTTCTCTGGAAGGAACAATTGGACTTTTCCATGTTCTCTACCTTGACAACCCAAAATGAGAAGATTTTCTCTCTTGGATTTTGTAGGCCCATTAAGATAAAAGTTGGGAAATGTATAGTAGGATTTATACCTGCTAGCAATGCTAAACGACTGTTTGCAGATAAAAGGGCAGCACCGGTGCACAGAGTTCCCGTGTATGCTAGGTCTGGGAAAGGGGCTGATCATGAAGGTTAATAATAAGCAGCCTTACCTTACATTTTGTAAGAGGCTATTTCTATGCCTGAACCTGTGACTTTAAGGTTACATAACGACAACTCTATCATTGTGCCAAGGCTCCCCTTCAAATGTTGTAGTACTTCATAACAAAATATTTTCTGCGTAAAAAAGAGCAGTCTTAGGGCACGAAGCTCCTGCCTATGCAGGGATTGAGGAAGGGGCGGACCATAAGAGTCTATAGTATTCAGCCTTACCTTGCATTTTTACAAGAGACTATTTTACGCATTGAACTCGTTACCTCAAGGTCACACGATGATAACTTTTACCGTTGTGTCAAGGCTCCTCTTCTTAAAATATTTCCTAAGTAAAACTTTTAAATGAAGGATTTTTTGCAATTTTGCATTTACTTTATGGCATTTTTACAAGAAAATCTAATATTTTTGAATTTTATAAATTTGCCATTAAAATTTTAATACTTTTACAAATTTGCCATTCTGTCCATTTTTTTATTTTTTTTATTATAAAATTTCAATATTGCCCTTGTTCTCTCCGGTTGCTCCTCTTTCCGACTTATCAACTTCCGGGAGCCCCTCTATACGGCTGGCACGACCAACACCTGCCCCTAATCCCGGCCAACATGAACTCCCATTCCCCCCAGCTCCAGCGCAGTGCCCGGCCGATCACCCTCCCGGCGCAACTAGTACCTCCCCCAGACATCCCCTCCCCTCCCCCCTCCCTGTGCCACCAGTACCTCCCCTAGACGCCCCCGTCCTTCCTGGCGCGCTAGCAGACACCCCCACCCTTCCCGGCTGCACTAACAAACGCCCCCCAACCCCCCCCGCCTCCCGGGTAGCGCTAGCAAACCACCCCCATAACGGCCGCACTAGCAGACGCCCCCTACCTCTCCCCTCCCCGGTAGAGCTAGCACACCACCCCTCATACTGGCGGCACGAGCAGACGCCCCCCACCTCCCCCTTCTCGGCGGCACTAGTAGACGCCCCCACCCTCTCCCCTTCCTGGCGGCGCTAGAAGACGGCCCCCACCTCCCCTCTCCTCCCCCCCTGCACTGGGATAGCAAGAAGATCCCCGGGAGGTGACTGCACCTGCCCAATGTCCCCTACCAATGGGGTCACAGATTTGCCGGAAAATGTGTCAAAAAGTGGTTGCCGGAGAGAACAAAGGTAATATTAGAATTTTGTAAAAAATAACAGAAAAAATAGATGAAAAATTAACAGAATGATAAATTTGTAAAGGTTTCGAAAAGTTAATGGCAAATTTATAAAATTGAAAGATATTGTATTTTCTTGAAAATAGCCATAAAGTAATGACAATTTTGCCAAAAACCCTTAAATGAAACACTAATTAAGCATTTGAAATGCAGCCTCATGATCATGGCCCTGCATCACTATTAGGATCCAAATCATACTGTAACATTAAGGTGATCATCTCACTGCACATTTATGACATCAAAGCTAAATACAAGGGTATTTGTTATTCTCAAGTTCAACAAAAAAGAACCACAGAGCGAATTCTAAAAATCCTAGTTTCATTTCTCACAGTAAAGAGAGAGAGCAGCCGTGGGTTCTGGGTCTGGAATTTGTGCTCGGCTAGTGGTGGTAGACGGTCGCCACCACATGGTCAGCCGGATATCTTCCATCATCGCCAAGGAGCTTCTCATGGCCAGAAAGTTGTGGTGGTCCGCTGCGAGGAGATCTATTTTTCAGGTGGTCTCATCCGGCAGAAGATGAAGTGCCTCCAATTCCTCCGCAAGCGGATGAAGTGAGTATTTTTTGTGTTTTTTCTCCGATTTTAAGATCTGGGTTGTTCTGGATTTTTGAGTTTGTTTCCATTTTTGTATGAAATTTTGGTTTTTTATTTGACGTAGAATATTGTATTGGATTCATATGGTTTCTTCTCTAATTTTGTGTTGAATCCGAATTAGGGTTTTGAGGCTTCAACCTGGGCACAAATATTGCTTGTTGGGTATGATACCATCAAGGTGAGATTGCCTGCTATGCCAGAATTTAGTAGATTAGAGACTGGTGGGATTTGATCGATGGGTCTGTTCTGCACGACAATTTATCCAAATAATTGGAACTTTTCTTAGCAAAGATTTTCCTGAGATAAAGGATCAAATCTCCAGTAAGCAAGAGGATTCCTGTGATTGCTAGTTGTTGGTTTAATTTTTCCAAATTGTTGTTTCATATACTCAATTCTAACAGAAGAATGCAGCTTCTACGATTCGTCAAGCTGTTCTATGGATGGCTGCCGATCTGTACAGCCGGGGACATCGGATGGTTTCTCAAGTGAATCCATGTTCAGCAAAATGAGCAACAACTGAAAATTGCGCTAATCTACAAGAATACGCTACCAAGCAAGGACCTAGCTTGCTTGAAGGAGAAGTACAAGTCAATCAGTGCCATGTGCCACTTTCTTGCACAATTTTTTTTTTCATTTTAAAGAAAATTTCATACAAAAATCTCAAGTACCAAAATTAAAATAAAATTCTCTTAAGTACCAAGGGAGAATTTGCAGACGTGCATAACACGGCAGCTGACTCAGGAGCCATGCACGGGTATATCAACGCATGCATTCCCATGTGTTAAGGATGGAAGTCTTGTATTCACGGTCACCTCCTCCCCTATTCCTATTGTTGTCCGTCATTCCACCTCCTTCAATATTCTTGCATGTCATGCACCACGACCATCATCATCAAAGCTTTTGTCGATGGACGATTTCTGTTGGTTTTCCTCCAATATATTGTTTGAATTTGATCATTTCTTGATGGACATGCATATCCTATTATTGGAAGTACAATTCAGATGTATTAGAAGAAATTAGCAAGAAATGGTTACATCTATGTCAAAGATACTTTTATCATAAAATGTTTATATTATGCTAAAAATGATTATAAGAACAAATTCAGTAAAAAAAATGATGTTATTGTGGTACATCTGTGAGTTAAGTAAAATAACTGAGTTGGTGTATCTACCACCATCTAGTGAGACTTGTCCTGCTTACTGCTTTATGTTGCCAAGAAATAGAAAAAAACCATTTTAAAAGAAACGAAATGATAATTACCATATTTACATTGTTCACTCGAAAGACACCCAGGGATGATGGTTCTTGCGTTATGAGTTTGAAATGAGTGATTATACATTCCATGAATGATTTTAAGGCAAGCTAGTGACATATGAAAGGTGGCTTGGAGCACAAAGCTCCTGCTTATGTTGGGTTTGGGGAAAGACAGACCACAAGCGTTTATAGTAAGCAGCCTTACCTTGTTTTTTTTTTTTTTTAAGAGGTTATTTTTATTCTAAATGGTATGAAAGAGTCTTCATGTAAGCTCCAATTTCTCAAGATATGAATTGTTTACAATGTTGCTCTTGACATAGATGACTACATTGTGAAATTCTCATATATTGGATGATCATAGCTACAATTATTTTGACTTGTAAACTAAATGGTGAAAATTTTCACATCTATTTTGCAACTAAAAGTATATGTGGCTAGGATCATTCAATGAACGAGAAGTCTAGAGCATAGCCTATCTAAGTTAAGAACAACATTGTGAACGGCTTGAATATTTAAAATCTATGCCCATTTACAGTTATAGTCATTTGTATCATTTAGTGAGGGACTCACGAGGAAAAAAAGGGGGGTACATATATCACTATTCCTTTAATATGGTGCTTTTAACTTCTTGGCCCCCATTGTGCCCATGTTTAGAGACATACTAGTTTTGTTTTAGTCGACAAAATATTTCAGCCCACCTCAAGGGATGGATTTCTATTCTCTGTTTTGTTACGTTAATTTTTTTTATACATAACTAACCACTCTCTCTCTCCTCTTCCTTTCCTTTAATAGTCACACTACTAGTTTTCTCTACCTTAATTATCTTCAATTTAGATAACAACTCCATTACTTTTCCTATTTCATGCTAAATAAGGCATTTTTTCTGTAAAAAGAAGCGGCACCCTTTTGTCCCATGAAGTTGAGCTCAAGCCCAAATATTTATCAAAAGAAGCTATATTATTAGTTATCATGAATTATAAATTATTTTGGATAAAAATATTCATTAATCTGACAATTAATGAGTATTTTTAAAAGAGGTTTTCTTTTTGGAAGAACAAATTAAAAGATGTTTGGCTGTACATGATTTGCTTTCTATTCCTTAGCATCGTCCAGGCAAGTTGCTAGTCGTAATGATGTTACAAAATTGAGCTGGATGTTACCTCCAAGTTGTCCTTTGTTGGGTTCCAGCTATTGTTCTTTGCTTTTACCCCAAAGAACACTATAGAGCCCTACAACGAGCAAAGTTCCACCAATAATGCTGCAAGAACAATATGAATGAGTTCTATTGAATCTTACCTCCACAACTAAAAAGGTACGGCAGCTTTGGTGCACTAAGTTTCCGTCTATGTAAGGTTCGAGAAAGAAGCAGGCCACAAAGGTCTACAATACGCAGCCTTATCTTGCATTTTTACAAGAGGCTATTTTCAGACCTTAAACCTGTAACCTCAAGGTCACATGACGACAACTTTACCGTTGCGCCAAAGCTACTTACATACCAATTTGAACTACGAGATTTAGTTGAATTATATCAAAATTAGAGCACCTTCCCAAACCGAGAGGCTGCCCCAGTAAGAAATGTGCGAAGCAAATGGTCACAACCAAGGCCAGTGGCGTGAACATGACGGGAAATACCGGGCCGCTTCTCTCAATACACCAAGACTGCAAATAGAAATTGCTTCCTGTGCCAAGTACTCCCTGCCATGAACAATTTATCTCAATTAGTTTTGGCCACGGGTCCGTTTGCAGCACAAAAACAAAGTCACAGACATAGGATGGATGGGAAGGATAGTTTCTTAATGTAACTCCACAGCATGTTTAGTTTTCTTACGCAGTACACCACGCTAAGAAGCCTAATGTCGAAACCCAAAGTCCATTTCTCAAGTTTGTGCTCAAAAGCAAGCGCAATGACAAAGGTCTGGACGGTGCTAATTACGCATTGCATGGTGATGAACTGAAGCTTTGCAGGATAGTCTTCCAATACGCGGCCCTATTTCCAATGTCCAAAGAAACATATCATATTCATAACTCTACACCTTCTTTGCTAGAATAAAAATCAAAGAGCAAGCGTATTGGTGGCATGGTAAATCTATGAGATTGGGAGTTTGCAACAAGAGTCACAGAGGACATTGTTCTTCTTTTTATCTTAATTGCCTTGGACATGAACCAAGGGTTTCTAAAACTCAAATAGATGTTTTGGAATTAATGTAGAAAAACCACTGGTGCCACTAGTTCTTAGGAGCTTTTTTTATCAGTATCTCACTCTAGGTTGGTAATCTTAATGATGGGCATGGCAAGTCTGTGGATTTCTAACATTCAACCCAAAAAATAAAAGTAAAAATTGCGAGTTTAGTGGCGAAAACAATTTATTGTACATGCTAAATGAAACAAAGGGTTCTTATCTAGTAGATGCTCATAATATGTCATGCACAAATCATACGCAAGGGCGTGTTCCTTGCCTCTATTTTTTGAGTGATCCATTCCATTTATAGTATGAGCTTTGGTGCAAGTTGTGTGTGACCTTGAGGTCATGGGCTCAAGGTGTGAAAATAGCCTTTGGCAAAAATGAAAGGTAAAACTGTGTACTATAGACCCTTGTAGTATGTCCTTTCCCTAGACCCTACACAGGCATGAGCTTAATCCATTAGGGCTGCCCCATTCCATTTATCATATTCGTCCACTTTGAATCTTAAAATGGGGAGGGCACTGAATAAAAATATCATCTGATAGTATCCCTTAGGTAGGCCCCCTCTCCTTAAGCGTGGATAATGTTAACACAAAAGAAGAGATTTTATTGAGTGCAGCTTATATTTCAAGGGTGGGGCACCTTTGAGGTACTTGTAGGATGAGTTTTTTGGCACCAATTGATCTTGGGATGAATCTAATGAATGGAATAGACCACGCAAAAAATGTAAGCGAGAGGCTTCATGCTAAAAATGCCCTACTAATGATATGTAGGACACATTATGTGTGTGGACTGTATAGGAATCAAGTAACCATAATTCTAAAAAACTCACGAATTGACTTAAAAAACTCATCCTAGTTACTTGGTTTGATGACAAATCTAGTTACATGTTGAGTTAATTTGTTGCATAATAAAAGGCTATGTTTACAATGAAACTTAAACCCTAAGACGTCTCGAACAATATTACAATGTCATGACCAACTACACTATACTTGTGCATATAAAGTGAATATTTTATATATAACTCAAAAAAGCAAAATATCATAAAAAATCTTATTCGATTATTGTCAAGTCACCTACAAGTCGCTTCAAGTTAAATCTCATCACTATCAGGTCAATTCAAGCTCTCAAAATTTTTAATCTATGCCTATAACCCAAGCACAAAATCTTGTTTCCTCGCTACTTTATAACATCCCTTTATAACATCCCTATATTATTCAGCTTGGGAGAAAAACGTTTAGAATGCTTAACGTGAATATGCCTGTGACTACTTCAGCTCTGTGATTAAGTCTTTAGAAGAATAAGCTCCAAGAAGAAAATTTGAAAAACTCCTTGTAGTTGCTTGACTTGATAACAAATCAAGTCATTCGTGAAGTCCACTTGCTTTAAAAATGTTTTGTCTGCTCTGGGATTTGAATCTAAGGCTTCAATGATAACACGTTGTAACTTGCTCTCTCGCTAATTACATGTACAAACAAAGTAAACATTTTATACATACTTAAAAGTAATTAAAATTTTCACTTTAATATTCTCCGATCTTCATGAGTTGTTTTGAGTTAATGAATTCCACTTTTAAGTCAAAGTTTTTGAGTTTTTAAACTATGCTTATCGAAAGTCTTATGCTTGCATTGCATTTCTAATTCCTAATCTTTTTCTGCATGAACACTTAAAGATGGTAGATGGTGTGTAAGAGCGGAGTTATTAGTTTGTTTTTGTATTACAACCAAGGAATAAAATAATGGTATCGGTCGTCATAGCAGCCGGAGCCAAAACCTTCATATATCGGCCATATCGATGGGTTCTATTGGTCGCAACAGTGTATATCAGCGCAAAATAAAATCATATGATGTATAACCAATTAATAAATATATTTTTTTTTAACAAAACAATTTGATAAATATAATTACCTGCAACGAGAGCCAAGAAGACCAACATATCATAGCAATCAGTAAGAGGAAGCATCCTATTACCCATGTGTTGGAGCTTGCTTGACTAAAATTGCTTCTTCCAAGGGAAATGACATGATGATGAGTACGGGATCCAAAGTGAGGACCTCTGAAGAAGGCCATAGTTATAACGCCGGCTAAGCAGAAAACAATTCCGCCAACCTTAGCGAACCCGGTCAAGCTCTTAAAATCCACCGATTCCATCCTATAACAACAGAGTTTGTAAAACCAAAAGTTATAACTATATTACAAGTGTTAGACATATAAATATTGTTGATTCACTTCCTAGTAGCTTAAGTTTTCTGGTCGAATGATCGAGATATTTACTTGAACATAAGAGCGAAGAAAAACGTGATTGCCGGAAGGGTATTAGCAATTGCAGATGCCAATGTAGATGAAGTGTACTTGATTCCAGGAGCATGAAAGTTTGAAGTACCCGTTATCCTAATACCGTAATTACATCCACAATTAGAATCTAGAAAAACAAATCCAAATCCCCACTTAAAAACTTGCTAAACTGCATAAATCTATCTGCTTACCCAATTAGTGAGAGAATGAAAAGTTTAATGAAGATTGTAAAAGACAATGATGGAGCTCCACTCCTGCACACCATCAAAGGCTTGTTAGAAGAGAATGAGTTTTCTGAGAGGTAGTCCCTTCTTCAAAGTTTACCTTCTAGCTATGATGGCTATGGGCAGTAGGAGGAGACTTGCTACTGCTTGCCTGTAAAGAACGAACACGAATGGATTCATGCCATTGTCCAGTGCGGCTCTAGTGAATAAGACCGTGCCTGCGTTAATCACTTGCAGAAGCATTGCAACCATATAAGTCTTCAAGTCCATAGGTTTAGTCTCTCAGATCCTGCCATGAGATTAAGGTGAGAAAGTGTGCTCATTTTACAACCTTTTTCCCTTAGAAATCCGACCAAAAGATAGTCCATGTCTTTATAGAAAACCTGTATTGGTCTCGGTATGTTTTCCCTCAGTAAGTTAATACTTTTGGTTAAATGAGGGTAACTCTCAGTTTCATCGATTACCAAGATAGTTCCACATGCAGCGTCACTGTTATCAAAGTATGCTTAGCTTATGATAAAAAAAGAAGTGCATATCACACGAAGGTTATGCTTCAAAATTTATAACAGGGTCTTAATAGTGCTTGAGATGACATAATCTGCCCTGAGATGAGATGGTATAGGCCATATAGCTGTTAGTGGTGCTTGAGCTGATATGAAATAGAGTAGTATCTTTTCATCTCATTATTAGTGGTGCTTGAGATAAGATGAGATGAAAACATTTCATCTTAACTCATTGTTAGTAGTGCTTCAGATGAGATGAAAATCATCTAGTTCCAGCTCATTGTTAGAGGTGCTTCAAATGAGATGAGAAATCTCAATCTCAATCTCATCTCACCTCACTATTGGTGGTTTGCATATCACTTCCATCACATCTCATCCATCTCACGTCATTCTTAGTGTAAAAGAGATCTATTTTCTCTCATCCCAAAATTCATTCCCAACTGCGTATTATGCTTGAGATGGAAATGAGACGTACCATGTCATCTGAACAATCTCCTCTAACTTAGCACCAGTAATACTCTGTAAAGTACATTTCCTAATTTCTCACAATGAAGAAGAGAAGCTATGAGAGGTTGAGTATTACATCCTAGAATCTCAGATGCAAAGATCTTATTGTATGTATACCATAATCTTGCACAAAAAATGGTTAAGTAAAATAATAATAATAATAAATCATCTCCTTTGCAATAGCTTAAACTTTATTAAAGATGTAAAACAGAAAATAAGAGAATTAAACGAACTCACAAATCATCAATGCTCGGAGAAGCTAAATTTTTCCAATGTACTTGAAGCGAGAACGACCACCAATCAAGTGAAGAAAGTTCTTCCCAGATTTTGGATTGAGAAACAATGGGAAGAGTTGTTTGTCATGGACCTATTGGTTTAAGTGGGAAGGATGAGAGTTGTTTTTCATGGACATATTGCTTTAAGCCATGAAAATTTATACCCAGAGAGAGGGAGAGAGAGTTTCTATGATGCAAAGCTTACCTTTGTACTGAAAAAGCATGCATACAGGGCCCACTTCTTTTATTTTTGAGTGATCCTGGCCGTTTATTGAATTCTTTCTATCCTAGCTGCAAGTACAACCGTGTTTACTTGGACTTTTATAGTTTGAAAATAGATAGTGTAACACAAACCAGCTCAATTATAACTACAAAAAGTCTAAGTAACAAGTCTTAGAGCTATCAAGTACATGAGATGTTTTGCACTTAGACCATCTAGCACGAGCAAATTTATTGAACAGCTTGAATCACTGAAAAAGTAAAATAAGTGGACTCAACATGCACATGTTTTCAATGTAGAGCTTTGCATGTAGAAATTCTCGATATATGTTGAGCTAGAAACCTGAGAGAAGATATTTATGATGAACGGTTTAGATCACCCTAACATATGATTTACCCTCTCTCTCTCTCTCTCTCTCTCTCTCTCTCTCTCTCTCTCTCTCTCTCTCTCTCTCTCTCTCTCTCTCTCTCTCTAACTCCTTGGCTTAGTGTGAAAAAGAGAAAAAAAATTTGACGAGGGTGTACTCGAGGAATCAAATTCACGTATGTTAAGAGGGCGTGAGTCTTGCTACTCGTGATTTATGAGTGGCCCCATTTTTCTGACTTTTTTACGGTACAAAATTCCATTTCTCTTCTTGATTAAGTGATTCATGCCTTAGATTTTAGTTTCCATAATCTTGTTTAAAAATATAAATCTTTGAAACAAATGACCACATCACAGCTTTCTTTCTTTTTCTTTGGAGTTTTTACATATAAAAAGTTGCATTGAAAGAAAAGAAAAAAAAAAGAATACGGAGCTCACTTTTTTTATTTTTTCCTTGATCTAAACTGTTCATCTGATTCAGCCTATCCTAATTGGCTTTTACCACTTGTCCGTTGAATATCTATAAGACATTGTTTCTCTCTCTCTCTCTCTAACAATGATACTAGGGGAATGCCACAACTCTCCCTGGAGCTAGTCCAATTCCTCCGGTTTTGTATGTCAGGCCTCACATATCATTGATCCATGTGGTTCATCTGAATCTCATAAACTTTGGATATAAGTCATGCCAAAAGGGAACATCTTGTGTTCGTGAAACTGTCTTTTCATCTGGCTAGACATGGATAGTCAAAAGCTCTCCATAAACAATAGTTTACATTCAACGCACTAAAACACAATGTGTTAAATGTTATCGTCTCTCTTTTGATATGAGAATGGGTCCATAAGATATCTAACGTCAGGGGAGTCAGATGAATAATTTGGATCAATGTTACATGGGGCTTAACATACAAACAGATTGTAGTTGCGCCAGGGTTTGGGTGCTGTCGAATTCTATACCACCATTCCTCTACTATTAATTATTGCCAGAGAAAGAGGTCCAATAAACAATGTCTTATAGGTATTTAACCGACGATTGGTTTTGTGTATAGGCCATCTAGAGAAGGCTAAATTAAATGAATAATTTAGATTATGAAAAAAGTGAGAAATCATATGATCAAATGATTTGAACATCCCAAAAGCTGTGCTTCTGATCGTTGGATGGTTTTGTGTACAAACTTTCTAATTGTCTGCTATGTGTGATCAAAGGTACAACTTCTCATATGCAGGAACTGTCCAGACTGCATGTGTTTTACACGTTCAAAGTGGGAGTAATCAAGTGAACATATTAGATCATCCAAAAGTGGGTCCCTTCATGCAAAAGTGAGCACATGGCATCATGTTGTGCTCTACTATAGCATTTGTCTTAAAAACTATATTAATCCTAACCTTTGTAGTGCCTTTTGAATTTGTAGCTCCCATTCATCTCATTATTCCAGCTTTGATTTGATTTTGGCGTGGACACGGTTTCTTATTGCATTTAATGGATGCTCATCCATGTTTTGATCATGCCTTGCATGCCATGATGTTTTGCTTTGATATTTTATTGCCTCAAACAAAATTAGAAGAATCATGATAAGAATGGAGTGATTCTAACATATAGATGAACATTTATAGTCTCTTATAATCAATTTATGCCATTATCCACTTAATTTATACCCCTTATCCCATAAAGGGTCAGTCCTTAACGTCTAGTGAGATTTGGAGACGATCAAACTATTGGATCACTCCATAACATTCATAATTGACATTTGATTTTCAATTTTAATCATTCTTATCATGATCCTTCTAATTTCAATGTTTATTTAGCTATTTAAACGTGTCTCTATAATTATACTTCGATCTGACGGTCATATCGCTATCTAATTAGCCAACCTCAAGGCACCTGATCAGATTAACGGTCAAGATTACTTTTCTTGATGATTTAATGAGATTTATTCTTCTAATCTCTTGGAACATCTCACATTTAATGTATGCAATCAGATTCTAAGGCCTGATCATCCATTGATTGACCTGATCTAGGTCATTTGATGTTATTTGGTAATTTAACTATTTAAAAGTTGCTCAAAGCTAGGTTTTTATTTTAAATCTAGGTCTACGTCATCGAGACGATTACAACGCCTCTTTCATATCACAATTTGGACCTCTGTAGCTCCACAAATCACATTTTTTGTGAATGAATGGCTTAGAAAGTATAAAATAATTAAAAAATAGTTTTTAAATCGGGCTGCACTTGGTGCACGTGCGGAGCGCCAGTGCCGCTTGTGTGTAACTGTGTGTCGTGCTGCGTGCGCTCACTGCCCGACGTTGCTTGCTGCATCATTGTCGCCGAGAACAATGACTGTTGGTTCGCCGTCGCCGGAGACAACGACCAAACTCTAGTTGTCGTCAACTACCCCTGGTGGTCCAAATGGTGCAATTTTTGCACTGTTTCACTCCATTTTTCACATGCATTCCATTTTTAAGCTCTCATTCAACAAATTCTATCATTATCTCGCATTTTTATACGATTTTCATACCGTTCTTAAAAATCTTCCTCTTACTGTTTTCTTAGTTTTTTCGACATTTCTAGCTGTCCGATTACCATAAAAATTCATGGGTTTGTTCTTCGCGTTACCATGCACAAGTTGAATGGTTTAGATTATACATCTGATACTGTTTCATTGGTTTATTTTGAAAAGCAAAATAACTTGCATTACCTCACCAGAAAGTGGCTATCCGCGCCCTTTTTCCAGCATTAAAAGTAATGGAAACTCAACGAAAGAAAGGGAAAAATAGTAGAGGGTGGCCTACCTTGGTCAAGCCAGCTAAAACGAGAGGCTTCTAGTCACCATGCACCTGAAGGGGAAATTTCAAGTTGTTGCTAGTGTTCGGCATTGTCATCGTCGTCAATGACATGGGAATTGAGGGGGGAGTGATGGCTATGAGTTTTTGCGCTCAGTTCGTGGGCCCCATGTGTATTTATTATTTTACCCTATTCTGTCATTTAATTAAATACATAAATTAAAATAATTAGCCATTTTTTCTCTAGTCTCCGATTTTAGCGTTCTTAGAGGTGTTGAATCTATCTCCAAATTCCAATTTTCTCTATTTCTTAATTATTATTTTTTAATTTCCCATAATTTCACAAAATTAAATATTTCTTGAATTTAAAAATAACAGATATTACATCTTACCCATCTTATAGAAAATTTCGTCTTCGAAATTCTTTCCATTCATTCTACAACATTTCTAGAAACATCCCCATATCATAAGACCCATATATGTGATCATCATTTCAGAGTCAAATGTCAGTAAACAATTTCCTATTATGTTATCTCCTTAGATAATAGCTCATACATATAAACTAATGTATGTTTTAAACTATTCTGAATCAAATACTTATATTATTGTTAAAATATATAATAACCACATATAATGCAATTTACATAAATCATACTCTCATCCAAGAGTTAATCATTTGTTTACATCTTTAGCATCAAAAAATCATCATGTTAACAAAATTAAAGTGTCACAACTCACATATAAGCAATTCTATATCAAATCCATTGCAGCACACAATACCTTATCATTAGGCAGTGTATATCCATCAACCCATATCACATCAACTCTTGAACAAGCAATACATGCCAATCAAAATCAGAGCACATTTGCTCATCAACAAGCAATCATATACAACTCAAAATCAAAGTGTATCAACTCAACAACAGGTAATCACATGCCAATCAAAATCAATGCATACCAGCTCAGTAATAGGCAATCATGTACCAATCAAAATTAGAACATGACAGCTCAGTAACAAGTAATTACATGCCAATAAAAAATCCAATTCATAGCACAATAATACCGTGAGTACCTAGAAGCTTGCTGGTGCCTCGCGTACCCGCCCTCTTAGGCTGCCCACATCAACTACTCACAAGTATAAGCCAAAATTTCAAGCTGATTACATATAAGAAATGCTCTCATACTAAAGATACTTTACTGTCACACTTCTCACTTGCGTAAGAAATTAGGCTCATATGCGTAATATAAGTAGTATCCATGTCACTGCTATCTTGGAGAACTCAATAACCCAACATTAACAGTTCACCAGATTAAGGGGATTATCAACCTTAGTCATTAGTTTAACTAGTCCCAAATTATCACAATCCCCTTAGATCGTCTCTCTATCAGTTGAGGTATCACGGTTAAGAAAATTCTTCTTCTTTGACCTTAATTCATACTCACATACATTTGTAGCAAAAGATGAGTCTTTTAGATACTCATAATAATGCATAAGAACTTCTTGTGTTCTGCAAAATCATGATATATAGAAAATATCATTCACTATATAATCATAACTCATCTCAGCAACCTTTAGAAATTCAACCCATCATATCCATACATACTATCAGTGTACTTGTGACGACCTGGGTTTTTATATGATGCAATTTTGATAAAAAAGTGAGATCTCTTGTTTTATAAATATGAAATGCATGAAAATCTTTCTCATTTAGAAAACAACCTTTCATAAAAACCCTGAGTGTTTAAACACATTCTCAATTTATTTAGCCATGGCAAAGTTTTAAATCAATATTGTTCCCAAGAAAGTGTTAGTCACGGCCCCAGCTATTAGAGAGTAACTACAATCAAGTATCATTGAAAGATAAGATAGGGGTTTACTTACTTGTACTTAACCTGTGTCTTCTAGTACAAACGTCCTTTGCCCTTAAGTATTTATTTTGTATCTGAAAAATGTTGAGGATTGGGTGAGTATATAATATACTCAGTAGGAGCCTATTACTACTAGTTTTATAAATGCATGAGATGTTTTAAAATCATATGCTCATTCAAAATATGCGTATGTTTGAATACTCGAGTTCAATATCAATATAAGAATCCATAATCAAACTGAAATACTCATGACTTAAAAGATCACATAATCCAAAATTGAAAGTATCATATATATATATATATATATATATATGATGACAACATGATATGCAATAGATGCTTCATGGAGTCCAACTCGTGGATCTCTAGTATGGGATGGTCAACCAACCTCATATCATGCTATATGAAATGCACATAAATCATCAAACCATAGGGTCCACTATGCCTACGACCTCCTCGCCGTGTGGTCCCCGGGTACCTGAGGACACTCAGTCATAGCCTCCACGGGGCCTATGACACGTCGACCCAGTGCCGTGACACCAGTGGTAGCCCCCTGTACCACATGCAGTTGATGTAGGTACTTGCCTCTTTTTGGGCGTGGTACCCATCCACCTAATAGTGGTAGAGGCTGGGTGGCCAACCCAGACCCCTCGGCATAGCACCCACGAGCTTACTTGCCCAAATCACATAAGATTAAGAAGCCAAAACCTCTTGTTAAAACTTGTCCTCTTTGGGTCCCTCACAACTGCCTGGCCCTCGGCACTCCAGCGTCTTTTGGCAACCCTCAAGGACATGCAATCTTTGCAAGTACTTAAATCATACAATGTATGCACTTTGTTTGCAACACATATATATGTGCATAATGTATATGCAATCATTTCAAAATATGACTATGTATAAAGCATTTATCTTGCATGCAGAATTAAGTCATGCAAATCAAATCATGTATTTAAAACATATGTTCTCAAAATAATAATAGTTCTTTTAAAAGAATCTAATAGTGATAGAGCACTTACCTGGCTAGGTCGCGTTAACCCTTTTGTCCTCGTACACTTCTGAACATGGTTTGGGGACTCAAGGTTAGTTTAGCCTATCTTTTATGGGTTTAGAGTAGTTGGGTCTTATTACTTAGGCATTAGGGGTCTATCCCTATGCCTATGGGTGTCCTAAGGTCCTAATTGGGCCTTAGTATCCTCAGTTTCCCAAAGTTCTAGTGGCCACGCACCACTATCCTATTCTAAGGGTCATGCCCTCTTTTGATTGGGCATTGATCAAGAATTTTATAGTTTGGATGTATCCACGTCGTAAACACAGATACAACGCCTTTTGCGGCGCCTCAATCGGAGCTCTAGATCTCAAGTTATAGGCGTTTTAGTGTTGTATGTACATAGAGTCTTAAAGACAAAAAAAGTTGGAATGCTAGGGCGCTGCGCGTCTACGACGTGCGTCCAGCTTCCTTAAGTAACCAAAAGTCGACGCGCGCTAGTGCGCTGCGCGTCTGTGGCGTGTGCCTCAGCGGGCGCGTCTGCAGACGCGCGGTACGCTCCGCCCGTCTGTCTCTTTAGCGGGCGCGTCTACGGATGGGCCCGTTGGTTTTCTCTCAGACACGTTCGACGCGTCTCGTCCGGAGTGGGGCGTTTCCATTGTTGGGGGACTGGGGCGTCCTTAGGATGCCCTGGTTCGTCCCTGAGGAACCAGTGCGGCCCTGGGGATGTTCCAGGGTCCTTGGTGACTCCCTAGAGGCCTATTCTCCATGGTTTTTCATGCAAAAACCTAGGGAAACTGAGCCTAGGACTATGGGTGAGATGGGTTTGGGGAGTTTTTGGATGTACCTGCTTCGTGGATGGTTTTCTCTCCACTTTTTCCCCTCTTGGTCACTGCTTCACGATGGGTTTTCTCCAACATTTTGGGCTGCCATTAGAGGCACCCAAGAGCTCTATTTATAGAGCTAAGAGAGGGTTCTGGAGGGGGCTCACCGCCTTTGAATGGCGGTGGAGAAACCTCTAGAAGGGCGGTGATTTCTCCCCAAATCACCACCATTCTAGAACCCTCTAGAGGTTGAAGACGATGGGGTGACCGTATCAAAACGGGCACCTGTGTTTTTGCAGGTTAAGTCGTTTTTGTAAAATTTACAATTTTGCCCCTGAATTTCAAAGGGCCATATCTTGCTCATTTTAATTCCGTTTTGGGTGATTTTAGTCTCGTTGGATTTCTTTTTCCGAGACGCATCTAATGGAACCATTTTTAGGACCAAATTCCTGGGTTTAGTCAAGGCAACTAGTGAAATGACCAAAATGCCATTATCTTTAAAACTGAACTTTTCATTGCTAAACTTGGAATTTCAATATTACAAAATTGGAGTCATTACAGTACTAATTTCATCAATTTATATGATCCAGAGCTTGTAGCAATCATACAAGTTCTAAAAATTGTCTTAAAGACATTTCAGCCACAATCCTCAGTTGATGATAACCAGACCTCAAATCAATATCCACAAATACTATGCACCATCCAGGACTGATCATATAGATCATCATTATATGATAAAGAATATCAATTCTCCACTATGGAGCTATCAAACAATCAACAATTTGTGCTTAGCAATAAGAATTTATCTTTTTTCTCACAAAGAGGGTCAATGCATCCTATGAAGACCTACTAGGTTTAATAATCTCTTGTCAAATAACTACCATAGTTGGAACCCTTCCAGCTCAGCTGGGACCATTATGATATGACACTTTAGAAAATAACACTATCTGATGCCAAATCAATATAAAAATCAATGTCTTAGGGTGTAAAATCTTGAAACCTCCTTAGGAAGATCGTGAATCTTCACATACCCTCTGTTTGCATAATTTATAGCCGTTCTCTGTCATCTACAATCACAAAACCAGGAGAACTTGGTATATCAGACGAGTACTATATTGCCTTCAAAGCAAGGTTAATGCAAATCTCAATGATGCCCCTTCTTACTCAGGAGTGAGATCAATAGTTATTCGACATATCAAAAGTACATTTCTTCTCACTGTAATCAACTGTCCTCCAACAATGGAATCCATCCAAAGGATGATGTCATAATCCCCCAAATCGAGGACGATAAAGTCAATATCTATTCTCTCACTCGTCATCATTTTCACCAATACTCATTAGAGGCACTTACAAGTTTCAATAATTTGCCAATCAGTGTTATAACCTCTAACCTAAGGATCTTTAAACACATATAAAGACACATTCATCAGGGTGCCAACACTTAAACTACAAGGGTGACTGGATCCTAAATCAAGGAGGATCTTGGCATGTCTATCCACATTCAAAAGAATACCTTTCACAATGTGGGTTGAGGTTTGTACTTTCATCCAGTAATGGTAATACTCATTATTACCAATGTGGGACCATTTTTTGTTTTATCTTTACTATCAGTTTGTCCGACACATTGTCCTCTGGGGCAGTCTTTAAAGAACGTCCTAACGGTCATGGTCACAATGTCTCCAAGATTGTCGTTGTAATGACGGCTACTGATGTTATCACCACTACTACGGTGGTCCACTAACTCTAGGACATAGTAGTCTAGGTGTCTATCCTTATCACTAGTACACATTACATCTCTCTTCCGTATCCCAACACTGCCTGATCAAATGTCGTTGGCTCAATGGCCTCTGCAATCATGTCAATGAAAGGTCTCTTACCCTTACTAGGCTGACTCGAACTACCCATGTTCGAGTTTCTGCGATCAGTCTTGACCTAAAAGGATCCCTCTTTACATAGAGGTTATGTCTGCACCTCGCAACCAATGTAGAACGCAGCACAATCATCTAATTCCTCAATACAGTTGTCAACATATAACAATCTATCCATGGTCTCCTTCTTTATAGTGAAGGAGTTAGGGTAAGTCTCTTCAACTGAGTATACTGGTTTAGTACCGTTGAACCGTGTAATTCTTCTCTTCAAGTGGCAAACTCCCTTAGTTTTCAAAAATACTAATTATCACAAGTCTTCCCAAGGGCCTTCTAGATAAAAGACTCAGCGATAGAGGAACACATCTTCTCAAATAACCATCCTTAAAAGCCTTGTAATTATATTTTCAGTGTCCTCACTTCCGCTATTTCACTTTCTTGACCTAATGAATTATTTCATGGTCATATTAATCAAAATTATTTACAACTAGATTTATTTTACACCCAAAGAAATTTACTTTTATAATAATTCCTTAATCATCAGAAACCACACTGTCATCTCTGTCAGTGTTGGATGTAAATCAATCATAATTAATTTCATCTCACCTCGTTCACTTCTCATATTTTTCTTTCTAGTTGCTTTATTACAAAATCATTTCTATTCAAGAATTATTCTCACAATTTAGTCATCATGTCCTCTGGGCAATATGCACTTCAATTCATAATTATAACCCCAAAAACAATTTGTAAGTATTCACTCCCTACTAATGTCTGATATCAAAATTTTTTGTAAGCGTAAGAACTCATTAGTTTTTATCTCACCTTATTCTCACAGCAATATTCATTCTCCACATCAACTTCAATAAATATCTCTTCCCACTTGATTCACATCATTTCTACTAACTATTATCATAAAAGGGTTGTTATCTCCTTCAAGTGCTATGTGTCTCCAATCGTAATTAAAAACCCTTAGAATGATTTATAGACATTTACTTTTCATTAATGACCATCTTTCAACACCTCTTTATACACTAAACTCACCAGTTTTGGTCTCAAAATAAGATATTTCACCCGTAGGAACACTAGGATCTTATTTCATCAATTTTCAATGATTTTTCCCATATGACAATTTATTCGTCAAATAAATCCGCTTCAAGTTGTAGTTATACAGTACTCCTGTCAACTTTCTCAATTTCTTAATAATTGTAATCATTTTTATTCCTTCGTCATTCTTATCATGCTATTGTTATTATGATAATTGTTAGGCTTTTCTAAAAATTTACGCACATCGTTCAAGTTAGAACTTGAATTCTCAAAAGCGAATCATATAAATACATTTGCTATTATATAATAAGGTTCTCACCAAGAGAAACTAATTTATAATCTTTATTCTGATTCATAATTGTAAGAATCATGTACTTCCATAAAATGTACCTCCTTGTGCTCATACAATGACTTAAAGTCGCAATTTTTTTAAGAAAGTCTGCCAATCTTCATGGCATTATCTATTTCACAATAATCAACATCCCTCACACAAGTTATTTCTGTAACTCATATTTAAAGACCGCCTCACTTCATGGACTATATGTGACCTTTGAATGTGTTGGACTGGTTGTGATGGAGTAGACCCAAGCTCTGATACCAAATTGTGATGCCCTGGGTTTTAACAACAAAATAGTAACAATTTATAAAAACAGTCAGGATCCCTGTTTTAAAAACTTTGATTTGTAAAGTGTTAAATAAAAGCAATTCTTTCAAAATCCGGGGAGTCACACAATCACAAAACTATGGATTTAATAGTGAAATGAAATACCATTTCCACAAAAAATTCGGCAGTTTCCTTTGTATTTTGGACTATTGCACATGACTAGTGCAATATAAAATAACCTGATAAACATAATATAAAACATGACATATGGGAGACTTAGTCTCCATACCCATTCACGATCAAATGTTATTTTCAATAAAATATATATTCCAGCAATGAATGAGAAAATCAAGTCATGACAAAATACCCAGGGTCACTCCATACAGCCATCATGAATCCATATTCTTATATCCAGGTCACACTGCAATTTTAATTAAAGCACAGTCCATACTCAAAACCCAAAGTGAGGTCTTGAACAAATGTTGTCATCTCTAAACATCCTCAATGCTTCACCGAAAAACTGTCATCACTTTTACCTGCTCTATCATTGCTTCAACCTATAGTCACTTTATATATCTGAGGCATTACAAACAAAACAATACCTCAGTAAGCTATACTTGTATAGGTGATTACAAGAAATAAAACATGCAATAAACACTGGCGAAGAGTACTAATATCATGTCGACTATCAATAGAGTAAACTATTTATAAGGCAAATGAAATCATCAGGCATTTAGAAAATAAAGCTCATGAATCTCATAAATTTGAATGAAGCAATCAAGATCAAAACATGCTTTTTGTTTGAGGCAATAAAATATCAAAGCAAAACATCATGATAAGCAAGGCATGGTCAAAATATGGATGAGCATCCATTAAATGCAATAAGAAACCGTGTCCACACTAAAATATAATGCATGTCATGATAAAACAGAGCACCGTATGAAAACAAGCCCTAAGAGTGTTCCACGACACTCAATCACTTGTAATGAGTACTCATACCAAATCTAGGGTCCCTCACCTGTAGCTCACACACATGTAGCCCACCCACATAAGCGACTCCCTTGCCTATAGCTTGCATACCAGGTAGCTTGCCCAGCCCATAAGCCCCCCCACATCTGGCCGCCCACGTACACTTTACTCACATATAAATACCACATGTTCATATGGAATAAGTGTATGAGCTATTATGCTGCAGTGCAAATCACACAAGGATCTCAACCACTGTCGCTCTTTGTCGATACCATAACAGGAGACTTTCTTCGTCCCCATGGGGAGGAACGAACTCGTAGGGGGGACTACCCATGATACCACTACTTACGTACTTGGCCCTGTACCACTCAAGAGCGGTGTATAATCATCATCATCACAAAGTTAGAGGGTAGGTGGCTAACCTTACAACCCTTCTAGCATAGTATCCACCGGGTAGAAGCATCCGTCATAAAGCAGCAAAACATGCTATAAATAATGGAAAACTCCCAAATGAAATAAACCTCAATAGGATGAATCAAAATACATGATAAAGTATAAACCATCATATATGAAAACATGGATAATCGTATAATTAATGTCATGCTATCAAAAGCAAAGTAATAAACACTTTTTAATAAACATGATAGGACGTAAAACACCTGCCTCAAGAATTTCAATTGAGAAGTCATGATCATGAAATTAAGAAAAAATCTCGAGTGTAATAACCTACCTCAATAAATGCAATATTGCAATTAGGCGAGTGGGCAATGTCATGCCGTGCACTCTGATGTACCCATCACATCATAAGTCATCTATTACTTGGCGTTCCCACCTCTAAAAATAAACAAATCTAAGTGTTAACTTCATTAATCTGACCGTTAATCCTAGATCAATGTCCCAGATCATTTGGTTAACCCTCTATCGGGTCAATCCTATACTAAATATATGTTTTTCTAACATTTAGATGAATATTTGTAGTATCTGATAATCAATTTATATCATGATCCACTTAATTTATGCCCCTTATCCAATAAAGGGTCAGTCTCTAACGTCTCGTAAGATTTGGAGACGGTCCAATCGTTGAATCGCTCTATAACATTTATAATTGACACATGGTCATCAATTCTAACTATTCTTATCATGATCCTTCTAATTTAAGTGTTTATTTAGTTATTTAAATATGTCTCCATATTTATACCTCAATCTGATGGTCAGATCACTCTCTAATCAACCAACCCCAAGGCACTTGATCAAATTAACTGTCAAGATTACTTTTTTTTAATGATTTAATAAGATCTTATTCTTCTAATTTCCTGAATCATCTCACATTCGATGTATGCAATTAGATTCTAAGGCCTGATTATCCATTGATCGACCTACTCTAAGTCATCTAATGTTATTTGGTGATTTAACTATTTAAAAAGTGCTCAAAGCTAGGTTCTTATCTTAAATCTAGGTTCGCATTGTTAAGACGATTGCAATACCTCTTTCAGATCACAATTTGGACTCCTGTAGCTCTATAAATAACATTTTTTTTGTGAATGAACAGCTCAAAAAGTCCAAAACAATTAAACAAATAGATTTTAAATCGGGCCGCACGTGGCGCGCATGCAGAGAGCACGTGCCGCTCGGGCATAGCCGCGTGTGCTCGCTACTCGACGTCGTCGGAGAAGACAGCCGGACCCTAGTTGCCGTCGACAACCCCTAATGGTCCAAATGGTGTGATTTTTCTACCGTTTCAGTCCATTTTACCTGTACATTTTATTTTTAAGCTTCCCTTCAACAAATTCTATCATTATCTCGAGTTTTTACATGATTTTCATATTGTTCTTAAAAATCTTCCTCTTACTCTTTTCTTAGTTTTTCGGCATCTATAGCTGTTCGATTACAATGAAAATTCCTGGGTTTGTTCGTCGTGTTACCATGTACAAGATAAACGATTCAGATTATGCATATGCTCCTGTTTCATCGATTTATTTTGAAAAGAAAGACAACACACATCACCTCACCGAGAAATGGCAATCTGTGTTGTTTTTCCAGCGTTAAAAGCAATGGAAACTCAAGGAAAGAAAGGGAAAAGCAGTGGAGGGTGGCTTACCTTGGTTAGGTTGGCTAGAACGAGAGGCTTCTCGTCATCACGTGCACCTGGGAGGGGAAATTTTGCGTCGTTGCCGGCGTTTGGCGTCACCGTCATTAGTGACATGGGAATTGAGGGGGGATTGATGGTTGTGCGAGAAAATGGGACAGGCATTTAAAGCCCCTCCCATAATGGCCATCATTCGTGGGTTTTTGCACCCAGTCTGTGAGCCCCATGTGTATTTACTATTTTACTCCTTTATGCTATTTAATTAAATATAAAAATTAAAATAATTAGTCATTTTTTCTTTGATCTCCGATTTTAGCATTCTTAGTGGCATTAGATTCCATTTTTCTAGTTTATTTAGGTTTCAACTTAAGATTCTATATCCAAATTCTAATTTTCTTTATTTCTTTATTTTTTTATAATTCTACAAAATTATTTTTTTTTAAATTTAAAGATAGCGGATATTACAATATAAGAACTTTTAAGTATCTCACTATACTCTCAGTAGGTAGGCTCAAGGTAACATTCCATGGATAATTCTATAGGACCATCGAATTGGCGTGATTTTTTACATGTAGCCTCAAAAGGGGATGACAACAAGATGAATGACCCAGATCTAAAACAAAAACACAATAGAGATTACCATTTGCTAATCTTGTACACATTTGTTATCCCCTTAGCCATGGCCCATCCCCAAGCTCATAGGGTCAAATCACTAGTGGGTTCATGACACGCACCCTCTGGAACAAGATCTTCCTAGGGTTAGGGTTAGGGTTTTTATTTAAAAAATATCTCCTTACACTCCCAATCTCCTAACGCAAAACAAACACATTTCTATCCCTCATCTACCGGTCCCACATATTGAGGGTCCAACACACAATCAAACCGATCATATAAATATTGAAAAAAACCTCCTTCCAAAGCCATGCTCTGTTGAAGCTCCTTCTAACCCCAAAACCTCTGCCTTTTCCTATCCTTCTTTTCTCCCTCCCTCCCTCTCCATCTGTCTCTTGGTTTCCTCCATCTTCTCTCTCTAAAAATTGGGGTTGAGAGTTTGTGGACGATCAAGAATTCTCTGCGAAAGATGGGTGCAGATAAGGGGAAGAAATCGAAGGTCTCGGAGAAAGGAGAAGAGGAACCCGATCACATTGATGGAGAACTCGTTCTATCGATTGAGAAGTTGCAGGAAATTCAAGATGAGCTCGAGAAGGTATACCCTTCTGCTTTGTTTGACTTTTTATTCCCTTTTTTTTTGTTGTAGTGTAGCAGGGGCTTCTGGGTTTTGTTTTCTCTTTGATTTTTCAGGTTTTGGCTGGTTCAATTCTCAGTAGTTGGGTTTCTGGTTTGGAATATACAAATAACCATCAAAATATGTTTTTCCTCTCTATATGTGAATTTGTTGCAGTTTTGGTTTACTTTGATGAGAAAAGCTGTGTTTTTGTGGGTTGAATTATGTCTAGGTTGGCTGCCATCCTATTGGTTTTGATTTGATAGAATTTGTTCTATTTGGTGCTTGTCTTTTCTGTATTACTTGAATATATTCAGTGATAAGAAGTTTCAAATAAAGGAGATTCTTTGTGGAGTGATAAGAAGTTTGTAGTCAAATGAATCCTTTTTGTGAATGTTGGAGTTCAAGCGGGTGCTTTCTCTATTAGCAGCTTCATACTGCTATTATTATCAAAGAAATCTTTCTCTGTCTGGGATTCTATCTAACTTTCTCGTGGAGCTTCTCTTGCTAGTGTAAAGTGTCTTTGAGAGGACTTCTTCTGTAAGGTTTGGGTCTATGTGGTAATGTAGGTTGAGTTTGGAAGGTTTAAGTCACAGATGATCTCCCTTTATTGTAACTGGAGTATTTTGTTCTATTTACTTTAACATGAGCTGTGGAAACATGTTCTGCTATTCAATGAAGTTGATGTAAATACACTTCAATACTCTAATCGCTTTTTTGCTGATTAGAATTGTCCTAGGATAAATGCCAACTTCTAACGGTTACTTCACATTGAATAGTAGCCAACCTCGTTTTAGTTGAATAAGTTGTTATCTTATTCACTTGTTATTTTTGCATACACTTCTGTGCTTGTTTCCCTTCGCCATTTCTGTTTCTTTCGTTTCTTCCTTGTGTTCCTTTTCTGGGCTGTACTGCAGCTTTTAGCTTAATACCTATGCAATTGTTGATGTGCAATAGGTGAATGAGGAAGCTAGTGATAAAGTCCTGGAAGTGGAGCAGAAGTATAATGAAATACGCAGGCCGGTTTACAACAAACGGAATGAGATTATTCAGTCGATTCCTGATTTTTGGTTAACTGCAGTTTGTACTCTGTCCTTTGTTAATTCCCTCATTACCTTTTCTCCACTAATAAAATTTCAACTATGTGATAGTTACGACGCCATTTTGTGTTCAGTCCATCCAATTGATAATGGATTTCTGCACTGTGCAGTTCCTAAGTCATCCAGCACTCTGTGATCTCTTGACCGAGGAAGATCAGAAGGTTTGGACTCACTCCTACAATATATACATTGGCATATTTTCTTCCTACAATTTTCATTTTCCTTGCTGAATTTGAAATGTTATTGTCTGGTTTCTGCTGCATTTGGCAACTGGAACTTTTAAGACCATGCTATCATTATGAAAGTTACTATTCATGACTGCTGAAAATGCCATTTATTCATCTGTCTCGATGTAGATCTTCAAGTACTTGCAATCTCTGGATGTTGAGGATTCCAAAGATGTGAAATCTGGGTACTCTGTTACTTTTGTGAGTTTCTAACTTGTGCCTTTGTTAGCTAATTTCTGTCTTCATGATTTTTTGTTATTTTGTTTTTCAGTGGTGGTTGTGCTGCTGCCATCTCTTATTGTAATAGTTCTATTCAGTTGAAGAACTGTTTTAAATTTTAATGACTGTGCTTCTGATAAACCAGAACTTCTCCCCAAATCCTTTTTTTGAGGATACAAAGCTGACGAAGACATTTGCCTTCTCCGATGAAGGAACAACAAAGATAACTGGCACAGCAATCAAGTGGAAGGAGGGTATGGTAAGGGTGATGTACCCTACCATTTCTATGCTCATATAGAACTCTGTTATTTTAGTTCTAATCTAGATATTTTGCTTTGTATTTTGTGGATGATGTTTGAAGGACATTGCTAATGGTGATGGTCATGATAGAAAGGGGAGCAAGCGGCCCCGTGCTGAAGAAAGGTTGCTCTTCCATCTGCCTCTTGATTTCCAGCAATAGTTATATGCTTAGCCTCTCAATTTCATTAGCACAAGTGCATCTTATGTTGGTAATAATTTTTCTTATCTGGAGTTTATTCTGGTAGTAGTGTAGATGATATGTTGCATTGCATGTACAAGCTTGTGCATTTAAACATTCATTTCACATTTGTCCGATGGAAAGCAAGCTCTGTTGTTGACTTGACAATAAGCCATTAGCAAGTGTTGATTATTTTACCGCAAGTGCATGGGTTATTGTAGTGTAGTTGATGTAAAAATTAAAAGAAATGATAGAAATTAAATAACAATTAATTCAAAATTCAGATCTATTTAACCAATAAAAATTACAGAAAATCAAGTTTAAAAAGACAAAAAAATAACTAAAAAACAAATAAAATCTACCTCCCTAGCTTGATTATAACTAATTTCTTTAAATCTACTATAATAAAAGTCAATTGGCCTTCTTCAATCTCTCACTGATACTTTTGAATATGGATCCAACGGCTGGATTAAGCAAATTCCCCAAAATTTTGATGATCTGGACTAAAGTAAGATTTTGGGTTTTGGACGGCTTAGATCTAATCTATGGATTTCAGATTGAAGATCATGACTGATGAATAAGCTAAGAGATGTCCTAAAAACAAGGTCTAAAGATTAATTGAAATTTTGACATGAAAAAGATCAAGAAATAAAGAAATCTTGTTTATTAAAGCTAGATCGTTGATTTGGTTAAGTTTAAATAAAATAGGCTTAGATAACACAGTTCCTGGAATTAATCTGAAAATAGTACAAAATCCGGATAAAGCAAAACTGGGATAAGAACAGGCACATATGGAATTAAATAAGGGGCAGATGGAATTAGATCAGGGACAGAGAATTAAATCAGGGACATTGATGGAATTATAATTAAAGTCTAAAGGGCAAAAATGGAATTAAAATATTTTTTTTTGGTCTTTTAACAGAAACTAACAGGAAACCTGCGGGAGGAGGAAGATGATTGTAGGGAAGGGAGAAAAAGTGGAAAAGAAGGGATTTTTGGGAAAACCCAAGTTGGGTTTTGGCCCAAAACAAAACAATGGTGAATTGCCAGAGAAAGAGCGGTGACAGAGGTGAGGGAGAGAATAAGGAGGCAGAGAAAGAATGAGAGAGAAAGAGAGGAGCTGGATATGGGGGAGACAGAGAAATAGAGAGTGATGGAACGAAGCTGAGGCGGGGTGCGGCTGGTTCAGTGGTGAGGACGACAAAGTGCAGGTGAGAAAGAGAGGGAGAGTGAGATGAGGAGAGTGAGAGAGAAAAGAAGGGAGAGTTGTGGTTGAGAAAGAAGATCATTGAAGGGGGCGATCTCTCCTCCAACTCTTGTGGGTTCCATGATTGAGAGCAGGGTGTAGACAGAGGGGGCTGCAGTGATGTCTGTGGCTGCCCTCTCCAATGAACGATGGTATGAGAGTCGGTGGAGAGAGAGTTAGCAGAGAAGGGATGCTGTGGGTAAGAGATAGAAGAGGAGAAGAATGAGGGAGAGAGGGGAAGAGAAGGGGAGGTGTGGTGTGTGAAAGAGAGAAGGGAAACCCGGAGAAATTGAAAGAGAGAAGGGGGAGGAGAGGGTGTGGTGCGGCAAAGAGGGAGTCAAGGGAGTGAAACAGGAGAAAGGGGGGGTATGGTGAGGGAAGGGAGGTGCTCGCCGTCTTCCTATGGCTGCCCTCCGTCAACAGTGGAGAGACTTTTGCCTTCTTATAAACTATGTCCACCTTTCTCTTGCTGTTCTTCACTTCTAATTTTGTTTCAAACCCCCCTTCACTTTCCTTCAAGTAATTTTCTTCTATGGTTTCTCTACTTTGGAAACTCCTACCACTCCTCTTTCTATTTTGAAGCTTGCCATTCCCATGTTATTTCCCTTTTTTATAAAATCTTTTCCATGATTTTCTTTTTTCCAATTAAAACCAAATTTGCTTTTGGAAACCATCCCATCTTGTCTTGTGATGTTCTTTAGGATGATCTTTAACCGTTAATTTTGATTTGAGTCATCCAAGCCTATTTTGGTTGATTTGCAAAACATAAGACTAGATTAGAGTCATCTAAACCGTACATTACACATCTGATTCGCTTTGATGATCATCTGACCGTTAAATTTGATAAATCAATGGTTGGATGGTCAATTGGAGCTAAAATTTATATTTTGTCTAAAAATTGCAAAATTGATAGGTTAGATGATCTAATTAAATGCTAAATTACGGGTATTTTGACCAAAATTAAACATTTAATAAAAAGTAATAAACTTATTAATAGTGTTTGTTGTAAACTAGAAATAAACCTACCTTTGGTGGTAAATCTGCAAATCAACCTAATTCAGAATTAATCAAGCTGAAGATGAATGATTTGGAATATCACTGTCAGGATACTTTAGCCAAAACAAAATATCTTAACTTGTCTTTTGAGTTACCAATTGGAGGTATCTTCTAATGTGTCTCGTGGCTCTTTGGTTTGTGTGGTGGGGTTTTGATTGAAGCCGAGGGAGATTCTTCTAATAAATCATGTGGGCTTCAAATGTTATGAATTATCTAGTTCATTAGATGTAATGATATATCTTTCTAGTTCTCCTTTGGCTAATGGTCCAGCTCTATTGCTTTGGAAAATGTTGCTTTTCATCAATAAACTTCATGTTATCAGCAATTATTTGTCAATCTAACTTATTCTAGGACTGAGTGAGCGGAAGCTGGGACTGACCTTCCAGAATGGTGGAGATAAATTATCTAATTATAAGGCAGATGAGAGAAACAACATTCTCTTGGAAATCTGAGATTTGGAGTGTTTTTGGTGTTACAAATTTGAATGTATGTTTTTGGAAAAAAAACTTAAAGTTCATTAGGTTATAGTGAATTATGGAAGATATGTAGTTTCATCTGAAAGTGGATACTGGGCTAGTGCTATCTCTCTCTCTCTCTCCTTTTTTCTTTTTTTAAAGGATCACTCAGAAGAAAGTCATGGGTGAAAAGATAACCAAAGAAACAAGAAGCAGGGGTTCCATGAATCAGAGCACAACCCTACAGTGAGAAAACAGCCGCTATGGAGACTGTACATTGTGCGACAAAGCAAATATGTTTTGGATAGTTCTAGGCACTACATCCAGAAAGTAGGCAAAACAAACTTCTTTCACTAATGAAGCAAAGTAACGTGGACGGTTCCCCACTAGTCAACCCAAATATGCATACCAATTTGGAGTTTCTGTCATGTTCTTAGTGGCTGTTTTGGACTATTTCTACTTTTGCTTCGCATATCTTTAGAATAGACAATAAGATCTGCACCCAATACAGTTCAGATTGGAGCTGATCTCAATGCAGTCACAGATTAACTCTCTTCTCATTCTCGAATTATATCTTCCAGTCTGAACCTGTTGAAGCTTGGAAATTCTAGGTTCATTTGCATTCTTTTCAGGTTCTTGCAAAAGTTCTCCTGAATGACCTTTGTTACTAATGATACACTGGTCCTTTCTAGAAGACCTTTGCTGTCTTCTGAACCAAATGTTGTGGCCCTGTGTAGTATATACATCTGTTGTGTATTATTTGCTGCAGGCAAGAAGTTGTTACTTGTAAGAGAACAGAAGGATCCATCGGAAATTACTTGATCATTACATTTGGTTGGCATTTGCAAAAAAGAACTAGCCTATACATCCTTATATCCTAACCAACTAGTCTATTGTCCTTCATGAATATCACTATTGCTCCTTAACTGGTCCCATATTGGAGTGAGATGTTGTTTAGGCGACCATTCATAATGTCAATTGTTGCTGTTCTGGGGGTAATTAATTTTGTAACTGGATCAAAATGTTTGAGGGAGCATTACCAAATTTTATTTTATGCTTAGCACCTGATTGAAATAAAAGGCAAATTAAAATAAAAAGGAACAGAAAAAAATGTGTTAATTCATATTAGACTTCAGTTGCACTTATATACTCTATTTGTTATCCTGTAACGTTTGTATGTGTATTCTCAACCTCAACTGTGAGTCCCTTCTCAACTTGTTTTTTCTGGTGCAGCTTTTTCAGCTGGTTCAGTGAGACACAGCAGAAAGATCTCTCAGAAGGGTTTCATGATGAGGTAACTCCTGCATATGTTTTTGCACAGAGTTAACACTTCAGTTATCCTGCCTTGTAAGTTATGTACCTTAGTCTGACCTTTGCAGTGACTATACCAATAACTTAAGTATGTTTTGTTATTTATCTTGCTGTTTATTTTTAGATCTTTTTATGACTAATTGCAGTTGGAGAGGGATGTTGCCAGTTGGTCTCTTACACCTAGCGACAGTTGAAATTGCTTTTTTTTCTCTCTTCTATTGGATATTCTTCTGTTATTTCCGCATTAACTTTTGCAGTTGCAGGTGGCTGAGATAATCAAGGAAGATCTTTGGCCAAATCCTCTGAAATATTTCAACAATGTGAGTTTTGTCTTTACTTTTACTCCTATTTTATCTCTTATGATGCATTCACTCCAATGGAGCTTCCATATTCTATACTTGTATTAAGTTACAGTCTCACTGATATACAGGAGGCTGATGAAGAGGATTTTGATGGAGATGAGGATGACGATGATGATGAAGATGAGGTAAACACAAGTGCCAGTTTCCAACTCTCTTCATTATGAGTAACTTGTGATTACCCAGAGACTTCTGGCTCTGTGATCATGCTTCTCTAGTTCCTTCTTACAGGTGTCATGTTGGTCAATTCTAAATAAGATTGACTGGGTTCTTAGTAAAATTTCATCCATCAGCTTTCTTCCACTGTTTATATCATTGGGGTTTTTCTGCCTGCTAGAATTTAGTTTTCATTGCTACCTTTGATACTGTTTTACTTGTAATTTGTGATAGAAGCATGGAACTGTAGATATATTAGATGGATGTTCCCACATTGTGTTATGCCACCTCTCCTCGTTTCTAAATCGTGGCTCAAGAGCCTCATTGCGTGCAAATTTTGAGGTACTTCTCTTTGCATTGACAGGAAAATGGTGTTGAAGGCTTCGAGGATGATGACAATCAAGATGACGAGGATGACGAGGACGATGATAGCTGAGATGCTTTTGTTAAGTTTATGCCGTTTTGTCATTTTTTGTGAAGCAGGGTTGCAGAAGGCAAAAGTAACAGGAGATGGACTTATAACTTATTGAGCACGGTGGCTTTTGTCATAGCCACTGAACTGCTAGCAATGGTTATACGATAGAGTTCTGTCTCCTCGTTTTTCTTGGTTTTCTTTTTCCCTAACAGTAGCCTATCTTTGTGGGCTCCTTTGCTTATCTAAGCTGGGTATATAGACGAGACTATGAGAATCTCCTACATCTGGTGGTGCCAATGTTGCTGTTCTCGTAGGCCACTTAGTGCAGAGCTAAGTTGTTTGTTGGGTCTGCTCTGCTAGAGCTGTATGGGCACTGGGTATTATTCTTCGAAATATGTTTAATTATCCTAATATTAGGAAATCTTACTGACCTCTAATGGTCTAGATGATGATTAGAAAACCTTCACCGTCCGCTGGATCTACTAATGTTCGACGAATTATCTTGACAAGCTCTTGTTTGAAACCTAACAGGATCGATGCCATTAAGCTTCTAGATATTAGCAGCATTTTATTTGACATTCATGTCTCTGTTCTATGTTAAACCTTACGGCCACTCTGGCCGGCTCAGGTCGGACACAATTACTGCGAGAAACTTCTTCATCGGCCTGGCAAGGGAAGGTAATATGCTTTGATCCCATCCGAAATCATAGTTGTGTTTCCTTCACTCTGTTTGTTACTATTGCAAACTAACAGATTCAACTTTCGGCCTTTGAACAAGGACTGCACACTTAGATTAGGATCTGTTGGAATTAAGTAGTTCGTGTTTGGTTTGGAATGTAGAATGGTTGAAGTCTCTAGTTACTATTGGAACTAGGTGATGTGCTCTGTTGTGTTTCCCCTGATTTGTTTGTTACTATTGGAACTAAGTAATTCAACTTTTGGCTTTTGAGTAGGGGTGTCAACGGCTGTTTCGGTTTGCTTTCACTCAGAAGTAGAATTGTAACATAAAAGATTGTAATTAGATCATTCTGGAGTTTGATTCTAGCTTGAAGGGCTATAAATAAACTGTTCGATTTGGGTCAAGTTTTCGATCCTTGTCGGTTCTGTGTCCTAAATCAATTGTGGAATGTTTCTTTAAGCTAAAGGAGGTTGTAGTAATGATTACTGTCATGAAAATGTAGGCTGCTTTTGTAAACTCATTCATAGTGTCGCATGCCAACGAAAATTATCCTATCTATGATAAAATTAAGAAACTGTATACCTCCTGGGCATATTCACCTAATATATTTTCTTTTCACCCATAGTTACTTAAGATCATATATCATTCATGTACGATAATTAACTAATCTATAAGCATAATAGTTGAAAAACTAAAGTTTAGTTCTTCAACCACACATGCAACTAGAAACTCATACTTTCATAATACCAATGGAGACAAGAAGTTGCAATTCTCATAACAATTATTAGTCAACTAAAGAAAGCAAATTAAGGTAATGCCATCATTCAACTAAGCATGGTACACAAAATCTAATGAAAGTGTGCAACCAATTCCAATAACCAAACTGATGTTGTGGATTAAGTAAGAAAAAAGAATGTTCTTTCTCATGTTGTTTCTTCTACAATCTAGCTGGAGATAAGTGGACTGAGCTATTGCGTAAATTCACTGTAAAACTTGGAGAGCCACCCAAATATGAAGGCTTCTTATACAATTAGTATCTTCAACTAAGCATGAGAAATAAGACCCACACAACTTCTAGCCTGAAGATGTCATCCACATTTCCTACATAATATCACTGGAAAATAATGCGTTCAGATTGTAATTATCATCAAGACCTTATACCGATTAGGGGTTGATCACATAAATCTTGTTCCTTCATTACCCTCTTAAGTGTCATGGCTTCATTTTAGTCCTAAAGTTTTAAATCTTTTCTCACTATTCTATCCACGTTCTTTTAGGCATTCCCCTTGTCCTTTTAGATCTTCAACTTGGATCACCTATCAGTGTGTTTCTAGTCTTCATTTGATATATCTAAATTGTTTAAGTCCAATATTTCTCATCTTATTACCTATTAATGCTACTCCCAAGTATCTTATAATATTTTTATTTCTAATTCTATCTTTTCTTGTCTTGCCACTCATCCATGTCAATATTTTCATTTCAGTGAAGCTCATCCTATGTATATGTTGTTCTTTAATTGTCCAATACTCTGATCTATAGAGCATTGCCAGCCTTACAACCATTTTATAGAATTTTCTTTTCAGTTTGAGTAGTACTTGCTAATCACACAAAACTCTAGAGGCGCATCTCCATTTGTTTCAACCCGCTTAGATTTCCTGGATAACCTCCCTCTCAATCTCTCCACTCTCATGAATTATAAAATCAATTTTTTAGGGGGACTTCTTGATTATCAATCTTTACTGGTGCTCTACCCACTTCTCTCCTTGCTAAAATTACATTACACATACTCTATCTTAGTTTGCTATCTTTAAAATTTCAAATTCTAATGCCTCACTATAACTCCAGCTTTGTGTTAATATCCTTCTTTGTCTTATCAATCAAAACTATATCATTTGCAAATAATATGCATCGTAGAATCTCATTGTGCAGTTGTTTTGTTAACCCATCTATAACCAACGTCAAAAGGTATAGGCTTAATGTTGATCTTTGGTACAATCCTATAGTGATAGGAAAATTACTGTTTCTCTTCGCTAATGGTTGTCACATTTGTTACATATCCTTAATTATGTCTATATATTTTCATGAAGCTCCTTTCTCGCCTAACATCCACCATATTAATTCTTTGAGAATCCTATCATAACCTTTTTTTACATCAATAAAAACCATGTAGAGGTCCTTTATCATCTCACTATATTTCTCTATCAATTTTTTAAGTACAAAAATAGCTTCCAAGGTAGACCTTTGGTGCATGCAATTGAATTGGTTCTTTGATACACTTGTATCATGCCGTAGCCTCTTTTTAATCACTCTTTTACAAAGTTTTGTGGCATGACTCATAAGTTTTGACTCTATGATAATTAGTGCTACTCTTTATGTCTATTTATTCTTATAAATTAGCATAATAAAGCTCTACCTCCATTCATCAAATATTTTCTTCTATTTTGTCAAATAACTTTGCTAGCTAAACTATTTGAGTATCTCCCATGTACTTTCAAACCTCTATTAATATGTTATCGAGCCTCATAACCTTTTTTGATTTCATCTTTTTTAAGGCCTCTTTAACTTCGGGTATTCTAATCTATAGTCAAATTTATAAAATCCAATGTTGTTTGAATTTATGGTACTTTTAATTCCTATATACTCAAGTTAATTGTCATTTATCAATTTTTGAAAGTAACTCTTTCATCTTTATTTGATATCATCATCTTCAACTAATACACTTTGATTATCACTTGTAATACACCTAATGTGGTTTAAGTCTTCACTCATATGTTCTCTTATTTTTATAAGTTTAAACACATCTTTCTCACATTCTCTTGATCCTAATATATTATAGAAATCATTATATATTTTGAGTTTAGCCTCACTTACTACTCTCTTAGCAACCTTTTTAGCATTCTTATATTATTCAATGTTTTTGTAATTTTTAGTCATCTACCATATTTAAAACTCATTTTCTTTTTTAACTTTTTACACCTTTTCATTGTACCACCAAGTTTCCTTCACTAGTTGCCATTTACCTTTAGATATTCCCAAGAAATTTTTTGTCACTTTCTTAATGGACTCGGTTATATAAGTCCACATGGTATTTACTTCTATTTTATTATTCAGTTTCTTTCTACCATCAACTTGTTTATAAATGATGATATCTTTTCTCTTTTTAAGTTCTACTAAGTTTTTAGATACCTATTAAGTTCATTTTATTTATTTTATAATAAATATTTATAACCAATCACCCATATTGTGAAGTTAGATGCTCACTAGGTGTGATGACCAGGGTTTTCACATGCATTTTTATATGCAAAACTAATTCCTAATGTGGGATCGATCCTTATTTGAAAACAATTTCTAAAAATAATGCAATGCAGCAGAAATATCTTTTTATTTTAAATTCATTTTGACAGCCCCGAGTGTCATTTGCTTTCAAGACGAACAAAGTAGTTTTAAAAATTTCAGTAATCATAAATGTCTTCCCAGATCTATCCAATCACAGCTCACAGTCTAACTATAGTAATTACAGATACATGCCCAAAGGGTAGATCATATACTTACATTTATACTCTTCTTCTCTTCATTCACTTGATTGTGTCACTAACATTTTTTGATACTTCTTCTAATCTTGTTGAAGCTAATCTATAAAAATAATATATTTGGGTGAGTATTCCTCATACTCAGTAGGTGATCTGATACTACTATTTTGAAAATAAGGCATGCAACATACATGGTTTCAAAAGAGGCTTTCTATGTGAAAAATCATGTAAGTTCTCTTTGTGGAAACATACATTTTTATGCATAAATCATAAGCTTGTTTGCACATTTCAATCATGGAAGCTTTTATCGAAATCCAAAAATCAACAATATAACTGTCATGAAAATCATAGAGTAGTAATCACATAATGAATCATAAACTAATCATAAGTATGAAATTCTTAAAATAGTAATAAGGCAAAACAGATGATAGCATCGCTATAGATATCATGCACATGGTCTTTCAGTTTTGTTCCCACCGCAAGTTGCCTCATTCGCTGATTTGCCCACTTGAAACTCAAGCCGATGGGTTGATAAACATATCAAACTAGCTGGTCACGAGTACTCGTCTACGACCATCTAAATGCTATATGCATATCAATAAAATTGAAATCATGGGGTCAGCTATGCTCACGATCAGCACACAGCTGGAATCGTATGTCTTCGGTATCTAGAGACCACCCACTATAACCCTTCACGGAGACTATGGATATGTCCTCGAAAGGGTACCGTGAACACCTCCAGTGGTCGTCCTTGTTTACCACAGCAGTCGAGGAGGGGACAATACCATTTTGGCAATGATACCAACCACTTTTTGTGGTAGAGGTCGGGAGGCCAACCCCATACATAAACAACCTCTCAGCATAGTGCCCACCAGGCTCAATAGCCCAAAAAGCATATATAAATAATCCAAATCTCAATCATCGTGACTCAAGCAATTTATGTAATTATTTTCAAAACATGCGAGCAATATATAAAATCTGTTCATGCCAATAATCGCATTCAAGGCCATAAATCATGAAGACAATTCCACATGCTTGCATAAGAACATCATATCTCAAAAAGCATATTAAATACGGTAATAAAGTCAAATAAATCACTTAAAGTTTGGAATGCATTTGAAAACTTAGTAGTATGAGACTACCTACCTCGACCGTCGTTATTTAAATTGCGTTTCTTCATTACTTGACCCTGAGTCACCTTTGTGAAACCCTAGATCTTAATTGATAACAAGGATTCAAGTATTATTATTATCCATCCTTTAAAGGTCATTACTTAGACTTATAGATTAACGGCCATATCTGCATTTTAGGTTATATATTATTGCTTAAATGCATTTTTAGGCTAGATCTCGTGTATAGATCTAATGTTTAATGGTTAGATTGCCTTCAATAAGTTTCATGTCATCAAGATCGTGTAATTGAATGGTTAGATCTCATAGATCGCCTGTCCTGATGCTTAAAATAGGTCTGTACTTGACTTGAATGGTCAGATCTATAATTCAAGGATGGGTACATATAATTTAAAGTTGATCTTGAGCTACTAATCTTCTAATGCCTCTAATGGATCCATTCATGAGATCTGATCATCTTTGATATTGTAAATCTACAAGATTTCTATAGTTTTAGGCTATAGTTATATTGAATATCCTCTAATATGAACTTTTATAGTATCATTTGGTCTGCATCATCAATACGAACACAACGGTTCTTTCGGATCATCGATCGGAGTTATATAGCCTCTGTAATTGCATTTTTAGTGTTGTGAACCAACAAACGAGCCAGATTTGTCCATATTGAGCTCGTGCGTCACGGTTCCCAGGACGTGCATGAGTCCCGGTAAAACCGAGACCGCGTTCGTACGCTCGCGCATGCTCAAACGACGTTACACGCCATGCGTCCTAGACGGCATCATATGTGTGTGTCTTTGGCACACATCACGGTCGACTGGGATGGGGAGGCCCGATCTGGACTGTCCAAGCCTCCTAACCCCAGATCAACGCCCAGGTTGTCCCGATGCCCATACTGTCCTAGGTTTTCAGGGGTTTTGGGGTCCCACAAATGCTTTGGGCAGCTCAGATCTCTCATCTGAGCTGCCCAGGTGGTGGATCTGTAACAGATCCACCATCCACTCGTTTCACCGGTGATTCATCGCCCTGTGAGGCCAGATCTAGTTGGGATCTGGGGAAAAGGGAGAGGGAAGAGAGAGGAGTAGAGTGGGGAGGAGGATCGTACCTAGGAAGCCCTCGATGTTGGGCGATGAAGGCCTTGAATGTGGCTACAAACCCTTGTTGCTAGAATGTCTTGGGGAGCAATTTGAGGGGAAGAAAACGTGATTTTGGAAGAGGGGGTGGAGGGGATTTATAGAGGGAAGAAGGCAGTGCCGCCATTTTTTCTGGTGCAGCACTGCAAGGGTAGTGCAGCGTGCCAGCTGGAAGGGAAAGTCAGTCTAGAGGAAGAAGACGGGGGTGTTGTTAGTAAAATGCCCCTTGTGTTTTTCGTCCCTAGCCTTTGTAAATTCAATTTACAAAATTGCCTCTCATCTTCAAAAGCCCATAACTTGGTCATACGAACTCCGTTTTCAGTGTTCTTTGAGGCGTTGGATTCCATTTTGAGCATATAATCTAATTATGTAGATATTTCTCATAGATTCATTCATTTCCTATTTTTATGAAAATAGAATATTTATCCACTTATTAATTATATATGAATTACTAAAATAACTAATCTATAGCAATTTAGTAAATGACAAACATGTGGTTGATAAAGTGATACAAAAATAGTTTAAAATTTTTGAGTCATTACACTAGGTATCACCTTACAATCCTTACACAATGATCTTTTATTATTTCTAAATAGAGAAAAGACTATTTAGCTTTTATATGGCTCACTTTTAAATGTTAATAAGTATTCATTCCTCATCTTAAAGTATGTGTTTTAAGTTATAGATAAGTTGTATGCTAAAGCAAAATCAAAGATAACTTACCATATTTTATTTCTTTCTCCAATATCATACTTTCCATGTACCTTGTAATATCTTTCAATTTCATTTTCTACATGACCCTTAAAGCCTACTCCTATAAGCATTCCCTCTGTGTTAGAATTTTTTTTGCATGATTGCCCTTATATTTTCCCAGAACTATCTCTTAATTCTATTATCTAACCTTTTTTATGATGCATATGCACTTATAATATTTATGATTTTCTCTCCTACAACAAGTTCTATTTGTATAATTCTAATTAATGTCCACAACTTTATTATTTAATTCTTTATCTACCACCATTCATACATCATTTGCACTATCATCCTTTCCTATGTACTATACCTATCGATTTATCTAGTTTTACTCTCTTTCAACTTGGTTTTTTAGACACAAGTAATGTTGACTCTCCAGAGACCTTTCTTAGGATATTCTTCCTACCCCCCTTTCGTTGTCTTTTAGACACCAGTTCAATAATAAGAGAAAAGAATAGGAAAGGCAAGTCCGAACCTATCAAACCTTATATTAGTAAGGGCAAATTCAATTGACCACCTTATATTAGTAAGGGCAAATTCAATTGACCGAGATTGGCAAGAGAGGACTTCTGACTCCTAAAGAGAGAGGATTCCTTGTTATGCTGACGACATCAAAATTGGGTGAACTGCTACTACTTTTTTCATAGCAATTGTGTCCTGGGTTTTAATGCAATGTGTCACCTCTAAACGAATGCTCGAACAACCTTTGACTATTTTCCAATTTTCCAATATACCCGGTATCCTACGTAACACGTAGTTTTCAATAGAACGCCCTAACAGCCCTTGTTCATTTTCCATTGCATCAAGGATCTGATGCAGCACGTCGCTTACAGGAACACCCTAGCCTAAGGGAATGCCAAAAATTAATTCACGTATGAGATTTGACAAGAATTTTGCTTGCTGGTCGGCACCTGATTCAAACCCTCACCCTTCTTTCTTTTGTAATGGTGTGACAAAAGAAACTCTTCCACTCGGCACCATTAAATCACTAAGGCTGACTTTTGTTCCAATTTAAAAGGGAAGATCTTTACAACTTGATGTTACTTGTTCTTTATCTCTTGGAATATATCAAAACCCGATCTTACTCTTTCTACTTATTGATCTTCTTTTTGGGTAGATGATAAGGAGAAGAAATTATTCCAGTGGAGAAAAGAGAAACAGAAGAACGTACTACAAAGTGATCCAGACCATTCTGCTTTCTTATATTGATCGTGCATGAGAGTGAACCCTACTTGGCAACCTGATCACTTTGAGACTGTCTGATGTATGTTTGCAGCATTGCCTGTAAGATAGGACCTAGGAAATGAACGGTTCAGGACAGCAAATATGACTAATACCTACCTTTTGCTCTAACATCGTCCTATAAACTTCAATTTCATCATTATGGATGAATTATCGTAACGCTTGAGCCATGGGGAATCACCTGTTGCTAGTTTACAAGATTAATGGTGTCAGACTACAGCTAGCAAATTGCCTGCTGTCACTCAAGGGCTCCAGTGATTATTCATCTGATAGGCCTTACTTGGACCTTTATCACTGATATCGCAGAAATGGAAGGCCCAGATCAGTCGAAAGTTCTCCATACGTAATAGTTAAACACCTTAGTTTTGATAATAACTCTCTCCACCTCACGAAACACACTTTAATCGGCTGTCTTAGACACTTCTGCATGATGAATGAGCTTGAACAATATAGCTTACCTTAAACAAAATAAGATTTACTTGAATGAGCTTGAACTAGGGATGCCAATTCTTACAGGAATGAAGCTCATTGCACCTTTCACTTGAGCTAAAAGCAAGCTTACTTTGGGTATTGAGTTCAAATTATAGTGGGTTCTGTAGACTTAAAACTTGTACAATCAGCTTTTACTCTCACTTCATCAACATGAATGGAAAAGTGGGAATCAGCATTTTCAGAAGGGTGTAGAAGTTTGCTATTTCGATAACAGAGTAGATGATTCCTCAACGCTGCCTCCCTGAACCAGCTGATAAAGGACATTGAAAACGCACAAAAGGATTATTCTTGTAGGCATGGAATATAGCATGAATAGATTGGTATCAATAAGAAAAAACTTCAAGAAAGTGTTACGACGCATTGTAGACATAAGATGCAAAAATGAACATTTCATGTGACAAAGTTAAGACAGGGTCCTGCACTGATATGAGGAAATCAGAAGAAAGTTGCAGCTGAGATTTTTTTTGTTTACGAAATCACTCCAAAAAAGCATATGACTCTGATGACTTGAATAACCAACATGAAGCACATAAAAGATCACATCAAAATGCCTGCAATGACTTTGATCTGATATGATAATTGTGATGGCATTGGCTTGCATAGCAAAGGGAGGCAGAAACTAGGGCCATGATAGATTCAATTTGCCATTCAATAAAGGAGTATATTGATAATAATGAGGAATGATATATGGAAAATAATCTTCCAGTAAGAAACCATTTATAAAATGTCTTTATATTCTATTTCCAATGGAACCAGATGGTTACAGCAGAAATCTTATACAGCTTACGTTTACCAACAAGGAATCCCCAATCTATTGACATATAAAAACCCAGAGGCATAGTGATCCTTGTGCTGATACCCAGTGGAGTTCAGCATATACCTGTGCTGAAGGGGAGCCTTGGCGCAATGTTAGAGTTGTCATCGTGTGACCTTGAGGTCACAGGTTCAAGGTGTGGAAACAGCCTCTTACAAAATGCAAGGTAAGGCTATGTACTATAGATCCTAGTGGTCTGCCCCTTCCCCAGATCCCGCATAAGAGGGAGCTTCATGCACCGGGCTGCCCTTTTAGTCATCTTCTTAGAGAGAGAACAAATGGTACGTTTTCTGCTAAACTGATGAAGGACTTCCACTTCACCCCACCCACAGCCAATTGGCAATTAGGTGTAGCAGGACGTCCATATGTTCCTAAGAACAGAATGAAAGCTGGTAACTGCAATCATAAACCTGTGTTCACATTTTTTCTTCTCCTCTCTTGTGAAAATCTCTTACCTGATTGGTTGATGTAAGTAAAGATGTGGAAGATTGAGTAAAACCAGCAAAAGAAGCCATTTTCTGATAGTAAATTTTGACAACAATGTCTCAGAATCCTGATAGGATTTGATGGACAAAGGAAGAAGAAAGTCATATTGTAAGTTTCCATTTGAACTCAGAAGACTTAGAACCCAGTTATTTGTTTAACAGACTTTCTTAGGTTCAGAAAATTTATACTGTAGTTTTACATCCTGAGCTTTTTAACTATTGAAAGGGTTCTTTTGGGTTATGGGAGAACCTGGATTAAGTCACATGTCCAACTTGACACCTATTCAGATCAAGTTAAAATCAACTAAACAAGTTTTGTAAGTATTTGATATAATTTCTGTTCTGAAGAAGAGGAACAATACCAAAGAACCAATTTGTTCATATGCTTCCATAACTTTAGGATCCTCCTCATCTTCGTATCCTACTTGTAATATACGTGGGCCATTGACAGACCAAAGGGCTCTTAATCCAGCTTCCTACAAGGAAATGAATGAAATATTAGGCAACAAGGACCGAGTACAGCAGGTCAATAACAACTCAATGAAAAAGACTCACACGGAGAGAAACAAGTGTTGTTAGAATAAGTAAAACATCTTCCATATTTCATCAATGTCTAGAGGCATTTCTCTATTTTGTACTCTAGTTTCCCAGGTCTTGAACACAATCCTCAGTACAGACAACTTTCAAAAGTCTAATTGTCAGAATGTGCTGCGTCCTATATTATATTGTCTAGCCAGAAGAATTTGTACTTATCCAACAAGTGCATTCTCTCTTGCTGGAAATGCTCAATGTGGAGCTCGGAGAATAGACAGCAACAGTTGTTCCCTTGACTACTTCAATCTAGGGGAAATAATTCAGTCTCACTGACAAGTAAGCCTAAAAGCTATCATTTCTTTTCTTTTCTTTTTTTATCTTTAACAATATGATAACTTGGCAACATGTGAGACATGTAGTGATCATGGGGTTTCTATCTTTTCCACACTAACTCTGTATTATATATTTTCACATGCCTCCTAACCTTGCCTTCCACGAAAATGTGTACAATTGACAAACAACACTTGTGAGTGTGATTGCTGCCAATATTATCACTTTGAGAGGAAATTATATTTTACAGTTTCAAAGGACATTATACATCCACATCCAGACAAATAAACTCACAAACACTTACGAAAAGACAAGTCCAACTCTTGCAGAATTAACCGTTAGACAATGGATTACTCAGCTAGGAGGGAGCTTGAACAGCTCCACCTTTTCTTTAAGGAAACTTGGGGATGTACCCTCCATCCAAACAAGGGAAGAAATTCTTTGACATTGTGGAAAATTCGTAAAGGAAGTTTATAAGCAAACACAGACCAGTTGCCACTTATAACTCAACCTGCAAGGAGATCATGTAAATAGCTTCTAGTGCTTGTATGCGAATTTCTGGATCATCAACTGGTTCCCTTTCATGGGATAATGCATTCCCAAGCTCAAGTGGCATTTTTGATGTGTCCTCCTCACTGTAAACCTGCATTGAATTCACCAGACGAAGGAAGAAATTATACAATAGCAGGTTGTACGGTATCTAGGCTGTTTGAATGGATAAAGTACAAGAAACTATAGAAAAGAGTCAACATCTAGAAACCAAAAAAATGAGGACTAGAAACAACAAAAGAGTTTATTCTTACTAGGATAAGCCCTAATTTTACATGCTTAGTCACACCTGATTTTGGAGAAACCAAAACTGATATTGGATGGAAAAGAATAAAGAGTGGGAGCTAAATAAATCCTAATCAAAACAGAAAATAAAAAGAAAAATATGGTGAGAAAAAGAAAAAACTGAACTGTGACCACTTAACCAAGCATAATCTCATCCGCTAGACCCACATCTCATATTATGATGAGTATTACTGCTGGTTCCTGATGTCCTTCCAGGTCACAACGGATGCCAGGTTGGAGAAGATACACACACACACACACACCCCACATATCAAGTGTCACAATAGGGAATAGTCAATGTCTGTCTCTGCCCATTTATAATCTAAATAAACAAAGAGCATTATCAATGCATGTTGAAAGCATGAAAGCATTTAAAAAGTTAGGAAAAGAAGAGACTTTCTACAGGCAAATTCATTAATCGTCTAGGCATGGAGTGCAGCCACCAATTATGGGTTTTGAGTTTGGTGGCTATCAGATGCAGATGCAGACACAGGAGTGAAAACAAAAGGAATTATATGGTCAATATTTAAAGTGGCCATATTTACTTTTGAGAATATATTTATATGTTCAATGGTTGCTATTGGAGAAAATTACCTTCTTTCCAGCAACCGGCAAAAGTAGAGCCGGCCAAAGAAACTCTGATATCAAAAGCAAATCTTTTAGCTGATTCTCAGCTTCAAAACAGCAGTTGCGAATGGTTCCAGAAATCTGCAAGAGACACATCTTACTAAAGATCCAACAATCAACGACAAGAAAGACAAGGTAGCAAGGGATGTAACTAAAATAATTTATAGTCAGAGTTTAAAAATTCTAAATGCACTTCGGCATACCAACTCACAAAAAGAGCGAAGCACATAAAACATTTGAAGTATCTACATAGCAACCACACAAGTGCAGTGAGTGGGAAGAAATAACATATGAATTAAGGCAACTGTTCTCAAAGGACATGCATGTTTCTTCATATTAAGATTTTCAGAGTATTGACTACCATATGAAAATTATGGCTAAGAGTAATTTTAATCAGCTAATGTCCCCAAGACAAGGACCACTTTATTTACAAGCCAAAAAGAATCCCAGATCACCAATTTAAGCTGATTATCTGGTAACATCCTTCACAGTTCATGGTAGGAAAAAAATATGCAATAGATCTTGATCATAAGTTTGAGAAGCCAATATGTTGCTTTCGTCAACACCACAAGCTCTACCCATCTCAATGTGAAAGCTGGTTCCACTTCTGCTGAACAAATAATTTTACATAATGAACCTCATTCTTACCCCCTTTTTTCGCAATGGATTTGCTGAATCAAATTGACGAATGACTTGTTTCAAAAGGCCCCTCTTAGGATCCAACAGGATCTTCCTCCCTTCCTCTACTTTTGAGATGTTTACGAGTATAGAACCAACATGTTCAAAGGGATCATCTGCTTCACATGTAACAGAAGGAAGAATAAGAGAACTGTCAACATTTAAATATTTGCAACATAAATATAAGGTGTTAAAAACATTAAAAATAATATATAAAAAAGGACAGCCCGGTTCACAAAGCTCCTGCATATGTGGGGTCTAGGGCAGGGGCAGACCACAAGGATCTACAGTATGCAGCCTTACCTTGTAGTTTTGCAAGAGGCTGTTTTCACGCCTTGAACCCATGACCTCCAGGTCACACGACTACAACTCTACCGTTGCACCAAAGACTTCCCTTCTTAAAAATATATATATGTGAGCTGCTAATCAGGGTATGGCCATTATAACTGTGAAAGTATTGTGAAACAGAATTACTGGTTTTTCAAGCAATACAAATTATACACCTGCATGTCATATGGTTGATTGAAAGGAAGCCTAGGCACAACGGTAAAAGTTGTAGTCATGTGACCTTGAGGTCACGGGTTCAAGGCGTGGAATCAGCCTCTTGCAAAAATACAAGGTAAGGCTGCTTACTTTAGGCCATTGTGGCCTGCCCCTTTCCCAAACCCCACATAGGCGGGAGCTTTGTGCACCGGGGCTGCCCTTTTATGTCATATGGTTGATTAGTATATAGGAACGAATGGATGTTGAACATTTTACATTGGTTAAAAGCAGAAGTAGCAAGACCTAATAGGAGCAATTAGCAGATTGAAGAATGAAACAAGCTTGTCGCTGATACAACCTAATGTCTGACACTAATAATGGAATTTTTTAAGTCACGAGACATTTAAAAATGTTTTGAAGTATAAAACATTTTTAAGTGTTCCTCACATTATGTTAGCCAGTGTCCTAACTATATTACTTCGAGGGTGGAAATGACAAGTAGGTCAGTTGACTTTAAGAGAGAAGTTTTAGATTACAGGCTACTAAGCAAAACCTTTCTGAATAGCAACTCACGTATAAGCCAAAACTAGTTGAGATTCTTATAACAATAAAAACAACTAGTCAAGGAACAAAAACCACACCTTCTGTTTCAGCCGAAGATGTACAGAATGATCTCACAAGCTTCAAGATGTACAGGCCTTGCATTTTCTCATCTCCAATCTGAAGAACCAGGGTGCAAGTCAGTGTATTGCTAACCAAATTGAATATCAACTCTGAGAATTCTAATAACAGGAATCCTTTACTCAAAATTCTTTGAAAAAGCCAAATCCAAGATGAATATACCATTGCAGATAGCAACATATTGAAACCATGTATTGCGTGTAATAGGTGCAAATACTTACCTATGCAACCAATAACTACCATTCTGAATTAGTAGATTTGACACTTTGCTGGAAAAATTACGATGTCAAGAAACAGCAGAAATAAGAAGGTCAAGGGCTTAATGAAGAACTACAGATAGTTCGTTCAGGAGTCAAGTACAATATTTAACACTATAATTACCATAACCAGATGATATCAATTAACAGGTAGTTTAGGGGTCACAAAATCAAATAAAAAGGCAGCCCGGTGCACAAAGCTCCTGCATATGCGGGGTCTGGAGAAGGGGTGGACCACAAGATCAAATAAAGACAGTAAAACATCAAAACAAGAGACCAGTGGGATGGGTACACCAAAACTACAGTTTGTTTAGCAGCAGAAGGGTATCTTTGTGTTACTTATGGAGAAAAAGACAGAGAAGGTTAGGATTGAGAAAACTGATTGCAACAAACATGAGGTTCGAATTGTGTGCTAAGTTCCATCAGTTGGATAAGGAACCATTGCAATCATGATCACTGCAAGCAGTATCTCTGTTCTTGACTACCTCTTATGCTACAGCTTATATCCATTTACTGTGGCCACAGAACTGCCATGGTCACAGTATCAAATTTGGTTTTCTTCCTATGTGCATGGTCGAACAATTACCTCACAAAAAGAACATATTATTTGAGCAAATGAGTAGACTGAACTTAATATACCTAGAACAACTAAACTAAGCCTTCCACCACCAATGGAATTCTCTGGAACTCATAACAATAATCTGCAAACTAAATCCTGCCAAACAAAACTGCAAATCAGCATGTATGGCTGGGCTAACATGCTAGTTAGCTTCCATAAACAAGACCATTTGTTCTAATTTCACTTTTTTGATGATTCTTTGCATTCCGAGTTTGAAAGATTCAATTGAAGCAACAAAATTCCACAAAGCAATAGGATGTAGCACCATGAAAACCTGCAAGTCATAGTACAAAGTGACTTCCTAACGTCCACCAGTCATGTTCCACCTGTGCCTGGTGATCGGAAATGCTGACCAAAAGGGGACACAGTGTGTAAGGCCAAAGTCCCAATGGTTTGATTGGCAAACTATTTTAGTCATCTCATAGTGGCCTACAAATAGGCAGTTTAAAAATTGTAGCAAGATAATTCACATTAAAGAGGCAAGTGAAACCCACTGGACAAATTAGGATAATCAATCATTTTGATTTGGGCTGTGGTCATCCATGTAGCACCCTGCTAGACCCCATGGGTCCTGTTATCTTACATTGGATCAAAGTGCATGCTTTTATGTCCTACAAAGCAAGTGCACATTTACATGTCAATTTGGCAAACCTCACCACATGATGTAGAAAACACCATGTAAATTGTTATTAGCTTATGGATAAATTGTACTGAACTTCATATTGATAGACAGCTAAAAGGGCAGCATGGTGTACAAAGCTCCCATGTATGAGGGGTCCAGGGAAGGGGTGGACCACAAAGGGTCTATAGTACAAAATAAGGAGATGGTTCCCAGCAGTTGCCCAACCACAGAGAGCCAAGTGTATTTGGTTGCATGTGCATCTTAGAAGTGGCATAACAGCATGCTTAAAGTACACCGATGATAGTACAGTTGAAGGAAGATCTACACAACACCTGAAGCAATGATGCAGCACCCACATTCAACTGCATGAGGTTAACCAAGAGCATAACTAACAACCTCCTAATACCACAATCTTGTTTGTAAAGTATCTCCATAACCGTTTTAATCATCCCCATTGAAATCATCTTTTCTGCCACGTCGGAATTCTGTGAGAGATTTACAAGACCTTCTGCAGCAGGCTCTGAAATTTCCTGAAACATTAAATGATTCAGTCGTTTATGATAGAACACCCAAGAAGCCAACAACAGAATCATACAAAACTAGTGCTTCAAAAGGGAAAGCAATGGGTTTACAATAAAATGCTCCTCTCCAAAGAAGGGCCATGCAGGCTCATGTATAAATGTAAACATACAACAGTATATGCATGTGTATCGAATGGACTCACATATTCTGTATTATGCACTAGACCGTACAAGCATACAGTAACATATACAGTCCAGGTTTTGACCATCACCTCTATTTCCAAGAAAACAGTATGGAGATCCCGAACTCCCTTCCCTCGAGAAAATTAGATTAGTCGACCAATTAACTTTTTCGAATAATATCCTACACAAACTACTAATTAAATGTGCATATATGCCCGTATAAACAAAATTCTACATGCTTCAGCACAACAGATAATTTGACCAAAATTTCAGAACCAACAGAATTATTTATCAATCACCAAATAACTTTCGTGTGCCATGGCTACCAATCATTCTGATGCCAATCAATGATTTTGTTCAACCCAGATTTGTCATTTATGCTACTAGCTGCTCACTAAATTTAATATAAATTACTTTCCGATAAACTACTGACATGACATGTATGTTTACACTAGGATAGACAAAATACCGGATTCTTCTACAAAAGAAATAGTTCATGAAAAACATTCATCAATCTATCAATCACTAGAAAATTGCCTCCGGCCATCGAACAAAAATTTCAAGTTCCATTTGCAATTTACGTTTATGGGTGCAAGTCAAAATTTCTTTCAAAAAGAATAAATAGAACTAGCATTTGCAAATGAAATCAAACAACAGACAACACCTTTTTTTCACCTAAGAGGTTCGAAAGAGAAGGTAATGCAATTTCTGAATGCTTGGCAAGAACAAGCAATCCATCCTCAGTACCAGTTAAGCCCCTAACAATATCGACAGCTGCCTTCTTCATCTGCAAGCAGTTGACGGTAAAAATAAGAAACAAAAATGGATAGCGTATATCAAAATCTGAAAATTACTACAATTAAAGAGTGTGAACGGCTTCACAGGTATCAATTTCCTTAGAAAATTTCAATAAATTTTAGATTTTTTGTTGACCCATGAACCCACATGAAATGTAAGTTACATCAGGGAAGAACACAACCCAGAAGAAAAGGAATAGAGAAATCTGATGTGGGCTATCTGGGTTGAGTTGCCATGAGATGTTTTTCTAGTTAAATGTTGAAATTAATTGAAAAAGGGAGAGATAAACGAGCACGGATGCAGTTCTGAAGTGCGTAGTTATTGATGGGAAATGAAGAAAACTTGCCTGTGGAGAAGGGAGGGTCAGAAACGCTATGAGTTCTCTGACTTCAGTCGCCATGGCTGCTCTTCTCGATCACAGCAGATGAAAGAAAGGGTTATAAAGTTGCCATTTAATTTTTACGTTAGTTAAAATAATTGAAATAGTTGGCCCCATTTTTACTTCAGCGTCTACCGTTACCCATGCACCCCTTATTTTCAGCTTTCATTTTACGATCTACTTTTTGGACGGTCCATATTGCATGATAAAAAACTTTAGGAGATTATATCCCAGTGGAAGAACGCTAAACACAATCTCCCTCCATTCTGCAAAACCCCCAGCCAAAATGCCTTTTCCAATCCAAAACCCTCGTCTTATCCTCAATCACTACCGTTTCCATCCACATTTCCCTCCAAAACCCCAAATTTCCCGCCATTTCCACCATTCTAGGGTTTCAAACTCCTCCGAACTCCTCACAGAACCCCAATCTTCCCCCTCCACTTCATCTCCCTCGTCTCAAATCCTGACTATCCAAAAGTCCCTCCTCTCTTGCCAAAAAACAGCAGTCGAAGTCGCCGGAGAATACCTGAACCGGCTCCGGCAAACCGAACCGAAAATTCGAAGTTTCATTCACGTAGCAGAAGAAGGTGTGATAAGAGAAGCGGAGGAATTGGATAGGAAGATTGAGAGGAATGAAGAATTGGGGATTTTGGCCGGAGTTTTGGTGGGGGTTAAGGATAATATCTGCACCGTTGATATGCCTTCGACTGGGGGATCGAAGATTTTGGATGGCTATCGACCGGCGTTTGATGCGACTGTGGTGAACAGGTTGAAAGAGTGTGGAGCCATTGTTGTTGGAAAGACGAATTTGGATGAGTTTGGGATGGGGAGTAGCACTGAAGCGTCTGGATTTCACGTTAGTTTTTTTTTTTTAGTTTTTGAATTTTGGCGGATTGGAAAATGCTTTAATTTTCATGGTCTGTGCCAATTTTTCTTAGATTTTAGTTCTTTTCTGGTTATTGATTTGTTGGGTGAATTAAATTGGATGAAAAATGGGATCAATTAAACCTAAGATGAGATTTTACTGACGAAACGTAGTGGTTATTTATCAGAGGTGATGCAGCTGAGAGTTCTGAATTAGATGAGATAATTCTGATTGCCTGGTTGAGAAAGCAAGTGTTGATTTGTTGCAGATTTTGGTTTTGAAGCTAACTACGTGACTGTCATTGCTTATTGCATACGAATGATTTTCAGAATATGGCACATAATGTGGTAGGGGGTCCAGTGAATCAATTGCCTGAGATGGTATCTGTTGGTGGGATTTGTTTGACAAGTATCATAGTTGTGTACTACCATTTCCCTAATTTTTATTGCTACCTTATCATCATCAACCTCATTGTTGCTATCATCATCATATTATAATTTCCTTTTCTGAATGATATCATAATTGTCATATCATAACTCCTTTTCTTGCATGATAATATCATCGTAGTTATCTGGGAAATGGTGTTGCAATTCGGGACATGATTATTTGGTAAGTTCCCTCTCCTTTACTGAGAAATTTTGGTGGTTTATAACAAATTATAAGTAGGAGGCAACACAGGCTTTTTGTTACTGTTGTCTGTACTATCTTCATTGTGCTGTTTACTTCTAAATTTCAAATAAGACCAGTGAGGTTTTCCTTCCATTATTATTATTATTATTGTTATTTTTCATTTCTGTTATTGTTGCAAAATGTATATTTTATCACCAATTCAGGAAGATCACATCATTGATGTTTGATGTTGAAACAATGCTGTATTATATATCTGTTTATCCAATGTTTTGGGTTGTCACAGCTGGTTACACTAGAGTTGTATAGGTACTCTTGTGCAATATGGATATGGTGGCTATCTTATACTGCTACAATTTCGGGACTTATTATGTACTTGAGACATTCAATCATTCAACATGAGTCCACTCATCTGATACTACCTGGATTAAGTGGTTCACTTTCTTTTCTTGAAGTCTGAGATGAAGTGATTGACCCATTTTTGCACTTGATATTACCTTTTTTTGTTTTATTGTCTTGATCAAGTACTTGAGAATGCAAGTTTTTTTCACTTGATCAAATTTACTTGTTGATTCTATCAAGTAGTTGGCCCAAGTTCTAAGTTGACCAAAATATTGGCCTTCATTGATTTTTGAACAGAAAATGTTATCTGCTTGTAAGAAGAGTTATTCATTGTTACTTCTCATCTCTTTTTCTATAGGTAACTGCAAACCCTTGGGATGTGTCTCGGGTCCCTGGAGGATCATCAGGGGGTTCTGCTGCAGCTGTTTCTGCAAGGCAATGTGTAGTTTCTTTGGGAAGTGACACCGGTGGTAGTGTCAGGCAGCCAGCATCATTCTGTGGGGTTGTTGGCATGAAACCGACATATGGGGGTGTCTCTCGGTTTGGTCTCATGGCATATGCTTCATCTTTGGATGTCATTGGGTGTTTTGGCTCATCAGTCACTGATGCTGCCATCCTTCTTAGTGCAATTTCTGGCCACGATAGACTTGATGCAACAAGCAGTAAGCATGTAAGTTTTCCTGTAAGCTGTACTGCTCTAACAACTTATAACTGTTTCTGTCAATGCATCTTTGTTTTCTTGATTGAGATTCATGTAAGGATACATGTCTTTGACACAAAAAGGCATGGATTATCCAAGAGAAACCTTCATTCATCTAGTACCTTCCATAAATTATGTTCCTAGTGATGTAACTTTTTCCATCACAGGTGCTTACATGAACTACTAGTTACTTGGTATCATCCTTTAGTCTTGTAAAATGACATTTAGTGCTCTGAATGTCGATTGTAACAGCTCTCTTGTGGTTTCAGGAGGTTCCCAATTATGCCACCGAGCTCATTTCTTCAGAATTTTTGGACTCCAAACCTTTGAAGGGACTAAGGGTTGGATTGATTAGTGAAACCCTTGGAGATGGTGTTGACACAGGAGTGATATCCTCAATTCAAGCAGCTGCTACACACTTAGAACAATTAGGATCGACTGTGACAGAGGTTTCTTCTTTCTAATGCTACTAGTTCCTTTCTGACTGCTAACAATACTTATTCTTCCTTGTCTCCAATGGGGTTGCAGTTCTATTCTTCTTCCAACATTGTATCTTGATGATATATTTAATATCTTTCTTTGATGAGTTGCAGGTCTCACTACCTTCATTTTCACTTGGGCTACCGGCCTACTATATTCTAGCTTCATCTGAGTCATCTTCCAACCTATCAAGATATGATGGTGTAAGGTGATTGCTGACAGATTATACATGTTCTTAACATCATGGTTTGTAGTTCTCGACTTAATACATGATGAGATCTCAATAGTTCGTAAACTGGTGGTTATTTTTTGCAGATATGGATGCCAAGTTTCAGCTGATGAACTAAGTTCTCTTTATGGAGATTCTCGGGCCAAAGGATTTGGTCCTGAGGTACAGTACCATGCCTTCTCCGTAAATAAAGTCTCAAAAATGTCATCTCAAGGTTTTGATTCAGAGGTTAAAAATAAAGTAAAATGGATCATTGGTTATCTAAGAAACTAATTGTTCTATCTTCAGGTGAAGAGGAGAATTTTAATGGGAACATATGCTCTTTCTGCTGGATATTATGATGCATATTACAAACGTGCTCAGCAGGTACCAGCCTAGTTTGATATATAGGTTCTTTCTAGGACAGCAAGTTCTAAATTATTGGGAGTTGAAGTGATCTCTTATGGTATTTAAGGAGGACCTGATGATGGTAATAGTGTTCTAGGTAAGGACCTTGGTTCAGAAAAGCTTCAAGACAGCACTGGATGAAAATGACATCCTGATTTCACCTGCAGCACCATCGGCTGCATACAAGATAGGTATGCCCATTGCAGCTTGTGTTTAGTCAAATTTTCCCCGGTACAGCAAGAATAGTGAGCACGTGGTGTTATTCATGGTACAGGTGAAAAGACGGACGACCCATTGTCAATGTATGCAGGAGACATCATGACTGTAAATATTCTGCAATCATCAATGTATTGCTGTTAATTTAGTTCATTTTACTGAGTGCATGGAAAAAATAATTGAATATATAACCATGCATGCTAGTCAATTAATGACTAACATAAATTCTTTCCCAGACGAGAAAAGAGGAACCTTTATTCAAAAACAAAAGTGTCCCTCTCCAGCTATTTTTAGTTAACAAGGCAGCCAACTCAGTTTCCTCCATAATAACTGGCAAAAATGAAAGTTACTTTCCAATTATCAATTACTTCATTAAAAATGCTGGCCTACGTCCAAGAATAACTGATGTTTTTGCCGGCCAAAACTATTGCATCTGATGGATTTTGTTTACCTCTGCTCACTGTCACATCTGTCATCTGAAATCCTCAGATCTGTAAGAAGACAAAGGTTTCAGCTTGAATGGATAATACCTGCAAGTCTGGAGAAAGTGAGGACTCCCCAAATCACAACTTTAAACTTGTTTGAACAGGCAATACCTGCAAGCCTGGGATAAGTTAGAACACCGTACCAGCACATCTCAAAACTTTCCAAGCTCAAACCGTCTTGGGTTCCCTAAGGGGCTGGAACTGATCTATCATCTACCCTGCTATGCTGACTTCAATAATTTCTGTTCATTTTCTACTGAAGTCATGTGAATGGTTGCCAAGAAAGTTTTTTTCTTGCCTCTGTAACTCCTCAGCTCCTCTGTCTATCAGTTTGATCCTGCCAAAACACTAGCAATCAGAGTCAAGCTGTCCTCAAACAGCTAGTGATTTCTCCCTTTCCAAGATAGGCTGGACAACCGCAACAACAACTATGACCTGTAGACTCCTGGCGATACCTTCTTTGTAAAAGTACAAAAAGGAGATATATTCTGGGTATTCTTCCTCCCTTTACAGATTATTTGTTGGCCAATCTCGTTATCTTCCAAGATAATATTCTTCTTGTCATGGACTCGAATTCCCTTGATCCTCCTACAAGGAATGGTATGAAAACAGAGATTCTCAACTGCAAGGGAGTGATCTGTGGTCTTACAAATTAAATAAAAGAAAAGTTTGAATGCTATCTTTGCTACCATTTTATCTGTTTTACTTGCTCTTTTGGTTTTGACCCAGTAGGCATGTCTTGATTTTGAATTAATTTCAAGTTATGTGAACTTAATATTTAGGTTTACATGACTGATGCTGCTCTTGACACAGGTTAATGTTAACTTGGCTGGGCTGCCTGCATTGGTTCTTCCATGTGGACTTGTTGAAGGTGGATCTGCTGGTCTTCCTGTTGGCCTTCAAATGGTTGGTGCAGCATTTGATGAGGTATCTAACTGCTTCCATTATTTTATATATGTTGGTCTTAGTTACAATGATATGGATACAAGGAATTGGACTGGAGATTATCTCTGACTTTCATGACTCATAGAGGTGGATTAGGTTTAAGTTTTAGAGTTGATCAGATGAAAGAAAAGGTTGAGGTAAAAGGTTGCATGCTTGGGCGAGTAATGTGTGGGTATTGAGCAGAGGGGGTGGGATCTCTTCAGTTGGTTGAGACAAACTGTCACTCTTTAGATCGAAGAAAAAGTCGAAACTATGGGAAACTTCAGCAAATTCAGTTTCTTTACTGGTCCAAGTTTCTCAAATGGACAGTAGGGAGGAAGTAATTGAGTAGAGTACGAAAAGCTAATGCAATGTTGGTGAACCTGCACTGATTTCATGGACGGAGCCTTTAGTTGCCAGATTGACCAAATTCTCACATTCTCGTTTCTCTTGGACTAAAACTTGCATTTGCACTTAATACCAACAGAGCTTCATGCTTGTCTAACCAATATTTGCTCATTCTGTCTCTGCAACCAAATGGTATGTATTGCTGAGTGTGTCTCTGTATTTAGGGCAAATTGCTGAGAGTTGGGCACATATTTGAGCAGACTCTCAAGGGTTGCTGCTTTGTTCCCCCACTAGGGGATGAGGGGTCATACTAGCTATGGTTTGTGGACGGGAACTTTCAAGAAATGAAGGAGAGATATCAGTGAAGACCAAGAGCAGATTTCAGAAGATACAGAATCGGCTGATTCAATCTGAACTCATAGCCATCTTCATTATAAACTAAGAACGAAGTGAGATTTTGTTTATGGCCTTCTGATGCCACTATCACCCCTCGGCTTTCAACCGGAGCATTAGTCAGAACTATGGAAACTACTCGGTTGGCTGCGTCAAGGGATTTATTTGTGAATCATTTGTCCTGGAGGACTTTCCCCGAAGAAAATTAGCAACGAGGATCAACATGTTGTAAGCATTGTGTTCTGCGTGCATTCAAGCGATTCATTCAAATTGCAATTTGGTCATCATTTTGGGGCTTCTTGGACTGGAGTTTGTGCTTAATTTTCATCTGCAAATAACATAAAAAAGGGTAGCCCTGTGCACGAAGTTCCTGCATATGCGAGGTCTGCGGAAGGGGCGGACCTTATCTTGAATTTTGCAAGAGATGCTGTTTTTACACCTCGAACCCATGACTTTTAGGTTACATGGCAACAACTCAACCATTGCAAATAAGATAGAAATAGAATTACAAACATAGTATCAAAATGTGGCGGGTTGGTTTGAGAACTCAGCAGAGTCAATGTTGTTTTAGGCTTTTCACACTTTAGGTAAGGCTATGTACTTTAGGCCCTTGTGGTCTGCCTTTATGCACATGCACCGGGCCTACCCTTAGGTAGGAGGTCATTTTAGGGGTACTCGTTAAATAATATTTTTGGTGCCTTCTCATCTTGGGAATGGAGACAGCAAATCCGATGAATGAAGTGGTTAGGGGTTAGGGCTCAGGGTTCAGTGGATCACTCAAAAAATGAATGAATGGGTATGCACATGCACCGTATGGGAGCCCATATATTTGTATACGAAGTCTTCCGGTCAAGTAGATGTTTGGCAGTCCACTTACATGGTGTCACCATGATATGAACCTTTGATATCGGTTGCCGAACATTTGTATGTTATCAAAGAAAAAATCCTTAGCTAGATCACTGTAAAGAGACAATCCCAACCGTTTGATAGTGGTATGCAGATGGTAAAAGCAGAGAAGGAACTGATCCAAGATCCTATATTTTACCCTATGTGCTGCCCTCGTATCATTGGGTCCAGACCGGACGAGGCCTACATTCTTTGATCAAATTATGATGATCTAGTCAGCGGGTTCCACTGGTATGAATTGGGCTTGATGGGCGTTGATGAATTCCTAATTAGAAGAAAAATTAAGACTAGATCCACCTTCATACAGATACATCTTTTATTCTAGCATTACCTGATTGAAGGTCACTAACCGTTAGATCAAGGACTTGATAGTGGCATTGTCTTTTCTTAACTGGATTATCCTAATCGAACGGTCATTATGACTAACCGAAGAACATTTCTGACCCTTCAATTTGATCCTAAGCACTTAAGTGGGCCCTTGGCCCTTTTCCTAATCAAAGTAGAGTCATGGCATTTCTCTAATGGTCCGAAGAGACCAGAAAGACCCGGCCCCAATCAGGCTTGAGTTCATTTTCTTGTGTAGCAAATCTGAACCGTTAATCTTCGTACTGGCACCTGAAAATGATCTCAACCCTCCATCCGATTAAGCTATCCCCATCTAAGTCTTTAAATTTTCTGAGCAACAAAATCATACGAGGAACACTATTTTTGGCGAAGGACTTGAATCACCAAAAACTGCCCCCCACACTAAAATTTTGCTCCTGTACTGATCTGTACGTTCATTACCCGATTGAATGTCACTAACGTTAGATCAAGGACTTAATGGTGGCATTATCTTTTCTTAAGCATATTATCCTAATCGAACGCTAACAAATGACTAATCAAATAAATTTCTAGCCATTCATCCTACGCACTTAAGTAGGCCATTGCTCCTTTTCTTGTGGATCAAAGACAACATAGGCCGGCCCCATCCCGGATTAAGTCCATTTTCTTATATAGCAAATCTAAACCGTTCATCTTTCTACTGCGCCTAAAAATTTTTCTTCATTAAATGATCCCAACCCTCCAACTCACCATCTTTCTGAGCTGCAGAATCATCTGATGAACACAACGACTCGGATCCACGAAACCTAGCTCCCACAATAACATTTTGCCACGCGCCGATCTGCAGGGGCAGACGCCACACGTGTCATCATCTCCATGGTGCATGTTAGCGCCAGGCGCACGCAGGGAAGTACCGAAAATCTACAAAGGAGTTGCAGAGACATCGAAATTGGGGGGTTTTCTTCTACTCTCCACGTAGGCCTTCGATCGGCATCGGAAGAACCCGGTAAGCTTCTCAAAACCATAATTCAAGCTTCCATTTTTCGTTTAATTTCTCCTTTTCTGTTCGAAAAATCTAATCTTTTCTATGAAGTTGATGAATTCATTGACCTTGTTGCTTCCTTCTCGATTTAGCTGGAAATTTGGGCGTGGTTTGGTTCCGATTTTCCTAGGATTGATTGAACTGCTACGTTGCAGGGTTTTCCTCTTCAAGCTTGTTCAATTAAACATATTTGTTCATTGAATTTGATAGAAAGATTGAATTGATGGATTTTGAGGGCCCCCAGTTAGCAAATTGTTTGTGAATTGCAGACTTTGTTTGTTGTTTCTCGATTTAGCAGAATAATTAGGAAGAGTTTGGTATGGGCATGCTTGGAAGTTGGAGGAGAGTGGCCTTGGCAGTCTGAAATTCTATTTCTTTGGTATTTACCAGAGCTGGAATTCTGTTTCTTTGATTTGTTTGATGCACTAGTTAGTAGAAAACTTGACTATTAAAACACGGGGGGAGATTTGTATGGGATAGCAGGACCGATTGCTATAAGTGAGATTGGTGATACCATTTTCCTTACTTTGTCGTAAAATTATTCTCACTGCAAATTGTGGAACGAATGATATGTCAAATGGATAAGAAACAAGTGAGTGTATGGTGTCTGACATTTTTGTGCAACTGGTCAATGATCATGTTGCTCAATTCGCATATTAGGGATCCATTTGGTCATTGTGCTCTTGATCCATGTGAAAGATTAATACTAATGTGATTGGCCAGAAACATCATAACTGCTGCAAATAGTTGAATGCCATATGGACAATTCATGTTAAGGATATTTAGATTCATTGGTTGCTTACTTGGTTAGAGAACAGCAATACATTGGCGGCTGGCTATAAGAACGGCTTTAGGTAATAATAAAGGGATTTCTTGGACACCTACTCTAGATTGGCATTACAGGTACTTCGGGGCTTTCATGTGGGTCCTGCCACTCTCATGAGATTGTCTGAGTGGGCCCTCTTGCATTTTGCATATGTTGTCTGAAACTCTGTCTTACATTGCTTGAAATGGAGTTCTGTGGCTTTAGTTAATCTCTGATCGGTCTTGCCGTTTTTGGTCTAGTAGAATAATTCACTTTGTATGAACCGGTCAGTTGTTAAGCTGGATTGGTTTAAGGCATAATGAACTGCGAAATCATTAGGCGCACTTTTGGATCTTAAAGCACTTCCTACATGTTGAGCTGCTGGTGGTTTTGGTGGCATAGTGTACACTTTGAATATCTTTCACAAAGATCATTCTTGACAGGGCCTTTGCAGTTGCATAGCCTTCTATTTTTTCCTCATTTGGGGACAATGCAACCATCTCATGAAGAATGGGATGTCTCTCGGAGCAGCTTCCATGTTCTGTAGAGGCTAGTCTCAATGGAATTCTTCCAGACTGAATGGTGCTCTATCTACTGTTCTACAACTGAGAGTTTTCAGATTTAGGCCTGGCCTTGCTCTGGATTTGGTGGAAATGGCCCACTTGCTTAAAACTGACATACTGGGAGTACTAAATGCTTCTTTCATCTTGAACAGTGAGGTGTTAAAGAAATACTCTGGAACTCTGGCTTTTCTGATTGTAAGATTTTAGTACCCCTAAAGTGATGATTCTCATGCTTGCCCAGCCTTTACCCTTGTTGTGAAAATAGTGGAAATTTGTCTGTGATGATGTGGTTCTCTCATGGTAAGTTTTTGTTGGATTTCATCCTTCAGTGAGCCCTAGAAGCCATGACATTGGAAAATTCTGGTTTTCTCCTAACATACATTAGATGAATATCCTTGGGGAAAGGATTGAGGAATCATATGGAGCAACATTCCTGTTCGCCTAGCAAATTCATCTAAAAAGAAGTACCATAGTATCCAATTATGGAAAAAACCCAGGTTTCTTCTCCTAAAAAGGAAGACCAGCTAATGCGAGTGGTGGAATTATAATCACCATATTTAAAAGTGGCTTAGCAATTTATCACATGTATTGAAGTCCAACTGGGTTCTCATTATTATTTCTCTGTGTTAGCAATAAAGCAAGAAGGTCCCAAAAATGCCCCTGTTTGAAATCTGTGAAAACTTGAGATCTCTGTAACTCTTTTTCTCTGTCTATAAAGTCCCAATATCAAATCTTCAATGAATTCAGGTTTTTCTTTTCCCTACTAAGAAGGCTGGTTTACTTAGAGTATCCTAACTGTCTCATGTGCTAAGATTGGGTATATCTGGAATGTAGTGTATACTCTAATCCCAACTGAATATATTTTGCAGTTTGTTCCTGTTTTCTCTTCTTGATTTTTGACTATTACAGCATCGGTAATCAATTATCCTGGTGAAATAGTACAGTATATGCATGAATAACCTCATGAAGGGTTCTCTTTCCTGTAGTGGTCTTCCAGTGGGCATCTAATAGGAGTCCTTATGCTGACTTTATCTGTCTGGTCCCTTGCTTTCTCATTCAGGCTAGATCAGTTTCTATTCTCAGGACAAATTATGGTGCTGCAGTTGAAAACAAATGTTCCTTCTTTGGTGGAGCTCTGTGTTCAGACAGCGATAGATAATATCAGGTATATTTCAGATGTTGGGGAGACGGACATATACCTGTTGAAGGACATATTACCTCACTGTACAGTTGATCAATTGATGCACATCGAGAAATCTTCGGAAGTAAGTTGGAAGATCTCCCTGTTCCTGTTGGCTAGTATGCTTTTGTATTTTGGATAGACTGTTTCTTGTTAATGTTCATCTATATGCGTATAATGTTCTCCACTTGCCATTGAATAGATAGAATACAGTTGAACTATTCAATCTTTATTGTTTGAATGAAAGCATCTGACTTCAGTAACTGAAAGGCTGCTTATAGACCAGTTAATTGGTTTTGCCAAAACTGTTGCAGGGAAGAGACTTGAGTCCTGTAACTGATGATTTGTGGAAAAGATTTTATGAACAAAATTTCGGTGAAGATGATCTTAAACTCGTCATCAAGAGGTTGAAGCAGTACAAAACTCACAAGTCTGCAATTAAGTGGAGAGTACTTTATGAAGTAAATTTTCCTTTTGATCTTTTTTCTGTTTCTTTTATATGTTGTTTCCTTCTGTTCATTTTCTTCCTCAATTGGAATAAATTTTGGTTTCTTTTACGCATAAGCTTGGAGAACACCATGGTCATATCTGATAAGGAAAGTGTCTGTGAATGATCCCTTTTCAGGCAAAGTTGAAGAAGAGGAATGATGATAAGAAGAGATCAGCTGAGCGATTGAAGGAACTATATAAAAAAGAGAGTGAACGTGAGTATTTGTATCTATATTTTTCAATATGCCGCTGCTTCAATAATGCTTTAGTTACCTTTCTACATAATTGTTATCTGACAATTAACCTGTATATACTTTCACGCAGACCAATGTGCACTTTGGCATTTCTCGAAGTGCTTGTGAATTATAATTTTGTTCAGTCCTGACTGATCATAACACTGTTTAGAACTTCCTGATTAGCAATTGAACCATGCGACTGGACTAGGTTTTGGCACTTCTGAGGCAAACAAAAACCACTTTGACTTACCTGAATATATGAAGTACTTGCTGTGCCAATTGTTGACTCCCCAGTTTGACTTTTGTTCCATCTTGTAGAGTTTTGGCCAACTACTATTCTTAGCCATTTGCGCAGAGAATGACTGATTACTTCTTACTCTTTTAACACTGAGTTTACAACATAATGGAGGAGCTAGAGGATGAGAGTCATCATCATCATCATCAAGACCTTATCCCAATTAGGGGTAGGCGAGACGAATCTTATTCCTCCATTCCTCTCTATTAAGTACCATGGCTTTATTTAGTCCCAAAGTTTTTAAATCTTTTCTCACCACTTCTATCGACGTTCTTTTGGGCCTTCCCCTTGCCCTTTTAAAACCTTCTACTTGCATTGCCTCACTCCTTCTAACCAGTGTCGTTTTCGGTTTCTTTTGGATGTGTCCAAACCATCGAAGTCTAATCTCCCTCATCTTGTTACCTATTGGTGTTACCCCTAGATTTCCTCTAATATTTTCATTCATAATTTTATCCTTTCTTGTCTTACCACTCATCTATCTCAACATCCTTCTTTCTGCGATGCTCATCCTATGAGCATGATATTCCTTAACTGCCTAACATTCTGATTCATAGAGCATGGTTGGCCTTATAGCCATCTTATAGAATTTTCCTTTTAGTTTGAGCGGCACCCGCTTATCACACAAAACTCCAGATGCACGTCTCTATTTGTTCCAACCCTCTTGAATTCTCTGGGTAACCTCTCACTCAATCTCTCCACTCTCATGAATCATTGATCCTAAGTACCAAAAGTAGTCTTTTACAGGGACTTCTTGGTTATCAATCTTGACTGGTGTTTCACTCATACTCTCCTTGCTAAAAATTGCATTCCATATATTCTGTTTTAGTTCTGCTTATTTTAAATCCTTTAGACTCTAATGCTTCTCTTCATAACTCTTGCTTTATCTTAGAAAAAAGAATGCCATTGAATCTTCTTTTTTTTTTTTTTTCTTTTGTCATTGGAGTAATGCTATTCATTTCTTTAGTCGTCATTCTTTGATTGACTTATTTATTGGAAAGTGTACAGGGTAGCATACCATTTTATAGGAATATGAGCATGTCTAAATATTGAATGGCAATTCTCTTTATAGGGAAGCAAAGTCGACAAGTTCAGATATGTTCCAAGATTCCACCTTCAAGCAAAAAACGGAGCTTTTCTGGAGGTAGTGTTTCATTCATTTTTTTCATTAATTTATAATTAAACAGAACTTGCATATGGACATGTGTGCTATGGATCTCACACATGCACAAGTCATCATCAAGACCTTATCCCAAGTAGGGGTCGGCCACATGAATCTTATTCCTCCATTCCACTCTATTAAATACCATGGTTTCATTCAGTCCTAAAGTTTTTAAATCTTTCCTCGCCACTTCTATCCACGTTCTTTTAGGCCTTCCCCTTTCCTTTTTAGAATCTTCTACTTGTATTGTCTCACTCCTTCTAACTGGTGTCGTTGTTGGTCTCCTTTGGACATGTCCAAACCATCTAAGTCTAATCTCCCTCATCTTATTACCTATTGGTGCTATCCCTAAATTTTCTCTAATATTTTCATTTCTAATTCTGTCCTTTCTTATCTTACCACTCATCCATCTCAACATCCTCATTTCTGCAACGCTCATCCTATGAGTATCATGTTCCTTAACTGGCCAACACTCTGATCCATAGAGCATGGCCGGCCTTATAGCTATCCTATAGAATTTTCCTTTTAGTTTGAGTGGCACCCGTCGATCACATAAAACTCCAGATGCACATCTCCATTTGTTTCAACCCGCTTGGATTCTCTGGGTAACCTCCCTCTCAATTTCTCCATTCTCATGGATCAGTGATCCTAAGTACCGAAATAGGTCTTTCATGGGGACTTCTTGGTTATCAATCTTGACTAGTGTTCTACTCTTACTCTCCTTGCTAAAATTACATTCCATATATTCTGTCTTAGTTTGGCTAATTTTAAATCCTTCAAATTCTAATGCTTCTTTCCATAACTCTAGCTTTATGTTTACACCCTCCCTTCTCTCATCAAGTAAGACTATATCATCTGCAAATAGCATGCACCAGGGGATCTCCTTGTGCAAATGTTTTGTTAACTCATCTATAACTAATGTGAAGAGGTATGGACTCAATGCCGATCCTTGGTGCAATCCTACAGTGACAGAAAAATCACTAGTCATACCACTAGTGGTCTTAACATTTGTTACTGCTCCCCCACACATGCACAGGTGCGAAGAAAATATTTCAGTTTTCTTTTCTGGTTTATGTATTTCTGAATTTTACTCATAGGAACTGGATCAGGGAACAGATTTTCCAATGTGAAAGGCAGCCTGATGAAGAAGGCAAAACTAGAATACCTAAACAGGTAATATAGTTCATTCAAAAAAAGGAAAGGTAGTCAATTGTTAAATTAACGTCTTGAAATTCCTCTGATCTATTCTTTCGGATTAGAGGTTTTCCTGTTATGAAAAACCAAATAACGTCAAGGATCAGTGAACTTCTATTATTGATGATCTTTTATTTTGGCCTATAGCTATGAGGTAAAAGTACAGGAAGTTATGAGGAGAAAGGCGATACAGAAGAACAATTTTTCACCTTCTAGGTATACCTTCTTTCTTGCTCTCCAGCTATCTACATGCATGATGTTGACATGCGGACAGATGATTTGACTTACATGTTCCTGTCTGTTTGCATCCACGTGGTTCTTGGCATGCCTATATATATGTTTTCTTTTCACTCAGCCTTGATAGTTATTTCCTATCCTGTTAGTGTTTCTCGGACAGTGAAGCCAAATGTTTTTCCGGGACATGGATCAGCATCTAGTTCTAAAATAACCAAGCCATTGTTGAGACCATAGCAACAATGTTCTTGAACAGCAGCAAACACTGTCAAGAAAGCAAATTGTAAATGGTATAATCTTGTAGACTTTCTTCATGGATCTTGAGTTATTCTTATGTCAATATCGTGTCTTTTATCATTTAGGAGTCTCATCCAGTTTCTTCTTGCATTGGCCAGGGCAGCTTTTCTTCGAGCATAGGCTTGGGTTTCCTAACTCCCAGCAACAGTTGATTCGGGTTTGGATCATGTTCTCATCCATAACATAATGTGCTTGTTTTCTGTCCCCAGAAAAGAAGAAAGTTTGCTGGAAGCATATGTGCTTTTCTTTATTCTCCTTGGTTATCATGCCAATTGGTGTTGTATATCTCATATTCTGTTCGAATGACTACGCATTTTCATGGTTGTATGGATATATCATTTTCTTCTTCTTTTTTTCTAATAATATAAAGCTTTAACGTCCATTAACACCTAAGAGTTTCAGCAATACAATATATCAAAAGGTCATATGCATCTTCATGGTTGAATGGATATATCATTCTTTTTTATTTTGCTCATATAAAGCTTTAACGCCCATCAACACCTAAGAGTTTCAGCGATACAATATATCAAAAGGTCATATGCATCTTCATGGTTGCATGGATATATCATTCTTTTTTGTTTTGCTTATATAAAGCTTTACTGTCTATCAACGCCTAAAAGTTTCAGCAATGCAATATATCAAAAAGTCACATGCATGAATACTTATATAAAGCTCATCTTCCTCACTTTCTTTCTCTGCAATGAATCGACCTACTATTTTGGAATTGACTAGGACTAGTTAGTAGTTCCATGCCAGATCTGCAAGCCATCCATTTTTGTCTAATTCATGATTGAGATATGTCAGATTTGGATCTAAAGAGAACTGCCTTTCAATGTGCCTTGGTGAGCACGTGTAGAAAAATTGGGTTCCAGGCCTCCAGCATTTAAGCGAAGTTGGTAAGTATCTTGTCTCCTTAACCTAAACGATCTTGATTCGAATCCACTGGCCATTCAAAACAAGTAAAATGAAAAAGAGAAAACACTTGGACAACTCGACATTTGAAATCATTTGATCACTGTCCCTTCTTGTTTGTATTGTCTTTGTGTGTGTGTGTGTGCAGATCAAGCTCATGGATGGGATGGATTGCACAGCATGTTATCCTGAAAGCATCATATTCTGACATTCTCCAGCCAAACTAATGGCCTAGGTAATCCTCTAGCTGGTTTGGCGTTTAGCCTGTAGCTAGTGACCTTTGGTTCACATAGGCATGCATGCAAACACACACACACACACACACACACACACACACACACACACACACACACACACACACACACATGCATGTATACATACATGCATACGTATATATTTACATACATACAGTTATATGCATTTGTATACAAACACAGTAGATGCTTTCTACTGACCAAACAGTCAAAAGTTGTTCTCTTTGTTGTAGAAAAGTAACTGTAACTTCAAGCAACTCTTGCTTTCCTCATCTTCCTTGAGCTCATTGATCATGTAGCTCTATCTTCTTGGCATATCAAAGATTATCTTTAGCTTTTATCACATTTAATGGCCCTATCTTTAACTTTTATGGTAGGTTCAAATTCCTCTTTCTTCCTGGGCCATGGATTACAGAGTATGCCATCCTAAAAGCATCATATTCTGGACATTCTCCAGCCAAACCTCGTGTCTTAGGTCATCTTCTGGTTTGGAATTAGGCCCTAGCTAGTGACCTTTAGTTTATAGGCATAAATATGTGCACATACATGCATGCATATATATATATATATATATATATATATATATGTACCTAGGTACATCTACACATACATACAGTTATATGTGTATATAAAGTTACAAACACTGTAGATGCTTTTTACTTACCAAACAGTTAAAAGGTGTCGGTCTTGGAAAAGTAACTCTCTCTTTCCTCAAGTTCCATGAGCTCCTTGATCGTGATAGCTCTATCTTCTTGGTATATCAAAGGTATCTTTAGTTGTTGTGCCATTTAACGGCTTGGCAGGTTGAAATTCCTCTTTCTTCCCGGGCTATGTGATGAAGCGGATATGCTTGTATCCGAATTGTCCAGCCTCTTGCTTTAGATAGTGAAGAATACCTTGGGCATGCCCAGATTTTTGCGTACCAGTTGTTGTAAGTGTTGTACGTCACCCAAGCTCTGACCACTGTAACTCCGGATCTTGAAGCATTGATCAAGTTGAAAAACCTCAAAATTGCATAGCAAAACCCTTTTGAGTAGGAAGACAAGTTCCTAAATATCATTTGTTTCCGTTAGGGTATAGGCTGCTCCGTTTTGTAGGGAGGACATGTCTTTTACTATGATTATAGGTTCTAGTCTTGATGTGACATCATCCTCAGGAAGTACAATAGATTAAGTCATTCTCAATCATCAAATGGTTGGGCTAGGGAAGAAGTGGCAGAAGAATCTATCGTGTGAATGATGGGAATTTGATGGTCTGGTCTCCCTTTCTAGCCACGCTTGCTTTCATAGATATGCCTGAACCAAGTCTTAGTGTCATGGCTATCACCTACAGCACTGTCCATTTGAGCTGTGCACTGGAACCCCATCCGACTGTTCGTGTCTAGTTCTGATAATGGTAGTATTGGCCCTTACAATCATTAGTTGCAATTCCAGCATCTTAAATGCCACCAACTTTCAGGTTGGACTTGATAAGTATAGATGGTTGTATACTTCAAACATTGGCTTTCTCTTAAGGAGGGGAAGAAGTTAATGAGAAACGGGAAAAGGTGAAGAGACATAGCCTTATAGAAGAATACTCAAGCTCTCCTGGATACTTAAGTTATCAGGAAAAGGAAATGCTTCTAGATATCTCTTTACCCATGTCAACCAGACTTAAAATACTATAGGAAATAAAAGGGTCTGAACCAAGTAGCAGAAGCTTCTAGGAAGATCTTTTTCCCAGGGAAAGAGGAAATATGATAAAATAATCAGTAGATTCAGAAGACCCATTTGAATCTAAGAAATGGCAGTTTATGGGGCCACGATGCTGTTATGGAATGTTTCTTGGTTTGTCTTCATAACGCAGGAAAATTGATAGAGGACTGAACATTTACAGCAGACCTTGTGAATGAGTTTAGAATGCTGACCTCCTAGATATCCTTTTTAGTGACCTGTCTGCAAACAAACCTCTTAAACACTTAATAGGGCTATGTGAGAAGCTACTTACGTTCAAGTCCTTCCAACTTTCTCGGATATTCCTTTAATCCCCTTGATTTGGAAGCTGGGACAAGACCTGCTTGGCTGTGATAAGGGCATGTCACCTTCAGATTGACCTAGACTTGGCTTTTCTGAGTCTGTTTAGCTGGCGTTGAATTCTTAAGCAGGAGGTTATTCCATCGTAATTAAGATTAGTAGGTGAAGACCCCTCTCAGTAGTTGATATGCACTTCTCTTCCATCAGAAAACTACATTGTCTTTTCCTTCTTTGGAGCCCAACCATGTTCGTCTCTCCCTGTAATTGGTTAAGAATTCCACATCACATGCAAGAGTCTCCACTTCTTCCTTTGTTCGTTATGCTTTCCAATGGAAACTGATTGAGGGTCCCCATAGACCTGGAATAGTAGCCTCCCCCTCTAATGCTGAACGCTACCTATCTTTATCTGTTTTGTTTTCAGATGCTTAAACTACTTTTAGATGTAGTAGGACCTGATCGATGGACTTGATAAGTAATTATCAAATCAGATACTCTGCATTTGAAAGGTCGGCCAAGAGAATGGGCATAACAGCGAAGAAAAGACTCTGATCAGCCATGATCGATCAGTGGACTGTCTGATATTTAGAGAGGTGCTCATCAAATGGATGTTCACATCAATTGGAGTGTGTACGGAATTGGAAGTTTTATCCACAAACTTGTATATACACGAGACGCAGGGTACAAGCTTTTACACAAGTGATACACCTTCACGAGGACCCGGGTCACTAGGATTACTACGAATCATAAACAACGGAAGCATACCACATGGGTGTGTTTCATATGCCTTAGGCTTACTAGTCTAGTGAGATATGCTGCAGACCCTGGTAGAAATAATACTTCTTGTCTATAACCAAACACCCAAAGAAACACCTACAAAACATATGAAACCAATACACTAATAAATCCAGGAAGTCTTCACTGTAAGACCTGCATAATAATCGCGTATGTTTTTCTTTATAATTTCGAACTGGCCTGCCGGAATCTGACCCACTGGAATTCAGACCACCAGAGGAGAAAAACCGATTAACTTTCAAACCAAACGGTGCTTCTTCTGGCAATGACGACCCCCACTACAACGCTTATGAAGCCACCCTATCCCATCTTGCACACAAGCATCAAAATTCTCTGGTGAAGCAATGTGGAGACACTCGGCAAGGGCGTAAACTCTTCGCCCGTTTGTGCAATAGTTCTCTCCAGATGAAAACCCATTATGTGAAATTAAACGGACTTAGGCTCTCAGTCATAGAAGCAGTTCCTCGAGCTAATGAGACCAGGGAAAGGTTTTGACTGAGTCTGGTTTGAACTTTACTACGTGAATTTCATTGGAGAATTTCTAGGGAGGATGCTAGTGGAGGTAACATCCGTCATACCATGCACCAACAGCTTCTGAATTTGGACCAAGGGCGGCCATTGGCAAGCAGTTGATGGAAAATCCTGACGGCAATTCATTGGGCCATTTAGATGGTCTAATCTGCTAGTTGCAAATTGATGAGGTGTTGTATTAGCTGCTAGGTTTTGGAGGAAAGTCTTGGTGGTGGTTTTGTGGTTTAAATGGGAAGAACTGGTACGGTTGAAAGCTAAGGGTGTTATTGAAAGAATGAAGGGGGAGCATTGAAAAGAAAAGAAAGAGGAAGGTGAGAGGCTGAGAGGAATTAGGGAGGCAAAGGAAATACTCTTTTCTTGAGCGGTCATCTATCAACGAATCTGATTTTTTAGGTACTATTTGAAAGGGAGCCTTGTCGCAACAGTAAAGCTATCGTTGTGTGACCTTGAGGTTACGGGTTCATAGTATTAACCCATGTGGTCCGTCCCTTCCCTGGACCTCGCGTATGCGGGAGCTTCGTGCACCGGGGCTGAGCATTTTCATTTGGAATTGTTGTTGCAAGAATTACTAACAGAACCTCGATGGCAGGTGATGGGTCATAGTTTTGCGGTTATTTTGGGTGGCTTTTTGCGTGTGGGTTATGGAAATATTGAGGCAGTTTCGTCTTCACCCACTTGTGCATGCTAACCTGTAAAACAGGCAAGAGAGGACTAATTAGCTGTAGTTCATTAAAGACATTTGGAACCCATCATAAATATTGAACTAGTGAAAAGGGAGGAGGATTTTCTGATGGAACCTGACGTAGGAATAGGATAGTATTCACAAAATGGTGCTTAAGATAGAAGACGGTGATCTTCTTCTTTATTCATCTTTTTTCTCACATTTGGTGCTGTGTTAAAACTGCGAAGTCCGTGAAGTGTTGGGTTTAGTGGACTTAACCTGCAACCTTATGGCTGTGAGACGAGTTACCTGACCAACTTGGCTGAGTGCAGTCTTAGTATTAACCGTTCATCTGATCAGACGGCTTGTATGATGCAACAAGCATTCTATAGATGCCAATTCAATGCTATGAATAGAAAATCAGGAAAGTATGTAATAGGGTAGACTTGTCAACATAAAGAGTGTAAATGTCCACTTCAAACTAAGGCATAGATCATCAAGATTCTCGAAAAGATACTTTTCCTATTTGTTAGCTGAGCATTAATAATCATCAAAGATTTCATTTTAGAGAGGCCAGTGGAAGTTGTCACCTTCTGAGTTGGTTGGTTTAGAAGAAATTTAGGACAGCAGAGCACAATGTGTGGATGATTTGAAGGAACGGGTTCACTTTGTGGCCTTCCTTGTGTAGACCTTGCCCCAAAATTCTGATCCATTGGATATTCCTAGTCTTTGTCATTCTTGGTGTAAACTGGATGGCTACCATTCGAAAACCGTGAGCCATTCAATTTATACCCAAGAACAACTTAGGTAAGTTTTTGTTGCAAGATCAAATATGGTACGGTCAGGATTGCCGCAACACGGTAGATCAAGCATATGGGTCCTATCTCAATGACTAAAAAAAAGTATCATTTAATAGGGCCTCACTCCAAACATAAGTTGAAAAGGCCAAAAAATAGTAAATTTCGAAAAATATTTGGGCAAAAATTGGAGAAAAACCGGGAAAAAGGATTTAAGGATATGAATTAAAATTTTCAATTAGCATTTTAACTACATCTATATATAATATATGAGACTTTTAATAAATTATTATTGAAATTTGAGTTTAATTTCATAAAATTGTAATTTAATCTAGTAAAAAGAAGCTTAAAACTGGAACTGTGTAAGAACTAATAATTTATTAGGTAAAAAATTGGGAGATGAAAAGGTTGAGACTTCTTCAAAAGAATTTCAATTGTTCGAATTTTTTTTGTAACCGTGGATGATATTAGTGCTTCTTTTTTTTCTTTCATCTTTCACTAAAAAAATGCAACTTTCTCTTGTCTGAAACTTTCAATCGCATATCAAAAATGTTGTCTGGAAGATGAACGGTTCAGATCGCCAACCATCCAAGCACCTTACGGAAAATTTGTCAATTGATAAGGGTAGAACAGGAATTTAGCAAGTCTTGATGGCAGTACCTGCCGTTTATGCTTGCCGAGTTTTTAGGAAAATTAACTTTTAGTTGTGGGCCCCAAGATAGAGATTGGAAAAGAAAACTTAGAAAGACAATTGAATGCCTGCCTGAGCACAATAACTGTGCGTGCAGTTGTTTTGTGGCTGAAAACTAGCGTACCGAAGAAACCAGGACCATGACAAGGACTTTAAGGGGCTTACAAGAAGTTTCTACTGGGAGAACCAGCACTATAGCAGCTTGATCCAGGCCGTTCATCTTTAGTGATTGATCAAGTAGTTCAAGATCATGGGATAAGCATGTCTAAGAATATATGATCTATATAGTAGGGTCATTTAAATGAAGGAGAAAGCGAGTTTCGTCCATGTTAGATGCAACCAAGCTCAGCTTTGAACCTAGTCACCCAAGTGAGAGAGTCCTTGCACCACTGTACTAGAAGGCATTGGTTGGAGTAACTTCAAAAAAGTGTAAGGTGCGACTCTTTTTTACATTTCTTTTTATGATCCAAGCTAATCATCACATTTGCTTCATCTTAGATGATGTAGGTATCAAATATCACGTGTATTGAATATCTCTAGGTCCTTAATTTTTTAATACTTTAAAGTAAAAAAGAAAAAGAAAAAAAAAGATGGTACAAACAAAAGACTGCCTTAAAATACAGCAAACTGTCCTTTGTTTTGGCTTCAAAAAATCAAGAGAAAATGCACCTAAAGATATCTTATATACATGAAATTGAGTACCCCAGACGATCTAAGATGAATGCATGATAGGCATCCTTAAAAGCGAGTAATAGGTGCATTTTTTCTAATTCGAATTGTTCATCTGATTCGTCTCGTCTTAGATGGCCTAGTATGAAAATTTTTATTTATTAAATATATCTAAGTTCTTTCTTTTTTTTTTAATATTATACTTCTTTTAAGGCCTTTTTCTATTACTATTCATGTTTTTGTTCTGAAATATTTAAAAAACAAAGAATTTAAAGATATGCAACAGATAAATTTTTTTATGCCGACCAAATAAACCCACTAAAAGCGGCCTACAATGCCACCATGATAAGACCGCTTGCATCGTATAATTCCCAAAGAGAGAGAGAGAGACAGTCAACATGGGCACCTTCACCTCACACCATATTTGTAGGAAAAGTTTGGCAGAAGAACGAGAAGGTCCTGGACAGGATATTATGGGCTTTGATTTGGACCATTCATCTGATATATACTCGTACTTCTTACATGGCTCAACATGCAAACTGCATCGCTTATACTACAACGGGCAGCATCCAGGTCTATCAAATTGATCATTAGTTGCAGATAAGATTATTTGAAGTTTATTTGTTGCAAATAAGATTATTTGAAGTTTATTCACAAATTTTTAATTTTATTCACAAATTTAATCGAATGATGTAGCATTTGGTGTCTTTTAACCCAATTGTGAGATTGGGTTTTTAATCTAATAGTACAGGAATGGGCCACGTTATTTAGTTTTCTTAAGTTGGTGGCTTCCAGCTTTTGGCCAGGTTCTTCTGCCAAGTTTAAGACTATGGAGGGAGAAGGGAGTACAAGAGATTTTAGGTGATTTTTTTAATTATTATTATTATAAGAGTTTAAGTTTTGGGATTCAGATATTTGAATCCAACCAAACGTTGTATTATTATTATTATTATTATTATTATTATTATTATTATTCATAGTGAATAAAATCGGACCACGTTATTTTTACATGCAATCATATAAATAAGATCTTTTCGAAGTACAATAAAGGATTCTTTTTTCTTTTTCTTTTTCTTTTTTAAGAAGCCATATGTGCAACATTTTAATCATGTACGTTGAAGATGTCACCTAACAAAAGATCGGCTAGATCATCATCCACACGGCAACATGAGATGGATGATTATTTGCATGGACAATATGTGTGTCAGATTACAATAATAGAATGTCAAGAATAAAAACTTTTGTAGATGAAGAAATCAGGCTGCGAAAATCAAAGCTCATCTCTGCCATCATAGTCACATCTAAATTAGGACGACAAAAGTCAGCACCCTACTATCCAAAAAAAGAAGAAAAAAATCCTTCTATAAATTAATGTGCCTGCCATTTAAAGAACCCTTTGGCCTTAAGAATTAAGATATCAACCTAACCAATCCACGCCAATTTAATAAAAAAGATTAAAAAAAAAAGGAATCTAGGGCCCACAAATACCTAAAGGTAACTAAGAAAATCCTAGCCGTCTAATAAATGAACATTTTGCTATATGTTGATGGAATGTGCCGGGGGGGACCACTAAATTCTATTTCTAGAGGTGCATTTTAAAGGACATTCACCAAATGATTGAAAACTTTGGAGGCAAAACCTTGAAGGGGGCCCACCAAAGTTCAGATCAATTGATCAGCCAATATTGCAACATGTAAGAATGTTGTGGTATATTTTTAAGAACAAAAATAGAAATACTCTATAGATAGGCATATGAGAGGATTTAAAGTTAATCCAATTGGGATAAAATTTTCCATTAATACACACAAGCCTATAGGAGGATAACCTAGGCCGTCCACAGAATGGGTCATCTGTGAATAGGCCATGATCCAAACCCAACTTTTACATGATTGGGCAAATCCTTGATTGATCGGGCCAGTTCATCTGTTTGCTCCAACTCCGGATGACTTGTTTCTCAGACGTTATGGTGATCAAATGGTTCAAACATCTGAAGAACTCTAATTTTTACTTGTTGATTGTGGACCGTTCCTTAAACAATGTTCCTGATAAGCTGTTTGAATGATTCAAATGAACTGATCTCTCATGGGTTCCCTAATTCTTTTACAAAGAACAAGATAAACGGATCCGATCTTCCAAAAATATCACCATGCACAAAATATTTGGCTTCTGCTTCCTTGCACACCTTTCGGAGCATCTACTCTTACTGGGATTCTAAATAATTAATATCAATTAGGGATCCATAATACAATATTTAAAAATTGCTAGAGAAACCTAAATTAAGGAAGGAATAATGCCATAATTGGAAGAAAAGAATTCCACTATCACTTTACTAGGTTTATACCTTGCACCAATTTATAACTTGTAGAAATAGCTATTTCTCACTAAAATAGACTTTATATATATATATATATATATATATATATATATATATATATATATATGGAGAGTGTTAATTTCAGTTATTTATTTTAGGTATAAGGAGCTGCTAATATTTGATTGGTTGAAAAAAAATAAAAAGTTAAAAAAGACAAAGAAATGATAGCTTTTTACTTTACATATAATCTGAACGAGATCATCTCCAATTTTCTTCTAATCTGAATGAGATCATTCAGATCACAAGACTTATCGATGAAAAACCGCCGTATCCAAACAAAGAAGACTTCAATTTGGGGATCAACTATGGTGTAGGCATCATGTGGGCCCAAGCCCACAATAGATTCACAGTACGTAATAGCTTTTTCTCATGAGGGGCCCAACTCCACGACCTAACATTGCTCAACCATGGTTGACATCCCAGGTGGCTTACTTACTTGTTCCACATGATAGCCTCAAGATGGATAGCTCATCTATTAATGAGGTGCCAATGTGGGGAAATCAGGGCCGTCAATCGGTTCGTGTAACTGCCAGGTGGATTAGTTGGACTCTGAGGGACTAATGGGCTACCATGTGTACAACTAGATGGAGGCCTATTTAAATGGATGGAAATTTATTTTATTTTATTTCCAATTTGTTTAATATAAATAACATTATCTAAGATCTTAAATTAATAATTTATCAAGTGTCATGACGTTATCGTTGACGTACTTTACAGCTCCGGCTAGTCCACCTCCGTCTTTCCGGCCAATAAATTGCCATTTATAGTAAGAAAGAGTCAAACCCTGTAGTAATGAAGGTATGACATTGACAAATGTGCAGTAAATGCGTTTAATCGACAAAAATAAATCAGTAAAAAATTAAATAATAAAATAAATACATGAAATGGATGAGATGGCCTAGAGAGTGTGTTGTTGCCGACAGTTCTGTAATCTTTTGATCTTTGATGAAGGAATGGAGCCGTCAGATTGCCTATGTTATCACTTCACTTCAGTTCTAACTGGCCCACCAGGTAGAAATTGCCTAATTGAGTAGATTAAAGCTATCTCACAGTGGGTACTTGCCATCTTATATGGGTTCACATAAATCAACTTGATCTTGTGCTTGGATGGGAAGATATGGAGGGTGTGCTTAGTGAAAGTGGGCCCATGCTGCATTGGAACAAAATTCAAGCCTTCTTTTTCATCCTTGAAAGTGGGCCCATGCACGAGATGAACACACCCATCTCTCTCTCTCTCTCCCCCTAACGCATAAAAGTCAAGGAGGGTATTTACAGCACTAATGGACAATGGAAGAGCCGTCCATGACCGTCTAATCCACCGTACATCGCCACCTCACACAATGAAACCGCAAGCCAAAAGCTATGAATCGGCCTCTTTTCATTACTTCTTTTTTGTCTCCAAGTGTTTCCGTGGAGGACACCCTTCAGAAACACAATATACACACAAATGGAACACTGAGAAGACTGTGGCAAGGCTTCTTCACACACGGGCTCTACAAGGGGTTCCAACTTTTGAAACGCGGAGAAAGGTCCAAGAATTACTGTTACCGCCCAACGATGTGGACGATGGAATTGTGATATTTATGGGCTAAAGTTTATGATGAAAGCCCACTAAATAACAATATTAGGATGACTTTTCTGTTAATAAGTTTGTTCTAAATGGATAAGTGTGAAGCCTTGGGCCGATAGGGCAGGCTAAAAGAAGGCTAGTAGGCTTTTAGGCTAAGTTGAAGGACACTGAGTTAGTCTCACATCGCTTATAGAGAGGAAACTGAGTTGTTTATAAGAGTTTGTGGAACTCTAACTATCACAATGCATTTTACGTGAAAAATTAAGAAAGAACAAAGTCGTAAGCGGTGTATGAGTACCCTAAAGCCGACAATATTGTGGTTGTTAAAATTTCAAGGTGTTACAATATTATTATGTTCTTAATGAGGTTTTTTTTTTTTTGGTGGCCATTTTAGATTATATAAGTATATTTATGATTTTTTTATTAGTAAATTTGAAGCTTAAGAATGATTTTTTTCTTTTTCATTTTTGAAAGTTACAGATACAAAAAATGAAACTGGTTAAAAGCAGTGAGGCAATCCAAGTCTAAAAGTTCTGAAAAGACAAGGGAAATGCTCAAAAGAAAGTGAACAGAAGTGATGAGAAAGATCTAAAAGCATTGGAATAAATGAAGCCATAACACTTAATAGAGGACAATGAAAGAACAAGATTTATGTGACCGACCTCTAATCCAAATAAGGTCTTAATGATGATGATTTCTTTTTGAAAATTAGACAGACACCGATGCATAGCTTAGAACTTTGATCCACCAAGTGAAAGACTCCTCTTTGAGACACCATGCACTTTTTTGGTTAAATAAAATTTAAGCTTGTTTAAGCTTAAGAAAGATTATTTTTTTTCTGAAAGATGCACAACATTGAATCCTAGTCACCAATCGTGCTACTGCTTTCTATGTTTTCATTTACTTATTTTTTGGCTAAATAAATTGTTAACCAAAGATTATTTTGGTGGAATAAGCTTAACAATGATTAAACCATTAAGAACCGCCCATCTAAAAACTTGGTTTCATTTCCTGTGGCGCTGGAGCTAGGATTTCTGGATTGGATGTTGTGTTCATAAACATAGCAAGATGTTTAAGATTTGGATACTGATCAAATCGAAAGATAATACATACAAGTAATCTGTATGCAATCAAGAGACAACCTGCATACTTTCGGTGGGGTGGTCAAGCCTAACAACCCGCCGTCGCGTTAGCTTTTTCCATTAATTCCATCAACACGCTAAGCTGCATGTTATGCTAGTCTACCACTGACCTAATGAAGTACCGCATAAGTCAATTGATCTTATTAACACTAATCTGCACTTGGATATATTCTTAGCACCACTTCGTCTGTAGGATTATATCGATTGGATCAGACATTCAATGAAGATTAGACAGATATTTAGACTTCATTTCTAAGGATATTAAGAGCTTCTTTAAAGGTACTAAAGATTATTAAAATGGATGATTAGGATCCTTTCTTTTATTATTTTTGAGAAGTGATTAGATGATTAAGATGGCTTCATCATTTTTCCTTCTCCTTAAATACGGCTAGGTTTAGGGCTTTGAAAGGGCCACCCACGAATGATAAGTGCCTTGGTGTGTCCCACCACACTTCAAGAGAGAGAGAGAGAGAGGGATGGTTTAATGCAAAGGCAGATCTTGGGCAAGCTGAGGCAGCTTAAAATGCAGGGCTCAGTGCAATTGGGGGTTAGTGCAAACCCTCATTGAATGCCACGCGGTTTTGTGAGGCAGAAGCTATTTCACCAAGCTGACTTTTTCGAGCCAGTGAGTAAATGGCCTTGCCGTGCTATTTTGACTCTGGGGGCCTTCTTTGGCTCTCATGGGTCAGCGTTACTTCCAGACAATCTTCTCTCTCATGGTCTCTTCTATATATACGAGTAGAAACCTCAGCCTAAGACGCTTGTCTGCGAATTCCAAGGAGAAGAAAAAGAAGAGAAGAAGAAGAAATAGAGAAGAAAGCTTTAGCCCTTCAACCGTTAAAGGAAGGAAAGAGAGAATCAAAGCTGATATGGGTCGACCACCATGCTGTGATAAAATCGGTATGAAGAAAGGCCCATGGACACCAGAAGAAGATATCATCTTAGTTTCATATATCCAAGAGCATGGTCCTGGAAATTGGAGGGCTGTTCCTAGTAACACAGGTCAAAATTTTATGCCATGTTTGTTTTCCATTTTTTTTTTTTTTCTCCTGATCTACTCTTTTAGGGGTGTACATGCCAGCAGGGTCATCTTAGTCTTGCGGAGATCCAAGTCTTGGAACTAGGTTTGGAATCTCTTGTTATGTTGTTTGATCTAATCCTTTGTTTTTCGTTGGTGGTTTCAGGATTACTTAGATGCAGTAAAAGCTGCAGACTCAGATGGACTAATTACCTCAGACCTGGGATTAAGCGTGGTAACTTCACTGATCATGAGGAGAAGATGATAATACACCTTCAAGCTCTTCTTGGCAACAGGTAAATATCAAGGATCGGTGGAAATATTTTTGAGATTTATTGATTTTTCATTTCATTTATCTGTAATGTCTGTGTTTTGGAAAGATCTGGTTTTCAAGATAGTGGGTATTGTATTTGAATGCAGATGGGCTGCCATAGCTTCCTACCTCCCTCAGAGAACAGACAATGATATCAAGAACTATTGGAACACCCACTTGAAGAAGAAGCTTAAGAAGCTTCAAACAGATGCTGATGGCCATATGGGAAATGGATTGTCAGGTTTACAGCCAATCTCCAAGGGGCAGTGGGAGAGGAGACTGCAAACTGATATACATATGGCAAGGCAAGCATTATGTGAAGCTCTCTCTCTTGAGAAATCAGAAGATCGTGTCCCAGAGTTGAAGCCCTCAAATTATTTCAGTTCTTTAACGAGACCGATGAATCAAGCATCAACGTACGCCTGGAGCACGGAGAATGTATCCAGATTGCTGAAAGGGTGGATGAGGAATTCTCCGAAAACCAGCCTGGCAAATTCGGAGAATACGCGAAACTCATCCAACACAGGAACAGATTCTACTTCCAGTGAAGGGACCCCAAGGGCCATGAACAACGATATTATATCTTCAGAAGCTCTTGAATCACTTCTCAGTTTTGATCCGTCGACATCCGATGCATCTCAATCGGTTTCGATCGATGAAACTACCAACGTCAATCCCAACTTAGGTTTCTTCCAGGCTGAGAGCAAGCCCAATTTGGAGAGCCAAGTTCCTCTTTCCATTCTTGAAAAGTGGTTGTTGGATGAAGCTGGTTCACAAGGGCAAGATGACATCATGGACATCTCACTAGATGATAGTAATGAGCTATTCTAAAGGGTTTTCTTCCTTGCGCTCTTTTTGGAGCTTTTCTGATCTGTGTTTTTTGTTTAGGCCTTTGAAACTGATCGAATTCCTGTTATGGCTTGATCAGAAAGTGAGTCCCTTAATCCAAGAAAAAGAAGTGTAATATACAAACTTCTATATTAATCGATTGTGTATTGAATTTGGAATAAGTTCCTATCTGTGATCTTCCATGGAAGCTTGATATCTATGGGGCCTTGCTCCTTACCAGTTCTCTTGTTCGTTTTCTTCTTTTTTGCAAGTTTGGTTGGATTTTTGGTCATGTAAAATCCGGATTTGTGAGTAATGAGGCGTCGAAATTATCAATCTAAAGCACATGGTCTGTATCATTCTCCAAGACATCGGCAATCGATTGAAAAGATAATGACATTTAAGAGCTATTAATGAATTTCAAAGTCATTATCATGCTATAGTCATATCGAGGTGTTGAGAGCTCAGTGACTGGATCATACCATGTGGCTAATGTGGAGAGGGGATGGGTGGATAACATGGATCATACCACGTAACTTGTGTTTCTATCAAGGATGGATGTCATAACCATCTTATTAGTAAAATAATTTAAAAAATCAGTTTTGATAAATTCACAAGGTATATATACCTTGATGGATTTTGCTGTTTCCTAAGCTTCTCATGGTTGTTGTATGATGAAATTAAGGTCATGGATATCAGGATATGTGGGTGATATATCATGGTACACACCTGCGTGACTCTAATCTACTTGTATGAAGGTCATTTTAAAGGCTGATTTACTCTCACATACCGACTAGGCTTTTTAACTGTTAAACATTTTTTATCCCAATATTCTACTGTATTGTAACAAGTGGTATATTATCCATCACTTGCTTTCATAGCATAGTCGTATTTAATATGATGGAAATGTAGCACGTTTGCCATAAATTGCTAATAGACCTTTTCCAGACTATAGTACCATCATCAAGGGATTAGAGACAGACACTTAACTTTTACCTTTTGACAAAATGTACTCATTAGCAAATATCCTTCATTAACTCTTATCTCTACCTTTTGAGTTGGAGGCCCATGTTCATTAACTCTTACTTCTCTTTTTTTGAAAAAATACCCTAATTAACAGCAACGTCATTGATTAGTATTAACCCTTATTCCAATTCCCACCCATTTTAAGCATTGCGGGAGTTGTAAGCTTCCCTGAAATAAGTAAAACATTCCCTGGTAATGATGCATCATTTGCCCCTTGTGACCTTGAGGTCATGGGTTCAAGGTGTGGAAACAGCCTCTTGCAAAATGCAAGGTAAAGGCTGCGTACTTTAGGCCCTTATGGTCCGCCCCTTCCCCAAACCCCACATAGGTGGGAGCTTTGTGCACCGGAGCTGCCCTTTAGTTGGACCTAATAGTGGTGATATATGTTCATGCACATCACTATAGAGACCTAGTTATGAAGAAAATACAATCTGCATCCATCTTCTATGATCAAGACTTTTAATCTTGTAGATCAAGAGACGATGATATCATGATACTTTGTTTTGATCCCTTATAGAATGAACATATTAAGTTTGATAAATTTTAAATGTTTTTTTTAATTGTAGCTAAATGGTATATCTCTTTAACCAGCCCTGACTAAGGCTTGATGGAACATTGGATAAAGGTGAAATCAATAACAATAGACTAAAGTGGTTCTTTTGGTTGCAGAATGACAGGCTTGGTCTCAAAAATTAGTCATTTTAGTTGCAAAAATACTTGCGTCAATTAGATTGAATGTTACGTACGCTCAAATTCCTAATGGATCTTGGACCAACCCCAAACATAGATATTGACCTCCTTAAAAGGCCGATTTTGAAATGCATAGTCTTGTGAAAGATCACAGGATTCGATAAGTCTTCATGAGAAGATTGTAAGATCTCATGAATGACTACTAGTAAAAGAAGTGGGGAAACCATGGGCAGGGATTGTCTTGGAAATCTGCTGGTGGCTCTTAAATGCACCACATGCGAAGTGTTTTGACTTTTTACTGTTTTAAAAGTTACTCTTCTTCTGTGCAATCCAAACTTTAAAAGCATAGGAGAAACCATAAGCCCTTGATGAATATCCTAATTTAATGGCAAGACAATGAAACATTTTTCACCTTTTCTGAATTGAAAATCTCTATATTTGAATAAAAAAGGCTCGATAAAGTACATGGCCCTTCTTCCTTCGCATGTGACTGACTTGAAAGGTATGAAGCAGCAAGTCTTTCTCTCCAAAACATAAGATTGAGGTACAATGTGCAGAGCGAAGGACGGACATGCATTTCCGCTGGAAAGTCTTGGACTGAACCTTCTTACAGTCATATTAGCATTTACTGCATCATGCATCAAGCGTATGGGCTTATAGCTGGCTAAGGAGACAGAGGCATGAGAGCCCATGTTCATTCCTATCATGGGAAACAGCTGCTCATTACTTCATTTTCTAATCTGAGGAGGAAACTTCCCTTGATGTGAAAAAACATCTTTCTTGACCAATCATAACTACTGATAATTTACACCCCTCCCATTCACCGCGACATCCCTTGCAGACACTCCCATGTGCGTCTTGTGCAGTAACTTTCCTACTCCATCCGATCGTCTTGTTTAGCTCAAAGCTTCTCTGAATAGGTTGTACAAATGCGAGCCCAACTTGTAGGTAGCATAAGACACATAAAGGTCAATCTGGCTACCCGATCTGTCAGGTCCCATACTGTATTTCCAGGTCTATTGGTTCTAGGATTCAAGTTTTGAGCTGGATATCTCTAACATGGACTGTACATGTGAAGAACATGGTACTCAGGCCATTGAAATATTCAACATGTGTTCTTGTTGGTGGAATCAGGTCGTTCTCACGCAACCAGTAAGGTCACATTGCTATCCATGGGACCAACCGATTCCAGCATTGTCAAACTTTTTTGCTTTCTACACTGTTGCAGATACTGAACAACGGAAATCTGGGATCTAAATATCAGCTGCTTCTATCAGAAGTAGAATTTACTACAAGTTCGAGCTATGCTACATGGTTATGCAAAGTCGGTGTTATTTTTTCGATCTAAATCAGGTTGAAATCTCTCTGCTAGAGCACTGGATCCACGATGGACTGCAAGCTCTTATTATATATATGACGATATCAACTAAGCATTTAGTTTTTCTGGATACTTCTCGTGTTAGTCTAAGCCCCCTTTGCAATTTTTTCCCTCGTGGTTCAAGACTTGTATATTGTATGCAACAGAATCAGATGGACGGATAGGATCATGTAAAGGTGGGTCCCTCATGCATTCCTTTTTGAAGTATTAGAAAGACAGGATCAATCACAAGTAATCAAAGCAGGCTTACGTGGTTCGACAGTGTGTCTATGTCCATAGAATAATCCGGCAAAATATCCGCCACATGATCAGCAACCCCAGCTGAATTCGCACCTGTTCATTGTAGCAAGGTAGACCAACCTGCTGAGTATCAGCGAGATTCAGGGATAGTAAACGAACTTGACTAGATGTATAAAGTTTAGAAAAGCAAAGTAAAGATTCTACGCATTCAATCAGCAAAACCAAGTTGGTACTGTGTACGCTTAGCAGGTCCACTTCTAGACATGGTTGGTGCAAGGGACCATCTTTTGGGTCACAAGAATCCCTATCAGATGAAGGCCATTTCAGGATTTCCTACTTCATCCATCATTCTTCATTTCTGGCAAGAGAAATGGTATTCGAATCCTAGTTGAGAATTTCGCTTCGGTCCCAACCAAAGATTGAAATTTCGATAAAATATCGGTATTTTCTGCCAAAACATTGTTTTTTGTTTGGCTGAAATCGAAATTCAGTCTATTTTCGGCTGAAACAGTATGATATTAACAACTATGATCTGGACTGAGTTTCCTTCCTGATGATGCTTGTAACCACCTAGCTAGGCTTCACCTTTGGATAATCCGACCCATCATCTCATTTCGCCTCCCCTATCATGCTACATACAAAAAATCATGCCTATACTTCTAGGTACTATTTTTTCGGTTGAAAATTCAAAAATCATGGTCTAAAAACTAAAATAAGCATAGTTAAAATCATCCATGGCTCATTAATTTTGCTGTCTAACAAGATGGATAGGTCCAATCATCCAAAAGTGACGCTTAGCTACTCAAGGTCTTGTAATCAGTCGTTGGAAAACTTAGTCTGGATAGATACCTAGCAAACAACTTGTGAAGCATCTTATTAAGTCAATTTGAGATCCTAAGATTGTCTTTATTACTACTTCAGAGTTTAGACCTACACACCAGACCAAGTCAAGTTAATCACCTCGATCATCAAATGCTTGTCCTGTCAAGCAAGCCGTGATCAAACCAGAACAAGGCTCGATCGAGTGTATCTGTGTTAATCGTCAACTTGACCGATAGGGACAGGCATTTGATGAATGAGGGTGAGTTACATAGACTTTGGAAACTTCATTTGCACATTAACTTAAGGAAACAAATTCATTAATAGGATTGATACTTGGTTTATGGGACACACAAGCGAATTATGGCTGTTGATATTGTACAGATGAACGGCCTAGATCAACCACAGGAGGACCCGCCATGCAACAGAGGTGTGCATTACTATGTCTACATACTACATGCAGAAGGCATCTGTGATTCATCTAGACCGTCCACATGGTAGGCTCTTTGTCAAAGCTCCAAGGGCTCAAAAGTCAAACGAATCACGCAACTTATCCATCCAATTAAATGCGTTTGTCATCGTTCAAAGTGGACAATTACCTGTACGTGCCGTTTTGTCACCTTCATAAGCTCATCGAACAAAATTATGGCCAAATGGACTTGCCTCCTAACCTCCATACTTATCCGAAATCTAGATGCAGCCATTTCTACGATCAAACTTCTTACGGCTTGATCTCCAAGAGGAATGCTATCGTAGGGCTCAGCCACCAGAGGAGCTGCCGCGTGGGGCTCCACTTTTGCATGAGATGGCCAGCCTTCGGTTGATCTAACCCCTTCATCCGATCATGCAGGTTTGGATATTTATCAATCCAACTGATTAAAACATCATTAATCTTCATATTAGATGAAGGATTTTATATGTTCAACATAGACCATGTTAATGTGCCACAGTGTGCTGACACGGATGGAACACTATCACTCGACCACTGGTGTGACCTAACAGGTCAGACTCAACTGCGCTACATAGGAGTTCGTCTGTAGAGGTTGACTGAGACAGCATTTTGGCCGACCTCTAATCGAGATAAGGTCTTGATAATGATGATGAGAAGTCGACTGAGGCAGAGCATCTTGAGAAGCGTTAATTCAGGACTACAGGGTGAGGGCCTATGACAGAAAAATGTTGGTAATGGAAATGTTTTGAAATATCTAAGTCGTTCGTCGCGGTGGGAAGAATTTGACCCCCATTTTAACATTTAAGCCAAATCTAGATAAAGGAACTTTTTGTTATGTGTACGTTTTGATTCATTACAAAACACAGACCGATTTTGATATATTTCCTGGTTCGCGGCAACAGAAAATGAAGGCGTAGGCTGCCGACGTAAGGTTTCCAGCAGACGAATTTCTTCGATTTCCAAACAGTTGGGCTTCCATGTATTAGTAGGCAGCCCCCATGCAGAAAGCTCCTGTGTATGCTGGGTTTTGGGAAGGGACGAATTACAAGTGTCAATAGTATGTAATCATATATTGCATTTTGCAAGAGACTGTTTTCACACCTTGAACCCATAATCTTAAGGTCTCACAATGACAACTCCACTGTTGAGCAAGGCTCTCATTCTTTCATATATTGATAGGCCTATTATATAAATAAGTAGACATACAGGCTCAGAATAACACGACTATTCTTGCATAACATGATCCAAAATGGAGTAGCCTGACCTCCTTGAGGATCCTGAATTTTATAACTGTAGGCCCAACATACGCATGTTTATGGTCGGATTCTATGGTTGATCGGACAGATCAGTATACCAGTCACTATATCCAATAACTCAGGTCCCATGCACAACGGTTATCTTCGGTCCAGTTGGAGATCTTGTTAAGCTTTATAGTCATTGTTAGGCTTTTGTTTCTTTTGCCTCCTTTGAGGTAGAATGGAGAGATCTCTCTAGTTTGAAGGCAAACCATCCTGCAATACACAGTGGGCATGCAGTGAAGTAAGACCAAGCTTTGAGCTTCTTAGCTTAGGCCGGAATAAGCTGACAAATCTCTTTAATGCAGCAGCCCATGAAGGTTGGGCTTTCTTTTCCCTTGGCCTACTGTTGGAGGCCCACAGGTAGGTTGCTTCTTATGTCGCTGTAAGGCCTTTTGCTCGGTCCAGAGGATTATTAGCTCAGCAGTAGAGAATGACGGGGCTATGAGGGCTCCAACCACATGAATACTTCAATGGGCTCGTCAATGATCGATGGCATAAACTGGGTTGCTCAGGCCTTGCCAATGGACCCTAGTTCACCCATCTAAGCAGTAAGCACTATCCGTTGGGAAGCCAAGTACATTGTCAATTCTCTTTTCTCATTCATGCTAAAAGGAAGAAAGAAGGAGAAAGAGAGAGAACTTGACAGACATTCCACTCAATCAAGTTGCTTATTTGAAGCACGAAATTCTCTCTATCTCTGGTGTTTGCAACTGTAATTCCGAGATTTGGTGATCCAAAGTTCCAAATGGCTCATCTTCTGGGACATAGCAAACATAGGCCATGCTCACGACTCGATGATTCCACTATATTATGTAGTCAAAAGTGGAAATCTCACAAAGTTTGGCAATACTGGTAGTTAATCTTAACAAATGGAAGGGTTGAGGGTGTCTTAAGGCCACAAATTGGACAAGATTTCATCTACAATGTGGCCCATAAGTTGAATGGTTTGGATCAGCACTCCTCTAGCCCCCATCCCATGCTTTTAGCTCTATGTAAACCATATAATTTCCTCTGATTAACAGAAAGAGAGAGAAAGTACAAACATCAGTTGAAGAAAAGCTGATTTCAACATGATTAACAACTAGAAATGGGCCAATATGTTTCCTTTTTCTGGGTAAACAAAGATCACTCAGCTGCTAAGATGTTCCGTCTAGGGGCAATGCAACAATCTCTCTATTCTTAGTCAACTGACTCGATCATGACCATATAATCAAACCATCATATCGTCCATAGAAATCCATTTCTTAATTCTCAAAGAAAATTTTCCTAAAATAATACCTTGACAGACCGATGAAAGCAACATAAGTTCTATGTGGCATGCTATATTTGTGGAACCTTGTCCCACCAAGCTCACTATATTTGGAGATTGAAAACCCTAGTGATCATTTCTTGGGAACCAAATGGCAGATGTATGGGAGGAAGACCGTTCATCTAGTGGGCCACCGTAAGCTGATACACTTGAGAACAAACATCGGCATTCAGAAGAACTATAACCAACTGATACATCAAAGGGCTAGGATGATCTAATCATGATGGAAATCCTAGGAACTGCTATGCCTTCTGATCAATGCTTTTATCTTCCAATTTTTTTTGGGTCAATAACTGAACAAGTGCCTAAAAGCCGTCAAATAATCCAAAATCTGATTTAATTTTTAAAATATTAAAATGTTCTTTTCTTTTTGTTTTTTAATCAAAATCTTTCATGTGCCAATCCACTAAAAAAAGAGTAACTGCACATATATCACTGTTGATAGATTTAAATACCTAAGACGGAATTAGAGTTTGGAAGGTTAAAAGTTCCTATGCTTCTTAATTTTATGATATGACAATAATCATTTCTATTTTTCCTTTACTGAATCTGATTCCAAATGAATTAGGATTTAAACATCAAGAATATGATTCAAATTTTTTTTTTTTTGAGCTAATAAATTTATTGATGAAATGGCCACTCAATCAAGATGATCAAAAGTCCATATGCAGGCAAAATCACCTTGCTATGAGAATGGATTACATCGTTTCCATTAAGGAAATCCACTTATGACATCGAAAATTCTTAGACCCTGATCTTTGCTACCTCTTTAGATCCAAAGAATTATCTGACTAAGATTTGAACTGATTGAGATCCCTAGTGGTTAGGGTTGTGAATGGGAGGATTTTAACCAATTCCAATATATTGACAGCCCTAATTTTCCTTGTAAATATTATTTATATCATAATCTTGCTTGTCCTAGTACCCATCATTTGAGTTGGATTCTTTCCTTAAGTAAGATTTTCTTTTGCCTTGGACCTACAAATGGTATCATGGCCATGGCCCTTGCAACGATCTGATTTTGACATGAGATTCTCACAACTTTTCTTTGCTTGTTAAATATTGAATTCTGATAAAAATCTGCAATCTCCCTTACTCAAATGATTCTTCATAATGGTGGGACCCCTCGATAAAATAAAGGGATCTGATATCATTTTAGATGGGTCCAGCATTTCTTGATGGAATGGCAGCTTAACGTTGTTCATCTACTGAATTTTGATCTTCACAACCAGTAAGGATATGATAAAGGGATCTTCACTGCTCGAAAATCGACCTTTCTAGGTGACGATTGAGGTGCAGTACATGATTTGTGTGTATACCCACCATGTATTGTACGATTAAGTGGCGATCAACCTGATCAGGAGCATGGATCACCACATATTTTCGTTGAGATATCCATGGTCTCTGAATAATCTGGACCAGTCTTATCTAGTACCAAAACCATGTCTAGCCATTTAAGGTTTGCCACACAAGTGTATATCTTGTTTATGTTGTGGCCCGGACTGCAGAATAGTACACCGAAACAGACTAACCCTCCCAGTGGTGGTCTGCAGTTGGTAGCGTAGCCAGTGGTTGTCGAAACCTAACCCTAAAGGTTGGCGTTGTGATAAAAATGTGAACGTCTCTAGGACATTGTGTATGACAATGAAGAATCTGGATATGGTAATTTCATGTGGGTGGGCCCTGCTTAGGCTTTCCATCAACGTGAAAATGAGAAAAGATCTGAAAGCAAATATTCTAAGTCAAACTTACCAATATGGGGAGAAAAGAACAGCTAAGAAGCACAAGCATAAGACTCTCTCTCTCTCTCTACACGAAGAAAAAGCCAACATAGTTTATTAGGGATAGCACGAGCTGGGGTTGGGTTGGTAAGAAGCAAAATGGCTTGTCTTTCATTATCTCCATCCCCAAACAGCATCATTCATGACTTTGGTCCCAATCAAACCCCAGGCTAGAGTATACACCACCCGTTTCAACTCTTACTTTCTACACCCTTGTCAGCACTATAATTCCAAATTTCTAAGCTTAAGACATGACATAACTAGTACTAGATATACTCCTAAGGTAATCATAATTCCATTTGCCTTTTGGGTTTTGATATCCAACTACTAATGACTAGAAATGTATAGCAAATAGTTACGATATAATCAAACTTCAATTACGCAGCAAGGATGTACCACCTTCTCAACCCAACTTTAGCTATCTTCTTCAAACTTTAGGATTCAGAATTATATTACCATAAAGTAAGTGTCAGACATATAAATATTGTTGGTACTCTTGGTATCAGTTTAAGCTTTTAGGTCAAAAAGTAATCCAACATCTATATCCAATATAAGGTAGATGAGCATGTGCTTAGTCCAGGTGCAAGAGCCAAAAAAAGGACCATCCACATGATGATGTTATTAAACATATAAATATTATTAGGCCCGCCTCTTATCAGCTTAAACTTTTAGGTCTGATGGTAATCCAAGAGTATAGCATAGCCTCTTCTCCCACCCCATCTTGTTCTTGATGTGAAAAGCTGGATGGAATAGACTAGATTACTGGCCAAGAAAATGTGTATCCAACTCCTGTCCACAAACTGGGCGTGCTTAGACACTTCTTAATGTTCCCAAGAAATAGGACGCTGAGATCTTAGATTTGATCCTATAAACAAAAACAAGTCAACCCCGTATGTAATGTTTCAGGAATATCATAGATCAATGAGAGAGAGAGAGAGAGTTGGTAACGAGTGACACAAACCGAATTTCGGGGCAAAATATCAGCATGTCTCACTGTTTTTTGTAAACTAAGCATGGGGCTTTCAGCAATGTTTATGTGCTTTCCTTTAGTTGAACATAGTGGTTATGTCAACAGGTAAGCTGCAAGTTCAAATGTTCTGAGAATTATTGTTCCAGGCCTATTGGATAGCCCAGAATGAGTCCAAGTGGCAAAACGTGGTCCACTGTGCAAATAGGATCTTTCTTTCCTTTAAATCTGTTTGGCCATTTGGAAGCTCGTATGACCATGATCCTTTGGTCTGCCACACTTATCGGCAACTTATAGTTGGGCGCTCACCCCTTCGACGCCTTTGTCTTATCAGGGTCCTAGTTTTAGATCATGGCTATGCACAACCACCACCATTGTGTGCCTTTTTTCCCCCCTAATTCTTATATATATATATATATATATATATATATATATATATATATATATATATATATATATATATATATATATATATATATTCTGTGGGTCTTCTGCCTTGAAAGTTGCCAATTTTTGTAATATTATTCAAAGTTTTCATTTATTTGTTTAATTTTAAAAGTTGGGTGGTAAGCAGACTTGAACATCCAACCTTTAGTTAGGAACAAGGCAGGTAGGTGACCTTTGTACATTGCATATGCAATAAATTTTTTCATGTGTTTTCCAAATTTCTAGCAGGAATTGTAAACCAAAATTAGTTCTTGTACATACTGAGGGGTTATTTGAGGAAGAAACTATGGTAGAGCTATTAGAAGGCTTAATCAAGGTCATGTCCTGCACCACAATGGTCTTATCAAATAATTATAATGTGATTTTGTTTGTCGTAATAGAAATATCAACTATTATGAGATGTTGGCTTAGGAAGGGGAGACTTGGCGCAATGGTAAAAGTTGTTGTCATGTGACCTTGAGGTCACGGGTTCAAGGCATGCAATCAGCCTCTTGAAAAAAATAAAAAGTAAGGCTGCCTACTTAGTCCATTGTGGCCCGCCCCTTCCCCGGACCCCGCATAGGCGGGAGCTTCATGCACCGGCGCTGTCCTTTATGAGATGTGGGCTTAGAGGAACTCAAATGGCTAATCATCCATAAAAAAAATCTTTAGGATACATTGAGGAACAACTACATTCATCATAAACAAGTTGGAATCAACTCAATCAACACAAAATTTGGAATGATCGTCCCTTACCTTCTAATTAATACATAAATGGTAACAGCATTAACATGTAATCTCTTTGTGAGCTCTTTACTCACACTTCTTGGGACATGCATAAGATGGAACTCATACTGTTGAGACAACCACAATAATTAATGGTCGATTCAACCTAATTACACTATTCATTGCTCATTGATGAACATGTAATTAAATCGTCTGAGGGATTTAAAGTTCTTCTTGCATCTAGAGAATATTCTCAATGCTCAAATTCCTTGGTGTATAAATGGTGGTTTCTTAATATTTGCACTGATAATATATAAAGGTAGTTCCAAAATTCATGTTTTGGAATAAGTATTCTGAAAAACAAATGTCAGGAAGCTAACAATGTCTAACGTAGCTGGTAGTAGACAAATTGGCATATCTTGGGAAATACACTTGGTCGTAGGTTTAAGTTACTGCTCTACCCCTTTGGCCGGGATTAGATTTAAGGGAGTGTGTGAGTGATTTCGTTTGCAATTCTTCATCTGCACAGCTAAGAAAAAGGAAAAAGACGAATGTCAAGAATATGGCAACATTTGAAGAGGTTGGAGAAATATTGGACAAATGATAACTCATGCTAGTTAGTTTTTCTTTTCTTTGTATTTGGAACTATATTTCAATTACTATTTGAGACTTTGATGTATCATTCATGATTTTTTAATGGTGATGAAATTCATGTTCAATTCCATGATTTTCTATTTGATCAGGTAGTTCTTAATCATGTTTACTTTAAGAAAACGAAAGAAGTTGTGTATTATTCATAGTGGAAATGAGACTCATACCTCTAACTTTATAGAATAATAACATTGCTGCCGTTTGACCCAATTATACCCCTATAAATGCCCCTTTTCTCTCTTAAAAAGACAAAATTACCCTGAAAATCTCTTCATAATTCTTTCACAGAAAAACAAATTATAATCCCCTTTATATACCCTCATATTCCCTACTTCTAATTCTAGTATGAAAAACTATATAACAAACAAAGAGCGCCTAAATTAAAGGCTAGGACAGAAAAGTGCTGCTCGTATTAGAACAACACACATAGTGGAAGGGCAGCAGTATAATTATTCTATAAATTCGGTGGTATGAGTGTTATTTCCTCATTATCTATACTTTTATGTTATAAGACAACTTTAGCTCTTACGTTCTAGCAAAGTCATTAAACTGAAATCCTAATTAATGCTCTATGAAGATAATTAACAAGATTACTCCTTGACGATTTTGCAAACAGTAGAAAAATGTTTCCTTTCCTATGCCCACTCTCCTTCCACTTCCCTATTTTCCTCTAAAATGTGTTGCATTTTCTATTGTTCCCCCAATCTTTCCTTGTTTTTCTGGAAAAGATTATCGTTAGAGTAATAAAGAATGCAGTCTTCAAAACCTTGTTAGAGGATGGACTGAAGAAAGTGCAATCTTGGTCATACCTATCGAACTTTAGGTCTTCGATCTTCTTTAGAAACTTTCTGAATGTACATAGACTCAAAATATCTGTTATGAAAAACAAGGATAAAATTCCTCTACACACACACACACAAGAAATTATGTTCAGATTTTCTTGTTGCTACTCATTTCATCGTAGAAAAGTATGGTTGAGAAATGGTTTTGATAGTTCCGAGCAGGTAGGCAACCTTAAAAATTTTCTCTTTATTTTCTATATTGCCTTTTCTGATCATTAGTTTGACAGCCCTACTTATGATCCGACGTTTTACCATGTTAGTAGACAATCCTTGTTGGTATCGTTTCAAGAGCCCCACCTCTTGCTCTTTGGTTTCGTCCATGTGAAACTGAGGTCTCATAGCTCCTTAGCTGGTCATTCTATAAGAAACCAATCAAAGGTTAGGAGAAAAAGAAAAGCTTTCCCATCATTTAAGGTTTAACTTAATGGCAAAGGAATAGTTTCTCTTCTGCCCTAACAAGATTAAATAATCAATTCCGACAATGATCCAAAGAGTTTTTATCGGAAGGAAATAAAAAAACATGAAGGTCATGTGGCCTTGCTAGGGAAAGGTCACTTCGGAGGATTCACAAGCTATAAATATATGTATTAGGGTTAGGGTTTTGCTCGGATGATATCTTGATTTTGGCAAGACCCTTATGCCAATCCTTGGTCATGGTGCGGCAGCGCCATCGGAAAAGCTTGCGGTTTATCGGAGAGGCGTCTGTGAATTGATCGAATTAGAGTCTTGCACCATGAAGAAACGCCAGCAGGCGGTGAAAGGAGGTGAAGGAACACAGAGAAGTTCTGGTGGCCCTTCACATGGTAAAAGAAGAGAGGTGAGATATGGAGAGTGCCAGAAAAACCATGCAGCTAATATCGGAGGATTTGCAGTTGATGGGTGCAGGGAATTCATGGCGTGCGAGGGGGAGGGGACCAGTGGTGCTCTCAAGTGTGCTGCCTGCGGATGCCACCGGAACTTTCATCGGAGAGAACTTGACAACGAGGAGTCTTGTGAGTGTTTTTCCCCTAGCTCTAATGGGAAATAGAAATAAATGAAGATGTTTATGTGATGAAAATGGCTTGTAGTATTGTTTCTATTTGTGGATATTCTTTGGATTATGTAAAACCATTGTTGCTATATTATCATGATCTGCATGCTTGAGATTGTAGTCTCACAACCAGGTTGGAAACTTTGCAATTTTCTGGTTTCTGCATCAGAGAGAGAGAGAGAGAGAGGCTGTGAATTTTATCGGTTCTTGGTTTGGGAATTGCACTGCTTTCCCATGTGTTGGCTGCTGCATAGGATAAGAAATACCATGAACTCAATCCAATTCTTCTGAATTCAGCCTAATTTTTCTCCAACTCCCATTTCTAGTTTTAATAGTGTTTGATAGAAGAAGAAAACAAACTAAAGCCCTTCAGATTCAATGTTAGTGGCTGTGTTATGGTTTAGTAAAGATGAAATTGCGAGAATTAGGGTTCTATTGAAGCTCTATGGATATATGGCTTAAATTTCTTTTTAGTTATGTTGAAGAAAATATTAGCCAATCATACAAATGCATGTACTTAGGCCGAGTGAATGCCTCTTTGATTTTCATGAAATGGTAAATGCCACTGCAATATCATTTAATTCTTTTTAAAGCTTAACTTTGCAAAACACACACTTAATCATATACTGCATTTATTTGAACCCTTTGAATTTTATTGTAGTTATTTATAGTTTCTCAACAGAGCCATAGCTTATTGCTGATCAGTAGTACTAAAAGCTTGCTATCTAAAGGGACGCATTGATTGCGTTGCTTGCTCCTTAACACTTGATACACTTCTTATAATTAGTAACCATTGATTGTGATGAATCCCCAGTATGAAAGTCTATCAGGTGTTGGATGACAAGATTACTGTCTATAGACTCTAAACAGAACCAGGATTATTCTTAATCCATCATTCACACCTCCATTTCTTTCTTTTGCTAAAAGGAATCTGCTTCTAAATGCTAAACTTAGTCCTGAGTGCAGAAGCTTAATTCAATTAGCCTGACCTTCTTCCACCTCTTAAGATTCATTATTATTCTAATTCAGGTCATATGCTGGCCAAGATTATCAATTGATTATTTTAAGTAATATTCTTTTGTCAGGTACCAAAAGTTGTTCTTATACAATATATAATACGCAATAAAGAGTGACAGCGGAAACAAGTGTCGTTAGCGTTTGACAAATTATTATTATGGACCGAATTATTGTTCCATTACTCGGATTGAATTCTCCTTCGATCCAACCTGGGTCCTACTATGCTGAACTTTTCCGAAAATCAATTTCTCAAAACTCAAAACCTGATGAATTCAAAGACTAAAACCACCCCTACTTCATGATGTTTTAGTGTTTGATTCCTAGTCGTCACTTCATTGATAGTTAAAGACATGATAGAATTTCTTGCTGGAATGCAATACATGTTATATTATTGTAGTTTATAAGATTTGCCTAACCAAGTGGCTAACCTAACATTTTGGCTCCTTTCACAGAGTAGTGAAAGAGGAAATATAGTAGGCCACCTTACCTTGCATGTGGGTACACACCAAACTGTACTTAAAAGAAGTAAAGCTACAAGCTTTTCCCAGACAAGGACCAGTGCCAAAGCCCAAAACCTACCACACGCAGATCTAAATGGCCACCATGAATCAACAGAAAGACATAGGCCGCATGATGGATGACCTTACTACTCATATGGTGATTCACAGAAGGCAGAATGAAAAGGATGCGCGAGAAATATATGGCATGGTGATTATAGGCTGTAAAGCAGACGAGTTAGGATGGCTGAGGGTTCTTGTATGTGGAGTGGTTTAACCGTGTATTATTTTATCATTGAATGGATTAAGTGTAAGTGGAGTGGTGCAACTGTGTAACAACCATGTGGAGCAAGGGGCTTACATGAAGAGTTAATTATGTGTAGTTGTTAGATTGTTTTCCAACCATTGATCCAGGCTTCAACCTATTTCTTGGTATGGATTGAAGGGGGCTCCAAATCAGCTACATGACCAACTACTTTGTTTTTTCTTTTTCATTTTATTTATGTTTTCTTCTTTTTTTTTCTTCGAAGATTGTTGGACGACACAGCAGCCTCGAATGCATGATCTTCCACAAGAGCAGCTCCTTGTGCCCACTGTGCTAGGAGGCCTTTGTTAAAGACGAATTGTACTTGTTGGGGCATGTATAGGTTAAAACTCAAAAACTCGATTAGACTCAAAAGTTGGTCAAGCCTAGGAAACTCGAAGGACTCGTTAGCAACTCGCAAAGCTCAGAAAATACAACAAATTACAGGCTTAAATTCTGTATAAGTTACATTTACATACTGAAATTGTTGTTTGGTAGGATTCAATTAATAAAAGATAGAAAAAAATAACAGTGAAATCCAGTGTAGAGAGAGAGAGAGAGAGGCATGATATAGTTTCTTGACTAGGTATGAAGTATAGTAGACCAAAATTTGTCACTTGTAAGGGGCTGCCAACGTCTTGTTATTTCAGCCATAAGGAGCAATACGAGGTAGCTGCAAAGTACACATGTACGAAGAAGTCGTACAACAACGGAAACGGAAGAACTGCAGTTTATACGTAGTTGATTTGGATCTACGGCTGATTGTACATCTTTAAAATGGCCCCGTAAAGATGAGCTTGCGATCAACAACCTTCTTCACGGGTGGGAGAATAGAAGGCGTTGGATTGGAGACACCTTTATAAGTAGATCAACAGTCTAGGTAATTATTGTGAAATGTATTTACTAAACAAGGCAAGTTGGGCTACTTTCAGTTACGAAGAACGCGAAAATCTATCTCATTGTGCTTCATACAGGATTAGAAGATATGACTAGCAGAAATATAAATTAATGACTGATTTCCACCTTAAGCAGGGAGATCTCTGCAAGAGGCTCATCCCTGCTAAATTTGTCTACTGTTGTAGATGGGTCATGTTGGAGACGAAAGACCATTATACGATGGGCCTAGTTCAGGTCCACAGAAGAACGTTGGATTGAGGTTTTCAGCCAAACTAGAGAGATGCCCATAAGGTCTTTGGGCAGAGCCCAACTTAGAACAGTACCCAGAAAATGGGTTATAAATTGCTGAATTGTGGGTTGCACCTGCATTTCAGAACATATATCTGGGGCATAAACGGGCCCAAATTTCACAGAGAGAGATAGAGATGGGTGGGGAGAGATTACAAGGATGTGAATTTAATTTTTAAATTTTGTATCTCTTACGAGATTTACTGATAATAGATGAAAATCTGATAAATTTTTATTTAAATTTGAGTTTAATTTTATAAATTCACTCTTGCTTTGGTTAATTTTCACTGCTTTAGAAATAAGCAAAAACTTCTGAATTATTGGAGAAAAATGGGCAAAACCGAAAAGTAGGAAAACCGGCAATCATATATCTTGGTCTCTTAGGAGATCAGTACTAGCGTTTAGGGCCACTCACATAATAATCACATTAAAACATGTTTAATTCAACTGTCCATCTCAAGGGTCCACAGCAAATCATGTCACGAGCTAGCATATGGCCTACCCACATGAAGGCACCATGATTCGGACTGTTCATCGAATGGTCTTCACCATAATCATATTGTCTTCAAATCACCAGTCAATTGATGGGATGTGATATTCCCATTCTTCTGTTTCAAAGGCAGTAGTTTCCCTTTCTTCGTATAATTACTGCTGAGTAGAAGCAGTTTCTAAACTTCCACTTTCCGCTTTATAATAATAGTCGCCTGAGTTTGCCAACTCTATCACAGAGGCTTGGAATGGGGTAAAAGGGCAGCCCCAGTACACGAAGCTCCCGCCTATGCGGGGTCCAGAGAAGGGACGGACTACAAGGGCCTAAAGTACACAGCCTTATCTTGCATTTTGCAAGAGGCTGTTTCCACGCTTTGAACCCATAACCTCAAGGTCACATGACGACAACTTTTACCATTGCGCCAAGGCTCCCCTCAGGCTTGGAATGCTGTAAAAACAATTAACTAACTTGTGTCGGTTTATAATGAGAAAATAATTGCACTCTTGACACATAAAAACAAATTTTCTGAGGAAAAAAAAAAACATGAATTTATCACATAAACTCAGATTTCATGAATAATTTTTACTGAAATTCTCCAGTACCAGTTATAAATGTAGTTATAAATTCACATAAAAAATTAAAATTCATATTCTGATATTGATTCTCACTAATATTCCTTGCCAATTTATTCCTGAATCTGAACTTTATAACTGTGATTGCACCTACTTTTTTAATAGCCTAGTTCTTATGGCTAATTATATGGCAACTTTCTAACATGTAATTAAAGAGATCATCAAACTCTGCTGCAGATGAGTTTGCTAGCAGTAGAATTTCCTTGCATGAGCTTCTTGTTGCTGATTTTATGGATGTTTATTTATTGTTTTGATTTTATCTCTATCTGACTCTCCTAGTCTGAATTTTTTTCATTTTTTTTTCCTTACTAATAAATCATCACTATCCAAAAGAAAAAAAAAGGAAAAATTCATACTGGCCGAGTTATATATATTCGAGTTACTGCTTGTGCTCACAGCCACAAAATATGGGATTGCTTTTTTCCAAAAGATGATGAAGTGATTGATCTGGTATGTTTGTTCAAGTAATCAACAAACCTAGTTGATAAGATAGATCTTTGGCTAATCATGGCACCTCTCTAGCACTTCATCATGACATGATTCCATGTTAACCCACACCATGTGGTCAATATATTGTGATTGAGAAGATGATAATGCTGAATTATTGCTTGGGGTATTTATCTACCACCGAATTTGACATTCTTCCTTATCTTTCTCTCCTTTGATTCTTTTTCAATGCCTATATTAATCCCTTGAGAATAAAGAGTTGTTGGAAAGACAAGTCCATTAACTTTCCTAAGCTTGACTAGAGAGGGCATATGATCCTCTAGCCTTTCTCACCCTAACCAATTTCTCTCCCTCCAAGCCTTATCACCCACAGTGAAGTTTTGTCTTAAGTTCTGTTCAGTCCCTTTCGGAGCTCTCTAACCATCCATTCCATTGCCATAATGGCTAGCAGCACCCACAGTTCTTAGCCACAGAAGTGCTAAGGCTAGAGTGGAGAGGAAGGTCAATCAACAATGGAGGGTCTTTGCCTGGTACATATCTTTGTTTTCGGTGCGATTGACGTTAATCGATCACTATCAATGGTTTAAAGAAAATTTCAGAAAAAGAAAAAAAGGAAGAAGAAGATCAAGAAAAAACACTGCCGATGGTGTGGATGCTTAAGCCTTTGGAAAACAATGGTTTCACTGGCTTAGTCTTATCTGCAAAAGCAAAAAAAGTTGCCTTGTTTTACACGATTCAAAGTGAATTTTTTAGCGCAGGGACGAGGATCCATGGATTAAATTAGCATTACTTGATAATTCCTAAGTAATAGTTAGGATTAGAAGGAGGCACAATGGTAGAGTTGTTGTCGTGTGCCTTTAGGTCGTGGATTCAAAGTGTAGAAACAGCCTCTTGTAAAATACAAGGTAAGATTGCATACTATTCACCCTTTTAGTCCGTCCCTTCCTTGGACCCTGCATATGCAGGAGCTTCGTGCTTTTTTAATAGTTAGGATCAGGCAGTCCAAATGCTCAACGCATTTAGTCCCGATTAGATAACCGTACATCTAATTGTCCTCTCGTTCTTTTTTCTTTTTCTTTTTAATCAAGATTGGCAAACAAAAAATTTGCACATAATTTCTTGTTTGAGTTCCAAGAGTAAGCTGCTTTTTTCTATCATGTTGATTACTTTTTGTAGATCTAAATCACTCAGCATGAGGTTCAGAATGACTTAGATAGGTTAGAGATCAAACATCATGACCATTGGAATGCTTTTAGCCTTTAATTAAAATTACCACCATCCATTTTATTAAAAAATTTCAAAACACAAAATAAGTGGTTAGAGTTATCTAAATTCATTTATTTCTCATGGGTTAGCTAATTTCCATACGCCGAACATGACCAACGGATTGGATCTTCCAAAAAAGGCTCTGGGTGGTGCCGATCCAAGTGTGTCATTACTACTGTCTCTACCTCTCCCAGTATAATGATGAATGAGAACCTGATTCATTTGTCGGAAGCCACTGATATAGGTACAAATTGCACCCTGCGATTAATTGCGATCTAAAAATAAGTCACCTCCTGTGGGGACCGTCTTAAATGGCATAAGTCGCAATCTGTAAAGACTTGCAAGTGGGCAATTTGAGCAGAAGTCTAAACACATTTGAACGAGCGAGCATGGCAATCAATAAAGAATTTCTGCTAAGATGGATCCAATTTCGTTCCTATCCGGTCGGAATCGCCGGATTATTCCCTTCTAGTAGGAAACATGTGAACTAAAACACTTTTTCCGACAGCATCGGCGCATATCGGTGTTTTCCGTTCATTTTTCCATTGATTCCGATGTGTTAAGGTTTTGTATATCTTTTTATCTTTTAAAAAAAACCCAATATTTCCCCAAAAGGTTATTCCGGAACCAGGAATCAAAGTGAGTCGCCCTCTTAATATTCCAGGAAATGAATTTTTTATTTATTTATTTTTTTTTCTGGGTATAAGAGAAGAATTGCAAAAGCAAATTATTCACATGCCCTCTTAAATTCGGTCCCTGGCCAAAGACAAGTTATAACTCAAAAGTCTCAAATTTATGACCAAGCATGTTTTAAGAGAGATGTCGAGTTGTCTACAATCAATTACATTAGATATTTATAGGAAATTCAATATGAAGCATGACTGACAATCAAAATCAAGTTGGTAAATCGTTCAAAACTCAGTTAACTGCACCCATGGAGAAGACTGAGGCTCCTTGGCTCAAAAGCGCTCTACATTAAGTCATGCATGAAAACCAACCCTATTTGACTATTAGCCAAGAGGGAAGTCACTGTAGAATTTAATTCCGGCTTGATTGACAAGATGTAGGATCAACCTTGAAATGTAAACTGCCAAAATTTTGGAAGTGAGCAAAGATTGTTTGTCTTCCTTGAAATATGCTTGGTTGCAAATTTTAGTCTCTGCTTTCTTTTTAGCTGAAGAAGGGGGGAGCCTTGGTGAAATGGTAAAAATTGTCGTCGTGTGACCTTGAGGTCACAGATTCAAGGCGTGAAAACAGCCTCTTAAAAAATGCAAGGTAAGGCTGTGTACTTGAGGCCCTTGTTGTCCACCCCTTCCCCGAACCCCAAATAGGCAGGAGCTTCATGCACCGGGGCTGCCATTTTTTTCTTTATAACTGAAAGATTAAATTTAAGAGAGTATGCAAGTAATTTGCTTGCTTTATAATTATTTGAGAGTATAACTACCAAGCAAGGTACTTTCTTGTTTGAGCAAGAAGTACAAATAAACAAATGTCTCATGGTTGTTATTCTAGAAAAATGTGGGAGAAAAATTATGACTTCCTAAAAAAAAAAAAACCCATCTACTACTCATTGATTTGTACTTCTTGTTAAAGCAAGCAAGTACACTTCTTCAAAGCATTTCTTATTACTCTAATTCTAAGGAAAAATTAAAATTTCAAATTCCAAGTAAATTTCATCACCAATAAAATCAGAAAAAAAGAAGAAGAAGAAAAAGTGCCCTATTTCCCAATAAAATCAAGTGCCCACTTCATGCAAAAGTAGAGCTTCATGGGCGCTTATCATAGTGTTGCAACAGCAATCCTCTAATTTGATTAGATTAATACAGTGTGAATTAATTAACTACAATATAATACAATGTTTATATCTAACTTCACCGTAATCCATTTGATTTATTATTTTATTTTCAACAGGAATCATCAAATATTTCCCAGAGGCAGGCGAAATCAAGAGATGTATACAATCCAAATATCCAGAAACCAGAAGAAAATAAAGGATTGAATATAGGAAGTCCCGAGCATTTGGTAATCTCAGATGTGTTCGTGTCAATGGAACAGGTGACTCATTATTTTGAATAAAAACAGAGGCCGACTTTCCGTCTGTTTTCCTCCGCGAATCATTATATAAAAGATTATAAGTTGACTGAATAAGATTTAAAAACACTTACACAAAATCTAACCTTATAAAAATTCCATTGCAAAAAAATCGATACATGCATAATATCATGAATAATGGATACGCATGATTTATGTTTTTACTTTCGGTGGGGATCAACTTAATCAATGGTTAAATTTGAAAGGCAGAGATTAGAAATTGAGGTGCAGCACCCACCTCTAAATGATCCGACCCTTGGATATCTTAAAAACAGAAAAACAAAGACGGTAGGTAATTCTTACAGCCTAAAAACTTGATTTTTGGGGGTGATTACTTTTCGGATTACTAGATATCTAAGCTATAGCATTAAATATAGCAAGTATAATTAAGGCAAGAGGGAAGAGCAAAGCAAAACATTCCAATCATATCAAATTGCTAAAATTCTGCCCAACTTTTACTTAAAACTTTTTTTTTTATATTAAGCTATGGGAGAGTGATGTGTTAACTTACATTAATATATTGGCGATGGGTCTCAATTAGATATCAAAATCTGCGTTGTCATGGAGATAGTGAAATTGGTGTGAGTCGGTGGAGAGAAACATATAAATTTGTGTGTTTCTTGTTTTTCTTTTTCTTTTTTCATTTTCATAACATAGCTTTGATAAGACACTAATTATATTAGATATGGAAGGCTGATATGATTCTTAAAGCTTTCACTAGACAAAGTGAATGATTCCATTATCAAAATATCAGGGGTGGATATATTATTAGCCAAAAATATCTAGAAAATGTAAAATAAATATCTCCATTTTCTTCTCTCTCTCTAGCAAATTATATAAACAATAAAAGAAGACATACCATTCTAAGAAGAAGATAAACAAACATCCCCTCGCATTAAGAAGGTTATAATGCCACTGAGTATTTCTCTTAGCAAAAGAATTACTGTTAAAAATGCATGCTCCTCTCACTAAAAGAATCCTCTTGCCATAACAAAATCAGCACAATAGTAGCCAAAAAAAAAAAATCCAAATGCCAGAACACCCACATCAACTTCAACAAACAACAAGATTGAGCAATCAAAAGCATAAACAAATCATAAGACTAAATCCTTCATCAGCAAGAACAACAAGAAGCAATGATCATATATGGGTTCTTACCATAGTTTCTCTTTCTATCATTAAAATCAATGCAACAGTTCATCAACTAACATAGACTCAAATTATCAGCACCCAAGAGCTGAAACCCACCCACAACACCAAAATGCACTGAAATTTTGCCAAATAGGGAGAGAAATAAGCACATCATACAGCAAACAACAAGATTAAGCATATCAAAATGCAGTAAAGCAATGAACAAAAACTAGTGATCATATGGATAAATTCCATGGTATCTCTTTCTATCACTATATCAGTATGATAGTTCATCAACTAAAATTAGACGAAAAAAGAAAAACATAGACTAAAATTATCCCTATCCAAGAGCTCATATCTACCCACAAAAGCAAAATGTACTAAAAATTCGCTCAAAAACAACTAATCCATCATTTCTCATCATCAAATAGAGAGAGAAATAAGAAAAAAATGGAGAAAAATCAGATTCTCCGCCAGAAAAAGAGACGACCCGATAATGATATGGGCGTTGCTATTATGATTGTTACTCTCAATATTGTAGTTCAGATTGCTGTCATTGATCCTGTTATTGCTAGTAGTCGTGTTGGTCATCAACCCATCCCTCTTCATCGAAGTATGCTTGTTGTTGTGCATCCAACCCTTCAATACCACCTTGGAAACTCGAACCTCATAACAGAATTCTTCCACCAATCCTTGATCCTGCTTCAGCATCTTCCACCCCAGTTTCTTGAAAACAGAAACGTCTTCTCCTTCTGCTCCCTGCTAAAATTTCTCCAAAAGCTCTTCCCGCTGGATGGGTTTGCACTAGGGGTCGTCGGATTATCAGGCAGGGACAATCCACCGGTGCTGGAAGCAAGCAGCATTGTGAGGGCGACGGGAAATAGAATGAAGCCAAGGGATACGGTGAGGCCGAGGTGGAATTCAAATTCCGGCGTTGATCTCGATGAGGATGTGGTACTTGTCCTCGTCGTCATTGCGGCGGTGGAAATTTAGCAAGCAATGGTGGCGCATTTAGCGAGGTGGGATCGGAGGGGGAGGAGTGTGGGGACGGCATGAACTCGCCACAATCGTCGATGGCGTGGTCTCCTAGTGATGCCGCATGGTTTTTGAGGCACTCCTTCCGTGTAAGATTGAATGGGTGGCGCTTTAGCTCCCCGTCGGCGAAAGCCAAGGGGGAGGAGGGCTTAGGTTTGAAGGAGGGTGGTGGACGGCGAGGGCGAGAAGGGATAGGGGTTTCAGTTTCAGTAGGTTTGGAGGTAAATTCCATGGCAGAGGGGGTGTCTGTATAACACTTAGGGGAAGGGTTTTTGTTTTGTGGGGCTCTCAGTGTTAGGGTTTTGGTTTGTCCATGGGTGGACATGGTCTGAAGGGGAAGAGCCAGTGGTGGTGAAGAGAGGTAGAAGAGGATGAGGTTAGTGTAATAGAAAGAGGAAAATCAGGTTGTAATTGTGGATGATGGGAATAGGAGACAAGAGTTTGTTATTAACCACACATTTTTAACCATGAGTTTAAGTATTGGGTTAGGTTTGTGCCTCCTTTGGGTTAACTGCCCTGATGAAAATGTCAGCATGGGTTGGTCTGAGAGGGCAGATTTGGGTTAGAAATGAAAGTCCTCCTGAGTTTGGTTCATTGACTCAGTCAGTCAAAGTGACTCAGATGACTCACTAATTTAGGGGTTGATCATTCTTTCCTTTTGAAAGTAAGAGACTCACCTAGGCATGCACAACTTCAAACCTTGGTCACCCAAGTAAGAGATTGCTTGTTGTGAAATATTCATGTACAGTCTCGAACCTTAGTCACCCAAGTGAGAGACTCTTCTAGAAGGCTTTGGTGCATTAAGGGTTAATAATATCATTGATCAAATTTTTTAAAGAAAATGCCTAAAGAAGAGCTTACTATAATTATTTAGAATAGTTTGCTAATTATAATGTGTATTTTTTAGACAAAAAATTATTCTTTTTGAAATGATATACAAAAGTAAAGAATTTACCAAAAATGAATCCAAACTTGTCAAAATTTGAAGGAACCACCAAAATTTACAATAACATCATATAATTTATTGAAAAATTAGGCCCAACTGAATATGCTTTTTTGTGCTATTTTCTCACCATAATAGAATTTTTTACAATTCTTGTTGGATCTAAGAGGAATTTTACAACTGTGGGTCAAATACAATTTTAGTTTTAGTTGAGAAAGCGAGGTTACTTATCAACAGTGTTATTAAAAATGAGAAGGACAAATCATACGCAAAATTACTCCACAGCTAGTTATATAATCCCATTAGGCTGGGAGTGGACAACCTATTGTTCCGGCTTCTCTTTTTTCACTTTGGGGACGAAGGTTCTATGGTAAGTAACAACAGGCACAAGCACTTGACCAACAGGGACCCACACTTTTTCTCCACCGAGGAGCCGTTCGCAGCGAGAAGCAAGGGATGTAGTGCACTTGATAGCCTTAAAAATTGACAACCCTAAGTTTTGAGGTTTCTCTATCCATATCTCATACATGCAAACCTTGGGTATCAAAACCATTGGATAAGACAATAGTCAAGTCATAATATGCTTTATGCTTTGTTATCTCCATACCAGAAAGTGCCATATCAAGACATATAATGCTCCAAATAACAACAAAAGAGCATGCAAACAATGTCCAAATATTGCTTAATGCAAGCATCTCTATGTATGAGTTGTTTCATAAACTCTGCTTTTGATATTAACATGTCCAACTTTAGTAAGCTTTTGACGTTGAATTATTAAGAGCAATTATATTATATTACTTCTGGTAAAGGTAGCATTAGCGCAATGGTAGAGTCGTTATCGTATGACTTTGAGATTAAAGGTTCAAGACGGGAAACAGTTTTACAAAATAAAAAATAAAACTACATACTATTGACCCCGCTCCTTTCCTGAACCCCACATATGGCAGTTTCGTGCACCCGGACTTCCCTTTTAATTATATTACTTCTGGTGTACAATGCTTTGCAGCTTATTTGTAAGAGCTGTTTGACTCAGTTGTGGACTGAGCCAACTTACGAATTTCCTTTCTGACGTCCCAAAAGACCAAGCGAGTTAGTGGGTATTGAAGTCCAGTTGCTTTAGGTGGCCGTAACCATGGGACCTCTTTGAAACAATGATGTACCCATCCATGACCAGTACAAGCCCGCTTCCACTAATGTAATAAAGCCAACTACAGTAATAGATCTCCAATAATAGTAAGACTTTGCATCTGTGTTACTCAATGACCCTCTTTCCATCAATTACAGTAGATTAGACTAGATTAGATTAGATTAATGCACGCGTGGACTAATTAACTTCAATATAATACAATCATTAGGTCTAACTTCACCAGAACCCACTTGATTATGTTTGTATTTTCTGAGGGAACGACTTAATCAATGCTAACATTATGAAAAGCATTTGTTAGAGAGAAGCCTAGAAGGCCACACACAGTAAGCAAGCTTTGTGAAAATGTGGGGCTCCAAGAGCACTTGCCTTAGTGTTGCACTCCACTAGCATTCCTCTAGTTAGAAACTTATTAAGAAATCTCATTAACCACTTGTAAATTCTTCTTTACTACAACCCCATAAGTGGAATTCAATTCTTACCAACCAAACGGAGTTAAACATAAAGCTTCCCAGAGTCAGCTTTGATTTGAAGGCTACTAAAACCCTATATCACCATAATATATATTCCCTTAACTTCGAAGATAAGAATCATGAACAGATAAACATATAATAAGAACGCAAAACTATAGTCCCATTACCAGATTCACCTTCATGAGAAAAAAACTAAACTATAGCATTAAATATGTCAAGTATAATTAAGGCAAGAAGTAAGAGCAAAGCGAAACATCCCATTCAGACCAAACTGCTAATTCAGACTCCATATTTGCTAATCGCACTCCACCTTTTAACTTAAACTCATATAAATAAGCTATGAGAGACTGATATGTTAACTTACAATAATATATTAGCCATGGGTCTCAAAATCTTAGCTCATTTTCTTGGTAGGCAGTGGGTAAAGGTGGTGGCGCCATCATCAGATTGGGAGACTGGATATGATGCAACCAGTCTCTCCTAGGTGTCTTTAAAAGTGGGTGAATATATTATTTGCCAAAAATATCTACAAAATGTAAAATAAATCTCTCTCTCTCTCCCCAAATGTCCAAACATCCCACGAGAGTGCCCCAAAGAATTATATAACCAAAAGGTCTTCTTCCTTGTATGATTTCACTCATCCCCAAGAAACCTAGCAAATTATATAAAATAATAAAAGAAGACAGGAAGAAGAAGAACACACATCCCCTCACATTAAAAAGGTTAATAATGCCACTAAGTATGTCTCTTAACAAAGGTACCCTGACAGAATCAGCACATATAGTAGCAAAAAACAACAAAAAAGAAAACAATCCAAATCCCAAAACACCCACATCAACTACAACACAACAAGATTAAGAAAATAAAAATGCATAAACAAATCATAAAGCCAAATCCTCATTGGCAAGAGCAACAACAACCAATGATCACATATGGGTTCCTACCATAGTTTCTCTTTCTATCGCTAAAATCAGTGCATCATTCATCAACTAACACCGGACTCAAACTATCAGCACCCAAGAGCTGAAATCCACCCACAGCAGCAAAAATGCACTGAAATTTTGCCAAATAGGGAGAGAAAATAAGCACATCATACAACAAGCAGCAAGATTAAGCATATCAAAATGCAGTAAAGCAATGAATAAGAAACAGTGATCATACGGATCAATTCCGTAGTCTCTCTTTCTATCCCTAGATCAGTGTGATAGTTCATCAACTAAAATTAGACAAAAAAAGAAAAGAAAAAAAAGGACCAAAATTATAACTAACCAAGAGCTCAAATCCAACCATAACAGCAAAGTGTACTAAAAATTTGACCGAAAGACAACTAACCCATAATTCCTCATCATCAAATAGAGAGAGAAATAAGAAAAAAAGAAGAGAAAAATCAGATTCTCTTCCTCCTCAAGAAGAAGAAGAAGACCCATTCATGATATGGGCATTGGTGTTATGATTGTTACTCTCAATATTGTTGTTCAGATTGCCGTCATTGATCCTGTTATTGGTAGTAGTTGTGTTGGTCATCAACCCATCTCTCTTCATTGAAGTATGCTTGTTGTTGTGCATCCAAACCTTCAATACCACCTTGGAAACTCCAACCTCATTGCAGAATTCTTCCACCAATCCTTCATCCTGCTTCTGCATCTTCCACCCCAGTTTCTCTGAAAACAGAAACATCTTCTCCTTCTGCTCCCTGCTAAATTTCGTCCGAAATCTCTTCCGGGTGGAAGGATTTGCGCTAGCGGTCGTCGTATTATCAGGCACGGACAACCCACCGGTGCTGAGAGCAAGCAGCATTTGTGGGGCCGACGGGAAATAGGATGAAGCCAAGGGAGAAGGTGGGGCCGAGGTGGAATTCGAATTACGGCGTTTGATCTCGACGGGGATGTGGTTGTGGTGGTACTCCTCGTCGATTTCGTCGTCATCGTCATCATCCCGGCGGTGGAAATTCCGGTGGCAACCGCAGGCGGCGCATTTTAGCGAGGTGGGATCGGAGGGGGAAGATTGTGGGGATGGCATGAACTCGCCACACCCGTCGATGGCGTGGCCTCCGAGAGATGCGGCATGGTTTTTAAGGCACTCCTTGTAGAGGGTCCGTGTAGGATTGAATGGGTGGCGCTTTAGCGTGCCGTTGGTGAAGGATAATGGGGAGGAGGGTTTAGGTTTGAAGGAGGGTGGGGGTGGTGGTGACAGGCGAGGGCGAGGGCGAGGGCGAGATGGGACGGGGGTTTCAGTTTCAGGAGGTTTGGAGGTAAGTTCCATGGAAGAGCGGGTGTCTGCATAACATTTAGCGGGAGGGGTTTTTGTTTTGGGGCTCTCTGAGTGTTAGGGTTTTGGTGTGTCCATGGGTTGAAATGGTCGGAAGGTGAAGAGCAGGTCGGGGCGAAGAGAGAGAGTAGAGAGAGAAAAAGGGATGAGGCTGGTGTAATAAAAAGAGGAAAATCAAGTTGAGATTGTGGATGATGGGAACAGGAGACACAGTGTCTGTTATTAACCACACATTTTTAACCATGGGTTTAAGTATTGGGTTAGGGTTGTGACTCATTTGGGTTAACTGCCCTGATCTAAATGTCAGCATTGGTTGGTCTGGAAGGGCATATTTGGGTTAGTAAGAAAGTTCTCATGGGTTGGTTCATTGACTCAGTCAAGTGACTCAGATGACTCACTAGGTCGGGTTGAAAGTAAGAGACACACTCACCCCATGGACAACCTTGAGCCTTGGTCACCCAGACAAGAGACTTTTTTTTATTGAAAGTTAGAGAGATGCATTTACAGTCTCGAATCCCAATTACCCGGGCAAGAGACTGTTCCTTGTGCTAGAAGGCTTTGGTGCATTAAGGGTTGATAATATTATTAATCAAAATTTTGAAAGAAAATGTCTAAGGAGAAGATTATAATAATTATTTAGGATAGTTTGCTAATTATAAAATTAATGGTTAGTACATTTTGTAAGGGTCAAACCATAGTAGATCATTTTTTTAGCTATTGTAACAAAAAATTTCTATGATTAACCAATTTCACAATATAACGCCAATCAAAATTTTCAAACAAAAAATATTTGTTCTTTCTAAAAAATATAAATAGTTAAATAATTTACCCAAAAATGAATCCAAATTTGTAAGAACTTACGGGAGTTATCGAAAATTTGTAACATAGTATTCGTTAGGAATTAAGCACAATCGGAGTGTGCTCCTTTTATGCTTATTTTTATTTACCACATTAGAATTTTTGACAACTCTAGAGGGATCTAAAATGAATTTTTGACAACTCTAGAGGAGCCTTAGCACAACAGTAGAGTTGTCGTCATGTGACTTAAGGACATTGGTTCAAGGCGTGGAAACAACCTCTTACAAAATGTAAGGTAAGGCTAGGTACTATTGACCTTTTGTGGTCTACCCCTTCCCCAAACCCCATATACACAGGAGCTTCGTGCACTGGGGCTGCCATTTTTTTCCCTTCGAATAAAAGTATGTGTTTAACAATAAAAAGGGCAGCCACGGTGCATAAAGCACATGCCTATACGAGGTCCAGGGAAGGGCGGACCACAATGGCCTATAGTAGGCAGCTTCGCCTTGCATTTTGCAAGAGGCTGATTCCACGCCTTGAATTCGTGACCTCAAGGTCACATGACGATAATTTACCTTGTATTTTGCAAGAGGCTTATTCTACGTCTTAACCTTATGACCTTAAAGTCACGTGACGACAACTTTTACCGTTGCGCCTAGGCTCCCTTTCTATGTGTTTAATAATAAAGATCAATACTCCATTTGGCTAAAGTACGTTTACTCCGATTCATAGTGGCGACGGCTGGGACCCGTTTGACTTGTTATAGGATCCCTTATCATCATTATGTTATATGAACATCCAATGGGAAGAGAGGATTAAGAGTTTTTAATTAAATGCAAATGTTGGGGATTAGTATATTGGGCTCGAGCATGAAAGTCATATCATTCATGCAGTAAAGACACTATTCAAATCCTTTGTTTATGGCAAAAAAGTGGGTAGATGGGTCCACCATAATAGATAAATAATTTCCATTGATCGATGATCCGATCATTAGGTTGGATCAGTATTATGATTGCACGTTAAATATTGATAAATTAAGATAAGATACAAATGCATATTATCATGGTCCCTATTTCTCCACAGTTGATATCATAGGACAAGTATTACTGCAAATGCTTATACAATTTGCCTCAAAGTATGAAATAGCGAAGAAAGCCATTATCTCAAGGAAGTCTAGATAAGAGTTTATGCCATGTTGCTGCAAACCATGTATGTGGATGTGGATGTTAAATTTCACGTGGTGGATTTGTTTTTTGGGATTTCATTGCAAATATTCAAATTAATTTGGATATATAGGGTACGAATTTAAGCATACTTTGAATCCGAATATCAAAGTGCTATCGATCAAAAAGCCCTTTTTTTTATATGAAAGGTAATTATATTATTTTGGTCTAAGCTATATATATATATAGTGTGTTAATTTCAACTGTTTCATATAGGTGCAAGGACCAGGTGACATTTGCTTGATTGGAAAAAAGTAGAAAACAGAAAAAGTTAAAGGAAATGGCAATTAAAAACTTTTTCCTGGTCAATCAAATGTCACATACAACTTCTTGCTGAAATTACCACTCCCCTATATATATATAACTAATTTATTGGTTTGAAATTAAAGAATAAGATGGGATGCCCTTTTGACAATGATGAATAGATATATTTTACAGTTTTTTAAATTTTATTTTATTTTAATAAGAAAAAATGCTTCTTCTTTTTTTTAAGGAAGATCTTTCTTTAACAAAAAGTGTTCTATTTTATAGAATGATCATATAGTTAACTGCAGATAGTCAAATGAGCCTTCTGTTGACTCGGTAGACTCGGTAGGGCAAGATTTTTAACTCAGGCAGAAGCTTGACCAAGAGAAAACATGTTCAACAGGTGGAGCTTTGAAATTGTAGGCCGTTCTATAGCTCTCAATTTGCACTTTACCGAGATTGGACCCAATCTTCATTTCGACCCTACCCAATGACTGGGCCATCTTCTAATCCATGGACATGATCAATCCCATCACTTTGATGATGGCCCCACAAAATTGTAACAGGTGTATGGAAGGGTGTTTTCTTGTGGATGTGACCTTGTTTGTCCTGGTCAACTACCAACACAGCATTTTTCAGGCATAATTGAGGTTTGCATGTTGGGTGATAGGAGCTACAGCTAAGAGTGGAAGGTGGGATTTTTAGGGCTTTTCCATGTAGACAGCTTGAAATGAGAGGGTTTTGAAGATATATAGCTGGGTTTAGTGGGCTTGGAGGTGCCTTCAATCCCTGCAATTTGCAGGTATAGATTCCATGAACCTATCGTCCCTCATTTGATGTTAAATAGGCTGACAAAACACATACCTCACCCATTTGCTCCTGGCATGACGAGATAATGCTTGGAGAAGCCCAATTTTGAATGGATGAGCACCCACCTAATGCATTTATTTCTCCAATTCAAAAATGGGGTAAAATTAGGGTTTCCAAAGTTTCAAATTTAGGGGTTTTTTAATGGGTGAAAAATAACTATGGAATTGGGGTAGCAAGCACAATTGTCATTTCCATTCCCTTCTAGCCAAAATTCCCAAGACATTCCATTCCAGAATGGAAAACTAATGGATTTGATCTTTAAGATTTTCGGTCAAAATTTTGGGAAGCAGTTTCGGCTTATGTTCACCTGGTTCTAATCATTGTATTAAGGAATTTCATTATTTTTCTATTTTTTTAAAAAAAATTAAACAAAAAAAGGCAACCCAGGTCACGAAGCTCTCACATATGTAGAGTTCAAAGATGAAACAAACCACAAAAGGTCTATAATATGCAATAGTAGGAACAAAATGACAACTACTATAACAGAGCTCCAGAGATTGGCTCAGTGATCACTACTGGCAATTTTTGCTAGGGCTATCATTAGTGGAAGTGAGGAGACCATCTTGTGTTCAAATGATGGGTGGGCCCCATTATCTTCCACTAATAAGGAGGGGAGGCAAGGAGGGGACCTTCTGGATTAATTCATCTGGACAACACGTCCTTTTCCCCTTTATATCTTATCTTTTTCTCATAAAAAGATAAGAAATGGAAGTAAAACTAACCTCAAATGAAATGAAATTTAGAGTCTACCAATGAGCACAGAGGAAGATGACAAATGCATTAAAGCCTAATATAATTGTCATGTTCCTTGCATCTTGACTCCTAGTTACAAAATAACCATTTGCCTTTATACAGTAGCATCTACAAGCTTATGATAAGATAGATGTGGGGCCTAGATGTGTGATCCAAACCGTTCATCTTTTGGGGAAAAAATTGAAGGGAAGTGCTCAGTAATCGTCCGATTGATGTCGCGTGAGACTCAGAGATATGAAAAAATTCTAGTTATATGGCAATTATTATGAAGAAATGATGATCAAGCAAATTTCAATGCAGATTTGCCGAGCTCGAGATGGTTTTAGAGCTTAACATGTGATGGTAAGATTATAGTCATACTAAAATGGGGGCATTTTTCTTTATTTCTATTTCTTGGATCTTTGTATGCTATATAATGAAGAAAAAAAATGTAAAATAAAGGCCTTAGAAATCACATATATTGTGGATCTCCAAGGCTTCATTTCTAGGCCTCTTAAGATTGTAAAATAAACGGCGTAAAGCAAAATAAAAAAGACCATCTTTCCGTCCATTTTATAACCATAAGAGTTTAGAAAATGAAGGCCTTAGAAATTTCTAATGATGCGAGTTTTGGTACCAAAGACATGTAATTGAGGTTGAATCAATGAACATATCATATTTGTGAAAAGAATAAAAAAGATAAAAACATAGCTTCCATCTCATTTCTATTTGGTATAAACTAATCAAAATGTTTATTTCTTTTCTTTTTATTTTAGAAAAAAAAGGGAAGACGAAGCAAATCACTCACTCATCCTCTCCTTCGTCTAATCACTGGCCAAATGAAAAAGCGGGAGCTTAACTTGCTATCCAACCGCATTTCAAAGAGAGATATCGAATTTGCAACTAATTGTGCTAGATATTTGTTAATAAATTCATCCAATTCTCTCTCAAATAGAATTAAAAATACAAAATATTTAGTACGTCCGAAGTTATACTTTCTCTCTCTAACCTCAGAGTGCAAAAAAAAAATCGATTTTGAATAATTTCAAGAGTTATTATTACGTGATTGATGTTCACGTTCCATGGGAGTGAAAGGTGTGGGACCCACGTATATGCCAATCCAAACCATTAATCTAGTAAGTCAAAATTAAGGATAAGCTATGAAACAGAATTCAACCACATCCGACAATCATAAATTTCTGACTTTGGATTTTAAATGGACGGCTAGAAGATGACAGAGGAATAGTCTATCTTTATCAACAGGGCCTTCAAATATCAAAGGCCTTGGGTCTTAAAATAGGAGACGATTTTGTTCTACTGTCCATCTGTAGGTCTCCCTTACAAAGTTTCGGAAGAAAGGAGTTAGTACATGGGCCTCAAAACACCACTAACAATGAGATAAGGAGATATCACTTAATCTTAACCCAGCTCAAGCACCATTGGTTGTGATATGGCCACGCGAAGCTCCCAACCCCAAAGGTCACTTGATTTCCTATAGGTAACATGTGTCAAGTCTAGCAGGACGTGCAGTACAAACGAACGTAAACTGCTATACTAAATTTCCCTAAGACAACAAAGCCATCATTGTGGGGAGGGTAAAGAACATCAAACTCAAAGCAGCACGCATCTCATCTCATCTCAAGCACCACTGACACCTTCTTAGGAACCTAATCCTCTAGTACTAGAATTGGCTTCTCGCAACTCTCCCTTCAACACAAATGGTAGATAGGAACCAAACTGTCTCGCGACATTATAAAGTCAACTCCTGTAACACTTAAATTGGCAAACAACCAAGCTCCTAGGACCTTCTTTAATCCTAGAATGTTATGAGTCAAAATTAAGGAGCCAAATAACTCCATCAATAAGAGATCTTGGGAGTCAAGTAGGCTTATACCATTATGCTTGCAAGTAAAGTCTTAGCTTAAGTCTACCTTTGCACACTCGGTGCACGAAGTTTCTATGAATGTAAGGTATAGAGAAGGGGCAGAACACAAAAGATCTATAATATGCAGTCTTATTTTGCATTTTGGCACATGGCTATTTTCAAGCCTCAAACCTATGATCTTGATTAGTTATTTCTTCCCTTTATTTATCAAAACCTTAGTTTGACACTACCATTCAAGAAATAATGATGTTTTAGTTCAACAGTATGTCTTACAACCAAAAGGGTTGTGGGTTCTAATCCACTCACCATCCTCATAAAATGGAAAATGAAAAAGAAATTACTGTATATGTGTGTGTGTGCGCGCGTGCTTTTTGTTGTTGTTTGTGGCTGTATGTTTGTATATTTAATCTGTTTAGGTAGAAATTGGCTACGAAAATTGTTATAGTTTGATATTGCAGATTTAGGGTTTGTATAGTGCCATTAGCTGCGTGGAAACAGCCTCTTGCAAAAATACAAGGTAAGGCTATCTACTATAAACCCTTGTGGTCCACCTCTTCCCTGAACCCCACATAGGCAGGAGCTTTGTGCACCGGGACTGCCCCTTTTATAGTACCATTAGCCACAATAAATACTTACCACTTTACTCTTGCCCAACCAACTTTTCTCTTAAGAAAAATGAAATCTACTGTAAAATTTTCTTTTCCATTGAATACAGTCCCAAGTTGCAAACTTATCAGTTTCTTTTGGTGATATACATACTTGACAGGAGTTTATCAACCTCGACTGATTTTGGAAGACTTTGCTGGCCACTCAATGGAACAGGCAAGGACATAAGTTCAAAAAGTTGGCTAGTTAGTGAAGGATAACCTACAATCAAGAAAGATCAATGCAACTAAGAGCATAACATCCTGAACCTTGCTGGCCAATCAATGGAACAATTCAGAGCATAAGTTGAATATGGCAGTCGGGTTGTGATGACATGATTGGATGTACCCCATCAGAGCCTCTAATAGTGTCACATCTGGGTGCACCCTGTGGCATGATTCTGCTTCATTTAAAGAGGGGGAGAAATGAATGACCCACATATCATGCATAGCCATTAATACTCTTACAAGGGCACGTGCTCATTGCATGTGAAATGGTCAATGCACTGCACATGCTCATCAGACTGCTGATCCCATCTTATGTTGTGCAGTTCTCAGTACTTTCTTTCAACCCTTTTTTAATCAATGTTCCCACATGCCTACCGACAACAGTCATCCAAGGAGAAATTACCCACCATTTTTGCTGTTGCGTTCACAAGGGAGAGAGAGAGAGAGAGAGTCTGTTTGGTGATGAAGGCAAAGGGGATATTTGTTAGCTCTAATCTATGGTTATAACAACTGCAAATGCAATATATCTTAGTGTATGAGTAGAAAATATTTGCTAGGCTTGGTCTCTTATTATTCTAACGTCACTTGGAAGACATTCCATGGCATATTATATGGCAAATGCTTAGGTCTAATGGAATCTCATGCTGGGATGTCACACCAATCAAATGCTCTCATAAAGAAGGGTAAAACTTTTCCACGACCAATCAAATGTTAACTGTAATTCTTTGCTGAAATTACTGCTCTTATATTTATGTATATATAAGGAGGATCCATCATCAACTACACATTTAAGACCAAGCTTCCAATTCAACATGGGAGATTCAATTGCCTATCAAATGGGCAATGAGGTGACTACCATCGTCATGATCTCTTAAGATCCAGTACGTGGATAAATGTGGGGTCCATGGTGTCCACCAATTAGAAGAACTGCAGTGTACCAATCAGGTGTTCGAAAAGAAATGATTTGGGTGGACCAAAAGAGATGGGTAACAGCGGGAGGTGCGCACCATTGTCCCCTGGGGGTTAACCTTTTGGGTAACGTGCTCTGCTCAGATGCCCACATGCTTGGTCCTCCAAACCAACTCCCTCTGCCTTTCTTTATCATTTATCCACAACTACACATGTGCCGGTTTCTGCGACTTTCCTGTCACTTGGGTCCCACCTTGGGTTACTAACTCTTCCCTTACCAAAATATCCTTCTTCCTCCCCAAAAATTTCCCCATCCGGAGGTCCAATATGATAAGGAGGAATAATCTCCTAGGATTGTCAGATCAGAGCCAATTTTCAATTGGATCTGTCTATTTTGGACCCATAATCATTAATGGTGATCATTAAATGATAAGAGATTGAGAAAAATTAAGATCGATCGAGCCCACTTATTCAATGATCGAAACCAACGATTAATAGTTCTTGTTAGTTTGTGGGGACAACTTCAAGTTTCTGATTAATGGGGCTTATCTTGATTACTGCAAATTGTTGAGTTTTGCACCCCCGCTGCCTGTTGAAAGATAGATCTTAGCAGATGGAGGGTTTGGATTAAAAGCAAAAATGGGTCCGACTTTCTATAAGAGATACTTAACACCAGCTACCAAAATGGGAATTTAGTAGTTCAATGAAAGGTGGAGGGCAATATAAAAAAGGGCATGCCACTTTAATAATGGCACCCGCTTTTATTTCCCTGCTACCCCAGTGTCCATCTATTTATAGTTTTTAATTCCCTGCCACCCCAGGGTCCATCTATTTATACTCTAACTTCTTGAGGAGTTAGAGGTCACCAACACAAGCTGAAACCAGAAGCATTCTCTCTCTCTTTCAGGGTTTATACCGGTGAAGATGGCCACGACTAGGTTCCTTGTGCTCATGGTTTTGGTGTTCTTGGCCATTCTCATGGCTAAATCCCAGGTAAGTTTGCAGGCCAAAAATGGTGTCTGCAACAACTTTTGTGTTGAATGCATCCCATGGCTCATTTTAGTATTAACCACTGCACAGTGCCTTCGTTGTAGTTGTTAAACAACACAGCCATGGCTTAGTTTAACAGAAATCAGTGCATAATTTCCTCTGAGGGGCATCCTGTAGCTCATTTTAGTGGAACCCACTCCGGTCGCTCATTTTAGAACAACCCACTTCATATTTTCCATTTAAGCAGCACCTCCCTGGCTCATTTCAGCAGAACCCCACATTTCTTTTCAAATTTCTGATTTTTTTTTTCTGCTATATTTTTAGATCATGGCTGAAAGAACTGAAGGAGAGTACCACTTGGACAGGGTACGTATGATTTCCTAGAAGATTTCTCTGTTTTTCAATAATTATTGAATTTTAAAAATTTTGATTATTTTGTGTTTTTCAGGCTGGATATGGACAAGGGAGTCTGAGAAGCTACCGTAAGTTGTAAAAATTCTTTCATTTTTATTTTTTCAATTAAAATGGGAATATAGAAAACGAAAACGGAGTATGCACTGGAGGCGTATGTTAGTATCGCACCTTGAGGAAACACTTACGTGCGCACTATGCGCATGGACTAGACCACCCTTCCTCGGATTATGTATTCAATGTTTGACTAGTCAAATGAATTGACCAACGGTCAAAAACTTCCTATCTCTGATATCTATACCCCTTTTTGATAAGTGCACCCGGTAGACATGCATGGCCCACTTGGATAAAGACCGCTTATCCCTTTATCAAGACTGTTGGTATCAAGGGCTGCGATCAAAAGTTCTATCACATGTCCAATGGTGGGCCATCCCATCAAAATCATTGGGGGTATAACTGGAAAGAGATTGAATCCGTTACTTACGATTTTGCCATTTTTTTGTTGGACCAGAATGCCCTGGACAATGCAACAGGAGATGCGGCAAAACTCAGTACAAGAAGCCCTGCTTATTCTTCTGTAACAAGTGCTGCAAGAAGTGCTTGTGTGTGCCCCCGGGGTATTATGGGAATAAGGCTGTCTGCCCTTGCTACAACAACTGGAAGACCAAGGAAGGGGGACCAAAATGCCCCTAGACAAATTCGATTTCCTCTCTCCGAGTCTCAAACACGTTGTTCTTCCTTTCTTCTAACTAATCTTCTATTATGCTCTGTCGCTCCTTTGGGTATGCTTTTGTCTGGCCCCATACGTGAGTGGCATTTTCGTCTTTGTACCGCGAGTCAAATTTTGATTGACTAAAATAACCTTGCAATTTGCTATGTCTCAATTCTTCATGCTATTTTGGGAGGCCCACCAACTTGACTTTGATCTGACAATTCTAACCATATGATCCATTTACAAATCACATCGTTTCACTAATTTGAATGGTTAGGATTGTTCGAATAGACGGATTTTATTGACAAAAGATAGACAATAATAGATTGGGAAAAAACTGAATTATTTGTCGTCCCATCTGAAACCTCCAGTTCTTACTATGATCGTCCCAACCGTCCATGTGATGGATTATCTTGGATGGCTACCGAGATGTGTGTTTGATAGTTAAATCAGAGATAAGCAGATCCTAGAAGCAGTTCATATGTGGGCGCTCTCTCTCTCTATGAAAAATAGGCTCCAGCTAGGGCTATCTCATTAAATGGGCTCCAAAAAGGGCCATCTCACACATGTTAATGGACTAAGCCGTGAAACTCTTTCCAGGTAACCCAAGAAGTGGCCCAACTAAGCAATCCCTAAATAGGCTCATTCCAAAAGGAAAGCTGGAAAGCCCAATAATCAGCTCAGAGGCTTTAGAGTAGTAGATGAGGCGGAAGACAAGGATGATAAGCCAGGTAACGGATGAGTTAATTACAGCTTGTTCAGAACATAAAAGTAGCCACGCTGGTAACCCTACCCAAAAAGGTCAACTTTTCACAATCCTAAACTGATAACAACATTGCCAACAAATGTCTATCGCAATTGGTCACAGATTGCTCGACCTTAGATTATGATTGGTTGTACGTTTCAATCACCACTTTGCGTTTAGGCTGAGAAGAATTAGATTTAAGAGTACATAAGGCAAAGTTATTGTCGAGTGCGCTTGAGGTCACAGGTCCAAGGTGTGGAAACAGTCTCTTATAAAAATATAAGATAAGGCTGCGTATTATAATCCTTGTAGTCTGCCTCTTCTCTAGTGCTCAAGCTTTTTTTGTAAAGAAATGAATTGGAATCAACCTCAATGCTAGCTCGATTTCTGAGTAAAACCTAATTCGGATTGTAAAATTCGATGCTAATTTTAACCCCAGTTGTAACGGAAACAACGCACAGTCTGCAATTGTTTAACCTAATTTCAATGGAAAATCAACTTCGAGGGGTAAATATAGTTGCATTCCATACCAAAGAATGCTACATTCATAGTAACAAAGTTCAGATTTAGGAATAAATTAGCAAGTTTAAAAGTTCAACAAACATTGCCGAAAAATCGAAAAAATATCAAGGATAGAGCATTTTTATACTCAAGAGTTTAAAATTTGAGTTTTGTTAGGTTAATTCAAGCTATTTCTTGACACTTTGTTTGGATTTGAAATATCTAAAAACTTTTTAATTGTTTGACAGACATAAAAAAAGGTCTAGACTTTTTTATTTTTTACTTTTTAAATATTAGATTATTTAGAGAAATAGGGTAGATATGTTGAACCCATATCCCAACAAGAATTGGACCTTGGCCCATGGGCTAAGGAGTGAAGCAGTTTGGCTGACCCATATGAAAACCTTATTTATGGGACGTGGCCCCAACTGAAGTTACCTGGTTGCATCTTGGAGTGGAAATACTGAAGCCATATGATACCAATCTAGGATATTCTATCATCCATGACTTCCTAGTTTGTACTTACACGTGGGAAAAACTTTCTAGATAAATGAAGTAGGCTATTAGATTTAGAATTTACTTATTCTTAACAAGTTATTTTAGATAAAAGGGTTTTCTTCTCAAGTTCTTTATTAATAATGACTGAAAATTGACAATTATCCATACTATTTTTCGTTGATATTTTTTCCTCCTCGTAGTTGATCCAAAGCATCTGATCAAAAGCTTTCCTTTTACAACACAAATGGATGGTTGATAAGGCATCACTGGTTCTACCATGTCCCAATTTCAATTGGTGAATGGTTAGGATCACAGTGGCAAAATGATTATCAGACAAGGCTCCAAGAACCAAGGAGTAAGCCAATAAGCAGCTTGATCTTGTGCACGTGGATCATATTAGGGTTAATGATAGAACACAAGAAAAGAAGAAATAAAGGAGTACTTAACACCCCAATTATTGTTTAAGAAAATCATATTTACTGTGCACTAGGTTAACCCTTACCCTAAGGTATTCCACTCTGTCAGACATAAATACTATAAGTCTCTTGGACTATCATTATTATATCTCAATTCCGATCATATGGGCTGCTACGAAGTTCTCGCATATGTCGGATTCCAAAGGGGGAGGACTACAAGGGTCAATGGCATATAATCTTACTTTGTATTTTGTAAAAGGTTATTTCCACGTCTTGAATACATGATCACTCTACCGTTGCACCAAGGTGCCTTTCTTAGTTTGGATTATATAGAATTAAATATTTCCAAGGTACTAATACAAGAAAATGATGACATGTGAAGGTCTTAATAAAGAACACACCCAAGAAGCTAGATTTATGCCACCAATTTGAGATCGACATGATCCATTTAGATCACACAATGTCACGATTGCTCCATCTAAATATCTTCAGGATCGATATATTTTTCTTTATTTTTTACACTTCTAAATCTAATCCTCAGTTAATGGAGAAGCGACTTCAACCTGCAAACAAACGTATTCCAAGAGACATGGCAAGTTGTTTGTGCTAGACCTCAGCCAAGAAAATTGACACTCGATTACTTGATATGTATTCTAAATCACTTAATGGTAATCACGTGACTTGGAGGTCACAAGTTCAAGGCATAAAAGTAGCCTCTTGCAAAATGCAAGATAAAGCTGCATACTATTGACTCCTGTAGTTTGCCTCTTCCCCAAACCCACATATGCGGATCTTCGTGCACTGGCTGCCCTTTATTTTATCCGATGAGGTCGATTTTTGCTGATCATGTAAATGAATCACGAACTCTGCTGAATGAAATGTCTAGATCAAGCTAATCCCTAGTGGGTTCACAAAGATTAGGCATCTCGTTGATTGCTTACATTAAGCGCTCTCACCTTATCATCTCCCTTTCTCCGCGATAACTTGTACGCTTGTGCTTCTGTCTGTAATAATCTGTGTTCATCTATTTTCTGTGCAAATTTCCAAATTCACGTAATGGAAAGCCCCGGGAACTTACCCAATATCCTCCAGAAAACACTTTCATTGGATGAAATAAAAGACCCCCACTGACTAATGTCACTAAATGAAGTGACCCTCTTCCATCAATTGTTTCTAAGCTCATCCTATTTTGGAATTTGTGCTGAAAGTCAAAACACCATGGATTCCGAGGAGCACAATTCTTAGCTCAATTGGATGTTACTTGTCATTTCTTATCATATCCATTTGAAAACAGTAAAAAAAGATGAAAACCCAGATGGGATTTTTGGTTTGATGACTTCCTAAGCTCACTTTACTGTCTTCTTTTTGTTTTTAAATGCTGTTTGCAGCCTATTTTCCATGAATCTCAAGCCAGTCAAGCTAGAAGAAAACCATGCTTTTGGAAAGCTTGTGGAGTATTGATTGAAGGTTGTTGTTGGTGATTAAGGAGGATTAGTAATTTATGGAAAGGTTTTAAGATTATAAAAGCAAGGAAGATATTGGTTTAGAAAAGATTTGACTTTTTGGGTGGAGCTTGGTATTGGGATTATGTTCAAGAATTTTTTCATTGGCTGGATATCTGCGTCTTCAAGTAGAAAGTGATCAGGGCTGCAGGATTTGGGCCGAGTTTTGAAGGTTGTATTTCTGCTGAGAAAGGGTATGGCTTCTCTTTCTGACTATTCAGTGGGCAAAAATAAGCTGTTTCTCTTCGTTTTTGCATGAGTTGAACCCTCTGGTTCTTGGCAGAATCAGTTGCGGTGGATGCATCAAGGAGCTACGAGTTATAATTGATGCTCTCTACCCAACTTCAATCTGATAGAAAATTTGTTTCCCTGCTCTATATACAAGTTCAGTCTGACGAGAAGTTTGATCCTTTATTGGTTGTCTTGTTGACAGTATGTTAGAACGGTCTAGTTAGTGTTCTTACTTCATATAGTTCTTTTATATGTCAGAAAGAAACATGCAGCCATCAATTAATGAGACAAGAAAGTTTCTTTTCTGCTTGTTCTGTGTCTGTATATTCCTTTTGATCCTATCTTGTATTTTCCTGCTGGGGACTAGTAATAGTTCCTTCATACATGAGTCGGTTCTGATAATGCTTGTTAATAACACATCAGAGTTAGGAACAAGTGTTAGCATTAATGCCTATAAGCTTCCTCATCTTTCTTCTGCGGATTCACCCTCTGTAATTCTCAATACTAAAAGACCTATATCTAGGATTCTGTACAATGTACGTCAAAGTGTTGATGCGAGTGACACAATTAGGATTTCAGGAAATGGGAGTCAGAGATGTGAGCTAAACCGCAGAATTTTAAAGGTTTTTATGTATGACTTGCCTTCCGAGTTTCATTTTGGATTGTTAGGTTGGAAAGAAAAAGGAAGTCAAGTATGGCCAGATGTTAGTATTGGTAGAATCCCAGAATACCCTGGTGGCTTGAACTTGCAGCACAGTATTGAGTATTGGCTTACATTGGATCCTCTGTCATTTAATGTCCTGTGAATAGATAGGCCCTGTGCAGCTGTTAGAGTGAAAAATTCGAGTTGGGGGGATGTATTTTTTGTGCCATTTTTCTCCTCTATCAATTATAACTGGTATTCTATGCTACATGGAAAAGAAATGGTCAGTTGTTGCAGAATCGGTTGATGGAGTTTTTGATGTATCAGCAAAAATGGAGACGATATGGTGGAAAGGATCGTCTGATAGTGGCCCACATCCAAACAACATGTTGGATGTGAGGAAAAAGCTTGGGCGGGCAATCTTTGTGCTTGAAGATTTTGGAAGATACCCAGTTGAGATAGCAAGCATTGAGAAGGATATAATTGCTCCTTACAGGTATGTTGTGAGGACCATTGCCGATGAGTCGGCTACATCCGGTGCCCTACCAGTCTTGATGTATTTCCAAGGAGCAATCTACAGGAAAGATGTAATTTATTTCTGTTCTTGGCTTGCATTTTTTAGTTACTTTTGAAACATGATTTCAACCTCTTCATTGTTCTGCATGATTAGCTGGTTCAGGCCATGCTCATTTGAGTTCAATACTTCAACTATGGTCCTGTTCCCAGAAAGTTACTTTACTGGGTGTTTGGTACTTAGATCAAGTTAAAACCCTTCATATTTCATATGCTTCCAGCCACATTCACAAGCAACAGTCATGCGCATAAATGATTGCGCATTGAAAGTAGGAAAGTCATTTTAGATAGGGTGTACAGTGAACTATTAGGGAACCATAGGAAAGGTCGAGTACTAGAATGATTCAGTAATCTACAGGCCTCCCTGCCAACCAGTTCAAGGATCGGCAGTCACTTCTCTGCCCTTCTTTCATAACTGATTATTGGTTTATAGGCAAAGATCATCTTTAGAAGGGGAGCCTTGGCGCAATGGTAAAAGGTCAAGAGTCCAAGGCGTGGAAACTGGCTCTTGCAAAGTGCAAGGTAAGGCTATGTACTTTAGGCCCTTGTGGTCCACCCCTTTTCCGGACCCCGCATAGGCGGGAGCTTCGTGCACTGGGCTGCCCCTTTTAGGCAAAGATCATCTTTAGCATAAGAGGGCTACCCAGCAGAGCCCTCTGAACAACTGAAGTGCTTGGCTGCTCAAGTACTCATTTTTGGTGCTCATTATTGTTTGAGAAGTTTCTGACTCAGAGATGACATGGCGGAAGGGCCTAGCAAGGTGTAACACTCATCTTATTGTCCTTCGCATTTCAGAGTATTATTGAACTTCCAACAGAACTGACAAAACAAGAAGTCAAAACAGGATCTCTGCTTCCGCAAGTACTTCTCCTCGTAAGAATGTGAACCATGAAATGGAACAAACTTTAGACTGTAGTATATGATGTTGTGGATCGGTAAGATTGCTCTGTAACTTACTTTAGACGTCAACCAAGACATATCGTATTGAGCAACTAGGTTTGAAATTTCGAGGATTTTGATACTGGGAATGTTTTGGTAGTATAGTCTGGTAAAAACCCAATCTATACTAAGTACCATTGCTGGTAGTATCAGTTGTATAGAATAGACTAATAATCTGTGTCACGTAGATATCGAAAAGCCAAACAAGCTGACAGAAAACCAATATTTAGTCCCTTTATTTTCTTGGAATGATTTTGTAGCCTCAGTTTCCATTGCTTTTCATCAATTCTTTCATTCCAACTCACTACAAGAGTGCATCTAAAATACTTATGAATGTGTTTTTAGGGTGGTATCATCCGTCAAGAACTTTATTATCTTCTCAAAGATGAGAGGGATGTGCATTTTGCTTTTGGAAGTGTTCAAGGAAATGGGATCAGTAGGGCCGCTCAAGGAATGGCTTCTTGGAAATTTTGTCTTAATATAGCTGGAGACATACCATCATCAAATCACCTTTTTGATGCCATGGCAAGTTACTGTGTTCCTGTCATCATAAGTGATGACATAGAGCTCCCATTTGAGGATGTCTTAGATTATTCCGAATTTTGTGTCTTTGTACGTACCGCAGATGCTGTCAAGAAGGGCTTTTTAGTGAATCTACTTAGGGAAATCAAACATGATGAGTGGACAAGAATGTGGGAAAGGCTAAAGCAAATTGCACATCACTTCGAATATCAGTACCCATCACAACCAGGGGATGCTGTGCAGATGATCTGGGAGGCAGTTGCCCACAAAATATCTTCTGTTCGGTTGAAACTTCATAGAGAGGGTAGATTTCGTTGATCTCACTCATGAAGAAGAGTAATTTGGAATGAGGGTTGGGAGGGGAAATAACATGGGCTGAGCACCTACTTGGATGATTGAAAATTTTTGTAAACCAGTAGAAGAATCCTCACTGGGTCAATTTGCATCTTGGTCTTCAGAGAATACAAGCTTAGTCTCTCCATTAAGGACCTGAAAGAAAAAGCTTTGTTGTGCATCATTCAGTTGATTGTAATTGTCCACAAGAAGTTCCAAGTTTCTTTTTAAACCCCAAGTAATTGTGAATTCACTAAAAGTTCCCTCGGTAACTGTTGGAAGTTCATGTTTTTTTTTTGGTTTTTTTTTTTTTTCCCTGAATATGACAGACGCACTGTTATTAGAACAAGCACCAAATGATTAATGAGTGAAGATATTTTGCTTGGTGTAAAAGTGATATTCAGCAGTTAAAGACCCTTCAAAAAGTTCCCAGAAACTCTAAACATATTGCAATTAAGTTTCTCAAATATAATCCTTGTTGATTAAGTTGTGTAGTCTAAAACATTGTCATGAAAAGAAATTTTCTCACATTACCTTCATGGCCTTGATAAAATCCTGTCACTCAAAAAGAGAATTGTTGCAGAACCTATCTTAGACAGGTTAAAAGATTTGATGCAGATAAGAGTTTTGCATATTACCTTTCAGCTTAAGAAGTTAGCCGACGGCCGCTGGAAGATTAAACCAGCAGAAATGAAAGAACATGAGCAGAATTCACTGCTATGAGTATTGAGTGTACTTGAACCGTCAAAGCAAATGAAGTTTTTGAGACCAGAAACAGACAATAAAAGGAATATGACATCAACTATTTTCCAACTTTAAAATCTTTCATTCTTCAAAGCAACCAACATCTAACTGCAGTCACTGTACATTAGAAGAGAGACATAAAAACTGGAAGAATGCTGAAGAATTCCACTGTAATCTGAAAGAACTAAAGTTTCTAATCCAGGCATATGCAAATCTTTTCAAATAAAAAAACCCAATAAACTGTGATTCTGTTGGGAGTCAGCATTATCTTTCTACCATCTCCTTCATATCATTGGCAAGGATCTGAGTTACAAAACAGGCGCTGGGTTGCAGAAAGGGCGCAAGGTCATCGACTAAAACCTCTGTACACATATCTCTATAGCAAAACCTTAAGTTATTAAACAAAGTAGAGACCACCAACCGACCCAAGCAAAAAAACTTCTAAAGAATTAAAACCTTTAAATCTGTCTGAGAAAATGCCCACCACCCTTAAATCTCTCCACTTCAGGGATGCTGAAAAGCAGTCTCTTCCATTTGCTGATCAAATCCCCTGCTTTTGAGTTCTCTTATAAGAAACAGCCAATCATATCAGCATCTGTTGTGAATGGGATCTGATCCTCGTCGAACTCTTCTTTTGCTCGACTGATTGGGATCAAATGCCGGAGGCGGAGCAACTGATACCAGCTTCTTGTTTGCATTCAGTTCCTTGACAGCTACTTCCTTCAGGAGTCGTGGTTTCCCTGCTGCTATCCCATGTTCTTGATCCAATCTCAGAACAAAGTCTATGCTTCTCAGGCTGGAAACCTTTTCTGGTTGAACAACAACGAACCCAATGCAGATAACAACAATAAGCAACCTGTAAGCACAGAAAACCATGGTTCTCCACTTACAAAGAACAAAATCTCTTGTTATTGTAATAACAGAATAGGCAGCTCTGAGACTGAAATCCGTCTCTTCTTATGGTCCATTCCTGTAGATATAAGGCTGCTGCTGCGATCTTATGAGGATGTGGGTCTTAAAAGGGCACAAAGCCCGAGGGCTTAAAATAAAATAAAAAACTTGTAGGGAATTTAGATTCACTTGCAATCATATGCCTGCAATCCAAGCAAATTAAGGCTGTTTTAGAAGGTTGCTGGAAGGCTTGAATAAAGAGATTGGAACAACACCCTTGAGAAGCCAAGCATCTTTTCGTTGGTTCCCTCCCTCTCCATCATTTGCATTGCTTTTGTCTTCTAAACAAGGCCAATCTCATCTGTCCCTTGAACTTGTCGAACACTGCCACATCAGCCGACCGTGCTTACTTGTACACGCACCTCATCATACTCACTCAGCTGATGGTTGCCCAAGTCATCTCGGACAGGATCAGCTTTCAATGAATTTAATCAAAAGAACTGAGTTTATATTTCATTTTTGTTGGAACAATTACGGAATTTTTTTTGTTACTAATAACATGTGGAGAAAGGCTAGTATGAGCATCTACAGGTAAAGGAAAGAGAAATGCCTGGTAAGCTCCGCAGATAAAGAAAACAGAAATGGCCAGTAAGCATTCTTCGATTAAAGAAAACAGAAAATGAAATCAGGATTCTGAAGTCTAATGGCCAAACTGCCCTCTGAACTCAAGTCTTTATAACATTGTTGAAGCAAAACTGGCAGCTAAGAGTTTAGTAGCAGAACCAAAATCTGGTGCTAATCAGGGATTTCCAAGCTAAATTTAAGCAGACTTGAAGGGTTTTTAAAACAACTGTGCATCAATTTTCACCTGCTCCATATAGGGGTGCATTTCGGTCATTTGGTCACTTGAAAATATTGTCAAAGTTAAATGAGAATGATTAATCTGGCTTACCCACTTCTGCTTTTTCCTTTTATTGCTAACATTACAATAATCTAATCCCTTCACTTGGGAGGCCTCGCTGATGGAATGATATGATCAGCAGAAAATAACAAGTTCCAATCTGACACTAAATATCTAGTCATTGCAGACTGATTGTGAAGAAAAAATGATCAATGACTCATCTCCAAGTTCTATGATCCACTGCTTAAACTAATGGACTGATTTTCTCATTTATGTCAGGAGCCTCAGATGAAGGATCCAGATCATGCTAACTCCATACAAGTGGGACCCGAGGATAATAGTTCTGCTGGCAAGGAAGCGGCTGACTAGCCAAACTGAAGCCATGAGCCATTGGTTTGATTGCTACAGTTTCAAGCAAGCCTTAAAGTAGGAAATAAAAGGGGGAGGAATTGTGGGGAATAGAACCCAAAACAAACCAAACGCTTGCTTTATGCCGTTCTAAGATCCCCCTCATACTACTTTAGAATTCACCTTTGAACCCGCGAAGCTCTTCATTCCATGCAAGGAAAAACGCCAGTCCATGGTTTCTTGTGCTAAATGGGCTTCTTTATGCTTTTCTTTGCTCTTCTTGCATCCCTCCTTTTCCTTGGTTTTCTGAACCCCATTCAAAGCTTCAAAGCAGAACCCACTACAATCTTCTCCATATCCCACCATCTCTCCCTCTCCAATCTCTCTTTTTTTCAGTTTTTTTCCTCTTCTCTTCTCTCTATGTAGTCCAAGCTTGCCCTTTATTTTCTTTTCCTTCTCAACAATATGCATTATCACATGCTACCAGATATCTTCATAAAGTGTAAGCCCTTGCACTTTATCAACAACTCAGGAGATGGGGACTTCATATTGCCAGGAGACTGTGGTCCAAGCTAAGAACCCAAATTGGGAATGCATTACTTGGTGGGTCCTTGTTTTTTCTAGCTTTTAATTAAAGCAAAAGAACATATAGGTTGGCTTTGCTTTCAAGCCTTGATATACTGCACCCCAAGTGCTCAAATATCCCTCTCCTATAGTTGTTTGAATTGCAACATGTTACATGTTTGCAGTCCATGAGGCATGCATTGTTTTACGTATTACGTATTGAAATGAAAGCTACCACTGGGGGTGCAAGACTCAAAATGTCATCTACATAAGAAAATGGGACATAATATGTGCATACCGAAACATAGACCGTAGATTCGATTGGATCACTATACCCATAATGGGAATATTTGGGAGCACATTTTTTAGCTTTCTTTTGTGCTCTTAATTTGCAAAAGATTGGTATCTAATCCTCTTCCACCTTGTGAAACATGCAATGGCGGCTGAACCATCTGTTCTCTCATATGTGCATGTGCCCATGTGAGCTTGTGCATGCACCTATGACTGGGTGTATAAGCGAGCGAGCGAGAGAGAGAGAGAGAGAGAGAACTTTGAGGTATATGAATGCTTGGGTGTATCTGCCTATGGAAGTAAGGCTTGCTTGTTTGGGTACTGATACGTCCTTTTTAAGGCTTTGTACTTGATAGATACCCTTCCTTATAAAGTCCTTAACATTGAAAAGAAAGGTCCCACAAGATTATCGAAATTTGTTAAAGAAAAAATAATAATGGGTTGATGGAATTTTAATCATTTTGGCCTCTTTACTGATTCTCAATGGTTAGTCTTAAAACCACAACTTTGTGCACTTTTCTTTAAACAAGGTTCTCTGACGGTCTGAGTCTCGGCAAGCCTGGGGCTTGACCATGACTCAAGAACTGAAAGGCCGGACTCGCTTGGTAGTATGTTAACCCGTCGAGACCATGTCAACACATTCAAATATGTTCTCTTAATTGCATTTTCATCCTTTCAAAGAGTCAATAGCTACCTTGAGAACAAGAGTTCAAGCATCATCTCAGAAGACAATGGCAATTTTCGATAAGAAGCAAGAAAATTCCATCCTTTGAAAGCATTCCAATCGATGATGACTCGGGCTGAGTCGACTCAACAGTTTTTGAACTATAAATGTCTTGATTCAAGTAACCCGCCAAAAGGAGAAAGGGAAAAATAAAAGAAAATATAGAGCACAATAAAATGAGGGGAATAGGGGCTGGACCATAGGAAATCTCCCAGTGACTAAACCTTCACTTATTCTTCTGTATCCATCACCCCTTTACACGCATTGAAGGATTCAAAGATGAGATACCATTCACAAATCCACCTCTTCCTTGCATACGTAAAAGGCTTAAACATGATGCAAAACCTAGCTTTGCATAATTAAAAATAACGATCACGACATGGGACCGTTCTACTCAGATTGTAGATTCTACTTTGAATCTCCAAACAGTAATTAAAGGGATACAACGATCCGATCTCACCATACAACACATGTATTATATTGGTTCCTGCAGTGGGACCTAGCCATGTGGTGGAGGTGTGCCGGATTATGTTGTGATGAGGTAGCACTTACTGGATCATTCCTTACTTTACTAATATGCTTTAGTTGTTGCTTTTAGGTGTTTGTTATATGAAAGCAAGCATAATTAACCAGGTTAGATATTGTTGTGAAGGTATTAAGTGTTGCTTTGCCTCCCTTTACTAGTTTAATATCATTCTAAATGAAGCCCATAAGCAAGGATGAGATAGAGAGGGAACATATGCTGCTCTTGTTTGCAAGTTTTAACAGCAAAAAGCGAAATCAAAAGAGAAAGAGAATAGAAGGAATCCTTGAATCGGCATATCAGGAATCCACTTTATAATGAAACTCTTGTTCAAAGCACTGGCGGATAGACACTCAACTTGAGTTTTGATGTTAAGACTTAAGAGCTAAGGAAGCCGGGGAAGATGGAAATTGATTTCTATGGAAAAAGGAATTCTTTGTCGAACACATTTTATGCCTTCAAAAATTTTTATGCCATGTAAAATTTTTGTCACTTTTGTATAATTTAGATGAAAAGCATAGAACAATTTTTATGGAGAGTTCTTCTTCTTCTTCTTCTTCTTTTTTTGTTGTGAAAATCAATTTTCGTCTATTTCCTGCCATTCAAAGAGGCACTTAGGAATTCTATTTTTAATTGTATGATTTTATTTTGCAATTACTTTTGCCTTTAAATTCATCAAATATATCCCTGCCAAAAGCATCTGCCAAGCACTTGGATAGTTACATAACTTGTACCATGTCTACAAGCCTAGAAATGGGGATCTTCAAAATCATTTCTAGTATAAATCCTTATAAATAGAGAAGTATGGAGAAGTAAAGATGAGGGTGGAAGTATAAAAAAGTGTAAGCACAGAAGCATATGAGCAATCACATGACATCAATGTGACCTTGGTCTTACATTTGGCTAGCTCCATTGCCCCTTGGATGTGCACAGCTCTGTTTCGAAGGTGCACCAGAGGGTAACCTGGACTTGGATGAATCATTAGAGATCATTGAGGGAGTTCTATTCTTGTTTATGCCTGTTTAGTTGAAAACATTCAAGTGACGCTGCAAATGTGAAGCTTTTCTCCGAGGCCTTTAACTTGCGCCCTTGATAAAAATTGTTTGAATCTACTGGTGCAAGGAGACTCTGAACTGCGAATGGATAGCATGGGAAGGAGGCTAATGGGAAGGGAAAAGCTCCCATAATGGTCAGCTCTGATGATGAAGATTAAGTGTACCAGCTGGCTCAATCATTTTGCGAGTGTGAATTTTGAACACGTCTTTAGGAAATGTGATCAGGCTACAGTTTTCTTAGCTTCTTGGGCCCTTAAGTATAAATCTTCCTCTGTTTGGCATGATACTTCCCCACCTTTTCTTACGAATATTTTGTTTCTTGATCTATCTGGTGTAGAAGAGGGTGGCGGTTTTAGTAGAGTCTTAATTTAATGTGTATTATTTAATGAATTTCACCTTTCTTCAAAAGATTTTGTGAAAATGGTATTAGAGAAAAAAGTAGTCAGTAAATTGTGTTGATTGTCTAATAATTGCTAAAAAATGAATGGTTAATAAAAGATGTAGACATGTCCAAGCTTATGATAAGTAGTTAGGAATGCTCAAACCTGATTACTAGAAGATGGAAACACTAATAGAAATCGGGCCAATATAATCATGGGATCGACAAGAAAGCCTGTTCATACTACGATTGACAATGGGTTTGATCGAACTGTCGAGATCACATCAATCCATATCAAACCTTTGAAAATCATGACTCTATCTCAATCAGCATCGTGAATCCTATGATCTACTGCAAACTTGATCACAATATAAAGGAAGTAGAACAAGGACTGGAGCATAGGTCATAGCTTAGACCATAGATCAACAGCAAAAGTTGTCTTAGTTAATGCTTTTGACTACATGCTTCTGCGTTCAATTATTCAGATATATTTGATCACAAAAGGTAAGCAAACTGAAAATTTTCTAGTACGTTTACCTATAAATGATGTTTGAAGTTTCATCAACAATTTCTAAATATCAAGCCGGGTTCAAAAGGTTCACCCTTTCAAACAAAGAAGGAGAAGAAGAAGAAGATTATAGAGATAAAGTATTTTCCATTGGAGGTAGACAGTGAAGAGGCTTCAAGAGAAGCTTTTGTCACTTAATTCTTTAGCTACTTTAGTCGTTGCAACAGGTACCACAATAGGGACATAAACTTGAGCTGTTATAGGGTGGATGCTCATTCTTTCACTAGGAAAAAATTAGCTGGCAAAATCACTAGTTGACCCAGTATTTCAATTATCCAAACCATTCATCTGGTTTGGAGAGCAATGGATACACCGTGCTGGGATGACCAGCCTTTGGCGTACAATGGTTTTGTTGATTGGAGCCAGGCCTTTCCTTTCCTAGCCATTAGTTAAAAGACCACAAAACAAAGGCCTTATCAGATGGGTTGTGATTTTGGCACATGGCTCATCCATTGCGTGGAGCATGCATATAGATGGATTTTATCATTGCAGAAAGTGGCCACTACTGCTAACGTGACTATCCTAACGTTTCCAACCATGCAAAAATCCACCATATAACAATTCCTAGAAGCTTTGTCATCAGTTAATGGAGAAGGGAAGTGACACCTAAGGTAATCTTTCACCAGCTAATTTACAAAGGAAAATGCACATCATATCATTAAATTCGCACCATCCCACCCCCAAGCTTCCTGCATTAATATTCACCCAGAAACACGGGACTTCAGTGCCCATAAAGACAATAAGACATAGCTTTTGCTCGTCGAGATCAACCATTGTTCTATAGATTACATTTCTATGGTAAAACTATCGACGATGAAATTTGAAGGCTACATAAATTGGCTTTCTATCTTCAAAAATAGATTACTCTGTACAAGACATAGGTTTACAAGTCAGATAGTTTTACATTCATCTCAGCTTCCAGCTGAAATGAAATTGAGCTACAGGCCACATGAGCCAATGAAAAATGAGCCCACATAATAACCCATTTTACATGAGCCACAGGCAGCGACACCTGCTGGACGTCATTTAAGAGTAGCTAGAGACATTTGTGAACCATTTTTTCTAGTTTTTGTTCTGAAGAGCAGCTCCTGCTGAGACAACACGGCACCTAAAAGATCACACCCCAAATCCAAAAATATGTACATAAATGAGAAGCTCTGAAATACAAAATACAACAACATGAGCCATATATAAAATGTGGAAATAAAATCCTCAATTCCTCTTTATGGGTACAGGAAACCCAAAGTTGTAAAGATTAATTTACTATTATGTTTATTATTGTTGTAGTGGTTCCTCACGTGGAGGTGCTGGTGGCCCCGGGGAGATGGTAAACTGCAGACCTCGTCGTTGCCCCGACTGCAATATGAAAGCAACTTCTGTCGCTGCAAGTGCTGCTGCTTCCTGATTGACAGAAATTGAAGCAACAGTGAGAGTATGAGACATGCTAGAACCCAAAGCAAATACAGCTTCCTGGACTGCATTCTCAAAATCTTTGACGCAAATAGCATATTCTTACAGGGTAAAAGTCCTATTGAAAAACAAACACCACAATGGGAAGAACTCGGTAGAGTTGCACTAGGAATATTTGGATATTGCATGTCGACATTATTACCTGTCTCTGCCTTCGACGTTGCAAGACACTGATGGCCCATGCCATGATATAGCATGGTAATAGAAATCCAGCAGCTCGCAGCAGAAAAAGCTGTTTCATTGGATGGGAAAAAGAAATTATAAACTGCAATCACTGAGATCTCAGGAACCAGAAAGAATGAAAACAATTAGAGACGGAAGATGTGTGCAGGCAGAGTTTCATAAACCCACTTACAGAGAAGAAGGCGGAAGCATCATCACCCCCATCAGCATTTGTGATGCTCAATGCATGCCTCAAGAGCAGAAGTGCCATTAACTGCAACAAGCAAACCCGTCAAAAATATAGACTCAAGGAAGAACAGTATCTTTGATATCCAAAACACACATTTCCCAAATGAAATGTGGAAATTTGCACTGCAACGATGGAGAATAAGAACATTGATCAAAGTCATCATAAAAAACAGTAAAATAAAAAATAAAACTCCCAGTGAAGCAGACAATTGTCATTTCATTGCACGTCCAGGAAAAGATAATTCAACTCTGAAGCAGGTAACTGTCATTTCAATGGATGTCCAGGGAAAAGATACTTCAACCATGAAACAGGCAACTGTCATTTCAATGGATGTCCAGGGAAAAGATACTTCAACCATATAAAGTCAAATCCATTCTTTCTACTTATGTTCTAAGAAAATGGCGCATCTTCCGCCAATCATTAGAATCTAAGTATGTGTTCATACTTAAAATAACACAAAGGCAACTGCATTGCAACTTATGGACTTACAATTAGAGCTGCAGAGCGGCAAAATGCAGCACCGCTGGCATTTGTAGCAGCATATTCATCATACTCAGCTTCCAGAAAATGACGTTCAGCTGCAGCCATTGCCAAGAGCCGAGGATCATGCAAATCCAAAGGTGTACCTGATATGGTCCAACCTCCACTGCAAGCACAAATAGATGGTCACTGTAAGAAACAAACCAATAAAGCACAAGTTCTCCACCAAAAATCTCAACTTTAAAAATCATATTTCTCATTTATGACAACTATAACCAAACCTCCAAAGTTCAAGGTTATAAAGGTAAACATTCAAAGAGCATGAACTTGCCTAATATCAATAGTGGTATCATCAGGAACGCGTGGTGGTGGAGCAGTATAGCCTGGGCTGTAAGGCTGTAGGGCAGCAAGGCATCAGAAAGGCAAATAGAAGAATATATTGCAGAAATCACTCGATCACGGATTGAAGAAGTTTCAGCACTTCACCACAATAGAATGACTCAATGACCACAACTTACAAAGGTAAATAGAAACAAAGGAATTATGTTCCAAGTTCATAGAGTTAAAAAAAAAAAAAAAAATACAAGAAGTTCCACAAAGATACTATGATAATGTAACTGGTTTCAGAAGTGATTTGAGAGAAGTGAACTGTATTACCCTAGTATATTAGAATTCCTTTTCCTACGGGAGAATTCAAAATTGAAAACAGATTGTAGATATCAAATTCTATGAAGTTATCCGAAATTTATGTAACCGAAAAAAAAAAAAAAAAAAAAAAAAAATTTCTTACCAGGAAAATAATGTCATGCTGATAACACTGAAGATCTGACCAACACTACCAGTTCTATATTGCATACGAGGTGGCAAATACATTAATTGGCATGAGCAGAGAGTGCTCAGTGAAGGGGAGCCTTGGCGCAACGGTAAAAGTTGTCGTCATGTGACCTTGAGGTCACGGGTTCAAGGCGTGGAATCAGCCTCTTGCAAAAATACAAGGTAAGGCTGCCTACTTTAGGCCATTGTGGCCCGCCCCTTCCCCGGACCCCGCATAGGGGGGAGCTTCGTGCACCGGGGCTGCCCTTTTAGAGAGTGCTCAGTCCACAACACAAAAAGTACAAAATTTTATAAATTAGTACTATGAAAATAATAAATAAAGAAGGTCCTCTATGATGTTCAGAATTTTGTGTCACCAATTCCTCTAAGAAATCCTGCCATTCATCAAAAAGGAATTTTACACCAAAATTTAAAAGATACATCATGTTGACATAGTCTCACAATCAACAAAAGGAAGAGCCAGACAGTGCTGCCACCTGCTTCTCAACTCTAAGATATATATTAGCTACTATTGACCAGACATGTTAAACCAAAAAATAACCATTATAGAATCATAAAAACCTTGTTGGCTGAAACACGAGGCAAAAAGATCTAAACTGCATACGCACTAGGTGCAAAGGTATTACGTGTATAAATATAGAGATAGTAGTACCAAAAAATAAATAGATGGACAGAGATACTAAAACCACTAATTACCAAGAAGTATGCGCACAAACCTGATGGATCAAAAAGGAATTTCACACCAAAATTTAAAAGATACACCATGCTGACATAGTCTCACAATCAACAAAAGGAAGTGCCAGACAGTGCTGCGACCTGCTGCTCAATTCTAAGATAGATCTTAGCTACTATTGACCAGACGTGTTACACCAAAAAATAACCAGTATAGAATCATAAAAACCTTGTTGGCAGACACATGAGGCAAAAAGATTTAAACAGCATACGCATTAGGTGCAAAGGTATTACATGTAGAAATATAGAGATAGTAGTACCAAAAATAAATAGATGGACAGAGATACTAAAACCACTAATTACCAAGAAGTATGCACTAACCTGATGGCAGATCTCACAGGTGATGTCTCCTTTCTCATTGCACCATCGCTGCACACATTTCCTATGAGCAAACTGGAAAATGCACTTCTAATTCAATCCCTCATATATATAAAAAACGGAAACAATAAGGAAGCAGAACAAAAAAGGACAGGCACTATGTCGGAATATCAATGAAACAATAACTTCTACCATAAGAATTCATACCCGTGCAATCTTACAACAAAACCAGATTCAGAAATCATCAGAATACGTTTGTCTATCATATGTACTCCACTAAAGATACTTAAATCATAAGTGTTTAGCAACCCTTTTTCTAGAAGGCAATACAGAAAGAGAGAATGAGTTGTACAACAAAACCATAAGAATTCATACTTGTGCAATCTTACAACAAAACCAGATTCAGAAATCATCAGAATACGTTTGTCTATCATATGTCCTCCACTAAAGATACTTAAATCATAAGTGTTTAGCAACCCTTTTTCTAGAAGGCAATACAGAAAGAGAGAATGAGTTGTACAAGCAACTACTAATGAACCTAGCTGAGAGAAGTGAGCAATTACCCCAAGCTCATTAAGAAGAACAAGTAGCAATCAGTTCGACCAGATAAGATTGATGGCAAAGGTACAGCATTCTGTGCAAGTCAACTTAGAAAGCACTCTTCTCATGTCCTACAGAACACCTAGCACACTACCATGAAGAGCTAAGAATGATTTTCATTTCAGAGTCAACAATTTAGCCAGTGGTGTACACCTGATGCAAAACTGTATAATATGAAACAAAATGGAATAACAGCACAAGCGAGCTCAACTACTAACAAAGACAAGTAACGGCCCAATACTTGCAGAAGTAAACGGTAATAGCGAATCGGTGTATGATCTCCAGATGTAGATATTTCTTATCCATTAAGTGAACGGAAGCAACTTACATGCAAGACCAGAATCAGACAATTTTAAACACGATATGCAAAATACATTACCAGACATTAGCAGAATCACACATGTCCCTTTACCAATTAACCAATTGACTACCATAAGGGCCATGTGAAGAAAGAGAAAAGACTAATAATACACTTGTAATTTCACCACAGAAAATGGATTATGAGAAATATACCTTCAAACTACCACTGCAAGCACAAGGCATCTCAAGATTCTTAATATGGTCCTCCTCCTGGCAAATTCGACATTCTACAGTCTGTATAAGTGGCTCTTGCTCAGAGGCCTCACATTCATCAACACTCTTATCATCCGCAACCGGAGATGACGTAGATGGAACTGCATTGTGGGTTCCAGACCCTTCTCCAGAACTCTCAATTGCCTCGGCCCCATTTAGGGATTCTAACGTTGCAGGTGTTATCAAACGATCAACGCAAAGTACCAAATGATCTCCCATTCCTCAATAAACCTTCTCCAAACCAAATACACAGAAACAACCTCAATTCAACTGAATCCAAACTCAGTCAAAAATCCCCTTCCTGAAAGAGAAAAGCCATTTTCAATATAAGAGACCCTCAAACACATCATCTTTCCATCAAATAATGAGCAAATACTGTAAAAAATTTCCATACCCTAGCATACCATAATTTTCAATAAAAATCCAACCTTCCATTCAAATGAACCATTTTCATGAACAAAAAATCCAAAAAACATTAAATTCCTCAAAAAATTCCTGGAAAACATCACCCAACAAAAACGCCAAAGCAAACCCCTAGAATCCCTCGATCTCCATGAAACTTTCATCAAATTGAAGTATTTTTTCAGGAGCACCGACCATATGTGAAACCAAAATGGGAAATCAACGAAGAAACTCAAATTTACATAACCTGATCGCGTATTTCAGATATCAGACGTAGAAAACCCCAATCCTCTTTATCGCCTGTTTTTCTTCGAAATATAGGGACTGAAATGGCGACGAAAACGAGAGATTTGTTTTTATAGGTACGGCATCGGCTTGGTAGGCTCGGAGTTCTCGGGCCTATAGCCTCGGTATAGGCTGTTGAGTGTCTGGAAAGCTTAGGTGTGGTAAAGACTAACGGACATTAAGTTTGGTGACGTTTTCCGTCTTTTCCCCGCGTGTTTACGCGCGTTTTGATTCTGTCGTCTTTCATGGCTGTGTGACCGTTAGAAAATCCGGCCTTGGTCTAAAATTACTAAAACCACCTAAATTACGGCGAAGGCATGCACTCCCCAAAGAAAAAACTGTGGTATAATAGTTTCACAGTAGATATGTTCGGGAATAAATCCGACAGACAATTATTTGTTAAAATTTTGTATAAAAAATATTTTTCTGCTTTGAGTTTCTGCTTCCAATTTTAAGTTTTAAAATTTTAGATTATTATATGTGACTATAATATAGGTACTAGTTGGGATACTTGGGATAAATAATTTATAAGAGCGGATAAATTGAGAGGAATATTACCTAGAAAATTTAAAGGGATTGGAACAAAATGAAAATGTGCCTCCAGAGTTTTATGTGATGGTTGAGTGTTACTCAAACTAAAAGAAAAAATTTATAAAATAATTGTAAGGCCAATCATGCTTTATGGATCAGAGTATTGAACAGTTAAGCAACAATATGCGTATAAGATGAGTATCCTAAATGAGAATGTTGAGATGGATGAGTGATAAAATAAAAAATGAAAAACATTAAAAGAAACTTTAGAATAACGCCAATAGATAGCAAAATTAGAGAGGGCACACTTAGATGGTCTGGACTGTTCAACTGGGACTAAAAACAATGTTGGACAAGAAGAAGTGAGTCTATCTAAAGGCTCTAAAAGAACAAGAAATTTTTTCAAAAAAATATAAATAAAAATAGAAAAAATAATTTAAAAACCTTTAAACTAAATGAGACCATAGCGTTAGATAGAAGCGAATGGAATAACAAGATTCATGCAGGGAACCTAATCATAGGCTTGAAGTGTGGAAACGGTCTCTTGTACATGTGAAAACTAAGTATAATTTGTCCTTTCCCAGGGCCCCATATATGCGAGAGAGCTTCGTACACTGTGTTGCCCTTTATAGTATTTTGGACGTAAATACTATCAAATAAAATTACAGGGTTTACAACGGAAATTATGGGATAAAAAGTTCACGTGGGGTCAACAATTTCATTATTCAAATCATCGTCACATAACCTACCCTTTAATTTGTTAGAGTTTTGTGTACGGTTGGACTTCTAGCTCTCTCTGCTTTAGGCCTACCCTAATGATGATTAAGATCATCTAATGGATGAGATATGGCCCCATCAATAATCTATCGTGGTAAGAACTAGATGAATGATTCAGATCCTATAGATCTGGATGTCCATATTTATTTGTCCTAAGACTGGAAATAGATAAAAGTGATTAGCTGATATATCCAATGTTACAACTGAATATAGACAAAGTCATCTTGGCAATTAGGTTACCATCTACCAAATGATTTTCAGAATGTTCCAATCTAATGGTTTGAGTGTCATCTCATCTTTGCAATCGGAGTAAGATATACTAAATGAAAGGTCCAGATAACGCCAATATCATGCATACGCTACGGTAGGATACGTATTTTAAACCCTCGATACAAAAAGTATCGTACGGCCAATATTCAATAGCAGGTGAGTTAGAAGCTACATAATCATCCAAGCCGCGCTCTGCTAGAAATCAAGACTGGGTGAAGTCTTTTTACGTCTTCTTTGACCCAAAGTGGTTGATTTTTGGGCTCATTTGCATCAGATCTACCATCAACTTGTGGTGGGATCTTAAAGGAAGATCTTAGCCTTCCGCTAAGAAAATGTCTAGCGAAAGTCAACATTCTAGTTCTCTTCTCGTCGAGGGGTTAGTCCCGTCTGGATAGAGTTACTTTTCATGAGTTGTCATGTCTATGTGGGGTCCACTAAAATGACGGGTAAGATCGTGCGGTTATAGATTGGACCCGCCATCAACTTGTTGTAGGATCTTACCGGGAAATCTTCTCCACTGGATGGTAGAAGCGAAGTGAACTTGACATTACAGTGCTGAGTGGTGTTATTTTTCAGGATATGATGATATTGACATTGCAGGATCCATCGAGATGAATGGTCAAGATCAAGCTGGGGTTGTAGAAAGGCCCAAATGGTCTTCCAAAGTACTTGTCGAGCAGTATAAACGAGAATAATTTGGGCCCACATCTTCCACGTGGACACAACATGAATCCTCGCTTCGGGGTTAACGATCTTGCGTATTGGCCATTCATTGATGCTATATAAATTCAACGGTTGCTTTCATATATTTAATTTAATTTTTGGTGGGGCCCAAAAGTTTGATCGGTCTCTAGATTTTGCCGATATCGTAATCGTCCTGCGGACTCCTAATTGGGATAAGGTCTTAATAATGATGATTGTAATCAACTTAGAAAAAATAATACAAAATTATCAAAATGTGATTGGATTTTAGTGAGTAAATAACTAATTTAAGAGATCAGTAGAATAATAATTATGTGATAATGACTATGATCAAGATATGTGTCTCCAAATTTGAAATTTGAAAATTATAACACAAAAATGTGGGCCATTGTGTTTGAATATAACTAATGGACGAATAAGGATTGGATATGCCCCTCTACCATATTTTATACAAATAAAATAGCCCATTTATGTATAAATAGAAAAAAGGGATTTTTTTATTCTTACCAGCTCCATCTTGTTGTCCCCGGCAATAAACATGCATGAAACCTTTCGTGAAGTATTTGTGTGGGTAGTCCAAAGTCTCGATAGTGACTTTTAGGTCTGCTGGTCGAAAAAAAAAAGGCACAGTTAAAGTAGCATAGAACATGGTGCACATTCAGATCCAAAGTTGGAGAGAATATTTATGAACAAAGGGAAATGCTCGTGGGAGACAGGCAGTCTCATGGAAAACTGAAATAAGACAATCCATGTGGGGATATGAAATCTGATGAGAACGATCAAGATTGTTCATCTGATCAGACCCACTATGGATTAACAAGAATTGACAAAATCGTATTAGCCGAAAGATCCTATGCTCTAAACCAGATTAGTCCGTGTGGATTAATTAGAGCCAAAATTTTGTAACAACCCAAGAACTTCATTTGGTGTCTAGGGAGAATTGACTTGGATAGAATATATGACGGGTATTAGTTTTTGTTGTGTGACCGTGAGATCGTTATTCAAGGCATGAAAACAGCATCTTACAGAAGTGCAAGATATGACTACTTACTAGAGACGCTCGTGGTCCACTCTTTCCTCGAACCACGCATACACAATTAATCTTAAAACTTAAGGGGATTGTTATGAGATGCTTTTCAGAGGATTCTATCTCTGATTTCGTGCCCCATTTTTATGAAATTAAACTCCATGTAAATATGCTATTCTAAGAGGAAAATATTTAGACATGTTTAGGTTAGATTTTTGGACCTAAAACAATGAGAAATGGACCAATGTTTATGTTTAATTTTTTGTCGCCCATTAAATGACTGTTAAGAAATGTTTTTAAGATTAATAACTTTGCTAATTAAATGTATTAAGTTCTGGTTATCATCATATTTAGCTGGTCAAAGTTTGCTAACTTTATTGCAAGCGAAGTTCTAGTTTATCTTTTTGATTGAATGGAGTTTATATTACTTCAAGACTAAGATTTTCTTGAATATTCATTACTAATATATGTTTCATACATTTTATTTTGAGTACTTGGGGCAAAATGTTATGGTTTTAATTTAGTCAAAGCTAATCGACTGGTCTTCTTGACTAGACAATATAAGTGCTAGAAGAAGCACAGTCTAATGATTTAGTGGTCGTGAGCTTTACTATATAAAATTTTCCAAATGTTGAACTTCTTTTGTGTTCTAGTAAGATGGGTGGTTATGTTTCAGGCACATTTGAACACTTCAACTAAAATTGTTCTGTGTATTGCTTGTGAAAAATTGGGTAGTTTTGACTTAAATGCACTAATTAGCCAATGCTTGTTCTTGCTCATTTTATAGCATTTTTTTAGCAAGATGGAAAGAGTGTAGGCCATAAACTCTCTTGGGAATGATTGTTCTTCCTAGACTTGGCTTCAACAAAATGTATGTTCGAATGTACATTTTATGTTTCTATTACACTCCAAGGCCATTTAACTAGTTATTGAAACTTAGGTGATGTGTATTAATTACAATGAGTTAACCTGTGACAGGTGCTTCATGTGCTATAGGTTAAATTCTTAAATCATTGGTGATAGATGTTAATTGAGTGTGGTGTTCTTGTTATTGCATGTAAGAATACTAAAATTTGTTGTTTCTATGCATGTTTTCAATTGTGAGACAACATTCTCTTATTGTGGTGTAGTGTTATTTAAATGCACAGAATTGTCCAAATCTAGCTTTGTAAGTGGACTGCATAATAGGCTCTAAGATAATTTCCTCCAAACTCAATGAGAATGAGAAATTAAACAATAGCAACTATCTCATATAGAAGGGACATATTCACCATATCCTTCTTCAAGACTTTAGTAGAGTATGCTTTGGATGATGTGGTTGAAGAATCATCTCTTGGAGCTACTACAGCCCAACTATGAACATACAAAAAAGTTCCCAGAAGATGATAAGAAGGTGAAATCGATTATGCTAATATTTATGGAGTTAGATTTAGAAATTTTGTTCAGGGACCAGCCCAGTGCCTATGCCTTGTATAAGGTTGTGGTTGCCAAATATGTGGAATACTTAAAGAGTCCTATATATCTCTTTTGATTGATGTGGGTTGAGGCTTATAGGAGAAAGAGAAAGGATGTTGGTAGTCCTTCTCATGTAAAACTATCTGGAACTAAAGGGAAAGGATCTTCTAAGCCCAATAAGTTCCCTAAAGAAACCTTTGATGGTGAAAACCGATAAAAGAAAGAAGATTGGGCCAGCTGGGGCATGTGAAAGTCAATTGCCCTAGAAAAATGCAAAGGGGGGAAAGGTTCCAACAGTGATGGCAGGCTAAAGAAGGAGACATCATTTGCTTGGTTAGTAAGGCTCTTTTGGTAGAATCAGATGAAAGCTCCTAGTTGCTAGGCTCTATTATGTTTCAGCTGCAAATATGAATGAGTTTAATCCTTCTATTTGTGGCTGTCTGCTCTTTGAAAATAGTTGTTTATTGCGACATCTTAGGGTCGAGCATGTAAATAAAGACAAGATAGAAAAGATGCCTAGGTATTCTTTGATACCTAGGTTGCAAAATAAACTACAAGTGTGTAAATACTATTTGTCTTGTAAGATGTCTAGGACTCCCTTTGGAAAAAGGAAAAGAGTCATTAAGCCCCTAGAGGCTGTTCATTCTAATATAGGTGGTCAACCAAATGTTAAAGACTATAGAAGAATGCTGAAGTTTATCAATTTGACTATTCTAGGTTTGAATACACATATCTTGTAAGAAGAAATCCTAGGTTCTAGATAAGTTTAAAGAATCTAAAGCTGAGGTGAAAAATTAACTCTGCAGGACTACTAAGATCTTGAGATCTTATAGGGTTGGTGAATACATGGGTGATGTATTTGACTAGTTTTGTAAGAATTAGGGTATAACACATTATTATACTTTACCCTATATTCCTCAGCAAAATGGCATTGCTTGAAGGCATAATAAAACCTTGTTAGATACGGTTCAAAGTATTTTGAGCTATTCCTATTTAGGAACTCAATTTTGAGGAAAAGCCTTGTTGACTGCTATGTACATCCTCAATAGGATACCTTAGAAGCAATCTAAGTGACACCGTATGAGTTATGGACTGGTAGAAAACTAGACATAAATGAACTTAAGAGTGTGGGGCATTAGTGCTTATGTAAGAGTACCATAGCATAATAAGTCTAAACTAGACCCTAAGACTATAAATTGTAACTTTATAGAGTATAATAATCACTATAGGGGGTATAAGTTTGTAGTGCATCACCTTGATTGATTAGTAGAAGTCATTGAAAGTAGGGATGCATTTTTTTTTTCTAAAATGTGAACTATACCCTAGAGCTCTGGTAAAGGAAGTTGAACTATTTAAGGTAGTAAAGCATAATGAAAAATCTATTGATCTAGTTGAGATGTTATATTCATGCAATAATTTTGACACAATTTATAGAATCCTGAGAGATAGGAGACGACCTTTTCCCTTGGGGATCAACAGGTGATGTTAGGAGAGATATAACAAGATATCGTGATTAACAATGGGCATCAAATGGATGGTGATCCTATAAGTTATTCCTAAGCAGTTAATGTTAAGGATGGTGATAAATGGCTAGCTTCTATTTACAAAGAAAAAGATTACATCATAAAGAACGTTGTTTGTGTTTAAAATGATCTAGGTGAAGTAGGCAAACCATTGGTTATGAGTGGATCTTCAAGAAGAAACTAAAATATGATGATTCAATTGAAAATTGTAAGTTTAAGTTGGTTGTCAAAGACTTTTTTCAGGTTAAGGGCATCAATTATTAGGACACTCTCTCCAATGTCTAGAAGTATCTCGATTATGATTTTGATGGAAATTGTTGCAAACTTGAATATGAAATTACACCAGATGAGGTTGTACCTCTCAGGTTTGTGTATTTCACTTATGTGAGTGAACTTGGACGAGAGAAAATTTGTAGGCAGTTATGTGTTTATGTTTGATGGCACTGCAAAATATTTTGCCATGTCCACCATGGAGGCTAAGTTTGTAGCTTATAATTTAATTGCTTCAGATGATGTTTCAATTCAAGATTTTCTAGAAGATTTCAAGCTAGATGTGTGCCTGAACGTTCATAAAGAGCCAATGTGTGATAACTTAACGGTAGTATACACGCTTAGAAACTTTGACATTAGTTTACAGGACAAGTATAGAGGCACATATCTATACATGTTTGATATTCTACGGAAGAGGATAGTGATTATGGTCACATTTCTACTTATGAGATGTGGGCTGATCAATTAACTAAGGCCTTAATGATATATCTATTCATAGATATTCATAGGAATTGAGGAGAGATTGACTAAATGAGAGATGACGGTCCCAGTGGTCTACTAAATCATAGGATCATGTTATAGATTTAATCATGTTTATCGGATTATCTATCTAGATTGATCACCTAGGCAGTTGGTTTTGACGATTCAGATTATTTGATCTAGTTGGGATCGATACACTAAGAATAACCATGGTATTCATGAGTGGACCTTGTATATTAAGGCTTACCTATTTTAATAGGTTAAAAGTCTCCCTGTTAAAGGCAATAACCTTAGGATTTGGGTTAGGTCCAATAAATGGCCAATATTAGAAGCTGAGTAAATGTCCTCTCCTATAGACAAGTTTCAAAAAGAAAAAAGAAGAAGAAAATAGCAGTTTTTCTTCTAGGTGATTTCAAGCTCTTATTAGGTGGATCTTGGGCTAATCCTTAGAAGGTCTTGCTGTCCCAGTTTCTCCTATTCTTTTAAGTTAAAAGCCTAACCTTTTGCGCTCTTTTCTCATGTGATTTTCATGTTTTAGAGGAGATGTTCAAAGGGAAAATCTGGTCAACGGAGGTTAGTTTATATATTTCTAAATCTATAGGCCCTTTGTGGTCTATCCCTCCTCCGAACCCCACATGCTCGGGAGCTTTGTGCACTGGGCTGCCCTTTTTTACTGATTTACTGGATGACTATTCATGCAATACATGTATTAATTGGAGGCTATTGTTTATCATTTTTGCATGTGACCGTGTATGGAGAACCTTAGGACCAACAAAAGAGAGAAAGAAGAGAGGAGATGAAGAAACTGAACCCAAGTCAAAATCCTGCATGCAAGGCCTTAACAGAACGCATAGGATTGTATCAGAAGGAACTGAAAGGCAAAGCTACATTAAGTTCCCATTCCATAGAACAAGACTGCAATTCCAAGGAAAAAGAATGAAGAAAATGAGATGAGACAAATTTGAGAACCACCTAAACAAAATGGATTAGAATCCCAAAACACAAAAGAAAACAAGCAACCGTTACTTACCCCTCAATCAATATGGGGATAAGTAAATAGATGGAGAAAAACCATGACTGAAGTTGATGACAAACCAAATCACACAATGATGAGGCTACAGTGAAGAAAAATCAACAACTATGCATGAGAACATTGAAGGAAGGAATTAGGATGGAATTTTCTGTAACCTTTCTCCAAAAGCTTGGAGGCAAATGGTCTTCGTAGAACTTCTTTACGAGGTCGGATGTGGGATTTATAGATGGGTTTCCTTGTGGTGCTGTATCTTGTACTAGGGTCGCAAGGTTGGCCTTTGGACTTGAAGCCAGTATCTGGCTAGCTAAGAACCTGCAAGCCAGAAAAGGATAAAAAGACAGCTGAAATGCACAAGACGCAGGAACTACTAGTTGTAATGATCTTATGGGCTTCTCTCTCTCTGTCTCTCTTAAGGAAATGAGTAGGCTGAACAGGGAAGCGTCATATCCTACACAGCAAGCTGTTTGGCTGTGGACCATATATTAAGATCTGTTCACTATGTTCGTTGTTGTACGCTGTCTCTCTCTTTCTCTGAACAAGCAAAAGACTAAATTGATCCTTCCAATTGTTGGACAGAAGGGAATTCATATGGACAAAAGTTTTCATATGTGGAGGTTTCGTCTGTCCAAGGGAGAGTGGAAAGGATTTTGGTAATTTCAATGTTCAATTATGTGAAGTTATGTCACATGCAAGACAAATGAAGAGACAACGCAGGTGGGGAGGCACGTGAAATGGACCAACCATCATTCAAATAACAATGAGAGAGGAAAATTATTGGAGTATTTAACACTTATGAGAGAGAGAGAGAGCATCCAAAATCGTCTGTTTTTTATATATGCATGCATTGTTTTTTGCAGGCAGAGAAGGGGAGCCTTGGTGCAACGGTAGAGTTGTCGTAGTGTGATAGAAACAGCCTCTTGCAAGATGCAAAGTATGACTGCGTAGTATTGATCCTTGTGGGTATGCCCCTTCCCTGGACCCCATATACACAGGAGCTTTGTGCACCAGACCTGCCCTGTGGCCTGTGCGTTGATTTTTGCAGGTAAAGAGCATGGTCTCTTTGGCAGATGCCAAACTCTTTCTCGATGCTTTAGCTTCTAAATTTAATGTGGATTCTCAAAACCAAGAAAAGGGTAGAGCAGAAGGATCTTCTTGTCCGTTTGATTTTACAGGAATATGTGCATGATGGAATGCATGATAAACTTTTTATATTTGCCAAACTGGTTGGAAAGCCAGCAGTTTGGAGTTCGATTTAGTTTATGGCTGTTTGGGTTTCGTCAAACTCTATTCATCTTACAACTTCATTATGAAACATTCCCCATGGCTACCCCCTTCCACTATCTTTCTTCTTACAGAATATTTATTAGCTGTTACAATGTGGAGTAAATTTATGAGAATCTATGCATATAACAAGGTTTTCAGATAAGAGGGGTTTCTCTTGGCTTTCTTTTTTTTTCCCACTAGAACAACTGTGATTAGATTGGGCTAGACCGAACGGTCTGCTTTTATCTGGTAAATTGTTTCGGATCAGTAAAGCAGATGGATGATTGTGATCGTGCTAACCAAATCCATCAAGGATTGAATTTCAGGTTATTACTTCTAAACTACAAAATAGGACAGAGATGCAAACATAAATGTTTTTATTATCATAAATTGTCTCTTGTTCACCATGGATAATGGAACCACCTACAATTATAAAAAAACTGAACAATGGTTAAGTAAAGCTTCTATAAATACAGGGGGAACTGTCGTTCTCTTGATGTGAGAGATCTGAAAGGATCGGCAGAGCTTAAGGGCGGCCAATTTGATGAGATATGAAAGGTCATATCAATCACCATATGATAAATGAAAAACTGTTAGAGTTCACGCCCTTCTCTAAATCATCTACTGACACGGGTAACAATATAATGCCCTTTCTCCAGATCGTATACTGTCTTCAGTTGCGGTTTTCCCCATCTTGAGACTAACCATGCTGTGAAAACTAATCCCATGGAGACAATGAGAAGTGGAAGCAGTGCAGATGAATCATCACCAACGACACTGGCAATCCAATCTGGGTGTTCTGCCCTCAAGTCATCTGTTTTTTGCATTATGAAAGCTCCCAATGCCCAGTCAAGAGGAATATCCCCCACCTGATTTGCAAATCTGATCCTGCAGGAGAAGGCAATTAATAATCAAATCGAAGGACAAAAAATGCAAGCATAAGGTGTTCACTGTAATTTCCCAAAGGACTAAAATTTCAAGACTCGGTACTATTTGCCAAAATCCTGTAGGCTGTGCATCCCCTTGTACAATGAATCCCATTTAAGATTAAATGCATCAGGAGTACTGAAACCCATGGAAACCCATGTATGAATCGACTTATGATATTCTCTTAGGTTAAGGGGTTTCCCGTAAGCGATGAGCTGCATTAGATCCTGGATATGGTAGAAAATGGACAAGGGCTGCTAGGGCATTCCCACAAAAGCAACACTCTGCATCGAATCCCAAGTGTAGTGAAAAATAGGCAAGGGCTGGTAGACCGTTCTCTTGGAAGCGACGTGCTGCATCAGAACCCAGGTGCAAGGAAAGTATGTATGGGTTCCCGTGCCATTCAAGAAGTGTGTGGGTAAATAGGCTAGGTCAAAAGAACAAGATTTGTATAGCTATATGAAATATAGGCAAATTGACATGTAAGAATCTAGAGTTAGTAGATACGATGAAACATGGGAGAGTCAACATCGCTTATATCCAACTAAGTGGAAAGAGGCTAAAACTAAAGAAATTGATTGGTATAAGCTCTGGTATGTAGAAAAGGACTAATAGAAATGATGTAGGAATAATGATAGATAAAGAGTTAAAGGATAAAATTGTAAATGTTAAAAGAACTAGTGATAGAATTATACTACTAAAACTAACTTTAGGAGAAAAATCATAAATGCCATTAGTGCATGCACATCACAAGTAAGATTAGAAGATAAAATCAAAAGATAGTTTTGAAAAGATATGGAGGAAGTCATGCAAGACATTCATAACATGGAAGGGACATTTATAAGAGCCAATTTTAATGGTGATGTAGGAAAAGAAAAAGAAGGATATAATAGAATACATGGGAGATATGGTATTAAAGAAAGAAATGAGATGGGAAAACTATACTCGATTTTGCCTTAGCATATAACCTAGCTATAACAAACACATACTTTAAGAAGAGAGACGAACACTTGCTAACTTTTAAAAGTGGACCTTATAAAAGTCAAATAGACTTTTTCCTACGCAGGAAAGCCGAAAGACTAATGTGTAGGGATTGTAAGGTGATACCCGGTGATCGTCTAACCTCACAACATAGACTAATGGTTATGGATATCACATTAAAGTATGTAAGAAAGGAAATGAACTTAATAAGTGTCCAAAAACTAAGCGGTAGAACTTAAAAAGAGAGAAGATAACATTACTTACAAATAAGTTGATAGTAGAAGGAAACTAGAATGATGAAACAGAGAAAATACCATGTGGACTAATATGGCCATGTCCATTAAGAAAGTGACAAAAGATGTCCTAAGAGTATCTAAAGGTAAAAGACAACCAATGAAAGAAACTCGTTGGTGGAGTGACAAAGAGCAAAATGTTATTAAAGAGAAATGTGTATTTTAAAGAATGACAAAGGACTAAAAATAACGAAAACTTTGAGCAATATAAGAATGCTAAAAAGGTTGCTAAGAGAGTAGTAAGTGAGACTAAACTCAAGGCATATGATGATCTCTATAATAGATTAGGCATGAGAGAAGGTGAGTGAGAAAGATGTGTTTAAACTAGGCAAAGCAAGAGAAAGGAATGGTAAGAACTTAGGCCACATTAAATGTTTTAGGAGTTATGAACAAAGGGTACTAGTTAAAGATGACGAGATCAAACAAAGATGAAAAAGTTACTTTCAAAAATTGCTAAATGAAAATTATCTTGAGAATATATGTACTGAAAGTACTGTAAAACCAAATAACGTTGGGCATTATAGATATAATCGTAGGATTAGAATACTTGAAGTAAAAGAGGCCTTGAAAAAGATGAAATCAAGAAAGGCTCTAGGGCTTGATGGTACATCAATAGAAGTTTGGAAGTATATGAGAGATACTGGGGTAGTTTAATTGACAAAATTGTTTAACAAATTGTGAACTTGAAGAAAATGTCGGATGAATGGAAGAAAAGCTCTACTGTACCAATTTGCAAGAATAAAGAAGACATGTAGAGTTGCACTAATTATATGAGGATCAAACTAACGAGCCATACCATGAAACTTTTTGAAAGATTTATGGAGAAGAAACTACGGCATGAGACAAGTGTATTGGAAAACTAGTTTAGTTTCATGCCTGGAAGGTCTACCATGTAAGCTATTTTCTTCCTTAGACAATTGATAGAGAAAAATAGGGAGATGAGGTAGGATCTCCACATAATCTTTATTGACTTAGAAAAGGCTTATGATAGGGTCCTTAAAGAGTTAATATGGTGGGTGTTGGGCGAGAAAGGGGTTTTATGGGAGTATATAGACATAATTAAGGATATGTAAGAGGGAGCGGCAACAAATGTTAGGACCATTAGCGGATACACCAGTGATTTTCCTATCACTATAGAATTGCACCAAGAATTGGCATTGAGCCCGTACCTTTTCACGTTGGCTGTGAATGAGTTAACAAAACATTTGTAATAGGAGATTCTATGGTGCATGCTATTTGCAGATGATATAGTTTTGATTGATGAGACAAAGAAGGGCATAAACACAAGCTAAAGTTATGCAGAGATGCATTAGAATATAAAGGATTTAAAATTAGTCGAACTAAGACAGAGTATATGAGTAGGAGTAGAGCACCAGTGAAGATTGATAACCAAGAAGTCCCCCTAAAAGAACACTCTCAATAATTGAGATTGATAATTAATGAGAGTGGAGAGATTGAGAGGGATGTTACCTAGAGAATTCAAGTAGGTTAGAACAAATGGAGATGTGCCTTTGGAATTTTGTGTGATCATAGGTGCCACTCAAACTGAAAGGAAAATTTTATAAGATGGTTGTAAGGCCAGCCATGCTCTATCGATTAGAGTGTTGGGCAGTTAAGGAACAACATGTACAAAGGATGAGTGTCGCCGAAATGCGGATGTTGAGATGGATGAATAGCAAGACAAGAAAGGATAGAATTAGAAATGAAAATATTGAAGAAAAATTAGGAGTAGCACTAATAGGTAACAAGATGAGGGAGATTAGACTTAGATGGTTTGAACATATCCAACATAGATAAAAAAGTGTAACAATTAAAAGGAGTCAGGGAATCTAAGTCAAAGGTTCTAACAAGGCAAGGGGAAGGCTCAAAAGAATGTGAATAGAAGTGGTGAGAAAAGATTTTAGAACTTTGGAACTAAATGAAGTTATGACACTTAATAGAGGGGAATGGAGGAAAAAGATTCATGTGACTGACCCCTAATTGGGATAACGTCTTGATGATGATGATGAGTACCAAAACATGCAGTAGCAATTAAGCAGATCAAGCATCTCAAAAAATAAATAAAAACGTACTTGTATCACAATGATGATTGAGACTAGAGACAAACAGTTCTAATAGTCAAGCTACTAATTGCAAGAGGACAAAATAAGGACACAAAACAGCCAAATTGTACAGGCTTACCTATCATCATCCAAAGGAATTCCAAGACTGTCATGTAGTAGAGCCACAATATATGCTGAAGAGAAACAATACCGCAGCAAATCTTCACCACTAAGTGAGCGATACTTTTTAGTCAGCCTAACCCAATCATCTCCACAGAATTTTTGTCCAGCCAAAATCAGGTTGGAAAGAGGTACTTTTGAAGACAGTCCAAAGAACTAGCAAGCAGTACAAAACAATTAAAGGAAGTCTAACATGTGTAAGATAATCACATCAATGGCAGGAATTTGGTTCATTTCAACAGGAGGCTTATAACTCTAGAAGGGAAATAACATATACTGATAACTAAACAATCAGGTCATAAAAGTACTTTCGTATGAAGCTAGCCAACAGAATAATATACTCCATTCTCTGTACCTTCGATGTGTAGAAGAAGTTCTCTGTAGCCAAGAACATTCCACGTAGCTCTGGTATGAAAGTTGATCCTACATGGCAGCGCTGATACAAGCATTGATCTGATATATAAAAAAGAAGTTATTACTTCTCCTCTAATCAACAAGAGATGAAAGATAAATTATGCTGCAAGTATTGAACTAAGCAACAAAAAGAATTTTTGTTCAGCCATGAGAATCTTTATCCAGAATTAGGAAACTCTGTATTTTAAAAAAATTATATACGTAAAGACAAATATGGTAAAATGTAAACAACTTGTCCTATAACAGAAGATATCTACAACAATAATTTAAAAGCTACACCATTCTTGATTGACGTCAACCAATGACAGCATAGTTGATTTACACAAGCAAAATGAGAGATGTCCAGACTTGGAATCAAAATTGCCAAAGTTTGTGGCTGTGCCAGTTATCCGGTACTATGATTGGCGAATTGGTCAGCACATAGTTATTGACAAACAAGACTTGCACAAAGAACAACACAGTTATTGAGAAACAAGATTGCACAAAGAAGGAAGAAAGGAATACTGAATACAGAAAGAAAGTGCATATCTTGTGAGGAGGTGATGAAGGAAGCACACAACCAACAGCTCAGTATGAAAGTACCATAATACTGGACTTCTGAGAGTAGAATCCACCTTTTCCTTTCTGTAACAGCATCACAGCAGCAGATCTACACTCCGAGAAGTTACCCCTTGCGTGAATGGGGTCAAGATCTTCATTATTTGCATGCATAACATCTGTGGAGAACTTTGGTTGTTGCATGCCATGTGAATACTGGTATCCTCTAGGAGTACAAGGATCTATTGATATTCCCTCCTGGACAGATTCTGTAGCTGCATAGTTAGGAAGAGATTAAGAAGACTAAATTATTACTTATGCACAAGCATCATGAGATTTATATTTGTAACATACTTTAGCCCCAATGTATCCATAAGCTACAAGCTAACATCAATATTAACAGATGCCCAATGATTGGAAATTGTATGCATGAATAAATGAGTAATGCAACTCTTGACTTTCAGCAGATCACTGGAGATTTTGAGACAGTAGTTGAAAGGATTAGTTCTGGAGGTGCTCCTAAAATAAAATTCTTCGGTTGGGAGTACTAATAACAAGCTATCTTGATTTGTAGATGGCCCACCATGTAAACAGAGACAAAGCTTGCTTTGGTGACAATGATTAAGTGTTATTTATATAGCAAATGCCTAACAGTTTGCCAGCATTACAGGCTTTTTTTCTTTTTGCAATTTGCATCTCACTCAGCAAACGTAAATGTTCATGGAAATGGGTATTGGTTATGCAGTTATCCAAAAGAACTTCTAGGTTGCAAGAATTAATAACCAAAGTAAATGCTTAACCAAGCCAAGGATAATGATTAGGAAACACAGGGACCCAGCTAAAGTTTCATTGAAATTCAAGAAATCAAGGGTGCAACCATATGGCCAATCATCCAAACTCCCATAAATAGAATTGGTTATATGAAAGACTACTTGAGACCATAAATGAGATCAACCTTGTTAGCATGAAATGCACATTTCTGAAAAGAAAAATTAATATCCCCAATTACAAGCAACTTAAAAACTTATCATCTTAAATGCAAACAACTTCATAACAACTTACATAATTGCAGGTGCCTCGATGTCAGCAATTTGTGTAGCGATTCATGGGCAACATTCTGCAAAATATCCACAAACAATCAACTATAAGAAAAAGAAACATTGATGAAGAAACCATGATATCACATAATAGACCACACAAAAGACATTTCATGCCTATCCATTCTTAATGAAAGACATGACTAAAATTCTGGCCTCATTGAAGCGATGGAATTAGTTTGGCATATTTACCTGACCAAAATGAAGTAAACTGTGACTATAGAGAGTGTATGTGAGTTTCCCAAATTTAATTGTATGTAAGAACTCAGGCGGAACAGGTTCATTTGGAACAAATGTTACCTGAAAATATATCCAGCCAAGCATTAGTAGATCTTAAAGCTCTTAACTAATTATCTTGTCAGTAACATCAGAAGTGGTATACGATATATAGGTATATGGTATAAGGCACAAACCGGGTGTAATTCTAGATTTCTGCACCAGCAACAAGCAATGTGTTGTTTAAGAAAAAGCATTTATGCCTATTGGGAAACATATTGCAGGATTAGTCCTGTTTACAATCATGCAGTTGGAGAATCCTTATCTAGTCCCTAGCCCCTCGGATATTGGTTTGGAGAACATTAATCTTTTATAAAATATTTCCTCGACAGAACTATTAAGCATAATATAGAAGATGGCTCCAGAAGGAACATTAAGAAAATAATCAGATTTATCTAAGGGAGATGACATTTTCCTCCTTTTATTTATTTCTGACACTCTTCTCCTAGTTTGACATGTCTATAATAGATTATTGAAGTTTGTTACAATAACCAAAAAGAATGTAACGTGTAAACAAAAGATAGTATGACGAAGAGAGCAGTGCCATCATAAAGCATGGAAGTGCATCTATTACCCAATTCTTGGAATTGTTGACAGATGGAGCAACTAAAGATAGGTAGAAATGCCCAAATGAGCTGTGTTTCTCCAAGTATCATTCACAGTAATGTCATATAAGATGCAATATCATGAATTATAATGGATGAAAAAAAGAAAGGGGAAAAAAAAGATGGAGAAGAAGTGCAGAAAAACTAAACCTGTGCAGAAGCCCCACCAAGTTCAAGTATGCCAGTTGTTTGTTGAGGATCACCTCCTAGTGAGCCAAGTGCATAGTTTGCAACAACCCAAGCATAGATACCTTCATCAGAGCCTACAGCAATCATCTCATACACAATTAGTCTTCTACGTGAAAGCCACAAATAGGCTTTGAACAAAGAAGTAAGGGGAGAAAATAACTGCCAGAATCTTATGAAAGTTAGAGGCCAAGTTGATTTCAGTCTGCACGAGTATGCCTAGCAATACAGGAGCAACAATTAAAAAATGCAGATAAAATTGGCGTGGGAGAATTGTGGTAGATTTTACAACCATGTTACATACAGATCAACATTTCCAAAGAAGCTATCAATGAAAGACATAAGGTTGCCACCTAATTGATCCACATATATAAGTCCATAAAGCAAGCAAAGGATAACCATCTTTTGCTGATCAGCAGAAAAGAAAAAAGTAGTTACGTCTCCATGAATCATTTGAATAAGTGCTTTATCAAAGATATAATTTTGAAAATTATACACAAGGCTCTAAATGTTAGACAGAAGAACAGCCAACCAATTCCGAAACAATTAGAATACTGCTTACGATGAATCAATTCAACCAATAAACTGTCCGTAGCTACCCATGCTTACAGATGAAAATGATGATTACTTCAGGTCAACTAATGTCCTATACTCTATAGAAATATGTACTTGAAACAGAAGAACATTACCTCATTACTTGTACAGAATCTCTTAATGCAAATGCACATAAAACAGAAGCGAAACTACCAATTAATACCACAATTCACTTCAAAAACTAACAGCCCAGACAGATACCTGCTATGACAGAAGCCCAATCATCCCGAAACAGAAAAACAGATGACCTCAATACCCGTCTACAGGACTTCAATATTCTCTCCTGAATTCTCCCATCCAGCCTTCGCAAACCTGCCGTCCCCATTAGCCGAATTTCCGTCTGCCTCCATAACTCCTTCGGAATTCTCTCCTTCCCAAACTCCAAAAGCTCCAGTAATGAATTCCCAGCACTTTCTGGATCCTCCGAAAACGACGAAAGTCCAGGATTTACTTTCATTGTCTCTGAAACCCCATTCCCAAAATCAACTACCGGAATTCCACCATTTACTGAAAATTCAAATATATGAATCCTTGTTCCCGTACTTCCTCCGTCTATAATAATCCCAACACGCCTGTTTTTCTGAGATCGAGAACTTGTTATAATCACAAATACGTAGAAGAACAGAGCAAAAATTGCTGTAATTGCAGTAACCACGCAGATATTTGTTCTGGGGTGTTTGGGATTTGATTGGGAGAAACGGGAGAATAAATTGAATGGTGGGGATTTCGATCGGGATAGGAGTTTTGAAGAATCCATGGTTTGAATTGGATCTATCGCCAGAGAACGGGCATTCGATCGTCGCATCAAAAATTCGAGCTTTTGGGCATTTGGGGATCGGGGGTTTGAGGGGACTAGGGTTTCTGTGACGAAGGAGAGAGAGGAGATCGAGGGTTTCGACGCCCTCACGCTGCTCCCTCACCTTCTCGGCTGTCTGCAGAAAAGGGGTGCGAATAGTAAAAGAGGCGGGTGTATTTATGTGCTGAGAGTGGTTTATATTTTGGAAGCCCGTTTTGTAAGCAGGAGACGGCGTTGGTTTCGGTGTCTGACGAGGATTAGATTTTGTTCAGTTAAGGACGGCAGGAAAATGGGGGATCTTCGAATCTGATCCGTTGATCTCATCAGATCTGATGATCAATCAAGTTCCTCCATCTTGAGATGTTGATCGTGGGGCTATCATGAGTGTCATGAGCCGTTGATCGAGTGATCCCATCGAGATCGTTGGCGCTCAATGAAATGCTGTTGTTGGGAGGTGCCTGAAAATTAGAGGACATCGCCCAAGAACACTTGCTGATTGATTTGATTTGAATGCATCTCCATCTCAACTAGAATTTTGATTAAGAAACGCTCCAATTTTGAGGATCCAGTACTACCAAGCAAGAACGACGGTCGCGATCGAGAAAATTATGCAATATAAGGGACGATCAATCCCATCAAACATAATCTAATTCTGGATTGATCCCTCTAATCTTAAATTGAGCGTTCCGCGCATTTTCGTGATCCCCACTTTGATAGATTGATCTTAGTCCCTTGATCTATAAGGTTTCATATAGGGTCCACAAGCAAAACTGAATCAATTGATAATATATGCTGATTTAATAATGACCATGAGATCAATGGTCATGGTCATCCACAATTACAATGATGGTTTATGATCGGATCCGAGAAGATCTCAGCCACAAATTTAGATCTTAATAGTGTTCGGGACGCACTTACGTAAACCCTCCTCTCTCCACCTTATTTTCCTACCACGCAAGCCCGCTGCAGTCGGACTCCTTAAACCCTAGAAAAACCGAGGAAGGACGGCTTTTTAGTGTCTTGCAGATCGCTTAGTTGTAGAGAAATCGGCCATGGCGGAAGTTGCAGAAACGCTTCAAACAATCACCGAAAACAAAGCAGAAGAATCTGCCTCAGTGGAAGACATGGAACTTGTATCGACTGATACCGAAAAGCCATCAAAAAAGGAAGAAAATGGGGGAGAAGAAGTCATAGATGCTTCAACTCTCTCTGCAAAGCGATCAAGGGAAGAAGGAGACGAAGCTAAAGAAGAAGAAAATGGGGTTTTGAAGAAACCCAGAACTGAGAAATCGTTTGAGGAAAACAGAGTTGAGGAGATGGAGAAAAGCGAGGAAAAAGGAGTAGAAGAAGAAGGAGAGAAAGGAAAAGAAGAAGAAGAAGAAGTGAAGGAGGGGGATGGTGAAGATAAGGAGACAGGTCCTGTTACTGTTGGTCCGAAGGATTTCTGCTCGTCACTTGAGGTGTTTGATTACTTCTACAAGTTCCTCCATTTCTGGCCTACCAATGTTGATGTTAATAAGGTAGTATTTTGTCCTTTTTTCTCTCTTTGTATTTCAATTTTTTGTTTGATGGGTGAATATAGATGCAGTTTATTTCTGTATAATTTGCTTAGGAAAATCATTTGATTTGTAATATCTGCATCCCCATGTTAATTTCTGTTAGATTTTACTTGCAGTGTAATATTGTAGTAGGAAATGTTCTGATAATGCAAATTTAATCAGTTTTTTCCTACATTATGTATGTATGTTGGTTTTATCAAAATTGGATTTGATAGCTGTGCTTCTGGGATTTTGGATTTGGTTGAGTGTGATAGTTCTGGATGCTTGTGTTTGGAGTGGATGAAAACAGGGTAGTAGTTTAGTGGTTACTTTCTTTGATGGGTAAGCTTGATTCAGCAGGATATGCCTGAGTAACTTGGTTTCTGTGGGAAAAAATTAGCTTGAATATCCAGTTCTAGAAGGCTTTCTCCATATTGTATGAGGTTGCTTGTGTTCAGAAAGGTTCTGTTTAGTACCTTGAATGGGTAGGATTTTTTGTCGATCAGCATCAGAGATCTTTTTGGAGGTTATAGTGTTGTTAAGAATAGTTGTGAGAAATATAGTTAGATTTGGGTGCAACATTTCTTCAGTGAATTACAGAGTAACTTCTTTATCATAAGCTGATGCTTCTTTCTGATGAGATCATGGACTTCCTGATCAATGCAGTAGTGAGATCTTTTCCTTATGGCAATGGTCATTATCTTGTGCATTCCTTAGTGATGTAAACTTTCTCCTTTTGCTGTTGTAGTAGTATGGGGCACCGGATTTTGATTACCTCATCAATGCATTTGCTCAGTCTATTTCTGAAGACTTCATGGATTATTAACTACATTGTACCTAAAATCTTGCAGCTTTTTCTCTTTCTTTTTGGATAATCAGTATCATCTTGGCAATTTAAGTCCATTCTCATATATACCTGATATACACTGAAGTATCTGGATCTACACTGAAGTATCTGGATATGGTCATCTACAGTTTGTTTTCTGGCTAATTTTTTCTGCTCCATGTGGGTAAACATATTGGCCAAATGATAAGGTTTTTTATTTATGAGTTGGCTGCTTAAATACCTCTTCAAGGCATTAGTTCTTTTCCTCTTCAAAAGTGCATAGACATAGTATATGCACTCCTGCCTGCATAGGCCTTTAGCCAGCTTCCTCTTTTTCAACCTTGTGCATGATGGTCATACCAGTGCAGTTAGCACCTACGAAGGCATTAACTGGGTTCTTTTAATTGGGTTGCACAAACTTTGCTTTGTAAAATGCTTGAACTTGTATCTGGATCTCCCTATGAGTTATATGTTACCATCTCTACCTGGTTATATGCGCTACCTCTAGGGAGAATCTTATATTGCAGCATCATCATCTCCTGATACTGCTGATCCTTTAAGTCAATTGATTCCATTTTAGTGAAATGGAGATTCCATACAAATCTGTTATATTGACTCTTTGCTAGATGATGCAGAATTCCTCTCTCTTTTAACTGAGAACAAACCCTTAGAAGTTGGTATTGAGAGTGGAAAAGTAAGTGTCCTGCTGCAGAGAAAAGCAAAGAGAAATGCAGTTTCAAAGCCTGTTAATCCACCCAAAATAGTCATTGATGTTTTTCTGCATCTCTAATTTTCCATGTTCTCTCATTATTTCATTGAACATCTTCACTTGGCCTTTGAGAGAATTAGATAATAGCTTTACCATCACACATTGTCCTCTAATTCTACTAGACAGCTCCAGCAGTTGCAGTTTCTTTATGGTGTAGAGATCTAGTTTTAGTTTTTGGTCTATGTAACTTGAAGTATGTTAACTAAAATGCTGCTTGTCATCATTAAAGGTGTTAATCAATTCCAAATCGTGGTGTAAGAATTCAGATTGTCTCTTCTTTTCATTTTTAACCACTCAATGCCATGGTATAGAGGATCTAGTGAAGGTCTACACAAATCTTCACAGAGCATAATACTGTCCTCTGTGCCCATGCCAGAAATCTTGACCAGTTTTCATGATAAGATGATGTCAAGTATACCTTTTCCGCCTCTTATTTCTATTCTTTTCATCTTTTGTTTGCTCTCTTGATCACCTTTTGTATCCATTCGGAGGCCTCTTTCATGCACCATCGCATATTTCAATTGGTACAGTTCCATTTTTCAAACGGACGTGAGAAGGCCATCCCTTGGTTGATGGTTTTGGAAGGCTATTATACGCTTAGAGTGTGCGAGGACTCTCTGTCGAGTGCATGAATGTTGCTGTGTACTCTTAGTATAGTAATTACCTATTTTCTAATATTTGTGTTCCAATATCATCAGTCCATTATAGTGCGAACTGACACAACTATGTTTAACACAGTATGAATACTTGGCTTTGCTGGATTTGATCAAGAAGGGGCATCCAGAACCGGCGAAAAAGATTGGGGAAGGGATCCAAACATTCCAGGTTCGCTACCACCCAATGTGGAAAAGCCGCTGCTATTTTCTTATACGGGAGGATGGATTTGTGGATGATTTCAGCTTCCGGAAGTGCATTGACAATATACTTCCCTTGCCAGAAAATATGAAGTCTCATGCAAAATGGGATGGTGATAAGAAATCTGGTGGTGGGGGTGGTCGTGGAGGAGGAAGAGGAAGAGGCCGTGGCCACGGTCGAGGCCGAGGAAGAGGTGGGTTCAGAAAGTGATTGAAGTCTTTAATCTCAGCTGCTGTGGAGTCAAGTGGTTAAGAAACACAAGCTCTGATTATGAACTCTTGGAATAACTATATTTGTAGTTTTATCAGCCAAATTTTGACTGTTAGCTTATCTTATGATTCGAGAGGAGAAAAACAATACAAACGAGTTGGTATTGAGCTTTGCTATCCATTAGTCTGTTTTGCAAGGGAAAAGGGGAACTGATACAATCCGCCCCCCCACATCTTTATTACATTTAGATGGCTTGGATATGAGATGGTGCAAGAGATTGAGATCTTGGAGGATCCAGGCTGGAGTCGCTGACACAACACTTTGATAAGGCTCAAATTTTCAAGCCTTGAGATTTTTTAGCTAAAGAAATTATGATCCCAAGTCTGAAGATGCATTTGGTTGAAAATCAAGCAGCATCAAGCTAATGATAACCCCGGCTGCAGCATCAGGGCAAATCAAGTTACATTTGTTACATCTTAATCAAAATGCTTTTAGCTAACAACAAACAGGCTTACCCTTGGTTTCATTGTTTGGAACAACAAATCATCACCATAGTTGTAAGAGAAATCTGTTTCAGTGTCAGATCGTAGTTGTCAATTCCTTTCCATTACGGCCGGGATTTACAGGGTTATATTGATATCATAGTTCATCTGGGCCTTGGTCGCTTTTGTCATAGATAATCGTCGAGCTTAGTGCTTGACTATTTGTGACTGTGACTGTCTTTGAAGGGCAGCCTTGGTGTAAGGTAGAGTTGTTGTCGTGTGGCCTTGAGGTCACAGGTTCAATGCTTGGAAACAGCCTCTTGTAAAATGCAAAATAAGGTTGCGTACTATTGATCCTTGTGGCCTTCTTTTTTTCCGGACCCTACATACACAGAAGCTTCGTGTACCGGGGTTGCTCCCTTTTTTTACTGTTACTGTCTTTCTTTTGATGCTCACTGCTAGCTTATATAAATGCATATCTTCTTACTGACGTATAAAAATACAAACCTTAATAAATAGACATGGTCCTGCTTTGGTAATTCAATTCCTTTTTTATCCTCTTGTTATCTGCTATTACCAGTTGATTGGATCTTTTGTTGATAATTCGTTCTTGATGAGCCCATCATCAGACAGGGAAGTATAGACTATTACTAGTCATGTTTCATTTTAGATTAGCCATAGACCAAAACTAACCATTCTGACATATGCAAAGTGAACCAGATTTGCAAAATTGTGTGCAGTTGCTTAATAAATGATCATTGAGATATCTATAATCCAAAACATTAAGTTGGCTCGTCCAGTAAAGGTAGATTTCACTTAATATCTCCACTGCCAAAGAGGCATTTGATTGGATGATAAGATGGTCGAACCAATGGAACCATGCTACATTTGAAATAGCAATCTCTTATTGCCTTTGGTGATAAAAAATCCTCCCTCCAGCGATGTTTTTCATTTTGCAGATTGTGCCGCCAAAGCGATGTGTCTTATTGAAATGGTAGCCTTTTCGCCTGTTCATGATGCCTGTTGTTGTATTGCAACAGATCTATAGATCCGTCAGAAATACGCTGATCTCAGTTGGCCTTAAGATTTGTAGCTCTGATAATGTTAAATGAATCTAATATTTTATATATGTTTAAGATATCGCAGTTAAATAAACCTGATATCTCACATATGCCCAAAGTATTACAGTTAAATAAATCCTCTAATTCTAGTAGTCCCATTTTATCTTAGATTAGTTATGCAATTTTAACAACATAACCTATGTAATTACAAGGACAAGCTGATTTGGTCACTCTCATTATCTTCCCTGCATCCTTGCTATCTCTGGCACTATTAAACAGCATTAGTAGGTGGAGATGTTTCTTTTCTGTATTTCCAGTTGATATCACTTACTAAAATCAGTTTAGGTAAACTAGATCATTTGTTCTCCGAAGCAAATTGAATAGTAGACTGAGTTATCCACTTTACATAAGAAAACAAGCAAGCAAGAAGAAAGAACAATAACAGAAGCTAGTGGATGGGCATAAGAAAAATAGATCTAAAGACACTTGTTATATTATATACGCCAACGGAATTTTGTTAGGTTCGAAATCATAGTATGATGTAGAGTTTAACTCAGAAGTTGCATACAAGTCTGGTGTGTAATTATACAACAGTAGCATCCTTGTAACCATCCGTTTCAAAATGCTCTTAGAAGCCTACAGCAAGAAAGAGTTTATTGAAGGCATGCATCCTAACATGACTGGATGTCAAGCGCATTTATCTGGAAGAGACAAAGTCAAGTGCTCCACCTATGCTTGAGAAAGTAATAGTTGAAAAGGATCATGTTTCAAGGGAAATAAGCTCCTAACCTACCATATGGATTGAATTCCACTACAACATCTAAAGAAGCCTTCTGCAGAAGTAGCTACTTACTCATTCCAGCCTCCATCTGCTCCAATCCATGCTTATAATGACTAATCACCATTCCCTTTGGAACACATGCACTCATCAACAAAACCTTCAAAAATCCATACAATAAATCAATGAGAAAATAGCATTCTCGAAACTACTTTTTCTCTTTCAAATCAGGAAGATTGGCATTTGGCCTAGATGTGATCTATCTCTTTCCTTGGTTGGAGTGGAACTTTGGTTTTCTTTAGTGAGGAACCATTTCACTTGCCTTACCTTAATTGACTATAAGCTATAAGCAGTTGATTAATCAAAGCAAAATGCTTTAGGCATATTTGGAGTATGTCTAGCTTCCAAAATTCCTTGAGTCCTATGGCATTCTCACAGAAAAAAAAGATTTATAATAGATAACTATTTTGTTGTTATAGAAAACGATCAGTTCTTCTGATCTTGTTCAGGCTTGGAAAGGTGTCCAAGTATTTAGATTTGCAATTCGATATGAATTGTCGTATGGTGATGTTTTACACGCTTAATAGGTCCCTCGCTCTCCCAATACTTCCTAACAAAGTTTTGCTCCTCCATGGCCTGGAGGAATATAACGTTATGAGAATATTGGATTTGCAAGTTAAACTACAAAAGACACCTCAGTAGCTTGAAACAGGTATTTGTGATCAATGGGACCTCATCCATGATGTTGAGGATGCTCTTGAGGAAGCAAGGCAAGAAACAAGTCATGTCCAACTTCAAATGTAAGGTTAAGTGCTTCGGCTGGTGTTGAGCGGGCAATATTTTCAGAAACTCTGTTTTGTCCAAAGACTTCAGAAAAACCAAGCACGCTGAGCATCAATAAATAAACTGGCAATCAGAATCCAAAAGTGGAACTCTTCCACAAAAAATTACAGAACAAAGCTCATGTATACTGTCAGGCAAATACGATATATGCAGCACTTCTGTATCATGGGTAAGAGGTGGAGAAAAATTCAAAGTAGAATGCTATCTTCATCTATCTATCAGACATTTGCAGCGCTAGAGCTATGTAACTGAACGAGAAAAAACCCCAAGCTGTAACTGTTGATTATAAAGAACAAATGAGTTTAAAGATTTCCAAAAGTACGGAAGCTCTATTGTGGAACCTGGGGCGTACTGCTTTTAGCACTCTCTAAACATAACTCGAAACCACCAGTTTTCAGTAATGCAAGTTCTGGTCACATATAGACACAAAATTCAGAAAAGAGAAGCAAAGGTGCCCGAAAGCAGACTACTTGGAGGAAACACTTAAACAGAAGAATTCCAATAAACCACCTAATCATTCTGTCCTTCTGCAGTCAGTTTGAAGTTTCATTTCCAAAAACTAACCCAAAATGGGCATTCCAATCCTACACATTAGAAAGTAGTGAAGTCCACTTTCCCCTTTCACAAAGATATCTGAGAAATTCCTCGACCAGACCCAATTACCCAAATGGCTATCTAGAAGTGCTGTTCCCTGCTTGTTCCTCTGCTTCATTGTTCCGAATACCAAATTCATCACCATATATGCCCAATATTGATAAAAGAAGGGGAAAGAGGGGAAGAAATGGCCCCTTTATTCGTCTTTTTCCACATATCAGTAATTAAGCCCAATAGATGCTCGCGAGCAGCGGCTTCATACGCTCTTGTTTCATGCTAGTATCATTGAAAGATCTGGGAATATCACCTCTATCCAGTTCATACTACAGCTCAAAATATGCAACCAACTTGGTGATTTGCATAGATCAGCTTCAAAGGGTTACATGTAAGTTTAAGGTCAATCATTTTGGCGAATTATAGTGTATATACCATTGTAAGCGCCTAAATCATCGATGACTGGAGTAATCGTTGCTACTCAACATATGTAAGTTGTCGTAATTTTCAAGAAGATCCAGTGCCTCTGTCATCTCGGGTTTTACCTGACAAAAGTATATATAGGCAGTTTTGATGCACGAAGCTCCTGCATATACAAAGTTTGGAAAAGGGACAGACCATAATGGTCAATAGTACATAGTTTTACCTTATTTTTGCAAGAGGTTGTTTCTATGAGACTGTTTTCATACCTCAAGGTTAGATGACGAATACTCTCCTGTATATGCCGTTGGCAACAAAAACTCTCCTACGAGCCATTGGCATCATTACATAGCAATTCGCTGAAGTCTCGATAATTATCAAACCAAGCAAATATATGTGTCTTAGGGAGGGCCTGGTCTACTTTTTTTATTAGCAGGTTCTGAGCCGTCTAGACTAACGACTGCCACATGCTTGTCTTCAACATGAAATAAGTTAAATTGCATCTTTCAAAGTGAGAAATTTAACTTGACAAGGAAAAGTGTGGATGCAATGCCACTCTCTTTTTGTGCCTTATAGTTTCCATCCCTCCTCTTGGAGTGTCATAAATAGTTTGGTTTACAGTGTTGAAGAAAGCTAGAAGAAATAATTTCATGTACTGTGAAAGTTTTACAATGGCTTGAACAGTCCATCTAGGAAAAGGATGAAAATTGACGTGCCTATTAGCATGAAAATAAAAGAAGAAACACTATTGGCTCTCTTACATAGCACAAGTTTAGGGATGACTGTGTTGGGTATGCTTGGGTTTCCAGCTGATATACTCCGCTCCATGACGAGTCCTCGTTCTAATACTCTTTATGGGTCAGGTCCAACCTGCTTCAGTAGACAAAATATTATCATCAGCATCAAGACCTTATTTCAATTAGGGGTCGGCCGCATAAACCTTGTTCCTCTGTTCCCCTCTATTAAGTAATATGGCTTCTTTAGTCCTAAAGTTTTTAAATCTTTTCCTACAACTTCCATCTACGTTCTTTTGAGCATTTCCCCTGCCCTTTTAGAATCTTTTACTTGCATTACCTTATTTCTTCTAACTAGTGCCGTTTTGGGTCTCCTTTGGATATGTCCAAACTATCTATGACTAATTTCCCTCATCTTATTCCCTATTTGTGTTACCCCTAAGTTTCTTCTAATGTTTTCATTTCTAATTCAATTCTTTCTTATCTTGCCACTCATCCATCTTAACATCCTCATTTGTATGACGCTCATCTTATAAATACGATGTTCCTTAACTGCCCAACACTCTGATTCATAGAGCATGGCTAACATGGGGACCATCTTATAGAATTTTTCTTTTAGTTTGAATAGCACACACTGATTGCACAAAACTTTAAATGCACATCTCCATTTGTTTAACATATTTGAATTCTCTCTCTAACCTCTCTCTTAATCTTTCCACTCTTATGAGTTATTGATCTTAAGTACTAAAAGTGGTCTTTTATGAGTACTTTTTCATAGACAAACTATGCATGTGTATATTAGCAACTTGGGCAGTCTTTGGGTCCCTTCCGATGCATGCTTGGCCTGGACCAGTCGTAATTGGTACTGGGTGGATCAGGGACCCATCCTTATAGGTGCTAGTTACGTTAGGGCCCAGTTAAACCTGCTTTGCTGCCATTGCTGGTATTTCTACTGTGGGCCTATGATTGTGATTGATCTGCTTATGTGGTCCTTATCTGCTAAATCAAAGACATTCAAAGCTCTGTGGTCCACAATACTCTCAAGATCTATGACCTTCCACATGAAACACATGGTTCCATTATAGGAAAAGACAGATGGATTCTACCGATTGCAGAGCTCTTGTTTCGAGGCAGACCGAAGTGCTAAGACGATGGATAGTCACATTAAACAAGGATGGGAATCCATGGCAGGCCTAATAATTTGGGTTGGTGGGTTGTGTTTGTGTCGTGTCGAGACTAACTCATTATAGTTTATGGGTCAACACAAACACAACCCACTTAATAATCGTGTCAAGAATCTGCGACTTGAACACTATATGATTATTAAACGAGTCGACACGATTAAATGAATGTAAAATAACTAATATAGGACGGTTTTTGAAGAACTGTCCTATATTACTATAGAAATATGACTATTTTTTATGACCCATCCTATATTTTTAACCCGATTAATTAACAGCTTGTAGGTTAGATGAGCTAACCTCCCTCTTAATCTTTTCACTCTTATAAATCATTGATCTTAAGTACTGAAAGTGGTCTTTTATGAATACTTTTTCAGTGGACAAACTATGCATGTGTATATTAGCAAGTTGGGCAGTCTTTGGGTCCTTCCGATGCATGCTTGGCCTGGACCAGTCGTAATTGGTACTGGGTGGATCAGGGACCCATCCTCATAGGTGCTAGTTACGTTAGGGCCCAGTTAAACCTGCTTTGCTGCCATTGCTGGTATTTCTACTGTGGGCCTATGATTGTGATTGATCTGCTTATGTGGTCCTTATCTGCTAAAGCAAAGACATTCAAAGCTCTGTGGTCCACAATACTCTCAAGATCTATGACCTTCCACATGAAACACATGGTTCCATTATAGGAAAAGACAGATAGATTCTACCGATTGCAGAGCTCTTGTTTCGACGCAGACCGAAGTGCTAAGACGATGGATAGTAACATAGGATGGGAATCCATGGCAAGCCTGATAATTTAGGTTGGCGGGTTGTGTTTGTGTTGTATCGAGACTAACTCATTATAGTTTATGGGTCAACACAAACACAACCCACTTAATAATCGTGTCAAGAATCCGCGACTTGAACACTACATGATTATTAAACGAGTTGACACGATACAACTTGTATAACACGATTAAATGAATGTAAAATAACTAATATAAGACGGTTTTTGAAGAACCGTCCTATATTACTATAGTAACATGTGACTGTTTTTTATGAATCGTTCTATATTTTCAACCCGATTGATTAACAACTTGCGGGTTAGATGGGTCAATACAACGAATTGGTAGGTCGCATGTCAAATAGGTCAACACGATGGGTTAATATTGATTGACCCGAATACGACATGATTTTTTGGCAGGTCATTTTCGAGTTGACCCAAAAATGAAACGAACACGATAAGACTGACCCTAACCCACTAAGTCTGTGTCGGATTCGAGTCATATTATTGTGTCATGACATATTTTGCCACTCCTAATCTACAAAACCAGATTAGATAGATATAGGTGATGCTTCACGCACCTTGTATCTGGTCCTGGTCCACATCCTTATCTTAAAACCAAGCACAGTGACGCTGAAAGCCAACCGACAATGCTCATATAATAGAATGAAGGAGAAAAGGAAAACAGAAAATGAAATAACCAGACCAATCATGTTAGAGATTCCAAAGCATTGGACTGCTCCAAAGTGGGAGTCCCGTTAAGAGGCCCCATACCCATGGAATGCTGCCTCCATTTCTTTTCTTTAATGGCGGGTAGTTGCGTTGCATGACAAGCTTTTATATCTGCAACAGTAATTTCCGTGAATATTTTTTGTGAATGGTGTAAATTCATTAATATTATAGTATGCACGGTGAATCTTTCTTTCCTTCCCATAAATTAAAAAATGCATTCTTTTTTAGTTTTGAGCATTGAACATAGCTACCTCAAGTCTCCAAGGACTAATAATTGGCATTAAAATACTAAGTGGGTTGTAACCTAAAACGTTCCCAAGGAGTACTAGTATAAGTACCAATTGGGGCTTGATTGGCAAGGCTTACATAAATTGGTTTATCCGGTTACTAGTCACGAACACGTGCATATATAGTAATTTCATATTTAGCAGAGGTCAAATACTGCCTCGAAATATTCTGCTGCCTATTTTTAAAAAGCCCTTTCAACTATTTTCAAAATGCCCTCTCGCCTGTTCTCAAAATATCCTTCTATATATTTCTTCTTTATAAAGTATACAAATATATAATTTAATATATTGTTATCCATGTTATATGTCTATAATATAACCCCATTCGTCAACAGTCTATTTTTCGTGATTGGGGTTACGTGCTTGCTTATCTGGTACTTTAATAATGTTCGCATTCTCTTTTGTTTAGTGTAAAATTCTGATCTCAGCTGACCCCAATATCAAAACCTTATTGTTTTAAAGGCATGGCTCTAACATCTTATTCTACTACTTTTGTAGGGAAAGTCAGTCGTGAATCTCGGTCTAACTTTGTTACCTTAGCCTAGGAAACTAGGCCTCGTTCTATCCCAATATTGAGCCAACCCCGGCACTAAGGGTTGTTTGTTATATATAAAGTATAGATAATGGATTGCTCTTTATCCTTAATGATCAGTAAGGAATAGTCCAACAAAAATCTGGTATAATAGCGTCCACAATATCAGGCTGGCCCTATGAAGGATGAGATCCATAAACTTGAGCAAATTCCAAGGCTTAAAATTGTTGAATGACTAAGAATTTTCGGGGATTTCCCACATCAAATGGTTGAGAATGTTTTCATTTCAAACTTGTATTGGGTTCGATAATTTCCTTCAATTGTTTATTAATTATATGACAGTTGTTAAAGTACTTAGTGGGTGTGAGCTCGTGATCAAAGTGCTATTAGACTAATTAGCATTTAATCTGACAATTCTCGCAGTTCAGCAGACATTCCGTTAAAAAAAAAATCAATTAGAGAAAATCCAAATCCAAGTGATGCTCAATGATTCGGGGATTCCAAAAAAATGGGCCTAGCTTCAAATTTCTTACAGATCAATGACTTAAAAATTTAGGCATTTTGGCATACTTGGGTAGATTAGACATAATTAATTGGTGATATTGGACACGGCGGATCTTATCTAGCTGATGGGTCCAACATGGCCTAAACATGTGAACATGTCTAAACCGTAGAAAACTTAGGATTGTCCAAACGTAAACATTTAGGGAGCCAAATCAAAGCTTAACACAATCGATTCAATTAGGTGCATATTTGCAGCATTTGGGTTGTATAAATATGTGCATCAAACATGGTAGTTCATTGTATTTGAAACCGAAAGGAATTGCCCAATACAGGTAAGAGGTTGAACACGAGAGGTACATGAGAAGAGAGCCAGTACCTTTTTGCTTTTTCGGTTGAATGGCTGTCTACTCAGCTTCACTCTCTCCCTCCTCAATCAGTCATCTTCAAACAGAGCCAGATGGTTCCTCTCTTTACAAGCCTCTCTTTCATGAATCTTGGCATGAACCCCAAACCAATAAGACTAGGGAAATGGAGAGCGAGCACGAAACAAAGGCAGGCACCAGCTTCATCAGGACTTGCTTCAATGGAGTCAATGCCTTATCAGGTCTCTCTCTCTCTCTCTCTCCCCGTGAATAGTTTTTTATTATTTTATTTTCTTCTCGTTTGGACTTGATTCTCTATTGTTGCACATCAGCTAGCTTTAGGTTCATCCTCTTCTCTCTTATTAAGTTGATTATAGATGATCCTTGTTACAGCATAATTAGCTCTGTAATACAATCTAATACGTATACAACCGGAGGCCCACATTTGATTGATCCAAACTGTTCATTTGGCAACTATTGTTTCGGATTCAGTATACATGGAAATTATGTTAATAAGACAGTGGAATGGTTTAAGGCTGCGTATCAACATAGCTAGCTCCATAAAACAGCATGCTGTAACTGTTGGAGTAGCTTGGTTCAAATGATTCTTTTGACTCGGTAGGAAATCAGAACAAAGATCTATCAGATGGACAGTTTGTATCGATTGAAGGTGGGTCCGATAAGGTTATATTGGGCCTTCCTTACTGTTCGACCAAGTCATGCTCACTAACCTGCTAGTCCATGTTAAGACAGTCATAACCTCCCCATAGGTGGCTAAAAGTTATGTTCATAACCTCCCCAAAAATCTGAACTTTAACGGAGTCATTTCATGCTAATTTTACTGCAAACTAGGCTGAATCGACCTAACTGAGAGCAAGTTTATTCTAACTTGAATCTCTTGAAAAGTCCGGTTCACATGAGTCAACATAAAACTCGGCCTAGTAGAGTTTTGAGTTTTGTTTGAATCTGAATATTGTTGCAAGTTAACGCTTATTCTCATTGTATTGTTCCTCAGGAGTGGGGATACTATCAATTCCTTTCGCGCTTTCAGAAGGAGGATGGCTGAGTTTGGTACTTCTTTTTATTGTTGCAATGCTCTGTTACTACACAGGGCTGTTGTTACAGCGCTGTATGGATTCACATTCATTGATCAAAACTTATCCCGATATAGGCGAGCTCGCTTTTGGATGTAGGGGGCGAGCCATTGTAGCTATTTTCATGTACCTTGAGCTCTATCTTGTAGGAATTGAGTTCTTGATATTGGAAGGTGATAACTTGGATAAATTGTTTCCTAATACGAGTTTCCATGCTATGGGGATAAGATTTGGAGGGAAAGAAGCATTTGTTTTGCTAACTGCTGCCATAATTTTGCCAACTATGTGGTTAAGAAGCTTGAGTTTACTTGCTTATGTTTCTGCTGGAGGGGTTTTGGCTTCTATAGTTGTCGTGGCTGCAGTATTTTGGGTGGGTGCAGTTGATGGTGTTGGGTTTCATGAAAGAGGAAGGCTTCTAAACACAGGCGGGGTTCCAACTGCTTTGAGTTTATATGCCTTCTGTTACTGTGGGCATGCAGTTTTCCCAACCTTATACACTTCCATGAAAGATAGAAGTCAGTTCTCTAAGGTAAGGAAAATCAGAGATCATAAGTTACTTCTCTAACATTTTCTGAATCATCTCAAATAGCTTCATTGAGTCATATTCTTTTGACAAAATCCTGCCTGTTTGATGTCCCATTTCCCACTTTAAAGGTCATAAACAATTCATGAATTACATTTTTTCACAATAGATTACCATTGGTAATCCAATATAGTATTAGAGCCTGATTGAATGAGAGTTTGTGAGTTCGAATCCTCAGACCTCTCATGTATTAAATTAATTTTCAATGCAGATACATGAGCCCATGTTCAAGAGGATGTGTTAGACATATAAATATTGTTCAAATGACGATCCAACATTTTAAACATTTTTAGCATGTGGATTTACTCCTGAATTCAAACTTTGTAACTACGGTGAAGTAACTTATAGTAAATTGACTGACCACTCTCTTCTTTCGTTTCTCATTGCAGATGATGCTTGTTTCCTTTGTTCTATGCACTTTGAATTATGGAACAATGGCAGTTGTGGGCTACCTCATGTATGGGAATGATGTAAAATCTCAAGTGACATTGAATCTCCCTATTCGGAAGCTTAGCTCAAAGATAGCGATTTATACCACATTGATCAATCCCCTCGCGAAATATGCCTTGGTGATTACCCCAATTGCCGATGCTATCGAGCAATGGTTTTCAATCTACAATCATAGAGCCATTAGCCTTCTCATTAGAACTCTACTGGTGATTAGCACTGTAGTTGTAGCATTAGTTGTTCCACTCTTTGGATATCTTATGGCGCTTATTGGGTCGTTTTTAAGTAGCACAGTTTCACTGTTGCTGCCATGCATTTGCTACCTCAAGATTTCTAAGGCTTCTAGGAGGTGTGGCTTTGAGTTGGTTGTGATAGGGGGAATTTTAGTAGTGGGGCTTGTAGTTGCCATTATGGGTACTTATTCCTCTCTAGTACAGATTGTAAACCATTTGTAATCACATTTACACTGGTTATATAACATCTCAATCACTCTTCTTTTAATTACTGTTCTATCTTGCTCAGTTGATCACATATAACAAGGCTTCTCTCCTTGTTATGCATGGTTGGAAGTTTTAGGTAACACTTTTGTTCCTTGTTGGAAATATTTCAAGTAAATTTTTGCTTCTTAATCTTTCCTGTGCCAACTGCCAAAAGGGAAAAAAAAAAAAGGTTCATAAATGATCTGAGCCACTTCTCATACCTGAAACAAACTACAACGCTTTTGATCGGCATTCATATATCAAGGCTTAAAGTTACCGAACAAAGGCTAATTTTTGTGAGCTCGCATTCCATTACAAAACCCAAATATTCTGCACATGGAATAAGTGGGCTGCTGGTCAAATCTTTCTCCGAAAATATGCACACCTACTGCTAACTGGCTGCACTGCAAAGTTTATAGAGACATCTAGTGGTAATCACATTCAGAGGACCCATACCCATGAAATGCTGCCTCCATTTCTCTTCTTTAATGGCAGACAGCTGTATGACAAGCTTCAAGCTCTGCAGCAGTGTATTACTACTGCACAAGTCAGTGAATAAATTTTCTTTTCTGGAATAGGAAGTCCATAAATATTATAGTATGCAAGGTGCAGCTTTCTCCTCCACATAAATGCAATAATGCAAAATCTTTTCCAGTTAAGTATCTTAGACTGAAAAAGATCTTTAAACCAATAATAGTGATCAAGGAGTATTCCTAGGCAAGTTGTGGTACGTCGACCATCTGTCACATGAAGAGGCCTAGAGCTTCATATCTCTTACAACCCAAAAATAATGAATATTGGATGATTGTACCGTTTGAAAAATTACACTTGATCACTGAAAACAGTCTATTAAAATATATATATTAACAAAGACCCAGAAATACCGTTTTCAGGGTGATAGAATCATATAATTGTCCTGATTTGCAGTTTATCAGATATCTACAGCTACAGGTATCAGATGAACAGGTTGGATAGCCAAATATAAGTCCTATCGTGCAAAAGTGGGCGTGGGAATGTCAGCAGCCAATAAATATTAGTTTGCATTGCCACCAGTAAACATCTACTATTGCCAACATTAACCTTTTGATTCCAATGCATCAATGGATGTTGTAGTGACTGGAATTTCAAAGATCACCGTACACAATAAAATGTTGTAGCATCCCTCTGCACCTGTCCTTCTTTCAAAACACTAACTGGAAGTTCTACTTTCTAAGTCCTAATTATCCAGAAAATTAGTGATTATGATCAGGAAAATGTGGCTCCACTTGTACTTTTGCCCCTGCGATAAACTTTGATGACGATCACCAATACCAGACCTTACTATGTATGGCTACATTTTTACGCCTGTAGAAGAGAAGACCCAATAGCCTAACCTTTTTGGACCACCAACAGTGGGCCCCCATCACTACCCTCGTTCTATTATCTTATGCTTACTTACATGCGAAGATATGTAGCTGAACTGATTGGATCCAAAGGGTGGTACGGGGCAACTTTTTCTTGTTCTTATATTGCTATTCTATTTTGTATCATTTTGAGCATGGTCACAAAATTCTTCAATTAGTTGAAGATTTTTCGAAAGAGGCCCAACCTTTTTCCAAAAGAATCATGAATTTCTAACATGAATATACCTTGTAAAGCTCTTGGATTTCACAAATAATATGTAAAATTATCAAGTGTCATTTATAAATCTAGTCAAAGATTCAAATGAAAAGTTTAAACACAGATGAAAAATGATTTTCTCTCATGTTTTTTCTAAAATTTTCAAGAACGTTTGTCGAAATTTACGAATATTTGGCTTGCTGAGTTATTCCAAATCCAAACTTTGTGACTATACTTTTGAGCATAACATAATCTGATTCAAAACATTTGATCTACGCAGCAAGGCTAATATGGGTTTACATAAGGGAATGAAAATAATAATGAGCAATTTTTATAATTCAAAATTAGCAACAAAGCCTTCTAAGTGAAGTGGCCAAGGAGAGTCTCTCACCTTGGTAATTAGGGTTCGAGATTGTGCATTGGTGTATATCTACTATTGACAAAAGAAATGGATACAACTAAGCCTTGATTTTGATGATTCAAACCACTGGTTTAAGTTTAAACTGGAGCACAAGTAGGAACCACGTTTGTGATAAAGGCATTAGTGTCTTGGGGATCTCGATACTCGTGCACAAGGAACAAAAAGTAGGGAACAAGAGATAGATATGAGAGTAGGAGGAAATTAGGTAGGGAACATGAGAGGGACACGGGAGAGAGTAAAGAAAATTAGGTAACATGGGATACATCATGTCGAAGTATCTTTTCAACTTTGGAAAACTTTTCCCCCAAGAGGGTAACCGTTGAATATATATATATATATATATATATATATGTGTGTGTGTGTGTGTTTTAATTTTAGTTGCTGTATGCAGTGCAAAGAGCACGGGACATTTGATTCGCGACAAAAGGTGGAAAATGAAAAAAGTTAAAGAAAAAGGTAGTTAGAAACTTTTTTTGAGTCAATCAAATATCACCTACACTTTACACCTGTAATTTGTTGAAATTACTACTCCTCACACACACACGCACATATTTAGGGTGTGTTAATTTCAGCTGTTTCATGCAAGTACAAGCAGCAGGTGACATTTAATTGAATAGAAAAAAAGCATAAAATAAAAAAAGTTATAGGAAAATTACCACTCCTCATGTATATACATATATATATATATATATTGTTAGATTTTGAGTTTTTATTTGTCTGTTCGAAGGCCAAGACCAGTAGCTTACAACATCCAATTATGCCCAATTTTTGGGGCATGGCTATCTTATTCATAGCATGCACAGTCTTTAGGAAAAAAATTTAGCAAATGAAATGAGCTTGAAAAAGAGAGTATTTTGAAACATTAAACAAACCTAGTATCTAGCTCTTGAAAGTTCAATTGGCTAAATAGTTCTCTTGGTTTTGTCATTGAAGCTTATGGTACTTGAATTCTCTTACTACTTAGTTTCTTTCTTCTAATATTTAACATATTTGAAGGTTTATTATTTGGGTTTAGACCACTTTTATGAATCACTTTAAAAGTTTTGGTTATAGAGAACTGGACATCTTCTCTGCAATATGCATGGTTATAGGCTAGAGGCATTGCTTTCTCCTTTGGTTGGGGGTTCGATTTAAGAGTGTATGTGAGCAAGAGTACGTGAATGATTTACTTAGTAATTCTTCACTTGTAAAAATAAAATAAAATGATAAAGTTAACAAAGTTTATGTTCCAAAACTATCACTCAGTTTGGATGATTTGACCATTGTATTTCCAAACTATTGAATTCTAAAATAGATGGTAGTAAAACTGGTGGTTCTCAAAACAGCTAAGAAAAAAAATAAAAATTCAATGGTAAAATCTTCTATAGTAAGTGTTTTTTGGGATACGTTTCATTTGCAACAAGATGTTTAAGATGAATGCTTTAGATCATCCAAAAAGGTTGCCTATACTTGTACTTTTAGCATGACACCCAAATGAGTATGTGGCATTAGTACAAAAGGGCATGAGAATATCACTTCCCATGGATGAATAGTTAGTAAATAATTTGGTAGAGACCAATTCAAGGGATTATTAGTGCTTCTTATAGTAGATATCTTTTAGAGAAATGCTATCCAGACTGAGTTTTGGAATTGAGTCTAGAACCCCATCTAGCTAAGTCCCACCTTTGGATTATCTGACCTAATCATCTTTTTTGGCATCTTCTCATCTGGCTATTTGCAAAACATCATGCCCACCAAATGCTTCTAGCTGCTGGTTTTAAGTTGAAAATTTGAATGGTCGTGATTTAAAAACAACAGCGGCATAGCTAAAATTATCCAACAGTCATGAGCATCAGTGTCAAGCCAATCTAATGGAGGTTGAACAAAATGGACTGGTCGGATCATCCAAAGGTGAGGCTTAGTAGGGTGAGGTTTCGGAGTCCATCCCAAAACTCAGTTTCGGATAGCATTTCTCTATCTTTTTCACCAAGAGATAAAGAGTAGTGGTTGAAGCACTTGATGGCCTGGATAAGTTGAGATGTATTGAGTTTCGGCCTGAATTTTTTTTAGCACAATGTACTTTCCCTGAACAAAATGTTTTCTTCATTGTAGAGGTGACCATTTTTTCTAAGCTATTGTTATGCTCTTTAACTGTAACTGTAATGATAGGATGTGCCCATGGAAGAGTTGTTCACACACAAATGAGATGTTGGAGGAAAACCAAAAGAAATGGAGGTAATTTGTCTTGTACTTACTGATTCAACTTCCCTTTTGAAATGTCAGTGGTTTTAGAGCTTTCTTGTCAATTTGAAACTCGGCTGAATTGGCCTCACTAAGAAAAGTTTATGCTCACTTGACACCTTTTGAAAGTCTAGGTGAGATGAGTTTTATACAACTTGGCCAGTTAAGTGCTTGGTTTGAATGTGGAAACTTTGGCACAAAATGGTGCTTATTGTTGTTGTTTTGTTCTTGAGTGGGCATACTATCAATTCTTTTTTCACTCTCACTATGAGTGCTTAGTTTGATGGTTCTTTGCTTGTCGCAATACTCTCTTACTACACAAGGCTACTGCTACGGCAATGTATGAATTCACATTCATTGATCAAAACTTCTTCTAATATAGTGAGATCGCTTGTGGACACAAGGGCCGACTAGTTGTAGCTATTTTCATGTATCTTGAGCATTATCTTGTAGGAATTGAGTTCTTGATATTGGAAGGTGATAACAAGGATAAATTGTTTCTTAATACAAGTGGAATTTCAACTGCTGTGAGTTTATATGCCTTTTAATATTGTGTTCATGTTAGTTTCCCTACCTTTTATACATCTGTAAAGGATAGAAATCAGTTCTTTAAGGTATGGAAAATTAAGAGTATAAACTACTCTAAAATTTTTGTAAATCACCTCTAATAACATGAAGGATTCAAATTCTTTTCAGAAAATCCGCACTGCTTGATGTCCCATTTAAACTTTAAAAGTCACTAACAATTCAAGAAATTTAGCATTTTTTCAAGCATATTTGCCACGAGTTATTCTGAATCTGAACTTTGTAAACTATGGTTAGCAAACCTCCAGCAAAATTACTGATCTTTCTCTCTTCTTTCTTTTCTAATTGCAGGTGTTGATTGTTTATTTTATTCTCTGCACTTTGAATTATTAAACAATGGCAGTTACAGGCTAGCTCATGTATGGGGATGATGTAAAATCTGAAGTGAGATCGAATAGCCCTATTTGAAAGCTTAGCTTGAATCTCAGACACTTCTATGGATTTTGGGATAACTTTGGGGTACCAGTACAGAATTTTCCCTAAAGTTAAATCTACTTTAGGCATCAACTCTGTGAAAGTGAATTTGAATACACTTGTTGAAATATCACATTTATCTAATAACATATTTGGAACTGCATCTTGAATGCTTACTAAATACTTGGGCTATATAAACATGTTCAAAAGCAATGACTCGTTAAATTTGAAATCAAGGGACCCTCCAATTGAGGATGATAACTAAAGGCCTTTGAGAAGAAAAGCCAGTTCCATTTTGTCTCTTTAGTTGAATGACTGTGAATTCATCTTCAGTCTCTCCCTCCAAAATCAACCATGATGAGACTAGGTCCATCCTCCATGAACAAAAACAGCATTGAGGCTAGAGAAATGGGGTACCAACAACCACTATATACAAGCACCACGAGGACTAGCTTGAATATGCTCTCTCTCTCTCTCTCTCTCTCTCTCTCTCTCTCTCTCTCTCTCTCTCTCTCTCTCTCTCTCTCAGACGTGGGAGATCCAAACCTCTCTCTCTTATTTCAGACGTAGGAGATCCAAACCAATTAAGAGCTGTAGGATGAACAATTTGGATCAACCACAGCAAGAATTTCTAGGATCAGTTGTAATGGGCGTGTCTATGGGGTCAAGTCTTACTAAAGAACATACCAAGATTTGTGTTAAGAACTAAAGATGCTGAGGTCAGCACTAGCGGGAGTTCTTTAGATCAGTTGAACTTGGCCTTCCAAGAACAAGATCAGGATGAAGAAGTAATGGGCTGAGACAACTTTAGCTATTCACGCTCATTGTCTTTTAACTGCTTTTGGCAATTGCAAAGTGGCTAAAGCATATGATTTTTTTTAACTGTCTTGTAAATTTGAAACTGCCTTGACCTCGACTAACAGTTTTTTGAAAAGTCTGGCGCAGTTTCCAATTGGTGAGCAATGAAAAGATGCTTTGTGGAACACAATTCTTCTAAGAAAGGGTGTAAGGACTTGCGGGTCTCTTCCCGATGATTAATATCAGGAGGCTAATGGTGTTGCTAATCAGCTGGCTACTACCACCTCTATGAACAGGAGGATGGAGACATGGGTCTTTGTTGCTTCTAGCTTCCTATCTTTGAGCCGTCTCGCTCAAAGATGCATCGGAAAGCAGGGAGCAGCGTAAAAAGTCCCAGTGTCGAGTATTATGGAGCAGAGTCATTAGTTCACATACTTGCTATGTTGTGTACAAGGACTCTTTTCCATTAATGTGAAACTTCGCCCAGTCAATTTGCCCATGCAGAGTAAATTCTGAGTTTATTTTTATTTTGAATAATGCAGCAAACTTAGTCTCACTATTCTGTTCCTTGGGAGTGGGGACACCAGCACTTCCACTCACACAAGGAGGTTGGTTGAGCTTGCTACTTCTTTTATTTGTTGCAGAACTCTTTTATAAAACTGCACAACTATTGCAACGCTGAACGAAAGCACATTCATCAATCAAAACCAATTGAGATATAGGCGGGCTCGATTTTGGGTATAAGGTGCAACTTGCACTGGTGCTTTTCCATGTATCTTGGGCTGTTTCTTGCAGCAAGTGAAAAGTTGATATTGGAAGGTGATCAATTAGATAAATTGTTCCCCAAATGCGAGTTTTCAAGCTTTGGGAATAAGACTAGCAGGGAAGGAAGCATTTGTTATGACCTCTGGTATTTATATTTCTGCCTACTACATGGTTAAGAAGCTTAAGTTTTCTTGCTTATGTTTCTGCTGGGGGGTTTGGATTCATTTATAGTAGTAAGTTCTATATTTTGGGCTAGTGTATCCGATGGTGTGGGGTTTCATGCAAGGGGAAGACTTCTAAACATAGGTGGAGTTCCAACTGCTATGAGTCTATATCTCTTTGGTTATTGTGGGCATTCAATCTTCCCCACCATGTATACTTCTATGAAAGATAGAAGTAAATTCTCTAAGGTAAGCAATGCTAGTTAAAATAGGGGTAAATTTTTTTATTTTCCTGAAATTTTCTCGAGTATCACAGCATTTTCCAAACATTTCGCCATACAGGATCTTTCTCATATCTGAACATTTTTAGCCTGCATTTCTTTGCATTGCACGTATTGGTAGTTTGCTCCATCCTCTGCACCATAAGTTATGGGACAATGGCAGTCGTAGGCTACCTAATGTATGGACAAGATGTGAAATCTCAAGTGACATTGAATCTTCAAATGGAAAGCTTAGCTCAAAATTAGCAATCTACGCGACATTGATCAGCCCACTGACAAAAATTCTATTAGCACTTATGCCAATCGCTGTTGCCAAAGAAGACTGCTTTTCTACTAATGATCACAGAGCTTTTAGTCTTCTTATTAGAAATCTACTGGTGATTAGCATTGTAATTGTAGCAGTAGCAGTTGCACTATTTGGATATCTTGTTGCGGCCACTAGATCATTTCTATATGGCACTGTTTCATTGTCACTACCAGGCATTTGCTATCTCAAGATTGATAGGAAGGTGTGGCTTTGAGTTGGCAATTGTTTTGGGGATTTTAATTATGGGGTTCTTGGCTGCAACTATTGGGACTTGTGAATCTTTTAGATATATTGTAAACCATTAGTAATTACATACATTAGCCAACATGTGGACAACTTTTCTTTCAATCTGCATTCTATCTTGTTAGGGGATACAAATTGGTTTCTTAACCAACATGCAAGTCACTATTCTTTCAATATCTATTCTATTTTCCCAGGGAAACAAATTAAACTCGGTTACTAGAGGATTTCAATAGGAGAAAGTCTTCTAATTGAGCATTAGCAATTGCCTGATCATAACAGTTCCCACTTTCTATTTCCTTTTTAAATGGTCAAGATTTTTCACGAGAAAAGAGTGTTCAGATAGTTACATGATAGGCGGAACTTGCCCTCTATAGATTGAAGAACATGAATGCCTCCCTTAGTGAGAGGATCTGCTCAATCGTTTGTGGACCTAAGAACATGTGACAAAGAAATCAAGAAGATAAATCTGTAATCAGTCATTGATCCTAGCAGTTCTTTGGACTGTGACATATCCAGGTAGGCTCACAAAACAGAATGTATTGGTTATGGTGACTGGCAGGTGACTGTTAGGAACTGTAAAAGATTATCCAAGTGCAAGACAAGGAACTGTGTTTAATTTTTCCTGAATGCGGATAAAAAAGGGCAGCCCCAGTGCACAAAGCTCCCGCCTATGCGGGGTCCGGGGAAGGGGCGGGCCACAATGGCCTAAAGTAGGCAGCCTTACCTTGCATTTTTGCAAGAGGCTGATTCCACGCCTTGAACCCGTGACCTCAAGGTCACATGACGACAACTTTTTCCTGAATGCGGATCAGATGTTTTATTAGTGATTGAGATAAAGGAGATCCCACATTAGATAACCATTCATATAGAGATTACAGATGTACGATTTGATTGAACAATTCCTTCCAGGTCAACCGTCTCAAGTCTGAGAATTGCTCATCAACCCTCCTGCAAACCAGTCAGCAATGTTGTCAAACAGTTGAACAATGAAAATAGATGGTGAGTGCCTAGTTGAATTGATCGGGTTGTCACCTGATCTGAAGATGTGTTCGATTCGGAATTGCTTTGATCTCAAAAGGAAAATGGCTTCAACTATGATATTTGCAAATTGCTCATGGGGCTTCATATGCATCAAACCATGAAATTGTCTTTAGGTTACTGAAATGAAGGAGAATTGTTGGATGGCCTGGATGCCTTGACTTGCAGCATTAACTTTCTCTTGATTAATATCTATGAGGTCTGATGGACCTCCATATCAATCAGAAGCCACCTCTTTCATCTCTCACAACTTCTCACAAGCCAGCCTTGACTGATGTGACTGATAATCCAGTGAAAGAGCCATGGAAAAGAATTTTAATCCAAATGGAGGTTACCATGATGGCAGGGCAACATTGGGCAAGAAATGAATATTTGTCAACACCTCTAAGATTCAGTTCTTTGTGGATGCCAAATAGTTGGCAGAGAGACGAGTTTAGACCCACCATGAGACTTCTCTTCTAGTTATTATCAAAATGCAAGCCAGCCTTGACTGATGTGACTGATAATCCAGTAAAAGAGCCATGGAAAAGAATTTTAATCCAAATGGAGGTTACCATGATGGCAGGGCAACATTGGGCAAGAAATGAATATTTGTCAACACCTCTAAGATTCAGTTCGTTGTGGATGGTAAATAGTTGGCAGAGAGGAGTTTGAGACCCACCATGAGACTTCTCTTCTAGTTATTATCAAAATACAAAAACGACTGCTTCATCTTCCCTTGAATGATCCTCTTATATCTTTCCAACCAGGTAAACCAGATGCCTGCCAGCAAGGAAAGAACATTAATTAATGGAAAGAACCATGAATGGCTAGAGACAGAAGAAAGTCATTACTAAAATATAGTAATTGACACAACATTGATACATCCATTACCTCCCAAAAGAAAAAAATAAAAAAAATAAAAAATCAATCAGTCCATTGAATAAATACTACTAACTGATGACCATGCTGGTTGCAACTCCCATTGCAGTTTTGTTCACCATTAACAACTGTAAAATTATTAGCAGCATTATTAAAGATATGCTTGTAAGCACCACTTCCGCAGATGCATTTATATATCCTCTGTGATCCTCTACATCCTTCTGCTTATGTATCTGAAAGCAGTGAGATTGTTGTATATTCATTCAAAGTATAAACATGTACGTGTCACATATGCTTCAAATAGCTGAGTCACTGCCGTCAAATCAATGACTTAAAATTTTAGACAATTCTCATTCCACAGCATTAAGTAGGCACATGGGGCCTAATTAACTAGTGATATTTGATATAGAAGCTGTACAGAATGGAGCACACGTTCGGGTTGGTCCAATAGAGGTGCCCAAACATGCATAACTGTTTGGACTTTTATATTATAGTTAGCAGAATTGAGAAGTTGAGATGCAGACAAAATGCAGATGGGTGCAGAGTCCTGAGAAAAGCTCCTCAATGCTCTTTTCTTTCAAAGTTTAGATATATTGAGTTATTCTTGTTCTTACAAATATTAACTTGTGCAAAAAAATTACTGAAAGAATGAAATTCACAAAAGTGTGAATTACTAAGAAATGCATCAGAAACACAGTTCCACATAAAAGCTAACGAGTTTAAGTACATTTAGGTTGCAACTCCGCCAATGACGGTCCCAAGCCAGGATGCAAAAGGAGGAGGGTCCTACATTAGGTGCCAGCCGGCAGGGGAGAAGTTGAAGATGATTTTGTTATTTCTTTCCTACAAATGAATATGCATTTGTATATTAGTTTGTGAGGAAGAAATGAAAATCATCTCCCTCTTCTTAAATATGGCAACCCTTGTGTCAGGTAGCCAGCTGGCAAGGGTGAAGCTGAAGATGGTTTTGTTATTTCTTTTTTGCTTGCAAATGAATGTATATTAGTTTGTAAGGAAGAAATGAAAATCATCTTCAGCTTTTAAGAAATACGGCACCCCAAATATGACATGAATCGAAAACAGACATTCCCTCAAGCTAGGGCGTTCCCCATAAGCGACGAGCTGCATTGGATCCCGGGTGTGGTGAAAAATAGGCAAGGGCTGCTAGGGCGTTCTCCCAGAAGCGACGCGCTACATCAAATCCCGGGTGTAGTGAAAAATGGGCAAGGGCTGCTAGAGTGTCCCCTCGGAAGCGACGTGCTGCATTAGAACTCAGGTGCAGTGAAAAGTGGACATGGGTTCATACCATGGAAGTGAAGAAAGGCAATAGTAAATAGGGTATCACCAGAACATAAGATTCGTATCGCCACATGGAATATAGGGACACTAACTGGCAAGAGTTTGGAGTTAGTAGACGTGATGAAACATAGGAGAGTCAACATCGCTTGTATCCAAGAAACCAAGTAGAAAGGGGCTAAAGCAAGAGAAATTGATGGGTATAAATTATGGTACATAGGAAAGGAAAATAACAGAAATGACGTAGGAATAATAGTGGATAAGGAATTAAAGGATAAAGTTGTGGATGTTAAAAGAATCAACGATAGAATTATAATAATAAAAATTGTTCTAGGAGAGCAAATTATAAATGTTATAAGTGCATACGCACCACAAGTAAGGTTACAAGAAATAATCAAAAAACAATTTTAGGAAGATATGGATGGAGTCATGCAAGAAATTCCCAACACTGAGCAGATATTTATAGGTTCAGACTTAAAACGGCCATGTAGGAAAAGATAAGGAAGGATATGATAGAATATACGGTAGATATGATATAGGTGAACGAAATGAGATGGGGGAGAATATCCTCGATTTTGCTTTGTCATATAACCTATCAATTGCAAATACACTCTTTAAGAAGAGGGATGAACAACTAATAACCTTTAAAAGTGGACTTTATAAAAGCCAAATAAACTTTTTTCTACTTAGGAATAATAAACAATCTACATGTAAGGATTGTAAGGTGTTACCTGGTGAGAGTTTGACCTCACAACATAGGTTAATGGTTATGGATATCCATATCAAAAGATGGAGTAAAAGAACTAAACTTAATACACACCCAAAAACTAAGTGGTGGAACTTAAAAGGAGAGAAAATAATCTCCTTCAAAAATAAGTTAATAGTAGAAGGAAAGTGGTACTATGAAACAGAAGTAAATACTACGTGGATTAATATGGCTGAGTGCATTAAGAAAGTGACAAAAGATGTCTTAGGAGTATTTAAAGGTAAAAGGGTATTAGCAAAGGAAACATGGTGGTGGAGTGAAACAGTTCAAAAAGTTATTAAAGAAAAACGGATGCGTTTTAAAGCATGGCAGAAGATTAGAAATAATGAAAACTATGAGCAATATAAGAATGCTAAAAACGTTGCTAAGAGAATAGTAAGTGAGGCTAAACTTAAAGCATATGATGAGCTCTACAATAGACTAGGAACAAGAGAAGGTGAGAAAGATGTGTTTAAACTTGCAAAAGTAAGAGAACAGAAGGGTAAGGACTTAGATCATGTTAGGTGTATTAGAAGCGATGATCAAAGGGTATTAGTCAAAGATGATGAGATCAAACAAAGGTGGGAAACATACTTTCAAAAATTCTTAAATGACAATGGCCCTGAGAATATAGGGATTGAAAATACTATAAATCAAAATAACATTGGATATTATAGGTATGAACGTAGGATTAGAATACCTGAAGTAAAAGAGGCCTTGGCATTAGCTACAGTGCACTCCAAGCAATTGCAACCAAATAGCAGGTGACTCAAATTTATACATCAAGCAAATCCACACATCTTCATGTGCAAGTTCAATCCATCCAGCAGCTGATAAATGACCTCATATTCGACGCGAGAATCATCCCCAGATAGGAATCTGTGAATCAAACCACCCACTTCTACACAACTCTCCGCTGCCATCTTCTTCATCCCACCCTCGCTCATCACCCTACGTACATTTGCTGCTTCCTCCCATAAACCAACCTCTGCATACATATTAGCAACCATCACATAATTTCCACTGCGTTTCGGCTCTAACTCAAGCAACCTCTTCCTCACCTTCCCTCCCACACCACTATTATCACTAACATCATGGATGCCACATGCACTAAGCAAAGTTCGCCATACAATTGCATCAGCCTCAACAGGCATGCTCATAATGAAATCATAAGCCTCTTGAAGACGGCCCCTCCGACCTAAGATATCAACCATTGCACCATAATGCATCATCATGGGTTCAATTCTATGCACATGGACCATTTCATTAAAAAACCGATATCCATCATCTACCAAACCAGCATGACTAAAAGCACACAAGACTCCAAGGAAAGTGACATAATTGGGCTCAACCAAACAGTTCTTCATTAGCAGAAAAAAGCCTAAGGCTTCTTTTGCAAATCCATGTTGAGCTAAGCCCAAGATCATTGCACTCCAAGTCCATACATTTTTCTTTGGCAATCTCTCAAAGACTTGCCGAGCGCAATCTATTGCACCGCACTTAGCATACATGTCAACAAGAGCTGTACCCAATTGAACATTCATAACCATCCCCCTTTGTACCACATAACAATGAATCCACCTCCCTAAACTCAAATTCCCAAGCTCGGTGCAAGCAGAAAGCAGAACCACCATTGTCGTCTCATCAGGTTCAAACCCACAATCTATCATCTGAGAAAAAACTTTGATCGACTCATCAGACTGCAAGTTCTCAACACAAGCAGTGAGAATGGCATTCCACGAGACTAAGGTCCTAAAAGACATACTTTCGAACACCCGACGGGCATCTCTTATCTCTCGACAACTTCCATGGTAGTGTATCAAAGTATTCTGAACATAAACATCAGAATCAACCCCATTTTTCACAACGTCAACCTGAATTTGCTTCCCTACTCGAACGTCTGAAAGACGAGAGCAAGCCTTCAGAAGGAAGGGGAATGTAAGCTTATTGGGTCTTGTCCCATTTCTCCGCATCCGAACGAAGAGCCCTACAGCTTCATTCGACAAATTGTTGGAAGCATATGCTCTGATCAACATGTTCCATGAAAACGTAATAGGATTTGGGTCGTGATCAAGAAGAGAACGAGCATAATTCAAGTTTCCAGCGGGTGATAATGCGCAAAATCGGAGGATTTCGCTCATGAGAAAGCGATCATGGTGGAGGCCGGAGGTCTGGATTTGGGCGTGGATTTGGTGGAGTTGTTTCATGGAAGAACAGAGGTTTAGGAGAGAGAGGCATTGTTGTTTGGTTGAAAGGGAATTCAAATTACCGTAGGGATTTTTTGACGGGATATGAAGGTTGGTTGGGAATCGAGTCATTTGACATTAGAATTGTTTGGCGGGTAACGGTCAGCTGTTATATGGTGGACGTACGTATTTTCAGTTTGAAAGTTAGAGCGGACTGAAAAGTATAAATGGGTCCCAATTTTTATGTTCCGAACCGTTCATCTGGTACTGCATAGGAATGTAAACGTTTTCCACCATTTGATGGGCCTAAGCCTTTTATATGTGGAGGTTATGAGCATGAATGTAAAGGAATAAGCTATTACCACCCCCGGATTTTGTTGATCGGATCCGTTCAACTGATTCCTCTATCCTTCAATATGATGTATCATGATATCACTGTGCCTGAATGATTTTATGATTATCCATTTTTTGTGATCCTTACAGTTTGTTCAATAAAGGCCTAGGTAAGATTATCAAATAGTATACTTATTGAGAGCATGTGATATAGGCTGACTCAGATGAATGGTCTGGATCAATGATCCCTGGGGCCCAACATACAAAAGTCAAGGCACTCTATTACTATTAGAGTATCGTTGCGCCTTATGCTGGCATTTCTTCACAAATAATAATATAGCATCTCTTCTTTTTTTTCCTTTTCCTTTTTCTTTTTTTTGCTACAAGCAAAGAATTACATAGCAAATTACTCACATTGTCATACACCTCACTCATACATAAAATCTAATTCCCAGGGAAAAGCTACTCACTCAAACTTATGGTCAAGTATATTTTAGGGAATATACCGAGTTGTTTACTACCACATTGGCTACTCATTTGTCAGCATCTCACTTACTACCAACACATTTCTTCTGTTTTACACCCCACCATATGGGCTCAACTTTATATTCCTTATTCATTGGCTTTTGATGGTGGCATCACAAATTCTCACATCTTCGTCTGCTTCCTCCACAACTCTCCATCTCTCATTTCTTGTCATCTCAACAATAAGCACACTATAATGTGAGTACAGTTTAAGTTTGAAGCACAAAGACATGTCCACACCCATTCTATTTTGTTTCCTATAAACTCTCTCTCTCACCCTTTAGCACCTCACGAAGTACAAGAGCACCAGTGATGCCAACACTACAAGAAGTACAAGGAGGACAGGGAAGAGGAAATTTGGGGGAGGCTAGGAAACGAGATAAACAGCAAGATGTTGGACAGTTGTTCTGATGATAATGCAGGTATTTGGGTCTGTTTATCTATGGAAATATTTGCGCAAGCTGATCCAGTTAGTCGAGTTTGTCGATAGTTCTTTTGATTATTGTGGAAGTATTGGATACTGACTTAATTTTGCCACTGTCAAGATCCTTGGGTGTTCAAATACTGTCAACTGCTCATGCAGTCTCACAAGGAGGATGGTTGAGCTTGATACTTCCCTTCCTAGTAGCAGTTGTACGTCTGTCTCTACACGGCTACTTCTTAAAAGACGTAATGATTCACAACCGCTAATCCACCACTATCCACAAATAGGGAAGCCTGCTTTCGGTGACAAGGGAAGAATTATATTAGCAGCCATTATCTATATTAAATTGTACTTAGTTGTGATCCGAAATTTTCATATTGGAAACTTAGGAATAATTGTTTCCTGATGTAAGTTTAAGAATCATGGGAAGAACCTTCCATCCGAGGGAAAGAACTGTTCATTTTACTTGTCTCGCTCGTAGTTGTACCGACGACGTGGTCAAGGAGCATGAGTTTACTTGCTTATATATCTGCTGGCTGAGTTTTAGCTACTGTGATTGTAGTGGCTTCTGTGTTTTGGGTTGGAGCAGTTGATGGTGTTGGGTTTCATCAGAAGGGACTGGTTTTCAATTTAAATGGAATTGTTACTGCTGTCAGCTTGTTTGCTTCCTGTTATGGTGGACATCCAGTGTTCCCCACCATGTAATCACTTTCACCAAAGTAAGTGAAAATAAAAGTGTCCCTTTTGGTAGATAAAAAGGGATTTATTTATTTATTTTTAGGTGAAAAAGAAGTAGAGTTCCCTAGAAGTAATTTTCTTTTTTTTTTTTTTTACTAAATTATAAATGCCCATTTGATTGGCAGGAAATGGGCGAAAACTGATTTCCAATCATCATCATCATCAAGACCTTATCCCAATTAGGGGTCGGCCACATGAATCTTATTCCTCCATTCCACACTTAATTTTCTCATTGAAAACTGATTTCCAATGAGAAAGGAATTATTTGTGAAAGTATTCTATGCCTTGAAATTGTGCCAAAAGACCCATCAAAGTTGCACCATGTAAGACTTTGGGGTCTTTGGCGTAATTCAATATGAATACATGGAGATTCCTTTTCCGTGAAAGTCAATTTTCATCCTTTTCCTGCTAACCAAAATGGAACCAAGGGTTCCTTTACGAGCTCATCCTTCCTCAATTTTTATTAGATCAATACCTCCCATGTGCTTTTTAATGATTGATTATTTACAGTGGTCTTGAAAGAACTATTATTCTCTTACATATGTTGCTTTGCTGTTCCAATGCAGGTGATGCCTATGTGATTTGCTATCTGCATCTTAATTTATGGATTCATGACAGCTATGGAATACCTAATCCATGGGCAAGCTGTGAACTCTCATATCACACTTAATTTTCGACTTAGTAAAATTAGCTCCAAGGTAGCTATTTACACAACATTAATCAATCCATTGACTAAATACTCCCTGATGATCGAGACCATTGCAACTGCGGTTGAAGGTTGTTTGACTGTCAACAACAAAAAAACTTCGAGTCTCCTTAGGACTTTGGTTGTAATCAGCACTGTTACTGTGCCCTTATCAGTACCATTCTTTGGCTACCTCATGACCTTTGTTGGCTAATTTCTAGTTAGCACGGCTTCCCTGGTATTACCCTGTGAATGCTAATTTAAGATTTCCAATGGTTTTTCTCGAGGGTGTCAGTTTGAGCAGTTGATTATTCTATTGATTGTAAAATTTGGATTGTTTGTTGCAGTACTACGTACTTACTCTTCTCAGCAAGACATTATTTCCCATTTGTAAAGATTCCTGAACCACCCTGCAAGACAAATTCTCCCATTTGTAAAGATTCATGCTCATGTTTATTCTTTTACTTCGATGAGATCAATATTACATGGCCTTTAACCTTTTGTGTTTGATATATGTTTGATAGAGATATAGGACCGGTGCATTCGTCAATGACATCTCCCTCCTCTCAATGGTGATTAGAAACTTGAACCCACGAGCTTATGCTTACCAAACAAAGGACCACATCAACCTGGGAGCAAGTGCCCAAGCCCCATTGAGTTACAGAAGTTTCAAGAACATCCATAGGAGCCTTCTGACATCTGAACTCAAGATCTACATTTCGAAATTGTGTACAAGAAACGCGACATCCTGCACAAAGAACTACAAAAGAGTAACTGCCTCTTTGAGAAATGCAGGAGGGGTAACACTACGACCCCTCTACTACTTCTACGACATTGCAACGCATTGTTTTTATCTGAAATGACTCCGAACTTCATCCCAAAATATTCCTACTCCCTTGATTAGATCTCTGACCCAAACAGTTTCAATGAATGAAGTCAAGACTATATAAGAAGTGCGATTCCGAAATGCTTTCAGCAAAACTGCCAAAACAGCATACAGAAATCTGATCTCCTTGCATTATCTTCACTGCTGTCAAAATCAGGATCAAGGGCATTTAGGAAAGATCCTCTATGTCAGAGATGATTACAGCAAAACCAACCCCTTGTATGATGATTAAAAGATCGCAAGAGAACAGGTTAAACATCCATTCTGTGACATGAAATAGCAACTTTTCGCAGCATCTTCAAGTGCTCCGACCCTGAAACATGATAATAGAAAAATGGTCATAGAAAAGATCATGTTTATCACCCCAACTTAACAATATCATCTTATACCCGGACACCCCTCTAGAAACCGCAATATATCACTTAGGAACTATAGTCCAGGAAACATCCCAAGATTCCACTTTCATAGTCATAATGTGCTCTTTATCCAACAATCTCAACTCCATTTAACATCAACCACAGGCACAAAGGATCATCTGATACCATTGTTGAATCCCCAAACAGGACCAAAAGCAAAGACTCTCAAAGAAACCAGGCAATAAAAAATTGGAGAAACTAAATGCAATTACTCAAAGAAAGAGATCACTTGATGTACCTTTGCACAAAGCCCTGTATCTGATGGATTTCATCTAAACAGATAATCATCCAAGATGACTGCAACAGAAAATTCTCATACACTTTCCTTTATGACTTTCACTCCTTGCACAGCTAAATTTCATAATTTGCTTTCTTTGCCTGATGTCATTAACCACAGAATGAATTCAGAAATAAAATTTTGCTAAAAAGGTTATCACTTAAATATATGTAAAATCAAGGTCAAAATTGACAAATCAATTATTTTAAAAGGTGAAAGAAGGTTCTGTGCTCCTGTAAATAATTTGAGTTACCTCAGAAGCAAAAAATAGATAGTGTTGCATATAGCAGATTAAGTCTATCTCAGAAGTAAGTTTCTTAATACAACTATTATGCAAGGTAATGAAATAAACAAAACAGTGAAGGCTAGCTCATTCCACTAATCATAAATAAAGAAAAAAATTATGAAAGTCACATTTCTGTGTACTTTTTGGATGTAAATCATCTATATGTTTTAAATCGTAAACTGTAGTGTAAATATTATTACCCTTTTATTCTGAATGCCCATGTGATTACATGCATGTGTCTAAATAGTTTGGATCACTGAACATTTGGAGCTTACAAGTAGATGCATGCACGTATAAATGTGGTCAGTATGCACCATACCTAAGTCATAAAAGTTTCATGATACCTGCACATGGGTCACAACTTGCAAGATAGGGTCCATATTCCTATACATATGCATGTCTACAATTTGGTTCATACCATTAAAGCAAAAGGTAAAGCATGGAGCAAAGAATTTTCTTAAACTTTGAACAATTTCAATAGGTTATATTGCAATTTGAGACAGCACTGTCCCTCCATGTGTTTTCAGCAGATACCAGAAAACCCACTACTCAAGAGCTCTGATACTCATTTTTAGCAAGATAAAATGGTAATCTTAAAAGCTCTAAAAGATCAAACATCACATGGAGAACATCAAAACAACAGAAAGTTCTAAACACTTAATGTCTAGCTGAACATGTTAAACACGGATCATTTCACAACATCAAAATATTACCTTCACCATTTTGATGATCCAGCTGTTTTTCAGATGTTTTTTCTACTAAATGAGCATGCCCCAATCGAGCATGGCGTTTTAACTCAGTTAAGCGAATTTGTACTTTCTCGGTAGCAGATGTTTGGTCTTCAGTACCAACCGTCACCTGAGTTGAAGGCTGTTGTCTCATAAATTGATCTGTAATCAATATGCCATCAGTTAGAGGAAAAAAAAGAAGTAAAGATCATTCTCAACAGCATACAAGTCTACAATAGCCATCAGTTAGAGATATTAAAATGAAAAAAAACAATCAACAACAATGGCAGTCTACAATAAGCATCAGGTACACATGAATCGACAAATGAGAATTAGAATTGTTGCATAGCCGTGTAACCCATAGCTTTGATGGAAAGGTATTGTTAGTTATGAAGGTAAGTATTTATCCAAATGCCAATAAGAGATGGGCAAAAAGAGGACCATTAATACCACATAGTAAATGACCATATTTAGCAAAAAGACTACATAATAATTCTCAATTTCCAGAGAATCAACCTTTCTGACAGCTATTTCCAACAAATTGATGGAAATTATGTCCCATTTCCAACAGTATGTCACCCACTTCAGCCTTTGTGACTGCAGGAAGATGGCTCCCTCTATCAGCATTACTTTCTTGACCTGCTTGGCCTCTGTTCAGGCATTTATATGCATTTGGCAATGCTCTTTGCTGCTTTATCCGGCGTGCTCTATTTTGTTGTGCAGCAATACGCCGATGTTCCCTTTGCATACACAATTGACATTTAACATACAAGTGCTGTCCATTTTGCACATTAAATGTCTGCTGTAGCCAGTGTTTCTCAGCTTCACACCTTTGTTGCCTCTGTTCCTCAACCATAAGGTGATTATGAAATTCTGCAGCACAGCAATGTTTTCCTCTCAGTTGTTTTCTCCGTTTGTAAGTCCTCAATTGTCGCCGCTGGCATGCAACAGCATGGTGACTTCCTTGCAAACCAGATATCTGAAAATGGCCATCTGGTTCAGATGGTACATGCATTTGCATGGTTGGCACACATATTTGTTCCACTTGTGCAGTGATATGAGGCAGTTTTCTTGATTCGTCTATCTGCTCATTAGTCCTTTGTAGCCTCAGAAGTTGTGCAATACATTGTGGTGATTTAATTTCTCGGTATCCACAATCCATCTGCTGTAGTGATTGTTCAATTGCACTCTGCTGCATACTCAGTTTTTCTCTTCCTTCTGTTACTTCTAGCTGTTTTTCTTTAGGAATGGCATTATTTACTTCTAGCTGTTGTTGTATAGTGCAGCGGAAGTGTTTCCTTTTGTGTCCTCTTTGTTCACCAATGAGGCAGCTTTGTTCTATCTGACTTTGAGCTGCAACATGGGGACATAATCTCCATAAAATTCATTTTTGATAAAATTTCAGGAATTTATCTCTACCATGTTTAGGAAAACTAAAAAGCCAATGATAAATAACATGGGTTGCAGCTCGGTAAGGCAAATCTATATGACCTCGTGTCTATGAAAAAGCATCATGATGTCAATTTGTAAAGAACCTAAGTCAGTTGACTTGTCAAGAATGAATTAAAAGATCAGTTGACTTGTCAGAAATAAGTCACAAACAGACAACAGAACAGGCTATGTATCAGCAGACAAATCTGAAAATGCAATAATTTTAATACAGATCCAGAACACAGTGCATGTGTTGCATGTTGAACCAGCATGGCATTTACAGTCACCCTATTGACACATTAGGTCTGCATGCATCCCTGCAACTCTAGTGCAGCAAGATGATATAGCAATTAAACTCATAAGATGTCAAAGCAGACTTTCTTTGCAAGGAGTTGAAAAACAACCTTTAAAGGACACAATGCCCTATGAATTGAAGGGGCCAAATGTTTCTCAAGAACATAAATCCAGTGAATTAAAGTAAAGCCAGTGAAAATTGAGCTCATATATTTACATGATGACTCTTCTGGTGTTAGTATTTATTACTGAAAAGTTAAGTTGAAAGCATTGAGCATGAGAGACAATAAAGGGACAGCCCCGGTGCATGAAGCTGCCGCCTATGCAGGGTCTGGGGTAGGGGTGGACCACAAGGGTCTATAGTACACAGCCTTTACCTTGCATTTTTTGCAAGAGGATGTTTCCATGCCTTGAACCTGTGACCTTAAGTTCACACAACAACAACTTTACCGTTGCGCCAAGGCTCCCCTTCAAGTGCTCCTGGCAAATTTTAACTGAATTCTTACAGCAATTTTTTTCTTAAGCAATTATAAAGCATATTTTATCAAGAAATAAGCAGGAAGAGGACGCAACAGAAGGAAAGGACAAGCTGTCCCGGCAGATAAAATAGAAGGAAAAAGACCAGACAGTGATAGACATAAGTGACAATGCTTGAATCATATTTTGGACTTGTTTTCAGTAACAAGATAGAAGGGGAGCCTTGGCGCAATGGTAAAAGTTGCCGTCATGTGACCTTGAGGTCACAGGTTCAAGGCATGGAATCAGCCTCTTGCAAAAATGCAAGGTAAGGCTGCCTACTTTAGGCCATTGTGACCTGCCCCTTCCTTGGACCCCGCATAGGCGGGAGCTTCGTGCATTGGGGCTGCCCTTTTCTTTCAGTAACAGGATACCTTCTCAAATGCTTTGCTGCAGAAGCATCATCAATGCTGTTAGTTGATGTGGGCGGATGACTAAAGTTACTACTAGTGACCCTAGATATATGATATGATATCAAGGATATAGAGTACTTCCATTAACATCAAAGGCCACGAGGTCATATTCCTGGAGTCTCCCTCTACCACAGGATTATTAGATTAGATAATTTCACTTTCTAAGTACTATGATTGAAAGCAACAGAAAAGAGAGATAAATTTACCTTCAGCACCCTGGCTGTACATCCCTTCAGACATCTGGAGAAAACAATTTGTTCGCTTTGCTGCATATAAATTGGGATAGTGTTCAGCAAATACCAGTAAACTAAAACCAGAAAATAATAGGAATCAAGAAAAGGCCACCTTTAACATATTGCTGCCTCATGGTTTGTTTGGTGTGTACCATCTCCAAATTCTGAGCATCTGATTGCAAACACAGAGAAAACATACAATACACGGTAAATTTAATTCATTCGTGCACTCAAAGGATCAATTTACCGATGAACTAGAGTATACCTTTGTTTCTTCGACCCATACATCCATGCGTACCATTCTCATGCATCACTAATGGAGCAATTCCTGACCGTGCTTGGCGTCGGAACTCACTCAAGCGAGTCTTTCTTTGCAATGGCAGGATGCTCTCTCCAACTTCTAAATTAGATTTTACTTGTGAAGCAAGATGCTGCTCCACAAGCAGCTCATCTGAAATAGAAGCCCAATCCAGGGCCCACCCGAATGAATGTTTGATCATTTACCATTAAATGTTTGTCACCAACTATGGGTGTCATAACAAAGATTGAACAAAAGGATGAGAGAACAAAATTCCTTGACACTGACCTGCTGAGTTCAATTTGCTATACTTGTTTTGTAATTGAGCTGCAGTTTGGGTGACTTCTGATCCTAATAAATAACAGCCATTAAAGCATCCAAATTAACAACCAAAAATCATAAATGAAGAGAGCATACAGTAAATCAAAACTGAAAATCTAAAGAATATGGAATTTAGAGAGCTGGCCTTCATGACTATGATTATTTCTGTCGGAGGACTCTAAGTCATATTCTGATTTTGACAGTAATTCAGCTGACTGAGCAAGCATTAGTAGATGATCTAACCCTCCATCAGCATCATTTCTCTCTTTCACACAATCATTATACCAGCATCTTCCCTCAATTAGTGATGTTCCTTTTTCCTTCTTCCACTTTGTTCTTTTGCAGTCAGGTTGAGATTCCCAGAGTTTACCAGGCAGTAGACAAAACTTCTGCTGTGCAGGAGACCGGCACTTTTTTAAGTTCATTTGAATCTGCAGATCAGATATCTCCAGTAGTTGTTGTGCAGCAGCGTCACACAATTTTTCCTTTTGTTCCTCAGAAATTGTATACCGTCTTTTCCGTGAAACATAGCCAAAGTGTTCTCCTAATTCATTAGTCATTCTATAATTTGTTAATGGCATCAAAAGCTAAGCTACAGTTATCCTGTTCATTAGTTAGCTACAGAAATATTTGCCAAGAAACAATATGGATCAGTTCTTGCCATTGTTCAGCAGCCATCTGACGTTATTTTAACGCAGAGCAAGATCCTGCTGTTCCTTCTGTTTCTTTGATTGTTTATTGTGCAAAGTAATAATTCCAATCTCTGGCCTGCAACAAATTCAGTAGTACTATGTAAAACAAATTGAACTGTCTTTGATTGGGGGAACAAAAAAGGAGTTCAGTAAGACATGATATCCAGAATGGGCTTAATATACTTAGCAAATGCATTTTCTTTGATTAACAATAAATCTTTATTGAGAAGAAAACAAGAAAAGAAGGACCAGAGGAAAAGCAAAAACTATGAAGTCAAACTAATCTCTGCTAAAGAAGCCATTCATACTAAGAATTATGCTATAAGGACTAATCCAACACTGAATTTGTCATCCAATAAAGCGTGTCCAGTAAATGCACTGATTCCTCCCGAGCATTTTGGATCTTACAAGAAGGAAGTGCATAAGTTTAATCTGATGCTTTAAATTATACTTAGAATTCCCGTAAGAGTACATGCTCAAGAGGAGAGGAAGGACTACATGCCCCTTTTTTCAGGCATGATAAAACCTTTTTTTTGTAGATCTAACCCATTCATCATGTTAGGAATGGGTTAGATAGGCTAGACATCAAATTGAAAGGCGATTGGATGTTTTAAGCCTCTGTTTCATAGAAACAACCTCTTCCAAAATGCAAGGCAAGGCTGCGTACTATAAGCCCTTTATGGTCCATCTCTTTCCCAGACTCTGCATACACGGGAGCTTCGTGCACTGGGCTGCTCTGTTTTTTTTTTTTTTTTGTCTTTTTCACTTTATGTCAAAATTCATAATCTTTCACTTAATTTTTTCAAAGACCAAAAATAAGTGATTAGAATCAAACATACACATTAATTGCTCACAGGCTACCTACTTTTGGTATTTCGAACATGATGAAGGACTTAGATCTACAAACAAAGTTTTACCATGCTGGAAAAAAGAGGCTTGTACTCCTTGCTCTGTGCTTGTGCATGTACTCTCACTAGGACTCTTATACTTAATAGCTCTGCTGGTGTAACTTAGACTGAAAAGACATGATTTTTCCCAAAGTAGATGTCATACAAATAAATTGACCAGCAGTTAAGTGAACCAAAAGGGAACATATCTTTGAATGAAGCATGCCAGTTTAGATGGATCCACCTCAAAGTTAACAGCTAACCAGCCATAATTAATCCCTTTTTTAATGTGATAACGGTACTTGCATTTCAAATTAAAGTGAAACTATTAAGGATCCAACCATTTCATCCAAATAACAACATAACTATGCTTGTGGAAGTTTCATTCAAACAACATGACCACCTGCACACAAGATACGAAAAAAAATCTCCAAAACAAGTACCATTCCAATAATTGGGACTGAAGAAAGCAAGACTAAAAGGTCAAACTCAACTTAGACGCAGTCAGACTCCAAGCCAAAGTATATCACACTTGGTCTAATCATTCAGTTTCACAAATATAATTAAGTGTACATCAGCATGTAATACCATGTAGCCATCTAACTACAATTTGAGGCCATTTTACCTAGCATTCATGCTGAAATCAAACATGAAAAGATCCAATTGCAACTTGGATTCAATTTAGACCTTTTAGCATAATTCATGTATCAAGCTAGACATTGGTCCCTTTCAACCTAAAAACTCCACTACATTGTCCAAACTCATCAAAGCCTAAGGCCATTTTAACTAGCATTTCCTAAACTCAAACATGAAAGATCCGATTTCCTAACAAGATTCACTTTCGAACTTGTAAATCAATTCATATATAAACTTGAGATCAACTACCCTAAAAACTCAACTAAGTTGTTCAAACCCATCAAAATTTGAGGCCACTAGCATTCGCTAAACTCAAACACGAAAAGATCCAATTCACAACTTGGATTCACTTTAGACCTTATATCTCAATCCATCTAAACTAGAAACCAGTCCCTCTCAACCAAGAATTCGACTAAAAATGTCCAAACCCCATAAAAAATTTTCACAAGACCCATAACGGAACTGACTAATGATTGATCAACTACACCCACAATAATAATACGATTACCTTCCCAAACTAGTTTGATGATCAATCAGCCATAAATCTTAGCAAAATGTAGATGGAATTTCAGCATTTTTCCTATTTTTAGTGTTAAATATTAGATTAGATTAGATCATGCAAAAACCCGTTTCAATACAGCAGAAATTGCAGTCTATTCTAGTCCAAGGAAGAAGAACTCAACTTGAGGAAAAACAAATCAATTCGAACAAGGAAGATTTGTGACTGAGAAATCTTACCGGGAGAGAATGGTGCGAAATCTAGGGTTTTTCTCTGCAATTCTCGCGGCCAAACCCTCTGACAGACTCGGCTTATGGACGGACGCAATTAAAGAGTTAAATGCCTACGTGTTATATGCGCTCTAATCTTGTTGGGAGCGTGGATGGGGGAACTATTATAAGCCGTTAATTATGGAAAGATTAAGATGAGCCGTTGATCATTTATCTTAAAGGCCTCATTATCGGAAGTTATTAGAAATGAGTACAAACTATAATTGGCAAAATCAAGCTGCCTAACGAACGTTCCCGATCTTGCCTAATGAATTAGATTACACCTCTTTTATAATTGTCTTATCAAGGCTTCTGTTCTTGTCATTAAGAACTTCCCTAAAAGCACCAAGGGGCCCACTTCAGATGATCTTAGCACTTCATTTGTTTTCTCTCGTTTTTGATGACCAATAGTTCAAAAATAGAAAGGACTGGATAATTTTAGCATCTTTATGGTATATGAAGACCTATAATTTTGATCACGAGAAACTTGCAGTCAATAACTTTGTATAAACAGTAGTCTAAATTCAACACCTGAAAACAGAGATTTTAGGATGCTAAAATAATTCAATTATCTCGATTTTTCATACGTGAAATATTTGTAAGAGGAACTATTAGATGAATAGGTTGGATTATCCAAAATAAACTTTGGATCCATCGAAATATAAAGACGAGCAGTTTGCATCCCCCGACATATAGGACTCATCTAATGACAAGATTACATTATAATCACATCCAGATGATCTTGGCCTTTGCTGTGGAATTGGATGATCCAATCTAAATCACGTTGATACGTGATCTAGGACTCCAAATGCACTCATTCTATTCCCGTTAGCAAAATAAGACTTCAATGTAGCACGCAAGTTTGATAGGCGGATCATATTGGACACTGCTTTTTAACTTGCAACGCATGCCACAGAGGACCGTTCATAAATAAATAAATATATATGTGTGTGGTAATTTTAGCTATTTATTAAAGATATAAAAACAACGGACATTTAATTGGGTGAGAAAATTTTAAAAACTATTTTTTTATTTTTTTTGCATTTTTTTTCGGCCAATCAAATATATATATTTATATAGGGGTGTATTAATTTCAGATGTTTATACATGTGTGTGAAGAGTAAGTGACAATTGATTAGTTGAAAAAAAATAAAAAAACAGCAAAAGCTAAAAAAAATAGCAGCTAGAAAAAATCACTTACACTTTGCGCGGCATTACTTTACGCGGACAACTCCTTACTGAATTTACCACTATGCAATACTTTTTCAATCTGTATTCTCGTGACCCACTCGCCACTCAATGCATAAGCTCCCTACTCAATGAAAGGAAACAATGGTACAAGGGTAAGCCCTCGAAGAACTCCTCTTTAGAACCTCAAAACATGAACTGATTTTAGGGTTGCAGCCTTTGGGGAGAGAAGAAAGGAATTTAGAGTTCAAATCACAGGCTTTAGGGCTTTAAATTTAGGGAGGAAGAAAGGGAATGAGAGAGAGAGGGAGAGAGAAAAGCACGAACTGAAAACTAGTTCTACTTGAAGGAGAATTTTGGTTCTGAAGTTTCACAGGTTTTTAGGGTTTGCATTTGGAGGAAGAAGAAAGGAACGGAGAGAGAAGAGGGGTGGTGACCATGAAAACGACCAACACTTGAGTCTATTTTATTTTTCTTCTTTCCCTGCAATTTTGGTTTTTCCGTTTTGGATGCAGAAAGAAAGAAGACAAGGCAGACACTGAAAGAGGACAATGAGGGTAATTTAGGAACAACAATGAGAGTAATTTAGAAACGACAATTGGGGGCTTTTGTGTCAAATGGTTCAAGGACAAGCAAAAAGACTCAGAAAAAAACACCTTTTGCGGGTTCGCTATTTAATCTGTAAATGTCATCGTATAGTGCATGTTTTATATATATATATATATATATATATATATATATACATGTGGCGGGACTTAGATCACGTGAAACTCGTCTTACGTAAGGACGTTAAGACTATAGCATATTTATGTAAGAGTGTTGCTTTTTTTGGAGTATTATCACACAGCTGTCGAGTTCTATTCTTTATTTTAATATTGATAGGGATCTTTATTTATTCTCAAATTCTTGTCACTATGGATTGTCCTACATGTAGTCATCTGGGAGTGCAATTGCTAGAGCACAAGAGAATGACGATGAGACGTGAAAATGTCCACTACCATTTCAACCTCGATGTGTGTAATTGTCTTGCGTCATATGTACAAAGATTGTTCAGGAGATATGTCCATTCACGGGACGCGTTATATATATATATATACAACTTTGTAGAAGGAGAGAGAGTGAAAGAGACCAAGTCCATCTACAATGATAGCCTCGTTGCGACCTTTCAACTCTACTCCTACGCCAAAAGCTAACCACTCAAACACCAAAGTAGCCCCCCACTCTTCCCTTTCTCTCCTCCAAAAATGCACCTCCCTTAGAGAATTGAACCAAATACATGCGATCATAATCAAAACCCAGCTCCAAAATGACACATCCATCATCACAAAACTCGTAACTTTCTGTTCGAAGGGTCCCTCTTCAACAATGGAATATGCCCAATACCTGTTTGATCAAATACCCGAACCAGACATTATCCTCTTCAACACAATGGCTCGTGGCTATGCTCGCACCCACGACCCGATTCGAGCCATGCTACTCTTCACCCACATGCTCAATCTCGGCATATTGCCTGATAACTACACCTTCCCGTCTCTCCTCAAGGCGATTGCCAGTTCGAAAGCTCTGGAAGAAGGAAAACAAGTTCATTGCATAGCCATAAAACTCCAATTGCATGACAATATTTACGTCCGCCCAACACTCATAAACATGTATACCGAGTGCGGGGATTTGGAATCCGCTCGACAGCTTTTTGACCAGATGAGTCCACCTTGCATTGTTTCTTACAACGCGATGATCACTGGATACACTAGAAGTAGTCGGCCGAATGAGGCATTGGTTTTATTTCGAGAATTGCAGGCCTGTGATCTTAAGCCGACTGATGTCACAATGCTCAGTGTTCTATCTTCATGTGCTTTGTTAGGAGCTCTAGAGTTGGGGAAATGGATAGATGAGTACATAAAGAAACATGGGCTGGATGTCTATGTGAAGGTGAACACGGCTCTAATTGACATGTATGCAAAATGTGGAAGCTTGGAAGATGCTGTTCGGGTCTTTGAGAAAATGGGATCTAGAGATACACAGGCATGGTCGGCAATGATTGTCGCTTACGCAATTCACGGGCAAGGTGACAAAGCAGTTTCTTTGTTTGAAGAGATGAAAATGACGAGGATTCGACCTGATGATATTACATTTCTTGGACTGTTATATGGGTGTAGTCATTCCGGAATGGTGGACGAGGGACGTCGATATTTCTATAGCATGAGAGATCTGTATGGGATTGTTCCAGGGATTAAACATTATGGGTGCATAGTGGATTTGTTATCTCGAGCTGGTCTTCTAGATGAAGCTTACGAGTTCATCCAGTCCTTGCCCATCAAGCCCACGGCCATACTCTGGAGAACCTTGTTATCAGCCTGTGGTGCCCATCAGAATGTGGAATTAGGGAAGCGAGTGATCAAGCATATTTTTGAGTTAGAAGACTCCCATGGAGGGGATTATGTAATCTTATCAAATATGTTAGCGGTTGATGGGAGATGGGATGATGTGAATTCTATAAGGAAACTGATGAAAGAGAAAGGGGTGACAAAAATACCTGGATGCAGCTCCATAGAGGTGAACAATGTGGTTCATGAATTCTTCTCGGGTGATGGAACGCATATCCAATCTGTAGAACTACACAGGATGCTCGATGAGTTAGCGAAGCAATTGAAGTTGGTTGGCTATGTTCCAAATACATCTAGTGTTTTCCATGCTGACATGACTGAGGAGGCAAAAGAAGCTAATCTTCGGTATCACAGTGAGAAGCTAGCTATTGCCTTCGGGCTTATAAACACTCCTCCTGGAACAACAGTACGTGTCGTGAAGAACCTCCGTGTATGCGGTGACTGTCATACTGCTGCAAAACTTATATCAATGATCTTTGATAGAGAGATAGTTCTTAGAGATCTCCATCGGTTTCATCATTTCAAGAACGGATTGTGCTCATGCAGGGATTTCTGGTAGAACTACTAACAAACTGTAAATTATGATGTTACATAATTCAGCTTATGCTAAATTAAGTGAAGCATTTGTATGCCCTGTTCTAATTTATTCCTATTTGTTGATGATTTGATTATTTCTAAATGTGGCTGCCTTCACCATGCCTTCTATTGGCTGCAGTAGGTCCCGTGCAATGTATAGGTGGCTATAGTAGATCCCACAAAGGGGGGTGTTTGTATCTTCCAAATGGAGTACTGTTTCTTCAGCAGAAGATGTTTTCCATGAAGATATGTGTGTTTTTGCTTGCATCAACCACTCTTTACTTTTCGCTTCTAGTGTACTTCCCTGATGGTGAAGAAAGCTATATTCCTACCTAGCCTTCTATTGGCAACTCTCCAACAGATAGTGTACTGCTTTCTTTACCCACTGCAGGGTTTCCAATTCCCCTTTCCAACTCTTCTGCCATCACCAATTCTTCTTACACTAGGAATTTGATCCCAAATCAAGATGCATATCCCACATGCTTCTCATTTCTCTCTTTTTTGAGGGTGAGTTTAGAAATGATTCTTGGGGTAAAATTAGAAAACAAACATTGCCAAATGTGTTTTCTTGCTTTATTTCTGAAAAAAACAGAAGAAACACTATTTTATGCTCTAATTCTATAAAGAAACTCAAAGTCAATGAATTGGTTTCCACTTTCCACTGTCAACATGTTTGACTGAAGGAAAATGATTATCTCATTGTATACACTTGTCTACATGACTACATCATCATAAGCCAAAGAAAAAATATCCAGAGGAATAATTCTAAAATTACAAACATAGTAATTTTCAAGATTGAGTCAAATCTTAATCAAGATACTCTTCATAAGATAAAGAACATCAACGGTTACACCCTTCCCCAACGTCTCAATGGGAAAACCCCCCTCAATGTGCAAAGACCCATTCCAGCATCCCCTTAAGGGATGCAACGAACTACCTTCAACCTGTGACCTACCAAGGAGAGAGGCACCCACCCTAGCCACTAAGCTATGTTGGTTTTCATGAGGAAATTAAAGCTTATCTTTTAGATAAGTATATTTGTGGAAAAGCTTATCCATGCATAGCTTCCTGATGGTAAACAACCGATAAGAACTTTGTCACAACAGACTTGGCCGGTTTTGCTTCTCTAATGTAGGCTCGTCACTCTCAAGCATTATAAATATCACAATCCGTTTCCCTCTGCAAAGATATATAAAAATGGAGTCCCAAATTATCCAGCATACTACCAGTATCTTGAACACATTTTTCTATGGACTCAACACATTAACAGGTCTCTCTCTCTCTCTCTCTCTCTGATTCTTTAGTTTGTTATGCTTCTTTAGGTGTTGGGATACTATCCACAGCTTATGCCCTCTCTCAAGGAGGATGGTTGAGTCTTATATTTCTACTCCTAGTTGCAGTTCTATCTCATTATGCAGGTTTACAGTTGCAAAGATGCATGGGTGCACAACCACTTGTCCGAAGCTATCCTGAAATTGGTCAACTAGCCTTTGTTAGTAAGGGAAAAATAATAATAGCAACATTTACGTATCTCAAAATATAATTGGTGGAAATCAAGTTTCTTATCTTAGAAGGCGGTAACTTGGGTAAATTGTTTCCCGATGTGAGCTTAAAAGTTGCTGGAAGCACATTTGCAGGAAAGAAACTATTCATTTTGATCATAGCATTTATAGTTTTACTACACACACACACACACACACACACAGATACTGGTGGAGTTTTATCTTCTGTCATTATAGTGGGTTCTGTGTTTTGGATTGGAGCAGTCAACGGCGTCGGGTTTCATCAAAGGGGAACCATTTTCAGTTTAAATGGAATCACTTCACCTCGTTAAGCAGTGATGAAGGCGTACGTGATTCTGGTCATCCATCTGATATGATCCAGTTTTGGGGGTCTCATAAACGAATAAACTTGGTGATTGGATGATTCTAGCATCTTAGAAACTGTGTTTCCGGAGTTAAAAGATCATTGTTTATAGAAAGTTTTGACCAGTCCGTTTCTTGTGATGGAAGGTAGATATTTTCCTTTTCTTTTCAAATACTAAAATCATCCAATCCTCATTCTGTTGTAACTGCTAGACATCCAAAGCTGGATCTCTGATCAACATGTTAGATCATTCAAAGTTCTGCCCGTCATGAGGGGGCGCTTTGTGCAAACATGACTTACTTGATAATGGTTTTTGAAAGACATTAGCCAGACTGCTTCTTACTTGTCCTGCATTCTTGTTGCATTGCAGGTGATGCTCTAATGCATTTGTTCTCTGCACCTTAAATTATGGAACCATGGCAATTTTGGGATACTTAATGTATGGTCGAGCAGTACAATCTCAGCTCACCCGAAATCTTCCTGTAGACAAGGTTAGCTCCAAGGTAGCAATATACACAACCTTAGCTGGCCCATTGACTAGGTATGCATTGATGATTGAGCCGGTTGCCGCTGCAATTGAAGCTCGGATTGGCATCAACAACAATAGAGCTAGTAGTCTCATATTCAGGACTTTGTTGGTGACTAGCATTGTGATTATGGCCTTAGCAGTGCCATTCTCTGGCTACCTCATGGCTTTTATTGGATCATTTCTAGTTAGCACAACTTCATTGGTGCTTCCATGTGTATGCTACCTTATGATTTCCAATGTTTTTTCTCAAGGGTCTAGGTTTTAATTGTTGGTTGTTTTGGGGATTATAGCATTTGGATTGTCGGTAGGAGTCATGGGTACTTACTCATCTCTGCAAAATATCATAACCCGTCTGTAGAGCTTCATGCTCATGTACTCTGTTATTGCCTGTTAGTTGGCTACAAAATGGAAGGAAAATGATTTTCATGGGAAAAGTATTATGAAGATAGAAAATAATAATAACGAAGAAATAGAAATACACAAATTTATATGGTACCCTCTGAATTGAGGTACATGCAGTATCTCATACTAGTTTCACTATTTCCATGGCTAGAAATTCCTGCCACAACGTACATAAGATTTCTCTACCCCCTTACGGAATCCTAGGGTTGTGTGATGCATACATATATATGTATAGTGGTAAAAGATGCATTGTCCTCCGTATTAACAAAATATAATAAATTGTCTTCTTCTTTTTTCTAGGGTTCCGTCCCTTAGACCCCTAGTTCATAGCACAACATAATTTGATAAAGGCACAATAGGGTCAAGTTAATTGGGCTTCACACTCACAACAATCTCCATTTGGAGACTAATTGTAAGCAGCTCTACTTCCACTTTTTGTAAATGATGCAGCTTCTCCGGTGAAACTTGATGTGAGTTTTTCTTACTTTTAGTTTTGAAGGCCTAATAAAGTTGAGCATGCCTTCAACTTCTATATTGTGACAACTTTGATTAAAATAACTATAGGTTTTTCGCTTGTATGTATCTTTTTCAAAGAAAATAGACCTTCTTCCAAACACTATCTTATAAAATGATACATTTTGACTCTCATTATATAAGATGTAGTTCTTTTGCTCACAACGATAAGCAATTTTACACCTGCCAATTAAATTACCCTAATGACCCAATAATTCTTTCCCTAAGAAGTTTTTAGGTCTTCGAGCTCCACACTCACAATAAAAATCAATCTTTTGTGAAAGTGTTTTATGTCTAGAAATTGAATTAGCTTGAAGGCCTAAAAACTTTTCATGGGAAGAACTTTTGGGTTTAGAGGGTAATTTAATTTGAAAGCGTAAAATGCTTTCAACAAAAAATTGATATTCCATATATTGCAGAATTTTTTTGTTTCTCTAAGTTTGCACATTTTATCTTCCTTGAAAGACATTGTATGATCTTAAGGGGAATGTACCCATGGAATTCCTTACGCTTTGATATAACTAATACATAAAATTAGAACCAGGTAATTGAATTGAAGTCACTAGTAATACATATAATTTCTGATACTTTTTTTTATTTTTATACATCACACTTTAATTAATGTTATTATTATTTTTTGTTTTTTTAGGTAAATGTACCTTCTCAAAAAAGATCTAAAGTGTAGCACCCTCCCAGCTTAGTGGTGCAAGAGTCTCTCAAATAAAAAAGGGCAGTCCCGGTGCACGAAGCTCCCACGTATGCAGGGTTCAAAGAAGGAGTGGACCACAAGGGTCAATAGTATGCAGCCTTACCTCACATTTTGCAAGAGGCTGTTTCCATACCTTGAACCCGTGACCTAAGGTCACACGACTACAATTCTACCATTGCGGCAAGGTTCCCCTTCAAGAGTCACTCATATCTGAAGTGTGATTTTGATGTTAGAGTTGTAATTATAGATTATTGGGTTAATAACAGTTGGTTCAATTAGCTTGCAAAAATATGATGTAATAGCCCTACTTGATTCATAATTTATTTCATATTTAGCTGTTATTTCATAGCTAATTAGTTCCCATCTGACTGGTTATGTTTGGGAAGATGTTAATGGAATGTCCTTCTAAAATTACATTGTGTGCAAAGTAAAATTGCCTACAATTCCACTTGTTTGATGATTGTAACAATTCTCCTCTTGATCTCCACTATGGTCCGGCTATTGCGATCCAAAGGTTAGCACAACAAAAGATCTTGGCCATGCAATTTATGCCTCTCTATGTAAATGTCAGAAAGATGAAAGTTTGGGGTCCCTCAGATATTATAAAGGGAAGATTAAAGGTTAAAGAGAATTAAACATAGCATTCTTGAAGAGTTACAAAACATCGTTATTGAAAATTTTATTGTAGATTGATTAGATGATGATCTGCCATTAAGAAAAAAATTAGTGATTATTAAGTGGTGTAAGCAGTGATTAATTATTACTACCCAACTGAAAATAACAATTAGATGCAATCTTAGATATATGGGCCCACCTTTTGCTACCACTGTTTTCCATTGGATGATGCTGACACTACCATATGTCGGAGCGAAATGGACGGTTTAGAAAATTTGAAAATAAAGCGATAGTAAGATATCAACCAAACAGATGGCTACAATCCTCCGATTTGTGACATTTTTTGTGTAGGCCCATCTAAGATATGTATGGAAGATGAATGGTTTGATCACTAACCATTTAGCTCGGGCGCTTCTAAGTCGTTGTCGCAATAAGTTCCATGCAACCAAAGTCGAGGCTTACATAAATATCAGCTCTCAAAACAAAAACAGCTAGGTAAGAATTAACTCTGTCTAACTCACTGAGTTGCAACTTTCACATGGGATTATCTCCCACAGCTGTGCCTTTTGGAAAATTGAGCCCCTAATTTCCTGGAATCCTCTCCATCTTGTCAAGATCACAAAAAATCATGAACTTAGCCCCCATGTTTTGGTGATAGCTGATGGGTGATCATGACCGTTCAATGTTCAGCTACATATCATAAGATGAAACTGCATGCATTAAAAGTTTGACTAGGTCTCAGTTACACGAACCAAGATCAATCCAGATTTTATCTACAACCCTTACTAGTTTGTCGATGACATAAAGCTAAACTTTCTAACCATTGATCCTGCCGTTGGATTATCTCTTACACCGGTTTTACTTCTCATTACATCTCCATTTATGGACCTTCCAAATGAGGGGTCCATTTCACACTTATGTCATGCAGATGGACCCAGATTAATGGCCTGATTCCAATCACCTTAATTAAATACTCACCATTATCTTGGAATCTTGTAACTCTCAAACGCCCATAAATCATCCATGCATGGCCGTTTCTTTCCATGCGACGGCGCACACCCTCCTATACATACGTACATACATTGCACATTGAAACCCAATTCTCCTCCTTAACCCCTTCAAATTCTAGACCCAATACAAATCAATCTCTCATTTTTTCACCTCCTTCAAAGATCCAAGCATGGAATTCAATTCCCTTGTCAGTTTCTCTGGCAATGAACTTGTAGTTCCAAAAGAAGAAGAGCCCTTCTTCATGCATGATTATGATCACCAGCAATTGGATTTGAGGTAAGAAGGGGTGGAAGTAATGGAACAGATAGCATGTTTTGATCTTGCAGTTGGGTAGCTTCTGAATCTTTTTCTTCTTTCAGTTGGCAGTTTGAACCTCTTTCTTTCATAGAGAGTTTCTTCCAAGAACATTCCTCACTGAGTCTTCCATCAAATGGGTCGTTTTTGCCTCATGACAACATGCCACAAGGTGATTGGTAGTTGAATTCTCAGTTTATTTTATTTCTGATTTTCTGTTCTTTAATTGGTGGTCTTTTCAGATGATTTCTGCAATTCTTTTGATTGTCCGTATGGAATTTGGGATGAGACAAGTAGTGGAGTTGAAGACAGGAAGGATGTGGTGATCCGTATTAATGGAGAGGATGCGGAGAAGTTGAAAGAGAAGGTGGGGAGTTCGTTGAGAGAAGAGAAAGGTATTAGTTTGAAAGAGTTGTCGTGTTATTTCTACATGCCTATAACTCAGGCTGCAAAAGAGCTCAATGTTGGGTTGACTCAGTTGAAGAAGAGATGCAGGGAATTGGGTATTCCTAGATGGCCCCATAGAAAGATGAAGAGCTTGCAAACACTGATCAGAAATGTCCAGGTAGTCTCTCTCTCTCTCTCTCTCTCTCTCTCTCTCTCTCTCTCTGACACACACACACACACACACACACACAGGTAAACATGCGTTGTGGAACCCAGATGGTCGATCCAAGCCGCTCATCTCTGGGCCTAATTTATTCCGTATATTCTATCTGGGTTGTTCACATTTGCTATAGGAAAACAATGGTTAGGATTGTAGAGGTGGTGTTTGGTGGCTGGCCCATCAAAGAATACATGGATTGGTTGGTACGTGTATCAACTTGAATGCTCATGCGGAAAATGCGATTTGCCATGCAACATTGTTCTATAAAAGTATAAAAGGGGGCCACTTTTTGAATGATCTAAGTCGTTTATCTCAATCATCTAGCCGTAGATGGGATATTCTCCAAAAATCACAAACTTCGGATGATCCTTCCATTGATTTTTCTGAGCTGTTCTGAATACATCTAGAGGATGTGATTTTTAGGATAGAGTAGGCAAGACTGTGTAGATGAATTGTTCACATTTTTGAAAAGGTGGGCCCAGGAAATACTGTGTAGATGAATGGTTCACTTTGTTGAAAAGGTGGACCTCTTGGATAGAAGTTTTGTAGAATCCCAAATAAAGGGGTTGGCAATATCATATATATATATATATATATGGTTTCGTAAGTTTGCAATATCTTGTATTATATGATGCAAATAGCATATTTGGAGATATAATTCCTAAGTATCTAATTCCTTATATGATGTAAATTGGATTTTTGTGGGTTATGTAGGAACTGAGTAGCGAGGATGGAGAAGTGGCTAAGGATCAAGTAAGGACTGCTGTTGGCATACTTGAACAGCAGAAGAAGTTGATGGAGATGGTGCCTTCCATGCAAATAGGGGAGACAACAAAGAAGCTCAGACAAGCCTGTTTCAAGGCTAATTACAAGAAAAGAAGGCTAATGGGAGTTATGGATTTACAGCCTACTACGTATTCATTTGTGGAAAAACTTGGACAGTTAAACTGATGACCAAGTATTGATTTTGATATTATCTCATGTTTATTTGGATAAAATTTTCATTAGTTTTTCTGAAAGTTAGTTAATTTTATTAAAAAAATTAATGAAAATTTCATGTCAAAATCAATGCTTGGAACCTTGGATATGCAACTCAAATTCTATTTCTTTTTCAGCATTTTCTCATCAGGTTAGCTGTACAGGTTTTTCCATACATAAATACATAGGAGGGGACTGTGAGGTTTGAAAAAATGTTGCTTTTGTTGTTTCCAAGTACTTAAGAGGTGGTTCCTCCAACTTGGCTATTTTTGTTGATCGGAATATCCGTTTTTATTTTTTATTTTTAAGAAGCATTGAATGAAATATATTACTAGCAAATTGCTAATTGGCAAGGAATTTCAAAAACTCCAAATAAACCAAAGGGATTCAAGCATGAGAAAACTCGGAACCAAAAAGTGGTCCCACACATAGACGTAACTGGCCTTTGGATCAATCCTAAAACTCAAATTCGCCTAAGGTTCATAGATAGGAATTTTGCTATATCATAACTTAATCAATAAAATAACATCATTAGACCATTATAAGATCCTAATCCATCCGTAGAATAATCTTTGAATCTCCTTTCTATTAGATGTTGATCCGTTCATGAAACACTCTTTTGATCATCGGATATGCTTAATTGATCTGTGAGCAACAAATCCACAAGAATCACAATTAAGAAAATTGATGTACGTAGGTTGAAGTTGGTCCGATGTGCTTAGAACGTGCAGAATTTATTGTTCCCCTCTTCTTGATACAAGGCAGAATTTTACGAAGCAAATCATCTCACTCTCCTAAATAGAGGATCCATCCCTAATGGGCAGGAGGGTGCTAATCTCGACCCCTGTCCGAGTGTCCACAAGGAAGGCACCTTTATTCTGCCAACCCCTGGTCTAGGAGGCCTTTGGCGCCATGCAATATATCGTGGAGATTACTTGTGCAAACAAGAGTTCATGAACATGAACTGCCTCTACAAATGGGTTATAATCTTTAGCAGAGAAGAGTAGGTACCAATGACTGCAACTGCCAATCCAAACACTATAATCCCTAGCATACTCAGCAGCTCAAACCTACAACACACGTTAGAAAAAGCATTGGAAATCTTGAGGTAGAACAAACATGGAAATACTAGTGAAACCATGCTATCTAGAAATGATCCAATGAAAGCCATAATAGCCAAACATGGCAGTGCCAAGGCCATAACCAGAGTGCTGATTACCAGTGAAGTCCTAAATATGATGCTGCAGATTCTATTATTCTTGATCCCCACTCGACCTTCAATCACAGCGGCAATCGTTAATTTGTATTTAGTCAACGGGGTAACCAATGCTGTCCATATTGCTATCTTGGAGCTTGTCTTGTTGTGGGAAAGGTTCAGCGTGATCTGAGATTGTACTGACTGACCATACATTAGGTATCCCAGGACTGCCATGGTTCCATAGTTTTAAGGTGCAGAGAAAAAAGGATATGAGCATCACCTGCAATGCAACAAGAAATCAATCCAGTAAGAAAACAGTAGCTGTTAGACATATAAATATTGTTAGCCCAGTTCCTTCAAGCTTGTGCTTTTAAATTGAATGGTAATCCAACATGTCATGGAGAGTTCAAATCTTCAAACCCCTATTTATAAATTAATTTCCAACAGAAGTTTGATAAGTTTACACTTGAGTCCATGTGCAAGAGCTTAGAAAAACAAAAAGCCTTCCACATGAGGGGCTGTTTTAGGACATATAATATTGTTTCCCAGTTCTTATAAGCTTAAACTTGTGTAACCCAACAGTAGCTTATATCATGGTATCAAAAAGCATCGCTTCAAAGAAAGAAGTGGCTACATTATGCAGTTTGTGCTGGTTCCGCATTTTGCATACAGAACTCATCTGTTTTTTTTCCCAACTTTTGGATTTTCTTATTCTTATATTTAAAAAGCTGTAGAATTTTTATTTTTTTCAATACAAATGAAAGAACTTTCATTATCTACTGAAAGCCATATTTTGCATTCATTGACTCACATGACAGAATGGCAGGACCAGCTGCACAGACTGGCAGGCTGTACTGATTGTAGTGGCTGGGGCGCATTTTCTTTCATCTGCTATAAGGTCTGCACTTCTTTTGACTAGGTAAATATTTGCAAGTGTAGATTCTAACGTATGAAATAGTATTCATTCTACTTTCTCGTTGATATCTTGCAACCATTAGATAAATATTTGCAAGTATTTTGTTACTTTTTCATCTTGAGAATAAGTATTTAAGGCTTGTGTCACAAGTTCATCCTGCCTGCTAGATTGAACACTCTTTTACCTTTGTTTTAACTTAACCGAGTGAAGTGTTTCCTTTCTCTCATAGATTGGTATATGGTGGGGAGCAATGGATGTGCACCATAACAGAAAGTGTACAACAAGCTGACAGTAGTGGCAATTCCATTCAAATTGAAAATGCTTCACCTACGAAGAAACCCAACACCATCAACTCCAGTCCAAAACACAGAACCCACTATAATGATAGGAGCTAGAACTTCACTGGCGGATACATAAGCAAGCAAGTCCATGCTCCTTAACCAAGTCGTCGGTAAAACTGTGATCGCGACGATCAAAACAAATAGTTTTTTCCCAGAGATTGTTCTCCCCAAGACTTTCAAAGTCACGTCGGAAAACAGTTTCTCTAAGTTATTGCCTTCTAATATCAAATATTCGATGGACAGCAAGTATAAGTCGAGATGAGTAAAGATGGCTACTAATATTTTTCCCGTTGTACCAAAGGCTAGTTCGCCTGTTTCGGGATAGCTTCGGATAAGAGGTTGTGCATCCATGCATCTTCGTAGCATGAGCCCAGTATAAAGAGATAGAGCAGCAACTAGGAAGAGAAGTATCAAGCTCAACCATCCTCCTTGAGAGAGCGCCTAAGCAGATGATAGTATAGCAACACCTAAAAAAATGAAAAATCAAGCAGGTAAGAATCGAAACATGTTTTGTGATAGAGAATAATTAATTTTGGATTTCAAATTATTTCAGTTTTTAGTTTCCCTCTTTTAAAGGATGTTTAAATTTTAAATTCCTCTATGGTATCAGAGCAGATGATCCTCTGATCGGTAATCCTTTCTTTTTCAAACGATTCTATTTCCTTCTCTCCATTTTCTGGGATTTTGATCTATAACAAAATACAGATTCGATCATCTCCACATCTGCTTATCTTCACTCCTCCTCCCTCAGATTGAAACCCTGCAACTGCTACAGCCATCTCACGGCTTGCTACAGCCCATCTCAGATCACCCCTCTCCACTGCTAAACTCTCTCTCTTATTCATCTCCACCTTTGGTTCGCCGTCAGCCACCATGCAGCACCCAAAATTGCACACATCGCTGAACCAGTACCAATCCCCTCCAACGATCTGCCAAAAAAAAAAAAACTCCCACTCGCTTCTGCATTCTTTCCCCAAGGTTAAACCTAATAGCCTCCCTTGATCTCTCCCTCTCAATCACAATCGGCAGCCCCTCAACAGCACTTCTCGTCATTGCTGACAAAGCGTTCCTCATAAGACCGCCCCAATAGCAGATCTTCAAGCAATTCTTTCAAGAAAAGTGAGCAGATTGCTAAAACCCATCTACCCCAAGAGAATGATTCTCTCTTCAACCAATAAAAAATCAGTCCTCTTACCAAAGCAACTGAATTTGAAAGCACCTCATTCTAGCCATTCCTGAGTGGACGCCATTTTTCAACTCTGCACGCATTCCTGAGATTTTACTAGTTTCTCCTCACACCACCTCTACAGGCAAGTCGCTGAATTGCCGTCCTTTCTCCGGTACCTATCATGGATGATGAAAACAATCAAGTTTTAATTCCCAATGCACAGTAACCCACCAACCCCTTACAGTTATTTGTATTCACAACCCTGTTAAACTCACATTCACCAATTATCTCTCTTGGAAACTTTAGATGGAAGCAATTCTAATTGGCTATGATCTTTACAAATTCATTAATGAATCTCATCCTGTGCCCCCAGCCACAACAACTGAAAATAATGTTGTCACTCCCAATCCAAAGTACCAAACATGGCTTCGTCAAGACAAACTGATTTTTGGTGCTCTTGTTGGCTCTCCCACACCATCCGTCATCCCTCTTATTCCTCGATCACAGATCTCCCGGGACGTTTGGAATATTCTCGCCAATACCTATGCTCGACCTTCACGGGGTCACATCAAGCAGATCAGGGATCAAATCAAACAAGCCAACAAGGGTTCTCAGACAATCTCAGAGTATATGCAGTTTATTAAAACTCGTCCTAATTAACTTGGCTCTCGGTAAACCTATGGATGATGAGGATCTCACTGAGAAGATCCTTGATGGTCTAGATGATGACTACAAGCCTATCGTCGACATTGTCAATGGTTGTGACACTCCGATTTCCTTTTATGAATTGCATGAAAAATTAATCAACAAGGAACTCTCACTACGGGCAGTCGTTCCAACTTCTCACCACTTCCAGTGCCTGCAAATCTAGCCAACCATCGATCCAACTCGGGAAACTACAGGAATCGTAACCAACATCCATCATGGGCGTCCTCTTCCCACTCTTCGATCGGTCCGGTCTATGGTGTCTCCAACATAACACCCCAAGGTGATCGCTCTTCGTCTCGACCACCGTACCTCGGTCGTTGCCAATGGTGTTGAGCACAAGGTCACGCCGTTCCACAGTGCCCTATCTTTCGTCAGTCACAGCCAACGTTACAACCGCTTCCACCACCTCATCATGCTTCCCAATGGCAATCTCGCTGTCCAGCCCCACGGCAACCACGAGCACATCTAGCAACTGCCAACACTCCTCTTAATTCTCGTTAGCTTCTTGAGAGTGGCGCATCACACCATGATACTATCGACCTGAGCAACCTCTCTCTTCACACTCCATGTGACGGTCCCAACGACATTATGATTGGCTATGACACGGGTCTCCCTATCACTCATACCGGTTCCCACACTCTCTCTACACCTTCATCTACTTTCACTTTAGATAATGATCTTTATGTTCCGACATTGTCGGATTGCACCAAGGATCTGCATTGAGTCCATACCTTTTCACATTAGTTATGGATGAGTTAACAAAACATCTGCATGAGGAGATTCCCTGGTGCATGCTATTTGCAGACGATATAATCCTACTTGATGAGACAAGGGAGGGTGTCAACATAAAGCTAGAGCTATGGAGAGAAGCATTAGAATCGAAAGGATTTAAAATTAGCCGAACTAAGACAAAATATATGGAATGTAATTTTAGCAAGGAGAGTAGGAGTGGAGCACCAGTCAAGATTGATAACCAAGAGGTCCCCATGAGAGACCACTTCCGATACTTAGGATCATTGATCCATGAGAGTGGAGAGATTGAGAGGGAGGTTACCCAGAGAATCCAAGTGGGTTGGAACAAATGGAGATGTGCATCGGGGGTTTTATGTGATCGGCAGGTGCCACTCAAACTAAAGGAAAAATTCTATAGGATGGCTATAAGGCCGGCCATGCTCTATGGATCAGAGTGTTGGGCAGTTAAGGAACATCATACTCATAGGCTGAGTGTTGCAGAAATGAGGATGTTGAGATGGATGAGTGGTAAGATAAGAAATGATAGAATTAGAAATGAAAATATTAGAAGAAATTTAGGGATAGCACCAATAGGTAACAAGATGAGGGAGATTAGACTTAGATGGTTTGGACATGTTCAAAGGAGGCCAACAACGGCACCAGTTAGAAGGAGTGAGGCAATACAAGTTGAAGGTTCTAAAAGGGCAAAGGGAAGGCCCAAAAGAACGTGGATAGAAGTGGTGAGGAAAGATTTAAGAACTTTGGGACTAAATGAAGCCATGGTATTTAATAGAGTGAAATGGAGGAATAAGATTCATGTGGCCGACCCCTAATTGGGATAAGGTCTTGATGATGATGATGATGATGATGATGATGTTCCGACCATGAAAAAGAACCTCATTTCTATATTTAAGTTTTGTCAGTCTAATAATACATCTATTGAGTTCTTACTCCCTTTCTTGTGAAGGATCTCCACACGGGGGCAACTCTTTTCCAAGGTCGAACTAAGGATTGTGTGTACGAGTGGCCGAATCTTTCCAACAAGTCTCCTCCGCTACTTGCATTCTCCAGTGTCAAGACCACTTCATCCGAGTGGCATCATAGACTAAGTCATCCATCGTCTCCAGTTCTTGGACATTGTTTCTAACTTTCATTTAGATGTACGAGTCCTTCAAATTTCAATTTCAATTGTAACTCTTGTCAATGTAATAAAAGTCATAAATTACCTTTATCTACTTCTTCTCTTGTCTCTTCCTCTCCTCTTGATATTATTTTCTCTGATGTATGGATCTCCCTTATTCATTATGTTGACGACTTCAAGTACTTATGTTATTTTCGTCGATCACTTTACAAAGTACATTTGGCTTTACCTACTCAAATGAAAATCACATGTTCTTGATACATGTCTGGTTTAAATCGCTTGTTGAAAATTTCTTTGATAGAAAGATCAAAACATTGTATTCTGATAATGGGAGGGAATATCTAGCACTTTCTACCTTCTTAGCTACCAATGACATCTCTCATCTAACTTCTCCTCCACATACACCAAAACACAATGGGTATTCTGAATGTCGTCATCGTTACATCATTGAAACCGGTTTGTCTCTCCTCTCTCATGCATCAATGCCTTTATCTTACTAGTCCTATGCTTTCTTCACTGCTGTGTATCTCATCAACCGTCTCCCTACTCCCACACTTCATCTCCTTTCTTCGTATACTAAACTTTTTTATGTCCCTCCTAACTACTCCAAACTTTGTAGTTTTGGATGTCTTTGTTATCAGTAGCTCTGGCCATACTCCTCTCACAAACTCACACCCTGGTCTTCTCCTTATATCCTTCTTGGTTACTCTCCCACCAAAATGCATATCTGTGTCTTGAACCCTCCTCATCTCGCGTCTACACATCACATCATGTCAAATTTGTTGAGTCAATCTTTCCCTTCACTTCTCTTCAATCTCACCTTGACCGTCCTATCTCTGACATTCTTCATCAATGGTGTTCATCATCCTCAACTTCGTTGTCTACGCTCTCTGCAAGCCCCATCCTGATTGTCCCTTCACTTACTCCCCCATCTTCCCCTCAAGCATCGAACCTAGATTTGGTATCTCATAATGGTGCCCACTCATCGCCCACCCCACCTCCACCAAATTCCCCTCTAATCCCGTCTCTTACAAACCATCCCACTTCATCCACACTTCTAAAATCCTCACCCAAGTTATTATCACCCGATCTACAAACAACATCCACAAGCCAATCAACAAACTAAACCATAGATGCCTTACAAAGAGTTTGTTTCTGAACACTAACTCTAAGACATTGCAATTCGTAAATAAGGAACAAGAAACACAAAGAAAGATTCTTTTACCGCCAAAACCAGGCCTTAATTCAGTTAACTGAAACTGGTAACAGTAAAATTGCAGTAACTCAGTACAAGAATGCTGCCCTCTACCCTAAACAGCACATGCTTTGGACCCCAAAGACATCTATGGTTTCTAACATTCGTACAGAAGTACATCTCCAAGATGAAAACAGAAACAATTCTCAACAACAAAACTGAAAACTGTTATTGAATGGATAAGTCCAAAAACCCTCTTGTTATTTCTCTCTGCTACAACCCATACATGTTGGTAAGCAAAGCAAATGCTGCAATTAAACAGATGCTACTTGCTTCTCCGCAAATGCAATACCCTTCTCAATGCTGGCCTTGAGCTCTGGCTTTAGGGCCTCCAGAGCTTTTGCCTCATATTTGGTCAGCCCTTCCAGATCGGCAGATATCACAGCTTCAACACCTTTCTTGCTAAGCTTAACCCTTGATGCGAAGAATGGAAGCTCAGTCAGTTCTGATTGAACAAATGAGCATTCATACACATCAGAGTCTCCATCAAGTGCACGAAGAGATGATTCTACAAATCTTGCTGCCGCATATGCCATAGAAAGTGTAGCAGATCCTGCACCAGCTTTTGCCTCAACAACCTCGGTTCCAGCATTTTGGATTCTCACGGTGAGTTCTTCAACCTCCTCATCCGAGAAGCTTACAGCTGGTTTTGTTTTGGACAGCAATGGTAAAATAGTTATCCCAGCATGACCTCCAACTACTGGGACATCAACATCGATGAGCTTCAGGTTTTTCTTCTGAGCAACGAATGTGTTTGCCCTAACAACATCTAGCGTTGTAACACCAAAAAGCTTCTTTGGGTCATATACACCCTTCTGCTTGAGAATCTCTGCTGCTATTGGAACAGTAGAGTTGACTGGATTGCTGATAATGTGGATGAAGGCGTTAGGGCAATTATCAGCAACAGCCTCAACCAGTGTCCTGACTATATTGGCATTGATGTTGAACAGATCATCTCGAGTCATGCCTGGCTTTCTTGGAACTCCTGCAGGTATGACAACAACGTCCACTCCTTTCAGGCAGTTTCCTAATTCGGAAGGCCCTGTGAAATCCAAAACCTCGGAGGGGGTATTGCAATGGCTCAGATCAGCAGCAACACCTTTCACATTTGCAACATCATAAAGATGCAACGCTGAGACCAAAGGAGACATCTTGACCAGAAGTGCTAGGGGTTGACCAATTCCTCCAGCAGCTCCAAGAATGGCCACTTTAAAAGATGCCTGAGCTTGGACGCAGTTTGCAACTATCTGCCTTCTTTTTCCTGCTCTTCTCACAAAAGATTGTTGAAGAGCCGCACTACTTTCCTTGCCCAAGAAGGATGTCTCTGACTCACAGATGACTGATTCAGCTGACTTGAGACCACTGAAAGTCCTAAGGAAGTTTGGAGAATTAAACCTCACAAACGAGGGCTTAGATTTCAATCCTGAGAAAGCCTGTGAATCATAAGAAGCAATTGAACCAATGGAAAATATTGCTGCTGCTGCTGTTGCCATATTACCACTCGAAATGGATCACTGGAAGAATGTCAAGGCTCTACCTGGAGATACCAAAAGAAACTTCGTTAGCAATGAGCAAAGACAGTTGAACACTACAATAACAAAAGGAAGAAAATGGAAAAAAATTAATTACACCATGCTTGATGCTTATTAGTTTACAACCCAGCTTACCCCATACTTAAACAACAAATTAGCAACATCACTGGACTAGAACATGCTATGAAGGAATTCCAACACCATATTGAAATTGACAACCTCGTTATTTATGATATATGCTGACCACCAAGGCTCCCACTTGATTGGATTTTCTAAATACTTGTGCAACACAATAGTTGTAACTCAATCGTTATATTTCATTTAAAGCCAACTGAAATTTGAAGCAACTGATGCTAGCTCTCAAACGAGCCACCTTGACCAAGGAAGGACTTAATGATTGACCTTCTCAATTAAAGTTCAGTCACCTGAAACTCACGGGCCAGGTTCAATTTAAGAACATTGAAGTTCCGAGAATGAAGTCCTACACAACAAATGAAATTGGGAACTTCACAGTTACCAAACTTTACAACATTTAGCACCTAGTTCCTCATCAGCTAAGAAAGAATTCAAGCATACTTATTCAGATTTAGGAACATAGAGATATTCCAAAAAACAAGGAGAAATTTTTAGCTTCTATTTTTATTTGCCGAAAATTGAAAGCAAACCCCCCGGAATAGGCTGCAGCTCCCAAAAACCATCCATCAAGATCTAAAATACTACAACCAATTTGAATTTCAGCCATGTAAGAGTTTAAGTATCTGAATCCAGAGTAAGAATAACATAATTGCACCAAAAAGGAAAAGGAAGGATCAACCTCAAAATTCAGAAACAAGAATAAAAAGACTAAAAAACAAGAGGTAGACCTCAGAGCATCAGACTTCCACCAAAATTTAGAAAACCCAGATCCTACTGTCACTTTAAACTAGGCAAAGATACAGGCATCAATCTAGACCTGATATCAATGAGTTCTACCAAGAAAAAGGCTAAAAATCGCAAATCATGTAACCTCAATTTGTCGCCAGGAAATCACAATAATGAAAACATCAAAATTACAATATTAGAAAACCTACAAAAAATCTGTGGATCTCAATACCAAAACATTTTATAAAAGTAGTCCGCACCTTCCCCGAACCCCGCATAGGTGGGAGCTTTGTCCACCGGGGCTGCCCTTTTTTTATTCAAAATCTACAAATCAAACACCAGGACCTCATAACAAAGAATTTTTCCTCAAAATACACAAAAACAATGAAGTCTACTAGTTTAACCTAAATGATTAGATAGTTATAAGAAGGTAGATTTCCAAAACTCTATGAAACAAGCTAAACACCTCATCACAACAGAAACTTATCAAATTGTAGAACAACATTAGCAACATAGCAATTCAAACATCAAAAACTAATCTCTAGACCACAAAAATCCATAAAAAGATGTAAAACAGATAACAAGAACCTCTTACCTTCAGTTTAATCACAGAATAGATCTGAAATCACAGAATTAAAAAAGAAACCCTAAAAACTAGCAAACACCTCAATCACAACATCAGAAAATTCATCAAAAATCCAGAATATAGAACTTACTTCCATTTTCAGCTACAGATGAGTTCATCAATCCGAAATCAAACCTCTAATGAACCAAATTTCACCAAAAAAAAAAAGAGTATAAAAATCACGATTCTGCAATTTTAATTACCGCATGGATCTGAAATCATAGAAGTACAGAAGAAAACCCTGCGAAACTAGCTAAACACATCAATCACAGCAGCAACTCACCAAAATTGGTAATCTAGAACTTCATTCCATTTTCAGCTGCATACACTTCATGAATCCGAACACAAATCTCTAATCAGAAAATTTCCCCCAAAATATATCTGAAAATCTCCCCCATAAAAATCACGATTATACAATTTTAATCACCGAATATATCTTAAATCATAGAAATTTAGAAGAAAACCCTGCAGAGCTAGCTAAACACCTCATTAAGAGCAGCAAGTCACTAAAATAGATAATCTAGAAACTTCATTCCATTTTCAGCTACATAACAGTTCAGGAGTCCAAAAACAAACCTCTAATCAACCAAACTTCACCCAAAAAAAGCATAAAAATCACGATTTTACAATTTTAATCACCGAATAGATCTGAAATCACAGAAGTTCAAAAGAAAACCCTGCGAGACCAGCTAAACATCCAATCACAACAGAATTCATCAAAAATCCAGAATCGAGCACTTCACTCCACTTTCAGATAATAAAAGCTCAGAATCCAGAAAAATCTCTAATAAAAATTTTCACCAAAAGAAGCAAAAAAATCACAATTCTACAAGTTGAATACGCAGTCTCACCTGAAATTCACAGATCTAAGAAACTGAACTCCTGTTTGAAGACGAAAGGGCGAAATCGGCCAGGTAAAGAGGAGAAGAAGAAAAGAAGAAAAACTGAGGCTGTAAACAGGGCAAATACCTTTTAACACTTTTTATTCACTTTCTCTGTCGCGGCGGATTCGGCGATGGCACTCTGATGACAGGCATTAAATACCCCACCCCTCATGTACGGACGAATATTCTTTCCAACTCCGGATCTGTGCCAGAGCCTAATATGGATCCAACGGTCCAGATCCTATTACAGAATTTGGCGCGTGCTTGTGGTTCCCAGCAGGTTTTCTGATCTTGGCCATTGGTCTGCTTGAATCGAGATCAATGGCTTTTGGGAGCTATAAGTGCACGAGGTCGCAGTGTGTTTGGTGATCTTGGCCGTTGGTCTGCTTGTATCAAGATTGATGGCTTTGATCTTGGGGAGTTATAAGTGTGTGTGGGTCCCGAGGTGTTTGGGGATCTTGGCAGTTGGTCTGCTCTATTGAGAACGATGGCTTCGACTTTGATCGATGGGATTTGTGCGGTAGGATATACCATCTAAGCATTAAATATAATGGGGCCCACCTCTTTCAGCCATGGATCTAGATATGATGGTAAAGGATACCCACCGGAAAACAACGGGCCCATCTTTTAAATTATGACTAATGAAAATTTTCACTAAGAATGTTAGCCTCCAAGAACTTCCGATGGGCGTAATTTTTTATATACGGCCTAAATAGGGCAGGCCATAGACGACGAACGCCTATTATCGCCAGAAACTTCCTTTTCCAAGCGTCCAGGGAGAACTCAAAACAGGGAGACTTGGAAGAAAAGCATTTGGAAGTATGCTTAGTTTGTAGCGTCACATGGAGGGCTACCTCCAGTTCTTGTCGGTAAGATTTTGTAGTCTTATTGTGCTTCCTTTTTATAGTAAGACCCTTTTTCTTTCTTTTTTTGGTATAAGCTAAAAATTACAAAAAAAATCACTCAAATATATGTACTTATGCTTCTAAATCTAATCCCCAATCAAAGAAGAAAGCCCTGACTCGGACTTGAGGCCAAGTAGATTTTAAGATTTCAGATGAGTAGGGGCAATACTGACTTGAGTCACCTGTTTGATTTTCCTATTGGGTTGAGTTATTAAATGCATTAAGTGAATGCCGGTTTTAAGAATGAGTAATTGCCCTCGTCTAACCCTTACTATCCAACTGGCTAGCAGATAGCTAATACATTCAACTTATTGAACATGGTTTATGGTTGGTCTATAATCTCTCAATACCAAAGACATCCTTGGCGTGATCTCATAGTTCCTAAGTATCATGGAGTAAGGGTATCAATATTTATAACCTTTAGGATCTTTATCTCATTTGAGTTGGCTTAGATGATGAACGAACATGGTAGTTTAACTCTTGGGCTGATCTTTACATAAGTCAGGCCTAATTGTTAGTGACCAACTGGTCTAGTTTGATGACTATGAGGACAGATACTACTACTTCATTTATGAAATCTCTAAACCCTATGATTATATTCTTAATTAGCCTTCCTAATTGGAGGAGGTTTCTCCATTAATGAATCATTTTTCTTCATTATAAGAAAGAGAGAGATATTAGAGTTTTGTGATAAAAGTAAAAGTGAGATCTACCTTCTAAACGATCTAAATTGTCATCTTAGCCATCATTCCACAGATGGACATGTCACTCGTGGAGTGGGACCCAACTTAAGACCTCGCGACTAAATTAAGCCCAAAAGGCCGAAACAAGGTAACGCTTACTTTTCATCTTCTCCTAATGGATTGAAAAGCTAGGATCATCCACCAAGCCAAATTAACCCACTAATGGATCCCACTTGAATCAAGCTTCCAATATCCACCCCAGATACAATTGGCCAGAAAAGGATGTAATTCAGTTCAAATGGAGATGAGGGAAGAAAGGGTGTTGGAGTTTCTGTTTTCCATTTTTACAAGGCTTAATGACTTAAAAAGCCCCAGACTTTCCCCATATTTTTATTTGTTGCAATTGCACTCTAAATTTGACATCAGAGTTCAATGGCACCCCAATCGACAATGCTCCTGAACACCTTAAGCTTGAAGCACACATGGCTGCTGACATGGTGTTTGACCAGATGGCATGGTTCTTGACAGAATGGCATGGCTCTATCCACTGATATATCTGTCGATAATTCTATCCTAGATCACTATCGTTAGAATACCTATATCCCTCATTCTCCTCTTCTTCTTCTACATCTATTGCTGCGTCACGGTCGCCGGCATTCACATTTTCAGCCACTCTGATTAGGACCTCTCTTATTTTGATTCTATGTGTCTCTTCATCCCCTGCACCAAACTTCACTTTCTATTTTTAAGTAAAAAGCTTTTATCCAAGAGAAATGAGATCAATGGGGACAATCAATGAAAAGGAATTGTTGGGTTTCATGGGTTAATATAGAGAAGGAATTATTGGGTTCAACGGCGTGATACATCGACTTCTTCCTTTTGAATAGGTGAAGAAAATTTGGTTTAGCTGCCTGTCAGACCAATGTTTTGAGTAATTGGCCGTATTAAATCTTCTGGTTATTGATTAAAATCAATAGATATTTTGGTTTATACAGGTGCTTAATGCAACGCATGTATTTGAGTAGAAAGAATCCTCGGGCACCTTGGCAGCCCTGACCTTACTACACGGTACACTCCAAATTGGTTTCTTGATGGTGGAGCATCCCCCCCATGTCACCGCCGGCTTGAGCAATCTCTCCCTTCATGCTCCCTGTCACAGCACCGACGACATCATAATTGGCGATGGCATGGTTCTTCCCATTACACATATCTGTTCCACTTCTCTCATTACTCTCTCTTGCACAATGCACGGGGACAATCCCTTTGCAGGGATGAACTAAGGATGGCATGTATGATTGGCCGGTTTTCCCTGCCAAGTCTGCTCCATTAGTTGTTTTTTCTAGTGTCAATACCACTTTGTCCAAGTGGCACCATAGACTTGGTCACCTTTCTCTTTCAAATTTCAAGCACATTATCTCTAATTTTTAGTTACCATTATCGAGTCCAGTGTCACCAACTTCTATTTAGAATGCCTGTCACTGCAGTAAAAGTTACAAACTATCATTTTCTAATTCATCTGGTCTCTGATCAACTCTTGAAATCTTATTCTCAGATATATGGACTTCTCCTATTTATTCATTTGATAATTTTAAATACTATGTTTTTTTTTTTAAATCACTTTGGAAGATGTATATGATACTATTCGCTCAAGCAAAAATATCATGTATATGATGTTTTCATTCGATACAAAGTTCTTGTAGAAAAATACTTCGATTGATCAATCATCACTCTTTATTCTAACAATGCTGAGGAATATAAAACCCTTAATAAATTCCTTACCACAAATGGTATTTCTCATCTTACCACCCCTACTCGCAAAGGCTATTCCAAATGGCGTCAACTCTACATAGTCGAAACCGATCTCTCTCTTCTCTTCCATGACTTAATTCCTCTGACATTATTGGAATCATGCCTTTGCCATTGCAGTCTACCTCATCAATCGCATACCCACACCTACTTTTAATTTCTTATATCCAAATGAGAAAATATCTTATTCCTCCCAAAAGTACTCAAAACTTTGTCTTTGGTTGTCTTTGCTATCCATGACTTCATCCCTACTCTTCTCATAAACTTGACCCTCGCTCCACTCTGTGTTTTCCTTAGTTACTCACCAACACAAAGTGCCTACTTCTGTCTTGACTCACACACCTACAAAATTTATGTTTCCTGCCATGTCAAGTTTGTTCAAACTATATTTTCCTTCTCCTCTCTTCACAGTAATGTTAGTTGTCTCCAGCCCAAAACCCTCTCTGGTTGGCTTCCTCCCATGTTCACCATTGTAGTTCACACTACTCCAGTGTCGCCACTCTGTATGCCCTCTGAAGCACTGCCTGAATCTTCTCCTTCATGCACGATCCACACTGATCAACCAGCTCTCTATCCTCCTACAAGTACACAAGAACCAATCCCACCAACTCAACAATCCAATCCCCTAAACTCAACCAACATCCACATCATGATAACTTGTGCACAAAATGACCAGCAAACTAAACCACACAAATGGCCAAAAACCGACTACTACGACCCAAGCTCTCAACGATCCTAAATGGCACCGAACTATGTTCGAGAACTATGATGCTCTTGTTCAAAATAGTACATTGGAGCTTATTATCATAGAACCAAAACAAAACATTGTTATGTGTAGGTGAAATTTTCATACCAAGAAACTTTGCGATAGCTCTATTGACAATTACAAAGGTCGCTTAGTTGCCAAAGGAAGGAGGCTACCCCGGCACTTTTAGCCCATTAGCCAAACCCACCACCGTGCACCTAATTCTCAGCTAGATGTTAACAATGCCTTCCTTCATGACCATTTACGTGAAGACGTATTTATAACACAACCACTGGTAATAAAGATACAGTGGTAAAGCGCTTTGTAGCACTTCTCGCCCAGTGATTCTTAAGAATCTTGGGCCCTTATCCTTCTTTCTCAACGTATACTACTTTTGTCTCAATGACGGTACATCAGTGGCCTTTTTTACTTGAATATATATGACAGATGCAAAACTAATCGTCACCCCACTTGCTACAAACCCAACACTTACTCTTCACAAAGGTTCGGTACTCTCGGATCTCACTGTACTGGACCATAGTCGGCAGCCTTCAATATCTCCACTTAAACGGCCTGATATTGCATTTACGTTTAATAAACTCCCTCAGTTTATGCACCGTCCCACCACCGACACTGAAATGTTGTCAAGTGACTCATGTGCTACCTCTGTGGAATGTTTGATCATGGACTAATCCATTATTGCAACTCCTTGTCTCCTCATGCATTCTCTGATGCTAACATTGTAGGAAACAAGGATGATTTTACTTTCACGCATTCCCATCTCTTGGAGTTCAAGAAATAACGCACAGTTGCTCATTCTTTCGTCGAAGCGGAGTGTAGATCTATTGAGCTGGGTTTGTTCTCTACTTACTAAACTTGGTATTCATGTTCCTCAGTCTCCTATGACGTACTGCGACAATGTAGGTGTAACTCATCTCTGCTCCAATCCAGTATTTTCACTCTCGCATGAAACATATGCTATAGATTTTTATTTTATTTGCTAACGAGTTCAACATGGTGCTCTCGTGTAACTCATGTTTCTTCCAAGGATCATGTAGCGGATGCTCTCACTAAATCTCTTCAACGCATGTGATTTATCACTCTCAAGACTAAGATTGGACTCACCTCTCGGAGCTCCATCTTGAAGCGACATATTAGAGAAAATAAATAATTGTATTTATGTATTTTGTATATATCTAGTCAGTCTCTATCTTTTATTTTGTCTAGCTTTATGATATGTATCAATTCCTTAATTTAAGATAACTGGGTAAATTTTATATCTAAATTTTCCAACAATTATCACGTCCTTAATTTAAGGGATATCCTTGTGTATGTATTCTACTTCTCATCAATGAAAAATAAGGGCTATTAATTTTTTTAATTCAATTCCTTCTTCTTTATTGCTTGAGAAAGTGGACAAGCTTTTGGGCTTAGAGTCTCCGTGCTTTGAAGTTTGTGAATGAGGCGATCTCAGAGTGTTTTTTCGTTCTGCGAACTGATCCTTCATTCCATCTCTTTCAAGGCGATCGTAAATGGGTCATTACCTCAACCATCTTCAAGGATTCACGAAGCTTTATTATATGTAACTGGATAGGTTGTCCGACCGATGTATCTTTTTCTATTTTCTTCTTTTTTCTACAACTTTGGTGATCTCAATTAAGCTTAGGAAAGCTCTATCGGCCAGTTACGTTCACTGGATTTCTTGCGGGTTCTGAGTTTTTTCTTCTTGAGTCCCTGGTTTTGAGCAGTTCTTTGCAAGTTACAATCATTTCAGTCACTTTGTTAATAAAATCTCTTTTGATGTTCTTAGTGAAGATTGTGTGATCGTATAAAGTGTGTATAACTCTTTTATGTTATAAGATATAATGAACTCTTCGAACATGTGTATCAGTTTCCTATCACCCGGGAATCCATCTCCAAGTGCAGCATATACGGCGAAGGTACCTCGTTGTCTAAATGTGCTTTAGCTACTCACAAGGGGATAATATGGGTTGATTTCTCCAGCTTATAGTGATCATTTTGCTTTTTCAAACACTGCGCAGACGAACCCATGAGTAGCCCTGAAACATGACTCATCAGGGGAGAACCCCTTTTAGTGTCAGTATGCTGGAAGGCCTTGTCTTCAGCCTATAATGATCCTTGATGCATGCAGTCTTTAACCATCGTGTGGCACTACGAAAAAAGCTGTTTCATCAAGGAGTAGAGTGTGGACTCCAGGAACCGACAAACAAACTGGTTAATGGCTGCTATTCCTTACGGCAGGTAAATCTTCTTTCTCTTCTGATGCATTCCTTGGGACTTTCTTTAGGTCCTTACCCAACATTGAATTGCAACCAGGGAAGTGAGCTTGCGCTGGTACAGAGTTTATCAACAATCATTAGTGAATAAATGAAGTTGTCCTATGTTGAGGAGGGAGGAGACAATGAAGTCCACAGGCAATCAGTTTGAAGTGTAGTCTGGTTTGGATGCAAGTTTTATTTTCCTCCGTCTGAAGGTATTTTTTTAGTTTTGGTCATGTTCTGGAAATCTAGTAGTGCTTCATAATAAAACAGCAGCAAATGGGTTGGCACAAACACTCCCCAAACTTGAACCATTCAAACTGGAAGTGGTAGCATCAGCTCTGCAAGCAAGCTCCAACTAGCTTCTGGCTGCTCCCAGTGCTACTTGATTTATGCTTTTCCATCCAATGTAATGTTATCTTTGATTTCTCTTCCTCTCTTATGTTCCTGCTGTTATATGGTTCCAGTTAATGCCACAGCTATGTTGGGACTGTAGAGGTGTTGATGCCTCACCAACATACACAGACATAGCCAGCAACTTCTAGTCAAAGCCTGTACCTGCCCATTCTGAGTGAGCTAGAACATTGACACCCAAAACAATCAGCACCTGATGGTTCACCAGAAAAGTCGACTCAACGGGCAAAGCTTCTGGCAAATGGAAGACCAAGTGCCTGTTTCATTGAATAGGTCTGTTCAGACTAGAATTCATGATCCTGTTTCCATATTCTCTCCAGGATACCAGCCAAGATTTTGATTTCTAATTGTATAGAGTTTGTACGTAGGTTGATGTTAACGTAAATTGAGAAGGTAATTGGCTTATAAATGTCCGTGTCTAGTGCTGTATTTGAAGTCTTTCAAGTCTGTAATTGAATGATAGAATATTTTGATGAGTTTCTCAATAATTTACTTATTTTTGGTTCTCTTTTGGGTCCTTCTGTTGGTAGTAAAATTAAGGGCAGCCACCCAAATATCTAGTGTAGCTGGTTGCAGACAACTTCTCTCTTGAAATATCCTTCCTTGCCTATTTGAATCGTCACTTTTCCCTTTAGCCTAGGTTTAGATTTAGGAGTGAATATAACTAAGTGATTTGGTTTGTAATTATTCTCTTGTAAAAAGAAAGAAAAGAAAAGAAAATGCCTTTTATCAATGCATGGATAACTCTATCCTTATTCGCTAACAATGTCTAGCCCAATTAATCACAGACCTAGCCCAATTGATCACACACAGCTATACATTTCCCTTTGTACACTTGATTATAGGTTCTAGTTGCTGCTTAGCCCTTTGGCCAGAGATTAGATTTAGAGTGCAGGTGAGTAATTTGCTTTGTAATTCTTCCACTGTAAAAGAAAAAGTCAAAAAATCTCTATCCATGTTATTGGAGTCCAAATAAGAGAGAACGGAGACAAAATATCCATGAGTAAGTTTATCCAGAGTTTGTTATTCCCCTTCCAAGCAGCCTGTAATGCCCCACTTTAAGTGCGAGCAAAAGGCAAAGAGCCCCGATTACGTTAAGCAATTCAATCCAACGATCAATCAGATGATGGTTGAGATCCTCAAACCATCTAGAGGTCCATTGGACGGTTAGATGACTATTACTCTATGGGGCCCACAGGGAAGTACCATACTCTTGAAAGGACCTCTCAAGTGTTTCATATTCAAGCACTCTTTTGTCAGTCGAGCCCTGCAGAGAAAGAATCCAACCGTAGATCCATCCAATGCATTCATCCTACGGTCAAGATCTCTTAAAGCAAAATGGCGGGAGGCAAGGTACCTGTGAAGGTTAGGAAGATCAAACCAATCCAGCAACCTCGAGGAAGGAAGTCTGTTTCATGGATCCCTACGACGATGAAATCCTTCCGTCCTGCCGGATATCTGTCTCCCAAGAAGAGATTCTCCGGCTAATCATCCTTCCCGGTGAAAAGAGGAGCGCCCAAGAAGCCTCTTCCGCAGAAGTACAGATTCCGCCATGTTCCACCGGCATCGTCATACGTTCTGCACGGGAAAGCTCGGAAGAGGTCGAACTTCATCAATCTCGACGAAGAAGACAGGCAGATCTTATTTTGAACAAAGGTGATGCTTCTACTCTGGATCTGGCTTCGAATACTACTGATTTAGGGGTTTCCATGAGGGACCCTCGGCTATCTGCAGCTTATGAGAGGTATGTGGAGGCAAGCAAGGATCTTGTGGCTCTGTTGAGTGGATCCGATGTTTCTAAGGGGAAATTTCTGATGAAGGAGAATGATCTAGAGGGCATTGGAAAGTCTCCACTCCCAGAAATGGAGATAGGGTTTGCAAAACGTGCGAATGTTTCTCCAGATTTCTCTGAGGAAAGCAGTAGGAAGAGGATTGAGAAGGCTCGTGTCGCTGAAAAAGGCGATAACCAGATTCTAGGGTTTCCGAAGAATTCTCCGATTTCGAAAGGGAAATCTCTTGCAGAGACACAAAGTCGAGTTCTGATATCAGAGGGGAATTCGCCCGGTGGATTAGGGAAAGAATTTGAAAATATTCAAAAATGCAGAAATGGTGATAGAGATTCGTCTAGGAGAGATAATGAAGAAACTGATGTTGATTTTGCAGCGGCGAAGTGTCCGCCACCGAAGCACTCCGAAGAAGCTACTGGAGCTGCTGAAGTAATGACTAGTGATGTTCGGGGATTGCGAAAGCTACCACCTTCGATTAGTGCATTACCGAAGAAACCTGTAGTCAACTCTGATACTAATGTTCAAAACATGGAATTGGTTCAAAACTCAGTAGAGAATGCAGAAGGCTCTGTTTCTGGTGGAACAACTATAAGATTGCCGAAGTACGTGGTTAGGCCGTCAATGAATGTGATGGAAGCATTGGCAGGCGTAGAAGGTGTTGGTTTGCCACCATCAAAGAAGTTACCGATAGAGAAATCAGAAAATGCTGTAAATTTGCTAAAACTTATTAATCCATTGACAGAGGAGACTGATCATAGAATTGGAGAAGAAGATATCTTGGAGGTGGCAATTGGAGCTGGGTACGAGTTTACTCCTCCGCGATGGCATCCCCCTGGAGGCTACTCTTAGACCATGCCACTGCAGGCAAGTCTCTCTTTTTGTGATCCATTCTGTCTAAGCGAAGAGCTAGTTCTGGTAAATTCTTACTTTCATGTTGTATAGTGTATGACATCCTTCTTTTGAACTTACTATATCCTTGGATAGAATGACACTTTGATGAGAGGCAACTAATGTTCATCATGGGTAGTGACGAATGCGCCATATCAGCCGTCCAAGTTGAAAGGTTCAGGTTTTGAAGTTGTACCTTACTAGGGTCTCTTCTTTTTGTGGGGAAACTATGGCAAGTTGTCATCATTTTGAGATTGATTTTGTAAATGAATATGCCACCAGCCCTTGGATTTGAAATGTTGAGATTTGAAGTTGCACTTTAGGAGGGCCTCTTCATTTTATGAGGAAACTATGGGAAGCTGTGATCATTTTGTAATTAATTGTATTGACATTTTGTAGTTATTTGTCATGATGGAGGAAGCTTTCTTTCTTGTGTACAAACTTGCACCCTCTGTTGTTTCCATTTTGCTGCATATTTCTGTGTCAGCCATATAACATAGAAACTGGACGTAACTTGTAGATTTATATCCATTTGAAGGAAGATTGGGTGAAAAGAGGTCTCTTTGAACCAGTGCATAATTGGATCTCATTGATCAGAAATTCTTAGAATAGATTAATTTATATACCTACCTAAATTGGATTAAGGTTTGGCATGGAACAACAGTCTGTGGTTTGAGTTATCTGTGGGGTTTTAAAGATAATGCTAAACCAAGGAGCTACTTGAACCTGTGACCTAGCACATTAATAGTATCTCTTATCCCGGATCTATGTTTCTAATTCAGAAAGAATTAAGCAGAATTCCTTCTCTTGCCAGGATATCTACCTGAGTATTAGCAGTTCTCTTGGTGTGTTCGATAGACTAATCAGCTCCCATCAACTTTCTCTATACTCCCCTGGTCATACCTCAATATTTGCACGGTCATTTATATCTCCCTTTGATCCAATTTATAGCTTTCTGGTCTCCTTCAGTAGTTGGAGGTTGAAGCTTTATCTCAGCCCAAACATTAACACCAGTGTACAGTGCTATGATTTCTGCTTCACCTGACTCCGTTAAGCATACCGTACCAGGGTAGTAAAAAGCAATCTCCCCATTATCATTTCTAAGCAATCTTCTGTAAACTGCTGGACCTGGATTCCCTGCAGAGGCTCTATCAAAATTTTGTTCATACCATCCATTGGCTGGAAGCTCTCATTTCCTTTGTAGTGTCTGCTGCACTGAGAATCTCCTTTGTGCTCCTTAGTAGTTGGTCTTCCTACTTGAACTTGGGCTGGACCCTGTTCATCTTTTGGCAAGAGCTCAATCCAACCAGAGTTTCTTTGGGTCCAGTATCATATATTGAGAGGTAGGGGTACAAGATGTAGCGAGGGGAGATGGGGTAACAAATAGAAAATATATTGTTTGTAAAGAGTCTTGCGTATGGAGACAAGCAATATTCTTCCATTCATTTCACCGAAGTGTTGTTCTTTTAGTACAAGCTTGTATGTCCCTGTTGTTTCCTCTTAATATGATTTCATTGCCTTGGGCATCATTTTATACTGTTAGAGAAATACAGGTATATGCCATAGTCTTCTATGGTTTGAATGGAATTTCATCGGTCGTGCAACTCCTTGTACAGACAGGTATGTGTCGAACAACAGTGCAGTGGCAACACTCGCAGAGGTCATCGCAGTGTAGAAGAAGAAATTACAGTCATCAGCCACAGTTTTAGTAAGAAAAAAGATATAATACAAAAATTGGATGTGCCAAGCATTTAGATGGGTTTTAATGGTGGAATATGCTTGTCGCCACTAGTGGGACCACGTATAATACGTTAGAATTATGAGGAGTGGCCCACGGTAGGGCACAACCACGTGTGGTAAGTTGGTCTAGGAGCCTGCATTGACATGAAGGCCCCAAGTTTGATTAATCCAACCTATTCATCTGATTTCTCCTAATTTGCATGTCAGTCATTCAAAAACATTATGCAGCATGTTTGTATTGTGAAAAAATCAGATGACGACAACTCCACCATTATACCAAGGCTCCCCTTTAATGTACTTCAATAATGTTCAAATATAATTACTAAACTTGCACCATAATGACCTACACAAAGGCTCGATTTTCGGTTATTGTATGGAGGTAATTATCATAATGTTTTCATATTTGTATTGTGAAAAAGATTCACACAAGGAATTTTTGTCATTTAATATAAACTATATACGTAGCTTGGTTCCCCTAGTTTTTTCATTAGCTTATAGATTTTTTTACCATAACTCTGCTCAGTTCATAAGTCTTCTGCCTCCAACCCCAACCCTCATGGATCATTAAGGTCAGGTCTCCTAAATTGCCCTGACCCATTGTCATCCCTACTTGTACACGATATCCTAAGTCTAGAAAGATCAGACAAATCGAATAGAGATCAAATCCATGCGTTGATCTACAAAATCACTGATTACAAGAACCTTTACAATCAACAGAAAAAGATGATGAAACTTGCTAATATCAATCTAGATAAGCTGAAATCTAAAAGATCACTCTAGAGCAAAGGTATGGCAGATGAGAGATGACAGATATTGGGACAGAAGTTACCGTTCGTCGGGACTGGAGGAGCGAACAAGTTGTCAGGATTGGCGGGAGATGGATTGGGTTGAGTTGCTTGAGACATTTGGGATGAAATGATGACCAAGAAGAAGATAACAAGTCTGAAAGACCCCATTGTTGAAAAGGCCTGAAGCTTGAGAGAGAGAGAGAGAGAGAGAGAGAGAGAGAGAGAGAGAGAGAGAGAGAGAGCATACAATCCAAACCATTCACAGTATCTGGCATAACATAAATGGCATGCAAAATATCCATAAGTACAAACAGGAAGCACACATATGAAGCATGCAATGTTTGTAAAATGACATTTCAGCAAGCATGTAATGCTTGTAAATTGAAAGTGAAACTGCCTCAGTTTCAGCAGGCATTTAGTGTTCAGTGGGCAGCATTGTCTTAAAACTAGTGCTGCGTACTTTCACAGGTTGCTTCCGCTGATATTTCTCTGGTCCGAAGGCTACAACTTTGGCTTTATCCTTGTAAGTTTGATTTCTTATACTTGAAAGGTGTTGTCAATTCATGTTGTCTTGCACAACTGCCTTTGAGTGCATTTTACATTTGCTGTGATTCGAAAACTACTAGCTGTTTAAGAATCAAGTGCCACAAATTGTTTTGCCATTGCCAGTCTAAAGATTTTAGTTAAGCTTGCAACGTTTTGAGTTTGAGACTGTCTGCTACTTTCCATGTTGCTAATCCACCTTTATGATGGGGGCCCTAGTCTGTTGGCGATGATATGATAGGCTTAGGCTTAGGCTTATGTCTTCTTGATCTTGAGTTACCTTGGTTTTCAATTAGCTTTTACATAGACTGATTGAAACAGGCATTGATCGATAGATTTGGTATCCCATGCATGTCTGTGAGAGACAGAGAGCGACTAGATCTACTCTTGGTGCCGGCCAAGAGAGAGAGAGAGAGAGAGTATAGCACATGCTAGCAAGATGGAAATGGAGAGGAAGTAACAAGGGAAGATGAGGGTTACACTTTTACCTTCTTTTCTTTTTTTTTAAATGGTAAAAGGTCATTTAAAATCCATTCGAACTCGTGTGCAGTTGATCCTAGCTTCTTCTTAACGTCATAAATATCAGTTTTAACGTCAGGTGCAGTTGAAATGCTTTGCTAAATTGGGGGTGTCATTGAATCAATTAGAAGTCTGGGGTAGAGTTGAATAGCAAGATGAAAAGTTCAGGTGTTTTTTCCATAATTTGTCTTCTCTAAACTACCAACCTCTCTCTCTCTCTCTCTCTCTCTCTCTCTCTCTCTCTCTCTAACTGCTGTTAGAAATATTTGGTTTAACTTGTGATTTACACATGGCATTTTTTTTTTTTCATTTTGCTATATAGAATATTAATTTCTGTAAAATGAGCCCTTCAAAAATTGGTGAAAATGAATTATCTTATAAATTTTATTACAACAATAGACATTGTATCTTAGCGCGATAATCAATTTATAGATTATTAATTATCCGACATTGATCGTATTTCTTTTTCTTTTCACATTAAACCACTATATTAAAGAGATATACCATATGATGCTGGCTTTGGGGCAAAAAAAAGACATCCAAACCGTTGATCAAGTGTTTTCATCCCAGAAAGGCTATGCCATTACAATCTTTACCATCGAATGAGAATTCTTTTGAGGAATCGAAGTTTTGAGATCCTCTAATGCAGGTTCACTGGAAGGGATAGATGCATGGAACTTTTATATGAGTCATTCATGCTCCAATAGCACAAAAACAAGCTAATTGCAACCATACTTCCTAAATTCCTGTACAACATCAGTGCTTAATTCCTCAATTAGCACCCACAAGAATCAGCGAAGTACTTGAATCTGTGGAAGCTCTACCGCGGGAACAATACATGTCGAGAGATTGCAATCAAAGTTTCCACTCTTTCCCCTCAAGCAAACCCATTGCAATCATATGACGATATTTCTGTTGGAGATTTATAGTCCCCGCCCAAGATCAAGCATACACAAAATACACAACTTTTACGTGGTTCGGTCAATATACCTACGTCAATGGGAGGAGAACAAATTCATTAAAAGAGGGAGCATTATAGGGTATTTACAAAATGGGAAATGCAGAGAGTGATGTGATACATCGATCTTCAGCTCCCCCCTATTTATAGGATTTTTAGAGCTTTATTTTCAACAAAAAAATCCATTCAAAGTCTTCAAGTGGTGCCGTAACAGTTGACAACGCAGCCAACGACAGTGGTGGCGATGACTGCCATAGTGGAATTCAATAGCTGCCTTTCTTAACGTCGGCGACCGCGAAAATTGAAAGGCAATGGCCATCAAATGTGATTGGACTAAAAAATCTCCCCCTCTAGGCCCATTAACTAAAGGAGGTTTTTTCATGATAGACTTTTAGTAGAAGCCCATCCCGACCAATTCCCTGCAAATCTCGAACTTGCTCCGAGGTAATATTTTTGTTATCATATCCGAACTATTATCGTTAGTATGAATCTTCACAAGCTCTAATGACTTCAAGTCCAAAATATCACGTATCAAATGATACCAAACATCAATGTGCTTTGACCTTCTATTAAAAGTAAAATTCTTGCTAAGGTGTATAACACTTTAACTATCTCAAAATAACGCATACCACTTTTGTATAAAGCCAAGTTCATTCATAAACTTCTTTATCCACAATAGCTCTTTGCAAGCTTCTATCATAGCAATAAACTTAGCCTCCGTCGTAGATATGGCAACACACTTCTGTAACTTTGAATGCCATGACGCAGCTTTCCCTGCAAAAGTAATCAAGTAGCCTAATGTAGACTTCATCGTGTCAATATCACTAGTCATATCTGAATCAATATAGCTCTTTGCAAGCTTCTATCACAGCAATAAACTCAGCCTCCGTCGTAGATATGGCAACACACTTCTGTAACTTTGAATGCCATGATGCAACTCCTCATGCAAAAGTAATCAAGTAACCTCAAGTAGACTTCCTCATGTCAATATCTCTAGTCATATATGAATCAATGTAGCCCTCAAGCACGGGCTTGCCAGTGTTAAATTCCAAATCCAACTTGGAAGTACCACGTAGATATCTCAATATCCATTTCACTGCATTCCAATGCTCTTTTCCTGGATTTGATAAAAAACAGCTCACTGTATCAACTGCATATTCAATGTCTGGTCTGATGCATGCCATGACATACATAAGACTGCCAACAGCTGAAGCATAAGGAATATCTTATATGTATTCCTTCTTAGCATCACTCATTGGAACTTGATTCTTACTAAGCTTAAAGTGAATAGCAAAAGGTGTACTAACCACTTTAGCTTTATCCATGTAAAATCGCTGAAGTACCTTGTCTATGTACTTCTCCTAAGACAACCATAACCACTTATTCCTCTTGTCACGAACGATAAAAATCCCAAGAATTTGTCTTATAGGTCTCAAGTCTTTCATAGCAAAGACTTTATTCAACTCCTTCTTTAATTAACTGATCCTTGAAGAGCTGCTTCCAACACTAAGCATATCGTCGACATAGAGTAGCAAGATGACAAAATCATCCTCTGAAAATCTCTACACAAACACAATGATCTGACGCAGTCTTTCTATAACCTTGTTGGGTCATGAGCTGCTCGAACTTCTTGTGCTACTGTCTGGGAGCCTTTTCAAGCTATACAGACTCTTCTTCAGCTTGCAGACGTACTTCTCCTTACATTTAGCAACAAAACCTTCTGGCTGCTCCATATATATATATATATATATCCTCCTCTGAGTCACCATGGAGGAACGTTGTCTTCACATCCATCTGTTCAACCTCCAGATCAAGGTTTGCGGCCAAACCCAATACAACTTAGATTGAAGACATTTTGACCATGAAGAAAATATCTTCTTGAAATCAACACCTTTCTTTGACAAAAGCCTTTCACCACAAGTCTAGCTTTGTATTGTGGTCGTGAAGTGTCACCCTCATACTTCACTCTATAAATCCTCTGATTCTTCAAAGCTTGTCTGCTCTTAGGCAATCTTACCAACTCAAAAGCGGGGTTGTCTTGCAAGGATTTCATCTCATTTGTCATATCTGCAATCCACTCTGCATTCTCTTCACTTTTCAACTGCCTCTATGTAGCTCTCAGGCTCTCCCCCATCAGTGAGGAGCATGTACTCATTTGGTGAATATTGAGTAGAGGGTTGATGATCTCTCGAACTCCGTCTCAATGAAACTGTTGGCTCCTCAATAGGAACCTCTTGCTGAACATCCTCAACCTCTGATGAAACATTCATGTCTTTAGTAGCTTCATGCTCACCTTCGGCCTAATCATCTTGAACATCAACTCGCTTCCCACCATGGTCATTGGCACCATCTACACTTGGTGTATGTGACATAGGAACTAGATCCAAATCGGTTAAAGTATCAAAACTCCGAATTTCTAATCTTTCAAATTTGTCAATGTGTTCAATGGTTTGGTCTTCCATAAAGGCCACGTCATGGCTTTTAACCAGTTTTTTGGCAATAGGATCATATAGCCTGTAGCCAAACTCATCCTGCCCTAGCCGATGAAAATACATTGTTTGGTCTTGACTTCTCATCTTTGGATATATGTACAAACACCTTGCACCAAAATACCCGCAAGTGATCATAAGAGACATCTTTTCCACATTAAAGCCTGTCAGAAACATCTGCATTCAAGACAACAATTAAAGACAGGTTAATAACATAGGCTGCTATGTATAGCGCCTCATCCTCTTTGCTAAACCATTTAGCTGAGGAGTCTTCGAAGGAGTCTTTTGATGTCTAATCCACTGTTGTTTACAGTAAGCATCAAATGGTCCCCAGTACTCGCTATCATTATCTGTGCGAATACATTTTAACTTCTTCCCTATTTGACGCTCAACAGAAGCTTGAAACTCTTTAAACTTGTCAAGCACCTGTTCCTTAGATTTTAAAACATAGACCCAGAGTTTTCTGAAATAATCTTCAATAAAGGTGATAAAATATAATGCACCACCAAGTGTAAGTACCTTCATAGGACCGCATACATATGAATGTACCAATTCAAGCAAGCCTGGCTTCTTAGAAGAAGGATGACTTTTGAAGGAAACTCGTTGCTACTTCCCGGCAAGACAATGAGCACACTTGCTCAATTGTGCAGCTTTAAGCCCTAAAAGTAAATTCTTCTTGACTAGACAACTTAGTCTTTTCTCACTCATGTGACTGAGCCGCCTGTGCCACAACTCTAAAGAACCAGCAAACATCAACCGCGTTCACAGAGTTAATAAGAATTGAAGCTTGCATCACATACCAACTAGATAATTTCTTCCCTTTAACAACCACAAGTGCTCCCTTAGAGAGCTTCCACTGGCCATTGCAAAAGGTACTACAGTACCCATCATCATCAAGCTTTTCAGCTAATATTAAGTTCAACCGGATATTTGGTACATTTCAAACTTCCTTGAGAATCAACCTCGTCCCATTGTTGGTATCCAATAGACGGATCTAATACCAACAACCTTTGACAATCTGTCATTACCCATCTTCAACACTCTAAAGTCACCAGGAATGTATGAGGTGAAAAACTCCCTCTTAGAGGCAATGTGAAAAGAAGTATCACTGCCAACGACCCATCCAATCTCACTAGAGGTTAATTTGATCTCATTTTCATCACTGACCATAACAAGGCCTGAAGTGGTGGTGACCACACGATCATTTCCATCATCATTTCTTCTCTCCTGCATAACATTCTTTGTCTTATTCTCAACTTTCCACTTGTAACATTGCTTTTTTAAGTGACATTTCTTCCCACAATAATTGTACTCCTGATTCTAGTATTTGGACTTAGATTTACTCCTGCCCCTGTTATACTTCTCTTGACCTTTGATCTTGCTTCTCCTCCTATTTCTAATATCAAAATCTCAGACTGTGATGTGATGACAACTTGAGCTTGTCTCCTTATTTCTTCATTTAAAACTTGTTTCTTGCAGATTCTCACATCACAGCGCCACCTGGAGCAGAATTGGCTAAAGAAACACAAAAATTTTCCCATGAGTCAGGGAAAGTATTTAAAAGCCATAAACCTATGATATCATCGTCAAACCTGATGCCAACGTCAAATAATTGCTTAAAGCATCCAGTCAACTCGTTCAAGTGGTCAAAAATAAAACTCCCTTTCTTGTATCTCAGGTGCATCGCTTGATTCAATAAGAATACCTTATTATTCCAAGTTCTTGATGCGTACAAGGTTTCTAATTTGATCCATAGAGTTCTAGCATGTGTTCTATTTTGAATATTATTAAAATATTATCTTGTACCCACTATTGAATGAAACCACATACCTGTTCATGTTTAAAAGCCTACTCATATTGGGACTTATCATCCAATTTTTGAATAGCAAAGACAGGTAGATGTAATTTCTTCACAAAAAGAATGTCTTTCATCTTTCCCTTCCACTAGTGATAGTTAGTACCATTTAAGCAAATTATTTTACTCATATTAGCCTCTATAACTAAAGATAAAGTACTTACAACAATTTCAAGAGAGAATCTCGCAAATATGAAAATATCACTACGTCCAAAATGCTCTATTTAGTCAAAAACCAGTTTATCCCCCTAAAAAACTGATCAAAGATAAGCCTACTTCAGTCTGATCACTGTTACAACTCTATTACTGTTACACTCAAACTGTTGCAACTCTGCTGCTGTTGCAACACATACTGTTTCAACTCTGCACTGTTGCACTCTGCCACTGTGCAATGCGCTCCTGTTTCCACTCATACTGTTACAACTCTACACTATTATAACTCATACCTGTTGAAACTTATACTGTTATAAACCACCTTAGAGGCACTGCTACAACTCAGTACTGTAGTAGACACTGTAGCTATCATTGTAGTAGGCAATAATGATGATGCTTTACTATAGCAGAATAATGTTGCCTTTCACTGTAGCAAGCTAATGATATTTTTACTATAGCAAAAACAGTTTTCTTTTCCCTCTCACTTGCTGGTGCTACAACTTCGTTTTCTGCCTCTGTTTTGTCGCAGAGTCTTGTTTTAATACCACTTATTAGAAATTTACAATCTCTGCCCAAGATCAAGCATACACAAAATATATAAATTTTACGTGATTCAACCAATATACCTAAGTTTACGGGAGGAGAACAAATTCACTTAAAAGGAAGAGTATTACAGGGTATTTATAAAATAAAAAATATAAGAAATTGTGTGATACATCGATCTTTAGTTCTTTCCTATTTAGAGAATTTTCAGAGCTTTATTTTCAACAAAAAACCCATTCAAAGTCTTCAAGCGGTGCCGTAATAGTTGTTAGCGCGGCCGATGGCAGCGGTGGCGATGGCCATCACGGTGAAATTCAACAACTACCTTTCTTGACGTTGACGGCCGCCAGAGTTAAAAGGTAGCAGCCGTCGAATAAGACTGGACAAACAATTTCTTTATCTTTAGCTCCACAAAGCCTTCACAAGTTCTTCACCAACCCTTTGAGCAGCTTCCTGTGATCATCAAAAGAAAGGAGACCGTCTTTGAAATTATTGTTGATTTCTCGACAGAAAGTTGAGATCGCGAGCAAAGTGAAAGGAGTACACTTACTGCAGTGGTGCAAGAAAGATTGCGCCGAATGGACTTCTGCAAAGTGCTTCCGTAAAATATTTTCTTCTTATCATCGACTAGCATAGCGTACAATTGCTCCTTCGAACAGAAAACAAAGTGCCTCGGCCTCTTAGATGAGCCATTAAACTTGACACAGAGATAACACGCCAGATTCTTTGGATCATAAACCAATAACGTATTGACACAGAAGTTAAAGCTAGTAATTCATGGCTGTGTTAGGTCGGTACAACGAGTATACAAAAGGGCCGAAGACTTGTTGCTATCAAAATGAAGAAACCATGATATTCAGTGATATTCCTGCTATCCATAAAACCAACACGACAATACTAAGAACAAGTTTTTTAGTTAATCGCAACATGTAAGTCGACTGATCTGCGATCTGCAATATGTAATCTCTATGTGGAAAAGGAAAAGGAGTTCCTTAAGCTCGGTTTACACTCTGCTTGGACATGAGACTCTCTTTGGAATATATTTGCCGACTAAGTTAAAACGCAATATAGTAGTAGACTTCAAACTTCAGAGAAGATTATATGTAATCCTATGAGGGAGATATTCTTACTCGGTCATTGGGTATTTCACAGACTCCATATCGATTACGACGTTCAAGTGACTCATGCCAGACAATAACATGTTAAGAGGAATCTGACCTTTTGACATTAACATGAGAAATTGAGGTAACAAGTAGAACTTCCTTGACATTCTTAGACTTTCTACAGGTTTCTACGCAAGGAAAATCATACCTTCCTTTGCAATCTTCGGTTTCTCACTTTCGTGCTCTCCGTCCTGGTAGTCGCTCTTGCTTGGACCACCAATGGCTTGGGAGAGATATCTGTAGGAGCATAAGGGAGAACACACCATAGGAACCGATTATCAGGTAACCCAGTAATCGAATTTTGCAGAAAACAGGGAATGTCATGTTCAACTCTGCAATGGTGACTATGACACGTTCATACAGCAAATGCCTTAGCTAAGTAGGTGGGGCTTGCATACATCTTAGATCCGTCGTCGGAGGTTGCATATGGACCTTCAACACAGATTGTTTTCTCTTACAATGCTTGGACCAAAAAGAGTCCTTAGAATTGAAGATCAAAATTGTTCTAATTGTGTCAAATAACAATGCCATTTTGTCCAAACAAGTGTAATTACAACACTATCAACAAAGATGTAAGAACTACCCGTAATTCCTCAAATCCATCTTCATTGCTGGGCCTATATTAATTTCATCCCAGTTTCGACCCACCTCGCCTTCTCTGTAGTTTCACCCAAGAATCGTCGGAGGGTCCAACAATTCCACTCAGACATTGATCTTATCCATCTCCCTCCTCAAGGCATTTGCCCTCACCAGACTCCCAATTGTATTCACAGCAAGCTTAAGATCTTCCAATGGGTTCCCAGGCACCACCCGCTTGTACAAATAGCTATCGAATGTCATCTTCTGTACGTAATCATCGGCGCACATCTCCACGAACGCCTCCTTGGCCGGATTCGACCTGTAAAACACTTTCTGCAAGATATCCAACACCTTGTAAGTTGGCCAATAAGTCTTATCCCACTTCTCCAGGTACTTCCTCAAGTCACTCTCCTCAACCATCCTGGTACCATTCTCCGAACCTTCCACGATTGCCTCCGCGCACATTCGGCCGCTCTTTGCTGCGAAGTAAATTCCTTCGCCGGAACACTTCGTCACGTAACCGGCGGCATCGCCGACGAGCGCCACCCGGTCCGATAGCCTCCGAGGCCTAGGGTGCTCCGGAATTGGATGCGCCTCCACTCGAATTATCTTCCCGCCAAATATCTTATCTTTCGCCCTCTGCCGTGTCGCCAACTGAAATTTCTTTATTTCCGCCTTATGTGTCACGGTGCCGGTCCCCACCGCTACGTGGTCGCACTTCGGAAACACCCACCCGTAAAAATCCGGTGACACGTCGTCGCCGACGTACATCTCGGCCAGATCTTCATAGTACGCCATTTTCTCGTCCGGTATTTTGATTCTCTCCTGAAAAGCGATGGCATAGTCATATTCTCCCGCATCAATTGATTTCGCAACGCGAGAATTTGCCCCATCGGCGCCAATTACCGCGTCCACCTCTAACGTGCGCTTGTTGCCAACTTTGCCCCATTTTCCATCGTACTCGTTGTAATGCAACACGTACGGAGCCTCACGATTTTGCGGGAGATCCATCTTTAAGAATAGACCGTTGATCACGGTGGCCCCGGCATCGGACGCACGAACGCGCAGGTAGGAGTCCAATACTTCGCGGCGAACCATTCCGATGTACTCGTCGGGTTTTAGTGTTCTTCCTACATCGACGGCTACATTGGACGGTGAGATCATCTTCATCTTCGTAACCCGACGGTCGATAATGTCTAATGGGAGATCGAATTCGCCCACCATGCAGAGAGGAATGGCCCCACCACAAGGTTTGCAGTTATCGAGTTTCCTCTCGATGAGAAACGTTTCGACGCCGCCTTTGGCAAGAGTTTCAGCAGCGGAACCCCCGGCGGGACCACCGCCGATGACGGCGACGCGGAGATTCCGGCCGCTGACTTTTGGGCTGGTTTTAGCGGCGGATAATTGGAACTTGCGACGGTTTTTTTGTGGGAAAGTAGTTAGGGAGATGGAGATGTGGTTTTCTGGGGTGGTTTTTCGGAGGCCGATGAAAGTTTGGAGGTTCTGGCGGTGGGAATTGGGGCTTTTGCGGTCGGCCGAGGTGGTGGAGAAATGGAAGCTCACAGCTATGGAGGCCATTTTTTTCTGGGTTTGGTGGGTGCTTTTCGGAGATGCTGGGTTTTATTTTTTTGACTTGGATATGGTGGTGAGATTGTGGATTCCCGGCCGTTGGATTTGGAAGATGGACGGTTGTTGTTTGTTGTAGATAACGTGGTGGATTTGGGGTTTGTAGAGAGTACTAATTTTCTATTTTCCTGTCCTGTTTGTGATAGGCTGTTATTGTTCCACGTCAGTTTTTTATTTCGTGGATGTGAGTGGAGCTGAGAATGTACCAATGAACCTGTAATATACTGCCACGTGTCCAGATGATATTTACATCCTAAGGGCCTACATGTGACTCCACTGAGCATCTCTTCTGAAATAATACCCTTGGTCGGAGCTTCAAATTGCTGGCTTTCCCTCCGGCGAGGTATTGATTTAGGAGTATCAAGTAACTCTTAACTTGTAAAAGAAAAATGGTAGAGGGACTGAAAATGCCAGCAACGTCTAGGACAACTGATTGAGAACAATTGGTGTTGCCTGAGGAGTATGCCCGGGGCAATATTTAAGTTGTTACTTTCTCCTTTGACAGGATTAGATTTAGAAGAGTGCGCAAGTGATTTGTTGTGTAATTCTTTGCTCACACTAAAAATAAAAGAATGATCATGACATGGCTAGCATCAGTAGGTAATTGAGTGATTTGTGAAGTCTTTAATCAATGGCTTTGATCGTTTGAGACTATGACATATAGGTCTTGGGACTCATAACCCAGTGGTTAAGCTCTTGATTAGAGTTCTTAATGCTTAGATCATTAGGCTGTTGAGCTACTGCTTGCTATCTTTTCTCTGTTGGGCTCTCTAGGATTGCTCTTGGCATAAGTTCTGGTGGATCTTACTAGACCCAAACCTGTCTATGACCAATTGCGCTAGACTTTATTTGCCCTATTTCTGGGAAGTGTCATCTAAAAATGTTGGAGATGATCGCCTTTTAAAACCCACTTTGGAAAACATCATGCCAATTGGACAATCTTATTTCTACTTAAATGGGTGTTTTGGTAATCAGATGTTATCTGAGTTTCAAGAATCAAAACCCAACTAATTGCAAGAGAGTTCTTTGGTTGGCATGTTAAACTGTTCATGCCTACTTGAAGTGCAATATGGTTGTCTCTTCCATGGGCTCCCCTCTATATTACAAGTTTACGACACATTCCTTGTTTGTTTGGAGTAGGTGAACCATCAAAGGAAACTAACTAAGCAGGCAAAACCTACACCAAATTGACAACTGATTTGAATTAGTAAAAGGATACTGGAACTATAAAGGACAGTATGCGGGAACAACCACTCTGTAGAAGATAAAGATTAAAAGCTTAACTAAGTTCTGATTTGATGATCTGAACATGTGACGACCATTAGATCACATTGGACAAGTTAGGAGTGTGAGTAGTTTTACATTCTTTGAACAATTAATTACTTTTAAGCACTTTGAACATCCCAACTAAAAAAGAAAAAATTCGAACAATTTCTAATTTAATCAAGCATCGATGATGTACTGAACGATTGACTACTAACCGATGCTTTGGTTTCTATGAGCCGAAGATGATAGTTTTGTTAGTTTTTAGCTGTTTGTTAGGAAACTTGGGACTAATAGACCCTGACATTGGTGGTTTATATATATCATAACTATTTTATTTAAAGACTGTATGTTGCCAATTGATATTGTTTATCCTGATTATTGAATTTTTCTACCAGGGTCAACCTATGATTGATCGGCAAGCATTTCAATCACGGGTCAAGCCCCGAGATTGAAATCACACCAGTTGCTTCACAGCCACTATCTGAACACCAACCACCCATTTCGGAGCGGGACAAAATGGGGAACAAGACAGACCACGCACTAATATCTCTCCGGCAAGGGATATTCAAAGAGCTAACCATTCTTGGAACTAATTCAGAGGGGGTTCAAAAACACCCTCAGAGAGTCAACCATAAAACCAAACATGGCTATTAGGGTCCATGAGACTCAGCCCCACGGTGGAGAGCAAGTCCTAAGATATTAGGCCAACTCCTCGGCAATAGACTAATGAAAACATAGGCAAAGCCCTTGACCCTAGTGATATTTTAGTGTAGGCTTGAGTAGGTTTGAACATGTAACAGTTGGTGTATCCAACTCCCTTTCCCTCCAATAGTCCGCAGTTTCAACCTCCCTTGAATAACTTCCTTGTTTTGCACTCTTAAAATTCCTTGGGCTTCATGGATTTAACTAAGTTCATATATAACAGTCCGCAAACTTCAGTCCACGCAGTTCTGTTCTTGAATTGTGATAGAAATGGGTGTCTCCAAGAAAAGCTTGCTGATGCTAATGCTCATAATCTTAGGATGTACCATTGATCAAGGTTCATCTAAGGTTGTGCAGTTCATTTTCGGCGATTCCCTATCCGATGTCGGAAACAATAACCGTCTATCTCGGACCCTTGCCAATGCAGCTCTACCGTGGTATGGGATTGATTTCGGAAATGGAATGCCCAACGGGCGGTTTACTAATGGTCGAACCGTCGCAGATATAATTGGTAACTTATCAACTCTCAACTCTCAAGTCTTGTCAATCTGTTATTAGTTCCTAGTTTCAAGGCAAACCATGTCTCTGAACTTGTAAAATTAATGTTTCTAGGTGATAAAATGGGTCTCCCAAGGCCACCGGCATTTTTGGACCCCGATGTGGATGAGGATGTGATATTGGAAAATGGAGTGAATTACGCTTCTGGTGGTGGTGGGATCTTGAATGAGACTGGAGGTTACTTCGTAAGTTTATACGATTCATATGTGACTTAGTCTTGTTAAAATGCTTGGGATGAAACTTATAGTCCTTTGAATGACTCGAATTGTTCTTGCAGATTCAGAGGCTTTCTCTGTCCAAACAAATCGAGCTTTTTCAAGGGACCCAAGTGTTGATAAAGAGGAGAATTGGTGCACAAGCTGCTCAAAAGTTCTTCACAGAGGCTAGATATGTGGTTGCCTTGGGAGCCAATGATTTCATAAACAACTTCCTGATGCCTGTTTATGCTGATTCATGGAAATACACATCAACAGGGTTCATTAACTATCTGATGACAGCACTGGAAGGGCAGCTAAAGGTGAGGGATAGACGTGTTCAAGTACACCTGTTTCAAGTACACCTGTGAATGCAGATAACATGATTTCTGGTAGAGCCCACTTGTTCAACTATCAAAAGCATTGATTTATAGTCTACAGTAAGAGTCTGATATTGGTTAATTTAGTTTTCTCCTTGTATTGACCAGAGTTCTTTGGTTTATTCATGTATAGCTACTGCATAGCATGGGTGCTCGGCAATTGATGTTCTTCGGTCTAGGACCAATGGGTTGCATTCCCTTGCAGCGGGTCCTGAGCACATCCGGACATTGCCAAGAGAAAACAAACCAGCTTGCACTTGGCTTCAATAAGGCAGCGAATCAGCTCTTGGATAAGCTGTCAAGAACTCTTCCGAATGCCAGCTTCAAATTCGGAGATGCTTATGATGTTGTTGCAGATGTCATTAGTAATCCTGCCAAACAGGGTATGTAAATAAAGTCACTCAAACAGTTCAGAAGTGTTCAAAAAACCTGATTGTCTAACGTTTCTTCCTTAATTATGTTAAATTCAGTTAATACCATTTCTTGATCTCTCTTCCTTTTCCTTTGATGATCAGGTTTCAACAACTCTGCAGACCCATGTTGTTCATTCGGACAGATTCGACCTGCTCTAACTTGTATTCCTGTGTCCAGCCTTTGCAGTGATAGAAGCCAATATGTGTTCTGGGATGAGTACCATCCAAGTGATAGAGCTAATGAAATAATTGCTAATGAAATCATTCAAAAACTTGGATTTCTGCGTGTGAATCAGACGACGAGTGGTTCCGTGGAAGGACCAGCCCCTGCTCCTTCTCCAGTATAAAAGCAGGTCACTGGAATCAGTACTGCAATGTACACTCCTGTATATAGATGTATTAAAATGGTCTCATTCGTTTACATGAACTGAAGATTCACGTATTGGTCGTAGTGTTTTTATGTCTATTTGTCGACCTCCTATTCGAATGTTCGGATTGTCTAAGTTGAATGTGATGAGAGTTTAAATGTAAAACTGCAGGAGGTATTCCATCAGTACTGCAATAGAGAATGCTATAATTATATGGACTAAGATCATTGTTTCATTTGCAAGAAATTTAGATTCATATATGGGTCATATTTCAATCATCATAGAATATGAATGGGATATTTGTGTCGAAACTACACACTTGACATTGATCCAATCTATGACTACGTGAGCTGAATTTAATTATTTTTCGTCGATTTTTATTTTGTAGGTCTGTTGTCAGCATTACGATCATCCTCCGATGTCCGATGAGTATAATTTCTGGGCTAGTTTCCTCTTCACATTGGAGTTTGAAATTTGAAGGGGAGCCTTGGCGCAATGGTAAAAGTTGTCGTCATATGACCTTAAAGTCACGGGTTCAAGGTGTGGAATCAGCCTCTTGCAAAAATGCAAGGTAAGGCTGCCTACTTTAGGCCATTGTAGCCCACCCCTTCCCCCAATCCTGCATAGGCAGGAGCTTTGTGCACTGGGGCTGCCCCCTTATTAGAGTTTGAAATTTATTAAAGCAAACTATGGAGAGAACGGTTACATGATTTGACTGTTCCTTTGGGTGCATCCCATAGTAATCTACTCTATATTTGGCTGTCAAATAGATGCAAGCAACCAAAGCCTCTGAGTGACTCTCCCCAGACACATCTCATCCCTTTGGTGCTGTTTGTCATGGGGATAACAATCCCTGTAATGAGTGATCTGTTTGCAGTCTTAAAGCATTGATAAAACTACAAAAAAGCATGGTTAAAATTACATAGGAATAATAGCAGAAGAAGATTCTGTGGCCATTTTTTTAATCCAAGTTTGAACAACTTTATTCATGTTTTAGGCTTCCAGTAGCAAGAAACAAGATCAACATCCAGGGGTAAGTTTATCCGGAGTTGTTATTGTCCTTGTCAAATAGCCCCATGAAAGCGACTAAGAAGCATAAAACACATTAGAACCTCAGTTGTGTATATCAAATCATTGAAGATATTGTGTGTATCCTTGTCCCAACTAGATTATTTAGTTAATGAAATGACACACCGTGAGAGAGAGAGATGATGTAAGGGGGGCGTGGGGCGTTGTTGGAGGGAGGGTGTATGTGTCATGGACTGGTCATTATCCATGACATAAGACCACATGCATTCTATGATGCAATCAGATATAACCAAGTTGGTGTTATTTGGGAGCCATAGTATTTATCTTCAGAAAATGAAATATTTGGCTCAACCCAATTAAGGCATTTGAAGTCCCACATCACTTGGCATTGCAACTTCAATTGGGTTCCAGTACTGTTGTGAGCATTTTGATCTACTATCATTGTGATGGTTAGACTGTTCCATGGCGAATTTGATTTCAGGGTCAAACTGAGCCTCCACCTTAATCAGATGTGGATTGATGCTAATAGAAATCTTATCATCAACGTGCACAGTGACACTGTATGCTCCCTCAACATGACATTTGCATGATCCACATACTTAATTTGGTGTCCGCTACAGTAAAAATGGCATCACCTGCAAGCCGTCAACATATGCTGATCTGGATTCTCTAGTTAGCATCTTGGAAATGAGTAGTTAAGACAAAAGGATAAACAGTCCATGTTCAGCTTCTTTAGTCGAATATTTAGCAGTTTTCAGTTAAGAATGGTTTGTCATTTTGTAGGCTAAAGTAAGGAAAAATTGCCTTACATGTTCAGAAATATTGGGCCAAGTAGTCTCATATCTAATCCTTGAAAACTGAGTAGATGGAATTGAGAACAGAAGGAACATGAACCATATTGTTGAAATGTAGGAAGAAGGTTGTAAGGTGGACTAAGTATATAAGCCAACTCTTATCTACCTTGGCAAGAATGCAAAAAATACTAATTAATCTTTTTACAACTCATTAACAACCAAAACATTTTTGTGATGGGTCAACAGATATCCACCCTTGATACTTCCACTTGACTGACTTCCTTGCACTTGATATATGATAAAGTTCAAATATCAGGAAGACTCCCTGCAAGTAGGAGTGATCATGGCTCTTTGAGACGGCTTGTTGGTTTATCGTTGAAAATGTCCTCATTCCACCAGGACTACTAGAGAAATGGTATTTGCTTCAGTTTCTTCATCCATACACTTACTTATCATCTGCCAGATTTTCTCATTGATAAAATGGCTAGGAACTTGTATATCAATTTTAGTTTTTCTTCTGGTAAGGCATATTTGGTATATGATTTTGTTGGGTTATCGACTGCTAATAAGTTATGTGATTCGTGTTGTTTCATCCAGTGGGTCAGTCTGCTATGACGTTCAGCAGGAGTGCCAAAGGTATGAAGTTGTTGGCATTCCAGTCCCAGTTCAAACCATTGTGTTATCTGGTTCTTATAGAATCCAAGGAATCCAAGATGGACCTGAAAGATCACCAGATAAGAGAATCGAGTTTGAAGAGGAAGAAGATAACAAGGGAGAAGAGTCAGATGTCCATGTAGATTGAGGATTTAGACGTGGAGGAGCCTTCATCACCAGCACATAACCCTGAATCAACCATTATTTATGGGACCTGGAGAATGAAAGAAGAGACGAGGAAAATTGATGGGTTCTATCAGAAGTACACTGAAAGAATCAGATGGTTTGATCTAATCACGGGCGAACATGCGGAGTAAGTGGGTATTCCTACGGTTCACTAGCAGGCACGTCTATTTACTAGCATATCGGATCTGAGTGCCTATTACAACAAACCATGTTAAAATCTATTAGACTATATTACATCATATGGTTAGGTGTGATATCTGTACTTCACTGAGTACTTAACATGGCTAAATCACTGCTTGGGTTAGTTATTACGTTACTCCTATATGCTGTTGGTGATACCTTGTTTTATCTTTGATTATGCCTTTGATTTCTAGTAACTACTGTTGTGCTGCTTGAAATTATTACAGGTGCCATTTTGAACAAGCAATTGGGAACTCAAGCTTACTACAGTGCATTCAACCTATGAACCTGTCACTTATATTACATGAACCAAAGTGGCTAAGAGAGAGCTTATAAGAAGCATGGAAAGTGATTTTGAAATGGTTTTGAGGGTCAGTCATTCTGATGCTGGGAGGCCCTTCCTCATCAATGTGGGAAGGTTGAGACACTTGCATCCTACAATTCTTCACAGGGTGCTTTCTATAGTGATGTGTGTGGAAATTCCAGCAGTTTCAAGCGCTGCTGGAGAGATTCATGGAGAATGAAAGGGTTGACGGGAAAAAGGTATTGGAATTATGTCCAGGGAACGTTCGCTCTCCCGAGTCTCTTACAAATCCGAGAGGCTTCAGGTATTAGACTTCACTCTTTATTGCCTACAAAATCTTATCTCTTAGGAGTCCGGATCCATGGGAATGTTCACTTCTCTGTATCAGTAATCCATGCTTACATCTTTATAGAAACAGATACTATTTATCTTTGTCAAGAGTATTTCATCACTTTAAATTTATTTTCATAAAAAAAAAGAAAAAAAAGTGCAGTCTGGTGCACAAAGCTCTCGCAGTTGCGGGGTCCCAGAAAGGAGTGGACCACAAAGGGCCTATAGTACACAGCCTTATCTTGCATTTTAATTTATTTTCATATAAACTGCAAAGTTTTGCATCACTAAACATTTCTTTGTCCTTCTTTTTTCCATGGAATGACAATTTTTAAATTTAAGCTTCAAATGAAATGCTACTAGATTTACTTACAATGTTTAATCATCATTTACTGAAGGTTTTGGTTAATAACTAATTAAATCAGTAGTCTAACTGCTACCATATATTCAAAGATACTTTTTGCTTTGTTTTAGTGCTTCTAATTGCAGCTTACTTATTTTCTATAAGAGATCAGGTACATTCTAATATTTTTCTCCGTTAAGAAAAGGAATGTCTTGTTGCTTTTCTTACAAACTTTAAGCTGTTTCCTCATGAAAGGCTACGTGGGGGAAGGAAAAGAGGGGGATGAAGGGCAAACTATACTTGCAAGAGAAGTGCGCTTAAGGCCATAGAGGAATGGATAAGAGCTTTCAGGGATTTCCTAAAGACAGACAATAAGACGTCCTCATGGAAATTGAGGAGCCTTTTATGGACTTATCCACAAGTAGAAGATCCAGAAGATTTGGGGATATTAGCTTATCTTCCAAAAACACAGCAAAATTTGAGTCCCAGATCTCTTTTCTCTTTCACATATAATATAGCTTGCTTTCCTTTAAAATTGAATAACCAATTAAAGCTCTCAAAATGATTAGGATATTGGCAGATATTATTTTACTTACCTAAGGGTCTTGTCAAGTTGACTGATGACTAGCTGAACTGTTCATTCCATAACATCATTTTTAAACTTCTCTTTTGATCAGTACCAGGTCTTATTGCTTTCAATAGTTTAAATGGACTAGAATTTTAGATTGATTGTGGCTTATCTCTGTAATCAGGTTTCACCTTGAAGTGAGAAGAGAAAAGAATAATATTTTCTATGCTTTCCTTAGTTTTTCTCCTATAGTGAGGTACTAAATAAATGTACTAATTTGATTTTTGAAGAAGGAGCTTAGGTTGAAGGACTTACGCAGGAGCAAGAGGTGTCTGTTGAAGAGAGCAGACCCATTTGAAGAGTCCAGAAAATGGAGATCTTGTATCCAGCATGATAAACCCGAAACTTGTGGCAAGGGTACTGAGAATGTCTGTGAGTTCCACTCAACAATTCAGCTGGTGCCAGGAAAAGCTCAACAACATAGAGGTTGTAGAAAGCAATGTTGTGAGAGCTGGCAATGGCTGCTAGTTTGGACAGCTTTACAACTGAAGGAGATAACACCAGGTCTTTGTCTTATCACTCATTTTTGAACGTTAATTGTATTTTGAGTGTCTGTCGTCTCTTTTATATATTCTGGCATAATAACTCATGGAGAGGGGGAGGGAGAGAAATTCTTTGTTAACTTGTACTAGCAAAATTATTCTTTTATCCGAAGGCACAAGCAATCTGCAGAAGACACTTGTCAGACAGTAAACTACTTAAGAATCAAATGGCCTTCAAGAAATCCTCTACCAGGAAGCATTTGTCCTCGAGACTTGCTAGGAGGACGCAGTCTTACGTGCCAATTGGCGTGAGGCCTTCCCATGAAACTAAGGGCTTTCTATGGATGGACCTCCGGGTCCCCGTCTTGAAGAAAAAAAGTAGTTGCAGATGATAGTCTTAATTGATGAGAAGAGAGATGGTATAAATATAAAGCTAGAGTTATGGAAAGAAGCATTAGAATATAAAAGATTTAAAATCTGCAAAACTAAGAATATATAGAATGCAATTTTCTCAAGGAGAGGAGGAGTGAAACACCATTTAAGATTCATAACCAAGAAATCTCAGTAAAATACCACTTTCAATACTTACAATCAATGATTCATGAGAGTAGAGAGATTGAGAGAGAGGTTACCCGGAGAATCTAAGCGAGTTAAAACAAATGGAGATGTGCATTTGGAGTTTTGTGTGATTGATGGGTGCTGCTCAAACTAAAAGAAAAATTCTATAGGATGGCCATAAGACAAGCTATGCTCTATAGATTAGAGTATTGGGTAGTTAAGGAATATTATGTTCATAGGATGAGTGTCGCAGAAATGAAGATGTTGAGGTAGATGAGTGGCAAGACAAAAATGTATACTAATAGGAATGAAAACATTAAAAGAAACTTAAGGCTAACACTAATAGATAACAAGATGAAGGAGATTAGACTTAGATGATTTGGACATGTTCAAAAGAGACCGAAAATGACACCAATTAGAAGGAGTGAGGCAATGCAAGTAAAAGGTTATCAAAAGGCAAGGGAAAGGCCCGAAAGAATATAGATACAAGTAGTGAGAAAAGATTTAAAAACTTTAGAACTAAATCAAGCCTTCATGCTTAATAGAAAGAATGGTGGAACAAGATTTATGTGGCCAACCACTAATTGGAATAAGGTCTTGATAATGATGATGATGTACATGACTAAAAGATGGATGTGAAAGATGCAGAATAATTTTTTACTTGCCAGTTCTCTCATTCTCCGTGTCCATCAAGACCGGATTGTGAGCCGAGGCCACTCTTTGAAGGACTGTAGTAGTTGTGTGAGGGAAGGTAAGTTCCAGTCATTGTTAAATAGCACCCGGTCTAGCCGTTGTAAAAGAAGTTCATCATTTTGTTGACAGTTAGACCAAGTGAAGCGTGGACCTGATGACTTCCATTAATTTCAGTTTTGAAATCTGCCCTTTTCATAGACTTCTTTAGAAGAGAACGGATTATTCTCTAGTCTTCCGTAAAGATGAACCCCCAAACATATGCAAAGAGACACTTAACCAACAGCATGTGTTTGGTGTAATATAACTCAACTTTAGTGGGGGCAATAGGGTGCATTTACCAAAAAGCCTATATCTTTTGGCAACTTTACTATATCATTATAATATTTTCATTTGATTGGCAATAATATAATTAACAATGGATCATGTAGAAGTTAGATAGAAAAAAGACACCCCCCAGTGCACATAAATAAGAGACTATCCTCAAAATATTTCTTTTTGCTGGCACTAATATAATGTAGGGGAGAGAGAGAGAGAGAGAGAGAGAGAGAGAGAGAGAGAGAGAGAGAGAGAGAGAGAGAGAGAAGAATGCCTCACAAGCGTTGGTAATCAAACAAAAGTTGTATGACTTTCTAAAAGGACTAAAATATCTAAGCCCAAGAACAAGAAAAGCAATACATTGTGGGATAAGTTTGTCTTATCAGTTAAGTATGCTGAAACAAGCCTCCATCTAGAACTTTCCTTGGAATGAACTTTTTGTAATAGTAGAAGGGCGCTGACCACCATTGCACTATCTTGTGGCTGATTAAGTTTTAGCACTTCTAAAACAGCTTTTGAAAGCGAAACATGCATCCTATATTTTGCAAGACCTTTCCTATTTTTATGACAAATTTCAAGTTTGCATTTCATGACACGAGGAAGTTGCCAAAAATGTGGGGCCTGGGACAACATTCCATAATTATAATCTTATTTGTCCCAAGATAACAAGAGCCACACACAAAATTTCATGGTTCTTCGTTCACACTATTCATAGCTCCAAGGAAAGAACTGAAAATGGACTTCGATTAGTCCAATTGTGATTCAAGAAAGAATTTTCTTTTGTTGACCCGAAGCCCATATAACCATTGTTATGATTCTAATGCCAGTCCATTACCCAACTTACTGTGACATTTTGAAGAGAAATTATCTCCTGTTCCTCCATGAATCAAAGCAACTTTCTATGGAAGATCAGAAAACGGATTATTAGCAGAATCAGCCATTAGGAGGGGCCTAAAGGAAGAGTGTTTGGATCATTTATCAACTCAGATTTGCACTTCTATGAGCTCGAGAATTAACAATTTGCTTGAATGATTAGCTCAAGGATTAACATGGACATGCACTGCATAACAACACAAGTTGGATCTTCTTCTAAGAAAAGCCTATTCTATGCCTTTCCTACAACTTGCAGCACAGCATGAGCCATTTGATAGCTACCATTCGGACATTGTTAGATGCCAATAGATGAACAGATTGCCTAAACAAAAGAAACAGCTGTTGCAGAATGTCCGTCACCCCTGCTAACCATTCTTTTTCTTTTCCTTTATTCCATTTTAGGTGCTACAAGCTGCTTAGCCAAGCCATCAGTAGCTTAAAGTATCATATGCAGTTGAAGCTATTGGGTAGCTTATAGGCTGTCAAAAAGTTCTAGAGAAGTCTGTCTACCAGCACCAGAAATGTACATGATTTTTACAGCAAACAAAAGATTAGAATCAATGAATGATAGCATATTCATATGTAGGCCCTCAATGAAAGCTGCAGATTGTATGGGCCTATGAAATACTATTAAGAGAACAGTGAGAAAAGTCTCTCCTATATCACCTCCTCTAGTTGTTGTTGATGGTTTCTTGGGGAGGTGATTTGGACTTGGAGACTGTATAGCAATCAAAAGACTGCAGCGAGTGAAGGATCGGGTATTCGTAATGTGGTCCTTTTGAAGCCCATTTAGAGAATACTGCGTCTCTCTCTCTCTCTCTCCACGTTTTCCATGGTCTGCGTTCTAAACCGCAAACGTACCATCATCCATGTATCTGGTTTTGCATCCCTGCTGAAATTGTGGCAACTCTGAACCTCAAACCTGGTTCAGTGTTCCCTTTCAGTGGGACCGTTTCAACAGAATCTACAAAAAATAGAAAACTGTTTCCTTCAATCCATGATTTCTCCTTCTCTTCCCTCCCAAAGTCCAGCATCCTTCTGACTTGCTGATTTTCTCTTCTCCAGTCTCCATTTCCTCAACTGGGTCTACTCCAATCCCAATTTCTTCACCTGGGTTGTTCCCAATTTTTATTTCCTCCACTGGACTTCCTCAGTCGCCATTTCTTCAAGTGGGTATCGCCTGAGTTCCCATTTCCTCAGCTGGGTCGTCTTCAGTCTGTAAAATAGTACAGACATGGCTTCTCTTGGTTCCCTTTCCTTTACTGCAGTTTACGGAAGAAATACACTTGATTCTGGTATAGAAAGATTCAAACTTGTGTTTGGGAAGGGAGTGGATCGAAATTTTTTTACGGGGTTTTCGGCAAATGACGTGAAATTGGCGGAGAGTTGTCGTAGAGAGAAGTTTTTGAGCAGAAAGGTTTTGAAAGCAACAGGCAAAAATGTAATGAAGGAAGAGGATGATGACGAGGAAGTAGATGATGCACTTGAGGCAACAATTGAGAAGAGCAGGAAGGTTTTGGCTATGCAAAAGGACTTGCTTATGCAGGTATTGTTTTGGATGCTTAAGAGTCTTGCTTTACTGTTGGGAAGTGAAAATTTAATGGTGTAATCGGTGGAAGAATTGTAGTTAATCAGTATTAAATTCAAAGAATTGCCTCTTGCTAAAACGTTAGATAACATATAGTTGAAAAAGTAAGAAAGAGAAGAACGGTAAGCTGATTCGTGAACTTTAGTGCTGAATTTAACCAAAATGTGAGAGGTACCTTGGTAGTATATGAAATTCTCGCTTGACCAATGAATGAAAAGGAATGCAATGTATCTTGTAATATTGCTACCTTATGTGTGGGAATCTGATGCCCTGACTGGATTGGGTTTTAGTCCTTACTGGATATGCCAATCTTTTCATTGACAACTACTTAATGATATTGCTTTATCCTCCATGAATGCATGGAAGAAATCTAGCTGCAGCTTAAATTCTTTGTTCATATAAAATGTGGATGTTATTTGTTTGACGTTCTCTAGATGGAAAGCCAGAATTTTTGGGTCACTGTGGTTCAACTGACACTGTGCTCCGTAAAATTTCCATCCATGTTTCTACAAAAAAGATCTCTTATAAGTTAGCACCCCCTGTAAAAGAATCACAATGCAGTGTTGTTAAATATTTAAGTTTGAATTAAACTGACGGAAATGCAATGTGCTTCTCTTTGTTTCTTTTACTTTTTCCATGAAAGATATGAGAATCCATTATCTAATCAGTCTATCTCGAGCTGTCCATTGAAAGCCTAGAAGAAACATGCAACATATAATAAAAATCTGTTTATTTATTGTTTCTGGAGAGCCTCCTTGAGCTGTTCATTGAGTTCTAAGCATCTCATGCTTCCTGTGTTCTCTGCTGATTGGTAATATAGGACCTATATACAGATGGGATGAATTGGGCATATCATTTTCTATCATTATATAATAGATAGAAACAGAGAGATCTCTTCTTTCATAAGGCTTACTGTCCAAGAATCAAAAGATAGATCTTCTGGTGGTGTCTTAATTTGGGTTTATTTACCAGATAAGAGGTAAGTAGAATATAATTCTCTACAAATCTCCAATATTTCATGGTGAGTTCAACCGTGATAATTCATTGTTTATATAAGTAACAGCATCCTTCATTTTGCTGCTTGTTCATTTAATTTTGTTTTATCCAAGGATGTTCCTTTCATGTTAACGGGTGGTTATCCAATATTACCTGTCTTTATGTGTCTTTAATTGGTTCCGTCATTGATGTTTTAGATTTCGTAATTTTGTTTGCCTCATCTGTAGAGTCCACTACTGTTCTTTTATCTTTGTCGGTTTTACTAATCCAATACTAAATTACTTTGTTGCAACTGATGCAATGCAGATTGCAGAAAGGAGGAAGCTTGTTTCATCTTTAAAGAACAGTGCTGTTAAAGTGGAGGGAGAACAGGAGGCAGTTCCCTGTAATGAGAGTGATAATTCTTTCCCAATCTTGGATCCAGCTTCAACTGGCGGGAAGTTTGATAGAGGGGTAATTCTTTCCAATGGTCCTGCCCATTCAACTGAAGTTGAGACTTCAGAAGGTCCAACTAGTAGTCTACCTCAAGGTTTTGATGATGAAGAGGACCTTGATGACAGCCACTCACTAGAAAATACTCTTCCAACCAGGGGATTTCACCTAGAATTTGATGCTGAGGAGAAACTCAATGATAGTTACCCACCTAGCAATGCTTCCCCAGCCGTAGATACTCTCAACAAATTCTCAGAAGTAATTCAGCCAATAAGAATCCCATCATTGCATCCAGAAACTTCTGAAACTTATGGTTTAAAAGAAGAAAAGATTGAAGAGTCGACAAAAGGAAATGTAGATGGTGCGAGTGAGGAACTTGATGTGTCTGCTGATGAAGAAGACACAAAAGCCCCTCCTTTGGCTGGGGCCAATGTCATGAATGTTATACTTGTAGCTGCAGAATGCGCTCCTTGGTCAAAAACTGGTATTATACATTTTATCATGATCCAATAAATTTATATCCTGAATTTAGCTTTCTATGTCATTCTTGGACCTGTATTTTGTGCTCTCTAGTTTCTTCTATGGATTTCTTTATTGCTGTTTTGTCTCGTATTGCTTAGACCATTATCTGAAAATTTCTTTTTCTGAATGCTACACTACCTTGACCATTGGTGGTTGCTCTTAGGTGGGCTTGGAGATGTTGCTGGGGCTTTACCAAAGGCTTTGGCTAGACGTGGACATAGGGTTATGGTAACTTATCTTCGTTGCTATTGACTGACACAAGTCGTAAATGCATTTAGAGAAAAGCCCATTCTTTTCAAGTTCCACTTCAACAGAGCCAGCCTACCAGCTGGTTCAGAGTTCTATCTTGTCCAAAGGCTACTCCTACCTTTACCATTCTGGTGATTAGCAAAAGCTGCAAAACTAACTTGGATCAGACGTATCATTATGATTTTACTTCTTTAAGTCATTAATAAGAAACTAAAATTATTTGCAGAAGTAGTTTCTTCAAGACCTTGAACTCATGCAGGTATTTTCTTTCCCATAGGTTGTAGTTCCACGATATGGTGAATACTGTGAGCCCCATGACACAGGAGTACGGAAGAGGTACCAGGTGGCTGGCCAGGTCTGCAGCTATTTACTTGTGGCTACAATCTGACGTCTACTGGGATAGTGTGAAAATATTTTCCACTTGCTTGGGGTTGCCTGACATTTATCATTTTTTTATCATGTAGGAAAATGAGGTATCTTATTTCCATGCGTACATTGATGGTGTGGATTTTGTATTTATCGAGAATCATATGTTTCGGCACCATGAGAACAATATATATGGTGGAGGAAGATTGGCAAGTTCTCAATCAATGACTTTATTACATTATGTACTTTCCAGTGTTTGCTAGCTTTTTCTGGTGGAGGTCTGATTATTAGAAAAAATCCTATTCATTCAGCTGTGAAGCTTGAAATATATATTAAATATTTAGATAGGATCTATTCTATTTGACTAGTGGCTCTTTCATACCATCTCCCTGGTGTACACTTTGCTACCTTTATGGTGATCTGTAATGGCCGTTTATGGCCCTTGATACCACTTCATTCTGGGTGGGCTACATTCCTGACAATACAGTCATTGGCTGTTTTGTTAAAGGAATTTCTCTTGCTGGCTGTCGATAAATCTTGTTACCATCTTTTTCTGGTAGCTGGTCATAGAATAGATTAGGATTCTTTGATATTTGGTCTGAGCACACACTGACAAGTGGCAATGATACACTGGAGATGTGCAATTGGTAACTTTATTCCAATTGTAGCCAACAGATGATATCCTCACATTTAAATATTTTAAACTAGTAACAGAGATATCTGGTCCACATCATGGTTGATATAAATCTATATAGCAACCATGAGGCATTAACTTCAATGGCTGAGTGCCTACCTGAGGAGACATAGGAAAGAAGAAAAGAAAGAAAGAAGAAATAGAAAACAACTGAGGAATGGATGGATTGATACATCCATGCTTTTGGTATTCCAACACAACTGTAATCAGAATGGCCTGTTAAAATTCAGCCTTCTCTGCTATTTTCGCTTTCTCAAATTTGACATATTGTTTCATTGGATGTAGGATATTTTAAAGCGGATGATTTTATTCTGCAAAGCAGCTGTAGAGGTAAAATTTCAATCTAGTCCTTGCAAATACAAGTAGAATGGTAAATCTGTATAAGATGCATTGTTATGATGACTGGCCAACATATATTACTACTTGGATAATTCATTGATGTTCAACGTGTTAAGCTTCCAAATGTCGGGAAACATCCTGGGTAAGTTGGTTTGATGATGAAGCATCATTAATAATATGTAAAATATTATTAATGTGTATGACACAGGCGGAATATTATTATATGTATTGTTACGATGTACAACACAGGCAAAATGATATGTATTCACTGTTCTGGGGCACACACACACAAAGCATGCGGTACAGATTCACTGGTCTACAAAGAGAGGGTTGCTCAATGTCTCAACTGCATATTTGCATTTACTTTAATTTTTGATGCTTGGCATATTTACTTCAACAAGAACCAATAATTTGACATGTTATGTGATTTATTAGATTTATACTGTTCTCATAAGCTTAACTGCCCTATATATATATATATATAGATTTTGAATGTTGGACAAACACAGCCCTGAGCAACCTGCGACCACAGTGACCATGGGAGAGGCCCTTCTTGCACCACCATGTGAGAAGGCATTTGCTCTATTTTTTCTGCTTGTTAGGTCATCTTTTTTATACCCCCTTAATTACTACTTAGATGAGAAGTGTGGAACCACTCTACTTATTTATTTTAAAGTGAATATTTACAATATTTCATTTTTCAGTGGAAAGGTGTAGATCTATTCATGATAAGACCAAAATAGATACAAAGAGAAACAAGAGAAAACTATAATTAGATGATATTCTTAAGATATACACTGTTCTTTGCTAGAGTGTCAGCTTCTCGATTAGCTGATCATAGGTGCAAAAGCAATTTCTTTTCTTTCAATGTCAATGGAGATGTTATACATGATATCCCGAAAACACCAAGGAGCAGTGTTTGGATCCTTCATCCTGGAGATGACATTTCTTGTTTCATGTTCAACTATAAGTTTCTTAAAAGCTTCAAATGGCCTGTTGACAATCCCAGGTTTCAAAGCTAAGAGTTCAGCTTGACGAGAATCTTGAAACCTGTTGGAGCACTGAAAGATTTAACCTTTGCAGGTGAAGGTTGTATCATCATCCTTTTTGCTCAATGTGTACACATGGAATGTGACCAAAAGGGTTTGCTGTCTCTCGCTCTCTCTCTTCCCCTCTCTCCTTTTAAAACCATCATTTTTGTGAAGACTGACGTGTTAATCCATGTTTTTGACAATATGTGAGGGTTATATGCATGTAGTTTGTTATGTGTGAGTTATTTTGATTTGGAAGTTGGATGCATTGTTAAAGTGGATGTTTGGAGATATCCATGGATGGGTGTGGTGCTTTGGTGAATTGTGCTTTATCCTTTAGTGTGGTAGTTGCAGATTGTGTGGTGGATGGAATTTTATTACAAACATCTGGTGATTTTTTGGCGCAATGGTTAAGTTGTTGCCGTGCAACCTGGAGGTCATGGGTTCGAGGCGTGGAAATAGCCTCTTGCAAAAATGCATGGTAAGACTGCATACTATAAATCCTTTGTGGTCCACCCTTTCATAGGACCCCGCGTACGTAGGATTTTCGTGCATCGGGCTGCCCTTTTATCTGGTGATTTTTTGGGTACAGAACATATGTTGTTATTTTATCTTATTCCATTCTGCACTACTCTGTTAACCAATGAAATTAATTTATGTACCTTGAGCTAAGTGTTTGGAAGCTTATCCCACTAGAAAGGAAAGATGAAGCATCTGCGAGAATGTGCAGATTATGAGATTAATATGGAATGGTATGAAGCCCAGTATTAGTTGAACTATCTTGGAAGGACCATATACGTGATGTTTGGGAATGATTGGGGTGAATGGAAAACACAATAGAAAATTTTCAAGTCTTGGTATTTTGGATTACAAGATAGAAATCTGAGTTATGAATAGTAGAAATGCTATAGAGTATCTTGATCTAGCCCTAATAAGTGTCTCAAAGGAAAAATGTGTTCTATAGTTATGTAGAGCAGAAATAATACTCGTTGATTAAGCTAATCTTATAATGCCAATTACTGCTAAAAAATTGATTTAAGTCTGAAGAGAGCCTATATAATTGTATCCTTGGAAAGGTTGCTCATTCAGTTAATAGTTAGTATTCTTTCAAGTCTTAAAGCATCACTTTTCTGCAGTCATATTTGAAGTCTTTCAGTTTGTTGACACGACTTAGAAAAATAATACTTACTCATCTTACTAAGTTGTACCCAACTCTGACCATTAGTTTGAGAGTTCTCTTCCCATACTCTTATCCTAGTTTAAGTACTCCCATTGCAACTCACCTCTTCAGTATGTGAATCTATTGTCTAATGTTGCTGTGAATTTTTCTTAGTGATTACTGAAAAAGGTGATTGTCTCTTGCTAGGAACTGTGATATGTCTTATGCTTTCACTACCATGAGCTTGTTTATGCAGTTTCTACCACAGAGATGTAATATGATACTGGGCTATCTGACAGGTGCTCTCTTATTCAGTAAGCATGTGAATTCTTTTATCAGGAACAAAACTATTTGAAACATTGGTAATTATAAGTCAGGATTTGGTTTGTACTGAGGTTACTATGGTAAGCAAGCTCAGGTTCAGTATACATAGGATATGCTTTTTCCTATATCTGCTCTGGTTCAGAACCCTATAACTAACCAGGATCCCAGGGTAGAGCCGTAGATAAGATTCTTTGGCTCTAGTTCTTCAATAAAAAACCTTTAATATCTGACTGTCTAAACCAGATTTGCTACTTTTTCAGGTTCCTTGGTATGTGCCATGTGGTGGTGTCTGCTATGGGGATGGGAATCTGGTTTTCATTGCAAATGATTGGCACACTGCATTGCTACCAGTCTATCTCAAGGCGTATTACCGTGACAATGGCTTGATGACATATAGCCGGTCTATTCTTGTGATCCACAACGTTGCACACCAGGTTTGTTCGCTAACCTTCTTGTAGTTTATTCTGGATATTTGTGCCTATGTTTAAAATTTGTTAATTTCAACTTGAATGTGTTTTACTTTGATTGTACTCATAGAATTGAAAGCTCTGAGTTTATAAGAAATGGACTGTGTTGATTGACATAACAAAATTTTTATGGAATAGATGAAGACTTGTTAACTTGACTAGGTTAGGTTGTAATTGCTTGACAAAAGAGAAATCCAAGTTGGGCTGTTTTTTGACCTTTGACATCAACTGTTTTAAGAGCTAATTATGGTCCCATTGAGTTAGTATTTTGTATTGTATCATGTGTTACCAAAATACATGGATGAGTTTGTATATATATTTCTTTTGGTTCGAGCAAAGAATTACAAAGGAAATCACCCACGCATTCCCCTTGATTTATCCATCCCCTAATGGGATGGAGGGTGCTTATCTAGAACCTGTGACCTAGTGTCAACAGGAGAGGTGCCTCTTTTCACTGAACCACTTGGCTACTAGGATTTTTGGCTGGAACTCTATGTGTGTGTGTGTGTGTGTGTGCTTTTGATTTGTTATTTAAACTAGGGAAATTATATTTGTGCATCCTTGTATTGACACTGCCCCTAGACTAGTTATTTGGGCATTTAATTTGTGAATCATTGTCTTTTTAAGTTACAAAACTGTGAAAACAATGGAAATTCCCTAAAAACCAGTAGGAGGCAGGAGTAATGTCAATAGAAGGGGCTGGCAATATCATTTCCCTTTACTTTAATGTTAACATACTGACTGACAATCGTTGATAGGCTGACTGATAAACAGTTAATTAATCTGTCTCATTGAACACTCAAAATCAGATAGGCTATTTTCAAGACAGTCAACTGTTCAGTCCTATTGAGCAGTAGAATCTTCAGACGGGCTGGCTTCTAAACAGTCTGCTATCCTATTGAACCCTAGAATCTTCAGACAGAATGATGCGGTGAACATGGAATAAAGTAATGTCATCATCACCATCAAATTTTTATCCCAATTAGGGGTCTGTTACATGAATCTTGTTCCTCCCTTCCCCTCTATCAAGGGTCATGTTCTCATTTAGTCCAAAAGTTTTAAATATTTTCTCATTGCTTCTATCTATGTCCTTTTACGCCTTGCCCTTGCCCTTTTAGAGCCTTTGACTTGGATCAACTCACTCTTTTTAACCGGTGCCATTTTTTGTTTCTATTAGACATGTCCAAACCATCTAAGTCTACTTTCCCTAATCTTATTACCTATCGATGCTACTCTTCGGTGCTACTCTTCGGTTTCCTCTAATGTTTTCATTTCTAATCTCATCCTTTTTTCTCGTCTCTCATCCATTTCAACATTCTCATTTCGGCTATGTTCATCTTATGTACATGTTGTTCCTTAGCTATCTAGCACTCTGATCCATAGAGCATGGCCGGTCTTATAGTGATCCTATAGAATTTTCCCTTCAGTTTGAGTGGCTCCTATCTGTCACATAAAATTCTAGAGGCACATCTTCATCTGTTTCAACCCACTTGAATTCTTTAGATAACATCTCTCTTAATCCCTCCATTCTCATGAGTTATTAATCCCAAGTATCAACAGTGGTCTTTTGGGGAACTTCTTGGTTATCAATTTTTATTGGTACTTCATTCCCACTCCTCTCCTTACTAAAATTGCATTCCATATATTTTATCTTAGTTTGGCTAATTTTAAATCCTTTAGACTCTACAGCATCTCTCCATAACCCCAACTTTGTGTTTACACCCTCGTCTTATCAATCAAAACTATATCATTTGCAAATATCATGCACCATGAAATCTCCTTGTGCATATGTTTTGTTAACTTATCCATAACTAATGTGGAAAGATATGGGCTCAATGCCGATCCCTAGTACAATCCTATAGTGATTTTCTATCATCGATCTCTCAGCTAGTGGTCTTAGCATTTGTTACCACTCCCTCATACATATCCTTAATTATGTTTATATACCCCCGTAAAACTCCTTTCCTGTCCAACACCCTCCATAATAACTCCTTAAAGGACTTATCATAAGGTTTTTCTAAGTTAATAAAGATCATGTGGAGATCTTTCCTCCTCTCCCTGTATTTCTCTATCAATTGTCTAAGCAAGAAAATGGCTTTTGTAGTAGATCTCTTAAGTATGAAACTAAACTGGTTTTCCAATATACCTGTGTCATGTCATGGCCTCTTCTTAATAACTCTTTCATAAAGTTTCATGGTATGGCTCATAAGTTTAATGTCATGATAAATAGTGCAAGTCTGTATGTCTTCTTTATTCATATAAATCGGTATTGGCATTTTCTTCTATTCTACAATCTTGTTAAAGAACTTTGTTGCCCAAACTACTCCAGTATCTCTCATATACCTCCAAACCTCTATTAGTATAGCATCATGTCCTAGGGCTTTTCCTAATTTCATCTGTTTCAAGGCCTTTTTCATTTTAGATATCTTGATCCTATGATTGTACCTATATAGTCTAAAGTTATTAGGGTTTACAGTTCTCTCAATCTCTTTCCTACCTTTAATTGATCTCATCATCTTTAACCAGTACCCTTTAATCATCACTTTTAATTCATTTAACTTAGTTTAAGTCCTTGCTCTTCTCTTAACTTATTTTTGCAAGTATGAATGCGTTTTTCTCACCTTCTCTTGACCCTAATCTATTATAGAGATTATCTTACACCTTGAGTTTAGCTTCACTCATTACTCTCTTAGCAACCTTTTTAGCATTCTTATATTACTCAAAGTTTTCGTTATTTTTAATCCTTTTCCATGCTTTAAAACACACATGTTTCTCTTTAGTAACTTTTTACACCTTTTCAAATCACCATTAAGTTTCTTTTACTAAATGCCTTTTACATTTAGATACTCCAGAACATCTTATGTCAATTTTTTAATGGATTTGGTTGTATCAATCGACATGGTGTTTACTTATATTTCATTGTTCCACTTTCCTTCTATCATCAACTTGTTGGTGAATGATGTTACCTTCTCTCCTTTTAAGTTCCACTACTTAGTTTTTGGATACTTGTTAAGTTCATTTCCTTTTTTTCTCTTAACGTAAATATCCATATCCATTAACCTATATTGTGTGGTTAAACTCTCACCGGGTATGACCTTACATTCCTTACACATTAATCTTTTAGCATTCTTAAGTAGAAAAAAGTCTATTTGTGTTGATGTTTAACCGCAAGTGCACGGGCTATTGTAGTATAGCTATGCAAATACAGGTCGATCCCACAGAGACTCGCTTTAAAAATAATGAGTTTAAATAAAATTTAATTCTCTAAAAATTAAAGAAAATAACAAAATTAAACTAACAATAAAACAGAGATTCAGATTTATTAAAATGATGCAAATCACATAATATCCAGTTCTGAAAAACACAAAAAATAACACTAAATAGACAGTCTTGGATAGCACTGTCCCTGAATAAGCACTGTCTTTGGATTACTGTCAGAATAAGATAGAATACAAATAACAAAATTTAGATAAAGTAAAACAAGGATAGAAAAAAAGATAGAATAGGGAAAAGACAAAATAGGATGTAAACAAAAAATCCAGAAACCTGATGATGAAGATGAGCCGGAGGGGGAGATGGGGAAGAAGGAAGAAGAGGAGGAAGAAAGAGAAGAAGAAAAAGGAAACCCTTTTCAGGTCTCCGTATCTAGGCTGGCCGGTGATTGGAATGAACACCGGTGCGGTGTTGGTTTCTGCCAGGGGAGGAAGCGGGGTGTGATGGCGCAGAGAATGGGTAGACAAGGAGGGACTGGCTGGTGTAGCTTGCCGGAGAGATGAAGATGGGCGTTGTCCAGTTCTGTTTTGCCTAGTTAACCAAACTGGGCAATACGTCGCCTTTTGGAAGTTCTGGGCAGAGGGCGGTTAATGGAAGCAGAAGCAGAGGCTAGTGCTTGGGTAGATGCAAGGCAGAGGAGCCGATGGAAAGAAGAGGAGGTTCTGGGCAGTTGAGATGACGCCGGTGAAGGGAGCTGGGAACATGATCCGGCTGGTGAAAGAGGAGATGGGGGTGAAGAAGATGGTGCTGACTGGCTAGGCCAATGACTGGAGACTGCTTAGAAGAGGAGCAGAGCAGAGGGGAGGGAAAATGTAGGAGAAGCCAGCGCCTGATCTGTCTATTGGTACTGGGCAAACGACGAGGGAGCCGGTGATGGGGATGAGCGGTGAAGGGGGAGAAAAGGGATTTTGGCCGGTGTTGGGCCTTGGTAACTAGAGGTACTGGGGGCGTCGCACGGCTCTGGGCTTCAAGCAGGGAAGCTTGGGCGTGTCTGGCACGATGGAGGCAGGGGATAGAATTGGAGGAGTAGGCTGCTCAGGTGGGTGTGAAATGGTGATGCCAGTCGATGGCTGATGTGGTGGTGATGGCAGATAGGTGGAGCAAAAGCTGGACTGGGGGGAGAAGCAGCCAAGTGGAGACGATGCGGTGCGGTTAGGGGATTGGGCAGAGAAGGTAGAAGAGTTGAAGAAAGATAGGGAAAGAGAGATGGGAGCTAGGAGCTGGGAAAAGAGTAAACGAGAGGGAGAGGCAGAGTGGTAGAGAAAGACTAGAGGAGGGTGCATGCAAGAGAGAAAAGAGAAAGTGAGGAGGAGAAGAGGGAAAGAGCACGAGAGAGAAAGGGAGAGGAGAAGAGAGCAAGAGAGAGGGATGTGGGGCGTGGTCTGCCTCCTTCCTACGTCCAGCAAGGAAAAGAATAGAAGAGGGAATGGGGGCAAGGAGGAAAAAAAGAGAGAAGAAAAAAATAGGAGATAGAGGTTGTTACCGTGATAGGAGTAGTTTTTAAGAGAAGAAGAGACGTAAGAGAGAAAGAGAGACGGGATAAGAGAGATGGAGAGGGAGTGGGGTCCACCAGCAGTCCAATCTTGGCAAAACTCTACAAGACTCCTCCATTCTTCAAATTCCTTTTGTCCTAGGAGTCTTCAAAGTCCTCTCTTTCCAGGAAGCTTCATCATCCTCATTTAATCTCCTTGATTTGATCTAAATCATCCAAGCTCGAGTTGATTGATTTGCAATGCACATGACCAAATTAGAATCATCTAAACCATTCATTACTCTTCTGAGTAGCTTCGATGATCATTTGACCGTTAATGCTCTAATTGATAGCCTAAATGAAATATTTTATGTAAAATCTTGAAATTGATAGCCTAAATGCTCTAATTGAATATTAATTAGTGGTATTTTGACCAAAATTGAACACTTAACAATTTAGCTTTTATAGGATTCACTTTTAAAGGTTAGTAAGTGCTCATCCCTTTTCTCAAAGTATGTGTTTGCTACAGTTAGGTTATTTGCCAAACCAAAATTGAGGATGGCTTCCCCTATCTCATTTCCTTCACCAATATCGTACCCTCCATTTACCCAATTATATCCTTCCTTTTTTTTTTGCTACATGACTGTTTAAGTTTGCTCCTATAAATATTCCTACGTATTGGGAATTTCTTGTATTACTCCCTCAATGTCTTCTCAAAACTGTCTCTTGATTTTATCTTCTAACCTCAACTGTGGGGCGCATGCACTTATAACATTTATGATATTCTCCTCTATAGCAAGTTTTATTAGTAGAATTCTATCACTGGTTCTTCTAATGTCTAGAATGTTATCATTAATTCTTTGTCCATCACTATCCTTATGCTATTTCTACTATTGTCCTTTCCTACATACTAGAACTTATACTCATCATTTCTTTAGTTTTGGCCCCTTTCCACTTAGTTTCTTACACACAAGCTATGTTGACTCTTCTATGTTTCGTCATATCTACGAACTCCATACTCTTACTTGCCAATGTGCTTATATTTAATGTGGTGATACAAATATTATTTTCATGAGCTAATATCTTTATCCGCATATATCTACAATGGTGCAGGAAACCCTGCCTAAATTGAGGATGGCTTCCCCTATCTCATTTCTTTCACCAATATTGTACCCTCCATTTACCCAATTATATCCTTCCTTTTTTGTTGTTGCTACATGACTGTTTAAGTTTGCTCCTATAAATATTTCCTACGTATTGGGAATTTCTTGTATTACTCCCTCCATGTCTTCCCAAAACTGTCTCTTGATTTTATCTTCTAACCTCAACTGTGGGGCGCATGCACTTATAACATTTATGATATTCTCCTCTATAGCAAGTTTTATTAGTAGAATTCTATCACTGGTTCTTCTAATGTCTAGAATTTTATCCTTAATTCTTTGTCCATCACTATCTTTATGCTATTTCTACTGTTGTCCTTTCCTACATACTAGAACTTATACTCATCATTTCTCTAGTTTTGGCTCCTTTCCACTTAGTTTCTTACACACAAGCTATGTTGACTCTTCTATGTTTTGTCATATCTAAGAACTTCATACTCTTACTTGCCAATGTGCTTATATTTAATGTGGCGATACAAATATTATTTTCATGAGCTAATATCTTTACCCGCACATATCCACAACGGCGCAGGAAACCCTGCCTACTGTCCATTGCATCCAGGATCTGATATAATGCATCGCTTATAGGGGAATGCCCTAGCAGCCCCTATTTATTTTGCACTGCATCTAGGATCAGATGTGGCATGTCGCTTACTGGAGAATGACCTAGTAGCCCTTGCCTATTTCTCATTACCTCTAGGCTTTGATACAACACATCGCTTATGGGGAATGCTTTAGCGAAAGGAAATGCTCTAATCTTTAGATTAATGTTAAGGATTTGCCTAAAGATTTTAATCCAGCTGGCAACCTGACACATCCCTCCTTTATCCAGGCTTGGGACAGGCTGTAAAAACATAAACCCAACTATATAGTGTATGTGGATTAAAAGAATGTATTGCATATATATATATATATATATATATATATATATATATATATATATATATATATATATATATAGCAATACATTCTTAACATTAGTCTCTGTATTATGTAGCTTATCACAATCTTTACTTTGTGAATCTGTTTTGTAAGATCTTGATCCATCTTTCTTATGACAATTGAACCATTTAAAAGAGAAAGAAGTAAGATCCTGATCCATTTTCTCACCCAGGGCCGTGGTCCGGTGGATGATTTCTCTTGCGTGGATTTACCAGGTCACTACATGGACCTTTTCAAATTATATGATCCTATTGGTGGCGATCACTTTAATATCTTTGCTGCTGGCCTGAAAACTGCTGATCGTATAGTCACTGTCAGCCACGGATATGTTTGGGAGCTCAAAACATCAGAAGGTGGTTGGGGGTTGCACAACATCGTAAACGAGTGCCATTGGAAATTGAAGGGCATAGTGAATGGTATAGACAGGAAAGAATGGAGTCCAGAACTGGATGTCCATCTAAAGTCTGATGGTTACACCAATTACTCTTTGGAAACTCTAACTACGGGCAAGCCCTTATGCAAGGAGGCTCTGCAAAAAGAACTTGGTTTGCCTGTCCGACCTGATGTCCCTCTGATTGGTTTTATTGGGAGGCTGGATCACCAGAAAGGTGTTGACCTCATAGCAGAGGCCATTCCATGGATGGTTGGCCAGGATATCCAGCTGGTTATGTTGGGAACTGGAAGACAAGACCTTGAAGACATGCTTAGAAGATCTGAGGGCGAGCACCGTGACAAAGTCAGGGGATGGGTTGGTTTTTCCGTGAAGATGGCACATCGGATAACTGCAGGCGCAGACATTCTACTGATGCCATCAAGGTTTGAGCCCTGTGGACTAAATCAGCTTTATGCAATGAGTTATGGAACTGTTCCTGTAGTTCATGCTGTAGGAGGATTGAGAGATACCGTGCAGCCATTTAATCCGTATGAAGAGTCTGGATTCGGATGGACATTCAACAGGGCAGAATCAAGTAGATTGATTCATGCTCTTGGAAACTGTTTGCTTACATACCGGGAGTACAAGAGTAGTTGGAAAGGACTTCAGAGACGTGGAATGATGCAAGATCTCAGTTGGGACCATGCCGCTCAGAATTATGAAGAATTCCTTGTTGCTGCCAAGTACCAGTGGTGATCCTGTAACATGAGAGATATTTTGGGTCCACAACATCATATCGTCTGGTTATCTGTCTAAAGCTTCAAATGCATCAGCAAATCTATTGATGTCTAGCCTCTGAGGAGGACATGCCAAATGCTATTTCTTGGGTAATATAATTGTGCTTCCTGTTTCTGGGTGCAGAATAAAGCACTCCTTCGCTGCCAAACAAACGGAACCATTGATAAATTTTTGCAGTGGTAGTGGTCTCTGAGTAAATTTTGTTGTAAAAGTAATTGTCGCAGTATAATTCATCTGTAGTGGCACTAAACCAAGGGGGCTCCTAGAGTTGTCCATTTTGCTGCTATACTGGAGAGTTTGGTTGCACATGTTTATGACAAACTCCACTTTAACCCCTAGCTAATAAAGGTGAGCCTTCTGAACTTTATGCTATTTAGAAAGCCAATTAAATCACTGATAAAATTAAGATTATTTTGCTAGTTCTGAAATGCATTTATGATTGTTGGTTAGATAATCACTGAGAAATAGCCACTCACAATCTGATATGTAGCTCTATGTGCCTGAGCTTAGTTGTCTATAATGCTTACTGCTAACATGTTACTTGCCAATTACCTATTCTTAATTGATCGACATTCACTTTGTTGCAATGTTGAAGTTATGTATCGCTAACAATTTCTAATGTTTCTGTCTGCAATGTCATGCTGTTAAACATCTAGGTATGCTTCTCCAGATTCTTCTTCTTCTTTTTTTCTTTCTTTTTTTAACCCAGAAAAGGAAGGGGAGTCTTTTTGCAATGGTAGAGTGGTTGTTGTGTGACCTTGAGGTCACAGTTCAAGGTATGAAAACAGCCTCTTGCAAGGTAAGGCTGCATACTATAAACCCTTGGCGGTCTTCCCCTTCCCCGGACCATGCATATGTGGGAGCTTCATGAACCAGGTCGCCCTTTTTTAATTGTTTTTGGCCTAGAAAAGAATCCACAAACAAGGGTTCCAGTAAACATCATATCTCTGTAGTTTTACAAGCCACGCTTATCAAACCAAACAAAATAGTTCAGAAAATTTCTTCAAGTATGAAGTAGTTAATTCAGCAGCTGTAAACAACGGATCCATAGTGCACTGAAACAAGCATAGCGCATTTGCACCATTTTCCTTTCAAGATCAGAAATCCGGGACCTGATTGTGAACTAAATTCCTAAGGGATTAATGGCCTAGAACCGCCTTTTTCGGCTTGATGTTTCACTGTGGTTCTTCGCGTCCCTACAAAAACATTCTAGAGGGAAAGACCTACAAATGCACTGTGTACAGGAAATCTCAGCACAATCGGAGTAGGATCCAACATCTGCGCAACGGCTATGAACTATGAAGATCGAATTACATGGTTCAGTGAACTAAAGACTTGGATTAGTGGAGGTCTGAACTAGGATACATGCCTATTGTTGGGTCATCATCTGCATTGATGGAGATGGTTTCAAAGGGAAATGAAGAGAACGTCACTAGCATACCTAGGATGAAGACCAGCAAGATCCTCATCTTGTTCTTGTGAAGAGAGCATTGGAGAACGAACTTGATTTGGCCCATTCTTGATATTGAGCTAGGTGGATCAATTTGATTGTCCAAGCCGACAATTTATTTCTAAAAGACTTTTTAAAAATATCTATGATAATATCTCCTACTAATTTCTAGAAATGCTACAATTATCTAGTAAAAAAAAATCTAAGATATCTAGAAGGAGGCGATGCAAATGATGATGTGAGAAATAAGAAACCTAGAAAAGATGATGTAAGGATTGATCCAACATCTAGGATCTAGGATATTTTTGGAGAGTTCTCTAGAAAGTTATTTGTAACCATTAGATTAAGAGTGTGTTGGCACAATTCTAATCATTGGTTGAGATATGCCACTAGTATAAATGGGGGTGGTTCCTCACACTTTTGGACCAAGCCAAAATTAAGTAATAAATAACAAGTCCCTTCTTACAAGTGCCTTCTTTTTAACTTTTCATCTTCACTTTTTATCCCTATAAAGTTCTTTCACAAAAAAAACTATTCCTCCTAAACCAAAACATCAAGCCCACCTTTCTAGCAAACTGGTATTAGAGCCAAGTTCATTCTTACGGTGGAGAAATAAGATAGCAAGTTGAATGATTCCCTTCCAATTCCCTCAATTCATTAGTAATAATTATAAAAAAGTTAGGCATTCGTGTGAAGGCCTTGCTAGGCTCTCAAGAGGCATAAGAGATTGTTGAGAAAGGTTATTAAGAACCTCAAAACGAGGCTTCTTTAACTCCTATCCCAAGGGAGACCTTACAAAAGGCTAAAAAAATAATATCAACAAGCTTTCACTCTCATTTATCAATGCCTTTATGAAGGCATGTCCGAGAAGATTGCCAATGCAACCACCTCTAAGCAAGCATGGGAGATTCTTCACAATGCTCATAAGAGGATCGACAAAGTGAAGAAGGTATGTCTTCAAACTCTTAGAAGTGAGTTTGAAAAATTACATATGGAGGAATCTAAATCAATTCCTTATTATTTCTCTGAAGTCCTAGCCATTGTCAATGGAATAAAGAGAAATAGAGAAACCTTGAATGATACAAGAGTGATAGAGAAAATTATTTGTTCCTTGATATCAATCTTTGCGTATATCATTGTCGTCATAGAGAAGTCTAAAGATATAGATTCCATGATTGTTGATCAACTTATGGGTTCACTACAAGCCCATGAAGAAAGGCAAAACAAGAAGAAGAAACAAAAGCCATTTGAGGAAGCATTTATTCAAAACTCTCTTTCAAAGAAAGAGAAGAAGGGCTTGAAAATGACAAAAGCCATGGATGTAGTCGTGGTTATGCTTATGTTTGAGGCTGAGGTTATAGAAGAAGTCGTAGAAGCGACTATAATCAACCCAATAATAAAGAAAGGATCCAAAGCTCACAACTTTTAAGAAGTCGTAGAAGAGGAAACAACAATCAAAAGTATGCCAAGTCTCAAGTTTGATGTTTTTATTATCATAAATTTGGACATTATGGTTGCAAATATAGAAATGCTAACCATGGGAATGAAAAAGCCAATCTCATGGATATGAAAGACGAAATACAGCTCACTTTATTAATGGCCAACCACAAAGAAGAATTAGAGGAGGAAACTATGTTGTACTTAGACATCGATATAAGTAATCATATGAGTCGAGATAAGAACATATTCGTGTAGATAAATCAAGTGAATGGGCATGTTATCTTTGGAAATTAATCTAAAGCACCAGTAAAGGGGAAAGGTAGAATACTAATACTCTTTAAAGGTGGAAGCTGCCAATTTATTTTTTATGTATATTACCTGCCAAAGCTACAAAGTAATATTTTAAGTTTATAACAATTACTTGAGAAAGATTATGATATTCACATGAAAAATCAGTTCTTTTTTTCTTTTTCTTTTTTTGAGAAATCATGAATAAAAATTAAATATAAAAGTACCAATAGCAAGAAATAAAATATTCTTGTTAGACATCAAACATGATAAAGCCAAGTGCCGAAAACATGCTTAAAAGATGACTCTTACCTTTGGCATTAAGGTTTGGACATGATAATTTTTGGTAGCTTGAAATCAATGTCTATAAAGGGCATGTTGAATGAATTGTCTCTCATTAATTATCGAGATCAACTATGTGAAGGATGTCTTTTATAAAAGTATTCTAAAAAGGCTTTCCCAAGAGAGTCAATATCAAGAGTTAAGGAGCCCTTGCAACTTGTCTATATCGACTTATGCTGGCCCATCACTCTAAGATCTGATTATAAGAATAATTATTTCTTACTCTTTATTGATGAATTTTCTCAAAAGAGTTGGGAATATTTTTTGAAAAAAAAAAAATCAAAAGCATTTGGTGCCTTTAAGAAATTTAAAGCCATGGTTGAAAAGAAAGCAAGTATGATAGAAGAGGCGAATTCACGTCAAAAGAATTTAATAAATTTTGTAAAGTAAATGTGATTCATTGTCATATAATGGTTCCTTATTCACTGCAGCAAAATGGAGTGGCAGAAAGGAAGAATATAACCATTCTAAATGTGATTTGTAGCATGTTAAAAAGCAAAAAGATGCCTAAAGAGTTTTGGACAGAAGCGATAAATTGTGCAGTTTACCTTTTAAATCATTGTCTTGCCAAAGTTGTTGATGACAAGACTCTACAAGAAGCATAAAACGAGAGAACGCCAACAATCACTCACTTGCAGGTGTTCGAGAGCATCACCTATGTCCATATACCTTATCAAAATAGAACCAAACTTAATGATAAGAATGAGAAGCATGTCTTCATTGGCTATGACAAACATTCAAAAGACTGTAAGCTTTACAATCTAACATTGAGAAGATTATCATTAGTAAAGATGTGGAGTTCGATAATAAATAAAAAAAGGCACAGGAGATTGAAACATAAAGAATAATGAAGACTATAACTTCTTACCATTTTTTTTTTGAAGAAGAAGGAATTTAAAGAAGAGATGAAGTTCAAGAACCTACAAGCCCAACTTCATCTTCCTCGTCATCTTCCTTCATTCAAAACTCATCTTTAAGTTCAAGTGAAAAAATACTATGGACTAGTAGCCTACAAGAAATTTATGAGGTAACAGAGAATTTAAATGAGTTAACCATCTATTGTCTATTTGTTAATTGTGAACCTATAGGCTTTGAGAAAGTGACACAGAGCAAGAAATAGATAAAAGCTATGGATGAAGAAATCAAGTCCATTAAAAAAATATATTTAGGAGCTAACAATTCTTCCAAAAGGCTATTGGAATGAATTAGGTTTATAAAGCAAAGAAGAATACAAAAGGAAAAGTTGAAAGGGACAAAGCAAGATTAATAAATAAAGGCTATAAGCAAAGGTAAATTATAAAGAGGTATTTGTAGCCTTTACTTGCTTAGAGACTATAGGATTGATAATGTAACACCCCGGATTTTTAAGACAATTTTTTTTTTTTTTACATAATAATGGCATTTTAAATAAGAGCATTTTGGGATCCCATGAGAAAAGATTTATTTAACATTTTACTAAACCTATCTTAAAACTCCGGGTGTTAAATTTCCTTTCTCAAAATGGCATACATGTAATTTAAACATAAATAAATAATCCGCGTATAAATCAACGTCAAATAAATAGGCGCCTTTATTTTAAATCAAATAAACGTCTAAAAGACAATAATAATATGGCCCAGGGTCTATCCATCATAACATCCCATATAAATGTCCAACATATGTCTAAAGATCTAAATCACATCCAATTATAAAGTATGCAGTCCATAATAAAATTCAAATGATAATCCACTCTAATGACTCACATTACTGTCTAAAACTATAGGAAAACTAGTCTTCAGCAGCTCTCAAGGTTTATCAACCGCTTTTCCTTTCCTGGTGTCACGCTCGAGATCTAAGGCATTGCAAAACAAAGCAATGCCTCAGCAAGCTATCGCTTGTGTAGGTACATAGACAATTAATGTAATAAATGAAAGAAATAATGAACAGTACTGATGAAAAATCTAACATTTATGAAAGTGGTGATATCATAATGCCATGTTCAATAAATGCCAATTTATTCTATATGCTAAAACATAAAATTCAAAGAGTTAAAACATGACATGAATCAATAAAATGGAGCATACAACCAGAATAAGGGCACCCTAAGGTAATGGGTCCCACCACATCGCACTAACATCCCTGATCAGGGGTACACGTAGTCAACCTCTGAGTGTCGTCACACCCAGGCATATCATCCATAACTATGCTCATCATACATGCATAATAAGAATATGGGTCATCATGCTGCAGTGGCAACCCTCCATGGGTATCAACCACCGCCGCTCCCCGTCGACACCATAACGGGAGACTTAGCGTCTGTCCCCATGGAAAGGCTCAGACCGGTAGTGTGGACTATCCATGTTACCAAACCCCTACCTAATGCCATCTATGGGCAGGTGTCTATCATATCACAAACTCATCACATCATAATCTCGGAAGGTGGGTGGCCGGCCCTATCCCTCCTAGCATGACGCCCACCGGGCGAGAGCACCCGTCATCAAATATAAAACACGGAAATCATATGTATATGCTAAAACTCAAGAGCACTTATAGCTTGCAATCCCCAAGACATGCCCCTCATCCTAGGGTTAGCCTATAAAAGGACCAGCTACTAAGCCTCTATTCTCATTTCCATGTAAATCAATGCATTTTCTATATATATAATAAGAAATAAGTCTCTAATTAAGCATAACTAATTTACATCATGCTTGTAAAAGCATTTGAAATAAGTTTATTCAGTAAAAGATTTCAATTTGGAATAACCATCCTGTACGCAATGTCGCATGAAATCCACGGTAAATAATAATTGCATTTTTAAAACACAATCACACATGATGCTATGTTTAAAAATGGTTTAAAAATCAAGGCAAAACATTAGTTGTCGTCACCTACCTCAGTGTGAGACCACTAGCTTGCTAATAACTCCCTTTAATTGGTATATTCAAGTGCACCTGTACATGTCACATCACTATTTTAAAATTTTTCTAAATAAAAAGTGGTCATTTCTAAGTTTTTAAGTTAAAACTAGGTCCGCTTCGTCAATACTGTCACAACGCCTCTTTTGGATCGTGATTTGGACCTCTCGAGCTCCCAAAAAATAAAGTTTTTGTGAAAACTATGCTTAAATGGGGCCTGCCGGACCACCATAAGGTGGTTTATACTGGCGGCGCCCCTTTTCTGCGGTTTACACCGGCGTACACTGGCGCACAAAGATGCACGCGACGCAGACGCCGCACGGGACGCGCGCGTGCGTCACGGTCGTGTGACGTCGTCTCTCGGGCGTCACCGAGTGCGTCTTAGCGTCAGCGCCAAGGCGCCGACGCCGGAGAAGACGACCGGATTCCAGTCGCCTCCGGCGGAGTTACAGAGCTCCGTTTTGCTTGATTTTTTACTCCATTTTCTTCAGAATTCTCTCTAGAATCCATTTATGCCCTCCTTTTGCACTAATTTTTCCAGAAACCATGGTTTTTAAATGATTTTTCCCAAGTTCCTAAAAACATCCCTAGATACTGGTTTTTGGGTTTTCTGGAGAAATCCACCGTTGGATCACTCCCAAATTTAAAGGGTATGCTCTTGGGTCTCTTGTGCACTATTTAGACGGTGCGATTTTCAAAAGAACTAGGTTTGATCCATGAAATCACGCTCCAACAGTAGCGTGCACACAGGTTCCTAAAAATCTGATTTTTCCTAATTTTTAAACGTTTTCCTAATTAATTTTCTAATTAATAATTACAGGAAAAACATGGATTTAAGGCTTACCTTGCGCATGACTGGTGTTGCTCGTGTTGCCGGGGTTCCACTTGCCGAAAAATCCAAGTTTTGCAGGGCTAGGGTTTTGCGTAAACACTCAGAGAAAACGCTCAATAGTGGAGCGTTTTGGCTCCTAGAGGAGCATAGATATAGGGTTTTAGAGTCTTGGGGAAGAGAAACTCTTCCCCACACGTCTCTTCCCATGTCTCTTCGGCGATTTCGCCGGACTGGTAGAGACGTGTGTAGACAGGGGTGCCGTTATCAATTTGGACCCCTGTGTAACATGTTTCTGTCAAAAGACCAATTTGCCCTTACAACTTTGACGGCTCATAACTCCCTCGTTTGAGCTCCGTTTTTCGCGTTCTTGGTGGCGTTGGATTCATATCGACGAGCACTTTCTAATTCTTATGTTTTTAGGAAAAAATTTCATCCATAAATTTTTATTTTAATTTATTTAATAATTTCCTATTTTATCCTAAAAATTAAGGATATTACAGATAATTTCTTTAGTTGAACAAAGTAATTGAAAAATACATCAAATAGATGTGAAAATTTATTTTGATAACAAATTTGCTCTTGCTCTTGTAATGAATCTAATCTACCATGATCCAAATAAGCACATTGGTAAGTGCTATCACTTAATTATAGAATGTGTGGAAAGAAAGGATGTTCATGTGAATTATGCAAGATCTCAGGATCAAATTACCGATATCCTCACCAAGCCACTCAAGCAAGAAGTCTTCTTTGAGAAATTAAGAATGATCCTTGGAATTACAAAATCAAGGTTAAAGAGGGGTGTTGGAGAATAAATTTGATTTGCACCATTCTTGATATTAGGCTAGGTTGATCAATTTGATGGTCTAAGCCCTTGGCTTATTTCTAGAAGACTTCTTAGAAATATCTATTATAATATCTCCTCTTAATTTTTTTAAAATACTACAATTTTCTAGTAAAAAATATCTAAAAAAAATTATTCAATAATGTAAGAAGTAATAAATATCTACAAAAGATGATGCAAGGACTAATATAATATCTAGGATATTTTTGGAAAGTTCTTTAGAAAGTCATTTGTAACATTTAAATTAAAAGTGTACCAGTGCAATCTTAAACTATTGGTTGAGATATGCCACTAGTACAAATAAGGGTGGTTCCTCACACTTTTGTACCAAGCCAAAGTCAAGTAATAGATAACAAGTTCCTTCTTCTTTATTTTCCATCTCCTCTTCTTTTTCCTTTGAAGTTATTCCATTAGAAACCTCTTCCTCCTAATCCAAATCATGAAGCTAACTTTTCTAATTGTCTAATTGATAATGTTGAGAATGAGCTAGAGTACTGTATTGTGATTATTGAACTGAAAATACATGAAGGCTCATCCGCTATCAAATAGAAATGGTTTATATACATTTTGATGTTGTGAGTTGTTCATCTGATTGGAGCAATTCAAACATCTCACTCCTAAAATTTTGCGCGTTCAATGCATACTATTGTTTGTGCAAAGTTTTCTAAGCATCAACTCCCTATGATCACAAATATAATTTTTCTGATGCTATAGCCACCCTATGATCAAAATTATAATTTTTCTAATGCTGTAGTTATCCAATCAGCTTGGGTTTTGAATTACTAGACATCCAAAATTGAAGTAATAAGATCAACATGTTGGATCTTCTAAAAGTTGGCCGCTTCATACCATGGTTGGCTGTGATTGACAACTTGCCATAGTGTCACACTTTACAATAGTATAACATTCTTTGATTATGAAAGAGACTGCTCGCTCCAACATTTATTGTAAATTGAGCCATGTTAGTTTCAAAGTATAATTATTTTACGATGCAACCTAAAAGCTTAAGTTAAAAAGAAGTAGGCCAAATATCTGTAACGGAGGCCTCTCATGCTAGGCCTCTTTATTTTTGTGAACTCAAGCGCAAGCTTATATGCCTTTGATTGATAGGTAGTAGGCCAACAAGATGTATATGTGTAATACAAATTAAGATAGTGTTACCTTCATCCCTCTGTATAATTGAGAAGCTTCAACCATATTTGACAAGTGAGGCAAGGCCTTAGAGCGTGGTCACTCCAGAAGAAGCTTCTATGTGGCAGTACACTGGTTTGAGGCTGCTCATGGGTGTCTTTATCCAACATAAAAATGGGGGAAAAAAAGAAAGAAGAAGGGAAAAAAGACCTTGTGTTCGACAAGCAAAATTCTCAATGCTTCTTTCAAACGGTAAGACAATCAAGGTTAAGGATATACTTGAGTGCGTGGATAAGGATTAAGAAATGGAGAGGCCACAACGGTTTACTCGAGTTCATTACACCTAACTCATTCAAGTTAACTCAAAATGGTACATGGTGTTAGCGGTGCTTGAGAAGAGATTAACTAACTTGAGATGATTTAAGCTGGATTAAGATAACCTAAAGTTGGCATGAGATGGATGGAGGTGACTGAAAATATACCTAAGCTAGGTTGAGATGAGATAGAGGAGATGGACTAAGATAAGATAGGTTGAAATGAGACGAAGGAAATGGTGGAAATGACATGATATAACTCATTTCCATATCAAGCAAAAACCAAGGATGAAGCTGAATTTTGGGATGAGAACAAATGGATCTCTCTTACACTGGAAATGAGATGAGGCGGCTTGACATGGAAGTGATACAGAAACTACCAGCTGTGAGCTGAGATCAGATTGAGATTTCTCATCTCAACTCAAGCACCCCCAATAGTAAGTTGGAATGAGATTATTTTCATCTGATCTTTACTTTATATCATCTCAGTTCAAGCACCACTAACAATGGCCCCGTCTTAAAGCATCCTTAATAATCCGCGCGTTTCTTTATTTTATTTTATTTTCATTTATTTTTGCTACGAATGATTACAAACGACGATAAAGTACTGATGAGATATGGGCCCAGATTCGTGGCCATTTTAGGACGAGGACCTCAATTACGAACGAGACTAGCACTTTGCAGGTACCGGAGCGGCGTGTTGAGCTATGGTAGGATGCTCCAACAATCGATCACCACCTGATCGTGACCGCTGCATTGGTAGTTTTCAACAGGTGCATTGAAATTCTGTATCAGGAAGAATAAAAGGAGCCAAATTATAGGTGGATGAGCTTATTTTTGGGCATATATAAAAAGTCTTTAAAAAAGAACTTTGGCGCAATAGTAAAAATTATTATAATATAATTTTAAAGTCACCGGTTTAAGGTATAAAATCACCCCTTTACAAAGATACAAATAAGACTGCTTACTCTCCGAGCCGCTCATAGACAAAAACTCCAAAAACTTCATGCACCGAAAGTGTCCTTGTATGTATAAAAAGTCTTCGATGACACCATCCTGACAGTGCGATACCTCCCAATCACATGTCTTTCTAGATAGGCTTTTGACCACCAACACTGATGATTCCTAAGATAAAATAATCGGATTTGTTGTTGGTGATTGATAATTCCAATGATATTATAGAAAATTTCAAATGGCTTATTATATATGTCTCAAGTTGACATTAAATTTTGAGCTTTCCGTTGGCATCGATCGATGACAAAAGCTTCCTCCTCAACAGACGGGACTCACCCACTCCCCCAATCAGATGGTTCAACCCTTCTGATCCAAAGTTTAAAGCTTTATCGTGACATAGAGATAATTGGATGCTTGGATCTACTCTGATTTGGATTATGAGACAATCCTAACCACACGGTCACTGGCCTCATCGCCAAGAATGGATCCAACTTACGTATCACTATCCGAATATCGACGTTTATGGTCTAGATGTTTTGTTACAAAGAAAATCTACACAAACATGGTACTTGTGGATCAGGAGATGAGCGTGGCAGCAAATGTTCATTTCTTTTTGCTCTTGCCTCTCGAGAGAGGAAAGGTGGTAGCAAATGTTCATTTCTTTTTGCTCTTTTTGCTCTTGCATCACTTCAGTGATATAACCCGTGTCAATCTCATTTCAAGTCAGATTATCTCATCTCAAAACACCACTAACACCCTGTTAGTTTTTTTCTTTTTCCTTTTTTTTGGCATTGATTATAAAGTACTGACAAGACTGGCACCCTGTGGGGACGGGCACGTGTTGCGCTATGGTACGATGCTCCAACAATCGACAGCTATCTGATCATGACAGGTGCTTGTGACAGTCTGTGAACTTTAAGGCCAAGAATGGATCCAACTTACGGATCACTATCCGAATATCGACGTTTGAGGTCTAGATATTTTGTTACAAAGAAAATCTAGATAAGCATGGTATCCTGTGGATCATGAGATAAACGTAGACGCTGATATTTTTGTCTTTTAATTTGCTAGTAAGAAGAAGGGAGCTTTGCCTCAACGGTAAAGTTGTCATAATGTGACTTAAGATCACGGGTTCAAGACATGGAAACAGTCTCTTACAAAATACAAGATGAAGCTATGTACTTTAGGCTTTGAGGTCTGCCTCTTTCTCAGACCTTGCAAAGGCGAGAGCTTAATGCAGCGGGGCTGCCCTTAATTTACTAGTAAAAACAGCATGTTGTAGAGGCACGAAAGAAACGGATGAAGAAAATAAGAGAGGCAAAGGATGTACCAAAGAAATATTTCTCGAACATCTATTAGTTCACAAGCATTTTATGATTTATATCTGCCACTATTGTTGGGATTTAGATTTGCTGATCTGTGCAAATCTAATCACCAAAAATGGGGATCTGGAATTGAGAGAAATACAATCACACACAAACAAAGAACACAAAACGATTAACGTGGTTCAGCCAAATTCTGGCCTACATCTATGGGAAAAGAGAGGAACTTTCACTCATTTGATCAGATTACACTGAGGGGGAGGAGGATCAAATCATATCCTCTCTACTGTACCCACTCACTCTCTTTCTCTTACAGATTAAATCAGATCTATATTTCTTACATCTCATATCCACCAGAGATTGGATCATCCCCTATTTATAGGGTTTAAATAATCCGATTGTAAAAATTTGTAACATAGCTAATCTTGACAAATCCACAGATTTGGTTGTTGAATTTTGACTATTTAGTGGGTGTCGAATTTTGACTGTTCAGTCGATGTCGATTTTTATTTTTACTGTACCTATTATTGACTTTTCAACTGCTAACTTTTGGCTTTGAAGGTTGTGTTCATATGGGTATAGACATATCAATTTTCTCCCTCCATGCTTATGAGAGCAGAATATTCTTCATCTCTTCAATTTGAGTCAATCACTGCTATGTCTCTATATAGCATTAGCTTCTCATATAGTACCATTTTTGTTAGCATGTCTGCTAAATTCTCATTATCTTGTTCTATCATCCAGCGTATCTAGTAATAGCAAATGTTGATGTGCTTTGTGCGTGAGTGATACATTGAATCTTGCTAAGTTTAGATCACTGTGACTATTATAATATTCCTTATATTCTTCCGATATAATACCAAGTTCTTGAAGAAATTACTTTATCCATAACATCTCTTTGTTAGCTTCAACTATGACAATATACTATACTTCTATTGTATAATTTTGGCGATACTAGAGTCATGCAATTAGCTCGGGTTTTGAAATACTAGACGTCCAAAAATTGAAGTAATCAAGCCAAAATATCTATATGTCTAACAAAAAAGAAAGTATAACCTTAATCCCTTCATATAATTGGGAGGCTTTCTATATTGATAAGAAAGTATTAACTATATTTGGCAAGCAGGGTAAGGCTTTCTAGAGCATGCTAGTGGCACACGAGAAGAAGCTTCTCTGCGGTAGTACACTGGTTCCAGACTACTCACGGGATGTCTTTGTTCAATAGGAAAAAGGGAAAAAGAAGAAAAAAGTAAAAAACACCTTATATTCGACAAGCAGAAATTTCAATGCTTATTTCAAACGGTAAGACAGTAAAGGTAAAGAATACATTTAAGTGTGTGGATAAGGATTAAGAAATGGAGGTGGCAACGGTTCACTCAAGATCATTCAACTTAACCCATTCAGGTTAACTCGAAATGATACATAGTATTAGCGGTGCTTGAGAAGAGATAAGCTAAGTTGAGATAAGATCCAGCTTGAGATGATTTAAGTTGGATTAAGATAACTTAAATTTGGCTTGAGATGACTGAAAATATACCTAAGCTAAGCTGAGATGAGATAGAGGAGATGAACTGAGATAAGATTGTTGAGATGAGATGGAGGAGATGATGGAGATGACATGATATAACTCATTTCCATCTCAAGCAAAATACAAGGGTGGAGATGAATTTCAGGATGAGAACAAATGGATCTCTCTTACACTAGGAATGAGATGAGGTAAATTGAGATGAAAGTGATATAGAATCCACTAACAGTAACCTGAGATTAGATTGGGATTTCTCATCTCATCTCAAGTACCACCAACATTGAGTTGGAATGAGATAATTTTCATCTCAGCTCAGCTCAAGCACCACTACAATGATATGACATGTATCATCTCATTTCAAGTCAGATTATTTCATCTCAAAACACCACTAACACTCTGTTAGTTTTTTTCCTTTTCCTTTTTTTTGGCATTGATCATAAAGTACTGGTGAGATATTGGCCAGTACCTCAATTAGGATTGAGACTAGCACCTTGTAGGGACCGGCACGACGTGTTGAGCTATGGTACGATGCTCCAACAATCGATAGCCATCTGATCATGACCGGTGCTTGTGACAGTCTGTGAACTTTAAGCATGCATATTTGTGACAGAACTATAGGGGTGGCAAAATATGACACGACACGATAACACGACTTGAACCTGACATAAATTTAGCGGGTTCGGGTCGAGTCTTATCGTGTTCGTGTCATTTTCGGGTCAACCTGAAATTGACACGGCAAAAATTGTGTCGTGTTCGGGTCAATCAATGTAATCTGTCGTGTCGACCAGTTTAACACGCGACCTATTTATTCATCTTCATCACCTTGATGCTTGATCCGTCTAACCTACGGTTATTCTAGAAGCGTCCTATATTCAAGAAGAGAGAGAAGAGAGAGGGGACCATCCAATGAAGAAGATCTTTTGGGCCCTATTGAATAGTTTGTGCTTTTAGGTGCCCCTGTCATCCTACTTGGGTTGATTTGGTTAGCTGGAAACAGGATCATAACTGTCATTTTACATGGGTCCACAGCAACTGCCTGAACTGTGGGAACTTGCCCGTCACCCCCTCCTGTTCAGATTGAATCTTAGGTTGATGCTTGCATGGAAATCATGAAGCTAGTCTGCTCACATCGGTGATCTCGGTGCTTACTTGTTTGCATAGAAACTAGGAACACAGTTTCGTCAGAGTGTAGCTGCTATTTATTATCACATGGATGAAAGCAGGAAGATAAAGGTGAAAAGTGAAGCAAATTCTAGTTGGATGGCTTCTTCCACTCGCTTTCTTCTCCTATTCAGAGGCCCAGAGGTCCCTAGTTCCCACAAACCGCCCTTTCATTATCTCTCCCCCTCTTTGCGCATCACAACACTACCGCAATAGAATCACTGCATTCATTTCCACCTAGCAGCAGATCCGTACTGGTCTAGACCATCTCGTCACTTCGATTCTCTCCAAGGTCTCCAAGGTCACAAGTAATATAGGACGGTTCTTCTCGAACCGTCCTATATTACTTGTGAATATAGCCTTCAGTGCATTCAGTTTAGCATTCGTCTTTTCTTTTCAGTGGTCTTCCTATCAATTGTTGGACAGGGCACTTGACCTAATTGGCTAATATTTTCGTCCGAAAATATGGGCCTCCACTGTTTGCATGCACCATTTAACAGTAAATGTTATGGGAGAGTTAGCTTAAAAGTTGGATCGTGGACTCGCGTTTGAACTTTTCATCTTTCACTCTCCTTTCCAAGTCCTCATTGTCCGTTGCTTTCCGTCTCCTTTGCGCATCTCTTTCTGCCATCCAAGCCCATCTGTCTCGCGCACTAGTCAATTTTTTCACGGAAATATTTCTAGTCATGAGAAGAAACGATGTAACTAGAGGTGGAGGAGATGAAAGAAGAGTAGGAGACTAACAATTTCAACCACGACTTCATCATGAACGAAAGATCGCAGTTGACACCGTTGGCTAAGTTCTTTCTCGTAGATGTTTAATTTGAACTATGAACTTAACATAGCATCATAGAGAGAACTTTACATGACTCCTTGGTTGGATGAAAATGAAATCCCGAGCTTTGTAATTTACAACGCAATGCAAGTTTACAGAAAAGTGAAATGCAACAGTAGAGCGAGACTATACGGGAACAGCCATTTAGCCACAGACCTTTGGACCTGTTCACCTTATTGCTCTTTCTTTGGATGTCCCTCTGGTAGTCTAAAACTCTAGTGGACTGGAAAATTCTAGTATATGCAAAGTTGTAACTTCACTCACGGGAAACACATAGTGAAAAAGTTTGTCATGATTTTTATTTATGAGATATCCAAAGCCTGAAGGGGAGTCTTGGAGCAATGGTAGAATTGTTGTCGTGTGACCTTAAGGTGTGAAGCCTTGGCCGATGAGGGTGGGTTGATGAGGGCGGGCCAAGAGGGTTGGCAGTGGCAGGCTTCTAATTATATAGGACGGTTCTGCTGGAACCGTCCTATATTCATAAAGACACTAAACATGAACTAAACAAATAGGTAATTAGTCTATTTAACGAATTCTACTACAGTAAGTCCCCAATACAACCACAAGCCTGTATCGATGAAACCAATGATGACATTGTCTTGATTCTTTGTAGAAAATCTTGGAATTTCCATCTCTTCTCCTTTCAAAAGACCCATAAAATCCCATGAATGAGTAGTATGTAACCTTCTCGCTTCTCCTCAAGTTCGGAAACACCGAAACAACTCCAAAGACTAGAGTCGAGACATCCCTGTCACATTAAATTACCAAAATTTAAGACAAAAAATGGGTCTAGATTCCTAAAGATTGGATTTCCTTGAATTAGACGTTTTGTGCTCTAAAATTATCTTCATATTTGAGTAAAATGTATATACATGAATGATAATATACATTCATTTACATTACTGAACTACAAATTAAAATTCATAATATAATTTGTCCATTCCATTCTAATATCATCTAAATCCAACTGAGAGTAACTCTTGGGTCCCAAATCCGCCTGCAAGAAACATATAACAACTTAGTTCAGAGATCAGACATATAATGTAATCTTGGATTCAATCAGGAAATATACAAATCAAAAGTATAATAACATTGGTAAGTAAGTCTAACTGTCCAAGTGTTACCTTTCTCAATTGTGAGATTATAACTCCATTGCGAATGAGGGTTCTCATGTATCTAAGAACATAATATCCACACTCCTAGTCTGATTTTTGTTTAGGGAACTGCAGAACAATGCCACCAAAGACAATAGAAAAGGTTCAAAATATAATTTTCAATAAGTTCAGGTTTAAAATTATATTAAAGAGTCTAAAGATCAATAATTAGTAAACCATACCTTGGCCTTTTTCTAGTTGAGTTTTGGTGGGTGGTGAATGCCTTCCCTCTCAGCCTATTTATACCATGCTCTACACACATAAAAAGACAAAGCATATATGTAATCAACTCATCTCAATTGAGTATCATCTTAAAAACTAAAGAAAGTTATGTAAGTAACTCATACTGTCATACTCAATTCAATAGTTGTTTTGTTGAGATTGAGGATGAGTAAAGTAAGTGTTATGTATTTAACTCATCTGATCTCAGTTGAAGATCAGCTTAAAAAGCAAAGTTATGTAAGTAACTCATACTCAATTCAAAAGTTGTTGAGGAATCATGATAAATAAAGAAAGAGTCATGTAATTAACTCATTAGGTAAGAATGAGTGAATGAGAATAGAAACAGTTGTGTAATTAACTCAGTAGCTTGAAAATGAGTATAGAAAGAGTTATGCAATTATCTCATTAGTGGATAATGATTATAGGAAGGGTCTGAAAGGAATAGTTATTAGTTATGTAATTAACTCATTAGGTATTTAGGTGAGGTGAGAATGAGAATAGAGAATATGAGTTATGTGTTGAATTAATACAAATGTTGAATGATATTACTAAGGGAGTTACTAAATTTTACTCTACATGAATGATGGATCATAGATGAATGAGTTATTATTAATCTATTATCATCAATTGGGAGTTAGAAATGAGAAATAAATATTGAGTTATATGAGTTGGATATATGATATTCATGAATTTAATGAAAAAAAGATATATTAGATCAATTGGTGTTTGGTGATGACATGTGAAATTAACATAAGAAAATCATTAGCATTTATAATTTTATATAATATATGACAGTTAGTTAGTCTCTCACTTCACTTGTACTTGTACAAGTTACAAAACTTGGTTAACTAATTTTCTACTAAGTGTAACTTGTAAGTTTGTAACTGATAATACGTAGCTAATCTTAAAATGGTTGATAAGAAAATTAGAGACAGTGTGTAAATGTAGTTAAGTCTTAGGTTATAACTTATAGTTATAGGATTATAGCAAACAACCACCAACCAGGTCTATAAGACGGTTCTTCAAAAACCATCTTATATTAAAATATAGGATGGTTCATCTGAAACTATCTTATATTACATTTAGTCCTGTAGCTATAATATTACATGTTACTTTCTGCTGAAGTGGATTCACTTCAAAATGCCTACCCATCCTTGTAGTGGATTCACTTTCTCCCCCTTTCCTTTTAAATGAAAAACATTTTAAATATTACAGGAAGAAATGATGCCCAAATTTCAGTAACTTCTTCAATACATTTTCCCTCTATTAAAGGCTCTCTTCTTGCCTTCATTTTTCACTCGTCCCCTTCTTTCCTTGAATTCTTAGTGCTTTCAATCAAAAATGGGAAAACAAGATAAAATCACAAGCCCTGAAACCAATGAACCCCTCCCAAAACTTCAGAAAACCAATCAAAATGGGGTATCCGCAGGTTCTCCAAACCTTCTCTTTCTTTTGAGGGTACAAAGGCTCTCTGAGAATGTCAGTTTGCCTTTAAAAGGTTCTCATCTCTCAACAGATTATGATCTTTCAAGGTAATATATGCTTTAATCCATCTGGGTATCAGTGATTTTGAGCAATGCTCATCTCAATCTTCCACCGTTTTTTTATTTTCCAGTTCTGCGTCAACAACCGTTCCCGCCGGAGGAAAAGCCCTTGTTCTTACTGATTTAAGCATAGAAATACCCAAAGGAACCTATGCTCGCATAGGTATGTACTTGCAATAGAAAACCTTTTGATGCATTTGATGATATACTCATGGACAAGCTTGTTATTTGCAGCGCCGAGATCTGGTCTGGCTTGGAAGCATTCGATCGATGTGGGTGCAGGTGTGATTGACGCTGATTATAGAGGTTTAATAGGCATGATTTTGTTCAACCATTCTGATGTTGATTTTGATGTGAAGCAAGGAGATCGGATTGCTTAGTTGATCATTGAGAGGATAATGACGCCTGAGGTTTTGGAAGTTGAAGATCTTGATGCTACGACGAGAGGCATGGGAGGATTTGGATCTACAGGAGTCTGAGTAGTCATCCATGTAGCAATTTACTTAATCATCTATGTTGACTATTTTGTTTTTTTCGTCTTTATTTGGAAGGATGATTCATTGGAGTACTTCCATCAAATGTAATATAGGACGGTTACTAAGTGTAATATAGGGCGATTCATCTCATAACCATCCTATATGTTATGTTTACACTTTATAGGACGGTTATTTCACAACCGTCCTATAAAACATAACAACAACCGTCCTATAAAACGTAACATATATGACGGTTATTTCAAAACCGTCCTATAAAACGTAACATATAGGACGGTTATTTCACAATCGTCCTATAAAAGTATAAAACCCATATCCTATGTTTTGTAGTTGTGTTCGCTCAATGGCTCCATCCACTTGGGAGCAGTTTTTTTACCAAGTCGTAATAGGAAAATAGAGTCATGTTATGTCGTATCGTGTCGTGTTGTGTCATTTCGTGTCTTGTATCCAACACGACTCAGTTAATAATCGTGTTACACAGGTCGTCCCATGTCATTTTTTTAAGAACTGGGTCATGTATGAGTCATAGGTTTTTGACACGACTATTAATCGTGTCGTGTTCGTGTTGACCCATAACTCTAATCGGGTCGTGTTCGTGTTGCCACAAATACGACCTACCAACCCGAATTGCCACCCCTACAAAACTAGTAATTCTAGGCAGGTGCATTGGTAATTTTGCATCAGGAAGACCACAAGGAGCCAAATTATAGATGGATGGACTTATTTTCGGGCATATATAAAAAGTCTTTGATGACACCATCCTAACGGTGCGATACCTCTCGAGATCACTTTCTTCTATGATTATGGCCGCAAAAGAACATACGCTATTTGCTACTCGATGGCATGTTATTGAGAATATGCTATTGCATAAAGGGACTATAGGCAATCACATATCTTTCCAGACATGCTTTTGGCCCACTTACATAAAATAATCGGATTTGTTCGTTTATGATTGATCAAATAATTCCAACGATTTTATAGAAATTTTCAAATTATTTTAGCATATATGTTTCAAATTCACATTTAAATTTTGAGTTCTCCGTCGGCATCGGTCGATGACGGAAAATTCTGTCTCAAAACACCGGACTTATCCACTCCCCCAGCCATATCGTTCAAACCTTCTTGGTCCAAAGTTTAAAGCTTTATCATGACACCCGGACAATTTGGTGGTTGAGATTGATGACTATATGGTTGGATCTACTCTGATTTGGATATTGAGACAATCCTAACCACACGGTCAATGGCCTTATCACCAAGAATGGATCCAACTTACGTATCACTATCCGAATATCGACGTTTAAGGTCTAGATGTTTCGTCACAAAGAAAATGTAGATAAAAGTGCTGGCAAAAGCTCATTTCTTTTGCTTTTGCCCCTCGAGAGGAATGGAGGAAATAACAATTGCATATGCGTCTACAAATATGGGAGATGTAGGTAAGGATTGGACATAGAGTGGGAAGAAGAGATGGACGTGAAAGCACTGGCGTTTTTACTCTTAGTAGCACTCTCTCTTGCTACTCCCATCACTCTTCAAGCTGAGGTTCTTGAAGCTGTAGAAAGTACTGTCTCTCTCTCTCTCTCTCTCTCTCTCTCTCTCTCTCTCTCTCTCTCATGGCAAGATAGTATAAGAGTAGCAAGATATATTTTACTGGCAATTTTGAAGCTTTATTGGCGGAAATCAGTTTGCAGAAAGTTAAATTTCCAGTACAACCCCATTTTCCGGCTGTCGTGCAACTGAAAATTTCCCAAGAAACCTTTTGTCTCTCGCTACCATTTTTCATTATTCTCAAAATACTCTTTTGGCCTATTTTCCAAGAGAAATGATATTACTGCCTCTTGAGTTGACATATTCCCACCTTCTTGCTGGTCTTTTGGGTGGCGCAAAGAGTCTCTCATCTAAGTGACCAGGGTTTGAGGTTGTGCATGAGTAAGTATGTCTTCAACTTAAAGAGGAAAAAAAAAATGATATAGAGGGATGAGTTTGACATTGCAAAACAGAAAAACAATCATAATTTCTCAAAAGACTAGCAACGGAGTGGGACTGTGTCCATTTAAAGGAAATTAATAAAAAAACATAAAGCTATGGTTTTCAAGATTGCTGGCCATGAAATTTGGCTACCTCATTGCGGCGAGCCCTCAAATGAAGTCCTCACTAAAAATCATGCAAGATGTAAGTGTTCTTTCAAAACACCAAGAGCAAGGGCACCGCATCAAGATTTTAAATCCTGCGGGCCTTAAAATCTGGTGTTCTTCTCTCATAGAAATTGAATCCATTTTTCACGAAAAATAACACAAACTTTTAGATAAAGTGAAAAAACTAGTTTTTGAATTTCTAAAAGAAAAGTGCATTATGAGGGTTTTCAAATTTTACCAGTGAAAAACTCCGGTCATCCCTCTGGTGGGATACAAAACTGTTAGTGAAAATCAGTTTAATCCCTAATTATTATTATTATTCACTTTGGTCCATTGATGTCCATAAACAGATGTAGGACTGAAGGACTTGCGGCGCAAAATTATTCATTATTTGAGAGACTAGTATGTTCAAATAAAGTTCAAAGGACTAATTATTGTAAGAGGCATATAGTTATAAGGACTAAATTATACTTTTATCTAAATTAATATATTGGCTTGGGGAATGAAAATTTTAGTTGGAATTGCAGGTGTAAATAGTAGGTAACATTTGATTAGCAGAAAAAAGTTTATAACTACCCTTTTCTTTTTTACTTTTTCTGTTCTTTACATTTTTCCTGGCCAATCAAATGTTAACTACTCATTTCACCCGTATGAAATAGCTGAAATTAATACTGCTCTATTCGCTGAGTTTGGATTAGTCATATTATAAAACTTTGTGCACAATGAGGACTCTAACTTTTGTTTCCCTCTGTCTTTATTTTTTCTTCATTCTGTTTAAGTTGAAGGCAAGAAAGAGAAATGGTGTGACTTCTGCATTTGCAACCGAAAGTGGATTCCAGATTACTACTGCAGGGACATAAAACCTTACTGCTATCCTGCCTGCAAGGGTTGCATCTGTACCCGTAGCATACCACCTCAATGCAAGTGCCGCGATGTTAGGCACTACTGTAACCCCGCTACTGTTCTTCCATGGAATATCATGACTCAAGACTAGAAACATGGATGCAATCTAAGCTTACCGTCTGTTTTGATTACTGTGTATGTAATCAATACTTAAATAAGTGCAAGCTTCTGTATGTATGTTGGTGATATCTTAATAAAGGTTCCGTTGATGAGTGCATGCATGTCACGCACAAGTATCAGTAGATATTAATATATTAAAGCAATCAATAATGACTTTGATTATAACTGTTGGGTAAGTTGATAACTTTAGTGAGCGCATTCCACTCGCTACTAGGCCATGTTTTTCACTGATAACTTGGTTTATTTTGATAAGTCACAGTTGGTACGGCAGATGATGAGATTGATAGTTGAGATGAAACAGTTTATGAACCTGCAATCCCACTGGCTCTACCATATAGACGTTGATATATCAGTTTAACATTCACTTTTAACCAAAAATCATTACGTTAAGCCTGGTAATTGAGGCGATTTAGATCCGGACCCAAATGTTACCTGCCACACCAGCATTGGCTGCCAAAATTTGTCTTCCCATGTGATGCATAAAAGTAACGTACGACTACCTATGACATGTAAAGGCCTTTCTATATAGACTTTTGTGGACCACTTCACACAAGGACGATTCTCCTCATGGAAAATGTTTCTATCTTTGCTGAAACAAACATAAGAAGGTACTAGTGAAGACGTTGATATTTTCGTCTTTTAATTTACTAGTAGAAACAGCATGCTGTAGAAGCAAGGAAGAAACGGTTGAAGAAAATAAGAGAGGAAAAAGACTTACCAGAGTAATATTTCTCGAGCATCCATCGGTTCACAAGCATTCGAGGATTTACATCTGCCACTATTGTTAGGATTTAGATTTGCCAATCTGTGCAAATCTAACCACCAGAAATGGGGAACTGGAATTGAGAGAAACACAATCAACACAAACAAAGAACACAAAATGATTAATGTGGTTCAACCAAATTCCGGCCTACATCCATGAAAAAAGAGAGGAACTTTCACTCATTTGATTGGATTACACTGAGGAGGAGGATCATATCAGATCCTCTCTCTACTCTACTCTACTCTACTCTACTCACTCTCTTTCTTCTACAGATCAAATCAGATATGTATTTCCTACATCTCATATCCACTAGAGATCAGATCATCCCCTATTTATAGGGTTTAGATAATCCGATTGTCAAAATTTGCATTGTAGTAAATCTTGACAAATCCACATATCTGGTTGTTGAATTTTGACTATTTAGTGGGTGCTAAATTTTGACTGTTCAATCGGTGCTGATTTTCATTTTTACTGCACCGACTATTGACTTTTCAGCTGGTGACTTTTGACTTTGTAGGTTGTGTTCATATGGGTATGGACCTATCAATTCCCCCATTCATACCTATAGGAGGAGAATATTCTTCATTTCTTCAATTTAACTCCATCCACGCTATGTCTCTACATAGCATTAGCTTCTCATATGGTACAACTTTTGTCAGCATGTCTATTGGATTCTCATTTGTGTGAATCTTCTTTAACTTCACCAGTTCTTATTCTATCATCTCGCATATCCAATAATAGCGAATGTCGATGTGCTTTGTGCATAAGTGCGACATTGAATCTTGCTCAAGTCCAGAGCACTATGACTATTATAATGTACTCTGTATTCTTCCTGTATAATACCAAGTTCCTAGAAAAATCGCTTTATCCATAACATCTCTTTGCTAGTTTCAGCTGCGGCAATATACTCTGCTTCCATTGTATAATTTTGGTGATGCTAGAGTCATCCAATCAGCTTGGGTTTTGAAATACTAGACGTCCAAAAATTGAAGTAATCAAGCCAAAATATCTATATGTCTAACAAAAAGAAAGTATAACCTTAATCCCTTCACATAATTGGGAGGCTTTCTATATTGATAAGAAAGTATAAATATATTTGGTAAGGAGGGTAAGGCTTTCTAGAGCATACTAGTGGCACGAGAAGAAGCTTGCCTGTGGTAGTGCGCTGGTTCCAGACTACTCATGGGATGTCTTTGTTCAATAGGAAAAGGGAAAGGAGAAGAAAAATGTAAAAAACATCTTATATTCGACAAGCAGAATTTTCGGTGCTTATTTCAAACGGGAAGACAGTAAAGGTTAGGGATACATTTAAGTGTGCGGATGAGGATTAAGAAATGGAAGTGGCAACGGTTCACTCAAGATCATTCGACCTAACCCATTCAAGTTAACTCCAAATGATACATAGTATTGGCGGTGCTTGAGAAGAGATAAGCTAAGTTGAGATGAGATCCAGCTTGAGATGATTTGAGTTGGATTAAGATAACCTAAAGTTGGCTTGAGATGACTGACAATATACCTAAGCTAGGATGAGATGAGATAGAGGAGATGAACTGAGATGAGATGGTTGAGATGACATGATATAACTCATTTTCATCTCAAACAAAATACAGGGGTGACGCTGAATTTCAGGATGAGAACAAATGGATCTCTCTTACACTAGGTACGAGATGAGGTGACTTGAGATGAAAGTGATATAGAATCCACTAACAGTAAACTGAGATTAGATTGGGATTTCTCATCTCACGTACTACCAACATCGAGTTGGAATGAGATAATTTTCATCTCAGCTCAGCTCAAACACCACTACAGTAATATGACCTGCATCATCTCATTTCGAGTCAGATTATCTCATCTCAAGACACCACGTGCACCCTGTTAGTTTTTTTCTTTTTCCTTTTTATGTGGCATTGATCATAAAGTACTGATGAGATATTGGCCAGATTTGTGGCCGTTTTGGGACCAGTACCTCAATTCAGATTGAGACTGGCCCCCTGTAGGGACCGGCACGACGTGTTGAGCTATGGTACGATTCTCCAACAATCGATTGCTATCTGATCATGACCGGTGCTCGTGACAGTCTGTGAACTGCAACGCCAAGAATGGATCCAACTTACGTGTCACTAGCCGAATATCGACGTTTATGGTCTAGATGTTTCGTTACAAAGAAAATCTAGATAAGCATGGTATCTTGTGGATCATGAGATAAACGTGCTAGCAAATGCTCATTTCTTTTGCTTTTGCCCCTCGAGAGGAATGGAGGAGATAACAATTGCATATGCGTCTATAAATATGGGAGAGGTAGGTAAGGATTGGACATAGAGTGGAAAGAAGAGATGGACATGAAAGCTCTGGCATTTTTACTCTTAGTAGCATTCTCTCTTGCTACTCCCATCACTCTTCAAGCTGAAGTTCTTGAAGCTGTAGAAAGTACTCTCTCTCTCTCTCTCTCTCTCTCATGGCAAGATAGTATAAGAGTAGCAAGATATATTTTACTGGCAATTTTGAAGCTTTATTGGCGGAAATCAGTTTGTAGAAAGTTAAATTTCCAGTACAACCCCATTTTCCGGCGGCTGTGCAACTGAAATTTTCCCAAGTAACCTTTTGTCTTTTGCTACCATTTTTCATTATTCTCAAAATACTCTTTTCGCCTTCTTTCCAAGAGAAACGATGTTACTGCCTCTTGAGTTGACATAATCCTACCTTCTTACTGGCTATTTGGGTGGCGCAAAGAGTCTTTCGTGTAGGTGACTAGGGTTTGAGGTTATGCATGAGTAAGTATGTCTTCAACTTAAAAAAAAAAAGAGTGACGTAGAGGGTTGAGTTTGGCATTGCAAAAGAAAAACAATCATAAGTTCTCTCTTCAAGCCGAGGTATTTGAAGCTGTAGAAAGTACTCTCTCTCTCTCTCTCTCTCTCTCTCTCAGGGCAAGATAGTACAAGATAGTATGTGGGTTTTCAAATTTTACCAGCGAAAAACTCCGGTCATCCCTCTGGCGGGATACAAAACTATTAGTGAAAATCAGTTTAATCCCTAATTATTATTATTTTTCTCTTTGGTCCATTGATGTCCATAAACAGATGTAGGACTGAAGGACTTGCGGCTTAAAATTATTCATTATTTGAGAGACTAGTATGTTCAAATAAAGTTCAAAGGACTAATTATTGTAAGAGACATGTAGTTACAAGGACTAAATTATACTTTTATCTAAATTAATATATTCGCTTGGGAATGAAAATTTTAGTAGGAATTGCAGATATAAAGAATAGATAGCATTTGATTGGTTGGAAAAAGTTTCTTACTGTCATTTCCTTTTAACTTCCTTCTGTTTTTTATATTTTTTTCTGATCAATCAAATGTTAACTGTTCCTTTTACTTATGTGCAGCAGCTGAAATTACCGCTGCTCTATTCACTGAGTTCACTGGTTGATAGTTCCTTTCTACGTGGTTTGGATTACTCATATTATAAAACTTTGTGCATGACAAGGACTAACTTTTGTTTCTCTCTGGCTTTATTTTTCACTCATCCTGTTCAAGTTGAAGGCAAGAAAGAGAAATGGTGTGACACCTGCATTTGCAACCGAAAGCAGCCTCCAGATTGCTACTGCACGGACATAAAACCTGACTGCTATCCTGCCTGCAAGAATTGCATCTGTGACTTTAAGTACCCACGTGGTTGCCGGTGCCTCGATGTTAGGCACTACTGTGATCCCGCTACTGTTCTTCCATGGAATATCATGACTCAAGACTAGAAACTTGGATGCAGTCTAAGCTTGCCGACTGTTTTGATTACTGTGTATGTAATCAATACTTAAATAAGTGCAAGCTTCTGTATGTATGTTGGTGATATCTTAATAAACGTTCTGTTGATGAGTGCGTGCATGTCACGCACAAGTAGCAGTAGATATTAATATGTTAAAACAATCATGACCTTGATTATAACTGATAAGTTGATAACTTGAGTGAGTGCATTCAGCTCGCTACTAGGCTATGTTTCACTGTGAACTTGGTTTGTTTTGATAAGTCACAGTTGATTCGGCCGATGACGAGATTGATAGTTGAGATGAAACAGTTTATCAACCTGCAATCCCACTGGATCTACCAATTTATAGACGTTGATATATCAGTTCAACATTTAAATAAAAATTTATACGTTAAGCCTGGCAAGGGAGGCGATTTAGATCCAGGCCCATATGCATGGTACTTGCCATACCAGCAGTGGCTGCTAAAATTTGTAATTTCATAGAAATTAATTTGTTGCCAATGTGGATCAAATATTCCAAGTTGAGCACATATTTGCGTCCCTATGTGCTAATGGACAATGTGTAACTGTTAGATGGGGAGATGGCCTGGCCATATTATTATGATCTTTTGGTTCTCTCCGGTTTCAGCTTTTACGTGGTCATGGTGTTCCCGCGTGGTTTTAATAAGGAATACAAGTGGGAATGAGACACCTGTAAAGTTAGGTTCCCCTTGAATTCAATGTCTCCTCTATTTATGAGTGCAAATACAAAAACTAATATTTCCTAGCAACATTTTAACTTGCGATGTGATCCGGGATTTATGTACGTACTGCCTATGACAGGTAAAGGCCTTTCAATATAGACTTTCATGGACCACTTCACACACTGACTATTCTCCACGTGGAAAATGTTTGCATCTGCTTTGAAACAAACAGGAGAATATATTAGTGAATATGGTGATATTTTCATCTTTTATTTTACTAGTAAAAACAGTATGCTGTAGAAGCATGGAAAAAACAAATGAAGAAAATGAGAGGAAAAGACCGTGCCAAAGAAATATTTCCCGAACATCCATCGGTTCGTAAGCATTCTATGATTTACATGTGCCACTGTTTGGTGATCCTCATCGTTCATCAACTGGTATTGTCTTAATGGATGAGTGCCCATAGACTTTAAAAGTGAGCTGACCGGCCTCCAATTGCAAAGCAGCTATGCGTGGTTACAGCTCTTCGAGCCTGGATCCATGATGTCTCCGTGTTTTTTATTTAGGCACAGCAACAGCTTTTTCGACTCTAGACCCTGAATAGGTGGAAGCTTCATGTATTGGAGCTAGGGGTGGCAATTCGGGTTGGCGGGTCGTGTTTGTGGCGACACGAACACGACACGAATAGTGTTACGGGTCGACACGAACACGACACGCTTAATAGTCGTGTCAAAAACCTATGACTCGTACACGACCCGGTTCTTAAAAAAATGACACGACACGACCTGTGTAACACGATTAATTAATTGAGTCGTGTTGGATACACGACACGAAATGACACGACACGACCCGACATATTAAAAAAACTGCCCTCTCAAGTCAAGTCCCAACTCCCAAGTGAATAGAAGTTATAGAGCAGTACTGAGGCCCGAGCAGGCCAAATCCCAAAACAACCACAATAAAATAAACTAACATATAGGACGGTTATTTCACAATCGTTCTATAAAACCCTAACATATGGGACGGTTGTAACATAACCGTCCTATATATCATTGGTTTTATACGACGATCGTGAAATAACTGACCTATATATATATATTTTACAGATTTTATAGAGCGGTTGTGAAATAACGGACCTATATGTTAGGGTTTTATAGAACGGTTGTGAAATAACCGTCCTATATGTTAGGGTTTTATAGAACGGTTGTGAAATAACCGTCCTATAGTTTACTTTTTATAATTTTATTCCACTCCACCGTTATGGTGATCTTCGATTCGACCGAATCGTATCTTGAATCTTTGATCACACTGAAGCAATGACAATGAGGTTACGGAGCATAAAATCGAATTGAATAGCATGGGTCTTTCGGTTATGAAGAACTAGACTTTCAACTCAAGTTACCAAGTACCAACCCCCACATAAATTGTTAGGAGGGAATTCATTTCTCCAACTCCTTTCATGCTCATTGTCCTTTGGTCATTGCTATATCCATTGAATTGCGGTGGTGATCCACCACACCACCACGACAAGTACATAGACAACCAAATTACCAATAATGTTCTGTAATATTTTGTTATTTTATTTAGAAGCAACACAGTTCTTTATAGTTTAGTATTACACCACTCGGTCACTCCGACTCACTTCACAAGTTCACAATTCACATGATATGTGAAAAAAAGAAGCCCGAAATGAATCAAATAACCACAATAGTAGTAAATAAATATGGATTAAGTAGCACATGATGGAAATATACTTCCATCAATGTATTATGTATCAAACACAACAAATTAAAATAAGTCATGAAAATTATACAAATTAATCAAAATGAATTGATCCGAGTCTTCGGTTGGTTGAAGTGATCTGTGATGCTACTTATGCTTATAATGTCCTCGGTAAGCTCATCCACGGCAAGCGTAATGGTAGAGTCTACAATCATATAGAATAAACAAGCATTAGTTATTACTAAGCTCATATAAAATATAATGTAAATATAGAATTATAAACTATTACCTTTCAATCCATATAGCCAATCTCTCACACAAATCAATGCTTGCACGGTTTACGGTTTTAAAGTAGATCTATATTGGTCAAGAACCCGACCACCAACACTAAAAGCGGACTCCGATGCAATTGTAGATATAGGAATGCTCAAGACATCACGAGCCATGGCGACAAGTTCGGGATACCTAAAATCAACATTTGAATCAAATATAAATGTAAATAAGATTACGAGAAAATAGTGTTTACATGAGATTATTAGTCAAACAACCTCGTATTGATTGCCTTTCCGAGAATGCAAGAATGTCTAGCTTTGACTCTTGCAATCTTGGTTCATCTAAATAAAGCTCCAATTGTGATTTTTGCATAGCCAAAGTACCTCCTTCACCTTCAAATGAATCAAATTCCTAATGCAAATGCAATTATATTATTCAACGTACGATAAGACAATTCATACTTCATAGCAAATTTTAATATGCTAAGTAGTAAGCGACATATAATGAAAGATACAATTATAAATAAAATCACCTTCATGACATCTAAAACCTCTTGTTGTATGACATGTTACGTACATCATCGGCACACCTGTACCTCTAGCCACTTGTGTAGATGAGGAGGAAGGAATAGGATAAATCTTAACCTTACATTCATTGAAGAGAGAGAATAACTTTTCCCTAACTTGAGCAAACTCCAAGCAGCCAACGCCAAACAATTTCTTGTACGAGAATTCCACAAAGGAGAGCTTATACCGAGGATCCAACACACATGCAATTGCCAAAATGGTCTGAATTCGGACCGGTACTTTGAAAACTTGGCAAACATTTGGGGGGGCCTACGCTTCATATAGTCATCATCACTTCTCATGTATTGTGTTAAACTCAAATAAATTACAAATCTTTGCACGAAAGTAGAGATTTGCGATGGAATATTTGGATCAGAGAACATGCGGTGGCATCATAAAAAGCGCCAAAAACTTGAAATTTTTGTAGCCTTTTCCCATTCAATGAAAGAAGGACAATGCTTATAATTTGAGTCACTTAGTTCTAAGTGACAAAATGCACGTTGGTAACAAAGAGCACTTTCAAGCATCAAATACGTTGAATTCCATCTTGTAGGACAATCTTGTCTTAAGCCCTTTTTGTCTCAATTGACATGTGATTCACACACTCTAAAAATTTTTGTTTTCTACTTTGTGATGCTTTGACATACTTGATACTCTCTCTAATTTTTTGAATAGCATCATCAATTTCTTTCAAACCATCTTGCACAATCAAATTCAAAACATGACAACAACAACGTAGATGAAGGAACTCTCCACCACAAACAAGAGTGTTCACGATGTTTAATTGATGCCTTAATGACTCAACAGAAGAATCATTAGAAGAAGCATTGTCTAAAGTGATTGAAAAAATCTTTTCTCAATCCCCCATTCTACCAATAATGAGTATAACTTTTCTCGCTAATGATATTCCATTATGTGGAAGTGGTAGGAAACAAAAATTTAATATCCTCTTTTGTAAGACCCTTGACTATCTAGAAAATGTCTTTGTGAGACTTATATAACCATCGATGTCTGAGAAGTCCACAAATCCGATGTCAAACTTATCCTGCTAGGTGCCAATTCTAACATCTCTTTTATCTTTCCTTTTTCTCTTTTATACATTCTCAGAACATCTGCTTTTACTGTATTTCTACTAATCAAGTGCAAATGTGCACGCAAATATTTCAAGAGAGTTCTAATTCCATCATACTCAACAAATTGGAAAGGCAAATCATGCATAACAAGCTGCGGTGCTACTAACTCACGATAAACTTCAGGATCAAACTTATTATCCGAAGTCGCACTTAGTGACACCGACATACTCACGACTTTGAGATAAAAGCAACTGGCCTATATCACGAGAAGAGCTCCGTTGACAAGTCTTTATATGACGATTTAAGTTACCAGTACCAAATTTGCTATCGTAAATGTATATTGCGAGCACTTCTTGCATTTACACCTTTGCCTTCCATCTTCGATAGAGGAAGGTGTTCAAAAAAATTCCAAACTAGAGACATTAGTTTCCTATGCTTTTTACCTCTATTGGATTTTGAAACTAACTCCACGTTCTCCAAATCAGCAAACTCATCATCATCGTTGTTGTGGTGTAGCATATTCAAGTTATCGAAACATCGGTGCTCCCAACTTCAACTTGTGCCTATATTGCAAAATGCAAATGACAAAAAAAATTAGTTCACACCGACGGTAAACTAAACACTTCGTAGTTCACCAACAATTACTAATAAGTAATAAGTAATAAGGGAAGGGAGTGAGTGAGTGAGACACTGAGACTTGAGAGTTGAGACTCGAGAGTGAGGAAATTGAGAGGAATGAAAAGAGTCAGACTCATAATTTCATAGAGAAATAACAAAAAACAAACACATGACATACCTGTGGTGCTATAGTAGAGTCTTCTTGCTCATCGTGTTAGAACTTAGAAGGGTTGATGTTTGAACTTGAAGAAGATATCCGGATTACGGTCCTCTGGAGTACGGAAAGGGAAATGCGAAACAGATGTAAAATTGTAAATTATAAAAGCGTGCAAACCTGCAAGCCTTCAACTTCAACCTTGGGTTGGTAACGTTGGTTATGTTACTTATGTATTACAGTATTAACGGTCCTATATATATATATATATTTATAAAATATAGTACGGTTATGTATTAACCGTCCTATATTTTAAAAATATAGAACGGTTACTTACTAACCGTCTTATTTTTTGTAAGCTTTAACATATAGGACGGTTACGGACTAACCGTCCTATTTTACATAATAATATAGGACGGTTACGGACTAACCGTCCTATTTTACATAATAATATAGGACGGTTACGGACTAACCGTCCTATTTTACACATGGTTTATTCCTTCATTACCAATCTGTGAGTGTATTTGTGAGTCCGTGAGACCGTGACCGTGAAGTCCGTGATGTGCCGATTTTCGCTTTTCAAGTGACGGTGCACGACAAAGGCGATAGCCTTCTTTCCTCCAATTCCAAACTGGCAAGTGGCAAGTGGAGTTAATGAAAGTTGAAACTTACACTTCAATCATTTGTCAAATATTTTGATGCCCCTAGTTATTGTCCTTAATGTTACTTAACTAAGTTAACTTACTTGTTAGATAACTTAGATAGTTAGATGTCATGAATCATGATAGATGATCCTAGGTGGGGGCGGGGGGGCCCCCTTGTAGACTTGTAGTGGCGGGAAAACAAAATGAAAGTTGAAAACTGAAAAGAACATAAAGGTTTAACTTTAACTAATTAATAATTATCTAGGTATACTAACTACTAAGTCAATCTAGAGTCTAATCTAACTGCCTAAGGCAATTGTTTTGTCTTTTTGTATAATTGTATTGTATCATGTAAGTTAAGTAAGCCCAAATCCAATTATCCAACTATAAGCCTATAACTATAAGTTATAAATAACTGTATAACCAATTTCTTATCAACCATTTTCGGTTTAGCTACACATTGTCACATGTCAATTGTTACAACTTACAAGTTACACTTAGTAGATAAGTTAACCAAGTTTTGTAAGTTGTACAAGTAAAAGTGAAGTGAGAGAGAGACTAACTAACTGTCATATATTGTTGTATAAAATTATAAATGCTAATGAATAATGATTTTCTTATGTTAATTTCACATGTCTCACCAACCAATTGATCTAATATATCTCTTTTCAATCAAATTCATGAATATCATGTATCCAACTCATATAACTCAATATTTGTTTCTCATTTTTAACTCCCAATTGATGATAATAGATTAGGAATAACTCATTCATGATTCATCCATGATCCTTTGATCCATCATTCATGTAGATATTGTAGAGTAAAATTTAGTAACTCCTTTAGTAATATCATTCAACATTTGTGTTAATTCAACACACAACTCCTATTCTCTGTTCACATTCTCACCTCACCTAATGAGTTAATTACAATGTTACATAACTAAATAACTAATAACTATTCCCTTGGGACCCTTCCTAGTTCCTATACTATACTCATTATCCTCTAATGAGATAATTACACAACTCTTTCTATACTCATTCTCAAGCTCTTGAGTTAATTACATAACCTGTTTCTATTCTAGTTGATTCGGTCATTCTTACCTAATGAGTTAATTACATGATTCTTTCTCTTTCTTTACTTATTATCATTTATCAATGTTATCATCAACATTCAACAACTTTTGAATTGAGTATGAGTTACTTACATAACTTTGCTTTTTTAAGATGATCCCCAAGTGAGAGCATCAGACATCGAATGAGTTAAATACATTATATACATAATTAACACCAACTTTAGTCATCCTCCTGACCTCAACCTCAACAACTATGTTGAATTGAATATGATAGTATGAGTTACTTACATAAGTAACATAACTTTGCTTTTAAGGCGATAGATACTCAAGTAACTCAACTCAACCGAGAAGTCTGAGCACGAGATAGTGAGATGAACATAATACATATATGATATATGCCTATATGCTATTGCTCTGTCTTTTTAAGCTCATCCGGTCATCCTTAACTTAAGGAAATTAAGATGAGTTAATTACATAACTCTTTCTCCACTCTATACTTAATGACTAGTTTTATTTAAGGACATCATCAACTAAGATTAATTAAATACATAACTCTTATAGCTTATACAACTCCTATATTTCAATATATAGATGGTTATAAACAAACCATCCTATATTTAAATATATTATAGAACAATAATTTGAAAATCGTCCTATATTTAAGTATATTATAGAACGGTTATTTTGAAACCGTCCTATATTTAATATATTATAGAATGGTTATTTGAAAACCGTCCTATATTTGATTATGTTATAGAACGGTTATTTGAAAACCGTCCTATATTTAAATATATTATAGAGCGGTTATTTGAAAACCGTCCTATATTTAATTATAATTATAGAGCGGTTATTTGAAAACCGTCCTATATTTAAGTATATTATAGAACGGTTATTTGAAAACCGTCCTATATTTAAGTATATTATAGAGCGGTTATTTGAAAACCAGTCCTATATTTAATTATAATTATAGAACGGTTATTGAAAAACCGTCTTATATTTAAGTATATTATAGAACGGTTATTGAATAACCGTCCTATATTAGTATATTATATAGAACGGTTATTTTAAAACCGTCCTATATGGTTCTATACATATAATATATCGTTTTCACTTTTCACTTTTCACCTTGGTCATTCTCAGCCCTAATTTCAATCTTCCAAGTTCCAACCCAACGATCCAATCCAACCTATACTGAGAAGTGAGAAGGTGAAAACGACCATTCCTCTTCGATCTTTCACAGATCTAAGCAAAGAAAGGTATGTATTTACGATTTTTTGCATCTTTAATGTAATTTCGTACACGATTCTGTTATACATGTAACCGTAAAAAGTAATAAAAGAACACAATCTGATAATAAAAAAAAACCTCTATCTAGTTTCTCTGATCCTTGCCTTGAACTTGTTCTGTCATTTCGTTGTCAAACACCTATTTCTCAGATTTTGATTTATGTTGTCTTTCATTTGAGTACGGAAACGGGGTTTGTTGGGAAAAAGATGGATGAGCAAAAAAACGGACTGGAAGCACGGAAGTGGAATGGGATTATGGGAGATATCGGATATGTATGTTCCTCGACGGAAAAACCAAACATATAAATTATAAAGGTTCTGAGTCTTCGACTTTGCCCATAGTTCATTAGTCTGAATCGGTGAATCTGATAGATAGGTTCTCGAGAACCGCATCTCTTGAAATAGTCTCCACTCTCCTGAAATGTAGAGCGGTGAGCGGTAGAAGAAGCCGGAGACGGATGTCGAAGATTGAGGGAGAGAGACATTAAACTAGTTCTTTCTTTTACAAAATGGAAAAAACATTACCTTTATCTAATTTATCACAAACTAGCTACTGACTTATATCCCAATTTCTTCTTGCCTTAAGGGAGCCCTAGAAAAAGAACCAAATCAAGAAAAATCTCTCAAAAACTAAATTAACATATCTCATATCTGCATCAAACAATGTCGGATTTTCAACATTTTTGATGTGTTGGAACTGTTGAAACAAGAGGAATGATTAAGTGATAGTTGACCAAAATAAAAAATAAAGGATGAAGGAACATAACAGATTTTTTAAATTATTATTAGACTGGAATGAATGTTTTGAGATAGGAAACTTAATGAAATGGCCAAATCAAGCTACAAATAATGAATGTTATACAAAAACAAAATATCACATTTTTTTTCCACTGCATCTTGGAATGGCATACTTCTAGTGGCTATGACACTATGCCAACATCACAAAAAATGGGAACATGCATAATTGCTTGTTTGAAGAGATAGAGGGAGCAACAATCGACCTTGTAGGAGGCTTCCAGTATAGTCTCCACTGTCAAATGAAAAATTTGTGATGGTTTTCAAGGGTGCTACTGCTTATTATCTCTGTATAATTGTATTCCTCTTTTCTTGTCTAACTGTAGTCATTTTTATTTTGAAGCAAACATGGAGCAAGTAGAAGAGGTAGGAGAGGTACAAGTAGAACAATTACAACACACAGAAGCAGAACAATCAAGGCTATCAAGCACATGTCCATCAGTAACACCACCGGTGGTCAGTGTCAAGAGAAAGGTCAGGGGGAGGGGCCCAACGCAAATGGAACATATAAATAAGAGAACCTCAGTTGGAATAAAAGAAACAGTACAATTCAACACTAAAGGCCAACCGATTGGTGGTGTTGCACATGCCTATGCTAGCTTCATATGTTGCACTGTTAGAAGACTTGTGCCAGTATCAGTGACTGATTGGAGACATGTATCTCCACAAGTCAAAGATTCAGTATGGGAAATGGTCAAGGTATGTAAATTCTTCCTACATATAACATAATATGTCCTTTATATTTATATGTTTTGTTTTTGTTTGCATATGAATCACGATAAGATACACAAAGTTGCTGCAATACTCACTAGTTAGTCACTTTAACATGCTTCTTCTTTTGTTTTGTAGTTTGCCTTTGACGTATCTGATGAGTGCAAGAAGCAAGCCTTGCTAGGAGCTGGTGAAGCTTGGAGGAAATGGAAGAGTGAGCTTGCAAGGAAGTACATACTTCCAAATTCTCATGATCCTTCTACGCTTCACATGGTCCCTCAGTTGTACTTCTGCTTCCTTAACCGGGAAGCATGGAATCAATTTGTACAAGATAGGCTATCTCTGATTTTGAGGTAATCACAACTTGAACTAGCCAAGCTAAATTTTGAGTCTTGTAATTATTATAATTTATTGTATTTTGAATCTTTGATCACATTACTTTGATGTCCAGGCAAAGCGTATAAAAGGACAAAAGGCTCGTGCACAAAACCACACGCCGCACCACCTTTCAAAGGTTGGCTATGCACGATTAGACGCAGATGTAGTAAGTATATCATGTCACATTCCATTTTTCTAATCATATTAGATTATTATTTTTATTAACTATGACTTAGTGTCTCTTATAATCTTATTACAAAGAAAAAGAAGGCTGGGACAACGGATCCCATCGACCGTGCTATTCTATGGAAAATGGCACATTCGAAAGGGCGTAACTCCCAGACCTTTGCCAACGAGACAACTGCAACAATTGCTTCAAGAATTGTAAGTGGTTTAAGACTTTAAGTTTTATACTTTTACTTTATTTGCATACTGCCTAGTTAAATACTTTTATACTTTTATACCCTTGCATAGTATATTATTTAAATATTACATATATAATAGTGATTTTATCATGTTATGATCTTTATGTGTGCAGGAAGAGTTGACCTAAGAACAAGAAGAAAGTGCAACTACAGGGACTCTTAGCAAAGACTGCCGCAAAGGGGGACATCCTGTATAGGGCAATGGGCAACAAGAATGAGCACCCTGGCCGGGTAAGGGGCCAAGGTCGGGGTGTTGTTCCTTCCAAATTTTTCCCCAAACAAAAGGCTCCTACGCTACAAGAATTGGAAGAATGGAAGAAGCAAACAGTTGTGGAGATATATAGCATGGTCAAAGATCAACTATTGAAGGAACTCCAAGGTGGCCGAAGAACCTCATGTGAGGATGTTGGCGGCCCTCAAGCTAAAGCTCAACCTCAAGTTCAACCAGCAAGAAATAATAATAGCTGCACTCCTACTCCTACTCCTCTATCAGATGAAGAGGTGGCAGAACAAGTACTCCCAATCAGTGAGGTATGTATATTCACTTGTTTAGTTTTACAATGTTACTTATTTACTTTTGTTTTTAGTTTACACTTTACATTACATCACTAATTATTATATATATGTCATTTCTCAAATGCGGGTGGGTCGGTGCATGTTGCGGCTACATACATTTGAGAACCATGTGTTGTGGCAACACTGAACGAGGTACGGCCCTTGACTTCCGCCACCTTGCATGGTAAGTTTATGCCTCCACACACTAAGCGTGTGTGCATCACTACCGCCATTCAACCGCATGCTCCGCTTCCATTTCCAGTCGAAGGGGATGATGTTGAAATTGTTGGGGATGCAATTGGATATCATGTGTGTTGGCCAGAGAAACACATAAAACCAATGATATCCATTCCCAAGGTACATATATACTAACCGTAGTCATGGCTTCATTTTCTCCTACCTTTTTTAAGTCCTCCTAAACTGTTCATTGATTAATATTGTCCGCAACATGTCGGACGGTCGGATCACGAAAAGCAAAGACAAGGGGCAATTGAAGCAAACCTTGCCGCGGCAAATTCGGCATAGTGGCAAGTGTAGCCACATCCCACCTTCTCGGGTAGTACTAGTTCTATGTTTTTCCATAGTCACTACTCACAAGTCATAAGTCGGTAGTACTAGTTCTTTAGTTCAAAACACTTGTAAGGTGCTCACTAGTCACTACTCACAAGTCACAAGTCGATAGTCACAATGTTATTATTGTTATATTATAAAATATTCTAATTTTACCTCACCGGGTTTCTTCTTTTATATCTGCTAGTATATCGGTATATCTTTGTATATATTCATTACTAATTTCTAAAATGTTACATGATTACATTTACGGTGTAGGTATCGTGGAGGTTCCACCTAACACACCTCCATTCCTAAGGGTACTGCATGCACCGGCCAATGAAGGCAACACAAATACAATGAACCCCGTAAGGATAGAGGCAGTGTGCTTTCAAACGATGTGGTTGAGGTTCCACTCTTCAAGGAAGACCTCATAGCCATATGTAATATGGAGCAATTGGAGTACATGCACATCATAGTCTATATAGGGTACGTCGTGTAACTCGCTCTATTAGAGTTAAGACTTACCAATCAATGTAACATTACTTAATACTTGCTTTTTAATAAAACTTAATAATTATTTGACATTAACCCAAATTTCAAATGCGGTATTTGCATGATAGCTTGCATAGACTAGAGGTCAAGGACATTTACAAGTTCCTTGACCCTTCTCTTGTCTTTCAATTGGCCCATTTGCCTAAGGACAAACAAAGTGAAGATATCATTCTGGTCTCATGACTTGTGCGAAGGGGCAAGCATTACTGATTCCCTACAATAGCGGGTACGTTGTAACATAGGTTGCTTAATTATGCCATTTTAATTTCACAATTCATAGTTTCATACACATGAATACTACATCGATTAAGATTAGAGGAAATTCAATTGAACTATTATTTTTATAGGTCCCATTGGATGTTGCTAGCTTTGGATGTGCATGGTGGCCATGCAATTTTGTTTGATTCATGTAGAGCACACATTCGGGAACACCTTATGGAAATTATAAACAAGTAAGTCTTTATTATTCTTTTTATTATAATATAACTACTCACCTGGCAACTATAATAATATTCATAATCTAATGCTTTTCAATTATATGTGTGTAGAGCATGGTATAAATGGGCTGAGAGGGAAGGCATTCACCACCCACCAAAACTCAACTGGAAGAAGGCCAAGGTAAGCTTTACTAATTCTTGCTCTTTAGACTCTTTCATATAATTTTAAACTGAACTTGTTGGAAATTATATTTTGAAACTTTTATGTTGTCTTTGGTGGCATTGTTTTGCGGTGCCCTCAACAAAAATCAGATTGGGAGTGTGGATATTATGTTCTTAGATACATGAGAACCCTCATTCGCAATGGAGTTTCGATCTCACAATTGAGAAAGGTAACACTTAGACTTCTTGACCAAAGTTGCACTTTTGATTTGTATATTTCCCGACTTAATTCAAGATTGCATGTCTAATCTCCGAACTAAGTTATTATATGTTTCTTGTAGGTGGATTTTGGAACCAAGAGTTACTCCCAGTTGGATCTAGATGATATTAGAATGGAATGGACAGATCATATTATGATTTTTAATTTGTAGTTCTGTGATGTAAAATTGTAAATGAATGTATATTATCATTCATGTATATACATTTTACTCAAATATAATACAAAGATCAGTTCATTTCAATGAATGTGTTCTATTTTTATTTTTATTGAAGTACACTGTATCAATGTATGTGCTTTCTTTGTTTCAAACTTTCAAATTTCAATGATGTGATTGTGAAGTTGGTGTTTTGATCAAATAGATGGGTTAATCATCAATTTTCAATGATGGCTTAGATCAGCAGATGGGTTGTATTGTATCATGTATGTACATACAATCTACAAATAGAATATGGGTGGTTGATATCATATCATGTATTGTATCATGTATTGGAGAAGGAGTCATATATGGAATGGAGGTTGATGATTGAAATTACTGATATACACTGAAGTTGTAGATATGATTCATATGAATATGATACCAAAAAACTTTCAAATTTCAATGATGTGATTGTGAAGTTGGTGTTTTGAATGGAGACCTGATGGACATCCTTGCCTATACAGAGGCAATTTCATTCATTCTTTGAGGAATGAGGATAAAATTAAAAATGCCAAAGTTCAGAATGATTGTCTGCATTGGTGCCTGCCTGGGCCTATTGACAATTGGAATGATATAGTCATGGAGATGGTGCTAAGTGATTGATATGTTGGGCAATTGTGATGATTGGAGCCCATGATTCTAAGCTACCAAGTTTCTAACAATCGGAACACAATTATTTGTGTGAATAGAAAGAGGGATGAGGAAGTTCCACTAGTTGTAATTATATCATGTTTGCAAGCTTTCACTTATCTGTTGCCAATCAAATGTGTTTTATCAGAAGCTTGCAAACTGGAAGGTCAAGTTGCTTCGGCTTAAATTTCAGGAAATCCTGCTTCATTCAGATCTTGAATCACAGATTTCTGGATTATATTTTGTGAATTCCTGTTTATAGTTTGTCACTCTCATGTCTTTGCTTTCTTTTCATATTCTCTAAGATGCACCCGAACGAGAACCTGGAAGAAGCTGTTCCTCTGAGAATATCTTTATAGTATATGTGTGAGAATAACTCATTAACTCTTAACAGTGGCTCTAGAAGAACCCTCCATTCTCCAATATAACTTAGTAATATAGGACGGTTAGTGAATAGCCGTCCTATATAAATAGTAATATAGGACGGTTTGTGAATAGCCGTCCTATATAACTAGTAATATAGGACGGTTTGTTAATAGCCGTCCTATATATATATATATAACTAGTAATATAGGACGGTTTGTGAATAGCCGTCCTATATATAAGTTATATTATATTTATAACTACTAATATAGGACGGTTTGTAAGTAACCGTCCTATATAATATAAATACTAATATAGGACGGTTACTCATGAACCGTCCTATATTTTCAAGTGTTAAGGTAATAAGGTCATGAGTGGGTCGCGTGTCAAACAGGTAGACACGACGGGTCAAATTCATTGACTCGAACACGACACGATTTTTGGCGTGTCATTTTCGGGTCACCCGAAAATGACACGAACACGATAAGACTCGACCCGAACCCGCTAAATTCGTGTCGGGTTCGAGTCGTGTTATCGTGTCGTGTCATATTTTGCCGCCCCTAATTGGAGCTGCCCAACGCCTTCTTCAACTGCATATTTAAAGATAGTTTTCTCTCGTTAATTGAGAGCAAGTACTGTTTGAATAAATGGTGTTAGGGTACATCAAATGACCCTTAAGGTACAAATATTTACAATATTATCCAATGGACCACCTCAAGTTTAACGTTACGAATTGGCGACCTTCAACTTGAACCTTAAGTCTTGAAAATGAGATGATGAAAGTCGGTTTATAAAAGCGTCTACAAACTAATTTTTGGTGGAAATGCATCAACCTTAAGTTGTTGGTTGCCCACTTGCTCCCTTACAAAATGAAAATCAACCTCTACGCGCTTAGTTCTAGCTTGGAGAATACGATTCCGTGCAAGCTAAGTAGCTCCTAGTTTATCACTACATAAAACTAGCATAACCTTAGATCCCATTGCAAGCTCAGCAAGAAGAAATGGTAGCCATATTAATTTAACCGTTGCATTAGCTAAGGCCCGATATTCTAATTCAGAAGATGAGCATGTAGGGGCCGCAAAATATGACACGACACAATAACACGACTCGAACACGCCAAAAATTATGTCGTGTTCGAGTTAATCAATTTGACCCATCGTGTCGACTTGTTTGACACGTGACCTATTTACGCATCACCTTAATATGATTCTAACCTATGGAATGGTTGAAAATATATGACGATTCTTGAATAACTGTCTTATATTACTCATGTAATCCTATATTACTAGTTATATAGGACGGTTCTTCCCATATTACTAGTTATATAGGACGGTAACTAGTTACTTAGGACAGTTGTTCAGAAATCATCATATATTACTCTAGTTATATTATATAGGACAGTTGTTCAGAAACCGTCATATATTACTAAGTTATATAGGACGGTTCTTCATGAACCGTCCTATATTATTAAAAATTAGATTAAGTGCTAAAAAATAACTAAAAATCATTAATATATGAAGATTCAAGTATGAGTAAGCTATATATGTGAATAAGAATAGGTATTAACTAATAAATAGAAAAAAAGCAATTTTTTCCTAATTTTTGTAACTTATTTTTTCAGAAAAATAAAAAAATAACACTAAATTACAAAAAAGAAAAAGAAAAGATGAAAACATTATTACACATGAATACACAACATGGGAAAGCTCTATATGTGGATGGAAATACATTTCAATGAAGAAATACGAAAAAATGACTTATTATTATTATTTTCGTAACTTATTTTTTGGAAAAACAGTAAAAAACCTTTAAAAAAACTCAAATCTAGAGCAAAGAAGTATAAAACTCAAATGGAATGTTTCTTATACACATAAAACTAAAGCCCATCAAGATCTATGGAAAATAGTTAACAAAAAAATTGAAAAAAAGGTACTGGTTTTTACGTTTTTTATAGAACTGTATATAGATTGTAAAATTCATAAATACATACCTTTTTTTGCTTAGATCTTTGAAAGATCAAAGAGGAATGGTCATTTTCACCTTCTTAGACTAAAACCCATCAAGATCTATGAAAAATAGTTAACAAAAAACAAAAAAAATTAAAAAAAGGTACTGGTTTTTACGTTTTTTACAAAACTGTATACAAATTGTAAAATTCGTAAATACATACCTTATTTTGCTTAGATCTGAAAGATTGAAGAGGAATGGTCGTTTTCACCTTCTCAGTAGTTTGGACTGTTGGAAGATTGAAAATTTGAAATTAGGGCTAATCAAGGTGAAAAACGATATATAGAACAATCCTATAATATATACAATGAAATATAGGTATAACCGTCCTATAAGTTATATAGGATGGTTATTTTATTTATTAGAACGGTATAGGACGGTTGTTGACATGTTGTTGCGTAACTGTCGTATAAGCTATAAGAGCTATGTATTTAATTAATCTTAGTTGAGGATGTGCTTAAATAAAAATAGTTATTAAGTATAGAGTAAAGAAAGAGTTATGTAATTAACTCATCTTAATTTCCTTAATGATGAGCTTAAAAAGACAGGGCATATATGTAATTAACTCATCTCAGATAAGGATGATTGGATGAGTAAAGAAAAAGTTATTAATTAATCTTAGTGGAGGATGTGCTTTAAAAAAAATAGTTATTAAGTATAGACTAAAGAAAGAGTTATGTAATTAACTCGTCTTAATTTCTTTAAGGATGAGCTTAAAAAGACAGAGCATATATGTAATTAACTCATCTCAGTTGAGTATCAGCTGAAAAACAAAGTTATGTAAGTAACTCATACTGTCATACTCAATTCAATAATTGTTGAGGTTGAGGATGAGTAAAGTAAGTGTTATTTATTTAACTCATCTGATCTCAGTTGAGAATCATCTTAAAAAAGCAAAGTTATGTAAGTAACTCATACTCAATTCAAAAGTTGTTGAGGATAAGTAAAGAAAAAGTTATGTAATTAACTCATTAGATAAGAATGACTGAATGAGAATAGAAACAGTTATGTAATTAACTCAGTTGCTTGAGAGTTAAGAATGAGTATAGAAAGAGTTATATAATTATCTCATTAGTAAGTAATAAGTATAGGAAGGGGTCCGAAGGGAATCGTTATTAGCTATGTAATTAAATCATTAGGTGTGAGGTGAGAATGAGAACAGAGAATAGGAGTTATGTGTTGAATTAACATAAATGTTGAATGATATTACTAAGGGAGTTACTAAATTTTACTCTACATGAATGATGGATCAATGGATCATGGATAAATGAGTTATTCCTAATCTATTATCAATAATTGGGAGTTAGAAATGAGAAACAAATATTGAGTTATATAAGTTAGATACATGATATTCATGAATTTGATGAAAAAGAGATATATTAGATCAATTGGTGATGGCATGTGAAATTAACATAAGAAAATCATTAGCATTTAAAATTTTATATAATATATGACAGTTACTTAGTCTCTCACTTTACTTGTACTTGTACAAGTTACAAAACTTGGTTAACTAATTTTCTACTAAGTGTAACTTGTAAGTTTGTAACTGACAATGTGTAGCTAATCTTAAAATGGTTGATAAAAAAATTAGAGACAGTGTGTAGGTATAGTTAAGTCTTAGGTTATAACTTATAGTTGTAGGCTTATAGCAAACAACCACTAGCCAGGTCTATAAGATGGTTCTTCAAAAACCGTCTTATATTAAAATATAGGATGGTTCATCTGGAACCGTCTTATATTACATTTATTCCTGTAATATTACATGTTACTTTCTGCTGAAGTGGATTCATTTCAAAATGCCTACCCATCCTTGTAGTGGATTCACTTTCTCCCCCTTTCCTTTCAAATGAAAAACGTTTTAAATATTACAGGAAGAAATGATGCCCAAATTTCGGTAACCTCTTCAATGCATTTTCCCTCTATTAAAGGCTCTCTTCTTGCCTTCATTTTCCACTCGTCCCCTTCTTTCCCTAAATTCTCAGTGCTTTCAATCAAAAATGGGAAAACAAGATCAAATCACAAGCCCTGAAACCAACGAACCCCTCCCAAAACTTCAGAAAACCAACCAAAATGGCGTATCTGCAAGTTCTCCAAACCTTCTTTTTCTTTTGAGCGTAAAAAGGCTCTCTGAGAATGCTAGTTTGCCTTCAAAAGGTTCTCCTCTCTCAACAGGATATGATCTTTCAAGGTAATGTATGCTTTAATCCATCTGGGTATCAGTGATTTTGAGTAATGCCCATCTCAATCTTCCATCGTTTGTTTATTTTCCAATTCTGTGTCAACAACCATTCCCGCCAGAGGAAGAGCCCTTGTTCCTACCAATTTAAGCATAGGAATACCCTAAGGAACCTATGCTCGCATAGGTATGTGCTTGAAATAGAAAACCTTTTGATGCATTTGATGATATACTCATGGACGAGCTTGTTATTTGCAGCGCCGAGATCTGGTCTGGCTTGGAAGCATTCGATCGATGTGAGTGCAGGCGTGATTGACGCCGATTATAGAGGTTCAGTTGGCGTGATTTTGTTCAACCATTCTAATGTTGATTTTGATGTAAAGCAAAGAGATTGGATTGCTCAGTTGATCATTGAGAGGATAATGACGCCCGAGGTTTTGGAAGTTGAAGATCTTGATGCTGTGGTGAGAGGCATGGAGGATTTGGATCTATAGGAGTCTGAGTAGTCGTCCATGTAGCAGTTTACTTAATCATCTATGTTGGCTCTTTTGTTTTTTTCGTATTTATTTGGAAGGATGATTCATTGGAGGACTTCTATCAAATGTAATATAGGACGGTTACTAAGTGTAATATAGGATGGTTCATCTCATAACCGTCCTATATGTTATGTTTACACTTTATAGGATGGTTGTGTCATAATCGTCCTATAAAACGTAACATATAGGATGGTTGTGAACCGTCCTATTGAACGTAACATATAGGACGGTTATTTCAAAACCGTCCTATAAAACGTAACATATAGGACGGTTGAAAAAATAACCGTCCTATGTTTTGTGGTTGTGTTCGCTCAATGGCTCAATCTACTTTGAAGCAGTTTTTTTACCAAGTCGTAATAAGGAAATCAAGTCGTGTTATGTCGTATCGTGTCGTGTCATTTCGTGTTGTATATCCAATACGACTCAGTCAATAATCGTGTTACACAGGTCGTGTCTGTCATTTTTTTAAGAACCGGGTCGTGTATGAGTCATAGGTTTTTGACACGACTATTAATCCTGTCGTGTTCGTGTTGCCACAAACACGACTCGCTAACATGATAATTTTTGGTAGCTTGAAATCAATGTCTACAAAGGGCATGGTGAATCAATTGTCTCTCATTAATTATTCAGATCAACTTTGTGAAGGATGTCTTTTAGAAAAGTATTCTAGAAAGGCTTTTCCAAGAGAGTCAATATCAAGAGTTAATGAGCCATTGCAACTTGTCTATACCGACTGATGCAAACCCATCACTCTAAGATCTCGTTATAAGAATAATTATTTCTTACTCTTTATTGATGATTTTTCTCAAAAGACTTGGGAATATTTTTTCAAAATAAAAGTAAAAATCAAAAGCATTTGGTGCCTATAAGAAAATTAAAGCCAGGGTTGAAAAAGAAAGCAAGTATAAAATTAAAGCAATGATATTTGATAGAAGAGGTGAATTTAGGTCAAAAGAATTTAATAAATTTTGTAAAGTAAATGTGATTCATTGTCATATAATGGTTCTTTATTCACCCACCAAAATGGAGTGGCAGAAAAGAAGAAAAGAACCATTCTAAATTTAATTTATAGCATGTTAAAAACAAGACGATGCCTAAAGAATTTTAGACAAAAGCGGTAAATTGTATAGTTTTACCTTTTAAATCATTGTCTCATCAAAGTTGTTGATGACAATATTCTACAAGAAGCATAAAAAGAGAGAAAGCCAACCATCGCTCACTTGCAGGTGTTCGAGAGCATCACCTATGTCCATGTACCGGATCTAAATAGAACCAAACTTAATGATAAGAATGAGAAGCATGTCTTCATTGGCTATGACAAACATTCAAAAGACTCTAAGATTTATAATCTAACATTAGGAAGATTATCATTAGTAGAGATGTGGAGTTTGATAATAATAAAAAAAGGCACATGAGATTGGAACATGAAGAATAATGAAGATTATAACTTCTTACCAATTTTTTTTTTGAAGAAGAAGGAATTCAAAGAAGAGATGAAGTTCAAGAACTTACAAGCCCAACTTCATCTTCCTCCATTCAAGACTCATCTTTAAGTTCAAGTGAAAAAATACTATGGACTACAAGCCTACAATAAATTTATGAGATAACAAAGAATTTAAATGAATTAACCCTATATCGTCTATTTGTTGATTGTGAACCTATAGGCTTTGAGAAAGTGATACAAAGCAAAAAATGGATAAAAGCTATGGATGAAGAAATCAAGTCCATTAAAAAAATAATACTCAGTAGCTAACAACTCTTCTAAAAGGCCAAAAGGCTATTGGAATGAATTAGGTTTACGAAGCAAGGAAGAATGCAAAAGGAAAAGTTGAAAAAGACAAAGCAAGATTAATAAATATAGGTTATAAGAAAAGGTATGGAGTAAATTATAAAGAGGTATTTGCACCTTTACTCGCTTAGAGACTATAGGATTGATAATTTCTTTAGCTGAACAAAATAATTGAAAAATACATCAAATAGATGTGAAGCGTGCATTCTTGAATGGCCTCCTTGAAGAGGAAGTTTCTGTAGAGCAATCCATAAGGTATGTTGTTAAAGGACAAGGTGAAAAAATTTTGAGGTTAAAAAAGGCTTTATATAGCTTAAAACAAGCTCCAAGAGCAAGAAATAGTAGAATTGACAAATATTTCATAAAAAATGACTTTATAAAATATTCAAGTGAGCATGCTCTCTATGTAAAACCTAATATAAATAGATATATTTTGCTTGTGTGTTTGTATGTGTATGATCTTATAACAACTCACTTAAAGATGGTCAAAAGAATTCTTTGAATCATCAAGGGGACCATCAATTATGGTCTATTCTACTCTATATGTGAAGACTTCAAGCTTCTTAGATATAATGATAACAATTGGGCTGGAGATTTAAATGATTGAAAAATTACAACTAGAATTCTCTTCTTTATGGGAGACATTGCTTTCACTTGGACTTAAAAAAATAATATTATTATTAGGTTGTCCATTCGTGAAGTCGAATACATTGCTAATACTTCTTGCTTGTATCATGCACTTTGGCTATGAAAATTTGTTGAAGAATTACTTATGCCACAAGAAAATGTGATAAAAATTTATTTTGATAACAAATATGCTCTTGCTATTGTAAAGAATCTAATCTACCATGATCTAAGTAAGCACATTGATAAGCAATATCACTTAATTATAGAATGTGTGGAAAGAAAGGACGTTTATTTGAATTATGCAAGATCTTAGGATCAAATTAGCGATATCCTCACCAAGCCACTCAAGCAAGAAGTCTTCTTTGAGAAATTAAGAATGATCCTTGGAATTACAAAATCAAGATTAAAGGGGGGGTGTTGGAGAATAAATTTGATTTGCCCCATTCTTGATATTAGGCTAGGTTGATCAATTTGATGATCCAAGCCCATGGGAGACGACTTCTTAGAAATATCTATTATAATATCTCCTAGTAATTTTTTAAAAATGCTATAATTTTCTAGTAAAAAATATCTAAAAAAAGTTGATGTCAATAATGTAAGAAATAATAAATATCTACAAAAGATGATGTAAGGACTGATATAATATCTAGGATATTTTTTGGAAGTTATTTAGAAAGTCATTTGTAACCTTTAGATTAAAAGTGTGCTGGTACAATCTTAACTATTGGTTGAGATATGCCACTAGCATAAATAGGGGTGGTTCCTCACACACTTTTGTATTAAGCCAAAGTCAAGTAATAGATAACAAGTTCCTTTTTCTTTATTTTTCATCTCCTCTTCGTTTTCCTTTAGAGTTATTCCATTAGAAACCTCTTCCTCCTAATCCACATCATGAAGCAACTTTTCAGATTGTTGAATTGATATGTTGAGAATTAGCTAGAGTACTGTATTGTGATTATTGAACTGAAAATACATGAAGGCTCATCCACTATCAAATAGAAATGGGTTATATACATTCTGATGTTCCAAGTTGTTCATATGATTGGAGCAATTCAAACATCTCACTCCTAAAATTTTGCTCGTTCAATGCATACCATTGTTTGTGCAAAGTTTTCTAAGCATCAACTCCCTATGATCAAAAATATAATTTTTCTAATGCTATAGCCACCCTATGATTAAAATTATAAATTTTCTAATGCTACAGTTATCCAATCAGCTTGGGTTTTGAAATACTAGACATCCAAAATTAAAGTAATAAGATCAACATGTTGGATCTTCTAAAAGTTGGCCGCCTCGTACCATGGTTGGCTATGATTGACAACTTGCCATAGTGTCACACTTTACAATAGTATAACATTCTTTGATTATGAAAGAGACTGCTTGCTCCAACATTTATTGTAAATTGAGCAGTGTTGGTTTCAAAGTATTATTATTTTACCATTCAACCTAAAAGCTTAAGTTGAAAAGAAGTAGGCCAAATGTCTCTAATAGAGGCCTCTCATGGTAGGCCTCCTTATTTTTGTGAACTCAAGCACAAGCTTATATACCTTCGGTTGATAGGAAGTGGGCCCACAAGATGTATATGTGTAATACAAATTAAGATAGTATTACCTTAATCCCTCTGTATAATTGGGAAGCTTCAACTATATTTGACAAGTGGGGCAAGGCCTTAGAGTCTAGTCACTCAAGAAGAAGCTTCTATGCGGTAGTACACTGGTTTGAAGCTGCTCATGGGTGTCTTTATCCAACATAAAAAAGGGAAAGAAAAAAAGCGGGCGAGTGTCGTTGGACACCTTGTATTGTTAAGTATATACTTAAGTGTGTGGATAAGGATTAAGAAATGGAGGTCACAACGGTTTACTCGAGTTCATTTGACCTAACCCATTGAAGTTAACTCGAAATGATACATGGTGTTAGTGGTGCTTGAGAAGAGATTAGCTAACTTGAGATGATTTAAGCTGGATTAAGATAACCTAAAGTTGGCATGAGATGGATTGAGGTGACTGAAAATATACCTAAGGTAGGCTGAGATGAGATAGAGGAGATGGACTAAGATAAGATAGGTTGAGATGAGATGAAGGAGATGGTGGAGATGACATGATATAACTCATTTCCATCTCAAGCAAAAACCAAGGATGAAGCTGAATTTTGGGACAAGAACAAATGGATCTCTCTTACACTGGAAATGAGATGAGGCAGCTTGAGATGGAAGTGATACAGAAACTACCAGCTGTGAGCTGAGATCAGATTGAGATTTCTCATCTCAACTCAAGCACCCCCAATAATAAGTTGGAATGAGATTATTTTCATCTGATCTTTACTTTATATCATCTCAGTTCAAGCACCACTAATAGTGTTATGGCCCATATTATATCATCTTAAAGCATCCCTAATACCCTGCGCGTTTCTTCATTTTATTTTATTTTCATTTATTTTTGCTACGAATGATTACAAAGACGATAAAGTACTGATGAGATACGGGCCCAGATTTGTGGCCATTTTAGGACGAGGACCTCAATTACGAACGAGACTGGCACTTTGTAGGGACGGGAGCGGCGTGTTGAGCTATGGTAGGATGCTCAACAATGGATCACCATCTGATCGTGACCGCTGCGTTGGCAGTTATCAACAGGTGCATTGAAATTCTGTATCAGGAAGAACAAAAGGAGCCAAATTAAAGGTGGAAGGACTTATTTTTGGGCATATATAGAAAGTCAGGAAAGCCTTGGTGCAACAGTAATAGTTGTTGTCACGTGACTTTAAAGTCACATGTTTAAAGTGTAAAATTATTGTCTTGCAAAGACTGCCTACTTTAGGCCATTGTGGCCTACTCTTTCCCCGAGCTCCTCATAGACAAGAACTTGTGCACCGCGGCTGTCCTTTTATGTATAAAAAGTCTTCGATGTCACCATCCTGACAGATAGGCTTTTGACCACCAACGCTGATGATTCCTAAGATAAAATAATCGGATTTGTTGTTCATGTATAAGTGATTAATTGATATAGGACTTTTAATTTTTAAGGGTATACTACATAATTTGATATACATAGTACTTTTTTTTGTATGAAACTTATGTTGTATTTTCTACAGTTTAGATAGAAATAAAATTGTTTCTAAGATGCTTGATGAAAAAATTAAGAAGGTAATCCATTTTGTTTTGAATCGTACTCAATTTGCGTTTGTTCAAAATAGACAAATTCCCGACGGGTCTTTGATAGCAAATGAAGCAATTCCTGCTAATGCGAAAGCAGGCATCTATGACGCTACGTGCAAGTTTGGATTTTTAAAAAGCTTATGACCATGTTGACTGGTCACTCCTCAAGTATATGATGAAAAGATTGGGCTTTGGGGAGAGATTCATTTGTTGGATTGCTAATTGTGTTGAGAATTCTAGAATACCCTTTCTTTTAAACGGCACTCGGAAAGACTTTCTAAATGACTAGAACAAGTAGATCCTCTTGCTCCTTATCTCTTTGCATTAAGTGGTGAATAGCATAGCAAAATGCTTTCAAAGGCATATGTTTGGTGCTTGATTAGAGGAATCATGGTGGAAATTACGCTACTCATATTAAACATTTTCAATTTGCTGACGATCTGGTGCTTTTTGCAAGAACTGAAACATCTCGTCTCACTTGCACAAGATGGAAATGACTCAGTAGCTTGTCATTTCTCCAAGAAGAGATGGAATCAAATGGGTACTGAATCTTAGAAGAAACATGTGATGCATATACGAGGAGGAACAGCCAAGTCGATTACTCAACTCTTTGAAAATGCATTTTATGAGGGGGTATGGAAAGGATAAGAGGATATTGGTGGGAAGCACCTCAGGCATTTTCACTGTAAAGCCGTGTTTTGATTGGTTGGTTTGTGCTAATGTCGCACACACCAGGAACCTAACGCCATCTCTGTGGTGTGGAAGTGTAAAATCCCACCTCGAATTCAATGCTTCTACTGGATGAGGACTAAAATAAACTACTCAAAGTTGACAGCCCTACTTATCGAGGGTGGCACTTAATCAATGGATGCGTTATGTGTTTAGCAAGTGGAGAGGACAACCGACACTTGTTCTTACACTGTCCAAAGTGTATAAAGTATGGCCCAATTTACTTGGGTGATTTGGAGTGCAGTGGGTGTACCCGGATAAACTTAGCAATCTGACTGATCAATGGACCAAAAGATCAAGTCTTCTAGGGAAAAAGAGCTATGGCATGGTGCTGCTGATTATTCAATATCAGAAATTGAAAGATCTTCGCTTATATCAAACTCAATTTTGATGGGTCACGCAATCGACAATTCCAATGATCGGTATCGGAGGAGTGATTAGAAATGATCAGGGTTAGATTCTTCTTGTGTTTTCGGGCTCTGTTGGATGGAAGCTATTGAGGCGGAGATTCTTGCAGCAAGTGGGTGAACTTCTATCTGAAAATTTTCAGGCACTACCATTCCTCTTTAAAGGAGACCCCAAAGTTGTCATCGGGTAGCTTCAACAACCAGAATCAGTAAACTGAAAACACAATCAAGTGATGGGTAAAATACAAGATTCATTATATTCAAAAAATTCTCTTAGTAAAAAACCCAGAGAAGCCAATCAGGTCGCCGATAACTTAGCCAAAATGGGCGCTAATGATCATTACCTTAGGATATAAATCACAGAGGAAAGAAAAGCTCTTCGTAGAACAGAAATCTCATAGGTGTTGTTCTTCTTTACATCTGAAATGTTTTATCCGTGTCAATTTTGAGGGTTCTTAATGGTACTTTTTTGGCAGTTGCTTGTAACTGGATGTATCCTCTCTGCCTTCAACGTTTTGTTGTTATGGATGATTCCGGCAGTTAGATACGTCCTCTGGACCAACTTCTAATTCTGTGTCATTCATAGCCTGATTCATCTTGGCAGAGATGCATTATATTTTTGCAATTTGCGATCTTCATTTTTTAATACAATACCTTCTTTTCTAAAAAATAAAAAAAACAGTTTTGGGCTGCGATCATCTCGATCGCCTTTTACAATATTTTTAATTGTGATTTTGAATAAAAACTATCACGGTCCCTAGATACTGAATGATTTTTTCATACAACATATACCTGATATCCAATTTCCCCTTCCCGGAATAAATTTCACGAAAAGCTTCATTTGTGATGAAAAAAGTTAGCAGCAGCTAGGATGAAGAGTTAAAGAAAATTCTTATATATTTATAAAAAGGTACAGCTAATATCTATTTCTTCCAAGATGATATTACTAAAACTAATGGAGAGAGAGAGAGAGAGAGAAACATGCTTACAGGAATAAGGATCACTAGAGTATAAGGTGTATGTAAATGATGTAGTCAGATGTCACTGTCCATTGATGGCAAGAGTTTTAAGAGAGTTTGACATCACCGTCATTTCCTTTACATACTACAAAGACAAACATTTTCCATGTGAGGAATCATCAATGTGTGAAGTGGATCAAAATAAATCGCCTTCACAGGTCATTCTACATTTCGGTCCTTAATGTTGATGCCAAATGTTAGTTTTTGTATCTGCTCTCATAAATGGCGTAGGTAATCCTGCATTGCGTGTCCGTCCCAATTGTGTTCTAAGCAGTATAAGATAAAAACGTCCTTAGCAAATATTTATTTTTGGAGTTGCACTCATCAATAGAGGAGATATGATCTCTATGCTGCGAAAATCTCATTCTCACCCGGATTCCTTCTTAAATTCACGTCGGAGAACTATTACGATATAATAATATTAACAGAAAAAAGGTTGCTAACAGCGAATTTTCTTTCTTTTTCTTCCCTTTTCTTATCGCTATCACAATCAATTTGATCAAAAGAAAAGATCCTAACATGTTCTAATTAATCATCTCATGATCTAATAAATGTGAATTGTCATCTGTGGAATCTTGGACCGCGAAGATTTACCCTTGCTGGTGATGGGTCACACTTTTTTGTACAATTGTGATGCATAGCCATGGATCATACCTTTTCTTTTCTTCTTTTCTGCAACTCTCATTCCTTAAACTTTAATATAATGGATTAGATGGAAAAGTATCAAAAAGTTTATCCCAAGTATAGGACATCAAGAGCCCGCACAAGTTGCGAAGGTGCAGAGATGGAAAATACCTCCTAGAATTTAATGTTTCCGGTGGTTAGCAGGTTGGGGAAAGATTCTTACAGTGGATAATCTAATAGATGCGTCATGTGTTATTCGAAATCAGAGGATGTTCATGACATTATGATTCACTGCAGTGAAGTCTTTGAAATTTGGGGGGCTACTTTTAATTGGTTTGGCTTGAACTGAGTTATGCCGGATAGAGAAATTAATATTATTTCGGCGTTGGAAGAGAAATGCAAATCATCTAAATAGAGGATAATAAAGAATTGTTGCTTACCAGCAACTCTTTGGACATTGTGGTTGGAAAGAAGGGAAGAAATCTGTTGTTTCAAGCATTTTGTCGCTTCATGGGCAGCAGTGGATAAGGATTTCATGACCTTCCTATTCATGATATAAAAACATTATGGTCTGAAATTGATGGTAAGGCCAAACCTTATAAAAAAGCGCATATTGAGTGTAAAAAGGCTACCAATAGGTGGATCAGATTAAACTTAAATGGTTCGAGTTTACGAAGGGAAGGTCATGCTAGAATCGGTGGCATCATTCACCACCCTCAAGTTAATAGTCTTCTACATTTCTCTGGCCCAATAGGTAAAAAAGAGGCAATTGATGCAGAGATTATTGAAGTAAAACCAGAATTCTATTGGCTTAAAAATTTCCATCGAAGCCTCTGGACATCGGAGGTGATTCAATGGTGGTTATAGGTTGGATTACGGGGCCCTTCTCAGTGGCATGGAGATTCGCCCAGATTCTGGATGAAATTTAAAAGTCTCTTTCTTCTAGAAGTTTTGATATTTGTAAAATTTCTCGGTCTGACTGTTCACAAAAAGAAAAAAAGAGGAATTTCTAGATCTGCTAAGGAGTTAGCAGATAATTTGGCGCCGTGGATTTATCTGAGGGCGGGCTAATCCTCAACAATTCACTTCTATAGTCTGTCAATTCTCTTAGTTTATATTTTGTATCATTATTCTTGTGGATGTCTTTTGATCTACGCAAGACGTGTAATTTTGATTATGATTGATTAACGGGGCTTTTGGCTCATATCTTCTAGAAGCTAATTGCGTCTATGGACTTCTTGCTGGTTCTCAAGAGAGACGCTTAACTGGAGTTCAGTTGTTCATTAGACGCTCTTCTTAATTGCTAGTTCTAATAAAATTTCTACTTTTGCCGCTCAAAATAGAAGTATAGATGCTATTACAGTCATCTAAGATGTTGATAAACCATAATTCCCAATGAAAATGATGGAAACAATAATATTACAAGTCATTAAACATAGAGTTGTTGTTGTGTGACTTAGAGGTCATGGGTTCAAAGTATGGAAACAGCCTCTTGTAAAATTGCAAGATAAGGTTGTGTAATATGGACCCTTTGTGTTCCACCATTTCCCAGAACCTGCATATGCAGGAGCTTAGTGCATCGGGCTGCCTTTTTTTCTAGAAGGGGTTGATTTCTGCCTCTGTTACTAAAATGTGAAAGAACCCAGCACGGTTATTGTAATATATAATCTTGGTTATGTGATTACCATGCATGTCGGCTCACATTTTAAGTCTACGGGTACTCATCCGTTACGACTATGCCAGTTAGACGAATGATTAGGATCACCAAATAGTGGCATATGTAAATGATAGAATGCTTATGAACCGGTGGATGTTCGAGGAATATTACTTTCGTAGGTTCATTTCCTCTCTCATTTCCTTCATCCGTTTCTTCCGTGCTTCTACAGCATGCTGTTTTCACTAGTAAATTAAAAGACGAAACTATCAATATCTTCACTAATACATTCTCCTGTTTGTTTCAGCACATATGGAAGCATTTTCGACGTGGAGAATCGTCTGTATGTGAAGTGGTCCACAAAAGTCTGTATAGAAAGGCCTTTACAGGTCACGGGTAGTACGTGTATTACATCATGGATCTCATCACTAATACATTCTCCTGTTTGTTTCAGCACAGATGGAAGCATTTTCGACGTGGAGAATCGTCTGTATGTGAAGTGGTCCACAAAAGTCTATATAGAAAGGCCTTTACAGGTCAGGGCTAGTACGTATATTACATCATGGATCTCATAGGAAGACAAAATGTCGAGAGCAAATATTAGTTTTTGTATTTGCACTCATAAATAGAGGAGATATTGAATTCTAGGCTGACCTAACTTTAGGGGTTTCTCATTCTCACTTGTATTCCTTCTTAAGATCATAATATGTCCTGGCCATCTCACCACCTAGCAGTTACAGATTGTCCATTACCACAAGGGAATGCAAATATGTGCTCAACTTGGAATATTTGATCTACAGTCGCAACCCATTAATTTCAGTGAAATGACAAATTTTAGCAGGCAGTGCAGGTATGGCAAGGACCATATGGGCCCGATCTAAATCGCCTCAACTGCCAGGCTTAACGTAATGATTTTTATTTAAAAGTGAATGTTAAACTGATATATCAACGTCTATAAATTGTAGATCCACTTGAGTTGCAGGTTGAGAAACTATTTCATCTCAACTATCAATCTCATCATCGGCCGGACCATCTGTAGCAACGTATTAAAATAGACCAAGTTATCAGTGAAAAACGTGGCCTACTAGCCAGTGGCATGCACTCACTCAAGTTATCAACTTAACCAACAGTCATATCCAACGTCATTATTAATAGCTTTAACATATTAATATCTATTGATACTTGTGAGTTACATGCACACACTCACCGAAAGAACCATTATTAAGATTTCACCAACATACATACAGAAGCTTGCACTTATTTAACTATTGATTACATATACAGTAATCAAAACAGTCAGCAAGCTTAGATTACGCCCATGTTTCTAGTCCTGAATCATGATATTCCATGGAAGAACAGTAGCGGGATCACAGTAGTGCCTAACATCGAGGCACCGGCACTGACGTGGTTCGCTGAGGGCACAGATGCATTGCTTGCAGGCAGGATAGCAGTAAGTTTTTATGTCCCTGCAGTAGCAATCTGGAGGCTGCTTTCGATTGCAAATGCAGAAGTCACACCACTTCTCTTTCTTTCCTTCAACTGAAACAGAATAAAGAAACATAAAGACACAGAAACAAAAGTTAGAGTCCTCGTTGTGCACAAAGTGTTATCAGATGAGTAATCCAAACTATGTACAAAGGAATTATCCGGCTAGGAAATGACCAACCAGGTGAACTAAGCGAAAATATTAATTTTGAGAAAAGTATAATTTTGTCCCTTATGGTAACTATACGTCTCTTACAAATAATTAGTCCTTTGAATTTTATTTTCCTCAACTATTAAATAATTTTGGATCGTAAGTCCTTTCATCTTACTCCCATTAATGTAGGTCAACGAACCTAAGTGAAAAGAAATAATTTAGGTATTAAACTATTTTCCGTGGCCAGTTTTCTTTCTTGCTAGGGAAGATGAGTGGAGTTTTTCACAGGTGAGATTTAAAACTATATAATGCACTTTTCTTTTACAGTTTGAAAAACTAGTATTTTGCATCTGGAATCCTGTAGTCCTCATCTACGAAATTTTCAAGTTTGGGTATTTTTTGCAAAATATGGATTCATATTCTGCAAGAGGAGATCACCAGATTTTATTGCCTGGAAGATTTAAAATCTTCATATGGTGTCCTTTCTCTTGGAGTTTTGAAAAATGGATTTTAGATCAAGAATCCAGAAGTTACAACCTAGAAACCCTTACATTTTGGATGATTTTTAATAAAGACTACATTCGAAAATTCACCAAAAAAGGTCGCCAGATTAATTTCCTAGTCGGCAACCGTGAAAACCATGATTTTATGTTTTTTCATTGATTTCCTTTGAATTGATACACAGTCCCACTCCCTTGCTAGTCTTTGAAGAATTTATGAATTACTTTTCCATTTTGCAATGTGAAACTCAACCCTTGACATTACTTCTTTTTTTCTAAGTTGAAGACCCACCCACCCATGCACAACCTCAAACTCTGGTCACGTAGATGAGAGACTTCTCCTTGCGTCACCCAAAAGACTAGAAAGAGGGCAAGAATATGTCAATTCTAGGGGCGGTAATATCATTTCTCTTTGAAAATAGGCAGAAAGGGTAGGTGTACTGGAAATTTAACTTTCTACCAACTGATTTCCACCAATAAAGCTTCAGAATTCCCACTAAAATATATTTTTCTACTCTGATACTATCTTGCCCTTCTCCCTCACTCCAATAGAACACTTCTGCAACTACTATATACATTGTATGTTTTTGCGCGCACGCACACACACACACACACAGATATATAGAGAGAGAGAAAACCTTCTACAGCTTCAAGAACTTCGGCTTGAAGAGTGATGGGAGTAGCCAGAGAGAGTGCTACTAAGAGCAGAAATGCCAGAGCTTTCATCTCCATCTCTTCTTCCCACTCTATTCACCACCTATGCCCAATACTTACCTACATCTCCCATATTTATAGACACATATGCAATTGTTATTACCACCTTTCCTCTCAAGGGGCAAGAGCAAAAGAAATGAACGTTTGCTAGCACGTGTACCTCATGATCCACAAGATACCATGTTTATCTATTCTTGGCGATGAGGCCATTGGCCGTGTGGTTAGATCCAACCATATAATCGTCAATGTCAAACATCAAATTATCCGTATGTCATGATAGAGCTTTAAACTTGGGATCAAGAAGGGTTGAACTATATGGCTGGGGGAGTGGATGAGTCCTGTGTGTTGAAAGAGAAGTTTTCGTCATTGATCGATGCCGACGGAAAGCTTAAAATTTATTGTCAAGTTGACAATTAATATATACTAAGTAATTTGAAATTTTCTGTAATACCGTAGAAATTATGTGGTCAATCATAAACAACAAATCCGATTATTTTATGTTGGTAAGGTCCAAAAGCCTATCTAGAATGACGTACGATTGCCTGCACGCCCTTTTTCAGCATAGGAGAAAACATTTTTCATGCAAGGAATAAACAATGCTTGGAGCTTGTACAAAAGTGTATCTAGAAAGGCCTTTACAGGTCATACGTGCATCACTTGTTTGTCTTAATTAAATAGATTGGTTCTCTGTTCCAAACTCATAAGGGGTGCATTCAAATCGATCATAATTGCAAGTACTTTATGGGATACAGTACAAAGGGTTCAATTACAATTGGGATACAAGGTAGCATTTTGCAAACATGTTTGTCATGGCCCGCTCTTTGAGTACCTTATGTTAAAAACCATTTTCTTTCCTGTACAATGAAGGAGCAAACAAGAGCAAATCAACAAGAGAATATCACACCACCAATCTCGCCAATTGCATCCAATCATGGAGACTCATCAACATCAAGTTTAAGTTCAAGTTCAAGCCCAAGGACACTATGTTCAAGAAGTCTACAAGAGCTCTATAAGGTTATTAAAAGACAAGAAGATCTAATTCTACTTTACCTCTTTGCTGATTACGAACCATTGAGTTTTTAAAAAGTTGTGCTAAGTAAAAAGTGAAGAGATGTCATGGACAATAAGATCAAAGCAATCATAAAGAATAATACATGACATCTTTCTTTACTACAGAAAGGACAAGGTGATAGGTGTTAGGTGGGTATACAAGGAAAAGAATAATGATAAAGGAGAAATTAAAAGATACAAGGTAGGATTAGTTATGAAGGACTACAGTCAAATAGCTGGAATTGATTTTAACAACGTATTTGCTCCTGTTGTTTGCTTAGAAATTATTAGATTAATTATTTCTTTAACTGCTCAAAATACGTGAAAAGTTTATCAAATGAAAGTAAAGGAACATGAATACAAAGTCTTCAAGTTAAACAATGCCTTCTACAAGTCAAAGCAAGCATCAAAAGATGGAATAGCCAAATTGATAAATATTTTCAAAAAAAAAAAAAAAGATTTTACAAGATGCCCTCATAAGCATGCAATGAATGTTAAGATCAAAGATGGAGACCTTTTGATTGTGTGCTTGTACTTGGATGACTTGATCTTTATTGGAAGCAATCAAGTGTGTTTGAAGAATTCAAAAATGCAATAATGGTGTAATAACCCAAAATTTTAATTATGAAAAAAGACGTAATTTCGTAGAATTATGAAAAAATTAGAAAATTAAGAAATTGAGGATTTGGGAAAATATGAGATGAAATATTGAGTTAAAACCTCAATAATTAGAATGTACTCGAAAAATTGAATCTAATGCCACTAAGAACACTAAAATTAGAGACCGAAGGAAAATTAGCTAATTATTTTAATTTATGTATTTAATTAAATGACAAAAGGGGATAAAACGATAAATATATGTGGGGTCCATGAACTGGGCACAAAAACTCATGAGTGAGGCTTTAAAAGCCTTCTCTATTTTCCCACACGGCCAAAAACTTTCTCCCTCAGTTCTCGTGTCACCGATGACATATCATAGGAAAACTGCTCCTTTGGCAAGAGCACTTTTTTTTTCCACTTGCTGTAACATGCACGACGGATTTTGGCTATAATCTTCTGGTATGATTCAAGGTAAGCCTCATCCCCCCTTCCCACATTCTCCATTCCAATATGGTGCGCAGTTTTTATGAGTTTTTGATGCTGAAAATGACATGGAAAGTCATTTTTCTGGCGACTGCATGAATTTTTCTGTTTTTGCAAAACTAACCAAATGAAACGGTGTTAGATGGATGATCTAAACCGTTCATCTTGTGCCTAATAACACGAAGAACAAACTCATGAATTTTTATGGTAATCGAACGGCTAGGGATGCTAAAAAACTAAGAAAACAATAAGAGGAAGATTTTTACGAACATAATAAAAATCATGTAAAAATGGCAATAACGATTGAATTCGTTGAAGAGGAGCTTGAAAATAGAATGTACATGAAAAATGGAGCGAAACAGTGCAAACATTGCACTACTTGGAGACATGAGGGTTGCCGACGGCTACCGGAACCTGGTCGTCGTCTCCAATGATGGTCGCCTATAGGTCATTGTTCCCAGCAACGGCAGCTCGGGCGGCGCGTGTATGCAGGCGACACTCAGGCAGTGAACACACGTGCTACACCTGCGCGACACGTGGCACGATCGCAGCCCAGCATGCTACATGACCACAGTACAACACGCGGCACAATTGATGCACAACACGCGGCACGATCGCAGCCCGACATGCTGCATGACCGCAGTACAACATGCGGCACATCTGAGCGGCACGCGTGGCATTGCTTTTCTTGCTTTTTTGGTTTTTTTAACCTGTCCATTCATAAAAATTGATTTGAGGTGCTACAGAGGTCCAAATCGGGAACTGAAAGAGGCATTGTGATTGTCTCGACGACGCGGACCTAGATTCAAGATAAAAACCTAGCTCGGAGTACCTTTGAGATGGTTAAACCACTAAATACTATTAGATAACTTAGATCAGGCCAATCAATGTATGATCAGGCCTTAGACCTTGTTTGTATATATCAAACATGAGATGATCTAAGGGATTAAAAGAGTATATCTCATTGAATTGCCAAGAAAAATGATCTTGATCGTCAATCTAAGTAGGTACCTTAGGATGTGCTAATAAGAAAGTAATCTGATCGTCAAATCGACACGTAATCATAAAGATACATGTGAATAACTAAACGAAATAGAAATTTAATGGATCATGATGAAAATGAGTAGGATTGAAATAAAAAATAACATATGATGGTCTAGATGTTAGGCAGACAAACATCTAGCTCATGATTGTCCTAATGGAGGGTTAATCAGATGATCTGGGCCTTTAATCTATGATTAACTACCATATAAGGGAGGTTATCACTTGGACCTGCTATTTAATATGTGAGAACACCCAGTGATCGATGACTTATGATGTGGCAGGGCGCATGACGTGATATAGCTTACGTGCCTGATTGGAATACTGCGTTATCGAGGTAAGTGAATACTGCGTTATCGAGGTAAGTGATTACATTCTTGATTTTACATGATTTCTTAAATCATGACGTAGTATTTGAAACTTTGAGGTGTAGGTTTTATGCCTTGCCTGGTTGCATGAGAGTATTTTTATTCTATATGATTTAGTCATATATTTAAACATATGGCTGATAGTACACTACCATATCTTTGACCGAATCTTATTGAGACTTTGACACGTGGGAGTTTCTATGCCTTGTTGATTTGGGACAAGTGATCTTCTGATAGGATGCATCCCCCCCTGAGTGCCTGAGTGCCCCGTGGGAGTGAAAGGATGAAAAGGTGAAAGCGGAATTGGAACACATTTTTCAGTGAGTGCTTGAGTGCCTGTGTGGGTGAAAGAGTGAAAGCAAAATTGGAACGCATCTTTCCGTGAGTGCTTGAGTGTCCCGTTGTCAGTGAAAAGGTGAAAGCAAAAAGTACTAAGAGTTGGCCCCACGTTGCCATGAGTATATTTGAGACACTCATAGGGCTGAACCGTATACAATGTTTTGTTGGTTTTTACATACATGTATCTATATATTTTCTCATATTATATATGTCTTGATGCTAGGATTGATATCGCTTTGTTTATATCATGGATTTCATATGTTGTTTGTTATAAATTCTGATGTTGCATGCATATATACCCTTCTTATGGGAATTTTCATGATCTTGATATCTTGCAACTTGTGATTTTATATCATTTTTGCAAATTGAATGTAAAGCACCTACACAAGTATAACTTGTTGAGGCATTGCTTTGTTTTGAAATGCCTCAGATTTGGAACGCGATAGCTAGAAGGGAAAGCAGGTGGAGTAGCATTGATTTAGGTGAGGACCTGAGGACTATCTACTTTCAATATTCAGAGACAGATTAGTATACATCTCTTAGACTTGTATTAGACTTTTGGGACTCTTCTTGGATGTTTGTATATTTAGATAGATTGGACTCATACCATTTTGTAGTGTATGTTTATTTACAAATGTAGTTGTGGTGGTGATCATAGACGGAATCGGGTAGCTTTTGGACTTATATTGTTATTGCCTTTTCTTAGTTTGTGTATTTATGGTGATTTTAAATCTAGCATGCTCAGAGTATTTGGATTTGATTTTATTTATTGTTGCAGTTTTGGGATGTAGTTGACCCCGAAGTTTTCGTTGTCGATTAATTCTTTTAACGTTGTGTAAGATTTATAAATCTTGAATTTTTGTTTTCAGAGATCCCGCTTATTTTTCTTAAAACATATTATTATTATTATTATTATTATTATTATTATTATGACTCTGGAAAAAAGTTTAGAAAAACCCGAGGTGTCACAGATGAAGTTAGGAATGACTGATATTGAGCTCATGTTATACTATCTTGGCATTGAATTTAGCAAAAAGAAGACGTTATCTTCATCACCTAAGAAGGTTATGCAAAGGAGCTATTCAAGAAGTTCAAAATTAATGATTGCAAGCCCATTAGTATATCGGTGGAGTGCATAATCAAATTATCTAAGAACAATGAAGGAGAAAGAGTAGATGCAATAAAATTTAAGAGCTTAGTTGGAAGCTTGTGCTAGTTGACTTGTATGAGGCTTAATATTCTATATGATGCTGGATTAGTCAATTGCTATATGGAAGCACTAACAACCACTCATCTTAAGACATTGAAAAGATTTCTTTGATATATTAAAGGTATAAACGACTTTAGTTTGTTTTACTCCCACACTAATGATTGTAGACTAATTAAATACAATGATAGTGATTGGGCTGGAGACTTAAATGATGGAGAAAACACAACTAGCTTCATATTCTTCACTAGAGATACCGCTTTTACTTGGATGTCAATCACCCTTTCTTGTGAGGCAGAGTATGTGACTACTACATCTTGTATCTATTAAAGCGATATGGTTAAGAGGGTTGCTAAAAGAACTTAGCATGCCATAAGAAAAGCCAACTTAGGTCAATGTTGACAACAAATCGGTGATGGACTTAACAAAGAATCCAGTCTTTCATGGCCAAGACAAATATATTGATACACGATATCACTGTATTAGAGAATGCATCACGAGAAAGGAAGTTCAATTGGAATATGTGAAGTGTCAAGATCAATCAAGCGATATTTTCACTAAGACATTGAAGTTAGAAGACTTTATCAAGATGAGAAGTTTGCTTAAGATGATAAATCAATTTTTTAAGGAAGGGCGTAGGAAATATAAACTTGATTTGGGACAAAGTGAATTGGATAAAAGCCCATATTCTAGAAGGCTCATATTGAAGAGATAAAAGTGCATCTTCTAAAAAGCCCATATTCTAAAAACTCTTTTTAGAAAGTGTTGCTAGAAAAATCTAGATATTTTGAAAATAGATCTAGATATTTTTGAAGAGTAATTTAGATAACAAATTATAACCATAAGATTAAAAGATGTGTTGGCACAATCCTAGCCATTAGTTAAGGATATGCTACTAATGTAAATAGGTGTGGTTGGTCACAAGTTGTATCAAACAAAAATTTGAAAATCAATACAAGCTTTCTCTTCTATTCAAGCCTTCAAGTTCTTCTTTATTTGTAAATCTCCTTCAACCCTCTAAAGCTTTCCTTGAAACCTTATAAAATACCATCATCTTCCAACATGGACAACTGCAAATCAATAGGAGGTTATGACAATTTTCCTCGGCTTTAATTCATTTCCTGGCATGCTCCCATACAGACCACAGCCGCATGCTCATCTATTGAATTAGAATATCGGGCCTTAGCTAATGCAACGGTTGAATTAATATGGCTACAATTGCTTCTTGCCGAGCTTGCAATCTGATCTAAGGTTATGCTAGTTTTATGTAATGACAAAGTAGGAGCTACTTACCTTGCACGGAGTCTCATTCTCCAAGCTAGAACTAAGCGCGTGGAGGTTGATTTTCATTTTGTAAGGGAGCAAGTAGGCAACCAACAACTTAAGGTTAGATGTATCTCCACCAAAAACCAGCTTGCAGATACTTTTATAAAGCCACTTTCATCATCTCATTTTGAAGACTTGAGATTCAAGTTGAAGGTCGCCAATTCCGACCGTTAAACTTGAGGGGGGGCCATTAGACAATATTGTAAATATTTGTACCTTAAAGGTCATTTAATGTACCCTAACACTATTTATTCAAACAGTACTTACTTTCAATTAATGAGAGAAAACTATCTTAAAATATGCCGCCGAAGAAGCTGTGAAGAAGTTGTTAGGACAGCTCTGGTGTACCAAGCTCCCGCCTATGCAGGGTCTGAAATAGAAGAAGCTGTTGCTGCCCCCAAATAAAAAACACTGAAACATCATGGATCCAGGCTCGAAGAGCAGTAACCACGCATGGCTGCATTGCAATTGGAGGCCGGTCAGCTCACTTTTAAAGTCTATGGGTACTCATCCATTACAACAATACCAGTTGATGAACGATTAGGATCAGCAAACAGTGGCACATGTAAATCATAGAATGCTTACGAACCGATGGATGTTCGGGAAATATTTCTTTGGCACGTCCTTTTCCTCTGTCACTTTCTTCATTTGTTTCTTCCATGCTTCTACAGCATACTGTTTTTACTAGTAAAATAAAAGATGAAAATATCACCATATTCACTAATATATTCTCCTGTTTGTTTCAAAGCAGATGCAAACATTTTCCATGTGGAGAATAGTCAGTGTGTGAAGTGGTCCACAAAAGTCTATATTGAAAAGCCTTTACCAGTCATAGGTAGTACGTACATTAAATCCCGGATCACATAGGAAGTCAAAATGTTGCTAGGAAATATTAGTTTTTGTATTTGCACTCACAAACAAAGGAGACATTGGATTCTAGGTAGACCCAACTTTACAGGTGTCTCATTCCCACTTGTATTCCATTTTGAAACCACGTGGGAACACCATGACCACGTAAAAGCTGAAACCGGAGAGAACCAAAAGATCATAATATGGCCAGGCCATCCCACCATCTAACAGTTACAGATTGTCCATTACCACATAGGGAGGCAAATATGTGCTCAACTTGGAATATTTGATCCATATTGGCAACCCATTAATTTCAGTGAAATTACAAATTTTAGCAGCCACTGATGGTATGGCAAGTAACATGCATATAGGCCTGGATCTAAATCGCCTCCATTTTTTTTATTTAAATGTTGAACTGATATATCAACGTCTATAAATTGGTAGATCCAGTGCGATTGGAGGTTGATAAACAAACTGTTTCATCTCAACCATCTGTTACATAGCAAAATAAACCAAGTTATCAGTGAAAAACATGGCCTAGTAGCGAGTGGAATGCACTCACTCAAGTTATCAACTTACCCAACAGTTATAATCAAAGTCATTATTGATTGCTTTAGCATATTAATATCTATTGATACTTGTGCGTGACCTGCACGCACTCATCAACAGAACCTTTATTAAGATATCACCAACATACATACAGAAGCTTGCACTTATTTTAAGTATTGATTACATATACAGTAATCAAAACAGTTGGCAAGCTTAGATTACATCCATGTTTCTAGTCTTGACTCTTGATATTCCATGGAAGAACAGTAGCGGGATCACAGTAGTGCCTAACATCGCGGCACTGGCACTGAGGTGGGTTGCTAAAGGCACAGATGCAAGTCTTGCAGGCAGGATAGCAGTAAGGTTTTATGTCCCTGCAGTAGCAATCTGGAGGCTGCTTTCGGTTGCAAATGCAGAAGTCACACCATTTCTCTTTCTTGCCTTCAACTTAAACAGAATGAGGAAAAATAAAAGACAGAGAAACAAAAGTTAGAGTCCTCATTATGTACAAAGTTTAATAATATGAGTAATCCAAACTATGCAGAAAGGAACTATCAACCGGGTAAACTCAGAGCATAGAGCAATGGTAATTTTAGCTGTTTCATACAAGTGAAAGGAGAAGTTAACATTTGATTGGCCAGGAAAAAAGTAAAAAACAGAAAAAGTTAAGAAGAAAGGGCAGTTAGAAACTTTTTCCAGCTAATCAAATGTTACCTTCTCTTTACACCTGCAATTCCAACTAAAAGTTTCATTCCCCAAGTGAATATATTAATTTAGATAAAAGTATAATTTAGTCCTTGTAACTGTATCTCTTACAATAATTAGTCCTTGGAACTTTATTTGAACATGCTACTCTCAAATAATGAATAATTTTGCACCTCAAGTCCTTCAGTCCTACATCTGTTTATGGGCATCAATGGACCAAAGTGAAAAAAATAATAATAATTAGGAATTAAACTGATTTTCACTAATAGTTTTGTATCCCGCCAAAGGGATGACTGGAGTTTTTCACAGGTAAAATTTGAAAACCCACATAATGCACTTGCCCTGAGAGAGAGAGAGAGAGAGAGAGAGAGTGTGTGTGTACTTTCTATAGCTTCAATAACCTCCGCTTGAAGAGTGATGGGAGTAGCAAGAGAGAGTGCTACTAAGAGCAGAAATGCCAGAGCTTTCATCTCCATCTTTTCTTCCCACTCTATATCCAATCCTTACCTACATCTCCCATATTTATAGACGCATATGCAATTGTTATTTCCTCCATTCTTTTGAGGGCAAAAGCAAAAGAAATGAGCATTTGCTAGCACGTTTATCTCATGATCCACAAGATACCATGCTTATCTAGATTTTCTTTGTAACAAAACATCTAGACCATAAACGTCGATATTCGGATAGTGATACGTAAGTTGGATCCATTCTTGGCGATGAGGCCATTGGCCGTGTGGTTAGGATTGTCTCATAATCCAAATCAGAGTAGATCCAAGCATCCAATTATCTCCATGTCACGATAAAGCTTTAAACTTTGGATCAAGAAGGGTTGAACCATATGATTGGGGGAGTGGATGAGTCCCGTATGTTGAGGAGGAAGCTTTTGTCATCGATCGATGCCAACGGAAAGCTCAAAATTTAATGTCAACTTGAGACATATATAATAAGCCATTTGAAATTTTCTATAATATCATTGAAATTATGTGATCAATCATAAAAGAACAAATCCGATTATATCTTAGGAATCATCAGTGTTAGTGATCCAAAAAGCCTATCTAGAAAGACATGTGCTTGCCTGCAGTCCCTTTCTGCAATAGCATATTCTCAGGAACATGCCATCGAGTAGCAAATAACGTATGTTCTTTAGTAGCCATAATAATAGAAGAAAGTGATCTCGAGAGGTATCACACTGCTAGGATGGTGTCATCAAAGACTTTTTATATATGCCCGACAATAAGTCCATCCATCTATAATTTGGCTCCTTGTGTTCTTCCTGATGCAAAATTACCAATGCACCTACCTAGAACTACCAGTTTTGTCACAAATATGCATACTTATAGTTCACAGATTGTCACAAGCACCGGTCATGATCAGATGGCTATCGATTGTTGGAGTATCGTACCATAGCTCAACACGTCGTGCTGGTCCCTACAGGGTGCTAGTCTCAATCTTAATTGAGGTACTGGTCCCAAAACGGCCACAAATCTGGCCAATATCTCATCAGTACTTTATGATCAATGCCAAAAAAAGGGAAAAAGAAAAAAACTAACAGGGTGTTAGTGGTGTTTTGAGATGAAATAATCTGACTTGAAATGAGATGATACAGATCATATCATTGTAGTGGTGCTTGAGCTGAGCTGAGATGAAAATTATCTCATTCCAACTCAATGTTGGTGGTACTTAAGATGAGACGAGAAATCCCAATCTAATCTCAGTTTACTGTTAGTGGATTCTATATCACTTCCATCTCAAGTCACCTCATCTCATTCCTAGTGTAAGAGAGATCCATTTGTTCTCATCCTGAAATTCAGCTCCACCCTTGTATTTTGCTTGAGATGGAAATGAGTTATATCATGTCATCTCCTTCATCTCATCTCAACCATCTTATCTCAGTTCATCTCCTCTATCTCATCTCAGCCTAGCTTAGGTATATTTTCAGTCATCTCAAGCCAACTTTAGGTTATATTAATCCAACTCAAATCATGTCAAGCTGGATCTCATCTCAACTTAGCTTATCTCTTCTCAAGCACAGCTAATACTATGTATCATTTCGAGTTAACTTGAAGGGGTTAAGTCGAATGATCTTGAGTGAACCGCTGCCACCTCCATTTCTTAATCCTTATCCACACACTTAAATGTATCCCTTACCTTTACTGTCTTACCGTTTGAAATAAGCATTGAAAATTCTGCTTGTCGAATATAAGATGTTTTTTACTTTTTTCTTCTTTTTCCCTTTTTCCTAGTGAACAAAGATATCCCGTGAGTAGTCTGGAACCAGTGTACTACCACAGAGAAGCTTCTTCTCGTGTGCCACTAGCATGCTCTAGCAAGCCTTACCCTGCTTACCAAATATAGTTATACTTTCTTATCAATATAGAAAGCCTCCCAATTATGTGAAGGGATTAAGGTTATACTTTCTTTTTGTTAGACTTATAGATATTTTGGCTTGATTACTTCAATTTTTGGACGTCTAGTATTTTGAAAACCCGAGCTGATTGGATGACTCTAGCATCGCCAAAATTATACAATGGAAGCAAAGTATATTGCCGCAATTGAAGCTGGTAAGGAGATGTTATGGATAAAACGATTTCTCCAGGAGCTTGGTATTATACAGGACGAATACAAGATACATTATAATAGTCAGAGTGCTCTGAACTTGAGCAAGATTCAATGTATCACTCACGCACAAAGCACATCGACATTCACTATTATTGGATACGCAGGATGATAGAACAGGAACTACTGAAGTTAAGGAAGATTCACATAGATAAAAATCCAGCAGACATATTGACAAAAGTGGTACCGTATGAAAAGCTAATGTTATGTAAAGACATAGTATGGATGGATTTAAATTGAAGAGATGAAGAATATTCTCCTCCTATGATTATAAAGAGGGAGAATTGATAGGTCCATACCCATATGAACAAAACCAGCAAAGTCAAAAGTCAGCAGCTGAAAAGTCAATAATTGGTGCAGTAAAAATGGAAATTAGCATCGACTGAACAGTCAAAATTCGGCACCCACTTAATAGTCAAAATTCAACAACTAGATAGGTGGATTTGTCAAGATTTGTTGCGCTGCAAATTTTAACAATCAGATCATCTAAACCCTATAAATAGGGGATGATCCGATCTTTGGTAAATATGAGATATAAGAAATACATATCTGATTTGATCTGTAAAAGAAAGAGCGTGAGTGTGAGTGTGTGTGTGTTAGCAGAGTAGAGTAGAGTAGAGTAGAGTAGAGAGAATGTCTAATCTGATCCTCCTCCTCCTCAGTGTAATTTGATCAAATGAGTGAAAGTTCCTCTCTTTTCCCGTGGATGTAGGCCTGAATTTGGCCGAACCATGTTGATCGCTTTGTGTTTTTTATTTGTATGTGATTGTGTTTCTCTCAATTCTAGATCCCCATATCTGATGGTTAGATTTGCATAGATCAGCAAATCTGAATCCCAACAATAGTGGCAGATGTAAATCATAGAATGCTTGTGAACCGATGAGAAATATTTCTTTGGTACGTCCTTTTCCTCTCTTATTTTCTTCATTCGTTTCTTCCGTGCTTCTACAGCATGCTGTTTTTACCAGTAAATTAAAAGGCGAAAATCTCAACGTCTTCCCTAGTACCTTCTTATGTTTGTTTCAGCATAGATAGAAACATTTTCCATGTGGAGAATCGTCATTGTGTGAAGTGGTCCACAAAAGTCCATATAGAAAGGCCTTTACAGGTCATAGGTAGTCGTACGTTACATTATGGATCACATGAGAAGACAAAATGTTGCTAGCAAATATTAGTTTTTGTATTTGCATTCATAAATAGAGGAGAACATTGAATTCTAGGCAGAACTCAACGTTAGGCGTGTCACATTCTCACTTATATTCCTCCTTAAAACACCACGTTGGAACACCATGACCACGTAATAGCTGAGAGAGAGAGAGAGAGAGAGAGAGAGAGAGAGAGAGAGAGAGAGAGAGAGATCATAATATGTCATGGCCATCTCACGATCCAACAGTTATAGATTGTCCATTCCCACAAAGGGATGCAAATATGTGCTCAACTTGGAATATTTGATCCACAGTAGTAAGCCATTCATTTCACTGAAATGACAAATTTTGGCAACCAATGCTGGTGTGGCAAGTACTCTATGGGCCCGGATCTAAACCGCCTCAATTACCAGGCTTAACGTAATGATTTTTGGTTAAAAGTGAATGTTAAACTGATATATCAACGTCTATATGGTAGAGCCAGTGGGATTGCAGGTTCATAAACTGTTTCATCTCAACTATCAATCTCATCATCGGCCGTACCAACTGTGACTTATCAAAATAAACCAAGTTACCAGTGAAAAACATGGCCTAATAGCGAGTGGAATGCGCTCACTCAAGTTATCAACTTACCCAACAGTTATAATCAAAGTCATTATTGATTGGTTTAACATATTAATATCTACTGATACGCACTCATCAACAGAACCTTTATTAAGATATCACCAACATACATACAGAAGCTTGCACTTATTTTAAGTATCGATTACATACACAGTAATCAAAACAGTCGGCAAGCTTAGACTGCATCCATGTTTCTAGTCCCGAGTCATGATATTCCACGGAAGAACAGTAGTGCCTAACATAGCGGCACTGGGATTGAGATGGCATGCTAAGGGCACAGATGCAAGTCTTGCAGGCAGGATAGCAGTAAGGTTTTATCTCCCTGCAGTAGCAATCTGGAGGTTGCTTTCGGTTGCAAATGCAGGAGTCACACCATTTCTCTTTCTTGCCTTCAACTTTAACAGAATGAGGAAAAAATAAAGACAGAGAGAAACAAAAGTTAGAGTCCTCATTATGCACAAAGTTTTATAATATGAGTAATCCAAACTATGCAGAAAGGAACTATCAACCAGGTAAACTCAGCGAATAGAGCACTGGTAATGTCAGCTGGTTTATACAAGTGAAAGTAGCAGTTAACATTTGATTGGCCAGGAAAAAAGTAAAAAACAGAAAAAGTTAAAAGAAAAGGGTAATTAGAAACTTTATCCTGCTAATCAAATGTTACCTACTCTTTACACATGCAATTTCTACTAAAATTTTCATTCCCCAAGCGAATATATTAATTTAGATAAAAGTAGAATTTAGTCCTTGTAACTATATGTCTCTTACAATAATTAGTCTTTTGAACTTTATTTGAACATACTAGTCTCTCAAATAATGAATAATTTTGCGCTGCAAATCCTTCAGTACTATATCTATTTATGGACATCAATGGACCAAAGTGAAAAAATAAATAAATTAGTGACTAAACTGATTTTCACTAATAGTTTTGCATCCCACCAGCAGGATGATACTCCTAAATATAATTCCCAGCCAAAGAAAGAAGGGGCAACTCAAACCTGCAACAAGTGATTTGAAGAGAGATGCTGATTTATAAGCGACCAACTAAGCTAGATATTTGTTGGGGGCAACGGCAAACTTTCTTTATCTTTCTTCCTCCATTTTTTTATGGCTATCATAATTAATTGACTATAAGAAAAGATACTGACATGTTCTATTAATCATCTCATGATCATAAGAGGAGATCCTAACATGTCCGATGAATATTCTTCTGTCAGGATACATTTCTTTTGGCACGTCTATTTTTCTCTTTGAATTTGTTCATCTAGTTCTTCGATGCCTATAAAGCATGTTGCTTTCACTAGTAAAATAGAAGATGAAAATACCAAGCTCTTCAATAACATACTCGTATGTTGTTTTCAGCACAGATGAAAAGCATTTCCGTATGGGGAATCGTAATGTGCGAAGTGGTCCAAAAGTCTATCTAGCAGGGTCAGTACGTAGTACGTGCATTACTGTACTGATCATGTTGGAAAATAAAATGTCGCTAGCAAATATTAGTTTTGTATTTGCACATATAAATGTAAGGGGGCCTAACTTTACGGGTGTCTCGTTCTCACTGGTCTTCCTTCTTAAAGCCACGTTGGATCATGACACATGGTTTGAAAGTTTAAAAAATCTACTCTATTCAAAAGTGAGGCAAGTCGAGTTAACTCAAACAACTTGTGGTGACTCAAAAATATCTTAGTGTCTATTTAGTTTGCAGGAAATAGATGTGATCTCTAAGTGAGAAAATTTAGTGCATATTTGGTTGACATGAACTTGATGAAAATTATTTACACTTAAAGAGAAATTTACGGTGCCAGTATTTTGCTCTTTCAAATTAAATTACACCAAAGACCCACGAATCACAACCTAATGGCATAAGTTTATAGGAAGTAGGCCAATAGTATTTATATGTTTAACACATCTCCTCACATGCAGAAGTGACACCATTTCTCTTTTTTGCCTTGAACTGAAGCAAAATAAGGAATACACAGAAACATACATTAACACAAGTTGGAATCCTCACTATCCAAGGAGTTTTGCAAAATCAATAAGAGAGAGAGAGATAGAGAGAACTTTGGCATGATGGGCATGATGGGGGTAGGAAGAGAGAGTGCTACTAAGAGCAGAAATGCCAGAAAGAGATATTTGCTACCACGTTTATCTCATGATCGACGTCGTACCACGATTATCTAGATTTGTTCTGTAACAAAACATGTAGACCATACACATCGATGTTCGGATAGTGACACGTCAAGTTGGATCCGTTCATGGCGATAAGGCCATTGACCGTGTGATTAGGATTGTCTCATAATCCAAAAAAATTGAGTAGATCCAACCATATAATCGTCAATATTTCAACCATCAAATTATCTGTTTGTCATGATAAAGCTTTAAACTTTGGATCAAGAAGGGTTGAACGATATGGCTGGGGGAGTGGATAAGTCCGGTGCGTTGAGAGAGATGTTTACGTAATCGATCGATGCCGGCGGTGAGCTCAGAATTTAAATGTGAATTTGAAACATATATACTAAGTAATGTGAGTATTTCTGTAATATCGTTGGAATTATGGGATGCATCATAAGCAAACAAATCCAATGATTTTATGCTAGGAATCGTCACTGAAAGTGGTCCAAAAGCCTATCCAGAAAGACACGGGTCCAAAAGCCTCTCTACAACAGCATATTCTCAGTAACATGCCATCGAGCAGAAAATAACGTATGTTGCTTTGCAGTCATAATCATAGGATAATACGACCTCGAGCTGTATCGAACGGTTAAGATGTGCCCAAAATAAGTCCATGCACCTATAATTTGGCTCCTTCCGTTCTTCCTGATGCAGAAATATCGATGCAGCTGCCAAGAACAACTGTCATAAATAACCATACTTAATGTTCGCATAGTGTCACAAGCATCGGTCATGATCATACGGCGATCGATTGTTTGAGCATCTTACCATAACTCAACACGTCCCTCCGGTATCTACAAAGTGCCAATAAAGGACAGCTACGGTGCACAAAGCTTCCCAGTCCAAAAAAGAAATAGATCACAAGGGTCAATAGTACTTACAAAGTGCCAATCACGTTTGTAATTGAGGTCCTGGTCCCAAAATGGCCACGAATCTGGCCAATATCTCATCAGTACTTCCATCGTCGTTTGTACTGATCTGTAGCAAGCATGTGGCGACTGATTGTTAGAGCATCATACCATAGCTCAACACATCGCGCCGGTCCCCACAGGGTGCCAGTCTCGATCTTAGTTGAGGTACTGGTCCCAAAACGGCCACAAATCTGGCCATTATCTCATCAGTACTTTAGGGATTACAGTGCAAAAAAAAATAAATTAGGGACAGGCATGCAATGTATGACTTATCTCTTCTATTTATGAGAGAAGATAAATAAACTGATATTTGGTAACAATCAATTCGACCTCGTCCTGGAGAGGTTTCTCCCTAAGGAGAGTGACAAAGATAGAGGTTGGAATTTATGAGTATTAATATTATTCCAAAGGAAAGGTCTCCCGCGTGGTTGGTTATTCTCTTACTGATAAGGGGGTGAACATGAAAACGAGAACCTCATTGGTACTGGGGTCAAAATCATCTGGCGGCCGAGAAGTCTCCTGATTTTGATGTTCCAAATCAACTTCAAAAGAAAATGAATTTGTTGCAATTTCTTTTGAAAGGTGAAACCCTCCTATCACGGTCGTAGCTACTGTTCCTTCTTTTTTTTTTTCCAAAGTTTCCCATTGAATTGCCGAAAACAAGGGATCTTGCATTTTCTCCGATTACGCGTTGTCATCTCTCTGATGCTGACCTTGGCTGGTGGATTCATGTGTGTGATATGGATTAGAAACACCATTGTTTGGAAAATGGGAACTTGGGCTTTCCGGTGATAACATCAGTTTCCAATACTAACCATGATATTAGAAACAAAAGCTTAAAAGCATGATCCATTTGATTTAATCCTCATTTTAGATATTTTAGGAAGATGATCTTTTGTTTTCACTAGCATCGTTCCTTGGATAATGGAATTAGCAAAGGCACTCGATGCACATTTCATCATCGCCTTCCCATATTCAGAAGCAATCGTGTGAAAAGTTTATTCTCCTCGGAATTCAAGCGGCACTCCCTAAATGGCCAGCAAATATAAATTTTCCTCTTGGTAAGCAATCGTGTGAAAAGTTTATTCTCCTCAGAAATCAAGTGGCACTCCTGAAATGGCCGACAAATATAATTTTTCCTCTTGGTCATGTGGGTCCTCCCTTGCCCTCAAGTTCACAAAAAATCATCTTGATCATGCCCTCTTTCCATTCAGAATTCGTTGCGCCTGGTCCTAATAAGTGAAAAGAATGATCACCTATTACTTCCTGATTGCCTTGATATCTATTGTGGTCTTCCATTCTTTTTTTCTCCAGTTCTTGAGAAGAAGGAATGCAGCTTTTTCATTACAAATGCTATCAAAATTAGAACATTTTTGAGGATATCTCTTCTGTCTTGAACCCATTCATCAGGGGTCTCAGCAGTTAAATGCATCCTTGAATGTTCTATTACTCTCTCCATTGATAGATTTGATCAAACTGGAATCATCCTAAAATGTAAAATGGTGTGACTTTGGGATAGCTTCCTTCTCGTCTTCTTTGTACGCCATTCCAGAAATACGAAACATATTATCAGATGGACACCACATCTTACCACAATCAAAATATTAATTTTTTAAGAAACATTTACTATAACGCCACGATTTTTTCCCCAGTTGTTTTCTTTTTCAATTGCTTTGGAAAGGAGAGTTTCCATTTTTTATGTCTTATTTTTCCGCTGGAATCTGGATGGGCCATTTTTTGCCCAATATCTCCCTTTATGCATATATACGGTACGTCTGGCATGATAAAAAAGGCCCAAAATCACAAACAGGCAATTGAAGGAGATCAAGGAAAGAAACCACTAAGAATGAGATGAGGTAGCTTGAGATGAAGTGATGTAGAAACAGCCAATAGTGAGCTGAGATTAGGTTAGGTTTCTCATCTCATCCCAACCACCAACAACAGTGATTTGGAATGAGATAATTTGCATGTCATCTATTATTTCATCTCATCTCAATTCAAACACCATTAACATTGATATAGCTCGTATCATCTCATCTCAAGTCAGATTATCTCGTCTCAAAGCACCATTAACACCCTGTTTTTTAGTGGCCATTCTAGGACCAATACCTCAATTATGAACGACATTGGCACCTCATAGGGACTGGCATGACGTGTTGAGCTATGGTAGGACGCTCCGACAAATCAATCGCCATCTGATCATGACCGATCCATGCATGTGACACCATATGAACTTAAGTATGGTTATTTATGACTTAACTGGTAGTTCTCGGCAGCTATATTGGTCTATCTACATCAGGAAGAACACAAGGAACCAAATTATAGTTGGATGGACTTATTTTCGGACATATATAAAAATCTCTTGATCTTACCATCTGAAAAGTTCGATTTGGCTCGCGATCCCACCAAGATAAAAAACACCTAGCAATCAAAGATCGAACTTACCTGAGATGCCCTTTAAATCTGCAATCCACACAAATATATCCCACAAATATTCTTTGAAAAGTGCATTTTGAGAAATTATATTTAGAAACTAATATAAACTGTGGATGTTGACTTATTTTGAAAGATTTAAACTATATTAATCTTGTTTGGCATCCTCATAAGATCCCATGAGAAATTGTTACATTTGATTGATCCTAACCACTTGTTTTATTACTCTAAAAAAAGAAGAAGAAAAAATTAGTGGCTCTATTTTCAATTTCTATAACTTAAGATATAAGAATCTACTTATGAAATTTGGTACTCTTATCTTATTAAGGAATTCTAATAGGATTAACAATTTAGATCTTTCAAAAAAAGTAAACATCTATAATTCTAAATGACTTATGTAGGATGGATGAATAATCCACTAATCTGTGATCTACACCCAGATTAGATATGGATTGGGATTTTTTTATCTGCTATCCATAATGTAAAAAACCTAAATCTATATTTGATCCGTATCCACGTATATTGGATGTGCTATGCGCAACAGTCATTTGGATGCCCAAATCTTAAACTCCTCTCACAAACCCATCAACTTCTTCATTCTATGAATGTGATTTAGAGTGATTTCTCTATGCATAAAAAGATCTTCAATCTCATCAAATACATTTGCATATCTCCACCCAACCAAATCCGGTGGTTAGGCCAATCAATTGCCATTTGAATCCCCTTCTATTATAATCGAAATGTTCTTGAATTCATCAGCTAAAGCTATTCCCACTTTTGTTGCAAGGGCCTCCATTTCTATTGAGTCTTTACTGTCGATAGGAGCTGCAAATTCTAAAAGAGGGACCCTGATAGTTCAATGCATTTTCTGATCATACTTCCTCGGCAATTATCATTTGTGAGAATTAGAGGTTGGAAAGAAGAAGATTGACTCATGACCATAATTCTAAAACTTGCGAGTTGCCTCGAAAAATTTGTTAGAGTTATTCAACTAGATTGCAAATTGAATCGATTCCAAGTCTAACTTTAGTTGCAAAAATAAAACATTTCGTGTGGGGCTGGATTTGAACACAGGACCTTCCACATTACTGTGACACGTCATAACCAATTATTTCTAAAGTTAATTGTTTGCATAAATGTGTAAATTTAAATAATAATATAAAAATAGAAAGAATTTCAATGAAAATCACATTCGAGTAATTGAGTCACTGCTTCCAGTCAACTAAACTAACCATCATTTCGAGTGTAGAAAATGGTTATTTAAATAGAAGAGGAAAGAAAATGTACTTGTGCATCATCTTCCATAAGGTGCTCAAAGAGAGGGCCACGATAAACGTGTTTACAAAATGCTCCATTGTATCCTAATTCTAATTGAACTGTCTTGTATCTCATAAAGTACTCACAACTTGGAATAGGGAGCTAGTCTATATAACTAAGGACAAACAAGTGATGCACGTATGACCTGTAAAGCCCTTTCTAGATACCCTTTTGCACAAGTTCGGAGCATTGTTGATTCCCCGCGTGAAAAATGTTGATTATGAACGCTCTAGAACCTTGAACATCCATCGGTTTGTGTGCATTCCATGATTTACATGTGCAGTTATTTGGTAATCCAAATCGTTTATCTTCTGATATCGGCATAATGGATAAGCACCAAGTTCAACTTCCTATAAAAGGAGGGTCGGTGCGTCGTCAAGCATACAAACTGCACCTTCCTTTAGATTCATTATGGCATCCGAAAAAAATATTCTCCTCTCCCTACTGCTGATACTCACACTTGTTGGAGGCTCAAAAGCCGCAGGAATCGTCATCTACTGGGGCCAAAATGTCTCCGAAGGATCCTTAACTGAAACTTGCTCGACGGGGAACTATGACTATGTTAACATAGCTTTCCTTTACTCCTTCGGCAACTTTCAAACACCTCAACTAAACCTTGCAGGCCACTGCGACCCATCCACAGATGGTTGCAAATTTTTGAGTGACCAAATAACATCCTGCCAGAGTATGGGGATTAAGGTATTGCTCTCAATCGGAGGAGGTACAAGTACTTACCAACTTGTCTCAACCGAAGACGCTAGATACCTCGCTGACTATATATGGAACAATTACCTTGGCGGTGAATCGGATTCTCGCCCGCTTGGAGATGCTGTTCTTGACGGTATAGATTTCGACATCGAAGCAGGCACCCAATATTGGGATGATTTGGCGAAGTTTCTTAGTGAATATAGTCAGCAAGGGAGAAAGGTGTACTTAGGGGCAGCTCCTCAGTGTCCGTTTCCTGATGCACATCTAAATGCTGCGATTAGCACGGGGTTATTTGACTATGTTTGGGTTCAGTTCTATAACAATCCGCCATGTCAATATTCCCCCTCTAGTGGTATTGACCGGCTTGTAAGCGCTTGGAATCAGTGGAATACTGTGTCAGCAGGACTGATTTTCTTGGGTTTGCCGGCGGCTCCTGACGCGGCTCCTAGTGGTGGGTATATTCCGGTAGAGAAGCTCATTACTGAGGTGCTTCCGGCCATCAATGGTTCGACTAAATATGGTGGAGTCATGCTGTGGTCTAAGGCCTATGATAACGGGTATAGTGCGGCTATCAGGCCTTATGTTATTTCTCAAACTAGTCTTGAGGCCCATCTTGATCAAGCTGTAGAAGGTACTCTCTCTCTCTCTCTCTCTCTCTCTCTCTCTCTCTCTCTCTCTCTCTCCCTCAAACACAGACATGTATCGTCGTCCAAAACAATCTGGGCCTGAGATATCGGATGGGCCAGGTGTACCATTCATTTTTAAGTGTCTTCTTTGATATGTCACGCCCCAAAATCTAACCACGCCAGTGATCCTAGCTAAGCCTTGTTTTCTTGAGTTGTAAAATGCAAACCTCATCTACCATTTGATTCTAAACCTTTTTTTATTGGTCATTTTAAAATTAAAATAGCTAAAAAGGGCAATTGGTAGTATCATTTGGATGAGATTTTGAAGGCACAGTATTAGACATATAAATATAGTTGGCCTTCTTCATATTAGCTTAAGCTTTTAGGTTAATTGGTAATTCAATACGGTATGAGAGCCTTACTAACCGGATTTTCTGCCTTGCTAACTCTCGTTGTGTTCTAATTCATTTCAGTTTTAAGGAGAAGAGAGAAATGGTGTGACTTCTGCCCCTGCAACAGAAAGATGCCACCAGATTGCTACTGTTGGGACATAAAACCTTACTGCTATCCTGCCTGCAAAAATTGCATTTGCACCCGAAGCAAACCTCCTCAATGCCAGTGCCGCGATGTTAGGGACTATTGCGAACCCACTCCCCGTGGAATGCCATGGAACATCCTGCTTGAGTAGAGACATCGATGTTAACTGAGCTCGCAACCTGTTTGATTACTCTGCATGTAATCTAGCTAGGGTTAAATAAATGCAAGCTCTTCTATGTACGTAATCGTGCCTTGTAAGTTTGGCTTTATATGTAAGTGAAGAAGGTATCTGAATAAAATTATGGTGACGGATGAGTTTGTCGCGGGAAGTTTCAGCAGAAACTATTGCAATCTATAGTTACAAAAATGAAAAGAAAAACTCTTTCTATTTTACGATCATAAGATGCCAAAAAACGAAGGCTTTAGAGATTCTCAACATATACGAGATTTTACATCAAAGACATCTGATTGGGGGCCAAATTGTATGAATGTTGTGGATATATGAAAAGATACAAAAAGAGGCTTGTGCCCTACTTTCTTCAATATAAACTCGTATATAATTGTATGGTAGAAATTCTACGAGGGATTACTGAGAAAAGAACGATCTCAAGAGTTGGGACTGGGAATAGGGTAAGGATTGATGGAAGCAATCACATCTAGTGAATATTACACACAACTATCCTTGCCTTGTAGCATGCTAACAAGATGAAGATGTTATTTTTTTAAAATTAAACCCATAATATGACCCACATTGCCACATCATATTTGCTATATTTGTACTTTAAAAGTTTATTTGAAAAAACTAAAGTAATAGTGAGAAAATAAAATGATTGAAGTAGCCTATTTCTATTGATTCTATTTATAATGGCAAGGAGACTTCAACAAACTGAGACTAAGGAGACTTTTTTCTAAAGTTCCTCGAAGTTTTCAACCACATGCTTGATGGCAGAATGTATATAATGATAAAAACCTTTGAAAAAAGTCATATATATCCTTGTTAGAAAATTAGAGTTTAGCATCATTCTTTTCATAAGGATTTACGAAAAAGCTAAAAACTTTCTTCATTTAACCATGAAGATTGAAGATTCAAGTTCGACTTTGATATACAATCATTCCAAAGAACTGTAGTTTATTTCATATTTCAAATAATAGGTGAATAAACAAGCTTTTAGTAGTGAATAGTAGCAAATAAATCTAGAAAATGATTTGTGCATCCTTTTAGTTTCTCCCATCCTTTTCGTGGTGTGGGTCAAATCTACTGCTAAAAGTTCTTCAGCTTTCATCTCGAGGGTTGCATGCATGGTTAAAAGGTCAAATTTTCTCTCTTCCTTGTCAACGATCTCTCTTTTCTTTCCCATTTGTCACAGCTTTCTCTCACCTAATCAATTTTTCTCCCACCTCTATCAATCCTTGTTTCACATTTGCCTTTCTTCTTTCCTATGGCAGTGGAAAAAATTGTATAAAGGTACCTGTAAATGTATGTGCCAGAGAGAGAGAGAGAGAGGAGATGAATGCCATAGTAGCATCTTTGGATCATTCAATCCATTCATCAAATTGATATCTTGTAACAAAAAGATCACAATGACAGGATGTTTCTACCATCATACAAGCAGTACTTTTGCTTGTTGGATGGAGACCAATTTTCATGCAAAATTTCTAATAGTCTTATTATGCCAACAAAACTTTAATCGTCTAATAAGAAGATGGAGCAATTAGATAAATGTGTCAAATCATCCAAAGTGGACCTCATGTAAAAGTAGGCTTCTCTATGGCAACTTCTTTCACAAGGCAGCAGAACGTGTAACTAGAGTAATAATAATATGTAGTCATAAGGCAGCAAAACAAGTAACTGGAATAATAATAATAATATGTAGTCAACAAGAGAGAGAGAGAGAGAGAGAGAGAGAGAGAGAGAGAGAGAGAGAGAGAGAGAGAGAGAGAGAGAGAGAGAGCCGACATAGTGGCAAGGGTGAGAAAATGTTTATTGATTAAACTTTAGCTTAGTAGAGTAGTTTCTCTTGCATCTACAAATAGAGAGGAGATGTAAGGGTCGGGCACGGTGAGTAGACTGAGAGTAAGTTCATTAGTGTGAGAAGTGAGAGATGGGGATGCAAGCCATGAATCCGGCATTTTTGTTCTTAGTAGCAGTCCTTGCTACTCCCATCACTCTTTAGGCTCAACAAAGTATTCTCTCTCTCTCTCTCTCTCTCTCTCTCTCTCTCTCTCTCTCTCTCTCTCTCTCTCTCTCTCTCTCTCTCTCTCTCTCTCTCAGACAAACTATAAGATGGACTAACTTTCGATCTCTAGTGTATGGTGTAAAAAATAGATTTGATTTAATTTATGAGAGAAAGAGAGTGAGTGAGTTGAGTAGAGAGAGGATTTGGTTCAATCCTCCTCCTCCAGTGTAATCTGTTCCAAATAGTGATAGTTTCTCTCTTCCCGTGGATGTAGGCTGGAATTTGGCCGACCACGTTAATCCTTGTGCTCTATGTGTGTGTGTGTGTGGTTGTAACTTCACATATTAGAACTAGATCATCGGATTTGGCCACTAGATTTGCATAGATCGGCAGTTCTAACTTTTGAAACAGTGACTCCCTAGTAGTGATTGCCCAACAGTGGTATAAGAGAGTCCTCAATAGTGGTATCAAGGCTGGCCTAGATCCAGACCAGCCCAGCCCATTGTAGATCTAGGCCAAGGAGAGTGGCCCAGATCCAATATGACAGATCTAGCCCAGGCCAAGGAGACCGGTTTAGCCCAAGTCGAGAATACTAGCTCATCCCAATCCAGATCCAACCTAGGCTGAGGAGATTGGCCTAGCCGAGTCTAGATCCATCCTAGGCCAAGCAGCCCAATCCCAAATCAGAGGAGCCCAGATCTGAAAACATCATAGATCGAAGAACGCTCTTGATCAGAGACATCCCAGAACTGACAATCCAAATCTGAGATCTAGATCAGAGAGCTCAGACCAGATCAAAGAGACTAAATCTGAGTCTGAAGAGCTGAGACCAAAGAGTCTAGATCAGATCCCAGATTAAAGAATCCCAAATATGAGAACCCTCAGATCGAGGAAGCAGTTAAGAGAAAAAAAGGAAGAGGAGCAAAGAAGGAGATTGGGACTGGCAACAATGAATTCGTCAGCCCCTAGAAAACAAGATCAATGGTGAAAAACTTATCTGTTGCAGAGGAAATGAAAGTTCAGGAGAAAAACAGCAATATGGTGAAGCCAATGTCAAGGTTGATTTAGTGAAATCGTTGCTGGCGCCGTTCTCAAGGCTGATTTGGTGAAGTCGCACCGAATCAGGAGGAGCAACAACATGCACACATATCCAGAGAAGAAAGCTGTAGCGGCAGAGGAAAAATGCAACTATGGCTACATGGGAAGAAAACTGAAATAGGTTAGGGTTTACTTTCGTATGCCTTTTATATAAACCCTAAAATAGCAGTATATAAAATTGATATTGCCACCCCTATGAACAGTACCGAGTTGACTCATGAATAGTCAAACTCATGAATAGCACCCCTCCCCCCTGAACAATACCTTTATATTTACAATTAAGCCTCTGAATAGTACTCCACTAGACTGACAATTATACCTCATATACATAAAAATTTTCTAAGCACCTCTCATACACTCATAAGGTTTTTTTTACCATTCCACACTCAACCTTGCACTTCATTTATCATGGTTAGACTCACAAAAGTTAGAAATAAACTCCAAAAATTCAAGGAAGAATCTGGTTCAAGGAATGTTATAGCTGGGGCTATAATAAAACTCAATGCCACCAATTATACCTTATAGAGACCCAAAATGAAAGATCTTTTATATTGTAAAGATCTCCATGACCCGCTAGATGATGAAGGAAAAAGACTTGAGAGGATTTCAGAAAGGAGTGGAAAAAAATGAACCTAAAAGCTATAAGTCAGATCAGACAATGGATTGACCATAATGTCTTCCATCATGTAGCCTAAGAAGACAACACGTATGTTCTTTGAAAAAAGCTAGAGAACATGTATCAGGCGAATATTGCTCGAAACAAAGCCTTGTTGATGAAAAGGCTACTAAATTTAAAATTGAAAAGTGGAACATCAATAGCCGAACACATTAGTGAATTTTAGAACCTAGTGAACCAGCTCGTGTCAGCAAAGTTTCCACTAGGGGATGAAAGGCAATCCTTATTACTGCTAAGTTCATTACCTAAAAGTTGGGAGACCTTGGAATTCTCCCTGAGGAACTCATCTCAGAAGGAAAACTGACCATGGTGATGGTCAAGGATGCCCTATTCAATAAGGAGGCTAGGAGAAAAGAACCCTGAATAGACCAGACACAAGCCTTGGTCATACAAAAATAAAGAAAGAAGCAAAGGTAGAGGTAGAAGAGAAAGCAAATGCAGAAGTAGTGGGAGACCTTAGAATCACTGTAGATCTAAGAGCAAGCATAAGGGCAATACAATTGCTTCCATTGAGGCATTTTAGGACATATGAAGAAGGATTGCCGAAAACTGAAGATGAGACAAAACAAGCCAAAAGAAGATAATGATGAAACAAATGTCACCATTGTACAAGACATATTAATACTAATGGCTAAAGAAGAAGTGTACTTGCATTTGGACAACGGAGAAGCTAAGTGGGTGGTAGACATAGCAGCCTCCTACCACGCCACACCACATAAAGAATTCTTCACCACCTACAAGGAAGGAGGCTTTAGCACCATTAAGATGGTAAACAATAGTTTGTCCCAAATAATTAGGAGTAGTGATGTCTAGATCAAGACAAACCTTAGTTGCACAATGGTGTTAAAGGAAGTGCAGCATATACAGGAACTCAGGTTGAACCTGATCTCAGTCCCAGCACTTGATAGATAAGGCTATCCAAACTATTTCGGCAATTGCAACTGAAAATCGATGAAAGTTACGATGATCATGGCAAGAGAGCATATCTGCAACATTCTCTACAAGACTCACATGAGGATATGCAGAGATAGCCTCAACTCAGTAGAGGATGAATGTTGATTGTTTAACCGCAAGTGCACGGGCTATTGTAGTGTAGCTTATGCAAGTACGGGTCGATCCTATGGAGACTTGATTTAAAATGGTGGAGTTTTCAATAAAATTCAATTAATAAAAGAATAAAAATAAAGAATATACTAGAAATAAAATAAAATCCAAATTTATTCAATTGTTGCAATTTACACAATTATTTATTCAAAAGAAAACAGAAAATACAACTCAATAAGCTGTCCTGGATAAGCCTGTCCTGGATTGCACTGTCCCTGGATAGTCAAAATGATGATAAGGTAAAACTGAAATAGCACAGGGACAGATGTAATTAAAGCAGGGACTCAGTTGGTATTAAACTGTGGACACAGATGGGATTACTCAGATCTTTAGGGGCAGACTCGTAATTTTCTGGGGTTTATGGTTTTTAACGAAAAAAACCAAGAAAACGTGTTTTGGGAGAAAACTGGATGAGATGGGAAGAGGGAGAAAAGGAAGAAGAAGAAAGAAGAAGGAAGAGAGAAGTGGGAATGCGGGAGAAAACCCGTTCTAGGTTTTCTTCCCTAGGATTGTCCGAATGATAGAAAATCGTCGGAGATGGGGAAGAAGGTGAGAGAAAGATAGAGCCGGACCTGGGGCAGTCCGGTGATTGTGGAATCAGAGAGGACCCAGTGAGAGAAAGAAGGTGAAAGAGGGTGCCGGAGATTGGAGTTCACCGGTGCTAGGAATAGAAGTAGACCACAAAGATAGAAGCAGTCGTTGGTACTTGGAAACATAACTGAGCACGTCATTAGGTGGAGGGGTTGGAGGCAGAGTAGATGAGAGAGGAAAGAGGTGAGAAAGAGAGGGATAGAATGAGATAGAACAAGAGAAAGAGAGTGAGATAGAGAAAGGAGAAAGAGAGAGAGGTGCGGTGAGAAAAAGACAGAATGAGAGGGAGGTGGGAGATGGCCAACAAAGGTGTGTCACGCACCAATGCTGGGCAATGAGGGATGATGGGCAGGTGAGAGAGAGAGAGAGAGAGAGAGAGAGAGAGAGAGAGAGAGAGAGAGAGAGAGAGAGAGAGAGAGAGAGAGAGAGAGAGAGAGAGGAGGGGGAAAGAGGACCACTCCCCCCCAAAAGAGAGAAAACGTCCTTTCGGGAGTGGAGAAGGGAGAGGTTTATGAAGAAAAAGAGAAATGTGAGAGAGTGGGAGATGGAGGGAAACATGTGAGATAGAGAGAGAGAGAGAGAGAGAGAGAGAGAGAGAGAGAGTGTGTGTGGGGTCCACTATAATTCTAGACTTGCTAGAACTCTACAAGTCTTCAACTTTGTCCTGTACTAGGACTCTTCAAATTCCATCTGATTTTCATGAAACTTCATCCTCTTCATCTGATACCCTTGATTCGATCTAGAGCGTCCACGCCTGAGTCGATTGATCTACAATGCATATGACCCCATTAGAATCATTTGAACCATTCATTTTTCATTTAATTAGCTTTGATGATCATCTGACCACTAAATCTTTCAATTCAATGGTTGATGGTCGATTAAAGCTAAAATAAAATATTTTATGTAAAATCTTGAAATTAATGGCCTAGATGCTCTAATTGAACATTAAATTAGGGGTATTTTGACCAAAATTGAACACCTAACAATGAAGCATTGCCAAATGCTTGGCAAAAAAGATTTGGACACATGGGAGAGAGGGCTATTTACATTCACTAAGAAGCAGTTCATCAAACTAGCTAAAAGTATAACTCTAAACCCTTGCAATTATTATTTGTTTGGTAAGTAATATAGAGTTGTATTTTCATCTCCTAGTAATAAAAGAAAAGAAATATTGAGTTTGGTGTACTATGATGTATATGGTCCCACATAAGAGGAGTCTTTAGGAGAAAACAAATATTTTATAACATTTAAAGATGATGCTTCTAGAAATGTGTGGGTATATTTTGTAAAAAGTAAGGACAAAGTATTCGAGCACTTCAAGAAGTTCCACACGATGGTGGAAAGGGAGACATGAAAGAAATTGAAGTGTCTCTAGACAGACAATGGAGGCGAATGCACTTCCAAAGAGTTTAAGGCATATTGTGCTAATCGTGGTATTTGGCATGAGAAGATGGTCCCACATATCCCACAATACAATGGCGTTGCTAAAAGAATGAATCAAACTATTGTGGAACAAGTTAGAAGATTGTCAATATGACTAAGCTGCCTAAGCCATTCTAGGGGAGAAGTTGTATAGACTGCTTGCTACCTTATCAATAGATCAGCATCGGCACCATTAAATTTTGAAGTCCCAGAGAAGGTGTGGTTTGGTAAGAAAGTCTTCTACTAACACTTGAGGGTGCTCTGATGCAAAACATTTGTGCATATACCTAAGGAGTTAAGACAAAAACTCAACCTCAAGTCAACTCTATGTATCTTTATCGGCTATGGAGATGATAATTTAGATACAGGCTATGGGATCCAGAGGCTAAGAAGGTTATCAGAAGTAGAGACGTAATGTTCCACGAGAACCAGTACTATGAGGACTTTAAGAAATCAACAAAGTCCAATGAAGAAAGCACCAATGCTCTAGATATTGTGCTAGATCTTGCACCAGTACAGTCCACCACAAACAATATGTAGGATGACCTTTCAGAAGCAGAAGAAGAGGATGCAGAGGGTGTTGAGCAAGAGGAGCAATAACCTTCTCCACCAGAAGCAGCAAGATCATCACATGATGAAGAAATCCCTCCACTGAAAGATAATGAGCATCATCTTAAGACATCTTCAAGAGGCTGTATACTAATTCCTTCAAAGAGATATCTAGAATCAGAGTATATTACACTTACTGAAGAGGAGCTAGAAAGTTTTTGGGAAGCACAGAATCATGTTGACAAGAGTAGGTGGATACAAGTTATGCAGGAGGAAATTGACTCACTGCAAAAGAATAAGACTAATGAGTTAATGAAGCTTCCTAAGGGAAAGAGAGCATTGAAGAACAAATAGGTGTTTAAGCTCAAGAAAGACGACAACAGAAAGCCAGTGATGCACAAGGCTCGATTGGTCGTCAAAGGATTTGAACAAAGAAAATAAATAGAATTTGACGAGATCTTCTCCCTAATGGTGAAGATGACTTCAATTAGAACTGTACTCGGACTAATGACTTGCTTAAATTTTGAGCTTGAGCAAATGGACGCGAAAACTGTATTCCTACAAGAAGATTTAGAGGAAGATATCTATATAGAGTAACCTAAAGATTTTGAAGTTCCAAGGAAGAAGCACATAATCTGCAAATTAAAGAAGAGTCTTTATGGTCTCAAGCAAGCATTAAGGCAATGGTACAAGAAGTTTGACTTATTCATGATGAATTATGGGTAAAAGAGAATAGCAACAAACTAGCGCGTATATGTGCAGAGATTCCCTAATAGAGAAGTTTATTATACTCATTCTCTATGTAGATGATGTGCTTATTGTATGATAAGATGCAGCTTTGATTAGCAAGCTAAAGAATGATTTATCTAAGTCTTTTTGACTTGAAGGACTTAGGCCCAACTTAGTCGATTTTGGGCATGCTGATTGCTCGCGACAAAAAGGTAAGAAAGTTGTGGCTATCACAACAGAAGTATATTGAACGAGTGATCAAGATGTTCAACATGGAGAATGCCAAGCCAGTCAACACTCTACTTGGTAATAATTGCAAGCTAAGCAAGCAGACTTGTTCTTCTTTAAAATGGGAGAAAGAAAAGATGTCAGTGATACCATACTCATCAGCAGTTGGGAGTCTGATGTATGCAATGGGGTGTACAAGACCAAATATTGCTCTTATAGTAGGTGAAGTGAGTAGGTTATTGTCCAAACCAGGAAGAGATCACCGAAAAGCAGTGAAGTGGATCTTAAGGTATCTCAAGGACACATCCAAGTTGTGATTGTGTTTTGAAGAATCAGAACCTATCCTGGAAGGATACTCAAATGCTAACATTGTAGGAGATCTTGATGACAGAAAATCAACATTAGGATTCCTATTCACTTTTGTAGGGGGAGCTATATCTTGGCAGTCCAAGTTGTAGAAGTGTGTTGCTTTATCAATAATAGAAGCATAGTATATTGCCGCAGCTAAAGTTGGCAAGGAGATGTTGTGGATAAAACAGTTTCTCTAGGAACTTGATATTATGCAAGAGGAATACATAATACATTGTGATAGTCAGAGTGCTTTGGACTTGAGCAAAAATTCAATGTATCATTCTTGCACAAAGCACATCGACATTCGCTATCATTGGATAAGCGAGGTGATAGAGCAAAAACTACTGAAGATAGAGAAGATCCACACTTATGAGAACCCAGCAAACATGCTGACAAAAGTGGTACCATGCGAGAAGTTAATGTTATGTAAGGACATAGCAAGAGTCAACTCAAATTGAAGAGATGAAGAATATTCTCCTCGCATGAGTATGGAGGGGGAGAATTGTTGAGTCCACACCCATGTGAGTCAATTGTCAAACAGTTGATATGTTTGACAAAACAGTATGAACAGTCACCTAAAAAGGAAAAACTAGCAGCCTCATAAAAAAATCAACGGTTGGTGCTGAAAAAGTTGAAATCAGCACCAACCAATCTAAATAGTAAAAATCCAACAACCAGATCTATGGTGTTGTCAAGATTTGCTACGCTGCAAATATGGACAATCAGATCATCTGAACCTTATAAATAGGGGAGATTCGATCTTTGATGCATGGTGTAAAAAACAATTTTGATTTGATTTGAGAGAAAGTGAGTGAGTTGAGTAGAGAGAGGATTTGATTCAATCCTCCTCCTTTAGTGGAATCTATTCCAAATAGTGATAGTTTCTCTCTTCCTATGGATGTAGAGCAGAATTAGGCTGAACCATGTTAATCCTTATGCTCTGTCTATGTGTGTGGCTGTGTCTTCACATATCAAAACCAAATCGTCAAATTTGGCCACCAGATCAGCATATCTAACTTTTAGAATAGTGACTTCCCAACACACGATGCTATTGTAGTGATAGAAATCCTAGATGCTATCCTTCCTACAGAGATTGCATATGCCAATTCCCACCCAGTTGTGACCCTCCTGTGTGCAAATGCAAAGATGTTAAACCCTACTGCCTTCCTCCACCCAATGCCACTTAAATCAACAAACTATTAGATTAGTATGATACTGGAATAAATGCTAGCTTTTCCTTGTATGTTGGTAGCAGCTAAATAAACTTTTGTTGACGAGTAAGTGTAGTCACTCACACTTGTACTAGCAAAAATTAGTGTAATCTATATATGATGGTTTCTATATTATCGGCTCCCATCTGGTTGATAGCTTAGAGATTAGAGTGGTTGATATGAAAGGGAGAGTTTAAAATGATAAGATAACAACCTTAGGCCATCAGATGGTGTATTGCCGGGGATGGCGGCGTAGGGAAGGGGGGGAGGGGGCTGCTATCAACCTAGAGATCACAGCAATTGATATGAAAGTTAGTGCTTAAATGATAAAATAACAACTTTAGGCCATCACATGATGTACTACAGGAGCCTTGCTATTCATGGCCTTCCAAGCCCATTGCCGTATTGTCGATATGCATCTTCAAATCAGTATAATCAAATGGTCAAGGTCATTTTAGATTATGGGCCATCTGATCTTTGTGGGGTATCTTGAAGAAAAAAATAACTAAACACCTAATAAATGGGCCTAAATTAAGGGCACTCTTCAATTATGGGGGACTACCATTTCAGCAAACAATTACTTGTAGTCTTCCAAATATTATATAGGCCTACCTGATGAAAAATCTTGATCATGCTATTATGGCTTCGGTAGGCTAGAATCCAATTTAGAAGATACAAATGAATCCCAAGAAAAAAGTAACAAAGCCCAATATTTCATGTAACAAGATCATAGGTTTCTTTTGTGGAAAGATGTTAAAAGATCTACGAGGTATTTAAATGAGGAGCAAGGAAACCAGTGAGGGATAGTTATTTTCCTTGATCAAGATAGAGATTTAAACTTCGATCAATTTGTTGATGGTGAATTGTGGCCTTTCTTACTTTCAACTACCTTTTATAGGCCCATCTTTCTCTTTGTTCGGTAATTATATGATGCAATTGGTCTCATCACCATTACATCCCAGGCATTCTTAAAAGTAGGTGGCAGGCCTACTTTTTCCAAATTTTTATGTGATCTAAACCATTCATCTGATTTGTCACATCCTAGATGACTTAAGTATGAAAAAATTTATATGTTGTATATCTCTTAATTCTTTATTATGAATGTTTTAAAGCCAAAAGAATAGAAGGTATACAAAAAAACTTAGAGATATGCAATAAATAAAAATTTTCATACTTAGGCCATCTAGGATGGGCATCAAATGAATAGTTCAGATTGTGAAAAAAATTAGAAAAAATGGGCCTCCCCCACTTTTATATACGCCTATAGTGCAACCGTAGTGAGACTGGTTGCCTCATATAATTCTCTCTCTCTCTCTCTCTCTCTCTCTCTCTCTCTCTCTCTCTCTCTCTCTCTCTCTCTCTCTCTCATATACCCACACACACACAAAATAGAAGTTTTTTTTATCCAAACTTCTACCTTTTGGGTTATACCATAGATAGGCTATGTACAAGAAATCAACAACCATATTATTAAGATTATGTAGCTTCAGAAGATGAATGTTTAGATTAGCTATAATCTAGGAATAGACATTTTTGAAAAACATGTGAGTTAAGATAATCATGCAAAAAGATGGTGTTTCTACCAAATGAGTTAAATATGACATGCTCTAATCAAAGAGGCTTAGAATTGTCTTATAAGAATTAGTGCCCACCACTCACCTATGGCACAACCTATGAGATAAATAGTTTGGATTGTTAAAAATAGCAGTTCCAAATTGTACTTTTTGATTGCTCATTTATACTATGTTACTCGTTTATACTAGCAGATAAGAGAAATGCTATAGGGATTGACTCAAAAATCCTACCGGGGTAAGCTAGACCATTGAATGACCTAATCCAATGACCTTGTTAGGCCTCTCCTATTTAGGCTATTTGCAAAATAACACGCACATTGGATGCTTGATGTTTCTTGCTGCTAGTTTTTAATTTCATTTGAAAAATCAAAATGGTATTGATTTAAGCTCAAGATGTAGCTAATATCATCCAATGCCATGAATTTTGGTGTGTCTAAGGCAGGCCGAACAAGATGAATAGCTTAGATCATCCAAATGTGAGGCTAACCTACACGAAGTTTGGGAGTCAGTCTCAAAACTCAATATCGATAGGAGAAATCTCCATTAGTGAAAGTCAAATTTTCAACATAGTTGCATTTTTTTAGTGCTTTTGCTATTGAATCTTTTCTCTAAACACCTTTCTCTTACTTTTACAGAGCTTTATATTTATTATTCTCACACTGTTTTGCCTAATCCCAAAATATCCTTTTGTTTAGCTTTCTACTGCAACTTGAATTTGTTCCCTAAATTTTTTTTTGGTGAATGCAAAATTCATTAATCAAGAGAGAATATATGATAAAATGGACTCAACATAAAACAAAATAAGACACTTTTCTAATGGTGCTTACACCTTGATTATCATATCAGAGTGCATCTATTCTGCACACAAAACCTCGACTCGCTAGTTTTAGACTTATAGGAGTTTGTGGTAAATATATTTGCTGCACCATTAGCCTCATGGTAGATATGTATAAAAGAAATTCTAGAAAAGCTACACAATGTTTGAAAATATGCCTCCTTGATCCTCATGTTCTTCCACATCAAATTCAATCTCTTTTCCTCTGTGATTACTTTCACTACCAACTGGGAGTTACCCACGATATGTAAGTTCTAAAAATTGAGATTACATGCTAAAGGAAGCCCAAAAATAATGACCATCATTCCGCATTGTTATTAGATTGACTTCCAAGATAGATGTTGTAACTTGCAATTAATTTTCCATTATCATCCCAAATCACTCTACTCTTCTCAACTGCCCATGGATTCTCCAATGTCTATTCTTCAAAAGCAAGCTAAATATAGCTTGAAGAAGGAGGTTCCCATGAAACACTTATATATTTAAGAGTGGCTTGCACAATATTTGTTTATTTCTATAAATCTTTGAGATCTTTCTTAGATGTACAATAATAGGGTTAGTCCAAAAATAAATTTGCATATTTTATAACTCTAACCATCCATGAAGATATGATACAATCCTCATTCCAACTATCTTGCTAGTGAATTATAATATTCCAACTATTCCAAATTTTCTATGACAAAAAAGCATGCCTTGTTGAGATCAAAATTGAAATACCATATTTATATTTACCTAGCTTGATCCAAGCACTAACACTATCCTCAATAATTGTGAAATCTTAATAATTGGTTTCATAGAGGTATGTAAGGATAGTCCATAATGGTCTAACCTTGGGGCATCCCCAAATCAAGTGAAAATATGATTCATCTACTCATCCAAAAAGAGGATAAGATATGTCTTCCATGTGAAAGATCTTATAAAAATGCAAATGTCTAGATAGACAATGGTGACCTAGAAGTTAAAAGAACATCTTAACTCAAGAAAGGCAATCAAGTTTCCAAATATGCTTCCATCCATGATGTTGGTAGGACATAAAGGAATTCTAAGTCAATATGTAATAACAAGATTTGATCATCATCATCATCATCATCATCATCATCATCATCATCATCATCATCATCATCATCATCATCATCAAGACCGTATCCCAATTAGGGGTCGGCCACATGAATCTTATTCCTCCATTCCACTCTATTAAATACCATGGTTTCATTTAGTCCCAAAGTTTTTAAATCTTTCCTCACCACTTTTATCCACGTTCTTTTGGGCCTTTCCCATGCCCTTTTAGAGCCTTCTACTTGTATTGCCTCACTCCTTTGAATTGGTGTTGTTGTTGGTCTCCTTTGGACATGTCCAAACCATCTAAGTCTAATCTCCCTCATCTTATTACTTATTGGTGCTACCCCTAAATTTTCTCTAATATTTTTATTTCTAATTATGTCCTTTCTTGTCTTACCACTCATCCATCTCAACATCATCATTTTTATGACGCTCATCCTATGAGTATCATATTCCTTAGTTGGCCAACACTCTGATCCATAGAGCATGGCCGGTCTTATAACCATCCTATAGAATTTTTCTTTAGTTTGAGCACCACCCGCCGATCACATAAAACTCTAGATGCACATCTTCATTTGTTCCAACCCGCTTGGATTCTCTGGGTAACCTTCCTCGCAATCTCTCCATTCTCATGGATCAATGATCCTAAGTATCGAAAGAGGTCTTTCACAGGGACTTCTTGGTTATCAATCTTGACTGGTGTTCCACTCCTATTCTCCTTGCTAAAATTTCATTCCATATATTCTCTCTTAGTTCAACTAAATTTAAATCCTTCAGATTCTAATGCTTCTCTCCATAACTCTAGCTTTATGTTTACACCCTCCCTTGTCTCATCAAGTAAGACTATACCATCTGCAAATAGCATGCACCAGGGGATCTCCTCATGCAAATGTTTTGTTAACTTGTCCATAACTAATGTGAAGAGGTATGGACTCAATGTCGATCCTTGGTGCAATCCTACAGTGATAGAAAAATCACCAGTCACGCCACTAGTGGTCTTAACATTTGTTACCGCTCGCTCATACATATCTTTAATTTATGTCTATATACTCTTGAGAAACCCCCTTACCACTCAACACCCTCCATATTAACTCTCTAGGGACTCTATCATAAGCTTTTTCTAAATAAATAAAGACCATATGTAGGTCTTTCCTCCTCTCCTTATATTTCTTTATTAATTGTCTTAGCAAAAAAATAGCTTCCATGGTAGACCTTTCATGCCTGAAACCAAACTGATTCTCTGATACACTTGTTTCATGTCGTAGCTTCTTCTCAATCACTCTTTCAAAAAGTTTCATGGTGTGGCTCATAAGTTTGATCCCTCGATAATTAGTGCAGCTCTGAATGTCACCTTTATTCTTATAGATTGGTACAATAGAGCTTTTCCTCTACTCATCAGGCATTTTCTTTGATTTTATAATCTTGTTAAACAACTTGGTCAACCAAACTACCCCAATATCTCCCATATGCTTCCAAACCTGTATTGGTACACCATCAGGCTTCATGGCCTTTCCTGATTTCATCTTTTTCAAAGCCTCTTTTACTTCAGGTATTCTAATCCTATGTTCATATCTATAATATCCAATGTTATTTAGATTTATATTATTTTCAATCCCTATATTCTCAGAGCCATTGTCATTTAATAATTTTTGAAAGTATGTTTTCCACCTTTGTTAGATCTCATCTTCTTTGACTAATACCCTTTGATCATCGCTTCTAATACACCTAACATAACATCATCTAACTCCTTACCCTTCTGTTCTCTTACTTTTACAAGTTTAAACACATCTTTCTCACCTTCTCTTGTTCCTAATTTATTATAGAGCTCATCATATGCTTTAAGTTTAACCTCACTTACTATTCTCTTAGTGGCGTTTTTAGCATTCTTATATTGTTCATAGTTTTCATTATTTCTAATCTTCTGCTAAGCTTTAAAACACATTTATTGCTCTTTAATAACTTTTTGCATTGTTTTACTCCACCACCATGTTTCCTTTGCTAATAACCTTTTACCTTTAGATACTCTTAAGACATCTTTTGCCACTTTCTTAATGGACTCAGCCATATTAGTCCACATGGTATTTGCTTCTGTTTCATAGTTCCAATTTCTTTCTGCCATCAACTTATTTTTGAATGAAGTTATTTTCTCTCCTTTTAAGTTCCACCACTTAGTTTTTGGATGTGTATTAAGTTCATTTCTTTTACTTCATCTTTTAATATGGATATACATAACCATTAACCTATGTTGTGAGGTTAAACTCTCACTAGGTATCACCTTACAATCCTTGCATATAGATCGTTCATTATTCCTAAGTAGAAAAAAGTCTATTTGGCTTTTATGAAGTCCACTTTTAAAGGTTATTAAGTATTCATCCCTCTTCTTAAAGAGTGTATTTGCAATGGACTCTTCAGATAATATTAAAAAAAAATCCATCAACAATTGATTTTCAAATGATCTCATCATGCTGTCTTGGAAAAATACAATGTGCCCTAGCTTCACTTTTTATATCAACATGCTGGATTTTCAAATTGGAGGTTTTCCATTGCCGAGATTGTTAGTCCATCAATTTACTAAGAATATACATTATATTCATTCTTGTGTTGTCAATAAGACCTGTGTCAATCAAAGAAGCATTTATCTGATCAAAATATTTGTTTGTCCATAACCGAATGCGGGTACCATCACTTGGAGACTATAAGAGACCTTGTGCTAGTGTCTCACGGGCTCCCAATATAGCTTTTCAAGCTATTGAACTAGAAGATTTGATGTTAACATCCCAAAAGGATTGCTTGCCTAAATATTTGTCTTTGATAAACTTGACCCCAGAGAGATGATGGGTCAGTCAAAATCCTCCAACCTAGCTTAGCTTTAAAACATTGATCCATAACATTAAGATTATGAAGTCTGAAACCACTAGTATATTTGCGCATACAAATGGTCCCAGCTAACCAACTAAAGGCTCTACTCATCTTTACAGTGGGTCCAAATGAAATCTCGTTGCCATCCTAACATTCTCAAAAGATATTTTACAGCACTGATAAAGTTGGAAGGGCATAGTAGGACATGCTTGATGTAGCATCCTTAATTAAAGAAGTATGACTTTCTATAGAAAGAAAATGTGACTTCCATATAATTAGTTTCTTTTGAACTTGATCAACTAGATATCGAAAATCTGTTGCTTTGGACTTTTTAGAGAAAAGCTAAATCTTGAAATAAGAATCAACCATCATATCTCTATGGATATGGAAGGATTTCCTTATTAATTTGATGGCTTTATGATGTATACTAGAATTAAATGTCAATTTCATCTAATGAGATGGAGAGACCTAATTTAATAGCAAGAGTATTCAGCAGTTTGCAAATGGTCTTGTAATTCTCAAAGGAAGCTTCAGTAAAAAGTACAACGTCATTAGCATAAATTAAGTGAGAGATAGGCAATTGATTATTGCATAACAACATTGGGCAAAGAGGTCAATCATGTACTACTTAGGTCCAAAGATGATGCTAAAGCTTTAGTACAAAGGACAAATAAATATAGAGATAAGGGATCTTGGTGAAGACCTCTTGAGGGCAAAAACACTAAGTTGGGAAACCATCACCAACAAAAAGATCAATAGTTTTTTAAGGGAATTCCACAATCTTAGACATGTCTTAGGGAAAACCCTTCAACGCAGTCATATATATGCTTTAGCAAGGTTTGGCAAGATTTAGGTGCCTCAATTGCTTTCTTCTAAATGTTGTAATAATTTCATACATAAGAAGAATTTTGTAAATGACAATGCAAAGAGTAATTGGACTAAACCTATCAACAGTCTTAACCTACTCGCTTTTAGGAATAAGAGTGATTAAATTCTTATTCATTTGTTTATGAAATGCTTAATTAGAAAAAGCAATTAAAATCACAGAGAATATGAAGTGTCCACATCAAAGTCAATTATACTATAAAAAACTAGCAAGAAAACCATCCAGCCCTGGAGCTTTTGCTTGATGTATTTAAACTATTGCTCTTTTGTTCTTCTCCACAGTAAGTGGTGCCATTGAATCAGCCTTGACAACTTAAGAGAGAACCTTCTTAATATTTTCAATAAGAGTTGCATCATGTGGATGGTTTTAGATTGTAAAATGATTATCATAATAATTTCGAAAGGCAAGTTGGATAGTAAATTGATCATACATGCATTCCCTTGTCTCTTGTCTTAAATCAGATATGAAGTTCTTTTTCCTTCTTAATCGAATGAAATGGTGATAGCATTTATTGTTGAGATCACCCATTTGAATCCAATCTACTAGATTTCTAAATCCAATGAATTTTTTAGGTGCGCAGAAGGTTATGTAGTTGATATAAAATTGCTCTTCCTTATTCATGGTCAATGGGAGTTGTGGATTGAATCTCAAGCAATTCATGTTGAAGCAAATTAATACACGCATTGATATTTTCAAAACATAATTGATTGTAGTAGTTGAGATCATATTTTAGAATTTGAGTTTCATTCACAAAATGAACCCAATAGCACCTTGAATATTCTCACCTCATTCTTTATTCACTAAATCATCTAAAGGGTCATGATGTTGCCACATAAGTTCAAATTAAAACAGTCTAGGAACCAAAGTTGGCCTCTATGTAGTATCAAGGAAAAGTAGACAATGGTTTGATGCTATTTTAGGGAGGGTGACGAATATGAGAATTAGGAAAAGCATCTATTCATGTATGATCAAGTCTCTTAAGAATGAGAGATGGCTTACAACAATAGTTTGGCATGTAAATGGTTGTCCCAAAAAAGGAAACTCCAGCCATCATAAAGTAATTTAAGATTAAGATTAGAGTGGTAATCCCCGCCCTAGTGTTCATTAGAATGACAAATAGCATTAAAATCTCTCATAAAAATAGAAGTTGAAAATTTTATTGACATATCTTGCCAAAAATGATTATGAATTCAGAGATCAATGCTCACATAAATATAAAGAAAAACTGCAACTTTGGGTCCATTATCATGCCAGTTTGCTTCAAAAGCAAGTTACTGCTACATAGCTTTGATATTGTTGACAAACACCAAAACATCACCCAAAAGAAAAAGGAGACCTCTAGAAAGACCTTCTAAAGGTGCAATAACTCATCTAGAAAAGGTTTCCCCTTCATTCTCAATATTAGTATTTGAGAAAAAGACCATACATGGTTTAAACTCTCTTAAAATGTTATTTGCTGCATGTCAAAAGCTCACAAACTTCATTATTGCTAGCCCCAAACCTGGATAAAGGAGTTTGCATCAAGTGCCATCTAGCAAGTAAAACCCACAACAAACCCTATGAAAGAATTAATTTTTGACATTCTCTAGGGCTACAGTGTCTACCATAAGCAATGCATTGCATCATATCCCAGACATAGTGAAAAATAGATAGGGCTACTAGGGAATTCCCTGAAAGCAACGCACTGCAACGAATCCAAGGTGCCATGGAAAATAGGCAAGGGCTCCTAAAGCATTCCCTCAAAGCAATGCGCTGCATCAGAACTCAGGTATAGTGGAAAGTATACATGGGTTCTCACCCTATTCAGGAAATGCGCAAGTAAATAGGCTAGGCTAGGAGAACAAGATTAGTGGGTATAATGAAACATAGGATAGTCAACATCGCTTGTATCCAAGAAACCAAGTGGAAAGGGATTAAAACTAGAAAAATAGATGGGTATAAGATATGGTACTTAGGAAAGGAAAATAATATAAATGGTGTAGGGATACTGGTAGATAAAGAGTTAAAGGATAAAGTTGTAGACATTGAAAGAACCAATGATAGAATTATACTAGTAAAATTTATTCTAAGAGTAAGTGTATACACACTACAAGTAGGGTTAGAAAATACAATCAAAATACAGTTTTGGGAAGATATAAAGGGAGTCATGCAAGACATTACTAGCAGAGAGGGGATATTTATGGTAGTAGAGTTCAATGGTAATGTAAGAAAAGAAAAAGAAGGATATGATATGGTACATGTAGGGTATAGTATTGGGGAAAGAAATAAGATGGGGGGAGCTATACTTGATTTTGCCTTTGCATATAACCTAGCTATAGCAAGCACATACTTTAAGAAGAGGGATGAACACTTAGTAACCTTTAAAAGTGGACTGTATAAAATCTAAATATACTTTTTCTACTTAGGAATATAGAAAGATCAATGTGTAAGGATTGTAAAGTGATACCTAGTGAGAGTCTAAGCCAACAACATGGATTAATGGTTATGAATATCTACATTAAAGTATGGAAGAAATGAAATGAACTTAATAGATGCTCAAAAAACTAAGTAGTGGAACTTAAAAGGAGTGGAAATAGCTTTATTATTTATAAATAAGTTGATAGTAGAAGGAGACTAAAACAATGAAACAAAAGTAAACACCAGGTGGACTACTATGGTCATGTCCATTAGGAAAGCAACAAAAGATGTTATATGAGTATCTAAAGGTATAAGGCAACCACCAAAGGAAACTTGGTGGTAGAGTAAAAAGGGTAAAAAGTTATGAAAGATAAATGATGTTCTTTAAAGCATGCTAGAAAACTAAAAATAACAAAAACTTTGTGCAATATAAAAATGCTAAAAAGGTTGCTAGGAGAGTAATAAGTGAGGCTAGACTCAAGGTATATGATAATCTATATAATAGATTAGGATTAGGATGAGGAGAAGGTGAGAAAGATGTGTTTAAACTCATGAAAGTAAGAGAAAAGAAGAGTAAGGACTTAGACCACATTAAGTGTATCAGAAGTGATGACCAAAGGGTACTAACCAAAGATGACGCGATCAAACAAAGGTGAGAAAGTTACTTCCAAAATTGCTAAATGATAATTACTTTGAGAATATAGGGATTGAAAGTACTGTAAACCCAAATAACATTGGATATTATAGATATGACCTTAGAATTAGAATACCTGAAGTAAAAGAGGCATTGAAAAAGATGAAATTAGGAAAGGCCCTGGGGCCTGATTGTATACCAGCAGAGGTGTGGAAGTATATGGGAGATATAGGAGTAGTTTGGTTGATAGAGTATATGGAATGCAATTTTAGCAAGGAGACAAGCGAGAGTGGAACACTAATAAAGATTGATACCAAGCAGTTGCCCTAAAAGAACACTATTGATTCTTGGGATCGATAATTCATGAGAGTGGAGAGATTGAGAGGGAGGTTACCTAAAAAATCCAAGCTGGTTGGAATAAATGGAGATGCACCTCTGGGCATTATGTGTGATCGAAAGGTGTCATTCAAACTAAAAGAAAAATTCTATAGGATGGCTATAAGGCTGTCCATGCTCTATGCATTAAAAATGTTGGGCGGTTAAGGAATAACATATACATAGGATGAGTGTCACCGAGAAGCAGATGTTGAGATGGATGAGTGGCAAGATAAGAACGGATAGAATTAGAAATGAAAACATTAGAGAAAACTTAGAATTGGCACCAATAAGTAACAAGATGAGAGAGATTAGACTTAGATAGTCTAGACATGTCCAACAGAGATTAAAAACAAACTGGTTAGAAGGTGTGAGGAGATCCAAGTCAAAGGTTCTAAAAGGGCAAGGAGAAGGCCCAAAAGAACATGGATAGAAGTAGTGAGAAAAGATTTAAAAACTTTGGGACTAAATGAACTCATGATACTTAATAGAGGGAATGGAGGTACAAGATTCATGTGACTAGCCCCTAATCGGGATAAGGTATTAATGATGATGATGATGATGTTGATGCTAGAAGTTGACAAGACGAGCTCCTATTCAATTCCATACAAGTAATTTAATGGGGAAATAGAGAGGTTTGAACCATACCTTTAGTCCAAAGGTAGATGATTGGCACTTTGTTTCGTATCTTGATAACCATTTTAGTAGCATTGTTAGGAGAAATGGTTAGTTTCTTCATAAAATAAGTAAGAGTCTCATTATTCTCTGTGTCGTTAGGATGGCATCTAAAAGGCAAGGTTTCATAGTCTCCATTGGGAAATAGGGAGGGAGAAGAAAGGAGAAGCAGCCATGAATGCTAGATGTGTAATTCTCAAAGGTGTGTGTGGAGTATCCATGCATGTAGAGGTACGTTCATATATTGTGTGTGCAAGGCCTCAAGTGCAAGGCATCTAAATTAGGATTTTCCAAACTTGAATAAATTTCTAATACTTGAATAAATTTCTACCCAGTTTGACATACCATAACATTCAAACTAGTGAAATTAAGGTATTAAAATGTGTTTCCAAAGATATAAAAATCCATGAGTGTCACACCCATGTCCAAGAATTAGGTTAAAGATGAATTAACTTGTTAATCTTCTCAAATTTAGTGAAAAAGGACAAGCAAGGCAGGATTGAGTAAGTGTGTCCTGCATGAGTTCAATTGAAAATTGAATGTAGTTTTAGGTTATTAAATTGTCTATCTTGTTAAGGATTAAATGACTTAAAAATTTTATTCTAGATTCATAGCAAATTTGAAGGAATTTTGCTTATAAATGAAAATTTTATCATAAATCAAGTCATTATAAAAGAAATTCAAAAATAAATTAAAAAACATTGAAATTTGATTTGATAATTTTCTAACCTTTTATATTCTTATTATTAATGCTCAACCAGTTACTGTTTTACTTGATGAAGTCATTTATTTCTTCCTAATTCTAGACTACTCCTCCTTATGTCAGATTTGACTAATGCTTACCAGTTAAAGTTTGCTCAAAAAGTAGTTAATACAATCCTCATGCAAAGAGGTATTTAAACCTCAACAAACATCAATGGAAGGCTAAGGAAGGTCACTTAGATCTTGTATACCCCCTATAACCATAATGTTCAGAGTCTAGTAGAGTGACAATAGATCAACTTTCTACAAAGTTCCTATGAGCTTTTTACCCTAAGTCCCTTTTCTACTTGATTTTACTTAAGTCCATAAACATAGATAATGTCATTCATAGATATTTCTTATTCTCCTAAATGGGCTAAGGAAATGGCGATTAATTCCCCTTATCTTTTGCTAATTACAATATCCCTTACTAGGATTAAGTTCACGTCATTCATGTATTGTAAGGGTCTATGAAAGTAAATTTAGATTTCAATTAATTACATCTTCCATGATTTTCAATGTAATTTATCATATTTACTTAACATGAACATTAAATCACAAAAATAAATCTAATCAAGTAATCTAATATCAAATCAGAGATAATTAAACTAAAATTTAACAATTCAGATGATAATTAAGCATATCACAAATGTCCATCATAATCCAACGATCAAATTTGATTTCCACTCTTTAGATCTAACATTTTCATCCCATTAAGGGTCTAGATTTTAATATTTCATATATTAGTCACATCTTACCATTAATTTCACGATCTTTCATCATTAATTCATCAATGCATCACAACCATAAGGTTTGATCATCCTAAATCTCACTGATCAAGGAGATTAGTACTATATTTTGTAATTATTAGAAAGTTACAGTGCTTAAATCCTCATTTTTATAGGTTTACTAGATTCTACTCATCAAGAGGAATTCAATGGTCCTTTCCGATCTCAATTTGGACTTCAAATGAGTTCAAAATCACAATTTGAAGTTTTAATTCAAAAATTAATGGTCTAGATAAATTATGTATTTGAAAACGCGAAAAGACTAGCAGCATGCATCACCGTCACTAGGACGCAGTGCTCGGTCTTTTTCAATGTATGCTCCGTCCGAGCAGCCCTCGCACGAGGACACACCTGCAGGGAGCGTCTTCATGTGCATTCTGTTATTGCGTTCTGGGAGTGGATCATCAGAAGGCTGGTGAGATAGTCCGATCCGAACCGTCAAATCACCACTCCTATCATCATTGAAATAAAAAAGCCATCTTACTGGGATCACATTTTTGGGGGTTTTGGGCCCTTCGAAATTGTTTGGATAGCTCAGATTTCTCATTTGAGTCATCCTTGATGGAGTTCCACACTAGGTTCACCGGTGTTGGTTTCATTGGAAAATCATGCCAAGAAAACCAATCCGGTGAGCTATTCAAGAGATGAGATGGTTGAAAATATCAGAAAACCCTACCAGAGAGATGTCTATGCCGGAGAAGAAATAAATTGAAATTTTCCAACGGTATCACTGTTGATTGTTTAACCGCAAGTGCACGGGCTATTGTAGTATAGCTATGCAAATACGGGTCGATCCCACGAGGACTTGATTTAAAATTATGGAGTTTTAAATAAAATTCAACTAAAAGAATAACATCCAGATTTATTCAATTGTTCCAATGTTCACAAATATTTATTCCAAGGAAAACAGAAAATAAAAATAAAATGCTTCTTTGATAAGCTTGTCCTTGGATTGCACTGTCTCTGGATTGTCTGTCCTGGATTGCACTGTCCTGGATTGCACTGTCCCTGAATAGTTAGAATGAAGATAAGTTAAAACCAGAATAGCATAGGGACACAGTTGGAATTTCTGAAATAGGACAGAATTGTAATTTCGGAGATCTTCAGGTGCATATTTGTAATTTCCGAGATCTGCAGGTGCAGATTTGTAATTTCTGAGATCTTCCAGGGGCAATTTTGTAATTCTGAGGGTTTCTGGTTTTTAACGAAAAAAAACCAGGAAAACGATGAAACCCGGAAGAGAAGGAGGAAGAAGAGGGGAAGGGAAGAAGAAGAAGAAGAAGAAGAAGAAGGAGGAAGAGAAGAGGAACGCGGGTGAGAAAACCCGTTCTGGGTTTTCTGGGGAAGAAAACCCAGAATGCAGAGAAAGAGGCTCGCGGGAGAAAAGATTGAGGAAAACCCAATCTGGGTTTTTCCTCACTAGGTCGTCCGGTGAAGAAAAGAAGGGAGAGCGGCTGGTGCAGTGCGGTGGAGATCTGCAGCGTCCCACGATTGGACGGTGCACGGTCGTCGCACGGTGGAGATGGGCTTCGATGATGGGGCTGGGCGGCACGGCCTTGCGTGATGAAAAACGAGCGCCTTTACGGGCGTCGTGCAGTTCGAGCTGCCTCACTTCAGCCAAGGATGAGTTGGGCTTTCCGTGCTTCCAGAGTAGAGGAGAACGACGATCTTTGGGTCGGTGATAGAGAGATGCCGATGTCGGGCCTTGTAGGTGTGTCACGCACTATGGCGAGCTAGTAGATGAGGGATGAGACGTGGAAGAAGAGAAAATAATGCGAGAGGAGTAGAATGCCCAGCCTAACAAGAGGGAAACGAGAGAGTAGAGAGGATAGAGTGGAGCTAGGTAGAGGTGAAGTAGCCTGGCTAGGTGTGGAAGGACCGGGCAGATGTCGCCGGGTTAGGAGAATAAAGCGTAGGCGTCATGGCCGGGTTTGGGCAGGTGAAGACATGGGAAGATTACGCCTATTTGAGCGGGCGTCTTGTGGTGACCCGTTAGGCTGGGCGATGAAGCGGATGGGAGCAGGGCTGAAGCTTGGAGGGTGATAGAAGCGGGAGTAACAGAGAGAGAGAGAGAGAGAGAGAGAGAGAGAGAGAGAGAGAGAGAGAGAGAGAGAGAGAGATCACGGGAGATGGAGAGAGGAGGAGAAAGAGGGGTGGTGCGGTCTTGCCTTGTACGGTCCGGGAAGGGGTTGAAGAGAACCGGGGCGTGATGGAGATTCGGCCATGGGCAAAGGTGGGCCTGGAGAGAGAGAGAGAGAGAGAGAGAGAGAGAGAGAGAGAGAGAGAGAGAGAGAGAGAGATCAGCCTGCCCAGCCTTTTACAAGAGAAAAAAACGTCCTTTTGGAGAGAGAATAAGGGGAATAAAAAGGAGAGGGAGAGAAACGTGAAAGAGAAGGAGAAAAAGAGATAGAAAAGAGAGAAAAGAAAGGAGAGGGATAAGAGAAAAAGAGAGAAGAGAGGAGAAAGAGAAGGAAGAGGAGATAGATGGGGTCCACTAGCTTTCCTAGTTTTGCTAGAACTCTGCAAGTCTTCAAAGTCTTCAATCTCTTTCCATGATTCAATCTGGAGCGTCCATGCCTGAGTTGACTGATCTGCAATGCACAGGACTCAATTAGCGAAATCTAAACCATCCATTAGCTTTAATAGTCATTTAACCACTAAATTTTATAATTCAACGGTTGGATGACCAATTAAAGCTAAAATGAAATATTTGATTTAAAATCTTAAAATTAATGGTCTAGATGCTCTAATCCAATACTAAATTAGGGGTATTTTGACCAAAATTGAACACTTAACAATCACCGATGGATCATGCAATAATGTTACGACTTTTGTAGATCAAGCCATTATGCATCTTTTGAACAGTTCAGATTAGTCAACCAATGTCAGAAATTCAACGTCTAATTCAATCTCAATTTTCAGGTGGAAACCTAGTTCTATCGAGGACGACACATCCCTGGACCGCCCTAACTCCAAACAAGGTTCTATTTGTCAGGTGTGTCTGGGGACACTCCTAAAGTGAATGAGAGAGGAGAGAGAAAGAGGAGAAAAAGAGGGAAATTGGGGGTCATTTAGGCTAAAATCACAGACCAAGCTAAGGGACTTCGTTTATTAATTTCTTATTTTAATCTAATTTCCACTCAAAATATTAAAATGGGGAGTGAAAATTCTACTTCCTCCACTTAGGGCTGACTGTTGACTAATGCTTGAATTGCATCATTGTTGACCTCAGTTCTTACCTAACTTTTGTGGGTCCCATACAAAAGTAAAATTATCGTTTTGCTCTTTTAATTCAAAAATCAAGAAAAATGTGGATTTTTCTCCTGAACTCAAAATTTAGCTTACTTATAGTCATATGACTCAAATTTTCAAGTACATTCTAAATATTCATGTCTTAATTCCTAATTCCATTTCTATAGAAGTGAATTTTCTCGAAACTTTAATTTCCAATTCCGTTTTCAAAATTTTAATCCCTCACTTTCAATAATTCAAATATATTTGTAAAAATTTGGGTTATTACACAGGATATGATAAATATTTAACCAAATATATTATTTTTCAGACCAATTCAAGCAGGATTAGAAGAAGCATCAAGAAGTGTTAGTGCTGCGATCAAGTGAGTGAAGGTAAAGACAAATGTGAATGTAGCTATCTCAGAATTGGTTGGGATCATTTTTAGTATTTGATGTAAATTAACTTTAAGTGATTATTTTTAACTTGGGCTGTGATTAACAATCTTGGGAACAGTAACTATCCATTTTTAGATATTTTTCAAAGTACCATGGCATGTTTTAGTTATTAATGATGTTACATTATTGATTAATTGTTTGAAATAAATAATGACACTGGGGATTTTTATGAATGGTTTTCAACAAAAGGAATTTTTCGCTGCATTCATTTTCAAAAAGTGTTTTTAAATATAAATCAATCTTGCAAGTGAAAGCTTATTAATTTAAATTGCATTATAAAAACCCAGGTTATCACAACAACCCAACCCTTTGTTTGAAATAAATAATGACACTGGGGATTTTTATGAATGGTTTTCAACAAAAGGAATTTTTCGCTGCATTCATTTTCAAAAAGTGTTTTTAAATATAGATCAATCTTGCAGGTGAAAGCTTATTAATTTAAATTGCATTATAAAAACCCGGGTTATCACAACAACCCAACCCTATGCATATGTCTTTAACATTCTACACATTTTTATGCTGATGATGTGTGTATGTGATTTAGTTAGAATTTTAAGTTAACAAGCAGTAGTTTTAGTAAATTTACTGTGATAAATTGTGTAGAGACTAAAACTCCTATAAACATTTAAAATTGTTATACTATTTACCAGGGGAACCACATCATAAGCATTAATTGCTTAGGTTAGAAAAACAAAGAAGACTCTATTGAAATTTTAGTAGAATTAAGTATTTAAAATTCTATTGTCTAAACCATGACTTATACATGACAAGAGCATCTAGCTCTTTCTATACTTCTAGTGTGATAAAAAAAAGCCAAGTAGGCTTCACTTAAGCCAATCACTATGTTTGATTTCATCAAACCGCACCTCGAGGATTGGGGTCATGAAAAATATGTTGTATTATGTTTTAGATTATGAGTTAAGGACTATTAATGTGTGAAGATTGATGTTCTCCGATTCGGCTATTCTATACGAGATCATACGAGGTAGGTGGATTGAAGATTTGCTATGTTGGAATTTTAAGATTTACTATATTGGAAACTTAAGATTTGTTATGTTTTGTTAAAACTGATTTCAGACAGATGATGCTATACTTGAGAAATGTCTTTAATTATAAAATGTTATGAGTACTTGTGTTTTACTTGCAAATTTAAATGCTTATAAAATCAATGTTTCTTTTATGATTGAATATGATTATCATATATTCTATTCATTTGAATATGCTTTGGAATGCCCAAATTGATATTTACTAAGTAAACCTAATACTTTTGAATTATTATAAAATCAATTTAATTTAATTTGATAGATGATTTTTATTACACTTGTATACTTATATTTCTCTTGGTTTTGATTATTTACTAATAAATATATATATCAACATTGTTCTTGATATTAATTTGATTTTTAAGAAATTATGCATACTTATATATAATTTTGCATGAAAATACTTTTGGCAAAGATTCTAAGAATTGCTCTTAATGAGTATGTATATGTCTTGAACTTAAATTTTGTTAAAAGTATAGTTGATTTCATGTGTAGAAAAAAAAAAAAAACTGTATTAGTTTAATTTATTTTATGTTATTAAGAATTAGCTTACATGTGCTTAAAAATAAATGGGATACGAAGGTCATACTAATTATATTATTATGTAGATTTCATTAATAAATACTAAAGCATTTTTATATAGAAATTTTTTTCTAAAAGATATAGTTTTCATGAACAAATACTAAAGCATTTTTATATATAAAAGCAATTCTAAAGAATATAATCTTCATGAATAAACAGTAAAGTAAATTTAAAATTTATTAGTAGGCAATTTTGATTTTCATTAGTATGTAATGATGTGATCAAAGTAGTATCTCTTATACATATATTTCAACTATAAAATAGTATTTATTTTATATTAATTTTAATGGTTTAAACTATAAAATTTTGAGAAATTACAAATGAAAAGTTAGATAAGTAAAATTTTTATAAGTACCAATTGAAAGAAAGAAAGAAAGCATATGATCAAGGAATTGATTAGAAAATTAGTGTGTTTCAGTTATTTTTATATATTAGTGATTGCCTAAAATAATGCTTAAATTTTATTAAATGTGTTTTGAAAAAGAGAGATTCTCAACCCTTGTGATTATTTTTGAAAAATATTTCATATGAAATCGTCTAATTGATGATTTTATCAAAACTTTATTTACATGCCAAAAAGAATGTGTTAAATCATTTGGATGACCAATTAGGCACCCATATAAATACTAAAATTTGACATGAGTTGTTAGCTAGGCTCTGAGTGGTTGGTTAAACACTCATGTTGACTATATATGCCATAGGACCATATTAGCTCTTGGTTTCTTTCTGATATTAGATACAAGTATATGATTTAAGGGTGGAGGACTTGGGATAGACTCTATTTTGTTATGATCTGTTCTTTCTCATGGAAGCGGTATAGTGGGCCAAGTATCCAAGCATGCTTCTGACTTATAATAGTGCCATATATGTGAGGCATGTTGTACATGCCAGGTTATCCTCTATGATTAATGACCAAATTTGGTGTTGGTTGTTTTCGGCAGATATTAATTGCTTTTGCATATTTGAATTATGATACTCAGATATTTTGTTTATGGATTTGATTGATATGATTTATAGGGTATTCATTACATCTTCAAATTTTGATTTGTTATCGTTTGAGTTATTTTGATTGCAAAGAATTTGTTATCCATAGATTTGATATTGTATGGATTGATTTGACATTTGAGTTGATATATGATCATATACATATTTTGTCTGGAATGCATTTAGATTTGTACAAGGATCTTATATTATTTGAATCTAGTTCATATTGAACATATGATTTGCTAACTAAACTATTTTGACTTATGATTTAATTTCATTTTTATGGAATATATGATCTGTGAATTTAGAATTTTGACACAAGTACTATAGCTTGAAATATTATGACTTTGTTCAGGTAAGAATAATTATTAAAAGTATTGATTTTTGTATTATATGAACTGTATGTCAAAATATCATTTTGTTTCACCTACAGAAGTGCAAGTTTGTTGAGACATTGTAAATTATTTACAATGTCTTAGATTTGAAGAATTAGAAATGAAGAAAGAGCCTGATAAGCTATTAAAGAGACAAAGACAGAGATTGTAACTATAGAAGATCAAGGCCGTTTGTATGTTGAAGGTGACCTTCATAATTTAAAATTTGTTTTGTTAACTACTTGAGAATGTGAATGTATATAATATTTGAAATAATGGACTCATTTATTTATGTGATGTGGTTGTGACTAAACGTTTTTGGGAAATGATAAAATTCAATTGGTGTTATTCGTTTTTTGAAAACTCAAAAAATTATTTAAAAGTAGAAGGAAGTTTTGTCGGATTTCTGGTAGAAATGAAAAATTCATTTCATCTTAGACCCTTGTGTTTGTCAAAGAAATGGAACTTGGAATTTAAAAAAAAATGCTTTTCAAGGAAAATATTTTTTGCTGTTTTGTTTTCCAAAAAAAGTTTCAAACTAGGGATATCCTGAATTTTTAAAAAGTATTATAATAACCTAGGTCGTCACAAATTAGGAGAAGGCACAAAGTTCCTTCTTTATGGGCAAAATTCAATAAGAAAGGAATCACAGGACCAAAAACCTTTGGAGAGAATCCTTAGGTAATTAAGTGGCTTGTCAAAATAACTGGTGTATAAATTAAAACTGGGAAGAAAGATTTTAAAAGGAACACCATTCAAAATCTTAGGTTGGCTTAAACATATCTTAGAAGGTTATGAATTCTCAAACAAAACCTTATCAATCAATCCGTTGTTGCATACTTTTCGGTTTTTTCCAACAATCAAAGAGTCCATACAGATTATGTCCTCGTGTTTTGAAGAGCAGATGTAAGCGTAATCCTTCTAACAACCAGTTTCATACTGCCAAGAATTCCAAATCCAGCCCCCAATTTACTATTTTTTGTTTGTAAAGCATCAACATAAGAAGGTTTCCGAGGAAGATTTTCCTCCATCCCACTACCCATCTCTTCACCTTCTTTCCTAAATTTGTTCCCTAATTTGGTCACTTCATCAGGTTTGTCATATCCGGGTAGTTAGTATAGAGTGCTGATCTAATAAAACTTTGCGCATAGTGAGGATTCTAACTTGTGTTTTAGTGTTTTTCTTGCTCTGTTTCAGTTGAAGGCAAAAAGAAATGGTGTGACTCTTGCCTTTCCAACCAAAAGCAGCCTCCAGATTGCTAATGCAGTGACATAAAACTGAACGCTAACCTCCTTGCGAGAAATGCCATTGCACGAGAAGTGAACCTCCCATGTATCCTTGCCGTGATGTTAGGCACTACTGCGACCCCGTCCCCTCGGAATGCCGTGGAACATCCTGCTTAAAGGAGTAGAGAAATGGATGAAACGGAGCTTGCAACCCGTTTGATTACTCTACATGTAATCTAGAGTTAAATAAATGCAAGCTTTTCTATTTACATAATATTGCCTTAAAATTTTGGCTTTATAAGTTAAGAAGGTATATATTTAAATAAAAACTTGTTGATGAATAAGTTTGTCACAGAAAGTGTCACCAAAAACTAGTCCAATTTATGATGGTTTTCAACTTTCACAATTTAGGCGCTTTGTCAAGGTTTATAAAATCCAATTTGCACAATTATTTATCTAATCTGTTTTATGCGATTATGCCGGCACAAACCAGATTACCCTGCGGATGGGATCTTCTATTAACACATCATTACAATTGCGTATAAGACTTCCGAACATTATCATCATGATTCATATAATATAGAGCATTATGTATGGAAAGATCAAGATCTAAATATATATGCCTTTCTTAGAAGAAGAAAGACCTATATCATAAGAAACAATAGATGTTAAGTCAAAAGTTTGTTGATTACACATTTTAGCAGCGGGGAAGAAATTACCCTTTCTGTCGATTTTATTGATCTATGAAGATCATTTCATTAGTTTCACTTGGGATCAGGGTTTATCTACATTGGGGTCCACGATATGGGAGGTCCCGCTTTGGCCGCCTATAATAAGCGTTAAGGAGTTTTTAACCCATGCACTTACAACCTTTTTTTTTTAATGTTACAAGTAAAGAATTATAAAGCAAACCACTCACTGTCTTTCAGTCACACACTCCTTTAAATCTAATGCCGGCTAAAGAGGTAGAGTAGCAACTTTAACTTGCAAACAAATCCATTTTAGGGGAGATGTCGAATTGTTTGTGACTGATTACGCTAGACATTTCTTGGTCATGTATTTAAAACTTGCTTCATTGGAGTAACCTCCATAGGAGGGATCTAATCTTTCGATTCTTTGTTATTTAATCCAACATTTTAAAGTGTGATGAGATTGAATGTCTTTATAGACTTTTCTAAAATTTTAAGGTTTGGGATGCAAAAAGAAAATTATGACCCAACACCTACAAGGGTAACCTTTCATGTCCCGGGATTCTGTTTGATCATGAGATCTTTAATTAAAGGGTAACAAAGTGTTATCTTGACCTTCAAGCAAGACGTAATGCGGAGAGGTGGCTTGTTGTGTGCGACCAACTGCATTATACGACTTTTGGCTTTTTCTTAAGTTGTTAAAAAGATGGTGAAACTTTTCACCATCTATTTTACTACTAAAAGCAAAAATTGTCAGGATTTCTACCATGGATAGCTTTCTATTTCTTTCCAAGAAGTATGAAAGCTTAAAATTCAAGAGGAGCCCATATATCATAGAAGATACAAGCCATTTACCATTCTGTGCACACTCTGGAGAAGTTATGCTTGAAAATGTCATCTATGGAATAGTTTGAATCATGGAGACAACTAAGTGGAATCCATTTGCAATTTCACTATGCTTCTTTGAAAAAAAAGAAAAAGAACAATGTTCTAAAGTTTAAAGCATAACTCAATTACCGTACAACCAGTTATATAAATAATTTTCAAAGAGAGATATCGGTTGGTAAAGATGAAATTCAAAAGTTGGATTAGGAACGAGATAAGAGATCGATGGCATTGATCACGCCCAGAAGATGCTACGGACAAACATCTCTTAGGAGTCTAGATAAACATAGACTTAATTTTTGTCAAATTTGTGAACTGGTTTGTGAATCACTTTGGATTTTCCCGACCATTCCATGATTTGTGCATCTCGTTGGATTTTCCATCCCTTCTATGGTGTGGGTCTAATCTACTGCTAAAAGTCTTGCACCTTTATTCATGGCGTGTGAATTTCATCTGTTTTTGTGCAGGTAAAAGAGTATGTGACATTTGATTGGCTGAAAAAAAATAAAAAAACAGAAAAAGTTAGAGGAAATGGCAATTAGAAATTTTTCTATAGCCAATCAAATGTCACATGCACTTTAGACCTGTAACTCCTTAGTAAAAACTACCGCTCCCCATATATATCAAAATAAAAATTACATAGCAAATAATTCCCAATCACACATATTTCTAAATCTAATCCATCCTAATGAGAAAAGTGACAACTCGACTAAAGGTATTTCAAGAAAGATGCGAAGTTGTTGGCAACCAACCGGACTCACGAGTTTCCTTTGCATCTACACATGAGAGGAGATGAAAGAGTTGGACATAAGTGGTAAGCAAGAGAGAGAAGTGAGAGATGGGGATGCAAGCCATGGATCTGGCATTTCTGACATTAGTAGCAATCTGTCTTGCTGCTCCCATTGCTCTTCCGACTCAAGAAAGTATTCTCTTGCTCTCTCACACACTTGTGGGACACCGAAGCTCTACATTGTATGGATCAAATCTAGATAAATCTGCAAGGAAGAGTTCATTCCGTATATCCATTTTCAGCACCTAAGTCATGAGTATACGGGGTAGTACATAGTTTCTTTTCCATAGCTGGACCTGCTAAATCAGCGGCTTGATCATTGATCAAGTGGGTTCCAGTTATAGTCGTAGCTGCTCACGGTTTTCCATGGAAATTATGTTCAGGTAGGTTCCAGTTATAGTCCTTGTAGGATGAGCATCACTGCATGAACGCATGTGCAAACTTTCAGTGGGGTGGGTCTGTTTACAGCTGCAACTTTCTCGTACCTTTCATTGTGCGGGTTCCGTCCATAGTTAAAAGCACAGTTTTTCTCTCTTCCTTGTCTCTCTCTCTCTCTCTCTCTCTCTCTCTCTTTTCTTTACTTTTTGCATGCAATAGGTTCATCTTTGGACGATCCAATCCGTTCATCTAATTCTACCATCGTACGAATTGTACTTTTGGTTGTTGAGTGAATATCATTGTTTATACAAAATTTCTGATCGACATCTGATCCTGCGATAAAAAATATAATCGTCTGATCCAAAAAATAGACAAGTCAGACAAATGGGTTGGATCATCAAAAGGTGGGCCTTATGCAAAAGTGGGCTTCTGCGTGGCACCTTCTCTCATATGACAGTGGAATAAGTAAATGGAATAGAATATTGAAGTTATGTCATAGCATTTAGCAAAGGTTATCCTCTAGCTAAGCCAATAAAGAAAAAGCTCATTCTGGGCTAGCTGTTCCCTTGACCTTCTTAATGCAAAAACAAGGGGCTTAGATAGCCTTAAATAAAGAAAAAAGAGGAAGAAACCAAGAGGCGTAGGCAGGATAAAATAAAGAAAAAAGAAGAAGAAAACAAGGGGCGTATATTGTTCAGAAGAATTGATTCTTCACACATACATGGAAGAGACGCTATCCATACTGAGTTTCGGGACTGACTCACAAACACCGGCTAGTTAAACTTCACATTTGGATGATCTAGCTTGTCTATTTTATTCAACTTTCTTTAAATTGGCTAGACCTTAATATTCATATCTGTTGGATATTTTAATTAGCTATGTATTTTTTAGTGCTTAAATAATTATCATTCGGCTTTTCAAAGGGGAAAACTAAAGTTTACAAACTTGAAAACTCAATTCGGTTCGAAGTTAGGTAAGTCGAGTTAACTCGAAGCGATTTATGAGTGACTTGAAAATATTTAAGTGAGATTTTTAATAATATTTTATTTGTATTTGGTTATATATAAAAAATTTGCACTTGTATGCACGTTTCATCAATAGGTGACTTTGTTAAGATGTTGTATTATACTTTGAACGTTGTGTTCAAAATTGCAGTCTAATCAAAACATTTTTGTCCTATAAAGAGTCAACTTGTCTAGTGACTCGATTTCCCATTAAGTTGAGTAACTTGAACGAGATTTCTAAGTTGACGTGCAAGTTTTAGATATATGAAAAAATAGGAGTTAAAAATATCCAATGAACATAATTTTTTACGAACAGCCTAAATAGAACATCGAATAAAATAATTGGCTAAAATCACTCAAAAAATGGGGCTTAGTTACACAAGGTTTCGGACTCAGACCCAGAAGTTAGTCCATATAGAACTTCCCCAGATGGAATGTTGTCCTTATAAATTGACACAATCTATACCAAGAGCACATGCTAACAATAAAAATATATTATAAAATAGCTAGCTCCTTTCGCTTCCTTGGAATTTGATTCCTACATATATGAAATTCATAGTGACTCGTGTGGAAGACTATGTGACCAATTGTTGCCATCACACATGAGAATGCTCTAAAGCTCAGGCATCTAGGGTCTAGAAGAATGTAATTTGAGGAATGCTAAACTCACTGTGCTATGAGATGTGGTCTATTGATCATGTTTTGTGGGATTTACTTTTGTATGATTAGATTTGTTCATCTCATTGCTCCAACTTTTACATGATATGGATGATTCTAGTGTCTAAAAAACTGTATCGTTTCTTGAGTTTCTGTACTATTTGTTTCTAAGCACATCCTGTTAGATGCTAGAATCATTCAAATTACTTATTTATTTATTTTATAGGAAAAGGCAGTTTTATTGATGGGAGAATAGCCCTCCCTGTGGATGAACAAGATTGATCGAGGAGATCAAGTAAGATAGATCATCTATGAATACAAGATATGTCTCAAGGAGAATCTTGGAACCACCTGATTCTTAAGGACAACAAGTTGACTCCCTATCGAGCTATCTGTTAGCTGCTTGGCTGAGCAATAGGTGTGCTTGTGATTGACCTCAACCGCATCAAGGTAGCACATAATCTTATCCCGAAAGTGCCAACAGCGCCAAGGTGGGTGACTTTGCCACTGATCCAAGAGATCACATTCCTGGAATCACCCTCACTAATTATAGAGGGTGGCATGGGTTGCTGCTCCAGGGCTTCTAGTCTAGCATAAATAGAGCGAAATTCTGTTTCTTTGAGTCCGCATGGACCCGCAAAGTCAAAGAGAATCTCTCCCTTATCATTCCTAAGAACTCCACTAGGGCCAGATAATCCCGGATTCCCTATGTTAGTTCTGTCAAAATTAAGTTTGTACACTCTAGTTTCCGTTCTGGTTTCGGCTTGACTTTTTGCCTGCAGGGGGAGCTGATTTCAATCCAATTCCTAGCCAAGTCTGCAGGCGAGAAACATATATAGGCTGGAGAGTGAGACGTCCATAAGGTAGTACTTCTGATGACTATCTCTGAAGGTACTACTTCTCATTACGCTCAGTTCAAACACTCCAAATTATAGCCATAAACAATAATCTCCACAGAGTTTTGCTTCTGGAGTTATGCTTAGGAAATCACCATTGATGAATATGCTCTTCCAACGTCTGTGGAAGAGTACAAAAAAAAAGAGAGACAAAACTGCCAATGAAGTAGTGCCATAGGTGCTTGCCGCTCAGGAAATTTTAAAACAAATGATCTCTGGCTCCTACATCTTTCCAACATATGTAGCAAATGGATGGGCCCTACCAGCCCCTCGAAAGTAAATTATCAAAGGTTAAGATTTTATCCAGCGAAAGACCATGTGAAAAGGGCTCTTTAATGGGATTACAGGATGCCAGATAAGAATTGCAAAAGGATTATTTGTTGAACTTCTTGTGCGCTGAAACCATTGCATCATCAAATCATATATATTGGGTGTATCTAGGCCCTTCATGTCTGAGCATGTTGAAGACAAAAAATAGATAATATAACATTGGAAAGGCATAAAACATAGGAGGCAACTCTTCTTTTGGCTTCAAATACTAAAAAATGAAGAGCCTAAATGCATCCAATGCATGTAAGATCTCGTACCTAGACTATATGAGATGAGGCGATGAACAGTTTAGGTCTTGGAAAGAATATAAAAAGTGAGCCCACGAACTACTTTTACTTTTTGCCTTTTTCTATCATGCTAGGTTTGCCTTATTGGCCTAGTTACGAAATTTACATATGGCCCCTTCATTGTTGAGCATATTCCAGACAAAACATGGAAGGAAAAAATACATGAAAGACCCAGAACACAAGGCACTATCTGTTTTGCTTTTTGCTTTAAATTCCAAAAAATGAAAGGCCTAGATAATGCATGTAAGATTTTGTACCTATGTTATTTAAAATTATGCGAATTCGATCAACGGTTCAGATCTAGGAAAGAAACGCAAAAAGTGGGCCTCCCATGCACCTTCTTGTACGACTTGGACGCAATCGCGACGAGACTGTTGCATCGTATAATTTCTTCTCTCTCATTGCAGAGAGAAATGGGAGAGTTGATAGCTCCACTGTAATCCCCAGTTTCGTCTGTAGAAACCCTAGATTTTCATTCACGAGCTGGTTTCTGATGAATTGTTCTAGTTCAAATCGGATCAATATCTTTGAGATTTACTCCAAATTTGTGGGAATCATACTTCTCACTCCTCACCCAATCCCTTCTTTTTCTTCTCACATTTTGCCGTTGTATCTCAAAAATCTCTTTTTTCTTTCTGGGGCCTGGTAATCGGTGAGAAGAAGTGGTTGTCTAGCTGGCTTTTGTTGAAGAAACTAATATCTAACACGTGTTTCTTCCAAATAATTTTTGTAACTCTAATTGCCTACTGTCGTTCTGAGTTATCAAACAGTGTTTCACTATTACAAGTTGGTGTCTGTCCTACATGGTAAGGGAATTCCTTGGCCGTGTGTTTTCCGAGGCTCAGCAAGTTAAGAAATCTAAATTTTGATAATGGTAAAATGAGTTTGTGTTGGAACAACATCATCATATTGTGAGAGTGCATTAAAGCCCTCGGCTACATTCATTCACTATCATACCACCAGTAAATTCTTGGAATTATCTTGTGATTGATATTTAAGGTGGTAATCTTCCTGATATTTTTAATTGCATAAATAATATCAGGAAGTGAATATGCAAGCTCAAGCAGGCGCTAGCTCTGCTATCAAAGTTGGAGTCAGGAGGACAGACAAGGTATATATTGTGACAAATGCCAATGAAGTACACTGTGCAATATTTATCAAAGATACATTTTAGATTCTGTCTCATAATTTCTTACAAAGGACTGGCCCAGAGTTTTGCTAGTATTGATTGCACATATGTTTTTTTATTGATCCATTTGCCTACTAATAAAAACGTAATTCAGCATATTTTAGCATTCATGCATTTCATATCAGTAGTTGGAAAGGTTATAGAAATAAAAGATTTTTGGATTTGGTTATTCGAAGTTTCATCTGTTGTTTGTCAACCCTGTTAAGAAGTTTGATTTTCATTGACAGGAATATGATTTTTGATGATCTCTCGAAGCTGATGGCACATCTGGACTTCACTGTCAGTTCTTTGTCTTTGAACTCTTCTTTCATTTCATATCATAAATGCTGGTATTCTTTGTTGTGCAGTAGGTTTTCATGGTCTCTTGAGGTGAAGTACATAAGTATATTTCATATATTCGTTGTGTCTTCCTGTTGTCTGCAATGAGATTCCATGTCCCTCTCATTAACTTCATTCTTGGCAATTGCTTGTAGGTAGATTCTCACCAGTTCACATTATTCTATGATTTTGTCTTTTGCATTTGCCTAGAAAATGGGCAAAAAATCTTAAGTAAGTCAACTAACCTTTTCAATATTGATTTGTCAAAGTCATGCATATCCATTTGCGTGATTGGCGGGTGCCACTCAAACTAAAAGAAAAATTCTATAGGATGGCCATAAGGCCGGCCATGCTCTATGGATCAAAGTGTTGTACAGTTAAGGAACATTATGCTTATAGGATGAGCATCGCAGAAATGAGGATGCTGAGATGGATGAGCGATAAGACAAGAAAAGATAGAATTAGAAAAGAAAATATTAGAGGAAATTTAGCTGTAGCACCAATAGGTAACAAGATTAGGGAGATTAGACTTAGATGGTTTTGACATGTTCAAAGGAGGCCAACAACAGCATGAGTTAGGAGTGAGGCAATAAAAGTAGAAGGTTCTAAAAGGGGAAGGGGAAGGCTCAAAAGAACGTGGATAGAAGTGGTGAGGAAAGATTTAAAAACTTTAGGACTAAATGAAGCCATGGTACTTAATAGAGAGGAATGGAGGAATAAGATTCATGTGGCTGACCCCAAATTGGGATTAAGGTCTTGATAATGATGATGATGATGATGCATATCCATTTCACAGTTTCCTACCATTGCTCTTTTCCATCATAAATTCTTTTTCTTCAATTATAGTCAGGTGTAAGCAGAGCTACAGCTGCTTGGAGATTAGTTTTTGTGGGAAGGTTTCTATTACTTAATCAATGGTGTGATTTTGTTGAGGTACAATCTTGTGTGGTAACTTTACTTGTCCTTTTTTGGTAAACTGAATCTTAGTTTGTTAATGCTGGTATTTTATGCTTTCCTATTCTGTATATCCACTTGCTTCAGTCCTCTGACCTAAAATAGCTAATTATAAATACGAAGAAAACTCTGTTTTGGTTGGAAAGATAAAGGACAAAGATGGCAGAATAAGCAATGATGAAGACAAAATATCTTCATGTCAACATTTTCTAAATTGAGAGGATGATTGTACAATGAGATTTGGTCTTAGTTCCTTGGGTTTATTCTGTTACCATTACAAGATTGGCATCTTCATTGTATGAATGTTCTGATTTTTCCATTAATGTATATTGCAAAAGCAGTCCTGAATCTCCTGATATAGATAATGAAGACTAGCACGTGACAAATTAATACACTGAAAAATAGAAGTTAGCAAAGTATAAGATTAACTTATATCTCTACAGATTTACTCTGTTTGATTTCCAGTAACTTCTAAAACTTTGTCAAATGTCTGACTATGCTTGGCTTGGTCGCTCCTAGGTCAAGGAGCATGCGCGGGCACATTATGATGCATATATGTGTTGCCTCTTATTTATATTCTTAATCAAATTCAGATATTTGCTTTTGAAGATGTATTATGTCACTGATATTGGAAGACAAGTAAAGAAGTTAACTAATATTTGTCTTGTATTGTCTTAAAGAGGAACACAAGGTAATCCATGTCATGCATTAAAACATGGAATGTTTGGCCTGCCCTTTAAGTTTTCCCATGCTTCTCCTTGTGTTGATGGCATCAAATAAGATTCTTGTTAAATAAATTTTGGCCAGAATGGCTATTAATTTCATGATATACTTCCTTTTTTAAAGTAGTTAATCTGTTGTTTGTTTCTTTTTTATGGTTGCTAATCTATTGAGTTTTTCTTAGAAACATCAATGGCATAATATTTCTGAATATACTTCACAACAAGTTCTAGCCTTCAGCAGATATGTAAACGATGATCTTGAAGGATACGATCCTAAAGGTTAGTATCATAAATTTGGGTAGGCACACTTGGCCTATTACGCAGTTGACTAATTTCTGAACATTCTTTGATCTTCTAGTCATTGTCAGCACAATTTCTTTACTTCCTTCTGCAGGTGCTTTTCCGGTTCTTATTGATGATTTTGTGGAGTATATGTACACGTTTGGTTTCATGCTCTAAAATAAGCTTTTTGTAATGAATTCTTAATTTCATTCCAATGAATTCTTCTATTAGTATTAATTAAACTTCAGCTATGTATAAGTGACCCTTGTCTGAACTCTATTTATCTGTTCTCATCCAGCAGTATTGCTATTGTCAGTATGGTTCCTGTATACAAGCAGCCAGTGGCTGCTGTCTGAGCGTCATTTAATTAACACTTCCAGCTGAAGCTCGTCCTGTCATGCCTTTTCTCAGTTGACTTGTGCTCTTGTGTCAGTAAATCCATGAATTGCTCTAGGTTCCCCTAGAAAGGGAGCCTTGGTGCAATGTTAGAGTTGTCGTCATGTGACCTTGAAGTCATGGATTTGAGGCGTGGAAACAGCATCTTGCAAAATTCAAGCTAAGGCTGCGTATTATAGACCCTTATGTCAGCCCCTTCCCCAGACCCCACATACGCTGGAGCTTCATGCACGGAACTGTCCCTTAGAAATCAAATATCAAAAGTCTCATATTCATAAGAAAGAGATTTTTAAATCTTTTCTTTTTTCCTGTTTGGTTTGAAGATTAGACTTAGATGGTTTGGACATGTTCAATGAGGTGATAATGGTACTGGTTAGAAGGAGTGAGGCAATGCAAGTCGAAGGTTCTAAAAGGGCATAGAGAAGGCCCCAAAGAATGTGAATAGAAGTGGTGAGAAAAGATTTAAAAGCTTTGGGACTAAATGAAACCATGATACTTAATAGAGGGGAATGAAGGAACAAGATTCATGTGGCCAACCTTGAATCGGGATAAGGTCTTGATGATGATGATCTTTTTTCTTGTTTGATAATTATGTGGACCGTGGTGTTCTGTCAAACTCATACATATTATCTTAAAAGGAAAGGAACTGTGAGCTTCCTGTGCCTTCCTATGGTTGGAAACTGAATCCTGTTCCCCTATTTTGTTCTAATCCCATCCATATAGGTCATATATAGTTAGTCCTTCTGTGAATATGAAGAATTATTTAAGGAAAGAAATGCTTAATAGGCAAGAAACTGGGGCGGAGCTCAAACAATACCACTAAACAAAACCGAAACAAACCAACCCCTAAAAGAAAACATGAGATTGTTTCATTGTATTTTGGTTCAATGCAAGGAAGAAGAAGTTCACCTGGTGTGATTTAAACAAACCCTAGTACGGTTGCTGAAGGTGGCCTGAACCTTCAATGTAGATTTTGAATTTCTCGTTTTCTGAGAAACTCCAGATGACTCAATTGCTTGCTTGTTGTTTCTTTTACTACCACGTCTGTACATATAATCTATGTCCAGGCTGTTATGGTAACTAAGCTATAGGTAAACAACCCAATGCAGCTAGAATCAGCATTCAGGTAAAGTTTCAAGTGTTCAAGTGATATCATCTCTGCAGAGCCAATGGTAGAAATAACTAAATCTTGCTCAAGTTTTGACCATTAACATTTGAGCTCCTCTTAAAATATCTAAGGGCTTGATAACCAGCTATGATGACCGTCCTGGCAAAAAGTAAAAGAAATGAAATCATCTGCCTTCCTTTTTGCAGTAAAGGAAATTGTTATTATGGGTTAAATATTCAAAGTAATGCCCCTGCTTTTGTAGCACTTTCTGGGCAGTCAGTGCAGAAGTACATAGAGAAAATAAAATGTCACCAAGAATCTAAGAACTTCCCACTTCTCCACCCAAACTCAGATGTAGTGCAAAGTAGACCGACTTCTCCCTCCCTCCCTTCCTTCCCCTTCACCCCCGGTGCATTCACTGAGAATCAATCTCTCTGGAGACTAACACATGGAAAAAATTTCACTAGAAAACCCACGACCTGAATTCCTTTTGACTGTCTTATGTCTACGACAATCCAAAAGGGCTGCAATGACATCTTCATAGACACAAGACCAGTAATCATTCACATCGTCTGCTGCTAACCCCTTAATGCCTCCTCAAAATTCTACTGGTAAAACTGAATCTGCACCATTTTTAACCTAACATCCCAAGCTTCTTTCTCTCTCCCCAAATCTTATGCAAATTTTCAGCCATTATTGTCATTTCGGGTCATAATTTTCTTCCAGCCAAACAAATCTCATTATGGAAAACTTGTGTCATTGATTTCTTTGGCTACTCTTTCGTATAGGCTGGTTGTCCTAGCCGATAATCAAGCCCATGAGAATCCAAAAAGAGGCTTATGAGCAAAATATAAGCAGCACTTATATCATTTCCTATATATATTCATATTTGATACTGATATTAAAGGAAATCAATAAAAAAGAATGGTGCTTTTGGCCAAATTTTCCTTATTCATGGTCTTTCCCTAGGTTGTTGTCCGTTAGTTAAAAGAATGGTTCTGTCCAGCTTTAAATTAGATTGAGAATATGACAGGTAATCTTCCATTTCTCTTATTTCTCCAATTCCAAAATGATGGCTGGTCTCCTCTACTTCTTGGTGGTTGTATTAACATCTCTATTCATCTGTTCCAAGATTTGCATGCTTGTCCCTATGACAGGGTTGATGTTTCACTGGCCTTTGCTCATTTTACTTTTATTTTCCTGGACGCAGTACAGAATCACTCAATCAAACAGTCGGAGCAGTTAGGAAGATAAATTTTCTCCTAAATATTGTGATGCAGATACGCCACCATGTATATCAGCTATTCTTCTTGGCATGTAGATATTTAAAATGCTCATTCTTTGATGTTTCCGTCTTTAAGTTCAAAGTGATTTCACATTACTTGTGAGAATTGTTTCGAATAACTGATTGCACACTACATGAATGCTTGATATTCAAATCAATGCATGAAATATTATCACATATCAACTGTCCGGTAACTTGGAATATCCTCTGAGACAATGCATAAGGATGATACATTGAAAGTTCTGTCTCGAAATTTGTTAAACATAGATATAAATTAGAAAAAAAAATTCAGAACTGAACTTATAAACACTAGTTTCCTCACAAAACAGAAAACAAATATAAAAAAACTTACAAAATTCCACGTTTTGGTCTATCTATTAAGGTACAATACAATGACGTAATCGCTTTATGCTGCTTATTCTATTTCTTGTATCATGCCTTTTACAGGATTGACAACATTTCTGGGTTCCAAGAGAACATCACTTACCTGAATGGATAGGCATGCAGTTGAAGCATCAGGCTCGCCTTTTTCGAAATCCAAACACTGCAGGCATTCTGTCTTTGCTGATAAACAATCATTATGGGAGATGGATGAATAGCAAGACAAGAAAGGATAGAATTAGGAATGAGCACATTTAAAGAAGCTTATGAGTAGCACCAATATATAACAAGACGAGAGAGATTAGATTTGAATGGTTTGGACATGTCCATGGAGACCAAAAAGGGCACTGGTTAATTGGAGATAAAAAAACGACACTGTGAAGCAATACAGGCCAAAGGTTCTAAGAGGTCAAGGAGAAGGCACAAAAGTATGTGGATAGAAGTGATGAGAAAAGATTTTAAAATTTTGAGACTAAATGAAGCCATGATACTAAATAAATGGGAATGGATTTGGGACAAGGTCGCAGACATCATCTGTTAGCATGCTCAAACAATTCAGGGTGCGGCATGGTACAAAGTCTGTTGTTGAGAGACTCGCCTGTACAGGCTACTCCAATGCAGTTTGATTAGGAGGGACAGAGTTCTTATACACATTTTCATACTTAATTATCTTCTGTGGGCTTAGGTGCCCAAATTGTCAGACCCCATTTTCCATCCCCATTTCCCCCATCCTTTTTGTCTTCGACAGTTATTTGATTTGATGTATCATGCTTGTCTTGGATTTATGATTTGATAAGTTACAAGTGCACTAATATGGTTTTTATTCTTTTAAATAGTATATTGAAAATTGATATTTTTAGGAAAATCCTTGTTTCTATTGGTTGGCTTGCCTCTTGGATTACAATGCATGTTCTTGCTAGAACACAACTGGTTTAGAAGTAGTAAGATGTTATAATAGTGCAGCTTCCCTAACAGGATATGGAGTCGCAGGAGTGAGCTTTGGCCATCTCTAATGATAGGCACCATTTATCTTCAAGGCTTCATCACACTGTTCTCTCACGAAAAATGTTAGGTTCATTTAATACACAACCAAGGCCTGCAGATTGTTGCCACTTGTAAGATGGTCCCACACTTGGATGCATATAATAGTGGATCCCACAGAGCTAAATAATTTCACTGGAAGCAGAACGATCAAGGATCCCTTTCTGATAATTTGATGAGCCAGCAGTCTTGATTAGTTTGGCATTTGAACTCACGGCCTCTCGGAATGCTCTGATACGATATTGGATTAACATTCTGACCTAAAGGCTTAAGCTGATTACGAAGTAGGCCAATAGTAGTTCATGAGACAAAACTCCACAATCTTGAAATTTATTGGTTTAATCTTAAGTCTAGTCTTGTTTCAATCAGGTTTCCATCATCAAATCCAATGCGATCCACTTAGTTTGATATGGATTTCGGATTGTTTGCTGGTATAATCCGATTTCTCAATGTCCAATTAACTGTGGGGTTAACATTAGAGGCAGCCTATCAAAGCTGTCCAACATAGTTGGTTATAGATAAAAAGGCACCTCTCTTCGTTATGCTTGGTTGGAGGTTCGATGCTGCATTTAACGAGGAGATTTCAAGTAAATTTAGGAATTAGTATAATAATTTTTGAGTAGTGTGCTTCATAATTCTTAAAAAAGGGCAGTCCTGGTGCATAAAGCTCCCACATATATACAGACTACAAGGATCAATAGGACACAGTCTTATCATGGATTTTGCAAGAGGCTGTCAAGGTAGAGCCCGCCTTAGCATGACAACAAACCGCTGTCGTTCAATATGACCGTTAAGATTATGATTGTGCTTTCCTATTCCAGAGCAAGGCCTTTGGATTCTTGCCACATGTAAGATGGTCCCCAAACCTTCATTTTCAGCATCTCTCTTGGGTGCCTTTAATGGTGGATGTGACAAAGCTAAAAGAATTCATTGGGAGCTCAATGACCATTTTCGGAGCTACATTTTTAAACAACCAGGCCATGAATAAGCAATTCAAAGCTTCATGGATGTCTCATTCTCACTTCTTAACCCATCTCAACGATAGCGGCAGCTATAAAGTTCAGATTCAGAAATAAATTTGCAAGGCAAAAAATTGTAAAATTCTGAAGCCATTTGGAAAAAAATTAGAAAAAAAATCAGTGATAAATAATTACAAATATGTAAGTTTTGAGGAATGATAAATTGAGCCATGCATCAATATGATGACATCATTTTAGGCATGTTTGTGGAAGACCAATTCCATTCATCTTATTTACCCTCCTTTAAATAGGCTACTACCAAAAATACCATATCCATTACATGATCATAACCTATGTTACTTTGAATGAAACAGAACAATAATTGATTCTAAAACCAATTTTTCTTCAAATTAAAGTCTAATGTTATAAATTCATATTTAATTTAGTAATCATCAAAGAACTGAAAATATGTATGAAATTTTGAATTATTCAAAAAATATAAAAATAAAAAAAGTTGACCCTTTTAAAGAATTTCAATTATTTAGATTATTTATTATTATTATTATTATTAACTATGACCTCAATAAAAGAGGAACCCCTACTTGTGTAACAAGATAGGATCTTCATTTCCTTAAAAAATAATCTTACTCCAAAACCTCATTTTAAGGATGTTCTAAATGTAACTTTTTGGACCATTCCTAAAAAGAATATTTTTCAGAACTACTATTCATCATCAGTTTGGTTTCATTCTTTGGAGGTCTACCATGAAAACTATTTTCTTACTTATACAATTGTAATGCCCCCCAAAGGGCCCACGCCTTGCAATTATATTGTCCGCTTTGCGCACGGTTTTGTTCTTCCCTCACGGGGGAAAAGACCTAATTGCAAAGTAGAGTCTTCAGGACCCTTATTAATAGCACATGAACCTTCTCCCTAGCAATGTGAGACTAAACTCTCAATCCCTCCCATCCCTTAGATTATGTTGGGGACATCCTCTTCAAACCATCTTGGTGACGGTTCACCTCTCCCCTCCTCAGGGGCCACGTGACCACGCGTGGGGTTAGCCTTCACACCGGTTTGGGGTCCCGCTCTAATACCATTGTAACGCCCCCAAAGGGCCCACACCTTGCAATTATATTGTCTGCTTTGGGCCAATGGCCCACACAGTTTTGTTCTTCCCTCACGCAGGAAAAGGCCTAATTGCAAGGTAGATTCTTCATAACCCTTATCAATAGCCCAGGAACCTTCTCTCTAGCGATGTGGGACTAAACTCTCAGTCCCTCCCGTCCCTCAGATTATGTTGGGGACCTCCTCCTCAAACCATCTTGGCGACAGTTCACCTCTCCCCTCCTTAGGGGCCACGCGTGGAGTTAGCCTCCACACCGGGTTGGGGTCCCGCTTTGATACCACTGTAATGCCCCCAAAAGGCCCACACCTTGCAATTATATTGTCCGCTTTGGGCCAATGGCCCGCACAGTTTTGTTCTTCCCTCACGCGGGAAAACCTAATTGCAAGGTAGAGTCTTTAGGACCCTTATCAATAGCCCAGTAACCTTCTCCCTAGCGATGTGGGACTAAACTCTCAGTCCCTCCTGTCCCTCAGATTATGTTAGGGACCTCCCCCTCAAACCACCTTGGCGACGGTTCACCTCTCTCCTTCTCAGGGGCCACACGACCACGTGTGAGGTTAGCCTCCACACCGGGTTAGGGTCCCGCTCTGATATCACTGTAATGCCCCCAAAGGGCATACGCCTTGCAATTATATTGTCTGCTTTGGGCCAATGGCTCACACAGTTTTGTTCTTCCCTCACGCGAGAAAAGGCCTAATTGTATGGAAAGTCCTCTGAACCCTTATTAACAGTCCAATAACTCTTCCCTTAGTAATGTGGGACTAACTCTCAGCGCCTCACCTTGCCTAGAAGCCTTCCAGCCCTCTTGGCCCGCCTTCATCAGCTAAGGCTAGCGAAATTGATAGAAAAATACAAAGAAAGGAGGAAGGACCTATACATAGTCTTAATTAACTTAGAAAAAGCTTATGACAGGGTTCCTAAAGAGTCAATATGGTAGGCATTGGACAATAAAGAGGTTTTATGGGGTCATATAGACATAATTAAGGAAATGTATAAGAGAACAATAACAAATATCAGGATCACTAGTGGGGAGATTAATGATTTCACTATTACTATAATATTGAAAGGATTTCACTATAATATAGGGTTAAAAGGATTGAACCAAGGATTGCAAGTGAGCCTGTGCCTTTTCACATTGATTATTGATGAGTTAGTAGAATAGTTGTATGAGTATTATTTGCAGATAATATAATTTTGACTGATAAGACATTAGATGATATAAAACACAAAGCACGAGTTGTGGAGAGATGCTGTAGAGTATAAAAAATTTAAAATTAGCCAAATTAAGACAAAAATATATGAAATGCAATTTTATCACTGAAAAAGAATAGGAGTGAAGCACCAGTAAAAGATTGATAATTAAGAAGTCCTTCAAAAAAACTACTTTTTATACTTGATATCAGTAAATCATGAGAGCAGGAGAGATTGAGAGGGATGTTACCTATATAATCCAAGAGGGTTGAAACAAATGAAGATGTGCCTTTAGAGTTTTATATTATTAGGAGGTGTCATTCAAACTAAAAGAAAAATTCTATAAGATGGTTGTAAGGTCAGCCATACTCTATGAATCATAGTGTTGAGAAATTAAAGAATAACATGTGCATATGATGAACATAGCCGAAATAAGAACGTTGATATAAATAAGTGGCAAGATGAGAAAGGATAAAATTAGAAACGAAAATATTAGAAGAAACTTAAGAATAACACCAATACTTAACAAGACAAGGTCAAGTAAATCTAGATTATTTGGACATGTCCAATGGAGACCAAAAATGACTTTAATTTGAATGAGTGAGTCGATCTAAGTAGAAGGCTTTAAAAGAGCAAGGAAAAAGCTCGTAGGGGCATAGATAAGAGTAATGAGAAAAGATTTAAAAACTTTTAAACTAAATGAAGTCATTAAACTTGATATAAGAAAATATATGAACAAGATTCTTGTAGCCTACTCCCAATTAGGATAAGACTTTAATGATGATATTTATTAACCGTCAAAGAGATTAGATAAATGAGTCTAATCAAGGTAGAGGAAGGCTCACTTTTGCATCATGCACACACCAAAAATTCATGACTGTTGATCTAAAAAGAGAGAGAATTGAATGATTTTAATCAGAAAAAATATGCTTTTTATCATAACAAATAGAGGGCGAAAAACGTTGCTAAAGAATGATCCATGCTTAACGAGGGATGCTATCATCATCCAACCAAGTTGGGTTTCAACATTCAATATCTAGAGCGAGTGGAATCAGTCTTTAGACTGGTCTTATGAACCGTTGCAGACCAATCATGAGGTTCAGTACCGCAAGTCCCTGTAGCTACGCGCAATATGCCATCATTTCCATCAGAATAAACGAATCCTGTCTACCGAATCAACCATCCATCAATCGAAACATCCTTCCATTATTATCTGCATTCTTTTCTTCACTGTCCACGTGTACGGTTCAAATGTCCTCATCTTCATCTTAAAATATTGCACAACGACCATCACAATAATTGGTCTAGAATCTAGATTCTTGGCTTAAATCAATGCCCCAAGTACCAAAAATTTCATCTCTCCCTTCCTTGCCGGAACTTTCTTCTGTCCCCACCTTGCCCCGCCCCCACCACCAAAGAAAAAATCTTCCACTGCAGCAGATAAACACGAACACAGAGAAAACTTCTAGATGTTTCCACAACTTTCTGTGGGCGCCCCGCTCTGCTCTTATATCTTCTCCTTCAACACACCCATTTCTTCTTCATCAACCAATTCTCTCTCTCTCTCTCTCTCTCTCTCTCTCTCTCTCGTGCTTTTGAGGTGGAGAAATGGCTGAAGAATCAAACTCTGAGAGGTCGATTTTGGAGCACATGATCAGTTCTAGAAACAGAGATATCTCCCTTTTTTTCCCATTCATCTTAGGGGTACTGGGTTCAAGCAGAAGAGAAACCCAGGACCCAGATGAAGAGCCCCAACAAACCAGAGAGAGAATTGTTCTGATTAACCCATTTACCCAGGGGATGATCATACTCCATTCAGGCAGAAGTTTGGAAGATCTAGTGAGGGAGATTTCAGAGATGGAAGGGGGAAAATCAGGTGTCCCACCTGCATCAAAGGCCTCAATTGAAACTATGCCAAGAGTGGAGATTGGGGAAGTGGGTGTTGATTGTTCCATCTGTTTGGAGGAGTTTGGGGTTGGGGAAGAAGTTCGAGAGATGCCCTGCAAGCATGTGTATCATGGGACTTGTATTGAGAAGTGGTTGGAGATTCATGGGTCTTGCCCTATTTGCAGGTATAGGATGCCTGAAGAAGTAAGTAAGAAAGGAGGGAGAAGTGAAGGGGAAGAAAGAGAGGAAGCGAGGAGAGCAGAGAGGGATGTCTGGGTTAGTTTCTCTGTGAGTAGGACTTCAAATACTAGTGACGGTTCAGATGAGGAGTGAAACAGAATTCTTTAGGCATTCTTTTTTAATGTACAGAGTACACATATATGGAGAAAAGGGAATTAATTCTTTTTCCCCTATATTTGCCATTTCTTGGGCCTTTTTCTTGGGTTTTTAGTTTTAGGTGGTGAAGGCAGAAACTGATGGAAGAGATGTGAATTTTGAGAAGATTCCTTCTTTTTTCTTATGTTTGCCAAATTTTTCTATTTTTGTTTCTCTTTGTAGGCTGTAAAGCCCTTGCATAATGGAATGAGCAGATGTGAAGTTGAGTTATGTATAGTATGGAAAAAGGCTGCAAATTTTAGCTTCTCCTTGTGGTTCTGATGAGGGTTGTCAACATTTTCAGTTGAACAACATTAAAATGCAAAAGCTGTGTTCTTGTTATAAGCGGGCAATGCAAACAAAGATTAAGGTAAGGTTAGGATCAGTCAGTGTAGACAGCTTCCTTGGTAGTGCTAATCTAGAATAGGGATGGTTAAGATTACAGAGATTATATCTTCTTTAACTGAACTAGGGGTAGTTTTTGAATGGTTATGGACCCACTGGGCAGTTATTTTACTGTTTGGTACCAGTTGTTAACAATGAATACATGTTATAGGTTTGTCATGTTGGGAGTGAAAGGAAACCATTTGGGTGTTAAGGTTCTATTTGGCCTAAGGGTTTAAAGCTCAGTAGCAGACAACCTTGCAGTCAAGCTACTTACAAAGAATGCTAAGAGCAGGAAGAAAAGTGGAGAACTTTGGGTTTTAAACCATACAAATTTTTATATATCAACTGGCTGATGACGCCAGTCTGGGACATGGAGGTGGAGATCCTTATCTGACTATGTAGGCTCTGTTTCCTGCTTGCAATATCAAAAGAAGACGTAATTTGACATGTTTCAGTAGTTTGAGTTTGCTCTTAGTATTTATTTATATTGAATGACTGACTCTTGGAGCAGTAAGTTGATAGAGGAATGCTAGCAAGAATGGGACAATGCAGGTTTGGTGGGAAAAATAGGAAGAAGAAACATACAAAAGGGAGAAGAGGAGATCAGGAGGAGGATGGTGTAAGGGAGGTTCTAGCTCCTCGAAAGCTAGAATCTGCTGGATTTCTTTCTTTCTTCTCTCCTTGTACTACACTCTGTTATCAAATACAGACGTTTATATCTAGTCACTTTTATTTTCGTTACCGAAGCACTTGTTGTAGGAAATCATCACCTTGATTAATCAAAAGACTGTTATTTCTACCTATTGAGCTATCATGTACCCATCCAAACCTTGACAAGATGATAACAAGATGTTGCAGGTTTGTCATGTTTGAGTGAAAAGAACCAATCAGTTTTGGTTCTACTGAACTTTAAGGTCTATTTTCTGTCAGAAGGATTATAGCTATTAAGCAATCAAGTCAGTCGTAGTTTACTTATCTAGGGAGTTATATTTTGCTTTCTGGTATTTTTTATCTTCAGCCAAGAAGAAGAGGACATGTTAAACCGACCTTAAGCTAGAGATTAATAGGTGCATAAGATCCTAGATGCTTCCACAAATTTCATGGTTGGCGTTTCCTGGGTACATATGTGCCCCTCTAACTGCATCTCTGCTCTTTCGGTTAGAAAAAAAGAAAGAAAAAAAGCACTACCGATAGTGGGCTACAAATGAATAACAGGCTCTAATATTCCCGACTGCTCTCTCTCTCTCTCTCTCTCTCTCTCTCTCTCTCTCTCTCTCTCTCTCTCTCTCTCTCTCTCTCCCCAAGTGTTATATTTGCATTTTAAACTGCCAATATAGCTGCTGACTAGAACTCTGGATCCCCAAGAAAAATACAGTTCACTTTCTTACCTTTCATCGTAGGAGTGAAGGGCCCCTTATTGCTAGGAGGTAAGGGCAGAGAGCAATGAGCCAAGGTGAAGGGCCCCTTATGCATTGATCTCTTATATAGAGAGAGTGGCTTTTTAATACAGGAGACCACGAAAAAAGATCTTCTCCACTATTATAAACGACTGAGAAAGGGTTCAGAGTTATACAAATTGAATCTTAACCTATCAGAGGTTTAAAACTCTCCAATGGAAATGCAGAATGTCAAACTAGAACGTAGCCCTCAAGGGATTGGTTCAACTAGCATTTTGGGCCTCGGATATAATCTTAGCTGTCTGACACATAGTCCTTGTATATTTATAAATCTTGTTATGTCAAAAGGTGAGAAAAATATTAGATTATAAAATTGGAGGAGCTACTTGAACGCTTACTAAAATAGTGACCTGATTTTGGTTATAAGAAGGAAGATATTTATAGAATAAATTATTTATTTGTGAGAAATAAGGAACTAGCTCCTGACTTACCTGGTTGGTTGGTTTATATATTACATGGAGGTTTGTGTTTCTGAAGGTTAGGCCATGTAGCTTCATAGTACATGTTGTTCGTATCCTGTTATAGTTATATATAGGCCCAAAATGCCTGCTCAAAAGAGGGAGAAGAGAATGGAGATGTTTTGATACATTGACATGTAGGCTGTTTAAGACTTTTGTGCAGGCAATGTTAATTGATTGTTTAGTAGTCCATACCATAGTTTTTGTATGTGGTTTTTTCCATGATCACCCAAAGGACTTGATCAAATCTTGATGATCATGGAGCACTTAACTAGGAGGGTAATTTGATTAGTTCGGTGGATTCTTGACCAAGAGATGATATCTGATAATCTTACAAATACTGGAGGTTAACACGTGATGGTTGTGCACTTCAAAGAGATCTTGGTCTTATGGTCAATAGATCTCACCTTCTCTCAGAAAGTAAAAAGAGATGATATCAAGAACAAACAACAATAGTCTGAGGATAGTAAACAACATCTAAATCGCCAATCACATTGACAAATTCGTCTAAGATTGTTGATCTTCATCCAATCAAGATCAGTTGGATATGATAAACTAATCTACTATCTCAGCTGGAGATTTGCCTTGCCAAAACTTGCACTCGTAGGTTCCCTCAGAGTTCACATTATTGTGACACAACCAAAGAAAAGTACAGAAAATTACGTAACGAAGACATGGGATTACAATCACTCATTTGAATGGTTGTCACCGTTACTAGTTCAAATGATGAGCAGGATCTTTTGCACCAGAGTCATGAGAGTTGAACGAGTTGTTGAATTCTCTCAACATCTTTATCCCTTGGTACCTGCCCAACATTAATAATGTTGCCATAGGATTTGTACCTGGTGAGCCTCGCAATGTTGATCCATCAATGACCCTCAATCCTGCTGCTCCGAAGACTCTATATTCATCGTCAACAACTGATCCAGTTTGACACCCTCCATGATAATGGTAAACAGTCCTCACATTCAGCTGGCAGAAATTTCTCAACTCGATTTCCGAGGAGTTCCCTTGTTTTACAATTCGATCTTGTTCCTTCCCTACAAATTGAGTGATTGACTTTGTACGGATAACTTTTTCAATCAGACGCGTCATATGAACGCATTCATCCAAGTCCCTCTCCTTCTTAAAGTAGTTAAACCTTACTGAAGGATTTTGCCTGGGGTCTGTGCTCTTTAGCTCTAGCTCACCTTTCGACAACGGGTTTGCAATCTTAGCTACAACAGTCATTACTTTTGAACTGGAGCTTATCGGAAGGACAAGAGATTGGACTATGATTCGGTAGCCGTATGTAATTCCCACCACCTGAGGAGGATCTGTTGGTTGTTCATTCAGAGACTCTGAATAGTTTAAGAAAATGGCTATTAGTGGGTTGTCTTTGATACCATTACCCACTTTTCTTGCATCAAGGAGAGGTGTGATGTTGAAGTAGTTAAGGTGTTTTTGAGGTCCAATGCCACTTAGCATGAGGATTTGAGGACTACTCAATGCACCTGCAGATAATATAACATCACCCCAAGAATCTGAGCTATTTGCTTTGTTTAGATAAGCTTCAAAAACTTCGTCAGGGTGACCATGACTCTTGATGAATTTTACACCGATTGCAGTCATCTTCTCTCCGTCACCTGCAGACTCTGATAATCTCGTAGTTAGTAGTTTTTTCTGTCGACTACTATCTCACTTAAAGAGTAAGACTAACTTAGACATGATAAACCCCAGAAAAAGAAGTATAACATATTCTACGCAGCTCTTTACTTACTGTTATGGTTGAATATAACATTTTTAACTGTTGCATTTAAGAGGACCGTGATCATCTTCAAATTCCCAGCCAATAAAAGATCAGCAGAAGTATGCCTCCTTCCATGACCATCAAAAATACTGCCACCAACCTTTGTTCCATTAGTATGTTCCCAACTAAAACCATTATAAGGTTGAATTCCAGCTTCGATGAAGCCTTTCCTAACAACAGATTGCCATGGGCTCAACGGGTTAGGCCGAAAAATCATCCTAGATTCTACCCATTCATAAGCTTCCTTAACTAGTTTTCTATCCCAACCAGTTCTTCTGATATAATTCTCACTAGCTCTGCTGTAGAATCCTCCATTAATGGCAGTCGATCCACCTAGTACTCTTCCCCTGAAATTAGCTACTCCTTCCTCAGAAACGAAAGATTGAGCTATCGATGTGAATTCATCAGTGTTGCTCGGGATCAAGGGGTACCCGTAATTTTTCTTTTCTTCTATAAGGTTATTATAAGGCGATCCGCCTCTTTCGATCAAAAGCACCGAGAATTTCTCTGACAGGGTGGCTGCTAAGGAGCATCCACTTGCGCCTCCCCCAACAATTATGTAGTTGAATGATTTATTCGCTACTACTTGGACATCATCTGTCATGAATGGGACTTGGAGTTCTGCAATTACGATGACAAACAAAAGCCATATTAATAGATCTTATAGTGAATATGTGAGCTTGGGGTGATGAACATGAGAAACATATAAAAACTCACCTTCGTTAAACGGAGAACATGAAGAAAAATCAGTAAGGAAAAATAGGAAAGACACAAAACAGCCATTGATGAATCCTTGAAGTTCCATTCTTGCTGGTCCTATAATAAGAGGTTCAGATGATGGAAATAACATTCAGTTTATTATGCATGAGTTAAAAAGGTAGAAAATGTGGTAGCTTGACCAACTATGCTATTTATTCTTTCTTTAATGGAATTAGCACTAGTGATAAAAGCAATAAAATAAACATAATTTCTTGAGATAATCTTTTGTTGGCACTGCAGTGGGAAGCTCCTTGATATTTTCTTATACCAGTAACAAATAAATATTCTCTGATGTTTATGTTTTGTTTTGGTTAGGAAATGATCTCAGTCCTAATACTTGTCGGAAATTTTGTAAAACACGGTTCAAATAATTTAACTAAGTGTAAAATCGAAGACAAGTAAGGACAACAAAGCTTACAAGAATTGAACACTATCAGACGATGCAATTGAAAATAAACAAGAAATCAAGTATGAGTAGTAGAGACGAATTAGTAGAATAACGTAGCACTTAGTTGGGTTGCGACGAGCTATTTCTAAGACACAACCACCATGGTAGTCTTTGACGTTGGGTCCAGTCAAGGGAACAGGCAGAAAAATTTATATATCCAAGTGAGGGAGGAGGCTTATATACAGCACTAAGATCCTCAATGTTCATTCCTTTGAACTGCTATCTCATTCATTCCCCAAGCTTCCATTGGAAACGGTAAAGACCCACGTGCAGTGTGCAGTTTATGTTTAATGCATGCATAACAGTAAAAAATGCTTTAAAAATATGACATTTAGAAGAGAAACGTACAATGTTCTCCAAGGTATGAACTAGAAGTTAGAAGCTTTACTTTTAAGATACCGTTTCATTTTTTAATGTCATTTTAACTAGAAGACAAACTATACAATCACTAGATCGCGTTGATAATTATATGTTATGGGCTTTCTTGCCCGGATTGAGGGAATTGACTGGGTCCCATCTGCGGGAACTATTGATAAATAGAGGCTCTCAGTGACAGTGGGTTGATTTTCAACCGATCATGACATTCTGGAACCAAAAATCGATCTATTTTCTGCTGAAGATTAATCAATCCATCTTTGCAGTACAAGATTCAACGTAAACAATCAAGTAGAATACAACACCTGATGGGATTCAGAATCAGGTGACGTCCATGTCCATTATCATAAGATAATCTTCGGAGAAGAATGAAGTGTACTTGCCCCAAATATTTATTTTTGGGGACTTTTCTATGTACTGTATCTCCCGCTGAACTGCTGAACTCCGAAGAGCCCGAGACACTACAAACTGAAATTCTTTAAGGATTCTTTTCTCTTTGAGTAGGAGGAAGTCAACTAGCAGTGATAGACTGTCTGAGGAATAAAAGCTGAAATTCATTGGGGATACTTTCCTTTTACAGAAGATTGAAAAGTCGTTACACACAGTGAAAGGAGAATTAATTGTTCTTCTTGGGTCTTCTCTTTTGTGTTCCTTTTGTTTGTTTCCTTTTGCAGACATAACTAGGCCTAATTTGCCTGCTTGGAACAAGGAATGAAAAGTACAGAGACGTAGATATATCGCTGTACTGTAGCGGCGCTTTGTGCAAGCAACAGTTGCATATTTGGTGATTGAAGCATATCTAATGACGAGAGGCAGCAGTCATGGGCACCAAAAAGAATTTGTGGCCATGGAGCAATCAATCGGGAAGGTAAGTTGATTGATTGGCTTAAGAATGGAATCAATAATATCCAAAGATGTTGATAAGTTAATTAACGTAAATCTGCATTGAGGTCTGAAAATATAATAACGTTTGAACTTTTGGAGAACAAACGGGGCATGGAAAAGTCCGGACCTCTTCCAAAAAGATTCGACTGATTCGGAGGCTGTTGTCACTATTCTGAACAGTAGATAAGTGTGCAATGGTGGAGTATATTAAGAAACTATTATCTTTTGGCTTATTGAAGGTTGATCTTCAGTTGATCAAGAGAAGTTGGAATAATAAATTTACTGGAGAACTTCCTCATTTCCCCTTATATTTATAGCTTATTCAAACTTTACATACATACGTCCCGAGAAAAAGATCACAAGGAAATTTAAGGCTAAACCACAGCGAGAACATAGGAGTCCAAGAACATCGATTCGAATAGTGCTGCTTAACCAGTTATTAATATGATGAGCGCCAATTTGTGCACCAGACTGGTGAGAGTTGCTGAATTCTCTCAGTATCTTGATCCCTTGGTACCTGACTAGCATTGATAAAGTTGCCATTGGATTTGTGTTTGGAGATTCTTGCAACGTGCATCCATCAACAACCCTCAATTATGCAACTCCAAACCCTGTGTAGTCATCATCAACAAGTGATCCTCTTTGACAGCTTCCATGGTAATGGAAAAAGGTCTTCACGTTCATCTTGCAGAAATTCCTCAACTGGAGTTCAACAGAACTCTCCTAGCTTATTTGCGCTTGTTCTCCCTACAAAGCTATCGATAGACTTTGCCTGAGTAACTTTCTCGCCTAGTAAGTGCTATTTGAACACATTCATCCAAGTCTCTCTGCTTTTTAAGGTAGTTAAATCTTACAGAAGGGCTTCGTCTGGTGTCAGTGCTCTTGAACTTTAGCTTCCCTTTTGACAATGGGTTCATAATTTTTGCTGCAACAACAATTTTTCTTGAACTGGAGTTTGCAGGAAGGACAGGAGATTGAATTATGATTCTAATAGAGTCTTTTGCATATCCAACAACTTGAGGAAGCTGTTATCCATTTAGAGCTTGTGAAAAGTTTAAGGGAAGGGATATGCTTGGGTCATCTTTGATACTTTTGCCTTCTTTTGCATCAACAAGAGGCGAAATATTGAAGTGCTTAAGGTGTTTTTGAGGTCCAATAACGCTTAGAGTGAGGATTTGTGGACTACCCAATGCTCCTGTAGACAATATAACATCATCCAGGAATCAGAGTTCTTTGGTTTGTTGAGATAAGCTTTGAAGACTCCATCATTATTACCATCGCTCTTGATGAATCTTACACCGATAGCCATTGGCTTCTGCCTGTCACTTGCATAACTTTGTGCAAATTCTCAACTTATGATCATAAATTGGGACTCTTTGACACGAGACCATGAATAGTGCTAGCCTTTCCAATTTGTACTTGAGAAGGGAGTGATGAAACATCACAAGTATGATCGACACAGCTTTTTACTTGCTGTTATGAGTGAAGATGGCGTTTTTGACCTGCATTTAAAAGGACTATGATCATCTTCAAATTCCCAGCCCCTAAAAGGTCAGCAGAGGTATGCCTGCTTTCATGCCCATAAAAAATGCTACCAACAATCTTTGTCCCTTGATTTGTAAAACCACTGTAAGAGGGAATTCCAGCCTCAATGAAGCCTTTCCTAACAACATATTGCCATGGGCTCAACCGATTCGGCTGGAAAACGATCTTAGACTCCACCTATGTTGGTCCAGACCCATTTCAAATGGCCGCCGTATTCAATGGTGGCGGGCGCAGCAGTCGGTGCGGCTAACGACTTCAACGGTGACGGGGCGCCGCCGTCAGCCACCTCCACCGACCTTTGAATTTGTGTAAAACGGGTTGAAAATCAGACCCGAAAATTCCCTATTTATAGGGATACCAAGAGGGCAAGGAGTAGAACCCCATTCCTCTGTAAAAACCCCGTGTATACCTCTCTGTAAAACCCCAGTTTCATAGTGAAATCACTCTCCTGTGGACGTAGGCTTATTGGCCGAACCACGTTAAAACTCTGCGTTTTTTTGTGTGTATGATCTTGGGCGGGGACGAAAATCCCCAACAAGTGGTATCGAGGCTCGGTTCTGAGTGAAACGAGAGGCAAAAACGGGGTGCGGTTTCGCGGTCGAGAGGAGGAAAGCATTCTGCTACGATTGCTACAGTATCATCATTGCTGCCCTCGGGTACTACTACGGTGCGAGTTGGCACGTGCAGGGGCGGGTTCCAACGGTTCGAGTTTCAACAAATGCGGAGTTACAACGGTATAGAGTTGTAACGATGCGAGTGCAAATAGTAGCGCATTTGCACGGTAGGCTGAGTTGAAACGGTGGCGTATTGCAACGATCACAGAGTTGCAACGGTTCGAGGTCTGGCAAGTAGTTGAGTTGCAATAGTAACGAGTTGAAAACGGTGATTCGATTGGAGTAGACCTATTTTTTGGCGAGGTTTTCAAGGGGGATAGACCGATTCTTGGCAAACGCGGTGGTGTTCTCAAATTTGTAAGATTTTCTCCACGAAATTGCTTTGTAAGTACTTATTCTTTACTTATGGAGGCAAACATGAGCAAAATGATTTGCTTAAATGGTACTAACTATCACAAGTGGAAGGGAAAAATGAAAGATCTTCTTTTTGTGAAGAAATTACATCTACCTGTTTTTGCTACTCAAAAACCGGAGGATAAGTCCGAAGAAGAGTGGGCTTTTGAACACGAACAGGTATGTGGTTTTATTCGACAATGGGTAGAAGATAATGTTTTGAATCATATTCAAAATGAAATACATGCTAGAACTCTATGGATCAAATTAGAAACCTTGTATGCATCGAGAACAGGGAATAATAAGTTATTCCTACTTAATCAAGCGATGCACCTGAGATACAAGGAAGGGAGTTCTATTTCTGACCACTTGAACAAGTTGACCGGATGCTTTCAGCAACTATCTAATGTTGGCGTCAGGTTTGACGATGATATCATGGGTTTATGGCTTTTAAATACTTTGCCTGACTCATGGGAAAATTTTCATGTTTCTCTAGCTAATTCTGCTCTAGGTGGTCTTTGTGACATGGGAATGCAGAAGTGCGATTCTAAATGAAGAAATGAGGCGACGAGCTCAAGTTGTCACCACATCACGGTCTGAGATTTTGATCTCGGAGAAAATCGAGGAGAAGCAAGATCAAGGACGGGAGAAGAATAATAGAAGCGAGGAGTAAATCTAAGTCCCGGATATAAGAATGCGGAATGCAATTATTGTGGCAAGAAGGGTCACATTAAAAGGCGGTGTTACAAGTGGAAAGCGAGAACAAAGCAGAGAGAATGCGAGCAGGAGAGAAGAAATGATGAGGGGAATGATCGTGTAGCTGCCACTACTTCAGGCCTTGTTGTGGTTTGTGATGAAAATGAAATCAACCTAGCCTCCAATGAGATTGGATGGGTTGTTGACAGTGGTGCTTCTTTTCATGTTACCTCGAGGAGGGAGTTTTTCACCTCGTACACTCCTGGTGACTTTGGAGTGTTAAAGATGGGTAACGATGGGCTGTCAAAGGTTGCTGGTATCGGATCCGTTTGTTTGGACACCAACAACGGAACAAGGTTGATTCTCAAGGACGTTCGACATGTACCAGATATTCGGTTGAATTTAATATCAGCCGGAAAGCTTGATGATGATGGGTACTGTAGTACCTTTTGCGATGGACAGTGGAAGCTCTATAAGGGAGCGCTTGTGGTTGCCAGAGGGAAGAAATCATCTAGCTTGTATGTGATGCAAGCTTCGATTCCTAGTAACTCTGTGAACGCAGTTGATGTTGCTGGTTCTTCAGAGTTGTGGCACGAGTGCTCGGTCACGCATGGTGAGAAAGGACCCAGGATGTCTAGTCAAGAAGAATTTGCTTTCAGGGGCTCAAAGCTACAAAGGTAAGCAAATGTGCTCATTGTCTTCTTAGGAAGCGACAACGAGTTTCCTTCAAAAGCCATCATTCTTCCGAGAAAGCCGGGGCGTGCTTGAATTGGTACATTCGGATGTATGCGGTCCTATGAAGGTACGCACATTTGGTGGTGCATTATATTTTGTCACATTTATTGATGATTATTCCGAGGAAACTACGGGTGCATGTTTTGAAAACTAAGGATCGAGGTGCTTGACAAGTTTAAAGAATTTCAAGCTTAGGTGAGCGGCAAACGGGAAGAAGTTGAAATGCATTCGCCTGACAACGACGGTGGCGAGATGCGTGGACCTTTCGATGCTTATTGTAAGAAGCAAGGGATCGAGACATCAAAGAACTCCTCACGAAGACTCCTCCAAATGGTTTAGCGGAAAGGATGAACGGGACATTGATGGAGAGGGTCGGATGCTTGCTTTACGAGCAAAGGCTGCCGGTTCATACGGGGTGAGGCTATACACGGCCTATGTATGTTATTAACATATCTCCAATAGTTGCCTTGAATGCGAGATGTTCTGACGAGGGCTATGGTATGGAAAAGATGTCTCTTACGATCATTTGCGGGTATTTGGGTGCAAAGCGTTTGTACATATACTGGGATGAGAGGTCCAAGTTAGACGTCAAGACCAAACAATGCATTTTCATCGGCTATGGGCGGATGAGTTTGGTTACGGGCTATATCATCTGTTGCAAGAAAATTTGGTTAGAAGTCGTGATGTGGTCTTTATGGAAGACCAAACCATTGAACACATCGACAAAGCCAAAGTATCGAAACTCAAAGTTACGATACTCGACAATTTAGATCCGGTTCTATTTCACATACGCCAAGTGTAGATGGCACCAATGACCATGGTGGTGCTCCAGGTTGATGTTCAAGATAATCGGTGAGGGAGAACATGAAGGCTGCTTTGAAGACTTGGATGTTTCATCGGTGATGATATTTAGCGAGGAGGTTCCTCTTGAGAAACCAGCAGTTTCATTGAGACGGAGTTCGAGAGATCGTCAACCCTCCACTCGATATTCATCAGATGAGTACGTACTCCTCGCGACGGGGAGAACACGAGAGCTACACGGGCGGTTGAAAGTGAAGAGAGAATGCGAGTGGATTGCAGGTATGAAGGATGAGATGAAATCCTTACAAGACAACCACACTTTTGAGGCTGGTAAGATTACCTAAAAGGCGGACAAGCTTTGAAGAATCGGTGGATATACAGGGTGAAGTACGAAGGTGACACTTCACAACCACGATATAAAGCTAGACTTGCCGTGAAAGGCTTTGGTCAAAGGAAAGGTGTTGATTTCGAGGAGATATTTTCTGCTATTGTTAAAATGTCTTCAATCCGAGATGTATTGGGTTTGGCCTCAAACCTTGATCTGGAGGTTGAGCGGATGGATGTGAAGACGGCGTTCCTCCGGTGACTTAGAGGAGGAGATATATATGGAGCAGGAAGGGTTTGTTCTTTAAAGGCAAAGAGAAGTATGTGAGGCGAAGAAGAGTACGTATGGCTTAGCGAGGCTCCCCGAGACGGTGGTACGAGGAAGTTCGAGCGGTTCATGACCCAACGGGGTTATCGAAAGACTACTTGAGATCAACGTGTGTTTGTGCGAAGATTCTCGAGAAGATGATTTCATCATCTTGCTACTCTATGTCGATGATATGCTTATTGTTGGAAGAAGCTCTTCAAGGATCGATCGGTTAAAGAAGGATGAACAAAGTCTTTGCTATGAAAGACTTAGGATTCGCGAAGATTCTCGGGATTTCTATCATTCGTGACGGGAAGAATAAGAGGTTATGGGTGTCTCGGGAGAAGTACATAGAAAAGGTACTTCAACGATTTCACATGGATAAAGCTAAAGTGGTTAGTACACCTTTTGCTACTCATTTTAAGCTTAGTAAGAATCGAGTTCCAACAAGTGATCTTTGAGAAGGAATACATGCAAGATGTTCCTTATGTAAGCATTTGTTGTGATCTTATGTATGCCATGGTATGCACTAGACGAGACATTACATATGCGGTTAGGTACGAGTGAGCCGTTTTCTATCAAATCCGGGTAAAGAGCATTGGAATGCGGTGAAGTGGATTTTGAGATATCTACGTGGTACTTCTAAGTTGTGTTTGGGATTTGGCAGCGAGCTTGGGTGCTTGAGGCTACAACCGATTCAGATATGGTGGTAATATTGACACGAGGAAGTCTACTTCGAGGCTACTTGATTACTTTTGCGGGGGGCACGTGTCATGGCAATCAAAGCTACGAAGTGTGTTGCCTTATCTACGACAGTGAGTTTATTCTTTGTGACGGAAGCATGCAAAGAGTTATTGTGGATGAAGAAGTTCGTGAACGAACTTGGCTTTATGCAGAAGAGGTATGCGTTATTTTGCGACAGTCAAAGTGCTATACACCTTAGCAAGAATTCTACTTTTCATGGAAGGTCAAAGCACATTGATGTTCGGTATCATTGGATACGTGATATTTTGGACTCGAAGTCGTTAGAGCTTGAGAAGATTCATACTGACGATAATAGTTCAGATATGATGACAAAAGCATTACCTCGGAGCAAGTTCGAGAGTTGCAGAGAATTGGTCGGGATGGGCTTCTGCTAAAAGTCCATACGTGAAGAAACCTCCTTCAGTTAATGGGCCTGGAGGGGGAGATTTGTTGGTCCAGACCCATTTCAGATGGCCGCCGTATTCAATGGTGGCGGGCGCGTGATCGGTGCTGGCTGGCGACTTCAACAGCGGCGGGCGCAATCCGGCCACCTCCACCGACCTTTGAATTTGTGTAAAACGGGTTGAAAATCAGACCCGAAAATTCCCTATTTATAGGGATACCAAGAGGGCAAGGAGTAGAACCCCATTCCTCTGTAAAAACCCCGTGTATACCTCTCTGTAAAACCCCAGTTTCATAGTGAAATCACTCTCCTGTGGACGTAGGCTTATTGGCCGAACCACGTTAAAACTCTGCGTTTTTTTGTGTGTATGATCTTGGGCGGGGACGAAAATCCCCAACAACCTGTTCATAAACATCCGTAACTAGTTTTCTTCCCACCCAACTCCTTTGATAAAATCCTCACGTGTCCTGCTGTAAAACCCTCCATCAATGGCTGTTGATCCACCCAGTACTCTGCCTCAGTAATTAGCTAATCCCTTCTTGGAATTTAAGGATTGATCAACTGATGTGAACTCATCGGTGTTAATCAAGGGGTACCCAAAGTTGTTCCTTCTTCAACAAGGCGGTTATTATAAGGTGATCCACCTCATTCGATCAAGAGCACTGCAAACTTCTCTAAGAGCATGCCTGTTAAGAAGCACTCACTTGTGCCTCCCCAACAATTATGTAATCGAATGATCTGTTCTTGACTACTCAAACATGATCAATCACAAAAGGGACTCCAAGTTCTACAATCACAATGGCAAAAAAGCAATGTTAGTTGATCTTATATAAATACGAGCTCAGGGTAATGAACACGAGAAACCGAAACAACTCATCCTCACTATGTGGAGAACATGAAGACGGCTTAACAAGTAAAAACAAAAAACCATAAACAGCCACTGAAGAGATGCTCCATTTTTGTTGGTTTATGATAAGAGGATGTTAACAAGAAGGCAACAATATTCAGTTTGTTATGCATGAAAGAATAGCATTGTAGCAGCAATAGTGAAGGAATCAAGTAAGCACATTTTATTGAGATAGCGCTAATCTTTTTCTTGTGGGAAATGTTCAAGTATTAATGTTCCGATACTTATCGACCAAGCAACTACCTCTTCAATGGAAGTTTGAGTCTCTATTGCCTTATGGATTCAAGACTTTCATCTTGTAGCTTCAAGATAGTATCTTAAGATAGGAGACGGTGATCTTCTTCCTTATTTATCTTCAAGTTTAGTGCTGTATTAAGTCTCCAGCAGGCGTAGGTTGTAATATCATCTCTCTCGTGTGTGAATGGTGATGGACTTTAACCCTCGATCTCTTTATTGTCCAATTTCAACTTTTGCCTCTAACAATTTTTAGTACTTCCTATTTTGCCTTCATAATTTCCAGATAGAGACAGTGGAGTTGCAACAGAAGCATGGCATCACTGACATGTTTTCACCCCGCCGAGGTGAAAAATATCTGCGCTCTTCTCCCAACTTTATGCCCATATACCTTAGATAGGCCCACTAGCTCAAAGATTTGAAAGCTACTAGAGTCATATGAAGGGGTCCAGGTCACCTCTGATACTACCATTCCTTGGCTATCATCAGAGACTGTAAGCATGGCCAAGCATAATCTAGGATGCTCGAACTCAGTTAGTCAATCAAGTGATTTCGAAAATCTTGATTTGAAGTTTGAAGCTGAATTGAGTTAAACTGGAAGTAAGTTGATTGGTTGAATGCATTCTTGGCAGAACAGAGATGATCGGCAGTAAAAAGATGAAAGAAACCAACCAGCTTTGATGTTTATGGTCTTTTCTAGTCAAAAAGTTGTAGCAGTCTTAAAGTAGTTTCTACAGTGCAACCCTGGATTATGTTGAGAAATACCGATCAGGACCCTTCCCGTTTATCTTATTGACTGAGGGTTGATCTTTAGGCAATCAAAATATGCGACCAAAAGATCAATTTGTTTCAGCTGAAGATCTATGATTCCATCTCGCATCTGATTATGGTAATGAAACGTAGGAGACAGTCATGTTGATGATAATGGCCTGTTTGTTGTTGAGAGAGAGAGAGAGAGAGAGCATTAGATTTTTACTCTACTCAAAACTTTAAATCGTGATGACAGAGCAGAGAATAAGACCAAAGACGACTAACACCAAATGATAGCGAGGATATAGGAGTACAAGGACACTTGTTTGGTGGGTAGTAACCACTGCCACAGGTAATGAGCAGAATCTTGTTTACTAAGGTAGTTGCGAGTCTGTGAATTCTCTCAACATCTTAATCCCTTGGTACCTACCTAGCATTAATAAAGTGGCCATCGGATTTGTGCCTGGAGACTCGAGCAGCGTCGATCCATCTATAACTCTTAATCGAGCAACTCCGAAGACCCTATAATCATCATCAACAACTGATCCAGTCTGACACCCTCCATGATAATGGTAGAAGGTTCTCACATTCATCTTGCAGAAACTTTTCAACTTGACTTCTGAAGGCTCCCCTTGTTCCACAATTCTAGCTTGTTCTTTCCCTACGAACCTGTTTATCGACTTTGCCTGAACAACTTTTTCGGTCAAACGTGCCATTTGAACACATTCATCCAAGTCCCGCTCCTTTTTAAGGTAGTTGAACCTTACTGAAGGATTTTCCCTGGGGTCTGTGCTCCTCAGCTTTAGCTCGCCTTTCGATAACGGGTTCATAGTTTTAGCTGCAACAGGCATTATTCTTGAACCAGAGTTTGTAGGAAGGATGAGAGATTGAATTATGATTCGAAAGCCGTCTGCAATTGCAACAACTTGAGGAGGATCTGTTGGTTGGTCATGCAGAGCTTGTGAAAAATTAAGGGAAATGGCTATGCAGGGACTATCTTGAAGTCCTCTCCCCACTTTTTTTGCATCAACAAGAGGTGAAATATTGAAATGTCTAAGATGTCTTTGGGGTCCAATTCCACTTAACATGAGGACTTGAGGACTACCCAACGCCCCTGCAGATAATATAACATCACCCCGAGAACCTGAGCTCTTTGGTTTTTTGAGATAAGCTTCGAAGACCTCGTCAGGGTCACCGTGGCTCTTGATGAATCTCACTCCAATTGCCGTTGGCTTCGCTCCATAACCTGCATAGTCTCGAGCTAGGTGTCAGTGTTTGATTATCGATTGCTCAGAAACGGAACAACGGGAGAAGCTTGATTAGTGAAAGCGTATTTTGGTAAAGGCAAAGTAGCTTATCCGTTTCCAAGAAGTCTGAATTTTCCAATTAAAAGTTCTAACTCTGAGAAATTCATCCCAGTTCTGCGATTTCTGTCCTTGTCGTGAAAATTTCTGGTACAAGCATTAGGAAGGGAAATAGTCTATCCTCAAGGGCGAAAATAGAAATGGAGTGCCATTATCCCCTTGAAGTCCTGCACTGTTCCTATTATCTGCTGGAGGAGAGCCAATAGTCCATCATCAAGAACGAAAATAGAAAATGGGTACCATTTTCCACTCTAATTCCTGCACTGTTCCTATGATCTGCTGTCGAGCTAAAGCTCATATTTCTTTGCTTAAAGACATGGGTACCAATAACAATGACAAAGGAAGATGACGTATCTGTTGGTACTCCTCTCTTTGTTCTACACTTAGGCTAATAGAAAACTCAAATAACTGTGACAGCCTATCAGATAAAAGTCAACAAAGGGTATCTCAATCTCATAACAACGAAGGGGAGTTACTTCAGTTTATTTTACAAAACTTCTTCAGAAAATATGAGGGCAGCGTATAACACTTAGAAGGCATTTTCTGAAGCTACTTGTATGCAATTTTATATGCATGTGTAAATAGCATTATTTGTATGCTTAATCTTATTAGACAATAATTTTATACGTATTTATTTATGTCTTGCAAGTAAGAATAACTTGGCATAAGCTTCTTGGCAAATGGATTGGCTTCTGCCGGTAATAAAAGATTCCCTAAATCTTATTTCTGTTTTGGTCAATTTATGATAACCGTAAAGACAAGGAACAGAGAGAACGTTTTCACTTACTTCGATGGTGGAATATTATGTTTTTAACCGTTGCATTTAAAAGGACCGTGATCCTGTTCAAATTCCCAGCCCATAAAAGATCAGCAGAAGTGTGCCTCCTTCCATTCCCATCGAAAATACTACCCCCAACCTTTGTTCCCATAATATGTTCCAAACTAAAACCATTGTAAGGGAGAATTCCAGCCTCTATGAAGCCTTTCCTAACAACAGATTGCCATAGGGTCAACGGGTTAGGCCGGAAAACCATCTTAGACTCTACCCACTCATAAGCATCCTCAACTAATTTTCTTTCCCAACCAATTCTTCTGATATAATCTTCACTTGCTCTGCTGTAAAAACCGCCATTAATTGCCGTCGATCCACCTAGTACTCTACCTCTGTGGTTAGGTACACCTTCCTCCGAAATAAATGATTGGGAAATCGATGTGGATTCATCAGCTTTGATCAATGGGAACCCATAATTCTTCTTGTCTTCAATCAGGGGTTCATTATAAGGTGATCCACCACGTTCTATCAGGAGTACTGAGAATTTATCTGAGAGTGTGGCTGCTAAGGAGCATCCACTTGTGCCACCTCCGACGATTATGTAGTCGAATGATCTGTTCTTGACTACTCGAACATCCTCTGTCATGAAAGGGACTTGGAGTACTACATTACAATGACACAAAGGCAATTAGTAGATCTAACAGTTAATATATGAGCTTGGGTGATTAACATGAGAAACCAGTAAGAAGGTCACCTTCATCACATGGAGAACATGAAGAAAACTGAATAAAAAAAATGAAGGAAACTGCAAGACACCCATTGATGAGTCCTTGAAGCACCATTGTTGTTGGTTCTGTGATAGAGGAGCTTTGAGAAGAAGGAAACAGCATTCAGTTCTTATGCATGGATTTAAGCCTGCACAGGTGATCAAGATATATCCTTTTCTTTTCTCTTTCATAGCATTATGAACAATTATGGTAATGGTATAGTTTATTACATATAATCTCATCTGGATCTTTTTCTTGTGGACTTTTTAAGTGTACAGACCTAAGAAACCATAATAGAACCCATTGGGTTGTCTATATTTTAGTTCGATCAGGTTCAATTTTGGAAAATGTCAGTAGTTGGGGCCTGTTTCACAATCACTTATTAACTGTGGCAGATTTCATTATTATTGCTTATTTTGCACTCATAATTTGAGAAATTGAGAGTGGCAAGTGCACCAGAGGCTTGACGTAGGCCATTGATTAGGTGGGGCATTGATGAGTGCAATTTTCTACTAGATCCACCTCAGACAGACCCACCAACCGATATGGCTTTGCGAGGGCCAAGTTTCTGAAACTATTATTATCATTTCTTGGTCAATGAATAGCCTCCTTTAAAAACATACGCATGCTCAAGCAAAAGCTTAATGTACTCTACATCAATCAAGTACTCAAACAAAGTCGAAAGCCAAGCCAACTTTCTTGAAGGTGAGTTGAGTTAATTGTGTCGCTCGCTAGTAAACACTTCAGTGCACATCCTACTGAAAGATAGTAGTCCATGTTTCCTTAAATCTCTACCCATTGAGCTAGCCCGAGGCAGCTATGCTTTACCATGGCCATGCCACATCCTCGTTCAATTTGCCCCCATAAGTCGATCACAAAATTCCTCAGTTCCTCTAATAAGCGAAATTCTTTTACAGAACCAATTCGAGAAGAAAAGGAAGAGGACCCATTTAACATAAATCAATCCCTCGGTATGTTTTGCGTTATCTAGGAATCATGGCCAAACTTGGAACTACTTAAGGGCAAAAGTTATCAGAAAGTGGTTTTGTATGTACGTATCTTGGGTCTTGAACTAACCTCAAGATTAAGTTTCAATGGTCCTAACTCTGTGAACACCATCGATGAGAGACTCGCAGCTATGATCACATATCCAGGACATTTATTAGACTTGTAATGCAAGAAGGATTAGAGGAGGGTGACCATGTTTGAAGGTTCTAATCCAAATGTATTTAGTAGTAGTGCCATTTGGTTACCTTCGAAGTCCTCTATTATCCCTTGATATGCTGACACCTCATCTGTATCGCCGCTACATCCTCCAGTTGGAGCCTCACAGAGTTTGAAGTGATAGTTCACAAGTAGTTTAATTGCTAGCAAACTGAATTATATGAAGTATGAGTTATTTAAGTGAATGGATAGAAAAGACCGTGGCCGACCAATATTTGCGATTTTTCAAATGGTCTGATGTTTTAACTTGGTAACAGTTCAATTTATTCAATGATATGAGGCTCATGATCCTTTAGCACTAACTAATTACTCTTTGGTGATAACTGTGTTAGGCCCTGTATCAGCTTCTTGTGTATTTTGTTGTACTTTTCAATTAGTCCTTGCACACCTAATTAGAAGGAAAACAGTAAAATAGAAAAACAAAGATTCTGTCGGGCTCCAAGAGTAGCATTAGCGTGGGGACAACGTGTATCAGTTATGAATGTAGGTTGGGCTGGACTTCTATAAATGTGCCGTTGGATTATTAGGTTCTCCTGAGGATCACCTTGTTTACTAGACTAATCGCTTGGCATTCATTCATGCAGTGCATGTCATCCCTGTTGAAAAGTCTGGCCATGGCACAAGCACAATTCATTTTCCAATGCAGATAATCATGCGTAATTGAATGGTAACAGCATGCCGTGTTCCGGTAAATAAGATTTTCTGGGGTTGCCAAATCTGCAGCCGATACAGACATGACTGTGCACCTAGAGCATCCCGCATTTGGTGCCTGCGTTCTCCTTTTTCCTACCTGAGGATTTCTCAATGGCAAGTTTCTAATCTTAGTAAACCTTTATCACATGGGTCCATCTTGGAATTTTGAGATTATACCAGGATTGACATTGTATATCACCAAATTCTGGGACAAAGCAGATGGTTCCGCAAATGTTGAGTCAATTTTCCTGTACATGGCTTTTGATGATTTAATTTACATATCTGGCTTCTTCTATTCCCTTTGGCAGTTCTGTTTCCGAGTTAAAACTATTTGTATTGCTCGCCCTTTCATGTGTTTACTGTAATTATTCTTCCCAGACGTCTTTTGTCTTTGGCATCACTTAGAATCCCTTTATAAAGGATAAGAAGGTAATCTTGTTCCTATGTATTTTAAAGTTGCAAATGGAGAAAGATTAAGTAAGAAATCTTGCACATTTCAGTCAAATTTAGCCAAATTTGGAAAAAACAAGCCTCTTAAACTTATATCTTTACCTCTTCATTGATTTATGGATAGAACTTTCAAACTACTTGGGCACTTAAATGACAATATAAACAAGAGTCTCCTCCAACTGGCGATCTATGATACATAAAACTTTCTGATGAGTCCTGAGAAGGAGATCTACAGGCCCCATGTTCTTAGCAGATTTCTGATATACTTCAATTCCAACAATTCAAATCCAGCTCGGGTCGGACCGAATCAATGTCGCAGGGATACTGGCTGTTCAGATCAAGCCCCTTCGATGGCCTGAACCTTTTTAAGTGTTCATCAGGCCTTTCTTGATGCAGGCTCTTACTAGCTGGTTGCTCAACGGTGGTGTCGTCAGACATGGTGCTGCAAGTTCTTTTTGCACCCACAACCTGATTGTTTAAGTAGATCTTATTTATAAAACTTCTACTCGCATCAGTATCTATTGATGGATGCATAGAAATGCCTCTATTATGGACATCATCACTTCTATGACAGGCTGAGTTCATCAGCAAGGTTTGTAGTTTCTCATCCTTCTTCTCTGGGCATTCTGAAGATGTTAGACAGCTATCCACGGAGCTATCAGCAATAGGGTGGCGAGGAACAAAGTTGCTTTCTGTCGATCTCTTCCCCCGTTTCTCTAACTTTATGTTTGACAATTCAGTTACTTCCGAGAGCGAAGAGCTCGTGCATTCTCCATCGACCATTGACACCAATTCCAAGAGTTCCGCTTTCGTAGATTCAAGTCCCAGGGTTGACGAATTGTAGCCAGCAAGTGTTTCCTGTGCCTTCCTTAGTACTGATTGTAAATACTTACCTTGTGCTTCTATCCGGAGCTGTAAGTGTCTCTGCACCTGAATCAAACAAAACAAGAAGAAATACAACAAGGATTTTATTGATCTCAGCCAGGACAAGTAACAGTTTTACATAGATTCTGATCACCACCTCGATCTGTTCATAAAGCTTCTTCTGAACCTCCATTTGCATCAGCAAAGCCTTAGCAATCTGTGAACTGTTGACAGAAAAATAGAAATCAGAAAGACCTTTCCCGCAAAAACTTAATTAGATAGGCCCCAAGTTTTGCATCGTACTCAGTCTCCGAAGTATGGCTTCCTCCCATATTTTCACCATTGATATCGACTCCCTTGATCTTAGCACTTCTATTATCTGCTTCTGTGCAATCTTATATAGAACCCAAGAAACCCAGATAAGGGAAGGTAAAGCAATCAGAATTTTTACTCTTGAACCAAATCTCACCTTGTTTATTGTCATCACGTGTTCTGGGCTGTTGATTCTTACCAAGCCTGTATTTCTGCAATTGACAAAAGCCAAATTTGGTAAATTACGACTGTCATTGAAAGTGTTTGAGCTATCATATGTGACCAGATTTTCTGAGACAGAGGAAACCTGCAAATGACTCTTTAGGTGGTATAAAGTAAGTCCCGGAACTCCCATCACTCTCATCACAGACTTAGGTGTTGCCTCTGTCATTCAAAGAAATAAAAGTAAAAGAATATGCATGGATGATAAGCAGATAACATAGAGAACCCTGTGTTAGGATATGGAATCTGCACTTACTCTCTGCACCTCCTAGTTGAGAAACTGCATCAACAAACCGTTGATGAAGTTCGGGAGTCCATTTTAACCTGGGTTTAGCATCAGCAGAAAGAACTACTCCCGTCTCTCTTTGTCCATGAACCAAACAATACGTATTCTCAGCTTGATCATTCTTCATGCTTCGCGGACTCATCTGGGTCAGGTGTTAAAGCTCGAAAGGATTAAACCAGAAACTCCAAATGAATATGGGTTTTGCTCTAACCTCTCATCCAATATGTTGACAGCAATGACTTTCTTTATATTTTCGTTTGTGCCTGGTTCCTCTTTTTCTGAAAGCAATTGTGGTTTGGGTTGAAGAATATATGTATGTGCCGTGGTTCTTCCTTTCAAAATCTCTCACTTCATATCATCTTTTTAATTTTCCTTCTATGACTTGAAGGAAGGGAGAGAATCTTGATGCTGGAAACGGAGAAAGTAACACAGTTCAATTAAGTCTCAAAAGTAGAGAAAAGAGAAAGTGTAGGGATTGTTTTCTTGCTGTTCTCCCACTTCTCTCTCCTCTTTGCTTGATTCTCTGCTTCATCAGGTGGCCCCACCACGATGAATAATGGGTGCTACTTTTCCTACAATTTGGAGCTTTGGATGAAATTAATGGAGTGCTTTATTGATTTTTCTTCTTAAGTGCTTGAAGAAAGAAGCTGAATGTCACCAAGGGAATTTCAGTGTTCAGAAGAGTCATTATCTTTTTGGAAGTGGCGTATTCTCGTTGGTTTTTCTGATGATGTGGGAATCCAGTCCAGGTCATAAATATAGAACTAAAAGTTTAATTGTTTATTGTCCAAAAATAGTAGAAAGAAGGTTAACTGAATTACCATTTCATGGGCATTAAGAAAAATGGACTGCTACTGGAAGTAGCTTTTCCGTGTCTCTTTCAAATTGAAAAGGAAAATAAGAAGGCATCTTGGGAAAAATCCAAGTATATTAGGCCATAAATTTAGTATAATGGTATTTGTGAACTTAGGTAAGTGCTAGAGAATTATTCTACTGAAAGAAACTTATAATGGTATTTGTGAACTTAGGTAAATGCTGGAGAATTATTCTACTGGAATAAACTTTCTCATGTTTCTTCTGAAAATGACCCATGCAGAAAAGTGAAGAGAGAATATTTCTGAGTGAATAATCAAGCGACCCAGTGAGATCCAATAGTTCCACTTTGAAGATGAGAGGATGATAATACAAGTTTTATCTACTCTGTTTTGAGAATTTGGTTGTTGGGTCATGCTTTTCATGGTACAATAACCTTTTTCAACTTTGTCAAGGTTTTTATTCTTCAAATTTGGAGAATTAGGTGTATCTAATATCACATCAAAACTCTTGATTAGCCGGAAAAAGAAAAAAAATACTTAAATTTTCCATAAAACATATATACAGATTGAGAATGTTTCCCACTCGTTTCTTTTTTTCTTTATCTGTCAATTATTACTCTCTCTCTCTCTCTCTCTCTCTCTCAACCATGCCATCAACTTGTTATCCGAAAATGATTAGAGTCCTTCATAGTTTCTGATTGCACACTTTCTGCTGCTTTGGAGCTAGAGATGTGCCTTACTCTTTGCATAAAGTTTTGAAAATCAGCAACAAAGTGTAAGATAATATTCCAAAGGGAGAGATTATAGCTTTTGAACTGTAATCCACATTTGTAACTGAAGTAGGAAAAGGCAGTTAAGAATGGCCAACAACAAATCTGAAAAGGATAAGCAGATCAGTTGATTACATTTCTTGGGTTTCGGTCATCAATTTTCTCACCAAGAATCAGATTTTAATGATTGATCGTCAAAGTGCTGCCATCCCAGTGCCATACATTCACTTGGTCTGCTTCATTTGATCAAACTTCAATGATTCGAAGGTGAAAGCTTTAAACGATAAGGTTGTAGAATTAAAAAGGAAAAAAGGAAAAAACTTCTTTTAACTAATGACATAAAGGCCATTTCGATTATCGGATTAGATAGCTACAATATCTTCTATTCAAATGATTTTAGATACTGTACTATCTGCAGCCAACTATGCTGATCCTTATTGGAGAGCGACTGAGAGAATGTTCACTTGTATGCTGGTAATTCTCCATGTAAGATATGCAAACGTGCTCGGAGTCTCCCGTTCCATGTAAGATTCAAGTCTTATGAGTCATGATCGTCCAGTTATCTATTGTCTTAGTTAGTGGTAGCTCTACATTCTAATCAATATTAGAGGAATTTAAATAATTGGTTATAAGGAAAGCGGATGCTTATGTGCCCAAAATGTTCGAAAAATTACAGAGAAGATGAGAACAATGAATCACCTTTTACTTTAACCAGTAGCTGTACTTCCAACCACTTTCTTGCTTTAATATATTCGAAAACGAGTAAAGGAGATTCCGGGATGATGCTGAAGGAAACCCCTGGTATGTAGGGTACCATGAGAAGGTCCAGCGAATCGAAATTCCTGAGCAAAGGTACCCATCAATTATTCTTGTTCAAGGGACCCAACAAAATCCATCTTCCAAATCTAAAAGCACAGAAAGGAAGAAGAGTATATGGCCTTAGGAATCAGAAAAAGAGAAAGGAAAAGACGAGTCATGATTCCATCCAAAATTTTCAAACATATAATTTCAAGGTCATGGATGTATACAGCTACCAACCAAATATAAGAAGAGGTCCATGATATTTAAATAATACAGGTTTGAGATACTATGTTTTATATCTTGTAAGGTTAGATTTTCTATTCCAAGCATGTCCAATGCGGAATCAACCAAGTAGATTTCTCTTTTGCCCTGGAATGTTCATGATCTTAATATCTTAAACTAGTTATTAGGAACCCACCCATCCAATCACTACCTACAATTATCAACCATTGATAATCGGCACCCTTTGATTGGACATATAGCATCTCACTAATTGATGAGATTATTTTCTCATGGACAATTCATGGTACGCCTCAGCTTTTGGTTCTTACACGTAATTCTAGAACCCAATGAGTCGATTTGGGGGACACCTGAGTTGACTCAAGGTGTAAATGACCCTTAGATATCATATTATCAACAAACATATGAACCTTCTAATTTTTATGGTTGACTATTGGACTTGACCCATGACCTGTGTTTTTTATACTGCATATAAAGAGAATCCTTCCTCCTGCTTTCTGGTTGGGCTATCTAAAACTATGTCGTAGGTTTAAAGTTGTGTAGAATGACTCTTCTTCTGAGCTCCTCTCTTTATTTCAAACTGAGGGCTGCTAAGAAGATATGCTGTGTTATGAAGGGACCTGAAGACAACTAAGATGGTTGAGCTTTTTGACGAAAATATCTTCATGTTTAAAGGAAATTATCTTGTTATTCCCTACTTAGATTGAGAATTGGACGTTTGGGCAATCTTGACATCCCTGTGTTTTCATTTCTTTTGTTTTGGAAAATTACTCTCTCTTTCTTCTATTTTCTCAGAAATTAGCAAGCCTCACGCTCTCACATCTTTCTTACTTTTCTCTTCCAACACCAGCTTCAAACATTTCTCTCTCTCTCTTCTCTCTAGTCCTTTTTCTAACGTGTGTGTGCCATTGCATGTGCCCTTTCTAGTATGGAAAAAGCCAAGATCTCAAAAGGCTCCAAGGATTTTTAATTTGCGCCCATAAATAAGTTGTATGGTATATATACGCTTACACACGAATCTGTAACTAGTAAGTCTTGCAAGCTTTTAGAGTCACCCTTGACTCGGAGACAAGAAATGACTAACTTTCTAGTTGAGTTGAGTTTTCAAGTTTATGAACCTCGGTCCATATGTCAGAGATGTTTTACATGTACTGAAGTGGAGCCAACTCTAACTGGACCAAGTAACATTATATCTTCACCTGTGACCCCGTACAGATGCTTGCGTATTGAAATATTCGTTACTGCCTGAGAGAATGATGCTAATTATCACTATTTCTTTAGCTGTTATGAAAGCAGTAAATGAGGAGGAGAAAGGCAATCAATGGGTAATTGTCTAAACTAAAAGCAGTAAACAAGGAAGTTGGTTTATGTCGTGTCCTTAGTATTGTTTCATTTAAGATAATGGTTCATTTTCTGCATTGACTCTCTTCTAACCCACCATCTGACAATTGACTCAAACCAAGACTGACCTCTTGCTTCCAATTCTGTGAATCTTCCACAAAGAATATAGCCAGAGTATTGGACGAGGCATGGAATCAGCCTATGGAAAATAGAGGACTAAAACCAACTAGATTATACAGGCACTAAGTCTGTTGGAACTGAGACACATTTCCAAACTCAAAAAGTCATAATTCTTTTGCTTGCAAGACTTGCCAAGAGCTGTGACATGAAAATTACTCCATTTCTTTCTGAATAGGATAGGATACAGAAAATCTTAGATGCTTCTATGTCTTCATTCCTCCTGGTAATTAAAATCAAAGAGTTGGCTGGATAGTCATGATCAAGAAGACCAAAAGCAAGACAGGACTGGGATGAGTTACTTGGCATTTCAGACTTCACATCATTTTGATATGTAAGCTTGCTCAGTCTAGAAAGGATCTTGACATGGCAACTTAATTACAGAATTATACAGAGATAGTTCATATCAGAATACTAACCTTACTTCAGGAACCTCCTTAGTGTTACACAAGTTGCAGTGTAGGATCATGTCTGCAAACACAAAAGAGCAGATAGGCTCTTCAAAAATTCAGGACTTTGATCATTGCTTGTATCTGTTAATTTATATATGTATATAAACTTATTATAGACTGCTTAGCTCGTTAAGTGATACGCTGCATAACAGCATTCTGAAGTCTGTTTCTAAAGATGCAAAATGCCCTCATAGTTGTTTGGTCATGCTATCATCAGCAGGAAAGCCACAGCTCTTCCTTCCTCCTCCCTCTCTCTCAGACGTTCATATATGGTTTATGTGAAATTGCTTGAACCTTTGCACCTTTTTAAACTGGACTCTAGATTAACTTGATTGAGTGGTTAAAAATGTGCTAGCACCATTGAATTCACTTATAAAAAGAAAAGAAAAAAGGCAGCCCAGTGCACGAAGCACCCGGGCAGACCACAAATGCCTCATAGTATGCAGCCTTACCTAGGATTTCTTCAAGAGGCCATTGAATTCACTTATATGGGTTACAAATTCGAGATTTGCCAATGTTACTTATGGAAATCAGTCCAGACTGCATTAGTATTTAACAAGACACTTACATGTTTTAACATGGATATGCATACATGAGAAGAAAATATATCAGATTACTTGCTGTAGAAGTATTATGATCCTCTGATGCTATGATCTTTCACCAATATCTCTTCTGCAAGCCTCATTTCCCATTTCACTTTTTTGACAGCACTGCATTTTCGCTCACACCTTTCAAATTGATCATAATAGCCCAGATTAATAGAGATATGTTCCATGTTGCAAAAACAAAATGAATAGAAATTTTTTTAGCAATAGAGTTTGCTAAACCAGTCAGTGCTACCTTGAATGTCAGAAAAAGACTCCCTTACATATGAAATCTCAATTATTATAGATCCAAGGCTTCTGATTTTACCCCTCTACGGTTCTAACAGATATAGCACTGCTACACAGGAAAATAAATTTAAGAAATAGTTGAACATCATATACATACTATAGAAATGACAAAATATCCAGTAAGGTTAACTTTCTATTCAAGTAATAATCAGAAGCCAAAGACTTCAAAAATGAGAAAAAAGCTAGGGCCAGTACTCTAAGAAGCACAAAACAGAGCCATTGATGCAGCAAACCTTCATAGACAAATAACACAAGGAGAACAACTAGTCAAATTTGATAGCTCATGGTTAGAGCTCAGCTGCCGAGCTAAAATTGTGAAATTTCCAGTTAATGGTTTAAACCCGACAGAAAAGCTCATCAATCAGACTACCACTCTTCTTGATCTATTTGAGGTCCTACCTAGATGGTTTCTAAAACCCCAACCTCCATCTGATCTGTTAAACTGGACTTTGAACAAAAAGATTTTTGTAACCAACAATAGAATGGTATTGTTGACTCATATTTAAAAAAGAATTAACCTTCTGACAATATGAATCTATTATTCTTGTTAAAACAATTGATTTTCTGCAGTTAGGTTATGTGAAATTTCTCTCTGATAGTAGTTTGACTCATCTAGTGATTAGATGCACTTACAGATAGCCTCCACCAGATGTAGGAGGAAATTCCTCCCATTCATGTAAAATAGGTGCTCCAAATTACACTAACCAAGTGGACACCAGAATTTCATACACATAACCCTCTTCATTTTGTGATAAGAAATGAATAACAAAATAACTTTAAATGAAAAGAATTTCCATCCATGATAGTATAGCTAAAAGGTCGTCAGATCAACCTAATGAGACAGACACAAGCTACCAATTTGAAGTGGTGCTGCTGTAATGGGCAAGATTATTGCATCTTGATTAGTCTATGATCACAAGCTACCAATTTGACGTTCATTGCTTCACAGAACATCCATGAAGAAGACAGCATGCTGGAGATAAGAGTAGAGAACCACCAACTCCTTGTAGCAGCATGGCTTGCCTCTAAGAGAATGTTCCTAATAGGTGAAAATACAAACATCAACAAATAGTTATACTACGTAAGAGAATGTTATTGCCGAGGATTTTTCTGTAGTAAGGAGAACAGGGATAAATATGACACACATGAGAATTCTATGTAGAGGAGAAACCAGCTTGAAATTCACAAAATATCAAAATGCACTGCACTAATGGGAGAGGTTACCACCCATATATGCAGTGGCAGAGTTACCTAAAGAAGCTTAGCAGTTGTTGAGGGATAAAATGTTGCAGTGGGATCAAAAAGGATATGACAGAAGCTATGGGTAAGCGATTTCAGTACGCTACTACAAGAAATGAGAACAGCAGTTCTCCCATTAAATACCCTCAAGAGATCAGACTCTGTCTCATAGACCAGGACTTAGACAACCAAAATAACACAGAAAAAAGAGTACTACAGTAAACAGAATGCTAACATAAATCTTCCCAAACAGTGTTACCAATGTCCAAATTGAGTAGAGGTTCTGAGCTTTCTGCACATACATGAACAACTTAAATGTCAACTGGATGTGGCTGAGGTGCTCCACATCGAACTTGGAAAACCAAGTAAACATATACTATATGAAACCAATTAATATATTTTAATTTTTTTAAAATGGAATAAGGGAAGATCAATATTTGCAGGAAGGGGACTCTGATTGGCCAAGAGGGGTTGGTCTATCATACAGGTCAGTCTGTCCTGTCGCAAGGTGTTCTTCCTTGTAACAAGGGTCTCAGCCTCTATAAGTATAATCAACAAAAGAGTCACAGCTAAGGGAAAACTCATTGATATTACATCCATAAACAGGCAATGGTTAACTTCATGTTTATCATATAAATCACAAATTCTTTTGGAAAGTAAACTTCCTTGTTCAGTAGTTATTACTGACATAGTGATGGGGACCATCCCACAATTTATTTATTTTTATGTTATGTTATAGTTTTTTTTTTTCTACTTTGGGTATTTACCACTGAGGGTATTGGGTTTATTGTTGTGATGTGACTTAAGTAGGTCAATTTTGTCTTTTTCTCTAGATTAGGGTTGGATGCCCCCTACTTAAGATCCTTTTCTCTTTTTTTATGAGCAGTTTTGAGGAATAATGAATAGAGATTTCATTAGACTTGATAGAATCCTTGTTCTTGTTCTAGTCATTGAGTTTTTTTTTCTTTTTTTTTTCTTCTTTATCTTTTTTCAGATGGTTTTTGTACTGGATGTGATTACATGATTGTGTTGGTGATAATTTTTAATTGTTATCCTGCTTTAAATTCCTATAAACTCTAGATCCGTAGCTTAATCAAGACCGTTCATCAATCAGAGGGGCAATCCAGATTGAAGCTTCAATCTTTACCTTAATCGGGAGAGATCTGGGACGATTTGAAAATCCTATACTTCATTGTAGGCTATTCATGCTTATTAAGGCTGTTTTTCTACATGTCAAAAGTGCTAGTGATAGTTTTATTTATTTATTTCTATTCAAACTGATTCTAATCTGATCTCAGCATATAGATTAGGCCATTTTGGATGCTGTCCTACATCACAAACTTCCAGCTCAACTATGCATACAGAGAAGCATGAAGATAGTTAATACAACCATGGAAAAGAATCACAAACTATTGATGGAAAAACCTTTATATAGGAATATGGCTAAGGAACTTGAGAGAACCAATTCAAACTATCTACAGCCAGTTGGAAATGCATGCTTTCTGAACATACAAATGCTTTTAGGTTAACATCAATGCTGATGAGTTATATGGTGGTACTTCATTTGGTAATCAAGGTCCTTGAGTTGATACCATCCTTGTGTAACCAACATTAGACCATACTTGGTAGAATTGAAGAGATCAAAGAAATCATTGATAAAGACTTCAAGAAAGCTAGATTCTCTTTACTAAAGCGTGGCCTTGAAATTGTAGCTTCTTGTCATGGGAGAAAAAGAATCAAGCGCTTGAACCACCAAATTGGAAGAATATTAACAAGAATAAGCCACTTAATATCTTCCATACACATTAATGTAATAAGACAATGTGAAAGTTATGGAGCTTTCTCATATGAAAATAAACTCTCTATTACTAGAGGTACTGCAAGAAAGAAACTTATGATGTAGCTACTAGGATCTAACAAGAAACTACAATAAGATGGGATAACTTCACATACAAAATTAGTCCTGTTTGGAATTGAGTTTTAGAGACAATTCTAGTGCCAAAGCACTTGTAATGGCATACAACCTCCTATGTATTATTTCATCTAGTGGTATCTTCCTGAAAATAAGAGTAAAAAATGAAGGCCAGCATTCAAAAAAACAAACAGATGAGAGGTTTGTCAGAAAACATCATCAGTTACTTTTGCAATGATAAGTAGAATCTACCAATTTAGAAATATTGGATGAGCATACCATTAATTCGAAAAGTTCTGTCTTTAAGGCTTTTCTCAAGCCTTTTAAATAGTATACTCAGGGGGAGCAAGAATCTCATGAAAAGTAATAGTACTTGAGTGACAAAGACATGTTGGTGGTGAGAAACAACAAAATATGCTGCAGAGAACATATCAGAATAACAAGTGATCACTGTTGAAGCTCACCTTCTCACAAAAGCTAAAGACTCGCAACTAATTCAGCCTCAATACACAGAAATGGATAGGAAGATGTTGGAAGAGACCACCTGGTGGAGTGAGACAAACTTCTGAGAGAAAGAAAAACCAAAGAAGGTATGTGAATAGATAAAAAGAGCAGCCCCGGTGCTTGAAACTCCCGCCTATGCGGGGTCCGGGGAATGGGCGGACCACAAGGGCCTACAGTGCACAGCTTTACCTTGTATTTTTACAAGAGGCTGTTTCCACGCCTTGAACCCGTGACCTCAAGGTCACATGACAACAACTTTTACCGTTGCGCCAAGGCTTCCCTTCTAAGGCATGTGAATAGATCTAGTACCAAATTGATCTCTGCAATGATGTCTCCCTCTTTTTGTTAGGAAAATGATGATTTTATCAGGAGTTAAAAGGCAAATTATGGGATACAAAACAAAATAGAAATCAGTAACCTACTGTTAGCTGTAACGCTGACAAAAAGTAGCATGAGAAAACTATGTTTGAGCAGAAACCAATAGGCAAGCACTTAAGTTGGGAGAAGGACCTGCAACCAGCTGAGCTTGGATTTAATGTTGAAGCACCATCACTATTAAACTCCATTGTCCTGAAAGTTGCCACTTCAAAATGCAATGAATTATGACATAATATCTCTAGCATTTATCCATTTAGGAGCTATACATTTACTCTTTACAAATTGCATAATGGGTTCTCACAACCATGTCTGAGAGCAATTTCCTGTAGTAAATTGTGTTCACTAGGACAAAGGAATCGTCAATAAGCTTGAAAAAATTAACATTATTATGAAAAAGTGGAATCATGATGATCAAAAGCCAACCACCATGCAGTTATATAACATTTAAATTGCACATTGAATCTGCTTAAATCATTGAAGAACATATAAATAGGAATATGAGAAGTTTATATTCATTTACCTTAAAGTTGATATAAGCATATTGTCATTCACTTATTTAAACCTGATATAATTAAGTAACAAGTATCAATAAACTTAGTCGACCAAGCTAACTAAGAGTTATAATAACCTAAATGGTCCAGCACTTCCCGTCTCAGTTCCTCTACTTTTTGATCTTCCGAATCCTCTTCGGGCCCCAAGCCTCCATTCTACCGACAGCACACCCACATCTTGCCCGGAACACTAGGACAGCTCTCCCATTAGGAGGTGCCATTTTCTTAAGTTCAGCTTCTAATTCTCGATGATGTGCTTCAGCCAACGGAAACAAACCTCTGTCAATGTCACCGTTCACGGTAGGAGGATTCGAATTCTTCACACATTCCTCAGTCTCAAGCTGGATATCAAATTCTGCAGCCTTACGAAGCCCACGACAATTTGGATTGTCACATTTCCTAGTTGTAAAGTGGAAAACTCCCCAAACAGCTATAGCTGCAACTAAGAAGCTAATTCCTAAAAATGTATAGATAATTGGAGCTTGAGCAAACTCATCCTTCACCACAGAAATAGTCAGGCCACCAATTCTGGCAACTCCTTGGTAGAACATCACAGCATAAGGAAATATCAGAACTCCACAAGCGCAGAGAACGGCGATTAAGATCACAATATCAACAACAGCCGAGCGAGAACGACCACAAGGTGTGCTCTTCGAAGGATTCGAACAAGTAGGCTGTCTCCTGTTCCTGTGAGGTTGATGGGTCTGCTTAAGATGGGCAGATTGATCAGTCGAAGCAAAAGTGTTTGCCATGTTTGTTCGATCGTCGAAGGACTTGCCAGATGAAATCAAGCTACCGTATTCGACCATTTGGAGAAATCCTACAAAGAAAATTTTGGTTTCCAACAAGGACAAAGAATCAAATACCAAAAACAGATCAATTTCACTATAGAAAAGGATCAAAACGGTGACTAGACTACACCTGAAGCTCGGAATCTGATCAAATTGTCCCTTTTTTGTCAATCATATCAGGGTGGAGCAATATCTCTGCACCTGAATTCAGTCCAAGCAAATTTCTCTGTTGACAGGAGACACAAACCAAAACCGATCTCTGCCAAAAATTCGCCTCCCCAAAATCTAAATCCAATCAAAACCACCAAGCCAAAGAGCTAGAATTGCTCTCTGATGGCAATCAAAGATCCAATTCTGATCAAACGATTGACTACTCAAACCAAAACCAACTTCGGCAGAATTCACAACCCAATACGCAAAAACTGATCACTTGGAGAAGAACCCAGAATCAAAACACAATTCTAAGTCAGACCTAGCAATCAAAATCCACAAACGGATCGAACCCAGAAAGGAAAGCAGCTCAAAGAAGCGTTTGACTGCATCTGGGAAGAATTTCTGTGCCCTTATATTGGCTTCTGTGAAGCGAAATCCAATCTGTACCGAATTTTTCCTGCAAACTGAGGTGAAGGGGGAAGATTGGAGGGTTAAAATCCCCACCAAAGGAATATCAGGATTTGGTCCGCTGGAGAATGAAATCGGAAAAAAGTCACAGAAAACGACAAGAGATCGAGTTAAAGGGATGAGATCACACGATCTGGTCTTTTTACCTCGTAACGGTTATTCAAGCAACGACTTTGTACTTTACTTATTAATCACGGTTCACTAAAAGAATAATAAATGATTTGCTAAATGGATAAAATCCAGAAGAAATTGAAACTAAGGTCCCACTCAACTGAAAAATCTGATTTGATGATTTATGGCAGATCATTAGATTGAAAGACGTGATCTCTAGAACTGGCTGAAATTTGATATGGGAAATGATATTCCCAGTGTTATGGCAAAAGTACAAGTACGAGTCCACTTAGTTGAATAATCTAAACCGTTTATCTTAACAGTATTGTCATAGAGGGACCGTAAATGGCAAAAATCACCTAGTTTGGATGATCCTACTGTTGATTTTTCAGGACCATCAGTTTTACTAACGTCTGATCAAAACTCATAGAAATTAGATAGACAATGGTAGGACCATCAGAGCATGTGATATTTGGGACAGGGTTCACCTATGGCAAGGTTTTTGATACTTTCCCTCAACTTATTAATAAAATCCTGGAAAATCTGCAACTCGGTCTTGACTCAGCTAGAAAATCTGCTTAGGTGCGCCAGGCTTGCTGGTGATCGAGACTGTTGATCTGCCGGGAACATTCTGATACATACAGGTCATCCCAACAAATCTTGTCCACTGAATAATGGAACCTTTTGATCGACTTATTAAGATTTGATTATCTTTTGAACACTTTGCTTAGTACAGAAAAATAGTGATTATGATCATCCAATGAAGAACAAATTTTGGTTCATGGCTTATCTAAGATGGGAGGTAGAAGATGAGTGGTTTGGATCACCAAACTCTTCGGACCCACATGTACTTTAGGTGCATAAAATGCTAGAAATATATTCTTTTTCAGAAAAAGAGAGAGAGAAATGATATTGATAGCCTAAAGATTAGGTATTCCTAACTTTGTTATTTTATTATTTGATTTCATTTTCCTTCTCATTTACAAGCCAAGTTGACATAACCCATGCTACTGTTCAAGAATTTTTTCTATCACAACAAGTTTATTAAATGGAGATTAAGGCGTTAGTTTACATATTTAAGAGTGTCTTACATTTAGCTGTCACTGTTGCACTTATTGGGGCTTAGTAAGCAAAGTTGAAGTGGACGTCTGAGGGGTAAATTTCGGGTCAAAATGAAAGATGAAGACGTGGTTGGGAAATGAATATGGAGGTGGATATCATCCATGAAGAAAGAAAGAGAGGTCAATCGTTGATTGATTCATTCATTAACGGTTGAGATTGATCCATTATAATCGATGCTAGAATAATCATCGGTCCCTTAACCGGAGTACTCCTAGATGGAGTACATGTGGGGGCTTACATTGTCGGTCATCCTGGCTGTTCATCTGGATCCCGTTATGAATGGATTATATATTAACCCTATAATTGCTTAAAAGTTGATTATATATATATATATATATATATTTCTTTTTTTTTCAAAAAAAATTTGAACTTTCTAAGCTATCTACTTTTCACTAGAGAATAATAGTGGTTAGCAACTCTGAAGAGATCTCTACAGGTTTGTTTATGACTCCACTGTTTTAGCCTTCTCCAGGTAGTGCATCTTACTATGACCCTTCTCTATAAACTATAAAGAGATCAAGATCGTCCATTCCCTGTTGGGGTCTCATCGTCGTCGATCTTGACCATATACAGTTTTATGTGAAGTCATTGGTAACTAAGCTGAACTGACTTGACTCGACCTACTTTGAGTTTGAGTCAAGGCATCAAGTTTTAAGATGTGATCAGGGGCTAATTAGAAGAGTTAAATAAAGTGAGAAATGCATAACAAACGAGTGCCGATATCATCGATCTCCTCGATTAATGGACTGATTTTCACGTTGAAAACTCATATACATGGGCTTCTGGATTGCAGATATCATGATGAAGCCCACCAGATTGCTTGAACTTCAGATGGAGCATTTGTCTTCTTGGTTACAAGGTCATGTCTGAAACTTTTTGACTAAAAGGCTAACATTGGCTAATTGCTTTTGGCCTGTGATTTTAGTTTCAGTAAGTTGGTAGCGGATTCAAAATGTGTACAGTGTGATAGTGTTTTTATAATGTCCTTGGCCTCTTTTCCATCTATACAATGCTTTTCAACCATTCAAAGTCGCCAATGATGTCAAGTAGGTTGACAATCACAGAAGCCTGAAACTGAGAAAACCCACAATTTTTCTTGGCTTCTGTAAGCATAGTTACAAAGTTCGAAAGGGAAAAGATTGGCTGAGGAAAAGTCAAAATTTTCAAGAAATTTGGGAGAGAGTCGGGAAAAAGATGGCAAATTTAAAAGTTACAAAAATTATGAGAGAGAGAGAGAGATTTAACAACTTCTTAAGCATAAAATTATATTATTATAGAAAAATGAAAATTCTTCTTTTAGATAATAATTTGTTACTGTAGATGACTTGAAGCTTAGTACTCAAATATTAAAAAACTAAAATAGAAAGTTGAACAATATATATATATATATATATATATATAGAGAGAGAGAGAGAGAGAGAGAGAGAGAGAGAGAGAGAGAGAGAGAGAGAGAGAGAGAGACTTCTAAACCTATTTAGATTGTGTTGAAAAAGGATGCATCACTGTACCAAAACAAGGTTTCTATACAAGCTATTCTTCCTAAGAATAATAGTTGGACTGTCTTTATATATGTCGTTGCAGCAACTAGTAAATAGACATGGTGGTTATGATCCTACTATTGCCACTTTGCATGGATTGGTAAGAGGAGGTGCACCCTGGCTGCATCTGCATGGCATGAAGTTATCAACTATCCTAGCATTACTTGAAAGTGGGTTAGGTCCAGGTGCTTTGATTTTAGTTGGGGTGTAGCCTCTTATTTTTTAACCCAATAAACCATCCTAATAAAGAGGTTTACGTTAATCTTATGACGACCTGAAAAGCCAACGTAGTTCTTTATTACATAACTTGATTTCTTTATTACTGACGTTGTCATGCATACAGGAAACTTTCGCGTAATGGCCAATGAAAAACCAATTTATGTTTGTCTTGTTCCGAGTTTTTTACTGTATTTAGAGCCTATTACATATTCATCTAATTAAGCGTAGATCAACCACTATGTTGATATGCATTAGACCCTCATGGCAAGTTTAGAAGCTTATCTTTACCTTACACGTGAACCAATGAAACCTAAGGTTCCTCCCCTTCAACAACCTATAATATCTCTTCTGGTTGTTTAGTAAAAGACTTCAAAAATGACCTAATAATATGACATCACTTATCATTGGTTATATCTTTTCAAACCTATCTTTTGTAGCTTCCACAAGTTGCTAAAACATTTCTTGTTTCTCCATAGTTTGGTTATGAAAGAAGGGAATCACTAACCTTTTGGTCTTAATCAACATGCAAAAAGGCCCTTTTAGGTGCACGTTCCACACTAGTTCTAAGTAGGATTGATGAGGTTGGAAAAGGTGTGGCTGAAAAGTTAGTGATCACCACCTCATTCACACCACTTCGAAAAATTAGTTCTATATGCCTGAAACCTTTATTGAAGACCTTTAGTAGTTCAACTAACTCATCTTAGTATTTTGATGATTGTACTTTTTCATGACACTGGAGGCTGTTGTCACAAAACAAGCATTGAAATGAAAATAGTGATCAAATCAATGGTACGACTACCTACTTAGGCCATGAAGAAGCAACTTTAAACCTACACTAACGTCAAGCGGAATGGAGGAAGGCGAGAAGCAGCTTAAAATCGTAGAAGTTCGTCAAGCTGAAGACCAACGCAGAAGAGCACGAGAAGCCTGATCCTGGCATATCCACATTGTAGAGAGATGATAGGGAACCTTAATCTGGTTATCATACAATGAAGAAGATTGTCGTTGATCGGGAAGATCAATCTTTCTAAGTGACTCCAAATAGCCCGAAAATGAGAAATTAATAGGAGATGATCGATGTGACTCAATCTATAAATCGGCAATTGAGAGCGCATCAAAGATCGACAAAGGTATATTCTTCCTCAATGGTTCAACCACATATGGATAGCACTAAGTCATCTGAGCTCCTCCTATTTATAATTGTTATCCCATTTATTTGAAATTCATGGCATGGCAATTAAAGTGCAAGAGTAGTTGGTTTGTGAAAACTATAGTATGATCTATGATCTGACTTATATCCTCTACTAAACCAAGTCAATGTTGCAATGACATGAAGAAAACTCTGGTAATATGGTTAGATGCAATTCATGTATGTTTTCTTGATCTTGTGAGTTGATTCAATGCCAGCTCAACATTTGATAACAACAAGAAATTAAAGATAGTGAAAGTTGGTTTACTTCTTTGGCTTAGAAAATATGTTTTGATAGGAACAGTATAGTCCATATGCATTGTAATATTTGGTCAAAGAAACCTCCTTCATTCCATACAGAGTCTATATGTTATTTATGTGCATCCACTAACTTTTCAGTTGGTTTAAGACCACATATAAACGTAATAAAGATACTAAGATTAGTACAATTATAATAAATTGTATAAGGTGTCTATCTAGGAAGTGGAACTAAAGTTTGGATGATTTGAAACTAGGAAAAATGATCCAGTGATCTTCATGATATTAGGTGTGACAATTAGTAAGAGTGAGATGGATAAATATGACCTGTCATATAACAAACTAAAAAAACAGATCTTAAAGAGTACTAGTGCATGATCTGATAGCTGCAATTAGATGGGTAAATAACCTCTGCCATAGATGGTAAATAACCTGTACTGACATTGTCATAAGTGTAAAGTATAAGGGAGTGAAGTATATGTAGCAAAAATACAAGAACTTGAAAGCCCTCCAATAACAATCATTGCATTAGTGCGCATGCTACTGCCTGTTGATTGTTTAACCGCAAGTGCACGGGCTATTGTAGTATAGCTATGCAAATACGGGTCGATCCCACGAGGACTTGATTTAAAATTATGGAGTTTTAAATAAAATTCAACTAAAAAAAATAAAATCCAAATTTATTCAATTGTTCCAATGTTCACAAATATTTATTCCAAGGAAGACAGAAAATAAAAATAAAATACGTCTTGGATAAGCTTGTCCTTGGATTGCACTGTCTCTGGATTAGTCTGTCCTTGAATAGTCTGTCCTGGACAGACTGTCCTCGAATAGTCGAATAAAGATAAGTTAAAACCGTATCAGCATAGGGACACAGTTGGAATTTCTGAAATAGGACAGAATTGTAATTTCTGAGATCTACAGGTGCAGATTTGTAATTTCTGAGATCTACAGGTGCAAATTTGTAATTTCTGAGATCTGCAGGTGCAGATTTGTAATTTCTGAGGGTTTCTGGTTTTTAACGAAAAAAAACCAGGAAAACGATGAAACCCGGTGAAGGTGGGAAGAAGGAAGAGGAAGGAGAAGAGGAAGGAAGAAGGAGGGAGGAGAACGCGGTGGGGAGAAAACCCGATCTGGGTTTTCTTCTCCCTGTGACGTGCGACTGGCGATGATGGAATCCGGCAAAGAAAGAGGAACCGGAGGAGAAGGTGGGGAAGAAGAAGATGGGGAGAAAACCCGAGTTGGGTTTTCTCTCCCTGGGCATGCAATCCGGAGCCGACCGGTGGTCTGGGCGTGCTAAAGAGGACGTCCTGGGAATTGTTGGGCCGGTTGGAGCAAAGGCAAAGAGGGAGAAAGCATAGGGATTTTGAGTTTTGGGCGTGGAGGAGGATGAGAGAAATTGAAAGAGGGTGAAGTGAGGAAGGGAAGCAAGCAGCGGTTCTTCCCTGCGGCTACCTCCACCGGTCCAGAGAGAGAAGAGGGAGATCGAGTGAGGAAGGGAAAAGGAGCGTGGGGATGCTGATGTGAAGGAGAACTTGAGAGAGGGAAAGAGAGATTGGAAGGTGATGCTGGTAGATGGAAAGAGCGTGAGAGAGAGATGGAAAATGGCCTGGGTTGTGCGCACAGAGCAACAGGAAGGGGAAAACTGGTGGAAGTTTGGACGTGTCTATCTGGATGAAGAGGTGGACTGGTCAGGTGGAGCAGGGCTGCTTCAGGTGCTGCATGATGGAGGAGATGGGGATTGTTGGAAGTCCAATGCTGCCTAGGCAAAGGTGGTGCGGTAATTGGAAAACCGGTGATGGGGAGTAGGGAGGTGCTGGACTGGACTAGACTGTGTAGACGACGAAGAATAGAGGGCAGACGAGAGAGATAGAGCGCTGAGAAGAGAGGTGCGATAGAGATCAGACCGGTGGAGCAGAAAGTTGGGCCTATGACGACGGTGACGGTCTGACAGAAGATCAACGACCCAGCTTGTGCGATGGGGAACTACGTCGTCTGCAGAGGTTTGAAGAGACTGGCGATGGGGATGGAAAGAACCTAGCGTGGAGGCACTGGGCTGTGCCAAACAGAGGTGATGGCTGGAAGAATGGAGGAGAAAAGGTGGTGTTGGACAAGAGAATCGATGGTGATGGAGTGTTGTGGTAGAAGAAAAAGAAAAGAAAAACAAAGAGACGATGAATGGCGGGGGACTTGGGAAACAAGAAAGATATGGATTTGGAAAAAGAAGGAAAGCTGGTTGAGTAAAGGGTGTTGAAATAGAATTGAGAAAGAGGAAGATAGGAGAAGCTAAGCAGAGAGAGAGAGAGAGAGAGAGAGTGCCGGCCCCCCTTTCCAAGAGAAAAAAAAAACGTCCTTTTGGAGAGAGAATAAGGGGAATAAAAAGGAGAGGGAGAGAGAAACGTGAAAGAGAAGGAGAAAAAGAGAGAGAAAAGAGAGAGAAAAGAAAGGAGAGGGATAAGAGAAAAAGAGAGAAGAGAGGAGAGAGGAGAAAGAGAAGGAAGAGGAGATAGGTGGGGTCCACTAGCTTTCCTAGTTTTGCTAAAACTCTGCAAGCCTTCAAAGTCTTCGCCTCTTTCCGCGATTCAATCTGAGCGCTCCACGCCCGAGTTGGGACCGGACCGCAATGCACGCGACTCAATAAGCGAAATCTAAACCATCCATTAGCTTTAATAGTCATTTAACCACTAAATTTTACAATTCAACTATTGACGACCAATTAAAGCTAAAATGAAATATTTGATTTAAAATCTTAAAATTAATGGTCTAGATGCTCCAATCAAATACTAAATTAGGGATATTTTGACCAAAATTGAACAATTAACACTGCCCACATTCCACAGCCTAGCCTAGGATGTAAGGAATTTCAACCAGAACCTGCAAATGCAACATGGCAAGGTGAGACGCTATATGATGGAATAACTTACAGTTGTGCTCATAAACAAGTTGCAAATGGTACCTGGATTTGTTTCTAAATAGCGCTGAAGTTTCTGAGGAAAAAGACTTCTTAGAGAGAACTATGCAAGATTTTGTAGAAAATACGACCTGGCCAAATGCATAAGGTAAATTAGACTACCTTGCATATTTTCTTCTATACAGTAAACTGTCTGTAAACGAAGATCACTGGGTTTGAAATTTATAAATCTAGAGAAAAGTAGCACAATATAGTGATCTGCAATGTGAAAACTAATTCAGGAAAGAGATATATAAAACTTGAGTTCTCTTATGTTTCGCCACCCAAAGTCCAAAAATATCATTCTTGTCAAGATGGCAATCCAGCCAGCAACAGGAAATCGAACTGCAGTGTCTAGTGGATAAACCATGAACTAGGTAAAGAAGGGCTGAGAATAATTAGTGAGAAAATAGAGATATCTGTAACTGGGACGAAGAAGGCTTCGTATTCATATCCATCCCAATAGTCATGATATTCTAGAATATATGTAGCATACTTTTACGGCCTGCATACACAGTGCTGTCCCTAACTTTGTCTGTGTGATTTTATAATTTTACTGCCAATCTCAAGCTTAGATAAAGGAGGAGGGTTGCATTAAGTGCCAACTGGGAGAAAATCCTTTAGCAAAATCTCATGACATGAATCTTATTTTGACATTGCATAAAGCTAGAGCACTTGCCATAAGCGACGCGCTGCATCGGATCCTAGTTGTAGTGAAATATGAGCGAGAGTTGCTAGGGCATTCCCCATAAGCAACGCACTACATTGGATCCTGGATGTAGTAAAAATGGGCAATGGTTACTAAGGCATTCTCCTATAAGCGATGCACTACAACAGATCTTAGGTGCACAGAGAAATTGGTAAGGGTGGTTAGAGCTTTTCCTTGGAAGGGACAAGGTGCATCAAAACCAAGATACAACAAGAAGTAGCTTCCCACACCATTATAGATGTGCGTAGATGAAGAGAATGATTCAGGAGAATAAGAATCATATTGTTACATGAAATATATATATAGGCACATTAACGGGTAAAGGTATGGAATTAGTAGATATAATGAGATGTAGGAGAGTCAACATAGCCTAAATCTAGAAAAGCAAGTGAAAGGGGGCTAAAACTAGAGAAAATTTATGAGTATGACTAATAAAATTGATATGGGGATAGTAGTAGATAAAGAATTAAAAATTAACGTTGTTGATATGAGAAGACCCAATAATAGAATTCTACTAATAAAAGCTTGTTTTAGGCTTACAAGATATAATTAAGATACAGTTCTAAGAAGATATGGAGGGAGTAATACAAGAAATTCCCAACACAAGGGTGTTATTTATAAGAGCAAGCTTAAATAGTCATGTAGAAAAAAGAAATGAAGGATATGATAGGGTACGTGGAGGATATGGGGTTGGAGAATGAAATGAGATAGGGAAGTTATCCTAGATTTTGCTTTGGTTTATAACTTAGCTCTAGCAAAAACATGCTTTAAGAAGAGAGATGAACACTTAATAACCTTTAAAAGTGGAGTATAAAGAAGCTCAATGGACCTTCTTCTAATTAGGAATACCAAAAAATTAATGTGTAAAGATTGTTAGGTGATATTTGGTGTGAATTTAACCACACAACATAGGTTAATAATTATGAATATGTACATTAAGAAATACAAGAAAGAAAATGAACTTAAATAGGCATCTAAAAACCAAGCAATAGAACTTAAAAGGAGAAGATAATATCATTCATAAACAAGTTAAAGGTAGAAGGAAAGTGGAACAAAAAAACAGAAGTAAATACAACATGGACTAATGTGGTTGAGTTTATTAAAAAAGTAGTTAAAGATGTTCTAGGAATATCAAAAGGTAAAAGGCAACCAATAAAAGAAACTTAGATGTAAAGTGAAAATTGGAAAAAGTTATTATAGAGAAATGACTAAATTGTAAAGGATGGCAGAGGACTACAAAGAACACAAACTTAGAGCAACATAAGAATGCTAAAAAGATTGATAATAGTACGTGAGGCTAAACTCAAGGTATATGATGATCTCTACAATGTATTATGGCCAAGATAAGGTGAGAATGATATGTTCAAACTTGCAAAAAATAGAATAGAAGAGTAAGAACCTAAACCAGGTTAAATGTATTAAAAGTGATGACCACATGTACTAGTCAAAGATGACAAGATTAATCAAAGATGAAAAATTTACTTTCAAAAATTACTAAATGACAATGGCCTTGAGAAAATAAAGATTGAAAAAACCGTAAACCCAAATAACTTTAGACTATATAGATATGACCAAAGCATTAAGATACCTAAGTTAAAAAAGGCCTTAAAAAGGATGAAATCATGTAAGGCCTTAGGGTGCAATGGGATACTAATGATGTTTAACCGCAAGTGTAGGGGCTATTGTAGTATAACTATGCAAATACGGGTCAATCCCACAGGGACTCTCTTAAAAAGATAGAGTTTAAATAAAATTTAATTAATAAAAGATATAAAAAAAGAATATTACAGAAATAAACTAACAATAAAATAAAATTTCAGATTTATTTAACTGCTACAATTTACAAAATTTCTAATTCCAAAAAAAAAAAAATGAAACTAAATAAGCAGTCTTGGATAACACTGTCCCTGGATAGGCAGAACATGGATAAGAAAAAACTAGAATAGACAGGGACACAGATGTAAATAACATTGAGGACACGATGAAAATAAAAAGAGAACAGAGAAGGAATTAATTAGATCTTACAAGGGCAGAATTGGAAATTAGCCGAATTTCTGGTTTAAAACGAAAACCAGAGGAAAACGCAATGGAGGTCGAAGACAGGGAAGGAGTGTCACGACCCAGGTTTTTAAGTGATGCAATGTTGATAAAAAGGCGAGATCTCTTGTTTTATAAATATGAAATGCATGAAATTCTTTTTCATTTGGAAAACAATCTTTCATTAAAACCCCGAGTGTGAAAACTCATTCTCAATCTATTTAGTCATGGCAAAGTTTTAAATCAATAATGTTCCCAAGAAAGTGTTACCACAAATTTCAGCCTATTAAAGAGTAACTACAATCAAGTAACATTGAAAGATAAGATAGGGGTCTACTTACTTGTGCTTGGTCTATTCCTCCTAGTGCAAATGTCCCTTGACCTTAGGTATTTACTTCTCAGTATCCGAAAAATGTTGGGATTGGGTGAGTATATAATATACTCAAGTAGGGCCTATCACTACTAGCTTTTATAAATGCATGAGATGTTTTAAAATCATATGCTCATTCATTCAAAACATGCGTATTTTTGAATACTCGAGTTCAATATTGGTATAAGAATCCATAATCAACTCGAAATTCAAAATATGCGTAAGGTTGAATACTCGAGTTCAACATCGCATAAGAGTCCATAATCAATCGAAATGCAAAATAACTTAAAAGATCACATAATTCCAAAAGTTAAAGTATCATATATATGATAACATCATGATATGCACAGATGCCTCATGGAGTCCAACTCATGGACCCCTAGTATGGTATGGTCGACCAACCTCATATCATGCTACATGAAATGCACATCAAACCATCAGTGGTCTACTATGCCCACGCCTCCTCGCCGTGTGGTCCCCGAGTACTGAGGACACTTGGGTCATAGCCTCCACTCTGGCCTATGACACGCCGACCCAAGGCCGTGATACCAAGCAGGTAGCCCCCTCGTACCACATGCGCCGACGTAGGGACTTGCCTCTTTTGGGCGTGGTACCCATCCACCTATTAGTGGTAGAGGCCGGTGGCCAACCTGCACTCCCCAAGATAGCACCCACCTTCAAGCCATTTGCCCAAATCACATAAGATAAGTCAAAACCATTTGTTAAAAACTTGTCCTCTTTGGGTCCTCACAACCGTTTGGCCCTCGCACTCCAAATACCTTTTTGGCAACCCTCAAGGACATGCAATCTTTGCAAGTACATATATCATGCAATGCATGCACTTGTTTGCAACACATGTATGTGCATAATGTATATGCAAATATTCCAAAACATGGCTATGTATAAGCATTTATCATGCATGCTAAATTTTATTCATGCAAATAAAATCATATATCTAAAACATATGTTCTCAAATAACAATAGTTCTTTAAAAGAATCTAATAGTGATAGAGCACCCACCGACTAGTCGCGTTCACCCTCTTGTCCTCGTACACTCCCGAACATGGTTTGGGGACTTAAGGTTAGTTTAACCTATCTTTAATGGGTTTAGAGCATTTGGGTCTCATTACTTAGGCATTAGGGGTCCATCCCTATGCCTATGGGTGTCCTAAGGTCCCACTAGGCCTTGGTATTCTCGCTTTTTCGTAGTCCTAGCGGCCACGCGCCACTATCCTATTCCAAGGGTCATGCCCTACTTTTATTGGGCTTTGATTAGGGATTTTATGATTTGGATGTGTCCGCGTCATCGATACGGACACAACCCCTTTTGCGGCGCTCAATCGGAGCTCTAGATCTCAAGTTATAAGCGTTTTAACATTGCATGTACATATAGTCTTAAAGACAAAAAAGGAATGTTGTGGCGCCACATGGCTCGCGACGTGCGCCCATCATTCTTAAGAACCAAAACGACGCCTTGTTAGTGCGCTGCGCGTCTCCGCGGCGCGCGCCTCAGCGGCGTGTCCGCGACGCGCGATACGACGCCGCTCGTCGTTCCTTAGCCGGCGCGTCTGTGTGACGCGCCCGTTTGGTTTTTTCAAACGCGTCGACCAGGCCGACGTGGGGACCCGTCCCCGTTGATCGTCCCGCTGTTAAGGACCTGGGTCGCCTCAGTCACCCTGTTCGACCCTCGTCGAACCGTGCGTGCTCGGGGACGTCCCGTGGGTCTTTGTGGCTCCCCTAGAGGCCTATTCGCATGGTTTTTCATGGAAAACATAGTGGAAATCGTCCCCGGAACTATGGTGGAGATGGGTTTTGGGTTTTTTCGTGCGTACCGCTTCGTGGGTGGTTTTATCTCCACGTTTTCCCCTTGCTCACCGCTTTCACGACGGTTTTCTAAGGCTTTTGGGCTGCCATTAGAGGCACCCAAGAGCTCTTATTTATAGTGCTTTACAGAGGGTTCTGGAGGGTTTCTAACCGCCTTGAATGGCTGGGAACCCTCCGGAATGGCGTGGTTTCTTCTTGAAACACCGCTGTCTAAACCTCTAGAGGTTGAAGATGACGGGGTGCCCGTATCAAAACGGGCACCTGTGTTTTTCAGGTTAAATCGTTTTTGGGAAATTTACAGTTTTGCCCCTGATCTTCAAAGGGCCATATCTTGCTCATTTTAACTCCGTTTTGGGTGATCTTGGTCTCGTTGGATTCCTTTTTCCGAGACGCATCTAATGGAACCACTTTTGGTATCAAATTCCTGGGTTTAGTTATGGTGACTAGTGAAATGACCAAAATGCCCTTTTCTTTAAAATTGAACTTTTTGTTGCTAAACTTGGAATTTCAATATTACAAAATTGGAGTCATTACAAGGAGGGATCGCCGGAGAAGATGGGAAAGCAGGAGGAGAAGGGGGAAAGGGAGAGAAGAAGAGAGGAGGGGAAAAGGAGGGAAACCTGATCCGGGTTTCCTTCCTCGGAAAGTCTGGCAACCAAAAAAACGCCGGAGAAGGAAATGGGGGCAGAGCCGTCGGGTGCGATGGAGGGGGAAGAAGAGGGGCACGCGATCCAACCTGGCTGAGGTGGTTAGCCGGTTGGGTGCATGTCTGGTCTGGGCTCCTTCTGGTTCTGAAAGTGGAGGCACGACCTGGAGCTGGGTGCGACCAGTGATGGGTACTGGTCGGATGGGAAGAAGGAACAGACGGGAGTGAGAGAGAAGGGAGGAAGAAAGAACGAGGGAGAGAGAGGGATACGAGCAAGTGAGAGAGCGGGAGAGGGAGAGATGAAACCAAAGAAGAGGGGCGGCAGAGGCAGTGAGAGGCGTAGCAAAGTTGAAGAGCGGTGGCAGGGTCCGGCCAATGATGCAGCTAGACGCCGGTTTGGATTTGTTTGGTCCAGCCAGTTGGGTGCGAGCAGAAGCCGGTGATGGGTGAGAGACAGAAGAGCAGTAACTGGTGCAGTCAGATCGGAGGGAAGCGAGAGAGGGAGAAGAAGACAAGGAATGTGGGAAAGAAGGGGGAAGGATAGGAGAAAGATGAGAGAGGGGTCCAGGGAGCAGAGGAGATGAGAGGGGAAGGAGAACGTGACATCAGTGTGAAGGGAAGGTGGTAGAGAGAGGGAGAATGAGAGAAAGAAGAGGTGATAGAGAGAAAGAGAGGGGGATCTGCCTCCTCCTGCGGTGATCGAGCCTAGGGGGACAAGGATAGGAGCCTTGAGAGAGAGAAGAGGAAGGGAAAAGATAGGGACTGCCTCCTACGTTCCAGCCTAAGACGGTGAAGAGAATAGAGCGTCGATAGGAGAGAGCAGTGGGAGTGAGATGGAGAGAGTAAGAGACGTGAGAGAGAGAAAGTGAAAAGGTAAGAAAGAGAGAGAGAAGTGAGAGAGAGAGAGAGAGGGTGATATGAAGTGGAAAGAGAGGACGAGGAAAAGAGTGTGAATAGGAAGCAGGGAGAGATTGAGGGAAAATAGAGTGGGGGGTAGGGGTCACGGTTGCCCTTTACTTGTTCCTTGCTAATTTGGATCTCTTCCTTTTACTTTGAAAACTCCTCTAAGATTACAAGTTGCCTTCTCTATTATTATTTTTTCCTTTTGTCCATGATTTCCAATTAAGCTCCATTGTCTTATAGAAAATTATCACATCTATCTTTATAGGTGATCTGACTCATCCAATGCTCTTTAGAATAATCTGCACCATTGACTTTTAATCTTAGCCATCCATGCATCTTTTAGTTGATCTTCAAAATAAAAGACCAAATTAGAATCATCTGAACTGTACATTAATCATCTAATGAGCTCTAATGATCATCTAACTATTGATTTTGATAAATTAAGGTTTGGATGGTCAATTGGAACTAAATTCAAAATCAAGCTAAATTTTACAAACATGAACCGTTAGATGATCTAATTGAACGCTCAATTAGAGATATTTGAACTAAAATTGATTACTTAACATATACCAATAGAGGTTTGAAAATATATGGGAGATGCTGAAGTAGTTTGGTAGTCAGAGTTGTTTATAAGATTTTAACATCCAAGAAAATGTCAAATGAATGAAGGAAAAGCTCTATCATACTAATCTATTAGAATAAAAGAGACACATGAAGTTGCACTAATTATTGTGGGACCAAACCTATGAGTCATATCACGAAACTTTAGGAAAGTGTGATTGAAAAGAGGCTACAACATGAGACAAGTATATTAGATGACCAATTTGTTTTCATACCTAGGAAGTCTACCATGAAATTTATTTTTCTCCTTACACAATTGATGGAGAGATACAAGGATGGGAGGAAAGACCTCTACGTGGCCCTCATTGACTGAAGAAAAGCTTATGGTAAGATTTTTACAGAGTTAATATGGTGGGTGTAGGGTGAGAAAGGGATTTCATGTGTATACATAGACATAATTAATGATATGTATGAAGGAGCGATAACAAATGTCATGACCACTAGCGAAAAGATCAATGATTTTTCAATCACCATAGGATTGCACCAAGGATTAGTATTGAGTCTATGCCTCTTCACATTAGTTATGGATGAGTTAATGAAACACTTGCACAAGGAAATTCTATTGTGAATGTTATTTGCAGATAACATAGTTTTGATTGATAAAATAGGGGAGAGCGTAAACACGAAGATAGAGTTGTGAAAAGATGTCATGGAGTTTAAAGGATTTAAAATTAGTTGAACTAAGACGGAGTATATGAAATGCAATTTTAGCAAAGAGGAGTGGGATGGAAGCACCAATAATGTTTGATAACCAAGAAGTACCCCAAAAAGACCACTTTTGATATTTGGGATAGATAATTCATGAGAGTGAAGAGATTGAGATATTACCTAAAGAATCCAGGCGGGTTGGAACAAATGAAAATGTGCATCTAGAGTTTTGCATAATCGGTGAGTGCCACTCAAACTAAAAGAAAATTTCTATAAAATGGTTGTAACGCTGGCCATGCTCTATGGATTAAAGTGATGGGTTCTTAAGGAACAACATGTACATAGGATGAGTGCAGTTGAAATGAGGATGTTGAGATGGGTGAGTGGCAAGATAAAAAGGATAAAATTCGAAATGAAAGAATTGAATAAATGTTAGTAATAGGACCAATAGTTGACAATATGAGGGAGGATAGACTTAAATGGTTTGGACATGAACAGAGATAAAAAGGGGCACCAATTAAAAAGAGTGAATTGATCTAAGTTGAAGGCTTTAAAAGGGCAAGGGGAAGGCAAAAGGATGTGATTAAAAGTGGTGAGAAAGATTTAAAAAGTCATAGACTTAATGCAGCAATGACATTTGATAGAGGTGAATGGAGGAATAAGATTCGTGTAGCCTACCCATAATAGGGATAAGGCTTTGATGATGATGATTCAGAGTATTGTCCCTATCAGGCTCACTTTGAATTACTATCTCTTCTTCATTCAAGTTTTGAAAATCTCTACTTCACCAATTACTCTCAACCCTTGTTCACCTCGCTCATGGTTTATCTACAAAACATTAGCGGTCATACTAGGGCAATCCACTAGACACTACAGTTTGATTTTTGTTAGCAGGTTTGGTTGCCATTTTGATAGGAATGATATTTGGGGATTTGGGTGGAAAAACATTAGAGAACTGAAACTTTTTTTAAGTCTTTATTTCCCAGGTTTAGTGTTGACAATTGCAAACTATAAGGTAGGCAAGAGGGCCTGTTTAACATAATGGAGAGTCATGTGCTTGTGGTAGACTTATTTGGGTTTATGAAATCCTTAGCCAGTGGTATTCTTCGATCAAACAATATTTTTCAGATGTCTTCTATAGTTCTCTTAAGAAGTTTGTGAAATGTATACTTTACCATGTGTAACTGCCCACATTTCACTTTCTACAATTCCTAGCGTAGTTTTCTTAAGAAGTTTGTTTGTGCAGAAACTGGAGGCTGTTTGGAAACAGTTCCACGTAGCATATGCTATATGTTTGTCAGAGCAACCTTGTCATAGTTCATTTGCAGGTTCTTATTGAGGTTCCATACACCTTAGGCCAGCCTCTGTCAAATGGGCTTTATAGCGCATCTGATTATCAGTTTTGATTGGAGAGGTTCCAAGTTCTTCTAGATTTTATTTTCTAAATGCATTTCGCGTTCTTGTACTTCATATCTAACCAAATTATATCAGTAGCTTTGACCCCTCTATCGTCATGTTTTTGTTCTGCTTTTTCTGTGCAAATGGCAAGGTGTCTCGCTTTTTACAACGTCTGGCATAATTCTCCTCTACGGATTTTGTTTTTGCAGAAACTTGGCATTGTTTAGATACAGATCCAAATACCATTTCCTACATGTCTACGTGCCTGGCTCCTACTTCGTTCATATGGTTTCTCTCTTTGTAATGATGTAGGTACAAGTTCTTGAGCTTGCAGATTTCTTAGTCCATGCTATATCATATGGGCTTATGTTGTATGTAATGATCGGATTTGATTGGACGGCTTCCAAGTTCTTCTGATTTTCTTTCTACAGGTCCTCATGTTCCTATACTTCACAATCTATGGGATGACTTAGGGTGTCTCTGAGACCTAACCTAAGCATCATACTTCTTTTGTAGTTTTTGCTGCAATATTTGCAATGTGGAATATGTTTTCAGGTTTTATGTATCCGCAATCAAGAATTCTTCTTTTATTAAGGATCTCATTAAATGTTATAGACTGCATATTTGCAACTGAATTTGACATGCAGACTGCAAATAAGTTGGAGTTATTTCATTCTTAAAACTACTTACTTGGACCGAGTATACTAATAGCAAGAATTGAGCTTTTAGCTCAAATTATAGTGCAGTATATTACTGTAGTCATATCATATATAAGCAATAAAATTAGGAATTTTAAGATGAAAATTTATTGAGAATTAATAATGATGCATACACATTGATATGAGGTACATATGACATGAAGATGATCAATTGACATGCAACAGTGTTTACCTGGTACATTTGCTATGATTTAAAATCATGAAACAGTTAAGACTACTCCACACAACATAACTTCCTCAATTACTACGTACGGATAATTAAGAAATGACCCTAGGAACAGTAGAAAACTGTCATGGCTTTCATGTTACAAATATATATTATCTTGCTACTCTTCTAGGTTCGCTTCTGTTACACACTTCTGTACCACTGCTACTCTTCTAAGGTTGGATAGAAGGAGCACTGTAAGTACCACGAGGTTGCGGTGATCAACCAAAGAGAAAAATTGTGGTCATTTAGATCTAATTGTGAGGTTAGTTTTTTCCTCCCGATAGCCTTGGAGTATGGCGATTATTCGCCCCAGATCCAGGATAATCGTTGGTCTTCAAAAGCATCCGGTCCTTTATCAGTTCGTCTTCCCAATCAGCTGTGGTTTCCTGTTTTAAACAGTAAAAGATGTATTAATCAAATAGTATAGCAAATAGATTTTGTTTAGCACTTCTTATTCGGCCTTATGTTTTGATGGTGGTATCTTCCTTACTTTTAAGCTTCTCCCTTTGGATGTTCATAGCTCTTGCAAGAATTAACAAGAGAAGTTCAAAATAAAGAGAAGACTTCCAGCATCAAAAGAAAGGGATGTTAATATCAGCTCCTCTGAATTGAATCAGTAAGTCTATGTTTCGAATTTTAAGTAACTGATAAACATTTCTAAAACAGGAAAGCAGAAGTGATCAGGACAGTTAAGAAATGAAGCTTGATGCCAAAATAGGTTTCACCATAAAGTTTCTAAAAATACCTGGTGGATATCGTCTGAACCCAATTGGTTTTGATGATCCTGCAACATATTCTGAGACCCTGCAAGCAGAAACACCCAAGTTCAAGAAACAATAAGATGAAGATAGTAAGTTCCTATCCTAGTAGCATGAGGTGGTTAAAGAGATATTTACTTGTCAGAGGGACAGCATCCAAAGAAATGAGGTGAGACAAGGCCAAAAGAATCACTAGTAGATGAAGCATGGTTCTTTCCAAAGTCTGACAAACTAAGCTATTGGAGCTTTAGCGTTGCTTCTTACTCATGCTAGTGCTCCATTTATACCTTCTTATTATAGACTCTTTGGAGGTATATGGCGTTGGGGCACATCACAAAGTCATAAAGATGAGAAACAACAGACCATATTTCCAGCAAATTGGAGATCTACCTAACATATAGTTTCCTTTCACTAAAGCATGCACCACTTTGCTCTACTTTAATGACCCAAAAGCCCTTGAAATTTTGCTGGAGAGACTTGGTTCTTGAGATGAAATCAAGGGTACTTAGCAGAAAAAGGGTAGTTTCATGGAAGTTTCTGCTGCAAGATGTTTGGGTAGTTGGAGGGGTGATATCATGGGCTGTAGAAAGTTGCCTTAAACAGGATACATTGTTTATGGATGGCAATGATGAGAGATATAAGTCAAATGGAAATGGAAAAAAGAAAACCCCACCATAGAAGTGGAGTATGACAATGAGAATGATTTGCAGCAATAAGCTTGCTAGCCAATTTCAAGTCAATGGCTTAATGGGATATGTCAATGACCCCTCAAAGTTGAGAAGAGCATGCTGTTGAAGGGTACTGAAGATGGTAAAACTGAAGGCAACACTGGACTATGGAGGAGCCCACATAAAGTGTCAACGCTCCCCACTTACTTGCAGCTTTGTGACTAATCCCTTAGCTACTTATTTGAAATGAATGTGGGATGAGGTAATCCAATGTCAACGGGCTTGATTGCGTGACCTCTCATCACGCTATACACGTGGTGAAGTGATCAATTGATCTTGACTGTTCATATGGGGCATATTATAGATGAGCAATGGAACAAAAGCTACAGCAGTTGGATGTTGATAGACTAGCAAAGCAGGTGGAAGGATTGTGTAGAAAGGAACTTGGTCTGGGGCACAGAGACAAGGTTGCTTGAGAAGATCTGTGCACTTTAAATCGCAAAAAGCCAGTGTTCTCTTTTTCCACTTGTAATGGTTCACTAAAGGGATCTCTCCACCTAAATTACCTGGGATAGATGTAGTATAATCTGCTTAAAAGACAGCGACCACGTGTGAGAAAAAGTTACGGGCTGTTTTTCAATCTGGTTCTGTAAGATATCTGGTACTCATCGATTCACTACCCCTCTTATTTCTGTTGGATTGCTATTCAAACTAAAAGTTAAAGCTAATAGGAAATGGGCCAATAATAATAACATTTATATGACTAACATCTCTCTCACTTAGAAGACATTTTTCGGCTCTTATACCTGAATTTAATAAATGCATGATCTCAAGATTCAAACTCATTACTCATACCCAATAAGGCCTTGATATAAAGTTGGATTATCATTTGACCTAAAATCTGAAGCTTATAAAAAGTAGGTCAGCAATATTTATATGTCTAACAATTTCCAATGTATTTCTCGCTGGCTAGTGAAGGAGAATATATTCACCACTGCCCTGCAGATAAGCATATTGTCACGCCATGTAAAATTTTGCTGTTATTTGTGTTTTTGTATCTTTGGTTATCTTATTTAGAATATCCTAACCCTACAATTGGTAAAGATTAAACTACTTTTAGCTTCATTAGATCACCTTCCTAGACAGCTGAGCCCCTGGTAAGCACCATATAAGAGCACCTACTACAATTGTGTCCAAGGCAAGTCCATGAACAAACTTTAATACAATGTCTGTAATAATTTAGGCCATAACTTTCTTTGAAAATGTAACAACTTGGGTTTTTCAAACACTTTTTAACAAATCTTTTCGAAAGGTGGATCCCTAATCTTGAAAACAAAACAATCCCAAAAGCAAAACAACGGAAAACATTTTCAATGAATTTCATTTTAAGAAAAACACTGAGTGTCAATCATCAACTCATTACTTAATTATTTAAATACAAAAAACTCAAATAATTTATTTTATTTTTCAAGTCAACTTTTTCAAAACAAGGTTACTTCTTTAGGACTCATCCAATCGATAGTTACACTCTCTACATCATTATAATCAAGTCCAAATACTACAGATATACATATACAGTCCAAGTAAAATTAAAAACATGCCATCAAACAGAGATGTCTCAATCAGCTACTTGTCTAGCTCCTCATCAGTATTGTATGCCTCTCAATATCTGAGGCATTGCAAAAATAACGCAATGCCTCAGCAAGCTATGCTTGGTGGGAGAATAAGATGCTTATGAAAATCAAAATAAAACATTTGCTTTCACAATGTGATAATCATTTCAATACACAAAACATTTTGCATCGATAATCAATAATCTCCATGATTAAATTTAAGATAATCTAAAACTTTAGAATATCAAAGTTAAGCATTTCATGTGAATATAATGAATAAATCTAGCCACAAAATATCATATTCAAATCCTAATCAGGATCTCAAGTAAACTTTATAAATAACTATAAACATCAATGCAAGGTTATGCCCAATCATTGTCTAAATCACTAATAAAGATACTGAACGGTCAAATGAGTTAAACTTGTAAAACTAGTGAATATAATCATCAATGGCCACACCCCTAACTATGCACGGCCCATAATCTTCTAATCAACACTGGGTATACATCATGGTCATGAGCTCATATCAAGCATATCATCATGCCACAAAGTTATGGTGCTGTCACTTAGTCGTGATTGTAGTACTTAGATCTCCAAAGAAAACTAAGCACACGTGCTATCACTCAATTGTACTCGCAACATTGTACAAAGAAAATACAAGAGACTACTATGCTGCAGTGATAACCAACTCTCATGTTTATCGACTGCCACTCTCCACTGACATCAAAACAAGAGACTGAGTGTTCGTCTTGCATGGGGGAGGATCAAAATAGTTGTGTGGACTACCCTTGATATTACTCCCTACAGTATTAGCTCCTCTATGGGGCAGGTGTCTATTATCTCACAAGTCAGAGGATAGGTAACCAGCCTTACATCCCTCATAGCATAGCATCCCCCAAGAATAATCCTGTCGAAAACAAAATCCTTAGGCCTCCATGCCTGCATATAAAATAATAATATCAAGCTACATGTCTGTCTCATATCAAATCCACGAAAAATATTATATTGTACGCATAGTTGGTATCTTGTACCAGATGAAGCCCACTTGGCTTCTAGATCAAATCACGCAGTGATAAAACATGTCATGCAATATTAAAATGTGCCTTTTAAATGAATGACGGTCATTTAAAATCCATGAAAATATAATCAAAGTTTAGCAATTCTCCATATACAAAACTATATCCTTTTCATTTCATAATTCATGCCATAAATATTGCATGTATGCTGTCACATAATAATCACATTTTATAAATGGTTCATGCAAATGCAACTCAAATCTCATGTAGTTATTAACATTACATTATAAGTCTATCAACAGATCATGCAATTTGTGAAAATTAGCATATTAAATTCCACCTGCCTCGAATACGGCTATCAAATCCTCAAGACGGTCCATAGTCTCAATTGCGTATCAATCGGCATATCTATCAAGTCATACGTACATTTCAAGTCAATCACTTACTCACAATTTCTCATATAATACTCATCTAGTCTTTGATTGTCATTAATTGCGCTAATCTTGCTCTTATTGACCTTCAATCCTACATATATCTCTTTATTTTTGTAATATTCATAAATTATGATCATTGATTAAAGATCAATTGTTCATATTATCTACATGTTCTCAATTTCTATAGATCTCATCTTGGCATATAGTCTCTTTCATATTTCAATGTTTGATTTATTGATATAATGATTAGCTTATATTTTGATCAGTCAGATCAATAGTTCAAAGTCCTCCTAACATTAAATCTTTGAGTATAAGGTCAGTAGAATAATCTATCCATTGGATCCTTTCATTTGCCATACCAAATCATCAATATAGTCATTTATTAAGTTGGGATACTTATAATTAGCAAATCTAGGTTGTACAAGGTTTGATCTTGTTGAATCCAAAGCTTTTAGGACAATCCTACTATTGGATCACTCTCAATGTCTGCCTTGTATGTCTTAATCATCTAATTTGTTTCTCATATGCCCTAATCCTTCATAACTTTAGTGTTTGATAACATTCACCAGTGTATTAATAGTTAATCCATTGATCCAATGGTCGGATCTGTCTCTGATTGGTTAGATCTATAGTTTATATTTTGTTCAATGATTTTGATCAAAAGCCTCAATTAATTTAGATGATTTGATTATAAGAACCATGAATTTACCTACTAAATCATATAATTGTTCGATTCTAAGGCATGATCATCTCATGATTGGCCCGATCTAAGTCAGACAATGATCTTTAGTATTTGATCTAGTTAATGTGGGGTCAGATCATGAATTTTATCATAAAATTAGATCCATGTCATTGAGATAAATCCAACAGTTGTCTCAGATCAAAATTTGGGTGTATATACCCTCTAGAATTGAAGAATTTCTATTTCAAATCAAAATCAAGGATCCAAATTAGAATTTAGATCAAAATAGTATTAAATGGCATCACCGAGACCCACTGCCTGGATGTGTTTGTGTATGTCCTGGGAGCCGAGAAGCACCTGTGTGCGTCACAGTGCGTCTTTGATGCAAGCTGATCGGACTGTGACCGTCCGACCATAGGCGTCATTTTCTAATTTTGATTTCTCTGACCAAATGATATAGCAATTTGACTATTTTTAACCGTTTTTTCCCTCTCAAGAATGCAAATACGATAAATGGTTTATATTTTTAAAATTCATTTTCTTTAGCATCTCTATCACCATAGATTCTCCCCACTATTATTTGAAACTTTCCCTACTCAAATGACATCTGATCAAAAAGAATTTTCAAGGGTTAGATCATGTTACCTCATTGGTGATGATAAATGGTTTGGATCTTTGTTTCGAGATGTCGCGGTCTTCGAACCAGCTTCTCTCCTTTTCTTGCTCTCCTTTCACTCCCCGATGTTGGTTTCAGAAACAGACCGAATCGATTTTCCTTAAGAGAGAAGATGCCAATATCAAAATAGCACATCTTTTTACAAGTAATGATTTTACTTTTTATTTGAATTTATTATTTAAGTTTTTAACCTTTAGTAATAAGTTTTAACAACATGATTGTGTTCCCTAGTCAATGCAATGCTATCATTTTAGTCAAGGACATGATAATGAGTCTATGGTCTACTTGGGTTTTTAACTTTCGTATGGATCCTGTATGATAAAATTATCAAATTACCTTTCATGAGAAAAATTACAACATATTCATCTAAACTTCAATTTAAACAAACTTAGTGCCATTAGGTTCGTTTTTCGGAGCACAATTCAAAAATGAAGGTTTCAACACCTGATTTTACGTCAATAAAATTTTTGCTTATAAAATCTTTAAATTTTGAAATTTCAATATTCTATTTTCATACCAATTTAACAAAATTTGAAAATTTATATTTAAAAAAATCAGGGACGTTACAGACAATGCATTACATGACCTTCACATCATAATGCTAGTTTCAACTTGGAAAGAAGATTGTTGGTGGGGATTAGAGATGTAGTGGGCTGGCTTGAGATGACTTGATTTGGTTTGAGATTACTTGAATTTGGCATGGGATGCAGTGAGACGACTAGAAATATCACTTAAGATAGAGGTGTAGAGTTTGGGAACTTGATAGTTCCTGAGTTGTAATCCTAGTAGAGTTTAGGAATTGACCAGTTCTGGCCTTTTAGGACTAGCCAATTCTAGTATCTTTTAGAACTCAAGTTATGGTATAATTTTTTAACATTTCAATTGTGGGAGAAAAAATGGAACTGGCTAATTCTAAAGCAACTCTCTCTCTCTATATATATATATATGGGAACCGGGGTCACCTTTAAGATAGAGAAATCCCAAAAATCACATCCTTTGGCACTCCAAACTTATAGAATAGATACCCATTGGATGAGATTTTTGGTAAACCCTTATCTTGTGAGAGGGCATTGGCTTGAATCGTTGAAAAAGTACTAAGCCCAATTTATCACCTTTTTTTCTACTAACCTTCTCCTTCCCAGTGCTGCCCCCCCTCATGGTTTAGTGAAGGTCGAGGCTGTTAAGGACCATAAATAGGAGAGGGAACTGATCAGTTATTAATTGAAAACTGGTTACTTCTTGCTTGCACTGGGTTTTAGAATTAATTAGTTCTCATAAATGAGGCAAGGAACTAACTACTCTAAAAGTTGCCAATTCCCAAACTCTATACCTGCCTAGATTAAAGTGAGATGGATAGAGATGAGTTAGAGAAGATGGGTTGAGATGACATTATTTGGATTATTTCTATCTCAAGTAAAATAAAGGAGGGCTGAATTTTGGGATGAGAAGACATGGCCCTTTTTTACACTTAATACAGTCTCCACATTCAGTAATAAAGGTTGTGATGAAGAGTTTGAAACCACTAAGAGTGAGTTAGGTTATGGTTGAGATTTTTCATCTCATCTCAAGCAACACTAATAATGAGCTGGGATGAGATGATTTTCATCTCAAGCATCAAGCACCAGTAATAGTGAGTTGAGATAAGATGAACTCATCTCAAAACACCACTTTCAGCACTAGTCAAGCGCTTAATTAGCAAAGCTTATAGACGTGGTTTATGGGATCCAGAATAATGATCAGACATGATACTGCAGCTAACCTTGTATTACCGGACAAGAAATAAAAGCTTTTTACTTCAGCCATATGATCTGCCATAGAGGAATTAGACGCCAATGATTTGAGCCTTGTCATTTGGTTATGACCAAAATAGCTGATCTTTCAAAATGCATCCCAGCTTTGCAAACCTATGCCACATGTCTTTTCAATCAGACAGATCCGACCGCCCAAAAAACAAAACTTTATCTTATGTTTCCAATTACCGTAAGGAAAGATGGTGATAGAACTAGCAAGTAAATATTGGACCCACATGGCTAGTTGAGAAACAATGCAAAAGGGATGTGGGCCTAGTTTTTTAGTAAAGAGGGACTAAGTACTTGCTCTAGTACCACTTGAGTACGGAGCAAATTGTGTCCACCTATAATTCTTGTACCCACACTATATATTCATTTTAGATCTTAGAAGAAACAACGGCTAGGATCCCAATAGCCAAGAAAGATGGTGATAGAACAACCCAAACTTTTTTTTTCTTTTCATGTGGATGAAACAAATAGAAATGAAAATTGAACCCTCCACATCAACGTTATGCGCAAAAGGTCACCACAAAAATCATTACCTTCCCGGTCACATAAAAAGGTAGACACGCAGATCCCTATCCTACTTTCTTTTTCTTCCATTTTTCTTTTCTATTTCACGCTTTCGGTCAATTGCATCAGCATCGATCGCTTTTTAAGTGCTTGTTCCTTGTAACACAACTAGTTTGCCGAAGAAGACTGCGCGTTTTGCCGATCAGGCGAACTAACGACTTTGATCCGATCTCCACGAGTTCATCGGACAAGATCTATAATTGCCCCTAGTTCAGATGATTTTAGGTTAATTTTTTATTTACTGCAAAATATATTTCTACTTCTGCTATGGATGGCTCCACTCTGGTCTTCAAACGTGTGGTCCACGTGCGACATCCTTCTCATTTTGTGGCTCCATTCTGCTCTCTACATATTCGGAGCATAGTTTAGATCCTCCGGTTGCATTAGCTCAAGTCTAAGTTAGAACACATGAACAACCCATCAGCAAATCCTCATCTTTCCAAGTTTCCTTCCAAACGTAACAATTTTAAGGGGAAAAATTATGGTTTTAAAACTTGTAAGTTAACTCGTCCTTTTTTAACCATTCCAAAAGATGTTGCTAAGACAGGATTGGATATGACTCTTTACTATATTCTATACAAATAAAATAGCCCATTTATAGAGTGGTAAAGGATCCTCTATGATCATAGAGATCAATAGAAATTGGAAGAAGGGATCTTTTTATGCTTACCAACTCCAGGCAACAAACATGCATAAAACCTCTTCCGAAGTAAGTGTTGGGATAGTCCAAAGTCTCAATAGTAACCTCGTCTGAGTTACTCAACTTGATATCAAAGTCTGAGTAGACTCGTTCCTAATAAAAGATATTAGATTTGGCTCGAGATTTGAGCACATGACCTCCCAACAATATTATCTCATCCCAATAAATTAACCTAATTAACAACCACTTGGGCATATAAAGTAGAAACACTAGACACCATTGCCAACTCCAAAAAAATTTATTTGAAATTACCCTTGAGAGTATTTTCGAATCATCTACAAGTCAAATTGAGTTAACATGCTTTGTCAGTAAGTGAAGTTTTTGAGTTTTAAAACTATGGGAAAAACTAATCATGATGTGATCGTCGATGAGATTTCCAGCGTCTGGAGATGTTCCACCAGATGTTTCAATCTCTGCCAAGCATTCAGTCTCCTACTTCTCTTTGTTTTCTTCTTCCTTCTTGGAATCTAACATGTTAAGGGCTAAACCCAAGAACAACTCTTGCAAGATATTTGACATGAACATGGGTAAGTCCAAAGTCCCACTCATGTTCCCCAACTGAAAGCCAACAATATTCATGAACAAACCCTAGGAAAAAAAAAAAAAATCTCACTAGAACTATATATGAGTAGATTCATGAAGGCTAAGATATATTCATGGAGAAGCCTTAGAAGATTTGTCACACGACTTGTCAGACCAAAGTTGAAAAGGCATGGGACGGCCACTTGTTAAAGTTAGATGATTTGTCAAAAACAAAGTTTGGTAGTATATAATAAGTAATTGGTAATGGTAGATAGGTTGTATATATATGAATTGTCAAAAGCAATGGTTGGGAGGGTGGGGTATGGTCGGTCATGACCATATCGGGTTTGATAAAAGTTATTCAGATATTGCTTGATGACACCATAGTCTAAGTTAAATTAGTGCTTATATCTACATAACCAATGCTATTAGGACAATCAGAGTTGATAAGTAAAGATTAGTATGTAATAAATTAAAATGTTGCGTGTGTCCCTACTTTTTACATCTCACTTTTATGTCTGCATCTTCCCGCATGCACAGAGAGACCACACAATAAGATGTTACTAGCAAAACTAATTGCAAAAGAGGATAAATTGGTCACATTAAAAATACCACTTACGGAGGTCCGTTAGAGCATTAGAGAGAGAAAGACTTGCCATATGAAGACTTGCTTTTGCTTATGGCAAAAGAACAAATAACCGAGGTTTTACAGGCATTAAGTAGATGAGATGTTTGGTATCTAGGCCATCTAAGATAAGTTAATTTCAATGAACGGTTCCAATTATTGAAAAAATGAAAAAAGTAAGCCCAATATGTATATTTTTCAATCAAATCTTTGCTTAATAGGAACAGCCAGGAAATACGAAATTACCCATAGCCAGTAGCAGCCAGCAAAGACTGGACAAACATTATCCACGGCCATTAGCAGCTATGAAAGGCAATAAACAGCCCATAGTCATCCGTTATTTGCTCATAAACGTAATTATGCATGTTGTAGAACTGCCACTAGCCAGATATTAAGATACTTATCCACAGATAATGTTGTCCATCCCTTCCCAAACAACTCTAGAATGTTCCAAAGTGAGCGAATTGGCCTAAATCTGAGGATTATTTTCTCACCTTCTCTACCATTATGAAGCTGTGTGGGATGATCGAGACCATCGATTTGGTGGGGCCATATCCACTGCTTAAAAAGGCAAACTATCTTAGCCATCGGTGACTCATAACTTTTAATGCAAATGGACGATCAAGAAGAAATGTAGATAAAGAAACAGATTAATGGTCTGGAAAGTGCACGGGAATCAGACTAATTACTGTGACCTTGAGTTGTGGCTACTTTGAGCCACACTGTCAACGTAAGGGCCCATGGTAGATGGTATATGCCACGATGGTACATACAAGGTGACATCTTTGTAGTGGCACGGGCGAAGTACGTGGCGAGAAATGGCTTTCCCGAAAAAGTGGGCCCCATCATGTTGACTTTATCAAAAGGGTTTAGCACTTGTCATTTAGTTGCTGATTGTGATTTCAATACTAATCCTCAGTTATCACTTTGTTTACCAAAAGCAGGCCCTCGCGTCGGCAAGTGAGTGGTCCAGAGAAGACGTGTTTGTGTACTAATGACCTGTTAGTCAATTTAATCACACTTGTCTCCCAAAAAGGGCAAAAGATACACCTTTCCACCAGCTCTCCCTTTTTCTCCTTTTCTTTTCCCATTTTCGACTTTTTGGGCACGTGTCGCCCATCCAACGATGTCCCTGTGCACTCGGCTAAGGACTGCCACCGACGAAGATTCTTGCACAGTCAACTTCATTTTACCGATCATATATGATTATATATCATAATTTAGAAAATGTTAATAAACTAATTAGAAATTTAAAAATAAAAACATTCTCCATCCGCACCGCTAACCATTCCCGTTCCCCTACCCGTATCGCGTTTCTCCGGTGGGATCAAGAATTGGACTCGTGTCTGGCGGAGATTGGTCTAAATGGAAACGCCGATGAACGATCCAGATGCAATTGGAAGGCATTATCGAGTTACTTTTTGAGGTGGGACCCAGAAGAAAATGGCCAAGAAAATGTCCAGCGTGGGGCCACATCCACGTAACTTGAAAAACAAGGATGTATGACGTGGAGTTTTACAGGGCTGGGAATTCTCTCAACTTTTTTATTTTTGCGTGGCGAGGGGTTTGGGGAGCCCAACAACACGGTAAAAACTCGGGCATTTGCTCGCCATTAATCTGAGGATGATCTCAGCCGCTCACTTGAATGGACAGGACATTTAGTGGAGATCGATTATGCACTTCCACATAATAATCCCTAATCAACATCTGAGATTGTTTTGAAGGTTCACATTTTGCAGTCCATCACAATGCTTCCCAGCATACATGATATGGATAAGAGAACCTCCATTCGAACTCTAGAAAAGGATGCTGAAACAGATTCAACCAAGATGGGCCCCAGATTTGGGTGATCTGAATCATTTATCACGTTCGCCCTGCCCTACTTAGGTTGTACAACATGAATCATTCCCATCGGAGGCATCTAGCTATTAGCTTTTTAGTTAAAAGTTTTAGTGATCTGATTTAAGAAAATAATATCTAAAGATGGACGAAAGTGATGAATGGATGGGATCATCGGAACCATCCTTTTCCCTATCCAGAAAGCATTTTTATATGGATAAAAAGATAGTTTGGTCCGATCGGTCACCCAATTAATCATCAAGGCAGGACATCAAGCCAGATTATGTCTACGAAGATATAAGTAGCGATAGTGACAAGCCCAGCTTCGATCAGGTATATCAATGGACCAGATTCGATGTATCAGGAGCCACTTGGTGTGATGTTGATTAAGCAGTTGTGGTTATCAATCTACCATTGGTTCATAGCTAATTCAAGATAAAGAGTTGGGCCCCATCAAGTGGAGGGTCCTTATTGATGCCTTATCCGAAAGGGTATGATTAAAAGAAAATATCCGAGTGCTTTTGTGTTCAGCGCAACAACATTTTCTCCCAATGAGAGGGAAAGAAAGCAGCCAAAAGGAAAAGGCAAAGAGCCAAATATTGGCAACAAAACCACAGCTGATCTTACTTGACCCTTTTATTTCATAGGTCTGCCAAATCTAAACCGTCCAATTTTAAAAGATTTTATTGGAAAAGGTCCATTTCATGGAACGGTTAGGATTATTTGGTAGATAAGATTTTATGGAGAGACAATTATACGGGAGCTGTACAATGATTGGTGCTTGTACTTGTCAAGGAAGCAAAATTGCAATTGAGTTGCACTTATTCGATGATCAAGATCGTTTATTTGTTATCCTATGATTGACATCTAAACCGGAAATTATAATCCGGTGTTGATGCTGGACGATTCTGAGCCTTTGATTTATGGAGGATCTGGTGATGGGGACCACTGTTTCCTAATTATCCATTTAAGGGACGCCAATAAACGGGTCAGAAGTTTTAGACGGATATGGATTTTCGTTCACATTAAATAGCTAGGCTCGGGTTCTCTTTCAGCCAACTCAGGTGATGAGCGTCCACGATCAGTCGAATCTGAACCCTTTGGATGATCCGACCCGTTCGTAACTGTCCACTTCCTCTGATCAAGGCTTTTAGACGCTAGAGTCATCCAATTCGTTCGATTTTCGGATTACTAACCATCGGAAACCAAAGCAATCAGAGGAACGGGTTGGATCATCAAAATATCGACGCTGCAGAAAAAATCCGGCACTACACGTCAACTTACAAACGCAAAGGTGGTCTAGGATAGATTTCTTCATTAACAAACACAGTAGAGTAGAAAGCAGACTGGATCAACAGTTCAGATTATCCATCACAAAAACCAAATCAGCGGCCATGATGAGAAGCAATTTAGATCACTCGAATCTGAGCCCACGTGCATTTGTACTATGTGCAAATCCTTTGGCGATCCTAACCGTTCATCTAATGTCTCAAGCTTTCTAAACATTTAACCGTTATTTCCATACGAAGTTTACAACCGTCCACTTCCTCTGACTGCGACTTTTGAATTACTGTCCATCCAATGCTAAAGAAATTAGATGAACGAATCGGATCATTTAAATGTAGACTTTACAGTCCAAAATCCGATACCACACATCAACTTACACTCTACTCATCCTCTACAATACCATTCTCCGCATCAACAGTTCAGATCATCCCCGGTGAAAACCAAATCATCGGTCGAGATCGCCGGCGACGTCGGAGACCAAAACTTCGCCAATTTTTAAACTCTAGCCGAGTTATTGGGTGCTGACTAGGACTTTCGCACATCCACTTTCTCTCCACTGGAATCAAGAGGGAAATCTCAAAGCCACAAGAACTTGTGGCTGAAAATCGCTCTCGCAATGACGTGGCATCTCCAACTCGTTAAACCCCTCGCTGCCCACAAGGGAAAAAACGGAAACAAACGACCGAAGAAAAAGAGAGCCAGAAGAAAGAGCTCGGAAAAGTCAAATTCCCGTTTTTTTCGCGTTTTGGATTCCATGGAGAAAATGTCGGAAGCCAGAGATCCTGCGATTAAGCTATTCGGCAAAACTATTCCGGTGCCGACGAATGAGGAGATTCCACAATCGGACGGCCAGGATGCTGGGGAGGTTTACCCGATGAGTGATGATGGTGGAGGTGGGGGAGAAGCAGGAGGGAAAGAAGAAGAAGAGGAAAAAGACAAGGTAAACTGGGATTTTGTCTTTTGGTGGCTTTGATGATTTTTCCTGTTGGGTTTTCGGTTTTTGATCGGAAAAAATGAAACTTGACTTTATATTCGTGCGATCTGCTGGGTTTTTCAGCTGGGTCTGTGGAGAATTTAAGGTTTTGGGCATTTCTGTTGCTTGGTAGTACTTGCAATTTGTTAATTTTTGGTTTTTGTTGTTTGTGTTACTCTGATTTGGAATAAGTTTCTGTGATTTAATGTTTTTTTAGAAGATACTGAATGCGTTTTTGTTGCTAAATTATGGTTTGCTTTGCTTTGAGAAAATGTGATTTTTCACTTGTTTATGGCAATTTTACCGTTACTTGGTGTATTGTTTGGTTCCTTGGAGTATTTTTTTTGGTATTTGTGATTGAAAATTTTCAGGATTTGAGCAGCTAGAGTGGAGTTAGTTGTGGTTCTTGTGGAAAATAAGTTCTGGGTTTTCCCAAAAAAAAAATGAAATTTCCAGATTTTTTATTTTTTAGTATTTTGTTTTACTCTTGTTTGAAATATATTTTATTTGTAAGAGGCTTTGATGGCTGATTTAGTTTCTGAATATGGTTGAAGTATTTTCGGTTATTTCTCTGGAGATCATAGAAAGCTTTTACATTGCTCGAACTTGGATTTTTTTTCCTTTCCCGTGATGCTGTTTTGGATGTTTTTGCGAAGTTAGGGTGAGAATTTTAGGCTTTGGACGGTTAAAGTCTGATTTTGCTGTAGGCACTGGTTAAATTCAGTTGTGATTGGAGGATTTTGAGATTTCTTGTTGCGTTACAACTTTCAAGTGGTTTGTGCTTTGGTTTATAATAAAATGGTGTTCAAGTACTATGAAATTGAGAACGAAGAACTGTCCAATGAGTTTTACTGCAAATTTTATGATTTTTTTATTTGGTAGTAGATGGGATGATCTCTCCCCCAAAACAAAGTCTTTGAATTTTTCTGATTATATATGGTTATAGATTTAATTTTGTACTGTATTGTTGTGGATCCTGCAAGTAAATTTTTTGTTTAAATTTTATGGTTGTTATGACTATTTAATTTGTGGGTCTTTCATCTTTTCTTTGGCTTCTAATTAGATTTTATGTTATTTTGTGGGTTTTTTTTCCCTTGTCATTTCATCCTTTCTATGAGTTGCTGATTCTTTTCCTGAGTGTCCTTGTTGTAATTAATTTTCTTTGTGAGTGGCTGAGGAACCATGTCGTAAGTGCTGGCATTAGGTTCTGATTCTCTTTCTTGTTTAAACTCTTTTGACTCGAATAAAGATTTGGTCTTTGTTCAATCACACATTGGATTATCTCGGGAATTTAGCAGAAATGGTTTTTCATACATGTTTGCTCCCTTAATTGTGTAACACTTGTGACTAGCTGGAGGTTTCTCATGTAAAAATCTTCAAAGAAATTAAGAAATAACAGTAGCCTTCATTACCTTTTCCTACTTGGTTTTTCTCCTGCTCTTCTAATTGTGAAAGCAGAACAGTTTTAGCTGTGGAAAAATAGAACGATAACATCCTTTTAGAGCATGGATGTTTCCTCTTAGTTAACATTCTGCATACTATGCACAGAACCAAGATTTTTCCTATTTGAATTATGCAACGTTCTTTCTACCAGGACTTTACTCTAAATTTTCTAAACCTCAATTCCAAATCAGATGGTTTCTTTGTTTGAAGAGAAGAATTATGTGCAGAACATGGTTTTGTTTGACCTTTTTCAAATATAGACCCACAGTGTTGGCAATGCTTTTCCTAACCCATCTGTCGTTGGATTTGGAGAAAGTCTGAGAAACACAGTGGATATTTGCAAGTTATGGTCATGAGTAATCACTTGGCATCACCTTTTCACATTCACTAATTAAGTTTAAATCTGCAGGATCCATCAAATGAAAATAATGATGAAGCTAAGGAGAAAGAGAAACCAGCCCCAACTTCAGAAGAATTAACTGATCCAGCTACATCTTCAATGATAAGTGACAACCCAAAAACACCTTCAATTGACAAAGAAACGTCAAGTGTGAAAGGTTTAAAGCCTGAGGAAGAACAGAGTGATACAAGCTCTTCAAAAGAGAAGACTCTAAAGAAGCCAGACAAGATATTGCCATGTCCTCGTTGTAACAGCCTAGACACAAAGTTCTGTTACTACAACAATTACAATGTTAACCAACCACGGCATTTTTGTAAGAACTGCCAGAGATACTGGACGGCTGGGGGAACCATGAGAAATGTGCCCGTGGGAGCTGGGCGACGCAAGAACAAGAATTCTGCCTCACATTATCGACATATGACTGTGTCTGAAGTTCTTCAAACAGCTCGAGCAGATGTACGTGAAGCAATTCATCATGCTCCTTTGAAACCCAATGGTACTGTCCTTAGTTTCGGCTCAGATGCACCACTCTGTGAATCAATGGCATCTGTGCTGAACCTTGCCGAGAAAACAATGCGGAATTGTCATAGGAATGGATTTCATAGACCAGAAGAACAAAGAGTTCCAATGTCATGTGGAGGAGAAAATGGCGAAGAGTATTCAAGTGGATCCTCTGTCACTGCTTCAAATTTGACCGAAGAAGTTAACCGGGCAAATATGCAAGAGCCAGTGATGCAGAACTGTCAAGGGTTCCCTCCTCAGATGCCATGTTTTCCAGGCACTCCATGGACTTATCCATGGAATCCGTCTCTAGCACCACCACCTGCATTCTGCCCTTCAAGCTTTCCCATATCGTTTTACCCTGCAGCAACTTATTGGGGTTGTACCATCCCAGGTGCTTGGAGTATCCCATGGATACCAGCCCCTGCTTCTTCCCCAAACAGTGGATCCCCAGGATCTGGTTCTAATTCTCCGAGATTAGGCAAGCATACAAGAGAAGGGAACCCACTTAAACAAAATGATTCGGAGAAAGAAGACACACTCAAGCAGAGCAACTCAGAGAGATGTCTGTGGATTCCTAAAACGTTACGAATCGATGACCCTGGTGAAGCTGCAAGAAGCTCTATATGGGCAACACTGGGGATTAAGAATGACAAGGCTGACGCGATGAGTGGTGGAGGACTTTTCAAAGCATTCCAATCAAAGGTTGATGAGAGGAATCATACAACTGAGACCTCCCAGGTCTTGCATGCTAACCCTGCAGCACTTTCTCGATCACTTAACTTCCATGAGGGTTCGTAGTGGATCAGTCAGATGGTTAAAATCTGTTGTAAATTCCAGGGGTTTCAGCTCATTGAGATGAGTTTGCCCCATGAGCTTGCTACAACATTGCGTCAATCTTTATAGACGCATTAGGCTGCTCTGGAGAAACTAGCACAGTGCAGATCCGCAGGGAGAGCATTTGAGGAAATTTTCCACCTTTCTCGACTGAAGAGCTCATGTTGAAGTAGCTCAAATTGGGCAATGATTTCAGCTCCTCTGCGCAATATGAATCATGTCCTTTATTTTCTTAGTTCTGATGGTATGGTGAGCTTGTATATATTTATGTATCTATATAGGACAGTTAGAGAGAGGGAAAGAAAGAAATAAGGATTCTCAGATGTACTAAAATAAATTTGTGAATCCAGGCCAGGTTTCTTTTTCTTTATCCATGTGTTTCAATTTAATTACATTCCTGCATTCCATTCTACGGTAGCTGTAATGGTGTTTCGATCGATGCCTTCTACATTACCTCACATATTGGTCTCTAAATTTCTTTTTCCTGTTCCTCAGTGGCATCTAGAGAGGTTCCAGTTTTGAATTAAACTCATTCATTCCATTCTAGGTGTAGTTGGAACTGTGTTTCGATGGATGCCTTGTGCATTAGTTTAGATCCTTGGTCTCTCAATGTAATTGCAGAGATGGGTCCGTTTCATGTTTCTCTTTAATAATTCTAATCTAATTCATAAATAACACAAAATGTTTCTTGTATACTGAAAATAGAGGACTTGATTCAATCTACCTTCTCCTTTTCATAAACAATCGGAATTCCAACCTGATTATAGCTGAAGTAGCAAGATTGATGCCGGGATGCAACACGATTCCGAGTTCCCGGTACTCACATTGTGACACTTAAGTTCCACTGCCGCTAACCATATCTTAGAGTCTGGAAACTGAAAAGAATCCAGAGATCAGATACGAAACTCAAAAGAAAATCAAGCAGAACCGATAAAGATCATCCTTCATCAGTTATTCAGGAAATATCCAAAGATTTCAATTATATAGGTTTTGGATGAGGCCAAGGTGATGGATTTCATTCCACGCAAATGTGCTTGCAAAAATACAAGGTAAACAGAGAAAGAAACCAAATGGAAGTATGGCAAACAAAAGACAAAAATGTTCCTGTTGTAGGATCATCTCTGTTTTGCAGATAAACATGAATTTTCTTTCAAAAAAGGCCAAGCATCTTTCTCTTTCAAGGCCCAAAGTCAAGGCCACTCGTTGAAACAGGTGGAAAGCTGAATCTGAAAATAACATTTCAAAAAGGTCTCCTTTTCTTTCCACTATGACAGAGTAAATTCACAACCTCCACAGAAAATTAACAGCCCACTTCTCACCACTTGTTATTTCTTTATGCAGATATACTATCTGAAGTCCAAACCATATCAGATGAGCATTTGCAGCATGGTCGGTCTCAGTAAGAAGAACTTCCTACATGACTTGGGTACACTTTTGCATGGTGAAATCTGCATACCCAGTTGAGATTTTACTGTTTGAAATCTGACATTTGAACTATATCAGACGAGCATTTGCAGGATGGCAAGTCCCGGTGAAAATATTTAACATGACTTCGGTACAGTGCATAGTGAATCTGCATAAACAGTTGAGATTTTCAGAGAAAATTTTATTACAGATCCAAGGAACTCGTCTTTTCATATGCAATGAAAAACCTCTCTTCAAGAGAGCAATTTATGGACTGAGGATTTGCTTGTGCGAATTGCATAAAAAAGTAACATGGGTGACTCCACAATGGTGAAATCTGCCAAATATTTTGGTTCTTTCGAGGATAAATTTGCACCATTGTAGTCTTTTCACTGCAAACCGGAGGCATTTATGAATCTGCTTAAATGAGGTGGACCAAACGCTTAGATATTTTCTGCTAGAATCAAGGGGAAGCCACATGATAGATATCAGCTTAGTTGTTACGGGACCCAACCCATGTGAGCTGCCAACATGCTCTTCCATAACCTTTTTCTTGCTTTTTCTTGGCAGAGACCTTTTCCAATGTAACCTGATTTCTGGTTTGTCTTGTTCTTCCCAACTGCAAAAAGTAGGGTATTTTTGGATAGCAACTTGATCTTTTCAAGCTACTGTGAAAGCTATCAATCAGACAATCCTAGCCCTTGAATGAAACTTGCCTATGATTTGTGACCCAGGAGCTAGACACCTTCCTTGTCATCTATGCCACTGATCTAGTGGCTCAGATCCGTTGCCCCCACATAGATGCCTGGCACTAGAGCTCCATATCAACCCATAAAAATTTTGCGCTGTTGTGTTGGGCAGTCTGATAGTTTCCAACAGAAAAGTGATTAATGAACAGGATAATCCTAGCCATAGGATCAGACCCACCTAAGATTTTGGAGACATTATTATGCTGGTGGTGGTTAGCTAAGCCTCTTTATTATTACTACAGCTGGTTGTTCGTCACTCTACTATTTTTCAGCCACAAAATAACTTAAAGTTTGAATTTCAGTTTTTTTTTATATTTTAAGGTTAGATAATCTAGGCGTTGGATCAGACCAACTATAAGGGGCAAAATCATTATCTATACTAGATTGACATAGGAAATATGTGATAATTGATATTCAATATTATTGAACGTTTATACAAAATATTATTAAACTTAATAGACACTAAGCTGGTGATGTATTTCAAACAGTGCCCAGAAGACATGGATATAACATTTTATACAGGCCATACCAGTAATATACTTGAAGGATAGTCTTGGTGCAATAATAGAGTTGTCGTCGTGTGGCTTTGAGGTCATGGGTTTAAGGTGTGGATATAGCCTCTTGTAAAATACAAGATAAGGTTGCATACTATTGAATCCTTCCAGTCTACCCCTTTTTTCATACCCTACATATATAGGAGCTCTGTGCACGCGGGCTGCCCCTTTTATGCCAGTAATGTACTTGAATAATAGTAAATCATATTCCAGTTGCCAAATTATGGTATATCATGTACATATTTGGGAGCCCTTATGACCACGATCGTACTTGGATAATCTCCCTATAAATCCAAGGGAAATGATATTCAAAGACATATTAACTCACCCTCCCCTGAGGTACATCTTGCTTGCGACACGGGGCACTTTAACCCATATAAATTAACCGGGGTTAAGCTTACCTGAGTTAAAACCTGCCCATGCTGACGTGTCATAGTGGATAGGCTATTCAGTGTATTGACCAAAACACCCTTATTTGAGATAGAATTTAGGTCGTGTGACCTAGTAAAGTGCTCAAGTGCACATCAGTGTCAACCATTTATAATACTATATTTTAAAGTTGGATAATTGCAATTTAATTTCTACTGTGATTCAACCATCCTCGTCGCCTTTGCATCTAGTTTCTTACTTTGTGTTGTTCTTCCAACCCATTAAAATAAAAGATTAAAGTATCATTAGACTTTACAGAAAATATTATATAACATAAGATTAATTATAGTGCTTCAAGATACACTTTCCTAGCTAGCACTTTATCATGTATAAAAGGGAAAGGTGGAACAAAGTCCCAAGAAAATCTTTCATGGTCTCTTAGTAGTAATCTTCACAGCTGAAGTGGGAAAGAACCTAACTCATTGAATAAGGAGACAACTTGTGGGTTCCAGGAAGAGTCCAGTAATAAAACTACTGGCAAAATTCATGGCTTTCACTAACTTAGACTAAAAGAAAGGAGTTTTCCTTGGCATCTTACCACCGTGGGATCAATTTGATCCACCAAAGACACTTCTGATCCACCAGAGAGAGAGAGAGAGGATCGGGGTAAATTTTTTATGAGAAAAGATTGTTTATACTGGCAGACTGAGAAACTAAAAATACTGTCTAATTAATTTGTTAAAAGTAAAAAATTGTTGATATAATGTTTTCATATTATATATGTACCTGCACGTGTTTGTTTATAATTAGTATATGTATATATGTATGTATGTGTTAATCAATGAGTTAGGCCATGAAAAAGAAGCAATAATAAATGCTGTTAACATAGTAGGATACTTCAATATTTTAAAGATTTCATTAGAAACTAAAGGGGAGGTGGGCACTTAGAATATAAGATAATTTGATTTTGTGCAATAATTAGAATCAATGCTTGTTCACTTTACCATCACTTTAAAGTGAATTCCGTGGGATGAAAAAATAATTCTCATATCACAACAAAATTCAATCCCCATAAATAAGAATTCTTTTTCTCAACTCTAGCTTTGTATTGTCACTCATTTTCACTTGGGTATTTGACTAAGAACTTGGTTACAAGGAAATCATCCTCGCTAAAGAAATGAATTCCATGTGGAACAGTTACCCCCTAGATAATGACACCAAGGACAATATTTTTTACTAAAAAATAACAAGATAAAAGGAAATGCAATTTATTCTTTTTCCAACAATCATGATGTTAGACTCATCCGAAAGTTAGGTAGCTCTTTAAAATTTAACTTTTCTAGAAAGAACATAGGTTTCAATGAAAAGGAAGACCTAAGGGATGTTTCTCATCTCAATAGAAAACCAACAAAAAGTTCCATGAACATAGGTTGTTAGATTTTATTTTTGTGAAAGGTAATCTTTGCCTACCTTTGTTGCTTCCTAGTTTGGAAAACATAGAAGGGGAGCCTTGGCGCAACAGTAAAAGTTGTCGTCATGTGACCTTAAGGTCACGGGTTCAAGCTGTGGAAACAGCTTCTTATAAAAATGCAAGATAAGGCCGTGTACTATAGACCCTTATGGTTCACCCTTTCTCTAAACTGCATAGGTAGGAGCTTCGTGCACTGGGACTGCCCTTTTAGTTTGGAAAACATAGAATTTTGTTCTTATTTTCAATTTCCTATTTCCTAAAGCCGAAAGCACCACTTGGCTTTTAAGAGAAATGGCATATAAAAGAGATTACATGTCTTCTTCTTTTGGTGGGTGAGAAAGATGCCATAATTTCCAATACTTTTAGCAGATTAATACACCCTAAAAAGGAACAGGAAAGGAAAGATAATTGACTTTACACATGGTACATGTATACCATGTCTAACATAAATTATTTTCTAATTTTCCTACTTTCTATAGATAGAAACACCATTCGATCATTGATTAAGAGAATTTGTGTAGAAGATGGTACACTTCTTCTTTGGTAATTGAGGGAGAGGTCACTATTTTCCAACAATTTCAGTAGATTTTTTCAACAAAAAAATTTGATAATAAAGGTTAGAAAAGTGAATTTACACATGGTACGTAGCATGTATAGCATAATAATTTGTTCTAATTTTTAATTTTCCTATTTTATAAAGATAGAAGCACCATGTGAGGGTTTTATTAAGAGATTTGACATAAAAAGATGTTACATTTCTTCTTCTTTGGTACATGAGAGAGATGAGAGAGAGGCCATACCTTCCCATACTTGGGATTTTGACCATTTACTCCTCCTTAAGCTCTAAAATGTCAGTTTCCTCCCTAGTTTAGTCAAAATGTCAACTTTCTCCCTAATTTTAATTACTCATTCTATTTTTCTCCTTATTTGCTCTAACTATAGGTAAAGAATTTTCTTTCAAAATTGCCCTCTTGGTTTCACCATCAAATAGTTCTTTCACGAACAGATTTCTTCAGCAGCAACAATTTTGCCAAGGAAGGAGAAGAAGACAACGTCAAGGAAAAGATGCGTGGGGAAAAGGCAATGAAGGACAGTGGAGAAAAGACAACCCTCTTCCATCTTGCCTAAATAGAATCACAGATTCTCTCTTCCTCTCCTCCACCGCTTCTCTTCAATGTTTTTCCCAAATTTTTTCCATTGTTATTGATTTTCAGGGTGGTTTTCTACAGATTCAACAAATACAACGAAAAACAAGCATTTGTTTCTGTTCTAATCCACTAAAAACCTGCAGTTTCAACATACAGGAATTTGGTTTCATTTCTTCCACCTTTTCCAAATTATCACACCTTCCTAGGATCTCCATGAGCAGATCATGAAACAAGTACGAAGTTTTGTTTAAAAGTCTTGATTATAAACTGTATATTTTCATAAGAGAAGAACTAGCAGTGAAAAGAAAATATAGAAAATAGCTATTTTGAAAGAGAAATGTTAGACCAATAGGCATAAATGGGCTCTAGTTATGAGGCCCAACATTTGGCACCAAGTGGACCCATCAACTCGTTCATCCTATTATTCTGGCTTTGGATAACTAGTAAACAAAAATTCTCAGTGGATAGATGACTATAAAAACCATGTGTTGTGGAGTTTAATTTGCATAACTATTACATAAAATTTTTAATAATCTATTTCTTATATGAAAAGCTATAGTTTTTAGGTACTAAAATTACACACTCCTCGGGTTGTTTGAAGTCCTAGTTAGGTAAATCTACAGCAATGGGATAACAGGTTAAATCCTTAAATGAGCTCCCTTAGTGCCAAATGTTGGGCATTTCCATGGCCCAGCGTTCCTCATTTTATAAAGTAAAGGTAAAGAGGATTTCAGTCATTGAATAATTTTTTATAAGACATTTTTAGAAAGAAGAATTTTATACATACGGTTAAAGCAAATAAAGAGGAAAATGAAATGAACAATTGGAAGTAGGGAGGAGCTGACAATTTGACTAAACTAGGGAGCAAATTGACATTTTAGTGCTTAATGAGGAGCAAGCAGTCAAAATCCCATACTTTTTAGTACATTATTTCATAAAATTTAGAACAAAAAGAAAAAGAATAATTGATTTTAGACATACCACAACCAAGTACAGGCTAGAAATTTATTCTTATATCTAACTTTCTTCTTTGCCAAAGATAGAAGCACCATGTGGGGCTTTTACTAAGAGAAATTGGCCTAAGAAGAGGTGACAATTCTCATTTTGGTGGATGAGACTCATCATTAGTGGTCATAATTCCAACAATATTAGCATATTATTAAAAAAAAAAGAAGAACAAAAATGGAAAAGAAAATTTGTCTTTGTATGGGCTGACTTCAAAACTAAATTAACAAATATTGTAAGATAAACTTTTTGCATGAGCTGGCACTAATAAATAAATCTAAGAATCTAAGTTAGGATTTGATCTTTATAAACAGGAAAGGGAAGGGGTCCATATAAAAGAACACCTGTAGAAAGATTTCTTAATGCATCCAAAAAAGGTTCCTGGTTTCTGGTTTCCTTGCAACCATGGATTGATATAAACAGTTCTTCCCACATCTTGTCCTTCTTTTACTTGCCAGATCTAAGGTAACAAAAGCTGTTTAACAAAACCTTAAGTGGTTTCTATTACCACTCAATCATATCGGTTCAAAGTTCAAACCAGAGCTTGTGGTTTTCTGCTCTGGTTAGTGTCATTGCTTTGATAAGAACATAGCTGGATTTTCAAATCTGGGAACTCCACATTTCGAAAAACCTGGAAAGAAATCATGGGTCGATCTTGCTTTCTCATGGTTCTGATGATATCAGCTGTATTAGCTCTCTGCTTCTCTCAGGGTAATGTGCTCTTCTTCGGCAATCTTTTCTTTCTTTGACTTTGTCATTTGTGTTCATGTCTGTTTATAGAAGCCATGTTTACCTTTACCTGTAGGACTTGGAAGCAGAGGAATAAGTTTTGAGAAATTAGAAGGCTTCAATCTATATAAGGTGGGTTGATCATTTTATCAATTTTAGTTGAAGGATTTGTAATTGTTCGCTCATTGTATGTGCCATTTATGTTGAAATATTGCTTATTCTTGTTGGGTTTCAGGAGAGGTCACTGAGAGGAAGGATGATGATGGTATCAACAATGGATTATGCAGATCCAGGGGCAAATATTAACCCTAGAACTGGAGCTTTACTCTCCCCTTCTACACCAGGCCAACCAAGCCATCCAAGCCCTAGCTACTATCCATAGTCAAATTGAGAACAATGTCCAGCTGTTTCGAGTATGCTTTCTCTCTGTTTGCAAATAAATTAGTAAGGTAGTGGTACCGTGTCAGTTGATGGTGGTGTCCACTTGTAATTACTATTTTGTTTGTTTTAGTGCTGGCAAGCATCCACTAGTGGGGACAATTCTCATTTTGGAGGGCTCTTTCTCATTGCAAACTCCTTTGAGTAGATCAGCTCTTAACTGTAATCATGTGTGCTTGTCCGATGAATTCAGTTTTCTTTAGTTTAATGGTGAATGTGTTTAGAAGGGGAATTTGTGCAAATGAATAAACATCTCAACTGCTAAACTTTGCCACAGTAAGGGTTGCTAAGTCAAAATTTAAAAACTAATGTGATTGCCATCCTCCCTATGCACTAAAATTGCATCTTAAAGAACTAACATTTGTGGCTTATATACAATCTCAAAACTTTCAACTCAAACCGATTAATCATATCCATTATCTCATCGTGCATTTGGCCAAATCGGTGCCGAGTCAAAAAATCGATGTGTAGGTCACTAGGAAGTTACTGTTTAGAACTGCTAACCATTTCGTTTATTTAGTGGATAGCCTCAATTTTGTAGTCCCATTATACATTTCCTGCAAGAACTATGAGGCTTTGGACCTCTAATGAATGTGCTTTTTTATATTAATTATAATGGTTGACTGTGTTAATAAAGTTCCATCAGGATACGTTACTTTTGATACTTGGTCTGAGTTTACTTGACCATGTTAAAAGAATTTCAAAGCACTGGTTCATGGACATCCAGACAACTGCTGGTCCTTGTTTATTGGCATCGTTTCTTGTTTAATTTTAGTGGTGGTCATGCTTTATGAAAAGTAGCTTGAATGTACTAAAGCTTTTCATTTTTGGCCTTTTGCTATTCAGTTGAGTGGGGGGCAGTCAATGAAATCATCCACCTTATTTACCAGAGTCTTTCTATTTGATGTGGCTGGCATGTGTCAAGAAAGTGGGTTGACTTTGATCATGTTTCCAGAGGGATGCATCTGAATTGCACGCTCATTGACGCAATGTACTAGAAGAAATTGAGGATTCTTTTGATGTTTTGAATAAGCTTTTGCAGTATCTCACAGCACTAAGGGAAAATTGTTTAATCAGTACACTGAGGCTTAAAGGATTGCATATATGAGAAGTTTGTTACAGGGACAGGTTGGGTCCTGATATTTTGGACATTGGTGGAATGCCATGTCGATATGCGATTGGATCATTGAATTGCTGGAACACCAAAAGAGTGGAGTCTCTCTTCCCACTGTTGTATTTGCTCAAATTGAAGGAGAAAACATCATATTTCTTTGGAGAAAATAAACTTCCTCGATCAATGATGAGCATGTGATGCTAGTGGTTTTGCTTTGGTAAATATAACGATAACGAACTAAAGCAGCTTAAGCAATCTTGGAAAGAAACTTTGCAGCTGCTGTCGGATGTCTTGGAGAAACTAAGTCCTTAATCTCCGGTAAGGAAAATCATGCAAAGACTGAGGGTAGTTACTAATAAGTTGCGGCATCACTTTGGGCTAGAAACGAGTCACTGATGCAGGTAAGACGTCTAGAAACAATGACATAACAAAGGTAATAAGTTGCCATGTAATAGTCCTACTTTTAGGTCAAGTGGAGAGAGTGCCATTCTTGCATGATTAGTGATTGTCAGTTTCGACCTGGTTCTTGGCTGGAAGAGATGCCATTCAAGGAGCTAAGAATTTCTACCAATACTAGTAGTCATAGTTGCTTCGTGGCCTTAAAGAGTAGATTGAGCAGATATTGGTGGGATCTTACCAAGCACGAACACATTTCACTACAGTTGAATGCATGTTGTTACTGCAATCCAGAAAGATATAAAAAGGCAGTAGAAAAGCCAACAAATGCCTCTTTCTATTGAACAATAATTGCCGTTTTTATGTTAACATTATATCCGCAGTAGCACCAGTCTGAAACTATTTGTTGATTTCTCCACCTCTCCTTATCAAGGAATTCATACTCCCATCTTCTGTCACTGGAAACCAAATCATGATTCATGATATACCAATGCAATCATGGACCAACTTCTTGCAATTATCAGTACTCACCTAAATTTTGCAACTGGCACTGAATCATATCATGGCATATACAAATCCAAATCCCTTTTTTTAAGTAAGGCCCGCTGTTTATAACCGAAGAAAAGCTATTACACATGATTCAACCAAGAGGTGCGCATTCATGGTTAAATGCAATTATAATTGCATCTTAGCAAGTCATAAGTCTGTGTCCAAACGTTTATAACTCATGCCAACTGCTAAAATTATTATGTATAAATTATTATGTTTACTGTAACAGAGACTATTAACATTAGTCCATTCTCTCACTGATACTACATACATGCATAAGCTGTTGCCATCCAACCATGCCTCATAGTCAGGTCTGATTGAACTCGGCAGTCGAAGAACGATAGAAACAAACATTCAAATATATATCCAGGATCGGCAGGTGAATATAGTTGCGATATTCAGTTATTTGATCATTTAGACTGAGCAATTAAGTGTGGTCTGCAGGTGGAGGCTTTTTTGGTGGGATGTTGTGTATCGGAATGTAATCGGCTGTTATGTACTGTCAACTCTCTTTCAGATTCTCCCAGAGGACACTAGAACAAATTCTATTTAGGCTTTCAGATCAAATTTTCAGAAATATGCAACTGGTAAGAACCAACCTCAAGTAGATTAATAGGAGTGAGTCCTCTCCTTCCAAATCCTAGGACAGACGCAGCGACAGTGAAGAAAGCGAAAAACATGAAAAGAGACGGAAATTAAATGATGGAACTGTTAACTTGAGAGACATGGAAACAGTCAACAGATGAAACCAGGAGAAACATGAGAAAGTAAGATCTACCCATAAGTTCTTTCACAAAGACAAACCTGAGTACCAGTTCTGGATTTGGAATGTACTTTTACCGAAGAAACATATAGCAAATGCAGCTGAGTCAGAGAGCTCATGATCAATGTCTCCAAGTTGTGCCACTGGAAGAGCTTGTTTTAACAACTTCCTTGTTGCATGTTTCTCCCATTGGCAGTTAATGTTTATTAAGAAAACCATGAGAAAAAGACCCTGACGAAAGCCTAAGACAAAGCGGAGAAGCAGATACCAACTCCCTCAGAGAAATAAAATTGCATGACTAATACTAGTCGTTACTTGCTGGCTCGTCAAAGCAATAAACAGTAAGAAAGATGCTTGCCAAAATTGTCCCAAACAACTCACCTTTCAATCACAAGTGTACTAGAGTGTGGATGAACATGGATGTCTTAGTCAGAAAACCTACCACGTTACAGGCGGTGCAATGAGGATGGTGGTTATATCCATCCATGACACAAGGCCTGTTTCCTAGCATCCCAACTTATGTCAGCCAGGACTCAGTCGAAATTGGAAAGGGGAATAGGGAGGGAAAAACTCCTGATTTTCGTTTTACCAAGCCCTCTTGCTTCTTTTTTTTTTACATTACCTTCATCGGCTGGATGATTACATAGAGGTCTTTGTATGATTTCACAAGGACGAACAAACTTACCTGTAAAATGATGAATTAATCTATAAAGTAATTACATTAGGCACTTCAATTTCCTCCTGAACCATCTATTTTACTGTTCTATCTACACCATACGAACTTGTCTTTCTTGCTTAGTAATTTAATTAGCATGAGTGTTACAGAAGGATAAAACTATCCTCTCCTTGACATGTTTGTGAAGTGATCAACGAGAATTACAAAGACAAAATGAAAAATGTGAGTACTTGTTAAGTCAACTAAAACTTAACTCATTAGAGAAGCACTTACTGAAATTAATTGATCAATTAAACAATGATTTCCAGTTCTCATGGAAAGGGGTCTTCTTCCCATTCTTCCCTCATAAAATCATTGAAGTTGGGGCCATGTACTTCAAAAAATTCTACTGCTCTAATGCATAGTTACCATAGTACAGGTGATTCAGGTGTGCCTAGTGAAACTCAACCCAATTAGCATCAAATTCAGTTCAAAGAAAAAAAGAGGAAAAAAAAAATTTGTCTGGTTGATTCCTTGAAATAATCTAAACAAAGAACCACTTATACAAACCCAAAACTAAACAACCTAACTATTAATCCACAGAGAAGATGAAACATGGTGTAGCTAGAGAACTCAGTTATTTATAGCATCCAATCCATTTCACAAAATGGCTGAGCAGGACTTCTTTCTTTCTCTTTCTCCTTCTTCTATGATTAATTTATCTTCTTCTTTAAGAGATATTCTAGCGTCAGGAACGTTCATAGTTATCATAACCATTCATCTGCGTAAATAAGAGAGTAACCTTAAGCTGTAGTATGCAAATCAGTGATCTGAATCCCTGCACCTGTTGCTTGCTTTTTTATCTTAGCCATCACAACCTTCATTATTTATCATAATTTGGGAATACATATGTACTGAACCTCCTAAATAGCTATTATTCTTAGGTTTGCTAACCAAACAGCTACGGTTTTCAATTCACAGTATATTGGTATTGAGCAAGTGTTTCATAATCGGGACAATCAATATCTCAATAGCTTAAAAACTTGACCCAAAACTGTGCCAATTAGAGTTCTCTCAAAATTTTGTTAGTAGACTCAGTCTGAGCTGAAGCATGATCAGGTCTTCAGGATATGAGAACAGTTGATTGATCAGAGAGAATGTAGGAGGGGTCACTAACCAGAGTTATTTTTGATATGGTAAATCAGGTCTTCTCCTTAACTGGATGAAGCTATAGACTCTAAAGTAGCGAACTATATTGTCTGGCAAGTTGATTTTGGTAAGAACCAATGCTATTATTTTTGTTTTATATACTATGAGAAACTGTTCTTTTCCTTTCCAAATTTGATTACTGCAATCACTTTTTGGTTGCCTTTAATGATGTTGGGTCTTGCTTTGGGAGGTTGTTTGGATTTAAGGATGGGACAGTGTATAATTAAAAGCAATCCTGCTATTAACATAACCACCAATTAGTAGTTTGACTATGATATCATAGACTCCTTAGATCTGAGCCAGGGGCAAATCATAACTGTCAGGAGTTTCTCTTTTACCCTTTCACTTAGCAAATAGACTCACCCACTGAAAAATCAATTGGTGTGAATTCCCTTCTAGACATATGCTTACCATCAAAGATCAAAAGGAACGTGATTACTTATGCCATACTGTATAATCCATATTCTAGTAAAACATAAAGAAGTTCAGATCTTTTCTTGGTCGATATTAATCCCTAAATTTAAGGTAAGATCATTGTTATTAGGTACCGATGGGAAAGGTGAACCATTAAAGCACTACAACCATGAGTTTGTTGCCTCACTCAAGCTACTCACTATTGGTTACAGAGCAAATAATTCAAAAGTAGTGGTAGCATAAAAGTCAAATATCCAGAACTTTAGGCGTTAAGCTTTGGGTTTGAATTTAAGTGAGGTGTACAAGTTTCAAGACCACTGAGTTGGTGAGGCTGCTGGTATTGATATAGGCTTATAAAGAGGATTTGCACGCAGCTGCTTCGCGTCCTGAGGAACATCATAGTCATGCATGTTAGATGCCAACAATGCCCTCACGATTTCCACATTCTCCTGAAAATCCAACAAAAGCAAAGCAAGACATGAAGATCAACTACGTAAAAAATTTGTAAAATCAGAACTCTGCAAAAGAAATGGAAAACAACCCGAGGCTGATTGGTGGGAGCTCCTTCCTTGAGTATCATTTCTTTCCTTGAAAAGCCTAAGAAAATCAGAGAAAAGATCTGTGTAGTAAAGCAACAAAAATGAATTAGAGAAAACAGAAAGCAGAAACTTGGCTACCTTGCAAGAAGTAGAGAGCCAAAACAGAGAAGGCCAGGACCTTGATGAAGTAAGAACGACGCATAGTTAGCCAATGATTCTAACAGCAAAGCAGCCAAAAAACGAAAATCCAGGATTGATATCTTTCATTGCGAGAAACTTATATAAACTTCAGGTCATGCCAGTTGAAGAGTTCGGTTTAAGAACTCCCGTTATTGTATGTTTGCACTCACTGTCAGTTAATTTTAATAAGAAAACAATGACACAAGCTCCTTCAAGGAAGCCTATAACAAAGGGACGAAAATGTCAAGCTCCTTGAGAGAAATGAATTTACATAGGTAAACCAAGTCTTCACTTGTTGCATAGTCACACAAGTAAACATAAGAAGGAATGGCAGGGAGGAAGACGCATGCCAAGATCTGCCTCGAACGACTTGGTATTCACTAGTGTTAGGAAAAAGAAGGATCTTTCAGTCAGAAAACCATACGGTTGTTATGTACATCCATGACATAAGGCGTGTTGCCTAGCATTCCAAACTTATGGAAGCCTAGACTTTGTCCAAATAGGAAAAAAGTAATGGAGAAGAATAAACTCCGACTGATTTTCTTTTTCACCAAGCCCTCTTGCTTTTATTTACAGTTAATTTCATCTTCAGGATAATTATGTATTGGCATTTAGATGACTTTAGAAGGAAGAAGGAAATAACCTGCAAATAAGTAAATTAATGTATAGCCTCGTTACATCACTATTTTATTGTTTTTGATCCACCCCAGACGAACTTGTCTTCCTCGCTAACCAATTTAATTGACATAAATATTAAATAGGGATTAAACTATTCTCTCCCAGTTACAAGTTTGTGAAATGTTCAAGAAGAATTTACAAAAGGAAAAGGGTGAGTAATCATTTAGCCAACTAAAATTTAACTCACTAGAGAGGCAGTACTCGAAGGCATAATTGATCACGTAATCGTTTGCTGTTCTCGTGGAAAGGGGTCTTGTTACCCAATCTTTCCTCCTACAATCATACAAATCAGGGCCCATACTTAGTATAATTCCACTACTCAAAAGGCATTATCAGGATGGCTGAGCAACTGATTCCAGCCTGTTCAAAGAAACTCTAGGGTGACCCCTGCTCAATTCGAGCTGCAAATGTAGACGAAAGATCCAAAATGTCGATTGCTGATCCTGAAGAAACTGCAATTAATCTGAATCTATCTAGAGAAAAACAACTATAGCCCCTACAATGCTTCCTAAGAATGGAAATAGAGGGAGACCAATCAGCAAGCAAATGATTGGAAAATCTTTTAATATTTTGGGAAATTTATAGTTGTTAGGTTATACTGATTTTCCAGTTGCGGCTCATCCATAACTCAGATTAACCGATAAATGATTATATTTCACTGAAAGAATTGACTCTCTACTGTCCTCGATGAAAAATACGAGTCTCGCTGTTACTTAGCTAATTAAGCTTCCATTATTTCTTCACTATTGGTGCAACGGTAGAGTAGTCATCGTGTGACCTTGAGGTCATGGGTTTGAGGCATGGAAACAGCCTCTTGCCAAAATGCAAGGTAAGGCTGTGTACTATAGTCCCATGTGGTCCACCCCTTCTCTGGACCCCACATATGGGGGAGCTTCGTGCACCAAGCTGCCCTTTTTTTCTACTTCTACCTTCCACCTTGATAGGGTTAGATCGCCAATCAGCTCAAATCTGACAGCCAGGATCTCTAGACCAAAAGATCACATGATCAAACACACACACAAAATAGGATAGACAGAGTTTTATATGGTTCAGCCAAATGGCCTACATCCACGAGAGAAAGAATACTATCTGACCAGATTACATGTCTCTGACCTCTTATCACTCTCAAATCTATATCTCCTATTTATAGGAGTTACAAGTATAAGATCGTCAAAATCGGTGGCTGTTACAATCATCTTTTACAGTGTAGTGACCGTCAATGTTGAACTGCTTGAGTCAATGTGGTGCTGACCTTCTAGATGTAGGCAATCTTCATCACGTGGTTTGGCCAAATGGCCTACATCCACCCCAACACACCTTCCATTCAACTCTTGAATCTATCTAGTCAACTTATTTCCCACAGCTCTATGCCACACCTTCCATTCAACTCTTGAATCTATCTAGTCAACTTATTTCCCACAGCTCTATACCAGAGTTCACAAGGCCTCTGGACAAGGGCTGTTTTCTCTAGAATTAGAAGCTATAATTTGTTTACTCTTCATACTTATCGTGAAGACAAGTCATGGATCGATCTCAGTTTCTAGCGTTTCTTTTTATTTCAATGCTTCTTCTTAACGGCTGCTCTAAAGGTAACAGTGCTATTCCCTTTTCCTTTGAATATCTTATTTTATTTTTTCTTTATTTGCTCCATCAAATTAGGTGTTTCAAGTGCTTTGATTTGTAGGATTTGGAAGAAAGCAAGTTAGATCCACAAAAGAAGACCCTTTCAGACTGCTTGAAGTTAGTTTATCTTTCTCTATTTCTGAGAATATCATTCACTTAGCAGGACCTTTTAGTTGATAGTCTTATCTAAGGTCTTTATTTTGTTTGGTTGGGTTTTAGGAGAATGTGAAGGAAGAGATATCAATGACCGAAGTTCGTTCTTCCAACTACAATAGTCCTAATCGCAATGGAAGCCCTGGAATTGGTAATTGATTGATTCAAACCTTACTGTGAGCCTCAAATGAAGCACAACTCTGCACATAGTTCAAGTGCCAAACTGTGAATTTGTCTACTTATCGGAAATATACTTTTAAAAGCACGCTAGTGTTGGTGTGCGTAGAGGTAGCTCTGAATGAGATCATGTTTTAGTTGGATTGTTTCCTAATTTACATTCAGTCAACTGAGAACTCACCATAAGACTTGGATGAGGGAGCAACCCATGGGTATTATTGTCAATGTGGCAGTTCAATGACACATCTATTTTCAATTACTTGCTTTATAATATTGTCTAGATATTTGTTTAGCTGCTCTGAAAATCTATTACTTGTAATTCAATTTGGAAACAAGGTTTATGCTATATAGACGCCTCAATTTTGATGGAGCTTAATTTATAGAAGAAAGCAACTTCATCAAATCCTCGAACTACCTACTCTAGAGCATTGAGAATCCATTTCAAGGAACAATGAACCGGCATATCCCACACTTCCACGACCCTCTCTCTCTCTCTCTCTCTCTCTCTCTCTCTCTCTCTCTCTCTCTCTCTCTCTCTCTCTCTCTCCATCCTCCCAACCCAACAAAACACCCAGCCCGCCACCCCCCTTACCCGGCTGTTCATCCACCAGTACCCCTCGCCTACCCAGCTGAATTCACTTGATCTTTGTTGATTTCATAGTTTATATTTAACGTATTCGTGATGATGCCCAGATAGTGTCAATATTACTAGCTGCTTGGATTTGATTTGGCCTGTTTTTTTGTAGGTTCGGTTTTTTGATCCATGTTCACTTTTACCCTACTATAACCCATGTGAACCAGCTTAGTTATGGTAGTACTTGGGCAAGCTGACTCCTTTGCTTCATGGTGGTTTTTAACAGAAGTGGTCAGAAGTGGCAGCCAACTTCTCCCAAAGGAAACTTTGCATTCTACCACATCAGAATCTAATCCAAGTCTCTTTCTTATCAAAATTTACGATTTGCATAACCGATAGAAAGCAACAGCATGGTCCATTTGATCAACTCTAATAGATATACGGCCTAATGATGCACATTCAAGACTGTTAATATTGGTCAGACCCCGACATTGGCACCAGTCCAGGAATTACAAACCAACCATGCCTCACAGTGGGCGAGTTTCAAATTAACAGCAAAGCAAACAGGTCTGAGAAAAGGTCAATTCTGATAATAATAAAAACTTCCAAAGGTGATATGAAAAGAACTCGGAGGTTATTTCTTCGATGACGTCCCGGAGGGTCATTATGAATCGGATAGCCAGGGGGACCCATGGTAGATGATATCAACGACCTTTCAGATATCTCCAAAGGACAAAACAAAAATGAAAAAAAATAAATCAAGATAATAGTTTATAAAACTGTTGGAAGTTGGAAAATGCTACAATAGAGGTAGAGAAACAAGAGAACTAGCCTTAAGTTGATCTGTTTGGACATGTTTCTCATATTTTATTTCCTTTCTCCCAAATCCTACAACGTAGAGGAGAAGCCTGAGTGAAGTAAATGAATACTTGAAAAGGAAAATAAAAGCGATATTCTACCTTGAGTGAAATAGAGAGCCAAAACGGATGAAACCAAGAGAGCTATGATAAAGCAAGACCGAGCCATGTGGGTAGTTAACAGAACCATAACCTGACTAACCAATTCCAGTAATGGGAACCTACTTAGAAATCCCAAGATCTAGACCTTCCATTGTACTGAACTTATATATGAACTTGAGTCATGTAATTCAAACATCTTTCTTTGACTGCCTCTTTGTTCAATGATTCTTTCACTTTCAGCTAAATGTCTGTGAAGAAGAAATGAGAAAAGTATGCAAATGCCAAAATCAAAACTATGACTTCAAACTATAAGAAAAGTGTGCTAGAGACCAAGAAAAGAAAAAGAAATGAAGAAATAGTAAAGAGAAAATATATTCCCACGCCTTTTTTATAACCAGCTATCAACCTGCACATTTTTCTTCAGTCCTTCTCTTCTAACAAAGGTGCCTCTTTAACTTTCTCTATTTATGCGCCTAAGGTAATAAAGAAAAATGCCACATAAGGGCTAAGTTCTGGGATTGACTCTAAAACCTCAAGTAGTTAAGCTTTATTTTTGGATGGTCTGACCTATCCATCTTGTTTAGCCTCCCTTAAATTGGTTAGACACCAAAATTCATATCCGTTGGATATTTTAGTACTGCATTTTAGTGTTTGAATCATAACCATTAGATTTTAATTTTGGGGAGAAAAACTACTAGGTAGAAATATCCAATGAGCATGTTTTTCTGCAAAGAGCCTAAATCGCATATGCCAAACAAGAGATTGAGTTAGATCACCCAAGGTTACGGCCTAGCTAGGTGGGGTTTCAGAGTCAGTCTTGGGACTCAGTTCTGATAGCATTTCTCTATCCAAAATCCGTTAGTTGTCCATCTTTTGTATTATAGGGATGAGTTTGTAAAGTGTATGGTAAGATAAGCCATGCAATCAAAATATCTGACAAATCTAAACCTCTACTTTGTCAACGTGGAGAAAAAGAAGGATGCCCATTTCAAACAGCATACACCCCCATGTAGGACGGCATTTGGTGTATGGCGCTGCTGCTCCATGTGCTGACGCAAATGAAGGAGAAGTGAAAGATGGTCAATATTTCAATTAATGCATTGTGGAAAAGAAGGCTATTGCGAATTGGCCATGGGAAATTTTGAACTGCATTGAGATAGCAACATAGGCGACTCAAAGAAACTCAGGCAGATTTCAAAATGGTAGCAGCTTAGATTTTGAATATTTATAAGGAAAATGTTTATGACCAAATAGCTTGACCAGTTGGTTAGACCGTCAGAGGGCGCTAATGGCGTGCCCCGATCACTCGAGCGTTAACCAGAAAGTTGAAAAGTCCAAGTCGAACACCAATTAATTCTAAAATGGAAGTGATCCTCGTGTTCTGACTATTGCTTTGCAGTTCACTTTGAGGGGTTGATCTTATTATAAAATCTGACGTGTGTTGGAGAATTTGAGAACATACCATCTCAAATAAACAATAAAGAAATCATGGCTCGACGGATGAAATAAACAATAAAGAAGGTAGCAGCACTTTGTGTTTTCTTTCTTTCTTCCCCTACAGGGTTATTTCATCCTTTATTTTATCACCGACTCTTCTTCCACTTAATTCACGAGGCTTCACGAGGCAAACTCACAGAACTCCTAACAATGTCATGGCTCATTGAAGTTCAGAAAATATTTATGAACAATTTACTGGCAGACATTAATCAACCGTATGAAATCGATTAGACAAGCCCAGCGCTTAATCAGGTGCATCTATAGCTAGACTATGGTGATCAGGTCGCTTGATACAGAAGATCGATATGCATCACGCCTATCAGTAGCTCGATTTGCTCTTCTTACATGCTTTAATATAGTACATAATCCTACTTAAGCAGGGTCTAGGAAGTTACAGACCCATTCCACATTCAAGGAAGTGGAATGGCTGGAACAGGACCAACAAATCTCCCCCTCCAGGCCCATTAACTGAAGGAGGTTTCTTTACGTATTGACTTTTAGCAGAAGCCCATCCCGACCAATTCTCTGCAAATCTCGAACTTGCTCTGAGGTAATGCTTTTGTCATCATATCTGAACTATTATCGTCAGTATGAATCTTCTCAAGCTCTAACGACTTTGAGTCCAAAATATCACGTATCCAATGATACCGAACATCAATGTGCTTTGACCTTCCATGAAAAGTAGAATTCTTGTTAAGGTGTATAGCACTTTGACTGTCGCAAAATAACGCATACCTCTTCTGCATAAAGCCAAGTTCGTTCACGAACTTCTTCATCCACAATAACTCTTTGCATGCTTCTGTCACAGCAATAAACTCAGCCTCTGTCGTAGATAAGGCAACACACTTCTGTAACTTTGATTGCCATGACACAACTCCCCCTGCAAAAGTAATCAAGTAGCCTGAAGTAGACTTCCTCGTGTCAATATCACCAGCCATATCTGAATCAGTGTAGCCCTCAAGCACGGGCTTGCCAGTGCCAAATCCCAAACACAACTTAGAAGTACCACGTAGATATCTCAATATCCACTTCACTGCATTCCAATGTTCTTTTCCTGGATTTGATAGAAAACGGCTCACTGTACCAACTGCATATGTAATGTCTGGTCTAGTGCATACCATGACATACATAAGACTGCCAACAGCTAAAGCATAAGGAACATCTTGCATGTATTCCTTCTCAGCATCACTTGTTGGAACTTGATTCTTATTAAGCTTAAAATGAGTAGCAAAAAGGTGTACTAACCACTTTAGCTTTATTCATGTGAAATCGTTGAAGTACCTTTTCTATGTACTTCTCCTGAGACAGTCATAACCTCTTATTCCTCCTGTCACGAATGATAGAAATCCCGAGAATCTGTCTCGCGGATCCTAAGTCTTTCATAGCAAAGACTTTGTTCAGCTCCTTCTTTAACTGACTGATCCTTGAAGAGCTTCTTCCAACAATAAGCATATCGTCGACATAGAGTAGCAAGATGATGAAATCATCTTCTAAGAATCTCTGCACAAACACACAGTGATCTGAAGTAGTCTTTCGATAACCCTGTTGGGTCATGAACTGTTCGAACTTCCTATACCACTATCTGGGAGCCTGCTTTAAGCCATACAGACTCTTCTTCAGCTTGCAGACATACTTCTCTTTGCCTTTAGCAATAAACCCTTCTGGCTGCTCCATATATATCTCCTCCTCTAAGTCACCGTGGAGGAACGTTGTCTTCACATCCATCTGCTCAACCTCCAGATCAAGGTTTGAGGCCAAACCCAATACAACTAGGATTGAAGACATTTTAACAACAGGAGAAAATATCTCCTCAAAATCAACACCTTTTCTTTGACCAAAGCCTTTCACGACAAGTCTAGCTTTGTATCGTGGTTGTGAAGTGTCACCTTCGTACTTCACCCTGTATATCCACCGATTCTTCAAAGCTTGTCTGCCTTTAGGTAATCTTACCAGCTCAAAAGTGTAGTTGTCTTGTAAGGATTTCATCTCAGCCTTCATAGCTGTAATCCACTCTGCATTCTCTTCACTTTCAACTGCCTCTGTGTAGCTCTCAGGTTCTCCCCCGTCAGTGAGGAGTACGTACTCATCTGATGAATATCGAGTGGAGGGTTGACGATCTCTTGAACTCCGTCTCAATGAAACTGCTGGTTCCTCAGTAGGAACCTCCTGCTGAATATCATCAACCTCTAACGAAACATCCATGTCTTCAGCAGCTTCATGTTCTCCCTCAGCCTGATTATCTTGAACATCAACTGGAGCACCACCATGGTCATTGGTGCCATCTACACTTGGCGTATGTGAAAAAGGAACTGGATCTAAATCTGTCAGAGTATCAGAACTCTGAGTTTCTGATACTTTGGCTTTGTCGATGTGTTCAATGGTTTGGTCTTCCATAAAGACCACATCACGACTTCTAACCAGCTTCTTTGCAACAGGATCATATAGCCTGTAACCAAACTCATCCTGCCCATAGCCAATGAAAATGCATTGTTTGGTCTTGACGTCTAGCTTGGACCTCTCATCCTTAGGTATATGTACAAATGCTTTGCACCCAAATACCCGCAAATGATCGTAAGAGACATCTTTTCCATACCATAGCCTGTCAGGAACATCTGCATTCAAGGCAACTATTGGAGATAGGTTAATAACATGGGCTGCTGTGTATAGCGCCTCACCCCAGAAGGAACCGGGCAGCTTTGCTTCAGAAAGCAAGCATCTGACCCTCTCCATCAATGTCCTGTTCATCCTCTCTGCTAAACCATTTAGCTGAGGAGTCTTCGGAGGAGTTCTTTGATGTCTGATCCCTTGCTTCTTACAATAAGCATCGAAAGGTCCACAGTATTCGCCACCGTTGTCTGTGCGAATGCATTTCAGCTTCTTCCCCATTTGCCGCTCAACAGAAGCTTGAAATTCTTTAAACTTGTCAAGCACCTGATCCTTAGTTTTCAAAACATAGACCCAGAGTTTCCTGGAATAATCATCAATAAATGTGAGAAAATATAATGCACCACCAAATGTGCGTACCTTCATAAGACCGCATACATCTGAATGTACCAATTCAAGTACGCCTGGCTTTCTGGAAGAATGATGGCTTTTGAAGGAAACTCGTTGCTGCTTTCCGGCAAGACAATGAGCACATTTGCTCACCTTTGTAGCTTTGAGCCCTGAAAGCAAATTCTTCTTGACTAGACAACCTAGTCCTTTCTCACTCATGTGGTGAGCCGCTGTGCCACAACTACGAAGAACCAGCAACATCAAGCTGCGTTCACGAGTTAATAGGAATCGAAGCTTGCATCACATACAAGCTAGATGATTTCTTCCTACGGCAACCACAAGCGCTCCCTTAGAGAGCTTCCTTGTCCATCGCAAAGGTACTACGGTACCCATCATCATCAAGCTTTCCGGCTGATATTAAGTTCAACCGGATATCTGGTACATGTCGAACGTCCTTGAGAATCAACCTTGTTCCGTTGTTGGTGTCCAAAAGACGGATCCGATACCAACAACCTTTGACAGCCCATCGTTACCCATCTTCAACACTCCAAAGTCACCAGGAGTGTACGAGGTGAAAAACTCTCTCCTTGAGGTAACATGAAAAGAAGCACCACTGTCAACAACCCATCCAATCTCATTGGAGGCTAGGTTGATTTCATTTTCATCACAGAGCACAACAAGGCACAGTAGTGGCAGCTACACGATCATTCCCCTCATCATTTCTTCTCTCACCTTGGCATTCTCTGTTTTGTTCTCGGCTTTCCATTTGTAACACGCCTTTTAATGTGACCCTTCTTGCCACAATAATTGCATTCCAGTTCTTGTATACGGACTTAGATTTACTCCTCGCTTCTATTATTCTTCTCCTGTCCTTTGATCTTGCTTCTCCCTCGATTTTCTGAGATCAAAATCTCAGACTGTGATGTGGTGACAACTTGAGCTCGTTGCCTCATTTCTTCATTTAGAACTGCACTTCTCGCTGATTCCCATGTCACAGCACCACCTGCAGCAGAATTAGCTAGAGAAACACGAAAATTTTCCCATGAGTCAGGCAAAGTATTTAAAAGCCATAAACCCATGATATCATCGTCAAACCTGACGCCAACATCGGATAGTTGCTGAAAGCATCCGGTTAACTCGTTCAAGTGGTCGGAAATAGAACTCCCTTCCTTGTATCTCAAGTGCATCGCTTGATTAAGTAGGAATAACTTATTATTCCCAGTTCTCGATGCGTACAAGGTTTCTAATTTGATCCATAGAGTTCTAGCATGTATTTCATTTTGAATATGATTCAAAACATTATCTTCTACCCATTGTCGAATAAAACCACATACCTGTTCGTGTTCAAAAGCCCACTCTTCTTCGGACTTATCCTCCAGTTTTTGAGTAGCAAAAACAGGTAGATGTAATTTCTTCACAAAAAGAAGATCTTTCATTTTTCCCTTCCACTTGTGATAGTTAGTACCATTTAAGCAAATCATTTTGCTCATGTTTGCCTCCATAAGTAAAGAAAGAATACTTACAGCAATTTCAGGAGAAAATCTTACAAATTTGAGAACACCATTACGTTTGCCAAGAACTGGTCTATCCCCCTTAAAAACCTGCCAAAAATAGGTCTACTCCAGTCGAATCACTGTTGCAACTCGTTACTATTGCAACTCAGCTACGGTTGCACTCGAACTGTTGCAACCCGGTACTATTGCAATACGCTACTGTTTCACCTCAGCTACTATGCAAATGCGCTACTATTTGCACTCGTACTGTTACAACTCTATACTGTTGTAACTCCGTATTTGTTGAAACTTGAACTGTTGGAACCCCCTTGGGTACTGTGCAAACTCAGTACTGTAGTAGTACTGTAGCTATCACTGTAGCCGACAATGATGCTTTTATTGTAGCAACATTATAACGCGCTTTTCACTGTAGCAGCAATGATGATTACTGTAGCAACTGTAGCAGGAATAGTTTTCTTCCTCCTCTCGACCGGTGGAACTGCAAATCTGTTTTCTGCCTCTGTTTCACGGCAGAACCGAGCTCTGATACCACTTGTTGGGGATTTTCGTCCCCGCCCAAGATCATACACACAAAAAAACGCAGAGTTTAACGTGGTTCGGCCAATAAGCCTACGTCCACGGGAGAGAATGATTTCACTATGAAACTGGGGTTTTACAGAGAGGTATACACGGGGATTTTTACAGAGGAATAGGGTTATCCACCTTGCCCTCTTGGTATCCCTATTTATAGGGAATTTTAGGGCCTGTTTTCAACATATTTAACACAAAGTCAGTGGCGGTGGCCGATGGCGGCGCCCGCCGCTGTTGAAGTCAGCAGTCGGCACCGACTGCTACGCCCGCCACCGTTGAATACGGCGGTTGCCTGAAAATGGGGCTGGACCAACAAGAAGAACTAAAAGTAAAACGATTGTCAAAGTCCGACCAACATGTTGTGGAAAGGAATGTCACGATCTTGACCATTATCTAAGCTTGACCATTACCTAACAGATTCGGGATCATGTACAAACCATACCATTTCTTTGCTATACGAGAACTTGACGCTCGATTCTGCAAACAACCCCATTCGATTTGAAATAATGGTTCGCTCTGACTTCCTCACATTTCTCATAACCACATTTGTTCTGGCTCTCTGCTTCTCTCCAGATTGTATTTTTTTACTAGTTTTCTGTGTTATTGTAGCGTTCTGTTTTGATAGTGCGAGTTCTTCATCCTTCTTTGTAGGATATCAGAGAGGAAATGAGGATCAAGAAAGTAGCTCCTTCCACCCTACTTGAAGTGAGACTTTCCATTTGAACTTCTAAATTTGCTTGAGCTTTCAGAAAATTTTTCGTGCCATGGTGTTGGAATGTGCTTTGATTTTGTTGGGGCTTCCAGGAAATTTTGGAGAAAGAAAGATCGATGATCAAATTTTCCATGGATTACACTGCTCCACGTCCAAGTTAAAAGCCTGGTACTGGAGATCCACCTCCACATATTATCTCTTGAAAAAGGATGAACAATGGAACGGGACTAGGAGGAAATGGCGAAGCCCATTCCAGCACTTCAATGGCGAAAAGAGGAGTCTAGTTTTTAGAATCTGTTGGCTATTATTAAACAATAGTTAGTAGAAATTATATTTCTTTTGGAACTTCCTTTCTGACCATAGATAAATTTTCCTCCTGCGAGTTAGCCGAGCCAACTCAAATCTCAGTCTAAGTCCATAGCTTTTTCCCTGTTGATAGTCAATACTCTCGTCATCATCATCAAGACCTTATCCCAATTAGGGCAATATGAATCTTATTTCTCCATTCCTCTCTATTGAGCAGCATGGCTTCATTTAGTCCCAAAGTTTTTAAATCTTTCCTCACCACTTCTATCCACGTTCTTTTGAGCCTTCCCCTTACCCTTTTAAAACTTTCTACTTGCATTGCCTTACTCTTTCTAATCAGTGTTGTTTTCGTTCTCCTTTGAATACGTCCAAATCATCTAAGTCTAATCTCCTTCATCTTATTATCTATTGATGCTACCTCTAAATTTTCTCTAATATTCTCATTCCTAATTCTATCCTTTTTGTCTTACCACTCATCTATCTCAACATTTTCATTTCTGCTATGCTCATCTTATGAGCATGATGTTCCTTAACTACCCAACACTTAGATCCATAGAGGATGGCCAGCCGTATGGTCATCCTATAGAATTTTCCTTTTAGTTTGAGTGACACTCCCCAGTCATACAAAACTCCAGATGCACATCTTCATTTGTTCCAACCTACTTGGATTCTTTGGGTAACCTCCCTCTCAATATCTCTACTCTCACGAATCATTGACCCTAAGTACTGAAAAGTGGTCTTTTACAGAAATTTTTTTATTATCAATCTTGAGTAGTATTCCACTCTTACTCCTCTCACTAAAATTACATTCCATATATTCTGGACGTAGGCTATACACATAGCCGAACCACGTAAGTCTTATTGTGTTTCTATGTGTGACTGTGTTATTGCAAGTTTGATCCTAACAACTGCTTTGCATCCTGAGGAACATCATGGTCATGCACGTTAGATGCCAACAATGCCCTCACGATTTCCACATTCTCCTGAAAATCCAACAAAAGCAAAGCAAGACATGAAGATCAACTACGTAAAAAATTTGTAAAATCAAAACTCTGCAAAAGAAAAGAAAACAACCCGAGGCTGATTGGTGGGAGTCCTTCCTTGAGTATCATTTCTTTCCCTGAAAAGCCTAAGAAAATCAGAGAAAAGATACGTGTAGTAAAGCAACAAAAATGAATTAGAGAAAACAGAAAGCAGAAACTTGGCTACCTTGCAAGAAGTAGAGAGCCAAAACAGAGAAGGCCAGGACCTTGATGAAGTAAGAACGACACATAGTTAGCCAATGATTCTAATAGCAAAGCAGCCAAAACACGAAAATCCAGGATTGATATCTTTCATTGCGAGGAACTTATATAAACTTCAGGTCATGCCAGTTGAAGAGTTCGGTTTAAGAACTCCCGTTATTGTATGTTTGCACTCACTGTCAGTTAATTTTAATAAGAAAACAATGACACAAGCTCCTTCAAGAAAGCCTATAACAAAGAGGGATGAAAATGTCAAGCTCCTTCAGAGGAAGACGCATGCCAAGATCTGCCTCGAACGACTTGGTATTCACTAGTGTTAGGAAAAAGAAGGATCTTTCAGTCAGAAAACCATACGGTTGTTATGTACATCCATGACATAAGGCGTGTTTCCTCCTACAATCATACAAATCAGGGCCCATACTTAGTATAATTCCACTACTCAAAGAAACTCTAGGGTGACCCCTGATCAATTCGAGCTGCAAATGTAGACGAAAGATCCAAAACGTCGATTGCTGATCCTGAAGAAACTGCCACTAATCTGAATCTATCTAGAGAAAAACAACTATAGCACCTACAATGCTTCCTAAGAATGGAAATAGAGGGAGACCAATCAGCAAGCAAATGATTGGAAAATCTTTTAATATTTTGGGAAATTTATAGTTGTTAGGTTATACTGAGTTTCAAGCTGCGGCTCATCAATAACTCAGATTAACCGATAAATGATTATATATCACTGAAAGAATTGACTCTCTACTGTCCTCGAGGAAAAATATGAGTCTCACTATTTCTTAGCTAATTAAGTTTCCATTATTTCTTCCCTATTGGTGCAACAGTAGAGTAGTCGTTGTGTGACCTGGAGGTCATGGGTTTGAGGCATGGAAACAGCCTCTTGCAAAAATACAAGGTGAGGCTGTGTACTATAGTCCCATGTGGTCTGCCCCTCCTCTGGACCCCACATATAGGGGAGCTTCGTGCACTAAGCTGCCCTTCTTTTCTTTTCTTTTTTTTTCTATTTCTACCTTCCACCTTGATAGGGTTAAATCGCCAATCCGCGCAAATCTGACCCTAGGATCTCTAGACCATAGGATCACACGATCAAACACACACATACACAAAATAGGAGAGACAGAGTTTTAGGAGGTTCGGCCAAATGGCCTACATCTACGGGAGAAAGAATACTATCTGACTAGATTACATGTCTCTCAAATCTATATCTCTTATTTATAGGAGTTATAAGTGTAAGATCGTCAAAACCAATGGCTGTTACAGTCATCTTTTCTAGCGCCGTAGCCGTCAATGTTGAATTGCTTGAGTTGGTTTGATGCTGACCTTGTAGATGTCGACTATCAACATCATGTGGTTTGGCCAAATGGCCTACATCCACCCCAACAATCCTTCCATTCAACTCTTGAATCTATCTAGTCAACTTATTTCTCACAGCTCTATACCAGAGTTCACAAGGCCTCTAGGCAAAGGTTGTTTTCTCCAGCATTAGAATCTATAATTTGTTTACTCTTCATACTTATCGTGAAGACAAGTCATGGATCGATCTCAATTTCTAGCGTTTCTTTTGATTTCAATGCTTCTTCTTAACGGCTGCTCTAAAGGTAACGGTGTTATTCCCTTTTCCTTTGAATATCTTATCTTATTTTTTCTTTATTTGCTCCATCAAATTAGGTGTTTCAAGTGCTTTGATTTGTAGGATTTGGAAGAAAGCAAGTTAGATCCACAAAAGAAGATCCTTTCAGACTGCTTGAAGTTTGTTTATCCCTCTCTATTTCTGAGAATATCATTCACTTAGCAGGGCCTTGTAGGTGATAGTCTTATCTAAGGTCTTTATTTTGTTTCATTGGGTTTTAGGAGAATGTGAAGGAAGAGATACCAATGACCGAAGTTCGTTCTTCCAACTACGATAGTCCTAATCGCAATGGAAGCCCTGGAATTGGTAATTGATTGATTCAGACCTTACTGTGAGCCTCAAATGAAGCACAACTCTGCATATAATTCAAGTGCCAAATTGTGAATTTGTCTACTTATCGTAAATATGCTTTTAAAAGCACGCTGGTGTTGGTGTGCGTAGAGATAGCTCTAAATGAGATTATGTTTTAGTTGGATTGTTTCCTAATTTATATTCAGTAAACTGAGAACTCACCATAAGACTTGGATGAGGGAGCAACTCATGGATATTATTGTCAATGTGGCAGTTCAATGACGCATCTATTTTCAATTACTTGCCTTATACTATTGTTTAGATATTTGTTTAGCTGCTCTGAAAATCTATTACTTGTAATTCAATTTGGAAACAAGGTTTATGTTATATAGACGTCTCAATTTTGATGGAGCTTAATTTATAGAAGAAAGCAACTTCATCAAATCCTCGAACAACCCACTCTAGAGCACTGAGAATCCATTTCAAGGAACAATGAAGTGGCATATCCCACAGTTAGCTGCTTGGATTTGATTTGGCCTGTTTTTCGTAAGTCCGGTTTTTTGATTCACATCTAACTTTTGCCCTACTATGACCCATGTGAACCAGCTTAGCTATGGTAGTACTTGGGCAAGCCCGCTCCTTTGCTTAATGGTGGTTTTTGGCAGAATTGATCAGAAGTGGCAGCCAACTTCTCCCAAAGGAAACTTTGCATTCTACCACATCAAAATCTAATCCAAGTCTCTTTCTTATCAAAATTAACGATTCGCATAACCGATAGAAAGCAACAGCATGGCCCATTTGATCAACTCTAATAGATATACGGCCTAATGATGCACATTCAAGACTATTAGACGTGGAACCGGCGCGTGTTTGTGCTTGTCTAGAACCGGCGCGCGTGGATCGGGCGTCTGTAGGTGCGCTCTATGCGTGGGGGCAGGGGGTAAACAGTGTGCGAGGCGCAAGTTCGTAGCGCCGCACGTGGCATGTTCCTACCACACCGCATGGTGCTCCCTCCTCCGTTCCTTTTCCTTCTGCGTGGTGCGTGCGTGTTGTGCCACGCCTCTCTTGCGTGGCGCGTGTCTGCTGCACTGCGTGGCCAGCCAGTCGCACCGCGGTCACGCCTGGCCGTGACGTGTGTCGACGCGGTGCCACATGTCGCATGTCTGTGCATACATCCTCTGCCCGGAGCACGTCACCGTTGCCGGGAACGACGACCGGACTAGTTCGCCGTCGCCGGCAACCCCAGGTGCTCCATTTTTTTTGCGATTTTTACACTATGTGACCAGTTTTTCACTTACAATTCATTTTCACTCTCCATTTTCACAAATCCATCCTAAATCTATCGTTTTTTCACAATTTTTATTGCGTTTTTGAAAACTCCCAACATACTATTTTTGGGGGTTTTCGGCATCCCTAGGTGTCCGATCACCATGAAATATCATGGGTCAGTTCCTTATATCATCACACTCAAGATGAACGGTCTAGATCCTCATTTGACACCGTTACATTGGCTTTTTACTAGGGCAACAGTAACACTTAAATAAACTTAGAAAGAAGTATACAGAAAAGAGTGGGGCGAGCCTACCTTGGTCTGGCTAGTCGAAGGAAGGTGAGAGCTCGCCGCGTTCATCCGGTTGCTGGGAAATCATTGCCGGTGGCTCAGTTACGGGAAAATAAGAGGAGAGGGAGGGAAGTGCATTTGAGGCACTCCCCCCTCTAAATTTTTGCATATATACTTCATTTTCATTTTATTTTATTTTTATAATAAAAATTTCATAATCTTTAAAATAGTAAATGTTACATTGATGGAGGTGTAGCAAAGCTAGTTGTTGGTATAGTTTTGACAAATACAAAAAAGCAAAGTTAGAAGCTAAATAATTTGAAGGCAAACAATTATCTTCTTCAAGCAATTGACCCGTCTATCTTGGAAACAATTCTCAGCAAAGAAACTTCCAAGCAAATTTGGATTCAATGAAGAAAAAAATATCAAGGTTCTTCAAGGGTGAAGTGTGCACAGCTTCAAGTTTTGAGGAGGGATTTTGAGACTCTACAGATGAAAGATGGTGAGTCTATTACCAATTATTGTGCAAGGACCATGAGGATAACAAACAAAATGCTTGTGAGAACATAGAAGATGTTGCTATCGTAGAAAAGATACCATATTCCTTAGCATCAAAGCATGATTATGTTGTTTGCTCAATTAAAGAATCTACAGATATCGATGAACTCTCACTTGATGAACTCCAGAGCCCTTTATTGGTCCATGAACAAAAGATGAACCAAAGTTTAACTACAGATAAGCGAGCTCTAAAAGCTTTTACCTTTATTCAATTCTCAAATTCTAGAGGAAGGGGTAGAGGTAGAGGTAAAGAAAGTGGAGGTCGAGGCAACAGAAATGGAAGTAGACATTGTCAAATTTTCAAAGCTAATGATGACCAATTTGAAGGCAAAGGCAAAGGCAAAGGATGAGATCAACAATTTGACAAATCTAAGGTAGAGTGCTTTAGGTGTCATAAATTTGGTCATTATCGTTCCGAATGTTATACTAAATTGCCTAACAAGAAAAAAAAATGGGAGAAATCGAATTTTGCAGAAAATAAGGAAGTAGAAACTTTATTGATGGCCTACCAAGCCAACAAGGAACCTGAATTAGATGTTTGGTACGTAGATACAGGTTGCAACAATCACATGTGTGGTAGTAAATCTTCTTTTTCTTATTTAAATGAAGGCTTTCATTCTATTGTGAGTTTTAATAATTGCTCTATTGTGAATGTAATGGGAAAAGGTAATATCAAAGTAAGAACCAATAATGGTTTTGTAGAAACAATTTCTAATGGTTTTTATGTTTTTGACTTGGAAAGTAATTTAGTAAGTGCTGGTCAATTGCAAGAAAAAGGTTATGTAATAACTATTCAGAAAGCTGCTTGTGAATACTTAAACTAGTTCCGCTTGTCATGTAAAATAACTGACAGCAGTTGCCAAGTGCCCTTTGGCTGATACATCATAAGATATATGTGGCAAATGCAAGCCTTGGCATGGGACCCACCTGTCATAGAAATTCCTTAATTTAATATCAATTGCTCTAATATACATGATCACTGATGGTAGATGCTGAACATGGAACCTCCTATTTGTAAGCCACTGATAATATTCAACTTATTGGCTCACTGAAGTTAAATATAAATTGTTACGAGTATTATAGTGTATTGATTTAGTTCTTGGCTCTTGATTGGGCTCACAAAATTAGAACCAGATCAAATTTAATTTGATTTTGTTGGCAAAGAATTGTAATCGGACCATATTGGTTCCAACTAAAGAACCATAACCCAAGTTTTTGGTCCAGTTCCTAGGACTTGGTTGATAGCCCCAGCCATATGCCTGCCTTGATGACTTAGCTAATCAATTTACGGGTCATCAGTGATCCAAACAATTCACTAAACCGTCAGCTAGAAGCTATCCCATTTTGGATAATCCAAACCACTGATCGCCCAAGACTAGCTGGCACAAGTTAATCTAGTTGACTTCATTCTTATGACATCAGGCGACCTTTTTGTTCTCATATTCTGTAACATTGACTATAGTTGCAGAATTAGAAACTTTTTTTTTTTCTTATTAATCAATCTCATACCGTGCTCACATGGTCAATTGAACTGGCATGAAGACTATTGTAAGTATATAGTCCTTGAGAATCAATAATGGGCTTTCAGATTAGAGCATCCTTGGTTATGTTTCAGGAAAATTGGAAAGATTTAAGTGTGGTGGCAGCATTCACGAATGACTATCATCCCCCAAAACTGAACGATCAACCTGGCAATCATACCTTATTATCAAAATAAAGTAAATAAATCAAGGGCTGATATCTGGTGGGCCACCAATTGTTCATGTCTAATCTGGATGTATAATGATCAGATGATCCCAGAACTTGGATTGGAATTAATGAAGAGTGTTTCTTTTGAAGAACTTTGAAGTTCATGTCTCAATCAAGTGTATGATATCGAATTATCTCTAATGATCGGTTATTAATCTTGATCACTGAGTTGATGTGATCAAAGATGTGTTAGTCATTGTCGTTGAAACAGAGGCCATTATTATATGGATAATTTTATAATTAAGAAGAGTTTTATCAAATATTACCAAGTCAACTTTTATATCTACGGATGAAACAACAAAACATCAATTTCATGGATGGATGTGTTCACAATATACATGTCATGAATCAAAGGATGGGAAAGATTCCAGCCAATGCATGGAACACACGTGGCAAATGATGAACTTAGACTAGCAATTTACTAGTTGAGAGGAGAAAAACTAAATGGGAATAGAAGAAGAAAATAGTAGTTCTAGTCAATGGAGTTGGTAGGATCATCGCCACCACTCTGCATTAATTCCATTCATTTTTCTGATTAATTTTTTTGTTTTCTTGCTTAGTCTAATTTTCTCCATTTGTAGGAGCTAAAAGAAAGGAAATGAGATTTGAGAAAGGACATTCTCTAAATCTACTTATGGTGGGGTAAATTGTAAGCTGAAACAGGACTGAGATCCTATAGACATGTAATCATCTTCTAATTTCTTTGATTCTCCATGAAACCAAATATTAAAGAAAGCAAATTTTAGGTTCTACTTGAATGCTTTCAGAAGTAAGATGCCAAATTTTGGGTTTTGCAACGAACTGCAGGTAACATTTGATAGGCCAAGGAAAAGCATAGAATATCCCATCCATGGCAGGTTTAACCACATACTTGCCTACATGACCAATCTATGGCAGGTTTAACCCAGAAACTTTGGCATGGTCGCCTATCTATGGTAGGTTTAAGCCAGTAACTTCGGCTGGTCTTTCTATGGCAGGTTTAAACCAGAAATTTGGCAAGTCTAGATATGGTAGTTTAAGTGAAAAAACTTTGATGGTCTACATAACCTATGTATGGCAGGTTATACTGGCTTCTCTCTCATTTCAAAGGCCGTATGTAGTTACATAGAGCAACCAACAAAGCTTAGTAACAATCTACATATATAGAGAGGCCTTCTTTCTCATACCAAAGCGACATGGTTATCTTTCAGATTTCTTTTCCCGTTGTTCCTGTTGGCCATTTCATCTCAAATTTGTCAATCAACTGGGCGCAATCCATCTCTGGCCATCCCCAATGGCTTCTCACCTGATCATGTTCTTCCAAATGGTAAATTCCATCCTACAAATTCATTTTATCACTCTGCTGATGTTCCATGTCAAGCAACTCAAATCAACCAACCCATCTGTATTTGTTGTGATTTTTCTCTTGTGCAAATATTATATTATGTTTGAGAAGTTAACGAGCATGCGGTTGTTGTTAGAAACATACTCTGCCCATTGTGGATCAACGGTTGGATTTACTCACCTTAAGAGATATGTGGGGTGTAAACTTTGGTCATCTAAACCCTTTCGGGCACATCTTTGAGAGGCCATATGTTCAAAAAACATCTCCATTAGATGATCCTAGCCACTTAATTCGTAGTGGATAATCGACGGCTCATAAAATGTAAACAAACAAGTAAAATTTAGGGATTGGCATATATAATATGTGAACTAAAAGATGAACAGTTTCGATTATCAACCATCACTCCCTGCATTCACTTTTTAGCGTGAATAGAAACTTATTTATAATAATAAAAAAGAAGGGATAATTAGTAAAACATAAACATGCGGACTGGATTCTTCTACCGCTCCAAATGTGTTTTGCATTGCTGAATCTGAAACGTTTCTTATATTAACTTTCTGGCGATACATATTTGACGATGTAAAGGACATTGTTAGAAACTATAGGCCGTCCATTTTCGTGATTTTCAGATTACCAGATGTCCAATTATTGGAAAAATAAGTCGAACGGTGTGGATTGATCAAGCTAGAGTAGGACCCATCGTAAGAAAGTGAAGCATCGCCCTCTTGCGTCAACTACGTCCAGTGGGACCATTCCTAAGCACTCTAGCGTGCTGATCATTTTAATTAATTTATTTTGATACTAAGATTTGTAGCTTATGGTTGTAATTTCTTCTGCTGCTTCTTCTTGAGTCCAAGTGTAATTACAGATGCAACTGTTGCAAGTGCAACCTGAGTGGACAATTTCCAACCTGTGCCAAGTGAGGTGCCCTTCTAATCGGAGATGACCACATAAACTGGGATACTGATCTGGTGCTTGTAGGAATAAGATTATACCAAGAAATGGAACAAGATATAAGTAAATCATTTGTATCTTCTCTCAGGAATGAAATAATATGTGGCACAGATGGATGTTTCCTATAATTTTCATTCCGTTTATTTCTGTCTCTAGACGTCCGTGTATGGAGAGAGAGAGAGAGAGAGAGAGAGAGAGAGAGAGAGAGAGAGAGAGAGAGAGAGAGAGAGAGAGAGAGAGTTTCTATCATGCATGGTTTGCAATGAAAAAAATATGCATATTGTGTCTATCATATTTCTTTTTCACTAATCCGAGCCGTTCATCTGAATTGGCTTATTAGAATCATCTTAATCAGGGAGAGATGATTCCTATAACTCTTAGCATTAAAATATAAATAAATAAACTAGCGGTGGCAGATGACTTGACTTTTTTATTTAAATACACTTGGTTGCAGGTTTAAGTTATTGTTTTTTCCTTTGATCTGGCATCAGATTTTAAGAGAGTGTGTGAGTGATTTGCTTTGTAGTTCTTCACCCAAACCATGGAACTTGAATAGTTTCTATAACGATTCATTAGCAAGTCATTTATCCAAGTGCTGTGAATTCTAAAGCATGAATATATATACCATGACCCAAAATCAATATACTGTTAGTCATGCTAATATCTATTCAGGCTTTGGGCTAATTACACGCTTTGCTGTGGAAAAGGTTAAAAGGTTGCAATAAGTTCAACAAAGTCCCAGTCAATCCACAAGGTTGGGCTGCTTCTGACAATTTCTAGCTTTGACCATGGTGTTCGGGACATGATTTATTCAAAATGAAAGAACTGTTGGACTTTCTGATTTTCTATATAAGGCAAAGCAAATTTTCAACATCAGAAATGGTTGTTCTCCAGTTCTATTTTTGTTATAAAATCTAGAGCTTGATTATTGATTCTGAAAACAACCCACTGTGTTAAAAGGTGAAAGGGATTCTATCATGGACCGATCTTACTTTCTCACAGTTCTGATATTTTCAGCTGTTCTAGCTCTTTGTTTCTCTCGAGGTAGTTCGTCTTCCTTACGGTTTTCATGCATCTCTTCGTGTTTTAGGCCTTTGATTTATTTTCATTAGCTATCTTCCTTATTTTGTAGGAAATGGCAGAAAGGGAATGGGGTTTGAGGATGTAACACCCATTGGAGTTAAGGTGGGCAGTTTCCATTTTTTGTTTTCTGTGTCTGCTTGTTCTGTTTCTTAGATAACAGCATCTTTTTCATGCCATGGTGTTGAAATGTGCCTTTCTTTTCTTGGTGATGTAGGGGAATTCGGAGAAAGAAAGATTGATTACTGAATTCACCATGGATTACGAAGTCGGACCACCGAGAAATTCGAAGCCTGGTAATGGAGCTCCACCTCCACCTATATCTTGAAAAGGATGATCGAAACAAAGAAGGCGCTGGCAATCTGCTGGTGAAAAAAGTTTGTCTGCATGAATACAATCATTATTAACTGTAACAAAGTTATAGGATATTATTTAATCGAAAGGGACTGATGCAAGGATGATTAATAAAAATGAATTTTAAGTTATGCTATCTCTGTGATAAGTCTTCTAAATGTCACACCACAGGTGGTTGGATTTAGGGTCCCAATGGAATGGTGTTCACTTGACCGGGAATAAACACTTTCTAGGACCCACATTTGCTACATGGCACAATCGAATCCATAAATCTAACAGTAGCAACTGCTTTTGTCTTGAACAAATGGTCCTAGACCCTTGATCCATGAGGTCATATTTATTGGACTTCCACTGGCTGGTGTATATGTTTATTATGGAACCAAAACCATGTGGTTCAGCTCTTGTTCTCTACAAATTCTACTCTATGCTATGGATCAAATGCATAGATTATCATGTGGGCCTTAAATATGTGCTTCTCCCTAGATCAGCTATTATGGAAAGCTGGGAATTGGTAGTCATTGAACGCGTACATCCAATAATGAAGAAGTTGGAACGTCGAACCTCCTCCAATAATAGGAGGTTGGTAAAAAGTGCAAATGGGCAAGATGAAGGGCAACGGTCAATATTTTTGAAAGAAACCAAATTATATTAATCAAGACAGTAGTTAGGCCTGACAATATGGGTTGGCGGGCCATGTTCGATTATTAAACGAGTCGACACAACTCGTGTAACACAATTAAATAAATGTAAAATAACTAATATATGACGGTTTCTAATGAACAGTCTTATATTACTAAAGAACCGTCCTACATTGCTATAGTAATATAGGACTGTTTCTGATGAGCTGTCCAATATTTTCAACCCAATTAGGTAATAGCTTGGGGGTTAGATGGGTCAACACGATGAATTAACAGGTTCACATGTCTTGTGCTAGAGACCAAGAAAAGAAAAGAAAAAACGAAGAAGTAGTAAAGAGAAAATATATTCCCACGCCTTTTTTATAACCAGCTATCAACCTGCACATTTTTCTTCTGGCTCTTTAACTTTCTCTATTTATGCGCCTAAGGTAATAAAGAAAAATGTCACACAAGGGCTAAGTTCTGGGATTGACTCTAAAACCTCAAGTAGTTAAGCTTTATTTTTTGATGGTCTGACTTATCCATCTTGTTTAGCCTCCCTTAAATTGGTTGGACTCCAAAATTCATATCCGTTGGATATTTCAGTACTGCATTTTAGTGTTTGAATCATAACCATTAGATTTTAATTTTGAGGAGAAAAACTACCAGCTAGAAATATCCAATGAGCATGTTTTTCTGCAAAGAGCCTAAATCGCATATGCCAAACAAGAGATTGAGTTAGATCACCCAAGGATAAGGCCTAGCTAGGTGGGGTTTCAGAGTCAGTCTTGGAACTCAGTTCTGATAGCATTTCTCTATCCAAAATCCGTTAATTGTAAATCTTTTGTGTTTTAGGGATGAGTTTGTAAAGTGTATAGTAAGATAAGCCACGCAATCAAAATATCTGACAAATCTAAACCTCTACTTTGTGAACATGGAGAAAAAGGAGGACGCCCATTTCAAACAGCATACACCCCCATGTAGGACGGCATTTGGTGTATGGCGCTGCTGCTCCATGTGCTGATGCAAAATGAAGGAGAAGTGAAAGATGGTCAATATTTCAATTAATGCATTGTGGAAAAGAAGGCTATTGCGAATTGGCCATGGGAAATTTTGAACTGCAGTGAGATAGCAACATAAGCGACTCAAAGAAACTCGGGCAGATTTCAAATGTTAGCAGCTTAGATTTTGAATATTTATAAGGAAAATGTTCGTGACCAAATAGTTTGAGCAGGAGGGCGCTAATGCCGTGCCCCGATCACTCGTGCGTTAACCAGAAAGTTGAAAAGTCCAAGTCGAACACCAATTAATTCTAAAATGGAAGTGATCCTCGTGTTCTGACTATTGCTTTGCAGTTCACTTTGAGGGGTTGATCTTATTATAAAACCAGACGTGTGTTGGAGCATTTGAGAACATACCATCTCAAATAAACAATAAAGAAATCATGGCTCGACGGTATTCTTTTGTCGTTCTTCTCCAATTTGCAATTATTTTAGCTCTCTTCTTCTTTCAAGGTAGCAGCACTTTGTGTTTTCTTTCTTTCTTCCCGTACAAGTTTATTTTCATCCTTTATTTTGTCACCGAGTCTTCTTCCACTCGTAAGGATTAGTCCTTGGGAAAAGGCAGATGGGTTTTGAGAAACCCGCAGGTTTCTATCTACTTCAGGTTGGGTGTTAGTTCATCTTCGCTAGCACTCATGCAGCATTTTATAACTGTTAGATTACCATTCAACCTAAAAGTTTAAGCTGGCATTTGATGAGAAAATAGATGAGAAAATCATAAATTTGACAACTACTTTGGCATTAGTATGGAATAAAAAGAGATTCTTCCATTGGCAGTTAATGTTTATTAAGAAAACCATGAGAAAAAAGACCGTGACGAAAGCCTAAGACAAAGCGGAGAAGCAGATACCAACTCCCTCAGAGAAATGAAATTGCATGACTAATACGAGTCGTTACATGCTGGCTCGTCAAAGCAATAAACAGTACGAAAGATGCTTGCCAAAATTGTCCCAAACAACTCACCTTTCAATTACAAGTGTACTAGAGTGTGGATGAACACGGATGTTTTAGTCAGAAAACCTACCACGTTACAGGCGGTGCAATGAGGATGGTGGTTATATCCATCCATGACACAAGGCCTGTTTCCAATCATCCCAACTTACGTCAGCCAGGACTCAGTCGAAATTGGAAAGGGGAATAGAGAGGGAAAAACTCCTGATTTTCGTTTTACCAAGCCCTCTTGGCTTTTTTTTACATTACCTCTATCGTCTGGATGATTACATAGAGGTCTTTGTATGATTTCACTAGGACGAACAAACTTACCTGCAAAATTATGCATTAATCTATAAACTAATTACATTAGGCACTTCAATTTCCTCCTGAACCATCTATTTTACTGTTCTATCTACACCATACGAACTTGTCTTTCTTGCTTAGTAATTTAATTAGCATGAGTGTTACAGAAGGATAAAACTATCCTCTCCTTGACATGTTTGTGAAGTGATCAACGAGAATTATAAAGACAAAATGAAAAAAGTGAGTAATTGTTAAGTCAACTAAAACTTAACTCATTAGAGAAGCACTTACCGAAATTAATTGATCAATTAAACAATGATTTCCAGTTCTCATGGAAAGGGGTCTTCTTCCCATTCTTCCCCCATAAAATCATTGAAGTTGGGGCCATGTACTTCATAAAATTCTACTGCTCCAATGCATAGTTACCATGGTACAGGTGATTCAGGTGTGCCTAGTGAAACTCAACCCAATTAGCATCAAATTCAGTTCAAAGAAAAGAAAAGGAAAAAAAAATTTGTCTGGCTGATTCCTTGAAATAATCTAAACAAAGAACCACTTGTACAAACCCAAAACTAAACAACCTAACTATTAAACCACAAAGAGAAGATGAACACATGGTGTAGCTAGAGAACTCAGTTATTTATAGCATCCAATCCATTTCACAAAATGGCTAAGCAGGACTTCTTTCTTTCTCTTTCTCCTTCTTCTTTGTCTGTATTTATCTTCTCCTTTAAGAGATATTCTAGCGTCAGGAACGTTCATATTTATCATAACCATTCATCCGCGTAAATAAGAGAGTAACCTTAAGCGGTAGTATGCAAATCAGTGATCTGAATCACTGCACCTGTTGCTTGCTTTTTTATCTTAGCCATCACAACCTTCATGATTTATCATAATTTGGGAATACATATGTACTGAACCTCCTAAAATAGCTATTATTCTTAGGTTATCAACCAAACAGCTACGGTTTTCAATTCACAGCATATTGGCATTGAGCAAGTGTCTCATAATCGGGCCAATTAGAGTTCTCTCTAAAATTTGTTAGTAGACTCAGTCTTGCGCTGAAGCATGATCAGGTCTCCAGGATATGAGAACAGTTGATTGGTCAGAGAGAATGTAGGAGGGGTCACTGACCAGAGTTATTTTTGATATGGTAAATCAGGTCTTTTCCTTAACTGGATGAAGCTACAGACTCTAAAGTAGCGAACTATTTTGTGTGGCAAGTTGATTTTGGAAAGAACTAATGCCATTATTTTTGTTTTATATACTATGAGAAACTGTTCTTTTCCTTTCCAAATTTGATTACTAAAATCACTTTTTGGTTGCCTTTAATGCTGTTGGGTCTTGCTTTGGGAGGTTGTTTGGATTTAAGGATGGGACAGTGTATAATTAAAAGAAATCCTGCTATTAACATAACCACCAATTATTAGTTTGACTATGATATCATAGACTCCTTAGATCTGAGCCAGGGGCAAATCATAACTGTCAGGAGTTTCTCTTTTACTCTTTCACTTAGCAAATAGACGCATCCACTGAAAAATCAATTGGTGTGAATTCCCTTTTAGACATATGCTTCCCATCAAAGATCAAAAGAAACGTGATTACTTATGCCATACTGTATAATCCATATTATACTAAAACATAAAGAAGTTCAGATCTTTTCTTGGTCGATGTTAATCCCTAAATTTGAGTCTGTTGCATAGTCACACAAGTAAACATAAGAAGGAATGGCAGGGAGGAAGACGCATGCCAAGATCTGCCTCGAACGACTTGGTATTCACTAGTGTTAGGAAAGAGAAGGATCTTTCAGTCAGAAAACCATACGGTTGTTATGTACATCCATGACATAAGGTGTGTTTCCTAGCATTCCAAACTTATGGAAGCCTCGACTTTGTCCAAATTGTGAAAAAGTAATGGAGAAGAATAAACTCCGACTGATTTTCTTTTTCACCAAGCCCTCTTGCTTTTATTTACAGTTAATTTCATCTTCAGGATAATTATGTATTGGCATTTAGATGACTTTAGAAGGAAGAAGGAAATAACCTGCAAATAAGTAAATTAATGTATAGCCTCGTTACATCAGATACAATTTCCTCAAGGACTTTATCTATTTTATTGTTTTTTATCCACCCCAGACGAACTTGTCTTCCGCGCTAACTAATTTAATTGACATAAATATTATGTAGGGATTAAACTATTCTCTCCCAGTCACAAGTTTGTGAAATGTTCAAGAAGAATTTACAAAAGGAAAAGGGTGAGTAATCATTTAGCCAACTAAAATTTAACTCATTAGAGAGGCAGTACTCGAAGGCATAATTGATCACGTAATCATTTGCTCTTCTAGTGGAAAGGGATCTTCTTACCCAGTCTTTCCTCCTACAATCATACAAATCAGGGCCCACACTTAATATAATTCCACTACTCAAAAGGCATTATCAGGATGGCTAAGCAACTGATTCCAGCCTGTTCAAAGAAACTCTAGGGTGACCCCTGCTCAATTCGAGCTGCAAATGTAGACGAAAGATCCAAAATGTCGATTGCTGATCATGAAGAAACTGTTATTAATCTGAATCTATCTAGAGGAAAACAACTATAGCACCTACAATGCTTCCTAAGAATGGAAATACAGGGAGACCAATCAGCAAGCAAATGATTGGAAAATCTTTTAATATTTTGGGAAATTTATAGTTGTTAGGTTATACTGATTTTCAAGTTGCGGCTCATCCATAACTCAGATTAACCAATAAATGATTATATTTCACTGAAAGAATTGACTCTCTACTGTCCTCGATGAAAAATATGAGTCTCGCTGTTACTTAGCTAATTAAGCTTCCATTATTTCTTCACTATTGGTGCAACGGTAGAGTAGTCACCGTGTGACCTTGAGGTCATGGGTTTGAAGCATGGAAACAGCCTCTTGCCAAAATGCAAGGTAAGGCTGTGTACTATAGTCCCATGTGGTCCACCCCTTCTCTGGACCCCACATATGGGGGAGCTTTGTGCACCAAGCTGCCCTTTTTTTCTACTTCTACCTTCCACCTTGATAGGGTTAGATCGCCAATCAGCTCAAATCTGACAGCCAGGATCTCTAGACCAAAAGATCACATGATCAAACACACACAAAATAGGAGAGACAGAGTTTTATATGGTTCAGCCAAATGGCCTACATCCACGCGAGAAAGAATACTATCTGACCAGATTACATGTCTCTGACCTCTTATCACTCTCAAATCTATATCTCCTATTTATAGGAGTTACAAGTGTAAGATCGTCAAAATCGGTGGCTGTTACAATCATCTTTTACGGTGTAGTGACCGTCAATGTTGAACTGCTTGAGTCAGTGTGGTGCTGACCTTCTAGATGTAGGCAATCTTCATCACGTGGTTTGGCCAAATGGCCTACATCCACCCCAACACACCTTCCATTCAACTCTTGAATCTATCTAGTCAACTTATTTCCCACAGCTCTATGCCACACCTTCCATTCAACTCTTGAATCTATTTAGTCAACTTATTTCCCACAGCTCTATACCAGAGTTCACAAGGCCTCTTGACAAGGGCTGTTTTCTCCAGAATTAGAAGCTATAATTTGTTTACTCTTCATACTTATCGTGAAGACAAGTCATGGATCGATCTCAGTTTCTAGCGTTTCTTTTTATTTCAATGCTTCTTCTTAACGGCTGCTCTAAAGGTAACAGTGCTATTCCCTTTTCCTTTGAATATCTTATTTTATTTTTTCTTTATTTGCTCCATCAAATTAGGTGTTTCAAGTGCTTTGATTTGTAGGATTTGGAAGAAAGCAAGTTAGATCCACAAAAGAAGACCCTTTCAGACTGCTTGAAGTTAGTTTATCTTTCTCTATTTCTGAGAATATCATTCACTTAGCAGGGCCTTTTAGTTGATAGTCTTATCTAAGGTCTTTATTTTGTTTGGTTGGGTTTTAGGAGAATCTGAAGGAAGAGATATCAATGACCGAAGTTCGTTCTTCCGACTACAAGAGTCCTAATCGCAATGGAAGCCCTGGAATTGGTAATTGATTGATTCAAACCTTACTGTGAACCTCAAATGAAGCACAACTCTGCACATAGTTCAAGTGCCAAACTGTGAATTTGTCTACTTATCGGAAATATACTTTTAAAAGCACGCTGGTGTTGGTGTGCGTAGAGATAGCTCTGAATGAGATCATGTTTTAGTTGGATTGTTTCCTAATTTACATTCAGTCAACTGAGAACTCACCATAAGACTTGGATGAGGGAGCAACCCATGGGTATTATTGTCAATGTGGCAGTTCAATGACACATCTATTTTCAATTACTTGCTTTATAATATTGTTTAGATATTTGTTTAGCTGCTCTGAAAATCTATTACTTTTAATTCAATTTGGAAACAAGGTTTATGTTATATAGACGCCTCAATTTTGATGGAGCTTAATTTATAGAAGAAAGCAACTTCATCAAATCCTCGAACTACCTACTCTAGAGCATTGAGAATCCATTTCAAGGAACAATGAACCAGCATATCCCACACTTCCACGACCCTCTCTCTCTCTCTCTCTCTCTCCATCCTCCCAACCCAACAAAACACCCAGCCCGCCACCCCCCTTACCCGGCTGTTCATCCACCAGTACCCCTCACCTACCCAGCTGAATTCACTTGATCTTTGTTGATTTCATAGTTTATATTTAACGTATTCGTGATGATGCCCAGATAGTGTCAATATTACTAGCTGCTTGGATTTGATTTGGCCTGTTTTTTTGTAGGTTCAGTTTTTTGATCCATGTTAACTTTTACCCTACTATAACCCATGTGAACCAGCTTAGTTATCGTAGTACTTGGGCAAGCTGACTCCTTTGCTTCATGGTGGTTTTTAACAGAAGTGGTCAGAAGTGGCAGCCAACTTCTCCCAAAGGAAACTTTGCATTCTACCACATCAGAATTGTTGGGAACTGTTGAGTGTACCACTGTTTGAAACTACAGATCTGTAGATCTGATATCACACACACACATAAACACAAGTGGATTTACGTGGTTCAGCCTGATTTGGCCTACATTCACGGGACAAGGGAAAATCAATCACTAGCAAGAATAGGAATACAAAGGAGGAGGAGGAGGATCAGATCCTCACTCGACTCTACACCCTTCTACCTTCAGATCAATAGATCTGATACTTACAGCCCTACACCCCTTTCTCTCTCTCTATTCTGTCTTCTGCAGAGATCGAATCTCCCCTATTTATAGGGTGAGATGATCACATTTGTCAAGATCTGCAGCGCAATAGATCTTGACCAATCTCTGTTTCTTGCTAGCCAATGTTGATTTTGACTGATATTTCGGTGCAGAAGTCTGATTTGGCTGCACCGAATTCTGACTTTTGTTCTCATGGGTATGGACCCATCAATTCTCCCCCTCCATACCCATAAGGGGAGAAGATCCTTCAATTCTTTAATTTGAGTCCATCCCTGCTATGTCTCTACATAGCATCAGCTTCGCAAATGACACTACTTTTGTCAGCATGTCAGCCAGATTCTCATCTGTGTGAATCTTCTCTATCTTCAGCAGTTCTTGTTCTATCACCTCATGTATCCAATGATAGCGTATGTCGATGTGCTTGGTGCGTGAGTGGTACATTGAATTCTTGCTCAAGTCCATAGCACTCTGACTATCACAATGTACCTTGTATTCTTTCTGTGTAATACCAAGTTCCTAGAGAAACCGCTTTATCCACAACATCTCCTTGCCAGCTTCAGCTGCGGCAATATATTCTGCTTCTGTTGTCGATAAAGCAACACACTTCTGCAACTTGGACTGCCAAGATACAGCTCCCCCTGCAAAAGTGAATAAAAATCCTGATGTTGATTTTCTACCATCAAGATCTCCTGTCATGTCTGCATCTGTGTATCCTTCTAGGATAGGTTCCGTTTCTCCATAACACAAGCACAAATTGGATGTACCTTTGAGATATCTCAAGATCCACTTCACTGCTTCCCAGTGATCTCTTCCTGGGTTGGATAGGAATCTGCTTACTATTCCTACTGCATGAGCAATATCTGGTCTTGTACACACCATTGCGTACATCAGACTTCCAACTGCTGACGAATATGGTATCGCTGACATCTTTTCTTTTTCTTGATTCGAAGAAGGATAGGTCTGCTTGCTCAGCTTGAAATGGTTACCAAGCGAAGTGTTGACTGGCTTGGCGTTCTCCATGTTGAATCTCTTGATTAATCGTTCAACATACTTCTCCTGTGACAACCACAACTTTCTTCCCTTTTTGTCACGAGTAATCTGCATGCCTAAAATCTGCTGAGCTTGGCCTAAGTCTTTCATGTCAAAAGACTTAGATAACTCCTTCTTTAGCTTGCTAATTATAGTCGCATCTTGTCCTGCAATCAGCATATCATCTACATAGAGAAGAAGTACTATAAACTTCCCATCAGAGAATCTTTGCACATATACGCAGTGATCTGCTGCTGTTCTTTGGTATCCATGACTCATCATGAACGAGTCAAACTTCTTGTACCATTGCCTCGGTGCCTGTTTGAGACCATAGAGGCTCTTCTTTAGTTTGCAGACTAGGTGCTTCTTCCCTGGTACTTCAAAACCTTCAGGTTGCTCCATGTAGATATCTTCCTCTAAATCTCCATGAAGAAATGCAGTTTTCACATCCATCTATTCAAGCTCCAAATTTAAGCTAGCTACCAATCCGAGTATAGTTCGAATTGAAGTCATCTTCACCACCGGTGAGAATATCTCGTCAAAGTCGATTCCTTTCTTTTGTTCGAAGCCTTTGACGACCAGTCGAGCCTTGTGTTTTACTAGCTTTCCACTGCCATCCTTCTTGAGCTTGAACACCCATTTATTCTTCAATGCTCTCTTGCCCTTAGGAAGCTTCACTAACTCGTAAGTCTTGTTCTTTTGCAGTGAGTCAATTTCCTCTTGCATAGCTTGCATCCACTTATTCTTGTTTGCATGATTCTGTGCTTCTTGGAAATTTTCTGGCTCCCCCTCTTCAGTAAGCGTGATATACTCTGATTCCGGATATCTTTTTGAGGGAATCAGTACACGACCTCTTGAAGATGTCTTTGAATGAAACTCATGATCTTCTGGTGGAAGAATTTCTTCATTTTGTGATGATCCTGCAGCTTCTGGTAGAGGAGGTTGTTGCTCCCCCTGCTCAGCACCCTCTGCATCCTCATTTTCTTCTGCTTCTGGAAGGTCATCCTGTATGTTGTCAGTGGTGGATTGAACTGGCGCAGGATCTGGAACAATATCTGGAGCACTTGTACTTCCTTCATTGGAGTTTGTGGGTTTTTCAAAATCCATAGAGAACTGGTTCTCTTGGAATACAACGTCTCTACTTCTGATGACCTTTTTAGCCACTGGATCCCATAGTCTGTATCCAAATTCATCGTCTCCATAGCCGATAAAGATACACTGAGTTGACTTGAGGTCTAGCTTTTGTCTTAACTCCTTGGATATGTGTACAAAAGCTTTACACCCAAACACCCTCAAGTGTTTGTAAGAAGCTTTCTTTCCTGACCAGACCTTCTCTGGTACTTCAAAATTCAACGATGCTGATGGTGATCTGTTGATGAGGTAGCAGGCAGTTCGTACAGCTTCTCCCCAAAATGGCTTCGGCATCTTAGCCATACTGAGCATGCTTCTGACTCATTCCACAATGGTCCGATTCATCCTTTCAGCAATGCCATTGTGTTGTGGGGTATATGGGACCGTCTTCTCATGTCGAATACCACGATCAGTGCAGTATGCCTTGAATTCTCTGGAAGTGTATTCTCCTCCATTGTCTGTTCGAAGACACTTCAATTTCTTTCCTGTTTGCCTCTCCACCATCGCGTGGAATTTCTTGAAGTTCATAAATACCTAGTCCTTGGTTCTTACAAAATATACCCACACCTTTCTAGATGCATCATCTATAAATGTTACAAAATATCTATTTCCTCCTAAGGACTCCTCTTCTATAGGACCACATACATCAGAGTACACCAAACTCAATATTTCCTTCCTTTTATTACTAGGAGAAGAGAATACAACTCTATGTTGTTTACCAAACAAACAGTAATTGCAAGGGTTTAGAGTTATACCTTTGGCTATTTTGATGAACTGCTTCTTGGCGAGTGTGAATAGCCCTTTCTCTCCCATGTGTCCAAGTCTTTTGTGCCACAGATTTGGCGATGCTTCATCTTCCACTGCATTAAGACTATCTCCGCATATCTTCATGTGAGTCTTGTATAGGGTGTTGCGTATATGCCCTCTTGCCACGATCATTGCACCTTTTGTCAGTTTCCATGTGCTGTTGCCGAAATAGTTTGTGTAGCCTTGTCTGTCAAGTGCTGGGACTGAAATCAGGTTCAGCCTAAGTTCTTGTATATGCCGTACTTCCTTTAGTATCACTGTGCAGCCAAGGTTTGTCTTGACCTGCACATCTCCAATCCCAAGAATTTGAGACGAGCTGTTGTTTCCCATCTTTACCATGCCAAAGTCTCCTTCCCTGTAGGTGGTAAAGAATTCTTTATGTGGTGTGGCATGGTAGGAAGCAGCTGTGTCTACCACCCACTCAGCTTCATTGTTTGCCACGTGCAGGCATGCATCTTCTTCAGTTGTCAGTACTGAGATGTCTTGTGCAATGGTAACATTTGTTTCACCATTACCTTCCTTTGTCTTGTTTTGTCCCATTTCTTTCTTTAGCTTTCAACAATCTTTCTTCATGTGTCCTGGAATGCCGCAGTGGAAGCACTTGTATTGCCCCCTATGTCGACTTTTGGATCTGCCAGGATCCTGTGGTCTCCCCCCTCGCTTCGCTTTTGCTTCTTCCTCGACCTCGACCTCTACTGCTGCTGTTTTCTTTGTTTTCTGTAACCAGGGCATGTGCTTGGTCCATTCTGGATTCTTTCCTCCTAGCCTCTTCATTGAATAGGGCGTCCTTGACCATCGCCATGGTCAGTTTGCCTTCTGGAGCTGAGTTACTGAGGGAGATTACCAGAGTCTCCCAACTTTCAGGTAAGGAACTTAGCAGTAGCAATGCTTGACCTTCATCCCCGAGTGGGAAACTCTCATCGAGACGAAATTTGGTTCACTAGGTTTTGAAATTCACTAGTGTGCTCAGCTATTGATGTACCACTTTTCAGCTTCAAATTCACTAGCCTTTTCATTAACAAGGCTTTGTTGCGTACAGTCTTTGCCTGATACATATTTTCTAGCTTTTTCCAAAGAACATGAGCATTTTCTTCCTGGGCTATATGATGAAAGACACTATGGTCGATCCATTGTCTTATCTGACCTATAGTTTTCAGGTTCATTTTTGTCCACTCCTTTTCTGAAATACCCTCAGGTCTTTTTCCCTCATCATCTAGAGGGTCATGAAGATCTTTGCAGTGTAAAAGATCCTTTATTCTGGGTCTCCATAAGGTGTAATTGGTGGCATTGAGTTTTATCATAGCCCCAGTTACAACATTTGCTGAACTAGACTCTTCCATGGAGTATATTCTTTTCTAAGTCTAACCGTGAGAAATGAAGTGCACGGTTGAGGCAGGAACAATCAGAAAACCTTGGGAGTGGATTAGAGATGCCCAAGAATTTTTATCTACATGGGGGTATAATTGTCATTTTAGAGGGGGGGTACTATTCAGGGACAGAATTGTAAATATGTAGTACTGTTTGGGAGGATACTATTCACCGTGTACTGTCTTGTTCGGCTGGCCTTTGTTCAGCCCGGGGTTACTGTTCACAAGTATAACTATTCACGAGTCAACTGTTCACACTCGGTCTCTATGTGAGTTGATACAGTGATACTGTTCATATGGTGGCATTATCAGTTTGATGGGCTACTAATTTTGGATTTCCTATAAAAAGGATAAGTTGAAAACCCTAACCTGTTTTCCTTCTTCTCCTTACAGCTGCAGCTGCGATTTTTCCCTCCGTGGCTGCAGCTTATCTTTTCCGAACTCTGTCATGTGTGCGTCTTCTCCTGATGCGGCTTCACTGGATTAGTTCACGGCTGCAAAACCAGCAATGGCTTCTCCAGAGTAGTAGCTGCAAGACTTCTTCAGATTGCAGCAGGGGCTTCTTCAGATCTGGATGGCTTCTCCAGAGTAGTAGCTGCAAGACTTCTTCAGATTGCAGCAGGGGCTTCTTCAGATCTGGATGGCTTCTCCAGAGTAGTAGCTGCAAGACTTCTTCGTATGCGGCAAAGAAGGGCTTCTTCAGATCTGGGATCTAGGATCTGGTGGTCTTAGATCTGGTTTTCTGGGCCACTCCTCGGCCTGCTCTGGATCTGGATTGGATTGAGCCGCTCCTTGGCCTTCTCTGGATCTGGACTGGGCTGGGCCGCTCCTCCGCCTTCTCTGGATCTAGACCAGCCGGACCGGGCCGGGGCCGCTCCTCCACCTTCTCTGGATCTGGACTAGGCTGGACTGGGCTGGGCCGCTCCTCCACCTTCTCTGGATCTGGACTAGGTTGGACTTGGCCTAATCTGGATCTGGCCTAGACTGGACTGTTCCAGTCTCCTCAGCCTGGGCTAGATCTGGAATGGGTTGGGCTAGTATGGATCTGGCCTGGCTCTGATACCACTGTTGGGAACTGTTGCGTGTACCACTGTTTGAAACTACATATCTGTAGATCTGATATCACACACACACATAAACACAAGTGGATTTACGTGGTTCAGCCTGATCTAGCCTACATCCACGGGACAAGGGAAAATCAATCACTAGCAAGAATAGGAATACAAAGGAGGAGGAGGAGGATCAGATCCTCACTCGACTCTACACCCTTCTACCTTCAGATCAATAGATCTGATACTTACAGCCCTACACCCCTTTCTCTCTTTCTGTTCTGTCTTCTGCAGAGATCGAATCTCCCCTATTTATAGGGTGAGATGATCACATTTGTCAAGATCTGCAGCGCAACAGATCTTGACCAATCTCTGTTTCTTGCTAGCCAATGTTGATTTTGACTGATATTTCGGTGCAGAAGTCTAATTTGGCTGCACCGAATTCTGACTTTTGTTCTCATGGGTATGGACCCATCAAGAATCTAATCCAAGTCTCTTTCTTATCAAAATTTACGATTTGCATAACCGATAGAAAGCAACAGCATGGTCCATTTGATCAACTCTAATAGATATACGGCCTAATGATGCACATTCAAGACTGTTAATATTGGTCAGACCCCGACATTGGCACCAGTCCAGGAATTACAACCAACCATGCCTCACAGTGGGTGAGTTTCAAATTAACAGCAAAGCAAACAGGTCTGAGAAAAGGTCAATTCTGATAAAAAAAACAAACTTCCAAAGGTGATATGAAAAGAACTCGGATATCCAGGATCATGCTAGCTAAATCTTTGTTGTTCAGTTATTTTGTTCCGCTGAAGCCTTGGGAGGACTAGGCTCCTGTATCGGAGGGTCATTATGAATTGGATAGGAATAGCCCCTGCTGGTAGATGATATCAGCGACCTTTCAGATATCGCCTAAGGACAAAACAAAAATGGAAAATAAAAATAAAAATCAAGATAATAGTTTATAAAACTGTTGGAAGTTAGAAAATGCTACAATAGAGGTAGAGAAACAAGAGAACTAGCCTTAAGTTGATCTGTATGGACTTGTTTCTCATATTTTATTTCCTGTCTCCCAAATCCTACAACGTAGAGGAGAAGCCTGAGTGAAGTAAATGAATACTTGAAAAGGAAAATAAAAGCGATATTCTACCTTGAGTGAAATAGAAAGCCAAAACGGATGAAACCAAGAGAGCTATGATAAAGCAAGACCGAGCCATGTAGGTAGTTAACAGAACCATAACCTGACTAACCAATTCCAGTAATGGGAACCTACTTTCGCCAAACAAGAAGAGCAGCTAAATTAGAAATCCCAATATCTAGACCTTCCATTGTACTGAATTTATATATGAACTTGAGTCATGCAATTCAAACATCTTTCTTTGACTGCCTCTTTGTTCAATGATTCTTTCACTCTCAGCTAAATGTCTGTGAAGAAGAAATGAGGAAAGTATGCAAATGCCAAAATCAAAACTATGACTTCAAACTTCTCTTTCCAAAACTTCTCCTTCAAACTATCAGAAAAGTGTGCTAGAGACCAAGAAAAGAAAAAGAAATAAGCCATGCAATCAAAATATCTGACAAATCTAAACCTCTACTTTGTCAACATGGAGAAAAAGGAGGACACTCATTTCAAACAGCATGCACCCCCATGTAGGACCGCATTTAGTTTATGGCGCTGCTGCTCCATGTGCTGACGCAAAATGAAGGAGAAGTAAAAGATGGTCAATATTTCAATTAATGCATTGTGGAAAAGAAGGCTATTGCGAATTGGCCATGGGAAATTTTGAACTGCATTGAGATAGCAACATAGGCAACTCAAAGAAACTCAGGCAGATTTCAAATGGTAGCAGCTTAGATTTTGAATATTTATAAGGAAAATGTTCATGACCAAATAGCTTGACCAGTTGGTTAGACCGTCAGAGGGCGCTAATGCCGTGCCCCGATCACTCGAGCGTTAACCAGAAAGTTGAAAAGTCCAAGTCGAACACCAATTAATTCTAAAATGGAAGTGATCCTCGTGTTCTGACTATTGCTTTGCAGTTCACTTTGAGGGGTTGATCTTATTATTAAACCAGACGTGTGTTGGTGCATTTGAGAACATACCATCTCAAATAAACAATAAAGAAATCATGGCTCGACGGTATTCTTTTGTCGTTCTTCTCCAAGTCGCAATTATTTTAGCTCTCTTCTTCTTTCAAGGTAGCAGCACTTTGTGTTTTCTTTCTTTCTTCCCGTACAAGTTTATTTTCATCCTTTATTTTGTCACCGAGTCTTCTTCCACTCATAAGGATTAGTCCTTGGGAAAAGGCAGATGGGTTTTGAGAAACCCGCAGGTTTCTATCTACTTCAGGTTGGGTGTTAGTTCATCTTCGCTAGCACTCATGCAGCATGTTATAACTGTTAGATTACCATTCAACTTAAAAGCTTAAGCTTGCATTTGGCAGTCCAATATACTCGTGGTCCTAAAACTTGTGAAAAACTCGTCTGAGTTACTTGATTTGGTGAGAACCAATGCTATTATTTTTGTTTTATATATTATGAGAAACTGTTCTTTTCCTTTCCAAATTTGATTACTGCAATCACTTTTTGGTTGCCTTTAATGATGTTGGGTCTTGCTTTGGGAGGTTGTTTGGATTTATGGATGGGCCAGTGTATAATTAAAAGAAATCCTGCTATTAACATAACCACCAATTATTAGTTTGACTATGATATCATAGACTCCTTAGATCTGAGCCAGGGGCAAATCATAACTGTCAGGAGTTTCTCTTTTACTCTTTCACTTAGCAAATAGACGCACCCACTGAAAAATCAATTGGTGTGAATTCCCTTCTAGACATATGCTTACCATCAAAGATCAAAAGGAACGTGATTACTTATGCCATACTGTATAATCCATATTCTACTAAAACGTAAAGAAGTTCAGATCTTTTCTTGGTCGATGTTAATCCCTAAATTTAAGGTAAGATCATTGTTATTGGGTACCGATGGAAAGGTGAACCATTAAAGCACTACAACCATGAGTTGTTGCCTCACTCAAGCTACTCACTATTTGGTTACAGAGCAAATAATTCAAAAGTAGTGGTAGCATAAAAGTCAAATATCCAGAAATTTAGGCGTTAAGCTTTGGGTTTGAATCTAAGTGAGGTGTACAAGTTTCAAGGCCACTGAGTTGGTGAGGCTGCTGGTATTTGTATAGGCTTATATGATGACGTCCATCCCCATTATCGCTCATGAAGAATCCTGAAAAATAAGGAAAGTCGGTTAAATGTAATCCTAAACTGATTAGGAGTCCTAATAAGAGAAGAAAAAGGAAAAACTGAATTAGAAACATACTAGGAATCTACCGGGAAAGTTCCAAACCGCCTCTGGCCTCTATAAATAGGACCAGAGGCAGAGCCAAAAGGCATTGAGAGAAAATATTTCCCCTCTTCTCATGGACATAGGCTATGCACATAGCCGAACCACGTAAATCTTATTGTGTTTCTGTGTGTGATTGTGTTATTGTAAGTTTGATCCTAACAACTGCTCATAACATTATGAAGAGGATTTGCACGCAGCTGCTTCGCGTTCTGAGGAACGTCACAGTCATGCATGTTAGATGCCAACAATGCCCTCATGATTTCCACATTCTCCTGAAAATCCAACAAAAGCAAAGCAAGACAGGAAGATCAACTACGTGAAAAAATTTGTAAAATCAGAACTCTGCAAAAGAAATAGAAAACAACCCGAGGCTGATTGGTGGGAGCTCCTTCCTTGAGTATCATTTCTTTCCTTGAAAAGCCTAAGAAAATGAGAGTAAAGATCTGTGTAGTAAAGCAACAAAAATGAATTAGAGAAAACAGAAAGCAGAAACTTGGCTACCTTGCAAGAAGTAGAGAGCCAAAACAGAGAAGGCCAGGACCTTGATGAAGTAAGAACGACACATAGTTAGCCAATGATTCTAACAGCAAAGCAGCCAAAGCACGAAAATCCAGGATTGATATCTTTCATTGCGAGGAACTTATATAAACTTCAGGTCATGCCAGTTGAAGAGTTCGGTTTAAGAACTCCCGTTATTGTATGTTTGCACTCACTGTCAGTTAATTTTAATAAGAAAACAATGACACAAGCTCCTTCAAGAAACCCTATAACAAAGAGGGATGAAAATGTCAAGCTCCTTGACAGAAATGAATTTACATAGGTAAATCAAGTCTTCACTTGTTGCATAGTCACACAAGTAAACATAAGAAGGAATGGCAGGGAGGAAGACGCATGCCAAGATCTGCCTCGAACGACTTGGTATTCACTAGTGTTAGGAAAAAGAAGGATCTTTCAGTCAGAAAACCATACGGTTGTTATGTACATCCATGACATAAGGCGTGTTTCCTACCATTCCAAACATATGGAAGCCTAGACTTAATCCAAATTGGAAAAAAGTAATGGAGAAGAATAAACTCCGACTGATTTTCTTTTTCACCAAGCCCTCTTGCTTTTATTTACAGTTAATTTCATCTTCAGGATAATTATGTATTGGCATTTAGATGACTTTAGAAGGAAGAAGGAAATAACCTGCAAATAAGTAAATTAATGTATAGCCTCGTTACATCACTATTTTATTGTTTTTGATCCACCCCAGACGAACTTGTCTTCCTCGCTAACCAATTTAATTGACATAAATATTAAATAGGGATTAAACTATTCTCTCCCAGTTACAAGTTTGTGAAATGTTCAAGAAGAATTTACAAAAGGAAAAGGGTGAGTAATCATTTAGCCAACTAAAATTTAACTCACTAGAGAGGCAGTACTCGAAGGCATAATTGATCACGTAATCGTTTGCTCTTCTCGTGGAAAGGGGTCTTGTTACCCAATCTTTCCTCCTACAATCATACAAATCAGGGCCCATACTTAGTATAATTCCACTGTTCAAATAAACTCTAGGGTGACCCCTGATCAATTCGAGCTGCAAATGTAGACGAAAGATCCAAAATGTCGATTGCTGATCCTGAAGAAACTGCCATTAATCTGAATCTATCTAGAGAAAAACAACTATAGCACCTACAATGCTTCCTAAGAATGGAAATAGAGGGAGACAAATCAGCAAGCAAATGATTGGAAAATCTTTTAATATTTTGGGAAATTTATAGTTGTTAGGTTATACTGAGTTTCAAGCTGCGGCTCATCAATAACTCAGATTAACAGATAAATGATTATATATCACTGAAAGAATTGACTCTCTACTGTCCTCTAGGAAAAATATGAGTCTCACTGTTACTTAGCTAATTAAGTTTCCATTATTTCTTCCCTATTGGTGCAACGGTAGAGTAGTCGTTGTGTGACCTGGAGGTCATTGGTTTGAGGCATGGAAACAGCCTCTTGCAAAAATACAAGGTAAGGCTGTGTACTATAGTCCCATGTGGTCTGCCCCTCCTCTGGACCCCACATATGGGGGAGCTTCGTGCACTAAGCTGCCCTTCTTTTCTTTTCTTTTCTTTTTTTTTCTTTTTTTTTTTTTTTTTCTATTTCTACCTTCCACCTTGATAGGGTTAAATTGCCAATCAGCGCAAATCTGACCCTAGGATCTCTAGACCATAGGGTCACACGATCAAACACACACATACACAAAATAGGAAAGACAGAGTTTTAGGAGGTTCGGCCAAATGGCCTACATTCACGGGAGAAAGAATACTATCTGACTAGATTACATGTCTCTCACCTCTCTCAAATCTATATCTCTTATTTATAGGAGTTATAAGTGTAAGATCGTCAAAACCAATGGCTGTTACAGTCATCTTTTCTAGCGCCATAGCCGTCAATGTTGAATTGCCTGAGTTGGTTTGATGCTGACCTTGTAGATGTCGGCTATCAACATCATGTGGTTTGGCCAAATGGCCTACATCCACCCCAACAATCCTTCCATTCAACTCTTGAATCTATCTAGTCAACTTATTTCCCACAGCTCTATACCACACCTTCCATTCAACTCTTGAATCTATCTAGTCAACTTATTTCCCACAGCTCTATACCAGAGTTCATAAGGCCTCTAGGCAAGGGCTGTTTTCTCCAGAATTAGAAGCTATAATTTGTTTACTCTTCATACTTATCGTGAAGACAAGTCATGGATCGATCTCAGTTTCTAGCGTTTCTTTTTATTTCAATGCTTCTTCTTAACGGCTGCTCTAAAGGTAACAGTGCTATTCCCTTTTCCTTTGAATATCTTATTTTATTTTTTTTCTTTATTTGCTCCATCAAATTAGGTGTTTCAAGTGCTTTGATTTGTAGGATTTGGAAGAAAGCAAGTTAGATCCACAAAAGAAGATCCTTTCAGACTGCTTGAAGTTAGTTTATCTTTCTCTATTTCTGAGATTATCATTCACTTAGCAGGGCCTTTTAGGTGATAGTCTTATCTAAGGTCTTTATTTTGTTTGGTTGGGTTTTAGGAGAATCTGAAGGAAGAGATACCAATGACCGAAGTTCGTTCTTCCGACTACAATGATCCTGATCACAATGGAAGCCCTGGAATTGGTAATTGATTGATTCAGACCTTACTGTGAGCGTCAAATGAAGCACAACTCTGCATATAATTCAAGTGCCAAATTGTGAATTTGTCTACTTATCGTAAATATGCTTTTAAAAGCACGCTGGTGTTGGTGTGCGTAGAGATAGTTTATGTTTTAGCTGGATTGTTTCCTAATTTAGATTCAGTCAACTAAGAACTCACCATCTAACTTGGATGAGGGAGCAACTCATGGATATTATTGTCAATGTGGTAGTTCAATAACACATCTATTTTCAATTACTTGCTTTATACTATTGTTTAGATATTTGTTTAGCTGCTCTGAAAATCTATTACTTGCAATTCAATTTGGAAACAAGGTTTATGTTATATAGACGTCTCAATTTTGATGGAGCTTAATTTATAGAAGAAAGCAACTTCATCAAATCCTCGAACTACCCACTCTAGAGCATTGAGAATCCATTTCAAGGAACAATGAACTGGCATATCCGACAATTCCACGGCTCTCTCTCTCTCTCTCTCTCTCTCTCTCTCTCTCTCTCTCTCTCTCTCTCTCTCTCTCTCTCTCTCTCTCTCTCTCTCTCTCTCTCTCTCTCTCTCTCTCTCTCCTCCCAACCCAACGAAACACCCAGCCCGCCACCCCCCTTACCCGCCTGCCCATCCACCAGTACCCCTCGCCTGCCCAACTGAATTCACTTGATCTTTTTTGATTTCGTAGTTTATATTTAACGTATTTGTGATGATGCCCAGATAGTGTCAATATTACTAGCTGCTTGGAATTGATTTGGCCTGTTTTTTCGTAGGTCCGATTTTTTTATCCACGTCTAACTTTTACCCTACTATGACCCATGTGAACCAACTTAGTTATGGTAGTACTTGGGCAAGCCGACTCCTTTGCTTCATGGTGGTTTTTACCAGAAGTGGTCAGAAGTGGCAGCCAACTTAACCCAAAGGAAACTTTGCATTCTACCACATCAGAATCTAATCCAAGTCTCTTTCTTATCAAAATTGACGGTTCGCATAACCGATAGAAAGCAACAGCATGGCCCATTTGATCAACTCTAGTAGATATACGGCCTAATGATGCACATTCAAGACTGTTAATATTGGTCAGACTCCGACATTGGCACCAGTCCAGGAATTACAAACCAACCATGCCTCACAGTGGGCGAGTTTCAAATTAATAGCAAAGCAAACAGGTCTGAAAAAAGGTCAATTCTGATAAAAAACAAACTTCCAAAGGTGATATGAAAAGAACTCGGATATCCAGGATCATGCTAGCTAAATCTTTGTTGTTCAGTTATTTTGTTCGGCTAAAGCCTTGGGAGGACTTCTAGGCCTATGTCTCGATGGGTTATTTCCTTGACTACGTCTCAGAGGTTGAGGACGCCTTGGCTCGTCATAGTCCCTCATGGTAGATGATATCATCGACCTTTCAGATATCTCCTTAGGATAAAACAAAAATGGAAAAACTAAATAAATCAAGATAATAGTTTATAAAACTGTTGGAAGATAGAAAATGCTACAATAGAGGTAGAGAAACAAGAGAACTAGCCTTAAGTTGATCTGTATGGACTTGCTTCTCATATTTTATTTCCTTTCGCCCAAGTCCTACAACATAGAGGAGAAGCTTGAGTCATGTAATTCAAACATCTTTCTTTTACTACTTTGTTCTATGAACAAGAAATGAGAAAAGTATGCGAATGCCAAAATCAAACTATGACTTCAAACTTCTCCTTCAAACTAAGAGAAAAGTATGCTAGAGACCAAGAAAAGAAAAAGAAATGAAGAAATAGTAAAGAGAAAATATATTCCCACGCCTTTTTTATAACCAGCTATCAACCTGCACATTTTTCTTCAATCCTTTTCTCTTCCAATAAAGGTAACTCTTTAACTTTCTCTATTTATGCACCTAAGGTAATAAAGAAATGTGACGACCCAGGTTTTTGAAACACATTTTATAATATATTTTTCAAAGGCAAGGGCGTCCCCTTAGTAAAAAAAATTTCGCAAAACAAAGCAGCGGAAATTCTTTTATTTTAAAATTTGTTTTGAAAACCCAAGTCACCACTTCATACATAACATAAGTACAATTTGTATACAAAATAAAATTCCATTGAAGGAATATGATTTTATTAAACTTCCAAGATCCATCCAGTGGTTCACAGTACACAACCCATTGTATCATTACAATACTTGTCCAAATACACAATTCAAATTACAAAGTTCTAAATACAATACATGCTCTCTATACAATGTTTCAAGGGATATACCCTTATTACTTATTCTTCACTAGTTCTTCAAATCTTGAGCTCCTAAGTCTCCTTCTCTGTATCTGAGATATTGTAAACATTCGAACATTTATAATATCTCAGTAAGCTATGCTTAGTAGGGGATAAGAATGTAAGTTATTGACAGTAAAATCTCAATATTTAACTATCCCATAATTCATTCTATCATAAACACATTCACAGACCATTATTATTTATATGAACATCTCATTTCCTTATCATTTGTGTTCACCTTTATACATACATAGTATATAAGAACAAATCCGTTAAAATTGTAAAAATAATCAATAATCATTTTCATACAAAACTGATCAACTCCTTTCATTATAGGAGATTTATATTTCAACAAGTTACTATACTGGGATTTTCCCTTCTTGGGAAAAATATTGGTAATATACAATTACCTGGCATTTCATCATGTCATCCCTTAAGGCATTTCACTATGCCAATTTCATATGCATCATAATGCAAAATAATCAAGGACTACTATGCTTGCAGTCTGATCCGTATAGCGCGCCCGGATAACTGTTCAATAATCCACTTATACCATTCACAGTGGAAATTACAATATCGATGTCCATATGGGAGGACCATGGCTGTCACAGTGGTGGCCTTTCCATAATTGCCCCACCCGACTTTTAGCCTTTCTTAGGCTTGATATTCAATATCATCAAGTTTCAGAGAGTGGGTGGCTAAACCCTCTTAACTCTCCTAGCATAGCATCCCCAGGCCTATGCATATTTAAAACAAAACCACAAGCCTCCAAACTTGTATGTAAAATAATACTTATACATATCAGACTATCTGTCTGTTTATTTAGGGTTGGAATATTTTCTACTTTCCTATTCACTTAGGGTTGTTCTAAATTCTCAACTTAACCATTTAATACTTATTTTTCTCATCATTTGGTTAGATCATATTTCAATTTGAGGTATTTACCTTAATATATTTGTATCATACATGTCAATACTTCAAAACATAAGATCATGTATTAGACATGTATCTTCATGTAAAAGCATTCTTAATAATCCACCTACCTCAATAAGGTATTCTTACTCCTTGAAATATGTCATAGTCTCGATCAACATATATCTGTCAAATTATATGTATAATGTCATTTTTCTAATCAATGGTACATACTACATGGTCTTTTGATCATCCTTATGTAGGATGTTCTGAATCTTTCTTCCTTGAATATCATATATCCATGGGTTTAATATCATCTATACAAATACTATCTATATAATACATAAGAATCTAATTTACATTGATGTTTTTTTTTCCTTATTTTTTTTTTATCATACAAGATCTCATCTTGTTTGATCATCCTTATCTTACTTACTATTTTTATTAGGGTTAGATAATTTGCTATCTTTTTATGTTCTTATTATTATTCAACCAGTTAGTGTCTTACTTGGTTGAAGATAATTTATTTCTTCCTATTACTAGACAACTCCTCCTTATTTTAGGATGACTAGTACTTACCAGTTAAAGTCTGCTCAAAAAGTGGTTAATACAACCCTCATGTAAGAAGGCATTTAGACCTCTCTTACGTCAATGGGAGGTGAGGGAAAAACACTTGGCTCTTGTATTCCCCCTATAACCACAATGTTCAGAGTCCACTGGAGTGGTACTAGCTCAACCTTTGACAAGGTTCCTATGAGCTCTTTACCTTAAGTCCCTTATCTAATTGATTTTAATTAATTTCCATGGATATGCACAATGTCATCCATGGATGTTCATTATTTTCCTACTTTGGGCCAAGGAAATGATAAATCATTCCTTATATTGTCCTACTAACTATAGCCCTTATTAAGTCAAAATCATTCATTCATCTTAGTTGTCCATGAATTTCTATATTTTATTAGTTTACATTTTTGGTGATTTATGCTCCTTATATCTTAACAATTACTTAACAATTGAATAAAATTTGACAATAAGTAAATCATCAACTTGAAAGCATAAAACAAATATAAGTTTAACAACTATATACTAACATTCTTCCTATGAATGTAACTTAAGCTAGTGAAATAAAACTAACATGATCCTAAGTTATGAAATACATAAAATTGTATTTCTATCTTAATGGAATCCTATTTAAATCTCTAATTTACACTAACATGATCCTAAGATAATCAAATCTACTAACAAATTACTCATTTAGGGCATATCATACTAAAATTTAAATATTACACTATCATGCTTTCTAACTTAGAACATAAATCACATGTACACCTTTATATCCAATAAAAGATAATTAAAACTTAGAACATAAATCACATTTACACTTCTATATCCAATAAAATATAATTAAAATAATTTTATTAAGATTATTATAAACCTTTAAATATGATCCAACCATTAGATCTTAGGTGTTTTCCTTTAGATTAAGGGTTTTAATTACCTTTAAGGTTTTTAATCCATTCAGATCCAAAAATCATATCCACTTGATTTTGTCACATTTCATCCATGATCTAACTGGATTCCATCATAATATCATTCCTTTAATCCATCCCAAGGATCTGATCATACTTGATCTCATTGATCAAGTGGGTCCCTTTATATTTTATTATTATTTTTATTTTAGGGTTTTTCTACCATAAAGGGCAGATCCCCTAATTTATCCAAGATCTGTCCAAATTAAGCATAAATATTACTTTATTACATTATTATATCATCATTAAAATAAATTTTCAAGATCTGATCACCTCAGATCTTGAAGATCTTAGAAATTTGACACTTATTTCCAAAATACAGAAAAATACAGAAATAATTTTTAGAAATATTATGACTTCATTAGAAACTAGACATTATAAGATTTCCATAGCTTCTTTCCGATCTCAATTTGGAGTTCATATGACTCTACAATCTTAAATTGAAGTTTACAGCCGTTCCTAGGGTCCATATTTGATCTGGGCCCAGCAGAACTAATCTCTCTTAATTGAGAGTCCAAACCTTGTTAGATTTTCTTAAAAATTGTATCCTAGGGGTTTTTTACCCTTATGAATCTATTGTAAAGCTTAGAATTTCAATCTGAGTTCTCTATCACCATGAATTGAAAGCTCTTGTATTTACTTTATTTTTACCATTTTTCATTCAAATTAAATTACAGAAAAATAAAAATTACACTAAAACATAATAAATATATATGGTAAGTAGTTCCACCTACCTGATTGGAGAAAAATAATATAATTGATTCCCAATTTGAGAGAATTACCGGTTGATGATAATATAGCCCGATTGTCCACCTTTTTGTAATTTTTTTTATTGTTGGAACTGTGGATCTTGAAATTGATTTGGGGATTTTGTATATACTGTAGTATAGGAGGTTATGGACAGTGAAATTTATCAGATTCTACCTGGAACGGAGTGCCTAATTGAATTTAGGTCTCTTGTTCCACTTAGAAAAAGGAGAGATAAATAAGAAAAATAGATATTGGGGAGGGATGAATGAGAATTTGGAGCTGAAACTCCAGGGAAGATTTGAAAATTTCGTGGTTAAGGTTGTGAAAATTTTTGAAAATTTTTGGAACATATTTATAGCCAAATTTGAATTTTTTATTATTTCTTTTGATAGGATATTTTATTACTTTATAAATTTTTTATTACAAGTGCATTCTCCATTCTTCGATACAATCTCCACTACATTCTCCACTACTAGTAATAATGCACTGAGCAATTATTGTTGATTCTAGAACATTGGCCCACTTTGTGGGCCCCAGTTTTATGTGAAAAGACGTTTTTGCCCTTTGAACTCCAAAATTGGAGAATAATAGGCAATATTTGTCCGAACTCGGAATCGAGCGTACTTAATGGCGTTGGAATCGTATTTCTAAGTACTTCATGAATATTGAGGTCTTATTTCCTGGATATGGAATATGGGTAAAAATACCATTTTACCCCCAAATGGAGAAAATTAAGAAATTTTCATTTTAACTCAGAATTGAACGTACTTAATGTTGTTTCGATCAGTTTTCCAAGTACATCCATAATTTATATGTTTTAATTCATAATATAATCTCCATAAAAAGACAATTTTCAATAACCTAATATTCCAACCCAGAGTTTCTAAAAATTCAAACTTTATTAATTTGCCTTAATAAGTTACAAAAAATTGGGGTCATTACAAGAAAAATGCCACACAAGGGCTAAGTTCTGGGATTGACTCTAAAACCTCAAGTAGTTAAGCTTTATTTTTGGATGGTCTGACCTATCCATCTTGTTTAGTCTCCATTAAATTGGAGACACCAAAATTCATATCCGATGGATATTTTAGTACTACATTTTAGTGTTTGAATCATAACCATCAGAATTTAATTTTGAGGAGAAAAACTACTAGCTAGAAATATCCAATGAGCATGTTTTTCTGGGTGGGGTTTCAGAGTCAGTCTTGGAATTCAATTCTGATAGCATTTCTCTATCCAAAGTCCATTAATTGTCCATCTTTTCTGTTTTAGGGATGAGTTTGTAAAGTGTATAGTAAGATAAGCCATGCAATCAAAATATCTGACAAATCTAAACCTCTACTTTGTCAACATGGAGAAAAAGGAGGACTCCCATTTCAAACAGCGTACACCCCCATGTAGGATAGCATTTGGTGTATGGAACTGTTGCTCCATGTGCTGTCACAAAATGAAGGAGAAGTGAAAGATGGTCAATATTTCAATTAATGCATTGGTGGAAAAGAAGGCTATTGCAAATTGGTCATGGGAAATTTTGAATTGCATTGAGATAGCAAGGAGCGTAAAGGAGAACCAACTACTGTTCACCACATTGTTTTAAAACTTTTGAGTTAACTCAAAGCAACACATAGGCAACTCAAAGAAACTCAGACATATTTCAAATGTTAGCAGCTTAGATTTTGAATATTTATAAGGAAAATGTTCATGACCAAATAGCTTGACCAGTTGGTTAGATGTGTTAAGATTTAGTTATTTGAAAGATAGTGGTTTGAGTGGCTTTGAAAGTTGAATATTGGCAGTTTTATGGGAGTTAGTGGTAAAAGTTAGTGGTTGTTTTATGGGAGTTAGTGGTAAAAGTTAGTGGCTATTTTATAGAAGTTAGTGGAGTTAGTGGGGAATATTAGTTTGTTGTTTTACTACCATTGTAATGTTTATTTGTAGACTTTTATCAATCAATAGAAGTGTGCTTAATGTTTTGCTCTCTATTTCTCTTGTTTTGCATCAGCGGTATCAGAGCCACTGTGAGGGAAGAGAGTGCTTGAGTGCAAAGAAAAATTGTGAGTGTCAAAACAGAAGTGAGATCTGTGAGGAAGAAAAAGGTGAGAAAGTATAGCAGTAACTTTCTTCCATTGCAGTAGCAACGATTCATTCATGGCTTTAGAAAACTTTGTGCAACCAGTTATTCCTCGCTTTGATGGTCACTATGACCATTGGAGCATGCTAATGGAGAACTCCTTAAAGTCCAAAGAATATTAGCAGGTTGTTGATGGAGGTGTAGCAAAGCTAGCTGCTGGTACAGTTTTGACAAATGCACAAAAAGCAGAGTTAGAAGCTTTGAAACTAAATAATTTGAAGGCAAACAATTATCTTCTTCAAGCAATTGACCCGTCTATCTTGGAAACAATTCTCAGCAAAGAAACTTCCAAGCAAATTTGGGATTCAATGAAGAAAAAATATCAAGGCTCGTCAAGGGTGAAGTGTGCACAGCTTCAAGTTTTGAGGAGGGATTTTGAGACTCTACAAATGAAAGATGGTGAGTCTATTACTAATTATTGTGCAAGGACCATGGGGATAGCAAACAAAATACGATTCCATTGTGAGAAAATAGAAGACGTTGCTATCGTTGAAAAGATATTATATTCCATAGCATCAAAGCATGATTATGTTGTTTGCTCAATTAAAGAATCTAAAGATATTGATGAACTCTCACTTGATGAACTCCAGAGCCCTTTATTGGTCCATAAACAAAAGATGAACCGAAGTTTAACTACAGATGAGCGAGCTCTAAAAGCTTTTACCTTTACTCAACTCTCAAATTTTAGAGGAAGGGGTAGAGGTAGAGGTAAAGAAAGAAGAGGTCGAGGCAACAGAGATGGAAGTAGACATTGTCAAATTTTCAAAGCTAATGATGACCAATTTCTAGGCAAAGGCAAATGACGAGATCAACAATTTGACAAATCCAAGGTAAAGTGCTTTAGGTGTCATAAATTTGGTCATTATTGTTCCGAATGTTATACTAAATTGCATAACGACAAAGAAAAAGGGGAGAAATCCAATTTTGCAGAAAATAAGAAAGTAGAAACTTTATTGATGGCTTACCATGCTAACAAGGAACCTGAATCAGATGTTTGGTACATGGATACATGTTGCAGCAATCACATGTGTGGTAGTAAATCTTATTTTTCTTATTTAAATGAAGGCTTTCATTCTACTATGAGTTTTAGTAATTGCTCTATTGTGAATGTAATGGGAAAAGTGATATTAACATAAGAACCAAGAATGGTTTTGTAAAAACAATTTCTAATGGTTTTTATGTTTTTAACTTGAAAAGTAATTTATTAAGTGCTGGTCAATTGTAAGAAAAAGGTTATGCAATAACTATTCAGAAGGCTACTTGTGAATACTTAAACTAGTTCTGCTTGTCATGTAAAATAATTGACAGCAGTTGCCAAATGCCATTTGGCTGATACATCATAAGATATATGTGGCAAATGCAAGCCTCGGCATGGGACCCACCTGTTATAGAAATTCCTTAATTTAATATCAATTGCTCTAATATACATGATCACTGATGGTAGGTGCTGAACATGGAACCTCTTATTTGTAAGCCACTGATAATATTCAACTTATTGGCTCACTAAAGTTAAATGTAAATTGTTACGAGTATTATAGTCTATTGATTTAGTTCTTGACTCTTAATTGGGCTCACAAAATTAGAACCAGATCAAATTTAATTTGATTTTGTTGGCAAAGAATTGGAATTGGACCGTATTGGTTCCAACTAAAAACCATAACCCAAGTTTTTGGTCGAGTTCCTAGGACTTCGTTGATAGCCCCAGCCATATGCCTGCCTTGATGACTTAGCTAATCAATTTACGGGTCATCAGTGATCCAAACAATTCACTAAACCGTCAGCTAGAAGCTATCCCATTTTGGATAATCCAAACCACTGATCGCCAAAGACTAGCTGGCAACAAGTTAATCTAGTTGACTTCATTCTTATGACATCAGGCTACCTTTTTGTTCTCATATTCTGTAACATTGACTATAGTTGCAGAATTAGAAACTTTTTTTTTCTTATTCTGTAACATTGACTATAGTTGAACTGGCATGAAGACTATTGTAAGTATATAGTCCTTGAGAATCAATAATGGGCTTTCAGATTAGAGCATCCTTGGCTACGTGCTAGCTCATTGGACTTTTCTTGAAATGAAAGACCATTCTTCAACTCTTCTGTTTCTGGCATCAACTTTCTGATAAAACCAGAGCTTAATTGGTTGTCGATTCTAAGAACAACCCAGTTCCCTACAAGGCAAAAGAAATCATGAGTCGATCTTTGTTCGTAGCAGTTCTTCTGATTTCAGCTGCTTGCTCTCTACGATTCTCTCAAGGTAGTAGAGATTTGCTATTTTTTCTCCTTCAGTTTCTTCCATTTCCTTCATGTGTTTTGCACCAAGATATATCTCTATATATATGTAGGAGTCGGTAGAAAAGCCATGGGATTTGAGGAAGAAACTACCCGCAATCTATTAGAGGTTGGTTTCCCTTTGCGACTTATACTGTGGAAAGCTTGATCCAAGCCCACCTACATGACATTAGCAAGATCTAGGCTGCAGGGTCTATGGATCGAGCAGATAGTACGTCTGATCAACGGCATACAAATCGACAAGATAGAATGATTCACATTTTAATACTCAAGCTTCCATGCTAAAAGCTTCTTTTTTTGTTGATTGAAGATTTTGCATTTTCGGCACTAATTTTGACATAATTTTCAAGTCTTTGATTTGCTTGTGTTGATTTTTTCAGGAAAATTGGAAAGATTTAAGTGTGGTGGCAGCATTCACGAATGACTATCGTCCCCCAAAACTCAACGATCAACCTGGCAATCATACCTGATTATCAAAATAAAGTAAACGAATCAAGGGCTGATATATGGTGGGCCACCAATTGTTCATGTCTAATCCGGATGTATAATGATCAGATGATGCCAGAACTTGGATTGGAATTAATGAAAAGTGTTTCTTTTGAAGAACTTTAAAGTTCATGTCTCAATCAAGCATATGAGATCGAATTATCTCTAATGATCGGTTATTAATCTTGATCACTGAGTTGATGTGATCAAAGGTGTGTTAGTCATTGTCGTTGAAACAGAGGCCATTATTATATGGATAATTATATAATTAAGAAGAGTTCTCTCAAATATTACCAAGTCAACTTTTATATCTGCGGATGAAACAACAAAACATCAATTTCATGGATGGATGTGTTCACAATTTACATGTCATGAATCAAAGGATGGGAAAGATTCCAGCCAATGCATGGAACACACGTGGCAAATGATGAACTTGACTAGCAATTTACTAGTTGAGAGTTGAAAAACTAAATGGTAATAGAAGAAGAAAATAGTAGTTCTAGTCAATGGTGTTGGTAGGATCATCGCCACCACTCGGCATTAATTCCATTCATTTTTCCGATTTTTTTTTTTTTCTTGCTTAGTCTAATTTTCTCTATTTGTAGGAGATAAAAGAAAGGAAATGAGATTTGAGAAAGGACATTCTCTAAATCTACTTATGGTGGAATCTTTTTTCTCATTTTTTGTTTTTAAGGAATTTGTGATGGTCAGCAATTTCTTCAGTAATTTGGGTTGATTTTTTTTATTTTTTTTTCTCCTATGGTTTGTCAGAAGAATTGGAGGGCAGGTATACTGACGGCAGATTATGATACCCCAATTCACAACCCTAGTCCTGGTAACGGACATTAAGGCAATCAAAGGTGGAGTAAATTGTAAGCTGAAACAGTACCGAGATCCTATATACATGTAATCATCTTCTAATTTCTTTGATTCTCCTTGAAACCAAATATTAAAAAAGGCAAATTTTGGGTTCTACTTGAATGCTTTCAGAAGTAAGATGCCAAATTTTCAATTACTTGCTTTATACTATTGTTTAGATATTTGTTTAGCTGCTCTGAAAATCTGTTACTTGTAATTCAATTTGGAAACAAGGTTTATGTTATAGACGTCTCAATTTTGATGGAGCTTAATTTATAGAAGAAAGCAACTTCATCAAATCCTCGAACTGCCAATCCATTTCAAGGAACAATGAACTGACATATCCCACAGTTCGACGACCCTCCCTCTCTCTCTCCATCCTCCCAACCCAACAAAACACCCAGCCCGCCACCCCCCTTTGCCCCCTTGCCCTCCTGCCCATCCACCAATACCCCTCGCCTGCCCAACTGAATTCACTTGATCTTTGTTGATTTCGTAGTTTATATTTAACGTATTCGTGATGATGCCCAGATAATGTCAATATTACTAGCTGCTTGGATTTGATTTGGCCTGTTTTTTCCTAGGTCCGGTTTTCTGACCCACGTCTAATTTTTAGCCTACTATGACCTATGTGAACCAGCTTAGTTACGGTAGTACTTGGGCAAGCCGACTCCTTTGCTTCATGGTGGTTTTTACCAGAAGTGGTCAGAAGTGGCAGCCAACTTCTCCCAAAGGAAACTTTGCATTCTACCACATCAGAATCTAATCCAAGTCTCTTTCTTATCAAAATTGACGATTCGCATAACCGATAGAAAGCAACAGCATGGCCCATTTGATCAACTCTAATATATATACAGCCTAATGATGCACATTCAAGACTGTTAATATTGGTCAGACTCCGACATTGGCACCAGTCCAGGAATTACAAACTAACCATGCCTCACAGTGGGCGAGTTTCAAATTAACAGCAAAGCAAACAGGTTTGAGAAAAGGTCAATTCTGATAAAAAAACAAACTTCCAAAGGTGATATGAAAAGAACTCGGATATCCAAGATCATGGTAGCTAAATCTTTGTTGTTCAGTTATTTTGTTCCGCTGAAGCCTTGGGATGACTTTTACGCCTACGTCCAGGAGGGTCACTACGAATTGGAGGGTCATAGTCCCCCATGGTAGATGATATCATCGACCTTTCAGATATCTCCTAAGGGCAAAACAAAAATGGAAAAAAACAAATCAAGATAATAGTTTATAAAACTGTTGGAAGTTAGAAAATGCTACAATAGAGGTAGAGAAACAAGAGAACTAGCCTTAAGTTGATCTGTATGGACTTGTTTCTCATATTTTATTTCCTTTCTCCCAAATCCTGCAACGTATAGGAGAAGCCTGAGTGAAGTAAATGAATACTTGAAAAGGAAAATAACAGGAAACATAAGCGATGTTCTACCTTGAGTGAAATAGAGAGCCAAAACGGATGAAACCAAGAGAGCTATGATAAAGCAAGACCGAGCCATGTAGGTAGTTAACAGAACCATAACCTGACTAAGCAATTCCAGTAATGGGAACCTACTTTCACCAAACAGGAATAGCAGCTAAATTAGAAATCCCAATATCTAGACCTTCCATTTTACTGAATTTATATATGAACTTGAGTCATGCAATTCAAACATCTTTCTTTGACTGCCTCTTTGTTCAATGATTCTTTCACTTTCAGCTAAAGGTCTGTGAAGAAGAAATGAGGAAAGTATGCAAATGCCAAAATCAAAACTATGACTTCAAACTTCTCCTTCCAAAACTTCTCCTTCAAACTATGAGAAGTATGCTAGAGACCAAGAAAAGAAAAAGAAATGAAGAAATAGTAAAGAGAAAATATATTCCCACGCTTTTTTTATAACCAGCTATCAACCTGCACATTTTTCTTCAGTCCTTTTCTCTTCTAATAAAGGTGCCCTCTATTTATGCACCTAAGGTAATAAAGAAAAATGCCACGCAAGGGCTAAGTTCTGGGATTGACTCTAAAACCTCAAGTAGTTAAGCTTTATTTTTGGATGGTCTGACCCGTCCATCTTGTTTAGCCTCCCTTAAATTGGTTAGACACCAAAATTCATATCCATTGGATATTTTAGTACTGCATTTTAGTGTTTGAATCATAACCATTAGATTTTAATTTTGAGGTGAAAAACTACTAGCTAGAAATATCCAATGAGCATGTTTTTCTGCAAAGAGCCTAAATCTCATGTGCCAAACAAGAGATTGAGTTAGATCACCCAAGATTAAAGCCTAGCTAGGTGGTGTTTCAGAGTCAGTCTTGGAACTCACTTCTGATAGCATTTCTCTTTTCAAAATCCGTTAATTGTCCATCTTTTGTGTTTTAGGGATGAGTTTGTAAAGTGTTATAGTAAGATAAGCCATGCAATCAAAATATCTGACTAATCTAAACCTGATGCAAAATGAAGGAGAAGTGAAAGAGGGTCAATATTTCAATTAATGCATTGTGGAAAAGAAGGCTATTGCGAATTGGCCATGGGAAATTTTGAACTGCATTGAGAGAGCAACATAGGAGACTCGAAGAAACTCAGGCAGATTTCAAATGTTAGTAGCTTAGATTTTGAATATTTATAAGGAAAATGTTCATGACCAAATAGCTTGACCAGTTGGTTAAGACCGCCAGAGGGTGCTAATGCCGTGCCCCGATCACTCGAGCGTTAACCAGAAAGTTGAAAAGTCAAAGTCGAACACCAGTTAGTTCTAAAATGGAAGTGATCCTCGTGTTCTGACTATTGCTTTGCAGTTCACTTTGAGGGGTTGATCTTATTATAAAACCAGACGTGTGTTGGAGCATTTGAGAACATACCTTCTTAAATAAACAATAAAGAAATCATGGCTCGACGGTATTCTTTTGTCGTTCTTCTCCAAGTTGCAATTATTTTAGCTCTCTTCTTCTTTCAAGGTAGCAGCACTTTGTGTTTTCTTTCTTTTTTCCCGTACAAGTTTATTTTCATCCCTTATTTTGTCACCGAGTCTTCTTCCACTCAATAGGATTAGTCCCTGGGAAAAGGCAGATGGGTTTTGAGAAACCCGCAGGTTTCTATCTACTTCAGATTGGGTGTTAGTTCATCTTCGCTAGCACTCATGCAGCATTTTATAACTGTTAGATTACCATTCAACCTAAAAGTTTAAGCTGGCATTTGATAGTCCAATAATATTTATATGTCACTCATGGTTCTAAAACTTGTGAAAAACTCATCTGAATTACTTGATTTGGTAGCAATCAAGTCAACTATCTATGTAGCAAAGATGTTTTGTTTCTACTAAGATTTGAACCTAAGACTTCTCACACAACAATAAAGCATCTTAATCAACTTACCTCCCGATTACATGTGTATTAAAGGTGAAATGTATAATCAAAATTTATAAAACGTCATAAAAAATTGCACTTGGGTAATTTTAACTCACCCATGAGTTGCTTTGACTTAACTCAACTCCCCCCACTTTCAAGTTGAATTGAGTTTTTGAGTTTTTAAAGTATGAAGACATCAGCTTAAATCCTTAGGCCTTGGGAGGAAGCAAATGGGTTTCAAGAAATCAAGTCTTTTTTTCTTTTCCTCTTCTTGCCTAAAAGCTTAATATGATATGAAATGAGCCAACATGCTCCTTTTGGGTTCTTGCACGCGAATTTGATAATGGAGGGTTTTAGAATTTAAACTCACAACCTCTCGGTCAATAAGGCTCTAATACCATTAGATTACTATTTGATCTAAGAGCTTAAATTAAAAGGCAGTGAGCCAAAAATATTTATGTCTGGCAGTAACTTTCAGCAGTTTTTTTCTTTCTTTCTTTTTGCTAAATTTAACGATTAACTAATTTGGAGCCTGCCTCGTAAAGCAGCGTACCAGATTGAAGATCATGTAGAAATTATAGGATTTCAGTTTTAAAAAAGAAAAAAGCAGTTTTAACAACTAAAATGAATTGTTCTTCCTCCATGTTTTTTCCATAAATACTAGAGCACTATTCTCCATTCCAAGAACAAAAGTACCCTTTGGTTCGAGTTCGAAGGTGAAAGATCATGTATCACTCATACTTTGTCACATTCCTCATAATTTCAATTGTTTTAGCTCTCTGCTTCTCTCCAGGTAGTTGTTTTCCATTATAGTTTTGATCTTTGTGTTTTTATGCCATCCTGTTTTCCTGGTTTGAGTTCTTCTTCTAATTTGTAGGACATGGGAGAAAGGAAATAAGAGTTACGAAAGTAGCTTCTTCCAATAGTGCACCCCTTGAGGTGAGATGTCCCATTGGGTCTTCTTATTTGCTTGAGGATTTCTTAGCTTTTAGTATTCTTTTCATGACTGGTGCTCAAATGTTCTTTGATTTTGTTGGCTTTCAGGGGAGTTTGGAGATTGAAAGATCGATGATTGAATTTTCCATGGATTACCCTGGTCCACGTAGAAATCGTAAATCCTCTGTTGTTCCAGCTCCACCTTCTTGACCTGTCTTTGCAAAAGGATGAAACAAAGAAGAGGGGACTGAGGAACACAGAAGAGTGCGTTCGACATTTTCAAATTGATGGAAGAGCGGGTTACTTAGTTTTGGCCACTAGAAATCCAGGGGCATGATTATTGTCTCTCTGGAATAAGCATGATTTTTTCCGTTTATACTCATTACAATATACAAGGCAAATTATGTGTTTGCCAATTCTATGTAAGTTTTTTCCTCAACCTTCTTTGTTCATATGGATGTGGTTTCATACTTCAAACTCGTCGAGTCAACTCAAATTCGCAAGGCATCAACAGGCAATCTCACAGAACTCCTAACAATGTTATGACTCGTTGAAGTTCAGAAAATATTTATGAACAATTTACTGGCAGACATTAATCAGCTGTATGAAATCGATTAGACAAGCCCAGCGCTTAATCAGGTGCATCTATAGCTAGACTAAGATGATCAGGACGTTTCATCCAGAAGATCGATATGCATCACGCCTATCAGTAGCTCGATTTGCTCTTCTTACATAATCCTACTTAAGCAGGGTCTAGGAAGTTACAGACACATTCGACTTTCAAGGAAGTGGAATTGTTGGAACAGGAGAAAAGAGAAGAAAGAAGGACTAAAAGTAAAACGATTGTCAGTCCAACCAACATGATGTGGAAAGGAATGTCACGATCTTGACCATTATCTAAGCTTGACCATTACCTAACAGATTCAGGATCATGTACAAACCATACCATTTCTTTGCTATACGAGAACTTGACGCTCGATTCTGCAAACAACCCCATTCGATTTGAAATAATGGGTCGCTCTGACTTCCTCGCATTTCTCATAATCTCATTTGTTCTGGCTCTCTGCTTCTCTCCAGATTGTATTTTTTTATTAGTTTTCTTTGTTATTGTAGCGTTCTGTTTTGATAGTGCGAGTTCGTCATCCTACTTTGTAGGATAAGAGAGAGGAAATGAGGATCAAGAAAGTAGCTCCTTCCACCCTACTTGAGGTGAGACTTTCCACTTGAACTTCTAAATTTGCTTGAGCGTTCAGTAAATTTTTCATGCCATGGTGTTGGAAAGTGCTTTGATTTTGTTGGGGCTTCCAGGAAATTTTGGAGAAAGAAAAACCGATGATCAAATTTTCCATGGATTACACTGATCCACGTCCAAGTTAAAAGCCTGATACTGGAGATCCACCTCCACATATTATCTCTTGAAAAAGGATGAACAATGGAACGGGACTAGGAGGAAATGGCGAAGCCCATTCCAGCACTTCAATGGCGAAAAGAGGAGTCTAGTTCTTAGAATCTATTAGTTCTTAAAACAATAGTTAGTAGAAATTATGTATCTTTTGGAACTTCCTTTCTGATCATAGATAAATTTTCCTCCTACGAGTGAGCCAAGCCAACTCAAATCTCAATCTAAGTCCATAGCTTTTTATCTGTTGATGGTCAATACTCTCATCATCATCATCAAGACCTTATCCCAATTGGGGGTCGGTGACATGAATCTTATTCCTTCATTCCTCTCTATTAAGCCCCATGGCTTCATTTAGTCCCAAAGTTTTTAACTCTTTCCTTACCACTTCTATCCATGTTCTTTTGGGCCTTCCCCTTGCCCTTTTAGAATCTTCTACTTGCATTGCCTCGCTATTTCTAACTAGTGCCATTTTCGGTCTCCTTTGAATATATCCAAACTATCTAAGTCTAATCTCCCTCATCTCGTTACCTATTGATACTACCTCTAAATTTCCTCTAATATTTTTATTCCTAATTCTATCCATTCTTGTCTTACCACTCATTCATCTCAACATCCACATTTCTACTACGCTCATCCTATGAGTATGATGTTCCATAACTACCCAACACTCTGATCCATAGAGCATGGTCGGCCTTATGGCCATCCTATAGAATTTTCCTTTTAGTTTGAGCGGCACTCGCCAGTCATACAAAACTTCAGATGCACATCTCCATTTATTCCAACCTGCTTGAATTCTTTGGGTAATCTCCCTCTCAATCTCTCCACTCTCATGAGTCATTGATCCGAAGTACCGAAAAGTGGTCTTTTACAGGAAATTTTTTATTATCAATCTTGACTGATGTTCCACTCCTACTCCTCTCCTTGCTAAAATTGCATTCCATATATTAAGTCTTAGTTCGTTTAATTTTAAATCCTTTAGATTCTAATGATTCTCTTCATAACTTTAGCTTTGTGTTTACACCCTCCTTTGTCTCATCAATTAAGACTATATTATCTGCGAATAGCATGCACTAGGGAATCTCCTCGTGCAGATGTTTTATTAACTCATCCATAACCAATGTGAAAAGGGATAGGCTCAATGCCGATCCTTGGTGTAATTCTACAGTTATAGGAAAATCACTGGTCTCGCCACTAGCGGTCTTAACATTTGTTATCGCTCCCTCGTACATATCTTTAATTATGTCTATATATCCTGGTGAAACCCCTTTCTCACCTAACCCCTTCCATATTAACTCTCTAGGGACTCTATCATAAGCTTTCTCTAAGTCGATAAAGACCATGTGAAGGTCTTTCCTCCTCTCCCTATATTTCTCTATCAATTGTTGTAATAAGAAAATGGCTTTTATGGTAGACCTCTCAAGAATAAAACCAAATTGATTCTCCAATACATTAGTATCATACCATAACCTCTTCTCAATTACTCTTTCAAAAAGTTTCTTGGTGTGGCTTATAAGTTTCATCCCTCAATAATTGGTGTAGCTCTGTATGTCTCTTTTATTCTTATAAATTGGTACAATGGAGCTTTTCCTCTACTCATTAGGCATTTTCTTTGATTTTATAATCTTGTTAAACAACTTGGTCAACCAAACTACCCAAATATCTCCCATATGCTTCCAAACCTCTATTGGTATACCATTGGGCCCCATAGCCTTTCCTGATTTTATCTTTTTCAAGGCCTCTTTCACTTCAAGTATCTTACATTTATATCTATAAAATCCAATGTTATTTAGATTTATAGTATGTTCAATTCCTAAATTCTCAGAGCTATTGTTATTTAACAATTTTTGAAATTACATCTTCCACCTTTGTTTGATCTCATTTTCTTTGACTAATACCCTTTGATCATCACTTAAAGCACCTAACATTATCTAAGTCCTTACCCTTCTGTTCTCTTACTTTTGCAAGTTTAAACACATTTTTCTCACCTTCAGTACTCTCGATTTTTATTTGTAGCACGTAAAATTTGATGTTTCTTTAAAACAATGGTTTCTGATCATATTGGTACCTTGTTAAGTACAGGGGTGGCTGGTATGGATGGTGATCCAAACAATCATCTTCTGCCCACATTCTAGATCAGTATTATCCCCAAATTCTTCTCCATTTTTTCATGTTGGCCTATCTAAAACAAGGCAGCGAAATGAACAGTATGAATCGCCAACCAGTTTACTCCCATTAGTACTTCTAGCCAGTCATATCACATACTAGGTTCTGCTCTGTTGCCCAATCCAATCCATCTCGATTTCGACTCCTTTGAAACTCACTGCGAGGCCAATTGGACCCGTTGGCGGAGAAGTGAGGTACTTAACAAACTCCATTAAGTGCTCAAAATGTGAAATATTAATGTTTGTTGGACAATATCTTGTGGATGAGATGTTCATTTGGCATGGACTAAAGACGTGTCGTTCTCCTCTTTCCGCTTACTGAGTAATGTCAATGAAAGAATGTATCAAGCATACAGCATCTAATGAATAAATCCATAACTGGAAGCAAATTTTTCGATGGGATTTTCAAAGTACATATCTCCCATTTTACATAGTTGATGCTTATATATGAAGTTGATTCTACTAGGGAGGTGTGAATATGTTCGTGGTTAAATCTCAGCCACTATCGCAGTTAACCAGTGGCAGTAGAACCATGAGATCTTGCCAAACTACGACTCATCGGTTCCCTTTTGTAGTGCGGTTCATCTTCTGGTCGAGATCTTAGATAAGTGTCACACATGAAATCTTCTCAATTGGACGATGATGAATAGTTAGGATATTTCTATGGTTGCCTTCGAACTTTCTTAGTCTAATAGCAGTTAGGATTATCTGTTGGAGACGATTTTTTTGTGGTATTACATATCTAAGGTGTGGCGTGGAAGATGATACTCTGATTGCGATCGGCATGTACTTCTGCTCTGTGTAAATCAATGACCCATGTTCGCAATCTGCCATTTTCATTGAGTAATTCATATTTCTAAGGCATAAAATGTCCCTGCATGCCTACCAATTGACAGTCTCAACAATACCAAAGTTATGGAATGGAAGAATTGCCACCTCCACGAAGTTGGTCAAGGACTGCCGAGAGTGAACACTCCAATACATAGGTGACACATCGGAACCATGTTAAAAGTCCTCTAGTCGATGACAACGTTTATGAATTGGGCAGTCCCTACAGTGGTAAAATGTTCCCAAACAACAGAGGAATGCATATTCTTACCGGGCGTGAATAAATCCATCTCCTTTTTAAATGCTATTTGCATGCTCAAGTCGTCTCGTTGCATGGAACACATGGAGAAAAGGAGAATCATTCTCTAATTAACAAACTAACACGCGTTCGACCTTCCATAAAGACCTATTTTAACCAACCTAAAGTGTCTATGAAGTCAGCTCTTTTCTTAGCTGTTCATAGTTTTGCAGAAGTTGAAAGGCTCGTAATCTCACTTTCAAAAGCAAAATATTAAGAAAGTCTCTCCGTTACAGATTTTGTAATGCTGGTTTCAACTTGCATTGCTTAGTGAAATATTAGCTATATTTTCCTGCTTCTGGCTGGCTCTTCTATTCAAGTAAACGCTGGAGTGAATCTATTACAGCTCTAACCATGAGCTCCCCATGGTAAATCCAACATTGTTCCTAATAGCTATATAGAAATGGAAGCAATGGTGGATGTTCTGATTTGAGCTTCTTTTGCTATTCTTTTGGTAAAAGTAGAGGCATATTTGATCAACCTAGAACAAACAATTGCAGCAAAAATAACGAAAAAATCATGGGTCGAACTTACTTTCTCGTAATCATCCTTGTTCTAGCTTTTTTGGCTCTCTTCTTTCAAGGTACCCATTCTATGTTTCCCTTTTATCTTTCCAGTTTATATTTGTTCCTCATTTTCATCTCACTAACGCTTCTTTCCATTGTTCGATTAGGACTTGCAAGGAAGGAAATGAGATTGCATAAACCAACTCGTTTCAATCTTCCTAAGGTGGATTTATTTCCTTTCGATTTATATTTTACTTCTCTAAATAGTATTTTGTGATTTTCAACAGTTTTTTCAGGCCAAGTCTTCAGATTTTCATTTGCTTTTATTGGGTTTCAGGCAATGATGGCGATGGATTACGACAAGCCAAATCACAGCAAAAAGACCAACTCTAGGAGACATAATGATCCGTGAATGAATTTATCAGTTACTAAATTATGCTAGTCCATGAACGTAACCAGTACCGAGGTCTGGGTAAGTTTTGCTGGATTTTCTTTCTTGTGCTTATTTATGTAAGACTGAAGGATTCAGAGGATCGATCGGATGCGTACCAAGTCTTGTAATTGAGATCTTGATAGTGCATAGATCCCATTTCATCCATGCAGGAAAGGTGTAAATGCGTTCGTGAAATCATGATTTTGTCTTAGCCATTCTTGAAAGAGCTAGAAGATTGAGAATCAGTGTATAATTTGCTTCATAGCCACTTCAATATGAAGAACTCAACTAAGTCTGTCTAGAGGATGATTCTGTACTAGCAATCAAATGCCTCAGCAGAGAACAGGAATCACCGTGGCAATTGAAGCTAGATGACTGTGGCCTGTTGATTCTATTGGAAAGGTGTGAATATGATCCTTGAATCATGGTCTTATTCCAGCCGATATCCAAGTCAAAAGACACGATCGGCCCTCAAGATCTTGCCAAGCCTATGAGTCTTAGATGGCCTTTTGTGGCCCCGTAAAATTTTTAGCATCAACCTGCTCAGGAGGAGATTTTTGGTAATGGGCTATTGGCATGGTTTGTGGGATAAGTATGACTCTGCATGTGAGTTATATCCTCAACCGTATTGCAAATTTATACTTGTATGCACAAAATTGCATCTGAATTCCAGATGATTGGTGGTGGAAACCGTTCATCTTTCGATCCATTCTTAAACCCACAAAAAAAAATATTCTAGATTGGCAATTTTTCGAGAGTCTTACCTTTGCTTTTGAAATTTTGTTTCCTCCTTCTCTAGCTTAATAGTACTTACGATCATCTAATGGAGTATGGAAAATGAGAATCTGATTGCCATGTACTTTCTCTGTGGGCAAATCGATGTCCCAAGTTCGTAATCTATAATTTACGACCCCACACTTCATGTTTCTGTCATTTGAAGGTAAAGAATCCCTACCAAGGGGCACTCCTAAACAGTGCTAAGTTGTTGACTGGAACAATGGCCATCTCCTGGACGTTGCTGGAGGACCTTACTGAGTATGAACGTCCCAATACGTAAGTAATGATGCTGAACAGTGACTCAGTACTTGCTACAGCCATGAAATGTTCCAGACCAACAAGGGAACGCAAGTTTCAACCGTCACCTCCTTTTAAAATGCTAAGTCGATCGTCTCATTGCATGGAATGCATGGAGAGAAAGGAGCATCAACATTGTCTATTTAATATGCTATCAACACATTCCATTAAGAATTAAATTACCAAGCAAAAATGTCTTATGAAAACCAGCTCTTTCCTCAGCTGTTCGCAAGGATAGTTTAATGCATATTTCCGAGCAGAATACTAAAAAAGCAGCTCCATTTCGGATGTTGTAATGCTGGTTTCAACTTCCATTGCCTTATGAAATGGTAACTATATACATCTCTTTGCTTCTGGCTGGGCCTTTTAATTAAGTAAACACGAAGTTTAAAGGTACCAAGAGATACAACTACGTGCTACACATGTTGAATTAATATTGTCACAAGAAAAAGGAGCCGATATTCCCATACCCGTCGCTAATAATGTCAGGCCTTCTTTTTGGAGTTTTGTGGTAAAAGTAAATGTGAGGTATAGTATTTTTAGAGATCAAACTGTTCATCTTAGGCATCCTGCTATAGATGGGTTATATCTTAAAAATCATATATTTTAAGCGATCCAAAGATTGACATTTTTTAGTTGCTTTTAATACAAATAAATTTTCTGCTATTGATTTTAAAACTAAAATAAAGTAATGGTACAATCATCCAATTCATGTGATTTTTCGGTCATACCTCATATACTAAAAAATGGTTAAGACGAACGGTTGAGATTATCATGAAATTGAAATATTTAGATAAAAGTTTGATAAAACTCCAAAAGAGGGTGTCACATTAGCTTCAAAGGGTGCGAGAATATCAGCTCCCAAATAGCACTATAAATTGGAAAAGATCAAGAGCATTCCAACATTAGCTTCTTTTACTCTTCCTTTGGCAAAAGTAGAGGTATATTTGGTCATCCAAGGATCAAGCTATTGCAGCAAAATTAGTAATAATAAATGAAATGATGGAGTTTAATTTCTCATAATTATCCTTGCTAGCTCTTTCCTTCTTGAATCCTTATTTTCGAGTAGGACTTTGATAGAAAGGAAATGAGATTCGTGAAGCCAGCTCGTTTCAGTCTCTAGCTGAGGTGAGGTTATTCCTATTTGACTTCCATTCTACTTCTCATTAAGCATTTTGTGGTTTGGGGAAGGATCAGGCTATGACTATGATGAAGGTGAGCTTTGATGCAGAGGTAAAAATTGTTGTCATATAACCTTGAGGCTATGGGTTCAAGGCGTGGAAAGTCTCTTGCAAAAATGCCAGGTAAGGCTACTTACTAGAGACCCTTATGATCAGCTCCTTCCCCAAACCCTGCATAGGCGGGAGCTTTGTGCAACAGGGCTGTCCTTTTTGGGCTATGACAATGATGGATTCCGACATATGGGATAAATTGTAACGAAAATACAATGTTGATTCCATTCGATATGTGTGAATATGCTCCCTTAATCGTGGCTGTATTTCAGCCAAAATCACAATTAGAAAGTCATGGTAGGAAGTGTTAAAAATCTTATTAATTGAACGGCAATGGGTGTCCAATTGGATAAGATTATTCAACCATTGTTAGTCATTGACAGATTCTTTTTTCTTTTTCTTTTCCTTGGGCCAAAGTCAAAGACAGATTCCTTTTAAAACAATATTAATTAGAATCGTTCAATGGAGAGGACTTTTAGTGTGTAGCCATGAAAGGACGATTAGCAAGATTTATATAATCCGGTTTATTAAATTATGCTGAATTATTCTTTACTAAAAAACAAAACCGCGTTTCCTTACATTCCATTAAGAACTATATTTACCATAAACAATAGCTGTCACAAGAAAGTTCAACTCTCTTCTAGCCCATTGTTGATTGTCTGATCAAATCAAAGGGCTATGACTTGAGTGGGATAGTATCCAAGTTTAGATGATTCAATCCATTCATCTGATTGCTCAAGCTTTTAATATCATCAACTAAAAGATCACGAATAATTGGATGATTCTAGCATTTAAAGAAGTCGCGATTTTGGTTGTTGGATGTAGACCATTGTTTATGCAAAACCCTAGATCAAAGTAAAGATTTTTCGTGCATGATTCATCCAATGCATATGCCCCTTGAACTACTGCACAAACGAAGCATAAGCAATCAGATAAACGGATCGGAGCATCCTACGTTTTAGCCTTAATATGCAAACATGGGGCCAAAGGTGTGAATATAGACAGTAAGCCATCTGCTCCTACTGATGAATCTAACATTGTGATCCAAATACATGCATAAATAGAAGATATTGTGGGTATTCTGATATAAGCTTTCCTTTGCTACTCCCTCTTGTTTTTCAGTTCTACTTTTGCGGCATTGGTCATCTGGGGGGCGTATTCATCATATCAAGAGTACCCATTTCCAGAAGATAACATACAAATCATGGGTCGGCCTTACTTTGTCTTGGTTCTAGTTGTTCTACATGTTTTGGCTCTCAGCTTGTGACAAGGTAACACTTGCTATTATCCTACTTTCATTCCTACATTTATAGTTCCTTCTCTTGTGTTTCACTAAGTCTTTCTTTCACTAATTTATTAGGACTTGGCCAAAAAGAACCGAGGTTCCAGAAGCCAGTTCGTTTCAGTCTACTTGAGGTGGAGCTTTTCTCGTTTGATTTCCATTCTAGCTATACCAGGCATTTTACAAGTCTCATCCTTTCTCATGCCCTGGTATTAGACAAGTTAATTTTCTTTATTGGGTTTCAGGCCACGATGATGATGGATTACGATGTGCCAAATCATGGTGAAAACACCAAATGCAAGGAATTAGGATGTATAAGGATTAATAAATGAATGTATCGGGTAATAAATTATGCGAATCCGTTATCAGTTGTGGCGAGCCCATGTATATAGGTTGATGGATGATTTGGTGAATTCCCTATCGTAAAAGTCGTATCCAACGATCAGATGTGTATATAGGTCAATATCCGTCCACTTTGTCAAATCTTTCTCTTCTCTGTGTTCTTTGACCACTTACTCCTGCAGCTTCCGTAATATACATTACATGAGGTTGCTTATAGGAAACTTCATGTATTATAAATCTATGCGAAGTAGACAAATGTGTGTCGAATGATAGTTGCTCATCAGACTTTTCAATCTTGGATTTATAAATATTCCCATTGGTTCAAATTTCAAACTAGGCCAATACTAATTCTCGCCGATGAGCATCTTTTGATTCTTCCGGAATGATGGCAGATTTTCAAAACTATAAACTCCTGCTGAAGAAAAGATGGTGCAGATATGACAACAAAGGGACAATATCACATGCTGCTGGATAATGAATTCAATATTATTACTTGAACAATTCAAACTGAGTGACAGACTTTTCAGCCTCAAAAGGCTCTTAAATGGAAGAGATTGTGACTCTCATAATTTAAGCTTATTTCGCTACTTTGGTTTTGTAGTGGCATTGTTATTCTCATAAAACCAGAGGCATTCCTGATCGTCCCAGAAAAGACGAAGGAAATCATGGGTCGATCTTTCTTTCCGATAGTTCTAGTTGTCCTAGTTGTTTTATCTCTCTGCCTGTTTCAAGGTAACACTTTCTGTTTCCTTCTTTCCTTTTCATGTTTGTATTTCACCTTGTTTTCGTGACTAATTTTATCTTTCCATTAATCAATTAGCACTCGCAAGAAGGGAACCGAGAACTGAGAAACCAGCTCCGTTCAATCTACTTGAGGTGAAATTCTACCCATTTTCCTTTCCAGTTCTTGCAGAGAACTTTGTAAACTGAGGCACTTTTTGCGATGGTTTTTCATCTTCTTTTCGTTTTGTTTGGCTTCAGACAATGACAACGATGGATTACTCAGGGCCAGATCGCAACGGCAACGTTGGCCATTAGAATATATTTAATTATTAATAAATGAATGATAAATGTAACACGATGTACCCAGCAGTCCAGTTTCTACACTGCAGAAAGGATTGCTGACACCAAACAGTATTGTATAAACTGTGTAGCTATCGTCGAACTTTCACACATCTCATTGTAATCAATTTTTTAGTCAATAAAACTGATGACACAGATGGTTATATTCCATATGCTGTCTTTAAAGAATTTTCTGTCTGCCTTAACAGCTTTGTTTCTTGGGTTCTTTTGAAGATTAACTTACATGACAGCACTGTCACACATTACACTTGGTTAGAATACAACATATGGACAGCGTGCTCAAAAGGTTTTGACTACAACAGTTACACGCAAACAGATCAAGGCATTGTTCAGGAAAAACAAACAAGCAGCTACTGTTGTATGCCATTGAATGATTTCCAGAGCTCAATTTATCTATGAATACAGCAGCACTACCAATTGCCAGAGAGTATATGTCTCTGCAAATACCCACAGCACCATTGAGTCTCATCATAAAAGAGACAATCCATTCCTCAACAAAATTGACCTTTTACACTGGAACTCCGATTGGATACAACCATCCCTCGCCTCAACTCCAGGGTATCAGCTTTTTCTGTATATTAATACATGCATTATAAGCATTGCTTTGAATTAAATAGGTAATCCAGAGTTTTTTCAAGGCACCCAATTTTTATGCACTTCATAAAGAGTTCTCATCAGGAGATACAAAAACTGAAACAAAGGGATGTGCCGCTATGTCTTGAACTACAACTGATAAGCTCGAACAAAACCTGAGCGAGAAAGCATATCTGAATAGTGCACGAAGCAACACTATTCTCTTCCTAAAGGACTAAAGAAAATCATTGTCTTGATAACTTATGTGGCTTCATCTTGTGCCAATGTAGAGGAGATATGGTAGGAAAGAGATGGTTTCATCTTTGTCCCATTTTGTGAATTCCGTTTCAAAGCTCTTTCATTTGTTATGTTTGTATGACCACCTCGGACTGAAGTATGTAAGTTCCTCTATCTCAATAAAATCCCACTATTCGGGAGGGAAAAAAATTGAAGAAGATGAAGCGACCAAAGGCAAAATGTATAATATAATCTACAAAGCCCATATCTTCCAGTACACTTCCGATAGACCCTGAAGCAATCAGGAAGATAAAAGTCATGGACACGGATCAGGTCTAGAACAGAAAAAGCCTCAAGGAAAAGAATATTATAAAGATAACGAGAGAGTTTGAACATGCAGCTGAAAGGTGGTCTTGTGACGAGAAGATACATCTGCATATACATATATGGAGAGAATGATAAATATCTTCCAGGTGCTCACTCAAAAAGATTGATGTAAAAATGCATGAAAGCAAGACAGATGAAAATAAAGCAAAATCAAAAGGATCCTACCTTGAAGAAGTGAAACATTTCCAAGTCAATATGTTTCGGAGTCAAAATCTGAATGAAAAAGAGATGATTTGCATACTAACATGTCTCCCAAGTCTCGGAAGATATCCTTGTGTTGAAAGCTGGTGTTTCTCTTCCACTCACAATCACCAGGACTAATACTTCAAAGTTAAATAGATGTCAGAATTCATAACAGGAACCCTTTGATTGCATATTTACAACACATCCACAATATCCAACCATTGCTAGAAGACAAGTAAAAGATGATGAGTTTGCCAAGACCAAACTTGAACATGGATACCAACAAGTCATGTATATCGAATGCAAAGACTCCAACTATGCCAGAGAATAACAGAGGAGCAGCATCAAAAGGTCCGCACACAAAATAGTATCAACCAAGCAAACAACCACAAGAACTGAGCTAATTATGGCACAGTAGAAACCATAATAAAACTGAAAATTCTCAAAGTCCTTTCTACCCAAATAGAAACCCCAGCTCAACAAAATGCACATAGACCGGCAACTCAATGCACATGCCAATCCATACAGAATACATGCAAACCACAGGAACAGTGAAAGAACCAAACAGAGCCCAAAGCACAATTCTGCCAAGCCAATAAAGGGCAGCACCGGTGCACAAAGCTCCCACCTATGCAGGGTCCGGGGAAGGGGTGGACCGCAAGGGCCTATAGTACGCAGCCTTACCTTGTATTTTTGCAAACACAAAGACACAGCAGCAATACAACCAAAGCAAAGGGCTGTTGCACATGTATAAAGAATGTAAAGATAGTAATAATTCTTCTAGCTAAAATATATGAGAAAACCACTCAACCCAATGGTGATTAGGGCTTGGTGAGGGTCAGCCGAGGGACAATGTTCATTGATTGCAGTTCCTGGAAGAGAAGCTTGCAAGCATATGGTAGCTTCATTGTAGAGATGTTTTCCGCATTTTGGCATGTTTTACAGAAGCCGCTTTTCAGTTTATTATGGTAATAACCTAACAAACCACATTTTCTGCAAACTTGAACTTGAAATGGATCGCTGGAAACCATCAACCGCTCGAAGATCAACATACTAGCACCATAGGCTATCAAACAATCACGTTCCATCTCCCCTAATCTTAGTCCTCCGTCACGGCTTCTTCCTTCAGTAGGTTGACGTGTCAGCATCACACGTGGTCCTCTAGGTCGAGCATGCATCTTATCCAGGACCATGTGCTTCAACTTTTGGTAGTAAATTGGACCCATGAATATGTACGTCTGGAGTGGACAGCCCGTGATGCCTGAATAAATGAAGTCCTTTCCACCGTAGCTAAACCCATGTTTCACAAGGGTAGCACTTATAGCTTCAACAGTATCAGCATGACCACTAGGTTCTCCAAAAGCACTACCATAATGGAATCTACCACAGGAAACCCCAGCTTTGCCACCAAGGAGTTCTATCATTTTCCCAATAGTCATTCGACTCGGAAAGCCATGAGGATTCATAATCAAATCCGGGCATATACCTCTCTCCGAAAATGGAAAGTCTTCCTGTTGAACAATAGTGCCACAAACACCTTTCTGCCCATGTCTGCTGCTAAACTTGTCGCCCACCTCTGGCCTACGAGTCTGACGAATTATGAATTTGATACATAAGTTATTATGCATATCAGATGACAAGGCCACTCGGTCAATAACAGATGTCTCCCCATGGGGACCTTTATATGTCTGGAAAACATTCTTGTATGCAGAATCTGGTAATTCCTGAGGACGACTAACAGTATCCCTTGTATTTAGGGGGATCTGTTTATTTATATAAATGTCATATGGTCTGATTATTTCCCCTGGAGAAGCAATTCCATCATCATCTAGTACCTGCATCTTTTCCTCCCCTTTGATGGGCCTGACTATTCTGTCTGATGTGTGATTGGCATATGTCTGTTTGATGGCAGAGTATTTCTTCATTACAATGCAACGGCCAAAACCACGATCTAGAGACGATTTGTTCATTACTATTGCATCCTCAATGTCATAACCACTATAGCTCATAACGGCAACAGTTGCATTCTGCCCAGCTCCAAGCTTATCATACCCAACCAGCTCTATGGTCCTTGTTGTCAGAAGGGGTCTTTGAGGATACACTAATAGGTAAAGCAAAGTGTCCATCCGAGTTAATTGATTGTAAGCAATATTGCCCATAGCTTGTTTTCCCATTGCACACTGGTATGTGTTTCGAGGAGACTGGTTGTGATGAGGAAAAGGAATGAGCCCAGCACAAACCCCTAAAATTGTGAAAGGCTCAATTTCTATATGGGTGGTTGTAGGTTCAGCCTCGCCTTCATACAAAGCAATATAAGCATTATTCTCTTCGTTAACATCAAGATATTCAACCAATCCATCACGCAGGAAATGATCAAACACACGGATGCCATCCTGTAACTCCTTCATATGATGTTCCTTGATCCTAGATATGCCTCGGTCAGCAATAACAAGTGGACGACAAACTCGGCCACCATCAGAAGCAATATAAACACAATGCTGCTTTTCATTTACAAAGACACTGACAAACTCCCCAATTTTTCCACTTCTCCGCAACTTCCTCATAGCACTAGCAAAATGCTTTGGACGCCTATGTTTTCCAAGAATACGTCCATTAAATATTACCAAAAATGAATTTGATGTATGAAGCTCTTCCCCAGAGAGCAATGCTAAATCCTCCACCCCTAGGCTGTGACACAGAGACATTAATGGTCCCTCCTCTTCATCTGTTGTAACATGAGTCATCAAAGCTAAGTTCTTCACCAATCCACAAGCTTCACCTTCGGGAGTATCACAAGGGCAAAGCATACCCCACTGGCTGGGTTGCAACGCCCTTGGTCCACTTACTTTCCGAGTCTTCTCAAACTGTGGTGAGATTTTTGTCATGTATCCTAGAGCGGCAATAAATGACAGCCTTGAAACTACCTGTGACACCCCCTTTCTGTGCATCCTGAAACGTTTGACATCCCAATTACCAGTAGAAATTGCCCTTTCAAGGCCATTAGTAATGAAATCTTTTTTCAGAAATTGAGAAATATCCAAAGCACTAGAACGACTTTGCTTTCTGAGGGCATTATCTATGGTTGCTTGGACCTCAAAGCTCATTGTCTTGAACAAGTCCTCAAAAAGAAGAGCTACTAACTGCCCAGATAGTTCCAACCGCTTATTCCCCACATAATCCTTGTCATCCATGGCATCAGCGTTTAGAATTGCTTCCATCATGCGTCTCAGCATTACAGCAACATATATGCATTTTGGACGAAAATCACGCTGATGAACCGGGACATTGGCCAGAAAAACAGTAGACAGAATGTCCAGAGCTCTTCCTTCCTTTTCAGGACGAACAGTTGAGAAACTAGACTTCTTCAGTTTTGCTTCAAGAAACTCTAATGCCTGTTGTTGCGTATAAATCCTCTCTGATGCACATTCCTGAATGGATGGCATGAGAAGCGCAGCGTACCGAGGATCTCTACCAACCATTTGGACCACCTCTTGATCACTTTCCATTCCCATAGCTTTCACAATCACCATGACAGGAATCAGCTTAGTAAATGCATTAAACTGTAAATATATCTTCTCTTTCTCCATCACAAAAATGGTCTTGCTTTTCCACTCATGGGTACTGCTGGTAACAGATGCTGTTACACGTTTCTTCTTATCAGTATCAATAATTATTCGATTTTTAGAAAGTTGCTCTTGAATCAAAATAACCTTCTCAGTTCCTTTAACAACAAAATATCCTCCTGGATCAAGGGGACATTCACCAATCCTCGCAAGTTCATCATCATCCTTTCCACTTAAAACACAGCGACAACTCTGTAGCATAATTGGCATTCTACCAATTACAACACCTTGCTTCACTGCCACAATTTGATGCCCATGGCTTCCTTTCGTGTACTCTACATCAACTTTTATGGGAGCAGCATATGTCGTGTCAGCAAGGCGGCACTGGTGGGGTGTGAGCCGCTCCTCTGAAAAGTCTAGTTGTATTGAAGGTTCCCCAACATATATGTCTGTAAATCGGATATACACATTGGGATCAACAGTGGATGTGATGCGCTCATTTTCTTTAGCACGGACAATTTTTTTGATGTCACAGTTGATGAAAAAGTTGAAGGAATCAATATGCTGCTTTACCAGTCCTCGCACCTTCAGAAACTCAGGAAGAAGACGGAATTTGTCAACTGCAGATTTAACAGGAGCAGCAAGGTTTATCATATCTTCCTGGAATCCCATCTTTGGTTCTGCTCTCAACCCTGTTTGCTATCTTTATTGCCTGCTTTCCTCGTCTTTGATACTGCAAGCAGAAAACAAAATGCCAGTTTCAAGCCTCTTACTGCAGAAAAAGAATGCATAGTCTCTAATGGTTCGGCACATAACAACTAAAGAGTAGTTGTTGATTACTTCATGCCCAGACATAAACAGAAGTAGATACTTCATATAAGCTCAAAAATCAACCAAATTAAAAAATCCCAAGGAGAAAAAGTTTCAACTATATCTCGCAGACTGCAGCAAATTTCACAAGTACTATTAAGATTTAGTTATTTGAAAGATAGTGGTTTGAGTGGCTTTGAAAGTTGGTTAGTGGTAGTTTTATAGATTTTAGTGGTAAAAGTTAGTGGCAGTTTTATAAGAGTTAGTGGTAAAAGTGAGTGGTTGTTTTATGGGAGTTAGTGGTAAAAGTTAGTGGCTGTTTTATAGAAGTTAGTGGAGTTAGTGGGTAAGATTAGTTTGTTATTTTAATACTCTTGCAATGCCTATTTATAGACTTTTATCAATTAATAGAAGTGTGCTTCATGTATTTTTGCTCTTCATTTTTGTTATTTTACTTTATATTCCTCTTCTTTTGCATCAGTGGTATCAGAGCCATCGTGAGGGAAGAGAGTGCTTGAGTGCAAAGAAAAAATTGTGAGTATCAAAACAGAAGTGAGATCCGTGAGTGAAGAAAAAGGTGAGAAAGTATAGTTGTAACTTTCTTCCATTGCAGTAGCAACGATTCATTCATGGCTTCAGAATACTTTGTGCAACCAGCTATTCCTCACTTTGATGGTCACTATGACCATTGGAGCATGCTAATGGAGAACTTCTTAAAGTCCAAAGAATATTGGCAGGTTGTTGATGGCGGTGTAGCAGAGCCAGCGGTTGGTACAATTTTGACAGATGCACAAAAAGCAGAGTTAGAAGCTTTGAAGCTATAGGATTTGAAGGCAAAGAATGATCTTTTTCAAACAATTGACAGGTCTATCTTGGAAACAATTCTCAGCAAAGAAACTTCCAAGCAGATTTGGGATTCAATGAAAAAAAAATATTAAGGCTCGTCAAGGGTGAAGCATGCACAGCTTCAAGCTTTAAGGAGAGATTTTGAGACTCTACAGATGAAAGATGGCGAGTCTATTACCAATTATTGTGCAAGGACCATGGGATAGCAAACAAAATGTGATTCCATAGTGAGAAAATAGATGTTGCTATTGTTGAAAAGATACTACGTTCCTTAACATCAAAGTATGATTATGTTGTTTGCTCAATTGAAGAATCTAAAGATATAGATGAACTCTCACTTGATGAACTCCAGAGCTCCTTATTGGTTCATAAACAAAAGATAAACTGAAGTTCAACTACAAATGAGCAAGCTCTAAAGGCTTCTACCTTTACTCAATTCTCAAATTCTAGAGGAAAGGGTAGAGGTTGAGGTAAAGGAAGAGGAGGTTGAGGTTGAGGCAACAGAGATGGAAGTAGACAATGTCAAATTTTCAAAGCTAATGATGACCAATTTCAAGGCAAAGGCAAAGGACGAGATCAACAATTTGACAAATCCAAGGTAGAGTGCTTCAAATGTCATAAATTTGGTAATTATCGTTCCGAATGTTATACTAAATTGCCTAACGACAAAGAAAAAAGGGAGAAATCAAATTTTGTAGAAAATAAGGAAGTAGAAACTTTATTGATGGCTTACTATGCCAACAAGGAACCTGAATCAAATGTTTAGGACGTGGATACAGGCTGCAACAATCAAATGTGTGGCAGTAAGTCTTCTTTTTCTTATTTAAATGAAGGCTTTCATTCTACTGTGAGTTTTGGTGATTGCTCTACTATGAATGTAATGGGAAAAGGTAATATCAACATAAGAACCAATAATGGTTTTGTAGAAACAATTTCCAATGTTTTTTATATTCCTAACTGGAAAAGTAATTTGTTAAGTGCTGGTCAATGGCAAGAAAAAGGTTATGTAATAACTATTCAGAAGGGTGCTTGTGAGATATATGATCCTTTAAGAGGAGCTATTGCTGTTGTTTAAATGAGTTCAAATGGGTTGTTTTCATTGAACATAAAAAAAAATGCCCAATCTTGCTTAATGGCTGAAGTGAAAGATCCTTCATGGCTTTGGCATTTTTGCTATGGCCACTTGAATTTTGGCGGATTAAAAACTCTCCAACAAAAAAATATGGTGCCAGGACTTCCTTGAATTATTATTCCTTCTCAAGTTTGTGAAGAATGTGTCGTTAGCAAACAACATTGTTCACAATTCCCTCAAGGAAAGTCATGGAGAGCAAAGAATGTCTTAAAACTGGTTTATTCCAACATTTGTGGACCAATAAATCCATCTTCTAATGGAGGTAAAAGATATTTAATTACCTTCATTGATGATTATACTCGAAAAACTTGGGTTTATTTTTTGCAGGAGACATTAAAAGCTTTTAGTGCATTCAAAAGCTTTAAGGCACATGTGGAAAATGAAACAGGACAAAGCATTAAAACTATCCGTACTGATCGTGGTAGAGAATACTGTTCAAAAGAATTGGAAGTATTTTAGGTATTCGAAGGGAACTCACAACTGCCTATACACCTCGACAGAATGATGTATCTAAGAGAAAAAATAAAACCATCCTTAACATGGTGAGAAGCCTGCTGGCAAGAGGGAACATTCCAAAGAACTTTTGGCTGGAAGCAGTGAATTGAAGCATTCATGTGTTAAACAGAAGTCCTACTTTTTCTATTCAAAACATGACACCTGAGGAGGCTTGGAGTGGGCACAAACCAGCTGTAGATCAATTCAGAATTTTTGATTGCATTGCTTATTCGCACATTCCAGATGAGGAAAGGAAGAAGCTTGACGATAAGGGTGAAAAGTGTGTCTTTCTTAGCATAAGTGAAGCTTCCAAGGCATATAAATTATTCAATCCAATTAGACAGAATATTATAATTAGCAGAGATGTTGTTTTTGATGAGGAGAATGCATGGAACTGGAACAAAAAAGCTTCAAGGTAGCAGCCTATTTCAGTCACTTTTGATGAAGGTGAAGACAAATTTGAACAGCAAGCGCAATCCCCTGTTGCAGACCAACAACCTCAAACTTCTAGTGAAAATTTAACAGCAGTTGAGCATATTGATGATGTTCAGCCACGCACAAGAAAAAAGCCAAACTGGATGATGGATTATGCAAGTGGAGACGATTTATCTGATGATGATTCAATTGCTCATTTTGCTTTGTTTGCAAATTGCGATCTTTTAACAGTCCAAGAAGCTGTCAAAGATGAAAAATGGCAAAAAGCTATGAATGAGAAGATTCAATCAATTGAAAAAAATAACACTTGGGAGCTGTCATATCTTCCAAGTGGGCAAAAGTCCATTAGTGTAAAATCGATTTATAAAACTAAGCTCAACAAAAATGGTGGAATTGACAAGTATAAAGCCCGTCTCGTTGTAAAAGGATACAACCAAGAATTTGGCATTGATTACAAAGAGGTGTTTGCTCCAGTTGCGAAGCTTGACACTATTCAATTGGAATTGTCTATAGCGGCCCAAAACTCATGGTCCATTTATCAATTGGATGTGAAGTCGGCACTTTTGCATGGTAAGCTCCAAGAAGAGGTGTATGTTGATCAACCTCTTAAATATGTGAAACAAGGTAGTGAGAATAAGATATACAAACTAAAAAAGGCATTATATGGACTAAAACAAGCACTAAGAGCTTGGTATAGTTGTATAGATGCTTATTTTTCTAGAGAGGATTTTGATAAATGTCCTCATGAGCATACACTTTTTACAAAACATGAAAATAATGGAAAAATGCTTGTTGTATGTCTATATGTAGATGATCTGATATATATCGGTAATGATAGTGTCATGATTGATGCTTTTAAGAAGAATACAATGACTGAATTTGATATGTCAAATTTTGGATTGATGCTTTTTTTCCTTAGTATTGAAGTTGTGCAATCATCAGGTGGTATTTTTATTTCACAAAAAAAATATGTTCTTGAGATTTTGGACGGGTTCAAATGAAGGATGGCAATTCAATTTATACCCCAACTGAATGTGGCTTAAAGTTGATGAGAGATGATGGAGAGAAGAAGATAAATGCTACTCTTTACAAGTAGATAGTTGGAAGCTTGATGTATCTAACTTCAATAAGGCCTGGCATCATGCATGGTGTTAGTTTAATAAGTCGATATATGGAGAATCTAATTGAGAATCATCTCTTAGCTGCAAAAAGGATCTTTCGTTATTTGCAAGGTACAGCTAACTTTGGAATTTTGTATAAAACAGGATCAAAAGAAAATATGTTTGCTTTTTCTGATAATGACTATGCTGGAGATCTTGATGATAAAAAAAGTACATCTGGTTTTGTTTTTATAATGAGTTCTAAAGCTGTATCATGGTTATCAAAGAAACAACAAATTATTACTTTGTCAACTACAGAAGCCGAATTTGTTGCAACAGCATCTTGTTCATATCAAGCCATCTGGTTGAGGAAATTGCTTGAAACACTTCAAAATTACCAGCAAGGTCCAACAACAATCCATTGTGATAATGTTTCAGCAATCAAGATTTCAAAAAATCCAATTTTACATGGAAGGAGCAAGTATATTGATGTTAGATATCATTTTTTGCGTGATCTTTGCAATGATGGTATAATTGATTTGGTGCTCTGTAAAAGTGAAAATCAAGTGGTTGATATTATGACTAAACCACTCAAGAAAGCTGTGTTTCTAAAGCTTTGAAGAATGTTGGGAGTATGCTCTTCAAATGATGTTGTTCAAGAGAGGGCATAATAGAATTGTCGAAGTTTTTTTTCCTAAACTGATTTCTGCAGATATCAGTTTAAGAGAGGGTGTTAAGATTTAGTTATTTGAAAGATAGTGGTTTGAGTGGCTTTGAAAGTTGATTAGTGGTAGTTTTATAGATTTTAGTGGTAAAAGTTAGAGGCAGTTTTATGGGAGTTAGTGGTAAAAGTTAGTGGCTGTTATAGAAGTTAGTGGAGTTTGTGGGTAAGATTAGTTTGTTGTTTTAATACTCTTGTAATGCTTATTTATAGACTTTTATCAATTAATAGAAGTGTGCTTCATGTATTTTTGCTCTTCATTTTTGTTATTTTGCCTTATATTCCTCTTGTTTTGCATCAACTATATCTTTCCTCACAGATGTTCTCTCATTGCTGTTGGGAAATAACTCACATGAAAGAATCCCACTTCATGAGCCCCAATAATTCAATAAGAAAACTACTAAATCACAAAACAGTCAGTTACAACATATCTAGAGAAATGCAAATAAACTTGTAAGGTCTTTTCCATCCCACCCAAGTTGCCTCTGTCATATCAAACTATTAAAGAGTGACCAATCTATCTCTTCCCCAAAACTAACCCAAACAAAAGCAACCGAGAACATGAAAACCAGAATTTCCATAAAATTTAATCAAGCATCAAGTAACCAATCATAGCCTATTGAAAGAAACCAAACTGGTTATACTAGAAGAGTCAGTTTATACAAAGAAGTATAACTACAATCATCCTCATTCCTAATCCAAAACAAGTCAAATTAAAACACCCACATGATCAAAACCAAAAATAAAAAATCAGACCTTTCCATTGTAACACAAGAAAACGATGCAGTACCCACTGAAATTAAAACAACTACAGTATGAAATCATCCTCATTCCTGCCCCAAAACCAGTAAAACCAGAAAACCCGCTTCATAGAAAAACAAAAATCAAAACTTTCAACTCCTAACACAAGGAAACAACGCATTCAAACATACCCACATAAATTAAAATAAGTGCAACATGCAATCATCCTCGTTCCAATCACAAAACCAGTAAAATCAGAAAGCTCACTTCATAGAAACCCAAGAGAGAGAGAGAGAGAGAGAGAGAGAGAGAGAGAGAGAGAGAGAGAGAGAGAGAATCAAACTTTCAACTGCTAACACAAGAAAATAATCATTCTAACATACCCAGATAGATTAAAATAAGTACAGTGTGCAATCATCTAACCAGTAAAATCAGAAAACCCATTTCATAGAAACCCAAAAAATAGAACTTCCAACTGCAAGCACAAGGAAACAATCCATTCAAACATACCCAGATAAATTAAAATAAGTACAGCAAAAGCTAGCCGGAAGAGAGGCAAATGGGCATTCCAAACCAAGTAGAAGAGCTCCTTATTACAGTGAAAGAAGATCAAAATCCCGCCACAGTGGAGCTTCAGTAGCCGCCCCCGACCTCAATGTACTTCAGTGAGCAGCGATGGACAATCCTTCTTCCCATCGATGTCTTCGTATCATTTAATCTTGACCGTTGATTGTAAACTCCATATTGAAAGCTTGGACGTTGATTATGTACAGAAAGACTCCACAATGGCCAACTGTTGCATGATGGCCCCACAATTGGTTGGATCCGTCCATCTGATTAATTTATTCTGGATGACCGGTTTCTCATATATCACCGTGATTGGTTAACTCTAGGATCTGAAAATCTGCATGGACTGTTACTCAAACAGTGTTTCTGAGGGAACACAAATTCTTTTCAGATTACATAATTATGCAATCCACACCGTTCATGGCAGTTAATAGAAGTTGGAGAAATCAAATGAACGGGTTTGATCGGCCGAAAATAGGGCCCGTCGTGTAAAAGTTTGGTGCTATAGGGGACATTGCTCAAGCTTCAATTGTTACAATGGCCCACCTTTGATTGATCAGACACGTTCGTCTGATTTTTTTGAGTTTGGATGACTACTGAATGGATTGGATGGGTGGGTGGAATCTGAAAGAAATACTTTCCACATAGATTTTTGATCAGATAGATAATTGACTTAAGTTGTACGGAAATATTTGTGATTCATCGGTTATTAAATTTTATATTTACATTTTTTTTGAAGAGCACCAATCAGGCAGACTCAGTTATCAATTACAATGCGCGATAATTACTGGCTTATATCAATTTCAAGCATAGTCACAAAGTTTTGATTTGAGAATAAATCGGCAACGTAAATGTTCACAGAATTTGACAATAATTTATGGGAAAAAAAATTGTTAGATTTACTAATAAATTTGAGAATCTAGCAAAGTTGTAAAAATTTAAATTTTACAAGATAAATTTGTGTTAATTTCTTAGAACTTGCTTTCAACTTGAAATTTGTAAGATCTTTTAAATTATTTGAAAAAAAGTCGATGCATCACAAGCGCAGGACATTCAAAAACTTCATAATTCTTCGCAAAATGTTGTGACCATGGTTCCATGTTTCCCTGCCTTTGTTCAAAATTTTAAATGGACAGATGCACCTTTGAATTATTATTTTTCTTTTCCTTTTTTGGGTACTTATATCTCCATAACAAGGGAAAAGTTCTTCTTTTTTGTTCTCGATATCTCGAAAACAAGGGGAAAAAATCTCTAATCAAGCATAACGCACAAAGGTGCCTTGTCATCTGCAACCAACCGCCACATTGTACCATTCTTGCTGAAAAGCGAAATTGTCAATTCCTTGAGTCTACCATTTTGTCAATTCCTTGAGGAACGAAAAATTTCAGTTTTCACCAATTTCTCATGGTTTTCTAATCAAATTTTCTCAAGAAAAATCAGCTTTAGAATATAGCATAAGCCCACAATCTACCGTAAAAATGGATCAGAATATGCTCAAATGGCCAGAACAGGCCGGAATTTATCAGCATATTGATGGCAATGGAGTTAAAAATATCTCTTTTACTAGCACGCCATTGTGAAAAGAGCCAAACAGTTGACTATGAGCTGATGGTAGAACCTACTGAAGCACTTCCTCTGGGTCAGAGCATGATTGGGTAGACAAAAATACTTCATTGAATCTCGTTTCCTCAAAAACATTTTAGAAAACATCAGGTGCATGGCTACTAACCCTTAGTGATCCGCCCCTTCCCTACATGGGAGCTTCATGCACGGACCCCGCATACATGGGAGCTTCATGCACGACCCCGCATACATGGGAGCTTCATGCACCGGAGCTGCCCTTTTATCAGGTGCATGGCATGTCAAAAGTCCAGAGTTTGATAGCAACACCTGAGTGTGGCAATTGCAGCAAATTTGTGCAGAATTACAAGTTTTTAAGAGATTGGAACTTTAGATTACAACACCCAAGATCTGACTAGAGATGGAGAAGGGTTGCTTATTGCTGTAAGCAAACATATCAGTGTTCCATACAAACTGGGTGAATGCAAAAGAATGCGCCGCCTGCTACATGTTCCTCATCGTTTAACCCATTGGAAGCTCTTCCTGGCTTTGGCTTTTCCAGGCTTTTTCCTTTCGACAACACGTGAATCCCTTGTCAAGAACCCAGCTGGATCAGAGACACACACATGTTAGTAAGGACCATAGAATTTAAGAACAAGGGAAGAGGTCTATATTAAATCTGCATGGCTTCTGAAACTCAGACACTGGCAATGGGAAATCCATGGTTGAATCAGTCAACAGAAACCTACATGATGGTCTTAGATTCAAAATTTGGTATGGAACCTTGAATCCAACTAGGTTAACTCAACAAATGTCCAATGATTATGTAAAAAATATAGTAGTTAAACATGACAAAAGGTCATAAATTTCTGCTGCAAATGCAGAAATTCCTGAAAATGGGCCATTCCGGGTGCAAACTTCAGAACATGATCAGGACAAGCTGTAGTGATCTATACCTGCTCTGAGGGGTGGACGAAGCCCGGGTTCCCAGTTTTGCAATGCCCTGCTGATTCCTAAACGAATTGCACCAACTTGACCTGAATGTCGACATTTAGATTTTAGCAAAAGAAAAATGAGAGAAATGAAATTCACGCCACAAAAGTTAGTAAGAACAGGACACGGATCACAGAAAAAATGGTAAGAGTTACATGAAAACACAATTAACAAAGCTTACCTGAGACACCACCTCCTTTTACTGTGCAGTTGACATCCCAAAGACCCAAAGTCTTTGTCTCAGAAAATGGCCGGAGGAGATCAGCACGGTGGTCAAGAATTGGGAAATAGGCATCAAACTGCTTGTCATTGACAACGAATTTTCCATCACCAGGTTGAATCCAGACACGAGCTACACTGCATTTCCTTCTTCCTGTTCCATAAGCCCTTCCCTTGTCATCAACCTCTCTCACTCGTGCTTTGGCAATTTCCTCCTGCTTCTTGCGTTCCATTTCAGCTCTGGTAGATTTTCTCTCATTTTTCTCTAAGCGTATGTCTTCTATTTCTCTCAGAGGAGGCAAACCCTCGATACCTTCCAAGTCCTTCAGAGCAATCAAACTGTCAAGCATTGTCTCTGTTATTCCTGATGCCGCAATTAGGTCTCCAAAGGCACGATTTGGACCTGTGGAAGTAAACATTGAAGTACAAAGAACCTCAGTTTTCATGTTTGCTTCCATCTTGCAACACCTAAAAGAGAACTTGTAGATTTTGTTTATAATGCAAATGCATTTCCTGGGGAGCTATGGGTACAACACATGGTAAACTCTACAAGGAATTCCAATTTTCATGTAGAGAGTTCATACACAAACACAAAGAAGACTTGACAAAAATATGAAAGAAGACAAGAATGAGAACTAGCTCCGTAAAGTAGCTATAATTATTTGAAACTTAGCAGAACAATAATTCCAGACAAGTATCGAGTATTAGCAGAACTTCAATAGCTTTGCAACTTTGCAAGAAGGCTCTTCCAGAAAACTTGGCAAGAAAGGTTCCTTCATATAGAATCTGCATAAAAATCATATTAGAGGTTCTGGAACAAGAAGTTCAACAGTTCAACTCACAGAAAACACAGGCCGTCCCAAGAACAAGAACCAGCTACTTTCAGGTAGCATATGTCATCCAAAAACTAGCAGATCAATAAAGTGTTCAAACAGATGATACAAAAATTATTTCTGCAGCTTTGCAGCTTAGGAAGAAAAGTACCTCTTGAAATAATTAACTGGAAGTTACAAACAAAAAAAGAATAGAGAGCATTTATCATATCTATACTGTAAGGACTGAACCAGATCAAGCTTTAAAAGGAGATCTAACAGAAGAAAAGATAGTTTACACAAACAGAATAACATGTTTTACACTGAAACTTTTGTCATACCAAGGGGTTTGTTTAAAGAAAGAAAGAGATTTGTTAGTAACATGCCAGACAAGGGTACTAAGGAAGGGAGGAACAAAATGAGCATGATGCAACCACTCCCTGTTCCTCTTGGGGTGAACAAAAAGACAGGTACAATCTGAGAGATGGTTGGCTATTTATCTTGGATGATTCTTGTTCGTTCAACTATTTTACCTGAACAAAAACCATTAAACTTACAAAACAAATAACAGCAATAACATCCTGTACAACAAATAAATGCCTATCTCCAACAAAAGAATGTTGACACAGGTTGCGAGGTTAGGCAAAAGTGAACCAATATCATAATTTGTTAACACTATAATAATTAGGCATCCTAGAAAGAAGTATATCTTCATGCTTCAATACTTGGAATGAAGAATCAGGTGGATATAGCTTTTTATATCTGTTTCATAGCTAGAATAGAGCTAGAAATATGTTTGGTCAGGAAATGCAGAAGTTGTCTATGGCTAAGTCATAGTTGCTGCTGCTTTGTTCTAGTTAATTAAGCAAAAGGATCACAAAGGCACGTTGCCTCCTTCGCCTTGCAGAAACCTCAACAATTTGGTGGCAAATCAGAAATCCAAATGCCAGGTTTCAGAATTCAAAATGTTGGCAACCCCTTAGGACTGAGAGGGGACATAGAGCGCACACATTGAGAGCAAAAGTTCAAATAGAATGGGGAAACTCATACTCTCAGTCATAACTTGAATATGACACGACCCCACCATACAGTTACTAAAAAAAAATCATGAAGAAATTGGATCAATTTCTGCCAATCAGAACCATGCATTCGCTTCGTATCTTCAAAAAAAGGGCAAATATCAAATTTTAGAACAAAATTGGACTCATCATGCGGTTGAAATATAAAAACTCAGTTTAGTTCCATCCGTAAATTAAGTAGTTCAAGATCGCTACACATCTAAGATTTCTTCTTTCACTATGTGGGGTGCTGTGCACTTGCAATTTCATTCTTGAGTGAGTAATTTGAATTGATGGTATTATAGGTTCCACTAGTTGTACACTTACAGTCACCAAGGATAGAATTCAGTTCCCATCTTGAAACTATAAACAGTCTTCATTGGCTGGGAATTCAACTCTCACCTATTTGAACTTGGTTGCTTGACTTGAATTGTCATTTGTTTCACTTTGGCATTATCAAAAGGATTACTTTCCTAGAGAAAGGTATTCGGCAGAATTGAAAGCAAGGAATTAGTTTCTCAACTGTTTCACCTTGACAATTCAACATACATTTTCTAAGCAGAAGAAGGAGAACAATACCTTTCAAAGTCTCGGAAAGCTTTTGCTCTTCCTCTTGCATCCTTCTCTCCTCCTCACTAATTTCCACCACCAAATCTTCATTTCCTCCTACATTCTCTCCAATATCAAAAACCCCATCTTTCCCTTCATCCCCAAAAGTCCAAGGCTTATACCCTTCTGCTGTTTTCCACCCATCTTCTTCTTCTCCATTTTTTCCACCCCTTCCACATTCCTTATCAATTTCTTCAAATATATCTCCACCTCCTTTCTCCGTCGTTGAATCCTTCAGCCATGAATTATCATCATCTCCATTCAATCTATCATCGGCGATTCCCGACAAATTTCCTTCTTCCGATCCGAAAACGGAATCTTCTGTATCATTTTCCGGCGAGAAGGTCCAGGATGATCGTGGGAGCTGATCGTCGCCATTGTTTTTGCGATCGCTGGAGAAAGCTCTGGTAAATTTGAGAAGGGAAATGATGGGGTTAGGGTTTCGGGGAAGGGAATGAAGAGGAGCTGAGGGATTTGGATTTGAAGAAGGAGAGGAAGAGATTCGGGTTAGTAAAGAGCGGAGATTGGAAGGCCGGAAAATGAAGCGAGAGAGCATGGTGGAAGGAGGGTTTAGGGTTTTTGAATTTGGGACAGAAAAACCCACTGGAACCCTACTCAATTACTGTCTGCTATTTTCATTTTCCCCTTTCAGCAACTAGAGTTGATACCGGCACCCATGTCTCTCATGAACAGCACACCATTTCCATTTACGGGGCAAGTATTAGATGCAGAGGAATGCTAAACGAGTCTCTTACCTTTGGATGATCCCATCCGTTGGATGTCTAGCTGTCTATAAGAATGGCAATGAGTAGGGTTAATTAGGGATCCGATTCGTATCCACCCATACCGGTCAGGGTTAGGGTTAGAAAGTCGTTTACTTAAACAGAATTAGGGTCAAAAACTCTTTACTCAAAGTTGGTTAGAACAGGATTTGGGGCAGAAGAAACGCATTACAGTCAGAGTTAAAGTTTGAAAATCTGCCTCAACCCAACCCATTGTCATCGCTAACTATTTAAGAAGGGTGCAGATTAGATTAGATGATTCTAGCATAGAAAGATTGTACTCTTTTATCATAAAAACTAACGACTAGAAACTGTGTGTCAAGGAATTGATATTTGTGCTCAAAGGCTTTAGTCGTAACAAGGCAGCCATAGGTGAACCTGTAGTTAGATTGAATCCTTCTCATAGAAATGTCCTCTTCCTTGAATTGAGTAGTTCCATTTTCCTTCTAGTTTCATCAATTGGAAATCAAGACATTGGGCACTACAATAAGATAAAGAAAACATCCAATCTCATTCCGACCTAGATATGTGCAATCATCTTGCGCCATATTTACTGAAATTTTTTTGGTTCATGGCAAGATTCATCGACCTTTCCATCCAAAAGTCTCCTTCCTCTCAGAAGAAAGAGCTCACAAAAATTGTCAATGAAAATGGGTAAAAGTCTCAATTCGGAGGAAGAAGGATATGTTCCCATGTAGTCGGGCTGGCCACACAGAGGAATATTACTATTTGGAAGGAAAATGAGGGCTTTGATCCATTGTGATTCGGTTCCTTGGTATAGGTTACATTCCACCAAAGAATGATGAGCACATCTTTCTTTCACTTTATTAGATTAACGATGTGATCTACTATTATTTCTTGCATGTTCTCAAAAAGTCAAAGTAGGTGTGAATTCTCCCAATTTGTAACCCACCATACAATTTATTATATAAACACAACAATCTAACAAGTGGGTAATGTTGAGGTGATGTAATAACCCGACATTTTTTATATAATTAAAAAGAGGAGTTTTGAGTGTGAAATTTGAAAATTTTCTTCTGAATTTGACTTTGAAACCTCAAAAATCAGAATGTACGCGACAAGAGCTTTTCAATTACACTAATTTTGGGCAAAATGGAGTTCGAAGGTGAGAAAAATACAAGTTTTAAGAAATTACATAGGGGGCCAAATTAATAATGACATCCCCTCACCATAGATAGACCCCATGCGATGATGAACCAGGGGGAGCTCTCTCTCTCTCTCTCTCTCTCTCTCTCTCTCTCTCTCTCTCTCTCTCTCTCTCTCTCTCTCTCTCGTGAAAATGCCTCTCCAAGCAAACCCCCTTTGCCCTCCGTTGACAGCATTTTCCCTACTGGCTAGGTAAGGAGACTGCACCTCTTTTCTTTCTCCTCTCTCTCCCTATTTTTCCCTCCACCATTCCCCCCATTGCTAGAAAATGATGGAAAAACCACTTGGGGTTTCCATTAGTTTTTCCCCTATTTTTGGCACCAAATGGTGATGGAATCACTCCAAATTTCACAGGAGTGAAAGGAAAAACACAATTTACAAAACTCATGTTTTATTTTTGTGAAAAATGGCATTTTTTTACACTATTACAGTCGCACGGCAACGACCTTTTTTCGGTCATCTTCTCCGGCAATGGTGACCTGATTCTAGTGCCGATGATCATTTTTTGGCAAGCAAAAATTGGAAAAAAATTATATGGATGGAAACCTGACTAAGTGAGCTTCACAACCGTGTCAACAAAAGTTCAATTGGAGATCATCTGACCGTTGAATTTTTTATCTAAACACAGTGCATGAGCAACACTAGATCTACAAATCTGACTATTGAAAACACGATCAGACAACAGATCTATGAATCTGATGATGTAAATTACATGTAGATGACAGTGTAGATTGAAAACAATGAATGAAAAGCCTATTAAATGTACAAATGTTGATCAGACCATTACTTTATTGTAACACCCCAGGTTTTATAACATTTTTTTATAATAATTATTATAGTTGGGATCCTAAAATCAAAAGATTCTATTAATTAGTGTATCAGAACATTTACTTAAAAATCGCTTGGTGTTATCTCCTTTTTTCAAAAACATCATGATCATGATTTAAAAGATAATTATAAGTACACGGCAAAAAATTTAAGACAATACTAATATCAAATCCAACATCAAAATCAACAGCACCTTTATTTTTAAAACAATAATTATCCAAAAAGCTTAATAATGTGGCCCAAGGTCTATCTATTATAATATTTCACCGCACTTAAAGACATGTCCATAATATATATATATATGTCATAATCAAATCCATCTAATGAAGGTATACAGTCCATAAAATAGGTTCAAACTGTAGTTCATCTAATCACTCACGTCAAGTTATCTATTAGTCGACTCAAAGTAGTCACCATTGTTATCACTATCCTTCCACAACCTTGCCTTTCATGCTATCGCGCTTGGTATCTAAGGCATTACAAACAAAGCAATGCCTCAGCAAGCTATTGCTTGTATAGGTACATAGACATTTAATGTAATAACCAGTGAAAATAAACAAAATCGAATAACAATGTTGATATAAGTGTAGTCAATTATCCATGAAAATATAAGTATCATAAGCAATGCCAATATGGTCTTAAAATATCATATGCGATGAAACATGCACCTCATGGATGTAAAATATGATAATCTCATAGATGTAAAATATGATATGGTCCAATATTTAAAGAGCCTATAATAACAAACAGGGTACCTCAAGATACGTGGGTTTCACGAGTATCTCATACACTTGTATAACATATCATGAGTACTCATACCAATCATCTAAGTGTCATCACACTCAGGCATACAATAACATCTTCATGCTCATCATGCAAGCATACAGAATAAGAGTATGGATAGTCATGTTGCAATGACAACCACTCCAAGGTCTTAACTACCACCTCTCCCCGTCGACACCATAATGGGAGACTTAATGTCCGTCCCCATGGAAAGGCCCAGATTGATAGTGTGAACTATCCATATTACCAAACCCCTACCAAAAGCCATTTGTGGGTAGGTGTCTATCACATCATAATTTTGGAGGTGGGTGAGTGGCCGACCCTACTCCATCCTAGCATGACATCCACAGGGTGAGAGCACCCGTTATAAATCACAAAACATGAAAATCACATATCTCGTAAAACTAATACTAGTGGTTCACAATCCCCAAGGCACACTCCTCATCCTAGGGTTAGCCTTTCAAAGGACTAACCACCAAGCATCAACTATCAAATTTATGAAAACCCACCAATCTCAGTGATGCAATAAAAAAAGATAATTACTAATTATACATAAGATACGAGGTATCAATATCATAAAATAATCAATCATGAAAACTCATTCAATACAATATTGAAATCTCATATCGATCATAGCGTAAAACTTTGAATCTTCCAAAATCTTAGAATAAATAAACAAATGACAATCAATCACAATCAACCATGATGTTATGATAATGCAAAGTTTTAGAAATTAAAACATAACATTAATGTTGTCACCTACCTCAATGAGAGATAATCCAAATCAAGCATGAAATCCTCTTAACTTGCATACTTTGATGTACATGTCAGTTTCACAATACTATCTTGTGTTATTTATTTTATTTCAATGGAATCTATAGTGATCCAACCGTTGGATCGTTCTCTAAAATCTTTATTTATTATTAGATCCTTATTCCCAACATTAATTGTTATTAATCAGTTCTATCTCATATTCGTCTGCTCATTTTGTGTGCATTTAAAGTAACATTGATCTGACTATCAAATCATTCTTAAATCGACAAATTTCCAAGATCTGAGTTAGATCAATGGTTGGATTAATTACTAGAGTAAATACACCTAATCTGATCCTTAGGCCCCTCAGTTATTACCTTATATTATCTAGTTGTTCAAGTTCTGGGGCATGATCACCCTTTGATTGGCTTGATCTAAATGATTTGGTGCTATTTTATAAATTTGACCTAACTAGATGTGATCAAATCAAGATTATAATAATAAAATCATGTTTGCATCGTCGAGACGATTCTAACGGACCTTTCAAATCAAAGATTGAGCTTTTGTAGCCTTTAAAATCTTAGAAAAACCATTTCAAATAAAAAATCGCTCAAAATTTCAATTTTACACCGATTTGCACATGCGGAACTGTTTACGCAGGCATAAATTGACGTCCTTGGGACACACAAACGCTAGAACGTGCCGTGTGCATCCTAGTTGCCAGGACAATCCCTTTGTGCATCCTTGTCTCCAAGATGCCGGGCATTTCGGATAGCCAAGATAGCGCGTAAGAGCTCCTGCGAGCGTGATGGGGCTCTCACGTGCGTCGTCCGCTCCTAGGAGTCCCTGGTCGGCATCTTGGGCTCATCGTCCATTGAGGACAATGAACCCTAGCCGTCCGTTTTCTTTTGGCTTGATCGAAGTCCCATATGCTTTGATTTTTTATTTGTTTTCACCATTCTTAAGGTTTTTGGGTCCAAAGAGCACATTGAACAGCTCAAATCTATCATTGGAGGTGTCCTTAATGTCAGTCTAATCATGCTTCAAGGTTTTGACTTCTTAGGCCATCCAACACCATTCAACTCAGATCTAGCACGGATCTATGAGGGAAAAGTTGGAAAATAAGCAAAAGAGAATGATAGAGGATTTAGCCTTCCTGATTAAAGCCGGAGAGGGGAGATCGGGGTCCTCTAGTGCATGCAAAGTTTGGTTTATGCTTGGTGGAGAACGGAGTGAAGATGGCATGATCCCAGGATTGTTTTTCTTTGGGAATGAAGGGGGAAACTCACTTTTGTAGGTTGAGATCCGATTTCCTCGCAAGCAAAGAGGATCACCGCCTTCCTCCATTGTAGGTGTAATGGGAATGGAAAGGATTGTTTTTCTTTGGGAATGAAGGGGCGGGGGAACATTAGATCTGATTGACTGATATATGAAATTAAACTCTCTAACACTCTAAGATATCTTATATGAAGTTAAACAACAGATCAAGGACAATCTGACCGTTCACATTAGAGTATTAATGTATGAATCCATGATCAAGAGACTAAATTATGATATTTATGTCATATTGCTTAGATTGATTCATAGTTGATTATAAAGGCCTGATCCTCAATTTCTGATTTGTTGAGCAACATCTAAAGTGAGTGGTAATCGATTCAGGTTCACCTCAATCGTCAGGTAGAGGTAGGTAAATTCTAAGATTGCTAAGTTTTCATATTTATTTCACACATGCACTGTTTTGATATGTACATGTAATTACTACATATAACTATAGTTGATGATTATCTTGAAGATTTAAATAACATCCTCATGACTTAAATGATATGAAACTTAATGCATTATCCATCAATGAAATTGTCAAGAGACAGAGCCTCCATTATTATTTAAATACGAAATTATATTTATTAGGTGATATGCACTACATGCGTTAAATGGGCATTATCCTATAAATAGGAAAAACTCTGTCAAATTTTTATTAAAAATATAAGGTTAATTTTTCTAATTAAATATCATGCATTACTTATATTTGACATTCATTGGCATTAAATGAAAAACATGTAAAACCATGATCAGAATCTGATTATGTGATTAGTGACTAATATGTCACTAATGTTTTTATGCATTGATTGTCGAGGATTTGTTTTAAACAAGCATTTTCACCTGGTGAACACTATGATAGGAGGGTTATAGGGATGGCCACCCACCTTCCGACGATTAGTTTTTCGACACCAAGCCCAAGTGGCTAGATTTCGAGTGTAGCATCATGGGAAGGTTGCACTGCACAATCTATTCTCCTCCCATGCAAGATGGTGATAAGTCTCACGTAGTTGGTCTCAGCGTTTGAGCAGGTGGTGTCCTACTATTGGGCAATTACCCCAACATAGTGATCCATATATTCTTTTGCTATGGGCAGTTACTGTAGTGTTGCAATGTCCCATTATAGGGCAGTTACTGTAGGTTGATTTTTGGCAACACGCGTATGGTAGGGTCATAGATACCCTGGCCACTAGGCATGATGATACCTTGTATGATTTGATATTTGATATATTAATATTTACATGTTGAGAACTGATATGTTTGACATAAATTAACGAGAATTTTCATATATGTTATTTGAATTGAGATTTTTGTACTTAACTACCTTGCCGTCGATTTTGTGTACTTATTTATCGAATACTCTTTTGATGTGAGCATATCATATTGTTCATACACTTGTATTGTACTCGGATGACCTAAAATATTGAATGGAATATTTGAGAAGCATGCAAATGTTATATTATTAATAAGCCTTAGGAATGATACCTAAGGATAGTTTATTGTGTGCATAAGTGCATGAAAGCGAGTTTACATTGATTTATATTTGTGATCTTACTTTCACTTGCTAAGTATATTCCCCTATACTCACCCCACCAACTTTACAGATAAATGCATAGAAGGAAAAGGCAAGAGTGTTGAGATATACTCACCCCTACGTGAAAGACTCCTTGTGCCAATCCACTAGAAGGATTTGGTGCTTTATATCGCACCATTGATTAATAAAACTCAAAAATAAAAGAAAAACAGTGGTTAGAATCATGATCAGCGTAATTTTCACATGCAACCTAAATAATGGGTGGATCAAGATGAATGAATTTGATTTAAAAGTAATAATAGTGGTAGCAATAAGGCACTAGAACTAGTTATTCCTCAAATAATTGGCATCAGCTAATAGGTTTCATTTCTGAACTGCACATTTTTGCACGGTTGGTCCCCCAAATGATGGGGGATCCACCTTGTAATTACATGGGCCCATCACTCAAAACAAGAATAGCTTGAGATGATGATCTAGGGGCCCACCAAGGATCATTAAAGGCCTGCTTCAAACCCCAACCCTTTCCGCAAAGTTTGTGCTGCTACCAAGAACTTTCACTTTTAACTCAAACATGACTAAGTTGGTTGGATGGCTGACCAAAAGATAAAAAGAAAAAGTGGCCATGACTCGTTGGCGCAAAGACCACATCAAAAGCATGACCGTTTTGTTCATCTAATAGGTAGCAGACAGATATTCTTGATCTACAGGATGTGGGCCATAATCTTTCCATGAATTAGACGGATAGGATCAACATGCGGGTAGGATTTAGTCATTCTCCATCTAGTATTTTCAGCCTAACAATGGTCTGGATAATTTGACAAGTGGTACTTTGGCCATTCAAGCTAAAAGAAATACGGAGCACTTGCATTGCACTTTCTTCCCATGTTAGGTAGACATTTTGGACAGGCCAGCAATCACATTTACCAGATGATCTTAGCCGTCAGATAGGAAGGCTTTTACCAAGTGACATATAGATTTGCAGATGTGATCAATTTTAATAGTACCCCAAGGTCCATTCTGCAGTCTTTATCAAGAATTGCTATCAAGCCTCCCTAATTGACTTCCTACACTTCCACCCAAAGATAATAGTCTTCCTGTATATAGTAAAAGAGCATTGATAATGTATGGACGTACAAAGTAAAAAATTTGAAGCGGCAGCTAATTCTACACGCGGACCCACAGGTTGGCAATCCAAACCACTTATCTTCTTGGTCCACCAACAATCTTCTTCATTGGGTGATCTTATCAACGATCAATTCTCGATCCCCTCAATCAATCAGGTATGTGACTTCATTCCGACCTTTCAAAAGAAAAAAGACAATTGATAATTAAATCTCAGTCAAACGGAGGTATTAGAGAAGACGAACGGTTCTGATTACGACCCTGTCGAGGGGCACACTAATGAGGAAAACACGCGCAGAGACCATGACTAGCCGCCCTTGTTGTTTTCGTGGATCAACAAGACCACTTCCAAGAACCTTCAAGGGAGTTGCACCACATTTTCTGGCCTTCTGCTGAAACACCAAATGCTTTGACAGACACAAATATTCCAAACAGACAAGACAAGAAAAGCAGGCCAATCTTCTCTCTACTTTCCATGCAATTCCATTGGAAAATTCAATTCTCTTACGGTCTCCACCAAAGTAGGACAAAGGAAACTTCCTCCATGGAATTGCTGTCTCACAAGACTATTTCCTTTACATGAGACTGCAATATACAAGCAGATTCCTCTTTGAACTAGTTGATATCTTCAAACACACTCTTCCCATGTATAAAAGATCACATTCTCCCCTCAGAATTCTCAACCAGAGCTGCTTTCATGTTGGTGTATTAAGTGAGGGCCTTGGTACCCGTTAACCATCTCTCTGTTTTCTTATAATGGAGAAAACATCATCAGACAGTTTGTCATCCTTTTTCTCCTTTGCTGAATTTGATGGGTTCCTCTTCTTTCACAGAATTCTCAGCTGGCTGATCAGATGCCAGAGCTTGTATGCTGTATTCTTGTCTCTCTTCCTATCTCATGTCGAATTCATCTTAGCAAAATTGAAGATGCGTGATGAGAGAAAGAACAAGAGCTTGGAGGGTGAGAGGATGGAGAACTTGGCAGGCCAGAAGTTTTGCTTGAAGAAGAAAGGAGGTCTTGAGATGAGCGGAGAAGAAGTTGTGCTGGTGATGGGGAAGCTGGGGATGCCTTCGGGATCCGTGAGTGAGAATTTTAAGGAGTTGGGTTTGGATGAGATTTCAGACCTTTTTGAGGAGAAAGAACCAAGTTTGGGGGAGATAAAGGAGGCGTTCGGTGTTTTTGATGAGAATAGAGATGGTTTCATAGATGCAGAAGAGCTGCAGAGAGTTTTAGGCAATTTGGGCTTCATCGAAGGATCAAATATCAATGCTTGTGAGAGGATGATCGAAGCCTATGACGATAACCGAGATGGGCGCATTGAATTTAGTGAATTTGTGAATTTAATGGAGAACAGTTTTTGTTGAATTTTTCCTTCTCTTTTCTTTTCCTTGTTCTCTTGTAGAAAGTCAAAACAGACATTGATCTAACTGAAATCTAACAGATATTGGACTTAATTTTAATCAGTAGACAAATTATGGTTGAGCTGTATATCTGTTCATGCATGTATATGCGAGTTTTTCCGCGTGGGTGGTTGGGTTGGACCAGTAGTGTGACAGAGCACATTCAGAGAGAACTATTGCTTTTGATCATAGAAACCCATGACTCAAGAAATAAAAGATTAATGGAGAATGTAACAATGAAGCCTTCACCTTCCATAAACTCAACTGCGTCTGAAAAACTCCCAGCAGATCACTGATTCAGTTTGAGTAATGATATATACGAGACTAACAACTCTGAAACACGAAGTGTTAATGGAACAAATAATTTTTCTGCATCTGTATCTTGTGTGGATCTTCAAAACTATTTATAAACAATTTGCTGTTACCATAAGTATCACTGTCACATACACCGCTTCCAGAACCTCTCCCATTTTCTTCCTAGAAGCACCATGAGTATTCAGACGACCGATATTTCTTCTAGAGCCACCATCTAAGCTTGTCTTAGAGATGGAGCAGACCACCTTGCAAGAACTTCTGATATTGCTTCAGGCAATCTTTTTCCACTTTTGGTGAAGTTCTCATACAAACAACCCAAGGAGCTCCTTCCATTCCCCACGAATGATGGATCTTATGTAGTTAAGGCTGTGCAAGGTCCATTTGTACATTGACATTTGAGTGATACTGGCTGATATATGTGATACATTAAGAGGGACAGATTCTCCACCACTTTATAAGACCATCTTGTTCCAGCTTATGGAAAGTTAGCGAACATGCGGGTAGATTCAGCTGTTTTGTAAAGAAACCTTGCACTTAGTACTCAGATTGCTTAATCTAGACAAATCAAATTGATTCAGGCTATAATTAATGAGTATAATAGAATTGGGAAGTATCAACCTGGGTACATGAGGTGGATTTAACTCACAACATGCACCTCACTTTCTCTTTGAGATATGGGCTTAGCTCTATTTTGGGATACGGTGAACACTTGGTACTCAGATTGCTTAATCTAACCAAACCAAATTGATTCAGACTATAATTAATGAGTATAATAGAATTGGAAAGTATCAACCTGGGTACATGAGGTGGATTTAACCCACAACATGCACCTCACTTTCTCTTTGAGATATGGGCTTAACTCTATTTTGGGATACAGTGAACACTTAGTACTCAGATTGCTTAGTCTAACCAAACCAAACCAAATTGATTCAGACTATAATTAATGAGTATAATAGAATTGGGAAGTATCAACCTGGGTACATGAGGAGGATTTAACCCACAACATGCACCTCACTTTCTCTTTGAGATATGGGCTTAGCTCTATTTTGGGATACAGTGAACACTTAGTACTCAGATTGCTTAATCTAACCAAACCAAATTGATTCAGACTATAATTAATGAGTATAATAGAATTGGGAAGTATCAACCTGGGTACATGAGGTGGATTTAACCCACAACATGCACCTCACTTTCTCTTTGAGATATGGGCTTAGCTCTATTTTGGGATACAGTGAACACTTAGTACTCAGATTACTTAATCTAACCAAACCAAATTGATTCAGACTGTAATTAATGAGTATAATAGAATTGGGAAGTATCAACCTGGGTACATGAGGTGGATTTAACCCACAACATGCACCTCGCTTTCTCTTTGAGATATGGGCTTAGCTCTATTTTGGGATACAGAGAAAGAACATATAGCTTCACTATTGGACTTGTTTTCCAAAAAAAGCAGAGTATTTGGACAATAAATGGGTGTCAATTTGGGGGTCATTCACCATTATGAGCAGCAAATTACATACAAGACAAATAAGCCTTTTTGAAAAATTTGAAGATGATTTCATTATTTTCTCTTCTTACTTTCAAATGAATATACATAGCTATATTTATTTGTATGTAAGAAGATAAAATAATAAAAATCATCATCAACTTAGTCACTTATGACAAACCTACCATAACATGAATCGATCATTTACATTCACTCAAGCTAGGGCATCTCCCATAAGCGACGCGCTGCATAGGATCTTGGGTATAGTAGAAAATGGGCAAGGGATGCTAAGTTGTTCCCCTGGAAGCTACACGCTACTTCAAATTCTGGGTATAGTGGAAAATAGGTAAGGGCTGTTAGAGCATTTCCTCGGAAGCGATGCACTGCATTAGAACCTAGGTGCAACGGAAATTAAGCACCAGTTCATGTCAAGGGGGTCGAGAAGTGCATGGGTAAATAGGTTAGCTCAGGAGAATAAGATTTGTATTGCCACATAGAATATAGACACATTGACAAGTAAGAGTCTAGAGTTAGTAGATATGATGAAATATAGGAAAGTTAATACTACTTATATCCAAGAAACTAAGTAGAAAGGAGCTAAAATTAGAAAAATCAATGGGTATAAGCTCTGATACATACAAAAAGACAATAATAGAAATGACATATGGATAGTGGCGAATAAAGAATTAAAAGATAAAGTTGTAGACATTATAAGAACTAGTGATATAATAATAATAATAATAATAATAATAATAATAATAATAATAATAACTTGTTCTAGGAGAGAAGATCATATATGTTATAAGTGCATACACATCACAAGTAAGGTTAGAAGATATAATCAAGAGTAGTTCTAGGAAGATATAGAGTCATGCAAGAAATTCCTAATACAAAGGGGATATTTATAGTACCAGACGTAAATGGTCATGTAGGGAAATAAAAGAAAGAATATGATATGGTACATATAGGATATGGTATCAAAGAACAAAATGAGATGGGGAAAGCTATCCTTGATTTTGCTTTAACATATAACCTAGTCCTGACAAATATGTTCTTTAAAAAGAGGGATAAACACTTAATGACCTTTAAAAGTGAACTTTAGAAAATCCAAATAGACTTTTTTATACTTAGGAATATCAAAAAATCAATGTGTAAGAAGGTGAAACCGATGAGAGTTTAACCTCACAACATGGGTTGATGGTTATGGATACCTGCATTAACAAATGGAAGAAAGGAAATGAACTTAGTAGTATCTAAAAACTAAGTGTTGGAACTTAAAAGGAGAGAGAATAAACACTCTCAAACAAGTTGATAGTAGAACAAAAGTGGAACAATGAAACAAAAGTAAACATCATGTAGATTAATATGGCCAAGTCCATTAAGAAGGTGGAAAAAGATGTCCTAGGAGAATCGAAAGGTAAAAGGCAATCAATAAAAAAAACTTGTTGGTAGAGTGAAAAAGTGCAAAAAGTTATGAAAGAAAAACGTGTGTTTTAAAGTATGGCAGAGGACTAGAAATAATGAAAACTTAGAGCAATATAAGAATGCTAAAAAGGTTGTTAAGAGAATAGTAACTTAGGCTAAATTCAAGGCATATAATGATCTCTATAATATATTAGGATCAAGAGAAGGCAAGAAAGATGTGTTGAAACTTGCAAAAATAAGAGAACAGGAGGATAAGGACTTAGACGACATTAAGTGCATTAGAAATGATAACCAAGGTACTAGTCAAAGATGATAAGATCAAACAAAGACGGGAAAGTTACTTTCAGAAATTGCTAAATGATGATTGCCCTAAGAATATAAGGATTAAAAGTACTGTGAACCCAAATAACGTTGGACATTATAAATACGACCGTATGATTAGAATACTTGAAGTGAAAGATGCATTGAAAAAGATGAAATCAGGAAAGGTCTTTAGGCCCGATGGTATACCAATAGAGGTTTGGAAGCATATGGGAGCTACTGAAGTAGTTTGATTAATGGAGTTATTAAACAAGATTGTAAAATCAAAGAACATGTTAGATGAATACAGGAAGGGCTCTATTATACTAATTTATAAGAATAAAGGAGACATACAGAATTACACTAATTATCGAGGGATCAAACTTATGAGCCATACTATGAAACTTTTTGAAAGTGTAATTTAGGAGAAGTTATGGCATGAGACGAGTGCATCAAGAACCAATTTGGGTTTAATGCCTAGGAGGTATATCATGGAATTTATTTTTCTACTTATACAATTGATATAGAAACATGGGGAGAGGAGGAAGGACCTTCACATGGTTTTTATTGACTTAGAAAAAGCTTATGACAGGGTTCCTAAAGAGTTAATATGGTGAGTGTTAGGAGAGAGAGAGGTTTCACGGAGGTATTTAGACATAATTAAAAATATGTATGAGAGAGCGACATCAAATGTTAGGACAACTAGCAGAGAGATCGGTGATTTTCCTATCATTGTAGGCTGCACCAAGGATTGATATTGAGCATATACCTTTTTACGTTAGTTATAAATGAGTTAACAAAGCATCTGCATGAAGAGATTCCATGGTGCATGTTATTTGCAGATGATATAGTTTTAATTGATGAGACAACGGAGGGTATAAATACAAAGCTATAGTTATGTATAGAAGCAATAGAATCTCAACGATTTAAAATCAGCCAAACTAATACAGAGTATATGGAATGCAATTTTAGCAAGGAGATGAGTAAGAGTGGAGCACCAGTAAAGATTGATAACCAAGAAGTTCCCCCTAAAAGAATACTTCCGATACTTAAGATCGATAATTCATGAATGGGAGATTGAGAGGGAGGTTAACCAGAGAATCCAATTAGGTTGGAACAAATGAAAATGTGCCTCTAAAGTTTTGCGTGATCGGAGGGTGCCACTCAAACTGAAGGAAAATTCTATAGGATAGACATAAGGATGATCATGCTCTATGGATTATAGTATTTGACAGTTAAGGAAAATAATGTACATAGGATGAATGTAGACGAAATGAGGATGTTGAGATGAATGAGTGGCAAGATAAGAAATGACAAAAATTAGGAATGAAAACATTAGAGGAAACTTGGGAGTAGCACCAATAGGTAACAAGATGAGGGAGATTAGACTTAGATAGTTTGGACATGTCCATTGGAGATCGAAAACGGCACTGGTTTAGAGTCAAGCAATGCAAGTCAAAGGTTCTAAAAGGGCAAGGGATAGGCCCAAAAGAATGTGGATAGGAGTGGTGAGAAAAGATTTAAATAAATGAAGCCATAATACTTAATAGAGGAGAATGGAGGAACAAGATTCATGTGGCTAACCCCTAATCAGGATAACATCTTGATGATGATGATGAGTTGTTGAATCTAGTGCCGTGAACATCATGCAATACAAAAGAATAAACATAACAAGAAAAATAGTTGAGTAATTTTACCATGTCGCGAGAACTAATTCAAATCTTGTTGAGGCCAAAGGGCACTATGAAAAAACTTGAACCCTCGGTTCAGCTGTAGACAATTTCCAATAAATTACGTTGATATTCCTTCAAAATCTCCAATAATCCCCACAAGAACAAATTCCACTTTCAAAACATGGAATCATTTGCATCTCTAATAATTATTTTCTTTTTTGTGACATTTGAAATGTGCTTTATGGCAGTCCTTGCACATCCTAAGGTTCTTAACGACATGGATTAGTGCTTGGGCAGGCATCTTAATGAGACCAAAAGCTATAGCCAGATTCTCACTGATACCTACAATACTTTTCCTTCTGTTCATCGTCAACATCATTAAGCACAGTAGCAAAGTCAGGAATATATCCCGCTAGTTTTAATTCTGCTATTAGATCTGCTAGTTTCTTGTCGATTAGGCCACACTCTAGGCGTTTCTTGTCTTCTGAAACAAAAACATGGGTATCATTCTTCACTTGTATCCAGCTCACTCCAGGTGCTTTCTTGATCTCTCAACATCTCATCAACTTCTGAATGTTCACAACTACATTCCACCCTGGCTTTGGCATACATATTAGACAGCATGATATATGTTCCCACATCATCGGGATCCAACTTAAGGATGATATCAGCCACTCGTTTTCCCAGACTGAAGTTCTAATGAACTTGACAAGCACTGAGCAGCATCCTCCATGTGACAACATCTCATTCTATGGGTGTGGATCTCATGCAACTCAGCTTCATCTAGTAGCCCTGCTCTACAAAGAAGCTCAACAATGCAAGTATGGTGTTCCATGCAAGGTCTGATTCCAAAATCTTTCATCACATGATTAAGATAGTAGAATCCATCATTCACAAGACCCAGACGGTCACAAGCAGACAGAACTCCAACAATGCTCACGTAGTTTGATACTTCTCCCGCCATTAACATGTCTCAAAACACTTCTACAGCTTCAGCACCAAGCCCATGATGAGATTAGCCTGCTATAATTTAATTCCATGGTACGACATCTAGATGAAGCATACTTGCGAATACTCTATGTGCGCTTGGATGCTGCTGCTCTTTGAATACATGTTCACCAAAGCATTCCCCAAAATCAAATGCACCTAAATCCCAACTTCTTTGCACGGGCATTCAGTAATTCCCCGTGCCTCAGTGCTGATAACCCTGCACAAGCATTCAACATAACAGCACAAGTAAACTCATTAGGATGAACCCCATCAACTTTCCATTTCCGAAAAAAGATTTAGTGCTTCCTCCAAGCACCCATTTTTGAGGTTAAGGCTCATTGCTGCTGTCCACAAGACTACATTCCGGCCCAACAACTAATTAAAAACATTCCCAGCACTTACAATCCTACCACATTTCCCGTAGATATCTATGATTGCACTTCCAACGTAGAGATTGAGCTCCACACATCTCAAATTTTGGCCATGAAACTGGAGATCCAATTTCAAAATTTTCAAACTAGCACAGAGACCAACAACAGTGGTGTATGTGCCATGGTCACATGTCACATACTCATATACCAACTTATTCAATACCTACAATGCTTGATTAAGATATCCATGTTCTCCAAGTCCATATATCAATGAATTACATGAAATGCTATCCACTCTTGGCATTCCTTTGAAAATTCTTAATGCCCCTTCTACGTCCGAACATCTCGAATACATATAAATAAGTGCATTTCTAACATACAAATGGAACACCAATATAGACTTCAATACATAACCATGGGCATTGCTTACCCTCTTCAAGAGCTCGAATGTCAGCACACGAAGAGATAACCGTCCCAAATATATACTCATTTGGACGTGGCAGAATCCCATTATTCATCAATATAAACAGTGAGAGATCTTCTGAAGGAAACCCCTGATGAAAATATCTCGCCATCAATGCACTCCAAGAAACCACATTTCTCTAGGTCATTCCATCAAACAGTCGACATGCCAGAGAAATCTGATCATACTTAGCATATAAATTAACAAGATTATTGCATTGAATTACATTAATATCACTCTGAGTAGTTCTGATCATACGGGCATGGATCATTTGACCAAACTTAACAACATTTTGAGGAGAAACAAAGCTCTTGCTCAGCTTGAACTTGAACAGAAAAGGAACAGTCTTGAGAAGGAGAGCACACCCATATGCTGTCTTTTGGGTTCTCATGAATCAAATGAATCATAGATTACATCAATTGCGGGGTCGCAGAACGCAAGTCCGTGCACTATATTTGCATCTCACCCACCCATCTTACATTTGTTAGCGGCCCCACCAAGTGTTCAACCATGTGGGCCCCATTGAAATCCTCTACCCTCAAAGCGCTTTATTTATATCGACCATAGGCAACATGGGGTATGCCAATGAACTTTCTGCTTGTAGATCACAGAACTGGGGTGGAATTCTAGTCGTTCGATGAATATATCTCGAGCTAGAGATGTTGGGTTGCCATTGATGAACCTCCTTAGACTAAAATCCCTGGCCATATTGCAACAACTTCATTTGGAGGAGAGGCTTCTGAGAACTTCTTCAGAGAATTGGTGCATCATCAATGATGGAACAAATTCTTCTAACATAGTCATGGGTGTATCTGGGTAATCTCTCTCCTTTCTTATTGCTTTTCCAATTGGTTATATCAGAGTTTGTGATCTGTAGATGTTAAATTTTTGTGTAATCTGAAGCGGGGTGAGCACCAGAATTACAATTTGAATTTGAATGGTGACCCAACATACACCATTTTTGTGCCTAAAAAGAAACTAGTTCAGGCAATGGTTTAGGCCTAAACTGCAGTTTGGGCTCTCTGGCTTGCAGTTTGGGTCTAGACCTGAAATACAATCTGAAAGTGGATTGTTCCCTAAGTTACAAATTGGTGTGCAGTCAAAGAACAGTATCATGACTAGTTAAGTGAATGAATAGATGTTTGAGCTGAAATTGATGCGACCAAATGATCCCAGGAAACCATCTGAACTAATTGAAGTTGAATCTGTGATACGAGATCGAATTCCGGTTATCAAGAGGTTTAGTGGAGGAGGGACTGTTATTGTGGATGGTGGAACTGTTTTTGTCACTTTTATCTGCAATAAGGATGCTATACCTGGATTGCAACCATATCCCCGCCCCATAATGTCTTGGACAGGTGAATTATATGGTGAAGTGCTCCAACGGGTTGGCAATTTCCATCTGAGGGAGAATGGTATCCAACTTCAATAAACATTGAGTATTCGTTTAGTTCATTTCAATGCCTTGTACTATGCCCTCTGCATTCATTTCATCTATTTGATTTTTGCTGAAGATTGATTTCAAGTTGAAGTTTTGTAAGTTGTTCTTCATTTAATGGATTTGCTTGAGCTTATTCTTGGCTTTGCTTTTGTTGGCCTAACCTCTAAAACTTTAGATAATACAGCTTCTTAACTTACGGTTGAAATGAGATGTCATACCTAGCTCTTCATTGCAGCACGGTGATGAAAATATCTGAAATTTCATTAAGTTCACAGCACCAAAGACAAAAATTAGTGTTCTGCTACATTATAGCTAGTCGGAGGATTTTGAATGCTTCAAAGATTCAAAGACATGCAAAGAAGCATTTAGATTGTGTTGGTGTTCACTACAATAACACATAGCTTCTGAAGGTAGTGAAGATTCTAATACACATTTGATCCACACAGAATCCTGTTATACTCAATTCTGTAAAGGGCAGCCCGGTGCATGAAGCTGCAGCTTATGCAGGTCTAGGGAAGGGGCATACCACAAAGGGTCTATAGTACACAGCCTTACCTTACATTTTGTAAGAGGCTGTTTCCACCGTGACCTCCAGTTTACTCGGTGACAACTCAATACTGTGAGGGAATAAAAACAAGTTCACTTAGAGCACAGTTCCATGTGTGATTTCCTGTTCAAGAATAAACTTAGATCAATTAGCTTTGGCTGCCACAAAGGAGCTACTTGACAAGTATGTCCAAGTCTTGCATGTTCAATGCACTTTGAGAGGATTATCATATCCGTGTGCTTCTGGCTGACCAACTATGTCTTCATGTCTTGTTGAAAGCTTTGTGTGGGCGTATCATAGTGTTAGACCTCCCATACACCACACGTATTCCAGAAAGAAGATATAATTGCAAGGAAACAGAAATACACCTGTTGGCAAAAGATTTTCAGATTTCTCCAGAAGATGATCCAGGGCAGTAGTTGGTTAGGATATAATTAGTTGTGATGTAGTCAGTTAACAACCAAGTCATGAAGTCAGTTAGGATATACAGATATCCAGTCTGTTACAAAGTTAGGATATACAGATATCCAATCTGTTACAGAAGGAGACGGGAATGGAAGGAAAAAGAAAAGATAAAAGGAAGTGAAGAGGGAGGGAAGAAGGGAGGAAAAAAAGGGAAGTAAAAGGGAGTGGGAAGTGCAGAGGAGGAACTGAGTTCCTACTTCCTACTAGTTCCAGTAGTTTGTGTTTTGTTCGATTGAATTGTAAGGTTACTTGTAATTTCTCCACTTCATCAATAAAAGAACTTCAGCTCCTTCTAAAAAACTGCTTATTATCAAGTCTCAATTCTTCCTGGCTCAACACATAGTAACATGATCTTGTTATAGTAAGATAACTTTCATTCGTCAAATACTCAATGAGACCTACTACATCCAACTCCGCCTTCCAAAACCTATTCCACGGTCTTTATTCTGCCATTCTACCACCTAAATGTGATGATTGTTTGCTGTGAAACAGATATGCAAGGATCCTAAAAGGGCAACCCAGGCAGTGCACGAAGCTCCTGCATATGTGGGATCTGGGGAAGGGGTGGACCACAAGGGTCTATAGTACATAGCCTTACCTTGCATTTTTGCAAGAGGCTGTTTCCACACCTTGAACCCATGACCTCAAGGTCACATGACGACAACTTTACCGTTGCGCTAAGGCTTCCCTTCAATCCCAATTGTCAGAGACGGTATATTGCTTCTTGTCAGGAACAATATTGGCCTTGACCAGTTGTACCAATTCCTTTTCCAAAACCATCCATCTCAAAATCAGCCACCAAGGAACTACAGGAGGATTACTTGAGATCTCCCTATTTCCCTCCACTGCACCTAGAAAAGCATAGACCTTCCATCTCTGCTGAGGAGCTCATTACTCAAAAGATGAACACTTAACCATGCATCTCCAGATGGGTTTTATCACCCCAAGCAGGTTTTTGATTCAAGAGAAGAGGCTGTGGAGTATATTCTTAACAGCGTTTTTATAAGGTTGGAATATGGCTGGCGAAGCTTGGGTGATTCTTTAAACTCTATTTGCTGACGTGTTCATAGTCATAAAATGGTTGTAGTCTTTGTTCTCCTCTTGCACTGTGTATTTTTATTCTTCAATTGCTATATGCTCTTTCATGTAAATGTGAGGTTTATCTCTTCGTGCGCATAATGAACAAATCCACCTAGTTCTCTATGCATCCACGTTGGATTCAGTTTAAACATGAAACTCTAAAATGTTCTTTACAGCTACAATTCTAGTTTGATGATATTAGTCTAAAGCTTTTATGAATAATATTATATTATCTCTTCATGAGCATAAGGAAGAAATCCTTCTAGTTCTCTATTCAGCCAGATTGGACTCGGTTGAACAGGAAACTCTAAAATGTTCTTTACAACTACAGTTTTAGTTTGATGATATCAGTCTTAGGATTTTATAAGTAATATTATATGAAAAAGTAGTTTTTATAACAATATTTAGCAGGACAGGAATATAAAGAACCCTGATTAAGAACAAAATAGTATGTACGTGATATCTCTAAGCCCATGTTTCTTTTATATTTTGAAGTTTCAATCATAAATTTTACTTGAGGCTGTCAATAGCCTGCCATTCTTTCTGGTTCATTCTTGAGCCACTTCTGTGGCAGTCTCCCTTATTCAACATCATTGATTATAGAAGTGACATTGGTAGAGGAATCATTCATCTCTCTTTGATTCTTGAGCAAATATCATAACCAGATGCTTGATGTTGTGCTTTCCTAGATTACGTATTTGGCAACCGCAAGTTTGGTGGAAATGCTCAGTCCATAACCAAAGATCGATGGATTCACCATACGTCATTTTTGTGGGATTATGATGTCAGAAATATGGCATACTTGAAACAACCCATAAGGGCTCCTGAATACCGAATGGTACAACATGTTTCTCTCTCACTTCTCTTTTTGATTGTGGATTGTTACTTTAATGAGTCCTTGACAGTAATTTGTCCCAATTATGATTATATAACAGTACGTCTTATTGAGAACATCATTTGCACGTCTTCAAGAGTGTTAAGTAAATTCAGGGACATAACTGCTGCTTTATGTGCAAGGGATTGAGATTTACTTCCTACATGCACAAGGATACATAGGTTCTACTATTTCGTTAAGTTGCCTCACCATGTTTTTGCTAGTTACAGAGGAAAGGACCCAAGTTTTGGGGGCCTTATAACTCTGAGAATTTTAGACTTTTTATGTGTTGCATGTCCAAGATCCAAGACATTCGGTTTTCTGAGCACTTCCAATGTTGACATTCATCTCAAGGTTGTTTGATTAATGCTAGATAATTTCTTTTCAGGCAAGGCACCATGAAATTTTTTTATGCGCACTGAAGGACTATTTGTCTACAAGATCTACTTTCATTGAGAAAACAATTGCTGCTGTTGGGAGTCATTTCATGGTGAGACCCATACAATTGGAAGCAGTCAAGCATTCTAATAGAACTTTCTCCCAGACCACAAGGCTACTAACAGAAGAAGAATTACTAGAGGCATTCGCATCTCAGATTGGTATCTCCAAAGCACAGATGCAACAAGTATAATTTGATTAATTAGGCTACCATTAATGGATTGCTACAAAACTATGGCAATTCAAAGAATTGGCTGTTGTAATTCTTTTGGCATTTACTATATTTGATCAATCATTTGGCTTTAAATATATCTGTTTTATTGACTGAAATTGTGGTGTTGTTTTCAATTGACTCGGAGAAACCATAAAAATCAAATCCCAAAGATTGAAGACCCATGTAGCTCGACCGATCCAAGCCTAGAGACAGTGTATAATGCAGGAAAATATTTTGCTTAAAGCGCGACCTTATAGGAGAACAAAAACTGATGGCAGAAAAATGATGATTACGCATAACTACGTAAACGAACAGGGATTGGCATAAGAAAAGTATGGACGTGAAGCCTGATTAAACATGAACCACAATGGATGAACGTGGTGTAAGAAATTGAGAATATGTGAATATTTTCAAAGCCCACTTGTATTTTTCGAGCAAGGGGTTGAAATTTTGGAACGTGGCCTATTTAACTGAGGATCCATATGAATGGTTTAGATCGTCAAGTTGGTGAAGCGCACTTGTTTTGTAGCTGCCAGTAATGAAAGTAGGATGGTAGTACAGATAAACTCTAATTTTACATCTCCTGTGGTCTCCTAAACTCTACTTGTTAATTCTGACCCCCCTGATGTAGTTAAAGGATTGCAACATGGAATTCATGGATTCATCCCAACTAACTCAACAAAACTAAAATCATCTCTACCTATCCTAGTCTCCAGTGATTTTGCCTGCAATGTGACATAAACAATTCAGATATATTCTCTCTGTTTTGGTCTTTTTCTCATTTTTCTTTAGCAGTGATTCTCTGAGCACAAAGTTAGTCTTTCCTGTGATCATCCTAGTGAACATTTGAACCTAAAACATGCTTCAGTTTCATTTTCATATGGATGGCATGGGATCTGCAATCATTTATTTGGGAGAAGGGAGGTGGAGTGTGAAACCATCATAAATGTATGGCAAACAGGCATGATTGCTGTTCAGAAAATGAATCTGTATAACAGATTTTCGCAGACCCACGAGGAAAGCATGTTGAAAAGTCCATTCCTCTTTCTTCTTGTTTCTTCTCTTCATCATGTTAGTGATTCTCACCTGAACCAGAGTCCCGTCTTTTTTTCCCACTGCAGACCAATTCTAGAACAAACATTCTATAGAAAGGACCCTTGGTTTTTGATATTAAGTTCCTAAAACTTATATATATATATATCATATGGACTAAGAGTTCCAAGGATGGATGCCCATACTACAGTTGGTCACAAGTACAAGTCAGACCTATTGTTTTGATGATCCATTCCGTTTATTTGGATGACAGTTTGTGGACGGGTGATGCCTCATTTGACAATTGCAAACCTCTAATTTGTAGCCTTTAAACGGTGGATGGTTAGAAAATAGTTTAGTTTGTTTTAGAAAGCCACCAGCAAATCAAAAAGCAAAGCAGTCCAGCAAAGGGAATTTTTGGTTTATGGTCCCTCCATACTTAAGCCTAGAGAATCAATTATTTTGATAGTGGAAGTGGGTCTCCAGTATTTTTTGCCGTTTTGGAAACAAATGTGAATGCATTGGATAACAGCCGGTGGATTAAACACCAAGTAAATTACATGAATAGATTGTGATCAATCAAGAAGACAATCAAGGTCATAATGTGCTCGAATGCGATAACCTTGACTTAAAAGTCTGTCTAAACTCAAATTGGATCAGATAGAATCCATGCAATTGATTCATTGGAATCAATGGCTGAGAGAAGGTTTTATATCAAAACCTAGATTATTGAGAGCTGACAAATTAGGTAGAGATAGGAAAATGTTGCTATCACTGCCATTCATTTGAACAATGCATGTGATACATTTGATGGGTCATTGCCCAAAAATGGATATGCAGTGTTATTATGTGAAGGGACATTGCCTGATCAACCAGCAAATAGAAATGGCAAATGAAAAGAAATGGAAAGTTGGCATTCTATAGTTAAAAGGTCTATTTGCAGGAGTCGGTCTTACACGGGGGGTCACTCCTCAAACATCTCTTTTTGCAAAAAGAACGCTATGAAACATCCCAAGATAGGCCAGTGTGTTCTTATAAGAAATGAAGTAGCTACACTATAAAAATACATCCTCGTGAGAAGCCTAATCTAGGCCACAGATATGACACTGTAATGATCCAGGCCCTCTACTCAATGAGGCCTGCTATCAAGATGATATTATTAGAAACTCAACTCACCACATGGGCATTCAAGCAGCTGTGTATACTCAGTTCAGGTGAGATCACGTAGTTTCAGATTTTAACACACGCAGCAAGTGCAAAAGTAAAACGAAAAATTCTTGGGTAGCTGGTACAAAATGTGGGTGGAAATACTAACTTTCCATTTTGGTATTGCTTTTCGTTCATCTTTTCCCATATTTACCCGAACTAGAGAGGAGTCTAAAATGATACATTTTTCCTTGCTAGCAAATATACCAAGGGCTTTTAGACAAATGAACTTTGTCCTTAAAATGCTTTTGGGCTTTTCTCTTTTTCTTTTTGCAGTCATGTTTTCTCTAGTAATGGAAAAGAAAAAGAAAAAGAAAGGCCAATCTGGTCAATATCTCCTTTATTCTTTCACCATGGAGGTGTCATGAGGTGATGGATTACATGGGAGAAGGGCCTTTAGAAGATTATGGCTATTGTTTCTGCCACCCCACTGAACAAAGTAAGCTTTTTACTTCTAATGGCATCTGAGTTTTCCAAACACTGTCCAGTTTTGTATAATCTCTCCCCTCTTTAGAGTTAGCCAGCTTTTAATTCTTCCCTTCATCTAGCTCCTACTCCAAGGAAATCTATGAAAGGTGGGGTGTCAAAATGGTTTTTCTCGCTATTCTCTGCAGCTGAGGATGATTCGGTGACTTTAGCTTGAGAGGTTGATGTCGTGGAGTTTGAGTTGTAAGGATTCCTTGACTGTTGCTTTGTCATTGTCAATGGAGGTTGGTGGTAATAACCGGTGATGGAATCATCCACTGTCCTATCCAAATGCCTGTTGCTGCGGAAGAAGTTTCTCTGATCACTGATATTTTTAGCTGCATAACAATCAAACCAAAAATGCAGAACATGAGAAAAAGGAAAACAAAAACAAAAATGACTTTCGTAAGCAACATTATTACTTGCAGCCTGGTTTATCTTAAAGAACTGACTTAAGGGTTAGCTGTGTAAAATTTCTGCCTTTACTCTCTCTATAGATTTGCCAAATGCAAACAAATTTCTGGGATTCTCTAAGAATAGTCGAAGATTTTGTATTAAGAATATCTTGCATGTATTAGGTAGAAAAACAAGTACTTGTAGCCATTGATTTCAGTACATCTGTGCATGTTTAGGACAAATGCATAAACTTTGTATAAGCAAAAGGGAGGACTGTAATGCACAGACCATGAAGCATAAAAAAATGGTAGAACCCAAAAAAAGAAACCAGCGAGACGTGGCACAGAAATCCATACGCACAACTACAGGAGATAACAAGGATCAAAGATTTCACCAGAAAGGAAACCAAGAGGTGTCTCCTCCGCACAAGACCCACTATGCGAAAATAACTTGCTGCTTGTTGAACCAAGGAACATATCTCCGAAACTTGTTAAAGAATGTTCTCCACCATTTGCCGTATGGGAAGAACTGTTTGAGCCATCAATAACTGCAGGAAATTGAAAGTAAGACGGGTTGGTGAAATCACAGACGTTTAGATAGATGGGTTCTGTTCTTGTTGCTGTATCTTTGCAGCCATAGCTAGTAGCTTCCTCTAACCTTCTCTGAACAGATTGACTCAGTTTTCTCCTCCTATAAGCACTCGACTGCTCTCTGTATTTACGAGCCATTATAACATGCCAGTGATTCTTCACTGCATTATCAGTTCTACCTGGGAATAGCCTAGCGATCATAGCCCATTTATTACCATACAATCTATGAGCGGCCATTAGTCTGTCTTCTTCTTCTTCACTAAAAGCTTTTCTATTGATCCTTGGGTCTAACTGGTTAAACCATCTCAATCTGCAGCTTTTGCCTTCAACCAAAACAAAATAGAACAAAAAATTGAACTGAGGTAAACAACAGGTTTTTAGTTCTTAAACGTATAAACTCACGCAAGAAAAACAGAAAAGTTTTGATGTTTCTATTACCTGATCTTCCTTCCAGCTTTTCAGCTATAAGGTTCCAGTTCTGAGGGCCATAAAGAGCAACAAGTTCCTTGAGTTTGGTATCTTCTGCAGGCCTCCAATGGCCTCTAGCACAATACTTTGACTGACTAACATCTATCTCCTTCCCACCAGCAGAATTCTCATTTGGATTTTCTTCATTTTGGTTGTTCTCTTCCATGGCACTGTTTTCTCCAAACCCATCACTAGAATCAGAGCCTTTGCCATCAGCAGCCTCACTGTTTTGTTGTTCTTCTAAGTTACTAGTATAGTTCCTCAAAAAAGGAAAGGCCCAGAAAGCCTTCTCAGAATTCTTACAGTAATAGCTCTCTCCTGAAGAAGAAGCTCCTGAACCTCCATAGCTAGGACTGATAGAGAGAGAACCCATATCAGCAAACATCCCCACTGAAGAAGAAGAGTAACATTTGAGGCCATTAGAATTATCTGCGCCATAAATATACTTGCTAGTCATGTTGTCAATATCTTGATGACAAATGGTAGTGGCGCTGAACTGTTGCAATGTCATCTTCATTTGACAGAGAAATAAGGAAAATGAAAGAGAGCGAAAGTGGCAGAGATTGAGATTGAGATTGAGGAGAGGGTCTGAGAAGTTGCAGAAATGTGTATTCAGAGATAAGGAAGGCTGAGAAACATCTTGAAACGGCAAAAGTGTTTTAACAGAAACTCACACGCCTTCTCCGCCCCGACTGACCCTGACCTTTAATGTAAGTAGTTCCCTTTCTCTCTCCTGTTTCTTTTCTCACTCACACGTGTGTATATCAACTCAACACACAGGTGGAGAGTGAAAGCTCAAAGCCTCTCATGTCATCTCTCTCTCCCTTTCTTTGGCTGTCCCTCCTTGCCTTGACAGAAACCTCTTCTGCAATGTGACTAATGTCTGCTAGCCTTGAGGCTTCACAGGCCTACATAGCTTTCTTTTCAAGGAGGGAAAAATCATCTATTGACACAACCCCTCTCCATCCCCATCAGTCCTTTTAACTTGAAGACTTTCAACCTGTGCTTCAGTTAACACACATGAAGGAGAGACCCCTCGACCAAAGCTACAACAGATTATTGACTAACAAAAACAATTCAAGCAAGCATTGAATGAATTCAAATCTCAGTTCCATTTAAGGTTTTTACCCCTACCCTTCGCAAAAGCTTTGGTACTAAACAAAAATAGACAGTTCTTTTGCTTTCTCGGGCTTCTTAACCACAAAAATCCAAAATTCACTTGCCATAAACCTCTAGTTCCTTGATATAAACAGCCCTTCTGTTCCAGCTCTAGCTTAACCCAACTTCTCCAAAGAGTCAAAAGGCATAGAGACTTTGGGTAAAGTGATGGGTTTCCATAAGAAAGCCTAACTGCAAATGCAAACCAGACTTAAAAACCCATCGATGGATGAGATTGTAAGTTTTCCACAAGAGGAACGTACCAGCCTGCAGTCTCATTGTCTAAAATTTTCAGCCAAGTGAAAACAAAAATTTTGAAAAAGAAAAAACAGTTCAAATAAATTTTCGCCTCTGCGAAACCTAGTGGCAGACGTTGCATTTAACGAGGTCACAGTGCAACAGGAATGTACTATCATGAAAGGGAAGGAACTCAGCTGCTCCAGTTAAGAACTTTGAAAATGACTAGTTATAGAAAACAACCTAACTAAACGGCTCAACTAATGAGAAAAACCATGGTAAAGAAACCAAAAACAGACCGAATCCGTTTTAGTTTACATCGAAGCTCAAGAGCCTCCTCAGGCCATAACTCCCTCCCTAAGGTAGCACAGAGTTTTCTGATCAAAGACCCGCTTTCTTAAAGAATATGCATGTTAAACACTCCTGTTGCAGTTTATGGTTTCATTTATGCATGTATCTACATGATTCATGACAACTTTTAGGTGTCAATACCTCCCTTGGAAAATGTGGTATGGACTCGTGTCTTAAAGTCATTAAAGAGAGTTAACAAACCACAGAAACTGTTTTAATATCTTTTTTGTTGAGAAAGTAATTAGATTTAATCAAACCACAGATTAATATAGTTGTGTTTTTGTGGGTTAGCAGAAATTGTGGAGAACTTGCAATAAACCATCATGTAAAGGTAGCATATGTTGAAGATTAATTACAATTTTGTTGAACGATGCTAACTAAAAAGGAAATACTTCAAGCAAAGGAGTCAGTGAAAATGGGGCCATGCCTATTGTATGGTCAAATATATTTGATTAATTGAAATGAAATCCTAGACAGTTCTTTTATTTATAAATTATTTCTCATCATTCAGTGTTCATGTCCAAATCACTTCAAGTGGGTCAAGAAAAGACCAATAGCTTATGAGGGTGGTTTAGTGGTCAAATGTAGCACCTGGGTCCTTGCTTATCAACTCAAGGCAGTTGTTAAGGATGGACAAGATGTATAGAATCCTGACATGGGTCCTCATATCAGTGAAGGTTGTATTGAAAGGATTCTGGAAATGGGCTTTTGGTTTTGTGTCGTATGTTTGATGGGGGACTCCAAAAAAGATGAGAGCGGATTAGTTATGGGATAGGAGGATTGTTGTAAAAGAGAGGGCTCCAACGACCCCCAGGGCTTTTCCAGACAAGGACAAGAGCTCATTGAGTCTCCAACTTTGCAGACCACCTAAAGAAAGGAATGGGTGGAAATCGTGTGTTGACAGGCAATTGAAAAGGAGAATATCTTGCTTTCATCATGCAATCTCCACCTCTGGCCAAATCAAAGTTTGTTTGCTCCCCTCTCTCTCTCTCCCATCACGGCACGTGGGGCTAGCAGTTGCAAGTGGTTGCTTGAATACCTTCATGGGCTGATTGATTCAAACCTTCTCCTCTTTCCAATGGTGATGTCAGCGTACAATGAATGCAAAAGGAACTCCTTCTATAACAGCCTCACACGTGTGGGGAAGTGAAGCTGAGAGGATGGATTTTATGAGTTTAGCTTTCCATTTTTTTATTTTATTTTCTGGTGCAGATCAGCTAATATTGGATTGTATCCTCTCCTAGGCTTGTTGACTCGTAGCAGAAAACAAGTCTTCAAAGACCAACATTTGCTTTTTCCAACATGAGCATGTACAGTTCTTGCATGATGGATGCCCATGTATATATTTTGCCCTCTAACAGTACTACGGGAGCCTACCTGTTTAATAATCCAGACCATGCGTCTAGTTGGCCGCTGCCAGTGATAAACCATGCGTCAAAATCAAACAGATCTGACATCTGTGAACCTCTGACTTGGTGTTTAAAATTGGTCTGTTAGATAACAAAACTAGCAAGATCCAGATGATGGGCTCATGCCTTCTCTTCTAAAGTATGTCATCCATCATATAACACTAGTTTAGGTGCTTCAAAAGCCTAATGTTAAACTTATAAGATGAGGCCAGGCCATGATTAATAAGAAATTAGACGATCACAGACATGCAAATAATAGCAAAACACAAACATAGGTCAGCTAGTGCTACAAGGATTTGAACCATGAAGATATCTACCACATGCCCATGTCAAGCCATTTTATGAGGATCTATTAAGGCCAAGCAAAAGGACACACGGAGTAAACATGATCACATGATGATCTTATTTATAAATAACCATTTATGGATGTAGGAAGATTTTCTGTCCTATGTAGAGCAAGAGACACAAGAAGTTAGGACTCTTATCAAAGATGTGAGTACTGTTAAGATGATATTGCTATTGTATTATCTGGCAAAACAAAAAGACAGCTGAGAAAAAGGATTGTGGGAATTGCAGTAAGGTAAACAATATGAGAGGTTTCTTGTGTGGAAAGAGAGTGGTGGTTGCTAGAACATCTCAAACTTGTGTTCATTAGTGGTTATGAATCAAACATAGATCAAGGAACATGCCTGTGGAGTGACCTAGCAAGCAAGAGAGAGAGAGAGAGAGAGAAGCAATCAAATTTTATGAAATGCACGAATACATTGTGTTGAAGTAAAAGGAAAAATGGTTTACAAGGTAAGGAATGGTCCACCAAATAAAGAGAAGGAATGCTCCATAAGATTCTGTTGGGTTTGTCTCCTTGGAATTACATGAAAAGGAAAGTATGAGTATGGCCGTGCACCATGCTGTTGGTACTGGGAACCAGGAACCCTCGATACAAGACAAACCATCAGCTTAGATATGGAATTGGAAGGCAAAAGTAGATGAGGAACATTAATGGAAGGACCTACAGTTTTGTAGATTCAAACACCGCGAATCAATTTCTAGGGTCCTCCCCTCTATACATGTGAACCTTTGAAACATAAAGTTCGAAAGCTTTGTATTTGGACTCTAAAACAAATCTCCATCTTCCACCCAGACCACATGCTTCTACACAGGGAGCTTTCCATCTTCACATGGTCCACACCCAATTTGTATTAACTTTATACAGTTCTAGTTATATGTACTTGTACTAATTTGAAATATCCTACTCTAACACGAGCTTCGGGACCAAATATTCCTCAGCCGTTGACCCATCTTAGCTAGTCTATACCCAAGACATCTTCTCCACTGGCTGATCATAACCACTAGTTTTCTTGGGTGTAAAATGGACATCTCACGACATCCATGAATAACAATAATCGGATCTTGACTATTCAGAGAGTTAGGAATATTGTTTGGTGATGGCAATTTTCTTGGTTTGGCATATCTAAGATCAAATGGTGCAGATGAATGATTTGGATCACAAAAAAGTGGGACCAACATGACTTTGGTTGTGCTTCTAAATCCTAGGTCCGTTGTGTATTAGTACACGCACCATATTCACAGTAGTATATCTGTGTATGTGTTTGTCCATGATAGTGACATATAATCATAGATAATTTTTAAATGAAAAAGAAACAGACATGCAATTTCCTGAAAAGATCTCATCTCAAATCCCTGTCCCATAGGAGATGGGGCCCAATTGTACCCACACTACTCATGGCCTAGCATGACAAACATAACAACGAACACCCTCGAGTTGCCAACGTATACCCCTTGAGAGTAAGTTTTCAACGTTCCCCAAATGATCTCTTTTAGGTTTTGTCTTCCTCTGCAAAAACCCTGACATCCAAACCTCACCAATCTCCTTGAACATGATATATATTTACATGACATCCCCCACAACCACCTGTGGAAAAATAGGGTGGAGATGATGACAGGATGCCAACTCTTTATGTGGTGATGGTCTCTCATGCATGTCCCCTCATGCATGAAAATGTGATGTGGATTCTGAATGGTTATGATGGGGGCCACATATCTTCATGGATTGTACAATGAGGATTTAAGGAAGAATCAAACGAACAAACATGAGCTGAAAGAAAGGGCATGGTTTGGAGTTTACTATAGGGTAAAGCTAGAAATTATTGTATCCACGTGAAAATACTATAGTAAACATAAAAGCCTTTAAAGTCTACACGTGGAGGCCTAGATGGATTGGTGATCTAGACCTTTCATTTTCTAGACATAGCTTAGATGTGTGATAGCATAAAATCTTCTCCGTTGGATGATTTTGACCCCTCCTGTTGGTTAGATTCCACTACATTGGATTGGAACTCTCTGAGCTGGCATTTTCCACGGTTTGGATCATCAACTGTAGTCCCCCATGTACGTTGGTGCGTGAATATCTATGTTATCACATGCATACACCATAGAACAGCTCAGTTATAGTATTGGTATGATGTTACTCATCCAATCAAATGGTGCAAGTCTTCTCTACCTTAAATGTACAGTGGGTCAAAGTTTTTTTTTTCTTCTTTCTTTATTTTTAATGAGTTTTATAAAGAGAAATGCTAAATCAAAGTTTTTAACTTTTTCCAAGATGAATCTATCTATTAGATGATCTTACTAGTTCATCTAATTGCTTTGACTTTGATGTTTTCTAATACAAAAAACATGCGACAAAATAGGATTTTTATTTTTTTTATTTTTTCAATGTAGACTATTGTCTACAAAGTTTTTAGCCATCTATGAAAGAAAAAGATCTTTAAATGTTAGATTCATCCAATCTACATGATTTTTGGACTAACATACATTCAATACCCAAAAAATTAGATGAACTATGTAGATTATAAGTAGGCCCTTCATGTAAAACGTTGGAGCCCTTGACTCCAAACGCTTTGATTTAACATTCATCCTTTTGAATATAAACTGAGATCATATTGTTATCTTTCAAACCATTGATCTCCCATGCCTCATCTTAGACAGGTGATACCCAAAACTCTCTCTCATGCATCGGACAGTCCTAACCCTCTGCTTAAGAGTTGGTTTAATATGCAGCCCCAGGATTGCCCAAGTTTTATATAGTAGTTATTTTATTTAGTTTTTAACTCTTTTGAATCCTCTACTTTGTACCTTTAGTATATAACATGCCAGTATGGAGAATATGTTTGATGGGTTCCTAAAGATGTATGGTTTAGTTCACCAAAATGTAAGCCCCACTTGTACACAGCTGTACTTTTAACCTCTGGGTAAACTTGTACCATAAGCAAATACCACCGCAAATTGACTCGATTTTACTGTTTTCCATAACTACATACACGAGAAGTATAGCAGATAGAACTAAGAGCCCATATAAGGAACCTGAACTCACAGATTTTAGTTACAAAAATGGTAACCCAAGTGCATGATTCACTGTTTTCCTTACAAACGATTAAACAACAAAACACGGAAAAGGAGAAGAAAACAAGAAGCAACAGACTGAAAAAGGAGTTACGTTGTCCTCTCTTTTTTTTCTCTCTCTAACACACAAAAATTCACTGTTTCTGCAGTTCTTAAACGATTTAACTAGTCATGGCCAGTAAACCTAATGATGATTCTCCAGGATAAAGAAAACCCAAAAAGGAAAGACTTAATTCTCTCTCTAACTCAATACCAAAAGGGAAGCCACAAGAAAGCTGAATGACCATAATAGGATAAGAGAAGGGTGCTGGAATGCAAGGACTTTTAACATAAGAAAAGGGACCCCAGACAAAGAGAAAGAGTAAGAATTTAGAGAGAGCAAGGAGAAGTGCAGATGGAAGAGAAGTACAGTTTGATTTTGTTGAGATCTGGGGGCACTGATTGGAGAAGCGACAGAACTTGGGGAGCACAGGGGGAATTGTCTGCATACTCTATGGTTTCCTATGTAGTCTATAATGGAATAAGTGAATGTGGAGGTACACGTGTGGGAAGAGACCCACCATGGGTAGTTTAAGGTGTTGTTTGGAACAGTGATAGCAGGGCCAACAGATCACGGCTTAGTACTTGTGAAACAGTTGATGCACTATTGCACTGGCAAAAGTTCCTTCGATTGAAAGAGGAGAAGGCCCTTTTTTCTTTTCCGAAGCTAAGCGGATTGCTTGCATGGATAGCGATGATACAACCCCAATATATTTGTTAAATAGGTGGGGATTAAATCTGCACAATCTCAGATGACTTCTCCCAAAATTCTTATTCACTGGATGATCCTAAACATTTACATTTGTGCTTTTCACCAGGTCATAAAAGACTACATGATACAAAATATATCGTCCGTTTGACGACCTAAAAGAGCCCAAAAACACCTCAAAAGAAAAGAAAAAAGGGCCAAAAACAAAAGATTTAGCATCATATGAGAGAAAAGTTTGGAAATAATTAGTATCAAGGTAGTATTAGAGAGAATCATGTTAAAACATCGTAATCTCTATAGATAGCAAAGGAGGACATTGATTAGATTGATCAACCTCCTAAATATGTATCTTGGAGACAATCTAATTGATTTAGACTCAAATAATAAACACTAGAAAATGTCAAAGAAATCCGTCAGAAACAGTGACAGTAGACAGTAAAGTAAATAGTCCACCTTTACATAGAACTATATTCAACTGGAGTTGTACCATCTAGAATCTGCTGGCCCCACTGTAATTTGACTTGTGTGTGATGGAACTCTCAATCTAATCGCCACTGTCAAGTTGCTCGATCTGGTCCCACTACATCTTAACTAGCCAACAAGTGATCGAACCCTTTGATCCGAAAGTTAATCATGAGAAAACCCTAAAGCCAACGTTGATCTACTTGATTCATGGTGGGGCCAACCAGCTTCTATAATCTTTTTCAGTTCTTTGTAGGATTGAAAAGTCCCATCTCTTTATTTCTTTATTGACAATAGCTCATGAATTAGATTGCTTAACAGCCTGATTAGATATCGTGAAAGATACCCAACTAATAAGAGAGGGATTGCGTTAACAAATCAACTGGTTAAGTTTTCTTTGTTTGTGTTCTACAGTAACTTTGATTCTTTCAACCAGGATCCACCAACTTGATGTCTTCCAAATCAATGGTTACGATCAATTTGCATGTGGTAAGTGTGCATTATAGAGAAATGAGCATCACCTAAAACAATTCTTAGTATTTATAAATTAAAACATCCTAGTTCTAGAATGCTAACTGGTTTGGAACCCCATTAAACCTCCCAATCAAATCGTCACATTCCTAATGATCAACTTTGTAGAGCCCTATTGATCGGTTAGATAAGATAGGTCCACTCCAGAACTCCCAGCTTTGCTTAGAAGCATGCATTTCTGGATACACAACAACTGGCTCCTTTGGCCCTGGATCTCCACTTCTTCTTGAGACCTCTAGCCATCTACATATATGTACTCAAATATCTGATTTGTTCCGAAATTGTGATTGAAACATATTCCTATCAATTCTTATCTCCTACTTTTGTAAAAATACTTTTCTGTAAAAAAAAAAAAAAAATGGTTCTTTGTGCCAGACTAAAGAAGTCGGTTTGTGAAAACAGTCTCAACAACTACTATTGTAGTGTTTTTTTTTTTAGGCAACCTGATTTTATTCCTGTAAGAAAGGTAAACAATTTCAAGCGTCATCATTTATATATAATATAGATTGGAAAGGCAATGAAGTATAGTTAAGGTGAATACCTTTTATGGCCCATTTAAGTTGGCAAAAGAGTTTCTACGGGAAGATGAATCTTTCACGGAAAAATATTTTATGTCTTCAAATTTTTAATTCCGCTGAACACCCAAAAATCTTACATTTAGGTAGAAAAGATATAAAATTACTTGCCCCATTGAAAGTTTTCAACCATATCATCGTTCACAATATTATATATATTGGAATGGAATGAAGTATGATTAAGGTGAATCTTTTATGAAAAATATTTTACGCCTTCAAATTAAATTCAGTCACATACCAAAAATCTTACACCACAGGGAATTCCTTTTTTTCTTCTATGGAAGTTAATTTCCCTCCTTTCCTTATTAATTATAACAACCCCGTGACTCCCATATACAACAATATTATCTGCTCTAAGAAACGGGCCGCCTATACAGCGATGTAGGTACTTAGGTCTTCACATCTTCCCTCTTTAGGGAACACGCGTCCTCGCGTGTTAACCGCGAAACCAGGTGCCTGCGTGCGGCCAGCCACACACCTAGTCAGGGGTTGGCTCTAATACCATCTATAACAGCCCGGTGAGTCTCACATACAACAATATTGTCCGCTTTGGGAAACTGACAGCACATACAATCAGCCACCTCACGGTTTTGTTCTTCTCCAGTTTTCTGAGGAAAATGCCTTGTTGTAAGGAGAGTCATACGCCACTTTTATCAATAGGCCAGCAACTTTTTTCTTAGCGATGCAAGACTAACTCTATGTCCCTTAGCAGTCTCCCATCTATGGGGTACTTAGGCCTTCACACATGCGGGTACCTGGTTTCGTGGTTAACACATGGGAACGTGTATTCCTTAAGAAGGGAAGATGTGAAAGCCTAAGTACCCGTAGATGGGAGACGGCTGAGGAATAGATAGTTAATCCGACATCGTTAAGAGAAAAGTTGATGAGTTGTTGATAAAAATAGTGTGTGACTCTTCTTAGAACAACGCCTTTTTTTCTAAAAAATTGAAGAAAAATAAAACCACGAGGGCTCTGGTTGTATAGGCGGCCAGTTTCCCATGACCAAGCAGTCACTTACAAGGAATGTTTCCTTTGAGTGATAGGCAGCACGAAATCATTGACCTAAGGGCTCTTCACAACCCGCATGACATCTGAAACTCATAATCAAACAGAAACCTAATGACTAACTTCCAGCTTTAGTACCAAACAAATCTATGTTGCTGAAATGGTAAATGAAAAACCATAGATTTCTGATATCCTTCTGCATCAGCTGGTAGGTTTCTGTTGCTTTGCAGATTCACCACCAAACAAGAACGAGGACAGGGACAGCTTCAGAGAGATCTTTACACGTGGGAAGGACCTGACTCGTTTGTCCAATCAATCTCCTTCCCTAGATTCAAGTAATACTCCATTGGTACTCCATTGATCATTTCCAAGGTAATCCACCACTTATAAAATGATACCTGCACTCGTATTAATATCTACCCAATATTTAAGTGACTAGTAGTAATCACTGTGTCAGATTTGGCCAAAAGCATGAGTTTTCTCGAGGACCCAAGAGGCCGTCTTTGTAACTTATGGTTACTCCTTGGAGCCCTGGTGGTGAGCTTCTAAGCCCATTAAAGGCCTTCATTGGCTAGGATTATCCGAGTAGTTTCGATCACCAGAGCTTTGGACCTGTTTTGCTTCCAACTAGGGGTCACATAGACGACCAATTTGGTGATCACAAAGGCCTAAAGAAAAGGAGAGGGCTTGCAGAAAATTAATTAAATATGTTAAACGATTTGTTAAGGAACGCTAGGCTTATGGGTCATGATAGACAGTGACGTTGGGACAAGGCATGGCTGCTCAAATAAAGCTGGACAAACCCTGATTCAACAATCCTGCCCCTTCTACTTTTAAGGAAACCGTCAGTAGAGGGGGTGGAGTATCGTTAATGCATGCATTTGCAATCAGGGGGCACGTCCATATGATCACCACTGTCCAATTAACGGGATCATCGCACTAAAAGGTGGACCCGTGAAAGCCAGCATTAGAACAAAACGTTGGTACAACTGACAGGTTCCAGTTAGGGTGATCTGGACCGTTCAGGAAGTAGGTCCTTATTTTTAATAAGGAGTCAAAAGTGATGAGAAGAAGTGATCATAACCGTCCAGTTCTAAAGCACTTGGGTCCATTGAAAACCGCCCAGTGCTCTTGTCATGATCATTTCATTTACTCCCCTTGGACCTTGGACCTTGAGCCAATGAATATAGGGGAATAGTCCAATGTATCAAATATTAGGCCCCATAAGGGTAATTGTATAGCAATGAGGTGGTACCAACTTCGATTTTCTGTCTCTTTAGTGAACCAATAAGTCAGTGAGCTAGCAGCAGTCCGTGTGGGTTCAGGTTCAGGCCTCAGCTCTGTGCATATTCCTTTTTGGATAAAAATAAAGTAAATTGGAGCAATTAATTGGGATTAGGATCTGAACGTAGTCAAGGCTTTATGGGCTTCCAGGCTTCAAAGCCACTGGGGTTGAAGTGACAAGGTCATTCAAGCAGAGGAAAAGCAACTCCAGCCAACTCCAGCTTTAGCTTCTGAAATTATCTACAGTTGCTTCACGAACCTTAACTACCTTCAGAATTTGACCCTTGGAGGGCTTCTTTCTTACTCAAGGCAGTGGAAGTGAACATTGTTTGTCTAACCTCACAAATTCGTGTCTTAATTTAGACCCGCACTTGCTTAGTTACGGCCTGAAATTGCTAAATGACGTCGGAGGTCCCTCGACGCTTTCTGTGAATACTAAGCATGGATGGAGCTGCTACATGGGTTAGCAATGGCCGCCTCGCCGTTGCTGGCACTGCTGATATCAGTAGATGAAATGGCTGATCACTATACAAGGAGAGAGATTTTGGTGAGATTTCTTTTGGATGAAACCAGATTTGCCTTAGTTTCTAATAACATTTTTTCAGGAAAAAGTACAATGTCAACCTTTATCCGGAGCTTCGGTAACTTGCTCATCATGCTATACACGTGGGGAAGATAAAATGAGCAGTTTACCCTTTACTAGCCGCCACCTTTCCACTGGGTCTTGCATTCATTGGCTTTCGAGGAATGAAATATCAAGCACCCTCCACTAATTGGTATTGTATTTATGGTTCTATATTTTCTTGGCTTTCATGGTTTTTATGTGATTATAGGTGCTCTTTTCTAGATCATATGTGGTATTCATCAATATCTTGGTCACCTGACCATGTAACATCGCGTTGGCTTTGAAGTAGCTATATGGTACTAACATTTTGCAGATGGGTTTCAGCTATATCCATTTGCATCTATCTATTAGTGGTGAGGTGTATGCAGGAACCAATAAGTGAATTGAGGAATGAAAGCTCAAAGACAAAGAACCAGGCCTTTCTAAAGAATGACCGTATCTTTTCCAACCTCTTTGATTAGTATCTCAAAAAAAAAAAATATTTCTGTACCTAATCTCTCTTTATCTTGGCACATAAATGTAGGGTTAAAGCGATTATAACAAATTATATTCACCAAAAAATTCTTGGAAAATAGATCTTGGTCTATTTAAGATTGCACTTTTTAAATCATACTCAAAGATCTTTTCTTGTTAGTCATTTCTTTTTTTGAACAAATCAAAGAACCTAATGGATCAGAATAAACCTGGCCTGCTACAAAATATATTGGACTTGCATAGCAAAAGGAACATTATGTTGTCTGATAATGGGGTTGAGACTTAGACTAAAGCAGAGCAAGCAACCTCATTTTATCATTTCCCTCACAACATGGCCCTGCTCATCAGGAAGAAACTTTGATTCATGGCCGTAGATCAAGGTATAAATCAATTTGAAGCGACCTACAGGCATAGGAGGATCGCTATAACCGATCCCATTGAGTTCACCACCATAGAACTCAATAGTTACACCTAAGCCTACTTCAAAATGAAAGCACTAATGCGTGCCTTACTCAAAAGGGTCTCTAAAGCTTCTATTAATCCTTCTCCCTTATGACATAAAGGGGTACTTTTGAAGTTGCTTATTGCTTGCAGTGATTAACAAGCAGCTCTAACATGCTATGGAATCAAAGCCTATGCTTGCTAATCGCCGTGTTAAAAAAATGACATGAAGTTGGATATGAATAGATGTGGGTCAAATACAAACATCTCTCACTCACAATGGAACATAATGGTCTTACTCAATGCATCGTCTAATTTGGTATTATATTCACCCTCACAGTTTTGAAAACTTCAAAACTCAAACACCAACCTAGAAAAGAACGCTACATTATTTTAAATTCTCAACCTAATAGGTCCTAACTTTGTGATCTCCCATTACTTCATCTACTGAAATGACAAAGTAGATATTCTAGCATTCAACTAGCTCATGATCCTTAGGCTATATAGCATAGTGCAGGCAAAGAGATGCAAGGACGACCTTCTCCTACTTGCTGGATTGGAATCGATTCTATAATTGAATAGTAGAAGTGCTACTTAGTAGTAACAACTAAAAGAACCAAATAGGGAGGGGACTCTATCATATGTCAGAAGTCCTGGATGAGAAGTAGGTCCCTTGTTTTTGGCAGGAAGATTTTCAAGCTTTGTTATCCCTTGGTAGAGCAAGTCTACTAAGCATATTGGTAGGATATGGAGATCAATTGACCAACATGCATATTGAGAGTTGATGGTTGATCCTTGTTCCCTTGTCCAAGAGGTTCTCTGGCCAGGGAGGTAAAGGGGATTGCTATCATCACCTTTTCTCCTTGTATATATGGAAAAATATATATGATAAACCCAATTTTTCATATGAATTTTAGGGGCATATGTTGGTCCAAAGAATAAGAGTTGGGATATTTAAGTTTGTTATTCCTCAGTGGCTCAACGGTAGAGTAGTCAACTATCGAGTGATTGATAATAAGTCCAAATCCATTGATAGTTCTTGCTTCTTTTGACCTAACTGCCTTCCTTAATTTATGAACTAACAGAATCATCAAATGAACATCCAAAGTGGAAAGTTGATTGTTGGAAATGTCTTTCTCACTCTCGTATAAGTGAACTCGGTTCATTCAATTCCTAGGAAGAAGAAGGATATACTATGGACAAATTAAAAGATTGGAGTAATATCTTCATTAGCCTGAAGAAATTAGTATCCACTAGCATAATTCGAAGAACGAACAAAAAAATGGTGACTATTTAAGTTGGATAGATGGATGTGGCATAATGGCTAAAGCTCTGCTAGCTTCTTATGGAATAGTAACACCTGAATTGTTTTTGAGGCTAAAGCTCTTACTAAGCCAAAAAAAAAAAGAGTGTGACGGGGTAAAGCTTGTTGTTATCCCCTTTTAGTATACTAGGGTTGGTAAGTATAAGCTATTTAAGTACGCCTACTTCTAATATGAGTAGGCTCGCTACTTCAAAAGGGCCCCATATAAAGGCTTAAAGTGTTTAATTGCTAATAGGGCATTTAGGGTCCCTACTTGCTCCATGAAATCTTTGAAGGGGGTTTCACTTGTCACTTACTAATAAGGCTCTTAGAGCTAGACAAATCTTAGTGATCTTTAGGTCAATTGTCCACCTAGTCAAGTGCAAAAAGCATGTAGGAATCACATAACACGCACTATTGAAGTGCTTCCTGCCCACAGGAAAAGAAAGAAGAGTGACAAGGTTCAGTTCGGATTTGACTATTTGCAGCATGAGAGCTGATTACGTAAAACTCCTTGGGAACAATGAAATAAAAAAATTATATCTAGGGAACGAAAACTATAAGGGTTGTATTAGCTTGATCCAACGATGAACGGCTACCCAAAAGTAAAACAGCTTGGAAGTCCGAGGACATCTAATACTACACCATACCCTCGAACTGGCCCCTTTCATGCCAAGCAAGATTACCCTTGTCTCTTTTAATTAGAGTCTAAAGCAAAGCTAAAGTGATTCATATACCTACCTTACTTCACAAAAGGACATAAACTTCATTTCATTGTGGGTTTATGGATTTGATTTAATTAATGTAACTCCTTTCTTTTGATAATGTCATAATGCTTCTGTTATGGGCAAACATTTTCAAAGGCAATCCTCTCAAGTTTTTTGCTTTTCTTAAATTGAAGTAGTCTTTTATCACCTTATCTATAGAAGCTCAATGCCCTTTAGTCTTATGACAAGATACATTTATCAAACTGCTTACCCTACTAAAGTATTAAAGGTGTATAGAGCCAAATGTGGTGCTTGTGGGAAGCTTCCTTAAATATGAGGAATTCCTAAACAAAAAGGGAAAGTCCAATAATTGAGAAAGACCATTATATTAATAAATAGGAATGAGTGTTGGAAATAAGGGATAGAGTCCATCCATTCTGTCTCATAATGTATGCATTTATTAATTAATTTTAATTAAAAAAAAGCAAATATAATGATATGAAAGAAAAATGAGAGATTAAAAAGGATACATAGACATCTAAAGGGATGCATTTTCTCTTCCTATATCCTTTAAAGAAAAAAAATAAAAAGATCTCTTGTTCATCTATCCATTGGTTCTACCAATGAATTAAGTCAAAATAGTTTGTTTGTTTGTTTTGAAGTTCCTTGAAGCTCCAAATGGTCTAAATCCTTTCTACCAAAGAAATGAACATGGAGCTTATTCTGAATTCTTATCTAATCCAAAAGCCCTAGCAATGAAGAAAATAAGATGTTGCTCTACTACGCCCCCTCCCCTCTTCTCAAGTACTTGGCCTTTCCTACTTTGCTAATCTTCCCCTCTAATGCTAGCTAAGAAACCTAAGAAAATATCATCTTCTCTAGGTCCTTTTTGTCATCTTTTGCAACTTCCCAAGGGCTTTTCTAGTATTGAATGCATGATGTAACGAGGAACCTTTCAATCATGCTTGAGCCTATGTTCAAACCCATAGTGCAAAAAAGAATGCCCAACAAGTTCAAATAAGAGAATGCTTTCCCTAACCGCTATAGGAAAGGGTTGATCAAGGTAGGGAGATACGATGGGGGAAGGAAAATGCTTTTGGAGATTGAGATGTCGATTGTTTTTCATTAAAAATGAAGAAGGCTGGGGATGACCTATGGTGTGTGTTATCTAGAGGGTAAAGAGAAATAGTTTTTTGACCAGGTTGTATGATTATTAGGCCAGCTCCTTGTTCCAGTTGTTGGCTTATTAAGATACTAACCTTCGGGCTTTGCTTGCCCTTTCTAATAAAAAATTCTGACTCAGTTGGGAAAGCGCTAGCAACAAAATAAAGGAAGGTGTCCATATAGCTACTATGCTTGCCCCCTTTACTCTATAGGTAACAAGTTCAACATCTACTACAAAAGAGAGAATCCACTTTAGTTAACTAGCACTACTAGGTATAGTGTGGAATGGCAGAGAGTGGACCTTTCTGGATATATAATCCAAGTTGAGGGTGGAGTTATGAGAATAACCATTTGGCATAATAAAACTTTCATGTCAGTTCATGGAACACTTCTTTTGTTGAGAATTTCTCATTCCCTTTTGTGTGAATTCTCTAGTAATGAATTACAACTTGTGGAGCCTGATCTATTCCATCTCTCAAGCCCTGAAAAAAAATCCCATCTTCAAGACTTTGTCTTTTATGACTATATATGAGGGCACTTAATATCTATGAGGATTCACTCACCCTAATGACAGTATTCCTTCCCATTGCGCCTAAAATCTTGACTTATACATATATGTCCCATTTTTATTTATGGTTCCTATGGAGCTACATTACAACAAATCTTCTTTTTTTGAAACATCACTTTTATGATCTGAGGAGCACTAATAGCCATAGCCAAACAAAAGTCAAAAGACCTCTAGCTCATAGCTTGTTTGGACATGTAGGTCATATTCATAATGATTTCTTATGTGGAACCGTAGAAGTAATTCAATCACCACTAATTAGTATCTTCATTAATGCATCAATGACGATTGATGCATTTAGAATAGTTCCAACATTGTGGCAAATTCGTGTAAAATATATAGTTGATTTGGGTGCTCTAGCCAAAACAAGTCCTATTTTGCATAGTACCTTCTCCATTACTATGTTCTTATACACAACAATACCCTCGTTAGCCAACTTTAGCATCAAATTCTATTTGTTTTTCACCGCTTTGATTTGTTGGAATTATTGGTTAGCCCCAGTGGAGTAGTGACTATCATTATAGGTCATTGAACAGCCAAAAAGTTTCCATGAGTAAGCAGTTCTCCATACACCAAGAACATAGCTTACCTAGTTAGTTGCGACATGGATAGGAATGGATGTTGTGAAAGAAAGGTTTGAGTCTGATACATGAATTATATCCTCAATATCCTTGTACGAATCCACAACCGCTACATGAGATGAACCTGATTTTGGTGAACTAAAGTTGGTCTTAGGTGTAATAGGACTCCCAGTTACTGCCCATCATATACTAAGGTACTCATTAGTTGTCGGAACGACATGAGCCAGGTCAAGCTGATCTATATTTAAAAAGATGAAGGGAACGAGGCAACTAAATCCTCATCTCATTTAGGGCAAAAAACAAATTGGCATCTTGACAAGATACAATTGTACAAACTAGAAATGCTTATTCCATATATTTGCAATAAGAAAAAGCATAAAGAAAATAGTCCAAAACTATCCCTAGAAGTGGTTTTTTGTTAATCAAACAAAACTATAAGTACATTCTTTGATATTAATAAAATAGGCCAAGCTGGTTTTTTGGACTATACTAAGAAGGACCTTTATGGCCTCTCTCACTCCCTTCTCCCCTAGGGTGAGACATTGACAAAGAATATATTGCAAACCACAACGCTAGCAGATGTAAGGCTCAACTTTTCTAGGGTTGGCAAATTGTGTCCATGAGTTGTGTTCGTGTCGTGTCCAGATTGACCCATTAGAGTATATGGGTCAACACGAACACGACCTGATTAATAATTGTGTCAAAAACCCATGACTCGAGCATGATCCAATTATTAAACAAGTCACATGACTCGTATAACACGATTAGAAAGATGTACCATATAAGATGGTTATTCAAAAATCATCTTATATTGTAACTGATATAATATGATTTTTGAAAAACCATCATATATTACTATAAGAATATAGGATGATTTTTCAAAAACCGTCTTATATGTTTTTCAAAAATCGTAAGATGATTTTTGAAAATCATCCTATGTTGAAAACCAATCCTATATTTCTATAAGAATATGGGACCATTTTTTCAAAAATCATCCTAAATTATATATAATATAGAATGGTTTTTGAAAATCATCGTATATTTTTATAGTGATATAGAGTGGTTTTTCAAAAATCGTCCTCTATTTTTTTTAGTAAGATAGGATGATTTTTCAAAAACTATCTTATATTTAGATATATTATAAGTCAGCTTTCAACACGATAAGTTAACAAGTTGTGAGTCAGATGAGTCAATACGATGGGTTAACAGGTTGCAAGTCAAATAGGTCAACATTGGTTAACCAAAATACAACACGATTTTTGACATGATATTTTCGGGACCCAAAAGTTACATGAACACGATAAGACTTGACCATAACTAGCTAAATCCGTCTCGAATTCGAGTCGTGTTATCGTGCCATGCCGTATTTTGCCTTCCCTACACTTTTCTTTTAATAAATGAAACTTGCCGGTTAATATGAACTCCAATAAAAAATTCAAAAGCACAAAAATTAGGATCATGGAGACCTTTGACTCTTCCTACATTAAGATGCAAACTTCCGGCCAACAACCTTACAAGACTCAAATTCTTAAATTGTGTTTCAGGCTTCTGATCTTGCTAATGAAAGCAGACGAGGAGAAGTCATGGAGACAAGAACTTTAAGGGCTGTCGAAAAATAAAACCAAACAGAAGGGGCACTGAGGCATAAAGGTTGTGGTTCGAAACTATAGAACTTGTGAGCGCACTGACAAAGGAATCTTAAGACCAATATGGTGTGGTTCATGTTGCAGTGTTAAGATGGTCACTGCGAATCTTGCAGATGCAGCATCTGACCTTGGGAGTGATGCGTCGAGCTAGTGATAGGAAACATGACCATGAAGAATCTTCCTCTAACAAGCCACATTTCTAGAAGAACCACGTACAATACAAGATTCTAAACGAACACCATATCTCAATGAAACTAGACCAAATTATCTAGAGATTCAGTCGCAGATAATAACAGAAGGAGACATGACTTACATTTCAGAATGTGCAAGAAACAGACGAGAAAATAATAATCTCATACTATGAGATAAGACACACATGCAACGGAAAATATTTTGAAACTTGGGTAACGGGAAAAAAAAAAAAAAAAAAAAGGTTCATGAACCAATTCATAATCCAACAAATATAACCCAAGGGAGTGCACAGTCCAGGGCCCACGCTTCTTTAACTACAGTTGCCAATTCATTGCTACTTGAAGATGCAAAACTTGAGGGCAACTATCTCCCACCAAAGAGAATTCTACATGTATAAGAAGTCTCGCAAACTCAATACCCAGAAAAAAAATATGATTATAAAATCCTAGCTGATTGATGTTCAACATCCATCTCCAATTAAGGATCAATTCCACCAGAAGGTTGATTTACACAAGCCTCAGAGTTACAAATTTATACAACAATACATTTCTTAGCACTCAACATGCATATGGATACAACCTACCAACAATGGTAAGGTCAGACTTCAACTTTGCCCTGAAAAGGTAGCAACAGTAGCTGCCACAGAGTGCTGTCATTTCCTCTGGAAGCAGCAAGGAACAAAACTCTTGCACAGGACTAGTGGTAGTGTCACAGTCGCCCAACCTTAAGTTTTTCCTTCACTTGTTCGGAGGAGAGAGACATTCTCCTTTCTAATCCTTTCATTGGATTCACAGGGAGTGCCGCTTTTTTAGTCGAAACAGGTGCCACTTGTTATGGGCCTTTGGCATTGTTGAATGCTGCAAGGGGATAATAAGGGTGAATCCCCACTTGTCGTATCTCTTTGCTGTTCTGTAGGTTTAGGGGGGAAAGGAAACTGAATGGAATTGACAGAGCTTATTCTCTTGCAATCCGTCTCATTAGTCAGATCAGCTGGAAACTAAGCAGAAGAACAACTTCACTCCCTTGTCCTAGTGCAGCCTCTACCATATCACTGTGCAAGATTGAACAAAGGATTGTAGAGTTCCTCGCTGGCTATTCAGGCCTGCAATTTTGTTCCGTTGCCGATGGAGTGATGAAGTTGAATTCTAATAAAACAGTAGACAGAACGCTACTGGTGGATGATTCTCTATTTGAAAACATTATTAACGTCGTCTACACTTGTTTTTCTCTGCTTACATCACAAGACTATCACAACGATTCCACATTTCCTGCCCAAAAGAATTTATTGCTTATCAACGATTACCCAAAGCTCCCAATGCTGTATATCAGAATTCACCCGGCACATCCCGCTTTCCACATTTCCGGACTGAAAGAATGCATCAAAGATTATCTACAGCTGCTAATGTCATATCAGAATTCATCTACACATCATTTCTCCACTTACATTTTCAAACAAGTTCACAAGATTATCAATTCCACATTTCCAGACCGAACTTATCAAAGAATATCTATAGAATACTAATTTGAAGAAAAACACAGATCACATTATGTTTTGTATCAATACACCGATTTATAAATACAAGAATCAGAAACCATACTTACAATTACAATGTATCATCTACACTCCGCAGCCGCGTTTCCACCAACCAGGCACTGAATTCCCCATCACTAACCTTCAACATTTCCGATAATTTCATTGAAAACCCATGCTCAACCAAAAGCCTATGCCTGGGTTTAATCTTCCCCTCCAAACTGAACGAAAAATACTGCGGAAAGTCCTTCAATTCCTTCAAGTCCCCATTCATATCATTCAAAAAATACTCGACCTTCGGCTGGAAATTGTTCTCGATACTAAACGTAAACAACCCGGGGGATCTCAACACCATTCTAACAGCCTCCTTATAAGAAAAACCCAAACTTTGAAGGTAATCGAGCTTTGGCAAAAGCGTAGTTTCTACTGATGAAACCAACAGCAATGTAGTCTGGCAATCGATTGCATGAGCTCCTACAAACCCCAATCGACGAAGAAAATACAATGTAGGTCGTAATTGTTCCGAAACACTGCAAATCAAGAGTCTGGGGCATCGAATTATGCATTTTCGAATGTCGGGATAAGGAATTCTTACATCATAGAGAAGGAATTCAAAAATCGGGTAGAGATCGGCGTCAGCATCCGCGGTGAGAAGCTGGGGGTGCATTCCGAAGATCCGACCCATATCGGAACGAGCGATTCCCATCGAATAGAGGCATCTTTCGACGGATTTGACAATATTGAGAGATGCAGAGCGGAAATTGGGATTTTTCTCGAGGGCTTTTGATGAATCGATGTTTAGGGTTTCGAGGTAGAGGAGTTTTTGCCGGAATTTGAGGCCGGAATCGGAGAGATTGGGGTTGGAGAGGAGTCGGGGAAAGGGGGTTAGGGTTTTCAAAGGGGGTATTTTTCTGGTGTTTGGCTTTTGGGGAGATTTTGGAGAGAAGATTTGCAGTCGGATTATCATCTTTGAGTGGCAGCAATTCAGAGAGGTTGGGGAGAAGGGATTTTGTTTTGCAACGCAGGTATGTTGGTCTCGCGAGTGTCAAAACTAGACCCACTGAGAAAAAGACTCCACTAAAAATAGTGGGCCTATTTATTTAATATTGGGCTTAATGCTTGTAAAAATAACACTAACCCCCCTTATCTAGGATCTTTTTTTCTTCTTTTTTCTTTAAAAGAAAAATTTTACAAAACAAATCACTCATAATTTCTCACCATAAATCTAATTTCTAGCCAATGAAAAAAGTAGAAATTCAAACTTGCAACCAAAGAGATGTCAAGTTGTCTGCCGCCAACTGCACCAGACATTTGTTAGATTACTCTGAAATGTAGTACAAAATAGTTTGACAAAACCCAATAAATCATTTTAAAAAACAAATAGATTTATGCAAACACAGACGAAATAACCTCACAAACTCTAGCAATTGTTTTAGAATAATGTTATTCGATGTTCGCTATTCTAGACTAGCATAATCCATGAGTCATATTTTCGTTGCAAACAACCCTGTTATGAGATTGGATCCCAGCGACTGATTGAATGAGCTAAATCTATTTATTTTCCCATCTTCAATTTCCAACTTTGTCAACTTTCTAATGGCTGAACGTGGGTACTCCATGAAATGAATCTAATTTTCTTAAGTGAGAAATTAATTTCCTCTAAACCTGCAAATTCCTTCATTTCTCCATGAAAAGTGCTTACTATTTTTTTCACTAGTAAGACAGGAAATGAGAATTCAATTATAAGATGAGTATTGAATTCTATCTTAGAAAATCTTGTTTCAAGTAAATACTGCTCGAGTCTTGTGAGCCCCACTTTACCATAGTCACCGCTTACAAGTATGTTATTTTGTACTATTCTCCAAATAAGGTTAATGACCATTTATAATTTATAATTTATTTAATTAGTGCTATTTTAAAATTAATAATTAATAATAATAATAATAAGTTAAATAAACAGATCTAATAAACTAAAAGTAGAATTAATAAGGATCACCCAGCTGTGCAGGAATTGCATTTCTCGAGGTACAAAACCCCTTTGGTATGAGTCCAAGAATTCAATTCTCCCTTCGGAATTGGATTCCTTATCCTAAATGACAAACATCCCATCTGACGAGGACACGTCCACCAGGGAATGTACTTTTAATTAACCGTACGGTAAATCTGACCTTACAGATCCAGATTAGATCCTCTAATATAAAAAAAAAAAAAACTTTCCTGAAGTAGAAACAAAATTGACATGCAAAAGTCACGTAAACAGGAGTTCCCAAGGCCAAAATTGCAATAAACAAATTCCCATGCACGTATCAGTCAAATGGAATTCAATTCCTAGGAAAATTTCGAACTTCCCTACGAAAAAGGAGCATTCATGGTCGGGAGAATTCAATGAATCGATTGATTTCTCTCCCAAAATCGAAGAAGAACACGAGCTAACGTTCGCTGACCTCTCGTGCGTTTTTATTTTTCTCTATTTCCCATATCGTAATTTCATCCCTTTTATTTATCTATTTTCATTTTTTGGCTGTTTTTTTAATACTTAATTGATGGTTGGTTTTAGAATTTCAGACGGCTTCCGATTCTCCTGCTCATTCTAGAGACCGAATTTGCAGCTCTGCCAGTCATGCCGTGTATGTTCTCCACCTTTCTGCTAATCTCTTCCCTCTTCCCTCTTCCTTTGTTTTTTTATTCTATTTTCTTCCCTTTTATTCATGTTTTCGTGGTTTTCGGGATTCTGGGTGCCTAGTTTTTGTTGTTGTTAGATTGTATCGATTGGGCTTTGTTTTCTCCTTTTCTGCGTGTAGTTTGGATTTGGTGTGATTTCGATTGGGTTAGGATTAGGGTTTGTAGAAGGGAGAAATCTGTTCCTGGGTATTGCTTGATTCTTCTTGGTTGTGAATTCTGGTGTTTTGGTTGGGTGGGTTTTGAAGATTTGGGATTGGGTTGGTCTAGGAGAAATTATGTTTTCATTGAATTGTGTGTTATGTTAAGATTACAGAAGAAAGGTGGGGAAGTTCTACAATGATTTTGATCCACTTATGGGGAGTTGATGTTGCATTGAGGTTTTCGAAGTGGGTGTGGATGTGATCTTTGGATCTGTTTCAGTTTCAAGGGATATAGATTCTTTTGTTCAATTATTTGGTGGTGTCTGGGATCCATATTTTGCTTGGATTTGAAAGTTTGTATTGTATAGAAATGAATTGGTTGGTTGTCAAGGATATGAAGGCAATGGATGGGTTCTAGCCTGAGTCAGGGGTATAAAGAAGGTACAGAAACTGAGGAGCTTGTCGCGTAAATTCTCAGGTCCAATTTGCAGGATGGGACGGGTTAAGCTAAAGATAAAGAAATTGGAGAATCAGAGTAGCAGGCAAGTGACTTACTCAAAGAGGAGAGCAGGGATAGTAAAGAAAGCCAAGGAGTTATCGGTATTATGTGACATACACATTGCTCTTCTCATGTTTTCACCGACCGACAAACCGACGTTGTGCCTCGGACACCGAAGGTATTTGAATGACATTGTCTTCTCAACTTTGCTTGGTAGTTCCATTCAAACACTGTTAAAACAGGAATGACTACTACTGGCAACTACATGTACATGTCAACCAACGGCACTGAATAGAGCAAAGTCCAATTACCATTTTCATTTTCCTTATATTTTCTATCTCATTTGAGCCTGATGATGAGAAGAAAGGGAATTCTTTATCTAATAGAACTGCTAGCTGTTCCTGGCCTGAGCTTGTTTTAGAACAAGTAATTGCATATAGAGGAATGACCTTCAGTATCATTCATTCACATTTTCAGCTCCCAGGTGATGCTCTAAATAGCTATTTTATCAGATGAATCCATTTATAAAACAGTCTCTAACTTATCACTTGATGAATTACTAAATCTTTCTTAAAATAGCCCAGTTCCAGCAACAATTATCAAATCTGACTAAGAAAATCCTACTAGAAAGGCTTGTCTGTTGCTTTATGGAGACGCCTCCCTAGTATCTTGAGTAGACCCCTTCGTCAGTCTTCTCCATCATTTACATGTTTCCTAGGCCAATGTGCAGAAAGATTATAGGAAGATACTGATTTGGTTTTGTAAGGGACAGAGAACTTATGAATCAATTTATTAGAAACTAGGATCTTATCTTTTACTCTTTTGGACTATTATTGGTGAATGTTCTCATTGACCCTTTAGTAGTGAGCAACACTGAACAAGTACAAGTAGGAAACTATACCAAGAAGTCTCAGTCGGTATTAAAAATTATGAAGGTGACAACTTTTGACCTGATGTTTTTTGAAAATATCTGACCGTCCTAGCTGATTCAATTTGGACGATAGGGTTGGTCCAAAAGCCCGATGACTCTTCTCTTATGCTTTCAGGAAAAATCAGTTCAAGCATTAAACTTTAAGATAAGTATCTCAAGTTGGATTTGAGTGGTCTTCCCAACTAGAAAGATATGCTGCTATCATTGGCCGCAAAAACTGTCTTATTGTATTTCCATTACAGGTTATCTTTTCATCTAACCCACTGGTTAATAGTTTTCCCCTTCCATTTTCATTTTTCTTCAGGACATTTTATCTTTTCTTTCTGAATCCAGATCAAAATGAATCAGTTTGTTAGGTTTCTTTCCGAATAGTAAAAAAAGGGGCAGCCCAGTACCCCAAGCTCCCCGCATATGCAGGGTCCAGGGAAGGGGCAGACCACAAAGGTTCTATAGCATATAGCCTTATCTTGTGTTTTTTGCAAGAGGCTATTTCCACTCCTTGAACCCGTGGCCTCCAGGTCAGATGGTGACAACTCAAGCATTGTCCAAGGCTATTCCCACTGTATGAGATAGATCCTGGAGCAAAACACCTTTTCTTTTTTTCTCTTCTTGTAGAGTATGAAAAACTTTATGGTGAGAAATAGCAAACTCCAGCAAAAGGTTAGATGGCCTAAAAAGAACAGAGAACAGAGTAAAACATTATGTATGGTGCATAAGCAGCAGGTAACCAAGAAGCTTAGCCCATTCCCACTGCTAAGATTTCTTCAAATGCTATCATAAGCATGTTTAAGTCCATTTGTTTATAGGTAGCTTTTGCATTTCATATTTTAATCATTCTTCTCTAATTTTGGAACATCTCCTCTTTTCAGCAATGTTGAAGAGGTGATTGCCAAGTTTGCTCAATTAACTCCGCAGGAGAGAGCAAAAAGGTGCACAAAATTCATTTTGACTAGCAACTTGCAAGCAATTCTTTTGTATTTTGAATGATGGATAGCTGTTTTCTAACTTAGCTCTTTCTTTGGAACAGGAAGCTGGAGGGTCTCGAAGTCAGTCAGTCCTCTTTATCTTATTGCCTTCAATGCATGTCATACTCATACAATTTGTATATTTTGGCATCGTTGTGCGTGTTAATCAAACATTTCTTTTCTTTGTGTATATAGACTCTTAAAAAGACCTTCAAAAAATTGGACCATGATGTTAATGTTCAAGACTTCTTGGGAGCAAGGTATGCGTGAATTTTGGTTGAACATCTATGTTTCTTTCTTAATCTGCTGAGATTCCTAATATGCATATCCATTCAAAAAAGTTCTGATGAACATATTTCTTGTTATTGTTGCAGTACCCAAACTGTTGAGGTATGCATCTCCAAATAAGAGTTCACTCTCTTTAAGCAACAGTTTCCCTTTGCTTTATGTTTTCTCAAATATAACTAACATTGTTTATGACAGGAATTAAGTAATCAGTCAAGACTATTGCAATCTCAACTATCAGAATTACACAAGAGATTGAGGTGCTTCCTTGGATAGAGATAGTTTTATTTTACATTTTAATATCTTAGGCTTTAAGATCTTTTGGGCCATGCGTGTGAAATGACTGCATGAGAGTTTCTTACTCATCTCGCAATTGCTCACATATCAATTGGCAAACCTCTGTTAACTTTGAATCCCTTGTCGGAAGTCATGTGCTCACTGTTGTACTGGTAACTTGGTGGGTTGTATTTTTCAGCAAACATCTTGTTTGCTATGACACCAAAACAAGCACTGATTAATTAAAGAAGTAATTTCCACTGGGAATTCCAGTTCAAGAACTCAAAGGAAACAAGATGGAACCTAATTATATGTATGATGCTAGACTATTCAGAATGAGTTGCATGCAGGAGGCCTCTAACTTAGTCTGAATTGAAGGATTTTGATACCTGATGGCTAATTAGCCATCCTTCATCTGCTTCAGTCAAAGTTTACATCATAACATACAATCAGTCATGTGTTACGTTTGACTCAGTCAATCTGGACTGATTTTTCTCCAATTAATTTATAACTTTTTTTTCTTTTGTGGATCTCTGGATCAGCTGAACTTGGTCAATGCCGCGTCTAGACTAGTAGGAAAATCCTAAATCTAAACTAGAAAGATATCATTTTATGTGCTTCTGAGTATTGAATGGAAGTACTCTGTCATTTTGTAATGCTTGGTCTTCTTGTTCTGTAGATACTCTTTCTAAGCTGTTTACATTTTTGTGACGATATCTTCATGAATACCATATTTTGTTATTATCCAAGTGAGGTCCTCTTAACTTTGAATCGACATATTTAATTATCAAATTTTATATTTTATGTTGCTCAAACATTAATTATGGTCTATCTTTGGCTCCATTTCTGCCTTAATCTTTATTTTTTCAATTAATTTACTCCTATCTATTTTATGATGTGCTTTCAGCTATTGGACTGATCCTGATAACAGCAATAACATAGACCATGTTAGGACGATGGAAGAATCTCTCAAAGAATCACTTAATCAACTTCGAGTACACAAGGTATCTTTTCACTACATGGAGTTCTATTTTCAAGTTGTATATGCTTTTGCCACCAAATACGGAGTGTTTCATTTGTAATCACTGTAGTATCTTTGGGTTCCTCCAGATAATATGGATTGTCATCTCTACCCTATATTTTAAGATCAAATATTTCTTTAATTATTTTGATTCACATATTACAAATTGTTTTTATTTCTGAATGTGCATTCTATGTTCATTCTCTTATCCATCACCTTCTGTGCTTCTGATGTTGAGAAATAGATAGGTTAATGTGCGACTAGCCTAATTCTAACTATTACGCTGGGAGAAACATACAGTTCTTCTGCTTTACAGTACAACCAGATGAATCCGGAGTTCCAAACCTAAAAGTCATATCACATTAAAACAATGGGATTGCTGCTAAAAACTGTCACTAACCACTTTTTCATTTATTGTAGACAGGGTTTTTGATGCTCTAATCTCGTATGGTACTACCAAGATAACCATATGAAGAAAATATTATCCCTGTAATGAACATATTGATGGATATCAATATCTTGCATGATAACATTATGATAACAGCATGCAGGTTTCAGTTTGTATCAGTGTTCAGTTTGTAATGATAACAGCTTGCATGATAACATTACTAAGTTTTTCTTAGTAACAGTCTGAGTTATTGCAGACCAAAGAAAAAACTCTTGAGGTTATCCTTAGAAATATTAGAGCCGTTAAATTGGATATTATATATTGTCAGCTGGAGTAGTTCCATATCAGTGAAACAGTGCAGCATGTAATGTTTGTGAAAAAGGAAGGTTCCTTTGTGTCGCCTCTTCCCTACATACTATTTCTATGGATATATTTTGCTACTGTATAACCAGTTTGCAAATATGTGAATGATACAAGAGGAATGTAGAGTATCTGCAGTACGGTTTTTATTTTATTAACTCTGTGTGCACAACACTCTCGTGAATTTGCAGATCTTATCTATAAAAAATACATGTCAACTAACAATGGAGAAAGGGAGAATGGCTGGTCTGGGGTGTGGAAAAGCCAGTCCCTTGTGTTTATATTGTGTCCTTCTAGGTTCTTTGAATGAAGGTCTTATAGGCCCTACTGCCACTGTTGTTGGCTGTGGTTTCTGTTCTGAACTGTTCAATACCTATGATTAGATGCCAAATTATGTCACTAGAAATCAAAGGTGATACTGACTGGTTCTGCTTCACAGGAACACATAGGGAAGCAACAAATTATGTCACTAGATTGCAATGATCAGGTAGAAATCATTCTAGTACTATGAATCTCCTCCACATTGGTTATTGGCCTGGATCTGAGAAGTGTTATATATTACGAATCGTGTAATTCATCCTGTCTTGATTTTGTAGTTCCAGAACGGCATGAACTTACCTTTAGGAATGACTGGCAAGCAAGAGCCTCAACACATGTCTTGGCTTCACAGCAATGACTGTCAGCATATGATGTTACCTGAGGATCCGAACTTGCTGCCTCAGAGGTGAGTGGACTATAGTTGCTTCATGTCCAGGACTTTGTGATATCTATTCTCTTCGGGTCTGATTCTTTTGAAGCTCTTATGTACGTCATTGTCACCCCTGCCAACTTCCTTTTATGTTTGAAGTAATTTAGGTAAAGGCTATTCAATCACTCCTTTCACAATTAAAATGATCAGAAGGTTGAGCAGATCTTGAACAAGTTGGAAGTCGAGGTTGTTGACCTTGATCTGAGCTAAACTTGGAATGTGCCTCAAATTTTGATTTTCTAAAGTGTGGCCTAGAAAGTAATTTTGAGCGAAATTTCAGCCCTTCTAAACATATTAGGAAAAGTACAAATCTCTGGAATTTGAAACTTGTAGGAGATCGTGCTTATAAATCCCATTTCAATATGCTCTCGCAACCATCTTGCTCAAACGTCAATTCTATGAAACATTGCTGTTATGTTTCTTCAAAGTGAGAGTAGTGCTACTGAACTGTTTTCTGAGGTCCGATTTTACTATCACTTGCCATTTTCTCAGTTAAAGTTGATGTGTCTTTCCTGGTCATAATTAAGTGAAACACTTTCTTATGGTCACTTGCCTGATTCAGACTGAGTGGTCATGGATCCTCATATGTTTTCCAAGACATTTTAGTCTGTGCTACCACCCTAACAAGGTGCCTGCTACTTATCCTGAACCTGATTCATGCCACTTTAATTTGATCCAGAGATATTGAGTGCCCAACAGGCTGTTCCAGTTATTTTAGCTTTGTAACGCCAGAAGAGATTAAGCAAGAAGGGCTAAATGGCTTGACCTCAAACGTGGGCTTGAGGCTACAACTAGGAGGGCAGTATCCATATCAGTCATTCAATCTTAATTCGCTTAATGAAAAGAAATTCAAAACTGAGGCAGAAATGAATGTACAAGAATCGGCAGAAATGAATGTACAAATGAGCTTACAAGAACCAGCTGTAGATTATCAAGTTAATGACTTCGGACCACCCAGACCCGGGTATGATACAAGCCATCGCAGTTGGGCTTCCACATCTGGACCTTGTGTTGTTGCCATGTTCAATGAGCACTCGTACCCCCAGGTGAGTCTTGATATCTGGTTTTTGATCTTCCGAAAGTGATTGAGATTCCAATTCTGATTACTTCTTTGCAATATGCATGTCGAATTACACATTCAAATGTCTATTTGAGCATAGGCTTATTTTGTTCATCTTTTGTAATTGGACTTGAAATCTTTTCTGTTCAGAAATTATTCCAGGACCGCTCAGTAATAGTTCTCTTGTTTTCTTGCTTCATGAAACAATTCCTGATTAGCTGTTGATAGGCTTTGGATGTCTCACAATTCTTTTTAAGACCTAGTTGAGAACTGTAAACAAAACGAGGAGAGATTGCAGAAACTCTAATGTTGTGAGTGATAATATTTTGGGCTTTCCTAGACAACCTGTTTGGCACAATAGAAACATCTAAGATGCTTTTCCTATTTCTAGACTCCTAACTGAATATCAAAGTTCATTTGTGTATTAGTCGCATTGTCGATTCATGTGGCCATTCTTATACTGGACTTAGATTAATTTCTGCACTAATAATGTTCTTTATATGTTTTCCTCAGCAACCAACAAACTAGTTTCGTTGAGTGATGCTGTCCACCGGCTCATTGCACTTGGCCTTTCACACTCACTTCAGGAATGTTGTCTGTGCAATCTTCACCCCAATGTGATCACCTGAAACGGTCGAGGTGCTTCATCTCTGCAGCTAATTTTCAGAATCCTGATGCGAGTACAACGTGATCACATAATAAATACACAAAGACCTTTCGGGACTATAAAGAAGGAATCATGCTGGATTTTCATGCCACAATGTGGGCTGGCCTGTCCACCGAGCTAGCTACAAAAATTGTATTATGGGAGTTATAGAACTTGTAATATTGGGTCAAATTGCATTGTAGATTAATTTGTGTCCTACAGTTCTTTGCATTTATAGATAGATTACTTATTTTAGGACAGGTTATTTTATCCATATCTGACATGATCTGTAAATGGAATTCAAATATAAGACATGTAAATCCATGATCTGTCAATGGAATTCAAATATAAGACGTAAATCCATTCTTTCTCAATGCCTTTTTGGTGAGATTATCCTGTTAGTCCGGTTCTTTTTTCTTTCTTTGTTTTTCTCTCTCTTTCTGGTTTGGTGCCATTACAGCCATACAGAAAGCATCATTACCAAAGACAGTTACTCTGAAGAACATACTAGAGAGAAGCAATGGACCTCAACAGGATAATAACTAATAAGTTGAGGTGGGTGCCAATACGTTACAGTGCTATTCCCTGTACATTGTTAAGATTTCTCTCTAAACATCATGCTCATCTCACTCAAAAGCCAGGTCTCTGTTGGTACAAAGAAAGAATACATATCCATATCCAGTTTAACCGCTGAATGTTTGGACAATGGTGTTGTGCCATGGGTCAGAAATGTGCTGCAGAAGGTTCTCAAAAGGACCCTTTCCAGTCACATTGTGTTGCACCACAAAGCCTAAGAATGCCAACATTGCCAATCTCCCTGCATACAACCAGCAAAGAACAAGTCAATTTGAGTGCTATATGTAGTTGTGTACAATAAACTCCTTGTGTCATATGAACAAATCCTTTAGTAAGTAAGACAGCGACATACCGTTGGCGAGTTCTTTCTCCTTGGCCTCGAGAGTCGGGGAGAAATTGAGGGGGTTAAAGATGCCACCAGGGTATCCAACCTCACCAGGAGGCAAGCTGTACTGCTTGAAGATGGGATCCTGGTTAACGCTACCTGGGTTCTTGATGTCTTGCCACCTTCTGATCTCTACGTAATGGAACAAGATGAACTCGATGACGAAGAGAGTGGAGGAGGAAGCGAAGTACTCGGATTTGCCTGCATCATACCATTCGGGGACGTTGATGATACCAATCTTAGTGAAGACTTCGGGCAACAACATTCCGGCAACACCCAACATCGCCCACCGCCCATTTACGAGCTCCGCCTGGACGAACCACCTCAAGTTTTCGGGGTCCTCGGCGAGTCCCAACGGATCGAAACCATTGTCACCAGGGAGGCTAAATTTCGACACAAGAACCATTAGCAAATCGAACGTGATAAGAGTTAAGCTAAACGTAAACCAGTTCGTGGGTTTAGATGGCAATCTTTCGGTACGCACCTGCCGTTGAGATGGCCCGGCGAAGCCAATCCAGGCAACCACTCGCCCTTCTTCGCTACGACTTTGAACGAGTTCGAAGCGACCGGAGTTTTGACGGCGATTTCTCTAGTAAGTTTGCCGGAAGAGCCAGTCAGGAATCTAGATTTTGACGTGCATGGCCGGAAACCGGCGATCGAAGCTTGACCGGCGACAGTTGCCATGTTTTGTGATGTGAATTCAGGTGATGGATATCCAGCAACGCAGGTTGGGTGTCTCCTTTTGTATTTCATTCAATTGGCAAAGTTGTGGTCCAGATTTGTGGTCGGGTTGGTTGGTTGGATTGTGTTGTTTGTAATCTAACGGTGAAGATCTGGTTGTGTAGTTGACTGGACCAATGAGAGGTCTTGCTCCTTGTCCCCCTTATCCACTACCCAAATCCAAAAATCCATCCACGGCATGCTGTTGGACGATAAAAATCTTGCGGGTCCTACATGGGTGGGGCAATTAATGAGCTTTTGCCAAGTCGAATCTCGTGGTCCGAAAAGTGGATGGCTGAAGTTTGGCCTGGCAAGAAAAATCTGTGAAGGGGAATGTGCAAACATGTGGCAGGAAAATGGTAGTGCCAGTATCCAATTGTTAGCCAGTTTCTGATACATGAAATCACAGAGCGCCAACGGTGGCTTGACAAGCGTCTAGCTCAAACTAAGTGGGTCCCATTGTTTCAGCACAATTAGGCTTACAAACTACCTTGTGCCCCACTGAGGGATGGCTGAGATCTTCTAATATTGCATGATGGTGCAGCCAAATTTGCACATCTGAGTGCTGGCATGCAACCACTTAAAGCCAAGGGTCAATTTGCAAGGTTTATATATATAATCCGGTCTATAGTTTGTGCTGGATTATTTTTACTAGAGTCTGCGTAGCCTAAGTATCCTAAAATTAGATGTGAAAATTGTGATTTGTTCATCAAATAGAGTGTATAAAAAAATTTAGAGAAACCTACAACAAATCATCGCACTTGGAGAATCCTAGTCATTTGATTTGGGTTGTAATTTCTAATCCAAAAAACGTACCTAAAAGCATTCCATTATCATGAAATTAGATTTCTAATCTGGCTAAGCCATTCCAAGTATGATGAACTTAGATCTACAAAAATACCGTGATTCAGAAAAGGCAGCATCCATCCTTAGAATGCCTAAAAGAGACTCTTCTTACCGGAATATATAGGAAAGGAATAGGCCTTGCCAATTGGGCTTTGACGCAACCCGGAGTAATGAGACCCTGGGTTCAAACTGAGTCATTGGCCCAGATCCGCAGCTAAAAGTAGATCCAACCTTGGGCCGTTCACTGATTTACCCAGACCCATGACTGGACGAAGCCACTCCCAGTCTAAGGTCTCATCAGAGTCAACTAACTAGCTGTCTACAAGCCTCTTTCCTAGGCCTATTTCATCCCATTAAACCATGACCAATTATTCAATGATCCAAACCGTTTATTTATCCGTTCCTACCTTGGCCAACAACGCCCGCAAGATCTTCTCTTTCACACTCTTTTAACCCCTCAATTCAAAGGTTCAGACCAAGACTCCACCAAAATCAATGGCAATTAAATGCAAAAAAGATCTCCAAAATCAACGAGAAAGAATTGTCAAGGCCACGAGTTTTCCGTGCATGACCAGTCCACTCCCACCAAACATTTAGATTCACACCAAGACAATTAACTCCATCTATAAATTCTACCCTCCAAAATGATAGTGGCACTCGTCAACTCGTTAAATACTGGAGGAATTCCAGTTTCCAACACAAAATATCCACCGTTCCTCACCTATGCACTGTTCCTCCATGATCCCTCAAAAGCATGCAAGGAGTCCATACCATCTTTTGACTCTTTTGTTCAAATTATCTTAGCTGTTCATCTTGTTTTCCCAGTACAAAAATGAGGTGACCTGAGAAAATTTCACCAGAGTTCGAATGATCTTAACCATTTACCTGGATGATTTGAAACTTTTTAAAATTATCAATGGCTGTGATTTAAGCTATAAGAAATATAGGCCAAAAACATTTAATGAGCATAAAATATCATATTAGCCTATTTACCTTAGATTTACAAAAGCTAAACTTATCACTGTACGATGAATGGCTTCGATCTACAAAAGCTTATCATTTACAAGAAAAATTGTGGTGAGGACTCCTACCGGGTTTCTAATTGAAAAAATCTGAACCGTTCAACTTATTGTCTTGCAATAGATGAGTCCTCTCCCAAAATTCATGTGCTTTAAAGGATCTTACTACTAAAGTTAGCTAAATAATAATAATAATAATAATAATAATAATAATAATAATAATCAATGGCAAGATCATCAAAGTTATTTATATTTTGGATCTGGCTCATCTAATAGGTGCAAAGGTCAAGATAAACAGCTCAGATCATTAAGAACGTGGGACCCGGTCATACTTTCCCTAAAAGGACTCAAAGGAAGTGATGTCCTGTATTTTTTATGGGTTAGCCCTCTCTTAAATGGGAAGAACTTCTTTCAACATTGTTGTAGGTGGGTTCAGATTTAAGGAGATCCGAATGGTTCAATATGTTGTCCTTAACTTGGACTTTTAAAGGCTACACTAAAAAATTCTCAACTATTGTATGGATGATCTATAGAATGAATGGTGAATCATTTGACCAATCGTTAAAGAACTCAAGAAACAAGTGGCTAAGATCATCTGCGGGCCCAATGCCCCCGAAGGACCCGGTTACGTGCCGCTTAGGGGCTCGGACGTCGACGCAGTTAAGTATCGTGCCATCCGATACGTCTCGAAATCAGGTTGGTCTGTAACAATCCAGAAACCGTCCAAAAAACTGGTCAAAGAGACAGAAGAGGTGAAGGGGGCATGTGAATTTCTGAACCTTCTTTCCTTTTCGGGAGTGGAAGCGTGGTAAAGCTGCTTTTGTGTCGGGATTTCTATCCAACTAACCCTGGGAAATCCGCTAGTGGAAGGAGAAAGGTTCCCTGACCGATAAGTTTCGTATCAATGCCGGAATACGGAATGAGACGAAAGTTGGTTGCTTTGGGTGCGTGGGGAATGTAAACCCAGTCAAACGTGCCGGATTTGAATAGCCTCGATCAACGTTTGAGATTTTGAATGGAGTGAGAGAAGAAAGAGGGATGCAGAACTTGTACCACCAAAGGACAAGAGGAAAAGAACAATCTAGATAGCCTAGAGAGAGAATCAAAGTTCAGTAGCAGTCTTGGGAGCCTAGAGAGAGAAAGAGACGTGGAAGTTGAGTATGAGCATGTATAGAGAATGAGTACACTGACTCTTCATGGGCTGCACATGATCAAAATTAGTCACTGAAAGCAACACTGATGAGATACTGAAAGCAACACTGATGAGATGAATGGTTGGGATCATTCAGAAGTGGGTCCTCTCATAGTTAATGTGGGGCACTTCCAAGTGAAAATTCAACTACAACCTTGCTTGATAGTCGTGACCAAAAAAACTCAAGCGCAAAAGAAAATTTTGGTAGATTTTCTTAATGCTGCCAACATAAAAATTGAAGTCTTGAACTTCCAAAAATCAGGCACAAAAATGAAACATCCTGCCATTTCAGGGGCTCCACAAAACTAACGCTCAATAGATTTATGAACGGTCTGGATCATGCTAATATCACATGGATGGACCCAATTCGATTTCCTCATGCATGCATTTCTGGTTAAGAGCTTGTCACAAATATCATCTCCCACATCCTGGAATTTGATTGCGGCCTTGTCTTTCCTTTGTTTCTTCATGGGAGTGAGATTATGAGAATCCTGAGCAAGCACATTCCAACATTTCATCTAGTAGGCCCCACCAATATAGATAAGAAAATTCATCCTTATCTAGCCATTTGATAATGAATCTTCAATGTCTGCTACTTCTTATCTCTACTGGATCGTCCATTTCCAAGGATTACAGTCAAATAGCAGGAGTGTCTCATTCTCAGTGAATCCAAATGATGTCATCTATGTGTGGACCCCGGCAGTTAACGATCAAGATCATCCTGAAGTTACATTTAGCGCTTCATTTTTGTCATTAAGGTATGATAATGACAGAAGCTTAATTTGGACGCTCGAGATGATGTCAGCATGAAAATCAACATATCTCCAATTCGGTGCAAATGTACTAAATTAAACATAGATTTATAAAATTAAACTTAATTGTAACCTCTAATTTATTAAATTCTCAAATGTTACATGTATATGTAGTAAAAAAATGCAAGTTAAAGGATTAAACTCACATCTTTCTAATTCTTTTTCTTATTTTTCTTGAAATGTCTCCCGATTTTACTGACTTCTACCTTTGCCAACTTATTTTCGGATCCAATCTTTGCAACTATGAAGATAAAAAGGGCAGTCCAGGTGCGCAAAGCTCCTGCCTATGCATGGTCCAAGAAAGGGGCGGGTCACAAGAGCCTAAAATACACAGTCTTACCTTGCATTTTGCAAGAGGCTGTTTTCACTCTTTGAACCTGTGACCTCAAGGTGACATGACCGCAACTTTTACCATTGTGCCAAGGTTCCCCTTCCTTTGCAACTATAAAGATAAAGCCCACCAAATCATGCCATTGCATCATCAAAACATAGTGTGGGTCCTACCCCTTTATAATGTCCTTTTCTTCTTCTTCTTCTTTTTAATATTGAAACTTAACAAAGTAATTAAATATTGAATGTTTTCTTTTTCTTTTTTTTCATTTCCTCTTCTAGAGGTTTTGGCTTTCTTTGGTAAGAAGAGAAGAATCCAGTTTCTAGCTTACACAGGCCATGACTTTATTTTCTTTTTCTTTAGGAAAAGGCTCTACATCCATGAAAAAGCTCATAAATATCATATTACCATAGTTACAAAGTTTTGATTCGAGAATAAATTAGCAATGCACAAAAGTATAAAATTTGAGCAAAAAGTAGGAAAAAAAACAAATTACATAGATATGACTTTAATCTTTTAATTTACTTTTTTTTAAAACTAGATCTACAAATAATCTTTTAGAATTCTATCATTTATTGCTTAAATTTTGGGTTTAATTTGGTGAATTTTCCATAGAATTGAAAATATGTAAGAGACGTTAATTTATTAGAGATAAAAAAGTTGGGGCTTTTTCAGAAAAATTTCAATTATTTAGAATTTTTTGTAACCATGACTCCAACTGAGCTTCATTAAAAAGAATAAACCACAAAGGCAAGAAGGAATACCTACGAAATGATAAGAAACTAGGCCTGCTATTATTATAGCAATTCTAAGTGCAGTGGCGAAAGGAAGAGTCTCTTACATGGGTGGCCAAGGTTTGAAATACTCTGCAACGGTGCGTGGGTGTCCACCGTTCAAAAAACGAAAATTATCCACTGTCCATCCAAAGAAATCCACACAAAAAAGGGATAAAATAAAGTTGCAAAACCAAAATTGGAACACTTTATAACATGTTTTCTTTGTTTCTCATAAATAACACATCAATAAATCCCATAAAACTCCTTCAAGGAAAAGGGGGGAAAATAAATGAAGTGAATGGATTGAAGTACAAGTGGGGCCACTCCTTCAATGATCCAAAGCATTTATCAACTAGATTGGGCTTAGAATTCAATCTCACCAGACACTTGCAATACTACAATTTGGGGCGGGTAACCATCTACATTCACTAGCAAAGTCTCCAAAAATTAAAGCCTTAGAATTGTCTACTGGAAGTGAACTATGATCTACCATCCATCCATACCAAGAAATAACAAATAAATGGTTTAGATCTTGCAACAAGTGGCGGGCCTGCAGTTTTACCTCTTCATGCCATAGCTTCTACGTAGTTGAATACGTAGTGGGTGCATGAGCTTCTATTTTCCAAGATTTTTTATTTCATAACATTTTCCAAGGCTTTAAGAATGAAATATGGAAGCCCAAAAAGAATATTTCATCGAAGAGTCCGGTGTAAATGCCTTGAGAGAAAGAAAAAGTGCATGCCTTCTTTCACGTACGATGAATGCTTTTTTGTAAATCTAAGCCGTTCATCATATTTTTCGCATAAAAAATAGACGACTCGTTTAAAATCAATGCATTTAGATGATTCTAGCTGGTTTTAAAAAAATTTAAAAATAAACAGTCACTATTTTTTAACATAAAAACATAGGAGAAACCACCTAAAGAATATGCAATATAATCTCTAAACAATCCCAAAAATGATCAATACCTTAAATCCAGAGAACAAAGCTTCATCACCCTTGTGATGAAGGGCGTGTACTTCTTCTCTCTCTCTCTCTCTCTCTCAAAAGCGTGTACGCTATCGGACTCTAACGTGGGTCATTCAGCTTTAACTGCAATGCTTGTCTCCGTCATAAATGGTAAAACAGCAAGTTGAGTGTGAAAGATCATGGAATGGGCCCTTTGAAAATGAAAGCTGATCAACCACATCACAGCCTTGTGCAGTCCTCTGTCAAGTATTCCTCTCCAAAATTTTAAACCAGTTTTTGGGTCTAAAACACCCATAACAAATGTAAAAGAAGAAGCAATGAATCAAAATACTGGATGAAATCCAAAAAAAAAGAAAGAAAAAGTTTCTCCTACTGTTCTTTCTTTTTCTTGTGCAACAATTATATATTCCTAAAAAATAAGTTTTTCTTACTATTCTTACTTTTATCGTGAAACAATAATGTACTCAATTCATGCATATCCAATAAAAAAATTTATTCATGCTAACTAAGTTTTTACTGCTGTTCTTTCTTTTTTTTCTCAAACAATAATATGTTTCTTGAGAACGGGAAAACCAATCTGAAGTTTCCAGGAAAGTGCAGGAGTTTTCGAGATTTTTTCTGTTATCTGCACCTTGTCTTCTTTGTTCACATGGTTCAGGTAGCTATCTTATTTACATATGCTCTTTTCTTTTTTTTAGAAAGATTTGGATCCATATGCAGAATCTGAAGAACAGCAACACATGAGAGAAATATCACAATCATTGAAATTCTACAAAAAAGATCAAAAGAAAAATATATATATATATATATATATATATTAGATTTTATGAGGACGCATTTCCTCTAACTATGGCTTAGTTATCCAATGTAAAAGTTCTTACACAAAAGCTTGAAAACTGTGGAGAAAAGTTATCACTAATAACATAATCATAGCAGAAACCCTTCAAGGAAATGAGTTCGGAGGTGTAAATGGTATTCAATTTTACTTCACAGATTGTCTGAGAACACTGCTACAGATGGCAGTAAGTCGGTACACGTAGCAGGTCTGCATTACAGCTAAAGTTGCATCAAGAAACAAGGAAAGAAGGGACATAGGATAGACAGAGAAACACTGAAAAGAAAGAATACACAGAAGAGAATAGTCCTTCTGTTTGGTAGAGTTACTCTATTTAGGCTAGCCAAAAGCTAGAAAGTATTGTAGGGTAAACCTGCCTGAAAATGGTCCTGATTTAAGCTTCTCCATAATGAAAACAAGCCTTGGCTAGTCTAAAATGTTGAACAAGTCTTCACCACTTCAAGTTTTATCAAAGAAAGATCCATTTCAGGGAGGAATATTTTTCTTTACCAGATATAAACACAGAGGTTGAATAAACAGAGAACTAATAGAATAGACTGAGAACCAATAGAGCTTGATTAGTCTGATGAATCTAGTCGGCAAATTCCAAATCAACCAAAGAAAACACCGACAAAACGTAGCATTAATGAAGGGAGATTTCAAACCAGACGAGTATTAAAGGTTGTGCGTTTTCAAGAGTTCCATTGAAACCAGTGTTGGAATCTTCAAGGTAGTTGCAACAACATTTAACAAAAACAAAGCCACCTGTTGAGCCACAAACGGAAACATATTCTACCTTGGCTTTATTCTCCACCAAAAAGTCCAGCTGCCCACAGTACTAAGACCTTCTCTTTTCTCTTACTAAATGACTTTCACAAGCAGAATTGAAGGCAGAACTGGCTGAAGTAACTCGTACAAAAATTTCCTATCTTGCTGAAACTCAAATATCTTCTCTTTCTTTCAATTTACTAGCTTTTAGCAATGCCATTTAAGGACATGAACTAGCAGGACATCTTTCTTATACAAAACGTTTAGTTCATGTTAAGTTCTCTGCTGCTGTAACCCTTGAGTCCCTCGTATAGCTGAACACAACATCAGTAGACTATGACAAACTGGTATGAATAAAGGGTACTCCTTGGGCGCAAATAAGAAGCAAAAGGGACATCCCAAGAAGGATCTCATAAGTCACTGAGATCTCATTCTCAAGTGAATTAGGGAAATATATTTAGCAACAAAATATACTGCTTCATTACTAGGTAGTTGGAGATTTACATTTACAGTCTCAAATAGTGGCCCGATATCACAAGGCCATTTTCAGCCAGATGCTGATTACAATAACCTAACAAAAACAAAAATACAAGAACTCCAGAAACAGAGACAAAAAATAAGTATCTCATATACTAATAGCGGGTGGTAAAAGTCCACCTCTGCCATCCTCCGACTTAAGCAGAAGAACACATTTACTAGTTTCTATCCCTTGGTTAAGGCCTCCCTGAATACGGCCCAAGAATAGAAAAAACACAATGAAATTTAAATGAAAGAGACATTTAAAATAAGCTCATTTCATGTTGACTCAATACTAATTTATACTACTAAGACCCAAGTATTACTATAGCAGATTAGCTGTGAATTCAGCTAAATGTTCAGCGAAATTGACCACCAGAGAAGGTTTGTCCAAAGGACCAGCCAGCAGGAGCAACATTGTAAGAAACTACAGTGCGTCCATCACTTGTCGTGACCTTGAAAGAGAGAGCTTGGCCATTGAGGTAAGTGTTGCTTTGCCAGTTTTGGCCCCAGTTTCTTGACATTGGCTGCCAACCTGTTCTGGATCCCTTGATTGAAACAGAATGAACATCACCAGCACCTCCAACATTAGTGATAAGGACCAAGTTGAAGTAAGAGTGTCCATTGATGGTGAATCTGACTCCACCCCTCTTCCTGCAAGCAACCCTGCAATACCAACAAGGTAAAGAGTCTCTTAGCACCAGAAAAAACACGACAGGTGAAAGTGAAAAAACCAACAAAAAGACGTTACCAAAATGAAAAAGGATTTTACCAAGCCTTGATATCTAAAAATACTCGATCAGGAAAAGTTGAAAATGACAAGGAACCCACAAAAGCAACTCATACAAGCTTGGGCTAGTTAATTGGGCCTTATGTAACTCTCAAGTCACTCTGCTGTCAAGCAGAGGAAATAGGAAAAATGGTCCCAGTGGGAATCACAAACAAGACAAAACAAAAGAGACCTAATATTTGACTCACAACCAGTAAAAACTGAAAACAAACTAGGAGTGGATTGATAGTAGAAGGGAATACCTTCTAAATGCAACAGGGACAATCCCAGCTTTGTATTGGGCAATGTGCTGGAAAACAGGCTGGGAGAGGTCAAAATGTTGCTGCGGAGGATTGCACCAGCCCCCTGCATTGTTTGGGAGAGCATTGTTTGGTGGGCAGAAATTGGTAGCAGTTACCACGATAGACCCAGGAAGGCACCATCTTTGGTCATTCACACACTTAATCTCATAACAAGACCCACAGCTCAACCCATTGTTAAAAAGTGCAGTGCTAAGAGCTGCTGTGTTAGTCCCATATCCCTGGCTGTAGAGGTTTCCATAACCACATGCCCCGCCTGGAAAAACATGTAAGAAAATATCAGCAAAACTCGCCGAAACGATACAATTGTCAATCAGAAAGGCCACAAACATTCATTTCAATGCATACCCATCGTTCCAGAGGCATCACCCCCTCCATAGAAGGTGGCATGAGCACTAGACCACCCACCATAGCCATTCACAGACCTGAAAACCGAGAGCAAAGCCACCAAAAAGAAACCAAGAAAAGCCATTTCTCTGCACAAAAACAGTGTAAAATTTCAGCATTGGAATGAATTACAGTATACTTGAGATGGTCAACACTGAAGAAGCATGAGACATGAAGACTAAGAAGAAATGGGAAGATGATTACATGGAGGTGATAACAGGAAGAGAGACAGAGAGAGCAGAGGAGAAAGAAGCAGGCAGATGTGATGAGAAAGGAAGGGGTGGCCGAGTTTAAATAGAGGTTTGGAGGGTCCGAGATTCTCATCCAACGTTTCCAACTAACTGACACTTTTGAGATGTTGGGACCAAAAACCGCTAGGTGGAAGGTGGTTTTGTTATTTGAAAACAGGCTACTTTTCTTTGTTCTTGTACTGAAAGCTGTTTGGAGGCTAGAAACCGCGTGGTTTTGGGACTCGTCCTTAAATCCAAGTTGCTAAAGCGGTTTTGATCCAAGAGTAAAAGGGCACAAGAACCTATTCTAACCACCACTGCCTTTAACCTTCCATAACCCCCCTGCCTCTGTTCTGTTGTGTTCATCTTTTCTGTCTTGTTTTTCACTTGGGTATCTCGTTCTTTTTAATTTCATAACCATCACTTTCATTTCTTTTCCTCTTTTATACAATTTATTATAACACTTCCATCAACATGTTCCAAGCTTTGCCAACAAATTTATTTTCCTATCATATGTGTGTAGCTGCTGTTCCACCCTAAAAAAAATGTAGCTGCTGTTTTCTCTAATGGCTTTCAGCTATGGTTGCTACACTTCCATTACCACAATCTCCACTTGTAGGAAACATTTTCATCAGTCACCTTATTGGGACATGAATTTCAGAGAAAGCTATGCTTAATAATAGACTTAACAGTACTCTACTTTCCACTTCTAGGAAACATTTTCATCACTCATTTGTATAGCTTTTCTTATGGGGAAATGAATTCCACAGTCCCATAATTAATTATAGAGCCATTATAAGTAGCTTTAAAAGTCTGTTCGCGTTCTCAATTTCCTTCTTAAATACAGTTTCAAATATGTTATGGGTTACTTGGTTCTTACATCTCACTAGTGATAAACAAATCAACGAATTCATACTCCGACTCACCCAATTAGAAAATTGCAGTAGTACAAACTGCAAGGGTCCTTAACCGTACAAGCAAATATGTTGATAATTATATCAAGAGGAACACCCATAACAGCTTCTTTCCATTAAACAAGAAGCTCCCCTTTTCATGGTCAAGCTTTTCATAAGGATATGAAGAGTGGGGAGTGGATTTAATAAGAATTGGCCCACATTTAGAAACCCCCCATTTAATGCAATCTCTGATGCAACAGAGAATGCAGGTTGCAGACTCTCTCTGTCCACATGGTCATACCCTTGGGAGCTGCCTTCCATTTGACGGTAGAAACTCTATACATTTAGCTTCTTTTTTTAATTTCCACTTGGGAATTTCTTGTCAAAGTCTAGAAAGCTTGCAAACAGCCTTAGCATGTGGAAATGAAGAACACCCATGTGTGGTTAACCATTTCTCCCATTGCTTGCTTTCCACACCGCTTTTGTGCATATTTTCTGCATCCACAGCTGGTTTCTTCTCCAGCTATTTTGTTCTAGACTTTCATTCCATTCTCCAATGATCAATCTGATATAAATGCATAAAAAAATTACACCTTTTTTAGGTATAACTAACCTGAGATGGGATAACCATATGCAACCATTAAAAAACCAATTTTTTCAGTCAGAAATCTATATAGAATATGCAGATAAATGGCTTGGTTGATTGACAAAATCATATGGGCGGGAATCACGGCATGAAGATCTAACATTTAAGTCAACCGCTTAAAGAGTCATTAAGAAACAGCCACCATTTCAAGGCAAAGTAGTATTTTTCTAACTTGGACCCCTTGGATTCAGGGATAAGATTGATAAGAGGGTGGGTCCTTCTCAAATGTGGAGACCTTATTGTTCTACCTATAAATGTTCTTATTTGCACCTGGGTCTCTTCTTCTTTTTTTCTCTTTTCTGAAGGGAAATTAATTACATGTATAAAAAAAAGTTAAAACAGAAGATTATTCATTTGAAGTCAACCAATTAAGGTTCTTTAGAAGACAGCCCAACCTTTCACTGCAAGGTGGTGCTTTTTCTAACTTGTACTTCTTTCATAGAGGGTCCTTCTCAAATATGTAGTCCTTACTTTTCTACCTATTTTTTGATACATTAGTTTTCTACCTATTTTTTTTATACATTTTCTGTTCTTATTTGCACCAGATCTTTTTTTTCTAAAAGAAAAAATTTTAAAAATAAAAACAGAAGATTTTTCGTTTTAGTCAATGACTTAAGGTTCTTTAGAAGACAGACCACCATTTCACTGCAAGGTGTTACTTTACTAACTTGGACACCATTGATTGAGGAGAAGATTGATGAGGGTCATTTCTCCAATATGTAGTCCTTATTTTTCTGCTTATTTTTCGGTAGATTTTCTGTTCTTATTTGCACTTGGGTCTTACTTTTTTAGAGGAAAAGTCAAAGAAATAAAATAAAATAAAATAAAGAAGATCAATCTTTTTAAGTCAGCATCTTTAGGTCTTTAGAAGACAGGTCACCATTTCACTGCCAAGTGCTATTTTCCAACTTCAACTCCTTTGATTGAGGGAGTGGATTGATGAGGAGGGTCATTATCAAATATGTAGTCCTTATTTTTCAACCTATTTTTTTCATTTATGCATCATAAATTACAGAAACAGAAAACAAAACAAAAGGAACAGCAAGCAAAATGAATATTTACAGCCACATTCAGCGGTGGTTATTTCCATCTTTAGCGCTTCGTCTGCTGTGGTGAAAAATTAGGTGCAGAGCCCCATGGCATGAGCAGTTTGTTGTGAAGGGCATCATCAGAATTCTTGACTGGAATTGTATTCTTCTACGGATGGCTGGTTACACATGATCCTGCCATTTTGTTTCTCTCACTTCAGGGGTAAAAAATCTGTGCATTTTGATGCCTGGTTTGTCTCCATCTGTAAAAATGAGAGGAATTTGAATTGGGTTTGGTTTGGTTTCTTAAGATTTTTCCTGCCATTTAGCAACTTGATAGCGATCTGTTACAGTTTCTTAATGCCCACGTATCCTTGGCACATGCAACTCCTTTGGATTTTCCTCTCTCTCTCTCTCTAGTGCGTTTGGCTCTGCACATTCTTCCAAGTCAATTCAACGGAGCAAAACAGCCAGAAAAAACCAGGAATTGAATTCCACCCGTTGGTGGGAAACTTTGTGGCCTAGAGACTTTAGAGTAACTTCCTGAAATGACTTTTGTGTGGACTGACTGGTTTAGCCTTGAGATGTGATAAATAGACACATGTCGGGTATGGTTTCAGTGAAGGGATGAGTCTCTATGGACCGTAGAGCAGGGGTAAAATGGTCATTTAAAGTGGGGGCAGTCAAATCCTTGTCGCCAGGATTGATGGCTTGGATTGTCTCCATCTTATCTTGCTGGATTAATGGTTATCTCCTTATCTAATTGCATGAATGGCTAAGATAGAAAACGTAACGGGTTTGAAAAGGGCATTTTGATCATTCAAATTATGGGTGTCTTTATCACTTCCTAGAAAAAAAAGATACCGTGTTGTCGTTTTCCATTACGACTAGAGAAGTCTTGTGTGTAGCTTAACTTGGGCCTACCCATGATAAATCCACATGATCCGAACTGTTTATCTCAGTGGTTTGCCATGATAATAATATTACATGGAAACGACGTGATTGTAACACATGATCCATGATCTTCTTTGCTAGTGAATGATCTAGATCACTTAATACATGCCCATCCATTAGACGGTCCAACAGATAAACGGATGATATTGACAGGAAGATGGACCCCACCAGTGGAAGAGATACCAACAAAACCACCGAAATAACGCCGATAACCGCCTTGTCGTTTTCACTTGGCACATCGGATCGATTTTTCTTTGTTCTCTATTTCCTTTTACTTTTTCCTTTAATCTAGACCGTCCATCTCGTTTTTTCTCCCGACCCCCCTCCGATTCTGCTGTCGTACTATATTTTCTTCCTTCTGCATTTCGCCTGTCACTTTCAACAACAGTCGAAGGGGATCTCATTCTGCCTAGCTAAAAGTCAAGGAACAACATCATTTACGTCGCAGACTGTTGGAAAAATTAACCCTGGTTAAGGAAATTCTTTGGTTAATCTAAATTAACCTATGGATATTGGACTGGTTGAAAAAAATTTCTAACCGCTATTTTCTCTAACTTTTTTTGCTTTCTACGTTTTTTTCAGTTAATCAAATGTCACCTTCTCATTATACCTACACTATAGCTAAAATAAACACATTGTGTATATCCATATAATAATCAAAACTTCTAGATTTTAATTCCTCTCTTTTGCGTCAAAATAGTCTGGCAATAAGTCTTGCAAAATTGACTCTTTTTTATTCTATTAGAGCTATTTTGACATGCTTATGGCCAAATAAATAGCTTTGTAGATGAATGTAATCAATCAAATTAGAAAATGAAAAGATTGGTACAAGTTATTCTAAGATTATACAATTTTGCAACTCAATTTAAGCTTTTAGGACTTGATTAAATTGGCATTTAAGAGGTTATTATACACAATGAAAGAATTAATATGGTATTCAACTACTAAATGAAACTAAATCATGTACCAACTATAGATATCGTCGTCGTCGTCAGACCTTATCTCAATTAAGAGTCGGCCATGTACCAACTATAGATATGGACACAGTTATGCCTGTCACAACTAGAAATTTTAGGTAACCAACATGTTGCAATGGCACCTTAGTCATCGAAACCAAATTTTTTGTTAACTTTATTTTTCCCCCATGTATCTGCCGTTTTTTTAAAATAACCCGTTCTATATTTTTCTACTTGGGTACTATCCAATTTATGACATTTTATTTTCCTTCTTGGTCTTGTTTCCACTTTACCAAGTTTTATCGTCTCTGTACTGTTCCACACTCAATGTAATGAAGATTTTAGGTCTAGAGTAATGTATAGTAATCATAGTTACAAAGTTATAAGTTCAAAAAAGTAAAAAAAAAATTAAAGATGGAAATTTCTAAGAATTAAAAAATAAATAATAGCAACTCATTTAACAACTTCTTACGCATAAAGTTATATTATTATATTAAAAATAAAACACCATTATCCTAAATGAGATTTATATTACTACATAGAAACTTCATGCTTAGGATTGAAGTGTTTTAAAAAAAACCCAAAAATGAAATCTCACAAAAAGAAAAGGTTGTAAAAAGATGGATTTTAAACAGAAATAAAAAATAAAAAATAAATCTCTAAGAAAACAAGTTTGATTGAAAATGGCAGGCATTTTTAGAGTAATATTTTGATAGGATTTTAGAAAGAAGAATTTTAACAGAAAACATGGATATATTTCCAAGAAAAATAAGTTTTATTGAAAAAGGCAAGTTTTTTTAAAGTTTGATAGGGCACACAAAAATGGCATAATATTTTAACTAAATTTAAAATAATAATAAAAAAAAAAAAAAAAAGCTCCTTGTAAGTATGGAGTAATTAAGAAAATGTGAGATTTAGATAGGTTAATGCTGTAGCTAAGTGAATATTCTCATCCAGGCATGATCTGGAATGCTGTCCTTTCCCAACTGAATTCTTGATGGAGAGAATCAAGGAATTGATTTCTTTATAGAGAAATGGAGCCCATGCTGTGATTTAGATGTGATGGGTGCCCGTGATCATTGCAAACTTGCCCAAGAAAGGGATGGCTGAATCTTTTCAATGGATTGGGTGGGTCTTACTCCTACCACCCCCATTTCACTGCTCTGAAAAGTTCATGGCTGCACTCAAAGTGTTGTAAACATTCAAAGTAGACTGACCCAAGTGTTTGGTGAAATTGGATTCCATTCAAGTTCTAGTTTATGATGGTGGGTTTATTTATGCTTCTAAACAGGCGAGGAGGAATTGATTTCCGGGGTTGGAATTTGAGCCGACTTGAGTTTAGGGCGGGTGCATATCAAATCACGAAGAAATTCACTGCCGACAGTGTGCATGCAGTTAAAAGTTTCTCCCCCACCCAAGTTCAAATTTTGGACCGGATGGCTGCCCGGGGGCCGTAAAGCTGGACTTCGATTGTACTTTCAGCCGCTGTAGTAAACTCGTAATTATCTGTCGGTCCCACCACGTGGAAACTCATATAATACGGATTGATGGAGAAGAACAAATGCGCACACGAGCACATGATACTTGTAATCCCATTGACAAGACCTAATGAGGCAACATTGTCAAGTTAAGTATCTTCTTTCTCCTTAATTGTGGAAATTAGTGACTTTATCAAGTGCTTTTCTCTTATTTCCGCCGCGAATCAGGGGAACCATGAACGGTGCAGATCAAATAGAGAGGAAAATCGGATTGAACGATAGCGGATTTATCCATAAAGACAAGAAGTGGGCCCAATCCCTTCACCGATGTTCTCGGAGTGTCGTGCTTAATTTAAATGTAGAATTGAGAAGATGAGGTCAAGACAATGAGACTTTAGCCAATGGAGGCTGATTTGGCCTGGTTTTGAAGGGGGAAGGCTGGACAAATCTGAAGATGAATGGCGATTCTCTGCCCATAGTCAATATTTTTAAATGTGGGTGCTTCTTCTTTCCATGGGATATCACTTTGATACGTGTCTCACACGATTCTTTGATTGGATTAAACTTTAAAGCAATCACTAATGCTTTCCAAGTCATTTTGCATGGATGTGAGATTACTGTGAAGAAAAGCATATTTTTAGAGAAATGCTATCAAGACTGAGTTTCTTGACTGACTCTAAGTCCCCGACCAAGTAAGCCCGTCTATCTTATTCAGCTTGCTGTAGATTAACTAGACACCAAAATTCATGACCGTCGGATGATTTTAGCTAAGCCGATTTGAGATTTTATATTGTAAAATTGAAATTTCAGCCAAAAAAAATAGTAACCAGATGCATTGATATCAGGTGACCTTGTATATGATTCATATACTGCATTTACACACTCATCGGATTGATGCTTACATTGTTGTGCATTCTAACATAAAAGTTAGATATGTATATAACAAAAGAGAGCTAAAGATAGATGTTCATCTCTTTTCTCTATTAGATCTATCAGAATTAAGACATCCAGTCTCAATCATCTTGTCCCAATGTATCTTCTCACCATCTTATTGCCAATCTTCATAAATCCAGTAAAACCTAGAGCTAAAGGGTCAAGCTTTAATGCACTCTGGAACCCACCAAACAGTATACAACATGGATAGTAAGTGATCTTGTCTACGTATGAGATATACATTGAGGGCCTTTTGCCAACCTTGTGGCTAAGGTGGTCCATCACCTTTATTCACAGCTGAAAACCACGCAAAGGAAACTAAAGCCAAGATAACCTAGTGGTTGCTTGAGGCGCTTTGCTTGTTAACCTTTTCACAAAGTCACGGGTTCGAGGCGTGGATCTCCCTCTTTCTAGTAGGATGAGTGTGTGGGTGGTTTACTTTCAAAGAATCTTCACTGTGGAAAAAGAAAAGAAAAGAAAAGAAAAAACCACCCATAAGTAGGGCGAGACCAAACACATGGTAGACCATGTGAAAGAGAATTTTCAAACAGTGACAATGGACTAGAATTGAAAACCAAGTAGGAAATCAAGCTCAAGCAGCAGCTACATTCCCCTCCCTTTCTGTGATTAAGTGAGCATGACAGGTTCAGATCCTGTAAGAAGACTCTTCCCTTCTGTTAAGTATTGCAATCCAGCTATATGTCTCATGCATTAATGCATCCACTACTTGATGCTTTCCTTTGAACATAAACCACAAGTCTCATGACAAGTTGGTCCACATGTAAAGGCACTAAAGAAACCCACATCTTAGACTACCACAATTAGCTCCCATAATGCTTCAATCATTCAATCCCTACCTTACCTGATTAAATTCCAAGACAATGTCTTATGGGTTTTATCCAACTAAAAAATAAAGTTTTTTGGATGCAGAATAGTTGTAATTCTTCATTTTAATTTCGCCTGTGTCTTTTTAACGTACTCGTTGTTTGTTATGGTGTTAACGACTGATTAGAAATTGATACATCATTAGACACAGACTGTTCTGTTCAGAAAGTCAATTTCTTAGAAGGGTCTCTTACATGCTTAAAAGAGACGTGGCTTAACTCATTGGGACTTAAAATGGGAAAACACTGACATGTACGGCTAAATATGTTGCACCATTTAAGATAGGGGATAGCAGAAAGATCATAGTCTGGCGCCCTCCTCACATGGAGCTCACATGGCCGCATGAGAAACTTGACCATGAATACCAACACAAACACATGCACAACACAAGTAGGTAGCTTTTATGTTATGGCTTTAATATAACTGTGAGCAGAACCCCATTTCAAACATGACCCTCAAAAGCCCAGCACATGGCATAACTGCAAAGGTCCCTTTGTTTGGTAAAAGATGTTTCTCTTACATGCCAATCTGATGCTAGGGCTTAGACCCATCCTTACGGAGTTACCATAATGCCAGGGTCAAATGCCTTAGATATTTATACAAACCTTCCTATTTTCATCACAAACTCTTGTGGTTTGTGAAAATGTATAGTAAAATCTCCTTCAATATATATTTGTAAATTAATTATCCTACTAAGCCAATATAAAGTGTCTGATACTAATTTGGGTCAATGTGGTAAATTAACAAACTCACAAGTGTGTGTGTGTGTGTGTGTGTGTGTGTGTGAGAGAGAGAGAGAGAGAGAGAGAGAGAGAGAGAGAGAGAGAGAGAGAGAGAGAGAGAGAGAGATATATATAAAGGCAGTGCATATTCTGTTGGAGATAAAATTAGAAAGGAGAGATGTTTGTTTATCTATAGGAGAAAATTAGAAATGATAGATATTTATTTGCTGTTTGATAAAAAATTAGAGAGCTGGAAAGAAAAATAGGCAGAGACAACAGGCAAGAGGGGTTATACTAAGAAAGATAGAAATTTAGTGGTTGTTAAAAAAATGCAAAAAGTACACATACCTAGCTAAATTAATACAAAAATATGCAACTAGAGTTTATTAATTTAATGAGCTTATTCAATAAAATGAAATCCCCACTAGGGTTTTGTTATAGTACTACATGCAATGCCACTTGAAGCCAAGCAAAACATGAACCAAAAGTAATCTTTCACGAAAGGTGGTGCACCTTCTAGCTAGCTTAAACATTCGTTACAGTGTATCATGATGCTAGAGTTAAGTCCCTTAGATATTTACAACAACCTGGCTAACTATTCCCCCATTATAGACTCTTATGGCCAGTGAAAATGAACCACAGGCAATTCCACTTGAAGCCAAGCAGAAACATCAACCGCATGTAATCTTTCATTAAAAGTGGTGTCACCGTCCTAGTTTTATCTTCAATGACCAGAACCCTGCATGCTTATGTCAAATTCTAAGAACATGATAATGACGTAGTCGGCGGACCTGCTGGCTACAGATCTAAATGGGTCCAATAGAGCTCACTGTGAGGCAACAGAGGACAAGCGCACGCTATATGAGGTTTGGTGAAGGGCAGGAGTTGTGTCTTATGGCCTGCCGAATGTGCCGTTGTTCGGTGTACCACCAGCAGTGCACATGGAGGGAAATGGTCCCCAAGATGGGACCAAAGGATGATAGGATCTGCTGAGGAAGGGGGGTTGGGAGTCCATGGGCTTTACATTAAAAGGTGTAGGAGACTATCCAAGAAAACAACAAGTTGGTTGGAGTAAATGTGGGAAGTTTGATGGGTATGCGTGGGTTGATGGAAACCCTGCCTTGGGTGTGTACGTCTTTGTGTAGATAGAGTTGTGATGTTTGGTGTTGAAGTCCCCCTCTTTATGATAACTACGTCTTCTGCTAGGAATCTCACCATTTCAACGAGAAGAGAAATCAATTCCAACCGCAAAGGTATTGAAACCAACTTGGGTCCTGTCCAATTTCTATCCTGATACGTACCTTGGCCATTCCTCCATCTACTTGAGAATTCAAGTATATCAACCTATTCATATTTGAAAGTACAAACCGATACTTGGATCTTTTCCTCCTCAATTTCTTTGTACCATAAACGCATTCATGGAGGGATGATATTAGCAGACACCGACGTGGGATGTTTGGCGCCATACAATATAGCCACAAAGTTCGGATTCCGGAATAAGTCGCAAGGCAAAAAGTCATAAAATTTGCAAAAAAGAAAAAGAGCAGCTTAAGGTTAAAAATAATAATAATTACAAGTACATAAATTTAAATCTTTTAATTTATAATGTTTACCAGATTTAAAGATAATATTTGATAAATTATTCTTCAAATTTGAGTTTTAGTTTAAGAAGTTCATGTTTCATTTGATAAATTCGCCCAAATTTGAAAATGTCTAAGAACGTTGGAATTATCTAAGAAAATTTTGGGAGACTAAAAAGTCAGGAGTTCTTTTAAAAATTTTCAATTATTCAAACTTTTTGTAATTGCAAGCTGAGCCATGTTTAACAACTAGAAGTATCATTCTATAACTTGCAAATACTTTCTTTAGTTTTATTTTTAGCACACAAGTAGGTTTTTATGAATAATCCTAAACCAACAAGCGACTTGAAGCCATGACCTAGCATAAGAAGGTCCCTTCATCCACCATTGTGGTAGAAGGCTAGGACTCCTGGAAGTATCTTCACATTACTTTTTTCTTTAATATTGAAAAGCACACCTACGAGCAATGTCAAACTCCTAATCTACCTTCATAGAAGATCCCTCTAGCACCATTATGCCAGAAGGCTTTAGCTTATACATCAGCTAACATCATTTACAAAAAGCTGAGGTGGTCAAGTTATATGAGATTATAAGATGGGCAATCTTGAGGGATCTGGTGCATTAGTGATGGTATGATTGCAGGATGTGATTGTTGTTCCTGTGGAAAATTTTCAAAGTTTATGTTGCAACATATAAATTAGACCCAGCAGCTATTCCCAATGTGACATGAAGTAGAGCCTTATTTATAATATATTGAGTCCCACTAGGTGTAAACGCCTTTACTTCTTTATGTATGGTTATTTTTTTATATAGATCTAAGCCATTAGTCATATTCTTCTGTAGACACCCTTATTTTTGCTACAATGAAAAGCCTTTTGTCATCAAGAAAATCATCAAGAAAACATCAAGGGAGCACCTCCATGCCACCTCCCCAAGCAACTCGTGCACAAGAGAGTGGAAAAGTGGTAGTATGGTGGTACCACTAAAACAGATTTGTGGTGGTATGACCCCTCCACCTCTAAAGAACTATACCCTTGTTTTGCCACTAAAGCCTTTTGTCATTGGCAAAAAAAAAGAAAAGTCTAGGAATCACCTCAATTTATTCCCCAAGTCATACATAAAAGTCAAAAGATTGATGGTGAGGTCAGACCATCAACATATCTATGTGGTGGTATAACCATTCTGCCTCAAAAGAATCAAGCTCAAATAATTGAGGGGGTCATTTGCATTAGCTAGGAGATGAGTCTTCTATCAAGAGGATAAAGAAAATGTTATATTATCTCTTCTAGAAATTGGCTAGGTGATAGCCTAAGAGCACTCCACCTTTTGGACCAAAAGAGGGGCACCCCTACAGGTGGCCCTCACCAAGGCTATATATATTAAATGCCCAATTAATTATAAATTCTCTCATTGTCTCAATAAAATTTTCAAAAATATAGATAATGACTGGGATATAATGTCATTCCCATGACATCACCAAAGAAGAGAAATCTATCTTTCACAATGGATGACAAAGAAACAAGTTAATGGGATCCATGCTACCTCATTAATAGGGGCCACATGTAGATGCCATTATCTCTAATATCACACTTATCCCGTCAGTCACAAAGGAAGAAAGACACTTTTACCTTGACAAGTGCCACATAAGTTTGCCATGTCATCATCCTCAACTATAATAGAAGAGGTTTCTTCAAAAGGGAACAACCTAGATAGGCATTGAAATCAAGAGAAAGCTCTCTCTCAAATGCCCAAACTAGAGTTCCTAGTGTCTGGAAGGAGGACTCTTAGGAAATTATAGATGGCCCTTTCAACATCTTTCTTCCCCTCCTTTGATTCCTCTTCAGCTAAAACTTGATGGATTCTTCCCTTGCTCCTAACATTTCCATGAGACTCACATGCCCAATATGTAACTCTTTGCAAATGCTACATCCATAGCACCTCCTAACTATAATTTGTGTATTGTTTATTTAAAATCAACAAAGCTTTTTTAAGTTTGTTCGTCCTATTTTCAACTTGTTCTTACTTCACGTATCCAATAATGAGTCAAACCCATATAAAATCACCTCGTTCTATTTTTGGCAGTACAATGTTAAGTAGGTGGTATACTCGTACAACCTCTACATTGTAACTTGAATATGATTGTAAATCTTTAAAAAGGACAACTTAGCTAGTGCACTAAGCTCTCACGTATGAGAGATCAGGGGAGGGGCAGACCACAAAGGATCTATAGTGTGTATCCTTACCTTGCATTTCTGCAAGAGGCTGTTTCCATGCCATATGATTGTAAATCTTTGCAAATCAATATTCGAGGTTGACATAAGGGTTTTTTCTAAGGATTGCTCACCATGTTCCTGAGTTATTCATACTCTATTTTCACCAACTTTTAATTCCTTACACTTTTACACTTCTCTTTTTGAGCATGTGTGAAGATAAAAATAATGAGAGAGAGGAAAATCTCAAACACTTGGCCCCGTGAACTTTAGGTCTACCTAACCATCTTGTATGTTGTACCCAATGAGGAGCAACTACACATGTGATCACCCATGATATATCTGTGATTTCTCATTGACTTTATTTACATTTCTATCTTTACTTTTATAAGAAAAGTGTAAGTGTATATCTTACTTTCAATCTATGATTTCTCATTGACTTTATTTACATTTCTATCTTTACTTTTATAAGAAAAGTGTAAGTATATATCTTACTTTCTATTTAGAGTAGGCTATTTCATAATTAATTTCATCTCTAATAGATGGTTTAAACAATTTCTCTCTAGAAACTTTGCAAAGTAATCATCAACTTGCCATTTGTTAGTAGAGACCACTTCATTGACATAGTACGTACAACTCTTTTGGTTCCTTCCCACTCGGTAATCAAGGCAAATGACCTAATCTCTAAAAGTTTTGTGGAAAACTAAGTATTTGTGATACCTCGGGTTTTCTAAAACCTTTTTTCAATATAATAATGTGTCACAACCTGGGTTTTTCTATGATGCAATTTTGATAAAAAGGCAAGATCTCTTGTTTTATAAATATGAAATGCATGAAAATCTTTCTCATTTGGAAAACAACCTTTCATAAAAACCCATAGTGTTCAAACACATTCTCAATTTATTTAGCCATGGCAAAGTTTAAATCAATATTATTCCCAAGAAAGTGTTAATCACAAATTTGACTATTAGAGAGTAACTACAATCAAGTAACATTGAAAGATAAGATGAGGGTTTACTTACTTGTACTTAGTCTGTGTCTCCTAGTACAAACATTCCTTGCCCTTAAGTATTTACTTTGTATCTGAAAAATGTTGAGGATTGGGTGAGTATATACTATATTCAGTAGAAGCCTATCACTACTAGTTTTATAAATGCATGAGATATTTTAAAATCATATGCTCATTCAAAACATGTGTATGTTTGAATACCCGAGTTCAATATTAGTATAAGAATCCATGATCAAATTGAAATACTCATGACTTAAAAGATCACATAATCCAAAATTGAAAGTATCTATATATATGATGACATCATGATATGCAATAGATGCTTCATGGAGTCCAACTCATGGATCTCTAGTATGGTATGGTCGATCAACCTCATATTATGCTATATGAAATGCACATAAATCATCAAACCATAGGGTCCACTATGCCCATGACCTCCTCGCCGTGTGGTCCCCTGGTACTTGAGGACACTCAGTCATAGCCTCCACGGGGCCTATGACACTTCGACCCAGTGCCGTGACACCAGTGGTAGCCCCCTGTACCACATGCAGTCGACGTAGGGACTTGCCTCTTTTTGGGCGTGGTACCCATCCACCTAATAGTGGTAGAGGCCGGGTGGCCAACCTAGACCCCTCGGCATAGTACCCACGGGCTTACTTGCCCAAATCACATAAGATTAATAAGCCAAAACCTCTTGTTAAAACTTGTCCTCTTTGGGTCCCTCACAACTGCCTGGCCCTCGGCACTCCAGCGTCTTTTGGCAACCCTCAAGGACATGCAATCTTTGCAAGTACTTAAATCGTGCAATGTATGCACTCGTTTGCAACCCATATATGTGCATAATGTATATGCAATCATTTCAAAACATGGTTATGTACAAAGCATTTATCATGTATGCTGAATTAAGTCATGCAAATCAAGTCATATATTTAAAACATATGTTCTCAAAATAATAATAGTTCTTTTTACAGGTTTTAGAGTAATTGGTCTTATTACTTAGGCATTAGGGGTTCATCCTTGTGCCTATGGGTGTCCTAAGGTCCTAATTGGGCCTTGGTATCCTTAGTTTTCCAACGTTCTAGTGGTCACGCGTCACCCTCCTATTCTAAGGATCATGCCCACCTTTGATTGGGCCTTGATCAGGGATTTTATAGTTTGGATGTGTCTCTGTCGTCGACATGAACACAACGCCTTTTGCGGTGCCTCAATCGGAGCTCTAGATCTCAAGTTATAAGCGTTTTAGTATCGTATATACATAGAGTCTTAAAGACAAAAAAAACGGAATGCTAGGGCGCTGCGCGTCTGCGACGTGCGCCCCAGCTTCCTTAAGTAACCAAAAGTCGACGTTTTGCTAGCGTACTGTGCGTCTGCGGCGTGCGCCTCAACGAGCGCATCTGTAGTCGGCGGTACGCTCCGCCCGTCTGTCTCTTTAGCAGGCGCGTCCCTAGACGCGCTCGTTTGGTTTTTCAAACGAAGACGACGTGGAACGTTCCGACTAGAATGTTCCGTCATCTAGGGGACCGGGGCATCTTCAGGACACCCTGGTTCGACCCCTGTCGAACCAGTGCGGCCCAGGGAACGTCCCTGGGTCCTTGGTGGCTCTCCTGGGCTCCGTTTTGCATAGTTTTTCATGCAAAAACTTAGGGGAATTGACCTTGGAACTATGGGGGAGATGGGTTTTGAGCGATCTCGGACGTACCTGGCTCGTTGCTGGGTTTTTCTCCTCATTTTCCCCTCTAGGTCACTGCTTCACGACTGATTTTCTCCAAGGTTTTGGGCTGTTATTAGAGGCACCCAAGAACTCTATTTATAAAGCTAAGAGAGGGTTCTGGAGGGGCCTCTCACCGCCTTTGAATGGCAGTGGAGAAACCTCCAGAATGATAGTGATTTCTCTCCAAATCACCGCCGTTCTAGAACCCTCTAGAGGTTGAAGACAGCGGGGTGCCCGTATCAAAACGGCCCCCTGTGTTTTTCAAGTTAAGTCGTTTTTGTTAAATTTACAGTTTTGCCCCTAAACGTCAAAGGGCCATATCTTGCTCATTTTAACTCCGTTTTAGGTGATTTTGGTCTCGTTGGATTTCTTTTTCTGAGATGCATCTAATGGCGCCACTTTTTGGACCAAATTTCTGGGTTCAATCAAGGTGAATGTTCAAATGACTAAAATGCCCTTTTCTTTAAAAACTGAACTTTTCATTGCTAAACTTGGAATTTCAATATTACAAAATTAGAGTCATTACATAATGATAATAATATGTTTAATAAATTAGACGAGATCCCTGAGATAGAAAAACTAGCATTTAGTATAAATCCCATAATCATTTAAACAGAAATGCCCAAAGTGAAAACCCCGAGGGTCATCCAAGTCCAAAACCACGGCAATAAACAAAACCAAAACGTTGTAATACAAAGCATGCTCAATTTAAAACCACATCTAATCAGAACATCAGTCATGAAAGAGGTAACAATAGAAAAAACGTCCATAATCCCCAGGGTTCCATCCATAATCACCACATCCACACACACATGTGTAAGTAAATATACATTACACAAAAAGTGTGGGTCCAATACCATCCACATAACAATGTCCATGTACAACTCAAAAGAAGTCTAATTACAAGTAAAAGAGACATACACTAAGTCAGTCTCTGGAGTGCTAGACGGTAGATGGTCCTCATGGTCCTCACTAAGTCTATAACACCCGGGATTTTATGATATTTTTTAATATATTAATAATAATAGCATTTGGGATCCCATGAGAAAAAGTTTTTATTAATTTGTTTACTAAAACATTTCTTGAAAACCTCCGGGTGTTATTTTCTTTTTCCAAAACATCAAAATTTAATTCACAACATAAGTATAATTTCATGATAATAGAATTGATTAATAAACATGTCAATCCACATCAAAATGCACCAGCTCTTTTATTTTCAAACCAATAAATATCCAAAACACAATAATAATATGGCCCAGGGTCTATCCATCATAACATCCCATTAAATGTCCATCAAATCTATAATATATAGTATACAGTCCATAAAGAAATTCAAATGATAATCTTGTTTATTAACTCACATCACTGTCTATCAATCAAGTAAAGGAATCCCCCACTGCTATCATAGTTTCTCAACGGTCTTGCCCTTTCTGATGTCGAGCTCGAGATCTAAGGCATTGCAAAACAAAGCAATGCCTCAGCAAGCTATTGCTTGTGCAGGTACATAAACAATAAATGAAATAACAGTAACGACAAAATAAAAGAAATAAAATCATTATAACTCATGCCAACATAGTATCAATTTCTCAAGTATACTAAAACATGTGTTCCACAGATTTAAAATATGATATGAATCAATGTAAATGAGCATACAATAATAATGACACCATAAGGTAATGGGTCCCACAAGCGTCATATAAATAAATATCACTGATCATGAGTACTCATATCCAACCTCTGAGTATCGTCACACCCAGGCATATCATCTCATCACCATGCTCATCATGCAAGCACACAAAATAAGAGTATGGACCGTCATGCCACAATGGCAACCCTCCATGGGTCTCAACCACCATCGCTCCTAGTCGACACTATAACAGGAGACTTAGCGTCCGTTCCTGTGGAAAGGCTCGGACCGGTAGTGTGGACTATCCATGTTACAAACCCCTACTAAATGTCATCTACAAGCAGGTGTCTATTATATCAAAATCTCATCACATCACAAATCTCGGAGGGAGGGTGGCCAACCCTATCCCTCCTAGCATGACGCCCATTGGGTCAGAGCACCCGTCATAAAACACAAAACACAGAAATCATCCCGGGGTTAGCCTATAAAAGGAGCAGCCACCAAGTCTCCACTTTTCTTTCTCATACAAATCCATCAATTTCAATGATGTAATAAAGAAAAGGAATTTCTAATTATATATAATAAATAATATCATCTCATAAAATCATCGGATCATAAAACCATTCGACACATGATTGAAATCAAGTAACAATCATAGTAAAAAGCTCGATGTCTCACAAAATCAGCGACTAATAATAAGTGTCATGTAAATCAAACTCAACCATAATGCTATAATAGATGCATGGTTTTGAAAATCAAAATAAAACATTAATTGTTGTCACCTACCTTGACATAAGATCACTCTGTTCGCTCGTAAAATCCCTTTAACTTATATGTTCGGATGCACCTGTCAATGTCACATCACTATTTTTAAAAAATTTCTAAAGTAAAAGTGGTTATTTATAAGTTTTTAAGTTAAATCTATGTTTGCATCGTCAATACGGTCACAACGTGCAGCGAGGATGCGCCACGTGCGTCAGGGTCGCCAGGACGCTGCGTGTCCCGACCTCCCGAGACAACACACACGGCACGTGACGATGGGTGCCCGTGTGGCGTCTCTGTTGGGGCGTCGCGCCAGGGCGCCGACGCTGTCGACACCACCGAAGAAGATGACAGGATTCTGGTTTTCTCCGGTAAGCCTATAGGTGTCCAAACCTTGCGATTTTTGTACCATTTTTCTTAGAATTTCGTCTACATTTCATTTTTACCCTCCTTTTGCATTGATTTTTTTGAAAACTATGTTTTTTATGCGATTTTTTTCCCATGTTCCTAAAACTTCCCTAGGTACTATTTTTCACTTTTTTCGACAATAATAGTCGTTGAATCTTTCCCAAATTTAAAGGGTTTGATCTTGGGTTTCTTGTACGCTAGATGGACGGTCCGATTTGAAATCAAACATGGTTTCATCAATGAATTTGCGCTCCAACAGTAGCATAAACAAGGTTCCCAGGAAAAACATAGTTTTTCGTATTTTTCCTGTATTTTCTATTATATATATACATATAAAATATAAAATTTTAGGGAATACGGATTACCTTGATTCACTGGTGGTTGCCAATGTTGTCGAAGCCCTACTCGCCAGAAAATTGGAAATTTTTCAGAGCTAGGATTTTGGGAAAAAACTCAGTGAAAACGGGAAAGGTGATGGTGATTAAGGCCATGAGGAGGGAGATATAGGTTGTGATGGTAAAGAGAAAGGGAAAGGGAAAGGGAAACTCTTCCCTTTCACATCTCCTTCCGACGATTTCTCCGTCAAATTTGCCGGAGCTGGTAGAAACGTGTAGAAGAAGGTGGTGTCATTATCAATTCAGGCCCCTGTGTTTTACGTCTCTACCAGTTTACCAAAATACCCTTATAACTTCAACGGCTCATAACTCCTTCGTTTGAGCTCCGTTTTCCTCATTCTTTATGGTGTTGGAATCCTATCGACGAGTGCTTTCTAATTTTTAAGTTTTCAGGATCAAATTCCATCTATAAATTTTTATTTATCTAATTTATACCAAAATTTAAGGATATTACATCCTAGTTAGCCTTGGCCGATGAGGGCGGGCCAAAAGATGGGGTCTCTGAGGTTGGCAGGCTTCTAGGCAAGGTGAGGTGCTTAGAGTTAGTCCCACATTGCTAAGGAGAGAGTTTCTAGGCTGTTGATAAAGGTTTGGAAGAACAAAACCGTGCGGGGGCTAGGTGATGTGGACCCCAATCTCCAGAGCGGACAATATAGTTGTGTGTGGGGCCCTTAGGTCATTACAAAGTCAATGTTGCTCCACCTATTTTTCCTTAGCGCTATCACACTCCAAATCTAAGGCATTGTAAAACAAACCAATGCATTAGTAAGCTACTGCTTTTATAGGTTATTACAAGTAATAAAATGTATGATAAAATAGTTTGGATAAGGTGTCGATATCATGGCGAGTCTTATAGAGTAAATCATTTACAAGGTACATTAAATCATCAGGTATCCATAATGAATCGCGCATGAAAACTCATGAGTCTAAACAAAATAATAATAAACAAAGCATACTTTACACCTGAATAAAATAATATCAAATCTAATCACCATGGCATGCAAGGCATGAGTAATACATAGATATACATCCATCAAAGTAAATAAAAATCGTATCCACATTATAATATAAATGCATGTCATGATAAATAGGGTATCATGCATAATCAAGCCCTAAGAGTGTCCCATTACACTAATATCACTACCAATAAGCACTCATTCTAATTCCAGGGTTCCTCACCTATAGCTCTCATACCAGATAGCTCGCTCAACCCATAGGCCCGCCCACATCTGGACACCCATATAGGCTTCCCCAATATATCAATACCACATATAATCCTAGGGTTCCTCACCTGTAGCTTACACACCAAGTAGCACACTCAGCCCGTAGACACGCCCACATAGGCTTCACCCAATATACACATGAGCACCAAAATAAGAATATGGATTGCTATGCTGCAATGGCAACCACCCCGGGATATAAACTACCGCCACTTGCTTCCAACACCGAAATGGGAGACTCTTGTGTCTGCTGAGGCATAAGAGTTGGTCAGAATTGCATGGGTGGCCTTCCCATGATTATCACAAATAGCACATGATTGCCCACATATCAAAGCTGGTGTTCATAATATATAAGTTCAAAAGGCGGGTGGCCAACCCTACAACCCTCCTAGCATAACATGTTCCAGGCAAAAATACCCATCATAAAACAGAGACAAAATCAATATAAATCATGAAAATCTACATGTGTAAATAATCTCAATGATATTAAAACAAAACATACTAATATCTCATCATTCATATGCTAAAGCATGAAAAAATCATGTGGATCAAGATGTCATAAGATTAATCGTGCATGATAAAAGCATTTTCATGAAAACATGATGGCATAAAACTAATGCTTCAAAGTTCCCAAATAACATATCATACTTTGCAAAAGTCATGAAAATTTCCAAGCGTAATCACCTACCTCAAAAACATGGTACTCTAATCAAATGCATAGGCTATATCAACTTACTCACTCTGATGTACCTGTCATACCATAAATCACACTAAGTCATCCAATCACTTGTTGTTGTTAAATCCCAAAAATATGTTTATCCAAGTGATGATTTCCCAAATCTGGTAGTTAATCCCAAATTAAAGGTCCAAATCATCTTATTAAACCTCAATTAAATCAATCCTGGACTAGATGTTGGTTTTTCTAATATTTAGACAATCATCAGTCTTCTTTGATCATCTATATAAGTCATGATTCATTCAATTAGTGTTCCTTGATCAATAAAGAATCAATTCTTTCATCTCGTGAAGTTTGAATACAATCCAACCATTGGATCGTTCTTTATTACTCATATTTAATGTTTGATCATCAATTCTAATCCTGTCCATCATAATCAACCCAATTTCTATGTTTATTTAGTAATCCATGTGTATGTTCATGATTATGCGTCAATCTAACATTAGATCGACAGTTAAGATCACTTTTCTTGACAATTACTTGAGATATGTTCTTCTAATTTCCTAAATTATCTCACATTTGATGTATACAATTATTTGTAAAGCCAAATCATCAATTAATTGGGCTAATCTAAGTTATTGGATATTATTTTGTAATTTGATCAATTTAAAAGTGGTCAAATCAAATTTTTAATGCTAAATCTAGGTCCGCATCATTGAGATAAACTCAAAGAATGTCTTGAATCATAATTTAGACCTCTGTAACTCCCACAATTGAGACTTTAGTGTTTCAAATCAAATGAACGGTCCAGAATTAATTTTGGATTAAATAAATCTAAAAATGGCATCATGGGGATGCGCACACATGACATGCATACAGAACGCATCCTGTGTGCATCTTTGTTGTCGGGATGCAAGAGTTCCCGGAACGCACCCCTCATGCATCTCTATCAATGGGACAAACACACTTTCTGTCGCCACAAGAGACAACGCAAGTGCAGTCTGCACCCGTGCAATCACACAGGGCATCTCCAACTAGTGTCCTAGATGTCTAAAACACTGTCGCCATCGCCAGAGACAACGACCAAATTTCGGTCGGCGTCAACAATGCATACAGTCTCCAAATCTCATGATTTTTATGTCATTTTGATTAGATTTTTGTGTATTTTCATTTTATAATACTTTTATCAACTGATTTGGCCTAAATTTGGGATTTTTAACAGATTTTATGAAGTTTATAAATTTTTCCCTTCTTACTGTTTTTCAAGTTTTTTGGCTTCATCAACCATTGAATTTTCATGAAAATTGAAGGGTTTGTTCTTAAGTTCATTATACACAAGATAAACGGTTCATATCACCAATCTAACATTGTTATGGGGGCTGTTTTTTACAAAAATAGTAACTCTCAAAGGTTCGCCCAAAAACAGCATCAGTTGCCTTTTTCGGTGGAAATAAAACTAAAATCATCAAAATACAGTCAATGGAAAGGAGAGGGAAGGGAATAGGGGCCTATTGGGTGAAGGCTGGCTGAGAAACACCAGTTTCCGTCACCGCACGGGAGGGGGAGTGGTTGCGGCGTCATCGCCAGAGGCACGGGAAACGAGGCCAAATAAATGCACGGGGGAAAACTGAGAGGAGAATTAAACAGGGAGAGGTGCATTTAATGATAAATCTAGGTCCTTATGAACTCAAAGAATGTCTTGGATCATAATTTGACCTCTATAACTCCCACAATTGAGATTTTAGTGTTTTAGATCAAATGGATGGTCCCAGAATTAATTTTGGATTAAATAAATCTAAAAATGGCATCACGGGGACGTGTGTGCATGACATGCGTACGAAACACGTCCCGCGTGTGTCTTTGTCGTCGGGACGCAAAGTGCCCGGAACGCACCCCTCATGCATCTGTATCACCGAGACTCACGCGCTTTCCGTCACCGCAAGAGATGACGCAAGTACAGTCTGCACACGTGCAGTCATGCAGGGCATCTCCAACTAGCATCCTAGATGTTTGAAACACCATCGTCGTCGCCAAAGACGACGACCAAATTCCGATCGCCGTCAACAACGCATACAATCTCCAAATCTTATGATTTTTTATGTCATTTTGATTAGATTTTTGTGTATTTTCATTTTATAATACTTTTATCAACTGATTTTGTCTAAATCTAGGGGTTTTAATAGATTTTATGAAGTTTATAAATTTTTCCCTTCTTATTGCTTTTCAAGTTTTTTGGCTTCATGAACTGTTAAATTTTCACAAGAATTGAAGGGTTTGTTCTTAAGTTCATCATACACAAGATGAATGGTTCATATCACCAATCTAACATCGTTATGGGGGCTGTTTTTTTTTTTTTCAAAAATGGTAACTTTCAAAGGTTCACCTAAAAACAGCATCGGTCGCCTTTTTCGTGGAAATAAAACTGAAATTATCAAAATACAATCAATGGAAAGGAGAGGGAAGGGAATAGGGGCCTATCGGGTGAAGGCTGGCTGAGAAACACTAGTTTTCATCACCGAGGGAGTGGTTGCGGCGTTGTCTTTGCTGGAGGCACAGGAAATGGGGCCATATAAATGCACGGCGGAAAACCGAGAGGAGAATTAAATGAGGAGAATGCTAGGTCCGCATCATCGAGATAAACTCAAAGAATGTCTTGGATCATAATTTGACCTCTGTAACTCCTACAATTGAGATTTTAGTGTTTCAGATCAAATGGACTGTCCCAGAATTAATTCTAGATTAAATAAATCTAAAAATGGCATCACCCACTTTTCTATTTAAATTCTAATACTTGTAGCATATGCATTATGCTTCGTCAAGGTAATTAGTTTATCCTCAAAGGTTAGTTAACATCCCGCATTTACGAACCCCCTTGACCTCCCCGCATCACATGCTTCACCTTTAAATTTTATCATTTTATCTTTCTTCTGTAAAGTTTGATTAAAGACCCAAGGCCCCATGGCTCATCAGATAATTAAGCTTCCTGCCTGTTAAGGACACGTCCTCTTAAAAAAACTATTCAACTGAACCTGAAGGAGTATGTGATCATATATAGGTAGTGTTGTTGTACCACTAACTAAAGCCTTAAAGAGAATAGTCATATTACCTCAAACTAAAAAGGGCTAAAGACTAAATTGAAAAACTCGTAAATCCAGCCTAGCACTCTATTCAGGCAAAAGACATGGCGGTAACTCTAAAACCCTAAGCAATTGTACGATCATGAATATGGGCAGCTGTGTGTTGTCGACCCCAAATTCGCACCTTATTGATGTACATCTTCATAATAAAAACAGCCAACCCAATAAAAGTCGATGCATTTAGAATGATCCTAGCTACTTATTTTGAGTCATTAAAAAATTAAATAAAAATAGATTATTGCTATTTTTTTATCATTAACACAGGCTAAAGGCATCCAATGGATATAAAATTTGCTCTCTATTCTATCTAAGCCATTCCAGATATGATGAATGGCTTAGATCTATAGAGCAAAGCTTCACTACCCTTGAAACAAGGGCATGACTTAATATATTGCATCAAGATTGAATCACCATTCCCTTTTTATAAAACGGCAAAGTTGTTCCTAGTTTAGAAGCCAAATGGGGCTGTTTGCAATGGGAATATAAATCATGGATTAAGTTGTTCTAGAAAATTTTTCTAGCTATTTGTACAGTTAAATATGCATGAAATTGTTCAAACATAGATAAAATAGCCTTAAAAGCTTCGCTATTTGCTCTTGAACAATTTTGCCTATGCTTTAGGATGTAAATAGTAGGGAAACTTTTCACCATTCTAAAATAACTTAATCCACAATTCTTATTTCCGTTCCAAACAGCCTTTTGGGGGAATATATGCAACTTCAAATTCCAATTTCTTTGTTTTGTTTTCAGAAGAATAAATCTTGCTTTCATCGCTGAGGCCTTTCGTCCCCTAATTGGGATAAGGTGTTGATGATGATGATCTTTGAGGCCTTTCCTAGCTAGGCAGTGCGCCAAAATTCATTTCCACTAACAAGCTTTCGTTTTGTGTGGTATAAAATGGACGGCTTAAACTTCTCAAAAATGGAAAGTGGAAAAAGCTTCACAAAAAAAAAGTCAGGACTGTTTGATTCTTAGCCACATTTGGGGAGACAGTACAGCCGGCATCTACACCAGCTCATGGACTAAAGACAGTAACAGATGAACCACAGCTCCGAGAAACGACCCATTGCAAACTACCTTCTCTGGCCGCTGTAAGACTAGCAATCACAGGTTTGCATACTTAGCACTCCAGCCTCTTCTCCTCTCTGGGCTATCAGAAAGAGAATCCAGTAGATATGTTGGCTTTGGAACCAAAAAAATTTAAACTAGGCTCGGCCAACTGGAATGTATGGTCTCCATATAAGAGATTAAAAGCATTCATCGACCTAAGACGAAAAGAAAAGTTTATTGCCAGTGGTTTGTTATTGCCGATAAAGATCTTTAAACCTCGCTGACTGCTTGCGAGAAACAACATTTTCAGTTGAACCATTTTCAATTCTTCAGCTGTATTTCAGGCCGTAGAATTCAGTGAATGGAATCCATGTTAAACTTCATTTTCTTGCCTCTCAAGTTATGGAACCACTTTCTGAGACTGACAAGAAACCATGTTCTAAGTTCACTGCATTTTCAGTAGCTAGCTGCATACCCAAACAGCAGGCGGCATATGCAGTCTGCCGTACCAACCATCTTCCAGGGCATCAAATCCACCAGATTGATCTTCAGGATCAAATCACTAATCTTAGGGTTAAGACCTATAATCAACCGGAAGGCCATGAGAAAGAAAAAGGGTGCCAAAAAACAGAAAAGAAAAAGCAATCCACCATAATCTGAACCCAGATAAGTACACTTGCTCTACCCACCGAATTTTCACCATCCCTTCAGAACTGGACCAGCTGCAGTCCTCGAGCAGCCAACCGCTTGATCAAAGGATCCCCGCCCGTTGAGCAGCTGGGAAGAATAGGAACCACTTTTCTTTAGTGTATCTGGCAGCTCCTTGCTTGAACTGGCTTTCATGGACATGTGCTTCTTGAGCCGATTCCTGTTTAGTATGAGCATGCTGCTGCGTGTTTGAGTGTTCAACGCTCCTTCTACACAGTCACCTACCTGTCCACAGCCCCAAGCTCTTGATGGTCCATCCTCTCCAAGTGATTTGAACTTTTGGACTCCACTTCTGAGCCTGCAAACTGAACGTTGTTCTGGAAAATTATCATCCACTGATCTTGAGCATAGTGGGCAAGGTGGATCGTGCTTTTGAGTCTTGGGGGTGGTCTGCTCAAGGCACTCTGCGTGATATACATGGCAGCATGAGAGTACTCCTGTTACCGGCATATCTCCACTCCGCACAATCCGCCGAGAACTCCATGGTGATCTCTGTGACAGCAACCTCTCACACAATCCACATCTGGAAATTTCAGATAGATTATATGAAAAGCCCAATCTTTCAGGTTCAAAGTGCTCAGAAGCATCCGCAAAATCAATGCTGCTAGCACTACTCCACCGAAACCCTTCTCTCTGAGTAGCACCACTCAAATCCGAAAACCCAGAAACAGACTGGCGTTCAGTAAGTGCCCAGATGGACTTTGTATCAGAATGTAGAGTGATGTTCTCATTGGGAATTGCCCTGTTGTTCGAAGTGCCAGTGAAGACTGACCTATGACCTACTTCCTCTGTGGCTTGGTTTGAAAAGGAGAGAGGATACACAGGTTTGGACATGAAAGAACAACGGCTGGAGAAGTTGCGATGTGATGTAACATGTGCCTTGGACATGTGCTCATATTCACTAGCATCTGAAAGAGATGAGGCAGATTCAACACTGTACGGGACTGCTGAAGTTCCCTGCAGAACATATACAACCTGTGTAAGTAAGTTTGATCACATTGGAAAAAGAGGAATTATAACTGATATCCCATCTCTTATTCTGATATCCCATCCCTCTTAAATGATAACCTTCGTCCATTGAGTCTTTCAGTTCCCAACAAGATCTTAACAGACAAGTTATGAAGTTCAAATTGTGGGGGACAAATATCTGCTCCAACAGAATAGCATAATGAAGGGCTACTATATTCCCAGGAATTTTATAGCCACGCAGAACTACAGGCAGCAGCATCGTTTCAAACAGCTTATCTGATAGCCCCTGCAGTGGATGGACTATGCCCCAAAGTCCACCCCTCTAAACAATCATGACCATCAAATTCAGATGCTAGTATATGGATGCTGAAAGAATAAAGAGCCGATGTTCCACATTAAGGAGAATATTCTGTGTTCTATGTTTAAAAGCACCTTATATAGTACTTTCAGGGACATTCCAACTAATGGGCCTCTTTAGAACAGCTGACCATTTAATGCGGTGATTTCCACCTCTACCATCATGTGCTACTTTTGTGGCTGGCCACCATATTACTCCTCAATAGCCAACAAAGTGCAGAATGAAAAAGGAAAATACCTCCATAGGACATGTTGAAGTTGAAGACCCGAAAGCTGGTTCTGGCAATGAAATGAAAAGATATTCAGATACAGTCAAATATAATTAATTAACAAAAAATGGTAAGACAGATTCTAGAAATTGAAACACGTCAAGGTATTACAAATAAGAGACTGACAAGAGTAAGCTTTCAGTAGTTTCTTCCTTCCTACTTCCTTTTTTTTCTCTTTCCTTTCCCTAATTTACCGTAAATGAAGGAATTAATCAAAAAAGAAAGCACAGAACAAAGAGGGGCATCATCAGGCTCCTGAACAAAACAATGATAAGTGACCTTTCCAAAAGAAACAAATAATGAACCTATAATATCAATCCGCAACAATCTATCACTGACCTAAGAGAATCTTCACTTGCACAGCTGAAACAGCATATCCATCCTTGGTGTCATTTCCTTCTGTGGCATACTAAAATCTAAAACAACAGTTCTAAGTATATATTTCATGGTCCTGGCAGTTACAGCATGCATTCTTCACCAAGGTTATGGAAGTGTTATTAGACCTGATTTACAGAAAGCAATACCAGGTCTTGTAAACGTTTAATATAGGAGTGGACCAGCCAATTGTGATCTTACATATTATGCTTTGATTCTCCTTCTCTACTCATTTTTCTTACTCAACATAGTTTGCTGACTAGCATTAAGTGAGATATCTTTTATCTGTTCAGCCTAATTCAATGTAATATCTTCCATGGATCTAGCAATTTCTACTCCAATGAAGTACTCAATTGCATATACTACCTCATTTTCAACCTTTTCTCTGACAAAGTGGTAATCAAGCTCAATTCATTTGGTTGTGGTATTGAGAACATGATTCTATTGCAAATACACTCTTTAAGAAGAGGGATGAACACTTAATAACCTTTAAAAATGAACGTCATAAAAGCCAAATAGACTTTTTCTACTTAAGAATAATGAACGATCTATGTGTAAGGATTGTAAGGTGATACCCGGTGAGAGTTTAACCTCACAACATAGGTTAATGGTTATGGATATCTATATCAAAAGATGGAGAAAAAGAACTGAACTTAATACACATTCAAAAACTAAGTGGTGGAACTTTAAAAGAGAGAAAATAACCATATTCAAAAATAAGTTGATGGTAGAAGGAAATTGGAACTATAAAACAGAAGTAAATACCATGTGGACTAATATGACTAAGTCCATTAAGAAAGTGGCAAAAGATGTCTTAGGAGTATCTAAAGGTAAAAGGCTATTAGCAAAGGAAACATGGTGGTGGAGTGAAACAGTGCAAAAAGTTATTAAAGAAAAAAGGATGCGCTTTAAAGCATGGCAGAAGATTAGAAATAATGAAAACTATGAACAATATAAGAATGCTAAAAAGGTAGCTAAGAGAATAGTAAGTGGGGCTAAACTTAAAGCATATGATGAGCTCTACAATAGACTAGGAACAAGAGAAGGTGAGAAAGATGTGTTTAAACTTGCAAAAGTAAGAGAACAGAAGGGTAAGGACTTAGATCATGTTAGGTGTATTAGCAGCGATGATCAAAGAGTATTAGTCAAAGATGATGAGATCAAACAAAGGTGGGAAACATACTTTCAAAAAATTTTAAATGACAATAGCTCTGAGAATATAGGGATTGAAAATACTATAAATCTAAATAACATTGGCTATTATAGATATGAACGTAAGATTAGAATACCTTAAGTAAAAAAGGCCTTGAAAAAGACGAAATCAGGAAAGGCCATGGGGCCTAATGATATACCAACAGAGGTTTGGAAGAATATGGGAGATATTGGGGTAGTTTGGTTGACTAGGTTGTTTAACACGATTATAAAATCAAAAAAAATGCTGAATGAGTGGAGGAAAAGCTCTATTGTACCAATTAATAAGAATAAAGGAGACATACAGAGCTGCACTAATTATCAAAGGATCAAACTTATGAGCCACACTATGAAACTTTTTGAAAGAGTGATTGAGAAGAGGCTACGACATGAAACAAGTATATCAAAGAACCAGTTTGGTTTCATGCCTTGGAGGTCTACCATGGAAGCTATTTTCTTACTAAGACAATTAGTAGAAAAATATAGGGAGAGGAGGAAAAACCTCCACATGGTTTTTATCGACTTAGAGAAAGCTTATGATAGAGTTCCTAGAGAGTTAATATGAAGGTTGTTGGGTGGTAAAGGGGTTTCTCAGGGATATACAAACATAATTAAAGATATGTATGAGGGAGCAGTAACAAATGTTAAGACCACTAGTAGCGTGACTGGTGATTTTCCTGTCACTATAGGATTTGCACCAAGGATCGGCATTGAGTCCATATGTAACAAATGTTAAGACCACTAGTAGCTTGACTGGTGATTTTTCTGTCACTATAGGATTGCACCAAGGATCGGCATTGAGTCCATACCTTTTCACATTGGTTATGGATGAGTTAACAAAACATCTGCACGAGGAGATTCCTTGGTGCATGCTATTTGCAGATGATATAGTCTTACTTGATGAGACAAGGAAGGGTGTAAATATAAAGCTAGAGTTATGAAGAGAAGCATTAGAATCTGAAGGATTTAAAATTAGCTGAACTCAGACAGAATATATGGAATGTAATTTTAGCAAGGAGAGTAAGAGTAGAACACCAGTCAAGATTGATAACCAAGAAGTCCACGTTAAAGACCACTTTCGATACTTGGGATCAATGATTCATGAGAGCGGAGAGTTGAGACAGAGATTACCTAGAGAATCCAAGCGGGTTGGAACAAATGGAGATGTGCATCTGGAATTTTGTGTGATCAACAAGTGTCACTCAAACTAAAAGAAAATTTTTATAGGATGGCAATAAGGCCGGCCATTATCTATGGATCAGAGTGTTGGGCAATTAAGGAACATCATACTCATAGGATGAGCATCGTAGAAATGAGGATGCTGAGATGGATGAGTGGTAAGACAAGAAAGGATAGAATTAGAAATGAAAATATTCAAGGAAATTTCGGGATAGCTCCAATAGGTAACAAGATGAGGGAGACTAGACTTAGATAGTTTGGACATGTTCAAAGGAAACCAACAACAACACTGGTTAGAAGAAGTGAGGCAATACAAGTAGAAGGTTCTAAAAGGGCAAGGGGAAGGCCCAAAAGAACGTGGATAAAAGTGGTGAGGAAAGATTTAAAAACGTTGGGACTAAATGAAGCCATGGTATTTAATAGAGTGGAATGGAGGAATAAGATTCATGTGGCCGACCCCTAATTGGGATAAGGTCTTGATGATGATGATGATGATGATAACATAACCAATCAATGATCTTAAGCAATCATGTTCACCTGCTCAGCTACAACTATTTTTCCTCACCTTACCACTGCCTGTCATCTACCCTTACAACAGCCTATAATCAGCTCGTGCAGTGCACCAGCACATTGCAAGTGTGGTGCATTGAGAATATTGCAACATTTTGTACAATCCTTTACTTTGTGTTCTTCAACCACTTTCTTTTTTAGTTTTGAGTTAGATATCTTAGACTGTTCAGAAGGTCAAAGGATATTATTGTTTTTGCATCAGTGTCATTTCTTCCTTTGTCCTAGCAATTTCTTTCCCAATGAAGTCAAATCCTCAGGAATCCTTCATGTCAATATCATAAACATAACAATACAAGGACCATGCAGTGTATCTAAGAAGTAGGAGTTGTCTCATTTGTTATGCTTGTATTATTTCCTCTGAAAAGTCTAACATGACCTCTTAAACCAGGCTCAGGAGCCTATACTAATCCATATATGATTTGCAATGCCAATTCCCTGGTTCACAGAATTAATCATTTCTTCCTTGGTTCTAGCAATTTCTAACCCAGTCAAGTCAATTTTCCTGAGTCCTTCACATCAATATACTCACATATCAATATAAGAATCATAAATGCAGCAGTATATATAATAAGTAGGGACTTTAATCCATATAGTGCTTTACAAAGTCAAGACTCTGATTGACAGAATTAAATAAAAAAGAAGGGGCAGCCAGGTGCAGGAAGCTCCCGCACATGCAGGGTCCAGTGAAGGGGCAGACCACTAGGGTCTATAGTACAAGGGCATTGTGCTAGCTTCAGCCCCTTAGATTGTTTAACATAGACTGTCAACATAATACTGGTGCTTCTCCTAAGGTTGCATGATACTGTTGCTGTCAACACCAATGACCAATATAAATAAGACAGCAATTGCAGAAACAAGATCTGTAGAATTTGGAACAGGAGTCACAGATGTCTCCCCTTAGTTCACACCCAATGTGGGAAGATCATAAACACATCCCTCAAAATCTCATGATTCAGATCAACTATAGAATTGAAGGTCTCATCATAGTTGGGACCAGAGCCTTCACCAAACCGTTTACTTTTTCTCTTCTTTTTTTCTTTTTTGGGTTGAAAAGCTTGGATTGAACCTTGAGCTACAGGGCCAATGCAATTGCCATATACCTGCTGTAGACATCTTTGTTTCTGCTTCATTTAGTATACCAAACTTTCAACCACACTTCAACCTGCCATGCTATTTGTAACTTCTCATCTATATGGTGAATGACATACAAGAGTAAATTTTCTGAAGAAGGATAGCCATCACTTTATATGACTAACTAGGCCGAACTGTATGTTAGACAATTCATCCTCTCAACCAGAATTATTTTCAAAAAGATAAACTACATGGGATCCCCCATTCACGTAAGGACCATTGTAAAACGATCCGACTATGAAAATTTTGTGAGCTGCTCTGCGGGTAAGCCATGCATAAAAAATCACCCTATTACCTTTTGACTTGATGTATCTGGAAGAGGATCTTACAAAAAGAGTTTGGCCAAGAATATTTGGGTCATCCTCCCAATTCACAGTTTATATTCAAGGAATTGCCTCATCATTACACTGAAAGTGCCTCTAGAATACCCCCATGGACATTTGTCAATGCTCCACATCCAAATAACACACTCCGAGTACTGTTCAATCACAAGTGGCCACTAAATCATTGAGGAAAATGGTAGCCAATTGAAGTTGCAATGCAACTTCTCCATTAGTTGAGTAACTCTTACTGGATGTGACAGAGAAGCCAATCTAGCTGCTCATGATCACTAATTATTTCCCCAAACCCAATTGGACTAGAACCCTGAACCAGCTTATCAAACTTTAGCTTCAAAGACCAAAAGAAGCAGCCTCCTTACCAGAAATACTTCTATGCATGTCTTCCAACTCTTTATTATCTCCTAAACAAAGGAAGAAATTTACGTAGGTGCTTTGAGTTTTGTTTTCAACTAATGATATGAACAATGAAAGGGAACATACTTCCAATTCCTCCCCATTTCCGTGCCACCATACCTTCAAACATGATTAATATGGGTACTTCTAACATATAGAGAGCTGAACACTCATAGTCTGCTCATGTTAGGACATAAGCAAATATTCATCACTTATTGAAGAAGCTAAATACTTGAAAAATTAGAAGATCATAACATCTTCTAGATCTTGTCTGATACCTTGGTAAATCAATGGCATTCTTTAGTTTCTTCTTCTATCAACCACTAAGTATTCCTTCGCAAAGGAAGAAAAGGCAATCACATTAATGTCCACTGCTATGCCAACTTCAAATTGCTCTGCCTCAAACTGCATTTCCATTGGTGAAAAGGCAAGACTTGTAATTCACAATAGAACATACGTACCCAAACTGGCAGCATTATGGGCCATTTCTACTCCCATCTTTATGGACAAATGCTTTAATTTTGTACAATAAGGTTTTCAAAAGTTGTTCTCTGCTGTCCATGAGAAAAAAGAAAAAAAACAAAAAGAAGCAGCTCTAAGTTTTCACTCAACATACTAATAGCTCCTTCCATTTGATACCTGTGAGTTCTTTGTTCAATATGCAACAAAGCTTCAGCAACTTAGGACATTTGCATTAGAATGTCTAATAGAATAAGAAACATATAAAAGAGCTGCTATATTCCTTCCAGTCTTTGCTTCTTCCAAAGCAAATGAGTTTCTTCAGATTATCTATCAATTTTCTTTTTATTTTGTCCTATCAACATCTAACCTGGACTATGCTTTAGCTCTTTTTTTTTAATATGAGAAAGTTGCTTATCCCGTTACCCTCAACTGAAGGATTGTTCTTAGCTCAATTTCATAACAGACAGTCAAAAAAGACAGTAACTTTTACCGTCATAAAAATAGCTACAAGATTTGCTGCAACAAGATTCAAATTTACCTGCCCTTCCATTCATACTCCATATAGTCAAAGAAAAAGTATGGCCCGACACAAAAAACTTAAATACAACAACGGAGCTAGTATCATATACGCATAATAAATCAATGACTAAATAAAAGAAAAGAAAAGAATTTCGAACTTCTTACAGAAAAACTTCAACATTGTGATGTTATACCTCTCACTGCAGCCAAAACATACTCATTGATATTGACTCCCTGAGTTGGTGGCAGTGTCCATTGTTGAGTCTGGAAACTATCAGATGGACTGCTGAAATATGAAATGACACCATCAGATTCAGAATGGTGATGATTGGGTAACTGTTCAGATCTCACCCAACTCCTGCTATCTTTACTGTTTGAAGAGAGAGAAGATCCATGCAGCTGATCACCACCATGTGATTCATAAGGTAACACTTCAGGTTGGAACCTGTGATCCCATCTTCGTGATAGAGGAGGTGAGAAGCTCGTGTTAGTTTGCCAGTAAGGCTCATTGGGTCCCATGGACCACTCTCTGCTGGCTGTAGTGGACCCATGTGGCCTTGCAGCCACACAGCAAAAGGACCCCGTCTTAGCTATGTTTTTCAGAACCTTCTTAAAATACAATACTTGCTTTTAACCCTTTAAAAGTTACACAGCTTTGAGACATATATTCTTTGTCTCAAAGTGAATCATCCGATCTCCCACAAACATGCATAGATATAGAAGCTATCCTACAAGTAGCTTGGCCAATGTAATTGAGTAAACAATATTATATCAGGTTCTCCAGAATCTGACATATACTGTGCCGTAATAAACTATGAAACTAGGAATGGTTACACCGGGCAAAAAGTTACATGAGAAATCAATTGTCCATCTCCTCAGACCAGAGCACAGTGTGATATGACCATCATCACTTGATATTAAATCCCAAGTGCATGTTGCAAAGTTAAGGAAACAAATTCTTCTACCAGATTCCTTGAGGACGTCATTAACACACTAATGAAATTATTATTCTGCATCAACAAAGAAATACAGAGTAAAGTATTAGGCAGCAGACACACCAAACACAGGAACTAACAAACGTCAAACTCAATGGCATCAAAAAAATTAGGACCATTAATCAATAGAAAGGACTTTATAGAGAAGATGGCCATTAGATAAAATAAGAGAATAAAAAAGTCAGCCCGGTACACAAAGCTCCCACATATGCGGAGTCCGGGGAAGGGACGGACCACAATGGGTCTATAGTACACAGCCTTACCTTGCATTTTTGCAAGAGGCTGTTTCCACACCCCATGAGCTCCAGTTAACACGGCAACAACTCACCATTGCACCAAGGTTCCCCTTCTAGATAAAAGAAGAGAATACAAAACAACATCCCATTTCCAAAAAAGGAAAATAAAACTAACTCTAGGAGTGAAAATACTAGTCCAAAATCCAAATCAAGGTAATGTTTCAAGACAATCCAAAAATCAGTACGACGGCCGAGAAATTATGACTATGCACTGATGACGCTAGAATGGCTTCTAAGTAAACCACATAAAATCCATGAAACAACCAAAAGTTTAAACAGAGTATCAAGAGAAAAAAACGAAAGAATACTAGTTCTCCATATTGAAACAAAGATTCCTTTCACAAAAAGCAGGAGACTGTAGAAGTGAAAAGGATTACACTAAAAGCCTAAAGATTGTGCCAATCCAAAACCTAAAATGTCTCAACAATCTTAAACCAACAAAGTTAATGATGCATGGATGTATACAGACTAGAATAGCGAAAAAACAACAAAATCCTCAATCATAGCAGTGCATAATATCAGAAAAAGGAAGTACAGTACAAGCAAAACCCAAAACTGTAAGTTCATGTACTAAAAACAGAAATCTACAGGAGGGGGAAGCACAGAAACAAGGAAATCTAATGAAAAGTACTGATGCTGATTCTCAAATTAAGGAGGTTTATCTCAATAAGACATGAAGATTAAAAGAACAAAAAAAGGAAAGAAAGGGTAACTAACCAATCTTTATATCTAAAATCTTATTCAAGACAACGGGCAGAAGGGGAGCCTTGGCACAACGGTAGAGTTGTCATCGTGTGACCTTGAGGTCATTTGTTCAAAGCATGGAAACAGCCTCTTGCAAAATGAAAGGTAAGGCTGCACACTATTGACCCTTGTGGTCCATCCTTTCCCTGAACCTCGCATACGTGGGAGCTTCATGCAGCAGGGTGGGGGAAAAGACAACGGGCAGTAAATGTCCAAAAAAAACAACACTAGGCCCATGATATGAACACCTACAGAAGCAGTTGAACACAAATAACAACAAAAGCAATCTGAACCAAACATCTATACGTAAAATTAAAAGAAAAATAACACAGCAACCAAACGAACCACTAAAATCAGAGAATTAAGAATAGTCATGCAAGAAAAAAAATGGAGAATACGCTAAGACCAATCTAATATTAGCCAAGCTATATAAAACTTTAATAACAAAGAATTCATAAACTGCAACAACTTAGGCTAAAAATGCCCGTATGCATAAGACTCCGATACTCAACAAGACTGCATCAAAGCCTCAAATCATCCACAACTGTCAGACAATCATAATCTACAACAAGTAGAGCAAATCCAAACCATAGCTTTATAATCAAACAACAGCACAGTGCCACAGGGCTCCACAGTTATCAACATAATACAATTCAAGCATAGCATTGAAACCAGACCGCCAAAATGATTACCAACTGATAACAAAACCATTTAAGAGGAGAGTGTCAGCATGGAAACACACACAGAGACCAAAAAACAGGGCCAAAACCCGAAATTCATTCATAAAAATCGAAGCTTTTTACTGACAGAGCAAACTAAAAACTCAAATTCATCCAGATAGGACATAGCGAGGATCAAAGGAACAGCTTTATCAGAAAAAACACATACGTAAACCAACAAAGACCCCAAATTCCGATGAGAAAACCAATTTCATATCACATGAAGCAAACCCCATACCTAGTTTCTGATAAAAACTGAACTGCAGTCAGATAAAATGGAAGCATGCAACTAAACAGCTCCAACAAAAACACTTCCTGCAAACACAGGAATTTGGAAGAGAATGGAAAAGAAGACGGGAAGAAGAAGAGAGGAGAGAAGGAACTTACGGAGAAGCGACTGTAAAACGCCTCGCAGAGCGAATTCCACTGTGAAATGGACTGGAAAACCAGCAAACCCTAGTTTAGTTTGAGAGAGAGAGTAATGTGGTTGATTAATAAAATAAAGGGAGGTGATTCTTGTTCAGAATTTTTAATTAAGCTGGGGACTCGATTCATGAGAGAGGAAAAGAATACTTTTTTATAAAATTGCGTTCTTTTTTTTTTAATTTATGAAATGCTAATGCCTTTTATTTTATACAATAAAGAATAAAAGAAAAGATCATGGGGAATGTTGATCAGAATTCTCATCTTCTCAAGTACTAACAACTCAGTGATCAGGAACCCATTGATTGAAGACGATGGATCCACCCTTGAACGACATGGGTCCCAATCGATCTTATCGGAGAAATGTTAATTTAGCTTCTACTTTGGCACGATTATTGATGGGTAGTGATCTTTTTGTAGCAGCCCCTTGCTAACCGCTAAATTTCTAGTTGGGACTAGATTTCTGAAGATCTGAATCATTCACATTTTGTTGTTGATTTAGTAGGCTACCTTTCTGAAGTATCGTTCATCGGATGATCTTAACTAATGTTTTCTTGAGTTATAAATTGGACGGTAAAAGATTTAGGAGAGTGTCTCAGTCGTTTATTAGGTAAAATTCTTCAGTGGTACCTGAAGAGAGAGAAAAAGAAAAAAGGTTAGATGTTGTTATTAGGTTGCCGTTAATCAAAGACTAATCAGTTTGATTGTAATTCTACTGATGGAGTAATATAAGAAGCTTTACTTTTCAATTGATTGCAGTGGTTGATTGCTTCTCCAAAACACCAAGTAGATTTGATTAGAGTTGTTGTAAACATCATCATACCAGAACTAGTACGTTGTTTAAGTAAAGGACCCCATTTTCATTTCTTTAATTGGTTTAGTTGGGCCTAACTCAAACTTCCCAATTCCCTCAAAAGCGGAGAAAATATAAACAAAGGGTCAACGGACATGTTAACTTAGTGACCCACTTAAGCTAAAAGGCAACCATTGATTGAATTTATTTAGCACCATAAAAGATGGGCATGTATCCATCGGGGGGAGTTTTACAATCCCCTTTGCCTCCACCAATAAGAACAAGTAGATCTTCCACAGTCGTGGGTCCCCTCAGAGTTGTTGGCCTTGCATTTAGGCTGCTAACCCACCTTTTTTGTGATCAAAGGTGCTCTCGTGATATTGGGCAATGCAAGTAAAGGACTCACTTTCTTCACTGAACCAAAGCTGGCAGCACAGCGCCACTTTTGTTGTGTTTGGTTTGTCCTCTGTCTACCTTTGTCAGATCGCACTCACTTTGCTAAATTTAGAACTCGTTTTAAGTGACACGCGAAACATTGGAAGTGATGGAACCACTCTTGCAGTGGAAATTCTTGTTGGGCAGTGGATCATACGGAGGTAACTGATAAAATTTTGAAAAATCTGGATCTCATCGGCATCGCCATCGCCATCGCCATCGCCATCGGCACCGTCATGTGGTGACCTCTAATTGGAATAAGGTCTTAACGACCATGATTATTAATCCTGTCAAGGGCTAAATAAACAGTAGCTTTGTCTATGGAGCTACTTAGAGCTCCTACCAATGGAACATGCTGCCACTCTCATCGGACGACTCGCCATCCATGCGCAAAGGCTAAGCATGATAATCCTATGGGTCGCCTCATACATACTTCACAAGATCAACGAACACGATTACACAGACCCACCCCAACAGGAAACCTGACGACGGTCCCCTGAATCTGGCTTCTGAATGAAAGAAATGCTCTAGAGTCTGATTTCGTAACCCTGCCTACGCCCCACCATTGGATCATCTTACCTCGCTCATCTCCAAGGGAATCCAAACAAGATGAAACAGATCATGTAAAGGTGTGCCTAGCTAATCAGTCGGGATAACATCTCACTAAGGGCAGCTGCAGTTGCATATGTTGCGTCCGGGTATAGGCAGACACTAAAGTCTATAGTAGGTACTTGGGATAAGATCTCTCCCTCGTAATGCTAAATCTGAACTAGATAAATTCCATTCAATTGGTAGCACTGGCACTAACAAATAAATAAGAAAAACCAGTCCATTAAATAAAAAACCTATCATAAACTCATGGAAACCATGGAAGAAATTGAGCAAGCCCCTGATCTCCATAAATGTTTCCACTTCTACATTAACTCTCATTCACAATATCAAGTCCATGAATCAGGGAGACCCACGAACCAAATTTCAACGCACCTGATGGGTCGAACGTTGGATCACAACAGGAAAGATTAATACCCCAAGGAGAGCTGAAGGATCTTTCATTTTTGAGAAGAACAGTGTAAGAATGAATCAAGACAACCATTTATATTAGAAACGGAAAATTAAGTTCTACCCCGATGGGCATTCCAAAAGTTGATAAAGGCAAACTTGGCATCTGGAGGATGCAGACGGCATCCTCAGAAACACAACCACAAAACTATGAAGAGACGAGGGTCACCTGCCGCAAATTTCTGCAGAAAGCATTGGAGAATAGAGGCCTTGGTGTAACTGATGCCCCGTGTAAGAGAATGCACAGCCTGAGTTGATTTGGCCATATGGGCTTTTGCTTTGTTTACTCGGAGTTCTTCCATGATAGCTCATTGAACATAGTATGCAGGAGACTGACCTGAGTGTGGTCCACTGCCGGGCCGAACATTAGGTGGACGAATATACTGAGTCGCTGAAGTAGCAGGCACCGTCCCGGAGTAAGGAGGAACTGATGATGGCCCGAACGTTTGACCAGGAAATGTGCTTCGAACGGGGGCAAATGTCTGTCTTCCTGGTTGCATGGTCGGGTCCCATGATGGCATTTGTCCGTCGGGAAGTTGTGGTGGCACACCAGCATACTCGGTACCAGCAAACCCTGCAGCAGCTTGAGGACTTTGCCAACCAGTAGCAGTGACAGGTATAGCAGAAGCTGGTTGAATTAAGCCAGTATCTGGGATTGTGTAATCTCTGCTTCTGTCATTATGGGCCTAAAAGGCATAAACAATTAATCAATTTCAAAAAAATTATTACCATTCAAAAAATAAGGAAAAGAATCAAAGAAAATTGAATATAACTATATGGAAGATGCGTCAAGAAGCATACATTTGTTGACAAACTGTTTTTCATTTTTTCTCCAGATCGCTAATCAATACACTGTTTTCTTCTAATCCGTTTTAACTTTCTCCCAATTTTTGTGTATATAATCCAAAAACTCATATTTATACCTTTACATTGAGATCAGTATGACGAGAGTATGACAGATGAAGCTTACAATAGCCACCATCATAGATGCAGTGTCCCTCTAAAGCATCTTTCGCAACTGCTGCAGTCGTGACATCTGAACCACAAAGAGAAAGGAATTGACTAGAGGAAACAGAAGCACAAGCAGAATAAATACTTAAATTTGCTGCAAAGCAGCTGAAACCAACAAATTGCAACTGAGCGGTTATGCAGACTGCAAACTTAAAAATAAAAGACACAACAGAGTGCCGATTTTCATTTTTTTTCAATACCAACAAGCAAGCACAATATACAACTCATCCCTCCTTCACTTAAATTGGAAAGAGTCCACCCACACTTTTAATATTGAAGGGTTTGATATTCCATCACTCAAATCAACAATAATCAACAGTGCAATTTACCAGAAAACTGTATCCTATGAATTATCAAAATCCGAGTTGGTGCACTTTGAAAAGGCTGAAATCAAGCTACTACAATTTTTGCCATAAAGTTAGTGATTGTACTGATTCTGGTAGAATCAGTGATAAATATTATCACTGCACTCGAAATTGAACAGATCTTTGCAGCTAAGACCAGCTGTTAAAGCACAGAAAAGAAAGGACAATGGTGGAAACGGATATTGCACATAGAACCTATTCCTACTGTATATAAAAATTAATAACTGAAAACAGGAGATAAGACAATAAAGAAGATCTACACATTCATTGTCTTACCAGGATACTGGACTAGTGCTTGCATTCCACCATTCTTCTCAAAGATTGCAATCTTTTGGACTGTACCAAATGCCGAGAATACCTGAAATCAATAAACTAGGATAATTATACAGATGCACCAAAAACATGAAGCTAGAACAAGAGAACTGCAGATGAAAATATAATATACCGTGTGGAGAACATCTACTGTTACTGCATACTGCATGTTCTCAATGGAAGCAAGAAGCACATTACTCTCAGGCTCCTTTTTCTTCCCATCAGGACCTAAAGTTGGCTGGAATAATTGTTTATTAGCATAGGAAAAGAGATTAAAAAAATGTTGCGATACAATTGTCATTCTTGTACTGTACTAAAGACTACCTGTACAGTCCCCTCAATTGCAGAAGGATTTACAGGGAGGTAAGGATTTGTGTAATCCCTGCACAAAAGAGTAATATGGTCACCACAACAATTACCATATAAACTGTAAATAGTAACACTCAATACTCAGAGAATTAACCACATGTAATTGCATGGAAAGGTTCAAAAACAAAACAATCTCACCCACATTTTGCCCAGAAGTAACGCAAAAAATAATTTCTTATAAGAATTAAAGCAGAAGCATGAACTTACGTCTTTGACCTTGCAGAGTATCAGAAAACAATAAACTGACGAAACACAACGCAAGTGTTTGCAAGCTCCAGAAGAAGCACTCTGGAATTATCAGCTAGCTCACTCCAAGAACCTAAAGTTCATTTTACCAACATCTGGAAACTTCTAAGATTGAGAAATAGCAACGTGACAAAATTTACATCACTAGATACGGAGAATTACTTAACAGAAGCAGCCTCCATTTTGTAGGCAGCCTCAACAGGTTTTCCAGCTAAGCATATTAACTGGTTAGTGCTAACCTTTAACTGCTGCCTCAGGCAGTAACAGGTATAAACAGTTAATGATAGCTGCATGCCCTTAGTGATGAAATATCACCCATTCCACAACTTCCTCACAGTTGGCTAATTTTATTACCTTAAGACCAGTCAAAGGTCTTACTTCTGTTACTTCATCCATGTTCTGTATGCAGTGTCTCCTTTTCTTTTAGGAAGCATTCCACTGTAAAAAGCAACCATCATTGATGGAGCCATATGTATGGTTTCATACGTTTGGCTGCCATCATACTGACAAATACAAGTAGGAATAGAAGATCCTTAAATCGTCTCCAAATATAAGTCAGAACACAAATACAAGTAGGAGGATAATAATAATAGAGCAGCAGTAATTTCAGCTGTTTCATGCAAGTGCAAAGAGCAGGTGACATGTGATTGGCTGGAAGTAGAAAAGAGAAAAAGTTAAAAGAAATGGTAGTGAGAAACTTTTTCCTAGCTAATCAAATGTCCCCTGATCTTTACACCTGCAACTCTTGCTGAAATTACCACTCCCCACAATAATAATAATAATAATAATAATAATAATAATAATAATAATAAATGGAGTCCTCCTCAGTCTACTTGCTAAAGCAAGGAATCCCCAAACAAAACCTATTTCATATCTACAAACCTGTAAGTGTTTCATCAACCATATGAAGCTTAGAATGGTGTCAATGGCTTCCCTATAACTCTACAAACTCAAACTGCACCTCAACGGAATACATATGCCAAGGATGGTGAGCTACTAAAACCAGGTCAAAGAGAAGCTTAGCCCCAGCTGTTTGATAGGAAGGCAATAGGATTGATGGTTACATATTGTTGACAAGCTTCTACATAAGAAGCAAAGGAATCAAATCGCTTCAACATGATCTTCAACATATTGTAAAAATATGAGCTTTCAAAAGCATGCTATGCTTCTTTTAAAATGGATAAATCAAAACATTATCATGAGATGAAGGGAATTACTAAGAGAGCAAATCACATCAGTATTCTGGCCAGCTGGCTGCTCTATCCCTAGATAAAAGAGCACGGATGACGATTAGCAGCATGTAGGCGCTACAACCAAGATACCTAAAATTGCAAAAATGCAGGGACCATTCAAATGCACCAAATCTAATGAAGGAAATTAAAATGAAAGGCAACATCAATTACCTGCTGCGGTGTGATTGAAACTTGATATTCAAATCGGTATGAGCAGAAAATGAAATACGCAAGTGGCATGTGTTAACATGCTCCGGGAGCAAGTATCTGAAATTTGATGTTCAAAAATTAGGTATTTAAAACGCGAACCATTATTGGAGGAGATTCCATAATAGTAAGAAAGAATAACTTTACCCAGGAATACTTCTTCCATCTAAAGCATTCCTCGCCAAGGAGGCAGTTTCAGCATCGCTAAACTGGATTAGAGCCTGTCAGAAATAAGCTTCCATTCAGAATTACAGTACACAGTAAACTTACATACACGTTTAACTTGTATAAAGGAAAGACACCAGACCTGAAAACCTGCAGCCTTTTCAAAGGTAGCAATTTTGTGTACAAATCCAAAGGCTGAAAATACCTGAAACACACAGTTTTCAGTCAGATGATTAAAACCGAGATGAAAACCAAAACATTAACAATCACAGTGAACACTGACATGAAAATATTCCAAAGTAGATACTCTTATCGCAGACAAAAAGCATAAAGAGAGAACATGTATGCAAGATCAAATAGCATTCATCTAAAGTTCTAAAGACCACAGGTATAATGATTACAGTGGAATATGCTTGCAAAGAAACTATGCTTACAATTTCTCCAAACACACAGATTCAGTGAAAAAAGACAGAATCATGAATAACAAGTTGATATAAGAAAATGAAACATATCCAGGATACACCAAACTTCTTAGAGGTACTACTTCTCAAGGGTATTGAACAGAAAACTCAGGATTTTATAGGCCCAGATTTATTGAATGCTGAAGTTAAGCCCTCAAAAATTTTAAAATATATATGGAAAAACAGTGGGGAAAAATCTTTAATGCAGGCTGATGTTTCCTACACTTAGAATGAAGCACGCTGCATCAATGATGGGTTTAGAAGGAATACCATTATTATGATACTAAATGCAGGGGATTAGAACACAGCACTCAAAAGTAAGAGATAAGCAAAACAGACGTGATATATGGAAAAACAGTGGGGAAAAATCTTTAATGCAGGCTGATGTTTCCTACACTTAGAATGAAGCACGCTGCATCAATGATGGGTTTAGAAGGAATACCATTATTATGATACTAAATGCAGGGGATTAGAACACAGCACTCAAAAGTAAGAGATAAGCAAAACAGACGTGATATTTCTCCCAATGCAGTAGGCTGACAACGAGGATTTCTCCGTGCTAACATGGACCTGCCAATCCATGCGGAGTAAAACTATTTGAGTAAAACCACCTGTGTCCCACAAAACTTGCATAAATCAAAATGAAGTTCCCTCATATCTTCACTTTTCAAATTTGGATCAAGCATAGAAAGACAAAGAATAAACATGATATTTGTCCCTTAATAAGAATAGTTTTTAAATTAGAAAACATCGATTCAAGGAAATAAGAGCTTACCAAGTGAATGACGTCAATGCTAACATCGCCAGCCTCAACACCCTCAATAGTGACCAATAAGACATTCCCAGCAACATCTCCAGAGCTCTTATTGTTGACAATTTCTTGTCTATTAGAATATTGTATGTAAACAGTTTTACCACGAACTTGTGCAGGCTCGGATGAAGAAGCATAATAGGAAACCATTGAAATAGCCTGATTAAGGTCAACCTGCATATGAGAAGAACTTGGGATCTGTCAAGAAGAGAATAAGTAAACGCAAATAAATGAACTTCAAACTAAGATTCAAAGACAAGTTCAGGCATTTTACTCGTTGAAATACGATTATATGTACTTGTCATAAGAACAGCTTAACTCTACAATCCTGACAATAAATGGTAATAATGTCAACAGTGGATAACAATATGCAAGTCAATATAATGCAAATTATACTGAATCTTCCAACTAGCATAGGAGAAGGTCTCTAAAGAGAAAAGATGCAAATCAAAATAAATAGCTCATGTATATGATGTAAGGGAGGTAGCTAACCTTACCAATTGCAAACTGAAGAGAAATGCCAGTTCCTTTAGTGTTTTTTCCAGAAAATGGACCAAGACTTTATATTAAGGGCAAAAGTCAACTAGCTAATCCAACGACTTTGGAAGCTGATTATATCCAAAGCATAGTCTAAATGCAGAAAGCTACGGATTTCAGGTATTAGTATAAGAATTCAGTGTAATGAAACGCATCTCAACTCTGTGATCAAGGCTCAAAATATCTTGTTTGTAAAACATTGGGTAACCGCACAGAGCAAATATGAATCAAACTTGAAAAATGCAAACCCCGACGTGATAACTTGACAAACTCCAACAACCCGGGTCAGATGGGATTCAGCCAACTAATAAACTGTCAGTTCACTGAATTTACCACAAAAATATGATGCCTAGACAGTAAATCGAAATTGCGGACCATGACTTCACTACCGCGCACATCTTCACTCCCCAGTAAAATCATTAACCCAATGTTTATCTATCCCGGCATAGAGTTTATAATCCAATTAGACTATTTATATAGTTCTACACATCCAGTACGACACATAATTACTGAACAGAAAGGGGAGAGCGCAACACTGAGAGCACTTTCCAGATCGGCAACATCCCCTGTGAAACCACCAAATTATAGTTCTATAGCCTACTTATTCAATCCAATAAAAGCAAGTTTCAATTCGGAAAAAAGCTCCTTTTACCATCTATTCCTCTTTACAATCATCGTGTAGCTAAACATGCAGCAAGCACAACACATAGAGCTCGAATTAAACAAAAACCCAAGCCTACAAATCGGACATTTACAGAGATATAATAACTGAAAGAAACTTACGAATTCAACGAATGCCTGATTTCGATTAGCCCCAACATTGCATTTGGTGTTGACGATCTTACCAAAGGGTTTGCAGAGCTCGACGAGCTCTTCTTCTGTGCATTCCCATGGCAAATTCCGAAGGTGCAAAACCTTCGATGGGGTCTGCGTGTAGCGAAACTGAGGCTGACCGGAAGAAGAAGACATCTACGGAGGGTCAGGGCTTTGAAAAAACGAAGACGCAGAGTCAGGATTAGGGTTTCGAAGAGGAAGATTCCTCAACAGAACCGATGGAAAATCAGCTGCAAGCGCTTCTCAGAGAGAGAGAGAGAGAGAATCCTAGGGATTCTTCTTAGGTTTTAGGGTTAGGGGAGGAGGAAAACTGGTTTCGCTTCTTTCTTTCCAGAGATTTCGATTTTTCGTATTTTTATTTGCTTTTTCTCACGTGATTTGTCAATGTATATTGGTTTTCCTAACTTGGGCTTGCAAGGAAACTTGTTCTGGGCCTACCATGATCCAGACCCTTAATCATGATCTCACACAACTGGAGGTCTTGGGTTCAGTTTGATCTAGGCCCTTCATTGCCAAATGACCATATCGATTTTCATCTTAGGGGATGCTAACGTAGATCATCTCTATGATATTCATCTTGGATTGATAATTGAATTATCTAGACCCCTCTTTTTCTGCTAAGGGACCCTCCTTTGGTTGATCCATCCCGTTGATCTGATTCTCCGACGTAAGATACTCTAGCATTTGGAGACGTGCATCTTTCATCTATGGAAACCGATGGTTACGAACAGTTCTTTGGACTCGACGATCGATGGTCTGATCCTCGCGGATCTGGTGCCAGGAGATATCAGAAGTTGGAGAAGTCAGATGGATACGTGAGATCAACCAAAGGTTTGCACCAAGCAAGTTCTTCCAAGAGGACCAGCTTTGCATGCTCGTGTTGCACTCGCTTGCTTGGACCAGCCATGTAAATGAATTCTAGCAATCTATAACTTGGGAGGCACGTTACTGAATCCTGATCATGATGGAAATAGACGATCCATGTGGAACAGAGATGAATAAACAGTCCAGTAGGGATACTGCAAATGAAAATGAGAAAAACAAAATGATCAAGGCCATGGAAACAAAAAGATGGTTGCTGAAGTACTCTCAAACTCCATCCCAAGGCTAGAGGAATCCTGACTCTTTGACATTGCCAAAGAAAAGGACGAGGAAAAAACTCAAACAAATTTTGTTGACATGAAAAAGGAAGACATCACTAAGATCATTTTGAGATGGAGAAACTCCATTATAGGCTAGTATATTAGTACCTATGTGAAGGGGGTCTTGGCACAACGATAGAGACCATGAAAACAGCCTCTTGCAAAATACACGGTAAGGCTGCGTACTATTGACCCTAATGGTCTACCCCTTGCCTGGACCCCGCATATGTGGGAATTTCGTGCACTACAGCTGCCCTTTTATACTTGTACCGACGCAAGCATGCATTTCATCTGAGAGAGAGTGTTACAGGTGTGGAAGATAAAATATTCTCAGTGACCTGCATGTGACTGATATATGGATGAATTGCTTCATCTTCGAGTTTGAGCACCAAAAGGATCATTGGAAGTCCATTGCTAACTGGTAGATATCAATTACTAACACAGCAATAGAATCTTTGACATACAAAAGGATAGAATCACGGCGATGCCAGTTTCGGTTCAAATATATAACTTATCTTGTGCATACTGGTAAAAGTTCGTCGTCACGTGACCTTGAGGTAACTGATTAAGGCGTGGAAACAGCCTCTTGTAAAAATACAAGATAAGACTGCATATTATAGACTCTTGTGTCCGCCCTTTCCATGGACTCCACATAGGTGAGAGCTTCATGCACGGCAACTGCCTTTTTATATTGTGAATATTGGTCAGAGGAAATTATCTTTGCAATAGCCTGCAAAGCAGGAAAGCCATTGAGAATTGATGCTACTACGAATGAAACAGGCCCGCTGCTTGACTGTGAATGTTACAAAGGTGAGTTTGGGAGAGTGTGTTGAGATTGACACCGAGAAGGTCCTTGCACAAGGTACATATCTTGGTCCATACAAACCGTCCGAGTGTATGTCCTTCATCTATGAAAATATGAAAGGATTATGCCGGAAGTGGGTCTCACAGATGCACGTGAAATGGAGTGCCCATAAGAGGAAGAGATTGTGATATAAGATGAGTAAAGACGAGAAAGAGGGAAAAGAGCTGAGGGATGAAAAGCAAGAAGGAAATTGGCAAATCTATATAGCAGGTCAGGAAGAAACACAGCAAAAAATCCAGTTTCCTAGTCAAACATGGAGAGTAGGAACTAGTTCAAAAACCTGGTTAACTCAAACGAAGGAAACGAGTTGGAAACTTTCATGTCTGTGCTGGGCCCATTGATAGATCTTTTAAGCCTCACCTTGGACCATCTTAGGGCACTTTAATTGCATGACAAGTTCAGATGACCCTTGCTTTTTTTTCAACACTTGGTTGGATAACTCCTGCAGTCAACAATTCCATGATGATTTTTTCGATCTCAGATTTTTGGTGATAAGGATACCTGAATGGAGGAATATTGGGTGGTTGGGTTCCTTCCTTCAACACAATCGCATGATCCTATGGCCTTGAAGGTGGTAACCCAATGAGAGCATCGAAAAGGCTGAAAAATTAGTGTAACATAGACAAAATCTTTGGAACGGTGGACATGGCAGATGATTGATGATCATCACCAACAGCAAACAATTTCAAATAATAGGTATCGTCAGTTATCTGGAGTGCAACGACCCTAAATTTTGAGCCATTTACTATGGATGATATTATGTTTTTAATGAAAATAAAATCAGAAATTGAATCCCGTGAAAATTAAATTATACAAAGGTGACTCCTTTGGAAAATCAGAATTTGAATTTGAAACTATCAAATTTGGATTGTACGCATCGATACGAATTCAATGACACTAAATTTGCTGAAATTGAAGTTGGACAAATAAGTTGTGATTTTTCTCATGATGGGTATTTTTGTGATTCAATGACACTAAATTTGCAGAAACCTAGGTCCGATAATAAAGGAGCATCAAAAAAACCATCATGAGAAGCAATCACTTTTGATTGTAACATGACATTCAAAATGGTAAAAAACACCATTATTAAACTTTTAAAAGTAATAATAATAATAATAATAATTTAAAATCACTTAAAGGAGGGGTCATAATTGATACTGGCACCCTTCCCACTTAAACCAAAGGAATAGATGTAACGTCTGTTCCTGGACCCGTCGCTTACAAGAAAACCCGATGGGAAAGAGAGAAGAAGAAAAGAAGGAGAACAAGGAGAGATGAGGAAAAAACCTGCATGCCAAAAACAACCCAGCCATGCCGGAAGAGGGTGGGTTTAATGGCTTTAGGTCACTGGAGAATAGAGCTTGCTGGTGACAACAATGGCTCTGATCTCGAATCCAACTCTCCATTCTACTCTACTCAAGGGCATGATCAAAAGCCTTTTGGTTTCATCATGATCAGAGAAAAAACGACACCAGATCAAAGGGAAGATAGTACGCATGCGAAAAGTCACTGGAAAATTCAAAATAAATGTGTCTTCTCAGGCAGTGATTAGAGGTTTTAATCATGATGCAGGTAGGTTCTCTGCAAACCCAACTTCATTTTACATTAATTTGGTGTAGATGTTATTAGAACTAGGGTTTTTGGTTAGAACGTGAATGATCCAACCCTAAAGGCTGAATCGGATAGTTGATCACATCCCAAATTGAAGGACAAGACCATTAGGAATGCTGATCAACTTGCCTGAGGTTCTGATCATCCGATCAAAGCTCGAACAAGGGTGATTTGACCTCTGAACCCTAACCCACAGCTGATCCAATGGTTGATTTGTTAATCGAAGCTTAATAATGAGTAGATCTATATCTGATATAAGTCACATTTGACAGAATTTGTGATTTGTACGAGAAAACAATTCGAATAATCTAGACCATCTAATCTATCACTATGCAAACAGTGTTCTTGATATCTAATAGAAGATCAGACACCACGGATGGGTTCCCCTCAATTAACTAGTATATGACAAAAGTTGTAAAAATTGGATAGAAATTGATCAGACAATCTTTGTCGTCCGATATGTTCCTATGTAAAACACTATCTAGAGACACCTCCCAGCCTAGAATTGATCAAATAAGTCAAACTTTTATGATTTCAAAGTTGAATAGAAATTGATTATCTCAGCTGTCCGATCATACATTACTGAGAAACATAAGGATCATACCATAAAAACCTTAAGTCAGATCATTGTAACCTATTATGGGATGATCTGACCATTATATCAATAATTAAATCTAAATATTGATATGTATGTAATTGTATTAAAAACAAAACTTTTATGCGTTGTATAGATTGAAGCTAGTGAAATTGAAGAACTTGTCACTTGAGGTAATATTAATGTTTTCTGCAAGTGCACGGCTGTTGTAGTATAGCTATGCAAATACAAGTCAATTTTCACGAAGACTCGACTTAAATGTTGGAGTTTACACAAATTTTAATTATACATTGCCAAAAAAAAGAACATTCAAATTGATTAACCTTTAAATACACTGTTCTGAATTTAAATAAAATTAAATACAATAATAATCCAAATACAAATTCTCTATCCTGATCGTTGTATCACGCAACTAATCCGAACTGAAAAACCATATTCTATAAACTAGTCCAAGAACAAGATTATCCTAGATAAATTAAAACATGTATACACATAAAGACAAAATAGGGTAAAGGACAAAATAGGATGGAAATGCAATTATGATTAAAGGTCCATGGCCATTTATGGAATTTCTCTAGATTTCTAGTTTTCAAAGTAAAAAAAACAGAAATTTGAGGGAAGGAAGGAGGAAGAAGAGGGAGGAAGAGGAAGAAAGAAGAAGAGGGGGAAAGGGAAGCCTCTGGGGAAAACTCGATATGGGTTTTCTCCTCTGAGCCGTTTGGTGATGTTGGGAGGAGGAAAAAAGGAGAAAAGCAGAGATGAGTTTGCCAAAAAATGGAAAATGGGTTTGCCGAAAAATGGGAAAATGAGAGGGGTTTTTCCAGTGTGGGTTTGCCAGAACCTTGGCTTGCTGGAAAAATAGAGAAGAAGGGGAAGAGCCGGGAACTGGGTCTGCCAGAAATAGGAGGAGCAAAGGGTGCAGAGAAAGGGTCCGACTAGGTTGATTTTCTGGCATGTTGGGTGTGGTGCTGGTATGGTTGAGAAGAGAAAGAGGGGTCCGGCTGGTGGGTGTGGTAGGAGAGAGAGAGAGAGAGAGAGAGAGAGAGAGAGAGAGAGTGGTCAAATTTGCCCATGATTAGTCAGATTTGGTCAAACTTAGTCAGATTTGCTATGATTAGTTAGATTTGCTCAGATTTGTCATGATTGGTCAGATTTGCCTATGCTTTATGGCGTGATACCCATCAAAATAAGCTGATTTGAGCCGTCCAACGTACTCTGAATTATCCGCAAAACAAAATACAAAATTAGAATTATCTTATGTAGGTAATTAGCTATAATGATCATCCGATCATTTAACTTTTCAAATTAACAGTTGGGTGGTCGATTATAGATAAAATTAATTTAAAATCACAAAATTATCTTGTTAAATGATCTAATAAAATAGTAATATAAGGTTATTTTATGAAAAATTAAGGACTCAATAGGTAGTGAAAATTTAAAAATGCATATCTTTAAACTATAAAATTCATGTTTTAAACATGGTCTTATGTTATATTATGAACATCATGGCATTTAAATTGTTCATTATATAGAATGTATGCAAAAAAATGGATATGCTTTAATTATTACTGATGGAAATGAATTAATTAGAATGATATATTGTAATGAACCTCAATTTTGGGTCATTTTTCATATATTAGATCATAATTTTAAAGGAGATGAAATCAAAATTTTATTTTATGAAAAATGAACAAGAAATTATCAAATTTGGAACATGCATGTCGATATAATTCAAACAACACTAATTTTGTTCAAAACAGACATCGGGGTAGAAGATTGTCAAGATTTTACTCATTAGAGAGGGGGTCAAAATTGATATTGACACACCTAGTGGTTGACCCATGACCGACATTGCCACGCGTCACCACGCCTTCTCCCCCTTGCATAGTACAGCCTAAGATCGACATCGCCACACGTCGCCACTACCGCCCATCTTCCCCCTTTTCACTGATGACGGGCAAGGGCCCGATCACCCCCTGGCGTCCATCTCCCTCTCCTCTTCCCCTCCCGATCAGACAGCATCGCAGTGCAGCTAGCCCAGTACATTATTGCGCATAAGGCTGGCCTACTCCCCCATCATCATCCCCCTTTAGTTTCCTTGTTTAAAGCGAGTTAGGGCTGAGTCAACTGGTCGAGTCAACTCGTCCGACTCGTTTTGAGGGAATCAAGTTGACCCAGAACCCCCCATTCAACCTTTGAACTTCGATGCTCAATTCTGGACAATTTAGAAAGAATCTCAGAGATCCGAGTGTACCCTCGAGATCCTTGTAACGTTAGGAACAAAACCCATCTTCCCAATTATTGATCAGGGAAGATCCAACTACTGATTTTCCATACCCCTGATCAAAGGTTAGATCGTTTAATCTGTGATGATTTGGATCCAAGTAGTCCGCAGCAATCCTCATGATGTGTAAAACAACAACCTATACAAGGATTTTGGATCTAATGGGCTTATGGATAGGTTTTAGCTGATCTAATCAATGGTTGAGATCAACTAAAGATCCATGTATGAAATTGGATCCAAATTGAGGATCTGAATAGTTTATAATTCTTTATTGGATTAATTTACTTGAATTACTAAAGTGTTATGCGATCTGGGCCGATCAGGTGAAGAACTTTGATGAGATCAGCATGGATATTTAATGATAGGGCACAATTGAGATGATCGATAGATGATCTGACTAAGCAGACAACTGGATGTTATTCAAAGTGACTGATTCGAGGTAAGATTACTATCTTAGCCATTTGATTGGTTGATCTGATTGTGATTAGATACAATTGAGCATGAGAGTCATATGATAATGCCCGATTAGTTTATTTAAATGATAAATTACTTAAAATTGATATGATCTGAGCCTAATAGCTCTAAATATGCATTGATATAATTAAAAAAGAATGACTAAATGATTATGAGTGGGCTCGATTAAGTATGATTTGAATTAGTAGCCAATTAAGGTTGGCTCCACGTTGAGATTCCATGGTTGGGAAATCTTGGAATGCCTTGAATGCAAGGCAATGAAATGTGAAAACATAATGTTGTGAAATTAAGAACCAAGTCAAAGTGGATTCTAAGTATGACTGGATGTGTTGGGTATTCAGGTATGAGAATTAAGGTAATTGAGCTAGACTAGAGTTTTATCAAGGCTTGAGAGGTACATACAAGTGGTTCTTCGTTTGAGGTAGGTGATTACATTCAAAAAATTTCCTTGATTCACTATCATGACCTCTCACTTAAAATTCTTGAGACATGTGTTTTACCGCCTATCGTGTTTATTAAAACATGTTTATTACTTCACTTTTGATAGGATGTCATTGATTATATGATTATCTATGTTTTCACATGTGATGGTTTATACTTTATCACGTATTTTGATTCAGCCTATTAAGGTTTATTTCACTTGAAAGTTTTCTATGATTTATAGCATGTTTTGCTGCTTTTATAACGGATGCTTCTACCCATGAGTACTATGCTAGGAGGGTTGTAGGGTTGGCCACTCACCCTCTAACTTTGTGAAGATGATGATTAGACATCGCCCTTGAGTGGTGCAGGGCCAAGTACACAAGTGGTAGTATCATGAGTAGTCCCCCCTACGGGTCCATTTCCTCCCATGAGGATGAAGAAAGTCTTTTGTTTAGGTGTCGACGGGGAGCGGCGATGGTTTAGATCTTGGTGTGGTTGCCACTACAGTATAGTATCCCATACTGTTATTTTGTATGCTCATGTATATTTATATGTGGGGTGAACCGGGGTAAGCTGGGCTTAGGCCATGAGTGACTCGGGAGGCTGATGCAGGCTACATGGAACCTAAGGATGGTATGAGTACTCATTACCGATTTTTGAGTGTCGTGGAACACTCATAGGGCTTATTGTATGTAGTGCCCTATTTATCATGACATGCTTCATATTATTTTGTGGACACATACTTTTTATTTGTTTTAATAGATGCTGACTCGTGTGTTGATCCGCATGCCATGATGTTTTACTTTAATATTGTGTTACCTCAGACGAAAGCATGTTTTGATCCTGATTGTTTCGTTCAGATTTATGAGATTCATGAGTTTTATATTTTGAATGCCTGATGATTTCATTTGCCTTATAAATGATTTACTCTATTGATACTCGACATAATATTAATACTCTGTGTAAAGTGTTTATTGCATGTTTTATTTATCATAATCACCTATACAGGCATAGCTTGTTGAGGCATTGCTTTGTTTGCAATGCCTCAGACACAGAAAGTTGCAATAGGTTGACACGCTGATGGAGTAGACAAAGGTGATGACAATTTCCAGGGGAGTGTTGATGACATTTCAAAGATGACAATGTTTGTTTAGGACCTCACTTTTCTTATTGTTTATGAACTATACGTTATTATAATTGCAATGTGACCTGGATGTGAGGATATGAATTCCTATTGGATGTGATGGCTATATTGAGGGACCATGGGTATTTTGTTATAATTTGAATTTCTTATCCATTGTTGGAGTATACATTTTATTGAAAATACCATTTGATTATGTGGATGGGTATGGAGACTTAGTCTCCTATATGTCATGTCTTATATTATGTTTATCAAGGTATTTTATATTACAATTGTCATGTACAATAGTCCAAATTACATAAGAGACTTTGCCAAATTTTTGGTAAAAATGGTATTTAATTTCACCGTTAAATCTATGGTTTTGTAGTTGTATGACTCTTGGGTTTTTGAAATACATATTTTTATTGGAGCTTTGTTTTTGTTCACTTTAAAAATTAAAGTTTTTAAAACAGTGATCCCGACTATTTTTATAAATTGTTATTTTATTATAGTAAAACCCAGGGTGTCACATATATTGAGGTCATACTTGAAATTCATGATACTTGTATGATCATTATCTGCAAATCATTATTTGACCATACATGATATTATCTGTCTGTTTGTGAAATGACATTTATGGTGCAAGGGGTATCATTTCATTATCTGGAATGTGTGATTTCAGATTTTGTAATTTACATCCTTGGTGGATGATCACTTGGTAAGTGAGGATGTGGTTATTGTTATGAAATTTTTATATATGTATATGATTAGGCAAATCGCCTGTGGTTATTTTACATCCAAGCATGGAGGCTTGAGAGTTTTGTTTTATACGGGCATAGGCCTGGGGATGCTATGCTAGGAGGGGACGAGGATTGGCCATCCATCCTCTGAAACTAATGTGATATTGATACCATGCCTGTAGCATGGCAAAATGTTGGATGGGGCAATTATGGGAAGGTTGCCGCCACGGTGACAACTTGTCTCACCATATAGACAGGATGGTGTATGTTTTCGCTGTGGTATCAACGGAGTAGAATGCAGCTATCCATCTCGTGTTATGGATTAAGGGTTGCGATACAATGCATAATAGTCCTTGTATTTTGTGCACTACGGTGCTGATGTGATGGCATGATGATATGCCTGGTATGAGCTCATTACCTATATGTGATATTATAATTATTGATTTACCAGCAGAGACTGGATGGTTATGGACCCCATATAGTGAGGGGTATGACTATTATATATTGATATACCAATAGAAGCTGGAGGATTATGAACCCCGTATGGTAAGGGATATTGATATGAGACCTAGTACAGTCTGGGAATAGATATTAGGATATTACTATTAATTACCTTTATAATTTTGTATGACTTTTAACAATTTCAATATGTATGTCATACTTATGTATATAACTGAATGAGGGTATATTTTTATAAAAGTTTTTATGTGGGAACATTAAAGGGTAGATTCACTATACAGAGTATGTTTAGCAGAATTGGATTATCTCATTCAGGTGAGAAAAAAAATGATAATTATGGATATTTGGATTATCAGTGGATTATTGAAGTATGAATCATGTTTTAAATTTCATTCAAAATGAATGTCATGGAAATGGATATTATATTTATTCTGTAATTATTAATTCATAATTAAATTTCATATGCTTTTTAAATACCCTACCAAGCATAACTTGCCGAGATATTATAAATGTTTTCATGTTTATAATATCTCAAATACAGATAGATAGGAGAAGTCTAACAACCATACTTCTGTACTTATGTATATATTTTCTTAAAATTTTTGTATTGTTTAGTTAGTTATTTGAGTTGTGGACTTTGGACATTTAATGTAATAATTACAGGGGCTATGTGAGTGAACCACTGGATGGGTCCTATTTTCATAAAATGCATATATGTTTTATAGATACAATATCTATCTATGTATATTATGAGCATGTAAGTAACATCCGGGCTTTTGAAAAATGAATTTCAAAGAAAACATTTTTTGATGTTTTGGATTTTAAAATCTTGGCATGCCACCTTTTAAAAATAAATGCAAAAAATTGTTTAAAAAACCCAGGGTGTCACGTGGAGAGTCTTCATCATGTGTTTGAATGAGACCATGGACTTGACTAAGGATCGATCCCCTTGCAAACAAACAATTTGGCCTTCGTATAGGAATTTCATGGTTGCCTCCAGTTTAAACAAACATCACCAAGGGATTCTAATTAGGCAACTCCCAAGATTCCATCTACGCTGGCTAGATCGAAGGTTGTGTGATGGTGATCCCTTTGAAACCTAAAACGATATTTTTACAAACCCCTTGGTTGTGGATCACATGGTCATTCCCTACTTGAACAGTGAAGGATCTAGTGGGGGTGATTGTCAAATGTAGTTCCTCGATTAACTCGTTGTGAAGTTATGGGTCACTCCAGAGTTGATTAGGATTAATACCTCATGGTTACCCAATAATCCTTTCAGGTTCATAGCCTTGGTATGATTCATACCTAAAAGAGAACTAAGGGAGAGTTTGATCGGGTTACCTACAATAGTCGAGTTGTTTGCCTATTTCTCATCTGGATCAGTGTTGGTTGTATCTTCTTCCTCAGTGGACACCATGAAAACTTGAAGGGTGTAATTATGACAATGATGACTTGGACAAAATTTCTCATCACATGTAAAACACAACCCTTTATCTTGTTTGTATCGTACCTCGTCCTCCGTCAATCTTCAAACTTCGGGATCTCTCTTTTCAGTTGATGAAAAATGAGATTTCATTTCCCTGTTCGGTAGGTAACCGACAATGCTCAGCCCTACTCATGGTAGGTTCCCAGGGTTTCAATGGAATGTTGTTTATTGTGCTTTTGGGAAGACAATTGGTGGAGTGGGTAAGATCCCTAAGGCTAGGAGTGTGGCCCAGCCCACTTCCCCTTGTGTTGTAACTTTTGCTCTTGGGCCCGGGTTAAGACCCACTTTCGTTCTTCTATTCTATGTGCCTTCTCCATCGTCGCCATTAGGATTGCTGGGTGATTTAACCACAATTTCGCCCAAATTTCTTCCTACAACCTGTGAACGCATGCTTTAATCAGTAGTGTAACATCCCAGATTTTTAAGACATTTTTTTATAATAATATCATTTTTAATAAGAGCATTTGAGATCCCATGAGAAAAGTTTTATTTAACATTTTACTAAAACATATCTTAAAAACTCCAAGTGTTAGTTTTTCCTTTCTCAAAATGGCATACATATAAATTAAACATAAATAAAAACAATACGTGTATCAATCAACGTCAAATAAATCGGCGCCTTTATTTTAAATCAAATAAATGTCCAAAACACAATAATAATATGGCCCAGGGTCTATCCATCATAACCTCCTATATAAATGTCCAACATATGTCTAAACATCTCAATCAAATCCATAAAATAAAAGTATACAGTCCATAATTAAATTCAAATGAAAATCCTATTTATTGACTCATATCACTGTCTAAAATTCTAAGAAAAGGATCTTCTGCAGCTCTCACGGTTTCTCAACAGCCTTGCCTTTCCTGTTATCGCGCTCGAGATCTAAGGCATTGCAAAACAAAGCAATGCCTCAGCAAGCTATCGCTTGTGTAGGTACATAGACAATTAATGTAATAAAATAAAATAAATAAATAACAATACCGATAAAATATCAAGTCTATCAGTTATGAAGATAGTGGCATCATAAGTCATGCCAACATAAATGCCAATTTATTCCATATGCTAAAACATGCATTTCAAGAAGTTAAAACATGACATGAATCAATGTAAATGAGCATATAATAAGAATAAGGTCACCCTAAGGCAATGAGTCCCACAACATCGCACTAATATCATTGATCATGAGTACTCATAGCCAACCTCTGAGTGTCGTCACACCTAGGCATACCATCAATAACTATGCTCATCATACACGCACACATAATAAGAATATGGGCCATCATGCCGCAATGGCAACCCTCATGGGTATCAACCACCGTCGCTCTCCGTCGACACCATAACGGGAGACTTCGTGTCTGTCCCCATGGAAGGGCTCAGACCGGTAGTGTGGACTATCCATGTTAACAAACCTCTACCGAATATTATTTATGGGCAAGTGTCTATCATATCATAATATCATCACATCACAATCTCGGAGGGTAGGTGGCTGGCCCTATCCCTCCTAGCATGACGCCCACCGGGCGAGAGTACTCGTCATCAAATATAAAACACAGAAATCATATGTATATGTTAAAACTCAAGAACACTTATAGCTCAAAATCTCCAAGACATGCCCCTCATCCTGGGGTTAGCTTATAAAAGGACCAGCTAATAAGCCTCTATTCTTATTTCCATGTAAATCCATGCATTTCTAATATATAATAAGAAATAAGTCTCTATTTAAGCATAATTAATTAATATCATGCTCATAAAAACATTTGTCATGAGTTTATTCAATAAAAGATTTCAATTTGTAATAATCATAATGTACTCAAAGTCGCATGAAATCCACGGTAAATAATAATTGTAATTTAAACACAATCACACATGATGCTGTGTTTATGCATTGTTTAAAAATTAAGGCAAAGCATTAATTGTCGTCACCTACCTCAATGTTAGACCACTAGCTTGATAATAATCCCCTTAAGTTGTATATTCAAGTGCACCTGTACATGTCACATCACTATTTTAAAAATTTTCTAAATTAAAAGTAGTTATTTATAAGTTTTTAAGTTAAAACTAGGTCTGCGTCGTCAATACGGTCACAACGCCTCTTTCGGATCGTGATTTGAACTCCTCTAGCTCCCAAAAATCAAGTTTTAAGTTCATGTATACGTAAAAGGGGGCTGCCCGACCACCACAAGGTGGTTTTATACCGGCGGCGTTGGTTTTGTATAGGCGTAAACCGGCGTCACGAAGACGCCCTCAACCAAGACGCCCAGTCGAGACGTGCCGCATGCGTCTTCAGCACCGTGACGCATGCGGCGGTGCGTCACGGTCGCAAGGACGCAGCTCATCCCGACCCCACTGAGACAGCCAATGTCGTCTCTCCCTCGTGCGCGCGAAGTAGTGTACGCGTGCGACGTTGACTCCGTTCGACGCTGTCTTTGGGGGCGTCTCGCTGGACGTCCGGCGTCAGGCCAGGTTGCTGACGCCGTTACAGCCGTCCGAGAAGATGACCGGATTCTGGTCGTCTCCGGCAAGCCTATAGGGCTCCGTTTTGCACAATTTTTGCAGCATTTTTCTCAGAATTTCCTCTAGAATTCATTTATGCTCTCCTTTTGCACTGATTTTTTTTAAATGATTTTTTCCAAGTTCCTTAAAACATCCATAGGTACTGGTTTTCACGTTTTCTGGAGAAACCCACCGTTAGATCTCTCCCAAATTTAAAGAATTTGATCTTGGGTCTCTTGTGCACTAGTTGGACGGTGCGATTTTCAAACAGACTTGGTTTCATCTATGAAATCACTCTCCAACAGTAGCGTGCACAGAGTTCCCAGAAAAATTTGATTTTTCCTGATTTGAATGAAATTATAATTTATATTTCCTATTTAATAAATCCAAAAATCAGGGTTTAAGGCTTACCTCGGGTTGTTAGTCGTTGATGGACATTGCCGGAGTTTCACTCATCGAAAAAATCCAACTTTGTGGAGCTAGGGTTACTGAGTGAAACTCAGTGAAAACGCTCAAAGTGGAGCGTTTTGGCTCCTGGGGAAGGGTAGATATAGGCTTAGAGTCCTAAGGAAAGAGAAACTCTTCCCTTCACGCCTCTTTTCACTGGTTTCTCCAACGATTTCGCTGGATCTGGTAGGGGCGTGTGGAAGACAGGGGTGCCATTATCAATTTGGACCCCTGTGTGATATGTCTCTTCCAAATGACTAAACTACCCCTATAACTTCAACGGCTCCTACCTCCCTCGTTTGAGCTCCGTTTTTCGCGTTCTTTGTGGCGTTGGAATCCTATCGATGAGCACTTTCAAATTCTTAAGCTTTTAGGAAAATTTTCCATCTATAAATTTTTAATTTAATTTATTTAGTAATTTCTTATTTTATACTAAAAATTAAGGGTATTACAAGTAGCTAGGTTGAAGCTTCAACCATGGGTGTAGTGATCATCTCGAATTTCTTTCCGTATTTTGGTCACCGATCCTTGTTGGTGAAGATCCATCAACAACTCATAGGAATTTCCTTACTAAGATGGCTTGAAACGTTGGGTGATCTCCCTTTTAAACTCTAGCCAATCCTTGATCGGTGCCCATGTTTCAACCAGCTAATACCACACCTTCCCTTTAGGCAAACTATTCCAGTAGTGATTTTATCATCTTCTTGCACCCCAATTGCCTATATGTACCGATCCATTTTGAACACCTATCCATAGGGATCTTCCCCACTAAAAATGGGCAGTTCCATCTTTTGGCCTCTGGATTCCACCCTTTGAAAATTCCTAGTCAAGGTTTGATGGTCTCCACTCAAGATACTAGAATGGGTCACACTGGGGATCCCACCAATCGACGTTTGCTTAGAAGGGTCTGAACTCAATTTCTGCTTTAACCCTTCAATCTCTCTACTCTTCATCATCTCCTGCATTTCTAGTAAGTAGTCCTTCATCGATTGAACATCGGCTGACAGATGTTCGAATTTTTATTCCAATACTTCAAACCTTCCTTCCATTCACATGCTGACCATGCCTAAGAAGTGGTGCTCCAATACCAAATTGCTGTAATTCCTTAAAGTAAAAAATGAATTTAATCAAATAAAATGGCTAGGAATGCAATTGATAGATTCATTCTCAAAGGTATTACATAGTTACATCTTACGCAAGGAAAACTTGAGGGAAATAAGAAGGAAAATTAGAAAAAGTTACACACCCCTTTGAGGGAGCTACTGCCTCCAATTTTCTTCACCCCCTCCTCCTCTCTTGATTGTTTTGTTATCTTTTCCTCTGCAACAGTCTAACTAACTATATGTTGGAAGAAAACTAACAATGACCTGTCATGTGTAGGGAATAATCTTCTTCACGTGCTCTATTATTGGTTTGTTTCTTTTTTTGGTGTATACCTTGTATGTTGTAGTTGTATCACAGTACTATATAAACATCTTTGACATAAAATAATATAAGAGTTCCAATTACTGCTTCCATGGCTGCATCTTTTATTGGTGATGCTTCTCCAACTTGCAAAAAAGATTAGCAACACCTTCAATATTTTGGAAAACCAACTGCATTGAATTACATACCATTCTATTGAAATAGTTTAATAAATAAATATACAAAAATTCCTAAAAAAGTAAGAATAAACATCAATAAGAAACAAAAAAAAAAATGGTTGTATAAGTTTGAATTAGTCCATGGAAACTTAAGAAGTAGTTTAGAAAGACCCATATCATTGAACACGATTTAAATCCTAATATTTCTTCACATTCATCATTAACTTGCAAAAGCTGACCCTAGCCTAATAGGAACCAGAAAAGAAAGAAACACAAGAATTACAGTAGATAATTGTTTACAAATATAGAGTGGCAGAGATGTATAGGGAGGTACCATGCTGCTTGTATGAAACTGAAATGTGTTGATGGTAGACCTGCAACCTCTGCTGCTACCCATGCATACTTCTCCATTTGCTTATTTGGATCAATGCCAAAAACATTAACACCGACAGCATCAAACATAGCATGAAATTAGGGCCAGTTCCAACACCTAGCTCCATCACTTTTCTTGTTCTCTCTTGTCAAATGGGTGAAGAGTTATGCTTTATAGCCTGTAATCTTGTAAAGAACACAAGTATTCTGCATAATCAAAGATGACTTGCATATGTGAAACAACCACGACTATCAAAAAGCATAAGGCTACAGTCCAAGTGGCTTATACCATTATAACAATCAAACAGCAAGCACTACGTGTGCAACACCTAGCCCTTCTGGAAGAAGTAAATAGAGCAACATTAAGCTTCCATGGCCCACTAAGAAAATGTGGGGACTTCATTTTCTATTATTTAGTTTTATTTATTTATTTATATTTTAATCTTTTTTTCTTCTTCTTCTTTTCCAAGCAAATCCTTATCAAGAGGAAAAAGTACCAACTCTAACCTCCAAGTAAGCATATCCTGGAGGAAATGTTGAGTAATTTTCAACCAAGTTAACCATTTGTTGGCTTGTAAAATTTTAGCTTCCAAGATTAAAATGTTGGCTTTCATTTAGTTTTAAGTGTGACTTAGTAGTTTGGATTAAAAGAGAAATATAGGTAGGGTAAGAAAGCAAGATTCTTTAAGAAATTAGTCAAAGATAAAAGACCAAGACTGTAAACCATAAATATATGTGCATCTCAAGAGTCAAAGAATTTCATGAAAGAGTACTAGTCACGTACAACTTACCATAGTTTGGGCCACAAAAAAAAAAGTGTGTTTTAGATGAAACCTACTATTATTCTTGCAATTGTTAAATGCCCAAAATTGAAAAAACTTTGAAAAATTTGTAGAAAGAGACTTCAAAATCAAGATACTTAATGCCATTGCGATGATGAAATCTATACATAAATGGTTCTAGCAAGCTCCAAGAAGAGGTAGAATAAGAAGCCTTCAATAAATGCAGCACTTTTACCTAGCAAAGATGATTTGGAAAAATAGAAATAAAATTGTGTTAAATAATGCGTTACATAATCTGTTATAGTTGAAGCATAAATGGATGGTATATATGGGTGAAGTTTCAAACGAGACAAGGTTAATAATATTTATGCAAAAAAGAATTGGGAGGTGTTAAGTAGATGCAAATATAATGAGATTAATGGAAGCTTGGGCAAAAATTGTGCGATTGAGATGTGAACTATGAACTAAGAGAAAATATGTTATCAACTTTAATGGAGCATCTAGAAGAAACCCAGGGCCAATAACAACCAGAGGAGTTATTAGAGATTGGAGAGAAAATTTTGTCATTGGACTTGCTATTTATCTTAATGAACAAACAACAATTATGCTGAATGGACGACCTTTTACAAGGGTTGAAATGGTTTTGGATTGAAATCCTAATGAGATTGCTATGCAAAGGGATTTACATGCTATAAATTAACTTATTTAAACAGAAGGCTGGAGATAGTTTAATTAGAAAGAAGAAAAGGCAATTCTTCCATAAAGAAGATGGAACAAATAGACAAAAAAATAGAGAAGGCAACAAAATTGCAGATGCATTAGCTAACTATATCTTAGATAATAGAGACAATTTTAATAGGAAATTTCTATATAATAATGCTAATAGGAAACTAAAGTGTGATGGGCAAACTAATTTGGGAAATTTCTCTAATTTTGGAGGAACGCATTTGAAAATTATTTGTTTTCATTTTTTTGAGACAATTATTCATTTATATCACCCTAGCCTTAATTTTTCTCGGAAGAGAGATGAAAGTGAGAATGCTATTAGTTCCCGGATAGAGAGAGTATCTACATATGTTATTGCTGGGCCTATAGATGGGCCGTGGCCTAATTTCTACAAGCATCATCCGTGAATTTCTTTTCCTTGCTCGTCGTCTCACCGTAACGACCTATTGTTCTCAAGGAATCTAGATATTTTCCAGTGGGTCCCTTATCTGATCTGCTGGTACGGCCATATCAGTCATTTGAACATCCAGCAGGCCTGTTTCGGTAAATTCGACTCAAAAACCCTAGGGTTGCTGAAACCAAAACCCAGATTACCTTCTGCGACGCAAAATTTCTCCGATTCCGCACTCTCTTGCCCTTGGGTTGCAGGTGAATCCTTTCAAGGTACGAATTTTCTTCTTCGAAATCTTGTTTCTCGTGGAAAGATCTGTAGTCTCTGTTTCCACTCTGCAAGCTGACGTGAATTTGGAGCCTTTTTGTTCGGATTTAAGGATAAACCAGCTGATTGAGTAGATCTTTCTGTATAGTTTGATTGCTGTATGGATGTCGTCTACAGTTTCTCTCTGAACTTATGCTGATTTTCTTACTTTCCTGTGTATGTTCGATGGCTTGATCCCTTTTGTATTTTGAAGTTACGGTGTTGGTCGAAGTCGCTGCAACTTGACGTCGAGCTTGTAAGAACGTGATTTGTAAATATTGTTTGCAAGTTTGGCCTTGAGTATTCATCTCAGGTTCCAGATTTTTCTGGTTCAGAATTAGTTTTAATCTCTGGAAGTAGGAGCTCTTGAAGAATTGATAGTTTGGTTTTCCATATTCATGTTAAATGATGAATCTTTAAGACTGCAGTAGATGTACAAAGAGCTTTAGAATTGTTTTGGTTTCACCCAACTAGTTGTATATTGTTATATTTGCTTTGAGCAGGTTTGAATTGGTTTTGATTGTGATGGGATTGGAGAAATTAGGCCCTCATACTTTCCAAGTTGGGTTTTACTAGATGGGATTTCTCAGTTCTATGAAAGTTTTTTTTTCTTTTAGATTGGACTCATTTGGATGTGCTTGATATGATTTATATGGGGCTTAGATGGATTTTTGGGATCATGGGAATGGTTTCTGCATGGAAATTCCTTTTTGATGATTTTATGTAGTGCAGCCCTTTAGATTCATACTTGATGCAAGACATTGATGTTAACAGTCTCCGTTTTTTGTTTTCTAATTTTCTTTTTCCTTATACGTGGTTTTTATCTGGAAATTCCTCATCCAGAATACAGATAAAGACACTGGGCATCATGGCTGGACAGAGAAATAACTATGGAAAACGATCACATTCTCACTCCGATTACAATGACAATGGAGGAAGTAAGAAAAGGAATCCAGGCGATGAAAGAGAACAGTATGTTCCTGGGCCAGATGATACTGTTTACCGTTACTTGTGTCCAGGTAGAAAGATAGGAAGCATCATTGGTAGGGGTGGTGAGATTGTTAAGCAGTTGAGACAAGAAAGTCAGTCTAAGATCAGGATTGGTGAGACTGTACCGGGCTGCGAGGAGCGTGTTGTTACCATATTTAGTTCAAGCCAAGAAACTAATGCCTATGAAGACACTGGTGATTTTATTTGCCCGGCACAGGATGCTCTCTTCAGGATACATGACAGGCTTGTTTCTGATGAGGCACCAGGTGAAGAAGAGGCTGATGATGGATGTCAAATTACTTTGCGTCTACTTGTGCCATCTGATCAGATAGGATGTATTATTGGGAAAGGTGGACAGATCATTCAAAATATACGCTCAGACACCAGTGCTCAGGTCCGCATTCTAAAGAATGAACATCTCCCTCCTTGTGCCATGAGCAATGATGAGCTTCTCCAGGTACTGTGAATCATTTTGTATTGCAGCACTCACTTCAATGCCTTTAAGTTCCAACTTCTTGTAAGTTTAAATTTGGAGTATATGTTTGTCACTTCCCGAGCTTTGACATGTGCTGTTATGTTGGTAACACCAACAAAAGATGTCAATGACTTTATTTGCTGTGGTTTGAGTGTGCGTTTATTATGTATTTATATGCCTCTGCATCTTAATCTTTGAATAACACGATGGTTGGGGTGACCATGGTTGGGGTAGTTCTTGTAGTGGAATGACTGTGGTTGGGGTCGTTATTCTAGTGGAATAATCATGGGTTTTAGCATCCTGGGTTATGAGGCAACCTATATGTTGTAAACATCTTACCACCAGTTGTTCCATGATCTTCATATTAGCAGCTCCTGCATCTACTGATTCTCACTGCTGATTGTACACCTGTGCTTGGTTTCAGATATCTGGGGAAGCCTCAGTTGTAAAGAAGGCTCTTTATCAAGTTTCATCTCGCCTTCACGATAATCCATCTCGGTCACAGCACCTGCTCACTTCATCCATGTCTAACACGTATTCTTCTGGTGGTCAGTTCATGGGTCCAAATGCTGGTGGTCCAATTGTTGGTATAGCTCCGCTAATGGGTACTTATGGAGGTTACAAAGGTGATGCTGGTGCTGAGTGGTCTTCACGTGCCTTTTACGCTGGTCCTAGGGATGAAAGCTCTGGAAAGGAGTTCTGTCTTCGTTTGGTGTGTCCAACTGGGAATATTGGAGGTGTGATTGGTAAAGGTGGTACCATTATAAAGCAAATCAGACAGGAGTCTGGGGCATTTATCAAGGTGGATAGTTCTGCTGCTGAAGGAGATGACTGTATAATATCTATTTCTGCCATGGAGGTGACGATCGCAATTAGGTTCTCTTTGGAATGCTATATCTGCAGAGCATTCTTGTATTATAGTTGTAATCTTTTCCAAACATTTTAACATAATTTCTTTCAGTGCCAATCTTTTTCAAACATTTTAACATAATTTCTTTCAGTGCTTTGAAGATCCAGTCTCCCCAACTATTGATGCAGCAGTTAGGTTGCAGCCTAGATGCAGCGAGAAAACTGAAAAGGAATCTGGTGAACCTTCATACATGACTCGCTTACTTGTTCCAACATCACGTATAGGCTGCCTTATTGGGAAGGGTGGGGCCATCATCTCTGAAATGAGGAGACTCACAAAAGCAAACATCCGCATATTTTCAAAGGAAAACCTTCCAAAAGTTGCTTCTGAAGATGATGAGATAGTTCAGGCAAGACATTTAGTGTTGAACTTGTGTATTTGCATTTCATCATCATCATCATCATCAAGACCTTATCCCAATTTGGGGTCGGCCACATGAATCTTATTCCTCCATTCCACTCTATTAAATACCATGTCTTCATTTAGTCCCAAAGTTTTTAAATCTTTCCTCACCACTTCTATCCACGTTCTTTTGGGCCTTCCCCTTGCCCTTTTAGAACCTTCTACTTGTATTGCATCACTTCTTCTAACTGGTGCCGTTGCTGGTCTCCTTTGGACATGTCCAAACCATCTAAGTCTAATCTCTCTCATCTTGTTGCCTATTGGTGCTACCCCAAAATTTCCTCTAATATTTTCATTTCTAATTCTATCCTTTCTTGTCTTACCACTCATCCATCTCAACATCCTCATTTCTGCGACGCTCATCCTATGAGTATAATGTTCTTTAACTGCCTAACACTCTGATTCATAGAGCATGGCCGGCCTTATAGCCATCATATAGAATTTTCCTTTTAGTTTAAGTGGCACCTGTCGATTACATAAAACTTCAGATGCACATCTTCATTTGTTCTAACCCGCTTGGATTCTCTGGGTAACTTTCCTCTCAATCTCTCCACTCTCATGGATCAATAATTCTAAGTACCGAAAGTAGTCATTCACGGGGACTTCTTGGTTATCAATCTTGACTGGTGTTCCACTCCTACTCTCCTTGCTAAAATTACATTCCATATATTGTCTTAGTTTGGCTAATTTTAAATCCTTCAGATTCTAATGCTTCTCTCTATAACTCTAGCTTTATGTTTACATCCTTCCTTGTCTCATCAAGTAGGACTATATCATCTGCAAATAGCATGCACCAAGGAGTCTCCTCGTGCAAATGTTTTGTTAACTCATTAATAACTAATGTGAAGAGGTATGGACTCAATGCCGATCCTTGGTGCAATCCTACAGTAACAAGAAAATCACTAGTCACGCCACTAGTGGTCTTAACATTTGTTACCGCTCCCTCATACATATCTTTAATTATGTCTATATACCCCTGAAAAATTCCTTTACCACCAAACACCCTCCATATTAACTCTCTAAGGATTTTATCATAAGCTTTTTCTAAGTTGATAAAGACCATATGTTGGTCTTTCCTCCTCTCCTTATATTTCTCTACTAATTGTTTTAGTAAGAAAATAGCTTCTATGGTCGACCTCCCAAGCATGAAACCAAATTGATTCTCCGATACACTTGTTTCATGTCGTAGCCTCTTCTTAATCACTCTTTTAAAAAGTTTCATGGTGTGGCTCATAAGTTTGATTCCTCGATAATTAGTGCAGATCTGAATGTCTCATTTATTCTTATAGATTGGTACAATAGAGCTTTTCCTCCACTCATTAGGCATTTTCTTTGATTTTATAATCTTGTTAAACAACTTAGTCAACCAAACTATCCCAATATCTCCCATATGCTTCCAAATCTCTATTGGTACACCATCAGGCCCCATGGCCTTTTCTAATTTCATCTTTTTTAAGGCCTATTTTACTTCAGGTATTCTAATTCTACGTTCATATCTATAATATCCAATGTTATTTAATGGTGATACTTTTCAGATAAGTGGAGGCATCGATGTGGCTAAAAATGCACTTGTACAAGTAACAAGGCGGTTGAAAGCAAATTTTTTTGAAAAAGAGGGCGCTTTGCCTTCAGCTGTTCCCTACCTTCCTATTTCTGGTGATGTTTCGGATGGTTGGAGATATGGGGGCAGAGATAGCAAATCACATGGACGAGGATATTCGTCTTATTCTGGAGGATATGGTGGTTCTAGTGATGTGCCTCGTGACAGCTATGGTGGTTGGCGGGTATCTATTTTTTCTTTTGTTTAACTGCTACCCTTGCCATCCTCAACTTGCATGGTTGACTAGATACAACATTATTGTTGAGGACTATGGCCTTTCTGACTCTGTCAAGATCTGCTGTCTTTCCCGTGGTAACGAAGAATTTGCTGGGCCAAATAGTCTCACTGCTGTCAATGTAGTCTTATCTTGGCCAAGTTCTCCTTAGAGCCAAGTTCTTAAACACTTCTGGAATCTATTATTTTTAGATATTGTGTCTATTAGTCTCAAGTGTCAAATGGATGAATGACTCAGGCCTTCCATGAAAATATTGTGCTCATATTGGTTTATCTGTTTGTGCCTTGTAAATATAACTTGCTAACTTTTCTTCTGTCATCTTTAGTGAAAAAGTTTGAGTAACCTCTCTTTTATTTCCTGATATGAGCTAATATTTTTCTTATTTCCTTACAGAGTGGTGGAGGCGGTGGCTATGGGTCGTATGGTGGGCATTCTTCTGGCGGCTCTACTAGTACTGGGTAAGACGCTTCTCTTTGCTGTGATAACTTTTGGTATTGCAATTTTTTATGTCTTGTTCTGCGTATTTAGGAGATGTTTGTCACTTCAGCATTGTTAATTATTTGGAACGGTATATGTTGTTGTATTTTAGAATGAGTTCCTGGCTATAATTTGTACATAAACATACCATCTGCTATGCCTTGTGCTTGTTTTATTCATGTATCACTTGATCCTGACACTTGTTTGTCTTATCAGGTTATCTGGTCAAAATCCTGTTTCCCATGGGAAGCATCATGGTTATTAGCTTCCTCAGAAGATTAAGGTCTTCAGGTTGGTTCTCACTCTCATTGTCTATCCTTTGGATTGCCCTACAAGTAGTTAGATGTATGCTTATCACTTAATACTTTTTTCTTAATTTACTGTTTTAACCTAGCCAAGCCACCTATATTTAAATTCTAATACTCCTGTTTTTTCACCTTTGTTCCCTTCCCTTCCTATCAAAACAGCTGAGATCTATGAAGCTTGGAGCCAGCCTACTGTCACTTTTATTGAAGCCTCTGGCCTAGACCAGAAGACCAAATGAAGCAACTTATGGCCCACCTTGGAAGCTTTATTTAGGAGGACCAAGATTATCTGGCGATGTCACTATACAACCTCTCTTGGCCTTGAAATTCATATTACCAAGCTTTGATAATGTGTTCCCTAGGGCCTATTAACCAGCCTACCTTTGTTAAGCTGCAAATTTTTTGTTTTTTTTTGTGGTTTGCTTTTTCATTAAGACTCAATACAGTTTGGAGGCAATGCTATGTGTTCCTTTGCATTTCAACTGTGCTAAGCCAGATCTCTTCTGTTTGTGTTGAACTTATTACGGTTGTTGTTTTCAGAAACTCGAGTTTTAGCTGGCGGAGCATTTCATCTGAATTTGAAAGTTAGTTTCCTTATTGTGCAGTCTATGATCTTCCTCTCAATATCAGCCTGTGTGGTTTTTCTCCTGTGTTTTAAGTGCCTCTTTTACTCATATAACAATAAAGACCTGTAATATATGTTTGGCTCTTCCCATATTCTGGGTATTGTGTTCACCATATGCATATTAATGGGGTGTGGAAAAATCTACTTTGCTATCTGGTGCCCGATCATTCTATATGATCAACTAAATAGAAAGGACCTTGATCAGCACTAAGGTTTACTCTCTTTGAACCTCCCAGTGTTATTAAGCACCTGCTTCTTCATGTAATATGAACCATGAAATTTATTTTAAGACATTTTTTTTCCGAAAATTGTAAGGTATTTTGAAAAAATTGCTTCCATGAATTATCAGTTGACCAATGAACATGGGTGGGAATTAAATTTAAAAATATTTTGGAGCTGTGAATTTGTTAAAGCGTAGGTGTGCTTTTCTTGTTTTATTGCATTTTCAGGTCAATTTTTGGACTCTATATTATGGAAGCAGAATTGCATGTGAAGCCTTCTTTGGGAGGAAAACTCTTTCAATGGCATTATGTAAACTATTGATTGAGGTTGGTGTGATGGACCAGAGGATGCATGTTCTCGTCAGCTTTTACAATTGTGCATTGGTCAAAGTGTTTCAAGGATGCGTGCAACTAATTTGCAGGTTGCAATATGTACTGGCCTACTATAGAGGAGGAACTGTTTGGCTTACTTGCGGATGCTCCAGGTGAGATATTGTTTTATATGATATGTTGAAGGAACTAGGTTAAACATGTGCATTTCCAGGAGAAATGACATGCAAAGATGCTCAGGAGTCTCCGCGTGGAGATGCCCACCTATGATGTTTCTTTTTTGGATCTAAGCTATTCATCTTGTTCATCTCACCATGTTTAGCTGCAATTGAAAAATTACATAATTGGATGGCTGTAAGCACTATAGATTTTAGTTTTAAAAAATCAATGGCTGTGATTTTCAACTCAACGAAAACATATGCTAGAATCATCCAATTGGTGTAGGTTACCTAGGGGAGTGTGAGCAAGATGAATGGCTTAGATTTTCTAAGGATCATGCTGATCCCCTGGAAAATGGACAGTCTCCCTTGGAGACTCCTGAATAAGTGTCTCTGAATTATCATTTCTCGTAGTTGCTGTATGCTTGTGGTGTGATTTTCTGTCTCATCATCATCAAGACTTTATCCCAATTAGGGGCTGGCCTGTGATTTTCTGTCTGTATTCCATATTTTGTCCTTTAGTTCGTGCATGGTGTGTTTGATGTGTTCTCTTGCCATTTGTTGCTTTGGAGCAGAACCCTTATTTGTTGGTTTAGATTTACTAAGCACCCAATTATGTGCTTGAGCTTTCCTTTTCATTGCTTTCCAGCTCTTTTAATGCCATTGACATGTTGATGTTATTCACTTTTAATGGGAAGGGCTGTTTCTTGATAGATAGCTTACAGTGCACATTGTTTGTGCTGTTTCTGATGTGTTTGAATATCCTTTCAGTTGTTGGACTGTGTTAAAGAATCCACTTGATTAGGCATGTTGAAACCTCAGAGCCTCAATTTCCGTACTTTGTTTGCTTCTAATTAACTTCCATTATTGTGCTGACGACTTTACGCTTGTCCCTTGGAATTTTGGCCTGGGTATCTGTCCTTTGCTTTAAGGTTGTTGATTAGGACTTCAGAATTGCCTTTTGTTTAGAGGCTTTTTAATATATTCCATGTTTTTTTCCTTTTCCTTTGTTGGGGACTTTGTTAGTGGCAGTTGGTAATTTGCTTAGTTCAGCTAATGCTGCTCACATTGCAAAGTATCCGAATCATAATACTTAGTGCGCCTAACCTTGACCTGGTTCACTTTTCACTAATCTCTTCTCTGTGCTCACCTGCATATTATATTGGTAAGAGTTACTGTTTCCTAATTATGCTCACTTTCATCAGTCTTCTAACTTTTTGACTGGTGTTACTCTTGCTATTGGCTTAGTGCTACTCGACCTTTTTCTTCAGGACTTGGAAAAATGCTAGAGGGTCTCATTTTTGGCACTGAGCCTAGCTATCTCACATCCATTCATCTTGTTCAGCCTCACCAACTCATGCTATGTGCAAAAATTCATGTCCATTGGATGTTTTTAGCTACTAGTTTTTTCAGTTGAAAAATCTAATTGTCATGATTTAAATCCCATAATGTCACAGCTCAAATCATCCAATGTCTAGCCAGGATATTAGACTTAGATTTGGTCCGATCATCCAAAGGTGGGGCTTAGCTAGGTTGAGTCTTCAGCTTTTCCCCAGGACTTGAAACTCTTAGTTTGGCTGGTTGCTTTAATTCTTCAACCTTCTCCTACCATCTCCTCTTCATCACTCTTTTGCTCTGTTTGGACGGCATTATATTTCGTGATTGACTCTGCGCACTGCTGCAAACGACCAAATTTTAGCTACTGTATTTCTATGATCAGTGCAGCTTGTGCATGAAATGATGTGTTCAGTTTGTGAAAAGTTCTATTTTCATTTTGCTTGTACTAGATGAATTCCTTTTTCCCCGTTCTGTTTTAATCAAAAGTTCACCCCTTACTTATCTCAAGATGCGGTTTGGTTTCTAACGTTGATGCTCTAAAAAGAACGAGTCTCCATGCTGTTGGCTATGCTCTACTTTGCACAACGAGCTGCATGCGCCAAAGTTCACATTATTCTCGGTTTTGCATGTCTCTGCAATGTGTGTGATGTAGTAGCTCTTTCCTCTAGTAAAGGTTGTCAGATCAGAGAATCTGACTGCTGGGTTGCCGTGGGATTCTTCAGTACTAGCAAGTGGTGGTATAATTGAGATTATTGCGATTGTGCTCTATTTTTCATCATCTGTAGCATCTCTTGTATGGAGGGAGCTTACTTTTGTCCAATTTTTCTGTTAATTGGCCCTGTGACTCTGTTGTTTGGTGTTGCCTTCTTTCAATAAATGAGTTAATCAGTAATAATAGTGGATATTTGGATGCAGTATCAATAGAGTTCAACTCCAGCACATGAGATTGTTCCGCTTGATATATTTTGTAGGTGTTACCATTATGAATAAGCTGAAGGGGAACCTTGACATAATGGTAGAGTTGTTGTTGTGTGACCTTGAGGTCACAGGTTCAAGGCATGGAAACAGCCTCTTGCAAAATACAAGGTAAGGGTGAGTATTATTGACTCTTGTAGTCTGCTCCTTCCCCATGCCCCGCATACGCAGGAGCTTTGTGCACCAGGGCTACCCTTTTACCAATCTAAATAAGCTCGATTCTGGTGGGATCTAAATTCTCGAAGCCATGGCCTTTTATATTGTTTGTTCATAGCTGCTAGATTATGTCGTCATGATAATCATCCTTAAAGCTTGTTTGGTTGGCAGGTAAAGGACAGAAATTGATTTTCCCATGAAAACGAAATCTGTGGAAAGTTTTACAGCTTGAAATTGAAAAATCTTTCATGGCGTAATATTTTTGGGTCTTTGGCGTACTCAAGTTCACGCCGTTAACAGTTCACGGAAAACTCCTTATCATGAAACCAATTTTCATCCATTTCCTGCCAGTTGAACGGGGGCTTAGTAAGTTATTAAGAAGGATTAAGATAAGAAAGCGTGAAATGGAGAAATCGATGGACGAAAATAGTGGATCAATCAAAGCGATTGTTGGCAATAGGAATCGGAATTTAAGGAAGTGCCGGGTGTCTTCTCTTACCTTTTGGGGGAAAAAACCGTTACTAGGATCAAGCTTTCCAAACAAAAACGTGAACATTAAGCAATGCATGGGTTATTATTGCGGGTTCTGGTGTTTTCAGTGCTAATCAGAGAAATTATCATAATTTACAGTTTCTCGAGGCCTTTAATCATTAAAATTTGCGTGATTTAGGGAATTTTGGATTAAGCCGCAATGTAATACAAGGAACTGTGGCAAAACCCAATAATTAGTTTGTATTACAAGTTACCCTTCCCATCCGAGGCCCCTCTCCCCTCTCCTTTTCCGTAGCTTTCTTGTATATACTGAGAAAATAATGCCTATCCTTCAGTTGCAGATTTGTAGGCTATTCTCGCTGGGATTTTTTGTTCTTTTTTCTTTTTTCTATTATCGCTACACAAGTCAAGATTTACAACACTCTTAAAGGGAAAGTCACAACTCAAACTTGTGATAAGCACTATTTTCCTCAAAGTTGTATGTGATCAATTGTGCTAGATATTTACTTGTAGCCTATCTTGGTCTGCAAACTAATATACAAGTTCACGGGGCTTTGACATGGTATGGACAGTTGTTGGTTGCCTACCTTGGTCCTATTTGTGCCAACTAATTTAGGAGAAGACATGGCTTCGACACAGTCGACCCAGTAGATCTATAGACTATCCAAACCAGCAAAATCAGTAACTCTTTGTTATGCCGTCTTGAAAGGTCTAGATCAAAGGTAAAGTTGCTAAATAGATGACATTTATCCTTGATCAATAAGCTCGGATGGAGGACCCAAATCTGGGTCTTCATGAATCGAAAATCTGACCAAGTGGATGAAGACCTTGTTACACTTAAAAATTAACTTTACACCTTAATCTGCTGAGAGGATTGATCAGACCGTTCATTTGATTGGCCTGGCTTTTGTATATTGTATATTGCAGATTGAAAATCCAAATAGGATGATTGGACAACTCTGGTATAGCAAGTCCTTTGCATAAAATTTTGATCCCGTCTACTGATCTAAAGTACAACAATCATCCAAACTGCCCGTCGTTTCAACTGCTGATACCAAAGTCGATCTGGACAGAGCTTCGGATGCTAGAATCATTTAGTTCGTACGGAATTTCAATCGCTAGGCATTTAATCAGACGAACGGTTTGGATGATCCAAAGGTGAGGCCCGCGCAAAAGTGGGGATCTCCTCCCCTAGTTACCTCTTTTGCACTGCCATTCAATCATCCTCGCCGACCCTTAGTCTCCTCTATATAATGTCTCAATCAGCTCAGAAAACCTAACTCCATGAACTCATCTCTTCCTGTCGTCTCTATTTCTACTGCTCCCTCATAAACTACCTGTGTTATCTTCCTCTTCTTCTTAGCTATCTATTTGTCTCTCCCCCATTTCTGTCTACTCAAAAGGCTTCGCTTTGAGTTCTAATTCTACTGATTTGGGTCCTGTCGTCTTAAGTTTGCTGTTTTATGTATGCATTTTTTATAGGATTACGGAAGGCCCAGTTCTTCATTCACCGTTATACTTTAAGAAACGACCAATCTAAGGCGTTTGCTTCTTGTTATTTTCCTCTAAAATTCTAGCTTTTCAGAACTAGTTCTTAGTAGTAGAACTTTTGAATGCTTGGTTGCATTTTGGTAGGTAGGCTTTTGAATGCTTGGTTGTTTGTTTTGGACTTGATGTTTGTTCGAAGAGGGAAATCCAGCAAAAACACTGGATATTATGATAAAATAGACTGAGAAGTCAGCGCTGTCATTGAGAATGATGACTTGTTCTTGGAAATCTATCTGATGCTTAGCAATGTGAATTTTTTATATTTGTGATCTTGTAGTATCACTGAATAGTTCAGTTCTTAGGTTATGTTTTCTTTGAAGTTATCTTCTGTCTGTGGGTACCTGTTTTAGGACTCTGAAATTTGTTACTAGATTAATGTATAGGAGTTTATAGTAGTTGAGTTATATTTATTCTTGGAGTGCCTATGATGGTGTAAAATATACTCTGAGTTACTCAACTATGAAAAGGATTTTATCTGAGGCACTTGCTGTCATTTCATTTCTGTTACTGTCTGTGTCATTTTAAGCAGTTAGGTTGTTCTAAGTTTTATGGCCAGTCAAGATTGTTTAATCATGTTAAATTTGATGGATCTTGTGGTTTTCAATTTGTTGGATTTTGATTGTGCAAGTGATGGTAGAACAGACAGGGACATCAGCACTCCTCCGGGAAGAATGATGACTCGTCTTTGGGAATCTCTCTGATGCATATTCGACAATCTTTTCATGTGTTTTATAGATAAAAAAGGGCAGCCCCGGTGCACGAGGCTCCTGCCTTTGTGGGGTCCGGAGAATGGCCTAAGGTTAGTTGGGTTAATAGAGAAACTGTTGGATTATTTTTATTTTTATTTTTTTCTAAGTTGCTGTTGTGTTACTTGAATTTCAGATGCAGTTGTGAATGGAATTTTTGAGTACTTTGATGGCATTTTATGGAGTTCTTCACATACATCTGTTCTGTTTACATCTTTTACTTGGTTAGTACTTATTTTCAAATTAGAAGGGGAGTTTGGTGCAACAGTAAGGCTGTCTACTATAGGCTCTTGTGGTCCGCCCCTTCCCTGGACCCACATAAGCGGGAGCTTAGTGCACCGGGGCTTCCCTTTTCTGCCACCTCTGTGAGGACCTCAACGAGATGTGATTTATAAGTTTGGATTCCTACTTCGAGGTACTGTTTGAAATGAATGCCTTCAAGTAGAAATGCCGAACTTGTTAATCAAACGGTATGATTGTCCCCTAAGACCCCGGTTGTTTTGTTTCTGTGGGTTACAATTAAAGAAAAGCTGCCAATGATGTATCATATTGCACGTATCATCAGAAGAATCGATGACGAACAATGTGATTGTCACTACCGCCGAGGTAGCTTTACAGGGAGATTGTTTTGTTGATTACATGTCACTATAGGCTGAATCAGTATATGGAAGCTAATTGTCAATTGTTTGACAGTAAGCAAGTTTTGGTTTCGTAGATTTCTTCATTCCTTTTGTTGATGAAGTCTTGTATGAATTAGACTTTCTTGTCTTGGTGGTGTTTATATCTACAAATTGAGATAATTAAACCATCAGCTGTAGTTTTCACCTGTCTCTCCTGGGATTTAACTCTGGTTTTGTTGGTCAAGAACAGTATGTGGTAGATCGAAGTCTTTCTTCTCTTCCTGTTTCTTGACCCAATTAGCAAGCTGATCAACATAGAGTGATGGGGTCAAAATGCCAACTAAAGGATCATTTTTCTTTCCGCCTGTAAACAAGGTGAGCAGTGAACTCATTCAGTTCTACTCTTTTTTGGAGTTTCAAAGTCTTGTAAAACTGACCAAGTATGCTCTCCCCTCACAATGGGTTAATTCAAAAGGTTAGACTTAAAATAAGACTTAAGTAAAATACCTTGGTTTAGCAATGACTTAGTACAAGTCTTATGTTGTCTTTCTGGAAAGAACCTTCTAGAAGATGGAGCCTTGTTTGTTTTTGGTGTCTTGTATCATTCCAAATGAAAGCTAGTATGAAGATATCTTAGTAGCGATCTAGGGGGGGTCTTGTTTTTCATAGTTAAGTAACATTTCAGAGGAATTGGCACCGAAAAGCAACGCAGTTCGCGGCGCTGCTAGCATGCTTATCCAATCTGAGAAGGGCCATGCTGTATAGATAGTAGCATGATTATTGTGAGTTGTTTACTTTCCAAGAATTTTTGCTATAATTGAATTTTTTTTGGTATAGCTGATTTCCGACCATATAATGGTCGCCTGGCCAAATGTGACTCCTCCTTTTCTACCAAGTTCCTGCACCGATACTGCATGGAAGCGAATTTCATGTTCGAATGGAAGAACGAATTAGCCCACGAATGAGGTTTTGATTTTCAGCTGAGCCCAAAGCCAAAGCTGACCTTTTAGGATGTTTTCGAGCTTGTAAATTTGGCCTTTTAAATGGACTCTTAGTACAAACAAAAAAACTGACCATCATAATATCAAAATGTCCCCTATTTTCTTGGCGCTTTGTCGAGTTAATGAGGTTCTACGCTTTCTGCATCTGCATCTCGAGACTTATTATTCTCAGACATCGGAGATTCTTCTAAAGAAAGTAAAGGAAAATATAACTTGGTACTTTTGCATCTTGTAATATGATCAATCCTTCTAAAATCATTCAAAAGGGTCGGAATGTAAGCTTGCAAGGATTTGATCTTCCCCAAACTCCAAACTTTTCATGGAGGATGCGCTGGTAGCCAAAAGGTTAGTGCATCGTTAGCTTATCTATATTGCTCAAATGCAAGTTGTCTGTCTTGAAGTCTCCTTTTGCTTTCTTCCTGAACTTTCACTTTCTAGCTGCTGCTTGAATTTCTTTTCATGGCATTGATAACCACTTCCGAGCCTCTGCAAATCTGCAACTAGCAGCACCATATCAGTAGTCAGACAAATTCCTTCTAGTAAAGCCAGCCATTGGGATTCATTATTACTCTTTCTATCTAGAGAGTGCGGTAAGAAGTTAAACATTTTCCGTTTGAGTCTCTGATAGTTGCCACCAGCTGACACAGGGTAACCTTGTGAAGAACCATCAAAGCATAGTTGGATTCACTCAGATTTCGGTATTACCACATGACTTCATTTCATGTGGTCCTTGTGTAGCCAATTAGTTCTGCTTTTAACAGGAAGTTTATAAAAAGCAATCTGCCATGGCAGAATTTTAATCCTTGGCTGCAAGAATGTATTCCAAATTCTTTTTCAAAGCAGAGAATTTCATGCTCAGTCAGATTTAGCAAAATGGAGCCATCATCATCAAGAAATATATCGTCATCATCATCAAGACCTTATCCAGATTAGGGGTCGGCCACATGAATCTTGTTATTCCATTCTCTTTTATTAAGTACCATGGACATTTCCAAACCATCTAAGTCTAATCTCCCTCATCTTGTTGCCTATTGGTGCTACCGCTACGTTTTTTCTAATGTTTTCATTCCTAATTCTATCCTTTCTTGTCTTGCAACTCATTTATCTCAACATCCTCAATTCTCCTATACTCATCCTATGAATATAATATTCTTTAACTACCTAATACACTGATCCATAGAGCTTAGCCAGCCTTATGACTATCCTATAGAAATTTTCTTTTAGTTTGAGTAGCACCCTCTTATCACACCAAATTGCAGATGCACATCTCCATTTGTTCCATCCCCTTAGATTTTCTGAGTAACCTCCCTCTCAATCTCTCCACTTTCATGAATCATTAATCATAAGTACTGAAAGTAGTCTTTTATGGGGACTTCTTGGTTATCAATCTTTATTGATGATCTACTCACACCCGTCTCCTTACTAAAATTACATTCAATATACTCTATCTTAGTTTGACTGATTTTAAATCTTTTAGGTTCTAATGCTTCTCTCTGTAACTCTAGCTTTGTGTTTATGCCTCCCTTGTCTCATTAATTAAATTATATCATCTGCAAATAGCATACACCATGGAATCTCCTCCATTACTAACATGAAAAGGTATGGGCTCAATGCTTATCTTTGGCGCAATCTTACAGTGATAGGAAAATCACCGGTCTCTTCGCTAGTGGTCTTAACATTTGTTACCACTTCCTTATACATATATTTAATTATGTTTATATAACCTCATAAAATCCCTTTCTCGCTCAACACCTTCTATATTAACTCTTTAGGGACCCTATCATAAGCTTTCTCTAAGTCAATAAAGACCATGTAAAGGTCTTTCTTCCTCTCCTTATATTTTTCTATTAATTGTCTTAGTAAGAAAATAGCTTCCATAGTAAACCTCCTAGGCATGAAACCAAACTGGTTCTCCAATGCACTTGTCTTATGCCGTAGCTTCTTCTTAATCACTCTTTCAAAAAGTTTCATAGTGTGTTTCAGAAGTTTGATTATTTGATAATTAGTGCAGCTCTGTATGTCTCATTTATTCTTGTAAATTGATATAATAGAGCTCTTCCTCCATTCATCCGACATTTTTTTTGATTTTATAATCTTGTTAAATAATTTGGTCCATTAAACTACTCTAGTATCTCCCATATGCTTCCAAATCTCTATTGGTATACTTTCGGGCCCAAAGCCTTTCGTTATTTCATCTTTTTCAAAGCCTCTTTCACTTTAAGTGTTCTAATCTTATGGTCATATCTTTAATGTCCAATGTTATTTAAGTTTACAGAACTTTCAATCATTTTATTCTTAAGGCAATTGTCATTTAACAAATTTTGAAAGTAACTTTCTCACTTTTATTTGATCTCATCATCTTTGACTAGTATCCTTTGATCATCACTTTTAATGCACTTAATATGGTTTAAGTCCTTATCCTTCCGTTATCTTATTTTTGCAAGTTTAAACACATTGTTCTCACCTTCTCTTGATCATAGTTTATTATAGAGATCATTATACACCTTAAGTTTAGCCTTACATACTGTTCTCTTAGCAACCTTTTTAGCATTCTTATACTGTTCGTACTTTTCATTATTTTTAGTCTTTTGTTATGCTTTAAAACACTTTTGTTTATCTTTAATAACTTTTTGCACTGTTTCATTTCACCACCATGTTTCCTTTACTAATTTTCTTTTACCTTTAGATATTCTAAGGACATCTTTTTCTCACTTTCTTAATAGACTTGGCTATAGTTTACTTCTTTTCATTGTTCTAATTTCCATCTACCATCAAATTATTGGTGAGTAGGGTAATTTTCTCTCATTTTAAGTTCCAATACTTAGTTTTTTGATACTTATTAAGTTCATTTCCTTTCTTCCATCTTTTGATATAGATATCCATAACTATTAACCTATGTTGTGAGGTTAAAGTCTCATCGGGTATCACCTTATAATTCATACATATTGGTCTTTCAGTATTCTTAAGTAACAAAAAGTCTATTTGGCTTTTATGAAGTCCAATTTTAAAGGTTATTGCGTGTTCATCCATCTTCTTAAAGAATGTATTTGCAAGGGCCAGGTTATATACCAAAGCAAAATCAAGGATATCTTCCCCTATCTCATTTTGTTCTCTAATATCATGCCCGCAATGTATTCAATCATATCTTTTTCTTTTTTTTTTACTACATGGCCATTTAAGTCTACCCCTATAATTATCTCCTGTATTAAGTATTTCTTTCATAATTCCCTTTATATCTTTTCAAATATGTCTTTTGATTATATCTTCTAACCCTACTTGTGGTGTGTATGAACTTATAACATTTATGATCTGCTCTCTTCGAACAAGTTTTATTATTATAATTTTATCATTGGTTCTTGTAACGTCTACAACTTTATTTTTTAATTCTTTATCCACCACTATTCCTACACCATTTTTGTTATTATTCTTTTCTTTGTACTAGAGCTTATACCCATCAATTTCTCTAGTTTTAATGCTTTTTCGCTTAGTTTCTTAGATACAAGCTATGTTGACTATCTTACGTTTTATTGTATCTACTAACTCTAGACTCTTACCTGTCAATGTCTTATATTCCATGTAACAATACGAATCTTATGCTCTTTACATAGCCTATTTACCCATACACTTCTTGACCCCCATGACATGAACTCATGTATGCTTTTCACTGCACATGGGTTCTGATGTAGTGCATCGTTTCTGAGAGGACGCTCTAGTAGCCTTGCCCATTTTTCACTACACCCAGGATCTGATGTAGCATATTGCTTCTGAGGGAACACCCTAGTAACCCTTGCCTATTTTTTTACTGCACCTGAGATTCAATGCAGTGCATTGCTTACGAGAAATGCTCTAGCTTGAGGGAATGTTAGCGATCTATTCATGTAATGTTAGGATCGCCATACTTTGAAGAAGCTGAAAATCATTTTTATTATCTTTTTTCTCACTTACAAACTAATATACATATGCATATTCATTTGCAAGTTAGAAGAAAAATAACAAAATCATCTTCAACTTCTTCAAAATAGTTTTACTTCCTAGTTGGCACCTGATGTAAAATCCTCCTTTGTTAATCGGGCTTGGACCGGCATTGACGAAGTTTTTCACTAAGAAATATGTAATACCAAAATAAGTGAGCCTGAAAAGTAATTACTAACCGAACAATACCCTTTCACCAAACCAAAAGCAGAGGATTGATCTACAAAATGATACACTATTCTTCCAAAGAAATTTACTAGTGAGTCCACTGTACGACTACAGTCTTACCTAAGAGTGGAGAGTTACATGGGAAACCTTGCATCTTTTGCAAGATGTATGCCACTCAGTGAATTTCCTTGTTTTATGGTTGTGTTTATGGTGGAGTTCAGCCACATTTTTAGTTCGAATCACTTTGATGCCGGGTTGGGTGAGTGTGGCATCTTGACTGAGGTATATAGTCACTACAAGAAGAAAAAGCCAAAAAGAGCTATAGAGGGCAGATATTTTCCCGCTATACGTCTCTTCAGAGCGAAACTATTGAGAGAAAGGAAGATAAAATAATACAAACAAAAAGAGTCCCATACTCATATATCAGTTCATTGAGATTTTTTTGATAAAATAAGATTCCGCAAAATTAATTGGAAACCTTTAACCAAAAGCTATCAATTTATTGGACTTTTATTGTACTTTTCTTCTTTCTATTTTTGTTCATAATACAGCAAGACCAGCAACATAGCACACAGCAATAAGGGTCAGATAAGGAACAACCTATTGAAGAATTTGGAGAAGTTTGGTTGCTTATATTTTCAGCTTGCAATTTGTAATGAAACTTATACTTAATACCGTAAAATTGCACCATGTGTTTCATCTCTAAGGGTCAGATAAGGAACAACCCATTGAAGAATTTGGAAAAGTTTGTTGCTCATATTGTCAGGTTACGATTTATAATGAAATTACTTAATACAGTAAAATAGAATTATGTATTTCCATCTCCACAATCTTCAACTGTAAGATCCTAACCCCTCACATTGTAAATGAATGGCTGGGATTGTGCACGTTTTCTTGTAGTCTGCTGCAAAGTGATTCTTTCTTTCAAATGAAGAAATTTTACCAATGGGGTTAAATGATGAGCGGCTATCCATGAGCCAGTAGTCAAATGAAACTTAGTGCAAATTTTAAGTATTTAGAATTCAAGTGCTGCCACCTGCAGATTGCAGATATAAAGATAAGCCAAATCTGTCCTTCCAACCCAACATTTAGCTTGGCCAGCATGTGAGTCTCACTGTCAGACCAACATGTGTGGTAGGCCCATAAAGCCCACTAATACATAAAGGCTCCGTTGAATCACGTCTTCAATGTACATTGAGAAGGTGGGGTTTATTAAAAGCATTTGGCCTTGTACCCAATTACTACAAGGGAGTTTAGAATTGAATGGAATCCACCAAATCGTGAATGACTGTTTGAAGAAATAAATGTGGGAAGTGACAGAAAGAGGGACCACCTGCTACTTTTTTCATCACCTTTCGGTTATAGCTCTCTCACAGCCTTCTTAAGCTGCATCACGCCCGCTTGGAGTTTTCCAAAATTCAGAACTTCTTTTGTCCTGTGAGGATATGGGCTTAGTAAGAGGTAAGACCAACTATATGAATATGGTTGGCAAATAATCTTGAATGCATGTAATTAGTAAGAGACAGTCCCACCTTTCTTCTCTTCTTCCCTTCTAGCGACAAGTTAAGCCCAAAAGTTGCACCAATATGACTGTTTTGTAGAAGCATTTTTGAGCATTTGAAAGGATATTCAGAAGAAGATTTAGCACCGATCAACATCGAGTTACGATCATTTGTTCTGGAGTGCTGTTTGGTCTGTGATTCATCGATGTATGCATGTCTACAAGGTTTGGTTTAGGGAGAATTATACATTTGTACTAAAACTCACTCCCTGCTCTCTCTCTCTCTCTCCCCCTCCCATCCACATCTTTGTTTGACGTACCTTTAGTTTTTAATAAGAAAAGGAAATTTAGTTCTTAGAATTTTGAAATGATGTATTAGTAGTATTTTTTAAATAAGAATTTGTGAGTGTTTACTGATGCAAAGCGTGTTCTGTTCTTAGTAGCTTTGATAAGGTTTATCATGCAAGCAATACTTATAAACCAGATTATGTAAAACCAGAATCCAGAATTCAGGATACACGCACACGCACACACACATACACGTCCCAAGGGAGATACCATAAACAATCTAGGATATAATCTTATGATATACATTTATGCTAGGATTGAATACAGTTACCTCATTGGTCAATCATTGTGACATCCATATAAAACAACGTCTTTGCTGTATACTATGCATGAATTGCCTACATACTGTAGTATGGAGAGAGGGCTTATCCTTGCCATTAAAATGGATTGTAATTGCCTACATACTTTCCTAGAATGAGAAACATACACTGAGGCAAAGAAAATTGAGAAGAAAAGTATAGAGCTAATACACTTCTATCTTTAAGCTTCGAGCATTATCAATCAGAACCTAGGATGGGAACTATAATAACAAAGAGAGGGGCTCCGTGAAGATAAAGTTGTCCTCTCTTTCGGTTTCATTTACTAGTGCAAGAGGGTCTTGTTGACAGAGTACAGTAGCCGAAAGAGAGGACTTTAGTACCAAAAAGATGGCAGAAAAAAAGGAGGCTGAGTTCAGAAGACAAGTGAAGTACAGGAACGGTTTCCTATGAGGAATCAGAGCAGGTATTAAGGCAAGAGACGCCCATGTTACACCACACCCACAGTCACGAGATCCTCTGCTTGAAATAAACATTCATGCACGGATTAATCTCTTCATATCTCTGTCTCTCCCCCCTTTCCAAGAAACCACTTGAATTTACAGTAGAATGCTTTTGCAGTAGGGTGGTTTGGAAAAGATTGGTATTTATTGCACTGAGCATTTTTTCTTTCTGCACCAAGCGTTACTGTCTTGCATCTAACCACAGAACTTTTGTCTTAACCTTTTGGCTTTCTTGTACCTGGTTGGGAAAAGTATAGCCTTCTACTTTGTTCCTTTTCATCCTTCTTGTATTACAATTATATTGTAAAGACATTGCGCGGAAGGGATTCATGCTCAAACATTGACAATAAACACTTTTTTAGTTTTACAATGTTGCAAAAAATACCCTGGCTACTCAAATGGATTAAATTTATATATTTAGATAAAACCAAATCCCCACGAAAACCTAGGTTCTTTTAATTATATCTTATCACCTGTTTCAGAAGACAAAACAAAACGAGGTCTGCTAAGAAGACACAACCTACTCAAAGAGCACTGTTGCAGCTCCCTATACTATGCAACATGTTACCACAGGCATCAAGACCATTATCTTATGAGAAAATCACCCACAATATTTTGATAAATGGAAAATTTATCACTACTTTAATACACTTGAGAAGTTTAAGGGAAAATATTTGAGTTGACCTTGATACAATACTGTTGCATATCATATCACAAAGTGAAATTATAAAGAGCAGTACAATTCTAAGGATTCCCAAACCAAAGTGATCTCATTGATAATGAAGACAGCTTGCAAAAGAAGAAGTAGAGAACTGAAAGGGACCCACTTGGGAGAAGCCTCTGGATTTGGTAAATTTGCTACTGAAAAGGTAAAACTCAGTCATCCCTTAGTCACCAAGTATGTTATATCATATATTTTGTGAAGTTTTTCAACAGGCTAAGAAGTTGAAGGCTACCCACTTGGGGAAGTCCTTAGGTCTGCTCTTAATGTTGCAGATCAATAATAGCAATGATAAATGAAATCATCCAAGTAAAATCCAAAAAAATGATTAACACACGTTTCTAGGAACACTCCGATGTTAGAACAATAAGTATGAGAAGTACTTTGTCCAGTTCCGTTGTTGGAGATCATTGTATCATAATAAAATAAGATAGTTTGAGGAAATATGTATTAGCTAAATAAGAAATGGTTGTTAGAGGCACCCCAATATAGTCACAACAAAGTCAAGGGGAGTTGGAAGCTATAACTTGGTGATAGGTACAGTTCGAGAGGCCTAATCCCTTGGTTCAAGCCCTCATGCGATGTCAAATCCGCCCCTTTCATCCTCTTTACTTCGTTGGTCAAAAACCCAACTCAAACAGTTCTTTCCATGTTCCCTTCTATACAGGACAGCATCAGCCATTCCTTCTTTGGCATCTTCCCCAAGATAATTCTTTATAAACACCACTCCTCCTCAAGCCCCATTCGTCCATTTGCTGTCAAGACTCCTCCAATCCAATAGAATTCTTCTTCCCCACCGCTCCTGTAGACATCTTCCTCTTTTGGACAATCCCCCTTTTGTGTTTGCAGAAAGACTAGATGATTGTTTCTCTTTCTTTATAGAGAATAATAGAAGGTTCAGGCATCCATGAAGCTTGGGATTGGTTGAGTCACTGCATTCTGTTCTGTAGTGAGAAATGAATGTGAAAGATGGGCTGATTCTATGTGGGTTACTTATTTTTCTATTTTAATATTCATCTAAGGTTTTGCATGCGGGAACGAGGTTGTATAGTGCAGCCAAGGATGACTTGCCGGCAACCTTTCCTTACAGGGTCTATATTTTTCATCTTTTTCTATTGAACATATGACATCCCATTTTGGTGCAATGCCTAGAAAATGTGTTCTCTATGAAGGAAAAAATTCAACCGGCAAGTTGTCTTTGGCTACATTTCCACATCTTTTTCTCATGCTAGACCTATGATGATGGTGATGACAAGCGTGATGATCCTTGTTATAATCTGGTGGCAATGGGGTTGTTAACTTAATCCTTTCTGTTCTTTCCTATATTTATCTCTTGTACCATTTTTTGTGTTTCTTTTTGTAGCTTATCAATTGTTGCTGTGTATGTTTCCCATCTCATGTCTTAGCCACATCCCGACCTCTTCTTCTTATATTAGGCCCGTGATCATGATGGAAATCTTGATGAACTCATCATGACATGGTATTATGAGCTTATATAATTTGCTGTAATGTGTTTCCTTTTGCAGCTTATCCCCTTTCTTCTATTTCTTTCCACCACTTTTATCATACTGGACTTTAATATGTTCAAAGATCCTTTGTCCATTATATTAGTTGTATATGTCCATGATAAGCAGCATATACCTTGCTTCAGGTCAACTAGTTAGCTTGCAACCTAGCCCTTGGCTGCATATTTTCAACTTTATAGGTTGTAATGATATGAGTTGTTTAAATAGCTTGGGGTTTTTTTTGAGCTTTCTTGCTAATGTTTTCGTTTGCAGGCCTTCTCCGTTAAACTGTCAAGGCTTTTCTTTGAGTGATAAGAGTTTGTTGCTGATATAATTTTGTTGTACTAGCATTTTGGAAGTTGCTATTTTTTCACTTCTCATGTCTCCTCTTGCAGGCTTTTCAAGTGGCAAAGATCAGGTCTTTTTTGGGGCATTTCACCTGATAAGTCTTTTGTTTTTGTATCGTCGAGCGACCTCTTATTTTCTACAACAAAGCGGTCGTAGCCATTTCTGTTTCTTTTTTCCTTCTCTGCATTATGTAGGACAGATAATGGTTTAAATGGTTGTATATGGAAAGCAAGACAACTCACTGCTTATTGTAATATCTTCACGAAAGCAACTTTGCATTCTTTTCTTTTAATATTATCAATAAGCTAGCAACGAAATCTGTCTCCCTCTTTCTTTAAAATTGTTCTTAGCAGGACTTCAATGAGACACATATATCTGCCACACATATGTAGTCCTTACTTTAACTGATGTGGTAGGCCGTTGCAAATCTTATCTTTTGCTGTCAGCCCACTTGGTCCAGTTCTTAATTAGTTGTTGAAATAAACAGGCTGCTGTTCTCCAAGGAATTTTAGACCTTGAGTCTGCATGCAGCTTCTATCTCGTTAATGGGTGCTGATCTAACAGACGATCCAAAAATGTATTGAACTGAAATGGCTAACATGGTGTTAGTGGTGACTGAGATGAAGTGAGCTGGCTTGAGATGAGATATGACTTGAGATGGTCGAAATTTGACAATGGGATGAAGTGAGATTGGCTGAAAATTCAACTTAAGATTTTCATGTAACTTATCTTGAGCGCCACTAACAAAATTCATCTTAAGATAATTTTCAGGTCAACTCATCTCGAGCACCACTAACAGTGAGATAAGGAGATATATCTTCACACCATCTCAAGCACCCCTAACACCTGCAACATATATACCCTTAAACCAGAAGGTCCTTCCAAAGTTCGAAGTTGTTTCATTTTTAATACACATAAGAGATGCTTTCCGGTGACAACCTTGAAGAGGCCAAGACCCAGAGCTCTTACATATTCAGCCTATTAGAAGTTCATGGTGGGCATCATCGGCTTTCAAAGTTAAATAATATAGAGGTGGAGGTGATATACAGGGAAAGAAACTCATGCAGTATTACAAACTGGTTGCCTTCTTATTTTCTGGACTATCCATTGTATTGGTGCAAGTTGAAGTTTTAAGATCACCCAATGGGGAGCTTTAATTTGTTATACGCATAGCGACAAATTCTCTGAATAATTGATTAAAAAAGAAGTCTCAATTTTTTATGCCCAACTTTTTTTCGAACAATTCGAAAGTTCTTACAAATTTCAAATTCAAAGAAAATTTCAACTTCTAAGAAGTTAATGAATTCACCTTACAAAACTCAAATTTCATAAATAATGCAGGGTAGTAATATAGGCCTCCTTGTTTTTCCGATGAGCCTCTAGCTAAAATGTTATAAAACGGCCATAACTACTGATGATCTAGATTTTTGAGGATCCGATTGTTCACAGTATTGCTCTTGCCTCAGATTGCATACTCTCTAAAGTTCTGATCTATTGAATGATCTTGGCGACTGTTTTATTTAGTTATAAAATGGACTATGAAAATTTTGACCATCCATTTTACAACTAAATGTAGCTGCTGCTAGGATCATCAAATGGATGAAAATTTTGGATCATAACCCATTCAAGTCAAGAACAATATCTCGAACCATTTGAATCTTTAGAAATTTGGGTCCACCTACAATTGTAGCAGTTTATACCATTTAATCAGGGGCTCAAGAGGAACGGACGGATATATCACTATCCATAATTTGCTATATTTCCGAATATTATTTGTAAATGTAGTAAAAATGCAAATAAAAGCTTAAACTCACGTATGAAAATAGATTTTTTCCTAAATTTTAACAAATTATTGCCAACTTTTTTAGATGTTTGCCTTGTGAAATTATTCCCCAATCCGAACTTTGTGCTGTGGTTGTAATGTTCCTAACATGACAGGCCCACTTCCAGATCTCTTTGTTAAAATTTTGCAGAAACAGCTGATAGCTAACGCCTAACTTTTGCATATACTAGCCTTCTTGTAGTTCAGATTTCTTTTGTTACAAGCTTACAATACCCCAAGAGCTGTAAAAGTAAAAGAATAACCTAAAAGAAAGAGAGGGTAGGTTATATGTTACTATAACAAGAGGGCCTAAATATATCAGTTCCTTCACAAAAATGGCAAAAGATCGTTGGTACTTTTGGCCCTTAATACCAAGTTTCAGGTATTGGGAAATTGTAAATTCCAGCAACCCCAGTGACTCAAGTGATATGACCCCATGCTATCTTCACAATCTCCAACGGCTAGTGAGCCCTAAACAGTACTCCTTGCCATATTGACGAGGATGGTTTGGATCTTGAGGGCCTAAAACTTTGATTAAGACTAAAAATACCAAAAGAAGCATAAGGTCCACCCATTGACTTAGCGTTGTGATATGTATCCTTCACCCAACTCTTCCTAACTTATAGTTGTGGATGACATAATGTGAAAATCATTTTCTTAGAATATCTATAGCCATTTGGTCTTGGAACTTGACCTGGATTATATTTCAATTTTTCTTACCCCATACGTTACCAAACCATTGAATGAAGAGCTGGGTTTGGATCATTTGATAATGTGATTTGGTGTTCATGTTATCTCCAATAAGGCCTATCAAATGAAGAATCCAAATCAAGCTTACATCATGGGGACGAACACGAATTATCTTCGTTAAACGTCGAAATGGATAGCAAAAGGATGAATCGGAATTCGGGACTTCATTAAAGATTGTAATGGGAAAAAAATGATGAAAGCATGAGAATAATATCAGTGTTTAATGATCAGATCTGAGTACGTGAAGTATTGCGAATTTAACTAGGGGAACTCGAATGGTTCTGCAACTCTTGATATTCTAGTCCTGTCTATAGCTTGAACTTTCAAAGGAGCGAAGCGGCCGATGTGGTCTATGAGCTTTCGTTTCATCTAGCGCTTGCTGCATGCTTCAAAGTCATTGTGAACTCCCGCAGCAGAAATAAATTCAAAATAGGCCATCGAGAGGAGGTTGCAGTAATAAGAACTAAAGACTTGCTAATCCATAACACAGAGAGAAATCAGAAAAACAGTGGTCCACTATCTATCTACTTCTATAGAGTTTCTCTGTTTCAGTAGCGTGAGTTTTGGATATCCAGCCAAAGGGAAGCTGAATCAGTGACAGAAGGGTCCAGTATCAAGTTCAGTGATGTGAGTTTCTGATATCTAGCAAGCTTAGTGACCTGAGCAGCATCTAAGAGACTGGCTTGTCACGGTCCCAGTTGCTTGGTTAGAAGAAAAGCACATTCCCCAGTTTAGAGGCAGAGAGAGACAAAGGCATTCCCTTTGAATATAAGAAACTACGTGGCTGATTCTAGAAGTGCATTACATTCAATCTCAGGATGCAACTAGTTGCTTTATACTTCAACATTTCAGCAACAGTTCTTGTGGAGCATGCCAGACACCTATGGGATTGATTTCTATGAGATCTTCCCGTGAGAGGTAGCTTCTATTTGGAGAAAAAGTCAAAATTGGCAATAGTGGTTAAAAATCAGATATTGCACTCTGTTATATAGCTGGTTCTTTAGCCAACTTGGTTCTTCGACAATGGGAAGCCCAAAATTCGTTAGCTGGACCAACTGCTTCATTGGTTATAAAGGGCAGCCACAGTGCACGAAGCTCAAGCATATGCAGGATCTAGGGAAGAGGCAGATTATAAGGGTCAATAGTACAGAGCTTTACCTTGCATTTTGCAAGAGGCTGTTGCCACGCCCTGAGCCAATGACCTCAAGGTAACATGACAGCAACTCTACCATTGAACCAAGACTTCCCTTCAACTGCTTCATTGGTCATAAACAGATCAAAATGAAGGCCTGAATAGGACTGACAGAAAAGAACAGAAACAAGCGATGAACCATCAGGTGCCATGAAAGGGGACTTCTGTTTGCTGGTGTTCTAATCTTTTGTTTGTTGAGATCTAGTGGTAGAATTCTATGAACTTGAATGATCCAATACATCAACGAACTTGACTGATTCCTCTAAACAAATCAAAGATTACCAGTTATATATAAGACTGCCAACAAGAAACTCAGAACAAATTGATCAGTCAATCAAGCTCTTTCTTGCTTTCATCAAATAAACATCAAACCCAACATTCAAATACGAAATTGCCACCAACAAATGAAATTCTCCAGCAACCAACCACACAGAAAACAAGAAAATATCATAATACAAGTTACCCATCACATGAATCACCAAAACCCACGAACCCATAATAAAAAGTAGTTCATCAAATCCAGATTCAAACAAAAACAACACTGGATCCATCTGCTATTTAGTTAACATGAAAACAAAGTAACGAAAGCCTAGATATCAATAAGTCCTTCTTTTACTAACAGGCCAAACATGAGAATAACAAGACCAATACCCATGCATTGCGTCGTTGTGAAGGTCTCCTGTGAGTAAGCACCCAAAGTTACTGCTGCACCAACAACTCCAATCATAAAACCTTTGGCGTTTTGATTCATTTTTTCTGTCTCTGGGATTGTTCTTTCCCGAGGAGAAGGAGAAGAAGCTTTCTATCTTATCGGAGATCTCTGCATAGAAATAGAACTATTTTCTGCTCTTTCGCCACATCAAAGACTCGGATGCTCAAAGTCAACCATTGGAAGTTGTAGATGGGAGACCCCAAAGGTAAATTGGCTTTTGGGCTTGAGTTAGGAGCATCTCCAGCCGAACCATTGACCAGAATATTTAGAATTTGCTGGGCTCATAAATGATTTCGCTACCCGTCCATTGGTTTTCGTGTAGTTTTCTCTTAACCGTCGATTATTGGTATCTGAAATTGGGCTTGGAATCTGGACATATATCTAGTGTCATCACAGGACGGCTCGGATAGAGCCAGCCATTAGAGTCAAGATGTCCAACGCTAGAGGCTAGGTATCATCTGAGAGCTAGCGAAAAGACCCGTATCTCAGATCAACGGACGCGATTACTAGTGACAGGCACAATGTGGGCCACACTGATTCCCTGTGCTGCCGCTTTCCTAGTCCTACCATTTCCAAATGAAAACTATCATCAACCCTAAGCTCACGCAAAAATTCAACAAACACCACAGAGGGCTGTGGAGCATGCAGTAGATGAGAAAAGCCCCCATAAATTTCTTGTTTCAATTTCTCAAAAACCCATCAAATCTATATCTACAAAGCCCTTGCAGCAATCTCCATCCCTTCCAGGTCTGTCCTTGTAACTCTCATCTCTTCTTTACTTTAAAAACTTCATTTTTGAAGATTAAACACTGCAAACGGTTCCAGTTCTTCCACTTTAGAAGATTCACCTCCACAAACTTCACATTTTCATCATTTGGAGATGCAAATAACAAAGCGCAAATGGATTTTATCCCAAATAACCTTTCTGGTATTGGGGAATCCATCATTTCCAGGTGTTCTCACTTTTGGGAGGATAAAGCTGGGAGATTTGTGGAAGTTTCTCTACAAGAGCTTCTCAAGCTCTTCCATTCATCACCTGGAACAATTCGTTCTTATTGGAGAGTTTCATGTTTGAAACCTGATGATGTCCTACAAATATTATTGAATTTTGAATATGATTGTAAAAAATCAGGAATGGAATCAAAGGAAGTGGAATCTTTGTGGAGATTGTTCAACTGGGCTGCTAACCAAAGTAGAGATTTTGATCATTTGCCTAGATCTTATACTGTTATGATTTCGATGCTTATTCAAGTAGGATTACTTAGAGAAGCTGAAACTTTGCTTCAGATGATAGAAATTAAAGGGATCTTATTTTTTCGTAACGAAGCTTTCGGTAAGATAATTGAGGGGTATGTTGAGGCATATCAGTCAGAGAATTCGGTTGCAATGTATGATCGTGCAAGGAGAGGAGGTGTTGCCCTGTCGGAGTCATCCTATCTGGTTCTCCTTAGTCTTTTGATTAAAATGAACAAAGCTCAATTGGCATTGAGAGTGTTCCTGGATATGATAGAGGCTGGGTATGGATCAAGTGCAGAAAATCACATTTTTGAGTTTGTCATTGGAATCTTATGCAAGGATGGAAATACTTTTGAAGCCAGAAGACTTCTTAATAAAGTAATGGGTTTAGGTGGCAATCCTAGTGGTAAGGTTCTTAATGACATTGCTGATGGATACTGTGAGAAAAAGGATTTTGAAGATCTGTTGAATTTCTTAACTGAATGGCAATATGCACCAGATTCTCATCTCTGCAATAAGATAATAACTTCTCAATGTAGGAATTTTGGTTCGGAGAAAGGATGGTTATTCTTGCAGAAATTGGAAACATTAGGCTTTGTACCAAGTGAGATGACCTTTGGGATCCTTATAAGTTGGAGCTGCAAGGAAAGGAAGCTGAAAAATGCCCTTATGTATCTCTCTGAAATCTTAAATAGAGGCCTTCAACCTTGCAGTTACAGTTATGATGCTCTGATCAGTGGAATGTTTAAAGAGGGCATGGGGAAACATGCAAAACATGTTTATTATGACGTTGTTGAGAGAGGCATCAAACCTGATTTTTTGACGTTTAGAGTTCTTCTGGCAGGATACTGTAAAGATCGAAATTTTGAGGAAGCAAAGCTCATAATAACTGAGATGGTAAAATATGATTTGATCTTTCTATCTCACTCAGAGGATGCTCTTTCCAAGACTTTTACAATCTTGGGTCTTGATAGCTTCAGTGTCAAGGTAAAGAGGGACAATGATGCAGGACTTCCAAGAGCAGAGTTCTTTGATACTCTTGGCAATGGACTCTATCTAGAAACAGATCACGAGAAATATGATAAGACCATAATGGGGATTCTAGATGGTGCCATATTTCCCAACTTAGATCAGGTTGTGATCAAGGCATGTGTTAATGGCGATATTCAAACTGCACTATGGGTGAAAAATGATATTGATCAGAGGGGTGAGAAGCTATCTTCATCTGCCTATTCCAAATTACTGAAAGGCCTTTATGCTTCTCAGTTCCATTTTAAGTCAATTGTTCATCTTTTAGAGGAGATGGTGGAATTGAGAAATGAACTAGACCCGGAAACTCTGAATTTGCTTGTACAAGCTACTAGCAAGAGGAAAATGATTTACAAGGCAAGACAAGTACTGGATATGATGCTCCAGAAACAAATGGTCATTGAAAATGAAACTTTTACATCTTTAGTTACAAGTTTCTGCAAGGAAAGGAACCGAGAAGGACTGCAGGAATGCTGGGAGGTAGCATGTAGAAGTGGTTGGCTACCCAAGCGCAAGGATTGCAGGTCTCTATTTAGCCGTATATGCAAATGGGGAATGCTCAAGAATGCGATGGAACTTTCCAAAAGCATGGTAGAGAAATATTTTTGTTCAATTTCTGATATTTGTAATATATTTCTTAGAGAGCTCTGTAATTGTGGTTTCACAAACGTTGGCCATGTTTTGGTTGAAGAGATTCTTAGTAGGGGTCTGGTATTGGATCATGCAGCTTTTAACCATCTGGCAAGAGGATTCTTAATGGAGAAAAAGTATTGTGAAGCCATCGGAATAATTGACGTCATGCTAGAGAAGAACATGGTTCCATGTGTGGATGTGTGCAGCCTTTTAATTCCTCAATTATGTAAATCCAACAAATTGGAGAAAGTTGTGACTTTGAAGGAGATAATGCTGAGTAGGAAATCAGCAGCATATGTTTCATTTATGAATTCTCTTATTGGTGGTTTATTTATGGTAGGTAAGGTCAAAGAGGCAACCCATGAATTGCAGGAGATGGTAGCCAAGGGAGTTTGCCCAAATAATGAAACTCTCCGTGTGATGCTTCGAGGGTATTGCTTAGGAAACAATTTGAGTGATGCACTAAAGTTACTAAGTGTCATGTTAAGAAAGTGTGTGGGCCTCTCTATCTCAAGTTATCGAAATCTGGTAAAGTTGATGTGTTTGCAAGGTAGGGTAGTTGATGCCGTGAGACTAAAAGATTTTATGATGAGACAAACCAAGTCCCCTCACCTCATCATCTATAACATTCTGATATCTTCTCTCTTTCAAACAGGACAAAATTCACATGCATTACAACTTCTAAGTGAAATGCATGAGAACTTGATTCTTGATCAAGTTACTTATAATGTTCTCATATGTGGGCACTGTAAATGTAACGATGTTTCTAATTCAGTGGGGATGTTGAAAGATATGATAGGGAAGAATCTGAGGCCAAGCAGCCGCAGCTTGAGAATGCTGATCATTTATCTCTGCAGTCATGGAGAGTTTGAGAAAGCACTGGAACTAAGCGGATTAATGGAATCAAGAGGCTGGATGCATGGTTCAATTGTTCAGTACACACTTGTGGAAGGCCTCCTTAAAAGTGGCAGGCTCCAGGAAGCAGAACTGTTTCTGAATCGAATAGAAGAAAAAGGTCTAATTCCTGACAAAATCAGCTATGATGTTCTTATTAGACGGTTTTGTGGTTACCAGAGAGTAAACAAAGCAGTGGATTTGCTGAATGTTATGTTGAGGAAAGGCAGCCCTCCAGGTGATATCTGTTATAATGCAATCATCAATGGCTTATGTGTTCTCAGGGCTCTTGATCAAGCTCTAGATTTCCTTGCTGAAATGTTGAACAAGAATCTTACACCAAGTATGGAGGTATATGATGTGCTTGTTCGGTCACTTTGTGCCAATGGAAAAACTCACGAGGCAGAAAAGCTATTGGATGTCATGCTCCACTCAGGTCAAAGTCCAACAAGGAACATGTATCAGTCGGTGATTGACAGGTACCGGTTGGATAACAATCTGAACAAGGCATCCGAGCTTGTGCATGAAATGCAAAAGAATGGGTATGTGCCTGATTTCGACACTCACTGGTCTCTCATTAGTCACCTAAGCAACACCAATGATAAGGATGATGGCCAAAGCAAAGGCTTTCTGTCTCAGCTTCTTTCTCAGAGTGGTTTTCCTGTGAAGAACACAAAGGCCAAAGGTGGAAAGCCAGTTTGAGGACTCACAAATTTCGTATGTTTTTATTTGTTCCTTAGGGAGATAACGGCATGGGTTTCTCTAACTTGAGGGTGTTTACTCGGAAGATGGCTTTAGTAAGACATGTAAATGTTTCATTCATTTTATATGCTGATTGAAGCTTTGGAGAGAATTGCATTTCGCCGATTCGATCTGAGCCAAATCCATCTTCAATATGGATATGGGAAGTGATTATTTACTATAATGGAGGTGGCCTCAAATGCATATAGTTCTCTTTCAGATTAAGAAGATCCCAGAACCGCATCCATTGCGTCAGAGGCCTCTGTACAGTCATAATGTTTGGCTGTTGCTGCAGTCAGGATATTTGTACACTGTATTTTGAGGAAGAATTCAACGGTGTGGCAACCTTTGTGTGGAGCGGGAGTCCGAGATGTTTCTGCTCCACCATGAACTAGTCTATGTTGTTTAAAGATGGAAGCTATCGATATCTCTGAATGAATTCAGGAGTTGCTTGAGTTAATTGGTTTTCCTGACAAAGAGGTTCATGAAATCCATTCACCTGTAGATGCATTTGTACCATTCTTGCATTTCATTGTGCTTTGTGGTGTTGTATTTCTGCCATGGTATCAGAACTCCCCCGACTCAGATTCAAGATGGTTTTCAACTTACCTCTTCTCCTATAAGACTTGACTGAGTTGTGCAGATTCGAGTAATGCCAATGTGAATGAGTGCAAGAATGAGCTGAATTAGACTGCTCGCATTAAGCCATCGACTCCTTAAGGCAAAGTCCACATTGAGTGTGCAGTTAGGAGTTTTGCTGCCATGATTTGTGCCGGTCATGTTTAAGCTTTTCTGAGTTTTGATAGAGAAGCTGCTGCCCATGAAGCTCTTGTTTCTATAGTAAGCATCCAAACCAAACCATTTAAAACACACATTACATTATAAGCTTAAGAGAACTTTTGATACATTAAGAACTCCATACGATTAGATAGTAATCCCATTTGATTGATCTGAACCATGCATCCGGTATCAATTCATAGCTAGGACATATTGGTGGGCCTCGTTACATAGACCATCACATAGAGGTTGTCTTCCACATCCCTACATGGAAATGAAAATCTTTGTGCCATACTTTATTAAACACTTTTCTGATTGCTCATTAGTAGCATGTTGAAAGTTAAACCAGCCTTAACTAGACAAAGAAGTGCAAATATAAGAAATGCAGCCAAATAGAAGAAAGGTTCATGTACCCCAGCGTGTCATAGGTCGTGCTCAAATCCCTGATAACGCAGAAGTCAATAATTTGGACGGCCTGACGAAGAATGTTAGAGGAGCGTGGAGGAAGGGAACTGCCACAGCCATCACAGCAGCTTGATGTTGAGTCACATGGTTAGTGAGGAAAACAGGCCAGCGAACAAATTGGCCAATTATGTTATCAATTGGGAAAACTAATGTTTGGGTTGATGAATAACCGGACTTAGTTATATTTCTAAGGAAAGAGATGTGCCTGTGGAGTTTTGTGTGAGTGGTAGGTACCACTTAAATTGGGAAAAAACAATAGGATAGTTGAAAGGCTGTTCATACTCTATGGATTAGGAATTGGATAGTTGAGGAACAATATGTACATAAGATAAGTGTAATCAAAATGAAGATGTTAAGACAGATGATGGTAAGATGAGAAAAGATAAAATTAAGAATGAAAATATTAGAGGAAACTTAGGAGTAACATTAATAAGTAACAAGATGACGAGGGTAGACTTGGATGGTTTGACCATATCCAATGAAGATTAAAAATGGTACCAGTTAGAAGGAGTAAGTTGATTCAAGTTGAAGGCTTGAAAAGGGCAACAAAAAGACTTAAAAGAACATGAACAAAAATAATGAAAAAAGATTTAAAAACTTTTAAACTAAATAAAACAATATCACTTAATAGAGAAGAATGAAAGAACAAAATTTGTGCAACCAATGCCTAATTGAAATAAGGCCTAGATGATAATGACAATGAATTATATTTACAGGAATTGTAATGGCCCGTGAGTGCCTAGACAGTTGTAGTTTTTAGGCTCTATCAATAATGTTATCTCAGAAAATAATTTAAAGGTCAAGGTGTGTTTATGATCATCAATCAAGTGCGTCCGGCTAGAGATAACCAAAAAAAATGGTGAAAGAGGAGGCATTTATCATCTCCATGTGAAAAAAAATTCAAACCAAATGAAAATTGAAAAAAAAATCTGATAATATCCAAAATTAACTCAAACAAAGGTATGACAAATCTGAGATATTAATTTCCTTAAATCACTTAATAATTTCCTATTTAGAAAATAAAATGTCAACATAGAAAGTAACAGAACATTTTCCTTGTCCCCACAAGACATTGAACTCCTTCTAATACTGAAAATATCCTACTGTCCTCTAGTAGACCACTCTGGGCTACGTAGCATCCTCCTCCAACAACTCTCCGATTAATGGACCCACTGAACATGGAGAAATGAGCCTGCCACATCAGAAACCTGGAATCTGACTAGACCACTCATGCCTAAAGATTTTTGTGGGGCCCAAGAAGATAGCCAATTTCTTAAAAAAGAGCTGATGACTGGGCACTGATCAAGAAAACAGGAGCTAAGTAGGCCGGTTCTTGTCTGCAGCTTGGTCGGTGGAGGAAGTCCAGCTGTTTATATTGTACCGTTTGTTTGATATGCGCACCCCTTTCTTTTATTTTTCTTCAAACTCCTTACTTTTAAGGTTAAGCATGTGGCAGTCCATGGAATATATAGCATGACCATAGTTACTAAACTCCCTTTTTTCTTTTTTCATTGATGGTTTGAAAAACTGCATCTTTTTCTTTTTTTTATTTAAACCCATTTTTTTTAAAAAGCACCTACTTTTCTATTTAAGAGCTTTTCATTTTTTAGATTTTATTAATATTTCAATCCTAAACTTCAAGTCTACCTATAATATTATAATTATTATCAAAACAAAATATTTCATGTGTCTATAATAATAATGCACTATGTGTGTTAAGCAGTTGTTAAATATTTTGGTATTATTTTCTGCTTCTTTGTTTTTTCTTTGAACTTGCTGTCTTTTCTCCAGCTCTTTCCTACAATTTTCAACTTCATTTCTCGCAGACTTTTTCCTGACTTACAACTTTGCCGCTATGGGTATGACCTGCTAAAAGTGCCAGAGCCCATATTTAGGCGATTAATCCATGTCAACAAACGCGGTCATCCAAACCTTGAATTTTCCATCTCTTTTATACTTAGAACAAGAAAGAATGGTGGATATGGTAAAATGATGAATAAGCCCATGAAAATAGAAATGTACAGTGAAAAAGAGGTTTAGTAGAAGCCTCTGTTTACAGGGTGGAATGATAAATAGGCTCGTAAAATGAATGGAACCTTGGAAGGAAGCGTGACCCAAAAGATTTACGCTGGTCCGGACCTCCACCAGCCAAGAAGTGAGTACACATCCCGTGTACTGAAGCATTTCAAAGTTAATGTTTCTGGTTGTTGACAACTGTTGGAAGTGCGTGACAGTTGAGAACAGAAGTTGTAAAAGATAAAGAGAGCGGCTGCCAATATCAAAACAAAGGGGTAGGGTGTGGTTTTCCATTAAGGAGTTGTGGCCTTATCCATTCGTTGTACGTGGATATAACTTCAACCTAAGAAAATGTGGTCGGTGTGGGACTGAGAAAGCCACATGAGAACTCCAAAACTAACAGACAAATACAAATCCCTGGATCTGAAGGGAGCTAACAACCCAATCCAAAAATCCATCCAAAACATGCACACACACACACACACACACACACACACACTCTCTTTCCCTTTTAGTGCTACTACCTGTCTCCCTAAAGATAAGATTCGATTGCAGATTGGAATGCTTAATTTAATGCAAGCAAAGTTACATGTGACCTCTCCTTTCTTCATTTACACTTCACTATTGTCTGATAAAGGAGTGCGATGTCATTGTCCTTTATTCATTTCTTTTGTTAAGTTGGATTGAACAGATCATCTTAATTTTAATGTATTATGATATTAAACATAAAATTATCATTTCTCAAGCTGTAGTTTTTGCAAATATTAGGCCAACAAATCAATGATTCTAGCATTAGGTTCATATAGCACATTGGCTGGTTTTGCTTGCAATAGTCTTGTTAGATTTTGCATTGAAAATAGACTGGAATGTGAGTTTGCACTACAGAACTGCACAAAAAATTCAGTACTGAGAAAATTTGCCAAAACATGGTGGAATCTAGTTCTCTAACTTTGTGTGACGCAAATGGCTGTTAGTCATACATGCCTTCATCTTTCATGTGCTAGGCAGTAAGATTAAAACCATAAACCTCAAGTTTGAATGTTGCATCCTGCCTCTTCCTGCTGTAAAATCTCCCCGGTTCAGTAATCAAACAGTCTTGAGTAGAGAAGGTTTTAACTTGGCGAGTTCTCGTCGAACTCGAATATTGCCTTGCTGGGTCAACCAAAAAGCCCTTCAAACTTGCTCAAGCTGCAATCAAATCAACTGTACTAATCATGGACTTGCACGAGTCAATCCAGTTTTAACTAGGCAGTGTTTTTAACCAGGTTAATTCTTTATGCACGGGTCTTTATTAGCCTATTAATTGGTTCAACACCTATCAGGAAATCAAGTGGTGAAATGCACTTGAATTCACATTCTTGATAGTAAAATGATTGTGTAAGTAAATTGCAGCTAATACCATAACCAAATGGATGAATTTGCTTTGCACTATAATCTCATTTCCATAAGAAAACAGCAATTTTGATTTACTAATCAGAAGCATAAGAAATGGAAAACACTAAAACCTCTCTACCCAGATCATAAGATCTGATTGACATATTCCACGGGCTTAATTTAAAAGCTACAAGCTCGCTTAGGAGAGACGAAAAATCGATATTCACAAACAAAGTAGCAAAAAATCAGGGGCTTTACCGCCTAATTAACGGCGATAAAGCATCATGGCATGCTTATAATGCAAATGCTGCAATTCGTTCTTCGACTTCTTCAATCTGATTGATCGCGAGGCTGGGAGAACTGCTGTTTTTTGCTTCTGCTAAAAGAAACTTCTCTGTTTCTTCACTTGCACTTGCAGTTCTTGATGGAAAATTGAAGCAAAGTTCTCTGTTAGACGCTAACATTAATAGCTCAGATTCTTCTAGACCTTTAGCGGGTCCAAGACTGCATCTACCAGTCCCATGCTTTGCTAATGCATCTTTGAATTTCTTGATCTGCAAAAGAAGAATCAGTCTTGGTAGCTGTTATACTCTATGTAATTTGCAACAGAGGAAAGAAAGATTACTAACAAGAGAAAATAACGCCAATGAAGTTATTGAATGGAGCATAACTTACAGTTGCATTGGTGCAGCTGAAACTGCAAAGACGACCTTGTGCTCCTCTATAAAATCTGAAGAAGGGCAATACATGAATGTGGAGACTGTGACACATGGATTTGTGTTCTTCATAATTAAGTTGGAGGAACTGAACATTGGGGTTTATTTCTGCAAGCTGACAGATCTGAAACAAAGACAGAAACATTAGCATTTTTCCCGCAACTCCCATTCTGCAAGCAGATATCTGAAGACTTGGGAACTACATATCTCGTGCAACATTTTTGCTTAAAAACAAGAAAAGGGCAAGAGGAATATTAAACTTCTTTACTGGATTGATGGATGCTGTTTAAAGCTTCTAAGATTAGTAACCTACCTAAATTGTTCGTTTAGTCTTTCAAGTTTACGGGTGTCTAAATTATAGATCAAAGAAACTTGACTATGCGCAATTACCTTAGGATGCAGAGCTTTGCAACCCCCACAACCAGGCGAATAGAAATAAATTATAACAAGCTTATCTCCAGCATTTAGCAAAGAATCAACAAGTTCTTGGGCTGATTTGATCTCCATCATGTTGGGTTTAAGGCTTTTCTCCCACCATCTCAAAGCTTTGCTTACACAGTGTGATGCCTGCGCCTGAAAATTAGAGAAAACTTATCATTTAGACCAGGCTTGAGGAGAAACACGAAACATAACTAGAAATCAGTCAAGTCCACAATATGAATTCACATAAAACTTCAACAAATTAATGAAATCAAACCACATCATATTTAGATCTGTAATGAATTCTGCATGTTAGAATAAAAGATCATAATCTATGACTTCTTCAACAGCTTCTGTAGCTAATCAGTGATTACATTTTCTTGTTTCATCTTACATCAGAAAAGATGAACAGGAAAGAAATAGCCAAGAGAGAAGAAAATTTACAATATTATTCAAAGAAAGGAAGGTAATAATTTCCAGGCATACACAAAAAATGAAAACAAAATCTTGGGGATAATGAAGTAAGCATTATACTCAACTCAATCAGATCCAAGAAGAGGTTTTTACAAAACACAGGTCTAAGATCTAAAACCAACCAAAAGAAAGGAAAAAAGAAAGAAAGTCTAACGTACATGGATGGTGAAATTTGCAGGTTTGTGTTCATCTGAGCTTCTCTTCTCTGAAAGGACAACTTCTGGTCCCTTAAACTCACTCCTCAGCCCCAAAAAATCAGCAGATTTTGGAACCTTAAAACGCTGGAAGCCTTCAAAGTGAGAAAACGGCAACATTCTTCTCTTCTCCAACCCAACTTCATTCAAACCAGCAATGCAGAAAGCACTTCTCAAGGAGCTCACCATAGCTGAAACTAGCAAGCCCTTTGAATCCCACTTCTCTTTCCTGTTCAAACCAAGATATTTGAACCAAACTCTCTTCTTTCCTTGATATTTCTTCAATAGAGAGAGGTTCCCAGCACCACCAAAACCATGAAAATAGCAGAAACTCACATAAATCTGTTCTTTTCTAAGATCCACAAGAACATGAAAAAACTGAAACACCCACCTCAAATTCTCTCCCCAAACTTCAATAGAGAAGCACACGACACCAAAATCACAGAAACTAACCTAAAACTGCTCTTTTTTGAGAGAAATATCTACAAAAACATGAAAAACTGAAACACCCACCTCAAATTATCTGCCCTAACCAGTTATGATTCATCAGAAGTATATGATCTGAATTAAAAATCTCTGCCTTTTGTGATGTTTATGGAGGAAAATGACTCCAAAAGGCATGACTCAAAGCTGAGTCATCATCACAGAGGAAAGAACAGAGAAGGGTGGAAAGGTACACGGTGGGGTCTTTATAAATAGATTCAACTCAACTTTATCCATTTTTCCTCGCTTTTTGACAAGGAATCTGAGACAGACAGTCGTCGACGGTTTTTAGGCGTTTTTGGTTTCTGTTTTTTCTATGTTTTAGTGTCCTGTGGCGGGGATTTCAAAGTCGTTTTATGTGAACGCAGGCGGTATTCTGACTGCGTCTTTTTTCCACAGCGGAAAATGGATAAGACCCATATTTTTTTATTAATTTAAATTTAAATGTTATAAATTGGGTGGATCGGATCATGGGAGTTTGGAAATCTGTGGGCGGGAATGCAAGTGGACGAGATAGATTATTTTATCACTACGGAAACGATATCCGCAATCCTTTTTCTAGAATTTTTTGGATTGAGTAACTTATCACCAACTTGGTAAAAATGTCTATCACAGTTCCCTAGAATTACTAGGTCTGATGTTCGAATCCCCACTTTCCGATTACCGGAGGATTAGACTTAGGTATACACAAGCAAGAGCAGGAGAGCGTGTGAATAATTGCTTAGCTTGCAATTAAAAAATTTATTAAAAGCTTTCTGTTTTATTAATAATAGATTTTTAATTCAATAAGGGCTATTAGAAAGAGGAGTGGCCTAATAGGGACCAACCTTGGGTTTTATCTGACCGGTTCGTGTGATTTCTCCGACTTAAAATTCTTATAAATAAAAAAAAAAAATGGTTCTTACAAAGGTTTTTTAGATGGGAGGATCATCAACCAAAGGTGGGGCTCTAGATGTAAGTGGTAAAAATTGGAAGGACTGGATCCCAATGAAGCCTTTTCTAGTCAATTTTCCCTCTATCTTCTCACTTTGTAAGTTTGGGGTGTTCCTTTCCTTTATGTTTATGTCATTGACGAGGTTGTAGGTGTGCCCAAGGTATTGGACCCCTAGTTTCTGTGCCGCCCATTGTTTCGCTACATATATTTTCCAATGAAAAGCCACAAATATGACTCTCCATTTTCTCTGAGATTTGTACAGTTCATGTGACCTCATTTCAATATAAGAAAATTGGATGGGTTGATATTAATCATACACACAAATTATTGCCTATATAATAAGCCTTTTTTTTAATTGTTAAGAGGAGAATTTCTATGATGCAAACCATATATTATTTTGTATTCATTTTTTTCCATTGTTCTCATAGTCTAAGTCATTCACTTCATTGGGCATGTCCCAGATAACCTGGGTAGCAAACCAGTCATCTGTTGGATATCTATAAGACGTTTCTGGACCTCTTGAAACTGTAAAATAGACGAATTTAAGCCTATACTGGGTTGCATGATCTATCTTACAAAGCATATAAAATGTGAAACAAAGTTTTATACAGGTATCTGATGATGAAATGTTTGGCACCATGGATATCTAGAATATTGTCTAATTAGACGAACGGCTGAGATGTAATAAGGCACACAAAGTTGGCACTTTTTTTAATACAAAACAATGCCCATTTTACGTCATACGAATTAGAGTGAGAGGGGGGGGGGGGGGGCACGTGTATAATGAGTTGGTGAAGTTTAGGAGAAAACATGGATTTGACTACAATTTGGCTGCAATCATTTTTGGAAGGAATGGCACGAGGTCAAGTTAATGACTAGGAATCCAATTCCAGGTTTGAATGTCAAAAGATGAATGCTCTTTTAGACATAATCTTGGACACATGTCGGTGGGTCCCTAGAACCCGTACCTTCTTGCTACTTTACACTGGTTGCACCACCACATGAATGTCATGGAATTGAAGTCACTATGCCATTCAATATATTATAGATGGGTATTTGGTCAATAAGTTAGAAGTATTTGACTATAGCTAAAAAAAAATCTGAATAATTTAATTTTTTTTTTAAAAGACCCCACCGTTTTATCTCCCATTCTTTTCCTAATAATTCAAAAGCTAGTTTGTATAATTTTGTTCAGATTCGCCAAAATAAACATGAATTTGTGAAATTAAACTCAAATTTTAACATTTAATTATTAAATTCTCAAACATTATTGTAGGCCTGGTGAAAAATGCAAATTGTAAGATTAAATTCATGTCCTTGTAATTTGTTTTCCACAACTTTGTCCCAAATAGTCTCCGAATTTACATTTTTTTGGCCTTACCAACTTATTACCAAATCTGAACACTGTAACCATGTGCTAAGTGCGTCCATCGACGGCAGCCCACTTTTGCAGGGTAAACCTTTGGATAATCCAACTTGTTCATTTAATTACTCTTGTTTTGGATATTTAGTGGTTCAAAAAGCTTGCAAAAATTTTTAGAATGTTAAAATTATCCACAATGCACGAGATCCAAAGTCTGAGCAAACACATGAATGGTTTCGATCATTCAAAGGGAGAGCCTCATTAACCGTTGCTATAGCATGAAATAAATAGAGTTTCACCAGCATAATCATCAAAAACAACACCTTGAGCTGCCTTTTGTTCCTTCACCTTGGGCTGACGGGTTCCACGTAATATGCAGTGTGAACTTGGCAAATATATCAAGGTTGCCCCCATTAAAAACAGCATCTCAATGTTGAGAATTTGAAAGGGAACTGGCAGTCCCACTTGAATGGGAGTCAGTGAGAGAGAGAAAAGGGTCAAATGAGGTAATGATTTTGCACATATCAAGGAGTTGCCAAGGTTCAGCTAACTTTGTTACCAGTCCTCATCTTTCTCGAAAATCACAAGATCTCATCCTTGACTTCCCACAACCACACTTGTCCCACTCCCCATCACGTTATTTTTTATTTCCATCATTCATTGGCCTTCTTCCTTCTTTTATTCATTCAGTCCCATAAGGTGGCTCTTATTTCATGGTTTGCACTCCTTACCTGGTGCCATTACTCGCTTTCACCTTTACTCCCAGCAGTTGCTGATTATTAAAGTAAAGATGAAAGGTGCTATATGGACACAGATCAAATAGGGCCTAGACTGCCATAGTTATTGCTTTGGGATTTTCCCCTGAAATCACGATGGGCCTGGTTCGAGACTAATAGACTCGTGCGCTCTCTCAGCCCAGTTTGCGCTAAAAAAGGACAGTCCGGTGCATGAAATACCTACGTATACAGGAAAGCGGACCACAAAAGACCTATAATACACAGCTTTACCTCAACAGTTTTGCTCTCTCAGCCCAGCTGCATCCTTATGCTTAAATGTTTGCCAGATGTTACATGTTTCCGTCGACATGAAATTGGACTCGTGAGTTTGAATTACACGCAGTTTAGACTGAATGACTTCAGCATTAGAACAGACTAGGATGATTATATCAGAAAATTTGCACTGGAATTCGTTAAAAAACAGTTTACACTTTGGTCATTTCCCCAGGATAACTAGATTTCATCTGTTGAGGAGCTCTGAAACATAGACAAAATGTTAAGAGCTACATTCCAATCGTTTGGAGCATGTTTTGTCTAAGTAAAGTTTATCCATGCTTTTTAGCAATGGGAATAGCAGTAGATAAGACATAGTATCCATGCACAATTGTCCCTCTCCCACACAGCCCCATAACAATGCTACTTTTACTCATTCAAGCACCAGAACTTTGTGTCTTGCTTCAAATGTCACTGGTGCTGGACAGTACCCGAGCGCACACTGTACCACTTACCTCAGGCCGCCTTCTCAGGGGAAAGTTTACCCCGGTTAGCCAGTTTTAGTTGCAAATTCTACTTGTTCTCAGCAGCTTTTGGTTGTGGAAATTGCTTCCTATATAAGACTTTTTAGTAAGACCCATAATGTGGCCTACTATGTTTTCCATATTTATTATTTATAAGTCACTTTATTTGAAATAGCTTAAAGCAGTAAATGAGGTAACTTATTCCTATCACTACAAGAAAAGAAGATGACAATGACGAAAACATCCATCAAAGTCCAAAACCGGTCAAGGATGACTTTTAGTGACGGATTTTTCCCGTGAAGAAATTTTCCATAACTAATTTACTAATGTATTATTCTGTCATTAATTTGAGAAATACCCATCACTAAATTGGAGACAAAAATATGTCACAAATTATTTTGAAATTTTTTATTTTTTAGAAAACAAAATTAGTGAATAAAAAATTCAACACAAATGTATATTTAAGAAATTCTATTTAAAAAAATGGTGACCCAAAACCCTTCACAAATCCATCACCATTTTCGTGTAAGAATTTAGTGAAGGAATATTTCTATCAATAATCCATCACTAACACAAGGAGAATATTTTCATCATTTATAATCCTATAATTTTATTTTTACATTAATATATAAATCAACTTTACTCTTTGAGATCTTGATGGATTTGAACCACCATTTCCTTGAGTAACTCTCAAGGGTTCTTGCCAATTTAGAACTAAAGATCCATAAAAAAGTCACAATATCACATAGAAAAAATAGAGTAATAACTACAAAAAACTATTGCAAAAAAGAAAATGACTTAACATAATGTTTGATTCATTTCTAAGCATAAAATGTATGCTATATATGCGTTGCCTGAAATTGGAGCATGTAAGAGTTATCTAAAACAAAAGTTTATAAGGTATATTATAATATGAACTTAGCCAAAAGAAAAGAGTTTTGAATCAAGCACCATAATGCCACAAATTATTCATCATCGTCAAGGCCTCATCCCCAGACCCAACAGTAAATTTACTCTATATATGGATGACATCATGCTTTCTACATTTGGTATATTAGTGCCAATGTAATAATTACAATATTCTTCTATAAGAATAACAAAAGCATGATTTCAAAATAATTATATTAATGTAAAGTACTTAAAGTATAAGAGAATGTCTGGACATGTGGTATACCATGAGTTATAAATATTGCAATACTATAGTTCTATGATGATTCCATATATTAATTGTTTTCTCCTTTTATGTATACATATGGCACAGAGAAAAGAGCTTATCAATTATGGTAAATGATACTAGACCTCAAGTATGAGCATTTGTTGGTTCATTATAAAGAATGATATCACATAAAATTAGAAAAAAAATAATGGCAAGGTAATACATGAAAGGGAATTCTTGCCTTATGGAGTAACTACTACCATAATTTCTGCAATAAAGATATGTTGTTTAATTAAAATTTTGTCACTAACGAAACAAGGTGGCTTCATTTTAAACATATGGCCATACATATGTCAACTCTCATCACTTAAGTCTTTTTCAAAGAATTTTTTCTTGTGTCAATGTGGGCCAAGTGGGAGAATATTAGATTTCTTAATCAAACATATAATGTGGCCCATATTACTAAATAATGTTTTTTGTACATGTATTTTAAAAGTACACTTTATTTGAAAAACCGAAGGTAGTAATGAGAGAACAAAGTGAAGATTAGATATTCAAGTTTGGCCAAAGATAAGTAGTTTATTTTATGTTTCATATATTAAGTGAAATAAACAAGTTTTTACATTCTAGCCTAAGTGGGATTGTAGGAGTAAGTTACTAGCTTTATAGGTAGTCAGGTGGCAGGAAGGTTGCCGTGAGTCATTGAGTCTGGCCTTTGGTCTAGACTCAGTCTTACCTTGTGAGCATACTCCCTTGGTACATTATCATTCAAACAGAAGGTTTTACCACTCACTGTTTAGAAGAAGATAATTTTTACTCTGCCAATAAGGCGAGATCATACATAAACCACTTAAGTAGAAACGCAACTTCGAAGCAATTACCACTAAGATCCCATGCCCAACAACTAATGATATCGGGAAGTTGAACTAAATCAGTTAGATCCTTTGAACAAAATATATTAGCAGCTGCATAAAGTTAGCAAACCCAAGTAATGAATCAAATGATCTAACACTTAACTACTTTGCGTAACCTTAACATGTCAATTTTTTTATTTTTATTTTTCCCCTTCATTGGTAGAAAACCAAGCAATGTCATGATTTACCATGTCTTGATTGGATCGATTACCTTTTTCAAATCTTATTAAGTACTGGTTTATAATACCAATGGCTTGCATCACCAGTTCATCTGTTCCACAATGTAGAAAGATACAATTGAAAGCACAACATATGTTAGAGCATATATACAATAAGTTGCTATCTCTATATGGTTTTTGGGGAAGATTATTTGAGCAGTTTTCACTTAGCAAGCTCTTCCTCCTTCCTCCCTGCTTCTTCAAGCTCTCTTAAGCCTCCAACCTTCTGCTCAATCTCCTCGATCAGCTCCTCTCTCCACAACTCTGCTCTTGCAGTCTCTTCAATGTCTTCTTGCTGCATCCTCAAAACTTTGTTATTAGTATTTAGGAAATTTAAGCTCAAATCTGTGAATTGTTTTATTTTTTTTTCCTTTCGGAGATTGCGATATTAGAAGTACACCAGATGATCATAATGAGCATGTCGACATATTGATCTACCATTCATTTACTCGTGAAATGCACAAGAATGTCTGTTTCATTCCATGAAGAGGAAGTAAACAATACCTTCTCATAAACCCAATGCCCTGTTCCATCTCCTCCATCACTCCTATATTGTTCCCCATCATAGTATGGATCCTAAATCATAGTTATCTTTGTTACTAGGCAGAAAATCAAGAATCAAGCTCATAAATCAGAAACACTGAGCTTGGCCCATGTGGGCTATTATCTGCAATGGGGTCCCTACAGTTCAGGTTGCTCCCAGTATGGATCACGAGTAATGCTACACATTCACCAGGAAAACAGATTGCAGAAGTGCTTACTTTTGTGGAGCCAAAGAAACAACATCCCCAACAAGTGAACATGATGTACATGGTATCTACATTGGCAATTATCAAGTTCTTCAACAATCCAACTTATAAATCTCTTGAAGTGAAAACAAAAATGGGGCAGAATAATCAGTGAACTTACAAATATTCTTTAGAGTTTCATCATTGAGATGCCAAACTGACTTATGGGTTATCAAATCTCTCTGTCCTTCAACATGTTCAACCAGAACTGCCATCAGAGGCCACAAGTCTGGTAAAGCCTTCACCTTACATGATGAACCTCTTTTGCCACTGGTCCCTTCGACCTGCAATTCTTATTTGGTTGTTAGCAACAATGTAATTATCGATGTTTTTGGATCGAACCCATGACTAGACATGTGATTTTTTGCTCGAGGAAATAGGGGATTAGATTTGATAAAGATTTATAAAATCGGAACCATTCAAATGCATCGACTGAGTAGCTCAGAGTTCTGAATTTCATGGAATGACTACCTGAAGCCAGCCAGAGTTCCACCTTGAGCTTGAACCTGTTGTCATCCACTGTAAACTCCAAACAAAACCAATTTCAGAGAGGGAAATTTGAAGTGGGTACTACAAACTGTGACAGAGGAGATGAGATTACTGTTTTTGGAAATGGATTCATCACTCTCCTGGTTGTTTGAAGAGCAGAATTGTGCATGTGTGGCATGGGAAGAGTGAAACGCACGAATGTTTCTGCCATTTTCTGTGATTTTTGAGATGTTTTCTGTGTTCGTGGATAGAATTTGGTTCCTGTATTGGCTGGAGTGTCTCCAAGTAGTAAGATAAGCAGACCATTGGTGGCCAGCCACTTCCACAGAAAAGATATGATCTCTGCCGCTAGTTACTCATGCAAGATGAGGCATTTTTGCCCAACCTAGACCCAAAACATTCTTACATATCTTTTAGTCACCCTCAACCTAATCGAAACCGTTGATTTAGTGGGCTGTGTCGTTGGCGAGATATGCCTCGGAAATCCTTATGATCTAACGACCCTTAATAATTTGATCAGTGTCATGCAATGATGGTAAAAATGGAGTGAGGACCACGTTAAAATTCTGCGATTAATGGCAATGCCATCAATGTGGTGCCTACTGGATTAAAAACAAGTGGTAAGATCATCATCAGAAGTCTACCCTAACGCCACTGGCCATACAACTATTTGATTCTCCTATTCCCTTGGATCAAGGCTGATGAAGGGACCGGATTTCTTCAAGCCGGGGCTATAGACCAACAAATTAACGGTGTAGATCAAAGTTTTCATGAAGCAGGAAAGCTGTTCAATTTCCATCCTGGCTTGGTTCCTCAAAGCATGGGCTGCAGCTTGCGAATCAATGGCGTCAATCACCACCTATGTCCCACGTAAGACGTATCTACTACGTCCAATCACCATCTATTTCCCACGTAAAAGCCAGTCATATAATGCCTAGAAAATTAGTGGTTCGTATAATTGCACAAGCAGTCCCTGCTTGGATTGATAGCAGATGCATCCACGATTAATGATATCACTGTCACAATTAAGAGATGGATCTTAGCAAGGTTGATAAACATGAACCCAAATTCCTAAAGTTAAACTAAGTCTTTTCATGTTTAAGTGCGGGAGCAGATGGGAGGTAATGCAGACCGTTCATCAACTATAGTTCCACATCTCATTTGATTTATATTTATTTCATTTTTTTAATCTTATTCTTTTGAACTTTCATTAATCCAATTGGGTGATCGGATTATCCAAGCAGGAGGATTAATCTAATATGTGACCCAGAAGATATGGGGTTTAGATCATCAAGCATCTGAGGCCCACATCCAAATATAAGTGGAGGTACATCATATAAAAAGCTCATTCTAGTGACTCTGGAGATCTAAAATAATTATGCCAAACCCTTGTTTATGGGATAATACAACTTTCATCCCCAAACCAAAACCATTAAACCTACTAATGGACGAGTCAAATCCATTTTGACTTTGTATTTGTAGCTGGTCCATAATCAAATCCATCCCTTCTCATTTGTGAGATCAACTTAATCAGCTTTCACCCATAGGAAATGATGGATTAGTCCTTGTTTCTGGCTTAATAACTATCAAATGAGATGACTTGAAGTTTCATAGCTAGTTACAAAAAACTCCAAATAACTGAATTTCTTTTTGAAAAAAAAAAAAAAACTGGCCTTTTGATCTCCCATTTTCTTTTGAATAATTGAGAAACACTTACATATTTTCTATTTTGACAGAAGGTGACCCGTGGAGCAATGGTAGAGTTGTTGTCATGTGGCTTTTGCAAAATGCAAGGTAAGATAAGGCTGCATACTATTGACCCGTATGGTCTGCCCCTTCCCTAGACTCTACATATGCAGGACCTTCATGCACCGAGGCTGCCCTTATTTTCAGTTCTGGCAGATTTACCAAATTACATATAAATTTATAAAATTAAACTTGAAGTTGAAAAATAATTCATCAAATTCTCAAGTATTATTTGTACATCTAGTTAAAAAAATGATAACGTGAATTCTTTTTTTCAACTTTTCTTTTGATTTCTCCAATCTTTGGCCTAGCCAACTAATTTCTGAATCCTAACTTTGTAACTATGGTTAAAATTTCAGGAGTCAATGGTCGTTTCAGCCTGAAGATAGCAAAATGATGTTTTTTCCTAACCCAATATTGCTTTGACGCCACCAACTCTACATTTGTTTGTCTCCAAGGCCCGGTTTTCCCTGCATAACCACCTGCCCCATTTTGCTACAAGCCCAGATAGGATGGACAGGAGCTTCCACTCAGTGAAATGATTGGAGCAAAGATGGATCCCTGTCTAGTAGATTTCCCAAGGACACATAAGGATTCAGTACCAAAATTGGAAGAGTGATGATGTAAGAGTGGTTTGAGAATTCCATAAGAGGCATTGTTTGTTGGAGTTGAAAGACTAGCCCAAGAGCAAGTAAGGGCAGGTAAGAGTTTTAAAATGCCAGAGAAAACTTTAGTAAGTGGAATCATATTACAGCATTCTTCATGTTATCAAGTGCAATGGGTCCCATCTCCCTAAAGCCTATCAAACCTAATATGCAAGGGCATGATTGTTGTTGGTTTTTCTTAAACTTTTGCATGTATAAATACATAGCTTCTTTTCTCCTCTTCCATCAACCTCAACATCTTAAGCATTTTGCACTAAGATTACACTGCTTTCATCTTTGCTTCTGTCAAGACAATGAAGGGACGTGCAGGAATTGAAAATGGAGAAGCCTCCAAGGCTTTAACTGGAGCAATATCAGGGGTGAATAGAGGGATATCCATCTTGGATTTCATCCTACGATTGGTAGCAATCATGGGTACACTGGGGAGTGCCATTGCGATGGGCACGACCGACGAAACGTTACCCTTCTTAACACAGTTCATTCGATTCAGGGCCGAATACGATGATCTCCCATCGTTCACGTAAGTATCATTTGAAATTTGGGGAAGGGGCGGATCACAAGGGTCAATAGTAGCAGCCTTATCTTATATTTTGCAAGACACTATTTCTACGCCTTGAACCAACAACCTCAATGTCACACGACGACCATTGCACCAAGGCTCCCTTTCGATTTGTTCCCAACTGTCTTCACCTTTCTTCCTTCGAACAGGCATCTTAACTTCTCTTGACCTTTCTTCCTTCACGCAGGTTCTTCGTGATAGCCAACGCTATCGTAAGCGGGTACCTTGCTCTGACCATCCCCCTATCCATCTTCCACATAGTCAGGAGTGGAGCCAAGAGCACCAGGATGCTTCTCATCTTTTTTGACACGGTAAATACACCGCAAAGGCTTAGGGAGTTTTGGTTGTAAGTTAATAGTTTACAAAGTCTTTCCAGTTAATGATTGAAAACTATGAATCAGTAGAGACATTTAATCTTTAAAGGCTCTCTAAACACATTTCCGAAAAAAGAAAAGAAGAAGAATCGATCAAAATGCCCTTAACTACTTCAAAAATTTCCACAGTTTTTCCCACAAAAAATAAAAGATTATTGTTTTCGATACTTACAACGTTGGAAGTTTAATAAGAGTAACAGAACTAAAATTTTCAGTGGAAAACACTAAGATTTTAGATTAATTTAAATGAAAATTTTATCAAAAGAAAAAGGAAATTGCCTAATGCTTGTTAGCATTACTAGTAACTAAGAATTTTTAGAAGTATTTTGATAAATTCTGAACTATTTCAGAATAATTTTTTCATAGTTTCATGTCTGTCTATGATAAAAAGAAATAACCATTAACTTAGTCCCTCATATAAATTATTCACAAAGTACTACCACCAATATTCTATGTATGTGGTGTTAATTTTGGCACTTGTCTCGTAGTAAAGCTATCCTAATCCTTAATCTTTCCATAAAGAAAGCTATAGTACCACATACCACACACATGGGATACTAATTAATTAAGGTTATTATGTGTTATACACAAATATATATATATATATGTGTGTGTGTGTGTATATATATATATATATATATATATATATATATATAGAGAGAGAGAGAGAGAGAGAGAGAGAGAGAGAGAGAGAGAGAGAGAGAGAGAGAGAGAGAGAGAGAGAGAGAGAGAGAGAGAGAGAGAGAGAGAAGCACCCCATTAGATAATTTATCTCATATTTTATGAACTAAAATTATAGTCATTAGTTTATCCTATTCTTTAAGTTAAAAATCACAACAAAAATATGTGATAAAGTATCTAACTAGCATGAAATTTTGTACTTAATATATCTAAGCTGTTCTCAACAAAGCAGTTTGAGATCAGTAAAATTGCAGTTAGATTATTCCAAGTGGAAGGTGACATTGAAATATATCATATCTCTTATATATATATACATATAGAGAGAGACATGCAGGGTTCGGGACGGACCATAAGAGTCTATAGTATATATGTCAGTGACTAAATATTTGTTTCTGATGTAGAAGCATTTTCTTAACGAAGTGTGTTTCTTGACCTTTCCGAAGGTCATGCTGGGACTCCTGACTGCTGGAGCTTCTGCGGCCGCAGCGATCGTATACCTTGCACACAAGGGAAATGCTCGAGCAAATTGGTTTGCTATCTGCCAGCAGTTCAACAACTTCTGTGAACGGATCTCCGGCGCTCTAATCGGTTCCTTTGCTGGAGTTCTCATATTCATACTTCTCATCTTGTTGTCCGCCGTGGCCGTCTCGAGGCGTTAATCGATATGATCAATGGTGATAAGAATTAGAGAGAGGTCCATCTAAATGTTGAATTGTGCATGTTTGTGCTCAAATCCTTGTGTCTTTAATTATTTTCCTGCTTAAATTGTGTTTAATTTTAGCCTACTTGGTGTTTGCAATTTGGAAAGGTTTGATGAGGGGATTGGATTTTATTTTCATGGTCTCATCTAAAAGTATACATGAATGTAGTCCCCAAAAAATAGTTTTTTCTTTCAATAAGAGTAATTACATGGACCATGTGAAATCTTAGCCACACTTTGCCACAGCAGGATCAAATACACTTCTCGAATCAATCATCTACGCCAGTATGTCTACCCGATCATCCTGTGACTTCAACGTCTTCTCGTAGTGTACATACGATTCACACTGAAAGAGGCAAATCAAAGAGTTATAAAGATTAAACAATTAAGTAAATTTGGCATGGCCGTACAAATTATTTCCTTCTTCTTATGCCAAATCCAATGGCAGAAAAGAAAGAAATGGCGGACTGTTCTTTAACGTCTCTACTAATGAAATCTTGTGCATTGGAAACCAATTTCTTGCCAATGGGATCGATTGTCAAATCCTGTGATTTTTGGCCAGTAAAGTCTTTTACAACGAAAATCATTGCATATCTTTCCTTTTTCCTCTGAGAGAAAAGAGTAAAGAAAAAAAGGAGCAAATAAAAGTGGTAATCTGAGATAATTTCTAGCCATTGGAAGATGAAGGGTCGGCTTCACTTAGTATTTGCCTGTTCGATAATTTACTTCCCACTTCTTGTTGGCCTTTCAGCAAGCAGTTCTAAGTCTGCCAAGTCTAAGCACAGAAGTTCACATAAACCAGAACATACTTCCCATGTTTTCAGATTCAGCTGAATGTACATGCATGGATTTCAGAACATATCTTTCCTTATCATTTTGTTTTGGGTGTTTGAGGAGGAGTAAACTAACTCAAGATGAGATGAGATAGGCCATATTTAAAGGTGGTTGAGATGAAAGTTATCTCAGCTTAAGCAATATTTCAAGTCATCTCATTTCATGATATACCAACTTCAAGTCATCTCAAGCTAGATCTCATCTCATTTCCCTCGTACGAAGCCAGCTCACTTCACTTCAAGCACCACTAGCACCATATCAAATAAATCACATCATTTCTAATTTTTTGTTGAGCATAATGTAAACACTCCGCAGCTGATGTTCTTCTTCTTAGTCCTCTTAAGAAGTATGGCAAATTGCAAAACGTATCCCCACCTGTCTTGCACATGGATTATGGAGATAAATCCTAAGTTAGGCCATCAAAGCCTTATATTATATATCGTAGCCATTATTAATTAGTCATTCTTACATTAAAACACTCCTAATATAATGCTTTATCGAGGCAAAACACATTGCGTGAATGGTATTATGGTTTGCTTGAAGGAGAGAATGTAATGCTCCGGGTTCGTTTCACATCCAATTATATTGTCTGCTCTAGGCCATGGGCCCGTACGATTTTGTTCTTACCAACGACGGGGTAAAATGCGTAATTGGATTAAAAGTCCTCCAAACCCTTATCAACGGGCCAGAAACTTTTCCCCTAGCTGATGTGGGACTAACTCTCAACGCCTTACCTTGCCTAGAAGCCTACCAGCCTTCCTGACCCACCCTCATCAGCCAAGGCTAGCCCTCTCCCCTTCTTAGGGGCCACGCAACCTCGCGTGGGGTTAGCCTGCCACCCTTGGGGTCGGGGTCCTATTCTAATACCACTATAACGCCCCAGGTTTGTTTCACATCCAATTATATTGTTCGCTCTGAGCCATGGGCCTGCACGGTTTTGTTCTTACCCATGATGGGGTAAAACGCGTAATTGGATTGAAAGTCCTCCGAACCCTTATCAAGGGGCCAGAAACTCTTCCCCTAGCCGATGTATGACTAACTCTCAGCGCCTCACCCTGCCTAGAAGCCTGCCAGCCTTCCTGGCCTGCCCTCATCGGCCAAGGCTAGCCCTATTGTAATGCCCCATATGGGCCCACACAGTTAGAATATTGTCTGCTTTGGGCCAAGCCCGCATGACTTTAAAACGCGTTCTAACTGTTAAGGTCTACCTGAACCCTTATCAACCGTCCAAGAACCTTCCCTCTAGTCGATGTGGGACTAACTCTGAGCGCTTCACATTGCCTAGAAGCCTGCCAGCCCTCTTGGCCCGCCCTCATCAGCCCGCCCTCATTGGTCAAGGCTAGCCCTCTCCCCTCCTTAAGGGCCATGCGACCTCGCATGGGGTTAGCCTACCACCATCGGGGTCGGGGGTTGGCTCTGATACCACTATAACGCCCCGGGTTCGTTTCACATCCAATTATATTGTCCGCTTTGGACCATGGGCCTGCATGATTTTATTCTTACTCACGACGGGGTAAAACGCGCAATTTGATTGAAAGTCCTCCGAATCCTTATTAACAGGCTAGGAACTTAAGGTCGCGTGGCCCCTAAGGAGGGGAGAGGGCTAGCCTTGGCCGATGAGGGCTAGCTGATGAGGGCTGGCAGGCTTCTAGGCAAGGTGAGGCACTGAGAGTTAATCTCATATCGGCTATGTGACGACCCAAGTTTTTCAATGCCATTTTTGGTAAAAACACAGCGAGATCGATCTCTAGTTTTTTATAATAATTTATGCAGAAGAATGCAAGAAAATTTTCTTCTTTTTCAAAGAACATTGTATAAAGAGCTCGAGTGTCAAAATGAACGCTCAATGTATAGTGCCATGGCAATTTATAAATCAAATCAAAACAAATAATCACTCTCAGGATTGTTAGTCACAGCCACAGCCACAACAAATACTTACACTCAAGATTATAGTAGTTACCAAAGGAAATTACTAATTAAATTGTACCTTTGCCTACTTGACTTTGGTTTTAACTCCTCATGTTGTTTCTTCTATTTGTCTTTTATTTGATCTGAAAAATAATGGATTGGGTTGAGTATTTATCATACTCGGTAGGTAACCTGATATTACCCTTTTTGAAAACATAGCAATGCATCATACGGAGTTCAAAGTGGTTGCATGAAAGACATCGGGAATGCTATATTTGTGATAGGTGTGCATTGGTATGAATAAAATGTAAGTTATGTCATCTATTGAAATTCTTTATCAAACTTCAGTATGCAACACTAACAGTATATCTAGTTTTCAGAATATCGAAATCAATAGATTCACTACGTCAAATCAATACATCGTATAAAAGATCAAGAAATACCTAAAATAGTCTTCATATGAGGCATATGTTAACATCACAGAGGAACATGCACTGGGTCTCAAGTCAACTGGTCACGAATACTCATTTACGACCAATTTAAATGTTCTATGCATATCCATACTACTGAAATCATAGGGTCACGATGCTTGCGACCAGAACCACTCTATATCGCATGTCTTCGGTATCTAGAGACTAGTCCACCATAGCCTCCACGGCGACTATGGATATGTCTCCAAAAGGGTGCCGTGAACACCTCCAGTGGTCGTCCCTGTTGACCACAGCAGTCAGGGAAGGGACAATGTTGTTTTTGGCAGCGATACCATCCACCTTTTTGGTGGTAAAGGCCGGAAGGCCAAACCTGTACCCCTCAGCATAGTGCCTACTAGGCTTAATAGCCCAAAACCATACATAGTCCAAACCTCAAATCAACATAAACTATGCAATTTATGGCTTTGTTTTCAAAGTATGCAAGCATTGCGTAAAATGCTATGAATCCGTAACGTGTATAAATACATTATTTCTCAACAACATTCTTCAGTTAATGCAAGATTTTTCAAATACATAAATCATGCAAGCAGGTCTTGCATATTTGTATAAGAACAGCATAGTTTAAAACACATGCTTAATACAGTATTAAAACAAGTAACTTAATGAACGTTTAGGATGTATTTTGAAAACAGAGTAGGATTAGACTGCCTACCTCGTGCGTTGTTACATCGCTCGTGCCTGTCTTCACCTCGAGTCCGAGAATATCTTGGTAAGTCCTGAGTGATGTCCAAACATAAGATCTAGGCGTTATTCTATGCTATTTTATTGTATAGGCTCCAAATTTGGATTTTAAAAGGTTGCGCTTTATCGGACGACCCAAATGTAGCACCTAGGGTCTTGCGCGCCATAGTTCTAGAATGCGCGCTCTACGTTTCTAGTATATGTGTGCACCCTAGTCGCACTGCAACCAGGTTGGGTCATGTGCGCACGTCCAAATGGTGTGCCAGGGTGTGCACTCAGGACAGCGTTGCGCGAACGCATCTTAAGCGTAACTGTGGCGTGCTTTGACTCCTAAGACATCCAATGAGTCCTAGTCAAGCCAAGAAGACTATTCGGACGCGCGTAATGACAGCCCCCAGGGAGCATGGCTGTGTGTCAAGCTAGGCGCCCCATGGACCCCGCTGTGGGCCCCTGGGAGGCTCTCTCTCTCTCTCTCTCTCTCTCTCTCTCTCTCTCTCTCTCTCTCTCTCTCTCTCTCTCTCTCTCTCTCTCTCCGGCGAGGATCTGGGCTGGGAATGAGGCGGAAAGGAGGGTCAGTCGGGCAGCCTGGAACGGTAGCCTGGTTGTTTGATCCTAGGGTTTTGTAAGGAACCCATCTTCCCTAATGGGTTCTCTGGCCGGGAGACGCCAGATCCGGTCGGATTTGTGAGAGACAATGGAGGGGAAAGAGAGGAGGAATAGAGTGGGGACGAGGAGGTACTTGGACATCCACTGTGAAGCCGTCGTACACCTGAAATCGTGTTCTCCAAACTCTCTTTGTCGAAGATTTGAACCTGGAAATACCTGGAGGAGAAGGGGGCTTGGGGGGTATTTATAGGAGAGGGAAGGCGGTGCTGCTAATGGCGGTGGTGAAAATCTCTGGAAACCAGGGGTTTTTGGAGAAATTGTGAGAAGGCTAGAGGAGGAAGAAGACAGGTGGTGCCGTTATCAAAACAACCCCCTGCTATTTTTGACTTTTTCGTTTTTAGGTACATTTTACCAAAATGCCCTCAATCTTCTAATGCCTATAACTTCGTCATACGAGCTCCGTTTTCGTCGTTCTTTGAGGCGTTGGATTCCATTTTGCGTGTAGTATCTAGTGGTACTAATTTTATTCACAAATTCCTAAGTTCCCTATGTGAATTTTGATCAAACATTCAACTATCTAATAAGACCCTTAAACATGTAATAAACATATATTTATTCCAAAATAGTCAAGTTACAAGATCATTAGTACATCCCACTATGTTTGTTCTTTATACAAAATGTTGGGTCATTACAGGCTAGGGGAAAAGTTCCTGAACATTGATAAGGATCCAGGTAGACCTTAACAGTTAGAACGCATTTTAAAGCCGTGCGGGCCTGGCCCAAAGTGGACAATATTCTAACTGTGTGGGCCCAATGTGGGGTGTTACAGAGAATAAGCAGGTTCATTTCTTCCACGCTGAAAAAAGATTAAATAGGGATGGTAATGGGTAAAAGTTGCCCTGAACCCTCAACCCGGCATAGAGGGGAGCTTTGTGCAATGGAGCTGCCCTTTAGGGATGGCAACAGGTCAGGCTGACCCTAAAGTTAACTTTATTTATTTTGTCTTAATATTAACCGTGACATTAACTAACTTTGGGTTTAAAAATTTGATGTACCCAAGTCAATTCGGAGTAAGGAATTTTTTCATAACTGACCCTAATCAGATCCTAATATGAATTAGGGTCACATTATTTACCCTAGCCCTACCCAAATTTCAAAATTTCCCACACCAGGCGGACCCCTAATGGGTTAATTACGTATTGAATGATTAACATAGTGTCAACAACTCACGTGCCAAATCAACTAACAAATCAACTAACTCCGAAAATGGATAATGCTAAATCTCGTGACCTATACACCAGACAGACCGACTCATCTGCCAACCCCCGCACACCCCCTTCCCAACTAGTAGGAGGGCGCAAACCCAAGTGGAGCTCCTCATTAATGAAGGCTTACTTGGACACTATTCAATATCGACGGCGAGATGACAGTCCAAGGACAAATTGCATTGAAGACCATTGATGATTGACATCCACACAAATCAACCCCTTACAGTGGGCCCAATAATTCCCATATGTCATCACCACATATTTGACAAGTACGCTATTCCAATTTCCAGGAGAAGCAGCAAGAAAAACAAGTACGACGTGACCAAGGCGGATACAACAAGCAGCACAGCCTTCGGTTCGATAGGAAAGGCAAGGATTCTTCTTCTTCTTCTGTTTTATTGTTTTTCTGAAATACCCTCTAGATTCTAAGATCTCGTGTTTCATCAGCTCTTATATTTTTGTTTTGATTCCAAAATCAACAGGAAAAACACCCTGTTTGTGTTTCTGCAAATTTCAGTATCTGTGATGGGGAAGGGATTGTTTGATCTAGAGAAACATTTCGCCTTCTATGGGGCTTATCATAGCAACCCAATGAATATCATAATCCATATGTTGTTTGTTTGGCCCATTTTCTATACATCCCTTGTTCTTTTATATTTTACTCCACCAGTTCTAAATTTGCCCCAGATCAGTTTGTTGCCTTTTGGTGATAGCTTGGTCCTGAATTTTGGGTTTGTTTTTACTTCAATATATGCCACCTTTTATGTGCTCATGGATAAGAAAGCTGGCTCTTTGGCTGCTCTTCTTTGCCTTCTGTGTTGGATTAGTGGGAGTCATCTTGCAAGTCAACTTGGGTGGTCTCTGGCATGGAAGGTGAGTGGATTTTGTCCTTTATCAGTTTGTTCTTCTTCATTTGTTTCTGAAATTTGATGTGGGTGATTGCGGTGTTTTATAGAGTTGGGTAATTTATTCTTTGAATTATGTTACTGTTTGTCTTCTGTTTTTTCTAGTTTAGATGTTTGTTGCAGGGTGAGTAGTTTTGGATTTATTGGTGTTGGAATTGTTATGGGATTTACAAATCAATGTCAAGTAGGCATTCTTTTCTACTTTCAACTGTAGATTTTTGTTTTACTGACAAAAGTGGGTGTATTGCAAGTTCTTTCTTTGTCTCCTTTGCAAAATGGATGGTTTTGCTTGTTTCTGAAGAATGTTTTCCTTTCTGTTCGGTGGATCATTTTAGTGGCTTAGTTATTCTTGCACTTTTCTTCTTTTCATAATATTGCAATATAGGATATGGAAATGTGTTCTCGTGAAGTTGGAAGTATTATCAAACTACATGGGCTTTTAATTCTAGTTTTTTATTATTGAAATTCAACATTATCCAGGAATAACATTCAGAATTACCTTTTTTCTTTTCTTGTTACTATGCTTTTACTAAAAGTGCAAAAAGTTATTAAATGAAAATGAGTGTGTTTTAAAGCATGACAGAGGGCTAAAAATAACGAAAACCTTGAATAATATAAGAATGCTAAAAAGGTTACTAAAAGAGTAAGTAGTAAACTCAAGGCATATGATGATCTCTATAATAGATTATGATTAAGAGAAGGAAAGAAAGAAATATGTGTTTAAACTCGCAAAAGTAAGGGCAAAAAAGAGTAAGGATTTAAACCACATTAAGTGTATTAGAAGTGATGATTAAGGGATACTAGTCAAAGATGACGAGATCAAACAAAAATAGGAAAGTTACTTTAAAAAATTGCTAAATGATGATTACTATGAAAATATGGGGATTAAAAATACCATAAACCCAAATAACGGTAGACATTATAGATATGATTGTAGGATTAAAATACCTAAAGTGAAAGAGGCATTGAAAAAGATGAAATCAAGTAACGCCCAGAGACCCGATAGTATACCAATAGAGGTTTGGAAGTATATGAGAGATACTTGAGTAGTTTGGTTGACAAAGTTGTTTAGCAATGTTGTAAAATTGAAGAAAATGTTGGATGAATGAATGAAGAGTTCTATTGTACCAATTTATAAGAATAAAGGAGACATATAGTGTTGCTCTAATTATTGAGGGATTAAACTAATGAGCCATACCATGAAACTTTTTGAAAGAGTGATTGAGAAGAGGCTACGGCATGAGACTAGTGTGTCAGACAACCTATTTAGTTTTATGCTTGGGAGGTCTACCATGAAAGCTATTTTTCTTATTAGACAATTGATAAAGAAATATAGGGAGATGAGGAAGGACTTCCACGTGGTCTTTATTGATTTAGAAAAAGCTTATAATAGGGTCTCCAAAGATTTAATATGATGGGTGTTGGGTGAGAAAGGGGTTTTATGGGAATTTATAGACATAAGTAAGGATATATATGAAGGAGGAGTAATAAACATTAGGAACACTAGCGTAGAAACCGGTGATTTTTCCATTACTATAGGATTGCACTGAGGATTGGCATTAAGCCCGTACCTTTCTACGTTGGTTATAGATGAGTTAACAAAGCATCTACATGAGAAGATTATATGGTGCATGTTATTTCCAAATGATATAGTTTTAGTTGGTGAGACAATGGAGAGCATAAACACAAAGAGTTATTGATAGATGCATTAGAATCTAAAGGATTTAAAATTAGTCGAACTACGCCAAAGTATATAGAATGCAATTTTAGCAAGGAGAGGAGCGAGAGTAGAGCATTGGTAAAGATTGATAACCAAGAAGTGCCCCTAAAAGATCATTTTTGATACCTGAGATCGATAATTCTTGAGAGTGGAGAGATTGAGAGGGAGGCTATCTAGAGAATCCAAGCAGGTTAGAACAAATGGAGATGCACCTCTGAAGTTTTGTGTTATCGGAGGGTTTTATTAAAATTAAAAGAAAAATTCTATAGGATGCCTATAAGGCCGGTCATACTCTATATGAATCAAAGTGTTGGGTAGTTAAGGAACAACATGTGTATAGGATGCCTCGGGACATGTGGATGTTGAGATGGATTAGTGGCAAGACAAGAAAGGGTAAAATTAGAAATGAAAACATTAGAGGAAACTTAGGAGTAGCACCAATAGGTGACAAGATGATGGAGATTAGACTTAGATGGTATGGACCTGTCTAACGAAGACCAAAAACAGTACCAGTTAGAAGGAGTGAGGCAATCTAAGTTAAAGGTAGCAAAAGGGCAAGGGGAAGGTCTAAAAGAACATGGATGGAAGTGGTGAGAAAATATTTAAAAACTTTGGGACCAAGTGAAGCCATGCCGCACAATTGAAGGAATGGAGGAACAAGATTCATGTGACACACCCCTAATCAGGATTAGCTCTTGATGATTACTATGTTTTCACTTTCAATGCTTGTTTCGTGACAATGATTTTTGCTGATGAACGTGATTGCTATTGGATCCTTCTATTGCTTGATTTTTGAAAAATAAACGGTTGTTAGCTTTATAAGATTGCGTGATACTGTTTTATATATACAGAGCCTTGTTAAAGTCATGTTTCTTGATTAATTGGTCAAATTCCTTTATTGTTTTCTTCGTATATTTCCTCAAGAAGTCTGATTAACAGTAGTGGGGAAGCAAGTGAAACGTTGCTTTTGTTTTAAGATTGGTGCAGATAGATTCAAGATTAGAGATTTCATGAAGGACCAGCTTTTAGCACCTTTAAAGAGGAGTCCTGAACTTTCATATGCTCATCATTGTGGATTCTTGATTTCATTTGTGTTCTTTCATGATTTATGAGACTGGTGTTTATGCAACAATGATAGATAAAAGCAACAAACAATGACCACACAGTTACTCAAAAGTTAAACGAAGTAAATGTCAGATACCGGTGGAACTAGGAGGCAACCAGTGATAAGGTGGCAACATGAGTCATGGATCAGAACTCCTAGGACAGCAAGGCCTTCCTAGCTAGTTGCTACTGATCCATCTATCAGCTGCATTTTCATCTGCTATTGGGGATTTTCTTGGAGGAATTTCACAATGATATCTTTTTGTTTTCTTTAATCCTTTTGTGTGATAACTGAAAGGGTTGTTGGGACAACAAGAAACAGCACACACGATAGTTTTGTAGGGACATATCAGCAAACTCGGCTGAAAGACAATATGCCCATTGAAATGGCGGTCCAAGTTCATTAATCCAGAAAGGGCTTAATTTCAGAATACTTCCAACAATCTGTCTTTTGCATTTGCTATCCTTGAGCTAAATCAAGGATCTTCATTAACTGTGGAACCATAACTATTCTTGTGATGGACACGTTGGGTCCGGAAGGTGTCATTTAGGCTGCATTTTATCTGGAACTTTAGCTTACAGTTGTATAGTTTCTTCTTATGTCCTTAGTCTTTGTTTCTTATTTTGGGCTTTCTTGGGGTTCTGGCACCTGCTTTACCTTGTTTTCTGCACTGTCTTGTAATGACGTGCTTTATTTGGGTGCCTTCTAAGGGAAAAATTAAAAAATGTTCAGGTAACCTAATAGGACTCTTTTGTTTTCGTAATTGTCTCATTATCAGCTATTATCTTGCGGACAGTTCTCTTGCAAGTATATTTGACATGTGAACTTCCATGAGAACTCAATGTCACCTCGGACTGTAATGAACCTTATGATTAAAGAAAGTCTTTTTAAGAGACCACAGATGCTGGGGAACTGAGGGCAAGTGTTGGAAAGCAGAAAAAGATTCATGCAGGAAATGCATAGTAAAGATTCCAGCTCGCTGCCTTGATTCAGAAATTTTTATCTGTTATGATATTGCAAAGTCCAACACTATATGATGAGACATTGATGAGGGCTTTGAATCCCGCCTGAAAGTGTCCTTATGAGCAGACTGGATTGGAATTTGGTTGTGCTGCTGCTTACATGATCCTTAAGAATATTACATACCGTTGTATCCTAATATGCTTCTATACCAAATAACATGCTACTGGCCGACTTGATTGATAACAGAAGGAACTTCACCTTGTTGACCTATTCAATCTAAAACCAATCTAGACTTGGTCTTCCTAATAACAATACCCTAGGAAATGCAATAAAGTATCAAGGGACTTCAAATTTTGGCTGATGAGTTTTTAGCCTTAGTTATTTAACCAGTTGCAAAACTTGGATGTGGGGCAAACATGTTTCAGGTTTTTACACTTGCTCTTGACCAAGCAAGAGAATCAGTAATGGATCTGTAGAGCTTGATCTATATTCACTTTAGGTTTTGAGATACATGTTTGTTCTTCATCGTGACGACCTGTTCCCTTGATGTAAGTTCACGGTGCAATTCAAAGTCACTTTCTTGTGAACTTGTGCCAGGTTGAATCTAATAATCACTGCACCAAATTTGTCTGCAGGTAGTATTGGCAGCCCAGTTGTTCTGTTGGACAGGCCAGTTCATAGGCCATGGAGTGTTTGAGGTAACTATGATGTATTTACATCTTCTACCCTTCTACTGCTTTCAGCCACTCATTTATGCGAAAGCAACCATCAGAAACACTAAACAGTTTGGTTGATACGTTTATTACTATCTACAGAAGCGGGCACCTGCTCTTCTTGACAACCTTTCCCAAGCCTTTTTGATGGCTCCTTTCTTTGTTTTGCTTGAGGTAATTACTTTCCCTATTAATTTGACAGAAGGATCCAATATGGAGATTGAGGCTTTATCTTGTTCCGTTGCTTCAGGTTCTTCAGAAGTTCTGTGCTTATGAACCATACCCAGGATTCCGTGCCAATGTGAAATCAAGGATAGAGACTGATGTCAAGGAATGGCAAGCTAAGAAGCAGAAGAAGATAGCTTAATCTGTAGTAGCTCAAGCTTTCGGATCAGTTCTTGCTACTTGCGCAAGACGTTTTCGGTTCAAGCTATCACATTTTATATGATATTACCTAGTTGAATTATGTACAAGTCTCGTGTAACTTATGTACGTATGTATGAGCCAATTACTGTAATTTGGATTCATTGCTTCCAAGTGCGTCTCTGTATTGAAACGATCGCCATATGTTTTCTGAACTGTAATTTTCCGCAAACTAACAATTGTGAGTACTAAGGACACGCTACCCATGGGAAAGCTCCGGGCTTGCCTAATGGCAAGCTGCCACATCAGTCTGCATTTACCAGACCTGCCCATTAATGCAGGTTATGTCATAGGCAGGTAAGGAAGGAGAGCCTTGTGCAACAATAGAGTTGTCTGTCATCTGACCTTGAGGTGATGGGTTTGAAGCATGGAAACCATCTCTTGAAAAATGCAAGATAAGGCTGCGTGCTATAGACCCTTGTAGTCGTCACTGAAGTTAACATGAAAGGGTCTATTATTTTTCTATTTCAGAAAATGAAAAGTGTTTTGATATATAACTGATTTATGGAGGCCGAGCAGGGTAATAATGGTTATGATGCTGGTTTAGTCAGGTAGACTCGCCAGCACAACGTTTAAGAGTCTTTGCAGAAGTGCTTGGGTGCATAGGCCTTTCTGCTGAGCTAGATGAAACAGATATTTCCCGTTGATTCAGCTCTCCCACTTGATCATCATCATCAAAGGGTGGTTGCAGTTTGAACTAAAGATACAGAAAGATGAATGCATTAGAAATATGCTCGTTTTCCAGAATTTGGAATCAGAGAGAGTGATTTACTTCAAGACTTTCTGTTAAGCCAGATGCATTTCGATGATAAAACAAGTAAAACTGCCTTGTTTCAATGTCTCGTTGATTTCTACAAGAAAGAATTCAAGCATATCTAAAGAGGCATAAGGGAGCAGAAGAGTATCAAATAGAGGCACTACAAGAGCCTTCTAGCTACATGGCAAAATGACATCAACCAAACTATTTCCTGGCTCTGGCTTCTGCACCCTCATGTCCCTCATTGTCCCTCTCTCTTTCACCATATCATTCCATAGCCCTGCAGTCGCATACATATTTGATAGAAGAACATAATCGCCGCTGTGATGAGGCTCCAGCTCTAGCAGATGCCTCCTTACAAGCTCGCCCAGTTCAATGTTCCCATGAACGCGGCAAGCGCCCAACAATGTCCGCCAAACGATCGCATTGCACTCTATTGGCATTTTTCTTATCAGTTCATAAGCTTTGCCGACAAGTCCTGCCCGCCCAAGAAGATCAACCATGCAGCCATAGTGTTTAATTGTGGGTCTGATCCCATAATCCACTGTCATGCAATTGAAGTATCTTCTTCCTTCGTCCACCAGTCCTGCGTGACTGCAAGCACATAGGACCCCAAGGAAAGTAACATCATTTGGCACCTCACATTTCAATTTTATCATTCTAGAGAACAGCTGTAATGCTTCACCAGCATGCCCATGCATGGCCAGTCCTACTATCATGGAATTCCATGAGACTATATTTGTCTTCTTCATCAGATAAAAAACTCGACGTGCTTCATTGATTGCACCACATTTTGCATACATATCGATCAGCGAATTCGAAACTGAAACAATTTGGTCGAGCCCTGTATCATCAATCTGAGAATGCACCCGGCTTCCAAAATCCAAATCACCCAGATTGGAACACGCCGAAAGGACAACAACCAATGTGGCATCATCAGGCTCTACACCATTTCTCTGCATTCTTGAGAACACTTTCAGCGCTTCTTCGAACAGTTGGCAATGGACATAAGCATCGATGATAGTATTCCATGCCACCAAATCTGAACTGGGTATTTCTTCAAACAACAGTCGAGCGGTTGCTATATCCTTGAAAATGCCATACATATGAATAAGTGTATTCCTTACAAACACATGAGAATCCAAACCATGCTTCAGAGTACAACAATGGATTTGCATTCCCAATTGGACTGCTGATAACTGTCCACATATTTTGAGCAAGAAAGAGAAGGTGAAGTTATCCGCCACTTCTCCCTTGTCCAACATTCTCTTGTAGAATTCCAAAGCTTCCTCAGGTCTGTTATTCTTTCCGAATCCTCTAATCATGGTGTTCCAGAGGAACCCATCTGGGTATTTTATTTGCTCAAAAACTGAGACTGCATAATCCATGGATCCATAGTCTGAAACAGAACAAAATGTGATGATTCTGCCCACTACATAGATATGTTGGTCGAAGCCAGTTTGAATGAGTTGGGAATGTATTTGCTTTAAATCTGCCATGTTGGAACATGATTTAAAAAGGGAGAGGAGACTGTGCTCCCTCAAGTGGCTGTCGTGGGTAGGATTTTCTGTTGTAGACAGAGACGATAAACGGAAAGTTCGAAGAGGCAATGGAGCCACAGACAGTATTTTCAGAGAAGATGCATGGATGGTAGCAAAATGTAATGTTAGGCCTCTGACGCAGCCGTTAGCCACGGTCATTCAGTCCACACGCCGTCTATAGCCTGTTTGGCTCTTCAGTTTTCTCCTACTCTGTACTTGACGTCTTCCATTAGAGCTGGTTAAATAACTTCTAGTAATCGCAAGAACGGTATCAACAGCTTGTTTTGATAATAGCAGCCTTCACTTAATGATAAGTTTGACAATCTTATTCATCTTCCAACTGGTGAGAAATAAATCTCTGTCACTAAACCAAGGAATGAGGTTGTCATTTCCCTGTCTATATAGCTATCTGATGTCCAACATGGTGTTGGGATCCAGTCGATCGACTTGCTCCATCAGTTGCTTGTTCTTCGAGAGCTTCATTAACAAATATGATTAGCGAACAAAGAAGGGTCCAAATAGGATCATTGCAGAGATGCTGCGAAACTAGATTCACCATGAGACCACAAACCAATAGTTAATTATAAAATTTTTAACCCTTTCTGTTGATATTTAACAGAACCAAAACCACAAATGAATATTGCGAGCTGGATTTTGTCGCCAGTTCTCTCTTCATCGGATTCTTCCATCTTTTCTTTTTATTGTGACATATAACAGTAAATATCAGTTAAACATGTAATCCAGTACAACCACTGGCACAAGCCACTCCACCCTGTGACAGCACCAAATATCACCTTTCCCTATTCCAAATCACCAGGAATCAAAATTGAAAAATGGCCAGCTTCCTTCTCTGTGATATCTTTTTCTAAAATGTCATTTATTGATCTTAGTGCTTATCGGCCATGGTGGCATGCTTCAAAGACAACGCTTGCTAATCTGCTAGGCAGTGTTTAAAAACTCGGATAGCCACCGATCCTAGTTTTTCACTGAGTTGAGTGATTCTACCAGTGTTCCAGTACAAAAATGATTAAAATAATATTTAAAAATACAAAAAGGTACAATTTTTTTATTATCAAATTAATAGCAATGATAAACCTACAAAACAAAGATTTGGATTTCTCACTTCAAATAAAAATACATGCTTGTATAATGCATAAATGAAGGCAATCTAACAAAATTAAACTAACACAAACAAATTATTTTAAAAAAAAACACACAAACTAGAAAAATTTTAAATTTTAAATTATCATTTATTTTCTTCTTCGAAAATTATGAGAGGAAGAAAGATGTTTTTGGCAGTAATAAGTTGGTGAGAAAGAACCAAAGAAGAAACAATGGGTTTATTTTTATATTCGAGTTTCATACTTTAGTATAGTAACCGGTGATTAAGTTGCAGATTTTAGCCACTAAGTTTAATGACTTTCTAATGGAAATTTTCAGCGAAACTTGGTATCTAATACAACTAAATAACAAAGAATCTAATTGTAGGTTAGATTTCAACAAAATATAATTGATAGTGATATGTTCAATCGTAAACATACTATGATTATCAACCTATGCAACAATACCTATTAAGCTTCATCAATGAAATTCAATACTTTAAAGTTTGATTTGTTAGTAAAAATTCATATAAAATGCTTTATAACAAAGATTAGAACATAATTAATTCTTTGGATCAATAAAAATAATAAATTAAAGAAAATTTCAAGTTCAAATTATAAGCAAAATATTATTACTATTCGCATGAATGGCAGTGAGTAGTAGACTTTAAGCTCTTTGTTTGATGTCTTTTCAAATGAAAATTGAAATTTTAAGAATCGTCATTGTATAATCTTGAGATCATAGGCTCAAGGCATGAAAACAATCTTTTATAAAATGTAAGGTAAGGCTAGATACTATTGACCCTTGTGGTCCCCCCCTTCCCAAGACCCTGCATATGGAGGAGCTTTGTGTACTGAGGCTGCCCTTTATCTCTATTAGCATAGAATTTGGATCTTGGGTGTGTCAAGTGTGACTATTTATTTGTCATGATTATCAGAAAAATAAAAAAGAACTCAGGCCTCACAGAGTTCCTTCTTTTGAAAGTTATACACATGAGCATAACCTTGACACCCGATTACCCACGTGAGAGACTTGTTGCATGACTCAGCTATAAGGTTTTGGTGTGACCTTGTTGTGTTCCTTGGTAGTGTATACATTAGAGGTTTAATGATCTTAAGTACCCAAATTATTGCTAGCTTTCAGGGATCATTCCACATGAACTAGTTGTAGAAAAGGATGATTCTAGATTTGGAAATTAACACACACTGACCCACCCAAAAATTAAAGTAAAACATTTAGTTAGGTTGCCTTACACTTAATCAGAAGGTTGAAACAAAAGTGCCACGTAGCGAGATGTTTCCTTTTAGGAAAAAGTACAATCTATTACTCTTAATTATCATTTTGTTATATTTTAGCTTGTAAATTTTTATTTTTGCAAATTAGTCTCTCAACTATTAATTTTTTTTTTTTGCTGTAAGTCCTTCTATCCAACGTCTGTCTACAAACATAACAAACATCTTTAGTGGACCCCTACAATGCATATTATAGTATTTTACATGATTTTGTCTAGGGAAAAAAAATTAGGGATTAAGTATTCTTTGTTTGTTTCTCACCGTAAAAGATGACCTGAGCTTGTTGTTGGCAAGATTTATGTTGTTGGCAAGATTTACAATCCTATATAATGTTCTTTTGTTGGAGTTTTAAAAATTAGTTCTTGAAGCCCTGATCTATTGACTCTTAAATTTTGGGTAAGTTTTAGTAAAAAAAATGGATTCAATCTTGTTAAAGAAAATGGCCAGAGTTTTTTCATCAGTGAGACTTCAAATCCCTATATAATGTCCTTTCCCTTAGAGTTTTGAAAAATAGTTTTTGGATCTAGAATCTATAAGTCCTAATATACAAATCATTAAAATTTGAACTATTTTCATTGAGGAATGCATTTAAAGCTTCGACGGAGAAAGTTTCTTGGATTTTATAGTTGGCAACCTTGAAAACCTTGATGTTAAAATGTTTCCTTTGATTTTTTAGAAAACAAATATTAGATCTAGGTTTTAGTTGATCCAATCTATAAAACTCCTATGCTTTGGAAAGGATTTTGTGAGAAATGAGTTTAGATTCTTGCTTAAAAATATTATCAAAATTCATCATAGTCATCTTCTCCAGAGAGTTACAGAACCATCTGCGAACATTAGTCTAGCCACTAAACTATTTTCTCACTTTGGTTTCTAAAAAAAGATCATGTAAAAATTTATCCAAAATATCATAATATATTGTGGGACCCATTTTAGATCAATGTCCATAAGTGGACATTTGACAGGACTTATGGTGAAAAAATTTTCAATAGTTGAGGAACTAATATGCAAATATAAAAGTTTAGGACTAAAGTATAACAAAATAATAGTTAAGGATTGTAAACTGCACTTTTCATTTTTTTTCTTATGTACCTTCTTTTGTATTTATACCACATACAAAAATATAAATAAAGTCACATTTTAGTACACTTAAGTGTTAGAAAATCCACCCACAAATGTTTAGAGTAATTGGTTACATGCAACTCGACATCTCCTCTAAAATATGCTCAGTTGCATGTTCAAGTAGACAACTTTACCATTTGGTTAGAGATTAGATTTAGGAGTGTATGAGTCAGTTAGCAATATCTTTGTAATTCTTTGCTTGTAGTTTTTTTTTTTTTTAAGTGAAAGCAAAGAAAAGAAAATATTCAAAATAAGAAATGTCTACGTTGAGTGTACGTATTCCATCTAAGAATTTGATTAAGAGAAATCATTCACTAATAACTCCAAACGATTCAGGAACTTGAAAACAGTGTTGATATTATCCACTCCTCTCGATATTGACAGTTTAACCTTTAATAAGTTCTCTTGGGATTAGATGATAACAGCCTTTAGAACTGTGACCTACTATAGCTTTTGATAGGTTATTAGGGGTGTAAATAAAGCAAAGAATGTCATTCTTATCTGAGTGACTGCATGATGGATTCCCCATGCTTTTGAAAATATAACAAAAATATGTAACAAGAGCATAGTTTTTTTTTCTAAAATATTATTGTTATTTATTTTTTAAAATATAAAGCAAAGTGGGCAATGTTTCAATGACCCAAACCATTTGTTTCTCTGTGTCCTATTATTTTTGAATAGTAATGATTGTTAGCAATAAAAGAAGTTCAGACTCAGAAAGAAGGATAGATAAGAAGATAAAATAAAAAGCTAAACATCAATAACATCAGTGGTCTGTCAACTTCGGGAGCATGACAGCTCAGAAAATGAACGGTTTCGATGATAATAATAATCCTGGTGAATGTTCCCTGCGTCGAAATCTGTTTCCTAATGACACGTGCAGATGCCAGATAACAGCTACTTAATTTTGAGGAACGACTCAGTAAGCATTCCAGCATAATCCGGGAAGCTTATTGTAGCCATTGCTCTGTACATTTCTTGCTCAGAGTAAGATGGTAAACCAATCTAACATCCAGCATTCTCAATTTTCAAAATATAAAGATGAAAGGGGGGAAAAAAACTTTAGCAACTTATGGAAATATTAAGACTGTCTCGAAGCAGTGAGTTTCAATCCATAGGCCATGCAATAGAGTTGTCATCATTCTGTATTTCACTGGATTGTATGGAACCAGAGTGAAGATGAAGAATGGGCGTAGGATTGCGAGCGTCATCTTCCTCTGAAGATATACAGAGTCCTTCCCTAAACATATCCTAGGCCCCGCCTGCTGGTAGAAAAGGAACACAGATCACCTGGTGTAGAACCGCAAATTCACAACTAATCAAGCTCACAAAGTAGCTCAGCAAGTCTACTTCCAATAACCAGCATGATCATAGATGAAAGTAGGAAGTAAAATGCGGAGAACTTGAAAGGTGACTTCGTTCTGACACAGCCCATCTTTAAACCATCCCTCGGTCATGAAAGAAGATGCATCCACACCCCAATTATACTCCATTCCGGCATAGAGTAAGCTGAATATGTGACTATGCGGCAGGATTATCCGATATCCACCAGGAAGAACATCATCCATTAAGATCCCTTCGGATCCTGTGGTCAGATATTATCTGTTGGGTCTCATCAATTATGTCTTACAATTGATACTTCCATGTAGTAAACAGTTGAAATTCTCTGTGCCGTGAAAACAGTACCCGAGGAACAGCGGGGTACAGACAAAGTGCCTTGCGTAATGACAGCATGTAACTTAATCCGCTCAGTGAATCATATATCAAGAGCTCAATTTGCAACCTTCTGTGCTGAAACACTTTTGGTCCTTAGGATCGTTAAGGAATCAAGCTGGCATTCTCTTCCTTTGCTGTATCTTCTTCAAAAGCTTTCAGCTCCTTGTAGAGCTTGTCTGCTACTTCATTATGAGTCATGATCATGTAGATAGACCATGAATGCATATTTACGGTTGTGTCTCGGCCGGCAATCACGAAGTTTAGAACAGTATCTCTGAGGTTTTTATCATGCAAGTTGCTGTCTATCTTCTCACACTCAACTCAATGAACCTAGAGAGTTTGTCATGCTTTATCTATTCCACTTATTTCATTGTAGTTACATCAGTAAGAAGATTGAAATTACAACATATAGTAAGGGATTCGGAAGAGAAGGGGAGCCTTGGCGCAACAGTAAAAGTTGTCGTCATGTGACTTTGAGGTCACGGGCTCAAGGCGTGGAATCAGCCTCTTGCAAAATGCAAGGTAAGGCTGCCTACTATAAGCCCTTGTGGTCCGCCCCTTTCCCAGACCCCGCATAGGCGGGAGCTTCGTGCACCAAGGCTACCCCTTTTTAGTAAGGGATTCAGAATTTGATTTGCAGATAAACGTGCCTAGAACTCCAAATTTATTACCTTATCTTTCTTACCACTTTGGCTTCTTCTATTTCTTCGTTTGTCTTCCGAATCACAGCGTAAAATCATCGACCAGTTTTAATGCTCTGATTCAGCAAAGCGTCTGATGCAACACTTAATAATCTCTTTATTTTCCATAATGGATCGTTGAACCGAAGAGTTACAACCATGTGTTTGCCTTATCAAAAGCTTGGGCAAATCTGTTTCTGGTAGCTCAGGAGCCCCATCTGAACGCCAAAGCCCACCTTACATATGGAGCTAATTCATGGAAGTTTGGCACAAAATACTTGCAAGCTTTATGGCATAGTCTCTATCGTACTTCAGTGGCTCAGAGAGTTCAAACTACGACCATTGACCCTCTGGGACTCACATTTACAACTGGGTTTCCTAGCTAAGAAAATAACGGGGGCCTGAAGCTTACATGTAACTAAAGAGTTTTATTTGCTTGCTATTTTTCAAGTGATAATCTGTGAAGATGACAGTTATGCCAACCATTCACTAATCTAAACAAGCTAATCTACATGCATCTCACTCCCCAGATATGGTCTATATTGCAGAGGATCTTAGTTATCCAACTAAAACACAAAAGAATAGCTCAAAACAGGAATATGCACTGTTCCAAGTCCAGCATCAAAATAAGGCCACTGAAGATATTGTCAAGGGATGACGCATGGGCCCATGATCATGCAAGGTGCGACCCACGGCAGGAATTATTCAAATCAATAAGAAAAGATCTGTCCTATTGATGACAAACATTAATAACCTTTTGCAATCCAAAACAAAGAGGCCAGCCACATGCAAAACAAAGGATCTGTCGCATGCAAAACTCTCTCTCTCTCTCTCTCTCTCTCTCTCTCTCTCTCTCTCTCTCTCTCTCTCTCATATTTGTGGTTAGATAGCCTGTAGTCTGTAAACCCAGCATTTCTTAAACTTTTTCCACACTGGAAGTCTCTAAGCTTTACATTAAAAAACAAAATCCATTTGATTTAGATGAGAGTGACCCACTAAATCTCACTGAATATATTTCCTACCTTCTAGCTTAAGCTTATCTTAATCAACTAAAATATAACTTTATCTTCCAATCGGGAAGACTGTCGTATCTAAGAGGAGATTCTCATTAAAAAAGAGAAATAATATATTCGAATTTGGCTTTCAAGCTCGTGCATTATGTAAACAAATGAAGATTCATACCGAGAGTCAGATAGAAATTCGGCAAAAAAAGCGACAGACGAGCGAAATTCAAGAAGATGCTTGATTGGTTTCTTTTTGCGAGGCAGTGCAAGCCAAATCAGACAAATTTAATTGTTTAAGATTTCATCAAACAATACCAGTCTTCTAGTTCTTCTGACCAGAATCTTAGACCACCTCAGCATGCTTATCTTGAAACAGCTCAAGGTTTGGAGATTCCCCAGTTCATACTACAGTATGATTTGCAACCTTTTCTCCTTGGAATGATTGAAACTTTGCTGGTTCCCATTAAATAACAGTCTTTGATCCAAAGAATATTACCAATTAGAGAAATGCTGGCCATCCAATTTGCTCAAAGGGAGGATTTTCTTAGAACTCTTCATTTGCAGTCCTTGGAGCAGTAGAGAGCATTTCAAGTTCAAAAACCGCGCTAATGAAGCCTGCCTCTCTTTTTCTTTGTTCTGAAAGTTTCCTGGGTTTCGGCAAGATTACAAACGGATCAAGAAGCTGATTAGGAGTCCTGTCAAGAGTGTGCACTCGAGAAAGAAGCCTTAGAAGCGGCGTTGTCCTTCTTCACTCAGGCAATATTGCTGCCACAGGAGAATCAGTCCTCCATTTTGTCACTTGCTGGAGGAGAGGATATGGTTTTATCTTAAATTGTCTAGGGTAGAGATATTGTGTAGTTATAAATATAATATTAGGATCATGTTGGAAAGAGGAGAGAAAAGCTTCAGGCTTATAAAGAGATTTGCTCTATCGATAAACGTACATTAGTTTAAAGTTCATTTCTTTTATTTTTTATGCATACACATAACATGTTATATCCTTGGGCTCAATCTGGGGCGTATGCTCTCCAGCTAAATCACATGAAATTCTTTCAGTTCATGCCTCACCGTTTGCTTTTTCCTCACGTCATATTTACACCACAGGCCATCCAACCTTTTCCTTTAAAAGATAAAATAAGCTAGATTTAGCTAAAGCCTAACAGTTTTGATCCTACCCATCCAGTTGGAGGACTTCCCCTGATTACAAATGGATGGCTTGAGAAAATGCTAGTTACAGGTGTACATTCATTGCAAAAGAATCAGCAATGATCTAGCCAAATTAGAAAAGAAGATAATAAAGAAAAATTCAACCAAAAAAAAGCATAGAAGACAATATTAAAAGAAAAAAGAAAATATTTGAAAGCATAGGGTAGCCCAAGCTTCTGCTTATGCAGTATTCGGGAAAGGAGCAGGCCACAAGAGATTATTTTCATGCCTTGAACCTATGACGACAACTTTTACCATTACACTAAGACTACACTTCTAAAATATTTGAAAGCATGAGTCCTCTTAATTAAATTGAAAAAATCTAATCGGAGTCGTAACGAAACGGAAGTCAGATACTCTGACCATGATAACTTTCAAATGTGCCAAACATTGGCCTAACCCTAGTCGCCTCTGCCTTGTTTTCCGGGTTTTCTGGCCATTCACATGGCAGTGACGTGTCACTCTCGTCTGTCTGAACAAGGGAAACAGGGCCCACATTGAGCCACCTCAACAATTTCTTAGAGCTAGGCCTAGCGGTCAACCCTCAGGTTAGTTAAGCTAAGCCAGGTTTGGTTTATCATTTGGTAGGCGGATTTTTGGCTTGCCACGTTCTGATAGGCCCCTATTATTGCTGTTCGGCATCGTTTTCTGGTGCAGACATGGTAGATATGGACTTGACTGAAATAGTAAATCTTAGCCGTTGATGGAGAGGTTCTCCAAATGATTGAAACTCCTTTAAATGGCCAAAGGGAGCGTGCTAGGTGGCCTCATATAATTTGCCTACTATTTCCTGAAAAGGATTGAGTTGCCTTTTGAAGTAAAACGACGGTTTAAGTTTGCTTCACACAAAAAAGATAAATTAAGAAAATAATTGTTTTGTCAATGTAAAGAAAATAATATTTTAATTAATTTCACTGAGCAGATGAGAAGAAAAGAAATATGAAATGGCAAAGTCCGGAACATGTTTTCTTGTGAATAATATGACAATATTTGGGTTCAAAAACTACTCTAACTGATCTACCGTAAATAAGCTCAGTAAATAAATATTTAGTGCAGTTGTTGGCAGGCAACTCAACATCTATCTTAGAATATGCTTCATCATATTTTTTAGTTGTTACTTTTTTCTTTGGCTGGAATTAGATTTAAGAGTGTGTAAGTTATTTGTTTTATAACTATTCACTTGTAAAAAAAATAAGAATTTTTTTTTTTTATGGAGTAATAGCAATATGGTTATTTGATAATGATACTTTAACCTAAGGTTATTAATTTACTCGATTTTTAAAATTTATTAGAAAGATCAGTGGTTTATTTTAAATCTCGTAATGTGTTTTTGCATATATTTTAACAATACCTTCTTCTCTTTTAGATCTAAGCCAGTCGTCTTATTCCCATTGTGAATCTAATGGGCATCCATAATTATCATTTCTCTAATTATTTTTATTTAAAATGCATGCAAAAAAATCTCAATAAAGTTGAACTAGGGGATTAGCCTAGTAACCGATGAGAGCATGGAACAAAATAAAGGCATTGTAATGCGCATAAGGAATGAGAAATATAAAGGAAAATATCTGCGGTTGTTTTCGTGAACTTATAAGATAGAACATTTTCAAAGAAAAAGTTTCAGGGCCTAGTTTCTGCATATATTAATATTTCATTTAGCAAGAAAAATATGAAAACAAGAATTATTAATTTTTGCAAGTTGAACCTCAAAAAACAATTTAAAAAATTGCCTTATCATATTAATTTTGACTCTATTTTGTGTAACTGTGGCGTAGTTACACTTGACCGGGTCTTAATCATGTAGGTAATGGGTTCAAGTCTGCTTAAGAGAGTGTGTGAGTATTTATCAACAATGTCATGATTAAAGAAGAAGATGAAGAAGAAGGAACTTAAGATGAGTGAGTAAAATAGGAAAATGATTAAAATAGAGATAGGGGTGACAATATCAAAAAAGAAAATAAAAATATTTCTTATTGTATTCAAATATTGTGATTGCATATTTCTTATTTATTTTCCTAAAAATAAAAATAAGAAATAAGTAACAACTGGATAATATTCCAGCTGAAAGAAGAAATTTTTTCCTATTTATGGAAAATGGACGGCAACTCTTAGAATTTTATTTGCCTTTAGACCGTTGCTGCATGACAAAAAAGGTTTGTTGCCTTGTCTTCTAGTCTCTAAGTAAAATTGAACTGTTGGCTCTCTCTCTTTTTTTCTTTTTTTTTTTGTAAAAGGATTTTTCTGATATTATATTGCAGTAGTGGCTCACGTGGATGGCTGTGGTTGGAATGGAACTAATAGGGGAATCCAGAATTTTCATGCTCATATGGGCAATAAATAAATATAATATAAGACAAAAGAGAAGGAAGGGATATTGGAGGACTTGAATTATCATTGGTCAAAATATACAACTTAACAATTGAAAAAGATATGTAGGAGAATGTTAAGAGATAACAGACCAATCTAGAATGTATTTTTAGAAACAATCAATTATCATTAATAAATAAAAATTATGGAATGAAACTAAGGTAATATAAATCCTTGATAGAAGTATGTAAAGAGGATCATCTGGTGCACTAATCCAGTAGGCCACCAAAGGTTAGCGGTAACCAAAAAATCCGATCAATAGAATGCTAACCATCTGGTAGGATCTCTGATGGACCATTATCATAGAATTTTTCCTGCAATTTTTTTTAAACCACCCATTTCCTACATGACCAAATGTGCTGCCGGCAGGCTTACTCATAGTATAACCTCTATTAGTAATGTGTTAGAAAATCCAGAAAGCTTATTACCGTGTCTATAGGAAATAATTCAGAATTAAGTTCTTATATTTTAGAACTTAATGCATATATACACACACACATATATAAAGGGCAGTCCTGGTGCACAAAGCTCCTGCCTATGTGGGGTCTAGGGAAGGGGCGGATCACAAGGGTCTACACTACACAGCCTTTATCTTGCATTTTTGCAAGAGACTGTTTCTGTGTCGTGAACCCGCAACCTCAAAGTCACATAATGACAACTTTACCGGGTGTGTATATATACTAAAATTAAGATTAATTTACCAAGTTAAACTCAAATTTCACAACTATATTCGTCTTGGCTGGATATACTAATAGCTAGAAATCCAACTCTAAAATTTGAATTCACATATAGAACTTTGAAATAATGATCACATATAGAACTCATTTATAGATATTTTCGCTAAGAAAACCATTAACTTTGTTCCTTGATCTGAGTAAGTTCTCGTTAGCATGACTTGAGGCGGGACGAGCAGTTGAAAAGCTGAGTCACGAGGTTTTGAACCTTGATGATGATGACGACGACGACTACCACGATGATGATGACAGTTAGATTATTGTTGTTATTAGTCTTAATCTTATTTGTTATAATTATTTTTATTAGTAGTAGTAGTAGTAATAGTAGTAAAAAAAAGAAGAAGAACAGGAGAAGGGAGAAAAAATGGTCATTTTCACACCAGAAGAGCCATGTTTTGGATGAATTGTCTTTGGTCAAGACAGATAAAAAAACCTATATATGAGAAAATTTGGCAAAGAGCTAAAACTACCTACCGAGTTGCCTTACAAACCACGTTTCTGTCCATCCAAAAACCAGTATTTGGGGGGCTTCACTGTTTCCACAACATCTTTTCTCTTAACAACGTCTTTCTATTTTCAAAGGTCTTATACTTTCCAGTTCAAGGGCATCCTACCTTTTCACGTCTCTTCAACTCTCATCATATATCCACTAGCTAGCTTCCACTTTGAATTATTATTTGCCTTCCTTTTTTCTGTTGAGGGTGGCTGGGCAATGAAAACCAGACCTCCCAGTTAGTACCCAATTGAGATTCATACATACTTTCAGGTTGGTTACAGAAGAGAGCTTATTGCCGTGGTTCTCTTCTGCCTTGGTGATGAAGATTATAGCTTACCGGTCACAACTTGGCTGAACTAAAGACAGAATTTTCAGGTTGGATTTTAGTAACAAATCTTCTGTTTGGGCTATACTTTTTCTTTCTTCTTGTTGTTTGACTTGCTGCAGTACTGAAAATTATAGTGTTTTGTTCAGGGACCCAATTGGATTTAGATAGTTTTCAAGCTCAGTTTCATTAAAGAAGAACGTCTGCTGTTTTTGTTTGTTAATCTGCTTAGAGTAATCAGTAGTTATAGCAGTTACGAAATTTTCAAGTTTGATGTCAGCGAGAGAAGCTCCCTGGGCTGTTTTCTGTTGAATTGACTAAAATTAGACATCTACTTGATAAAAACCAGATTGAATTATCCATTCGATTTCAGCAAGATCATCAGAAAATCGAAGATGGTGTTTCAAGCTATGGAAAATGGTTCTGTTCCTGCAAAAAATGAATATCATATCGAATTGCCTCCGGGTTTTCGGTTTCACCCAACTGATGAAGAGCTTATCACTCACTACCTCTCAAATAAAGTTGTTGACAGCAGCTTTATTGCAAAAGCAATAGGAGAAGTTGATTTGAATAAGTGTGAACCCTGGGATTTGCCGTGTAAGTCTCTTCCCTACTTCTCTGTGGATCTCTTCCATACTTGTGCATGTTTCTTAATGAAATCTAATCCTGATTAGCGTTTTCATTTTCATTTTATTTTTCCATCTGGGTTGTTTAGGTAGGGCAAAAATGGGAGAGAAACAATGGTATTTCTTCTGTGTAAGAGATAGAAAATACCCAACTGGTCTGAGAACAAACAGGGCTACTGAAGCTGGGTATTGGAAGGCTACAGGAAAAGATAAAGAGATCTACAGGGGGAAAACATTGGTTGGTATGAAGAAAACACTTGTTTTCTACAAAGGTAGAGCTCCCAAAGGAGAAAGAACCAATTGGATCACGCATGAATATAGATTGGAGGGCAAATTTTCTCTCTACAGTCTTCCCAAGACGGCAAAGGTAAAAACTAGTTTCAGTTTCTGCTTTTTCCTTCTATTTAGCGTGTGTTTTCCATGATCAATGTTGTTTTATAGTTTATTTACTAATGTTCTTATTTTTCTCCTCTTTCTGTCAGAATGAATGGGTGCTATGCAGGGTTTTCCAGAAAAGTTCAGGAGGGAAGAAAATCCACCTTACAGGATTGGTGAGAATGACTTCTTCAGGAGATGAATTGGGTCCTTCTCTTTTGCCTCCCCTGATGAATTCTCCCTACAGTAGCAAGATCAAAACTACTGCATCAGAGACAATTCACGTGACCTGTTTCTCCAATGGGATGGAGGGCCAAAGGAGCCAGGAAGAGATGATGGATTGCTTTAATTCTCCTCTCTTCACTTCATCTAACCCTTCTGATGCCTCCCCTGCCTCATTGCTTTTATCCGATATATCTCTTCGAAGCTCTCTCTGCCCCACTCAAGGACTTCCAAATCCGGGGTATTTGCAGTTCCCGAGTTCAGTTTGTATGCAAGACAATGCCATCTTAAGGGCTTTACTTGAAAGCCAAGGATCTAACATGAAACAAAGCTTCAAAACAGAGAGGGACATGGTTAGCATTTCACAGGAAACGGGTCTGAGCACTGATATGAACACTGAAATCTCTTCAGTTATTTCAAATCATGACATGGGTGGGAAGTGTTTTGAAGATCAAGACGATCCATCAGCTTCTGCTGGTCCTGTAGACCTGGATTGTCTCTGGAACTACTGAGAGAAGATACAAAAGAAACAAAAAACAGCTTCAGTTACTATAGCGTGTATATAAATTTATGGCTTGTGCACAGATTTCCATCAGAGCCCAATAACAAGAACAGGGAAAGAAGACGAATATGTTTTATGTATCAGAAGAAATTAAACTCCGCCTTTAGCAGTTTCTTTTTTACTAATCATATCCTTGTATTCAGAATTCTGACTTTGAGATTCATTTGGTGGCTGCTGACATCAGTGAGATTTTTCTAGGATTAATTTTGGTTACTATTCAATCCTGTCGATCTTAGTCCTTGCATCATTTGCTCACACCTAACTCGTGAATTTTCATGGTGGTGATTTATAATGAGTTTGTGGACCCTTGTTAAATCACCTAGAGATTCACTTCCCCGGTCTCACTTGATTTTTTTCTCCTTCGTTTGCCAATTCTTTTTATGAATATAATGATGCAGTGGGAACTTAATTCGTTGTTGAGAATAAATGATATGATGTAGTTGGTTGTTCCACGTCCTATTTTATCTCTCTATATTATCCCATATCTAAAGTATACATGTACATATATAAATGGAAGTATAAGATGTTTCTTCCTTTTCTTCTTCTTCTTCAATTCTTTTTTTCTTTTTTTTTTGCTAAAAGAAGAATTTTCTCATGTTCAACCACTAAACCCTGGACACGGCATTGTTAATGCGGATTATAGGAGGAAATTTTCCCCAAGACTCCTATAAAAGGTATGGTTTAAGTGAAGTTTAAACATAGCTATAAACAGAACAGGTTAAAAAAGAGAAGTGTTTAGAGAATGGGTCTATGCAACTAAAAATGTGTTATTTGGGTGAGAGTCATATTGTAGTGGTTGTGATGTATCACTCTAAAACAAGATTGACGTAATAAGTTTGATTTTAGTGATATTTGTTTTTGGGGGGGGGGGGGGTGGTGGTGGGAAAGGGTTCAGCGACGGGGTGGGTTGCTGTGCCATATAACCCATTTCTTGGACACAAAATAAGCTCAAGTAAAATGGATCTCTCTCTCTCTCTCTCTCTCTCTCTCTCTCTCTCTCTCTCTCTCTCTCTCTCTCTCTCTCTCTATATATATATATATATATATATATATATATATATATATATACACATATATAGATAGATAGATAGATAGATAATATCTGTGTATATCCTATTTGTGTCTATGTTTCTCTAGCAGTCAGTGGGTGTGTATCTGTGACTCCATGTGCATGCACGTATAAAAGCGAATGCATTTCCTATGTAACAAATAGACTCCGCTTGTCTTTTTTCTAGGTTATATGAGTGGTTCAAGTGGGATTCACTATTTAAGGTTTTGTCGATGAATACATAGACAAATTTTTTTTACAATCTCTTGTCGATAGCTAAGAAAAAGTATATTAATAGGTGATATTCATTACTGCCATAGGCATACGCTAAGTAAATATACACATATAAAAAGACATATTTGCATATAATTATTGGCATCAAAATTTTCACACTTTTGATGGAAAATAAAATATAGTTTTACAAAATATAATTTTGACCACTCTTGATTTGCAAAATTATACATAAAGTGTTCAAAGGCTCCTTAAAGTTATATTTTAAAATTTTTAAATGTTCTAAACCAATATAATAGAGTTTTGAAAGAAGACAAGATAATTCAAGCATATTGTCTAGTTATGTGTTAAACTTTTTTTTTAAATTATGACAATTACACTGGCTGGAAAACTATTTTCAAATGATCTAAACATGGAGTTTTCTCATCAAACTTTTTAATTTTTAGTAGTAATATATAATTTTATAATTTTTGAGCATTCAAAATCATAGAAATATCCTTCATATTTTAGTTTAAAATTTTGATCTAAGCTTCAAAATGTTGATATTGTACTAGGATTAAAGAGTTGACTTTTTTCTCTTGAAATTAGGTTTTTGGGCTATTTTATTTGAACTCAACTAGGGGTATCATGTTAGAAGTACAAAGGATGTGGAAGCCTGAGATAGTTAATATGAGGATCCTTAGGGATTACATAAGATCTTATTATTGGTTGGAGGAAACGTAGAAATAGTAGTTGGGTGGAGAACTATAGGCGTAACAGTTATAATAAGCAAACTTATCATATAACATAGAGGAATTCACTTTTTTTTTTTCCGATCTCAGTTATTCTCTTGTTTGTTGCAAGTAGTTGTAGGCTCTAGTATATGAAGAGCAAGCCAGTCATGAATGGGGCAAGAAAGATCAAATTCACTTTTGTGTAACTGGAGGTTACTAGTTCCTCAAAATACTATGATCAATGGTAGTACATTTCCTATCTTTGTTATTGTTTTTTGTTGAGAATTTTCAATGTCATTTAACACCTGTAATACTCCAGGTTTTCTAAATCTTTTTCCAATACATAACAATAATAATGATTTGCTTTATAAAATAGGCAGATTCCTAAAAATAAAACTTACAATTTACATAATTAACGCAGCATTCGAAAGAAATTTTCGATGGTTATCCCATATCCAAAACCACGATAATAAAAAGAAATCAAATCCTCAATACACTAGCATACTTAAAGTAAAACTATGACAATTCATACACAGTCGTGAAAAGACAATAATAAAAAATCATATGTCTAAATCCCCAAGGTTCATCCATGATCACCATGTCATACACATCGACAAGTAAAGGTACACTATACAAGTAGTGTGGGTCCAGTTTATCCAAAATGTTAACATCCATGTATATCCCAACAAAGCTAAACACAAGTCCAAGAGATGTAAACTAAATCAGTCTTTGAATACCAAGAATGCAAATAATCCTCGTGGTCCTCGCTCTAATCCACGCTGCTCCACCTACTTTCTCTTAGCGCTATTGCGCTCCAAATTTGAGGCATTGCAAAATAAAGTAATGCCTCGGCAAGCTATTACTTGTGTAGGTAATCACATTTAATAGAAATACGATAAAACCACATGATATGAAATATCATAATCATGGTGAAATCTCATAAGATGAATATATACAAAGCATATGAAACATTAGACATTCATAATAAATGAATTACAAAATCATGAGCTAAACAAATCATTATAAAATCTAAGTGTCATAACATGCACGGCATGAAATACATGGATACACATTCATCACAATAACAAAAGTCCGTGTCCACAGAAAAATATAATGCATGTCATGATCATGAAATGCCATGCACAATCAAGCCCTAGGAGTGTCTCGACTACACTCACGGTGATGGTAATGAGTACTCATTCCAACTCTAGGTCCCTTACATGTAGCCTACATAAGTCCATTTCTTGACAAAAGTCTGTCAACCATCTCCTAGCTCGCCCACATATCGGTACAAGACCTCGCTTACCCCTCTTCACCCGATACAATCTAACCCTGGGTCCCTCACGTGCAGCCCGCATTAGTCCATTTCTTGACGGAAGCCTATCAGCCATCCCCTGGCCCGCCCTCAGATAGGTACAAGACCCAGCTTACTCCACTTCACTCGATACAATCACATGCAACCGGCATCAGTCCATTTTGCGATGAAAGCCTATCAGCCATCCCTTGGCCCGTCCTTAGATCAGTACAAGATCTGGCTTACCCTGCTTCACCCAAAAGTCTCAAATCAAGATCCATGATAAGGTGAAATCCATCACACATCAAAACATAAATAATCACATAATCAAATGTCTCAATATCAAACATGAAATACTGAACACATTTCAATAAATCACAATAGTGCATTAAACACATGCCTAAAGAATTTTAGATAACAAGTTATGATCGATAAAATCAAGAAGAAATCCTAAATGTAATCACCTACCTCGACAAACGTGATATTCCAGTTAGGCGCCTAAGTAACGTCATGTCCTATACTCTGATGTACCTATTACATCATAAGTCATCCATCACTTAGTATTCTCACATCTCAAAATACACAAATCTAAGTAACAACTTCCTTGATCTTGTAGCTAATCCTAAATTACCAGCTCAATTAGGTCAATCCTAAACTAGATGTAGATTTTTCTAATATCTAAACAAACATTTGTGGTCTTTGATCATAAATCTATGTCATGATCCACTTAATTTATGTCCATTAATCAATGAAGGGTCAGTCCTAACATGTCATGAAGTTTAGAGACGATCTGACCATTGGATTGCTCTATAACACTTATAATTGACATGTAATCATCAATTCTAATCATTCTCATCATGATCTCTCTAATTTTAGTGTTTATTTAGTAATTTATACATGCTTTCATGATTATACCTCGACCTGACGGTTAGATCGTTCTCTAATCAGCCAATCCCAAGGTACCTGATCAGATCAATTATCAAGATCACTTTTCTTGACAATCCCTTGCTATCTACTTTGCTAATCCTCTAGATCATCTCATATTTGGTGTATATATTCAAGTTAAGGCCTGATCATCCATCAAAAGTGTCAAGTTCTTATTACTCTACTGTCTGATCAGACGATTTAGGTTTTTCGGTCAATTTCAATCTAGATTCTTTCATTTGTGTCATATCCTAGCAATTTCAATGCTTTAGAACTCATCTATGGTGTCTGATTATGGATCAAACATTGCTAAGTTGTTATATAAATAGTACTCGATCGAATGACTAACATTGCTCGATCGATTTTCACCTAGATCGACGATCTCTGTCGATTTCAGGCTTCATCAAATACTTACTTACCTAATCCTAGGTTTGGATTAAGGAATAGACGGTTAGATCGTACCTAAATCTAGATCTAGCATAAAAATGCAAGGATTTAACAAAATTCATTAAATCAAAAGTTGAGTTTCATAGATCTCACCTATTGGATGCATTTTCATGTGTTTTCTCCTCTGGAATGAGCTAGATTGGCTTAGATCGATCAAGAAACCCTCCAACTTTTTCGTGTGTTGATCTCCTCTTAGATTTGCAATATAAAACATCTTGAATTCCCCCTTAGGCTTAAGGGTTTTGGTTGCCTCTATGAGCTGAACGGGATGATCGGGTCGTCTCCAGCAACCGCACAACCCTAGCTTCCCTCATCTTCTCCAGCAAGGTGGGTTTTCCAAGTGTGAAAACCCGACTCCCACTCTCTTCTCTCCTTTCCTCTTCTCCTCTCTTCCCTTCTCTCCTCTCTCCTCTCCTTCTCTTCTCTTATTCTTTCGTTTTCTTTTTCTTTTTTTTTCTTTTTCTGTCAGCTTTGGGAAGGCAGACCCGACAACTGCTTCGGGTTTCCTTAAGTGGGGGGGGGGGTGCTCGTATCAAATATGACCCCCTCTGTTTAAGCCCTTTTTGTTTTTGTTTTTATAAGATGTTACAATACCAGTAACATAGAATGCCACACCCACTTCTTTCTAGAATTCCCTCAACTCCTTACTTTGCTTTAGTTCTGAGAGAGAGAGAGAGAGAGAGAGAGAGAGAGAGAGAGAGAGAGAGAGAGAGAGAGAGAGAGAGAGAGAGAGAGAGAGAGAGAGCAAATCCCTGCCATTTTTGAGAAAGAGAGAAAGAAACTCTATTGTTGTTGTTCTTTCAAGAGTTCAAGACTAAAAAATGGTGATCTCTCCTTTCATCTCTTTTCCATCTCTTTTATTTAAGTCTCACTCTCACTCAGGGTAGCACTCGCCATGCACTAAGAGCGAGACCTTTTTTTTAGCAGGCTTCTTGTTATGAGATAGCACTCGTCATGCCTAAGTATTTCTAACCTGCTTTCCTAGACAGATGCTAAATATGGGTCACATTGATAGCCAAGATGGGGTCCTTTATATATCTATCACAATAGGATCCACTGTAACACCCCAAGTTCCAATAGTAACAATATTATCTACTCTAGCTAAAGTCTCATGGTTTTTGTTACCATTAGAATTACCCAAGCACTTATATGTAGCCGAGCTCCCTCTTCCTGAGTAATGTAGGACTAACTCTTAGGGTTACCCACAACTTATCGTCCTACTCGAATCCTTCTCCCATTTTGGGCTTTACTCCCTTCAGACCAACCTACAAGCCAACTCATCCTCCCTTAAGGAACAAATGCCCTCACATGGCTTAGCCTAGCAGCAAGCCACGTGGGGCTAGCCCACCATCGCTAGAAAAATTTGCTCTAATATCAACTATAACACTCGAGGTTCCAATGGTAACAATATTGTTTGTCATGGTTGAAACCTCACGATTTTGCTCTTCCCCACAGGAAAAATGTATTGTTACGATTAGAGTTATCCAAGTCCTTATAACTAGCCTAGCTCCATCTCTCCAAGCAATGTAGGACTAACTCTCAAGGTCTCCCATAGCCTGCAGTCTTGCTTGAGTCCCTCATCCATCTTGGGATTCACCCCCTTTAGATCAACCTATAGGCCTCCACATTCTGAAGGGGGTGAAGCCCATCTTAAGTAGGAAACAAAGCCTTGATGGACATGATGATCCCAAAGAGAACAATATTATTTGTTGTGCAACTCGAATGCCTACAACAATGCATTCCTGGGAAGGAAGCAAAGCCTTGATGGACCATGTGTTGAGATCGTGTCTCACCCTAGCTAAGTTGCTCTCTATAAAGAATGACCCAAAGTAGACAATAGTGTTCCACTATGCACTCTAATACATAATAACAACATGTTTTCCCAGCGGGGAAGAGCAAAACAATGAGGCTTTAGCCAGAATAGGTCATATTGTTACCATTGGAACCTTGGGTTTTACACTCATGCTCCAGTAGATTTTTCATTATGAGGTAATGCTTACCATGCCTCAAAATTGTGCTTTGCTCTTGTATAAAGATACCAAAAACAAGTCTCATCAATAACCAAGATGGGTCCCTTTCTGCATCTACCAGAGTGGGCTCCATCTCCATTTGAATTAGACACCTCTCTTTTTATGTCTAGGTTTGTGAAACCACTCACATGAAGATAAGAACTCTTAGAGAAATCCTAAAACTCTTTGATTCTTAGAAGTAAAAATGGGCCCAGTCTTTATTTGAGCCCTACCCCTCACCTTGTTATCTAGATTCGTTGAATATAAAGAATAAAGAGAAGAAAAAGAGAAAAGGGACTCTTGGACTTATAAAAGTTATGTAAAAAGAAAAGAAAAGAAAAGAAAGATAAGAATCCTAAGTGGGTTCCAATTATTGACTAAGTCTGGGGGCCTGCTAAAAATTCTTAAATGGATAAGGGTCTTAAGTGGGCCTCATTTAATAACCAAGAGGAGACCTAAAAGTTTTAAAGTGGATCCCAGTTGATCAAACTCAAAATCTGTGAATTCCTAAATGAATAAAGTCTCAAAGTAGGTCCCAATTGATGACAAAGACTAGGACCTAGAATAAAATTATAGTTTAATTCAAACTCTTAAAAGATAAATCTCTACAAACTAGACTTGAACAAGTCCTAAATAAAAGAAGTTCAAGTGAGCCCCAACCAATATCCAAAAAATCCAAAGAAAAATAAGTGAGCCCCAATTCACATCTAAAACTGGGCACCTCTTTTTCTTGCTCTCTATACATTATGTACAAGTCTTACAAACACTTAAAAGGTCTCCTAGTTGTAAGACTCTTAAACTGGATCCAACCAAGATTCTCAAATGCACATAGAGTCCTATCAACCCAAGACTCCAAATTAGAAGCCAAATGAGACTCTCAAATGCACCCAGAGTCCTATTGACCTAAGACTCTTAAAGCGGATCTCAATTGAGACTCCTAAATGCAGTCATCATCCTATTAGCTTAAGACTTCTAAATCAGACTCAAATTGAGAATTCTAGATACATTTAGAGTCAACCTATGACTTCTAAAGTGGATCCCAATTGAGATTCTCAACACATTCAAAGTCTTATTGGTTTAAGACTCTAAAGTGGATTCTAATTAAGATTCCTAAATCCAATCAATTCTGAAAACACTATGACATGGATTCTAACTTAACGGATTACACCAATTTAAAAGTCTCACAAAATATGGACTCTAGTTGAATGGCCACTATAGGTTGAAGAGTACCACAAAATATGAACCTTACTTGAAGTTTGAAGAGTCTCACAAAATATAAACTTCTGTCAAACGGACCTCGAAGCTCAAACTCTAGCTAGATGGGCCCTCCAACTTGAAGAATCTCATAAAATAAGGACTCTAGTTAGATGGCTTTGCTACTCAAAGAGTCGACTCTAAGCAAATAAGCGTGCAGCTTGAAGAGTCCCATTAATCAGTAGCACTGGCTAAAGGGACCTACAATTTAAAGAGTCCTACAAAATAAGGACTCTACTCAAATGGACCCCACCATTTCAAAGAGTCCTAGAAATCAAGAACTCTAATCCAACAAGACCTATTGACCGAAAAAGATTCAACATCACATATGGCCTACCAAGTCTTAAAAAGGCATTTAATGACTCTAATAAAGTTAAGCCTCAAGCCCTCTTAATGTTAACCAATCAATAGCAACACAAGTACCTCCTCTAACATAGAATGGTTAGAGTGATGCTAAACCTAAGCCTAAGATGTTAGGATACGTTAGTACTACTCGTAATACTAGAAAGAGGCTCTGAAAGCTATACACTCTTATCAAGTCCACGAGATACATTAAAAGATACGTTATGTCAGTGATCGAGTAGCTCATGTCATAAAACTGAGTCAACAATCCAGCTAGACTATAAAGATAACCAAAACTAAGATTGTCGCTTTGATCATGCACAGTCAACCTCTGATCAAGAGTCTTTTCTTCATATGTTTATATTTATTCAGTAATTAGAGATTCTATATGTGTTTATATATATTCAATAATCAAATATTGTTTATATATATTTGGTCATCAAATAAATATAAATAATGGTAGGTAACTGTTAAAATGTGATCTCATCACCTAATATAATCAAAGGAATTAGCCCACAATTACTTGATAAATAAAGTAAACTCCTGACTCTATTCCAAAGAAAAATCACCCTGATTTTTTCTTTTATATGATTATTTATGCATTATGCAATATGCGAATTTGATGCATACAATAATATAAAGTGGGATGTGAAACTTTTGCATCATTTGTTTTAATACATTCATCTTATTTACATATTGTGGGCTCTTTTCCTTTTCTTAAGTGAAGTCTAGTTTGAGGCCAGCCCCTCTAATGCCTATAAACTCTTCCATTTATCTCATATGGCTAATCAAGAATTGGTAGACACAAAATTTTCTAAAATAAAAAAATAAGGGGAAGTTAAGAAAACGAGAGCTTTAGAAATATGAAATCATTGGCTCGACAAATGCCCCTCCTTTTTATATATGCACCCCCATTGTATCTATTTTACAAATTTTTATTCGTACTTCAATTTTCATGAATTCAAATAGGTGGAAGAAAATGTGCAGCATCTAGTACGAGTTTATTACAAAATAATCTCTTTATTAATATTGTTCTTATTAGTCATAGGTGAAGCTGTTTGATAGCTTCGAATCTGTACAGGCATTGCTTGCTAGTGTAACACCCATTCGAATGTGTATATCTTGTGTACCAGATAATGAATCTCCCTTAATCAAGTGGTTAAGGTTTTCCATTGGTGCAATTTTCGGCATTGGTCAATCACCTCAATGTGGACCGTTCGGATTGGTCTCAGTCAAGTGCCACATGTAGAGCGTGGTGCCAAAGAACAGAATATCATTACCCTATATAGCCATACACATATAATCTAGGTTTCTTCTAAGATGGCAAGGAAGCCATGAACTCTCAAGGAGAACTTTGTGACTGTTCCCTTTGTTAGGCTACCTACTTAAACCTTCTTCTGACCCATGAACTATGACCAGAACTGTGTGAAAACACATACTTTGTTAGAAATCTCTATGTTTACCTTTCTTTCTTCACCATTATATACTTCAGTTCCTTCGAATTCAAGGGAGCTCTTCTTTGAGCTTAAATAGGACATTCATAGTAGAACTTTTTTAGTTTTTATTTTTTTAATTCATATTATGGACTTATTCACGCAGATCCCGAACCTTCAACAGGCTGTCATGACTTGTCCATGAGATCATGGGAACCTTCCTATTTTCAATCATCTATACCCGTTTGATCATCGAACTTAATTCAGACTTTGCTCAACGAAGGTTATAGATCGATCACGTTAACGTCATGTGGGTGTGCCAAGAATCATGCGTGCTATTCCTTAATACAAATGATAGAAGAGGGTTGTTTACCTTTTTAAAGGTTTCTACACTTTTCTCAGGTTTCTTTACCTATTATATATTTTTCTTTCCTCTATTCCAGAATAAAGTTTTGCATTTGAGATTAATATCAAATTCAAGGGAGCTGTTCTTTGAGCTTAAATAGAACATTCTGAAATAGGAATTTTCCCTTTTGCTACTGTATAATATGGAATTAGTCATGCAGATCACGGAAGGAGAGCTTTGGCGGTAAAAGTTGTCATCATGTGACTTTGAGGTCATGGGTTTAAGGCGTGGAAACAGCCTCTTGCAAAATGCAAGGTAAGGCTGTATACTTTAGACCCTTGTGGTCTACCCCTTCCCCGGACCCCGCATAGGCTGGAGCTTCGTGCACCTGGGCTGCCATTTAGTCATGCAAATCCTGACCCTTCATCAGACTGTAATGACTTGTCCTTGAGATCATGTGAAACTTACTACTTCCAATATTTACACCTATTTGATCATCCAACTTAATTCGTGCTTCGGCTGATGAAGGGTATAGATCACTCGAACGTCACGTGGGAGCAAAACTATTAAAATACAAAGATAGAAGAAAATTACTTACTTATTTCCTTCGTATTATTGTTGAACTTGTTAATATTGCTCAAAGACTGCATCTCATTTTCCTCTCAGGGAACTGTTAGAGACTTGCACGAAAGGGCCATCTTTTCATCCACAAAGATAGTTCTTACTTAAAACGTCTCACTTTCATGCATTCCATTTGTTTCTAGCTATGACGCTCAAGATAACGAGAATCTGATGTTGGGCTGACTGTTTTGTACCTGCCAAGTTCATTAACCTCGCCTCTTCTTCCTTTGATCTTTGCAAACATCAAAGACAAGGAAGTAATTTCACTCTGAAACAGACCAAGAAGATGCATGAAGAGTTGTAAATGGGACGATGGATTAGCAGGATAATGACTCGATGTGTGTGTTGGACATCTGAAAATTCAAAGGGATACGTGTCATTGTGAGTGATATTAGGTTGGGTAGGGGTGCACCAAAATGCCAGCGATATCACTTCAACAGAAAAGGTGATGATGTTTAGGAGCCCTTTTCTTTGATATCAGACAAACCTTCTCTTAGATCACATCTCGACACTAGTTAAAAGTGTTTTGAGAGATACACTGACCATTTATTCCTCTCTCTCGCTCTCTCTCCTGCTATACAACAGCTTCTACGACAAGGAATTTTATTTAAAAATCTTTAATTCTTAATTATATTATCGTACAAGTTTCAAGTTTTCTTAGGAATGGACACAACAAAGGTTTATTAGGAAAAAGGTATGATTTTGACATCTTCAGCATTTTTAACCAAGAAAAATAAGAATGACTGCACGTATACGTATCGATAAAACCATAGTTTCAGAGTTCAAATTTGGGAATAACCCGACAGCAGAAAAAGTTGGAAAAACCCAGAAATTAATAATAATTGGAAAGAGTTTCCAAAAAAAGCACGTCTTTTCCATGACAACAAGTATACTTAATGTGGATATAGATATGGTTCTAAGAAACGCATGGGAAAGCACCTTCGAGGATGATTAAGTGTATGTGGTCATTGATTGAGGAAGCAAGTTCATTTTCAGCATAATGTTTATTGAAAAGTCTGGATTGTATGATATTTCTGAATAACATTCCAAAAAATTATATTTTTAATAAATACAAAGACTTTGATGAATTTGTGAGATTTTCATTTACTTCGGATGAAGGGCTTTTTTTTTTTTTTTCTTTTGGTGAAGGACCAATTCATTAAAAAGGAAAAAGGGTAGTTTCCAAATTTTTTCGGACTTTACAAGCTTTAAATAACAAATTAAAATTCAGAATTTTCTCAAAAAATGATATCTCTGGAATCAACTATGGATAAAATGTTTGCAAACAAAGATGGCTAGGGTACTTCTTCAAATGCAAATGGTGAATTTTAAATGGTTTAGTTGAAATTTTTTAAAATTACTCATTGACAAAAACATAAATGTAAATGCAAGTAAATTTCTACGTAAGGAAGTATAATTTCAAATACAGTTACTCGCAAAGAGCCCCGTTTGGCTGGCAGAAAATAGATGTAAATTTATCTTCATGGGAAGTATTTTACGCCAGGAAAAACCCAAAATTTGTGCTTTATTTTAATGAAGTAAAAAGCAAAGAATTTCTTTTTTCATGAAAATTATTTTTTGCCTTATTCCTTCCAACCATAACAGGCATCAAGAGAGAGTTGGAGTGTATTTGCCTTAATAAATAAATAAAGCTCAAAAAAATTTACCAAAAAGATATTTTCTAGAGAGAGAGAGAGAGAGAGGCGGGGATTAGGCAAAGGGTCAGGGTGACTAAGGTCCAGCTTCCAAAAACTGTTTAGGGATGTAGGGCCCAGATTTGGACCTCTCATGCCCTCCATGACACGGCTTTCTAGTTTTGCTGACATCAAGCCGGCTGAGGCTGCCCCACAAGACTGACATGGGATTTTCCCAACCAAATTAGGCTGCCACGTAATGACGATTTTGAAGCTGAACTGCCACGATCGACGCAACCTGTGGAACCCACTTTCCAACTGAGAATTGTCACACAGGAAAGGACCATCGAATCTCAGGCCTACCAATTATTGTGAAATGGAGGTTTTGGACGGGGAAAGACATTTTGGATGGGACACAAACAGAACGGCTGGGTCCAACCCAAACAGGAATCTCAGATTTTAAATTTTTAATGGAAAAAAGAGGTGGAGCCCATTCGTTAAATGATCAAAGCCATTGATTTAACAGTGTAAATACATATAGGATTATTGTCCTTTTATCATAGTTAAGAAATAGATAAAATCCTGTGCTAATGTTCCCCGGAGAGTAGTATGATTGCAGCCAAACGCTTTTACGTATCAGGGCGCGCCCATCTCATGGCTTAATCTGGTTGATTAATATGTATTCTGAGTCAATAGGGTTGGTAAATGCAGCACATCTGCATCATTTGTGGTGGCTTTTAAGATTCCTCATCTTCCTACAAAAAGCATAAGTTCGTGCAAGTAAACTGAGAAAAAGGCATCCTCATCTTCATTTCCTACTTGTATGAATGTCACTGGTTCATGAAGTTGATATTTGGGAAAATATGGAAAGGTATTCCTTTGTGTGTCTCTCTCTCTTTTAGAAAGAAGAACAATCAGAGAGTCAGGCTGGGGGAAATTAGTTGAGTAAGTGGAGGAAATATGTGAAACATTGGCTGTTTCTTGCATCAAGTGCCCCACCACATCTCTCTCTGCTTACAAAATACTTACTTTTCATTTTCTGTTTAAAAAATTACGTCCTTTTCATTTGTCACACTAACTTTGAAAGACCTCTCTTTTTCGATAGAACTCCCCTTTCTAGACTTCTTACTTGCTTTTCTGTTTAAAACTCATCTCTAAAATTAAAAACAATTATTTTTACGAATTTTTGTTTTTTTATGACTTTCCATTTTTGGGTTTTTTCTAACATTTCAATCCTATGCTTCAAGTCACTCTATAATAACATATTTTTTATCAAAGATAATAACGTTTCATTTTATCTATGATAATATAGCTTTATGCCAAAGAAATTGTTAAATACGTTGCTGTATTTTCTTTTCTTTTGATTTTAATAATTTGTTGTGTCTGTTTTGAATTTTTCAGTTTTTTCCCTTGCCTACTTTTTCTCGACTTCAAACTTTGCTTTGCTAGTCTTTGAAAGGGTCACACGGGTGTCATGATCTATGTGAAAGGGAAAAATCACACTAAGTGGGTATGTTTTCACAGTCACATATTTTAAAAGAGGTGGATGTGAAGGAGCAGAACATCATCAATGTAAGCACTAAAATTTTGAAGGAATTGGGCCATAATTAGAAACGATAAGGAAGATTCTTTTTTCAATTTTTTCTTGGATAAAGTCAGTTTGATTAGGAGTTGATGAACATGTGTAAAGAGTAAGACAGTTCCATTTGCTGTCTAACTTTTCTTCTCTTTTATGAGCCTGTTTGTTTTGGAAGGATTAGAGCAGTGAACCTTTGAAGACTCTCACCTGTAATTGATGTAAGGGGATTGGGTTCATTGTATCAAAACAAATGGACAATCTCTCTCTCTCTCCCTCTGTGATTAATGAGGCTTAGAATTATCAACGTATCATAAGATGAAAACAAGATGACCGCTTGGCCCAGTGAGCATCACAGCCCGAAGTCGTACAAGTAATGCCAACAAGTAAGAGATTTCATCAACTTGTTCTATGTTCAAACAGTTGATATTCACTGTACTACAATTTCGACGGATCTTCCCGCTTATCATTGTTGCTATCATTTTCGTTCCTCTTATCCCTGTTTGGTGATCTTCCAAGTTTGCGTGCCCCGATTAACGAGGGGATTAAGAAGTTCTTGTCCTGTTTGTATTGGTTTGCTGATCGAGACTTCTGTTGTTTTCGCCGATTCTAGCTAGTATTCCAGGTTAATTGGGTTGGACCAGTTAGTTCCTAATGCCACCCCCATGACCCCACCATATAATGATAGAAGGAGAGAAATTTCCAACGTCTACAATGTGGTGTTAGTAAATGCATCAAATGTGCATTAACCGGGCTGTTATATGGTTTGCAACAAAGGCAACATTATAGATAGACCACCTATTTGATTATCCAACCTTTTTCCTGCGCGCCCATACTCCCCACTCCCTCTACTCACACAATCAAATGATTTCAAGCTATCAAATAATTTCCACTTCAGGACTTGTTTGTGAACATGGGCTGTTATACGCTTGATGGATTTACAAAATATTGGATGGATAAAGTACAATAAGGGTCCGCTATTTCCAATGATCCTAACCATCAATATTTAAACCCTACTACTGATAATCCATGCACCAAATTTGGAAGCCATCTAGTTCTTCCAGGCCTTTGAATCATGGCCATCAAAAATAGAATCAGGAAAGAAAGAAGGAAATAACAAAAAAGACAACAATTATCAACAAATGTATCAATTGAGTGGCGGATTGCCTCTATATATTTCTCATCCATTTCAAGTTCCACCAGTTGAATGGTTCGAATCATTAAAATAGTGGGCCCCACTTGCACTTTAGCCTACTAACATTTTCAAAGTGAAAATATGCACGTATAAACAGCTTAAAGATAAATATATATAGATTCGTAAACAGAGTATTCTCAAGCTATGTTGGATTGGCTTTTGTCGTTAAGCTCATCAAAGTAAAGGGCTCAGATGACCTGCTTCTTACCAATTTCATCATTCCGCAAGAGGAGATGACCAGGGCCTGTCTAGGGGAACGAAGTATGTTCAGTTGCAAGCATAATAAGCTTTCTTACGAAACCCAGTTGCAAGCTAGCTCGTTTGGATCCTTGACAGGGCTGCCTCAACCAGTCTACCAATGCTTCCCTCGGGTAGTTATTAAAATGTAACTGCTACAAGCCCAAGATTTACACAATTTAAGCAATTCCTTTTTTTCTTTCCTTTTAAATTTCAATTTTCAATCGCAGCAACTGAAACCGGAACATAATTTATATAAATTGGAAGAATTACAACTGCTTGAAAGAAATTAAGGAATATTTCATCCGAAGGTCATAATTCCTGAATTTAGACGTGAATCAAGATCGAGCAAAGGAAGTCTTCAAATCACTGATGGAGGGATTTGCAACGACTAACATCATTTCCACAATATGAATTATTTCATTAGCTGAGACCAGTGTTCAGAGACATGATGATCGTCATTTGTAGGATCGTGATGGAAAGAGGCAAAAGTCGAATTGTATAATCTTTAAATGGTATGCTGGGTACACTGCCCAAGAGTACAGTTGCAACAAATAATCCCAGTGGAACACTCGAAATTATACTTCAGAGAAATGCCGAATTTCTCAACCACCCCACAATTACCAGCTCCGTACGGCAACACATTAATAATCGACAGCACCGCATATGAATCACAACCCTCTACTTGCATTTTACAGCAAGAGCAAACACAATTCATAACAATTACATCCTCTGACTGCATAACCACATTCCAGGATTCCTCCCGATTTTACAAGAATTGCATGTGAACATAGGATCAATACGCCATTCCCAACTTCACAGGGGTTCAAGGGATCCATTTTTCAGCCTCTCCATCCTCGCTTGGAGCCCTGATAACGCCTTCTCATCCATGGGAAGAATGACTGTTTGGGCAGGAGGTTCTGGTTCATCGTGATCTGATCCATGCAGAAACTGACTCTGCAATCCATATGGTATGTTCCCATTCCCAAGCAGTAATGGCCGGCTACCAACTTCTGGGTTCCCTGATGCTGCTGCGGCCTGAATGCTTTTCATACGTTCTCTGATGGCATCCAGCGTCCCACTGGTGACTGCAGCAGTTGGTCCATCTCAGTAGACCATTTTAGTGAGATCTAGAACAATTAAAACACATAGCTACATGCATAAATATAGTATAATGGGATAATTGTAAAATCTCGTTTCAAGATTGAGCTACTTGTATATAAACACCAACTTTCGTATTTGTAAATATGTGCCAGCCATCAAAATCTGGAAGAAATTCTGAACTGTAAGTGTATTGATTGGAAATATAGAAAAGCCTTTTTAGTGGCTTTTACTTTGAGTAACATCACCGTGGCAAGGAACTTTCACTTTTCTCTTTCCCTTTAATCTCTTCCTGCCATGCACCAAGAAGATACCATATGCAAGTATATCTGAGTTGCTTACCTGTGAATGAGAATGCTAATGTGAAGTAACATTAGACACACCTTGTTTTGGGCAGAGATGTCCAAATCTACACAAACAAACTACTAAGTAGACGAGTTGCTGAAGAAGAGATGACATGGATACACCTTCCATCTTTTTATCCTTTTTCAATTTTCTGTTTTAGGAGCCCAATGAAGTGGCGAAATAAGATTCCAAGATGAAAACCCTAGAAGAAAGATAAAGAAGAAAATAAAGCTACCTTCGAATCAATAACCGGCTGCAAACTGAATGGGAATGGCAGAAAAAAGTCGTTCAAGGTGCCTTTACCATTGGTGGGAGATGAAAATCACAGGATTATATTCATGCCTTGCCAGAAAGTTGTGTGTATGTGTGTGTGTATATGGGTATCATTTTCTAGTGGTATTACTTTAGCAGCTATGTAACCTTAAGAGTATTTTAGCACAACCCTAACAACACATTTCTTTCAGTTCCAATTTCCATTAGGAATGTACCAAATAGACGAATAAATGGAGGCATGATTTTATTATATCAAAACTTTACTGTGATTCTACAAATGCGTTAAACTTGAAGCCGGTATCTACAATTATCCCTGTAATAATAATAATAATAATAATAATAATAATAATAATAATAATAATAATAATAATAATAATAATAATAATAATAATAGTGCAGCAGTAATTTCAGCTGTTTCATGTAGGTGCAATGAGCAAGTGACATCTGATTAGCTAAGAAAAAGCTAAAGGAAAGGGCAGTCAGAAACCTTTCGCTGGCCAATCAAATGTCACCTGCAGCTCCTTGCTAAAATTACCACTCCCATAATAATAATAATATTATTATTATTATTAATAACTTGGATGTTTACACATATCCAATGAAGACCGAAAATGGCACCGGTTAGAAGGAATAGTAGATTCGAGTTGAAGGCTCTAAAAGGGCAAGCAGAAGGCCTAAAAGAACATGAATAGAAGCGGAGAAAAGATTTAAAAACTTTTGGACTAAATGAAGTCATGACACTTAGAAGAACAGAGGAACAAGATTCATATGGCCGACCCCTAATTGGGAAGCCTAAATTATAATGATGGAGAAGTATATCACACACATGCGTGCATGCTAATAATAATAATAACTTGGATGTTTAGACATGTCCAATGAAAACCGAAAACAGCACCGGTTAGAAGGAATAGTGGATCCAAGTTGAAGGCTCTAAAAGGGCAAGGGAAAGGCCCAAAAGAACATGAATAAAAGTGGAGAAAAGATTGATAATGATGGAGAGTTATATCACACACACACAGAGTACCTCCAGAAGGAAATCTGTCATTCCGGTCCTCCCCCATGTGATGCTTCAAATCTGACTGATCTTCTGTGTATGATGATGGCAAATTTGAGTCTGTTGGTTCAGGTTTAACATTTATGGATTTTGTATGCCCATGGGAGAGTTGGGAAAATTTGGGAGATGGAAGTGTTAAAGCTGCAGGTGGAGGAGTTGACATTGGCAAACTTGAATATGTCTTCCCAGCCGCAGCATTTTTTTCCATCTGCAGACACCAAAAAAAGAGATCAATTGCTACAAAGCAAATTGGTCGTTTCAGACCAGTCAAATAAGAAAGAGGTCTGTGCTGACCTGTGCTAGCCCATCTCTTATGTAGGTGCGAAATGCCTCACTAGCATTCTGAAGTTGAGCAAATATATCTACCTGGAAACCAAACAGTCATAGATAACCAGCTGAGTACACAAGTTCCAACAAGTACCAACTAGCAGAAAACCCATTAACTGAAAAATAATTCTGATTGCTCCCTGGAGCTCTCAAAGCATAGATTAGGAGTAAATCTGGGACCCTTGTGTGATATATACTTAGAAAACATGAGAAGGCAGGAGCAAAACTGGCGCCTAGTATTTTAAGCCTAGTCTTTTTATGATCCATGCCATCTATCTGGCAAGGTCAAGCTATCAATGCAACGTGCAAAATTTAGACCCTTTTTACAATTTTAAGACCCTGGCTTATGGCCTTTTACACGATCAGTAAAGGGGCAGCCCCGGTGCACGAAGCTCCCGCCTATGCAGGGTCCGGGGAAGGGGTGGGCCACAATGGCCTAAAGTAGGCAGCCTTACCTTGCATTTTTGCAAGAGGCTGATTCCACGCCTTGAACCCATGACCTCAAGGTCATATGACGACAACTTTTACCGTTGCGCCAAGGCTCCCCTTCCCTTTTCCATGATCAGTAAGAAACAAATTGCAGAAGTTTACATTTATCAATAATGCAAGGCATAGAATAACCCAACAGTGAAGAATTTCACATGAATTTTCACATGAATCATTCACAACTTGGATAACTGAAAGAATTGGTCTCACTTATGTCAATTTCAGCCACTGACATTTTTCAAGTGAAAAATATGCATCCATTACATAAATATTCATTAAGTAACAAGTGGATATGCAAATGTAAGCAACAGCTTTCACCTTAGGATATAGTTGCGTGATTCGGTAGAGCTCATATAGACCAATCGTACAAGTCTGCTTGTCGCCAATCTTCTTGAATACTGCAGCAAGTTCTTGCTGTGGTCTCATCAAGGACAACAAAAAGGTGCTTCAGTGGTAGACGTTAAAGAACATAAAGTTGAACACAATCAAAATTGACTTAAATGGGTAAATACAGCATCATGTCTGATATTCTGCCACAACAGAACACTGAGCAAGATATGTGAATAGTAAATCAGTACCTTCAATTGTGCATCCGTAGAATGTGTTGCAGGTGATGGACTGTTTGAAGCAGAATCTCCCCAGTGAGTTTGGCCAACTGGGCCGGCTGGAGACAACATTCTAGCTGCAGCAAGAGTCTAATAAAAAAAATTAAAAAAATTAGTTCACCACAGTCGGACCTACCAATGCTCAAGAGTCTTGAAAAAAAATTTTGAGCCAATCCATTGACTCGATGTATACCTGTAGATTAAGGTCAATGTAGGCAAGTACAATCGGTTGAGGTTCCATGTCAATAGGAACCATAGAAAGGTGGCCCTTTATTGCAGTGCCCCGAAGTTTAACAAGCTCATGGAGAACAGTTTTAACCATTCTTAAGGGCTTGTCATCAGCTCCAGCTCTGGTCATAGAATATTATATGGCACAACTAAAATCAGAATCCCTCTGATTGCAAAAAGGTTCACAAAACAAACAAGCTATATAAATAAATACCTTCTCCTGATTTCTTCCATCCCTAATTCCTGTAGATATACATGGATGCTTTGAAGAATTCGGTCAAGATCAACATCAAATATTGTACTCTGCAAAACCTGGCAACATCCGAGTAGAATGCACGTTGGTGAGCAAAACCACAACTAACAGATAAATATAAAATAGAACAGGTAAAAAAATGTTACTTTGGTCAACTTGATAAGACATTTGACCACTAGATCAGAGAACTTCTGATTCCTTGCCACAAATGTCTCACTTGATGCAGGTGATGGCCATCTTGAGGGATCTAATGGCTGCAACAGATTAATGAGAACTACAAATGATGATGTCCTCTCAGCATTATCCTGCAAACACAAGTAATAATCAGAATAATATTTACCCATATAACTCTAACAAATAGAAGCATTCAGAAGGAACTAACCAGAATCTTAAGCATCAGAACATTTAATGCTTTTAGAAGTTGGCCGCCATCATCCATCAGAGGAACTCTTTCATCTAAAAGCCAGAGCAGAAGCTCAGTGATGAGGTTGTCAAGGGTAGCCTCATTTACAGAATGAGCAAGCCTTTTAATTTGAAATATCTGCGGCAGAGCAATGGTCATTAAAATTCTCTAACAGAAACATAAAGCATCCCACTCTCAAGAGAAAACTAATGAAACGTTGTAAATACCTGCATCAGTGTGTTCAGAACATATTTACAGGATCTTGAAGAAGCTCCAGCAAGACTGAAATCAAAGGTCTTAGCAACCTATCAAAAGTAGATCATCAAAACCAAGTGGGGACTCGGAAACAAAGAGACATCAATGACAAGATCAATAAACTTACCTTGGTTGCAAGAGATGCAACAAGTCTATCTATATCCTTGACCAAATCATCCATTGTGCTACTTTCAGGATCATTCATGGCCTGAGTCAGCTCATGACAAACAATTTTCATGCCTTCAACTGACTGCACCAGAGTAAAAGTATTACAAAAGATATTTATACAAACACAATTTTTGCTAGCTTCAAACACCTAAAAGTCAATTCTAACATCAACTATCAGTAACCTTTAGTTTTTAACCAATTTGATATTGAGCTCAGATTCATGAAGGAGATGAAGTAGGAAGAAAAAAGATTTGGTCAATTAATTCAAGTTGACTCAGTTGAGCCTTGTAATATGAAAACAGAAATAATAACATACATAATAAGGGAGATCATATCTACATATCCTCATTTCCATATTATCTCTCCTCAACTTTCAGTTCATTGGTGCAATCTCCAAAAAACAGCCAATGCAAGATGGTATTGATCAAGACACGCATGCCAATACCACAAAAAGGAGTGAGATATCAACTTCCTAATACTCTTCATGAAAATCCACAAAAATGCAACAATGGCGATGATAAGGGGATGATAAGGGGATGTGGTATGCCCTCCCTAAACATTAGTCACTGCCTCAAAATCCACTAGTCATCTACATAAAGAAAAGGTAGATAACATGGGAGAAACTGACATGACCTATAACTGCCAGAGTTTACAGTTTTCTCATTAGTTGTGCGAAGTTAAATATGCATCATAAGATACACAGTGCCCTCTCAAAGGGAGTGTAGATATCAGCTGGTGCAACAACAACAACAATGCCATTTTTACACTCCTCTAAAATTAGGCCTGACACTTACTTGGGTTTGCTTATACTTACAGAAGTAACTTCTAATCAAAGAAGACAAGATCTCATAGTTCATAAATCCTAAATTTATGGGTTATCAGGAGAACCACAAATTCCCTAATAATCTACATGATGGAAGTGCCATTTTTTCAGTTGATTATGACGACAAACTAGATAGATCTTCTTCATTGATTCTTGTGGAGATGAAAATTGCCTGTCCCAGATATATGCTTGATTTTAGGCCCAATGGGTGTGGGTTTTTCTTTTCATTCCATCCCTGAATACTACTACTATAATTTTCAAAAAATATAGTACAAAATTGATTAATAGAAGTAGAAACTTTGGTGGGTGCAACGACTGTCTAAATTACAAAGGGAAATTATGCCTCTCTTGAAAAAAGTACACCATTTTATTAGCAGATCTAGCACCGCAACAAGAAAAAAAAAAAAAAAAAAAAAAGGACACTAACACAATTACTGTAATGTCATCAAGAACTACCACAAACTGCCTTAGGGGCAGAGAGGCATTATCTGCCTGAGATATGACAGGTGAACAGTTGCCTTCAACCATAAGAGTATCACATCAAGCCAGTATACAACTCAGACCAAAAAGCAATGCATGGAACTCTAGCTCATTTGGGTCCTTCCTTCCAATTCCCTTAAGATCCCTATCATTTTCCCAAATCCACAGAGATCACTGCCCCTGGAAGCCCTGCAGAGATTCAGTCATAGCCCTTCAAGCAAACACGTTGGCAGGTTGGAGGAGACTGGATTTTCCTTTTGTATTCCCAAGCAGTTCCAACCCTATGCTCATCCTAAGTTATTTATCTCTCTTCACTTCCTTAACATGGCTTCAAATGAATGGGCAACAGGAAATAATTCTACCTGGCGACAATAATATCAAAGGAATCAGCCTCTTGCAAAATGCAAGGTAAGGCTGCCTACTATAGGCCCTTGTGGTCCGCCCCTTCCCCGGACCCCGCATAGGCGGGAGCTTCATGCACCGGGGCTGCCCCTTTTTTAGCCATAATCACTTGGGAATATTGTATCTGGTCCTAGAAATAAGTATATTTTATTTCACTTGAATGACAGAAAATAATCCTATAAAGAAAGCTAGGTCAGTATATGTACCAATAGAAACATATGTCTATTCAACAAGATTATGTTTTCTGTAAATACTAAAACAGAAGAACTCAAAGAGAAAGACCGACATATTCTACCAATCAAACCAATGCATGAATAGCAACATGGAATCAAAACTTCACCGAGTCAAGGACAGTATCTGGCAGAAGCAACATTCTGCTCAAAATTACAAAAGCAAAGGCGCTCAAAGTTCCATTAATATTGTTGTAAGCTATAAATTAACTTGAGCTTTGTGACCAGTATCTGGCAAAAGCACAATCAGCTTGAACATACCAACCAAAGAAATGTCTATGCTGCTTCTTTATTAGCATGAAGATGAATGTATTTAAGCAAAAAGAAAGAACATCGAGATCTAATGTCTTCAAGTACACAACCTGCTCAGGAGAACCCAATGAAATGATATCTAGAGCTTCATTCCAATCAGATGGGGCATTTGCAGTTGCCACTGTGCCGAGTAAAAGGTGTCTGTCCATGTGAGACTCAAAATGACCACTGTTTTCCCTGGTACTGAATGCCATTAGCATCAAATAGCAACATCAGAAATTTAACAAAATAAAAGAATAAAAAAAACAAACATTAAATGATAGCACACACAAAATTGCACTTTCACAGAAAAGTTCTCGTAGGCATAGTAGATTCTCAAGAACTAACAAAACCTTGTCATGATAGGGGCAGGCATTGGCCTTGACAGCACTTCTCCACTCTGCTCTGCTACATCTAATCTGGAGATCAAAGGTAGACCATGTCAAAGCAGTTACCAAGGAACAAACAACAAGAGCTGACATAAATTGTATCTTTTTTCTTTGCATATGTAGGAGGCAAAGAAATATTAGAAAAGCATAACATAAAGACGGAAGGCAAAGAGAGCTAAATCTGGCAATTAAGTTTCATTGGTAAAATAAAACACAAAAAGATGTTAAATTATGCCAAACCAGTTGGCATAAGTTTGTGGGTGGCAATGCATAAAACATCAGATAATGCCTTGGCCAATACAGAAAACCTAGTCAACTTGGGTGAGTCAATGATGGAAGCAGTCAAGCTTTCATTAACTAGACAAGATAAAGAAGTTCTCGATTTGACTGAAGGCATGAATTGGACAAGGTGGACACTAAGACAAGATAAAACGTCACTGATGCTAGTCTATGATTGACTCAAAGACTTTAAGACAGTGTCTGATATAAGTATGACCCCTAAGATCTAGGACACCAAAATCTATAATGTGAAATCATGCGGTCTCTAAAACACAAAGCATGTAAGAAACAAAAATACTAACCCATTATCTCTAACAGAACGCCTCAAAGCTGCTCTAGCTTCCCCAGGTTTCCCTTCCCTCCTTTTATCCATCTCTCGGGCCTGGCCAAGAATACACCATAAATCTAGGTAAACAGTGACTGAAAATAAACACTAGCCCAGCATATACCAACCTTCCACTTGAATCTATCATCGAGCATACTTTTCTGAGCATCGGATAACTTCCCAACATACCTCCATACATCCTCACCTGTTACCCACCAAAAAGTAAAATCTTAAAAGCCAGGCAGAAGCCTATACAAAACAATAAAGTGTTTCCACATATTCAACTTGTCAGAAACATAACATAAAGTTCAGATGAATCATGAGGACATTTGCTTCTCATATATATAATATACACATATCGAAGAGGAGCCTTCGCGCAATGGTAGAGTTGTCATCGTGTGACCTTGAGGTCACAAGGTCTAGGCATAGAAACAGCCTCTTGCAAAATGCAAGGTAAGGGCAGCGTACTACAAACCCTTTTTGGTCTGCCCTTCCCCACATACATGGGAGCTTCATGCACCAGGCTGCCCTTTTTATATAATATACACGTGTGTATCAGAATGAGATTATAATATGTATACACACGTGTGTGTCAGAAGAATGTTTGACCATTGGTGTATATATACATGTGTGTGTGTGTGTGTGTGTGTGTGTGTGTGTCAGAATAATATTTGACCAATGGTGGAGCAAAATTATAGGTTAAAATCACACCTCGAACCAAATACCAAATACAGAACAAGCATAACACTGAAACTTGCTAGGATAAGAAAGCCTTAGAAATTGAAAACTAAGTGTAAGAGCTGAAATCCAACAATAATATACCAAGATTTTTATAAGCAGTAGCTAATGTATTTAAAGCAGCTTTCCTAATTTCACCATCTCGTTCTGATATCAACCCAGCAACCAGTTGTAAGGACTTCAACTGTCCATTTATCTGTGAACAACAAAACAAACTCAGCTCTCTTGTAAATAAAAACAGAGAAGCAACACAATCACCAGCATGATACCTCGGCTCCATTGTGATCAATTAAGAACCCAACAAGGTCAACACACTCTATTCGAGTACGGTTGTTTTTTGAGCGCAAGCCCTCCAAAATATAATGGAAAAGCTTTGATGCTGAATATATGCAAGTAATTTGCTTGGTCAACTCCCGCATTTTTTCTCGTACTTTTTCAATATTATGTCCAGACTGCAAAAATCACATCAATGTGAAAGACCTTATAGGTTGGAAGTGAAAATTTTACCAAGGAGAATGATAATAGCAGATTGTTAAAAAATATAATCCATTAAAAAGAGAAGATGATATCATCCAAGACCAAATGTTGGGAAGTTTCAATTATCATCAATGGGAGAAGGGAAACAATGGCGCAAATAGGACCAAATGGAAGAGTTCAACAACTACTGTAGTGATCTCCAACTCGTACTTAACAGCTTAGACAAGAACTCACCCAAGGTCAAACTAAGCCAGTTCAGGCCAGTTAATTTTCAAATAGGTTGAGTTTTTCCATCAACTCAGGCACACCAAAGGAGTTTCTTTATTGATAAGTAGTTCCAAAACCAAGTCCACATAGGCAAGCATGACTCACCAGTAAAGTTCTTTTACATTGTTTGCAATACGTTGATGGGCTCTGATATATTCACCCCTCTTCTCTCTCTTACTCTCTCTATCTCTCTCTACTACAAGTGGTGGCCGGGGGGAAAGAAAAGGGACGATATATCAATGCACTTCTTGATAAGCAACAAAAGGGGTGATATATCAATGCACTACTTGATAAGCAACAAAATGGAGCGATATATCAATGCACTACTTGATAAGCAACAAAAGTAGTCATTTACAATACAAACAGAAACCCATCAAGTATAAAAGCCTTAGAAAACAAACCTTTTCTATCCAACACGGAAGAAACATGGCAGCTTCTGATTCGGATAAAGTATAACCTTCATCCTTCAAAATGTCAATAAGCTCAGAAAGGAACTCCAGAACCTGTTTGGAGAGAAGGAGAGTTGTTATAAGTGCAGCTCCGAAATTACTCAATAACCAAAGAGCAATTATGTGTACCTTCAACAGGCATGTGGTGTTTGATTCACAGAATCGCAAAACAAACCACCTCAAAAGTATATCAAGAAGTTCTATTATTTCCTTTCCATTGGATGCAAGTGCCTGTGCAATAGAAACATCAAGTATTGGAAAACCAACTTCAAGTGAATCAAGGATATCAGTAACAAAAGTAAAGCTACCTTCTGCAACAACTCAAGACCCTCTACTTGCTTCCTAAAATCTGTGCTCAGAAGTCGCCTATGTAGGTCTTCTCTGAAATACTTCATAAGATCACTCTGCAGTAGCAGTCCAAGTAAGAGGGCACGCATATGTTTCTAAAAGAAGAGGAAAAAAACCAACATGCGGACTTAAAAAATATAAACCTCAAGATCTTGGATCTGCTCCAACCGTGGCTCCTCAAATTTAAATCTCCTTATGATCATCCTCTCCCTATCTTCCTGCAATAATACAAATTCATGTATCAGGTACCAGATGATTCAGAAAAGAGCAGAAGCTGCCCTCATTTAGAAATACCTTGTTTGAATCCTTGATATTGAATAGCGCCTGTGATTGGACAGCAAGATCTTGGGCAGAAGTTATAGAACCAGACCTAGAGACCTTTGCCTGAGTACCTCTCTGTCCAAACAAATGAAGTAATTAGCACCTTACTAGCTTCAGAAGGGAAAACAGTCCAAGCAGGTAAAAACAAACCAGAGGAATCACTCTGGACCCATGCTTCTGTGCATGATCACCATAACCATTTGAACCTGGTTTTCCACCCTTTGTGCTGCCCTTTGATGGGAGACCAGTAGGTATCACTCGTGTTGAATCAGATGCATCTAAGAGCGTGAACAAAGAATGTGACTGTCACTACCTAGGATCGGGAGGCAGAAAAAACTAATTCAGCCACGACAGCAAAAGCAAACCTTGAAATGACCCAGCAGGTTTTAGTCGCTCCAGAATAAGAGCTAAAGCTGGCCCACGTAAATCTTTTAAGCTCTTGGTCACCTATAATAACAGTTCAACAAATACAATTTGATGCATTAGTGACCAAATTTACATGTCAACTTTAACAAAAGAAATAAAAACAATAACAGGCTAGCGAACATACAGCTTCTGGGCCAAAAATTCTCAGAATTTCACCAAGGGAAGCTTCTGCTGCTTTCCTAATCTCTGATGATTTGTCCTGGATAAAGCCACACCAATTAAGAAAACTATATAGTGTGTTTGCATTTTCTAATAATTCTCCATCAAGTATTCAAAAGTACCATTAGAGCAGAAGCAGTTGGTTTTAGCAGGTGCAAAGCATCAGGTGAATCGCTTAATCCAGAAAGATGCTTTGATACCCAATCAAAAAGGTCCTTCCGTCCCTCAGCACCAACCTTGGTGTCCGCCAAGGTAGCTGTCATGTATGGGACCTACAAACCAGAGCATATTCATTAATCTACATGTGCATCCAATGATGCTCAATTTTTCCAAAAATTATGCTTCCCAAGATACCATCTTATCAAGTTGAACAGCTGCAACCCAGCAATCTAAGGTATTCACAGTGCATTCTCTCATGTGTTTTTTGTTATCCCCAAGGCACTTCAAGACATCTGACAGAATTCCCTGTGAAAAGCAAATTCTTCAGTACTTGCTGGAAAATTAAAACGTAGGAATTTTCCTTGAAGTTGACTAGCAAACCTTGCTTGACTTCTCAACTGAAGGGCCCATTGCAGAAGCAATACCACCAATAGTAGTCAAGGTTGCCATAACTAAGTTCTTGTTGCTGTCATACAGACGCCCTTTAAGAGCTCCAAATAACTCCACTTTGAGTGGACCAACAATGTCAAGATCAGAATGGTTCCATACTCATAAATTGCACTATATTCGCAAGAATTCTAATATATCTCTGAACTAAGAATAAAGTAACCTATTTCTCAGCCCAGATATCAAAAGCAAGCAGTAAAATGCATTACAATCATGCCTACCAGTGCCATTGGGCTGAATGCGTTTATTTGCTTCTTCTAAAATTTTATTCACAGACTCTATTGACTCCAAGCGGACCTGGAAATGCCACAAATACAAGCTTAGATTTGAAGTATTGACAGAGTTAACCACGGACAAAAACACCCAGATTCATAAGGAATGTAAACAGCTAAATATGTTGACAGAAATAGACCTTCCAGTCAGGGCTTCCAAGGTTCTTTATAAGAGTTGGAGTTATCTTCCCACTAATGTCTTCACGAGGTAGACCATCTAAACCAGCAGCAGAGATAGATGCAGTAGAGTCATTGGCCTTAACAGTTTTCTTAGTAGCAGCAGTGGCACCCTTTTCAAGACAAATCAAGTATTTCAACCAGCAAGAAGGAAACAAAATAAAAATAAAAAAGAAGCATGGAATGGCTCTATACTATTCCACCTCAAATGGATTTTTCTCATACTCGGCATCAAGGGCACTAGTAAGTGCAGGTTTGACATCTGTAAGAAAGCCTTTAATATCTGCGACCAAAGCAGATCCTATCACCACCTCATCAACTTGAGAACAGCAAACAGATTAGATGAGAAACAGGAAAAAGAATACCTGGACCAACAAACTTATGCAAGATTCCGATAAGTTTGATAGTTGAGTTCCTTGCAGCAGCAGCACTGGACTGCAATCCCGTGTCTTTGCAGAAATCAATTAAATCCTGTGAGTGAAATAGTATAGAAGCAGTCACACTTCCCGAGCACAAGAAGCATCCAACAGAAGAAAAGGAATCCAAAAATATGAAGTCACATTGTCCACAAAGAAACTGGAAACACCTTCAACTTTAAATGTGAAACACCAAAATCATCAACAGCAGTAACCATCCATGAAATCCCCTCACTCAGAACCTTTGGGTTCTTGTGCTCTTTCATGATCTTGAAAAGCTAAAATATATGAAACTGAATTAGTTAAAATCATTAGCTGAAGGTCAGACTAGTCAAGCAAAGTAGCTGAATGAACATAAACATTTGTCTGGAGACACATATTCTGAAGATCAAGAAAAAGAAAGTGTTATAAATGGTCTATAAGCTTACTCGCTCGAAAACAAATCCTGGACCAACTGCCTCAGAGAAAGTGGTAAGACACTTCATTGCCTGATTACGGGTCTTAATGTCCGCCACCCGTTCACCTATACCTGCAAATTATCATTACACAAAATACAATTAGGTTGTTCTAGAATTGACTCCTCCAAGAGATGGAACATTGCACGGCGGGCATAATTAGAGAGCACATGCACTCGGCAAATTAATTCAAATCAAACCTCCTTAAAATTTGAGCTCTAACTTTAACAAATCAATGATAAATACACTTTTTGAGAAGTTAAAGCCAATTTCAGCAGAACCTTTTGTACTTCATTTCTTATGAAGCACTAGTCAACCAGGCTTAAAGTATAGTCAGTAGGCCATACTCAAATCTTTTAAAATTTGAAGCATATCCAGAGGAGGTTCATTTTAAAGCTTCATCACGCACCTAGTATGCAGATAACAACACACCGTTTAGGGAATTTCTTTACAGCTGAAGCTATATGAGTAATGACCTCAATAACCTGTTGTTGGACCTGCATTCAGTCATTGTAGCATCTAAGAAACCTGCTAAAAGTTCAAAACAACATCAAAGATAACATTTAACTGAGTTTATACCTGCACATTTTTCTCAGTCCAACCAGGAACAGCACAAAGCAAACGAATCAAGATCTCTGCAATCTCATCAAGGGCTTCAAGGCCTTCTACCTCCTGCTTTAGCAATGTAATTGCTGTGGAAACATGAAACTCATTTACTACATATCTTATCATCGGCCAACACTAAATCAAACCATATATTCAAGAAGATAATATGATTTCTACATCTAGAATATAACCGACCCTGAAAGCATCTCATGAACTTGTTCTGGTCCCAAGATTAAAGATTGGCATGATAATCATAATACATTGAAGGGGAGCCTTGGCACAATGGTAAAGTTGTCGTCGTGTGACCTTGAGGTCACAGGTTCAAGACGAGGAAACAGCATCTTGCAAAAATGCAAGGTAAGGCTGCGTACTATAGACCCTTGTGGTCCGCCCCTTCCCCGGACCCTGCATAGACGGGAGCTTCGTGCACCGGGGCTGCCCCTTTTATGATAATCATAATACATTACTTGGGAAAAAAGCATTATTTGAGAACTCCAGAGCCAATGTCAGACCCACTCAAGTTGACAATGTTTGCGTAGTTATTGAAGTAATTTGAAAACTGTTATGACTCATGTGACTGAAATTGGTTGAAATTTGGACCAAGTTGACTATTTTCTGCCCACAGCTACTTTTGGTACACAACCAATATTTGCAGCCTGGATTTTGGGATCCATATACAATCAATGTTACAACAACGAAAAACACAAGAAAAAAATGTCTCCTGTGGGGATTACTACTGATTCTTGGCATAGATTTTGGGAATAGTATGTACTAAATAACTTATATAGCACTGATAAGCTCAGCAGTAACAACCAGGAAATCGTGCACTTCAGAATGATCCTCCTATTGACAGTTATAAACCAACTACACACAAAAGGCTATTTTATCAACCTCTGGAATTGTCTCATATGCTGGTAACCTGGCCTGCATGCATATGCAATAACCCACCTCCCAACTGAAATCCAAGCCAAGTCCACCAGTAAACCTCACACAAAGCCATGATGTACCAATTCCCATCAATAGACCATAGTTTGGTGCTAAATTTGACAGGGGTTCCAATAACGCATAGCTTCATGAGATTAATAACATTTTTATCAAGAAAATCAGTAGTCTATTAATCATGAAAGAGGTATAAGTAACAGTTGTATTTGTTGATACGATGATATCGGGTTAAAACACCTTTATTGGGTTCTCCTTCCACTGATCTGCATCTTCACTTCTTATATCACTAGCATGATATTATGTACAAGGTATGGAGCAGTTTGATCAAGAATAAAGGCCAGGATCCATTCTTCACGAAAAGTTACCCTATCTACTTCCCTTCCATGTTCTCTTCTTTCTTCCATTCATTGATTTTGTATCTCAAACCTAGCTTTGTTCAATTTATGCTGCATCTTACCCTCCATCCTATTAAATTTAGCATTCACTTTTTCATCATACTTTTCTTTTCCATATCCAGGTATTTCACGGAAGATATTTCCATGATCGATTATGTTTCCACTCATTTCCTAATATGGGCTAATCACAGTGTTCAACCTGCCATCCTTGCCAGTAACTGAAATTGATATTTCCATGCTAGTCTCTCAAACCTCGCTCTGTTCAATCTATGCTGCATCTTACCCTCCATCCTATTAAATTTAGCATTCACTTTTTCATCATACTTTTCTTTTCCATATCCAGGTATTTCACGGAAGATATTTCCATGATCGATTATGTTTCCACTCATTTCCTAATATGGGCTAATCACAGTGTTCAACCTGCCATCCTTGCCAGTAACTGAACTTGATATTTCCATGCTAGTCTCTCAAACCTAGCTTTGTTCAATTTATGCTGCATCTTACCCTCCATCCTATTAAATTTAGCATTCACTTTTTCATCATACTTTTCTTTTCCATATCCAGGTATTTCACGGAAGATATTTCCATGATCGATTATGTTTCCACTCATTTCCTAATATGGGCTAATCAGTGTTCAACCTGCCATCCTTGCCAGTAACTGAACTTGATATTTCCATGCTAGTCAGAGCAGGCATTCCCACACCCCCCACCCCAAACAACAATTGCAGCAGCAAATACACACACAACCAGTAACTCAACTTGATAATTCCATGATAGGATATGTTGTTGATCATATCTTATTATGGGCTAGTCAGAGCAGTCAACCTCCCTCCCTCTCACACACACAATTGCAGCAGCAAATACTGCTTTTGATCAATGAACCATTCTTGATGTGTGCAGATGAGGGCACTTTTTGCTTTCAGAAGAGCTGCCAAAACCAAACTATTTTCCAAAAATGGAACTTCTTTTAACAAACTCAGGAGTTTTCTTGCATGAAAATACATAGAAACAAGACAACCAAGAAACAGAAGAAGATGATGATGACTGATCGAACAGCCATTTGGGCAGATCAAAGCAAGGTTCTAAATCAAAGTTCATTCTTCAAAAGAAGAGTAACAACATTTTGTTGAGATACTTCATCAAACATTTTTTGTGGACATTTTATTTCTCCAAAACTTAAGTACAGATGAACCAAAGAGTTTGTTTAAAACTGATCTGAATCAAAACCCATCTTATATACAGGGAAATGCATCCAGGTTCTTTCCAAAATGACAAATAGATTAGTGCAAGCACTGATCAGAGAAGGGAGAGTGAAATAGTTGGGTTTTTGTCCTTGCTCTAACATTCCATTGTGCAATGAGATAGCTATCTAAAGCTGGATAATTTGACTTGAAAGAATCTGGGATAATTGAATCCCAGAGAAACTTACTTGGATCTTCAATCTAATTGAAGACCAGGAGTATTATCTGAAAGGCCATTTGTACTTGTTTTATATGAGTTGGGTTTCTGCAGCTCCTTAGAAGATGTAGAAATGGACTCCAGATTCTGATTGAGCTTCCATCCCTGCTCCAACCATTGGTGAGAGGGACAACATAGTATTTGTTGGACAGACATGGGGTTAATCTTGATGTCTTCAAGACCTTTTAGAACCATTGGTACCAAGAGGACTGCTGAGATCTTCTCCTTGGAGTTTGGCTGGCACTTGTTGCAGCAAACTGAAAGTGAGAACTTCTAGTGGGCACCGTACTCCGGCAGTATTTCTCATTGCAATTTCCGGCAAGAGGGAGGGAGGGAGAGAATTAGGGTAGAGAGAGGGATATTGAGGGAGATGAAAGCATTCTGATCCCAAGGAAACAAGTTATTTTCTTTCTTATCTATGAATGAGCAAGATGATCGGTATCAAATGGTCTAAGTGATCAAGTAAAAATAGTTTGACTGGTTTACATAACCTTTTTACTTGATCACTTAGACCATTTGATACCGATCAAGGAAATAACTTTGGTGAAGTACCCAGATATGTACGTGACATTACTATAATCATTCGCCAGTTGAGTTTCCTTTTTTAACATATGCCATTGTTGATGTATGTCTTAACATTTTCTCAGGGAGCCACCTTCAACTTTTCTCCTGCAGACACTTGACCTTTCTCCAAGTGAATCATCACATCCTTATCTTCTTCCCCTCCATGTTTGCTTCTTTCTTCTGTTCATGGATTTTCTATGTCAAACCTTAGCTCTCTTTCAATTCATGCTATATTTTACTCTTCATCCTTTTACATTCTCCGCTCATGTTTTTCCTGCTATTTTTCTTTTTCTCATATTAGCTCCACCTCTATTGCAGTAACTCAACTACGTTTTAGCAGCAGTATCAATCTATGGTTTAATTCTTCAATTCTAGAAAGGTAACTAGTTTGCATACTGTATAATTCATTGCTATAATCCTTCATCCATTAAGTTTTGAGTCTTAATATTTGCCACTGTAGATATATGTCTCGCCATAATAAGTTTTTTATCCATGTGAATCCTCATGGCTTGAAATTGCTCAACATATTGCATACCTCTTAAAACGCATCTCAAAAAGCTTTGCAATCTTCTCTCCCAAGACAACTGTGCATTCTACTGTCAACTTTTTCATTTACAAATTTGTAACTGACTATCAAAACCTAACGATTGTCAATAAGCTTTCACAATAGGTTTATGAAGGTAATGTCTTGCTCTTGTAAGAAATATCACCTCACCAACCAAAACACCAAAAGTAATAGATCAAGCAGCCAAGGAGCATGCATATAATCTCCAAATACTAATCAATGTCTAAAAAGTCACTTGATCGACCAACGAGTCAATTCTGGGTTGACCCTGAGTAAATTTATTAGTTTATGGACACTGCTACTACTATCATGTCAACCAAAAACTTCCATAGATTCTGGATAACTTGAAGAGTGATCAAAGTTATTCTGAGATGCATACTAAGACTAGAATGGAGAAGAAGAATCCATAAAGAACAAGATATCGTAATGCAGGCTGAAGTAGGAAAAATTACTATATTTGCAACGTGTTAAGGACATATCATATCAAGGGAAGGAAATGTCATGCAACAGAGGATATTGAAAGAACCTTCAAGCCTTTCTTTCCAAACGCCACTCTTCAGCTGGGAAATAGTATCTGCTTTTAGACGGGAACCCAATCTTCCTTCGATCTCTTCAAGGCTCATATCCCCAGGCTGAGACCATACACATTGATATCCATACAAAAGTATTTTGAGAAGATGATGGGAATCCGAAATTAAAAATGAAAAGAAGTTCCAGTAGCTGCTGTTAGGAAAAGAATGGACACTTACCTCTACGTCTTCCACTTCAATACGTCCCAGAGTCTTTGTTTGACCAACACCATCACCTTTCTTCCCAGCTGTTGATTTCATAGACACACTTTTTCTGGTGACCACCTAAGGCAATAATCAAGTCAAGGAAAAGGAAGCTTGAAGGATAACTGCTGCATAAATAGTGCATGTACCAAAGAAGGATAATGCAGAAAACTCACAGCAGGCTGGACGGGCTTCTTTCCACTAAGCATGCTAGCTGCAGATCTTCTCACAAATGAACCCTCTGAAGCCTTCAGAATAATTAATCAAGACTCAGCATCAGTTCTTATGAACAATATGCTGTTCAACATAGAAAACTTCTTTTTTGTGCATGAAACAATGCTTGAAAAACTTGTTGCGGACTTTGTTTATTCTAAACTTGAGATGAAATATTATGAGAAAAGTAAAGATGTTACATGCATCACTAAATTCTCATTTTATTGAAAGCTGTCAAAAAGGGCAAGGTGTAAAACGAACACATAGAGCAACATAGTGCAGCAGGCAACTTTGAAATACAGATATTCCAAGAAGGCAGATTGGTCGTGTATCAAAAACAAAGACTACAAGATGCATTTGTCTCTGCTTCTTCCTAATGACTGAAAATGCACTTCCGTTTAAACATGGTAACAAGCAACACAGTCAAAACTGGTAAGATAGAGACAAGCAATTATACAGTTTAAATATTAAGACCAACGCAAATGAGCTGATCTCAAACTAAATATTAGCCACTCTTTTGGACAGTTGGGGATCAGTTGGTATAGGCCACATTAGGGATGAAAAAGAAGACACTTTGGGTACCTCTTCATGGCAGATTCGATCCACAAACTCAGACCATGGTATGGTGCCCTTTTCTTTTTACAATGCAGATTTCCATTTCAGAAAAAGGAAAGAAAAAATGGTCATAAGAAATTGCCGTGAAGGTAATTCCTGAGTAGGATATTGGGCATAAATCATCCACTGGCAAAGAGACTAAAAGAAGAGCATACCTTCGGGCTTCCAAGATCCAAATTGTCCTGTAAGGCTGATAAAGAAATGTGATACTCTTCAAAGATCTGAACAATGTCTTCTAGCGTATTGGACCCAATTAGCTTAAGGTTTCAGGAAACATCATGGATCCCATATGTACACCCACTTGACACCAACATCCAACTACGGAGACCTAGTCAATGACTTCAAACAACCCAAAAGAATAACTGAAGGACCAAAATATCTCCAAGCCTTTTGGCACAGAAGGTGACTACAACCATGTCAACCGTCTCTTCCCCAAATCTTGATCCAGTAACCTTGTGCAAGAAGGCGTTTGGTTCTCCATACTGAGAATTCCATTTCCCTGAGAGAGCTCTGCTCCCCATCATGCCTCTAATTCAGACTGCATAATTGATTTAGGTGTCCGTTTGTACACCTCTCCATTTTATCCTATGTTTTAGCGTCTTACTTCCCACTAGAATTCTCTTTTTTATCTATCTTACTTCTTCGCCACTTTGCATGAAACATAACCCTTTCCATCATGGGACTCAAACAGATAGAGTAAAACCAAAAAAGTTATCCAAAAAAAGTAAAAGGAAGAAACTCTAGATCAAATAATATTTTGCTTTCAACAGTAAACCTACCCACTGGATGTCTGCCCAAATCAACTTTCAATCTCAACAACACCTCAACTATCTTAGGATTTGGGAAGAAAAGAGGCTTCTAAGAAACTATATATGCAAAAAATTAGGTCTTTGTAGGTTGAAGATGAGAGATCTTGGGAGATGATGTAAAGCTGAAATATTAACATAATATGAAGCTGTTTTATTGAGAAATCAACCATAAAAGCATGCCATCGTTGAGACTTACCAGAATAAGGAATACTAAACCAAAACCAAGGACAAGGGATAAGTAACCCACCTCTGTAAATGAGCTACTCCCATTTGAAGTTGTGACTACACCTGCCATGTTATGAGATGAAGCTGAGAAGGCAAAGTGGATAAAGTAACTTGACTTCTTTCTTAGTATTATTCAATGCATTTCAAAAGGAGAAAAGAAAATAGTCAGACCTGATACTGTACCCGGAAGTGGACCACCTCCAGAGCTCCCAATCATTTCTGAAAGTTTCTTTTTCCTCACATCATCAAGTTTTTCTAGTGACCTTTCTAAAGGTTTCATGCCAACCAACTAGAAGAGGAGAAAGTGAAAACAAATAAGAGATCCTATAGCAAAGCACTGATAAATGTTTGCGGTGAAAGAAACTCAAATTAAAATTTCCTAGAAGAAAGCGGAGCATGATAACTACCTTGGCTATGGCTGCCAAAGCAGAGAATGCCGCATCTCTGACTTCTGGCGTGCCATCTTGTAGGCACTGCAAAAAATTAAAGATATTTATATTTTATAATGTGAAGAACACAGTCTAGCTGTAGATAACAGTACACGCTACAACATAGGCAGGAAATAACAGAAAAACTAGAACTTGCAAATTTGCTGACCTCCATACAGATAGGAACGTAATCCTTATGCAACTTCAGGACAACGGCTCTGTTACTAGTCTCAATACAAAATGTAACCCAGTTTAAAGTTAATGAGCGCACAAGTGGAACTTTATTTTTCACCGCCCCTCGAATATCTACAAGAACAAAGATTTTTTAGCCATTTACAAATTGTTAAAATATGCTAAGAAACAACTGTTAAAGTAATGCCACAAACATGATCTGAATCCGCCAATATGCATCACAGATATACAAGCACCAAAGAGAGCAAAATTATCAAACATGTCAATATCAGATTAAGAAAAAATTCTTTGACAGAAAACTCTTAGGTTCCAGATGAGTCCATTGCGTTCAGTTCACTTCCTTAAGATCTTAGAGTACAAAAGGAAAAGCGAAAATGCTGAACAAGCTAATTCATAAAGCACCAAGTCCCCACCAGGAGTCATCAAACTTGTGTCCAGCAAAAGACTCATTTCCAAGCAGATGCAGCTGCAAACTAAGGCCTCATTAGCAATAACGACGCAGCCATCTTGTGGAGGCCTGTGGTTCTCTGAAGAGTAGAGTCATCACAGATCTTTAAATACTACTAGGCTCGAGTCTGATTGACACTAACATGTTAAGGAAAGTGATCGGCATTGATATCATTCTTAGATTAGCTCTTAACCAAAACTCTCATGTGTTATGTTATGAGGCCAGCTTAAAGAAGGAACATGCCATCGTCTCATATCTTAGATAAAATAAAGCTTCACTCTGTAAACATTCATATAAAGCTTCCCACCATATTGTGCATTAGCTCTACCAGGAAAGCCAAAGTGGGATTAACCAAGCAATAGAAAATAAGATTGAGATAGGCAAACTTCTGATGCAGAATTATAGATAACTAACGAATCTGGACACTTTAAATCTATTTGGTTCTATAACGTGGTAAAATATATGATTGGTAAGAAAAATTAACATAACCAGAAACTCCAGACTTGCCTTCAATAACATCAAGAAGAGTTAAACACCCCGACTTATGCATTGCTTGGAGTGTCTGAGTAAGGGCCTCTGTGAGAGCTGGCTTCTTCTCTTTCAATTTTTCCTACAAAAGATCCAAAGCCTTACAATCCCTCTTGCATGATAAAATATCAAATTTAGTGGCTCTTCTAAATAAAAATTAAGAAGCCGGCTTCTTATCTTTCAATTTTTTGTACAAAAAAAAAGAAAGTCCCACAATCCTTCCCTCTTGCATGACAGTACCAAATTTAGTGGCTTCTAAATAAAAACTAGCAAGCAATGGTTTTCACTTAAATTTAAAAGAAACCAGAAACAAGGTGTGCTTCAGTATACTCACAAGCAATATGGGTAAGAAGAAGCGTGAACTCCCAGAAAAATAATTTCTCAGGCCTCTGGCCAGATTCCCAATTGCTTGGATGGCTTCTACAGAAACAGCTATATTTACATCTGTAATAAGCTGCAAGAGGAAGTTGCATTTAGAAAGACAGTACTCTCATTGAGTCGGCAATCAGGAAAAAGTAGACCACATAAAAACATATAACACAGAGGGAGAAACATGGTAGCCAGATATAGAAATGAGGTGTCAGCATGGAAAACCCATAGATTCTAGAAAAAAAAAGGCAGCCGGGTGCACAAAGCTCCCGCGTATACGGGGTCCGGGAATAGGCGGACCGCAAAGGGTCTATAGTACACAGCCTTAGATTCTGCTAAAATAATATGACAATCAGTTTAGACTCCTGATAGGAATGCACTAAGTACATAATTAAAACTAGTTAATGTCAAAGAACAAAGGAAACAAATGGAAAAAACAAACATTATCCAAATCATGTGTTAACATATGCCAAAAAATGGGCTCAGCAAAACAATTGCACAAGAATGGAGTGACCTCATCCAATAGTTTAGCAGAAAGAAACGACCTTCTTTAGTGTTCTACAGATTTCAGTGAAATCCCCAGGAGCAATTTTTTTAGTTGAAGCTAGTTTAGTAAGCTCTGCAACAGCATCCCTTCTTTCAGACCATTTAGTGGCTTTCTGAAATGATAGTAAAAAGGAACATAATCAGAAAGATCAAACATGAGAAATACTTCATCTGTGAGTTCCCAAATTGCATATAATAATGACAGGAAATATATATGTAGCAAGAAGAGAAAGATTATTCACCACTCCATCCCAGAAACTTGACTTCTCCAGCGGAGTCAAAATATCAACAGGGTCAAAAAATTCATACTCATCTATTTCCTGGGGAGCTGACAAGTAAGATCCACATCAGTTACAAGATCTGGTGACTCAATAATTAAAATGTAAGCGGCAGCACACTTAACATAGAATAGCCAGGTCTTGTGTCTTGGCTGACTTTCTTACATTTTTTATATGATTTTTCTAACAATTGCTTAAGAAAATATTAAAACAAACCGATTACAAGTGCTTGATAGAACTTAGTTCCTTACTATCAACAGCAGATTCATCAGAAGGTCCACGGCCCACAAATTCAGCAACAGTTTCCTGCTCTGGTTCCTTGTCTTGCTCAGATCTGGAAGAAAATAAATAGATCATCAAATCCATATCACAATTGCAGCTAACCTTAAAAAGTGTTTGTGTGCAATCCAATCTAGAATGATTTTCAGGATCAAAAGCAACAGTTACAAGCAAAACAAAATGAATTTTAAAACAATAAAAACAGTAAAGCCTTTTCAATAGCTACTAACAATAACCTTCTGTTAAAGTGACTCATCAGTGAAATTAGCCTAGAACACCTTAATAAAAATATAAACAACAAAATATTATCTAGCTTTATCATTGAGTAATTCAGCCATGATATGGATTGGAATCTGTGGAGCTAATCATCTACTAAAACTACTAATAACTATAACTAAAGCCCAAAAATCCTTGCAAGGGGGAGTAGATGCACAGACACCGTTTGAACTATTTGACTTCTGTGCTACAATATGGAAGATCAATAAGAAAGAAACAAAAGGATCTCAGAGGGCACATATGATGTAATAAATCCTGGATGTGCACAGCCGAGAAGATGAGTTTCAAAGCATGTTTCATGAGAATTGTCAACATTCATTAATCTACTGCTAGCTGAGTGAAATGGGCCAGTAGCTGAAGCAAATTCAGGTCCACCAGCTGCAAAGCAGTACCTTTTAGAAAAGGAAGAAAGAAGGCGTCAAAGAAGATCAATACTAAATAATCTTATGATACAGGACAAGGGAACAGATCTGCAAGGAACTTCTTACAAAATTCAACCCAAACAGGTGATGTCTTGTATTAGTACAGTAAAGCAGCATCCATTGAAACCAAGAAAACTTGAACAAAAACAAAGAAAATGTACTGGGAACCACTCAAAATAACTAGGATAGTACTATACGAATAACACCTAGAGGATGCCTACAAGCACGTTGAAGTCACATCAACAGCTTGAAGACCACAAATGGAGTCACTCCATTGCGATTTCTCTTTAGAATCACTCCAAAGGACAAGGCATCACGCCCATACTGTTGCAGCTACAAAATCTCTAACTTCTTCATTGATTTCAAGGACTTTTACATCAAATTTATAGAGCTTACAACCAATACTTTCCTAGTATGCCGAAAGATTTATGATAGCAAATGCTAATCAAATCTGATCAAGTTTGGTTATCCAATAATGCACAGGCATTTATTGAAACTAGAGCCAATCAGTGGTCAACTTTTCTGCTGCTGACATCCATAAACATTTATTATAGAAAGTAGGCCCATCAAGCCTAGTCAACTTTTCCAAGCCTACAAGTAGACTTGTAGAGATACATGCAATATGGTACTATACACTAAGGTGGGCTTGCTAGAACAGGCCACCCTTACGGGCTTCAAGCATGAACCCAACCTTGGCTCACTAATGTAGATCTGATCCCTATCATCTTATTGCAGCATACAGGACAACCATCAAGAGGGGCCTAAAACTGACAAAATAACTGAGTGCATGGGTGGCCAAGTTATGCTAAACCCCTAAATTTCCACAAGTTAGTACAACCAGTGACCAGCTTTTCAACGCCACAAAAATGTGAAACAAAAGGATTCTAAACACTTACCTTATTTTACGTGACGGTCTTGCTGTCCCTATGACATTTACAAACTCTGCCTCCAGCTCTTTTTTCTTCAAATATCAGATTTTGAACTATTAGTTTAATCTTCATAGTCTGAAAACACAAACTGTAAAAAGTTAACTGTATCAGCATTATCCTCACCATTGTATCCCTCATTTTCTCAAATAGTTTTGCTTTTACTGGTTCTTTCCCAATCCAACGGCAAATTTCAAGTGTCAGGCCTTTAGAAGATGCACGGACATTCTGATCTTGGTGATCGAAGAGTTCAGGCAGCATTGATAGAATTTTTTTGGGGGGAACCACCTTTGCCCCAAATTCACTTAATATGACAAGCAGAAAAGGTCAGCACTTGAAAATTAGTATATAGGAAATCCAGAGAGCACGGAACAATTGAACCATCTATCTGCTTAATGCTACCAACTGACACACCTGAGAGCCTGAAACATGACATCAACAGCAGGCACAACTGCTTTTGCAACTTTATTCTTGATAGCTTTCTCCATGGCTTCCTGCAAGGTAAACGTGAGTAAATTAATTATCCTAATGTAATGCAATGCCTACATAAGAACTCAATCCAAGTTTATAGAGAAGAAAGTCATCAAACATTCATAACACATAGCACATCTCAGCTGCTACTTGTGTAAGATCATAACCTTCAAAACACTATTACTGACTCCAACTAAACAATGAAGTTTCACAGGAACATGGAACAACCCAATAGCTGTTGGAGTAAAACGTAACAAACTTGTAGTTTCCTCCATAGTCTATGTGCTGATTCAACAGGGTTTTACTTTAATATGTCAGTTCCAATTGTTTTCAGTGAGAACTCCTCCGCTGTCGGTCCTAAGCCCAAATAAAAAGGAGAAGGATTTTGCCTTAGGTGTCAGCCAGCAAGTAAAACTTTTTGAAAAGGATGGAGATGATTTCATAATTTTCTCTTCTTACTTACAAATGAATAAACATAGATCTATTAGTTAGTATGTAAGAAGAGAAAGTAATGAAAATCATCTTCAACTTCTTCACTTATGGCAAACCTACAAGGCTACAATGACATGAATCGATCATTAACATTCCCTAAAGCTAGGGTGATGTAGGACCGCATGCAAAATGACCTAATCTATATGTTGAGATCGTATTAGAATTATTTTAAACAAGAAAACATAAATTAAATTATGACGAACACTTCAACATGCAGAAAATCAGTCTTTATTAGCATGAATAGCCTATAATGAGTTACAAGGTCTGCAGACTGCCCCAGATCTCTACCGATTAAGGTAAGATCAAAGTTTCAATCCGATCATGCCTCTAATTGGAGAACAATCCTAATTAAGCTTCGGATCTAAGGTTCAGGAATTTTGTGAAGGATAAATGCTCTAAGTTATTACTGACACAAATCACGTAACCACACACAGCTGAAAAATCGTCCTTTAAAAGACAAGGTAGAAGTACGACTTCTAGAATAAGATGAAACAAAAGTGATTCGGCCTTGTATCGAACTCGGCTTCATGCCCATGGGAAGGAAGCTAGAACGAGAAATCCACCAAGTCTAACAAAATTTTCATTCATTATACATCAAAAACTACTCAAACAAAAGAGAAAAAGATCTTAAGTAGGGTCATCCAACCCTAATCTAGAAAAAGACAAAATTGCCCCTACTTAAGTCATAACACACTAAGAAACCTAATACCCTTTGTGGTAAATATCCCAAGTAAACTAAACTGTAAAATAACATAAAATAAAATAAAAAAATGGGATGATGGTCCCCATCATAGGGCGTCTCCCATAAGCAACGAGCTATATCGGATCCCAAGTGTAGTGGAAAATGGGCAAGGAATGCTAGGGCATTCCCTTAGAAGCGACACGCTATATCAGATCTCAAGTGTAGTATAATGGGCAAGGGCTGATAGAGCGTTCCCTCAGAAACAACACGCTATATCAAAAACCAGGTGCAATGCAGAATAAGCATGGGTTCATGTCATGGGAGTCAAAAAGTGTGTGGCTAAATAGGCTAGCTTACAAGGAATATAGGCACATTGACAAGTAAGAGTCTAGAGTTAGTAGATACGATAAAACGTAGGAAAGTCAACATCGCTTGTATCCAAGAAACCAAGTAAAAGGGGCTAAAACAAGAGAAATCGACAAGTATAAGCTTTGCTTCGTAGGAAAGGACACTAAAAGAATAGCGTAGGGATAGTGGTGGATAAAGAATTAAAGGATAAAGTTATAAATATCAAAAGAACTAGTAATAGAATTACAACAATAAAACTTGCTCCAGGAGAGAAGATCATAAATGTTATAAGTGCATACGCACTATAAGTAAGGTTAGAAGATAGAATCAAAAGACAATTCTGGGAAAATATAGAGGGAGTCATTCAAGAAAATCCCAACATGGCAGGGATATTCATAGGAGCAAACTTAAATGGTCATTTAGGAAAAGAAAATGCAGGATATGATAAGGTACATGAAGGGTATGATATCAAAAAACAAAATGAGATAGGGGAAGCTATCCTCAATTTTGCTTTAGCATATAACCTAGCCCTAGCAAACACATTCTTTAAGAAGAGGGATGAACACTTAATAACCTTTAAAAGTAGACTCTATAAAAGCCAAATCAACTTTTTTATACTTAGGAATACCGAAAGATCAATGCGTAAGGATTGTAAGGTGATACCCAATGAGAGTTTAACTTTACAACATAGGCTAATGGTTAAAGATATCTAGATTAAAATATGGAAGAAAGGAAATGAACTTAATAGGTGTCCAAAAACTAAGTGGTGGAACTTAAAAAGGGAGAGAATAATATCACTCACAAACAAATCGATGTTAAAAGGAAATTGAAACAATGAAATAGAGTAAACACCATGCTGATTAATATGGCCGAGTCAATTAAGAAAGTGGCCAAGGATGTCCTCAGAGTATCTAAAGGTAAAAGTCAATCAGTAAAGGAAACTTGTGATGGAGTGAAAAAGTGCGAAAAGTTATTTTAAAAAATGGGTGTGTTTTAGAGCATGGCAAAGGACTAGAAATAACAAAAACTTTGAACAATATAAGAATGCTAAAAAGGTTGTTAAGAGAATAGTGAGTGAGGCTAAACTCAGGGCATATGATGATCTCTACAAGAGATTAAGATCAAGAGAATGTGAGAAAGATGTGTTCAGACTTGCAAAATAAGAGAACAGAAGGATAAGGACTTAGACCATGTTAAGTGCATAAGAAATGATGACCAAAGAGTACTAGCCTAAGATTACAAGATCAAACAAAGATGGAAAAGTTAATTCTGAAAATTGTAAAATGACAATTAACCTGAGAATATATGGATTGAAAGAATTATAAACCCAAATAACATTCATTATAAATACGACCATAGGATTAGAATACTTGAAGAGAAAGAAGCCTTGAAAAATATGAGATCAAGAATGGCCCTGGGGCACCGTGATATACCAATAGAGGTTTAGAAGCATATAGGAATACTGGAGCAGTTTGGTTGACAAAGTTGTTTAACAAGATTGGAAAATCAAAGAAAATACTAGATAAATGGAGGAAGAGCTCTATTGTACCTATTTATAAGAATAAAGGAAACATACAAAGCTGCATTAATTATTGGGGGATCAAACTCATGAGCCACACTATGAAACTTTTTGAAAGCATGATTGAGAAGAGTCCTACAGCATGAGATGAATGTATAGGAGAACCAATTTGGTTTCATGCCTGGAAGGTCTACCATGGAAGCTATTGTCCTACTTACACAATTAATAGAAAAATATAGGGATAAGAGGAAGGACCTCCACATGGTATTTATTCACTTAGAAAAAGCTTATAATAGAGTCCCTAGAGAGTTAATATAGTGGGTGATAGATGAGATAGGGGTTTCAAGAGGCATATAGGCATAATTAATGATATGTATCAGGAAGTCTTGGTGCAAAGGTGGAGTTGCGGTCGTGTGACCTTGAGGTCACGGATTCAAGGCATGGAAATAGCCTCTTGCAAAATGCAAGGTTAAGGCTACCTACTATTAACCATTGTGGTTTGCCCCTTCACCAAACACCGCATACGCAGGAACTTCGTGCACTGGGGCTGCCCCTTTTTATCAGAGAGTGGCAACAAATGTTAGGACCACTAGCGGAAAGGATAATGATTTTCCTATCACTGTATGATTGCACCAAAGATCGGCATTGAGCTCGTACCTTTTCACATTGGTTATGAATGAGTTAACAAAACATCAGCATGAAAAGATTCAATGGTGCATGTTATTTGCAGATGATATAATTTAAATTGATAAGACAAGAGATGCTGTAAACACAAAGCTATAATTATGGAGAGGAGCATTAGAATCTAAAGAATTTAAAATCAGCTGAACTAAGACAGAGTATATCGAATACAATTTTAGCAAGGAGAGGAGCGGGAGTGGAACACCAGTAGAGATTGATAACCAAGAAATCCTCTTAAAAGACCATTTTCAATACTTAGGATAAATCATTCACGAGAGCTGAGAGATTGAGAGAGAGATTACCCAGAGAATCCAAGAGGGTTGAAACAAATGGATATGCACCTCTGAAATTTTGTATGATTGGCAGGTGCCACTCAAATTGAAAGGAAAATTCCATAAGACAGCCATAAGGCCAACTATGCTCTATAGATCAAAGTGTTGGGCAGTTAAGAACATCATGTACATAGGATGAACGTAGCTAAAATGAGAATATTGAGATGGATGAGTGGCAAGACAAGAAAAAATAGAATTAGGGATGAAAACATTAGAGGAAACTTAGGAGTAGCATAAATAGGTGACAAAATGAGGGAGATTAGACTTAGAAGGTTCGGACATGTCCATGAAAGACCGAAAACGACATCGGAAAGGAGTGAGGAAATGCAAGTTGAAGGTTTCAAAAGGGCAAGGAGAAGGTCCAAAAGAACATCGGTAGAAGTGGTGGGAAAAGATTTAAAAACTTTGCGACCAAATGAAGTAATGATACTTAATAGAGGGGAATGGAGGAACAAGATTCATGTAGCGAACTCCTAATCAAGATAAGGTATTGATGATGATGAATTGTTTCTAGTGAGAGGAGTCTAGCTTAGAGCCAAAAAAGGTTCCATCGCTCAAGGCACACATAAGCCATAACGTGTTGAGTTTCCAGATCAAGTTCTCAACAATCAAAAGATTGCAGAGAAGACAAAGAACTATATAACATGTTACAACTTTAGAGTAAAAAGTAAAGCCTTTTCTTCCCTTTTTTACACAGTTAAGCTGGCCTAAACCCTCAAACCTCTTAAATGAGATCCTAAATATGGTAGCAATTACTCATAATGACAACAAATATAACCTACAAAACCAAGACTAACACAGTATATGACCTGTCAAACACCCCACTAACTGCATATAACACGATCAGAATACGGTGTCAATGGCAATGTAATAGGAAAATGCTCTCTATGTGAGCAATCTAGAAGCACCATCACCAGAAATCAAGCATTAGTATATGCTACAATTGATATACCATTAACCCTAGTGCAATGGGAATAGATGGAAACAAGAATTAGAAGCATCATATCCATTAAGACATATCTCCTCAAATCAATAAGACGCCCGTTAGAGAAAAAGCAATCTTGGCTTCCCTAGTTAGGAGTAATGCCATATGGGAACCTTGCCATATTGAGGAAGACTTGAAGAATTTCTCACCTGGACAATAGAAGGTGGATAGAACCTAGAACAACCAACCACCCATCCTCACAAAATGTATCAACATGATTTTACGATGCAGTTGTAATGGGGTGATCAATTGATCTTAAAACCTTCTTTAAACTATTTCTCTCTAAACCCTATGTCTTATGTAGATCAGAGGAGGAGGAACCAACTCACAATCCCTTTCCCCAAGGACAATATCCATTCGTGAGAGAATTAGTTAGCAAGTTTTCTAAATTTGCAGTCCAAGTGAATCTGCAGAAACCAAATTCAACTCAGCATCAAAGATTAAGGGAAGTTTCCATGGATCAACATGAGTTCACTTCTAATTCAACTTCAAAGGCCGTACCATGAAAACTTTTATGATCTATGAGAATTTTATCAAATTTCAAACGAGCTGCCAATGCAGTTCTCTGAACTTATCCATAAATATACTGTACCACTCTAGGGTTCCAACAATCACAATATTGTCCACTTTGGAGAGCTCATACACCCCTCACGGCTTTGTTCTTCCCTGGTTTCCCAGATAAAATGCGTTGTAACCATTAGAGTTCCCCAAACTCTTATAAACCCCCCAATTTTCTCTCCCCTAGCGATGTGGGACTAACTCTCTATTCTTCACCCCAGCCTAGAAGCCTACCAGCCTTCTTTTGGCCCTCCTTCATCGGCCCAAGGCTTCACATATACAAATAACATATTTGCAGGCATATCATCTGAAGGTGTTAGAGATTCATCAGCACTAAACGTAAGTCTCTTAGGTGAAGTGATGTAAGACAACATGCAAAATGACCTAATCTATATGCTAAGATCATATCAAAATTAACTCTAATAAGAAAACATAAATTAAATAATGACAAGCACTTTAACATGAAAAGATAAGTCTTAATCAGCATGAATAGTCTACAATGAGTTACAGCACTTGCTGACTGCCCCAGATCATTAGCGATTAAATTTCAATTCGGATCATCCTTCTCATTGACAAACAATCCTAATTAAGCTTTGGATACAAGTTCAGGAATTTAATGTAAGATAAGAATTCTGGATTATTAACCATACAAATCACGTAACCACATGCAGCTCAAAAATCATCTATTAAAAGGCAAGGTAGAAAAATACTAACTTACAGAACATGATGAAACAATAGTAATTCGGCCTTGTACCGAATGTGGCTTTACGCTCACGAAAAGGAAGCTATAACGAGGAATCCACCAAGTCTAACGAAATTTTCATTCATTATTCATCAAAAAAACTTGTTACATGAAAGAGAAAAAGATCTTAAGTAGAGACATCCAACCCTAATCTAAGAAAAGATAAAATTGCCCCTACTTAAGTCACAACACTAAGAAACCTAATACCCTTAGTGGTAAATATCCAAAGTAAACTAAACTGTAACATAGCATAAAAAAATAATAATACAAAAGCGGGATTATGGTCCCCATCATGAATCCCGGTGGTTAGTATTAGAATAGAAACTGAAGTACGCAACAAAATTAAGCATTTTATCAAGAACTTCAGGAGACAACAGTGATTCTCCCTGAAAATTCGAGCTGTTAAGCTCTTCTGTTCATTGGATCGTTTCCTTTCAGTAGTTTGTCGCTTTGTTGTTCAAAATACCCCCAAAGGAAACAATTGAATTTTTATATCGATCTGGTAAATTTTCCTGCGCCTTCTCCACTGTCTACTCTGCCATAGCTATCTGGAAGTGGCGTGGTATTGATGAACATAAGATACTTACCAAGAAGACATCAGTTGCCTCCAATTCCACCCACAGTAGAAATGCCGCCTGCGCTTTCTCCACTGTCTTCGGCCGACCAGTAAGGCATTTTGCTACAATTGCGTCGCACACTTCCTTGGCATACCTGAACAAATGTATATCCAAGTCCAGAAGTAGAATTTAAAACATACTTTCAGAAAGTAGAGTCCAAGTAGAAGAAACAAAATGCACACTCCCTAGAGGCAGAAAATGAAGCAAACAGAGACCCCTCAAACACACAACAAGCAAACAAGCTTTACCTTCCAGCATCAGCATCCGCTGCACGTAAGAACGCAATTAGGGCATCAAGAGCTTTCTCCTGTACAGGAGCATTCGAATCTGCAACCGTCTTTCTGAAAAGAGGACCTACCCACAACCAAAACAACAAGACCGACCGAATTAAAACTTCTCCCGACCGATCAATACAGAAATTCCTTTCTATCAAGCAAATCAATCACTAGAACAACCAGCAAACAGAGCGGCGGCAATAGTAAGCACACCGAATCTACAAAAACAGAAGAAAAAATGGATCTCATCTGCCCTAGGCAGATTAAAATGCACATTATTACCCAAATCTCTGAATCGAGGATCCTTGGGATCTGTGATGGAATCGCAGAGAGCAGCGAGGTCGATGTTGGCATCGTTCCTCACTTTCCAGTTCTTGTGCAGGAGTCGCTCTTCCCATGGAAGTTTCTTCGCGTCCTTGAGCAATTTCTCATCTTCCGATGACATTTTGTTCCCAGTGTTGTCTCAATGTTTGAAGAAATGCCGAAGAAAAGGGAATGGAGAAGGGTGGGAGGAGAGTCGCCTGTTTGTTTGTTGGTTGGCTCTTCTTCTTCTTCCTTCCCCCTCCGCTGGCAATTGAAAAAGAGAGAGGAACGAGAAATCGAATGAGAAGAAGGCCTTTCCTCTCTCCGGATTTTTCATTTGCACGGCATACCCCACATAACATCCGACCTATCCAAATCTTGAGTCGTGCGGCAGCACAGCACGACAAATAGAGATCCACTTTTCCACGGTGGGACCATGTTTAGTTTATCGGACCGTTCGCCGATTTCTCTGACTCCAGATGAGGACCAGTCCTAATCTGTGTGCTTTGCGCGCAGGACTTAAGCATTCTAGCTTCCTTTTTCAAAAATTTGTAAACTATGGTTCCTAAATTTGGATACTAGCACCACCATCTTTTGATCATCAATTGGTACAGTATTGGCGGCTCTGGCGTTTCAAGTGATCCAAGCCATTAGATCGTCTTTTCCACAATTTGTTTTTTAAACTTTCAAATTTGTCTGCATTTTCAGGTGCATATGAGTCTGACACACCTGACGACTAATTCTTTGTTTAAGGAACCATGGGGTGAAGGCTCGGAAGAGCACTGCCCTGGACGCGCCCCTTAGTTTTTTTTTTTATAGACGAAGTCCACCTTTGGATGATCGGAAGACACTTTGATCTCATTGAACATTGAGGAATCAAAAGATCACGAGGATTGGATGACCCTAGCTCACAAAGAACTCTCTTTTTGGGCATTCAATTTAGACCTTTGTCTTTAACTATCTACTTCTTCTTGATAAATAATATAGATTTTACAAAACCTAAAATTATTCAATCATACACTGTTTGAGCAACTTAGATATCTAAGACTAGAACAATGAAGTTGAAGGGTTCAATCATCAAAAGAAGAACGTTATCTGCAAAAAATGAAGAACGCTTCTAGGAAAGCACTCCTTTGTAGACTAGACTAAAAGACAGCCAAACAATATTTTAGACCCTTGTTTTTATGTGATCGCACCTGTCTCGAATTTCAAAACCTTCTTTTGAGAATAATGAGGGCCAAGAGAGAAAAGGAAAGGTGATGATGAGAAGAGCCAAAATCCTGTTGGTCCACTCGTCTTGGGTTCCACTGAAAGCCATCCTTCCTCAATAGTGGAGTAATTCCCACCGGCTGTTTCTCGCTCATATTTTGGTGCAGTTCACATCATAAACGCAACAGAGCTTTGGTTGATTACGCATATAATAGATGAGAAATGCTATCCAAACTAAGTTATACGATTGATTATGGAACTTACCCAACTAAGTCTTGGGTTTGGTCGATCTCACCTATTCGTCTTGTTCAATCTCCACAAAAAAATTTATGACCGTTGAATAATTTTAGCTATGCCATTTTTAATTTTAAGATACGATCATTCGGTTTTTCAACTGAAAGAACTAATAGCCAGAAGCATCTAATGGGCATATTTTTTTGCAGATTGCATAATTTAAAGAAGCGAACAAGATAATTGCGTTAGATAATCCAAAACCAGGGCTTAGCTTGGCTTAGCTTGGCAGGGTTCCAAAGTCAGTCTCGAAACTCGGTTTGTATGGTGTTTCCTTAATAGATTGTTAGATTTCCTTTCAACAATGTCTAAAGAATGCTAAATATGTCATATGTCGTTCATGATTGAATGAGTAGGATACACCGGTGTTTGGTGAGATCCATTGATTTGGTTGACCGCTGCATGTTTGATCCACTACCATACATTACACCATGATAGAGTGATTGTAGCCCTTGATCCAATAGAACTGCTTGTGTGGGGTCCACCTGGCTAGTTATACCCTCAAATAATCTTGCGTCAGATAACCCCAAAACTTAGATTCCTCGAAACTTTATTTACCATTTCTTTTGATTGGATCATTAGTAAAGAAGGTTTTGGCCTTTGGGAGCATGGCCTACCTAAAATAGGGTCCCAAAAATGAATTGTTTGGACCAACGTAGGCGTGTATTAGCTCCACAAATTTTCCATTTTTTTTTAAGGAGAGCTACTTTGTTAGAGTAAACAGAAGAAACTACTTTATATATCTTGGTTTTTCTAAACCCTAAAACATAAAAAGGGTAGTCCAGTGCACGAAGCTCCTACCTATGCAAAGCCTTGGAAAGGAATGAACCACAAAGGGCTTATAATATGCAGTTTTACCTTGCATTTTTGTAAGAAGCTGTTTTCACCCATAAAATATCATCACGAGCCAAAATGTTCTTGAAAAACGACGGAGGAATGTCTGACCAGACATGAGTTTGTTTAGAATTTGCAGGCCATTTAGCTAGCTTAGCAACCACCTGGTTACATACTCTATAGATATGCTCAAAATGTATGGATCCAAAATCAGTTATATTTGAGGCTGTCATTCTTCAGAGCCAACCACGATGGGCGCTTTCCCATTCCCTCCATGCTCTACTCACGTTGTTGACCACAAGTTCAGGCTCTCCTACAACCCGCAGATTAGTACGAGTGATAAGAGCATGCTTAACTCCAAGGAGAGAGGCGTCCCATTCTGCTTCTTCGTCGATATGCTCGCCAATATACTGAGCATACGCAAGACTAAAATGCGTGTTGTGTTCACGTATGATTCCTCTGTATACAGCGGAAACCGGGTTTCCTTTGGAGGCACCATCAAAACAGAGTTGAAGCATGCCAGGCGGTGGTGGATACCATTTCAGCACCAGGGGCATCCTTCTGGGGATGGTGAAGTCCAATTGATCCCAATTTTTAAGGATCTCAGGGTGTGAAGTAAGGGGGGGAGGGGCATTCTTACATAGGTTTGTTATGTCCACCACCTTGGATCTCCAGGTCTTAATGAAACCTTCTTTATTTAGAGCGACACCACCATGCACCAAATTATTTCTCGTGTTCCAAATTTCATACAGGAAGTAAGCGAAAGAAATTTGTCTCTAAGGTGTGTGACACAGTATTTATGTTTTCCACTTGGAAACCAATAAGCAAATGCCGATGGAAATTTGTAAAACCAAGTATTTGATGGAGTATTATTCTTACGTTATCAAGCTTGGAGCAGTGCAAGAAAATATGTTCTTCCGATGCCTGAGACGTGCAACAGAAAGGACATAGCTTTTGATCAGCTTCAATTGCCAGGGGGATACAACGTTGGAATTTTATTCTCCACGTCGATTCGAGGGATTAATTTTCCGCTTTGGGCCCTGAGCGCTTGTGATATGCCGAAAAGCTCAGGTTTTGCCGAGGAGAACATATTTGTCGACCCTTTTGATAGGGGGAAAAATACGTCTTGAATAATTTCTCTTACCTCGAGCGGGAACTGGTATAATTTAAACCTTTATACCTGCCGCATTTGTCTGCATTGGACACAGTGTTCACAATCAAAATGTCATTTGTGACCTGTTTGGCTTCATTTGGACTAATTTGATTGGCCTAGCCCTACATACTGAGATGTGCAGTTCAAATCTAAGGATCTGAGGTTGAGAGAAATACAAACACACACAAAAGAGATAATACAAAGTTTTTACGTGCTTCGGCCTAATTTGGCCTACATCCACGGGAAAAGAGGGGAACTATCACCATTTATGAACAGATTACACTGAGGAGGAAGAAGATCAGATCAGATCAGATCCTCTCTTTACTCTACTCACTCGCGTTTACTCTTTTTCTCTTACATATAGACTTTGATCTGTTTCTTATGCCCATTGTTTAGTAGCGATAGGATATGCAAATGATCTGATTGTCAAGATCTACAGTGTAGCAAATCTTGACAAATCCACAAATTCGGTTGCCTAATTTGACTATTCATTCGATGCCAAATTTTGACTATGCTGATTTTTAATTTTACAGCACTGATTCTTAACTTTCAATTGTTGTGTTTTGACTTTGTGGATGTCTCCACGTAGGTATGACCCATCACGTATTTCCTTGGCTGCAGAAAGAACCCTTTTGGCAAATGCACGCTCCAAATGGCCGGCATTTGTCACAGTTATTGCACACCTTTATTTTGTTTAATCTCTTACTTTCAAAATTGAAATTTTAAAAGGAACTTGTAAAGAAATCAGTGCCATTCTATATTCTATTCGCTACTGACTATACCTCCTTTGGTGGGAGTCAACACAAGCGACATGGAGTGCTTGGAATAACATTTATAGCTCCTTGAGTAGATTAGAATATATAACACAACGAGAAGATCTTAGTCATCCCTTTGTTGGCACATATCATAATTAGACAAGATGATCATGTTCATCCACCACCATCCGTATAAGTAATTTTTATATTCCTGACCAAAAGTATACGTTGGGCCCAATATTTGGTAATCCAAACCATTCATTTGTTGGATTCTATATGAGATAAGTCATGCAGCAAATCCCTTCGGGGAAGCTAACACCGTCTTAGTGCAAAAAGTTGAGGGTGAGAATGTTAGAATTTATTTGGTGGTCCATAACATTTTTTATTCAATAGTCCAACATTAACATGTGTGTGGTAACTGCTTATGACAGTTATCCTTGACGGAAGGTTAACTGTCATTAATCATATTGAAGATTTATAAATAAAGAGATCCCTGATTCAAAGCAATATGAGAATCAATCGATACTTGCCATCATTCACCACTGCTTATACACTACTATGGCTGGAGGTAAGTTCCTAATCTTTTAACTTTGCTTCCGCTTAATTTCTGATTACTGTAAACATAAAGAACATGGTTTACGGGGAAATCTAACGCCATGATTGCCTGAGATTATGTAACATTTGTCCTAAGTATAGTCACTCAACAAGCACACGAGACACCACCCAAGAAGCCACAAACCTGAAAGGAAAATAATTACCAACCAACTATTCGCATGTCCACATATTATAGGTCAATTACCTCTCTCTCTCTTGCCCTTCACTCACATGCACAACATCTGATCTTTTGTATTGCACATACCACTCAATATGATTCACGTTTTTATCGAAGATCAAGCACGCCCCAACCAACCTTAAGCAGCTGCTTGAACAAGACAAACCTCTACCCCAAAGTTGCACGTGAACTCCTTTAAAAGTTGTGGTTGCTTGCTTTTGCTTCACCTGCTGGATGCAAACAAAACCAGCAGCCTTTCCTCCTCCTTGTGATGATTTCTGTTAATGATCCAAAAACGTCTTTGGGTAGGGGTTTGAATAATGAGAGAACTGCTTGCAAAAGGCAAGCAGTCGCCTCTTTAAAAACAAGCACCAACTTCCTCTTTTTTTCCTTGAATTTCAATGTGTAATCAATTAAGCAGCTGCTCTTTCTTTTGATGAATGATAAAGTGGCTAGGAATTCAACATTTTTACTTAATAAGGTACGACGAACTTACCTCACCATGCACCAGTCTTTTCCCAAAAATTTCAATGTTAAACGTACAGCCCAAGCCTCTTAAGAATTCAACCTGAAAGCACAAGGAATCACAGGAGAGATCTAGACATCTCCTCCCTTTACAAGAGAATTCTTCCCTTGAGTGGCATTCAAGATTGGCTGGATCTCCTTCTTTTCCTTATAGTTTATCCCTCTAGGAAACTTCCTTCTCTTTTTTCCTTCCATCCACTCCCCACTTTCCTTTATTTTTTACATTGAAAGCTTAGAGGGATGGAGGTTGGGTAGTGCTTCTTTCTTCTCCTCTTCATCTCCAATCCTTGGAACATGCTTGCCCTGGGATGAAGGGATATGATCTCTTTGAAGTTTCTGTCCTTAAACATAACACGTTAATCTCCTTAAACTTCCACCCTTTTGATAAAACAAGTTTTCTCCTCCTTTATTCTGTCTCAGCCCACCTTTTTCTTCTCCATCAATTACAAGCCTTGTGTTACCTACATTCTCTCATATACAACATGTTTTATAGCTGTTAAAATAAATGTGAATTTCCTTGAAAATTGGTGGGCAGCCTACCAAAAAATTTCTCCACAAATCACATTCAACTATGGCCTCTTTGCATGCTTCATTCTCATTCGTCCTACCTGCACTCTCTTCATTCTCTATTGCAAATCACTTCTTATTGGAAGCCCTTAGGACAGCCCTAAGTTAGGATAGATCTTGGCCATTGTTTCTTCAAAAGAGTAGACTAACTAGAGCCGTAGATTTCCCTTAAAAGCATTCACTACTACACATTTTCCTACCTTGAATTTATCCTTAAATCTCTCATGCCCTTTGCGTGTGGAAATCGTGGACTCCCATGGTGGGTCCCTTTCTTGAATTAAGTGAAGGAGTATGTAAGTGAGAGAGTCATCTTTATGCATACCCTACTCTCTAAGTAGTTAGACTTCAATAAAAACTCTATACATGTAATTCATTGTATGTGAATTTAGCTTCACTTAGAAGTTCCGCAATGTAGTGGTTTTGCATGCATTTATGCATGAAAAGTTTGTCATCTTATCTTTTAATAAAGACACCATCTTATGCATAGATAAGGTTGGTTGCATGCATGGAGTTTTTTACTGTATTGAATTTAATAACAATACCCCATAGCATTCAAACTTCCTCACTTCATGGTTCTTGGAATGTGAGTCCGTGATTTTGCTTGAATGATGATTTAGCTCTCTTTTATAGTTTTTGGTTGCCAAATATAGCATTTTTCTCACTTGAACCCTAATATTGAAAAATATAAAATAACCCTTAATTAGTGATGAATTAAGTAAATCCATGGTTCAAGATGCTAATTCTATGGATATTATTTGCAATACTTACATATACATCAAAGACCAAAGTAATGTAAGTCTCACTGAAATACTTCCCATTATATTATTGATTATATAACTTAGATAACCATTGGATTACAACATTCAGGTCCAATAATGAAGTTCTCTCTAAAATGTTAGCATACTCTCTTTGGTATGATTGAAATATGACAATCTGTGACTTCAATGATCTTCATAGTAATGATTTAGATCAATGTTACCTTAACTAAATAAGAGTATGACTTTAAAGCCTCTTTGCTTACTTATTAGATTAAACATCCACATATTCTCTTGTAATATCCTTAATTTTTAGTATAAATTAAGAAATTTCTAAAAAAATTAAATTAAAAAAATTATAGATGGAAAATTTTCCTGAAAACTTAAGAAATTGAAAGTGCTCGTCGATACAATTCCAATGCTATGAAGAATGCGGAAAAGGGAGCTCAAACGAGGGAGTTAGGAGCCGTTAAATTCATAGGGGCATTTTATTCATTTGATAGAGACGTATTACACAGGGGCCTAAATTGATAATGGCACCCCCGTCTTCCACACATCTCTACCAGATCTAGCGAAATCGCCGGAGAAGCCATGGAAAGAGGCGTGGATAGAAGAGGTTCTCTTCCCCTAAGACTCTAAGCCTATAACTACCCTTCCCGAGGAGCCAAAACGCTCCACCTTGAGCATTTCATTGCGTTTCACGCAGTAACCTTAAGCTCTGAAAACTTCAATTTTTCTGGTGAGTGGAACTCCAACAATGCCTGGAACGGCTAACAACAGGTAAGTCCTTAAACCCTAATTTAGGTAATTATTAAATAGGTAAAAATAATTAGAATTACATTTAAAATTAGGAAAAATCATATTTTTCCTGGGAACTCTATGCACGCTATTGTTGGAGCGTAATTTCACAGATGAAACCACGTCTGTTTGAAAATCGTACCGTCCAACTGTGCACAAGAGACCCAAGATCAAATCCTTTAAATTTGGGAAAGATCCAACGGTGGGTTTCTCCAGAAAACGCAAAAACCAGTACCTAGAGATGTTTTTATAAACTTAGAAAAAATAGTTTAAAAAACATGGTTTTTGGAAAAATCAATGCAAAATGAGGACATAAATGAATTCTAAAGGAAATTCTAAGAAAAACGGTGCAAAATCGTGCAAAACGGAGCTCTATAGCTTCGATGGAGATGACCAGAATCCGGTCATCTTCTCCGGCGTCAACTCCCTGGCGCTGACATCGGGACGCACACCGTAACGCACCAGCAGATGACGTCGAACAACGTCAATGTCGCATGCGTGCGCGGCGTCATGCGCACACGGAAGCCTCCACGGGGGCTGTTTCAGTGGGGTCGGGACGAGGCGCGTCCTGGCGACCGTGACGCACGCGGCGGTGCGTTACAGTACCGAGGACGCATGCAACACGTCTAGAAGTTGGGCATCTTCGTGAAGCTGTTTTGCGTTGGTTTAAACCGGTGGAAAATGGAATCGCTGGTATAGACCACCTTATGGTGGTCAGGCAGGCCCAATTTACATATACTTGGACTTAAAACTTGATTTTTGGGAGCTAGAGGAGTCCAAATCACTATCTGAAAGAGGAGTTGTGACCGTATTGATGACGCGGACCGAGTTTTAACTTAAAAAATTATAAATGACCCCTTTTTATTTAGAAAATTTTTTAAATAGTGGTGTGACATGTACAAGTGCAGTTGAATATACCAGTTGAGGGGATTATTAGCAAGCTAGTGGTCTCACATTGAGGTAGGTGACAACAATTAATGTTTTTCCTTAATTTTTAAACCATGCATCAATATAGCATCATGTGTGATTGTGTTTTAAATTGCAATTATTATTTGCCGTGGATTTAATGCGACTTTGAGTATATTATGATTATTACAAATTGAAATCTTTTATTGAATGAACTTATGACAAATATTTTTATGAGCATGATGTTAATTAATTATGCTTAAATAGAGACTTATTTATTATTATATCTTGAAAATACATGGATTTACATGGAAATACTAATAAAGGCTTATTAGCTGGTCCTTTTATAGGCTAACCCCAGGATGATGAGCGTGTTTTAGGAATTGCGAGCTACAAATACTCTTGAGTTTTAGCATATATATATGATTTTTGTGTTTTTATATTTGATGACGGGTGCTCTCACCCGGTGGGCATCGTGCCAAGAGGGATAGGGCTGGCCACCCACCCTCCGAAATTGTGATGTGATGATATTGTAATATGATAGACACCTGCCCATAGATGGCATTCGATAGGGGTTTGGTAACATGGATAGTTCACACTACTAGTCTGAGCCTTTCCATAGGGACAGACGTTAAGTCTCCCGTTATGGTGTCGACGGAGAGCAGCAATGGTTGATACCCATGGAGGGTTGCCACTGCAGCATGATGGCCCATATTCTTATTATGTGTGCATGTATGATGAGCATAGTTATGGATGATATGCTTGGGTGTGACGACACTCAGAGGTTGGCTATGAGTACTCCTGATCAGTGATGTTAGTGCGATGTTGTAGGACTTATTACCTTAGGGTGCCCTTATTCTTGTTGTATGCTTATTTATATTGATTTATGTCGTGTTTTAACTCCGTGAAATGCATGTTTTAGCATATGGAATAAATTGGCATTTATTTGTGCATGACTTATGATACTACTATTTTCATAAATAATAGACTTTTCATTAGTACTGTTAATTAATTATTTCATTTATTACATTAATTGTCTATGTACCTACATAAGCGATAGCTTGTTGAGCATTGCTTTATTTTGCAATGCCTTAGATCTCGAGCACGATAACATGAAAGGTAAGGCTGTTGAGAAACCGTGAGAGCTGCTGAAGATCTTTTTCTTAGAGTTCTAGATAGTGATGTGAGTCGATAAACAGGATTGTCATTTGAATTTAAGTTTAGACTGTATACTTTATATTTTGGATTGAATTGAGATGTTTGGACATATGTTGGACATTTATATAGGATGTTATGATGGATAGACCCTGGGCCATGTTATCATTGTGTTTTGGACATTTATTTGATTTAAAATAAAGGCGCCGATTTATTTGACATTGATTGATACGCGTATTGTTTTATTTATATGTATGTCGTTTCGAGAAAGGAAAAATAACACTTTGAGTTTTTAAGAATTGTTTTAGTAAAATGATAATTAAAACTTTTCTCATGGGATCCTAAATGCTCTTATTAAAAATGCCATTATTATTATTGTATTCATATAAAAAAAAATGTCTTAAAAATCCGAGGTATTAGTCTTTTATTATTTAGGCATAAGTAGTTGCAGTCTCAAGTGTATGAGTATACCATATAAATTTTGCAGCCCTTTAGCCATTCAATATTAGAGAAGAAGGTATATATATATTGACCATTAACTTATGAGAGGACATGAGATATGACTCTGTTGAAGCCCTAGCATATCTTTTTGAGACATAATTTATCATGAGAACATAAATGAATTTCATAGTTAGAGTGCTACTCTTATTAGGACTCTCTACGACATGATCAACATGGTTAAAATCATCATCACCTTAGGACTTCCTCGTAGTTAGGGATCATTAGGTTAGTGTTATTAGCATTGCTGTTAAGTATTCAATTTTGCCTAAAATAATCCTATATTAGCATTTTATCAGATCATCTAATTGGTTAAATGTATAATTTTAAATTAATTTTTGTTCTAATCGACATCTAACCATTAATTTGAAAAGTTAACGATCGGATGATCATCATAGCTAATTAGTCTATTGATTTACAGATTAACCAATTCGGCCTTGGATGATGCAAATTAAGCTAATAACGAGCTTATCTTTATGGGTGTGTTAATACACGGTAGAGATTGCACAGATGCAACATTTGAAGTTTAGGATAAAATATACAACGCATGGCAGACAACACAAGCATGTGCAGATTACAGGAGTGATGGGCAAGTTGCAAAATTGACTAGAAATATATTCGGGCTCCCTATATGTAGCATGCAAATTACGAGAGACGGGTTGGTTGGGCACCGATAGGCATTCTCTCCTCTTCCCATTCATGGAAAGAGACGAAAGGATCGTTCCTCTTCATCTTTCTTCTCCTTGTATCAATCTCCATATCTCTTTCTCATTTTCTCCCTCTCCTCTTTACTGCATCTTTCAGTCTCCCTCTCCCTTTCTTTCTTTCTTGTGCCCAGACTCTGTTTCCCATCCTGACTAGTCATCTTCACAGGGTGGGTCCCTCATCCTACACTCTCTCTTCCCATCTCTAACACACCAACCACCTTCCTCCACCATCCCTCTTGCTACTTCACCGCACAACCCATATAGCACAAACCCTTAACCACACCTTTTATATCCATTCTCTCTCCTTCTTATTGGTTGGACCGGAGGCAGACCCATCAACCCCTCTATCTCCCTCTCTCTTTTCCCAAAAACCCCTTCTCCGATCATTGCTCCACTGTAGTACCCATCACCGTTCATTTCTCCCTCATCACCCCTCAGCATCTGTAACACCTCGGATTTTTAAGACATTTTTTTTATAATAATAATAATAACAGTTTTAATAAGAACATTTGGGATCCCATGAGAAAAGTTTTATTTATCATTTTACTAAAACATATCTTAAAAACTCCGGGTGTTAGTTTTCCTTTCTCAAAATGGCATACATATAAATTAAAACATAAATAAATTTTTATGATAATAGATTTAAAACAATACGCGTATCAACTAACGTTAAATAAATTGTCGCCTTTATTTTGAATCAAATAAATGTCAAAAACACAGTAATAATATGGCCCAGGGTCTATCCATCATAACATCTCATATAAATGTCCAATATATGTCTAAACATCTCAATCAAATCCAAAATATAAAGTATACAGTCTATAATTAAATTCAAATGATAATCTTGTTTATTGACTCACATCACTGTCTAAAATTTTAGGAAAAAGAATCTTTCGCAGCTCTCACGGTTTCTCAACAGCCTTGCCTTTCCTGTTATCTCGCTCGAGATCTAAGGCATTGCAAAACAAAGCAATGCCTCAACAAGCTATCGCTTGTGTAGGTACATAGACAATTAATATAATAAAATAAAATAAATGAATAACAATACTGATAAAATAAAAAGTCTATCAGTTATGAAGATAGCAGTATCATAAGTCATGTCAACATAAATGCCAAATTATTCTATATGCTAAAACATGCATTTCACGGAGTTAAAACATGACATGAATCAATATAAATGAGCATACAATAAAAATAAGGGCACCCTAAAGTAATGGGTCACACGACATCGCACTAATATCACTGATGATGAGTACTCATAGCCAACCTCTGAGTGTCGTCACACCCAGGCATACCATCCATAACCATACTCATCATACACGCGCACATAATAAGAATATGAGTCATCATGCCGCAGTGGCAACCCTCCATGGGTCTCAACCACTGCCGCTCTTCGTCGACACTATAATGGGAGACTTAGCGTCTGTCCCTATGGAAAGACCCAGACCGGTAGTTTGGACTATCCATGTTACCAAACCCCTACCGAATGCCATCTATGGGCAGGTGTCTATCATATCACAATATCATTACATCACAATTTCGGAGGGTAGGTGGCCAGCCCTATCTCTCTTGGCATGACGCCCACCAGGTGAGAGCACTCGTCATCAAATATAAAAACACAAAAATCATATAGATATGCTAAAACTCAAGAGTACTCGTAGCTCGCAATCCCCAAAACACGTTCCTCATCCTGGGGTTAGCCTATAAAAGGACTAGTTAACAAGCTTCTATTCTTATTTCCATGCAAATCCATGCATTTCCAATATATAATAAGAAAGAAGTCTCTATTTAAGTATAATTAATTTATATCATTCTCATAAAAACATTTGTCACGAGTTTATTCAATAAAAGATTTCAATTTGTAATAATCATAAAGTACTCAAAGTCTCATGAAATCAACGGCAATTAATAAATGCACTTTAAAACACAATCATACATAATACTATGTTTATGCATGGTTTTAAAAATTAAGGCAAAACATTAATTGTCATCACCTACCTCAGTGTGAGACCACTTAGCTTGCTAATAAATCCCCTTAGCTGGTATATTCTAGTGCACGTGTACATGTCACATCACTATTTTAAAAAAAAATTAAATTAAAAGTGGTCATTTATAAGTTTTTAAGTTAAAACTAGGTCCGCGTCGTCGATATAGTCACAACGCCTCTTTCGGATCGTGATTTGGACTCCTCTAACTACTAAAAATCAAGTTTTAGTAAAAACACTCTCAAAATGGGGTTGACCGACCACTGTAGGGTGGTTTATACCGACGGCGCTGGTTTACGCTGGTTTATACTGGTGTAAACCGGCGTCACAAAGACGCCCGCCTACGTGAAACATGGCAGAGACGCGCCGCGTGCGTCACGATCTCCAGGACACTGCGCGCTTGACCCTACCGAGATAGCCAATGCTGTCTCTCCCACGCGCGCGACGCCACGCATGCATGCGACGTCGACTCTGTTTGACGTCTTCATTGGGGTGTCCTACTGGGCGTCCCAACGCCAACACCAGGGCTTCGACTCGGTCGCCACCGCCGGAGAAGACGACTGGATTCCGGTTGTCTCCGGCAAGCCTACAGGCCTCCATTTTGTGCGATTTTTGCACTGTTTTTCTCATAATTTCCTCTAGAATTCATTTATACCCTCATTTTGCATTGATTTTTCCAAAAACCATGTTTTTTAAATGGTTTTTTCCAAGTTCCTAAAAATGTCCATAGGTACTGGTTTTTACGTTTTCTAGAGAAACACACTGTTGGATCTCTCCCAAATTTAAAATGTTTGATCTTGGGTCTCTTGTGCACTAGTTGGACGGTTCAATTTTCAAACAGATGTGGTTTCATCCATAAAGTCATGCTCCAATAGTAGCGTGCACAGAGTTCTCAGGAAAAACGCGATTTTTCCTGATTTAAATGTATTTCCTATTTTTATATCCTATTTATTTAATACTAAAATCAGGGTTTAAGGCTTACCTCGCTTTGTTAGCTGTTGATGGACGTTGTCGAAGTTCTACTCGCAAGAAAAATTAAACTTTGCAGAGCTAGGTTTTCTGCGTAAAATTCAGTGAAAACGGTCAGGGTGGAGTGTTTTGGCACCTGGGGGGTAGATATAGGCCTTAGAGTCCTAGGGGAAGAGAAACTCTTCCCTTCACGCCTCTTTTCCTAGTTTCTTCGGTGATTTTTCCAAATTCGGTAGAAGCGTGTAGAAGACGGGGGTGCCATTATCAATTTGGGCCCCTGTGTTATGTCTCTGCCAAAAGACTAAAATACTCCTATAACTTCAACGGCTCTTAATTCTCTCGTTTGATCTCCGTTTTCTGCGTTCTTTGTGGCGTTGAAATCCTATCGACGAGCACTTTCAAAATTTTAAGTTTTCACGAAAAAATTTCATCTATAAAATTTTAATTTAATTTATTTAGTAATTTCTTAATTTATACTAAAAATTAAGAATATTACATTACAAGTGGTATCAAAGACAAACCCCGACCCAGTGTGGGTGGCTAGCCACACGTGGGCGCTCGCGTGTGGTAAGACACGCAGGGACGCGTATCCCCTAAGGGGGAGAGGTTGTGAAGCCTTGGTCGATGAGGGCGGGCCAAGAGGGCTGGCAGGCTTCTAGGCAAGGTGAGGGACTGAGAGTTAGTCCCACATTGCTAGGAAAAAAGTTATTGAGCTCTTGATAAGAGTGCTGAGCACTTCCCTTGCAACAAGGCCTTTTCCTTGAGCAATTGGGGAAGAACAAAACTGTGCGGGATGTATGGGCACCCCGGCACGGACAATATCGGTGCAGGATGTGGGCCCTCGGGCTGTTACAGCATCACTGCTCTAGCTCCCTCCATCATCAAACCCATTCCCCACTCTCTTCACTACCAGACAGACAGACACGCCAGCCCAGCACTTTCCCCTCTCTCTCTCTCTCTCTCTCTCTCTCTCCTTCTTCTTCTTTGTGTTTTTCTCTGATCCCGGCTCTCCCTTCACTCAATCTCACTGTCTCCTTATTCTTAGGTTCCCCTCTCTTCTCCCCGATCAAACCATATGCTCTTTGTGGCACCGGTGAGATTGCCCTCCTTTGTTCCTGCTCTAGCTAATTGGAATACTCCAATCCAAGTAAAACCCGACAAAACCCCCTAACCCAGCATCTATCCTCCTCTGCCCTCTTTTTCCTCTGTGCACCAACACCGCACAAGTCTACCGACAAAGCTTCACCGGCATCTCCAGCCAGCCCAGAGGTTGACACCCGATCCAGGTTTCACTTCTCTTCTCCTCCCTCCTCTTCTCCCTTCTTATTCTCTTCTCCCCAATCTTCTTCTCCTTCTTTGCTTCGTTTTCTCTGCAGCCATGTTTCTTTTCTCAGTTAAAAATACGAAAACAAAAAATTCCCAATTTTAACCTCTAATCTTTATTCATAAGTACATTTGTGTCCCAAATTTAATTACCAATGTATCCTGTTCTTATTTTAGTTTAGTTTTATCCATGTGTTGCTTATTTGAAGACAATGTAATCCAAGATTATCCTTATGTATTGTATTTTTTGTCTAATTTAGATAAAATAGGGGCACCTCTTTCTATCTTTAGTGGGCTTACTTTCTAGCTTATTTGGGGAATATTTAAACTTTGAAAAGGACCACCATAGAACAACACATGCATAAAATTGAGCAATAATGTCTCTTACAAGAGAGAGAGAGAGAGAGGGTGGTGTGGTCAAGTTGTGGGTAGAGAGATATATATATATATATATATAGAGAGAGAGAGAGAGAGAGAGAGAGAGAGAGAGAGAGAGAGAGAGAGAGAGACTTTCTTTAGCACATACACGGAGAAAGAGAGGAGGAGATCTGGTAGGTTCTCATTCTTTTCCCTGGTTTTTTCATTCTCCAAATACTTATGAGGAGATCTTTGTAGGAGATTCTCCTAGATTTTATTCTCAAAATTCTTTTTCTTTTAAATACTTTAAAATAAATAAAAGGGCTTCCCTTTTAATTTGGAAGCTCTTCTTGTATTTGAAAATAATTATATTGAAAAAAGGGGAGGACATGACCCATGTAGGACCCATTTTTATTTTCATCTTGCTTTGGATCACTTTTTAAGAGAATCCCACAATGGGGCATGAATTTAACCTTAGTTTGCCTAGCTTAGGAAAAAACTGTATTGAGAATGAGGGACTGACTCAAGTAGGCCTCATTATTTCTTTATTTTGTTATTTTTTCAAAACTAGGAGATTAGATTTTCTCAAAGTCCTAGGATGGAGAAATAATGCTAAAATGTTTAACATTAATATAGACTTTGAAAAGAATTATGGACCCTACATGGGCATTTTGGTCTAAATGGAGAGAGAGAGGAGGTATTTAATAAAAATATCCCTCAAACAGTCGCCCCCCAAAAACTCTACGTCTCACAACTCTCTTAAAATCTAGAGAATGCATCAAATGCAGCAAAGTCTTTGATAGATATCATTTATTTTCCTTTTTTCTCTCTCTATATATACTACAATACCTCTCTGATTGGACGAACTTCCAGTACTTGTTGCCATGTTTTTGGAAGTAGTTGAATAACATCCTACTTACATATATTGTTGTGTGCGTGTGTGTGTGTTTTTTTTTACATTGGTAAAAATGCTTTAAGTGGTAGGATTTGTTCATCGTGCATTTTGAACTTCTCTATTATATAAACCCATTGAAGATATTTGCCCCTTAGCATTATTATTATTATTTGTAGCATCAACTTGTGATAGCAGCTTAATAACTTGCTCTAGAAAGAGCGCTCCTACTTGCTCTTTACTGGTTCACAACTTCTTCTTTTTTCTTTTAAAATTCTCAAGTTCTTAGATTATTTTTAAAGGTTCGAATGGCACAATCCATAGCTTATAGCATGTCATTTATGAAGTTTGAATCACTCTTTTGCCGTTGAAGACCCTTATTTAGCTTCTTAGTAATTTAAAGCTACAGTTTAGAAGCTTCAAACTCCACCCTTTCTCCTTGACTATTTCTAATACATTAACAATGATGTCAGTGTTGGCAAGTGACAAAGCTTCCAAAGCTCTTCCAACATCTCTCATAACAGGTTTACATCTTAAATTATGCTTGGACAATTAACCCAACCACCTATCCCACCACCAAAGCCTTCTAGTGCAGTGACGCTCTCACTCGGGTCTTGCTAATACCCATAAATTCAAACAAATCATTCTTAGTATGTACAATGCTAATGTAGATTTGCAGTACACACAATAGCATTCTTTTCTTTAATATTTTTTATATACATTGACTCCCAAGTAACTCGCACATGCTGCCACTTTGCAGCCATTGCAACTATATATGAGTAAATCAGCCTCTCTTTCACACTTTACACATATATTAGCAAATCACCCTTTCTTTCATACTTCATAAAAAATATTACGACAGTCAATTGGCCTCTTAAAGGATTAGCAGTCAACATATTAGGTATACTCTTATGATTGATAAGCCAAGTACATGCATTGATCAACTACTTATACAGGAGAAACAACAAGTTAAACTGCTAGCAAACTAAATAGGAGAAACAACAAGTTGAACTCGAAGAATATAATTTTTTATTATTTTTTTCCTTTTGGGAACAATGAACTGGGATAGCAATATACCAAAGACTGATCTAACATGAACAAATAACCATCACCTGAAGTTGAAGGGGTGTTTGTTGCCAAGGCCAACCCTTTTTAAAACTTTTATTATTATTATTAATTGCCCCGATCTTGTTGCATGTTTGTTACCTTTTAGTGATCGTTTTTTCGCAAAATTTTGTTAAGAAGTAAACGGGCTCCCATTTTGCTAAAAAAATAAGATTAAAGAATGGACACTTGACATCCTCTTGTTTACTGAATATTATTTTTTGAAACACAACCTGTTTGTCTGTTGTGGGCCCAGGAAGATACGTACAGTTGTGCCCAAAAGCATTTGGATACATATTCAAAAAATCAGTATTAGGCCCTAAATGCTACACACAAAGGCATCTTACTAGCAAGCATATAGTGGAGGCCCACCATAATACGTTTTTAAAGAAACGAGAGAAAAAAATTAGAGTTTGCGAACCATATTTGTCCATCCATAAAAAAAAAAAACCACAAGATAGACCGATTTCTAGCCAACAATAACTAGATCTCAACCAGTAAATCCACCCAAAATAACGTTCAGGTGTTTTCCTTAACTCCATTAAAAGAGAAAAGTCCATCAACAGGTGAAGAAATAGACGTTTGTCGCTTAAATCCGGCGAGGTTGTTGTTTTCTGGCGGGATTAGTCAACCGGAGCGCTAGAGAGAAGGTAAGAGAAATACAGGAGCCTAAAACGGGTTCATTTATCTTTCTGAAGAAAAAATGATCGCAAGCATTTCAATCGTTTGTCTGGCATTTTCGGTCATTTTCTCATGACTAATGGTCACGTAGATGGTTTTCTAATAGAAAGACTAACAAAAGGATGTTACACTGGAGTTCATCCATGGACGAACATTTGATACAATGTTGGTCACCACCCACATTGAAATTTAGACTTGGCAATTTCAACCCCAGAAGTTTCTTTTCATTTTCTTAGAGCAGATAAGCCTTGGCTTAAAGATTGCAAACCTTAATTAAATGGATCGACAATTGCACATGAACAATAAAATTCAGATGCACTGTACAGCACAAAATCAACACCCAAATAAGTAGATCCAACAAAACATGAAAATATCCAATATAACGCAACAAATAAGCATCACACACTAAGAAAACATCAATTGATCATAGAAAAAGATTACCCCAGAAGATCAAATCTACAAAATCTCAAAGAAAAAGTGGGCCCTGGCCTACATATGTCCGTATTCTCATATTGAAAGTGTATCTATTTTTTTCAAAGCAAAAGTGGGCCTCCCTTGGTATTAACAGGTTCCATTGGGCCCAGATTATAAATATTATTTTAATAATTTTCATCTTTTATTTGTTATTTTAATCAAAATATCTGAAATTCCTGTCCCAATTTCCCAGCAAAGTTCAAATTCTGTCCAAGTTCCCATGGAACTCCGAAGTTCAGTCCAAATTCCAAATTCCCAGTCTTACGCCCCTTCGGTAACAAGCCGTCTTTTACCAAGCCGTATATATGAGGCGGGCCTCTGCTCCTGCATCCTCTATCCATTGCATTGCTAGGGTTTTTCTGCCATCTTCGGCTCTCATTACAAACTGAAATCAGACTGGAGAAATCCTAGTCCGCTAGACGAACGTAATCGATTAACTTATTGGAACTTCTCAGAAGGTATTCGTTCAATCGCAAGTTCTTTTTGGAAAAATCTTCGTTATTCGTCCCTTTCATTCAGAATTAGGTCGTAATTGGATGTTGGAGTTCCATTTGCTTGCTCAAATTTGAGCTATTGAAACCCTAAAAATCACATCTTTTTCACTCAAGTGTTAGGAAACGTTAAGAAGATGGGTTTCCCCGGTTAAGGTGCCATTTTCAAATCATCAAGTTCATCAACTGAAAAGTTTTGATTTATTCTTTCCTTTTGCAGTTTGATCTTCGTGCTTTGTATTTGGCATCTAATGGAGTTATATATAAGATATGCATGTTTGGCCTGATAGTTATAGTTTGGCATTTTGAAAGTGTATATAGCTACTATATATTCAGTTTGTAGAGAGATTTAGGTGGTTGAATGTCCTGGCACTATGGTGGTCTTTATTGACGTTTTCATTATTTGACTATAGGGAAATTTGGGAAACGAAAATGTATCCTACAAGGGGAGCTAATGCATATGGGCAACAGTCATATGGAGCACAACAGGCATATGGGCAAGTTGTAAGTGTTACATTCCGATAAATGGTTGCAATTGTACTCGGATTTGTTACTAAAATATGAAAGGTGGTTTATGTATTTGAAGATGTGCAATCGTATTCATAGTTTGTTTATATATCTTTGTAGGCTGGTTCTGCATATCCTGGTGGTTCTCTTGGTGGCCCGGAAGGGGGTTTGCAGCTCTCTATTGGCTCCAGGCATTCTTCTATGTTAAGTTCTTCTCAAGACTCAGAACTTGGTGGATATAGAACCCATCCTTCAGCTGCAGCTCACTATGGAGGAGAATATGGTTCTGTATATGGAGGATCTAGCTTGGGCAGTGGGCAACAGGTCTGTTTTGGTTAACTTTGCCTTTTTTTTTTCCAGTGCTGTATTTGGCTTATCTAATTTCAGTGGTCTCGGGTTTTGATTATTAGTTTTTATGGTTTACATACAAAAATTATCTTACATTGGTTGAGAAGTTCTTCTAGTACTAATGAAATCTAGGTCTTACTCTTTTTTTTCTAAGCCAAAAAGAAAAAAAAACGAAAATTTATCTTGCTCTGTAATTTAACATAAGACAAATGTAGTAGGAAAGCCTCTAATATCTTCAGACTAAGAGAATGAATTTTATATAGTACCGCATCTTCATGCAATGTACATATCTTCAGATATGAGCAGTAAAGGGCTTCACAATTTGATAACAAGAAACTGTTCACTTGTAAATGTACAGATTGAAAATTGAAATTATGAACAATAACTCTTATTGAAAAGTGGAACAAAAACCATACCGTACCATTCTCATCTTGTAGAATCTTGCATAAGGCTTGTAGCAAAAGCACCTTATAAATCTAGCCTCCATAGTCAAAATGGTCCTAAAAGCAATCCTCATCTCTGAACAGGTTTCTTGATACAAGATACCGTATAAAGAAGCTCTGAAACTTTTGAGACTCTTTATTATTTATTTATTGATACAATTGGAGTGCCTATGTTTTCTTCTTGAACTTATCACCTGTAAAACAAATACTATAATAAATGTTTGATAGAATATTCTTTTGATTTGAATGTATTACTTCATTGGCAGTGAGTCCATCTTTAGATAGCTTGGATGTCTTAAGACTGTGCAAAAATGAAAATCCAATTGGAATTGCTGTTGATTTAGAGCTGAACTTATGATTCGTGAAACAATTACTGCCAAAATAAAAAGTGGCTAATGTTCTTATGCATGCCGATTTGATTGGATAAGCCTAATGCTTGGACATCTTATAAGAATGTCCAGAAGTGGGAATCCAATACTCAATTCAGAAGCCCAACTTACAAATGTAAACACCTGTGCAGAGCTTCTCAACAGCCAAGAATTTATGCATAAGGAGAAAGCAAAATGAGCAACTGACAGGAATATGCGGATCCCAGTATACACGTAATCTTACGCTTTTCTCTATCAGCTTCTCACATTGGTGTTGGGAAGACAAATCTAATCCTTTGTTTCTTGCCTGAAAAGGTTCCTCAAGTAATACATGGAATAACTCTTCATATTCCACCTGAAGAATAACTCTGTGCCCCTGTCTTGCACAAATTGAGTTCACTTGAAAAGTTCCCTAATATGTACGGAATCTCCTCTTGAATGATTCTGATAAATTAAGAAAATTTCAAATCTACATGTTGCGCACCTGCCATGGAACAGTTTTGGTCTTTGGCTTGTGCTTTACCCAATTACTAAACTATCTTTGAGATTTATGTTGAACTCTTGACCTCCTCATGGGGTCATTTACTCGGGACTGTGGCAGGAATTTTTTGTCTAGTTTCTTCTTTCTCACTCGAGAAAAAAAACTATATTAATGAAAGCAGTACTTCTCTAAATAAAGGGTGCCACTCACCAAATCTAAAGTTCATCCAAGCCAACTTTTCTAGCTGATGGATTCTCGATATATTTATCACATTGAATGCTGAAATTGTCATGCTACTAGTGGTGGTAAATGTTTTTTGTATGTGCTTTGTTTATTCTATGGTTTTTGACCTACCAAATGGTTCTACCTATGTGCTCCTAGAGACATTCTGGTTATGAATAGCAGTGAATGTGGTAATTTTGTTGCAAGGATCAGTTATTGCCCTACTGCTGACTGTTATCATAAGTCTTATCCTTAGACATTACAAAATGTTATGTATGCTTGTTCAGATTGGTGCTGTGAGTGGCAAAGGAGCAGGTTCGTCTACTCTTCAGGGTCGTACAGGTTATGCTTCAGCTCTCGCAGAGTCGCCCAAGTTTGCCTCAGGTGCTCTTGGATCCAGCTTGGGATTACAGAACGATGACTATGTTTCATCATCAAATCATGGATATGGTCACAAAGGGGACCAGTATTCTTCAGGAAAGATTTCTGATTATGCTGCAGTAGACCGACGTAACTATGGTGAGCACCAGAGTGCTTATATCGGAAGGGACCTGCAGAGTGAATCAGCTAGAAGATATGCCGATTCTGTTGGTCTTTCTCATCAGCATCAGGTATGGTATTTAGGCCCTTTTCCCCCTCCTTGACTTTCCACTCCTATCTCACCAAGAAACCCAAGCACACTACTGCTAATTTCTAGTCTTGAATCCTCTCTTCAGTTACTTCACTTCAATTTTTTCCCACTATGCTGACATTTGTCATATTTGTTCTGTTGACTACGGCAGTCTGAGATGCATGATCCTATCGAACAGGTATTTGAATTTGTCTGTATTTATATTTCATTTGTATTTGTATGGTTAGCAGTCTGATTCATTATAGAAGTTGTACAGGCATCATTACTTCGGCAGCAGCAAATGCTGAAAGCTCAAGCTGGGACAGATATGAGGCATACATTAGCTGCTTCCGCTGCTCTAGATAGTAGTGCCAGGTATTTCTCTATGGATTCCGTGTTACTGTTTGACCTAACTTACAGATTATTATTAGATAAACTATGTCTTGTTTGATGATAAGTGTGCTCGTGTCCCCTTTGTTTGCGGTTACTCTTTCTGGGAAGCCGCTGTTGTAATCGTTCTCCTGGTTCTATAAATCACCATTTGTGGATACCAATGCTACCCGCCATATGCTTTGTTTTATAATATATTTTTATATTTCTTACTGCACTGAGTAGCATACACATTTCTGGCAGACAAGCTGATTATCTTGCAGCAAGGGGTGCCACTATTCGTCATGGAACCCAAGATATTAGTTCCTATGGTGGAAGAATGGATGCTGATCCTCGCAATTTATCTGTTCTTGGTAATGCTTCTTATGCTGGTCAGCGTCCAGCATCAATTCTCGGGGCAGTTCCTCGGAGAAATGTTGATGATCTGATTTATAACCAAGGGTCTTCTAGTGCAAGCTATGGGGTGGGTTTGCCGCCAGGTCGAGATTACATTGCTGGAAAAGGATATCGTGGTGCGTCCATTGAGTCTGACTATCCAGGTAGTGTCTTGTCGCGCGGTGGGCATTCGAGCATTGTACCTGTTGACGAACGGAAAGATGATAGGATTGGGTTTCGTCGAGAACTCGAGATAAGAGAGCATGACCATCGGAGGGAGCATGCGCGCGAGAGAGAAAAAGAACGTGAAAGAGAGAAGGATCGCGAGCGCGAACGAGAAAGAGAAAGAGAGCGGGCAAGAGAAAGTGAGCGCCGTGACAAGGAGAGAGAACGATTACGTAAGCGTGGACTTGAAGTTAGGCGTGAACTGCCTGCACCAAGAACCACAAGAGATCGTCATGGTTCTTCTGTGATTAGGAATGAAAGATCCTTGCAGCGAGATTCCCCACGTCAAGAGGCCTCACATAGGTGGACCTTAATGTTTTCTTTGCATCCTGCTGTAGTTTTGAAATAGACTGCTGCTTCATTTATGGTGCAGCGTTTTAACTAACTGTGTGCTCTCTCGTGCTGAAGGCATCATTCACCCATTAAAGAAAAAAGGAGAGAATATGTTTGCAAGGTAAAAACCATATAAGAACTTGGTATCTTCAATGATGTTGAGAACTCAGTCAGCTGTGAGGCTCTGGAGTATAAGGCTGCTTTTTAGATTCTTGTTTCATTTCCCATGTTCGTTGGATATCTTTCTGACTTTGCCAACCAATTGAGCAGTTGCTCTGTTCTATGTATCATTCTGGATTCTTGAGAATGATAGATTTGCTAAACATACTAGGATACTTTCTAGGTTCTATTTGGAAATTAAGGGCATGATACTGATCCTCAGATTGTCACCATCCTTGGGATTCCCATCTCATTTGTTGCTAGATTTGATATATTTCTCAGCCTTCAGATGCCCCTCTCATTCTTTAGCTACATTCACTTTCTTTTTCCTTTCAGTGATGGTTAATTTCGTGCCATCTGTGAAGAAGTCACCTGCAAGAGAAAAAGATCTGGAATCATCAGTAGATAGACAAATATAAAAAAATTTACTTTTTCATAGATGGTTTTATTTGCTGAGAGTTGCTGATTGTTTAGGTGTGCACATTACTTTCTTTTGTTCTCCTAGAGATATCTTAAGTATGTGCTTAATTTCTCTCTTCCTTTTGTACTTTCATGGAGGTCTGGGGTGTATGTGTGTGTGGGTACATTTTACCTGCAGGATCATTGAACTAGTTTAACTGCAGGTATATCCATCATGTTTGGTGGAAGTTGAAAGAGATTATTTATCTATTAACAAGAGGTATCCAAGGCTATCAATTTCTCCAGAATTTTCCAAGGTATGGTTTTCTTGTATCCATTGCTTGCAAGTTTGTGATAATCTATGCCTCAAAATTGGCCTTCAGCTTATCCTCAGTCACTACTTATTATAAGTACTTCAATCAACTGCAGGTTGTTTTGCACTGGCCCAAGGGAAATCTGAGTCTTTCAATTCATACCCCAGTCAGGTACTTTACTAAGTTACTTTTCTCGTAAAATCATCCAATTCAAACCATTTATTTTGTTTTTCTCTGGTTTTCTTCTTGATTATTATGCTACACATAATCAGTAAATAGGTGCTTAGAACTTTCTAAATTAATGTCATGTTACCGTTGAGTTAAGCAGCTTTGAGCATGACTTCGTTGAAGTAGATAGCAAATCGGAGGAGCCATCGAAAGAGCTTGTGGTTGAGGAACCAGAGAAACCCAAATCTTGGAGTACCATATGGAATGCAAAGGTGAATCCTCTCAGTGATTTTAAGTTATCTTGGTTTACTGATGCATGTAACTAGCTAAACTTGCTCATAGAATTTATATCAGTACAAGCATGTGGACCAAAGACCTCTTTCGTAGTAAATAAGGTCAAGAGGTTGTTACTGAGGCACATGGGAGGTTCAGCATGTGTATGTGAATTGATTCTGTACACACTTGCGTGCTTACTCCAAAGTTTTGAACAGTGCATCCAATACATATGGCACTTCTTGAAACGGACTATCATTTATAACATCCATGAATAAGTCTAATGTTCTGGAAGGTAACCCAGAGCTAATGAAAGAAGGTAATGATTTGTTAGATGTTAATTCAGAATATGACAGCAAGCAATTTTTTGCATTCAACCAGTGGCTTTAGTTTTTTTGTCATCTATTGTTGCATGCCATGATTGAGACTGGCAATCCAATTATCATGTCATACATTGTCTATCATTTTTGTTCAGTTTGAAATGAACTTCCATCAGTACTTGCCTATCATTTTTGTTCAGTTTGAAAAGCACTTCCATCAGTACTTACTGATGTTTAGAAGTTAAAATAATATCAGTTTGCAGATTGATATCCAGCATTTTATTTTTCTTGTGTCAGGTGGTTTTGATGAGTGGAATAAATAGCAATGCTCTGGAGGAGTTGTGTTCTGATAAAAGTTCTGATGAGAGGATATCCCATTTTAATAATATACTGAGGTTCGCTATTCTTAGGAAAGACCGCTCTTTTATGGCAATTGGTGGTCCATGGGATATAGCTATGGATGGTGGTGATCCGATGATTGATGATTCCTCCTTGATTCGGACAGCTCTTAGGTGCTTGCTGCTGTCTACTTCTTTATCTTGCTTCTTGAGTTTATGTTAGACAGATGATCTTTCTTTTCTTAGTTGAGCATGGTGTTTTTTAACAGACATGCCAAAGACTTAACCCGACTTGATCTCCATAAATGCCAGCACTGGAATCGATTTCTTGAGGTATTTTTGGCACATCTTTAATGTTTTCCCTCTTTATATGCTGACAGCGTGTAATCTCTAAAACATCTATGGAATTAGTTATTCATGTTAGTACATGGTGCTTAAACCTTAATTGGAAGCTTGTTTAAATGAATGCTGGTATTAACTCAATTTTCTGGCATGCTTGAACTGATTAAATAAAGTCTTTCTCCTTTTACATGGTGCCTATTTGAACTCTGCTTATCAAATAGGTAATTGTGTGCTTATTCCTTTTGGAAAAAATGGTGTTAAATCATATTTTATCTTAAGTAAATGACAGATTTGGTACTTTTTGGGGTTAAAAGGGTAGTTTGGTGCACGAAGCTTCTGCATATGCCGGGAAGGGGCAGACTACAATGGGTCAATAGTACACAGCCTTACCTTGCATTGGAAGAGGCTGTTTCCATGCCTCAAACTCGTGACATCAATGTCACACGATGACAATTTTTTGGGGTTAGACATTGTTAAAATATACTTATTCTTCTTATGCAAGAAAATGTGCCACATTATGGGGGATTCTTACATCTGCTGCATCTTAGGGTCGTTTTGGGAAGTTCTACTCAAGAAGGGGCTGATTCACACAGTTATTGACATAAGCAGCAGAAGGTTTCTGTTATTTGGAAAGAATGAGGATAGCTGGCACATGGAGAATAAGTGGTTGTGGAATTCAGTTGGAGGAGATCTAGGAGAATCTGGAGAGCAGGAGTATGGGCAGGAAAAGAGAAAGAGGTGATAAAAGAGACGGGAAGAGGGGAAGGGACAGGAAGGAAGTAGAGGGGAGGTTCTAGCTCCTCGAAAGCTAGGGACTGTTATTTTTCTTTCTTCATGAGAAGCATTTCCCTGTATACAATACAGAGTGCTGTATTTGTTGTTTGCATTACTTGCTATTGAATCTCTGTAACTGAACATTATCAATTGGAATTCCTCATACTGCTGTTATTCCTATCAATTGGTATCAAAGCAGTTCGATTGTGGGGTGTGGTTAGAACTAAGATGGAAAGAACTGAACTACTAGAGAAGGAGATTGAGGGAGTCTGAGGAGAGATTGGCACATACAAGAAAACATTGGTTGATTGCAAACCAATGTTAGGGCTTTTGGAGAATATCTGTTGGAAATTAGAGACTGGATCAAATGGAAAGAGGTGCCAGAAGAGGAGCGTGGACATACAAGAAATACTGAGATTGGTGAGACTTTTGGCAGTGGTAGGTGGAGTCCGTTCGTGTCGATGGACCAGACTCATTAGGAACCTCAATTCCGGAGGCTGGATCTGCCGGCATTCGATGGCAGGGAGCCTTATGGGTGGCTTTGTCGTGTGGAGTGGTATTTCTAGGTGAATCAGATCATCGACAGGGAGGTGGCCATAGCTGCCGTTTGCCTAGAAGGAGATGCTTTCCATTGGTTTCTGTGGGTAGAGTCTAGGACTCGCTTCCGATCGTGGACTTCTTACTAGTCGCCTCTACTTCAATGATTCTGATCATCATAGTCTGACTATGACTATGAATCGTTGTTGGTGCTAAGACAACACGAGGTAGTGTTTCCAACTACCACTGATCGTTCGAGCTCCTTTTCGATCCTTTTGTAGATCTCTTGAACGAATTGTTGAGGAGGGCTTTCGTGAATGGGCTCAAAGAGGAGATTAAGGCCGAAGTCAAGATATTCAGGCCTGTGACATTAGCTGGGCTCATCGAACTAGCCCACAAAATTGAAGAGAAAAACATTGAGTTGGATTAGATCAAGGGCAGCCTACACTGAGTTGAAAATAGGCCGTGGGAATCGGGGTCCAACTCATTCCACTCAAAACTCCTATCGACGGAAGGGGGTACCTTGGGCAAGGTTGTAATTTGCCTTCCCCCTTCCATAGAGCTGATCATTCGAGGGGTTTCCTCACAAGTCCGGCCGCGATCAATGCTTTGATGATCCGGCCGTTCGACAAAGGGAATCTCTCCAATGGCGAACCAACGTAGAATTGTAGTAGCAACGTGCCCAGGGTTTATGCTATTGATGTGACGAGAAGTATCATCCTGGTCATCGTTGCAAGAACCATCAGCTATAGGTTTAGCCACTTGCTGGCGAGGAGCAAGACAACTTTGAAGCGTCGTAACTCTCTCGTCAGAAGTGAGTGACCATCGTGATGGGGAGAATCAGCCTCTAGAGTTATCCCTAAACTCCATTTCAGGATTCATGGCTAGCAATACCATGAAACTGAAAGGGTTTGTCGGAGTCCGTGAGGTCATTGTGCTGATCAACAATGGTGCCTCTCATATCTTACTCACCAAGTGTTTAACCACTAAACTCCAGTTACCCATGGACTGTTCTCAACAATTTGGAGTCCAAGTTGGGGACGACCACTGCATTAGAGATGAAGGTGTATGCTGGAGGATCACGATAACCTTTCCAGGCATTACAGTAACTCAAGATTTCCATTCGTTTGATCTTGGCTGAGCAGATGTAGTCCTCGGGGTTGCCTAGTTGAAAACCTTGGGGGAAATTGCAGTAAATTTCCATGATCTTACGATATGGTTCATAGTCGATGGGCGTCTGATCACTCTCAGTGAACATCCAACCCTGTCTTGTTCTTTGGTTTCCCTTAAGTCTATTATGAGGGTTATCCCTATGGCTGATTTAAGCTATATGGTCGAGTTCCAGGGTATGGATGCCGACCCGTCACGACCCCTAGAAGAGTGTCAGTCGGCGTTGGTTTCTCTCTTGCAGCAATTCTCCCACGATTTTGATTGACCTTTGGGACTACCAGTTGCTTGTCCCCATGACCACGCCATCCGATTGGTGAAGGGAACACAACCGCTATCCTCGAGATTGAGAAAATCATTAGAGAAATGTTGATTTCGGGTATCATTTGACCTAGTAAGAGTCATTTTTCTTGTTTGGTGTTATTGGTTAAAAAGAAAGATGGAGGATGGAGGTTCTGTGTAGACTATCACGCCCATGAACAAGGTTACTGCGCCTGACAAGTTTCCCATCCCTACTATTGATGAACTTTTAGATGAATTGGAGGGTGCAACCTTTTTCTCCAAATTAGATCTTAAATTCGGTTATTATCAAATCCACATCAAGGAGGAGGACATAGTAAAGACTGCCTTTAGGACCCATGATTGGCATTACAAGTTTTTAGTTATGCTTTTGGGCTTAACCAATGCCCCAGCGACGTTTCAGGCACTCATGAATGAGATATTTAGACTCCATCTACATTTGTCCTCATCTTTTTGAATGATATCCTGATTTATAGTTATAATTTCACTTGGCACCTTGAGTACATCACGGTTGTCTTACAAATACTTGGAGGAACCCTGGCTAATTGCAAATAGAAAGAAGTGCTCGTTTGCGCAGCCCTCATTGAAATACTTGGGGCACGTTATTTCTGCAGATAGAGTACAACCGATCCCTCCAAGATAGATTGTAACCGATCCCTCCAAGATAGATTGTATGCTTTCCTGGGCCATTCCTAACAACACCAAGGCACTTCGAAGAATTTTGGGGCTTTCTAGTTATTATAGAAAGTTCGTTAGGAACTACAGCCTCATCGTTGCTCCATTAACCAAGTTACCCAAGAAGGATGGCTTCATGTGGTCATTGGAAGCCTAGGTAGTGTTCGATGCATTGAAACACGCCATGACCACTGTTCCTGTATTGGCTATATTTGAATTTTCCAAAACCTTTGTGTTGGAAACTGATGCATTTGGCAAAGGAATTGGTGCTGTCCTTACGTAAGAAGGCCGACCAGTGGCCTTTTTCAGCCAAGTCCTCTCACTTCGATCTTAGTCTAAGTCAGTTTATGAAAAGGAACTTATAGCCATAATCATAGTAGTACACAAACGGCGACATTACCTCGTGCGCCAATATTTTGTTATTCACACCGATCAGAAGAGCCTTATATTTCTGATGATTAGTGGTTGCTTAATGAAGAACAACAAAAATGGTTAACAAAGCTCATTGGGTTTGACTTTGTAATCCAATACAAGCCAGGTTTTGAAAACAGAGTGGCTGATGCTTTGTCTAGGCACCAGGAGTCTCACGCCTCTGACTCTAATAATGACCAAGCATGTGATGCAGCCCCATTGCAGCCTTCCTCCCAGCCGAAAGGAGAACACGACCCACTACTCCAACTCCTTGTTATCTCGGTCGCCCGGTGTGCTGATTTGGATTCCCTAACTGATGAGATACAAGGTGATCCCTAGCCTCGCAATATTATTTAAGACCTCCTTGTAAATCAAGATAATCACCCTGAATACACCCTCAAACAAGGCCTCCTGCTATTCCATCATAGATTGGTTATTCAGAAATCTTCATCTTGGGTTGCAGCATTCATACGTGGGTTCCATTCCACACTAGGATGGGGACATTCTGGTTTCATACGCACCTATAAGCATACCTCCAAGGAGATCCATTGGGAAAGGATGTGCCAGGATATTTAGAAATTTGTCTCTACATGTGACATCTGTTAAAGGAATAAGTATGCTCCTACAAATTTGGCTAGACCACTTCAGCTCCTTCCTATTCCTAAGCTAGTTTGGAATGATTTGTCCATGGACTTTATTAGCGGTCTACTTAGAGCCCACGGATTTGACACTTTGTTAGTTGTCATTGATTGCCTCACTAAATTTAGTCACTTTCTTCGTCTCAACCACCCCTACCCAGTAAAAGATGTGGCACATACATTTATCAAGGAAATTATCATGCTACATGGTTATACCTAGTCAATTGTCTCCAGTGGAGATTGTGTATTCATCAACCACTTCTGGTTTGACCTTTTTAAACAGGCTGGAACTTCATTAAATATAAGCTCTGCTTACCATCCCCAAACGGATGGACAGACTGAGGTGGTCAATCGCTGTTTGGAAACGTACCTACCCTGCTTCATTGGCAACAAGCCTAAATCCTGGCCTGCTTGGACATGCTGGGTAGAATACTGGTATAACACCATTTATCAGAGCTCTGTAGGAATGACGCCCTTCAAGGCTTTGTATGGTCAAGACCCTCCCAACCTATTGGCATTCACTGGTACAGAATCCCTTGTGGAAGAGTTTAACCAACAGGTGGCTGCTCGTGATTCAGTTCTAACAGAACTTGGAGGCAGCCCAAACTTGCATGAAGAACCAGCTGATTTGTACCGTCGAAATCTCACTTTCCAGCCAGGGAATTATGTTTATTTGAAGCTTCAGCCCTAACGCCTCAAGTCCTTGTCAACACATCTCAATGGGAAACTGTGTCCTCGTTATTATGGACCCTATGCCATACTTGAAAAGATTAGACAGTGGCTTACCGTCTAGAGCTACCACAACATGCTAAACTCCATCCGGTCTCCCATGTCTCCCTGCTCAAACCAGCTGTTGCTCCTACCCTGATGCCTCAACCACTACCAGCCTGTCTCTCAGAAGATCTTAAACTTAAGGCATATCCTGTGGTAGTCAAGGAAGTTTGTTATACTCCTACCCAATAGTTAGAGGTTCTCATCCAATGGGAGGATCTTCCTGAGCATGACAACACATGGGAACTCCTTGATGTTATCAAGATGCAGTTTCCTGACTTCCACCTTGAGGATAAGGTGGCGGTTTTAGGAGGGGAGGTTATTGTTACATCTGCTGCATCTCAGGGTTGTTTTGGGAAGTTCTACACAAGATGGGGCTGATTTACACGGTTATTGACATAGGCAGCATTAGGTTTCTGTTATTTGGAAAGAATGAGGACAGCTGGCACATGGAGAATAAGTAGTTGTAGAAGTCAGATAGAGGAGATCCAGGAGAATCTGGAGAGGAGTATGGGCGGGAAAAGAGAAAGAGGTCTCGACAAGGATGCAGCTTTGACAGCCATGACAGAACTTACCCTTATTAAAGGTGACTGGAAGATAGCATCTTAGCAAATGGGTATTATTGTCTATGGCTTTTGGTGATATATGTTCATAGAGTGTTGAGGATCCAATCAGGGGCTTGCTGATCTCCTCCTACTGCATATACTGTCCAGATAGTAGGGGTGCAGACTGGTTGGCCAGAGGCTTCCTTGATCTCTGCTTCTTTGAGACTGTCACGTCTTTTCTCCTTTCCTTTTCCTTATTCATATCCTTATGATGTAATGGTTTAAGAATGGAACCAGTGTCATGTCTTTTCTCCTAGAGCTTTACAAGCCTTAGATATCCCTTTTTGAGCCCAATAGGATGTTTTGATTTTGAGTTTTGCAGCATGTGTGGTGGCACCTTTATTGTTGCTCGCTGAATGTGCAATGCTGCCTTTGGCTTAAGGTGTTTGTTAGATAGTGGTAACAAGTGTTGTCTGAAGAATTTGCATTTGGTACCTATTCTTCTAACATTCTCTTGAGTTAGCTCCTTCATTAAAATATGTAGCTCTTTTTTAAAACCTTTCTCAAAAGCAAAATATTAATGAGCAGTTAGGGACACAAAAGCTCTTAGCATGCATGCTGAGAGATACTTTCCACCTTTCCAAGAGACCTCATCATCATCATCATCATCATCATCAATACCTTATCCCAATTAGGGGTCGGCCACATGAATCTTATTCCTCCATTCCATTCTATTAAATACCATGGCTTCATTTAGTCCCAAAGTTTTTAAATCTTTCCTCACCACTTCTATCCACGTTCTTTTGGGCCTTCCCCTTGCCCTTTTAGAACCTTCAACTTGTATTGCCTCACTCCTTCTAACTGGTGCCGTTGTTGGCCTCCTTTGAACATGTCCAAACCATCTAAGTCTAATCTCCCTCATCTTGTTACCTATTGGTGCTATTCCTAAATTTCTTCTAATATTTTCATTTCTAATTCTATCCTTTCTTGTCTTACCACTCATCCATCTCAACATCCTCATTTCTGCAACACTCAGCCTATGAGTATGATGTTCCTTAACTGCCCAACACTCCGATCCATAGAGCATGGCCGGCCTTATAGCCATCCTATAGAATTTTCCCTTTAGTTTGAGTGGCACCCGCCGATCACATAAAACCCCCGATGCACATCTCCATTTGTTCTAACCCGCTTGGATTCTCTGGGTAACCTCCCTCTCAATCTCTCCACTCTCATGGATCAATGATCCTAAGTATCGGAAGTGGTCTCTCATGGGGACCTCTTGGTTATCAATCTTGACTGGTGCTCCACTCCTACTCTCCTTGCTAAAATTACATTCCATATATTCTGTCTTAGTTCGGCTAATTTTAAATCCTTTCGATTCTAATGCTTCTCTCCATAGCTCTAGCTTTATGTTGACACCCTCCCTTGTCTCATCAAGTAGGACTATATCGTCTGCAAATAGCATGCACCAGGGAATCTCCTCATGCAGATGTTTTGTTAACTCATCCATAACTAATGTGAAAAGGTATGGACTTAATGCCGATCCTTGGTGCAATCCGACAGTGACAGGAAAATCACCAGTCACGCCACTAGTGGTCTTAACATTTGTTACTGCTCCCTCATACATATCTTTAATTATGTCTATATACCCCTGAGAAACCCCTTTAACACTTAACACCCTCCATATTAACTCTCTAGGGACTCTATCATAAGCCTTCTCTAAGTCAATAAAGACCATGTGTAGGTCTTTTTTCCTCTCCCTATATTTCTCTGCTAATTGTCTTAGTAAGAAAATAGCTTCTATGGTAGACCTCCCAGGCATGAAACCAAACTGATTCTCCGATACACTTGTTTCATGTCGTAGCCTCTTCTCAATGACTCTTTCAAAAAGTTTCATGGTGTGGCTCATAAGTTTGATCCCTCGATAATTAGTGCAGCTCTGAATGTCTCCTTTATTCTTATAGATTGGTACAATAGAGCTTTTCCTCCACTCATCAGGCATTTTCTTTGATTTTATAATCTTGTTAAACAACTTGGTCAACCAAACTACCCCAATATCTCCCATATGCTTCCAAACCTCTATTGGTATACCATCAGGCCCCATGGCCTTTCTTGATTTCATCTTTCTCAAGGCCTCTTTTACTTCAAGCATTTTAATCCTACGTTCATATCTATAATATCCAGTGTTATTTAGATTTATAGTATTTTCAATTCCTCTATTCTCAGGGCCATTGTCATTTAGCAATTTTTGGAAGTAGATTTCCCACCTTTGTTTGATCTCAGCGTCTTTGACTAATACCCTTTGATCATCGCTTCTAATGCACCTAACATGCTCTAAGTCCTTACTCTTGTTCTCTTACCTTTGCAAGTTTAGACACATCTTTCTCACCTTCTCTTGTTCCTAGTCTATTATAGAGCTCATCATATGCTTTAAGTTTAGCCTCACTTACTATTCTCTTAGCAATGTTTTTAGCATTCTTATATTGTTCATAGTTTTCATTATTTCTAATCTTCTGCCATGCTTTAAAATGCATTCGTTTTTCTTTAATAGCTTTTTGCCTTTGTTTCATTCCACCACCATGTTTCCTTTGTTAATAGCCTTTTACCTTTAGATACTCCTAAGACATCTTTTGCCACTTTCTTAATGGACTCAGCCATATTAGTCCACATGGTATTTACTTCTGTTTCATAATTCCAATTTCCTTCTACCATCAACTTATTTTTGAATGAGGTTATTTTCTCTCCTTTTAAGTTCCACCACTTAGTTTTTGGATGTGTATTAAGTTCAGTTCTTTTACTCCATCTTTTGATATGAATATCCATAACCATTAACCTATGTTGTGAGGTTAAACTCTCACCGGGTATCACCTTACAATCCTTACATATAGATCGTTCATTATTCCTAAGTAGAATAATGATGCATGTAAACCACTATCCAGATCTAACATCTCGTCAGTTGTTAGCTTTAAACTTCAGCAACCTGTAATTCTCTTGAAATGCTCAAGATGACCAGCAACCTGGTTAGTGATTCGTGGGATTTGATTAGTGGGTCTTTTGTACAGAAGTCCATCCATCAGACTCATTTTCTGTTCGAGTATTGAAATGAACTGAAGAAAGCATTTTAAGTCTAATCATTCTTAGGAAGGTCAAACAATATTCTTTCATTGTGTAATATATCTCTTTGCTCTTTGCTCTTTGCTCTTTGCTCCTTGGTATTTGTGTTTCTTTTCTCTTTCAAAATTGGAGCTCTTCCAGTCGTTTCTTGACACTTGGAATGCTTTAAAAAATATATTCTAATTGTCGATTGATTTTTGCAGATACACTATGACAGAGTTGGCAAAGACGGATTGTTCAGCCACAAAGAGATAACTGTACTGTTTGTTCCTGACTTATCAGAGTGTATTCCTTCACTGGATTCATGGCGAAGCCAATGGTATGCATACAAGAAGGCTAAAGATGAAAGAGAACGGCAACTTTCTTTCAAAAGGGAGAAGGTTTGTTATGGCTTTTCATTCTTGGAGATGCTTCTGCTTTTCATCTTTATCAGTTCTGGTGGTTCTAAACAAATTTATTTTCTTGTTTCTTCAGAAATCAAGTGAAAGGAAGGAAGGTGTGGCAGGTTCTTAATGAAATATTTCTGCTGGTGCATGGTTAAGCTATGTTTGCTCTTAATCTTACTTGTTTAAAGGATAATAATTATTACCTTTATTCTCCAGGAGATCGGAGTCAAAACAAATCTGAGAATATTGATTCCATAAAAACTGGAGAAATTGAAGGGAAGATGGTGAAGGATGAGAAAGAAGAAAAGAAAATTTCTGATGCTGTCCTCCATGAACAGGGAACTCATGATGGAAAAATGGATAAGATGAGAGACAACAATACTGAAGTTGAACAAAATACAGAAGAGAAGAAAGAGAAGAGGCCAGCTGTAGATGAAACACAAACAGTTATAGAAGGTGGCAGTGAGGTGGGTAGAGAAGGTAACAATGAGAAGAATGGAAGTGATGAGCTTCCTGTTGCCCAGGAATCTGAGGTTCAAAAGCTTGTGAAAAAGAAAATCATCAAGAAGGTAACTAGAGTAAAGGTTGCCAACAAGAAATCCAGCACAGATAATGCTGCTAGCAAAGAAAATGAAAAATTGGACGAGGTTGGTGGAGAGAAAGAAGGTACACCTGAAACAATTGCACAACTAGATGGAGAAACTGCTGATCCAGCTGGCGTTAAAACTTTTGTGAGAAAGAGACCTGTGAAAACAGTTCCCAAAGGAAAGGCTACACAGAATGAAGATAAGGTTGCAGGCAGTGATGAAATGCAGACTGAGAAGATTGCTGAAAAGGAAGTGCAGCATCAAGAAGATGCTACCAAGGATCAGAAAGAAGGTGGTGAAGCTTCTGTTGTGCAGGAACCAGGAACTAAAACAACTCTGAAGAGGAAAGTTATTAGAAAGGTGGTTAAAAAGAAGGCTAATGAGGCAGCAAACAAAGATTTGGGTGCAGATAGTAAGAAGGATGAAGAGAAAGATGAAAGCATGATAGTCCAGGAAGTAAGTGAAGTAGAAACTTCCAAAGAACAGTCAAGAGACGCAGATGAGCAGCCCGCTGATATTAAAAAATCTGCAAAGAATACAACCCCCAAAAAGGAGCCTAAAATAACGGCTGATAAGAAAGACGATGATGTTAGTGCTACAGAAAATGACATCAAAGATGGTGGAGAGGATAAAAAGGAAGAGGCATGGGTAGATGCTAAGGATTCAAAGATTGAGAAAAGAGATGCCCACAGTAAGACTGAGGCTACAAAGCATGAAGAATCAAAGAAAGGTAGCAATGATGGCCAGAGGCAAAAAGCAAAAGATGATAAGGAGAAAAAACCCAGTGATGGCAAGGAAGAACCCAAACGCAAATCAAGTAAAGAATTGAAGGACAAAGTGAAGCCTGAGGAACCTCCACAGCAGCATGGTCTCATTTTGCAAACAAAATGTACAAAAGAATCTAAAGTAGGTTGAAGACAAACTTGAATCTTTTCATTTTCTTATGCCATCTCTCTCATTGTCTTTGTGACGTACATGTTCTTTTCTCATCACTGGAGCTCTCCTGCAGCTTCGTTCAATGTCACTTTCATTGGATGCACTACTGGATTACAATGACAAGGATATTGAGGAATCAACATTCGAGGTTGCTTCTTTTCCTTTCATTTCTCTAGTTCTCTACTATATGTATCATCTTGAAATGCTGACGATAGGGTTCCTCAATCCTCATTTACCTGACTTCATACTACCTAAGTTTTTGAACAATTTTCTTGATGTTGTCATCCTCAATGGTATCGTTTCCTTCTAACAAACGACCTATGCAGCAACACAAATTTGTTAAATTACTACACAATCCGTTGGTAGTAGACAATGAGCTTTAGCATCAATCATGTGATCCTATAGTTACTATACCAACTACTATGATGGCATCTAATTGTAATTTTGAGATGGATGCTTAAAGATGCTCTTGCTCTTTTAGTTCTACTCAAAACCTCCCAACGGTCCTCACCATTTCAACCAAAAGGGGAACTTCCAAAATTGGCTCAACGTTTTACTTGATTTATATCAGCACTCGGAACTTCGAAGTGTACTACTGTTACACAGAATTGATCAGAGACCTGCATCTGATGGACTGTATTTTTTCCAGTCATTTACTTCTATCTGATTTCATTCCATCTTTTGCAGCTTTCACTATTTGCCGAGTCTATATACGAAATGCTTCAGTACCAAATGGGTTGCAGCCTCCTAGCGTTTCTTGAGGTAGGACCTGGATGGCAAATTGGCTCTTTTGATCATATGATCATTATCATGTTCTCCCTGATTGGCACACTTAATTGATTCTTGCTGTATATGTAGAAACTGCGGCTGAGGTTTGTCAAAAAAAGAAATCAGCAGAAGAGACAACGAGATGAAAACCTGGAAATGGAAAGTGGAAAGCAGAAGTCTTCACAGAAGCGCTCAAAGCTGACAGATGAGCCTCCTGTAGAGGGCAAATCTTCTAAACAAGAAACAGTGGATGCTACTGGTCCTGATAATGATGTGACCATGGCGAAGGAAGGTGATCGTGCAACTGGGCTAGATGAACCCAAGATGGAAACTGCAACTGATTATGATGATGATGATGAGCCCGAGGAAGTTTTTCCTGAAGATCAGGAAATAGGGGATCCCATGCCTTCTGATGATGCTTTGCGTGAGGCAAGATTCTCACACTAGTTTAATTTGGATCATGAGAAGTTTTCCTTCTACAGTAATTTTTCTCTTAACAGTGTTTGTCTCTTAATGTTTGCTAATCTACCGTTACTACTCTTCATCTTCATTTATAAAAGAACTGTATTGATCAACTAGAATAAGTTTTTGTAGAAGAGTTGCCAACAGACTTCTCCCATGTGTGCGTCTTCCACTTAATATGGAAGATAACTGTTCAGCTTCATGCAGGAGTTCTTGATCAACACATCTTGTGTCTCCTTTGTTCAAAACCATACCGATAAATCAACTATATCATGCAAGTTTCAAACATCAAGACAGCTTGTGAAAGTGGTTCCTGCACCTTAGACATCTCATTTTGTTTCACATACCAGACTGCGTGCATTGTAGTCACTGCATCCGCAAACTTTATCTGAAAAACTTGACCATCGCTCAATATATTTTTTCCTCCTAGTATTTATCTACCATGTCGAAATCAGACCTGTTTCTATGGTTTATGGAACTCCTTTCTCCTGCAGACAAATTGGATTGTCCTGTATCTAAATTTTCTGGAACTTTGTTTTTCTAAACTTCTTTCTTTTGTTAGTATGATACGATCCCAAGAACGAGTTGGGAGTTTCATTTCAGTGACCTTCTTATCGCTGCTTAATTTTTTCCTTATTGGAAATTCAGTGGTAGAAGTGGGAACAACTTTAACTGGATGGATCTTTGGCTTGATGGAAGTTTCTATCTTATGTGCTGCTCCAACTATAAACTGACCAATGATGTTGTCTAACCTCAGTAGTATTTTCAATTCAGAAATCTTGACTGATCAGGCTTACAACAGTCTGATTTTGGAAGTTAATGTAGTACTTTGTGGGGTTGTCAATTGGTGGAAACTATACTCTGTGGTCCTGGATTTTTTATTCCTTTTGGGTACTTTATTGTTATTTCTGTTCCAAAAATTGTATTATTCTACATATTAAATCAAGATAGACTTGATTGGGGGTCTACAATTGAGGGAAAGTGCACTTCTGGCCTGAATTTTTTAATTTTTTCTTCAAGATAGATGATTGGAGTTTTACAATTGAGGGAAAATGTACTTCAGTCCTCAATTTTTTTATTCTTTCTTTGTATCGTTTTCTATTTCAAAAGTTATATTATCCTGCATATTAAATTGAGACTGACTTGATTAATTCTTGCAGTTCTACCTATGTACAATCTAGTTATAACTTTTAAACATGTCCTTTAATAGAAAAGCTTGTAATTCTGTTCTGCAGATTTTGGTATTAGAGCTACCCTTTTTGTTTCTTCAAACAAATATTAACAATATCCATAAACAGACGGGAGATGAAAACAAGGTGGCTGCTCTGGAGAATGAGCATGACAAGGAGACACCCCACGGGAAGGACGAAGCAAAGGAATCTGCTGATGTGAAAAAGAGCGATGATGGTACTGCAAAAACAAATGACAAACTTGAGAACGAAAGCACTGATAAGGGAGTTGAAACCGATAAAAAAGCAGATGCAGCTGCAAAGGAGGCAATTATTGACAAAGAACTACTGCAGGTGTCTGCTGCATTTTTTTTGTGACAAATTGAAAATTGAGCCGTATTTTTCTGTCTTTAGTTTTCAATCCGGTTTTCTGTACTTGCAACAGGCATTCAGGTTCTTCGACCGCAACCGTGTGGGATATATTAAGGTAACATGACAGTCATGCGATTTTTATTTGCTGTTTCTTGTAAGCAGGCACGGGGAATTACAATCGAGCTATTCTTTGCAGGTTGAAGATTTAAGGCTGATTATTCATAACTTGGGAAAATTCCTCTCTCACAGGGATGTTAAGGTCAGGATTCTTATTATGCATGTTTATGTTGCGCCATTTGTGCCTTCTTTTTTGTCGTTGGTTCTAAGGTGGATTCTGTCTCAGAGCTTCTGGTGATTTTAGCTTGTTTTCATGGACAGGAACTCGTACAGAGTGCTCTTCTGGAAAGCAACACAGCAAGGGATAACCGCATTCTTTACCATAAGCTAGTGAGACTATCTGATATTTGATTGTGGAATCTTTTTTCAAGTGCTGGGCAACTTGCACACTGGTTCTGCCTCATAGAAACTTGATGGCTTTGGGGTTAAAACCAATATTTGCCCCAAGTTGCTCGTGACATGGTGCTTTACTAGTACAATCTTTTTCTTCAACAGGTTCTTCCACCACTTGTTCTTCTTCTCCAACCTATAATAAGAACCAGTTCATAGGAGAGCTCAGGATCACCATTGTACATGCTGCAAATATTTGTCGGTTAATGCTATTGGGTTTCCTTTTAACAATTAAATGTTCAAAAATTAGATGGGTAATGTTGTCTGATGGAAGCTCAAGCTCCTTTGCCATCCAAAAACATATGGGTGCTGATGGAACCATATTGGAGAATTAGAATTGGTTTTCATGGGGTACATAATGGAGTTCGTTGAGTAGTGTCCTCCCCCAGGCTGGGTTGGAAGCTGCCCTGAACTCGATTTTGACGTCGTTGAAGCATTTTTGGATTTGAATTGGATGTTGGAAAAGCATATTGGAGAAACTGTAAGGGCTTTTTGTTGGCTTGGTCTTTTATGTCTCAAACCGGGTTGCTCTTTGAGACATGTATTGTCTCTGAGGCTGATGGGGCTGTCTTTTCTTGGGGAAATGGACTGTTGTGTTACAACGAGTTAGTCTGGCTTGGAGATGCTGTTCATTCCTTGGGACACTGAGCTTGCACCTTGGTTCAACTCATTGTCATATGTAATGGAGTTCTGGAGTTGCCCAAAAAATTCTGAAGAAAAGTATTTAAAAAGATGACTTCCCAAATTTTGTTAGTGAATGTAGCAAGCGATTGATCATACTATATCTCGTTTATCTGTTTACTTGCAAGATTAAGAATATGCTTAATGAATTAGCTACCATCACCAGGGACCCAATCCTTGTTCCAGTGGGAGCAGGTGAATGGAATTGGGGAAAAAGGAAGTGGTAAATTGATGATAATATACAATTTTGAAAACGAATTCGGTGTCAGTTTTGAGAAATGGGAACGGCCACTGGTCATTCCAAGTCAAAGCATTTATTCTAGGATGAATAGGTAGTTGTGCCGTTAACTCCAACCAGTACAAACAGCAATTCTTTGGCTGAAGGGACTGGAAAGCTGACAAAAATGTACCTGATAGAGAACAAAAACCAATTTTGGAGGAAATAATTGCCGGAAATTAAGTTGCCACTTGACTCATTACGCAATTTCATCAGAATGGTTACTACATTAATCTCTACGCAACTTCATCTCTATAGGAATAAGCAGACATCGAGTAGAAAAACTGCTTGTTACTCTTTCAAGTGAGTCAAACAGTCGTAGCTCAATCTACTGGCTAATGTCAGATGAGATCCAACCGCAAAAGATGTCCTGTTATGAAAATAACAATCAGTGGCATTATTTTCTGTCTATCATCAAAACTAAACATGCTCTTTGAAGTCACAGTTTGCTTGAATTCTAAAAGGCTCTCCTAAACAACCAACTGTTTATTGAATTTTAGTCTATGCCTAAAACTATCATTAAACTGCTTATGAACAATATAAGTTGGTTGGATCCTAATTAGCTCTGCTCACTAATGCTGATCTCAAGGAGAGCCGTGTGGCTTGTTTCTTCCCCACCTTCCCATGCATATACTTTACCAACTTGATAGGTCTCTCCATCTCCACCCCTCCATTCTTCTTCATTCATTCCTTCCGCAGCCATTTTCAACATCCTCTCATCACCACTTCTTCTTCATTCCTTCCTTCCACAACCACTTTCAACATCCTCTCATCACCACCCACCGCCTCAGCGACACTCGACCTCTGCTGCCGGTACCCGCCTCCCTTCAGCGACCTCTCTGACTTCCAAACACTAGTAAATGCAGCCCAAACATGATCCTCTAGATGTTCCTCGTTGCGAAAAGCACACGACCACAATTCTCAGACCTCTTGATCTCAACTGGCCCAACACGTTCTGCATGTTCAGGAGATCTTCCTAGGAACCTATTTAAGACCCACTCTGATAGATCAAAAGCTTCCTTCTCGATTGAAATTCGGGTTTCTTGCACCGATCTAAGAATCCATTTAAGGCTCTCACATCTTCCACTACTCCAAAGCTCTCTTGAAGATATTTGAAGTCTTTCAATACTGGCGGAGATTGAGCAGTAATTTCCCTTTGCAGACAAAAGTTTTGATACGGGTGTTCTCCATCTTTAAAGCTTGACCACTGTCTTCAAGTGCTTGTGTGAATTCCCTCAATCGAGATCTTGCGTCTGAAACGATTGGAAAGAACTAAACAGAGGGATAGTTTGAGTTTGGAGATCTGATCAGAGCATGTTTCATGGGTATTTGAGAGTTGTTGTTGGCAGAGTGAGATGAGCTGGGAATAGACATTGATGGATGGTTTCCACTTTTCTCTGAGAGGTAATTCTGAAGCTTTGTACCTGAGCTGCTGCACCTCTTTCAGGACTGGTTTTGCGTGCTCTCTCTCTCTCTCTCTCTCTCTCTCTCTCTCTCTCTCTCTCTATATATATATATATATATATATATTTAGAAGGTGTTATGGCTAGATTTCACCCTTTACTTTATACGTTTGGCAACGGCTATGCGAGCTGGTCGTTTGAAATTTCCGTTCAGCGGCTTGCTCGCATATCTTCCTGGGTTTTGGAAGCTCATCTCTAGCGTACATGTAGTTGTATAGTGAATGACCCGGGCCATCTTTATAGTGGGACCCACTTTGGATTGGTGATACAGATGAACCACAGTGCTGATAAATCAACAAATCTAATAGTCTAATCGTCACATTGATAATTTGATTCCATGTAAAAATCTGATCAGCTAAGTGATTTAATGCGATCTTATTAACACCAAATGATTTTTAAGTTCCTACTTTGGACCGTCTTTGCCCCCACTTTACAACAAATTCAGTGAGAAGCTCCAATGTAGGCATGTTTTCTTGAAGCGTGTCATTCTTCTTGTTATCCATCCCGCGTTTGGGCTACATGAAAAAAGTGCTCCAATCAAATAATTCCAACTATTTATTCTACTTTATTTACTTTTTCAGTTTTTGAATCGACGGTTAGGCTTTCTCATACAAAGTTACATAGGTTATGATCATGCAATGGGCGTGGCTTTTTAGATGTGGCCTACATAAGGGATCAGTGATCAAGATTAATGACACAGATCTTCTAGAAAAGATGCCTTGATTAGAGCCTCCCATTAAAGGAGCATCAATTTATCATTCCTCTTCCCACGAAATTTTGCGTTGACATGAATTTAGCCTTCAAGTAGCAGAAAATATACATAAGGACCATATAGAAGCCTAATTTGATCCTTGCAAATTTAATATAGGTTTGAGGAGTTATGATAATTGATATATTAGCATAAATATAGCACATTTAATTTTTAAACCCTTAAAAGTAAGAGGAGGGGAAATTTGTTTAGTAAATAGTATAGATTAACATTCCCAATAAGTGCAGTTCCAGATTGTATCCAAACCAAAATTTCACACCCATTTGCAGCCAAGTAGACGGTAAATAAGAACCCCACAAGCCATCTCTGTCTAACAAGCTTTTGTTTCAGATACGGGGCAAATTAACCACCACAGTCGGCTAAAATCAAATGACGAGAAAAACAAGAGGAAAGAAAGAATGCACAAAGAGCAAAATATTTACTCCAAGAAAAAATTGGGACAACGAACCGCCACCAGGGAACTGCTGAACCTATGCCTCTTATACAAAAGAAGCATCACCTGAGCACACACTAACCTCCCTCACAGCATTGTTCAACTCCAATATCCTCACCCTGTCCTTCAAACTATCCAGCTCTTCTTCCATGCATGTCAACCTCTCCTTCAACATCACACCTTCTTCCTCTAAATGGGCTAGCTGATAATCCTGTTTTCTAATCCTCCAAGCAAGAACTTTGGGTGTGTCACTAGTATTTGCTGGAGAACAAACAACACCAAGTCTTTCTTGGGCTGCTTCATCTCTGTTCTGCCATTCTTCAACGTCGTCGGTGTCTTCACTTCTTAGCTGCAATCCTAGCAAACCTTTCATGGAACCATAACTATCCAAAACAGGTGAAGTTGGGGTCTCTTGAATGGGTGATATGAGATGGTTTCCTTTGATTCTGATAATGTAAGAAGTGGTATTAAGGGGTGCACTTGGGGCGAGAAGGCTGCACTGGAACCTCTTAAAGGGCTTTTTGGCTTTGAAATGGTTTTTCTTCTGATAATATTTTTGGGTTTGTGATGAAGAGAGATGGTGGTGGCTCCGTTGATGTACAGTCCATCTCTTGTTACAGTTTTTCTTCACCTTGGGATTCAGCTTCCCATAACCCCAGCCTCCTCTCATTTCACAAGGCCTGAAAAAATGGCCACGCTTAGTTGTCTTCTTAGTATCACATAAAACTAGACTAGATAATGAAACAGAAATAAAAAGGAAAGACGACCACCGGGTGAATATTTTTTTTCAAAATTTTTTCCATGCACATATAATACATCTTATCTACTCGTAAAGCCACAGAAAAGAAAAGGTATATTTCCTTGGTAAAAGTGGAGGACTGCTAATGACAGGCATGCGCTCTGAGAATTTCCTTTTCTTTCTTGGCACTTACCCAAATAAAACCTTGGAACTCACATTACAGCCATTGGATCATAGTCCCACCAGATCCATGACCTCAATTTTTCATCCAACGGTGTGAAGATAAATATCAACAAATGAATATATGTTCACCCTTTGAGGGTGGCAGAATCAAAAGGACTGGGTGCTAATACCAGCCACCCTGATAAAAATCACAATAATAACGAACTTAATTGGTATTTTCCTGTTAAATTTCCATTTTTGTACTGTCTTAGTTTGCCTTGAAACATTTGATATTCTTCCTTCTTCTCCTCCGAAATAAAATAAAATAAATAAATAAATAAAAGAGAAAAATTTGCATTCCTTTCTTCCCCTGCCTCTGGGTCTCTCTTCTTCCGAGCAAACCTATGGTGATACTTATGGGAGACCATATTTTGGGGAAGAAAAATCAGAAAACAGCCAAGGGAATTAGAGGTGATGAGATGAGAATAATCTGACCTGAAAGAAAAAAATGTCCAGCAAGACCAAAGAGACAGACGGACTCTCAGTCTCTTCTCTTCTTGCAAATCAAGAGTAAAAGAAAACTTAAATATAATGAATGAGGGAGGGTCTAATTTGTGGCTTGATTTTGGTTTCAGAGCCTTCGGGTGAAGAGATCTGCAACGGCTTCCGCGAGACAAAATAAGACTGTCGAAAACAGCACTATTAATCTTACGAGATACGTCACTGAAGGCATAATCTCATCCGCTGATCGGCCGTTCAATCGATTGTTTCCTCTCTCTCAGGCGGCTCTGTTTCCCGTTTGGGAGGGGGAAGGAGAAACTACGGGAATCTGGAAACCACCACCTGCAACATTGGATGCTTAAAAGAAGATGGAGGCTTGTGGACCGTTAGATGGAGAGTAACGGACGGTCCAAGTAGGTTCATGACGTCAGAGTTATGCCACCTCGTTCTTATCAAAAGAGCGAATCCTCCTAAGCGCTCTCTCTCTCGCACAAAATCGAGAATTTCTGTAAGCTTTGCTTTGCATGAGAAGAAAAAAAGGGGAAAAAAATTACATGTTGGGCCCATTTCTTTTATCTTTTTTAGTAATCCAAGCGGTTCATCTTATTTGGCCTATTCTTTTATCTGTTTTTAGTAATCCAAGCGGTTCATCCTGTTTGGCCCATTCTAAATGGCCTAGGTAACAAGTAAGACTTTGTATATCTAGTCATCTATTTAACAAACACAAAGGATACAAGTAGATAAGATGTTTGGCACCGAAGCCATTATTTAAACTGATCCAATTCAATGAACAGCATAGGTCATTGAAAAAAATGAAAGAGGTGATACCAACATGCATTCTTTTGCAATGAAAAGCCGTGAATGGTAGATGTTCTCCTCAAGATCTCGTATGGGGTAAACTTGAAGTGGTATTGCAGTTCTCTTCTCTTTCAAAATTTCTTTCGCATCGCATGGGGTGAGAGGGAAGTCGTAATGGAATTGAATTCTTTTCACATTCAATTCAACGTGTAATGCTTCTGTACGTAAATGGAGAGATGCTGCCGTTTCCTGCGGGTCTCTCGTGACTACTGGATTTGAGAAGGCACCCACTACCAAGACGCACATGTTCAACTTGTTCGCCTACAGTCCATCTTAGACGTGTAAGACTAAATAACAATTTAGGATTTCCTCCGACGTGAAGCTAATCTGGATGAACGGATGAAAACGGGTCAGACACACTTTGAATGGATAATCCTACCCGGAACTTGATCAAGTCTGATTTGAAGTTCCGTTATGAAGAGTTAAACCTTGATTTTCATGATTTATCCACTTAGCACATCAGTAGGTCGATTAAGACTGTAAATATAATATCAAGAAGCTTACATCCGCACCATCTGGATGTGAACCACGTGATAAAAATTACTGTTCCAACTAAGAGACTTATTTCAAGTCGAATTCAAGAAAAACCAGGATGTCCTAAGAGCCTAATATATCCTTTCTCTTTATGATGCTTACATCCTTGTGCAACTTCGAATAACAAATCTTGACAGCAAAGAAATAGGGTATCCAGTGGGAAACCAAAAACAATAAAAAGGTTATTGCAAAGACTTAGCCTCTTGTAAAAATACAAAGTTAGGCTGCATACTATAAGCCCTTGTGGCCCACCCCTTCCCCAAACTCCGCATAGGTGGGAGCTTTAATCTCAAATCAGACATGTCATGGGTGACTGAGAAAAAGGCCTTGATTAGCACTGGTTACACAATCCCCTTTATAGGATTATGCCCCATTATTTCATGTAATCAACAGCCTTGCTAATCAGGCACCGAGATTCGATAATATAAGCTTCTATATCACATCCATCAGAAGTTGGTATTAGAGCGTTTGAAAATTGGCAGGCTTTTGCCTTTTGCATTAGTGCAAGCTATAATGGTCATACCAATGATAAGAGAGAAATCATTATTTCTCAAGGAAAAAGAAGAGCAATCATGTCATTAACAGTTATTTACAACTAATGGTCTGTGTGGCCCTACCTCACCAACATTGTCGCTTATAATTTATTTGTTAAGAAGCTTTCACAATCAAATCGTCCAGCAATGAGCCACCACTCTCAAAATTGCTTCCCCCTTATAGCCAAAACAAGAGAAGCAAAGAACGCTGCACGGCAGAGCTTCATGTTACAGAGACAGCGAATGAAAACCTTAGCATTGGAGCCAAAGGACAAAGTTTAAAGAGTTCCTGTACCTTTCCCCTGAAAAGCCCAAACTATTAGCATTCGGACATGGAAAGCAAATATAGAACAAAAAGAGAGGAAACTCAAAGTTCTATCAGATTGAAGAATGAGGATATTTCTGAAATGAATATAAATATATTTGCATTATCCCCATTCATACAGAAATGCAAGCAACTATCATATACATGATAAAACAACATATAAAATAATATCATCAGGCATAGAGATCTTACCAGAACCGCATGCAATGTTACAAGCTCAAGACTAGTCGGAGAATGGAGGTAGGTTCAGTGATGCGCTCCTAGGCAATGAAACAGACTAACTATTAACATTATCATTCAGCTCATTGGAAATATGTTTACAAGCATTAGACAGAAGAAAGCATTGTTGCGTCTAAGGACCCACTTGGCCAGTAACATCACACTTCACCAACCTATTATACAATGGCAACTAAATCATCGATCCAGAGAATGACAAGAGAAACTAACCTGGTTCATAGGCTTTTGGGTGTCCAGACAAATGTCACCATATAGACTATTTCTTCAGAAAGTACATCCCATCTCTCAATTCCAACTTTTCTTCTGAGATAAGACCAGATAAAAAGCTTTGTAGCTGTTGTAGGGACTTGTCATAAGCAGGTTCAGCCACGCAAAACATCTGCAACATGAAGTAGATAGTTCCAAAGGCAACTGATTACAAATGAATTTATCAGCACAGTTGGTTTTCTTTGAAGATGCAGTTAATCACAAATGCACAGATTCACTAATTATGTTACCTTCAGAGTGTTATGAATCCGGTCCAATGCCATGCTACCAAAATTAGTTAGCATCCCCAGAATAAATTTCTGCAGCCAACCAATTGTTAGTGAGTTTAATTCATGAACATTACATTGTTGAGATTTCCAACTTTATGGTAGAATGCTACATTTCAATAGGAAGCATAATAAACTTGGTATAACACAAGAACAGAGATTTTCTCTAATGAATTATTGATTTTAAGGACTCCTAGATGCGGATTCTAGACTTAATTTGGCGTATCACCATGGTGCCTGTGAGAAATAGTACTGGGTGAATAATATCACTTTGTAGCTTGAAATGGCACCTTTTGGAGAACCTACAAACAGATATAGGCAGAAAACATATCTAATGTCACGACATTCAATAAAATATACTACATACAAGGGCAGTTCACTATCACCATTAGCACTGGGCACAAAATGATGGTTTCCCTTAATAGGCATCAGTGGCCATTGCAATGTTTGATGGGTAAAGGGACTTCTTTCTAATGACAGGACGAGATCGATAAAAGGAGATCTTTCTTACAAGGATGTGAGATCACTAAAGGATATATTTTCTTCTGAGAGAAAACAGGTTTTCCATGCAGATGGCAAAACTCAAATATGATCAGCACCAAGTCCTATATGAAACTGAGTTATTGGAACAGCTCCAACCTCATATACAGTCATCTCTCTCAGCAGTTGTTCCTCAACAGAGGCCACACATCTGTCCTCCTCCTCATCAGCGGCTAAGAGTTCCTCACAGCTACCACTATTAACACCAGTCCTGTTTACATCAGCAACGTCTTCCACAATGGTAAAGACATGGTCCTCAGAATTTGTTCCAAGTGATTCTGCAAGGATTCCCTAGAGAAACAAATAACAACATAGAACAGTCATTATCTATTATAACAATGTTGACAGTTGCACACACACACAGAATTTATCCACAAATCAACATGTTATGAGCAGAAAGAGTGGATGCATTATCACTCATACTTTGGTTATCCAGAAGCTTATCCTTCGATTAAGTGTATCCACAGGAACCCCAATTGCAGCTGCAAGGTTTTTGGAAGTCCAGCTGCAAGTAGACATGAACATGATTAGAGACCAAGGGACAACAAGACTACTATAAATCTTGTATGCTTACCTCGTTTGCTCTTGAAATTGCATAATGATTGCTGCATGTACTGGAGCCACTGTGAATTGCACAATTCGATCTTCAAATTGCAACTCCAACTAAACAAACCATAATATTAAAAAATCATCAGCTTGGGCAAAGATTTTTCCATAAGTTAATCTGGAAACATTTCTGTAAAAACTATGGGCAATTTCTGCAGTTATTATTGCCAATCTTGAAATCTAAACAGCCGCAAAATATAGAAGATGAATTAAACAATCTGTTTTCAAGTATCTGACCTTGACTGTTCCAAGATTTTTCATCCACAATAGTTTACGAGGGGTTTTGATTTCATGAAACCTCTTTGCATAATCAGAAAGCAATTGATCCATGGCTCCAGGTATGTTAAGAGATTCAGCCTGCCATTTCTTGTCAGGGCCAACAAAGTGAACAGGTTATATATAACTGATGTTAGGAGTGCCAAGTGTTAGTTTTACTACCTGGATTGGTGGCCAAAAATTTGAAGATATTATTGTAGCATCAAGAAGATCCAGTGAGACCTCATTCTCTCCATCTCCAGGACCTTAAGAAACATAAAGCAATAAAACCTCAGAAGTAGAATGTCCAAACAGATTGCAGCTAGAATTGTCTATAAGGCAACTCGATGAATAGTTCCACAAACTACTATTTCTTAGGTATTGACCGAATGTTAAATGTACCTCTCTGCGATGGTTGTTTTATAGTTGCCTTTATATTGGTGTTTGTCCTCTTGGAATCAATTAGATCATTAAGCATAATTTCACATCTCTGCATGCTGTTCTCCCCAAAGTGTATCTGCATCACAACAGGGACAATGGTCAAAGATCTATTCACAGCTAACTTATGAAAAAACTTTATGACAAGGAAAGAAAACCAAATGTTAAAATGTAAGAGAACAAATAAAGGCACCAGTAAGATTCTAAATTACCAATAGCAGTCAATAAGCTAAACAGAATCAAGGGAAATCCTCAACAAAACTTAAGAGATCAATGAACCTACCTTAAGAAGTTCCAGAGTACGGATCTCTGAGTCTATATCATAATCAGATTTATTAAGAAGCTTCTCTGCCAGCATAACACGATATTCATTAACTAGCTGGTCCTTTGAACCAATTATGCTGACCATCATTCCTAGTATATCAATCTTTCTTCTATTTCTGCTACCCTTCAATGGATCTGCCTCTACAGGATCAGGTTCCCAGCTGAAAGAAAGAAAAAATTGGACATCAAAACATTCTCCCCCTCTCATGAATGACAACTTCGTGATCAAAGAATGTAGAGAACAAAAAATGCACAAATAGCGAGTCAAATTGATACCTATTTACCAAGGGTAATTGCTGTAAAGATGGGAAAATTCTAGTTTTTAAATGTCAAAACTCATTCCCCATGTCAAGCACATAATGAGAAAGGCACTAGAGTAAATTCAGAACCTAAGCTGCCATGGAGTGGGTACCACTGAAAGTCATCAAAGAGGAAACATACCGTTCGGCATTGATCCATGCTTGCTTGTCATCAGAGCTGAAGTCATCATCATAATCAGTATTCTCTTGATTTTCTGCATCTCTGTTTAATTCTTCAAGAAGGCTGTCTCCAGCATTTCCAGGACAACTGGGATTTCCACCTGTCCCATCAGTAAGCATGGTTACAATGCATTTTATAGTATCTTTTCTTCCCCTTAAATACTCTCTTATCGGTTCTCCTACTGCCTCAAGGAATATGCCAGATGAGTCTATCGTCCGGAGTGCTTTGATAGTGGACACATACTGGTGCAAAATGTCATTGGTGGAAGCACCAGCAGTAAGCAAGCGATATCGCAGAGCTGAAACAAATGAATCTACTAGCTTTGAATGTTGGCCAGTATATTCAAGACACTGCTTTAAGTCTTCAATTGCAGGAGAGCTGCAAAACAAATAGGAAAACAATCTGCATCAAACTTGAGCAAAAAATGGAATCTTTGGAAAGGAAACTTACACAAATGCATGCTAGACAAGCCTCTATTTTCCATTTGTTCACTACTAAAATTGAGGGAGAAATTACAGATAGTACAAACCTCTATTCAACTAGAAAGTAAAACCCCATTAGAAGATAAGAGATAACATTATCTTTCTAATGGAAGTGAACTAAGTTCTAAAATGAGCCAATGTTAGAAATAAGTCACTAGAGTAAGTCTGCAAAATACTCTTGTATACGATTGTGAAATTTCCAGTATCATCACCATCATCATCATCAAGACCTTATCCCAATTAGGAGTCAGCCACATGAATCTTATTCCTCCATTCCTCTCTATTAAATACCATGGCTTCATTTAGTCCTAACGTTTTTAAATCTTTCCTCACCACTTCTATCCACGTTCTTTTGGGCCTTCCCCTTGCCCTTTTAGAACCTTCTACTTGTATTGCCTCACTTCTTCTAACCGGTGTCGTTGTTGGTCTCCTTTGAACATGTCCAAACCATCTAAGTCTAGTCTCCCTCATCTTGTTACCTATTGGTGCTATCCCTAAATTTCCTCTAATATTTTCATTTCTAATTCTATCCTTTCTTGTCTTACCACTCATCCATCTCAACATCCTCATTTCTGCGACGCTCATCCAGTGAGTATGATGTTCCTTAACTGCCCAACACTCTGATCCATAGAGCATGGCCGGCCTTATTGCCATCCTATAGAATTTTCCTTTTAGTTTTAGTGACACCCGTCGATCACACAAAACTCCAGATGCACATCTCCATTTGTTCCAACCCGCTTGGATTCTCTGGATAACCTCTGTCTCAATCTCTCCACTCTCATGAATCATTGATCCTAAGTACCGAAAGTGGTCTTTAATGGGAACTTCTTGGTTATCAATCTTGACTGGTATTCTACTCCTACTCTCCTTGCTAAAATTACATTCCACATATTCTGTGTTAGTTCGGCTAATGTTAAATGCCCGTCCCAAGCCCGGATGAAAAAGGAGGAGGGTCTTGCGTCAAGTGCTAGCCGGCAAGGGAGAAGTTGAAGATGATTTTGTTATTTCTTTTTTACAAATGAATATGCATTTGAATATTAGTTTGTGAGAAAGAAATGAAAATCATCTCCAGCTTCTTAAAATATGGCAACCCTTGCGTCAAGTAACCAGCCGGCAAGGGGAAGTTGAAGATGGTCTTGTTATTTCTTTTGCTTGCAAATGAATGTGCATTTGTATATTAGTTTGTAAAGAAGAAATGAAAATCATCTTCAGCTTTTTAAAACTACGGCAACCCAAACTATGACATGAATCGAAATTTCCAGTATGAGATTAAAAAACTTTCAACTATAAGCTTCAACACTGGCTACCTATAAAAATCAAAGAAGCAATGCAATGACTTAGTTATACATAGCCATGTTGATGCAGTTATCGAAGTTAACACTCATGCAGCAGGTATGATGACTTATTTATGCAGACAATGTTGCATGGATGCACATTAATCATAGGAGACCTCTAAGCAAAAACAGATAGTCAAAGCATCTAAGGACAAGTTGCAAGTAATTTGCACACATATTTTATACTTCATATGGTGCTCTATGTGCTTGTTGCTTAGTCATTGATATCACAGAACTTACTGAATTAAGCAAAAGATCAAGGTTCAAGGCATAAACAATTTCAGCCTTTTTATCTCAGGAAGGATTTTTGCTACCATATTTCTAAAGTTTAATTAGCAAAAGTTTGAGAAAATGTTCTTCAGTATATGGCCCAGACATAAAGGCTGCTGTATGCAAAGCTACGTCATTACAGTAACAAGGTAGTGAACTGGGGCATACATGGTTGATATTGAAAAGTGAAACAACATAAATGTAAATCTACAATTGTTATAGTTTTACTCATAATTAGTCAGTTAAGCATAAGAAACTGAAAAGTTGCTATTTATTCATCATATTTTTTAATATTAATTAGGCTACTATGTCAATCTTGACATCAGGCATGCCAAAAGTAATCACATTATATTAAGCACAGGATTGCATACACTAGAATGAGGAACTGCCCACCGAACACCAGCAACTCAGACCATGATCATGCACTGAAGCAACAAATTGGTAACTCAAAATCATGTGGACAAGGAAGAGAGTGATGGGGGAGCGGGCGGGCAAGTACCTTTCAGGATAATCTACAATAATCTCAAAAAGTTTGCCTATTCTTAGGTCTTGCAACGTTTCATAAGCGAAGTACTCAAGGCGCAACTGCCATCTGATGAGTCCTTCAGAAGGAATGTCAATCCCAGGGTAGCATGGTGAAGGACATGAAGCCAAGGGTGTATTAGCTCCAGAGGAAGCAATATCATTACCAACTGAGTCCCCCAAGTAAGCAAGAAGGGCATGCAAGAACCGAAATGGTACAGCCTGTATATGAGAAGAGTAGAACATAAGGATGAACCATGAACAATAGCACACATGTATGAGGAAAAAATTGAGATTACTGTAAACCAACTACAATATCGCATTCATACCTATGGAGAAACACAGAGACACATTTATTTCCCATATATCAAACTGAAACCAGTAATTTCATAAACACGGAAATAATGAAATTTAAAGGAAGATAAGTAATTAATCAGTTCTAGAAATGATTTTCATTACTGCTAATTCTTGTGGGATTAGGCCACAGACTAACATAAGGCAGCATCACAGAAGTACGAATAAGCATTATTTACACCAATGAAAAATTTTCTATTTAGAGAAAGAAGAGGAAAGTGCCATTTGAGCAAAGGATGAAGAAGGACAGGATGAGTCCAATCTGATAGTCTTTAAGCCTTCAGCTAAGTTCATGAAGGAGTTGTGTTGACAAAGGAGTGATGCCATTTTCTAATTCCAATGTTGTGTTCTTCCAGCTGAAACTTTTCAAATACTCACACAGAGGCAAACATATATAATATATTTTTGCAAGGTAAACTTTTCCAAATTTTAATTAGTCAACTTTAATATTTGATGACTACAAATGCTATCCAAATTATTGAAATATGACCCACACAATTTTTTTATGAGCACAAAAAAATCTAATATTAGCATCCACCTCAGAGTGTCTACACCAAAAGGAGAAGGAAGAAAACCAAGAAGACAGAAAGTGTTCAATAGCCCATATCTTTTCCAATTATGTCACACGCACAGTGATGTGAATCTGATTGTATCTACATGTTGTTATGGTTTATAGACTTGTAAATACCAATCTTACTGGTCTACTTGTATATAATTGTTGTTTGGTAGTTAAAGTCAAATATGCTACAATGTCATTCATTCTAAGTAAAAGTCACAAGCACATAATGACTATGCAAAAGGTGACTGCAGCAAGAAACATAATAAAATATTCTAAGGATCCTAAACGTGATTCAAATTTATTTTATTTATTTTTTAATTGTTGCTATACATGCAAGCCTAGCCTCTACATGATGTGCAGGGCACCCAGGAGTGGGCTACAGTAATCAATACCTCAATTTAGGACCTCATATAGCATTTCCAGTTTGCAATCTAGCCCTCAGACCCCACTCATGCATCTTCTGAAGTGATCCTCAAGTTACAAATACAATCAAATAATATAAAAGACTACAAGAGCTTTAAGATAAAGATTACCAGTCAGGTCAGTAAATTCAGTTTTTATGATAGAGTCAAGTAGAGTTTCTAAATGTCAAGATTGAAAGAGGAAAAGAAAATTTCTGATATTATTCATATTAAAATGGAGCCAAACTGCTAATAATGGAACTCAATATAGACAATACCTGAATCCACTCCTTAATAGATTCCAAAACAGGATTTCTATAATCATCGCCAGCCAAATTATGAACTTTAGTCTGCAGAACAAAAACATTATTGAAGTTTGAAATGGAGAAAGAAAAGTAAAAACCTGTAACATGATAAAAAAAACTAAGTAGAAAACCACCAGTTAATATTTGCAATTGCCTCCAATGGCACCAATCTGAATTTCTGGAACTCAGGAACAAAGATGGCAAAAACAGGATGGAAGCATGTGTGTCTTTGGAGGTATGTTGTGTGTATGTGTGTGTTCCGGACCATTTCAAAAGCTCAATGGAAAATGGGCATTCAGTTTCAGCATATTGTGAAGCAAAATGGAAGAAATCGGATACAGAGAGATGTTTACCTTCAAAAGCAAAAACATGGCAGAAGCATAGGCATCTTCTGTCATTGATGTAAATCCAAGACTTCTAAGATCACGAACAACTTTACCTATGTTTTTCACCAATTTGTTGTTCTTTGAAATTTTTGTTTCATGACATCTTTCATCAATATCTACTTCAGCAATTCCGGAGAAGAGCTCATCTCTTTTATCTACATCAGTGTTGCCCATGAACTGACTTTGATACCCATCTTGACAATCTCCAGCCACCATTGTACTCAATTCTTCCAACCTTTCCTTAAAATAAAAGCGCAGGATGTCTACAAAAAAGCAAGTCATTGGAAGAAACAAGCAATGACAAAGCTCCATGTAAGCATCTTACAGTTTCATACAAAAAAAAGAGTGTCAATAGAAAATCGTACAAAAAAAGACTGCCAATAGAAAACCATCAAGTTAGATAAACTAGATAGGAAATATGTCGGTCAAAGGTTCCACAACAGAAGGGAACTAAAGAAACTTAACAATAGCAAGTGATCCGGATGATTTGACAAAGCCAAGCAATGCTTAGAAGCATATATGCTGGGAAAAGATACATTTATAGGTGTTGAAAAATCATATATGGAAATAGCATAACAAATGATCTAGTAGCAGGAAGACATGAGCAGTTGATAAATTAAACAATTTGAAGCAGCCATTAATACTAAAAAGCAGTCAACAAACTCATGGAAAGTGTAAGCACAGACTCATAAGCGTGGAATTACACACCAGGAAAATGCCGAGGAAGGGTTGTCATAAGAACTGAAGACACCATTAACTGATACCTAGAAAGAACATTGATTTGTTCTGTCCCTGACTTCTGGCTTCCCTTTGATATTCTTTCCTTGTATGACTGTAAAGCATGATCCAGCATCAACAGGCACTTCTCCTGATATTGTTTCTCTAAGCATATCACTTCCAGCGATTTACAAAATACTTTCTCAGACCAGAGTTCCTGAATATATCAACATGTTCGACATCAGAGAGCTGCCTGCAGCAATTAATACAAATGCCTCTCTGGAACCCATCAGTAGCCATTCGAAGAGGATATATATATGAGACTTACTTATCAAGGAAAGCACATTCTGGACATGCAACCCTATGTTATTACGAAATGCATTCTTACTAGATGTGTTTCAAGACTGGGTTATTATAGTAGCTGTGTCCTTTTAGAAGCCAAATAAATGAGCATGATCAACTGCAAGTAAAAGCAAGGGAAATTTTAAATTCTACTGCAGGCCATAATCCAAGGTAACTTCACCATACAAAAGAAAAGGTCATACTTCCATTGAAAGGATGATTTGCAACATGTAAATAATCATGTTTGTTACCAAGGTAGAAATGTTTGCTAAAAGGTTCCCCTTGCAATTCAGGCTACATGATAATTATAAAAAAAAATCCAAAAAGTATTCCCTTAAAGGTAATAAGTTTGGCAACCCCAAACTTCAGATTGGGAAGGTGTTGCTTATGAAAAGCAAGTTTTGTAAGATTTAAATGTGCATCACATAGAGCAAAGTGACTAGTAAAGCATCCTCCACCCATATTTGGATTACGTTTCTTTACAAACTAGACTTCCTATATTTTCTTTTTGGAAATATATTTATTTATCAAGTACAACCACGCGTCCAGGATCTGAATTCATAAACAATCACGAGAGAGTTCTAATGTGATGTAAATATCTAGATGTACCAAAAAGTTTAAAACAGGAAACTTACAACTACTATTCCCTTGGGAAAAAGAAAACAGTATGAATTGGATGCAAATCTCAAATTTATCAATTAGTATAATCATATGTAGCATGAAATGAACAGAAGGACACAAATTTTGTGCTTCCATACATTAGGTTCATTTGTTTCAAACACAGCAACATCATGATAAGCGTCAAGATGCTGCCAGAACTTGGATACACCATTTTTCTTGAATGCCTCCTGCAAAAATAACCAAACCACAATGAGAAGATGTGAGACTCATTAAAACTTAATTAAACTCTTCAAATTAGCCAATAAACCTTATATTTTGCAAGCTATCGAGATATTACGTGTCTAATCCATGGTTGGAATCTTTTCACACAGAACAAACAGTCCATATAGGTTTTTTTTCTCCTGGAGTGCTTCCTCACAGCATCTATGTAGTGAGTTTGTAAACCATATCACCCAAATGACAGAATTAAAGTTATGGTTCTTGTATGACCCTAATGGAATTTGCAAGCTGACTCTCCCTTCCAGACTCTGCATACCACGACTTGGGAGTATCTTATCAACAGACCATCTATTAAATGTAGGGCATCCACCCTCTATATCTTATTTTCACTTGGAATATTCTGAACTCAGTGTAATAGTCGAATGAATCAAGAACTGTAAGTAGCTGGCTACTTTTCATTATTATTGACATTATACTTGTTTTATAAGTTTAATGGAATAAAATACTAATACTTGCTTACTCAACAGCAAATTAGAGTTAATGGAAGTAGCAAAGAACTACTAAAGTGAAAAATAATCAGACGTGAAACAGATATAATGTCTACTTTTAGGCCATTTTTGGGTAGTTTATGTAAGAAAAATAGCTCCCACGCATTTCTATGAGCAGTAATCCATGATTGGAACACTTTCGTGCAAAAGAAATAACCCAACATATATTTTCTCCTTCAATGCTTCGTCACAACATATGCAATGAGTTCATAAATTAAAACATCCAAATGCAACAATTCAAGATATGGTTCTCGGTATGGTTCCAATGCAATTTACAAGCTGAATTGCCCTCCCAGACTCTGAGTAACATAACTTGGAGAACTTATTGAATTCAGAAGTATGAGTTTGGAAATGAATAATTGTTACGACAGAGAACTACTGATCTGAAATGGATCACTTCAATAAACTAACAAGTTAAAATAAATAAAACAACATTTATACCTCTAGAGAGTGAAGAAAGTGATCCTGAACCAGAGAATCCAGGCCATACTTGCAGAGGTTATGTACAAAGGAAAAGAAATCAGATTCAATTGAAAGGTTTTCATTCCCTTTCAATAGAACTTCCGTGCACATACAGAAACCATTCCAGCTATGCAAAATCTCGTTTATGGAATCGCCTCCAAGGGCGTCCAAAATCCCTAGAATCTGCATTGAACACGCCGATCCTTGGTCGAGAACAACCAGGGAAGCATTACTGCAAGAAATCGGGAGAAGAATTATGAAACCATAGCTGCTGCTCTCCCTTTCAGTAGCCAATTTGACAGCTCAAGTGCGAAAATGGAGAGAAGAAATGGTGGGAGACTTATCTCTCAGAGGTTCTGATTTGGCGCCTAAATATAAAACTAATACCCGCGCACCATGCGCACGATATTATAGTGCGCGCCCGATGTGGGGCCGTTATGTGGCCCCGCATTTTTTTATAAGAGCTCGATCTATAATTTTGCGTGCTGGCTTTGCATGATCGGGTGCCCCGTTCATCCGATCTCTCCACCTTAAGACGTTTTGTAGGCTTGTAGCTTAAAAAGTGTACGGAGTGGATAAATCTAATGTTCCGAAAATTGTAGTCTTCGTCACAAGGAATAGAGGTTACAATATATGGCATGATTAGTTCTTACTTGATGAGATAGGGGAGGGTGTTAACATAAAGCTACAGTTATGGAGAGAAGCATTAAAATCTAAAAGATTTAAAATTAACCAAACTAAAACAAAATATACGGAATGCAATTTTAGTAAGGAGATGAGTAGGAGTGGAACAACAGTTAAGATTGATAACTAAGAAGTCTCGGTAAAAGACCACTTTTCGGTACTTAGGATCAATAATTCATGAGAGTAGAGAGATTGACAGGGAGGTTACCCAGAGAATCCAAGCGGGTTAGATCAAATAGAGATGTGCATATGGAGTTTTATGTGATCGGTGGGTGTTACTCAAACTAAAAGAAAAATTCTATAAGATAGCCATAAGGCTGACCATATTTTATGGATCAGAATGTTAGGCAGTTAAGGAACATCACGCGCATAGGATGAGCGTCACAGAAATGAGGATATTGAGATGAATGAGTGGTGAGATAAGAAATGATAGAAATAAAAATAAAAATATTAGAGAAAATTTAGGAGTAGTACCAATAAGTAACGAGATAAGGAAGATTAGACTTAGATGGTTTGAACATGCTCAAAGGAGACTAACAATGGTACCGATTAGAAGGAGTGAGGCAATACAAGTAGAAGGTTCTAAAAGAGCAATGGAAGGCCCAAAAGAACATGGATAAAAGTAGTGAGGAAAGATTTTAAAACTTTAGAACTAAGTAAAGCCATGGTACTTGATAGAGAGGAATACAGGAATAAGATTCATGTGGCTAACCCCAATTGGGATAAGGTCTTGACAATGATGATGATGAGCAGATCAAATCTTTCAAAGAAGGGACTCATTGTCACCTATGACCCTTGTCAAAGAAAGCCACGATGCAAATTTGTATTCAAGCATACTTTTCAAGAGATGTTGAGTTGTGTGACCAATTGCCCTAGACATTTTGCTAGCTAGGACTCAAACTTGCAACCAAGCATACTTCAAAACACATTATTAGTTCAAAGACTAGTTATATTCAGCTCAACCATAGATAAATATCAAATGTTTTTTCTCCTAGATCTAAGCCATTCATCTTGTTTGCCCCCACGTTATATAAGTTATAATGTGAAAAAACATGCCAATGAAACAATTATAAAGACCGCTAAGATCATCCAATCAGCATGATTTTAATGTGTAGTTATTCTAAGGGATGCTACTTAAGGTAAATGGTTAGATCGTTCAAAGATCACACCTATCTTGTAAAAAAAGGAAAAGAAAAAGAAGCATAATCCATAGAGACATCTATAGTTTTAAGTATTGGTCCAAGACTCTCTACATCACACTATCCATGCAAAAGAACAAACAATAAATAAATAAATTATAACTTTTATAGTACAATATAATAGCCAATAATAATTTAAAGTCGTTGAAAACATAGATCTTAGCTCTGTCCACCAAAAGAGCTTTCCCTAAATCTTTTCTTTAAACCATCAATCTTTGAACATAAACCTATATATTAAACAATAAAAAGAAAACAATGATAATTTATAGGCAACAAGTGAAATATTTACAGAATTTTTCTTCCTAATCAATACTGTGAAGCATGCACTGGGATTTCCAAGAGCTGAACAAGGTTGGATTGCTTTAGCTCATCCAACTCTTCTCAACTCAAAACTTCAGCTTAGAGTAAATAGCACAAGAGAGGAAAACCAAAATATTTGGTATGTTTTTCCTCTCTTAGCATATCTTATTCATAATATACGATTTTTCCTTTTTATAATTACCAGTCTTTCCTAATTAGATTACTTGTTAATTAAACTTTGATGAATTGTAATCTTAGCTTTCTAATGGTTCTAAAATTGATTTAGAAAGTGCTAATTAAAAGGGGAGAACTTATTTACCATTAACTCTGAGTTAATTAGATAATACAATACCTTTTTATATTAACTTGAATGTATCCATTTAATATAAATTATCTAGATCATCTAAAGGTTGATTAGGCCAATATTAGCTCAATATCCTAAGCTAGATCTTGATCCTATGGTTTAACTAACCACTAGGACCATCATCTCTCTCTTGGTCAATTAAACCCCAAAAAACAAGAAACTCGTCAATCTCTTCTCAATTCTAGTAAGAGTTTATGCCTAAAAAATAAATCCGTGTTAAGGCCTTAATGGATCAGCTAACATCTAAGAAGTAGAAGTATGAATTACAGTCACTATACTCTGTCATATAAATAATGACGAGTCTTGGTTATATCATAGAAGATTAGGTCATACAAGCATGCCTTATTTGAAGACATTATCAAGATAAGATCCTTTAATTGTTTTATTAAATATTTCTCTTGAAAAAGACCAATTTTGTGATGCTTGCTCATAAGGGAAGCAAAGAAAGGCTTATTTTATTTTTTTGCAAACCAAAGAATGTGGTTCCAAGTGAAAGACCCTTCTTTGGAGGAGATACTAAACAACTTTATGCAAGAAAACTTTGCAATTTCAAAACGAAACAAAATAATTTCAGAATCAAACAAAACAAGCCTTCAGGCCAACTCGTAGTCTATTGTGAAGTTGGAGTAATGATATAGTAGATGGTCAAGGTACTAAGACCAAGAAAGTCATTAAAGCAATAAGAGTTGAATTGGAAGGCATTTATTAAACCAACAAAACATCACTTTGGCTTACAATCACGATCTCGATTTGCACAAAATAAATCATCACAACCAAAAGAACAGCCATTTTTATTGAAATCTGTTCAATATGAGGTATAGGATGGAACTGAATCCGCTTTCCAAGGGTATCTTTTGCATGAATAAAAGAAAACTTTAGCTAACCATTGACGTTGTTTTATCATAGGCAAGAGAATGGCTAAGACAGCGACTATATTTGATGGGTATGAGAGTGTGGAGGTAGTTCCTTCTTTGTTTGTTTTTAATTAACCACTTCACTCCCTCCTCAGTTAGTTGTAGGTAATCTAAGTCATTAAGTGTGTTAACAGAGTTAGTTGTTTAAACATCAAAGCAACTGATCAAGTAGAGACCACTTGAGTGATAGTAATTTGCCTCCTTCCCTTTATGGGTTATCGTTGAAAATAATAATGGAGAACACTTTCTTCATCACGAGTACTTTATTTGAAGAAGCAATATATTGATGAAGACCACACTTGGAATTTTAGAGTCCCGATTTATGAACCACTAACCCCATAGTACTTCATTCATGTTGTATCTAATCAATGGCTTGGATCAAATACCATACCTTCCTTCTTGAATTGTTGGTGAAAGTATGGTAAGGAAAAACCCATGGTTAGTTTTGTTGGGATGGTGAAGCTAAAGCTTCCCCTCAGTTGGTTCAGTAAAAGGTTGCTTAGACAATCCTTTAGCCAAATATGGGTGGGTTGTTGCTCTCCTTCATCTTTTCTGCCAGTTTCAAACGTATCTACATTGCCAAGAACCTTCTTCAAACACAACCATTCCAATTATGTGCACCATCATGTCCTTATATATCCATTTTCTTGATGTTTCAATACACCACCAACTAAATTATCACACATTAGCTCTATAGGAACGTTTAGGCACACATCTAGCTTTAAATACACTAGAAAACCTTGAATCTAAATAGCCTTTAAGGCAACTAAATACAAGCTACAAACTTAGCTTCCATGGTGGACTTGGCGATAGAATTTTGCCTCTTACTACCCCATAAAACTGCACTACCACCAATCATAAAAACATACCTACCTTTAAATTTCCCCTCATCTACGTTGTACGCAATATCGAAATCTACAAACTTGAGAGGTATAGGCTCATCTACGCAAAAAGGTGAATTTCAAATCCTTAGAAATCCCTAGTACCACTAAGTAGCGAAATACACACTTAGCCACATTCTAAAGAGGAACATTAGGTCACTTTAAAGCCTACTCAAAAGGCCAACAAAAAAACCCATATGTCATGACATATAGTAAGTTACCTACAGGCTGAGCATATAACTTAGACTTCATAACCAAACTATCCTTATTGCTAGAGGGTGTCATCTTATGATTTAACTGAGCACCCTTATAGATTGGTAATTATATGGATTTCTACCCAACTACAGCAAACCTTTTAAGGACCCAACCTATATATGATTTTTTGTGACAAGCTAAGTTTCTTACCTTTCCTGCCCCTTTTTATCTTAATATCTAAGATATAAGAGGCTTTGGTCATATCTTTCATTTAAAATCAAGTCTTAACTCATTCCTTTGTTTTAACAATCACATAAAGATCATTACTCATCAATAGGATGTCATTAATATACAATTACAACATAATAAATATGCTCCCACTAACAAAGGAGCATATATAGTGGTCATATCTATTGGTCTCAAAACCAGCACAAATATGATCCAAACGCATATATGATATATCATATATGTGTGGAGGTATGTGTGCATGTCAAGAACTAAGAAATGCATATATGGTTGAATGGTAAAATTTCTCTTTACTAAGGAAAAGACGCGGGTTTGATTCCTGCTACCACTTTTCTTTTTCTTTTTCTTTTTTTATTGTAATGAATAATTTAAAAAATTACTATATTTATTCCTTTTCTTACTTCTTCCAAGCCTGGATTACCCCAAGGGGTTGTGAGTTTTTTTCTACCAACTAAAGGCCTTCCTTCACCACCCCAATGGGGATGATCTACAAGATTCATAACCCCTCCCTCTCTCTCTCTCTCTGTGTGTGTATTGAAATGAAAAAGAAAAAATTAGATTTTTAGTTTCTAGTAGAATTAGAAAGCACACAAGCAATATAGAAAGTTACATTTTGCAAGTGTTAAGGGAATGTTACTAATATAGCTAACCCAACTTCCCTAACCGACTTTTGTGAATCTTATTTGTTTGTAAACTCTTCTTTTTCTTTTATTTGTCATTATCCCACATTGATATAAATGGGAAGATTCATCAATTACTTCATCGAAAAAGATTACTAGTTTTAAGCCAAGAGTTTGATAATGAGATCTCTAATCAACTTGTTGGTCTCATGATATATCTCAGTATAAAGGACAAGAACAAGGATCTTTATTTGTTTATGAACTTTTCGGCAAATGGGTAATACTAGGAATAGCTATTAGAGACGTTAAAATTGATGAATAAAAAAATAAAGAATATTTTCATATTCAATAGAATTGAAACTAATTAAAATAATTAAAATATTCATTCAATATTACATGTAATTATGTGAAAAAAAATCAACTATAACCCATAGCCTTCCAAGCTAATGATGCGGGTTCCCACAACCCACTCTATATTAATTTTCATTATACTGCATCATTGATGTGGATATGTTTTCTCCTAAATATATCCAAATTTTTTTATCAACTTAACCAAAAGAGGTGAATTACATGTGTTTCAAACCCCCAATTTGATCAATAACAAGTTTTATCTTTTTTCCCTTCCAGTTTAAGTACTACAGTATCAACATGAATATGATCTCCACTAAACATACGTAAAGCTTTAGCTAGTACATGAAAGTGTATACCGTGATCCCTCTATCTAATAATAGCTAATAGCTAACCAAGAGTTTTTTGAAGTCCTATCCTCGCACTATTTCTCTTATGGGAGTCTGCTTAGCTTCTTGGTTCAGGATGAACGTTGGTGGCATGCGTAACACATGCAAGTTGGACATGTTTCCAAGGCAAAGGGTGAGTAACACATGAAATAGAGCCACTACAAAGAAGTTCCTGAAATCACAAAGTACTCTTGGGGAACATTAGCATGCTATTCCTATAGTAACTTTTATCCGTTGAGCGAAAGAAATATTACCAATTAATAAATCTCTAACTTTAGGTCCTTTTCAAAATAATTTAATCGTGAAATACCATGACATGTGTATCTAGGGAATAGTCGCTGCCATAAAAGGTCCAAGCCATAACAAATGAGAAGTTAAATGACTTAATTCCAGCACAATGACTCTAATATAACTAGTTATTTTACTCGAAAGTAACCCTATATAAAGTATTATACCACTGTCTTGGTGATTATTTTAGTTCATATAAAGACTTAATCAACTTGCACACTTTACCTTTTGGAGCTTCATGCTAAAAATACTTAGGAACCTCCGCATAAATCTCTTCCTCTAGTTCACCATCAAGGAAGGTTGAACATCCATTTGGTGTATTTTTAGATCTAAACGTACAACTATCATAGTCAAAGTCCCAATCATGGTATTTCTATATACTATTAGAGAAAGTCTCATAATAATCAATGCCCTTAATATGAGAAAAGCCTTTGGCAACCAATCTAGACTTATACTTTATGAATGAACCATCTAATTTTAGTTTCTTCTTGAAGATATATTTACAACCAATGACTTTCCTACTTTCAAGTAGATCATCATAAACCTAACCTCAATTTTTTATAATGAAATCTTTTTCTTCTTGAATAGAGGCCAACCATTTATTACCATTATTGGTTTTAACTACTTTGAAATAACTTACCAAATCATCATATTTGATGTTCATTCTTAACCATGATATCCTCTTCTATTTATCCTAACATCATACAATGATTCATTAGAGAAGAAGGTAATCACTTATTTCTAAGAATTCTAGAAATTGTATCAAGCTTAAAATATAAATATATAATCTCAACTAGATAGCTAGGAGAAATCCTCATGCTTTACTACCTCTAATACTTCAACTTTCTTATAAGAAATCTAAGGTCTAGTTTAAATTTCAGAAAAGTATACATCCCTACTTTCAATATCTCCAACTAACCCATTGCAGTGGTGCACTACAAACCTATATACCTTAGAGTGATAACAATACACTCTAAAGTTACACTATAATCGTAAGGTCTAGTTTAAACCTATTCTAGTCTAGTACTCTTACATGCTGACTAGCATCCCATACTCTAACATCACTTATGTATGGTTCCCGACAAGTTCATAATTCTTAAGATGCTATTTCAACTGCTTTTAAGGGTATCATATTGAGACTATACATTGCAGTGGATAGTGACTCTGTCAAAAATTGAGTTTCCAACTAAGTTTTGTTAAAGGGTATAGGGTAAAATAAGGTGATGTACTTTATCTTGACTCTTAAAAAACTTGTCAAGTACATCGCATGTGTATTTACCACCTCCATTAGACCTTGGGACTTTAATAGTCCTCCTTAGCTCTTAACACTTTTACATTACCTTAGATTTTTTACTTACAAGGAAAATAAATTCGAACCTAGAATAATCATAAATGAATATAATGAGATAGGTTACTTCCCTATGAGTACTAACATTCAATAGACCACAAACATTAGAGTGAATGGCCTCAAGTGACTCATTGGCTCTCTTTCCCTTACCAAAAGGAGTCCTACGCATCTTACTAGACAAAAATTGTTCACAAACATCTAGTTTTTTCTATGACCTAGTGATATATATATATATATATTACAAATAATATTTCAAGAAAATATATTTATAAACCTTTTAATTACTTAATATACTACTAATTAAGGTTTATTTTGCATTTTGTAGGATTTGGGTAGAATTCATAAACTTGATGTTTAGGATCTTAAAAAGAAGCTAGTTTATAAGCCAAGTGAAACAAAGAGCACATATCTCATCAACCAAGACCAGAGTAGCATAGAGAAATCTCATGCACATGACTACCTTTATTCACACAAGATGGCTTGTCATTATCAAAAGCAAGGATGACAAAAATCCCATGAATGTGTGCTCTACCTTACGAGGCTTCAACATTAAGCTATACAATCTCAAAACAACTCATGCAAGCTCACACAAAAGCCACATGTTCTCACTCGTGATTGAGTTTAGAAATCAAAGTAAGATGGGTCCCACATGTTAACAAATTTTCTACTCATTATAATATTTATTCCTTATTTTTCCTAAAATTTAGGGAGATAAATATGTTTTTCCTAGGGTGAAAAATGCACATGATGCATAGAGAAAAAAAAAAAAAGAAGGAAGAAAAACATCCAACCTTAGAGTGGAAAAAAAATGAAAAATCTACAACTAGGAATAGCCTAATTTTGAGATAATTTAATGCATATTAGGGCCATTCTAAGCTATCATAATTGAATATTCTATACATAGGAGATGATTGGTTAAGAATAAATATTTTAAAAAAAAATACTATAGTAGCTAGGAAAGAGAGAAAGGGGGATGAACTTCGATAGTTTTGAAGAGATTTTGAGGAGAGAGATAACGGGAACTTCCTGGGTAGACCAAAGGGGACATGACACAAGAAAAGTCATTTGATTAAGAAGGAAAAGAGAGAAATAAAGAAGAGAAAATTTCCTAGCAAGAGGGGGATAAATTCTATATGGTTTTTAAGCTATACCGAGTGCATTTTTTTAAAGTTAATTATGAGTAGCTAAGTTTTCACATAGGGTAAGGATGAAACCACACCAAAATTAGTATTATTCATGTTTAAGTATCTATTAGATTTAGAGTTTTAAAATATCAATCCTTAGGATAAGATGAATATTAATTAATATTCTTTTCATGGAAATTATGAGGTATTTCCTATAGTTTAGAAATTTGTTATAATATATTAATTAGCTTGATATATATAAATTCTTAGATAATCTATGATTGCAAAACAATACAAGTTATACTTTGAAAACATATATGCTAAGTTAGGTAAATCATTATGACTGCAAAAATATGAAAATTAGGAACTTTAATGCACAAATTTTCTATTTTTAATTGGTCAATATTTTATTAACATGAGCAATATTAGATCTAAGATGATTTTCTTTAATATACATAGTTTTACTATTATAGAATTTAAAAACCTAGATTTTAAAATTTGATTGATTTATTCTTTTCTAGTATAATTGATGATATTAATTGTGAGACCCCGGGCATTCTAAATTTGTTTCCAATACATAACAATAATAATAATAATAATTTGCTTTATAAAATAGGCGGGATCCCTAAAAATAACAACTTGCAATTATCATAATTAACACAATGTTCGAAAGAAATCCCCGAGGGTCATCCCATATCCAAAACCACAATAATAAACAAAAATCAAATCGTCGGTACACTGAGCATGCGCAAAGTAAAATCACGACAAATCATACATAGTCATTAAAAGACAATAATAAGAATAATATGTCTAAATCCCTCAGGGCCCATCTATAATCACCACATCATACACATATCGACGGGTAAAGGTACACTATACAATAGTGTGGGTCCATTTTATCCAAAATATAAACATCCAAGTATAGCCGGAAAGTCTAAACATAAGTCTAAGAGGCATACACTAAATAAATCTCTGATGTATAAAAAGGCATATGGTTATCGAGGTCCTCACTCAATCAATGTCACTCTACCTACATACCCTTAGCGCTATTGTGCTCCAAATTGAGGCATTGCTTTGTTTTGCAATGCCTCGGCAAGCTATGCTTGTGTAGGTGATTTACATTCAATTAAAGCTTAATAAAATCACATGGTGCGAAGTATCAATATCATGGTGAATCTCATAGAATAAACATATATATGACATGTCAAATAATCTGGCACCCATAAGGAAATAACATATGAAAATCATAAATCTGCACAAATCGCTATCAAGTCAAATCATCAAGACATACAAAGTATGATCAAAACATGGACATGCATCCATCAAGACAATACGAGTCCACGTGCGTGGAAATATATGAATGCAAGTCATGATAAATAGGACATTGTACTAAAAACAACCCCCAAGAGTGTCCCACGACCCTCAATCACTAGTGATGAGTACTCATACCAATCCAAGGTTCCTCCCGTTCAGCCGGTATCAGCCCTCAAAGTCACTCACGACCTAGGCCATGCTTACCCCATTTCACCCAACATATAAATTCACACGAGCATATAGAATAATAGTATGGGATACTATGCTGCAGTGGCAACCACAACAGCATCTAAACCATTGCCGCTCCCCGTTTACACCTAAATGAGAGACTTTCTCCATCCCCATAGGGAGGAACGGACCCGTAGGGGGGACTACCCATGATACCACCACCTACGTACCTGGCCATGTACCACTCAAGGGCGGTGTCTAATCATCATTGTTACAAAGTCAGAGAGCGGGTGGTCAACCCTACAACCCTCTTAGCATAGTATCCACCGGGTAGAAGCACCCGCTATAAATCAACATGTCATAAACCATGGAAAAACTCTGTAAAATAACATTAATAAGTACGATCAAAGCCCATGATAAATACATTCCATCACATGTAAACATGGTTAATCGCAAAATCGAATGTCATGCTACCAATAAGAAGTAAGAACATATTTATGTAAATATGATAAGACGCAAAAACACATGCCGTAAGAACTTTGGAGAACGAGTCATGATCACTAAAATCATCCATCACTTGACTTTCTCACATCTCAAAGTAAATAAATTCAAGTGATAACTTCATTGATCTGGCCATGAATCCTGGATCAACGGCCCAGATCATCTAAGTACCTTCTATTGGGTCAATCATGTACTAGATGTAAGCTTTTCTAACCTCTAGACAATTATTTGTGGTCTTTGATCATCAATCTAAGTCATGATCCACTTAATTTATGCCTCTTAATCAATGAAAGGTCAGTCCATAACATCTCGTAAAATTTGGAAACGATCTGACCATTGGATCGCTCCATAACATTCATAATTGACATCTGGTCATCAATTCTAACTATTTTTATCATAATCCATCTAATTTCAGTGTTTATTTAGTAATTTAAACATGTCTCCATAATTATACCTTGATCTGACGGTCAGATCGCTCTCTGATCAGCCAACCCCAAGGCACCTGATTAGATCAGTGGTCAAGATCACTTTTCTTAGCAATGACATGCAATGTATTTTGCTAATCCCCTAGATCATATCATATTTGGTGTATTTACTCAAGTTCTAAGGTCTAATCATCCATTGATCAGCCTAATCTAGGTCTTCTAATAGTATTTAGTGATTTAACTATTTAAAAGGTTTTCAAATTTATCTTAAATTTAGGTCCGCATTGTTGAGACAATCACAATGGATCTTTTGGATCATGATTTGGACCTTTGTAGCTCCAAAAAATCACATTTTTAGTGAATGGAAGGCCCAATTTCATCCAAAAATCAATTATATATAAATATAAATAGGGCAACATCACCAAAATGTGCGCGTGTGACGCGAGTACGGCGCACGTCTCTCTTGCATGCTCCGTCACCGGGACACGCATGCACAATGGGCACCATAACGCACCCCGCGTGCGTCATGGTGCCCAGATGCACGCGCGTCCGCTGCACCTGAAGACAACGCGCTCGTCGTCTACGCATTGAGCATGCATTATGCACGGTGTGTCTTAGCTTGTGTCCTAGCGTCATGTCTGTTCATTGTCATCGGGGACGACAACCAAACTGGTTTGCCATTGCCGGAGACAACGACCAGACTCTGGTTGTCGCTGGTGACCTCCATATGCCCATTTTTTGCTATTTTTACATTGTTTTGTCCAGTTTTTCGCCTACATTCCATTTTTAAGCTTCCCATCAACATATTTTTCCATTTTCTCATAATTTTATATGATTTTTACCACATTTATAAAAATCTCCTATAACTATTTTTCTGAGTTTTTCGACATCCCAACCGTCCGATCACCATGAAAATTCATGAATTTGTTCTTTGAGTCATCATTCACAAGATGAATGGATATTTCATTGGTTTATTTTGAAAGGAGTAGTAGCGCGTATCATGCTGCCATATTTATATTTACATATATAATTGATTTTTAGATGAAATGGGTTGTCGATTCACTAAAAATGTGATTTTTGGAGCTACAAAGGTCCAAATCATGATCCAAAAGATTCATTGTGATTGTCTTAATGACGCATACTTAAATTTAAGATAAAAACCTGGATCTAAACACCTTTTAAATAGTTAAATCACTACATACTATTAGAAGACCTAGATTAGGCTGATCATTAGATGATCAGGCTTTAGAACTTGAGTAAATACACCAAATATGAGATGATATAGGGGATTATCAAAATATATTGCATGTCATTGCTAAGAAAAGTGATCTTGACCATTGATCTAATCAGGTACCTTGGGGTTGGCTGATCAGAGAGCGATTTGACCATCAAATTGAGGTATAATTATGGAGACATGTTTAAATTACTAAATAAATACTAAAATTAGAGGGATCATGATAAGAATAGTTAGAATTAATGATTAGATGTCAATTATGAATGTTATGGAGCGATCCAACAGTCATATCGTCTCTAAATTTCACGAGATGTTAAGAACTGACCCTTTATTGATTAAGAGGCATAAACTAAGTGGATCATGACTTAGATTGATGATCAAAGACCACAAATAATTGTCTAGAAGTTAGAAAAACCTACATCTAGTACAGGATTGACCCAATAGAGGGTACTCAAACAATCTGCATCGTTGATCTAGAATTAACAGCCAAATCAATGAAGTTATCACTTGAATTTGTTTACTTTGAGATGTGCGAACATTAAGTGATAGATGACTTGTGATGTGACAGGTATGTTAGAGCACACGACGTGACATTGTCTACTCGCATGATTGGAGTACTGCGTTTATCGAGGTAGGTGATTTCATTTGAAATTTCTCTGTGATTTCAGTGATCATGATTTGTTCTCTAAAGTTCTTGTAGCATGTGTTTTTGTATCTTATCATGTTTACATAAATATGTTCCTACTTTTTGTTGGTAGTGTGACATTCGATTTTTCCAATAACCATGTTTACATGTGATGGACTATATTTATCATGAGCTTTGATCATACTTATTCATGTTATTTTACAGAGTTTTTCCATGGTTTATGACATGTTGATATATGACGGGTGCTTCTACCCAGAGGCTACTATGCTAGGAGGGTTGTAAGATTATCCACGCACCCTCTGTCTTTGTAATGATGATGCTTAGACACTGCCCTTGAGTGGTACAGAGCCAGGTACGTAGGTGGTAGTGTCATGGGTAGTCTCTCCTATGGGTATGTTCCTCCCATAGGGATGGAGAAAGTCTCCCATTTAGGTGTCGACGGGGAACGACAATGGTTTAGATCCTGTTTTGGTTGCTACTGCAACATAGTAGCTCATACTATTATTCGGTATGCTCATGTGGATTTATATGTGGAGCGAACTAAGGTAAGCGGGGCCTAGGTTGTGAGTGACTCCGGGGGCTTATGCAAGTTACATAGGAGGAACCCAGGGTTGGTATGAGTACTCATCACCGATGATTGAGGGTCGTGGGACACTCTTGGGGTTTGTTTTTGGTACGGTGTCCTATTTATCATTACTTGCATTTATATATTTTCGTGCACATCGACTCGTATTGTCTTGATGGACGCATATCTATGTTTTGATCATGCTTTGTATGTCATGATAATTTGACTTAATAGCAATTTGTGCAGACTTATGATTTTCATATGTTATTTCCTTATGGGTGCTCGATTATTTGACTTGTTATATATATATATATATATGTTTAGTTTATGAGATTCACTATGATATTGATACTTCGCACCACGTGATTTTATTAAGCTTTAATTGAATGTAAATCACCTACACAAGCATAGCTTGCTGAGGCATTGCTTTATTTGACAATGCCTCAGATTTGGAGCGTGATAGCGTTAAGGGTATATAGGTGGAGCAATATTGATTGAGCGAGGACTTCAAGGACCATATGCGTTTTTGTACATCAGAGACTGATTTAGTGTACGTCTCTTAGACTTGTGTTTAGACTTTCGAGTTGTACTTGGATGTTTATATTTTGGATAAATTTGACCCATGGTGATCATGGATGGACCTTGGGGGATTTGGACATATTATTCTTATTATTGTCTTTTCACGACTGTGTATGATTTGTCATGGTTTTAATTTGAGCATGCTTAGTGTATCGACAATTTTATTTCTATTTATTATTGTGCTTTAGATATGGGATGACCCTTGGGGATTTCTTTCGAACCCATTGTGTGGCTGGCCACATGCGGGCACCTGGTTTCGTGCTTAACACGTAGGGATACTTGTTTCCTAAGGAGGGAAGATGTGAAGGCCTAGGTTTATTCCATCATCACCACTTTAAGTTCATGATTGAGATGGAGATAGGAGGAATACTTGTACGATGTGATATTGAATCATTGATAGATGGCTCCTTGACAGAAGACTAGGTCCACTCCTGCTCCACTAGTTGCTACCCCTGCCATGACACCAGGACAAGGGGATCAGGAGGCGAATATAGTGGCCCGCATAGTTCAGGACCTTATGCCACATTTTACTCAGCAGATGACACAGCAGGTTCCGACAGTAGTACAGGCTATTCACTTTGCTCACCCGGTGATGACTATTGGAGCCCAGGGGGATACATCAGTGCAATCATCTCACTAGGTACCAACAGCTCTTATGCTAGGAGCTACAGAGGGAGGAGCCTCGAGCGCACACAATCCATTGGCAAAGTAGCTTGAGAGGTTCCAGAGGATGGAACCCTCCTTCTGTGGGGAAGGAGATATAGCAGTGGCGTAGAGATGGTTATTTGAGGTCGAGAAGGTTTTCGAGGGGATGATGGTCCATTTGGAGGACCAGGTGAGTTTAGTGACCTACTTATTGACTGGAAAGGGTGGGTTTTGGTGGAAGACTCAGCAGAAGATACCCCCCCCATCCTCAGCAGCACTATCATGGAAGGACTTCAGGAGGATCTTCGATGAGCAATACTTTCCTCCTCATGCCCTACATGCTATGAAGAGGGAGTTCGCCATGTTAGCACGAGTATGACGATTCAACAATATTTGAACCGACTCAGTAGACTACAAAGATTCACATCTGCCCCTTTTGCCTCAAATTATGAGGCGACGAATAGATTTGTTGACGAGGTGGTGCTGCAGTTGAGGCATGAGGTACTTATCACACACCCGGCCATGGTGAGGTAGGCTGTAGACATAGCTTTTGTGCTTGAAAGAGACCTGGTATGGAGCAGAGGAGAGATGAGTCAGCCCTTTAAGAGCAAGAGACCCTTCACATCCACATAGCCTCAGGGGAGCTCAGACTAGCAATACCCTCCTAGAGAGAGGAGAGATCAGGGCAGGAGAGTGTGCCCTCATTGTAAGGGCCGACACGTGGAGTGAGCATGCCCATGACAAGGTCGTTAGCATCAGAGCCCACAGCAATTCCACCAGTAGTGACAGTAGCCTTTCCAGCTGAGACAGTCATTCAAATGTTACAGTTGTGGCGAGATAGGGCATACAATAAGAGACTGCCTGAGAGGTCACAGTAGTGAGGATAGATGCCACTACAGAGACAACTCTGCATAGTCAGGGACGTGTTTTACTTTGGGGTAGGCACAACCGTCGAACCAGGTGGTGGAAGGTACTTTCTTAGTAGTTGATAGACATGCTAGAGTTCTTTTTTACTTGGGGTCTACACATTCATTTATTTCACATACATTTGCATCATGTCTGGACTTACACACGTGTGAGTTAACATTTGGGTTAGATGTATTGATGCTCGTAGGAGAGACAATAGAGGCTACAGAGTACCTCGAGAGGGTACCAGTAGGAATATTAGGGGTTAGGATGGATGCTAACCTCATCCTCTTGGATATAGTGGGTTTTGATGTTATCTTGGGGATAAACTAGTTAGCGATGTTTTGGGTTACGATAGACTACCATAAGAAGCAGATTATATGTAGTGTACTAGATCGACTAGTTGTCATAGTTCAGGGTAGGAGGAGTATTAGTGGCCCTTGTGTTATCTCAGCCATGAGAGTAGCTCGGTGTTACGCTCAAGGTTGTCGAGTGTTTTTGGCCTATGTCACGACTATTGATAGTGAGCAGCCATGGATTGAGGAGATAAACATGGTGCGAGAGTTTGCCGATTTATTCCCAGATGAGCTGCTAGGACTACCCGCACGCAGGAAGATCTATTTTACCATAGACTTGGTATTGAGTACAGCGCCATCTCTAAGGTGTCCTACAGGAAGGCCCTACAGAGTTGAGAGAGCTTCAAGTACAGTTGTAGGAGCTTCTGGATAAGGGTTTCATCAGGTTGAGTGGATCTCCTTGAGGAGCACTAGTGCTCTTCATTAAGAAGAAGGATAGGTCTTTGAGGCTGTGCATAGACTACCAATTACTGAACAGTGTTGCTGTAAAGAACAGGTACCCCTTGCCTCGTATTGATGACTTATTTGACTAGTTGCAGTTAGTACAGGTATTATCGAAGATTGACTTGAGATCAAGTTACCATCAGTTGAGGATTAGGGAGAAGGATATCCCTAAGACTGCGTTTAGGAGTTGGTGTGGCCATTATGAGTTTTTTGTGATGCCTTTTGGGTTGACGAATGTGCCGGCAGTGTTCATGGACTTGATGAACAGGGTATTCCGAGTGTATTTAGATAAGTTTGTGATTATCTTCGTGGATGATATCCAGGTCTACTCTCCTAGCTACGAGGCTCACACGGAGCATCTTCGCACTATGTTAGACATGCTTCGCCATCATCGCCTGTATGCAAAGCTCAGTAAGTGTGACTTTTGGTTAGGATAGGTGCAATTTTTGGGGCACGTGTCCAAGGATGGTGTGGTCGTGGACCCGGCCAAGGTAAAGGCAGTTTTGCATTGGGGGAGGCCTACGACAATGATAGAGATTCATAGCTTCCTAGGTTTAGCAGGTTACTACTGACGATTCATTGAGGGGTTCTCGAGGATTGCCTTGCCCATGACCACCTTGACTAGGAAGGACACTAGGTTTGTCTAGGTTGATGCTTGTGAGGAGGGCTTTCAGGAGCTCAAGAGGAGGTTGACTACCGCATCAGTACTAGCCCTACCTTTAGGTTCGGGTGGTGTTTTGTGATACATCAAGCAGAGGTTTAGGAGTAGTGTTGATGCAGCATGAGGGGGTTATCGTTTATGCGTTAAGATAGCTGAAGACGCATGAGGTGAATTACCCAACTCATGATTTAGAGTTGGCAGTAGTGGTGTTCGTGTTGAGGTTCTGGAGACACTATTTGTAAGGTGAGAAATTTGAGCTATACACTGACCATAAGAGCCTTAAGTATTTCTTAATGTAGAGTGATTTAAACATGAGGTGGAGGAGATGGATGGAGTACCTTAAGGACTTCGACTTCACCATAGAGTGCCACCTAGGGAAGGCCAACGTTATTGCAGATGCCTTGAGTAGGAAGTCGAGGGTGATAATTGCCAACCTCTCAACTCGATCCAGGTTTCTTAACAGGATCATTTAGGCATAGAGTAGTGATGCTGAGACACAGGGCATGGCCGATAAGGCCAATTTTTTCAGAGGGTCAGATGGAGGTGTCAGGTATAGGAGTAGATTGGTTGTGCCTACAGATGATCAGTTAAGACACAACTTGCTCCACAAGGCACACCAGTCCCCATAATCTATTCATCCTGGAGATACGAAGATGTACCAGGATCTTAAATGACACTTTTGGTGTGGGATGAAGAGGGATATTGGTGAGTGTGTGGCATGATGTTTAACATGTTAACAGGTCAAGGCAGAGCATTAGCGACCAGCTAGGTTGTTGTAGACATTGGACCTTTCAGAGTGGAATTGGAACCACCTAACTATGGATTTTATAGTGGGCCTGCCGAGGACCGCTAGTGAGCATGACATGATATGGGTCATAATCAACAGATTGATGAAGTTCGCCCATTTTCTCCCCATTAGACAAACTTAGACCATGGATAGCTTGGCGAAGCTGTATGTGAGGGAGGTCGTGAGCCGACATAGGGTGCCATTGAAGATTATCTTAGAGTGAGACACACGGTTCACCTCGAAGTACTGGTAGAGTGTACAGGAGGCTCTAGGGTCAAAGTTGAGATTCAGTACGACATTCCACCCCTGGACAGATGCCAGACTGAGAGGACCATCCAGACAGTGGAGGACATGTTGAGGGCCTACATCATGGATTGGAGAGGTAGCTGGGATGAGCATTTGCTACTCGTAGAGTTTGCATATAATAACAGCTACCATGCGAGTATCGGTATGGCGCCTTATGAGGAGCTTTATGGCAAGCCCTGCCTGTCTCCCTTGTGCTGGAGTGACGTGGGAGAGAGATGGGCCGTGAGGTTAGAGTTGATTGAGCAGTGTGCAGAGGAAGTCTGACTCATTCGAAGATGATTATTGGTAGCTCACAGTCGCTAAAAGAGCTATGCTGATAGGAGACGGAAGGACTTGGAGTTCGAGGTTGGAGAGCATGTATTTTTTAGAGTTTCCCCTTTGAAGGGCTTGATGAGATTTGGTGTCAGGGGGAAACTCAGTCCCAGATACATTGGTCTTTTCAAGATCCTACACAGAGTCAAACCATTTGCATATCAATTAGCCTTACCCCTGTGGCTGGCTGGAGTGCATGACATTTTCCACAATTCCATGCTGAGGAAGTACGTGTTGGATCCATCCCACGTACTAGAGCAGATCCCACCGGAGGTACGGCCTAACTTGACATTCGAAGAATGCCTTATACTGATCTTGGACAGTAAGATTTAGGCGTTGAGAACTAAGACATTTCTTTTGTCAAGGTCCTTTGGCAGCATCATTCGATGCAGGAGGCTACTTGGGAGTTAGAGGATGAGATGAGGCGGACCTATCTAGAGCTCTTCTCTTGAGGTAAGTATATTTTAAAATTTGAGAACAAAATTTTCTATAAGGTTGGTAGAATGTAATATCCGACATTTTTAAAATTTAGAAATATTTAATTTTTGGGAATTATGGGAAATTAGAAATTTTAAGAAATTGGGAAAGATAGCAAATTTCTCAAAATTTCCAATTTTCCATAATTCCCCAAAATTAAATATTTCTAGAATTTAAAAATAGTGGATATTACATCAACTTTACTCGATGGCTTGTTTCTTATTAGTTGTCTTTGTTCAAACAATTTAAAATGTATTTTAATTAAAAGTCCAAATTTTAAAAGTGATTCCTCATGGGATTGACCCGCACTTGTACATTTATGTTACAATATACCTGTGCACTTGTGGTATTTTTTTAAGTAAGCATCACTTGGGTAATAATCCATGCCCAAATATCCTTACTATCTGGTCTTTGTTAACATTACTTGACCTAAGATGCCATATGGGGAATCATCTTTAGAGAGCAAATAATAGTAAGAAAGAAGGACTAACTTTATTAATATTAGTGGAAACAAATTTTAAGTCAAGTTTATAAGGTCCATTATATAGGACTTAGGAGGACAAAACACTCTCCTTCTATCCAAATGTAGTTATTTTTCCATAATACCTCACTTCTAGGCCTTTTTGAGCAAGCTTTGGAACATATAAAGATCACACCTAAAGCTCGATGTAAAGGGAACCTTGATCAGTGTAAGGTGCCTCCCACTAGGGGGCTGAAGCCTAACCAGCCATTAGCCTTGTACATCACAAAAACTACTATTGCACATGAATACCATGTGCTCACCTATATCATTTTCTTTAAAGTCATAAAACAATTCTCTATCATTCACAATGTGACAAGTCAAAAACATAATTAAGCAACCATTCATCTTCATCCAATTCCATGAGTAATGTTTCAAAGATCATGTAGATGATATCTTCTCCCTTGAATTTGCTATCACAATTTAGTCCCTCACCCCCTCTCTTGCTTTTCCTAAAATAGTTAGCTTTAACATATCTTGTCTGACAACATATCAAGTAGGGTCCTTTCCTCTTACCCTTATCAAATCCACTAACTATGGGTTTGTTCCCCTTTTAAAATTTATTTTCTTGCCATGATTTGATTTATCTTATAAAATGAATCCTTGTCTTTTATCTTTAAACAAATTCACATGAAAACTTTTTTTTATAAGTCTCTTCTCTCTCTTTCTTAGACTTCAACTCCTAACATGGACACGAGATTGTTCATTGTCACAATGACTCCTAAAGTAAAGCAACAATTGTAAATCCCAAGAAGCAGACAAAATATTAAGAGTTGTAGCTACCTGTAACTTTTTAGGTTATTATACTCGCCAATGCTTTAGCCACAACTGACACAGAGTGAACTATTGCAATCACACTATCAAACTCTCTCATTTGCATATTATTATATTTTTTCACTAGAAGAAATATATAAGATTCATAGTTCTTCCTATACTATGCAGCCACAACATTGTTCAACACATAGTAGGTAGGATGCATCTCAAATATGATTTTAATATCTAGACAATGAAAATCAACATTATATACCTCACATTTCTATCGTCCATAAGAAACTTTTGATACGTTTGACGCTATATTTTATAGTAGCATCAATAAGTGGTTTCGGAACCACCACAACAAGTACATATTCAATTGAGTCTTGGAGGAGTATATGATTAATTATCCTCTTCCACATTAGGTAATTGTACCATTCAACTTCCTAGTCTTGCTAAGTTTAGAGATTATCATTTTGGAAGTCATTATTATTGTGACACTAGCAATTTAACGTATCAAGAACAACTTTCTATTAATTTAATGTTCAACTAATTGCAAATTACAGTAATTACCTAAAATACTAATCAAAGTTTCAAAATATACGTACAACTCAAGACTATGTAGATCATTTTATGCGATTTTAGAATTAATCTAGAACAACTAGTTTTTTATGTAAATGAGAAATTATAGTGTATACCTCCACTCTCTAGAGTTAAAAATTTAAACATTATCTAGTTCACAAAAACTAGTAATTCTTAAGAAACTACCAATTAACAATGTTTAACATTTATACAATTTTTTTAATTTAGCAGTTATATACTAATTGTCACAATGTTCTAAAATTAGAAACTTGTTCTATAGCTAAATTAGAATAGTAAACTATTAAAACCATGCTTCATAGAATAGGAAGATGAAGTACAAACATACATGGCTATTCACAAATTATTTTTAAGCACTTATTCTCAATTTTAAAATAATATGCAATAAATAGATAAAATAAAATAAAATATAAACATGTAAACCAAAGATGCTACTAATCAGGCATATTTCATTGTTTATATATAAAATAATAACAAAAATTACCATCTAAAATAGTCCCCATCTAGATGATAATTATAAGCTAAATATTGGAAACAAAAATTGCCCTATTTTACCTCTAATTAACCTTTCTAATAGGTCAATAAAATAAGAATATTTTTAATTTTAAAATTACTTAAAAATCAAAGAAATTAATCTATAAAAATATACAATTTTAAAATGAAATTGAGTATATAATGTGTCTAATGATTTAGCATAAATATATTACTACAATCGAGAGAAAACAAACAAGATCTAAAACTTTAATTTAGAACAATCACTTGGCTTACCTTAGATTGGCTTTTTGAAGGAATTATAGGAGCAAAAATAGTCTTGTATTTTAGTTCCTCGGATTACTTCACAAAAGCATAAATCATTGCTTAAAACTTACATCAAATTAATGCTTAAACTATGTAGCAAATCATGCTTAAAAAATGTGATCCATCAATGAAAATAGACATGAAAAGTCACGCCTAAAATTAAAGAAAAATCAAGTAGAATTTGGCCAACTAATTTTGTCAATAATTAGGAAAAAAACAAGTTTTAATAGAATTGAACAAATATTGCCCAATTTTCACACAAAAAATCTTTTAAAAAGTGCATATTATTGATCTATTTTTTGCTAGAATTTTCATATATAAATTTCTAATTAATTAGATTATTAGATTATATATAATTGATCTAAAACATTTGACACGTGCTCTGATATCAATGTTTGTCTTAGATGCTCCATGTCATGCACTACATGCAAACCAACAAACAATAAATACAAAAAAATTACAACCTTTGCAGTACAATATGATAGTCAATAATTTAAATTTAAGTCACAAAAAGCATAGGCCTTACCTTTGTCAATGGATAGAGTTTCTCCTAGATCTTTTTCTTTAAAACATCAGTAGATGGAAATGAACCTATATACTAAACAACAAAAAGGAGACATTGGTAACTTAGGTAACAAAGAAAATCTTTACCAAACTTTCTTCCCAATCAATACTTCAAAGCATGCATTAGGACTTCCAATAGATGAAATAAGTTGAATTATTTTAACCCATCCAACTTTTCTCCCTAAAAAAACTGCACCTAGAGAAAACCACTAAGAGAAAAAAACCCTAAAAGTTTCGTAAGCTTTTCCTCTCTTGGTATATCTTATTTATAGTATACGATTTTTCTTTTTTATATTTAGAAGTCTTTCGTACTTGGCTTACTTGCTTATCAAGCTTTGATGACCTATAATCTTAGTTTTCTAATGCCTCTAAATTGATTTAGACAATTCTAATTAAATGGAGGGAACTTACTTATAGCTAACTCTAAGTTAAATGACCAATACAGAGCTTGTTCATATTAAACTAAATGTGTCTCTTTAATCTAAACCATCAAGATCAAGTTGATTAGGCCAATATAATGATTAGACACTTGATTAGCTTAATATCCTAAGCTAGATCTTGATCCTATGCTTTAATTAACCACTAGGTGTAATTTTGCTATTTTTAAATTCTAAGAATGCATGATTTTGTGGAATTTTGCAAAATTTGAGGTAATTGGAGATTTAAAAATTTTAGAGATGAAATCACGAGCTAAAACCTCAATATTTGAATTTTATATTTAAATGTCTAATTATTTTAATTTTTATATTTAAATAAATAAACAAAGGGGTAGAATTGTAATTGTCCATGTGGGGCCCATGAATTTGGTGCAAAAACCCACGAACTGACGGTCATTATGAGGGGACTCTTAAATACGCCTACCCACCATTAATGCCTCCCCAATTTTTGAACCGCGATTAATTCTTCCCTGTTTTCTGTGTCGTTGGCGAAAGCAACGGACTTGACGTAGGCAAGGTCGACGATGCCCTTTTCCCTCTCAGGTGCACGAGCACGATGGATTCCCTTCTCTTGGGCTAGCCTAACTCGAAGTAGGTTTGTTCTCCTTTTTCCCTCTCCCCATTTTCTTTGTTTCCAAGCGGGTTTCCATCGTTTTTAACTCTAGAAAATGGCGAGTCTTGTTGTTTTTCAGTGAGTAACATGTGTTATTTTTTTTTGAAATAAATCGATGAATCAGTGCTACATGGATGATTTGAACCGTTCATCTTGTGGATGATAAGATAAAGAACAAACCCATGAAATCTCATGGTGATCTGACGGTAAGGGATACCAAAAAATGCAAAAAATAGTAAAATAGAGATTTTTAGAAACGTGGTAAAAATTGAGTAAAAACATGGCAAAATGGAAAAATTTATTGATGAGAAGGTTAAAAATGAAATTACATGGGAAACTAAACAAAAAGGTGCAAAAAATACAAGATTTGGCAACCTAGGGGTCATTGGCGGTGACCAGAGTCCGACTGTAATCTCTCGCGACGGTGGACTAGTCCAGCTGTCCTCCCTAGCAACGGCAAATTGTAACAGACGATTAGTGGGGCGTGGTGGTGACGCATGCCAGGTGGCGCACACGCTCACGTGGGCGACGTGTGATGACCTGGGTTTTTGTAACACATTTTGTAATACATTTTTCAAAGGCACAACCCTTAGTAGTAAATTTTTTTTGCAAACAATGTAGTGGGAATTCTTTTCTTTTAAATCAATTTGTAACATTACCCAAGTCTCACCTCAACATACATAATACATATAGACATTTTGTATAAAATAAAATTTCATTAAATACTAGGAACCATTCAGTAGTTCACTTTTACACAACCCCTGTATTACAATTGCAATCCATTGTCCAAATACAATCCAAATCACAAAGTACATAGCTTGATTACATAATCTTTAAGGGAAATATCCTGGTCAATCTTGCAGCTTCTGATTCTGCAAGCTTTATGTCCTTAAGTCTCCTTCCCTTTAGCTGAGATATTGTAAATATTCAAACATTTACAATATCTTAGCAAGCTATGCTTGATAGAGGATACAAAAATATACTACTTCACTAATACAAGAATGCGATATCTCATTCATCATTCTACCATGTTTACCAATTCATGGACCATCTCATCATTGAGTACATACATCATTTATATAGTATAGGGTAAACCCACTATAACAGTGAAAATACTCAAAATTTGTTCCTTTCCTTGGCTATACTCCCACTTAGGAGATCAATATTCAGCTGAATCTCATATGGGGATTTTCTCTCTAGGAACTCATGTATTTCATCATACTTGGCATCTCATCATGCCATGGCATTTCACTATGCCTATTATATGTACATCATAATGCAAAATCATCAAGGACTACTATGCCGCAGTCTAAATCCATACGTCATGCCCGGATAAGTGCATTATAATCCACTGATAACAACTGTGGAAATAACAAAATCCATGTTTGCATAGGTGAGGACCATGACTATCATAGTGGCAGCCTTCTTATGATTGCCCCACCCCGACTTTTAGTCTCTCTTTGGGCATGGTATCTATCATATCATACATTTCAGAAAGCAGGTAGCTAAACCCTCATAACTTCCCTAGCATAGCATCCCCAAACTTATGCCTGTATAAAACAAAATCACAAACCACTTAGGAACTCAAAATTTGTTCCTTTCCCTGGCTATACTCCCACTTAGGAGATCAATATTCAGTCAAATCTCATATGAGGATTTTCTCTCTAGGAACTCATGTATTTCATCATACTTGGCATCTCATCATGCCATGGCATTTCACTATGCCTATTATATGTGCATCATAATGCAAAATCATCAAGGACTACTATGCCGCAGTCTAAATCCATACATCATGCCCGGATAAGTGCATTATAATCCACTGATAACAACTGCGGAAATAACAAAATCCATGTCTACATAGGCAAGGACCATGGCTATCACAGTGGTAGCCTTCTCATGATTGCCCCACCCGACTTTTAGTCTCTCTTTGGGCATGGTATCTATCATATCATACATTTCAGAAAGCAGGTAGCCAAACCCTCATAACTTTCCTAGCATAGCATCCCCAAACTTATGCCTGTATAAAACAAAATCACAAACCACCACGCTTGTATGTAAAAATACATAGTACATATCAGACAATGTGTCTGTATAACTAAGGCTGGAATATTTTCTATGCTTTATTCTTAGGGTTTCCATAGTCCACATATCTCACTAACTTCTCATCGTTTGATTGGATCAGTTAGATGGATCATGGGATTGGATCATTTGCTTGGATCATTATTATTCTAAGGTACCAGGTATACTTATATCATGAAGGTCTATAATTTCAGACAAAAGATCACACACACACACACACACACACACACACACACACACACACACACACACACATACACAAACATGAATCTTTAATACATTCTTATACATCCACCTACCTCAAAGTTATATTCACTCCATATTGTCCATCACAGTCTCAATTCATACATTTGTCAAACCATACGTACAAAGTTATTCCTTTATATAAGTATTCTTTCAACATGTATTTTGGTTATCCTATAAAGGATGCCCTAATTTTCCTTGAATCATACATGATTAAGGTTTCAAACCTTCTAAGCTAACAAATCTATACTATAAGTAAAATTACACAACAATACTATACTCTACATTGTATTTCTTTTCTTTTGTTGTTTTTGATCATTCAATATTTCTCTCGGATCTTGCCATATCATCCTTATCTTACTTACAATTTTTATTAGGGTTAGATAATTTGCTAACCTCTTATGCTCTTATTATTATTTCTCAATCAGTTAGTGTTTTACTGGATTGAGGGTAACTTATTCATTCTTAATTCTAGAAAGCTCCTCTTATTTTCAATTGACCAAGGTTTATTAGTTACATGTCATTCCCAATGTGGTTAATTCAATCCTCATGTAAGGAGCGTTTAGACCTCAAAAAACATCAACAGAAGGTGGAGGGACAGTGAGGCTCATTAGAAACTCCCTTCACCATAATGAATAACATATAAGGTCATAGCTTTAGCTCAACCTTTAATAAGGTCCTATGAGCTCATAACCCTAAGTTTTATTTCTACTTGATTTTAATTAATTCCATAAACATATACTATATCATTTATGGATGTCTATTATGCTCCTATTATGGGCCAAGAAAATGAAAAATTTACCCCTTATATTGTCCTACTAATTATAGCCCTTACTATGATTATTTCTCATGATGTACATGTGTATTTTGTGAAGTCCAACTATATTTCATTAATTACCCTATTTAAGGTATTTTTCATAACTCTACCAATGTAAAGAAAATTAAAAGAAATTATACTAATAAATATAAATCTAAGGAATTTAAAGACAATCATGTTGGAATTGAAAATTTGACATGAATTAAATTTTCCAATAAAATAATTAACTAGAATATTAACAACATTTTAATCTAAGAAATTAAACAAAATTATACTAAAATTGAAAACTTGACATAGATCGTAATTAAATCAAATTTACTATTAAAGACTATTAACTAAGCATGTGATCAATTTATCCTTATAATCCAACCATCTGATTTGTCCATCTTTTAGATCTAAGGTTAATATTCCATTAAGGGTACAACCCTTGATCTTTCATGTTTTTGATTGATCCAGCATCTCTAATAACATGATATTAGGCTTAGATCATATCTTTTATAGGTCAATCTGGTCTGATCATTCTTAATCTACCAAATTAAGAGGATCCATTGGGATTTTCCATGATCATTTTTACTTTCAATAGTCTAAACTTTAATGCAGTTCATGTCAGTCCAATCCAACCAGCCCCATAATGATTTATTATCATTATATCCTTAATGAATCTACACCCTCTTTTGATTACCCCATATCTACTTGATCAAGGGTGTTAGTAGGTATATTTTTAATTAACATAAAGTTTTAATAATTAAAATATTATTTTTATGGGTTCAATAGGTTCCCCTCATCATTTTCTATTCATAGAATCTTCCTAATAAAAAATCAGACTTAAAATGAGTGAGGAATTTTATTTTTAAGTTTTTAGCCATTTTCAACGACTAATCTTAATCTATAATGTTTTGATTAATTTAACTGATCTAGAGGCTTGAAAATTCTACTATGATCATAGATCTTAAAGTTTTGACATGTCCTAGATTCACCCATTGGATCATATTTCATTTTAACATCAATTTGATTGTGATCCACTATTGTTGAAAATAACTTTAAAATTTATTTCACATAAATCAATTAAAAACCTCAATGTCATTATTTCATTATATTATACATAATACAAGGAATCTATAGCCTCTTTCTGATCTAAAATATGTGCTAAATTGAGCTCTCAATTGAAGAAACAATATTTTAGTACATAAATAAAAGGGTTCAGATCATGTATGAGGAACATGACAAAACAGAGGGTGGCTCGTGCTGCATCACAGTTGTTTATCGGTGAACTGGGAGTGGTGACCAGTGATAGAAGAGACAGCCCTAATATGGACCGTCGGATCACCCATCATCCAATCTTCCTCTTCTCTTAAGATCAAGAGCCCAGATTTCATCTCCTAGGGTTTTTGGGCCCCAGGAATCCATCCAATGGCTCAGAAGTTGCATCTAAGCTATGAATACATGGGATCTCAACCCTTCATGCCGGATCCGTCGTTTTTCGACTGATCAACGGCCGAGGAGATCCAAAGGAGGCCGAAAAACACAATGGGAGAGCTGGAATGTAAAGAGGAGAGGGATTTAGACTTACCTAGGCTGGTTCGGTGAGGAGAAGTTCACTAGAGAGGGAGAAATAATGCTAGAGAAGGAGAAGAAGATCGGAAAGAAACCCTAGCTTCTGGAAATGCCAAAATCTCTGGTGTTGTTGCTGGAGAAGGAGGGTAAACATGGGGGAAACATAGATCCCCCGTCTCTGCTTTGTTTTAACATTATAAGATCACCGTTTAATGGCCAAATTGGTCGGAATAACCTAAAAGTTCCACCAGAGACAGTACCCAATACCGAAGATAACTTCCATTTAAATTTTTTTGATGATCCACCCGTTGGATCATCAAGAAACCTTAGGGCTTTTGTAGATCAACACATTACAAACAAATCCAATGGTGAAGATATGTATGTGAGCAATGGAAATCAATGGATAATTGGATTAGGGTTTCCCAGGAAAAAACCCTGGTTCATTCGGGATGACGCGTCCCTTAACGCTCCTACATACAAACATGAGCTGTCTGCTTTGGGTGTGTTTGGGGACATGCCTTTAAGAAAGAAGAGAAAGAGAGGAAAGAGGAGAGAAATGGGGAAGATGGAGGGGGAGTTTTGAGCTGGGATTTTGGGGCATTGTAGGGGACCTCGTGACGAGCATTAGGAAGATTTTTGAGAAATTTTATGGGCTATTTATAGGGACTTTTGAATTTTCTATGATTACATGTCATAATTATGTTTCATTTCTTTTTTATTATTAAATTGTCATTGGATTCCCACTACCACCTCCTTCTCCACTAGCAGCTGGTAGTGGTTTGACTCATGACGGTGGTCTTCCAGATCGTTACCCTACCTTGTGGGTCCCACATAATTGTGAAAAGACCGATTTGCAGTTTTTATTCCAAAAATGGAGAAAAATAAGGTTTATTCCTATGAACTCAAAATTGAGCATACTTAGTGGTATTGGAATTGTATTTTTTAATACATTTTAAATATTGATATTTTAGATATCGATTATGGGTAAAATTACCATTTTACCCTTTTATTAAAAAAAAGAGAAAATTAGGGATTTTTCATTTTAACTCAGAATTGAATGTACTTAGTGTTATTTTGATCAGTTTTTCGAGTACATTTATAATTTCTAAGTTTCAAATCATGTTTAAGCTCTATAAAAAGAGAATTTCCAATAACCTAATATTCTAGCCTGGAATTTTTGAAAATTCAGACTAAATTGATTTTCTCAATCAATTTACAAAAATTGGGGTTATTACACGATGCCTGGGACGTCACCGCCATGTGGTGGGATGCATGTGAGTATTTTGTACACGCGTCCCCGTGTTGTAATGCAAATTGACCATGTTTTTTTGTTTTTGGATTTTCTAGATCATCCATTCATATAAAATGTGATTTTGGGAGCTACAGAGGTCCAAATCACGATCCAAAAGATCCATAGCAGTCGTCTCAACGACGTAGACCTAGATTTAAAATGAAAAAAAATAGATTTGATTATCTTTTTAATAGTTAAATCACTAAATACCATTAGATAACCTAGATCAGGCCGATCAATGGATGATCATGCCTTAGAACTTGATTATGTGCACCAAATATAAGATGATTTAGGAGATTAATAAAGTGGATTACATGTGATTATCAAGAAAAGTGATCTTGGCAATTGATCTGATCAAGTACCTTGGGATTGGCTGATCAGAGAGTGATTTGACCGTCAAATTGAGGTATAATCATGGAGACATGTATAAATCACTAAATAAACATAAAAATTAAAGAGATCATGATGAGAATGATTAAAATTAATGACTAAATGTCAATTTTAAGTATTATGGAGTGATTCAACGATCGGATCATCTTCAAACTTCACGAGATGATAAAGACTGACCCTTCATTGATGAAGGAACATCAATTAAGTGGATTATGACATAGATTGATGATTAAGGACTACAGATGTTGGTCTAGATGTTAGAAAAACCTACATCTAGTTCAGGATTGACCTAGTAGTGGGTTAATTAGATAATCTGGGTCATTAACTTAGGATTAACTGCTAGATCAAGGGAATTATCACTTGAATTTGTTTATTTTGAGATGTGAGAACATCAAGTGATAGATGACTTATGATGTGACAGGTACGTCAGAGCGCACAACGTGACATTACTTACGCGCCTGACTTGAGTATTGCATTGTTGAGGTAGGTCATTATATTTGAGATTTCTTCTTGATTTCATCGATCATGACTTGTTATCTAAAATTCTTGAGGCATGTGTTTTATGCACTATCGTGATTTATTGAAATGTGTTCAGCATTTCGTGCTTGATATCGTGACATTTGATTATATGATTATTCATGTTTTGATGTGTGATGGATTCCACCTCATCATGGATTTTGACTTGAAACCCTTGGGTGAAGCGGGGTAAGTCGAGCCCTTGTACCGATTTGAGGGTGAGCCAGTAGTTTCGATTGACAGGCTTCCATCAGGAATGGATTGATGCGAGCTGCACATGAGGGACCTAGGGTTGGAGTGTGTCGGGTGAAGTGGGGTAAGCTCAATCCTTGTACTAATTTGAGGGCGGGCCAATAGTTTTGGTTGATAGGCTTTTGTCGAGAATGGATTGATGCGGGCTGCACGTGAAGGATCAGAGGTTGGAGTGTGTCGGGTGAAGCAAGGTAAGCCTGGTCCTTGTACTGATTTGAGGGCGGGCCAGTATTTTTGGCTGACAGGCTTCCGTCAGGAATTGATTAATGTGGGAGGCATGTGAGGGACCCAGGGTTGGAGTGTGTCAGGTGAAGCAGGGCAAGCTAGGTCCTTGTACCAATTTGAGGGTGGGCCAGTAGCTTTGGCTGACACGCTTCTGTCGAAAATGGATTAATGTGAGCTGTACGTGAAGGACCCAAGGTTAGAATGAGTTCGCCGTGAGTGTGGTCGAGATACTCATAAAGTTGATTGTGCACGGCATTCCATGATCATGACATGCATTATATTTTTCTGTAGACACAGACTTTTGTTATTGTGATGGATGTGTATCCATGTGTTTCATGCCTTGCATGCTATGATAATTAGATTTGATAATGATTTGCTCAGCTCATGATTTCTGGATTTATCCATTATGGTTGTATGATGTTTCACATGCTTTGTATACATTCATCTTATATGATTTCACTATGATTATGATACTTGTGTTATGTGATTTTATTGTATTTATTATCAAATGTGAATCACCTATGCAAGCGATAACTTGCTGAGGCATTGCTTTGTTTTACAATGCCTTAGATTTGGAGCGCAATAGCGCTAAGAGAAAGCAAGTGGAGCAGCGTTAACTAAGCGAGGACCCTAAGGACCATCTGGCTTTTTGTACATCAAAGACCGATTAGCGTATGTCTCTTAGACTTGTGTTTAGACTCTTGGGGTTGCACATAAATGTTGTTATTTTGCACAGATTAGACCCACACTTTGTATAGTGTATATTTATTTGCACACATAGGTATGACATGGTGATCATAGATTATCGTGATTTTAAATTGAGCATGCTTAGAGTATCGATATTTGATTTTGTTATTGTCATAGTATTTGGGATGTGGATGACCATTGGGGGTTTTCTTTTTGGTGTTTCCTTTAACGCTGTTAAAAATTTATTAATTATGAGTTTTTATTTTTAGAGATCCCACCTATTTTATTTTAAATGTATTATTATTACTATTATGAATTTGAAAAAAGGTTTAGAAAACTCATGATGTCACACTAGAACCATCATTAAGTCTATCAACTAATTTGTTTAGAGCAATTCATTGCAAAACGAGTTAGCTCTCCTCGTTATGCTTGGTTGGATGTTTGAGGTGGCACTTTCCTATTAGTGGGGATATTTCAAGTAGATGTAGAAAATAGGATAATGGGTTCTAGGTAGTTTGCTTCATAATAATAATTCAAAACAATAGCATTGAAGATTGAAACATCTCACATTTTGTGATGACTCAATAGCACTCCTTTGACTTCCTCCAATACAAATTGTTGCAAGTCCTGCTGATCTTGTTGACATGAGGACGAAAGCCGATGGTCGCAATCTTATGGTCAGGATGTGATCTTGAGCTTTGTACCTTAATCCAAGTTTCAAATAACTGGTGAAACGTGATATGATGGTCTTGATTTGATTATAATTAAACCTGGTAACCCAATCTGAAACATCCATAACAATTATCAAGTTCTTACAAGTCCATCTCCAACAAGGCTTCTATCTCTTCAGATAATTATTTACGGTCACTGATCAATCTACTGTTAGCATGCATGGGAAATGCATGCAGCACGCCCGGCTAGGCGGGCAATAACATTAAGTAATAAATGTGGCATTGTCTGTATCCATGTTTTACAAGTGACTCTCCATGGCTGTCCAGCTTTAAATCTTCTGTGCACACTGTTATATGTTAGCATTTAAAACCCCCTGGGAGTTGAAGTCATATACTATGTCTCGATGACAAGCCAGCGCGCGCGCACAGAGAGAGAGAGAGGCCAGCTACTCGGAGACCTTAATTGCATGCAGGAGGATAGTGAAAGCAACTTGAGGCTTCCAACTGGGCACCGTTCTTGTACAGTGGTCTCTCATGCTGGACTGCAGCTCTATCTTCAATACCCAAGAAACATGCATAAATATGTACGACGATACGTACATACATACATGTACATGCTAGTTCAGATCAGTGGGACATGCCTTTACTCTGAAGCTAGAGGGACTAGCGTGGCCCCAAGCAATCAAGGAAGTATTTTGTGCACTAGGAAACCAAAATATCAGTTGTTACGCGCCTTCCTAAGGACTAAGATGATTCACAAAAAACATAAAAAAAAAATAAAAAATGTCCCATATCTCTCTCTATTTATCTATCTATGCAGGTATCGTATAATATATGTGCATTACAAGGGGCTAAAGTCTTCATTTTCTTTTACCATGCATATATAACTGCACGTTATGTTCTGTTCAAAAGTTTGAGCCATCATTTAAAACTTAGAATAACAAAGGCGGATAAGATTTCTTTGTCATGGTCTTACCATGAATGGCTTTTATTCAACGAAGCTAGCCCACCATTTATGCCTTTATAGCCCCTAGTGTGTAGCATCAACTTGTTTTACATAAGATGCTACCAATAGCAACTGCTATTATAGCCATACAGGGCTAACTTTCCAAGGTTTGTTATCTTTGTGCATGGTTTTGGTCACCAAAGCTTAGCCCCACTTATGCCTTTAGCCACTAGTGTACGTGCAGCGTCAACTTGTTTCACACAAGAGCCCACCAATAGCAACTGCTATGAAAGCTCTCCATGGCTGACTTGTCCATGGTTTATTATCTTTATATGCACAGCTCCGGGAAGAAAATCCATTAAAATCCTCGAAGTCCAACAGAAGTCACTTTCATGAATTTGTTGACCTTCTAACCAAATATCTAAGGTTATAGCGTGAATCAGTTCATCATCTTCATCAAACAATTGTTAAGACAGTAAGCATGTCAATTCAATAAAAAAGTAATTAAATGATATAGAACTAAACCCTCTTACGTTGATGAATTTAGACCTTACAAAAAGTGACAATTGAGACAGACCGGTTTCATTAATATAAGACAGTAGACAAGTCAGTCCATTGCAAACGTGGTCTTCATAAGTCTATTGTTAAGAAAGCATGTCGATTCAATAAAAAGTAATTAAATGATATAGAATTAAACCCTCTTACGTTGATGAATGTAGACCTTACAAAAATTGACAATTGAGGCAGGCCGGTTTCATTAATACAAGACAGTAGACAAGTCAGTCCACGGCAAAGGTGGTCCGTGCTGTGCCACGCCGGCCAGGTTCTCTATCTGTTGCATCTATGGTAACTTAGAGCAGATACACATGTTCAATATCTAACGGAGTGGTAGACAACGATCAAAATCACGTGAGTACGGCCAAGCCGTGAATGAGATGTGATCGTGATTATAGCTTGCTTTGGGTAACATATCAAAGACTAGTGAAAACGTCATGCAAGCATGTTCATCTCATTGTTGACAATTAGAGATCAAACGAGTTTTGGAAAGATTTAATCATGGTACATTCCAAGTCAAAGAATCTGGCTATTATTTTCACAGCCATAAGTAGAATTATAGAAAGATTAAACCACTGGGATTTAGGTGCAATGATCTTGATTATGGCGATACAATAATAACAATCACTAAGAGGATGATAATGCCTCTCCAAACCCACTAGTTCAAATTCGCTTCTCCTAGCTTATTGATGTGTTTTCCTTAGTACATGTGTTAAGAACTAAAACAATACGCCAAAAGCCGCCCCACCAGGACTGATGGAACGCGTTAAGACAATTTCCCAGTGTCCGATACCACAAGTTACCCTCTCTTAGATCATAACATAATGTGTTAGTTCATGATCTTAATTTCTACTCAATGTGGGGCTCAATATATATAAAATCCGGTTTATGTGATGATGAGGGAATACATAGCTGATTGTGTGGAATAGTCCGGAATAATGGAGCCCATATATAGTAACCAGATTATATCAGCAACTATTCTCTTGGGATTTTCCAGCTGGTAGGAATTCTTAGCAAGGAAACTTTGAGAGCTCTAAAATTGTAGTATCAAACAGTCGGTCCTGCAACTACTTTGCCGGAGCTTACTTCTTACTCCATGGGCTAATAAAACCACCAAGGCAAAACCAAAGTTAGGCAAGAAATTTTGGTTTCTACTGACGGAAAAAAGTGTTTGATTGACTAATTACATCAGTAAGGCCAACCCCGAGAAGATTCAGGGAAGTTTATTTCAAGAATAAGAGAAGGGAACATTATAAGAAGAAGAAGAATTTTGAGAAGGGCCTTTTATTGTACTTCATGAAAATTATAAGAAAGTTCTAAACGAGTAAATAACATGAGATCTCAAGTCTCGAAAAAACATGAGGTCGTTCATTTTTTCCTTATTTTTGAGAAAAGGTATTGTACTTTGTTGATCAGGGGGAGAAACCAATCCACTCGTAAGAAGCTTAATTTTGTCACAAATATGCCAAAATCTTACAGCAGAAAAGGTATTGAGCACCACATACAAAAATAGAAGCACATTATTAATGTAGCCAGTGACTTTTCTGCCAATATAGCTGGCTAGGGCCGGTGATTTGTAGCTATCCACATGCAAGATTGTGGCATAAACTTGGAAACTAACTAGAGATGCATGCTCAGAATAATAAACGTACGTCGCACGTGGACATGAGAGAGAGAGAGAGAGAGAGAGAGAGAGAGAGAGAGAGAGAGAGAGAGAGAGGGACAAATATCATGTTGGAGGAGTCCAGGGTAGAGAGGGAGAAAATATAAGAAGAACTGGAGACAAAGATAGGAAGGGTACCGTGTGAGTGACTGTGTGTGTGTGTGTGTGTGTGTGTGTGTGAGAGAGAGAGAGAGAGAGAGAGAGAGAGAGAGAGAGAGAGAGAGAGAGAGAGACCTTGGGTTCATTATTTTCCAATGCCTGAAACTTTAGGTTTACATATTTACAAACATCTCTTAACTATTGAATTACCATTTGACCTAAAATCTTCACGAAGGTCCTCTTTTCAGACTCTTGGGTGGTACTAGTGGTCAATTACACTACATGATCAATATCTAGCTTAGGATATCAAGCTACATCAAGTATATGATCAACTTTTAGATGATTTCGATGGTTTATATTAAAGGAAAATATTTAGGCTAATATGAATGAGTCTTGTATTATCTAATAAAGTTAGGCAGGAATAGTTCTCTATGTTTAATCAGAACTCCTAGGTCACTATCAGACATTACATGTCACTTGAGCTTGATTAACAAGCAGTTTAATTAAAAAAGGATTAAAATAGTGTTTCATAAATATATAGATGGGGAGAAGAAACACAATTTTCATTTTCTCTGATCTCTTGTGCTCTTTTCGGACTTTTCAAGAAGAATAGTTGGACAATCAAGCTAGATCAATCTAACCTTGTGGGCCTTTTTAAATTTTATTAGGCATTAATTTTTTGCTTAATTATTGATAAAATTAATCACCCAAATTAGACTTAATTTTTCTCTAATTTTAGGCTTGTTTTTTTATAGCTATTTTTATCTTTAAATCATTTTTTAAGCATGATTTATTTCATGAATTTATGCAATATTTATTGCATGGTTTAGGAGCTAATTTAATGCATTTCCAAGTGTTGATTCATGTCTATGTATAGCAATTCTAGGGACAAAAATTCAGAATTATTTTTGCTCCTATAATTCTTGTAAAAGTAGGGGTGGCAATTTGGGTTGGCAGGTCGTGTTTGTGGTAACACGAACATGACCCAATTAGAGTTATGGGTTGACACGAACATGACACGATTAATAGTCATGTCGAAAACCTATAACTCGTACACGACCCGGTTCTTAAAAAAATGACACATCTCAACTTGTGTAACACGATTGTTGACTGAGTCGTGTCGGATACAAGACACAAAATGACACAACACGACATGATATGACATAACACGACTCTATTTTCCTATTACGACTTGGTAAAAAAACTACTCTCAAGTGGATGGAGCCATTGAGAGAACACAACCACAAAACATAGGACGGTTATTTTTCAAACGTCCTATATGATATGAGTTTTATACTTTTATAGGATGGTTGTGAAATAACCATCCTATATATTACGTTTTATAGGATGGTTTTGAAATAACCGTCATATATGTTACGTTTTATAGGACGGTTGTGAAATAACCGTCATATATGTTACGTTTTATAGGACGGTTTTGAAATAACCGTCCTATATGTTACGTTTTATAGGACGGTTGTGAAATAAGTGTCCTATATGTTACGTTTTATAGGACGGTTTTGAAATAACTGTCCTATATGTTATGTTTTATAGGACGGTTGTGAAATAACCATCCTATATGTTATGTTTTATAGGACGGTTTTGAAATAACCGTCCTATAATTTTCCTAAATAAATATTGTTTTAGGATTATTTTTTAGACCATTTTTGGTGATAATTTCTTATTATTATTTCATGCATTAACTTTTGGAATATGCATGACTGATTGTCATCTTTAATTTGCATGTTTATATTTGTTTTATGACCTATCTATTGCAAATTATTTTAAAAATAAGAGTATATGCTATGTAGTGATTTGTGAATATGCATGTATGATGGTTATTCATTTTCTTACTTCATGAAGTTTGGTTTTAATTGTTTAGTGTTTCTAATTTGGCTCTAGAACAAGTTGCTATTTTGGAACACTATTTTAATTTGTATATAAGTGCTAAATTGTGAATTTACGTGTGTGTTGAATTTCATTACTTAGTAGTAGTTAATATTTACTATTTTTTTGTTAAATTAATAGATTTTACATCTAAACTCTAGAAATAGAAAGCATGCATTGTAAATTCTATTGTATGTGCAAAATAAATTATTCTAAATTAATTCCATGTTAAATGGAATGATCTAGATAATCTTGAGTTGTAATTGATTAATATTTTAAGTAATTACTATAAATCATAATTTGTTGAACACTAAATTGATAGAAAGTTGTTGTTCCTATTTAAATATCTAATGTGATAATCAATAATGTCCTAAAAAGCTATTGCCTTGAAACTTAGTGAGATTGAAAAGTTGAATGGAACAATATGAATGAGGAAATTTTGTCATATACTTCTTCAACATTCACTTGAATGTGTACTTCTTGAACCAAATGCTGATGTTATTACTGAACAACATCAAACATACCAAAGTTTCTTATGGATAATAGAAAGGCGAGGTCCACCATATTGATTTTCATGAAAGTAGATATTGAAATCTTATTTGAGGCAAAACCAACCTCTTATGCTTTTTTTTAATAATGTGGCTACTAAGTATGGGCATCATTATGAATCTTACATGTCACAACCATGTCCTAAAATTAGGTTGAAGATGAATAACTTGTTAATCTTCTCAAATTCAGTAAAACAATACAAGAGGATCTAGCTCTTTGGATACTTTTGCTACGATAAAAAGCCATATAGGCTTCTCTTGAGCCAATCGCTATGTTTGATTACATTAAAATATGGCCTCGAGGTTCAGGGTCGTGACATTACATCTCTCTTCTAGTGAAAAAATATAATATTATGTGGATAAAAAAGTTCAATAATGTGATTGAACATGGAAACTTCATCTATTGTGAATAAGGACTTAACAAGTTTAGGGAATTCGATATGAAAAATTATAAGTGTCTAGGTTCTTAATTATCTGCCAGCATCTTGGAATTCTATGATCATTGCACTCAATTTTTTAAAACCACTATAACAATAAACAATCTTGTGTCCATATTAAGACTTGAAGTAAAAAGAAAGAGAATTAGAGAGAAGAGAATATATTTAGGAAAAACTTTCCATATGAATCTCTCTAAAGATAAAAGGCAGGGAACTGCTTCTATGCCAAATCAAATTCAAGATAAGAAAAGAAATTGTAAAAAGGGTAAGAAACCATGGTTAGTGGATTTGATAATTAAGGGTAAGAAGTTTGGGCACTACTAGAAATAAGGCCAAACTTAGACATGTTCAAGCTAACTGTCTTAGGAAAAGCAAGGAGAGGTAAGGTATCAAATAGTGATGGTAGATTCAATGATAGAGATATCATCTAGACGATCATTGAAGCTTTGCTCATTGAGTCAAATAAAGAGTGGTTACTTGGTTCTGCTTCAGCTTGTCATATTGCAAATGTCAGATACTTGTTCTCTGATTTAAAAGAAAAGATTGTAAGTGACCACAGGGTGATAATAAGAAATAATACTTTTTTTGATGTGTGAGATGGTTACACTTCAGCTTTCTTGTAGGAGGCACCTTGTGTTGATCGAGGTTCTCTTTGAACCAAATCATAGGCCTAATCTCGTCTCTATTTTGAAAATTGTTGAAAATGGTATAGACGAATAAGACAATATTTGGTCAAAAGAAGAATAGTATTTTTCTTATGAATCTTGTATGATAGACTTTATAAACTTGATGTAAAATTTATTTTCACTTATATTAATAAAGCTAGTCCTTCTTATTGCTCTTATTTGTTTTCTAGAGATGATTTTCTACTATGGAATCTTAGGTTAAGACATGTTAATTAAGATATATAAGATATAAAGAATATTTAAGTATGAATTATTATTTAGGTTATAGAACAAACTAGATGTCTATGAACATTGTTTATTTGGCAAGATGGCTAGAACTCTTTTTAGTAAAGGAAAGAGAGTTAATGAGCCACTTGAGGCCATCCACTCTGATGTTTGTGGCCCATTAAATGTTAAGACTCATAGGAAAATAACCTATTTTGTCACATTTGTTGATGATCATTCTAGGTTCGAATATTTTACCTTATAAGTAACAAATCCAAAGTACTAAAAGAGTTTCAAGAATTTAAAGCTAAGGTAAAAAAACAGCTAAGTAAGATTATTAAAGTCCCTAAGTTTGATAGAGATGGGAAATACATGAGTGACGTATTTGACCAGTTTTATAAGAGTTAGCTTACAGAACATCAACTTATTTTACCCTATACTCCTTAGCAAAATGGTATAGCTGAGAGATGTAATTTGACCTCATTGGATATGGTTCAAAATATGTTGGGCTATTTGACCATTCTGAGTTGGAAACTCAGTTTGGGGAGAGGTAATGTCCACTGCAATGTATGATCTCAATAGGATAATCCTAAAAGTAGTTAAAGTGACAACCTTTGTATCATGGACTAGTATGAAACTAAACATAAGTAATATTGAAGTTTGAGGTGCTAGTGCTCATGTAATAGTATCAAACTAGAATAAGTCTAAACTAGAACTAAGACTATAAAGTGTAACTTTATAGGGTATTGCAATCACTCTAAGCGATGCATACTTTCTAGAATGTGAACTAGGCTCTAGAGTTTTTATAAAGAAAGTTGAACTATTCGAGGTAGTAAAGCATAATGAGAAATCCAGTAATCTCATTGAGATTATAAATTCATCTCCTAAGCTTGATACAATTTTTAGAATTCTTAGAGATAGGAGATCACCTACTTCTCTAAGAGATCACCATATGACGTTAGGAGAGAATGAAAAGGATGTTGTGGATGACAATGAACCTCAAATAGATGACGATCTTGTAAACTATTCTGAACCAGTTAATGTAAAGGATGGTGATAAATGGTTGCCCTATATTCATGGGAAAAAAAATGATTTCATCATAAAAACCAAGTTTAGGTTTATGATGATTTACCTAAGGCATAAAAGCCATTGGTTGTAAATGAATCTTCAAGAAGAAACAAGAATAAGATGGTTCAATCAAAAAGTATAAATCTAGGTTCCTTACCAAAATCTTTTCTCAGATTGAGGACATTGATTATTAGAAGACTTTTTCTAAAGATATCTTGATTACTAGGAAGATCAGTGGCCAACTAATCTTCCTATCATAGCAACCAGAGGGGTCTTAAAATTTGCCACAGGCTAGGCTCAACTCTTATGAGTCATCTAATTTTAGGCCAGGTACAACTCTCCGGAGTTGCCTAATTTTCATTTATCAAATCGTTTTACTTTGCTCAATGCATCATAATACTCATTCACAAACTTTTCTATACACAAGCCATATTTCAATTGGCATAAATTATTAACTAGCTTATTCTTAGTCATGATCAAATCTCCACCATCTGTTTAATCAAGTTAATCTGCGTGGAAAGATCATCATCATTTCATCCTTGCTAATCATTTTGTCATTTATTCACAAACAGGCCGACTATATGGATCCATCCACCAGGGTCTCATGGGACATACACTCTAGCCAAGCACTAGCTAGCTAATGCATCATCCGTGCATTACATATCAATCACACGACCCGAATATTGGGTGCCAAGTATTACGCATCATGGTATGTGCTGGGTGTTTTGTACATAAAAGTATAAACTAGGTTCATTTTGGAAATCGTGAAGGACCCAAACCATATGCCAAATCCATGTTCATTTTTCGTGTAATATCCTTTGAAGGAACATTAGTTATCTACTCCAAAGTTAAGGCACCAAAATCTATGCATTGTTTGTTAGGTAAGTAGTGTCTCTTGTTGTTTACATATGTGTCTCAACTATAAAAGGAGTCATGCACTTCTTGTTGATTACCTAATATGACATGACCAGATTATTTGGATATTTTAAAAGGGATAGGTTTAACATGGACATGCACATGCAACGTGTATGAAAAAATGGAGGATCTACATCACTTCCCAAAAAGGAACTTACAAGTTCATGTGCCATCTATCAAATTAACCCATGCATAAGGCAAAGCGATCTAACAACAGGTGGAACATTCAAGTCCTTTGTTGCACACACATCAATCAGAAATGATGATAATCCAAAACATTAATTTGAAAACTTTCCATGAAAAAATGGAGGATCTACATCACTTCTCAAAAAGGAACTTACAAGTTCATGTGCCATCTATCAAATTAACCCATGCATAAGGCAAAGCGATCTAACAACAGGTGGAACATTCAAGTCCTTGGTTGCACGCACATCAATCAGAAATGATGATAATCCAAAACATTAATTTGAAAACTTTCCATGCACTATCGTTTAGTTCATGATACACTTCACTAGGAATAAAAGAAATATTTATCAAGATAAGCCATGATCATGCTCCATCATAAACTCACATGTTTTGAAATTATTGAATTTTATTAATATAAATCCCTATACGTAAAGCTCTAGAATCTCATCCATTAAGCCATATGGATTATACGTATTCAACTTTCAAACCAAGGTGTCATGCGCACAAAATTTTCTTCTTCTCTTCTCTTCTCTTCTTTTCTTTTTTCATAAAATAAAGAATCATGGGATCAATCACAAAATATAAGATTTTTATCTGAAATCCAACCAGATTAGACAAATTCCTATACCCCTACCTCTTAAAAGTGAAAATGCTCTTCTACAGTCTTCTTTTCCAAGACGAGTGGTATGGCTGATCCTTGGTGCAGCCTCCTCCTCCTCCTCCTCCTCCTTCTTCGTCTTCCTCTCTCTCTCTCTCTCTCTCTCTCTCTCTCTCTCTCTCTCTCTCTCTCTCTCTCTCTCTCTCTCTCTCTCTCTCTCTAGATTCATTCCCATCTCCTTCTCATTTTATCTCATATCTGATTCTAATTAGGTGCTTATCCTCATCCTTTCCCAACTAACCAGGATTATCTAGGTTCATTACACCTGGACACTTCCTAGCTTTGGGTAGGGAATTTCTCAAAAAAGGTTGTCTCTGGAGACTTAAACTTTAGTTCTAGAGTTTTGCCCATTCATTCTATAACCATTAGGGCATTTAGCTTTTTTTTGTCAATTCCATGCAAAGAATATATATATATATATATATATATATTATAAAAAAATGTAAGTTATTACAGCTGTTCCCATAGACTAAGGTGAATTTGTAGCTTGTACTTTAGCTATCTCAAAGATTATTTAGATTTGAGGTTTTTTAGTGATTTCCATGCTAGATATGTGCATAAATGTTTCTATAGACTAAGGTGTGATAACTTAGTTGCAATGTACACACTTAAAAATACCGAGATTAGTTCCAAAGGCAAGCATATAGATGTACATTATCATTATGTATTGACATTCCACAAAAAATGATAGTGACACTAAGTCATACTTCTACTTCAATGATGTTAGTTGATCCATTGACTAAGGCTTGGAAGTAGACATATTTTTGACGCATAAATATTCTTTGGGATTGGGGAGTGGCTAATGAGTTTCTTGTTTTCGTAGTTTTAGTCAACTAAGTGGGAGATGATGGTCCTAGTGGTCAACTAAACCACAAGATCTAGATCTAAACTAGGATATTAAGATAGATCAAGTGTGTGATCATTCTATAGGCTAAATCAGCCTTTAGATGATCTAGACAATTTAGATTAAAGGGACACATTTAGGTTAATATGAATGGGCCCTATATTACCTAATTAACTAAGAGTTAAAGGTAAATAAGTTCTCCTTATTTAAACTCCTAGATTACTTCGAAGAATTGAATGGCTAGGATTACAAGTCAATTGAGCTTGATTAACAAGCAACCTAAATAGGAAAGTTTTCTAATTAGTAAAGAATTAAAACCATATTTTGTAAATACATATGAGAGGCTCTAGTGCAGTTTTTGGAGTTCTTAGGAGAAAAGCTGGATGATCAAGCTAGATTGATCAAACCTTGTGGAAACTATTGTAGATCCTAGTGCATGCTTCGGAAGGTGATTAATAAGGGAGTTCTGCAAAGGTTTTCTTAATTAGTTTGCCTATTAGTCACCATTGTTTTTCCTTTTTGTTTTGATCTATAGGGTCATGTCCAAAGAATGATGTTAAAAGGAAAAAGTTTTAGGAGAAATTTTGCTGACTGACCATGGTAAGATCTATGTTTTTTATGACTTTAATTTAAACTATTGGCCATTATACTGTATTGCAATAGTTGTAACTTTTCTGTGTTTATTATTTGTTGTTTTGCATATTCTACTTGAAGCATCGGGGACTAGTCAGGCGTATTGTTAGTACGACTGTCTCAGGATTCCAAACTCACGTCCTCTCAATAAATAAAGCTCAAAGTTCTGATACCGTTGAGTTACCATTCAGCCTAAATCTTAGCATTCACATATAGTATAAAATAGGTTGCTGAAATGGGTTTCCTTTTTTGCCATGTTTCCAAGAAAATTAAGAAATAAATAAAGGATTTTGCTACTGGATGCGTACCATCCACATGGATTGTAGCTTTGATGAATCCATAACCTAGAGTGATGTTACACATGCCCACATCTAGCCATGATAGAAGAACTCTTTGTGCTGTGGGTGTATGCTTTTCCATTCAAAAAATAGTGGAGTGGTGGGCTTCCCGTGCTTAGACATTATTTCTTGATCTATAGGAATTAGGAGCTGGAGCCAAGAGTAAATCATTTAATTATATGGAATCTCCATTGGGCTTGGACTAGTAGGATATATAGCTACCCAAAGCATTTAAAGAAAAAATTTATTGAAGTCGTAAAATCTGACTTTTTATGGCCCCGTTTGCAAATTAGACGCCCCAGAGTAACTGCAACTGAGCACTTTTGAACATGAAATAAATGAGATGATGGAGATCTGTAACGCTAACTAGTTACAAGGTACTATCCAGTATGATGTGTATTCCCACACCCCTTTATAGCTTATTTTTCAACTCTCAACTTCATCCATGGAAATTTTACCGTATTCTGCAGGAACAGGAGGCATGTGTTTTTTGACATTCGTATGTAGGGTTGCCACAATAACTTCTCTTAAGCTGTGACAAGATTCTCTTAAGCTGTACATTATTGTACACCATCACTGCTCTTTAAGGTCTGACTCTCTCTCTCTCTCTCTCTCTCTCTCGATGGAGAAATTGCAGAGGTGATGATCATTATTGGGAAGAAATATCTAGAGGCATTGTACACAAGCAGATCTCTTAACCGTTCATCTTAGATAATCCACCCTCTAGCTAGGCAGGTGATATTCCAAAAGATCTTCTACATGTGCTGACCTTGGCCCTCCCTATAACTAAGATCTTACGCATGGCTCACCCAAGATGTGGTAGAGAAAGAAGATAGGCCAAATGTGGTCCCCAAGTTTAGCTTTAGTTGAACCATCTAAATGCTTGTACTTGGAATTTGATGTGCAATAAAGTTCATAGCATATGATATGGATCTTGTCTAATCAAGGGGGAAGACAGTGTGGTCACTCACTACGTAATAGGTCATGGCCTTCATGGGTCTCGTTCATCAACAATGTTGAGATTGATATATATGCACCAAATGCTCAACATTTGATAGGCTATGTACTATCAATGCTAAAGTTGGGACCATCTACCCTAAAGTTTCGATCTACCTTGGCCACACCATATCTGCTGAAATAAGCAGCATCGTCGGCGAGAGAGGGAGAGAGGACAATTTCTATCGTGCAAAGCTTTGTATTGTATAGACATGCATGCTGGGCCCCATTTTTTCATTTTTTAGTGATCCAGGCGGTTTCTTGAATTTAACGTGTCCCTGAACGCCTAGGTACCAAGCATTTTATCTATTAGATGCAAGTATGGCCTTGTCTTTTGGGCCTTTTGTGTTTTGAAAACAGACAGCGAAACACGAAAATAAATCAGAACTATCCATCTTACCATCACAAAAAGCCATGTAACAAGTCTTAGAGGCATCAAATAGATGAGATGATGTTTGGTACCTAAGCTTAATATGCATATTTTTCAGTGCAAAGCTATACAAAGCTTTGTATGAGAGAGAGGATTTACATGGAAAGGTGACTAGCAACCAAAAAACAGTAAAGTGGATTCATTCATTGATTGCAACCTCCTCTTCGAAAAGTCATGCCTACAGATGAACATATATGGAATAACTCTTTCCAAGAGTAATTCTGCTACAACACTTCTCAATAAAACGGGCATCTTATTGCATTCCCTTCTCTTCCTACACTTGCATTCCTCCACTCACAGCCCACTACAGAAACATGAACCATAACATAGCTTCCTACATATATCTAAGGTCGGTGCTCGTGTCAAGACTGAGTCAACTCTTTTGACTTCCGAATTCATTGTTTACTTTAAACTGCACTTCACCAAGAATGCCCAACTATTGGTACCATTTCCAGGCCACCCTAAATTAAAACAAAGGTGAAGAACTTGAGGGAGATGAATTCACTAAATTTAGTATGTTATTCCAGTAATTCTTCTCCTCATCATCACCGTCGGCGTTATCGCCTCGAGACGAGTTCCGATCGTCAGAATTGTTGAGAAGCAAATCTTTGAACCCTTCGACAAAGTCTGGACCGTGCCCATCTTTTGAAGATTCGGGAGACCATGGGCCTTCGGTCGGGAACACCATATCCTGAAGGGCTCTGGCGGAGAATTTTCCATCCGGCTTGTCGTCGAATCCTTTCCACTCTTCTTCCTCCTCGCATAGAGCTGAACCGTCAATGAATTCGATTGTGCTCGTCGGATTTTCCCCAAATCCGACGGCCGGGATTGGGGCCGTGTTCTCCGAGAAAGTCAATGTAGATGTCGGCGACTCGATATCATTGCCGCCGGCAGAAATTCCGGCACTGCCACCATTAGCTGACTTTGGCCAGACCCCTTGCCAGGCCTTGAGTATGTCCAGACATAGGGGACCTGTTGAGGATGGAGCCGGCTTATGCAAAGCCGAAGATGCCGAGGCTGAAGAATCAAGCTGAGATTGGAAGGATGATGAGCGAATTTTGGATTCTCTTACGAGTCTGGCTTCGGCTTCGAGCCGAGCTCTCTCCCATTGAGCCATGTGGCTAAGATTGGCATTTTTGGTATGAGCATCAAGAGAGCCAAGTGCATCAGTTTTTGGCTTGTGTGTGACTGGATCAATTCCCATTTTGGCTAGCCGCTTCTTGAGATGAGTATTCCAATAGTTCTTGATTTCATTATCAGTTCTCTTAGGCAAATGTGTTGCTATTGCCGACCACCTGATACCAAAACAAGAGAGAACATGACATCATAACCCTTGAATTCATCAAGCTAGACTAGACTAGAGAGAGATGAATGAATGATTGTGGTTATGCACCCATGAAAACTGTTTGGGAATTAGACAAGCCTCCTAATGCAATCTCTTAAACCATCCCATTTCATGTCAAAGTAATGACCGATGCCCTTTTTTCTTTCTTAATTATGAAGAATTAGACCTCAAATTGCGTCTGTATTTCAACAGAAACAGTAGATCATGGAAAAATGAAAATATTTTGTTCTCTAGTTACTAACTCACAGAAACTCAGAATTTCCGATTGACAAAGCCTAGTAAAAAGGTGAGGAAGCAAGTAAAATGCACTAAACTGTCGAAAATAAAAGAAGAACGTTTACCCATACTAGTTAAACAAAATAATACATGTTATTGCAGCTCCTAATTTGCAGTTGAAAGAAGCTTGCAAGAAGACCATTTATAGTTGTCCAGTTTTCAACTCATTTTGTGACTGAGTAGTTAGAATTTGAGACTCCATGTCATATCTCATTTGAGAAACAGTTCGACTTTAGAAATTGCTGGAAACTCACTAACAAAGTAATACCCAAGAACAATAATTCTTCAGGATCACCAGCGGCCGGAGTTAGACACAAAAGACCCACTTTCTGAAAACCTCACTTTGTTCTGAAAAAGTAAGAATTAATTGATGCCGACAAGTTTTAGAAGGAGAAGTTAGAAAACCCATGTCTTCAACTTCAGCTTTGTAATGAGAAAGTCATTCAGGCAACACTTCAGCGCAATAAACTCCTTATTTATGTAAATAAAGAAAAACACTGAAAATATGGATCAGAACAGTACAAGATAGACAACTCAGAGATGGAAAACATCAATAAATGAGAAAAGAAAAAGCAAGTTCTCATTTCAAAATTAAGCAAATCGCAAAACTATGGACTGGTTTGAGTGTTCTTGTAACCAAATTACACTGGAATCACCTGTTCCCAAGAAGCGCATGAAGTTGAATGATGGTCTGTTCTTCCTGTAAGCTGAATTTCCCTCTCTTAATATCAGGTCTAAGATAATTAGTCCATCTCAATCTACAGCTCTTTCCACACCGTTGAAGGCCTACAAACAGCAAAAAACATATATAGATGAGTAACAACAACGAAAGCGGGAGAACCCATTTCAGCAAAATTGCATTCCCAGAAGCGGACCTGCTTTTCCTGGCAAAGCTCGCCAACTTCCATGGCCATGTTCTTCTATGTAAGCTAAAAGCTTCTGGTCTTCTTCAGGCGTCCATGGACCTTTCTTCATGCCCATTTTTTCACAGCATGGAGATCGACCCATTTCCACCCCAAACCTCACAAAGCTGAACCCTGCAATGGTTTATGGAGAGAGAGAGAGAGAGAGATGGGCTGCGAAGGAAGGTCAGCGACTTATATGGGATTAGAAATAAATTGATGAATTTAAGAAAATATCCTGCAATGACAGAACTGCCCTTCGACTTTTTACTTTTCCTACAAGATCCCCAGTGCCAATCAGTTGTACAAGGATGGTTATTTGGTAATTATGGTTCATTATATAGGATAAAGCTGGGTATCTGCTTGTAATTACAGTTTTTGCAATAAACCTCTTATCTTTTCCTTAAAACTGAGAAATTTAAGATGCTAAAAGTACATGTGGGCCCTTATGGCTGATAATCTGAGCCGTTTTTATCTTCCGGTTATATTTTAGAAAGGCTAAAAATCTTCTCCAATAAATGATCCTAACCCTTCCTTTGGTTAAGCTTAAGAATCACAAAATTACAGTGCAGATTTAATATGAAAAGAGAGAGTTTGATGCCTTTCTTCTCTAATTGAACCTAAAATAGAAGGTCCAATCTCTTTAAAGCGATCCACTTCTTCTTTTTCGTTTTATATCTTAGTTCATAATAATTTATATGTTCAAACTGTATCTGAGATGGGCCAAAAATCTTCTCCAACAAACGATCTTAACCCTTCCTTTGGTTAAGCTTTAGAGCCACAAAATTTCACTAGAGAGAGAGAGAGTTTGATTACTAGCATAAACCATTAACCTATTATTTAATCAAGTTATCCCTAAAAAACAGGGCAGTCCCGATGCACGAAGCTTCCACCTATGCAGGATCCAAGAAAGAAGAGGTGGACCACAAGGACTATAGTACGCAGTTTTACCTTATGATCCTGTGACCTCAAGGTCACACGACCACAACTTCTACCTTCAATCAAGTTATCCCTCTCCTAAAAAAAATGCAAGAAGGGTCACAGTCAACTTTGTGCTCCAAAAACCTCACAAGTTATAACAATCTTTTTAGTCTCACATCCGCTCATTCAATAGCATTCCAACCCATTAATGCACCTCCTGTATCCACGGCCTGAACAAAGGGATCTATTAAATACACACACAAAAAAAAAAGAAGAAGAAAAGGACACCGCCAGGATAAGTGGCTGGATTTTTCCCAAGTCTTCCACGGGCTTGGGTTAGGGTTTGCATTGTGTTGTTCCACAAATGAGATGTCCACTAGGAATGGGACAAAACCATGTGCCTCAATCATTTCGGCCTATCAAGTCCTCGATCGCATTCATTCACGCATAAGTGGACGCAAAAATGGATCTAATCCGTGGTCTAATGACGATCAAAGAACAAGCAATTATCGCATTCAACTTCTAGGATCAAAACTGTTAGGCATAAAGTATTGTTGATCCTCTTCCATCCAATAATATATCAGAGCCTTAATTGACCAAAGTTCAAAAGATTAATCAAAGTCACTGCTAAGCCATGGGCGGTTGATGATGGATTTCGGCTTTCAGATCATCTTGACATCATGTGGGTGGGCCAGATGAAGCTAACATAACTGGGGTGTCGACGTGCAGCACCACACTAGGATCAGAGCGGTAGGAGGAGCTTCTTTTACGTTCATGGGTTTCGCTGGTTAAAGACAAGAGAGAAGGAAGGGAAATTGTGAGAAAATAGACAACATTTGTGAAACATGTAATGGTAGTCAGCCAAGAAAGGGACTAGGGACCCATTTTGTATTGCTACAGAGGCCAGTGGGGTCTCCTCCTTCTTCTATGCTCTAACCAGCTCTTTTCGTCTCCTTCCATTAACACCATCGCCATCATTTCTACATATAAAATGGCAAGACTTTATAGTGTATACCCGTCTCATAAATTAGCAGCTAAAAGTAGAGGGAGCCACTGATGGGTTGGAGATGTGCACCATTCATCTGAGATCATAGGCCGCACCTTAAGATCGGACAATGCATCGAGGATGCTTTATCGAGAGGAATGTCTAGATCTTCGCTTAGAATCTCAACCTTTGATCTGTAAGTACCAGTTGAATTGGAAGATGAGCAGTTTGTATTTCCACACATCCCGGTCCCAGATAATCTCACTAAGACGCTTCAGAAGCTTCCGAAGTCTCTGTATGTGTTTTATTTTTTCTTTTGAATGGCGAACACATGCACTCGTACACGCTTTGAGGAGTTTGAAACATAACTTCACGATTGAGACTCACTCTTATACCATTGCACCACGCTTACACACCCAAACGAGGAGCACAACACGAGGACTTTCCAAGAAGTCACCCATCTCAGTTTATTCTACGGAAAGTTTGCGTGTCTTAAGACAAAGGGGTCTAACAGTCTGAATTAATTTGTCCTACTTCCATTCCGTGACCAAGAAACAAGTGGCGCAGTTAGTCTTGATTATCATACTAACGCCATCAAAATGAAACATAATTCTTCTCCTGATCATCTAAAGATAATCTCTTCCGAACAACAATTCCATCGTAGTGTTGCCTTTCCAGTGATCGATCGTTAGATCTTCGTCATTGGTAGCTATGAGAGGTGGCTAATGCTCTCAGTAAAAGCTGGAAAGAGAGGGTATTGAGGCAATTTGGCTTTTGATTTGAATCTCTCTTTCTGCCTATTTTGAGAATATTTGCTCTCAATGCTTTCGAATGGTTGTAATGTAGAGAGAATATTTGGTAGTTCCTTCAAGTTGCCGTAAGTGTTTCAGTTCACATACATGGAAGGGGAGCTTGGCACAATGGTAAAAAGTTATCATCATGTGACCTTAGGTCACGGGTTCAAGGTGTGGAAACAGCCTCTTGTTAAAAATGCAAGATAAAGCTGTCTACTATAAGCCCCTGTGGTCCGCCCCTTTTCCGGACTGTGCATAGATGGGAGCTTTGTGCACCGGGTCTGCCCTTTTACATACTTGTTCCATACAAGTAGAAGGTTTTCAAAATGGCATTAGGAAGGCTTTATTTGCTGTTACAATCAACTGATTTTCGTTCATTTGCATGTAGAGAATGACATAACAGACAGTCAAATGAGTTGTGCTTATCTTACTGAGGGATGCCCATCAAGGAACTCGGATTACAAGACTCCAGTGGGACCACAAGAGATCAATGCTGCACTTAATTTGCACTCCATGGCCACCAAAGAACGGTCCCCCGTTGTATATGTGACACAGGTGTAAGATGACTGTTACAGTTGCTAGGATATGTTATTACCTTACTGGCTGACCGGGGCACAGGCAATAACTCATACCTATGTTATGAATGTAAAAAAATGCTACTCTTGACCGGCGGATGTGATACCGTAAACAAAAGCCTAGTACACGATATCGTGATAAAAATGCAGTAAGTGCACGCAACATCCAGTTTAAATCTTTTGGCCCAATCTCAAGTCTCATATGTATGCAGATTAGAAACAGGATGCTGTTTCAATGATCCTAAACCAAGATCAGAAACTTATTGGAAGGTAGGTCTTATCTTTCAAATACACTACCACTTACAGACCTTATAGGACCATTGGATGGATTGATCCTGACCAACTAAAGCTAGGCCCCAATCAGGAATATTGTGTGTCCTAACAAGGACTTAATCATTTCCTCATGTCAAGCTAAAAAAAAAAAAGAAAGAGAAAAGGTGAAAGGTATATTCCTTCTTTGATCATTATATTCTGGTTAGACATATAAATACTGCTGGTCCACTTCCTATTAACTTATGGTTTTAAATGAATGGTAAACCAATCTGATACGAAAACCTTATTGACTGAGAAGTTGTGAGTTCAAATCCTGAAAGCTACCATACTAATTTCAAACAAAAGGTAGACGTTGAGTTTACATGAAAGAGCCCCCAAAAAAAGGGGTTCTTCTATGTGAGGGGCTTGTTAGACATGTAAGTATCACTTACCCACTTCCTATCAACTTAAAGTTTTTTTGGGGGATCCAATAATTCTAACAAATCAATGGCCTCGGTCATCCTCCATGCATATACATACATAATTGTATAAATTGAATATTGCATATTTTAGTAATGGCAGTAACACTGACATTTTTAAACACTTCATTAAGAGGTGTTAGCTTTTTGGAGACATAACAACCTTTAAAAGCTAAGCATATTAATGTAAATTGACAAGTAGTACTATGAATCATTCAAAACATTGGTTGCGATCACCATAGAAATTTATCCCACTGTTTTAACGAAATGGTAATATAACTTCATTAGTGATAAACTGAAGAAACAGCAGGCATTTTGAACGGAGAACGATCAATTTCCCGGAGCCATAAACATGAACTGCCTGGCTAACACCACTTTCGTCAACAGAGTCCGCAAATTGGCAACCTCATCTCTGTAATACGTGAATCTTTAGCGCAAGCAATCGCATTAGATGACTTCCCCTCTACCATCCATTTATGATCCGAACAATGCTGCAAGGTAAATGGTTTTCTAAGCTTCGATCGATTTAAAGCGATAAATTAGAGGCTTAAAATTTTGATGCAGGACTCATCCATAGTATAGCCTGGGGGATAAATGGTTTGGATCATTAAATCAAGAGCCTCACTTGCACATTTACCTGCCCGTATTCTTTAAAATGAAAATACAAGCATTCGTCATATATATACTGTGCGTGTATAATTGCGAGTATGCATTGTCAAAGTCCAGAAATTAAATGCTGCTTGGAGGCAAAGCAAGCGTCATTTTCTCAATGTGGAGACAAGTATCAGCTCCATTCAATCGTAAGCTGCCAAAATACTCTCTTAACATGTAATTCATTAGAATGAGTGAACAAAAGAGACCCACTTGGACAATGTCTTAGCTACCAAGTTGTCTACTACTACTACTATTATTATTATTATTATTATTATTATTATTATTATTATGAAAGTTAGATACAGACCACGAACGCCCTCAACCTGAGTCACCCAATCAAGACTCTCGTGCCACTGTACTAGAAAGCATTGATGCTATTATTATTATTATTTGTTGTTGTAAACTTTCCTTTTTTGCTCTTTAATCTTCGTCATGGTGTAACAATACATAATCGGAAATAAACCTGAAAGCAAGTTAATCGAGAAATGGACGAGTGAATTATTTGTTGAGTCTTTGAAGCAAATTAAATTCACTCTTATATTGGTTAATTATTGATTACGAGTTCTTAACCACTAATCTCTTTGCACCAAAGCCTTCTAGCCTAGTGGAGCAAGTCTCTAACATGAGTGACTATCGTTCAAGTCTGTGCATGAGGTGCGTCTGTGTCTAACCTTTTTTTGTTTTTTTTAATATCGAATTGTCAAAGTTGAACACAGAATGGGTCCAGATAAGAGCCTTTTTTATTGGAAGGCTTACAAAGAGCTCATATCAGCAAATATTTTCCATAACACAAACATCCTTGATGAGAAGATTTCCTTCCCCTGAGTAACATGCGAGATAGGTCCCCCTCAACGCGAAGATTTGCTTCCTCTCAGTGAGTTGGCGAGAGTGATGGGACATGCCTGAATTTGTAACAGGTTAATTGGGGGTAATGTACATGACATTGGAACCCGATTATACTGTCCGGACACTGATGGAACTTACCTCAATTCATACCGGTGTGGGACTGAGATACATCCTTACCACTCAATCCCTTAAATCAGAGAGCACAAATCCTCCCAAACACAAAGGATCTACCTAAAGGACTGGTGAAGTTCTCCTTCAAGAAACTGTAGGTTAAATATTTTTAATAATTAGGCATGCGATTTGGGTCAGTTCGATTGAAATCAACACAAAACCCAACCAAGTTTCACGGTAAATCATGTCAAACTAACTAGAGATGATCCGTATTCCGTTTAGTTGATTCCTTAGTCGAACAACGAATTTTGACTTAATCTCTGTCCGCAATGGTTCGATACTTGGGACATTAAAGCCAGTCCATGGAGAAATAATTAAATAGCGTGATTAGAAGTTGATCTAGTGCTAGCAAAGGGATTACAATGAAGAATTGGAGGACCAACAGCGTTACCAACTCAATAAAGAAAAGAAGAATACAATACGATGCCATAGCACATTGTCATGTTAAGAGAGGAAATCGAAGCATTGGAGAGGAATCGGAAGTAATGAGTTTGCCTATGAAATCCATTTGGGGATTTCTACTTGTATTCCTCATATCTTGTACAGCTAAACTGCACCGGTCATATAAATGTACTGCAACTATTACAGGTGTGCCATATCACGGATGAATAATAAAAGATGATACGACCCATTCTAAATGGTGTAATTTATGCGATTGCTCTTCCTTTTTTTCTTTGTGTGTGTGTGTGTGTGGGTATTATTGATCTCAATGAATGATATTGACAAGCCTCGGACAAAATTATCCATAGATGGTGATCTTATCCTTGATGTTCACAGCCAACACGCTCAATGGCTTGTGTCTGGTCCAGATAAGTGATTTGGAGGGTATGTTAGTGGGGCTAATTAAAGGCATAAGTTGGCCAAGCAATTTGATGGCCCAAATCATTCATCTGGTAGGACCATCTTAGGCCGTTCTTTTTATGTATCCTCACCATGTTTAGGATGTGATGCAAAAGAGATGGTTAAAGCCAGGAACAAGAAAAGGTAATACAATCTTCACCAATTGGAGGGTTAGTAGTTTCTGTTATATGATATTTTTTCAGCTTTGGCTGCCTAAATGGATGGCCCCACCCGGTTCTTGGAAGTTTACTGGTTAATTTGGACTATCAGAGCATATATTCACAGCTTTGAGCCTTTGAGTGGAGTGCCCTCTTCTTTGAGTGCAGTGCACATGTAAGAAACAACACCATTTACTGTATCCTTCAATGCAAACAGTCGTCTCCATGTGAGTATGCTTGGATCTAATTTTGGTATATGGAGTTTCTGATTTTGTTGTTTTCTGAAAGATATCCATTTCAAAAAAGGGAAATCATACCCCACATTCATATATAAATGCACCCCTCACTGTCTTAAGGACTTGTCAAATTGAGATGTACGGAGCTTCAGAAAATTGTAAGCTAATTGTGCTTAACAGTCTTTGATCATCAAACCAGGACCTCTACTTGAAATTTCAAACCTTTTGGCACCACCACTAAGGATTCGGGGTCAACCCATCGAAGAGGGCTGGTCCAGTTATAGCAGATCCTCAGATTAAGCAATCCACAGATTGTATTCTTATCTGCTGCTGCTGGTAGCCCTAAGACGAAGGTACCTAGGTGACAATTTTATCCATGTTCAGAGATTGCCATAGACATGCAACGTAAGTTGCATGAACATGACTGAATGCAGCATTTACTAACCTTGCTATTGACAGAAGATGTTGTAATCTTTTACTGTAGTTTGAAAGATCATTGCACCTTATCTTGATCTTGCATGACCACATGCACCATAGATGAACAAAGGTAATTTTCCCTGCTCAAAGGTTGCTAAATTTAGCACGTCGAAATCACAGCTAACAAGCTAATTTCATCTTGTCTTACATTTGCAGACACCATCTTCCTGAACAGATGCAGTACCTAACATGTTATCACTGTATCAACTGAATAAAGACCTGAAACATGTGCAAAGTTCCTTGTAACAAACATCTTTCTACCTGAAGGCCAGCCCAGGGTACAAAGCTCCCACATATGAGGGTCCGGAAAGGGGCAGACCACAAAGGGGCTATAGTACACAGCCTTACCTTGCATTTTGTAAGAGGCTATTTCCACGCCTCAAACCCGTAACCTCCAAGTCACACGGCAACAACTCAACCATTGCACCAAGGCTCCTCTTCAAACATCTTTCTACCTGCAAGGTTTTAATCCCGTACATGTGGACAGATTTTCCCTTTCTTGAGAGGCCTTCAAAGAGGAAGAAGCAGAAAGAGCTCTGTCAGATGAGGCTCTACTTGTGCTTGTATTTCCATTAGTTAGGTCACATGAGACTGGAAATGCCTTAGTATGACGGTCTCTCTGATTCCATGGTAGAATGAAACTATACTACTTAACTCAATCTCCCCGAGTAATTTCATCAAACTTTTTCCGTAGCTACGAGTTTGTCAAATAGACCATGCATTTCAGAGCAGGGCAGTCTTTACAACCTCCTCTGTTTCAAAATTCACCTCTTAAGCAAGTCCATGTTATCCCTTCCCTTCAAGAATACCTGCTATAAGCCCACATGCCTTGGTCACAAACAGTACTCTGCAACTGTCATGAAACCAGCTTAAAAGTAGCTAGATGATCTCCAAAGAGGATACATGGCTGTCTACTTGGTTAAAATTGAGTAAAGGTTTAATAGACAGAAGGAACTGTAAAAGGCTAACTCAACTGATTGGACCCTCACATTCACATGGAGAGAGCACCCCTCTTCATGAAGGCAGGTTAATGGCTCTAGTTCTCTGGTCTGGCTTCACCAACTTAGTCATCAACTTTTGAGAATCCTTTAAAGAATGTAGTAGCTGGCTCATGCTGGAACAATTACAGTATCCAACTCCATTTCTTTCGTACTGCTGGGAGTTCTCCCGACATGGATTCTGTAATAGATAAGCACAGGCATTTGTGATGAATCAAATACTCACTTGTTTATAGATAGATTGAACTACCTATGAAATTTAACAATTATAATAGATTGCTAGCACTTGATGTATCCCAACTTTAGTCAGTCTGAGATATCTACCTGGTTCACCCGATCCCAAAATTTATACAGGGTCAAGAAACATGATGAAGAGTAAGCCTTGGGATTACAACCAGGAATAAATGTATGGTCAAATACCTATAGGCAACCATCACATTCCACAGTAACCAATTAACATTAATTTTGCAGCCTGGAAGATACAACATGGCCTGCTAAGTGGACTGATAAACCAAAACCAATGTCTACTAATCATATCAAGTGTACCTTACTACAAGCATATCCGACTAATGAAAATCAACTTTAGTGAAGTCTCCAATGTCCTACGTAGTCACAAGGAGGAAGCCACTCGTAGAATCAGCTAATTTTCTAGATACGTTAGTAATTACGTAATTCAAATTGTGTTTCTAACCTAGATACATACGTATGGTCAAATACCGATAGGTTTTTGCAGGAATGCTATGCACCCAGCATCCCAAAAATGCTCCTTTGTTCAAGCCGACAAGACAATGGTCCAGAAGAAGCTACTATTCTCCAATTAGACATTTAACTCCAAGCAAGCAGCCTTAGTCTTTTTTCCTTTCGTTTGAGACTGTGGCAAATCTATAGTTGGTCCCAGGGCAGCCAAAGGACAAGGTCGTACCTATCCATGAAAAGATGCTGTCTTGAATTTCATGTCATTTGCACCAAATTGAAGCATAAATATGCGTTGATAAGGTTGTAAAGCATGACAATTTTGGGGATCCATAACATGATAAAGTTTGCCTTTCTACTGTAGTAATCAGGATGTCGTTTTAACTATACATCTAAACAATTACTGACTAGATAGCCAGACTACTCCTTAATATAGTGTGATCTTCACTGCAATCTACATGTGGGCCGATGACTACTATTTTTGTGAAGGTGTCTGTCAAAGATGAGAGGAAGAGAACTTGGTGGTGCACCTTGCTGGAAACAATTACAGAGAACCTGCTTTTGAATCATACCAGTTGTCAGTCGTTTCGAGTTGCCACACAAAAATGGTACAGACATCCAACCTCAGCAGATACAATTGATAAGGAGAGAATCTGTGTTAACCATCACATGTTTTATTTGCCAATGACCACCAAGACAAATTATATAAGATTGCAACATCCTTTCATGAGGCTGGTGAATCAGTTGCTTTTGAATCATACCAGTTGTCAGTCGTTTCGAGTTGCCACACAAAAATGGTACAGACATCCAACCTCAGCAGATACAATTGACAAGGAGAGAATCTGTGTTAACCATCACATGTTATTTGCCAATGACCACCAAAACAAATTATATAAGATTGCAACATCCTTTCATGAGGCTGGTGAATCAGTTGCTTTTGAATCATACCAGTTGTCAGTCGTTTCAAGTTGCCACACAAAAATGGTACAGACATCCAACCTCAGCAGATACAATTGACAAGGAGAGAATCTGTGTTAACCATCACATGTTTTATTTGCCAATGACCACCAAAACAAATTATATAAGATTGCAACATCCTTTCATGAGGCTGGTGAATCAGTTGCAATTTCTTGGTTTTTCCTTCTCAATGAATGGAACAGAAAAATGTTTCAGAAATCTGGTTAAAGCAAATATCCGATGGTCAGTGAGTCAGCACATTATGCTTTTGATTGATGCAACACAATCTGCCTTGCCGCAGTCACTCCATTAGTGGGGTTGCTGATGATCTTTTATTAATGAACTTCACCTGGGGGCCATATTGGCCATGAATCTAATTGTTTCTGAAGCTCGGGGGGGCTTAAAGGGAGAATATAATCAATTAGAAAGATGAAAGCCCTGCAAAGCGCCGAAATTTTTCATAAGATACCCAGAATACAAATTGCCAAGGACCAAGCCTTGCCCATGTAGGAAAGAACCCCTTCCACAGTGCTGTCACACCTTCAAACTTCACAGTCTTCACCAGGCAATCACAAGAATTTCTGTATATGAATTGGGTTTCCTTACCTGCTGCCTGGTTCATCATTCTTGTCTTTACTACATCAGCAGGACAACTCAATGTGGTGGCTGACAGACCAGACATGAGAGACGCCAAGGTATGAGCATAAATATTATCCTCACAAATATGACTCCCAGTAATGAAATGCTTAGCATAGTCATAGCATGCTAACTCTCCCATGTTTACTAGAAAGGCTCTCTGAACATTAGGAAAAACTCCTCTCCAAAGTCCCCCAACACCTTCTGTCCGCACTATCTTTGTTAAAGCATCAGTAATCCCTTTATACCTGGGTGGCAGACCTTGGCTGACCAGACGACCATCAGCTTGCATCCTCACCTTAACAAGATCAGCAGGACTTGCAACAACCTGTACATGAAGTCAAAGGCAAGCATTGATTGATCACAAAATGCAATAAGTTTCAACTTTGATACTAAGGAAAATTAGTTGATACATTGAGAAACTCATCAAGCCTACCGAGTCTCAAGAATTAATTTCAGATTTGAATTTCATAAAATGTTGTATGTAAATGTTGCTTCTTTAACATTGATGGGGTCACTGGCTCAGCCAAGTTCCAGTGGTGATAAAACGACGGATTGCCAAAGAAGTGAAAAAGGGTTGAAAACCTTTTGGATGCCTAGACCCTTCAAAAATAACAACCACTAGTAGATGATTCATCCACCCAGATCTGGGAGAATCACCTAAGAACCATTTTTACAAATTTATCAATGTGCCAGACATCTCTCGGCAGATTGGGGATGTCAATTTGAAGTCTCCTCACACTCCAAAATCCAATATTTAATATGAATAACAACACAATCCCTTCTTTCCCGCAATTCTAGTACTATGCAATCTAACACTAAAGCAAAACTACAATGACAAATTTAGAACACCAAAACAGTAATACCATCAAATAGCTTGACGCTCAACCAGTTCTAAACACGAGGCAGAAACTGATTATATAGAACCATTACCATATACAAGTTTCAAACAACAGGAACTCAGTACCTGAGCGAGAACCCCAGATAAACCGCCAACAAGCGCCTTGCCAGAGAGAGAATCAGTGGGGAAAGCCATCCTCAACTGCTCATAGCCCACAATTCGAATTGGGGTATAGAAAAGATGGCGAAGAATAGCAGGAGAAAGCCCCTGGTAGAAACCCAAAAATCCCTCTTGTTTGTATATCTCAAAGGCCACTCTGAAGGCATTTCTGGTAGTATTCAATCGAAGTGAAGAAGAACATGAATGGGTTGCTGGGAGTTGAAGCCTTGTTTTGGTGATATCGATAGGAAATGTGGCAGTTTCTGCTACCATGGCTGAGAGAGAGGTTAGACAAATCTTCACGCCCGTTTTGTCATTCAATCTTCCTCTCCTTACTTCCATGAATAATCCCACAGCACTTCTTCTTGCTTTTCTGTCAACGACGCTTGTGTCTATATCTAAAATAGTCCCGCAATGACATTTTACGGGTAACCCTTTGACGGGGAGGATGGATCAATGGTGAGTTTGGGGCACGATTCTCTGTTTGGTAATGTGTTCTCTCTTTTTGGCAACTTAATGAAAGTCCTAATGCCTGCTATTCCCTACTGTTGTCCATGGACGGTGGGCTTTCGACCCATCAATTGCTGTCTATTATGCCCTCGTTTTGGCAACGTGATGCAAGTCCTGATCGTAGCTAAGAGAAACTTCCATTTTAAAATCCATCTTTCTAAAAGCAACTATGATTTTTACGACTTTTTCCTTTTTCGACTTTCATTTTCTCAGTTTTCAAGTTTATACAGGATACTATAATTTCTACGTAGGATATGATGTTTAATTTTATTTATCGTAATGTAACTTTATGCTTAAGTTGTCGTTGAATAGGTTGCTACTATTTTTTTAATCTTTTTATGTTTAAAATTTGTCATATTTTTTCTTTACTTTTTTCCAAATTTTTAGACTTTTTCCTATCACCCAACTTTGTAACTGTGGTCTTGATTGCCTGCTATTCACTACAGGAGAAATGACCCAGCTTGTCTATGAACTTTTCATGCCATCAACAACTTGATGGGGATGCTCATCACTCACTCTTTTTAGCAACATTTTCTCTTATTTCTCCCACGCCTTTCGGTATAGGACTATTTTATGGAGAAGCGCCTAAAAGGTCGTTAAGATATAGAAGTCTAAGTCTAAAGTATAGCAAAATTAGAAATTTCTACAATAGCAGAACTCCCAATCTCAAATCACAGAAGTTTTTTTGATTCACGAGTCTCTACTAGGGATTGCACTGGTCGCAATGACCATTTCCTTTGAAATGAGAATTGACGATGATTATTTGGTGTATGAGTTGTGCCTAAGATCATATTCTTCCTCCTTTATTATCAAATATTACCAAATTCACTTTAAGGATTCCAAAAATAGAGAGAGAATGTGTGTTGGTAGAGGGTTGGGAAGGGGAAAGAAGTTTATCATAAAAGGATAAAAGGCAGTAAAAAAAAAAAAATTAGAGAGATTCTCTCACTTTTAGAATTCAAAAAATAAAGAGGATGAGAGGTGATATAGACATAATTATTATATTTAATATTTTTAAAATAGCATTTTTAACCATTGGATTGCTTAACTTGTCATTAAGTAGGGTTTACTTTATATTTTGCAGAATTAGGATTTAAAGGATCAATTCACGTATTTTTGGCAACTTGAAATGGGCCTGGCAATTCGGGTTGGTGGGTCATGTTTGTGTCGACACGAACACGACACGTTAGAATTATAGGTCGACACGAACACGACTCACTTAATAATCGTGTCAAGAATTCATGACTCGAACACGGCACGATTATTAAACGAGTCGACACGACACGACTCGTGTAACACAATTAAGTAAATATAAAATAAATAATACAAGACGGTTTCAGAAGAATCGTCCTATATTACTCTTGTAATATAAGACGGTTTCATATGAACCACCTTATATTACATTTAGAGTTGTAATATAAGACAGTTCATCTTGAACTGTCCTATATTAGTCCTGTAATATAAGATAGTTCTAGATGAACCGTCCTATATTAGTCCTTGTTATCAGCTCTACAGGCAAGCCAATATTTAATATTGCTGCTAACATCTACAGATTCTAGATGCCCAGCACTCAAATCCAAAGCTCAAATTTGATTATGTGGCATGTCATTGACAGATTGATTCCTGAAGTCTCTGCTGCATAGATGAGTACAATCAGGCAGGATAATTTTATTCTTTTTCGTGCATTCTTATAAGAAGAGAGAAAACAAAAGGACAGCCACCCACCCACCCCCTGGATCATTCAAATGCAACTTTCATGTTCAACTTTAGGCAGCCAGAACCTAGTTGGATTTGGTTGTATGATCAGAACCTGTTGGTTTTGGTTAGACTATGGACTTAGTGTTATTCCTTTCCCATGATGTTGAAGTCTTAGGGGAGAAAAGTGGGTATTCTGATTCCGCTGCTCTTTCAGTCTTTTTCTCTAGTTGTATAAGGATCAGTCTAAGGCTCCTTAAATCTTCATTGATGCAACTTAAGAAACTCATAATGATAGGAGAGATATGGATATTTCAGATAAGCTAATCATAGAGATGATGCTCTTGCCAGTGAAGAAGTGAGCACTCCAGTCTTGAGAATCACAAGCTTTTCCTTCGATCTTTCAAATTAGTTGTTGATGACAATCACACTCCTATGTTTAAGGAGGATGAGAAGCTTGAAGCCGACAATCATGGTTCTGTTCCTGTAAATGTAATATAGGACGGTTCATCTGGAACCGTCCTATATTACACTTACATTACAATTGTAATATAAAACCATCTTATATAATTAAAATATAGGACGGTTATAAGTAACCGTCCTATATTACATTTGATAGAAGTCCTCCAATGAATCATCCTTCCAAATAAAGACGAAAAAAACAAAAGAGCCAACATAGACGATTAAGTAAACCCCTACATGGACGACTACTCAGACTCTTGTAGATCTAAATCCTCCCATGCCTCTCGCCGTAGCATCAAGATCTTCAACTTCCAAAACCTTGAGCGTCATTATCCTCTCAATGATCAACTGAGCAATCCGATCTCCTTGCTTCACTTCAAAATCAACATCAGAATGGTTGAACAAAATCACGCCCACTGAACCTCTGTAATCGGCGTCAATCATGCCTGCACCTATGTCGATCGAATGCTTCCAAGCCAAACCAGATCTTGATGCTGCAAATAACAAGCCCGTCCATGAGTATATCATCAAACGCATCAAAAGGTTTTCTATTTCGAGCACATACCTATACGAGCATGGGTTCCTTCGGGTATTCCTATGCTTAAATCGGTAGGAACAAGGGCTTTTCCTTTGGCGGGAATGGTTGTTGACGTAGAACTGGAAAATAAACAAACGATGGAAGATTGAGATGGGCATTGCTCAAAATCACTGATACCTAGATGGATTGAAGCATACATTACCTTGAAAGATCATATCCTGCTGAGAGAGGAGAACCTTTTGAAGGCAAACTAGCAAAGAGCCTTTTTACCCTCAAAAGAAAGAGAAGGTTTGGAGAACCTATGGATACACCATTTTGGTTGGTTTTCTAAAGTTTTGGGAGGGGTTCGTTGTTTCAGGGCTTGTGATTTGATCTTGTTTTCCCATTTTTTATTGAAAGCACTGAGAATTCAGGGAAAGAAGGGGACGAGTGGAAAATTAAGGCAAGAAGAGAGCCTTTAATAAAGGGAAAATGCATTGAAAAGGTCGCTGAAATTTGGGCATCATTTCTTCCCGCAATATTTAGAACGTTTTTCATTTGAAAGGGGGAGAAAGTGAATCCACTTCAGCAGAAAGTAACATGTAATATTACAGGACTAATTGTAATATAAGACGGTTCCAGATGAACCGTCTTATATTACATTCACAGATGTAATATAAGACGGTTCCAGATGAACCGTCCTATATTACATTCATAGTTGTAATATAAGACGGTTCCAGATGGTTTTTGAAGAAGAACCATCTTATAGTTTAACCACAAGTTAGATGGGTCAACACGATGAATAAATAGGCCACGTGTTAAACAGGTCGACACAATGGGTCACATTGATTGACCCTAACACGACACCATTTTTGGTGTGTCATTTTCGGGTCAACCCAAAAATGACACGAACACGATAAGACTCAACCCAAACCCGCTAAATTCGTGTCGGGTTCAGGTCGTGTTATCGTGTCGTGTCATATTTTGCCACCCCTAAAATCACTGCGTTGGTTTTTAAACAACTAGCTCTGCCAACACACTTGACTACTCAAATTATGTATAGCTAATTGAGGAGGGTGTGAAGCAGTTGATTTGGTTAGGATCTAACTGGTAAGTAGCAATATAAGTTTGAAAGAGATGATGAACTATTTAGGTTAGTATAATCTAAAAAGCTACTTCTCTTAAAGAAATTCAAGATAAAAAATAAAAAAAAATCAGCTTAATTTGCCTTAGGGTTAGATTAATTGTGAGTCCTTTGAATGTAGGTTGTACAATTTAGTTTAAGCTTCTCCAATCTAGTTTATAAAAAAGAAAAGAGAGTACTCTTTCATTTTATACAATGAATATCTTTCATTGTAGGTAAAGTTGAGTCATATATTGCACCACATGTTAGTGTATGCATGATCGTCAAACTTTGAACCCAAATTTAACATTTGTAGATCTTGAGTTGAATGCACTATTAAGCAAGGGTTAAGAAATCCTATCTATTTAGATAACCTTGAAAAGGAGAAGGAAGTTGTAGAAATCAAGGCTCTTAGAGATTACTATGCTCCAGTTCAATGGAATATCCCTTGATGCATAGTGCTATCTATAACCCTTGCAGATTATTTCGAGTCAAAACTTGGAGTGATTCAACTACTTCATTCACTTTATGGTCTAGACAAAGAGGACCCTTATCATTATGCAAATGAATTCCTTGAAATTTGTGCAACATTTAAGTATTGTAATTTCTCAGATGGTTCAATTTGATTGCAGATATTTTCCTTCTCTTTAAAGGATAAAGCGAAGGTATGACTAAACTCTTTAGAGGTAGGTTCTATCACTTCTTAAGAGCAATTATCTATGAATTTTTTAATAAAATTTTCCCATCCACAAGACCAATGTCCCCAGAAGGAAAATTATAAACTTTCAATAGAAAGAGGTGAGCATTTTTACAAGTGTTGGGAAAGGTTTCAGGATATATTGCTCAAATGGCCTTGCCATAACCTTGAGAAGTGGCAACATGTGTAGTATTTCTATGAAGGTTTGAGTCCACAAAATCAACATATGATAGATGCCCTGGTGGGGCATTCACAACCAACAGTGATGCTGAGGCCTAGAATTTTTTTGAGACCCTCTCTGAGAACTCCTAACAATGGGATTATTTCACTATAATGGAAAAAAATTCAAAATCTCAGGAGAAAGGTGGTTTATATGAGATAGGGGCCACTCCAAACCTACACGATAAGATAGACATGTTGGCCCATAAAGTTGATAAAATATATAGCTGTAATATCCTCACATTTTAAATAATAAATAAAATAAAATTTTATGTATAGAAATTGGTCCTAAAAACTCAAAAACAAAAAAGTACACATTGATGGGAATTGAACGGTATAAAGAATGTCGGAAAAGGAGTTCGGATGAGTGAGTTATAACCATTTTAAGTGTAAGGGTAAATTGGTTGCCAAGGACGTTAATTAAAGGGAGTAGTTTTGATAATGACACCCCTTTTCCATTTCCATTAGAGTTCTAATGGAGGAAGGTACTGATCTACCTTCCATTCGGAAAAATTGGGACTTAGCCTATTAAATACAAGTTTTCCCTTCCATTCCCACGCCAAACAATCAGAGGAGAACCCTTGTTTTTTCCTGTGCAAGCCGCGAAAACGAGTTGAAGTTTGCACACACTAGAGGGCTCTAATCTCCTATCTCCAGCTCTAATCAAGTAAGTTACACATTTTAACTTGTTATTTACCTTGTTTTTCAACTTTCCCCTCATAGATCTGGGCTAGATCTGATCAGAATGGCTGTTGGATGGCCTATGGATTCAAAACTATGGAGCATGGTTAGACCCATGTTAAGAACACCTCAAATGAGAAATTTAAGCCTTTCATTGTGATCTTTGGATCCAAAAACCCTAGGAATGGCGAAAACAGATAAAAAATCGAAGCTTCTAAGGCTCCGATCAAGCTAAAATAAGGTGGATGGCTTGGGTTCATCGTCCCCGATGGGCAATGAGCCCAAGATGCCCACCGGGATGCACAGACAAAGACGTGCGCATGCGGGTGCTCCATCACATGCGTGCATATCGCATGGGGGCACGGGACACTCTTGCGCACTGTCCTGGACGTCTGGAACGCGCTGGGCATCTTGGGTGCGCAGTGCGCTGGTGTAAGCTAGTGCAAACCGCACCGCCCGTATAAGTCAGTGCACGCGTACCTACCCCTATAAATTAATATATTAATTTATAAAGTATTTTCACAAAAAACTTGATTTTGGGAGCTACAGAGGTCCAAATCACGAGCAAAAATATCCGTTGCGATCATATTGATGATGTGGACCTAGATTTAGCTTGAAAACCTACATTTGACTACTTTTAAATTAGTTAAATTATAAAATATTAATTAATAACTTAGAACCAACTGATCAAAAGGTGATTATGCCTCAAGACTTGAACAATGAGATAAAGTATGATAATAAATAAGGGTTCTAAGGGGCATATTAGCGTGACTACTCTAGAAACTGATCTAGACCATTGGTCTGAACCAGATCTTGGGAAATTATTGATCTGAGGATGATCTGACCGTCAGATTAAAGTATAAATGTTAAATACACAGAAAAACAAACAGATAGACATGAGATAAGACTAAATTAAGAACCAAATCATAATTAGAAATCTTAGACGATGATCCTGTAATAACTTACATTTTTATATAATATATATATATATATATTTCTTGCATGGAATTGACATCAAAAAGCTAAATGCCCTAATGGCTATAGAATGAATAAGCAAAACTCTAGAACTAGAGTTCAAGTCTTCAAAGATAACCTTTTTGGAGAAATTCCCTACTCAAAGCCAGGAAGTGTCAGATGAGGATAACTAACAAATTAGATAGGATAGGTAGGAGATATGATAGGAAAGAAGAAAGTCAAATGAAATTGGGATAAGAAGGGGAGAAGAAGAGGAATGTGTGAAACAGAGAGAGAGAGAGAGAGAGAGAGAGCAGAAGGAGGAGGAGGAGGAGGTTGCACCAAGGATCAGCCATACCATGCATCTTTGGAAAAGAAGACTGTAGAAGAACGATCTCGTCTATGAGGTAGGGGATTGTGGTTTAGGAACTAATCTAAGCTAGTTGGATTTCTAAAATATGCGGAGTTTTATTTCATGTGTTTTGAATTGATAAAGGCATTTTCATGTATAATCTAGAGCAAATAATACATGATTACATTGCTTATGTTTTTTTCAAACCACATGCATAACAATGAATGTATGTGATTTTAGTTCCATTTTATCCATTGTAGTGTGCACGATTAACAATCACCTGATTAAAGGCTCTATCTTAATATACAAGCTTTAATATGTAGTTTGATAGGGTGTGAGGCCCTTACTCCATGAAGAATGAATGGGTATGTTTGAAGCATAGTATGACTTGAGTTTGATTTGGTAATGATTTTGTGCTGAGTTAAGCATGTGCATTTATAGTTTTTATTTGGATTTAGTATGCTACTATTATAGTTTAGGTTGAATTGTGATTGTGATTTATAGATTGAATTCGTTAGTCTTGGTTTGAATCCAACTGCAAATAGCTTAACTTTACACATGCATTTATATAGTTGTGTAACACAAGTGTCCTATAGTTTAAATCATGAGATCTTAGGTTGGCTAATAATAAAACATGCATGACATCATCACTTGGGTAGCGTGATTTCAACCAAACGCTTGATACTTTGCATGCACTTAGCTAGAATACATGCATACGATGCATCTTAAATGATATAACCAACTTAAGGGCATCAAAGAAATTGTCAGCATGCATGGCGTCTAAGGAGTTGGACAGAGTGATTAGCATCTAATTTGGGTGGTATGGTGATGCGCACTACCTACCACTTAAATTGAATTCCTGTTGCTTGGTGTATGGAGAGTAGGCATGGCGCTTGGCACTGGGTTATCATGCTTGGCTTCCAACACAAGGGCTGGCATTCAGCACTTGGCAGCATGTTTAGTATGCAGCACATAAATTCTTTACCCTAGTATGCTGCACACAGATTTTAGGCAAAGTAAGCATTGCTCTGTCTTTGGGTATGGATATATTTCATAGGATGCATCCTAGTTGTAGTTGAGTTCTGTTTTTTTAGAGATCCAACCGTTATTGCATAATACATCTAAGCGGCATGCAAGAATGCTTGCAAACATTGGGCCATATTTTTCTAGTGTTATGAAAAATCAAACTCGTACCATCCTATTGATCCATCTCAACCTTATATCTAAGCATAGTTTTCATTATATGCAAATATTTTAAGGAGCGCATGAGATTTATGGATAGATGAATTTAAGTTTGTTCCATCCTAAAGTGGCGCATCTTTGCTAAATATGTTAAATATATATATATATATATATATAATTCAACCATTAATCTTTTGAAAGAGGCCCACCCTTCCTAAGTGGATCAAGTCGATCTTGGTCATTGATCCCTTTAATAAGTGTCACACAATATTAGATTGATCCTCTATGGAGTTGTCATGCTTTAGATGCTTATAGATGTGTCATGTGACATTTGTTTCATGATTTAAAAATATCGTGAGCACATTCAAATCATGCTCACTACTGATAGAATTGTGTAAGTACTATGTACATATTTGAATCATTGATCTAGATACAACATACAATTGTTGACACCTCACGCATGGGTGACAAGCTTAATACCCAATACTTAAGAGATGCACATTACACCACATGAGTATTAGCTTAAGCACCCAACTACCAATCATTGTGTACATTAGGCACCACAAAACTATCACTTGTGCACTGATGAGGGTAAACTCTAAATGTGCATACATCCTTAATTTCACACAATAATGCACACCACAAAACTATCACTTGTGCACTGATGAGGGTAAACTCTAAATGTGCGTACATCCTTAATTTCACACAGTAATGCATGAATACTTTGATCATCCTCTTATTTAGTGCATATTCTCCTTAAATTTAATCTAATGAGGAAACATGGCTTGTGAATGGAAAAGTTTGTGAATATTTATTATGATGTATTGAGCAATGCAAAACGATTTGATAAATGAAAATTAGGCAACTCAAAAGAGTTGTGCCTAGCCTAAAATTAGGCGACTCATGTGAGTTGGGCCTAGACTGGGGAAAAATATAAGCCTCATATGGTTGCTATGCTAAGAAGATTAGTTGGCCACTGACTTCTGAAAGTTGATACCTGCCCTAAGAGGCCTATTGTAGAGAGTATTGTATCATGGGAAGACTACTCTCTTGTGATCCAGTGCCCCCATGAGGACTGGTGTAGCTCGTGTGGTATCCACGGCCGAACGTAGTTGGATGTGAGTCCTTTACTTGCATAGTATGCCATATAGTTATCAGACATGGACAGACATGTTGGTCATCCTCGAGGATATTTGACCATTGCCCAGATGGGTTTGTGGTAGGACACTACTTGTGAAGCCTTGGCCGATGAGGGCGGGCCAAGAGGGCTGGCAGGCTTCTAAGCAAGGTGAAAGACTGAGAGTTAGTCCCACATCGCTAGGGGGAAAGTTACTGGGCTCTTGATAAGAGTGATGAGGACTTTCCTTGCAACGAGGCCTTTTCCCTGAGCAACTAGGGAAGAACAAAACCGTGCGGGGTGTATGGGCACTCCGGCACGGACAATATCGTTGCAGGGTGTGGGCCCTCGGGCTGTTACAAGTGGTATCAGAGCGAACATTAGAGCCGGTGTGGGTGGCTAGCCGCACGTGGGCGCTCGTGTGTGGTAAGACACGCGGGGACGCGTGTCCCCTAAGGGGGAGAGGTTGTGAAGCCTTGGCCGATGAGGGCGGGCCAAGAGGGCTGGCAGGCTTCTAAGCAAGGTGAAAGACTGAGAGTTAGTCCCACATCGCTAGGGGGAAAGTTACTGGGCTCTTGATAAGAGTGATGAGGACTTTCCTTGCAACGAGGCCTTTTCCCTGAGCAACTAGGGAAGAACAAAACCGTGCGGGGTGTATGGGCACTCCGGCACGGACAATATCGTTGCAGGGTGTGGGCCCTCGGGCTGTTACACTACTACACAGTGATATAATAGATTTTGATATGTCATTATTTGATAAGTCCGAAAGAGTGTGTTTGTATGATATTTAAAGGATATATAAGAATTTATTGGAAACACTAGATTTTTATAAAGGTATGTATGTTGTATAATATTCATATCACACTTATGATTGAACAATTAAATTGTTTGCACTACTTAATTTTTTTGCCAACATTGTTGTCGTGGTTTTCAAATGGTTGGTTTAGGCATTTTTCCTATTGAGTCGTACTCACCCTTAAAAAACATTTCAGGTGAAGCGCAAGAGGATTAAGCAGTTGACTTGACCAAAGTAACTAAGGAGAATAAGAAGAGAAGTATGGATAAGTAGTTAGTAGACATTTTATTTGTCATCTTTCATTTTGAAATAATGAACACTTGAGGATGAATGTAATAAGACAGGCGACATTGATATTTTTAATCTGAACCTTAATTTGAACCTAAATTACTTATTGTTTGGGCTGTGACCAAGGGATCCTGTAATGGTATGTTTTATTTCTGCCATTATATGTGAAGGTTTTAATGTGACACCGGGTTAAAGGTGGAATTGAGAAAAATAAGTACATAATATATATATTTTAAAAATCCTGCAGGAAAGTTTTAAATTTTCAAATTTTATTTCAAAGATCCTTTTCTAAAACCCGGGTCACCACATATCCAATGGTTGGATCATCATAGATTCCATTATAATATAATAAATAATACAAAATAGTATTGTGGTACTGACAGGTATATCTGAACATACAAGCTAAAAAGATTATATGCTTGAGTTGGGTGATCTGACATTGAGGTAGGTGACGACATTTAATGTTTTGTTTTGATTTTAAAACCTTGCATTATCATAACATCATGAGTGATTGTGATTTAAATTGCACTTATTATTAGTCAATGATGTTGTGAGATTTAGAGTTTTATACTATGATCGCTCTTTGATTTCAATCATGTATTGAATGTATTTATGACTAATGGTTTCATGAGATTGATATTACCTAATTATGCATAAATAGAAATGATCTTCCTTATTGCATCACTGAAACTGATGGGTTTTCATGAGAAAGGAAAGTGGAGGCTTGGTAGTTGGTCCTGTTAGAGGCTAACCCTGGGATGAGGGGCGTGCCTTAGGGATTGTGAGCCACGAGTGCTCTTGGCTTTTTTACATACATGATTTTCGTGTTTTGTGTTTTATGACGGGTGCTCTCACCCGGTGGATGTCATGCTAGGAGGGAGAGGGCCAACCACCCACCCTCCGAGATTTGTGATGTGATATGATAGGCACCTGCTCGCAGATGGCTTTCGGTAGGGGTTGGTAACATGGATAGTCCACACTACCGGTCCAAGCCTTTCCATGGGGACGGACGTTAAGTCTCCCGTTATGGTGTCGACCGAGAGCGGCGGTGGTTGAGACCCTAGAGGGTTGCCACTGCGGCATGCGATCCATACTCTTATTTTGTGTGCTTGCATGATGAGCATTGAGATGTGATGGTATGCTTGGGTGTGATGACACTCAAAGGTTTGATATGAGTACTCATGATCTGTGATGCGAGTGTATTGGACACTCATGGGACCCACGTACCTTGGGGGTACCCTGTTATTATTGTATGCTCATTTACATGAGATCATATCATATTTTAAATCCATTAGAAGCATGTTTTATCATTTATGATGTTTTGAGATTTTATTAGCATTGCTTAAAATAATTATATTCTTGTAGAAAATTGCTTTACTCATTGTATCAATATGATCATTCGATTTTGTATCATTGATATACATTAAATGTCTATGTACGTACCAAGCATTGCTTGCTGAGGCATTGTGTTATTGTTGCAATGCCTCAGATATTAAAGAAAGACAGGACATATGAGGAGATAGAAGAATAGTGATCGAGAAGTCTCATTGAGAGGTATGTTCTGGTTTCACAGGGACTGTGTATGTATATATATGTTATTGGACTTGATTATACTATTATGGGAATGGGGCTGATGACTGGATGAGTCCTGGAATAGTAAATCTATTTTAAACATGTTTACTTGGAAAAAAAAAAGTATTGAAAAACCCAGGTCATCACAGTTGGTATCATAGTAAGTTCATCCACTCACAGCCAATCCCAAAAGTCGATGTGAAAGATGACAGTCCAAGGTGAGAATTAGGACTGGTAGGAGCTAAATGAGTAAATCATTTAGTAAATTACGAAACTAGAATAAAAACCATTTAATGATGCTGGGAGTTGAATTAGTAAGTGGAAGGATAGAGTGAAAATCATATATAGAGTTAAATCATATCATTAATAGACAATGATTCAAGTGGGAGACATGAATAGTCATGGAAAAAGAAAAATGATCAACTAAAGGAAAAGTAAATTCTTATGAGATTAGTGAAGCTCTTAAGGGTAAGAAATCACTACATAGCATGCATGAGTTAATGTCTCTAGCTGAGAATATTCGTGTTGATAGATGATTGCTAATGGAGAAAACGTACTGTGAATATAATATCTAATATGAGAATAGTCAGTATAACGCTTTAGAGAGTACAATGGTTAATGGTGAGTAAAGATTCAGAATAAAGATTGTGAATTAGTTCTCTGGGTGAAAACTTTACTATATAATAGAAGATATGTGTATATAAATTACTTTTAAGAATTCAAGTTATAACTTGGACTATGTTTATAAATTTTGAAAGAGTATAAAGGCTATTATAACTGCAATTGAACAAGATCAGTGATGGTTACAACAAATGAGAACTTGAGAATTTTAAGGAAGTATTGTATTCATCTAAACTTGAAGTGGATTTAGTTGAGGAATAAATTATAGTATGAATGAAAATCATTGACAATTGATGGAACAATATTTAATATTCCATAGATGAATTATTTAATCTATAAGTTGAAATTTATAAGTCCTTATGCAAAAAAAAATAAATTGATAACTAGACATTGGTGACAAGTTAATGTTATGAATTTTATTGGGATTTTAATTATGATGGGAAGTGCATAGCCCTGGAGGATGTGATAAATGTTTTATGAGAATAATTGATAAGTATTTATTATAATGTGGTCTAAAATGGCTAAGAAAGTCATTATGAAATATCAAGCACATTGGATGTGAGGTTCACGATTGTAAATGATTTGATAAATATGACCAGGGAACATTAGATTTGTTAAAGGAAATGAAATAGTAGAAGTGAGAACACCTAAAATGTGATTACCAAAATTCTAATTATGATTGTTTGAGTGTTAAGTCCTTAATTTTGTCAAAAATAACATTAGATTACTATTTTATTAGATAATTTTGTGATTTTAAATCAATTTTAGCTATAATCAATCATCCAACCGTTAATTTAAAAAGTTAACGATCGGATGATCATTATAGCTAATTATCCACATAAGATAATTCTAATCTTGTATTTTGTTTTTGCAGATAAGCCAAAGTATGTTGGACAGTTCATATCAACTCATTTTGATGGGTCCCATGCCACAAATCTGCGCAAATCTGACCAATGATGGTAAATCTAGCAAATTTGACCAAATCTGGGCAATGATGGCAAATCTGGCAATGATGGGCAAAGTTGACCAATGATGGCAAATCCCCTTACAAAGGAAAGAGGGGTTAGATTTAGGGTCTTCTCTTCTTTTTCACTCTTCCTCCTTGAGGAGAGAGGGGGAAGGACTCTTCCTCTCCACCTCTCTCTTGTTCTCCTCTCTTTCCCATCTCTCTTCCTCCCCTTCTTCTTCTCCTGTTCCCATTTTCTCATTTTCGTTTTTTCTTTCTTCTCCTTTTGAGAGAGAAGAGGTGGAAGGACTATTCCTCTCCACCTCTCTCTCTCGTGTGCATGCACATTTTCCTTTCCCACACCTCTGTTTCCAGCTCCCTACTCCTCCCTTCCTTCTCTTCCCAAATCGCACCTGCTTCCACCCTGGACAATGTCCCAGCCTGAACCCCTTTTTCCACTTCTCCTCTCCAATGCTACCTCACACTCCCTCTGCCTCTTCCTCATCACTGCCCTCTCTATCTCTCTCTCTCTCTTCTATTTGGTGCATAACACACCAACACCCAAAACCCCCATCTCATCTCTCTTGCTTTCCCTGCTTCTCTATCACACCCACCAAGCCCAACCGGACAGCATCCTCAGTCTACATCTCCCTTTGCTCTCTCTCTCTCTCTCTCTCTCTCTCTCTCTCTCTCTCTCTCTCTCTCTCTCTCTCTCTCTCTCTCTCTCTCTCTCTCTCTCTCTCTCTCTCTCTCTTGCACGCATCAACCCTTTTCTCTTCACTCTGTTCCAGTTCTTTTCCTTCCAGCTTGCCCACCTCCCTCTGCCTTCTATCCTCCTCTCCTCTCTTCCTCCCTCTTCACCGGCCAGATCGCGCACCCAGTCCAATAGCTCCAACGGATTTCTCACCTTTGGACGCTCAGGGAAAGGAAACCCGAACTGGGTCTCCAACCCCGCATTCCTTCTCCTCTCTTTCCTCTCTCTCTCTCTCCCTCCTTTCTTCTTCCCCATCTTCTCTACCGCACGGCAGTAGACGTCTGCCCAGATCGCCTGTTCCAGTACCCATGTGTCATTTTTTTTCTCCTCCTTCTCCCCTTCTTTTCTTCTCCTTCCTCCCTCCTTCTTCTCCTTCTTCTTCCCCGGTTGATTTCACCGTCTTATTGTTAATGAACAGTAACTCTGGTACTATTCATGAACAGTACTTTCTCTTAAGATCCAGTTTCCTCCCATCGTTTTCCTAGGTTTTTTTCTTTTTAAAACCATAACCCCTAGAAAATTACGTTTCTGCCCTTGAAAGATCTCAGAAATTCCACCTCTGTCCTTTCTATTTAATACCATCCATGTCCTCAGTTTAATACCATCTGGGTCCCTAGTTTATTTACTTCTGTGTCCCTATACCATTCTAGTTTTACATTATTATCATTTTGACTATCTAAGGACAGTGCAATCCAAGGACAAGCTTATTTAGGACAGCTTATTTAGTTGCATTTTCTGTTTTTCTTTTGGAATAAATAAGTTTGTACATTCCAGCAGTTAAATAAGTTTGAAATTTTCTTTTATTGTATTTTTGTTATTTTTAAATTTAATAATTGAAATTTGTGTAAACTCCACATTTAAGTCGAGTCCCTGTGGAAATCAACCCGTATTTGCATAGCTATACTACAACAGCCGTGCACTTGCAGAAAACACTCAACATTGAGAGATCACGTTCCTCTATTGTCGTGACTTTTATATGAAAGACTCTTAGAAAGGCTAGTGATGACCAGTATCCTTCTCTTATGAGCATTTGGTGATATGGTGAAAGTTGTTGCTTTAGAGTAGAGAAATTAAATGGGTCAACAATATTGAACTATAATATATAATTGATTGATAGGCCCCTGACTTTTTTATGTTGGGTAAGGAGGCTACAATAGATTATGACATGTTGACACCTGGATTGAGAAATCAGAGGATGGTAGCACATCCTTCATTAGTGACAAAGGCAATAGAATTGGACTTTGGGTTATCAAAAGATATTCTCTTGGGACTTGAACTGAGCATAGAAACTCGAACATGAGTAGCTTGAGTTAGCCTAGAAAGAGCAAGAGATTTTTTTTCATTGACATAATTATAGGGGCCACTGAGCCAATAACATTGATTAGACAAGATTGGGATGTGAACAAGAGAAAGTACATTAGTAAAAGAATAAACACCTAGACAGCTATGTCTTGGAGTTAATAAATTATTGCAATAGCGGTAATAGCAGCAGCAACAGCCATTATAGCTACAATCCTTTAAAATGTTTTGACTGTGGGGAGATAGAGTATTTGATAGAGACTGTTTCATAAGACCGTGAGTCAGACTGATTAACATTGGAGATGGGGGCAGAAATGGCTCCACATTAGCGGTGATGAATCTCTGTCATTACTTGGAAGCAAGTATAGACCTCAATTTGGGCAATAGAAAATATTTTCTTAATTTCTAGTAAACATGCTCAAATACTTATTGATGTAGGATCTAGTGGATTTGGACTTTATGTATTAGAGATTTAAGGAATATATTGGGAATATATGGCAATATCTGAGATCAGATGCAAGAATACTGGTGAAAGGGTTATGGAAACTTGTAAGTATGACTAGGGACGAGTGGTGGAGATAACGAGAAACATGATGAATGTTGATTTCATCCCACTCGATATGATTGATTGCAATATAATCCTTAGAATGGATTCTCTAATATAGAGATAGTGTTTTATATGATAAGAAGATGACTTCTGGTGTAACTGGACAGCTATTGGCCTCACTTGTATAAGAAGAGGCATCTTTAAGAGTTGTGTTATTTCTATCTTAAAGGCAATATGGTACTTTTTAGAGGTTTCTAAGTATTTCTTAATTGTAAGACTATTGGGTACTATGAGCGCTATGGAATGAGCACAAAGATGATGTGCAAGAGTTTATGATTTTGCCTAAGGAGTTTCGTGATTTTGCCACAAGGGGTTGATATTGATGTTAATTAGACATAACATTACTTACTCTGAAGGCCATGTGAGATGTTCCTAATTGAGGTGACAAAGTTCCAACTATATGAGCTTTTGACGAGAGTTTTGACAAGCCTAGTGGGTCTTCGTGAAGTGCATTACTCTTCTTCATGAGAAGAGAGCTAGATCTTTACTATTATGCACAAAGTTACGTTCGTTTGATAATACCGTAGTAGAAAACTAATAATTTAAATCCTATATTGATGATTTAATTGATTAATTCGTCATGGTACTTGGTGTCTGTAGAGAGTGATTTGATGTGTAATTATACTCAGCCTAGGATTCTACATATGATGTCTTTAAGATGATTTTTAAAACTTGTCATGATTGTTACTAATTCTGGACGGTACAAATTGGTGGAACCAATACACTGACAAAATGCATGGATATGATGGGTCGAATCTTCAAATATTATTTTGATGAGCCATGATTGGGTTAATAGATAGTATTGTTGAATACTTCACGAACACAGAGGGGCACAAGGAATCATCGTGCATGAATCCAAAATGACTAAGGGCTCATCATTTATTGCAAACATTATATCATGAGTTATGGTAAGAGGAAGTGAATTCCCTTTATGAAACACTTGGAATAACAGAGGAGTTGTTTATTGAGACTATGATGAGCTAAGATTTGCCAAATTGTTGACTGACGTTCGTAGTTTCTTAATCTTATAAACTACGGCCACTGTATAATTCAGTTTCACCAAGATATTAGTGATATATAATATTATGTGAAATTATTCCCTTACGATTAAGCAAAATTCAATTTAAAAATTGATGGTGGTGAGTAACCAATGAGGGTAGGTGCTAAACACATTAGTAGACTTTTAGGTCGTAAGCTCCTAAGTGCTTACAAGCAAGATCATGTTGCAGATTAGTTCTCATTGGCATAGAGTTCCTGTTGGTGAGTTGATAAGTTGTCGTTATGACTAGCATATGAATTCCTGTTGGTGAACTATATGCTCCTGTTTTGATTTAGTAAATGACTTCCTATATGTTAACAAAGATATTCTGAATCAAGCAAATGTAGTAAGATAACTAGTACTAAGTGGTACAAAGTAATCAACTTCTAGATGGAGGTTTGGTTTGTGCAAATTGGGTCATATGTGGTTATGATGTGTTTGATTATATCAAGAGACGATTGATAGGCATCGATTTATATGATGGATTGAGATAAGAAGGTATGACATGTCATGGAATCATTTATTGATGTTAACTTTGGAATTATTGTCACGATTATCATATATTGTAATGTGAGGATGACTCTAGAATTGTTCAAAGGAAGTATATGTCAAATCTGTCTCACAAACTTAAGCTGATCGCAGGAGAGTTATAGCCTGACATGACAATTGAAGAGAGACCTATGTGTATACTAGGTAAGAAAGTCAAGGAGTTGAGGACTAAAACTATTTCATTAAGCAAAGTCCATAGAGAATGTCATTCACAGTTGGGGGGCCACATGGGAGACAATAAAAGAGACGCGGAGGATCCACCCAAAGTGATCTACATAAAGACATGTATCAAAATTTCAAGGACGAAATTTTAATAAGGAGGGAAGGATGTAATATCCTCAAATTTTAAATAATAAATTAGTAATAAATTAAAATAAAAAATTGATGTATAAAAATTGGTCCTAAAAACTCAAAAATAAAAAAGTACACGTCGATGGGAATTGAACGGTATAAAGAATATTGAAAACGGAGTTCGGATGAGTGAGTTATGACCATTTTAAGTGTAAGGGTAAATTGGCAAATTGCTAAGGACATTAATTAAAGGGAGTCATTTTGATAATGGCACCCCTTTTACACTTCCATTAGAGTTCTAATGGAGGAAGGCACTGATCTACCTTCCATTTGGAAAAATCAGAAGTTAGCCTATTAAATACAAGTTTTTCCTTCCATTCTCACCCCAAACAACCAGAGGAGAACTCTCATTTTCCCCTGTGCAAGCCGCAAAAATGAGTCGAAGTTTGCACGCACTAGAGGGCTCTGATCTCCTATCTCCGGCTTTAATCAGGTAAGTTACACATTTTAACTTGTTATTTACCTTATTTTCCAACTTTTCCTTCACAGATCTGGGCTAGATTTGACCAAAATGGTCGTTGGATGGCCTATGGATTCAAAACCATGAAGCATGGTTAGACCCATGTTAAGGACACCTCAAATGAGAAATATAAGCTGTTCATTGTGATCTTTGGACCTAAAAACCTTAGGAACGGTGAAAACAGATAAAAAATCAAAGCTTCTAGGGCTCCGATCAAGCCAAAACAAGGTGGACAGCTTGGGTTCATCATCCCCGATGGGCAGTGAGCCCAAGACGCCCACCGGGACACACAGATGGAGACGGGCACATGCGGGTGCTCCGTCGCACGCGTGCATAGGACGCTCTTGCGCACTGTCCTCAACGTCCGGAACGCACTGGTGCGCTGGTGTAAGCAGGTGCAAACCGCACCGCCCGTGTAAGTCAGTGCACGCGTACCTACCCCTATAAATTAATATATTAATTTATGAAGACTTTTCATAAAAAACTTGATTTTGGGAGCTACATAGGTCCAAATCATAAGAAAAAATATCCGTTGCGATCGTATTGATAACGCGGACCTAGATTTAGCTTGAAAACCTACATTTGGCTACTTTTAGATTAGTTAAATTATAAAATATTAATTAATAACTTAGAACCAACTGATCAAAGGATGATTATGCCTCAAGACTTGAACAATGAAATAAAGTATGATAATAAATAAGGGTTCTAAGAGGCATATTAGCATGACTACTTTAAAAATTGATCTAGACCATTGGTCTGAACTAGATCTTGAGAAATTATTGATCTGAGGATGATCTGATAGTCAGATTAAGGTATAAATGTTAAATGCACACAAAAACGAACAGATGGACGTGAGATGAAACTAAATTAAGAACCAAATCATAATTAGAGATCTTAGAAGATGATCCAATGGTTGGATCATCATAGATTCTGTTATAATAAATAACACGAAATAGTATTATGGTACTAACAGGTACATCTGAACGTACAAGCTAAGAAGATTATATGCTTGAGTTGGGTGATCTGACATTGAGGTAGGTGACGATATTTAATGTTTTGTTTTGATTTTAAAACCTTGCATTATCATGGCATCATGAGTTATTGTGATTTAAATTGCACTTATTATTCGGCGATGATGTTATGAGATTTAGAGTTTTATGATATGATTGCTCTTTGATTTCAATCATGTATTGAATGTTGGCCGATGGTTTCATGAGATTGATATTACCTAATTATGCATAAATAGAAATGATCTTCCTTATTGCATCACTGAAACTGATGGGATTTCATGGGAAAGGAAAGTGGAGGCTTAGTGGTTGGTCCTTTTAAAGGCTAACCCCGGGATGAGAGGCGTGCCTTAGGGATTGCGAGCCACGAGTGCTCTTGGTTTTTCGGCATACATGATTTTCGTGTTTTGTGTTTTATGATGGGTGCTCTCACCTGGTGGATGTCATGCTAGGAGGGAGAGGGCTGGCCACCCACCCTCTGAGATTTATGATGTGATATGATAGACACCTGCTCGCAGATGGCTTTTAGTAGGGGTTGGTAACATGGATAGTCCACACTACCGGTCCGGGCCTTTCCATGTGGACGAACGTTAAGTCTCTCGTTATGGTGTCGACAGGGAGTTGCGGTGGTTGAGACCTTGGAGGGTTGCCACTACAGCATGACGATCCATACTCTTATTCTGTGTGCTTGCATGATGAGCATGGAGATGTGATGGTATGCTTGGGTGTGACGACACTCAGAGGTTTGATATGAGTACTCATGATATATAATGATAGTGTATGGGACACTCGTGGGACCCACGTACCTTGGGGGTACCCTGTTATTATTGTATGCTCATTTACATGAGATCATATAGTGTTTTAAATCCATGAGATGCATGTTTTATCGTATATGATGTTTTGAGATGTTATTAGCATTGCTTAAAATAACTACATTCTTGTAGAAAATTACTTTACTCATTGTATCAATATGATTATTAAATTTTATTTCATTGATATACATTAAATGTCTATGTACCTACCAAGCATTGCTTGCTGAGGCATTGTGTTATTGTTGCAATGCCTCAGATATTAAAGAAAGACAAGACATATAAAGAGTTAGAAGAATAGTGATCGAGAAGTCTCATTTAGAGGTATGTTCTGATTTCATATGGACTATGTATGTATATATATGTTCTTGGACTTGATTATACTATTATGAGAATGGGGCTGATGACTGGGTGAGTCCTGGAATAGTAAATCTATTTTAAACATGTTACTTGGAAAAAAGAAAAAAAAAAGTATTGAAAAACTTGGGTCGTCACAATAGCCCAATGCAAAAGTTAGATGCTTTCATGTTTGCTAATAGATCTTCAATGCAACCTTAGCCTGAGGTTTGTACCATATGTTCTAATCTAGCACATTAATAAGTATTCAATTTCATATAAAAAGTACTAGTTAGTTGCCCATGTGTTATAAAAGATACGCATAATTTTAGAATTTTTTTGGAATTTTGTAACATGTGCATTTCTAACCTAATAATTAAAAAAAATTAATTATTTTGTAAGCTCAAGGACTTATCCAAAGTAAGTATGTGAATAGTCATAATTTTCTAGGATTTAATTATAATTTTTCATCTTTTGCAAGAAGTGAGAAGATAATCCAATGGCCTATATTGCACTTTGTAGAGTTTTTTGCATGTCGAGCTATGCAATTAGCTCATCGAGGGTGCATGGGGCAGAGCCCCCGTATAAAAAATTATCTTAGGATAAGCAAAAAAAGGAAGCATAAAAGGTAACTCAAATGATCCATGCCAACAAACCATGCATTACCATCACTTTGCATGAGAATTAGTGTCATTCATTAGGTTTCCTAGTCTAACTAAGAAACCTAAAAAAGCCAAACCATTCATATGTTGAAGCCAAGGGAGTTAGCCATTGAAGACACTAAGGAATGAACCATCAAAATGAGCCATCAATCCAGAGATGAATGGCCACACGATTGGAGCACCAATTCAATTAACTATTGTATGGTAAAAGTGTGATTTTAAAGGAATTATGAAAGATATTTGTAAAAAGTAAGATGATCATGCATTGGTGGACCCATTAAGAGAAGAAATCGCACTTTCCAATTCCATTTTCCATTCTAAGGTTCTATAATTTTATATTAGAGAGGGAGCCACCTTCCAAGAAGGTGACGCCTCCCCCTTGTTTGGATTCTTAATTGAAGTGGTTTCCTAATTAGGAAACCTATAGATATCTTCATTCAACACATATCAAAACCCTAGATCTCTTCCCATTTTTCATACCTTTTCCTATTACCATAAATATCTCCTTTCTACCATTCAAATCACCATCCAATTAAAGGTGGAATTTCACCTTCCTAGGAAAAAGACGCCCCCCTTTCCTAAATTAGCAACCAGCCAGCCATCCACTCTCTTACATCTCTTTCTTACATCATCCGGCTTGCATCACCTTCCACTTAACATTCTTCATTCAAAACCTTATATCTAGATCTCTTTTCCTTGATTCAACCTTTCCTAAGTTAGAAATACAGCCATCTATAAATTCCCCATGGTTCCCACATTTTCTACCAAGTAGAGGTTGGGTGAGACAACCTTGAGACATAGCAATCTTCTTTGGTGCTATTCTTCCTTTGGATTTCTAGTTAATTGCTTTCCAATTCAAGCTAGTAGTTTGCTTTCTTTGCATTAGTTTCATTATTTTAATTTGATCTTATTTTGTTCTTAAATTCCACAAGCATAATTCCAGCCCTTAAGTCCTTTGTTTATTACTTCAATTCTCTAGTTTCTTTTGCTTATTCAATGAAGATCTAAGTTAACTCTTCTCTGGTAGTGACAACCAAGAGAAGAGATAGCTTGGAGCCTTGGTTTCTTCCCTTAGTTTTGCATGTTTTCTAACTCTTCTCTGGTAGTGACAACCAAGAGAAGAGATAGCTTGGAGCCTTGGTTTCTTCCCTTAGTTTTGCATGTTTTCTACCTTAGATTCATCTTAATTTAGTTGCACTTTTCTTACTATAGTTCATCTTATTAGCCTTGTTTTCTCTTGAATTCCTTTATGGGTTTTCTTTGCATGTCATCATACTTTATATTGATTTTTTGTTGTTGTTCATATTAGGTTTTAGGGCTTAGTTTCCTACACAATTTCTAGATTTATACACTTGTTTTATGCACATAATTTTGAAGTAATTTGGCATTAATTCAATAAAATTCTTTAAGGATTCTTGTTCTTCAATGCTTTTATTATCAAAGTACTTTAGATCTAGGTTATTATCTTGCATAAAAAATTTTGTATCAGTTACTTTATATGCTTGATTTAAGTTGAATTTCTTAGTGCTAAAAATCTGAAAATTTCTCTCTTCAATTTTTATGCTTTGTTTCCAGCCATCAAAACATCTTAATTGCTTTAATCCTTAGGAACCCATTTAGATTTTTAGGTTGTTTATCAAGTGAATAGCCTAGGGTTTTCATTTAGAGCATCACATCTGGCTATCTTATAACCTATGAACCATGCGCATAATCCATCGATCGTGCGTGTGGTACTAGGTTACTTTTCTCTTTGATCCTTAGTTTATCTAGTTGCTTAATCTTATTTTAGCCGTTGTTATTTAATTATTTGCATCTTAGTTTAGGTTTAGAAAGTTTCATTTTCAAGTTTTAGAAATTTTTTTGTTTAGATAAGTGTTAAATTATGAAAGTTTCCTTTATAAGTAGTTTCCTTAAGTTGCTTAATTTAAATCATTTTACTTTTGCTAATTGCATGTTAGTTAGGTCAGTTTCTAACTTCATTGCTTAGTTTTAATTTTAGCAAGTTTTCTTTAATTTTAGTTTCTAATTTTATGCATGTACTTCCCTAGTTTAAGTTCAAATCAATTCAATCTCTCGTTTTGGCTAAAGCTAAGCACTTTAAATAAGATCCATCCAACATACAAATCTGTGAGATTCCTTGTGGGATTGACCTCTCTCGCATGTAATACTACTTTAATTCATGCACTTGCAAGTAATATTAAAGCTACTCCACACATCCTACTATTTTATATTCATCAAGCTCAGCTTTTCCTAAGTATTTTTCTGAGCAATTGAATGTATTAAATGCATTCAAGAACCCCATCAATAATCCTGTGACGACCTAGATTTTCTCATGCATTTTTAAATGAAAAAATCTAAATTCCTAAGGCGGGATCCCTATTTGAAAAACAATGCAGTGCAGCAGAAAGATCTTTTATTTGAAATCCAATTTGAAAACCCCGAGTGTCATTTGCTTTCACAACCACCAAAGTAGTTTTTGAAAAAAAAAACTTTAGAAATCATAAGTGTTTTTCCCCAGATCTATCCAAATACAAAGACACAAATTTCAATTGTAAATAAACACAAATACATGTCCAAAGGGTTGAGAATTTACTTACATGTATAAGTGTTTCCTTTTTGATTCACTTGCTCGTAGCATTAACATAGATGTCCTCTACTCGTGGATGGAATCATCCTGAAAAATGTTAAGGATAGGGTGAGTATATATTATACTCAGTAGGAGTCTATCACTACTAGTTTTATAATGTATGCGATGTTTTAAAATCATATGCTCTTTCCAAAACATGTGCATGTCTGAATACTCAAGTTCAATATCGATATAAAAATCCATTATCAAACTGAAATACTAACGACTTAAAGGATCACATAATCCAAAATCGAAAGTATCATATACATATATATCATAACATTATGATATACATAAGATGCTTCATTGAATCCAACTCATGGATATCTATCATGGTATGGTCGACCAACCTTATATCATGCCACATGCAATGCACATAAATCCACAAAACCATAGGGTCACACTATGCCCACGACCTCACCGTCGTGTGGTCCCCGGGTACCTAGAGACACAGGATCATATACCTCCACGGGGCATATGACACTTCCTTTGTCGTAAATCATGCAATTTATGAAATCGGTTGCAAAACATGCATGCAATGCTAGTCTTGCATTCAAAGTCATAACCCTGCTTAGAAGCCTGCCAGCCTAGAAGCCTATCAGCTCTCTCTGGCCTGCCCTCGTCGGCCCGCCCTCATCAGCCCGCCCTCATCGGCCAAGGCTACACTTATCATGCAGACTAGCAAAAACCTCTTTTTCAAAACCTGTCCTCTTTGGGTCCCTCACAACTGCCTGGCCCTCGCCACTCCAGCGTCTTTTGACAACCCTCAAGGACATGCAACTTTTGCAAGAACTTAATGCTCATAAATCATGCAATGTATACAATAGTTTGCAAAACATATCTATGCATAATGTATAAGCAATTATTTACAAAACATGTCTATGCATAAAGCATTTATCACATGCATGCTGAATTAAGTCATGCTAAACAAGTCATGTACTTAAAACATGTGTTCTCAAAACAATAATAGTTCTTTTAAAAGAATCTAATAGCGATAGAACACCTACCTGACTAGGTCGCGCTAACCCATTTGTCCTCGTACACTCCTGAACATGGTTTGGGGACTTAAAGTTAGTTTGGCCCATCTTTTATGGGTTTTAGAGTAGTTGGGTCTTATTACTTAGGCATTAGGGGTCCATCCCTATGCCTATGGGTGTCTTAAGGTCCTAATTGGGCCTTGGTATTATTAGTTTTCCAAAGGTTTAGCGGCCACGCTCCACCATCCTATTCTAAGGGTCATGCCTACCTTTGATTGGACCTTGATCAGGGATTTTATAGTTTGGATGTGTCTGCGTTGTCGACACGAACACAACACCTTTTGCGGCGCCTCAATCAGAGCTCTAGATCTCAAGTTATAAGCATTTTAGTGTCGCACATACATAGGAGTCTTAAAAGTGAAAAGACGGAATGCTAGGGCGCTGCGCGTTTACGTCGTGCGCCCCGGCTTCCTTAAGGAAACAAAAAGTCCTGTAGTGCTAGCGCACTACACATCTGCAGCGGGCACCTCAGCGGGTGCGTCTACAGATGCACTGAACTTTTTCGCCCATTTTCCCTTTTGGGGGCGCGTCCCCGGACGTGCCCGTTGGTTTTCTTCAAACGCGTTCGACGCGTCACGTTCCGACTGGAACGTCTCGTCGTCTAGGGGACCGGGGCGTCCTCAGGACACCCCCTGTCGAACCAGTGCAGCCCAGGGAACGTCCCTGGGTCCTTGGTGGCTCTCCTGGGCTCCATTTTGCATGGTTTTTCATGCAAAAACTTAGGGAAATTGATCCTAGGACTATTATGAAGACGGGTTTTGAGGGATCTTGTGCATACCTGGCTCGTTGCTGGGTTTTATCCTTGTTTTCTCCTCTAGGTCACTGCTCCTCAATGGGTTTTCTTCAACGTTTTTGGCTGCCAATAGAGGCGCCTAAGAGCTCTATTTATAGAGCTAAGAGAGGGTTCTGGAGGGGGCTCTCACCGCCTTTGAATGGCGGTGGAGAAACCTCCAGAATGGCGGTGATTTCACCTCCAATCACCGCCGTTCTAGAATCCTCTAGAGGTTGAAGATGAAGGGTGCCCGTATGAAAATGGGCCCCTGTGTTTTGCAGCTAAATCCGTTTTTGTTAAAATTACAATTTTGCCCTTGAACTTCAAATGGCCATAACTTGCTTATTTTAACTCCGTTTTGGGTGATTTTGGTCTTGTTGGATTTCTTTTTCCGAGACGCATCTAATGGTATTATTTTTAGGACTAATTTTCTAGGTTCAGTCAAGGTGACTAGTGAAATGACCAAAATGCCCTTATCTTTAAAACTAAACTTTTCATGGGATTTTAATATTACTAAAAATTGGGGTCATTACAAATCCTTATTATGAGACATACAATCTTGAATTGGCTATGCATCCTAATTTTTCTTGGTTGAAGAACAATCACTCTGGGGGTCAATGTAACAACCTTCAATTTTGAGTTATTTATGTATAATTATATTATATTTTAATTGGGATAAAATTTAAGAATTGAATTTTGTAAAAGAATTTGAATTCCATGGAAGTGATCTCTTTGAAAACTCAAAATTTGAACTTGAAACTATCATAAATGGAATGTACACATTTATACAATTCCAACAATAGTAATTTTGTGCAAAACAAAGATTGGGGTAGAAGAACCCAAAATTTGCCTAATTTGAGAGGGGGCTAAATTGATACTGACACCCCATTATTTATCATTTTGTAGACAATAGGTGTTATGCCACGCTAGGAGCAAGTGCAACACATGGACAACCAATTGCCATACGTTTGCCCATCTCCCTTGTGATGAGTTGTGGCAATTGAAAACACAACAAAACTGGGGAAGTGATGCCGAAAAGATAGAAATCCTAGAACCCACACCCTCTCCTTTTGATCTCCCCATAGTAGGGACCCCTATCATTCACTGGCACCAAGGCGTAGCCCACCTTCGACCTCCTCTATTTCCTCTCTAATGCAGGCCTAGAAAAACCCCACCTACCATATCTCCTTCCCCCCTAGCCATTCGATCTCCCACTATTGACGCACCCTATAGAAACCCTTCTCCCCCTTCTTCCACCTGCGCAGCCCAATCACCTACTTAAGCAAGGTGATCATGCTGGAACTCTTCCTCTTCTCTCCTCTCCCTTGACTATTTCTTTCCCTCTAGCATTACTGCCGGCCAGATATCTAATCATCAGATATGTGACTGATTAAACCATCCATCACTATCTGAACTATTCATTATGATCCCCATAATGTTCACATCAAGATTTATGTGAGAGATTTTTTATCTGGTCTGTGGTTGAGGCAATACTAATCTTGATCAATAGCTGAGATCAACTGAAGATATAAGTATGAAATTAGATCTAATTCGATAATGCACACCATTTAAATGATCCTTTAAGATTTCTAACCAAAATTACTAATGTATTCTTTGATATGGGATGATCAAGTCTATTATTATGATTAGATCATTACCAATAGTCTAGATTGGGCACCTTCGAGATGATTGTGAAATGATTTGGCAATACAGACAATTAGATATCCTTTAGATTGACTTACGCGAGGTATGATTATTATCCTAACCATTTAATTTTGGTTATTTGTTGTAATTAGCTAAAATTGTGCATGATTTGCATATAAATGTGACAGATTTGTTAAATAAACAATAAACTACCTGAAATTGACTTGATATGAGTATGATAAATTTGGAATATGCCATGATAAGACTAAGAAATGAATGTGAAATTGGTGGACCTAGTTCAGTATGATCTGGACTATCAACCAATCAGGGCAGGCTCCAGTTAGAGATCCCATGGTTGTGAACCATTGTATAGTATTGAAAGATAGTAAATTAATATATGGATAACTAGAATTCAACTTAGATAAATAACTTGGATTCTAAGTTAAACCTTGCTGTGATATGTATCTAGGTAGTGGGATTGAGGCAAACTAATATAGAATAGAGTTCAATTGTGATTTAAGATATACCAACAAGTGGCTCTTCTTCTGAAATAGGTGAGGACATTTACTATTAGCATAATTTTTATAAAAAGATCATGGATTATATGTTGAGATTTTTATTTGGCAGGTACACCTTTCATAGATGCATGATTTCTCTAAATTTCTATGATTGTATGAACCCATGATTTTTTATTGTATGTTAAGTCAATTAGATGATATGTTTTATCAATTATGTTCTCTAGGAAACCACTGAGGAGACTTGGTGGCTAATCCTTAAGAGACTGACTCGTGATAGAAACTGTGGTGGACTAATTTTGTAAAAATTTTGAAAACTTAAACAACGGAAACATTTTTATTGAAATTCTTTTCAGAAAACCCGAATGTCACATTTCACTCCAATACATATACATAATTTTCTATATAACATAAATTTCCATAGAAATTCATTTTTAAAAATTGCAAGATCGATCCAGTAGTTTACATACACAACCCCCTTATTACATATGATGTCTAAAATATACAAATAAAAAATACAATCCAATCCTTTCACAATCATACATAGTCTTGATCAACAGTATGATCTTCGTATTTCATTATCGTATCCCTCCATTCTTTTTCTTCTATATCTAAGATATTGTAAGTATCCAAACATTTACAATGTCTCAACAAGCTATGCTTGGTACGGGATTCAAGAAACATATGGAATCGTATAATTCAAAAGTATATTATTCATAATCATCATATTCCATGTGAATTACATAATTCAATTTCCATGAACCATACCATATATGATCATTCTATCATATAATTTATGATAATTCCAAACCACTCACCACTATATCATATGTATATATATATATATATACGGTCAAAAAACGTGAAAAATAGTTAATATCTCAAACATCAATAATCACACTCAGATATACTGAGTTGATAAATCATCTAGCCTCTGCTTGGAAAATACTCCCTTACTTGGGCTGTATCAGCATCTCATCATGCCATATCATAAGGCATTTCACTATGTCATTGCATCATAATGCAAAAATACTCAAAGGACTACTATACACGCAGTCTTATTCATACAGCGCACCCAGATAAGTGCCCAACAATCCATTCATACCTTTTTAGTGGAAATGTAATATCGATGTCTGTATGGGGGGACCATGGCTATCACAGTGGTGGCCTTCCCATAATTGCCCTACCTGACTTTTTGCATCTCTTAAGGCAAGGTTCTCATATCATAACAAGTTTCAAAGAGTGGGTGGCCAAACCTACTAACTCTCCTAGCATAGCATACCTCAGGCCTACGCCTGTTTAAAACAAAACCACAAAGCCTCCATGCTTGTATATAAAGTACTTCTTGTACATATTAGACAATTTGTCTGTTTATATCATCATCCTCGTATTTTATATACTTATATCAAAGTTATGATCTTACTTAAATTTAGGGATCACCATTTAATATGAATGATACCCATGTTCATTTAGGGATAATCATTTATTGTCAATGATACCAATTTTCTTTGATTTGGTATTCATATACCAAAATTGTTATTAAGTGTAAGGATAATCATTTGATACAAATGATATCCATGATTATTATTTTCTTCTCTAATTTTAGGGATAATCATAAATGATACCCAAGTATTTGTCATGTATTCCATCTAATTTCAATGGTTTATTTTTATCTCGTATACATCAATTGTGATTCAAATGCAACTGAGCATATTATCATTCTTATGCATTCATAATAATTCATTTCTATAATTTTATGCATAACAACAATTCCATTAACCATAAATATTGTAAATTGATGCCTTCTGAAGGTTCCACCTACCTTCATATAGTGATCTATCCCTTTAGATCTTCCATGATTGATGTATGTAATATGTAAATGCATATATATTGTCATTATCTAAACAACTTGGATAATCTCATATTTATATTCTTTGTCTAATCTTATCCTTTGATATAAAGGATCTAGATCTTCCTTTTGTTCCTATCATCCACACTATCTATTTTCCTCAGATACTGTTTATCCCATTGATTAATAGATCTGACGGTTATAATGATCTTTTAATCTTTCAAATCTAAGTATTTTTTATCTCTAAGTCTTTGTGTATCCATCTCTTTGATCTTGATCTTTCATAGATCCTTTGATAAAAAATTTATACTTGTTGATAAAGATCAAGGGCCTAGATTTTCTATAATCTAATTCATCTTTGATCTAAGTTCAGTTGTTTGATCATCCCTAAGGAGAACAATTCTGGTTCTCTTCCTTGAATCATATTCGATCAAGGGTTTGAATTATCTAATCTAATTATCTAGATTTGATCTACAACATACATACTAAGCACAATACGATGTTATGATTCTTATTGTTCTTGATCATTTAAGATCTCCTTATGGATCTTGATTATCTTACTTATTATTTTTATTAAGATTAGATATTTTACTATCCTTTTATGATCTTATTATCATTATTCAACTAGTTAATGTTTTACTGGTTAAAGATAGCTTATTTCATCCTAAGTCTAGACAACTCCTCTTATTTCCAATTGATTAAGGCTTACTACCTACAAGCTGCTCAAAGAGTGGTTAATTCAATTCTCATGTAAGGAGGCGTTTAGACCTCACAAATGTTGCCAAAAGGTGGGAGAAGAGTGAGGCTCTATTAGAGAACCTCCTTAACTACCATGTTCAATGTCCACTGAAGTGGCCTTAGCTCAACCTTCTATAAGGTTCCTATGTGTGATGACCTAGGTTTTTATAAGACTTTTTAAATACAAAAGACATTTACTTGGAGAGATCAATCTCTATTAAAAGCATTTTTGAAAATCAAATGATAGCAAAAAAATGTTATTGTTTTAAAACTCATTCTGAAAAACCCTGAGTGTTATTTTTCTTTTATTAAAACAATAATTCTCAGTAAAATGAGCACTCATTTGTACTAAAAATTCGGTAGAGTTTTCTCTGTTTTTCGAACAATAGATATTTAACTCATGTCATTGAAAAGTACCTGATAAACATTTGTTTATATTTAAAACACAAATAGAGACTCTATCTCCTTTTCAAATAACTTATGACATGTATGCATCATGACTTATTAGTCACAGCCCAATTACAATTAAATCACATACAATATCGAATGATTATTTAATCGTTAACGAAATTGAGTTTCTTAATGAAACTATAAATTACCTTCTTACTTATCCCCTTAGAGCAACAAGTGGTCTTCAAGAACTTAATCTCTTTGTTAATCCTTTTCAAACTAACTTGTAGTAAAAATAGTAGGATGAGTATACAACATACTCAGTAGATAATTCAATATTGTAAAATCAAAATCACGGCATACTCTTACATTGATTTGAAGAGTGATTTTTTTTCTAATAACAAAATCATGTTGTCATAAATCATTTCATGGAATGCATCATAGCACACATATGCATGTATATACATATATGTATGTCACCAACAAAAATCTATATCATACTTGCCAATCAAGTATCATATCATTGCTTCAAAATTCAAAGTAAGATTTAGTTAAACTACATGACGACCATTTTAAACTACTATATATAGTATAATTTCAAATAACCAGCTCATCATGTAAAAACATATCATCTGTAGTAAAACAAAATGCCACAAAAGATCTTTTGACAACACATGTCAGGTAGACTAACCATATAGGGAAAATCACCAAGTATCCTTTTGCAATACATGCAGGTGGACTAACCATATAGGATAAATCACCAAATGTCCCTTTGCAACACATGCGGGTAGACTAACATAGTGTTCCTTTGCAATACATGCAGGCAAACTAACCTCATAGGGTAAATCACCAAATGTTACTTTGCAATACATGTAGACAGACTAACCTGTGGTCCCTTTGCAACACATGCAGGCAGACTAACCTAGTGTCCCTTTGCAACACATGTAGGCAGACTCTCCTAATGTCCCTTTGCAACACATATAGGCAGACTGACCTTATGGGGTAATCACCACCAAAATATTATGCATGCTTTATGCAAAACTATATATCTCAAATATTCTTTTCAAAGTATAGCTTAATAACCATTCTAGGTCATTTTCATATTTGTATATCTCAAGTTCATATCGTATGACATGCATATCCTGTACAAAACTATGCATTTTAAAGATTTCCTTCCAAAATACGGAATTTATGCATATACAAATCACGATTTCTCGTGTCTCACAAGTAAATTCAGTATTTAAATATTTTCAATAGAATAATTCATGGTTCTTTCCAAAATAGATATGCAATGTGAATTTAAAACCAGATATCAATTCACACACTTCATTTGTAAGATATAAGAAACATAAGAAGAATCATGAGTTTATAAGAAGAATAATGAGTCTATAAGAAAATCATATACACTTACATCACATATATATGCATCATGTCATTGGTATAATAATTCAAAACATTCTAAACCAGAAATAGTTCTCAAATCATTTTCTCATTTTGAAGATCATTTGAAACTTGGTAGTATCAGATTACCTACCTTTTAAGACAATTTATCCTTTCTCCATAGCTTTTACGGTTCACTCTCCATCGTAAATCAACTTGTGCGTCAATTTATGCTGCATATAAAGTTGATGTTCACAACATCAGTTCTAACTATCATACCATTATAAATCCATAACTTATATTTTTACTCATCTCAAGGTCTAATAGTTTAGACCATCTAAGATCATAAAACTGTTAAACTTACATTCTCTCATTGATCCATGATTAATTATTGTAAATCAGTTTATCCTCTTGAGGCCACATTTGCCTATTATAATGTTTCACTGTTACTGTTCCTAAGTTATACATGGAAGATATGATCACATCTTTATATGATCTGATTCAACGGTCTAACCTTCTTAAATTACATAGACCAATATAATATCCTTCAAATAACAATTTCGAATAAAAAATTGATGATCAGGTTCTATTCCCCTTCACATAAACAATACCAGACAACAAATTCTCTGTATATGATTATGATTATGATTTAACCATTAACTTCATTTTAGTTGTTTATATCTACTGGCTTAATGTTCTCACGTGAACTTTTCTTTAGTTTTAGAACACAATGACAATGTCTGCTCATTGATCAACATCGTCTATCTGAACCCTAGCATTAACTGATCTCAAGGGTAACAAATCTGACAATGAAGATCATTGGATCTGTTTATCATTCCAGGTCATGTTTCTCATTCAATGCAGTTCAATTCAAGTCAAAATAATCAATTTTTAACATTAGGTTAAGAATTCCCTATAATTTACCTACTGATCAGACTTTCAATTCAAATCAACATGAGATTTTCAAGGATCTAATGGTTAGACAGTCTGATCTAGGCATAACCATGCAGAAATCGATGATCAAAGCTATAATGGAATTCCAGGGCTTCTAATTGATCATCGATCTTAGGTGACAGGGACGTATAAAGCTAAATAATCCTTTGATCAACAGCCTAGATATAATTTCATAGGCTGAACCATACAAAATCTTCAATTATAGTATACATTCTTCATAAAAATTGAAATCTAAAACGATTGGTGAAGATCTATATCTCAAAGATGTGTTTTCGGTCTTTGTCATTCACTGGATAGGTTGGATTGAGTGTCGTTTTCCAGCAATGGTCTAAGATCGTGACTGTGCACTCCTGTCCAGGTGGATCCCCACTAAAAATCCGTCAGATCACGATTTAACCAGAGGGTTTCTATTCTAGACGTCGCAATGAACATCACTTAATCATCCAAACAAAGGTCTTACTCCCCATCGTGAGGAGGCATTGGAAGATCGAGACCGTTCACAATCTTGGCCTCAGTGCAGTTAACTTGGCATTTGTCGATCTTTCTGGAATTCGATAGCGATAGGTAAGCGCGGGCTCCTCTCTCCAGTCTTGACCAAGCACTAGTTACTAGGGAGTCGTAGAAGAAAAAAGGAGTGTCATTAACGAAGCGAGGAAGCCTATATTTATTCTTCCATTTATGTATTGTTAAGGGGGGCTTTTCGTTCGCTCCCTCGCTTGCTTCATTTTGGCGGAAACTCAAACCCTAAGGAGAGTGTCTCGAAAACGTTAAACCTTACCCGCTCGGCTGCTCCAGTGACCTCTTCTTTGGAGGGTAGGCGGCATAGTCCAGCCTCATCTTACCGATCTTCGTCTTCTTCCATTCGACCCGCTTCGGGTGATTCGGTAACCAATAATTTCCGCCGAAACACTGGTTATTTATTTACTTTGTTATGATTTTCAGTTTGTTAAGAAACGTATGTGGGTTCTTTTAGGGGCAGTAGTTCTTTTCTCCGTAAAATTTGTTCTTTTGACGCCATTCTAGTTGTTATGATATGTAGCTAATGTCTCTAAATACGATGCTTTTCATAGATTCTCTATAAGAATGGGACAGTCCCGGAAGCTGTTTGATGCAATGCTTGGGAGAGATGTTTCCTTCTTGTCAATGATGATTTTGATGCATTATGCTTTCTGTATATTTATTGTAGAGCCCGAAAATTCTTGCTAGGAGCTTATGCTCGAATCACATCCCGTATTGCATAAAATTGGTCATCCTTGGAATGGCTATAGGTCGACAAGATATGTAGACGATCCAAATCCCTGTTTATTTGTTAGGTATAAAAGGGAGGATTCAATGAAATGCCTGCGGTTCAAATCACCCACGCCGGGCACTCCTAGTTTGACTTACATGCATATTTTCATAAACTGGATTCTATAAGCCTCACCGATCGCTTTTTGCCATCTGAGTCTTAACCAACACTCCCGAGTAGCTTTTGCATCAACTTATAAGTTGTTCTCATGGATAAGGTCCCCTCTGCTCTAATCATTAACTAAATTTCATGTTCTTGGCTAAATTTTGGCGAATAAAGGAATCAAGGATCCAATTGGGTTCCTATCAATTAGATCTTAATCGGATATCTTGTAAGTTCGAATACTTTTTCTCAGTTGGGATTTAAATTACCCACCACTATGTCAAGATTTGCAGTCCTTGAGGCCCTGCTGCCTGTACCAGTTCCAGAAACAGATCTAGGGATAACAGGAGCAGAATAATGAAAAGATGAATGCCATATACTTTCTCTGTTTGAGCTCTATGATAATGTGTGAACTCTTTACAGACATCAACTGGGCATGTAGCTTTAAATTTCTTGGGTGGTATGCCACTGTTCTCCATGAAATTATGGGTTTATATTGCAATAACTTAGAAGGCTGCCCTTTTGCTAGTCAAGTGGCTGTAGGCATAACGGTATCATGCCAAAGAAGTAAACTGTTCTAGTGGGTTTTTACACTATGGTATGGTAGTTATGAGCCATATATTCTTTTGCTAAATTACCCATTTACTCACAAACCTGGCTGCTGTAAACAGGTTGGATGCAGGCAAGCATTTTGTCATCTGTTTAGAGAACGGGTAATTGTATCCTTACCCATTTGACCTGCAACCTGTGATGACCAGCCTGCACATTGCCCAGCCTTCCCTTTGACACTTCTACCTACCTACAGCTTCCTGCTGCCTGTGTGCCTGCCTGATATATTTTTCTTTGTTTAAAATTGATTTATTAGTTGAGTTGACAATTTAGTTCCTCTTTAATCTCTCCATACTCAGTGGACAGATTCAATCCAACTGCATTTCTCTTCATTTATTATCTCCACTCTATTAATGTCTATTATTGGACTGGATAATCCTGATTCTCCTACTAATATGCCCTGGTTGCTATCTTCCCTTCAGATCCACTCTTCAATACAAGTCCAGCTGCTTTCTGTTTACTCTACCATACGTTTACTTCATGGCGGTATCTAATTCTTCTTTCTAATTGTAATGTCTTCACTTGCCTCCTGTTCATTTATTTAATCATTTGAGCATGCTTTGGTACAGATTGAGAGACTTTTTAAGGATGAAGCTACTGAAGAGAAAGGAGAACGGGCTAGAATGGTGCGTCTTGTTTCCACATTTTATGTACACTCCAGTTGTCAGCAGGAGAACGCCCATGTTCTTTTTTCTGTTTAATTTTGTGAATCAATGTTGATTTCATACTGTTTATAGTCGTTCAAGGTTCAATTGTTATGCTTTCCTTTCAGGCTTCATTTATTGGTGCCATGGCAATTGCTGATTTGGTCAAGACTACTTTGGGACCAAAAGGAATGGTACACAACTTCTCAGTTTACTGATCATGTGAGAACTTGTGGTTAACTTTTTTGTAACCTATTCAAACATGCATTGGTTGTGTAGGATAAAATCTTACAGTCAACGGGCAGAGGGCGTAATGTGACCTTTACGAATGATGGTGCCACCATCTTAAAGTCACTTCATATTGACAACCCAGCTGCGAAAGTTCTTGTTGGTATCCTTTGCTTGCATGTTGAAGTTGTGGGTTGCTTTTTGTGGAATTGTTGGGTCTTGTATGTTTTCATTTGTTTATGTCATTAGTGCTGTAAGTAATTGATTCTTTCCTGGTAATATATTGCAGTCTTGCAGCATCTTATGAGATTATTTTGTTTAACTTCAAGATATCATATTGAAACTCACTCTAGATGTGAAACTCTAATATGTAAAATTGATGATTCTCCTTAATTTAAGAATCAGATATTTCAAAAGTTCAGGATGATGAGGTTGGTGATGGAACTACATCTGTTGTTGTCCTGGCTGGTGAACTGTTGAGGGAGGCTGAGAAACTGGTTAATGCAAAAATACATCCAATGACAATCATTTCAGGTATGTTAGTGTTTCAGTAGTGCCTTATCCTTTCCAAGTTTTGTTTAACTGGTCTAAAAGCATTTTATCAGGTTAATACCCTTTGTATTTAGCTTAAAAATTTGTTAATAAGCTTAGCTTTGACATTTAAACAATTCGACCAGGAAAAATACCTAAGACACCTTGTTCATGTGCTGTAGGGTGCATATCAAGCAAGTTCCATTTTGGAAAAAGCTGGATTACCGAAAATTATAAACAAAAATTAATAATAAGAGAACCAGAGCAGTAGTTCACTATAGGTGCTTGAGTGTGGGTTTGGCACATGATGCTGTATCCAATTTGAAAGTAAATTGCTAAAGCTTGGAGGTCAAAGTGATGTGTGTCAATGAATACTTAGTTGTCCCCCAATCATGTGGCTTATTTTGTTGTGGGTGCACTCAAAGCAGATTGAACTCAGCAGATAATGATAGTGACCAGTAGTGTCAGTGTACAGCTAGTGCCTCAACTGAGGAAGTCTTCTCTTTTATGAATAGTGACATGTGCTTTTTTTTTTTTCCAGATCATACCATAAAAATAAAGATCAGAGACATTTAAGTGGTATGTCTAGTATTGGGAAATGTCCTATAACAGTGATCTGTATCTCTTTGCTGTGGAAAAATATAAAGTAAAGGTGAGATAAAGTGACTTTTGATTGAGGTGGAGAGAGCTGTTATGGATTGGCAAAGCTTGGGGTGAGTCATGTTGGGTGTTCATTCTGTGATGTATAATTGCTGTTTATACTGACTGTTACTCAGTAGAGAGGAGAGGGTGTAGATACATTGAGAGATTATTTCAGACCAGTTAATTGGTTGGCAGATTGGATGATGTTATTGCTAAATATTTTGGAAACAGGATGAGGAGAGTAATGGGTGAGATCATCTGGGTGAGAAACCGATGTATTTGGTTATGATGGCTAGGTTTTTGATGGGGTCTCTCTGCTCATGAGTGTATTTTTGGTGGTGATAGGAGAGGGCTTATGATCTGCTGGAGACAGATTTCCTCAAGTATCTTCTTTGATAAGCGACATGTATTTCATCTCTGTAGTTCTCCATTATATTAATTGGCTCTTGTAAAATTTCGATGAAGATCTTTGCTTTTCAGGTGGAGGATCTAGATTCCTGTACTGTTCTCCATAGTGGCAGAGACTGTCAGTAGACTGGTGCGTAAAGCAATTAGAAACAGCTTGTTTGGATCCTTCTGCTTAGTATGCCATATTCAGATGACCTACCTTTGATATGCTAAGGGTAGTCTTCCATTTTGTGTGCCATCACTTTGGCATTGCAGAAATTTAAATTAGTTCTAAGGTATGCTAAAATTCTTCTGAGCAGAAATATCACTTAACTGTTGTGGTGGGAGTTAAAAAGATTATCTGTGCTGGGCCAAGTCGCAGGTGTATTAGGGTGCAGAATTGAGTGTCTTTTGTGTTATTTGCCTCTCCATGGTTGTTTGGGGAAACCTCAAGAGCATGTGTTGGTGGATTTGGTTATGGGAAGATTTGAGCAAAAGCTCCAATCTTTGAATATATGCCTTTTTTAGCTAATCTACCTATTCATTTTGTGCCTTTCTCTTGGCTCTTGCTGTGCTGCCAGTAAAGTAATCAAGCTAGAAAGATCTTCAAGAAATTTTTCAGTGAATTGCAGCATAGGAAGAAAAGGCATCACTTGGTTAGTTGAAGTTGATTTATAAGCCTAAATGAGTATGGGATCAGGGATAGAGGATTGAAGGAAATGGACTTCGCATTTGGGGAAAGCGCTTTTGAAGACCAGGGGAGCAAAGTGGCTGGTCATCATGGGAGGTGGTGGCAATGAAGTAAGAAGAAGAATGGGGTAGGTGATTTCAAACAAACCCATAAGCTGAAAATCCTCCTTTGTTTGAGAGAAATCATCAGATAGATGGCGACTTCAAGCTAGGGATTAGATTCACATCTAGAAGAGGGAGATATGGAGGTATTGTTGTGGATTGATCCATGATGGAAGAGTTCCCTCCCAATGACATTTTCTTTCCGCTATTCAGTCCACCATGCGATGCATTGGTCCCTTTTTTGTTGTTGAAGTGGCGTCTCTCTTTATGGAATTAATAATTATAGAGGTGGCTATATTGGTAATAATAAACGTTGTCTTACAGGTTGCTATATGGGATAAAGCAAGTGTTGAATTTCGACTTAATTCATCTCTTCTTTCATGATTTCAGGGCATATTCCAAGTAATAGAAGTTAGTAATTCTTGCATGCATTTGGTCATTTTAATTATGCATTTGATCATTTCAATCATGTGTTTTAATCTGGTTTTCATTATGTCATTTCAAGATTACAATGTTTATTTGAAACCTTTGCTTATTGAATACCCTACACTTGACCTGTAGGCTATAGGATGGCCGCCGAATGTGCAAGCAATGCTCTGTTGAAGAGGGTCATGGACAACAAAGAGGATCCAGGTAATTTTTAAAGTGCATACAGACGTAGACTGTTGCTCGATTACTATGTCCACTTGACTCTTATTTTCAGTTGTTGGTTGGCCCCTTACCTGGACCCGCATACTTGGGAGCTTCATGCACTGGGCTGCCCCCTTTTTTTCTTTAAGTCCTTACATTTACCCTCCTCTCATTAAGTTTTTGATTGAGTGGCTAAACTATTTTAGTTTAATAATAGACATAAAGCTTAGGCAAAGTTATAATCCTGAGACAGAAAAGTGGACTTGTATTTTCTCATCAGGATGTCATTATGTCTATTGTCCATATGCCTTGTCTTTGCCCATAGGTGCATTAGTATGATGTTCTGAGTATAGGTGCCATGCTCAGGTGTTTCTGCTTAATTGTAATATATGCTATTCTTGTGTTAATGCAGAGAAGTTCAAGTCTGATTTGATGAAGATAGCAATGACAACACTGAGTTCCAAAATACTCTCCCAGGACAAGGAGCACTTTGCTAAACTAGCTGTGGATGCTGTCTTGAGGCTTAAGGTAAAAGCTTATTCACAACTAGCAGTGACTCTATTGACATTCTAGTCTTGAATTGACCGTGTCAAGTACAGCTCTTAGCCCTTAGTATTAGACCTGTTATCATGCTAAACATCTGAATGAGATTGTACTAGATGCATGCACAAGCCTTGCCATGTCTGGCCATATACTTCATTTATTGATAGTGGACATTGTTAAACTGGCTAAATATTCAGAATTGGATTTTTATCATCTAATATTTTGTCTGGTCATAGAAGCTACCCATTCTCTTCCACCATCCAATATGATGCCTAACAGAGATTATCTTAGATACCTGTTCTCTTTCGTATATTATTAAATTTTGAGATCTGTTATTCATATCTTGTCATGACATATGCATGGCATGGTTGTGCCACATCTGAACTGGTGCCCATAGCAAATAAAATCTTGTGTTTACCTAGAAAAACAAAGTAAACCGGTTAGTTGATAAATATACTACTTTTAGCTTCATGGATCATGACATCATGGAAATTTATAATAACTGTAAGAGGTACAGGGCGTTAGTGTATCTATTATTTCTACTAGCAAAATTTCTACCAGAAAACATAAAGCATTAGCAGAGCAGAAGCAGCTTTTGAAGTTAAATGGCATGATGGCTTCTTTCAAAGTGAGAACCCTGGAACTTAATTTTGGTAATACTTCAAAACAAGTAGTTGTAAAGGTTTATTTTAGGTGAAATGTCTCAAGTGAAGTTAGAGCTGGATAATATGCTGATTAATGACTCTAGAAATCACTTCTAATCTTGATCCTTCATTTCCTCTTCTATAATCCCCACAACAGTTTACCAGAAAGTAGGACCTCTAAAATAAATCAATTTTCTTTATTACAAATTTATTTGTCTATAAGGTCTCTTGAGTCAATTTTCTGATCCAAAAATTGATTTTTATTTTTATTTAATTTTATATAGTCAGTCACTAGACTCTGCTTCTTTTTATAAAAGAGATCCTCAGTTTAAATGTAATTTGTTTGAAACTGATTACTTATCACTCATCTTCTCTGACAAGGACAGCTATTATGTCTTTGGATTTTGCTGTACTTCTTGCTGTTGTTGCGTATGACCTATTTTACCATTCAATGCCTGGTTCATTCAATAATGTAATAATTTCTTGTTACAGTGTCTGTTTTTATTTAGAATTTTTTTATTTATTAATGGACACCCTTAATTCAGCCCGCTTTATTATTTCAGTGATGTTTAGTCCTTAAATTCTTTTCTAGTATATTCTGGTCTTGATTATTTCAATTTTTTGTTTACATAGTTATCTCTTGTCATTGGCAGGGCAGTACAAACTTGGAAGCCATCCAAATCATCAAAAAAGCGGGGGGATCCTTGAAGGATTCCTTCCTAGATGAAGGGTAGGAATTCATTCTTTAACATGTGATTTTGACAACATCATACATCAGTTCTCTAAGCTATTATATTCCTCATGGCCTTTTGGCAGGCCAACAGCACTTTTTGGAGTTATTGGCTCTAGAAAAGTTGTATGTCCTGGTGTGATTTTTTATTTTTATTTTTAATTTTTGTTTTGTCTTGTCTTTTGGGTTAACACTGTTAGCCACGAGGGGTTGAGCCCCAACCCCAATTGAATGCTGTTCCATGCTTAGGGTTGTGAGCTTGATCTAAGCTTACTTCCAGAAGGCCTTTGTGACGTTGTCTTTTCTTTCCATTTTGAAAAATGTCATTATGATGATTATTTATTCTGGAACACAGTAGTTTACATAGAAGTGGCACATGTGACGTGGGCTAGGTCATCATAAATTCAGACTGTTTCAACTTGTATTGTTGTCTATGTAGTCACAGGTGCAGCTAGCTGCTAAGCTCAAAACTGTGCGCCCCCTGCGACTTGATTATGAGTAGGCGCAGGGGGGAGAAGTCACAGTGCTACTAGTTGCACCTTGTGACTTCTGCACTCCCGATTCCAGGCAAAGATGATTTATGAAAGACTTAACCTGTTTTTGCACCTAGCGCATGGCAAAGAAGAAGATTCATCTGACTGATCCTTAAAAAGATCCATGAAAGAACTTGTTATGGCTAGATCTCCTTTGGATCTTATCAGATAGACGAATAGCTTGGGGGTTTTACTTGCATCGAGAGGACTACAATGGATGCTCGGATTTTTTATTCGAGTTGTCTTCTTCACTGTTGAACCCCAATTTACAATTACTGGCCTTTCTTCATTGTTTAAAATGGCGGTGAGTAGGGGAGATGGTGCGTTGGATTTTCTTTCCTTACTCTCCTTCTCCCCTTCTTCCTCCTACTCTTCTTCTACTCATCCTTCCTCACGTCGGGTTCTCCTTTTTGTTTTTTCAGTTCTGTTTTTAACTTAACAAGGGAGAAGGAAGGGGTTGGGGCATTGACAAGGGTGCCTTTATCAATTCGGGCCCTCCTTTAAGTTATATTTTATTTATTTTTACTTTTTCATCATCCCTGTTTTTTATTTTTAAATTAATTAATTTTGTGCTAGGAACTAGTTGCGCCTACTCCCTCCAGGTGCAAAGTCACACCCATTGTACCTGGGTGGGCCTGCAACTACAAAGATTGTTGTAATTGAGTCATCCTGGCCCCATATTTTGTTCTATGTGGTCCAAGTAGAATATGCATCTTCTAGAAGTTAATTTCCTTTTTTTTTGTATACTATTATGTATAGTTATTTGTTTTGCTATAGGGTTAGCTCTGTTTTTCATAAATAATGTTTATTTGTAGATAGTTGTTTTGCTGCGTACTAGAGACCCTTTGTGCTCCGCCTCTTCCCTGGACCTCGCATACACAGGAGCTTCGTGCACTGGCGTGCCCTTTTTTCTAGATAGTTGTTTTGCTTTAGGGTTGATTCTGTTTCTGATAATTTATGTTATTCTTTTGGTGTTCACGTCAGTCTTTGTCAATGCAGTTGTTATTTGCAGTTTCCTTTTAAACAGATTATCTATTATCTTGATATTGCGTCTTCTTTTGAATACTTATCTGTTTGGTTCTTTGGCTTCAATTATTTATGATGATGTAAATGGGGTTCCCAAGTGTTGTATAAGTTCTGCTTTTTGATAAAATCTTTCAGTTTGTTATCCAGAAAAGGAAAAAATGGTCGCAAATTTTCATATTTTTGTTTCCTGTTTTTCCCTTGTCATCCAGTGTAGGGTCAGCAGAAGGTTCCAACTTTCTGTTCTGATTGTAAGGAACTCAACAGAAGAAAATGCTCCAATTCAATTTGCTAATGTCCTCTGGTTGAAATTCTCCTGTTTCTCCATCTCAGGGGATATTTCCCTAGCTGGTTTAATAGAATTGTTAGCTCTATCTGCTTGTCCTTTATAGAGAGAGACTTCTGACGGGAGCAACATCCTGCCCTGCTTTTCTTTGGCTCCAATTTGTCAAAATTATATTGTTTGTCAATAGTCTGGAAAATGGTGAAGTCTCAGATGTGTCGTACTTTGAACGTGAAACTCATAACTGTCAAATGTATATCTATAACCATAAGGGAGGTTGGAGGATGCAATATATTAGTCCTTAATAATTGACAAGTGATATTTTCTTTGGTTTTATGTTCATCTTAGTTGATTTTGCATTGATTTTTAATATATCGTGCCAACTTTATTAGATATTATCAAATGGTAGCTGTATTGGGGGAATTGGAAAGTATTCTTGGTGATATTATCATAATGTATCTCTATGTTATAGCTTTATACTTTGCCTTATAGATTAATAATGTTTTTGTCATGTTCTATGTTTTTTGTGTGTGTGTGAACATACTTTTTCTTATTGTGTTTTCTGTGTTTTCAGATTTATACTTGACAAAAAGATAGGTGTCGGCCAACCAAAGCGTATAGAGAATGCTAAAATCTTGGTGGCAAATACTGCTATGGACACTGACAAAGTAAAGATTTATGGGGCTCGTGTTCGTGTTGATTCAATGGCTAGGGTAGCCCAGATTGAGGGAGCAGAAAAGGAGAAAATGAAAGAAAAGGTGCAGAAAATCATTGCTCATGGGATCAACTGTTTTGTCAACAGGCAGCTGATTTACAATTTCCCTGAGGAACTCTTCGCAGATGCGGGCATTCTTGCTATTGAGCATGCTGATTTTGATGGGATTGAGCGCCTAGCGCTTGTAACTGGTGGTGAGATCGCATCAACCTTCGATAATCCAGAGTCTGTTAAGCTTGGTCACTGCAAGCTTATTGAGGAAATCATGATTGGGGAAGACAAATTAATTCATTTTTCTGGGGTTGAGATGGGTCAGGCATGTACCATAGTATTGAGAGGAGCAAGGTAATTCCTTCATGAATCTTGTGACAATTTTGGTAACTTCAAATTTCTCTCGTTTGACTTTCCACTACAGTAGTGGCATGTGTTTGGCATGCATAATTTGGGCCACGTGGTGTGGCGGTGTGTATTCCATCACCTGAAAACTCACCTGTTAGGAAGGGGTCAATAGTTGATCTAGGGCATTGATTATCAACATCTAATGTTATTCAGTGACTGGATGTCCCGAAAACATCATTACGTGAGATGCGCAGGCAATGAGCAGTCAGTGTTGGGCTCCTATTTGTATTGTCCTAGCACACAAACTTGTGCTGCAGGTCCTGGATGCTGGGTTCTGTTTCTTAGAGCTGGCCTGTATGTACATATATAGTTTACCATAGAGGAACTCTTATCTGAAGTTTTCTGTTTAGCTGATGAAGCCTGTATAGTTACAAATTGCTATCAATGCCAATCAGTTGTGCTTCGGCTGTTTGATTTTGATATCTACGAGTTGTGTTTTTCATTGCAGCCAACATGCACTTGACGAAGCAGAAAGATCTTTACACGATGCCTTGTGTGTGCTTTCTCAGACGGTGACTGATACCAGGGTTTTACTTGGAGGTGGATGGCCTGAGATGTTGATGGCAAAAGAAGTGGATGAACTTGGAAAAAGAACACCTGGGAAGAAGTCTCATGCTATTGAGGCTTTTTCACGGGCTCTCCAGTCCATTCCAATAACCATTGCAGACAATGCAGGTTTGGACAGTGCAGAGTTGATTGCACAGCTTCGTGCAGAGCACCACAAGGAGGGAACCAAGGCTGGCATTGATGTCATTTCTGGTGCTGTAAGTAGAACAAGCCCCCTTGCCTACTGAGTAGAGTGCTCGTGTCGCGTACTTTCTTTTCATTTTTGGGCCTTGTTTGTTGCAGGTGGGAGACATGGAGAAGCTTGGGATATCAGAGTCATTTAAAGTGAAGCTAGCCATACTGCTTTCTGCAACTGAAGCTGCTGAGATGATTCTCAGGGTGGATGAGATAATCACTTGTGCACCACGGAAGAGAGAAGATAGAATGTGAGGGATTGATTCTGTTATTTTGTGCTGGTCCGCTGTACTTCATAGGGCTGTCTAGAGTTGAAAAAATGTATTTGGAAGTTTGGTGGTTAAAACTTGGGAGATATGGTGGTGAAATTTTGAGTTTTGTGGAAGGAATAGTTTAACAAGAGGGTGTGGGAAACTTTCGTTGCTGTCTCTCTTTGATTCGTTTTAAACATCATGACTGCAAGTGTGATACCTCAATTGAGGTTTGTGTTTTGTGTTCACAGAAGTTATCTAGAGAGCCTCAGCACTGTTGGTTCTGTTAAGTTGCGGGCTCATGAGAGGGGTCTCACTCGTGGTAGGGCACTTGGGGGACCCAAACACCAACCCCACCCTCGCCCCACACCGTTGGATTCATCATTGAATGTGGAAGAAAAATAACAATAGTTGTAAGATTGTATATTTAAATGGATACCTGAGCCCAGATGAGAAATGGCTGCGGTCACATTGACAAATATTTTAGTTCAGGTCGTTCAATTCGGGGTGGCTTGCGATGCCTTGTGCTCATGGGTCGTTCAATGAGACAGATCCAAGTCGTTCGGGGTGAGTAGACTTGAGCCCACAACCTTTGATTACGGATTAAGGATCCTGAACAATGACCTGAGCTTCCAAACTCTCTGTAACAAATTTACGAAGCTGGAAAAAATCACCAAGAATCAAACTTTCTACCATCACCAAGTGTTGGAAAAGCCAATCACTTGCTCAGATCCATTGGAGCCTAAATTTCAGTTTTATGAAGAATCAGCTAAGTTGATCTCTTGGCAATCCTCCTTACAATATACAAGCATCCATTGATCTGAATATCTTGAACTTGGACTCTACAAACCCCAGTTTCAGAGTTAGGACCAAAAAGCTTCTACACTAATATAAACACCAAGCCACAAGGTAATACTCTTGAGACGCCTACCTACGGCGTCCTCTCTCTCTGAGATCTATGTCATTTAACTAATTTAAACTGAAAGATTAAGGCTTCTATGTTGAGGACTTTCATTAGGCGTGGGACCCAACATTTATATACCAACAGTTAAGTAATATTGACCGTCGAACAGTGACAAACGGCAGAACCGAGCATGATTGTATTGTTATAACACATTATCTATCTTATCTGTCTATCCGTCCATTCTTGTTAGTTTCTACTTCTTTAGCCTTCTTCCAAATAGTAATGGCTTCTGTCTTGTTCCTTCCCTCTCATTCTTCCTTCTCTGCAACTTATCCTGCAATTACACTTCTTGCAAATGCAAAAACCAAATATTCAGTGTTAACAACCACATCTTCATCCGTCTTTGTAACAAGGAAAAAAGGCATTCACTGCCACTTAACAAAGACCCGTATCGTCGTAAATTCTCTTTCCTCGGCGGAAAAACAAGAGAATTCCGATACCATCGGCAACTTCTGGCAGTGGCTCTGTGATAGAGACGTGGTTTCAGCCTCTTCTCCTCTTGTGAAGCCGGGGATTGTGCCAGAAGGACTCGGGTTGATCGCCCAAAAGAGCATTCCTCAGAAGGAAGTGGTTGTGCAAGTTCCCAAGAAGCTCTGCATAAACCCAGACACTGTAGCTGCTTCTGAGATTGGTAAAGTTTGCAGCGGATTGAAGCCATGGGTTCAGGTTGCTTTGTTTCTCCTACGAGAGAAGGGGAGAGAGGATTCTCAATGGGGTCCATACCTTGACATCCTGCCACAGACCATGAATTCTACCATTTACTGGTGAGCCAACTAAGCTGTAATTCTTTATCTTATTTAAAGCTTGCCTAGAGCTTCTGCCTTCTGGAGCTGTACAATTTCATTTGATGTTTTCAGTACAGGTCGGAAGAGGAGCTATCTGAGTTGCAAGGTGAGTGCAATGAACTGTTTAATTTATATTTTGATTGCATTATCTCATCAAAGCGATTCATTTCACCACATATTTTATAAATTAGATGAGTTCTAAACAGAAGGGGAGCTTTGGTGCAATGGTAAAAGTTGTCGTCATGTGACCTTGAGGTCACGGGTTCAAGGCGTGGAAACAGCCTCTTGCAAAATGCAAGGTAAGGCTGTGTACTTTAGGCCCTTGTGGTCCGCCCCTTCCCTGGACCCCATATAGGCGGGAGCTTCGTGCACTGGGGCTGCCCTTTAGATGAGTTCTAAACAATCATGGAAACAGCATGAAGTAGTTCATGTATTCTTGCATTGAAGAGGTTTGCAGATTTTCTTTATATTAGCCAAATTTTGTTCTTATTATTGTGCAAAATGGAGATATTACTAAAAAGGGCAGCCCGGTGCATGAAGCTCCCGCATATGCAGGGTCTGCGGAAAATGGAGATATTACTGTACCTCCTAAAACTGTAAAATGTCTATTAGGTGCCTGAATCAGACACAATTCTTGTATGGTGACTACATGATTTGAGGAAGCTTAGTTTTCTAGAGTTCAAAAGAGAAAAACATCTTACAGAGCCTTAGCTACATGCCTGAGCTCTTTGTTGGGGATTTATAGTCCCCACTCAAGATCAAGTATACACAAAACACACAAATTTTATGTGGTTCGGCCAAGATGCCTACGTCCACGGAGAGGAGCAATTTCACTATAATAATACAACAAAAATTACAGGGGGTATTATAAGCTATTTACAAATGGGAATGCAGGGAATGGTGTTTTGCATCGATCTTCAGCTCTTTCCTATTTATAGGGATTTTGGGAACTTAAATGTCAACAAAATTGTCACAAAAGTCTTGGGTTGTGGTAGACAGTAGCGGCCGTCATAGTTGACTTTGGCGGCCGTAAATGTTGACAACGCGGCGGCGGCGGCAGTGCTTAATAGTTGAAGGCTGCGGTTGTTCTTTGTTGAATGGGACTGGACCCCACAAATTTCCCCCTCTAGGCCCATTGACCGAAGGAGGTTTTTTCTCATATGGACTTCTAGCTAAGCCCATTCCAGCCTATTTCCTGCAAATCTCAAACTTGCTAGGTAATGCTTTTGTCATCATATCCAAACTATTGTCGTCAGTATGAATCTTCTCAAGCTCTAACGACTTTGAGTCCAAAATATCACGTATTCAATGATATCGAACATCAATGTGCTTCGACCTCCCATGAAAAGTAGAATTCTTGCTAAGGTGTATAGCACTTTGACTATCGTAAAATAACGCATACCTCTTCTGCATAAAGCCAAGTTCATTCACGAACTTCTTCATCCACAGTAGCTCTTTGTAAGCCTCTGTCACAGCAATAAACTTAGCCTCCATCGTAGACAAGGCAACACAATTCTATAACTTTGATTGCCATGACATAGCTTCCATTGCAAAAGTAATCAAGTAGCCTGAAGTAGACTTCATTGTGTTAATATCACCAGCTATATTTGAATCAGTGTAGCCCTCAAGCACAGGCTTACCAATGCTAAATCCCAAACTCAACTTGGAAGTACTATGTAGATATCTCAATATCCACTTCACTACATTCCAATGCTCTTTTCCTGGATTTGATAGAAATTAGCTCACTGTACTAATTGCATATCTAGTACATACCATGGCATACATAAGACTGCCAACAGCTGAAGCATAAGAAACATCTTGCATGTATTCCTTATTCGCATTATTCACGGAAACTTGATTCTTACTAAGCTTAAAGTGAGTAGCAAAAGGTGTACTAGCCACCTTAACTTCATCTATGTGAAATTGCTGAAGTACCTTTTTTATGTACTTCTCCTGAAACAACCATAACCGCTTATTCCTCCTATCATGAATGATAGAAATCCCCAGAATCTGTCTCGTGGGTCCCAAGTCTTTCATAGCAAAGACTTTGTTCAACTCCTTTAATTGACTGATCCTTGAAGAGCTGCTTCCAATAATAAGCATATCGTCAGTGTAGAGTAGCAAGATGACAAAATCATCCTATGGGAATCTCTGCACAAATACACAGTGATCTGAAGTAGTTTTTCTATAACTCTATTGGGTCATGAATTGCTTGAACTTCTTGTATCATTGTCTAGGAGCCTGTTTCAAGCAATACAGAATCTTCTTTAGCTTGCAGACGTACTGCTCCTTGCCTTTAGCAACAAAACCTTCTGGCTACTCCATATGTATCTCCTCCTCTAAGTCACCATGGAGGAACGCTGTCTTCACATCTATCTGCTCAACCTTCAAATCAAGGTTTGCTGCCAAACCCAATACAACTCGAATTGAAGATATTTTGACCACATGAGAAAATATCTCCTCGAAATCAACACCTTTTCTTTTACCAAAGCCTTTCACCACAAGTCTAGCTTTGTATTGTGGTCGTGAAGTGTCACCCTCATACTTCACACTGTAAATCCATTGATTCTTCAAAGCTTGTCTGCCATTAGGCAATCTTATCAGCTCAAATGTGTGGTTGTCTTGCAAGGATTTTATCTCGTCCTTCATAGCTGCAATCCACTCTGCATTCTCTTCACTTTCAACTGCCTCTGTGTAGTTCTCAGGCTCTCCCCCATTAGTGAAGAGTACATACTCATCTGGTGAATACCGAGTGGAGGGTTGACGATCTCTCGAACTCCGTCTTAATGAAACTGCCGGCTCCTTAGTAGGAACCTCCTGTTGAACATCATCAGCCTCTAATGAAACATCCATGTCTTCAGCAGCTTCATGCTCACCCTCGGCTTAATCATCTTGAACATCAGCTGGCGTACCACCATGATCATTGGCGCCTTCTACACTTGGCATATGTGAAATAGGAACTGGATCTAAATCAATTAGGGTATCAGAACTCCGAGTTTCTGATCTTTTGGCTTTGTCAATGTGTTCAATGGTTTGGTCTTCCATAAAGACCACGTCACGGCTTCTAACAAACTTCTTTGTAATAGGATCATATAGCCTGTAGCCAAACTCATCCTGCCCGTAGCCGATGAAAATACATTGTTTGGTCTTGACGTCTGGTTTGAATCTCTCATCTTTGGGTATATGTACAAAAGCTTTGCACCCAAACACCTGCAAGTGATCATAAGAGACATCTTTTCCATACCATAGCTTGTCAGGAACATTTGCATTCAAGGCAACGGTAGGTGACAAGTTAATAACATAAGTAGCTGTGTATAGTGCCTCACCCTAGAAAGAACTGGGCAGCTTTGCTTTAGAAAGCAAGCATCTGACCATCTCCATCAATGTCCTGTTCATCCTCTCTGCTAAACCATTTAGTTGAGGAGTCTTTGGAGGAGTCCTTTGATGTCTGATCCCTTGCTACTTACAATAAGCATCAAATGGTCCCCAGTATTCTCCACCGTTGTCTGTGCGAATAAATTTCAACTTCTTCCCTATTTGATGCTCAACAGAAGCTTGAAACTCTTTATGTGGATGTAGGCCATTTGGTTGAACGACATAAAAGTGTCTCTCTTGTGTGATGTGGTGTGTTCTCTCCTAAATCATAGATCTTGAACGCCAGATCATGACAGATCTGGCACATCAAATTGGTATCAGAGCAAAAGAAGGAGAGTTGGTTGCTGCAAAAATTGTCAGCGACAGAGCCAAAGACAATTAAAGGAGGACACTGGGTCTTCCAAAACAAGGCATAACAACTAGTATGCTGGCGACAGCGTGCCATTCTACGAGTTGCAACAGCACGGCAGAACTCCTCGATGAGAACGAGAAGTTGAGGAAGGAGAACGCGTTACTAACGCATGAACTCACCCAGATGAAGAATCTTTGCAATAGCATCTTAGTCTTGGTGACGAAGTAAGCCAATAGTCAGGCGGAAAGTGGCATCTCATCTGATAAACCGCTTGATTTGCTGCCGCTGAAGTGGCTTTTCGACGAGTCAGATGTCGAGAACTGCTCTGGATAGAGCAATGTGAAATTGAAAGAACCCCGGCCAAGATTATTCGGAGTTCCGATCAGCATGAAGTGGGTCAGAGGAGAAGAGGAGAAACATCATATGAGAACAGGAGGAGGAGAAAGATCTAGAGTTGATAGAGCAAAGTGGTAACATTTTGTGAAGCCGAGGAAGGGCTTCATGTCGTGCAAAAAGCTTGATCGTGTGGCGAACTAGGTTGGAACTAGTGTGGCGTTGTCATTTTTCACCTCATTGGAGTGCTGTTCTTGCATCAATCTGAGCACCACAAATCTACTAAGACGAGTCAAGAAGAGATTGGCCACACTATCTATGAGGCAGAAGAGTATGCAGAAACGGAAGTCTATGATGAGAAGCTTAAGGAGGTGGAGGTTTTCTGCAACCCAATCGTAACTGTTGTTTATTAGAGATTTGGTGGAGCCCCTGGTGGTGCTGGCTCAAGTGACGAATACGACGGCAAGTGAGAAAATAAATGGTGAAGTCTTCGTCAAGGAGGAAGTCTATTAGCAGTAAAATTAAATCTGTTGGTGGAGATGCTACTGTATTTCAAACATTGCAACGGAGTGCAGATGAGCTAGGTAGCTTCCTCATTTGCTGAATGTGCATGTAAAAGAGGAGAGAAAAATGTAGTCACGGGGAAAGAGTCAAAGTACAAGTAAAGACAGCAGCACCGAAAGAGACGATTAAAAAAAAAAACACAAATTTGTCGGTGCTACAGTACTATAATAGTACTGATACAGTGACTCCTACAGTAAAAAGCATAAGCATTCTGTAGCAGTCATTGTAGCAATTGCAACAGTTAGAGTTAAAACAGTGACGAGTTCAAACATTAGCGCGTTGCAAGTGTAGAGTTGAAATAGTACGCATTGCAACAGTAGCAAAGTTGCAATAGTAGCACCCCAAGAAATTGATAATGACACCCCTATTCAGGAAAACTGAAAATGGTGAGTTGACTCGGTGAAAAGTGTAATTTCGAGTGCACTAACTCGATGACAGCTGGTAAGTGGTCTGGTAATAGCTAGGAGTTGATTCGATGAACAAGTGTAGAAGGTGGACATAGGAACTACTACGAGTGGACTCGATGACTCGTGAACAGTGCACGAGAGGACTCGGCGCAAAGTGTGCATGAGTGGACTCGGTGAGCAGACCTTTTGACCAGTGGATGTGACCATTTCAAGTTATGTTTGTGAGCAGCCGGCGAGGGCGGGTGCAAGAGGCACTGACAGGCTTCAAGTGATAGGCTTCTAGGTGCTTGCGGTTTACTCGATAAGTGATTTGCACTTTATGGAGTGTTGGCAAGGGGAGCAGAACTGCTAAAAAGCGCAGAGATTGGATCACAGCTGTGATTGATATTTGGGGAGTTGAACAAAGTAGCAGTGTTTAGTGTATTTTTCTCTCATGTGCAGGGGGGGGGAGATCGAGACTTTACTACCTGCAATTTTTGACATACACACCCCTTATAACTCCTACAAATAGGAGATTTCAAATCATGAAAAAGTGAGTGTGAGAGTTATGTAATCTGATCAGATTATCAACGAGTGTTTCTTCTTCCGTGGATGTAGGTCATTTGGCCGAACTACGTAAAATTGTCTCTCTTGTGTGATGTGGTGTATTCTCTCCTAAATCATAGATCCTGGACACTAGATCATGGCGGATCTGGCACATCACTCTTATCACTTCCGAAACTGCAGCACAATTCACTAGCTAAATAGGATCTTGATATTGAAGCTGGTCATTGAAATGAGTGAATTAAGAACTTATTTTAAAGGCAGCGTTCACTTGAGTTCTATACTCTGGTGTGTGCATGCATGCCTGCGCACATCTCTCTCTCTCTCTCTGCAGACCTTTATTCTGGTTCATTATCTTTTCTCTCAGTTGCCCTAGATTTTCCATGTCACTTCTGAGTTTGTGGTTCTTTTGTTTTTGTTTTTTTAAGTTCAGTGCTGCCGAGGCAACGAAAAGCTTCCTGAGTGAAAGAAAATTCAGAGATTAACTCCTTAGTTTTAACTGAGTCCTGGGCTGTAAAATTCTGTGAGTCAGCTCTCGAATCACCTGAGTTTATCTTATTAGTGGGGAGGCATGTGGCAAAAATAAAACCTGATCAAGAAGAAGAACGTGTATAAGATGGCTGTCCACTATGAAAATGAAGAACTGTTTTTCCTACTGCATGCTTTGGCTGGAAGGATATTTCCCATTCTCACTAATTGGCACAAGTAAATATGTCAGCAAAGCTGTCTCAGTCTGTAACCTTAAATGTGAAGAGTAATTCCATTGTGGTTTAGAATTTGTTCAGTTAATTACACTGCATTAGGAAAGTGAAAAATTTAGGCTGCGTGAAAATTGGAGCTGCTTGTTATCATAACATAGACTTCTTGTTGTTTTGAGCTTTTCATGGTTTTTGCTATTTACCCATTTCTATGGAATTATATGCAGGTACCCAACTACTAAGCACGACTTTGGGTGTCAAAGATTATGTGCAAAGTGAATTTCTCAAAGTCAAAGAAGAAGTCATACTCCCCCACAGCCATCTTTTTCCAGCTCCTGTAATGCAGGATGATTTCCTTTGGGCATTTGGGATACTCAGATCGAGGGCTTTTTCACGCCTTCGTGGTCAAAATCTGGTTCTGATCCCTCTGGCAGATTTGGTAAGATGTTTTTCATTGTCCAAGTTGTTTTAGGGGTTAGACTATCTTTCTCATTATGTTTTGTATTTCTTTACTACTAAATACGTCGTTGGTGCTCAAAATTTTCTAATACCTTGTAGATGCTATAGGCAAATGGTTTACGCAAATAGGCCAAGGGAACTAGTCTTGGAGGATATAACCAAACCAATAAGAAATTCATGGCTGTTGGTTATGCTAAATAATTGCATGAATGTGGAAGTTCGCTTTCTCATTTGTCATCTGAAAACAAATATCCCATAATCTTCCTACTGACTAGAGGTCAATTATTCAAAAAAAGGGTCTAAAAGTCAATTCGGTTGATTTGGTAGCACATATGTTGTTCCAATACTCTAACTTCTAAAACTAGAGTGCATCAACCTGATTCCACTGCATACAAGACTGCAAATAATATAACATGAAATTTGCTTTCACTATAAATGTTAAGAGTCAAGACCAGCTTTCAGTCCTGGAAAATGCCCATTGGATATTTGCTGTCTGTATCTTAGTCCTAGTCCTTTCCAGGGCAGTTCATTGAGTTTTTGTTTTTTTTGTTTTTTGGGCAGCCCCGGTGCATGAAGCTCCTGCCTATGCAGGGTCCAGGGAAGGGGCAGACCACAAGGGCCTATAGTAGGCAGCCTTACCTTGCATTTTGCAAGAGGCTGATTCCACGCCTTGAACCCATGACCTCAAGGTCACATGACGACAACTTTTACCGTTGCACCAAGGCTCCCCTTCGGGCAGTTCATTGAGTACTAGCAGAAATTTGAAAAGTTATTGGTTTATTGTTTGTATGTGATACATGCTGACATGTCCTGAGTCTCCATACACACATAGAGACACATATACATGATAATTATATGTGCGTTTGCCTGTGTGTATGTATGTTCATGAATTCTTGTAAGTAATTATGGGACTAACATTTGTGTGTGTTTCATCAGTGTTCACCAAATGAAAAAAGTTTGTGTGTGAATTCTTGTAAGTAATTATGAGACTAACATTTGTGTGCGTTTCATCAGTGTCCATCAAATGAAAAGGGTGTGTTTGCGTGCAAACTTGTTGCTTGTGTTGCACATAGAACCTTTATATAAAAGGATATTCATTGTTATAACGTTAGCTGAAGGAATTAAGTTTCCATCTATTCTAGAATTATTTTGTTAAATTCTTTTATTTCTCCCTAGTTAATCTGTTCTTTGTTTCTTCTCTGGAAATGATGATAACATTCTTGTTCCTCTTTCATCATTTTCTCATGGTTACCCCATGTGTTGTTTCTGTCAGATTAACCATCGTTCCGACATAACAACAGATGACTCTCATTGGGAGATTAAAGGAACTGGTCTCTTTTCGAGGGAGCTTATGTTTGCCTTGCGAACACCAATTCCTGTCAAGGCTGGTGAGCAGGTAAACATTTAGCTTCTGGTGTATGAAGTTTATCTTCTGTGAAAGTTCCTTGAAGTTTTTTCATTTTGATATTATATGATATATGAATCTCCAGCAAGTGTGCTTCAGCACCGACGTGTGATATGGCATGTTGACCACAGAGAACCCAGAACATCAATGTATCTGCTTGGTTTGGTTTAGCTTTGCTAAGGAAACCTGGAGTGGTTGAAATGCTATAAGGAAGTGAGAAACAAATGAAACTCTAGAACTCAGGAGGACCAACAAGTGTTTGTATAAAAGACAGGATAGATGATAAAAGCTTGTAAGAAAGTGGTAAGATAAAGCATTGAGTGCCAATAGCAAAACAAAAATTCATAGATAGAATTATCTCAGTTAGATTATGCAGGAGATACATGAAAAATAAGGAACAAAGATACCTAAATGTGTTGTCCAAAGGAGCCTTTTGAAGTTGCCATTTTCAAAATTTGGAACATTCTTGTTTCATAGCTACAAGTATCAGCTGGATTTTGTTTCAACTGACCAGACCACCCAGTCCTCTTCTAAACATCTCTCGAGTAACAATAAGGGATGGTCTATGATTGTTCTGTTAGGTTCCAAAGTATATTTCACATATTTGTTGAGTCACATGCTTGTGCATGTGATCAGACTAGTCTTGTGGGGTGGTTCAGATCAGGTACTGGCTATTCATTAATGTCTTCCTGATAGGTCTTGATACAGTATGATGAGAAAAAGAGCAATGCTGAGTTTGCACTTGATTATGGGTTTATCGACTCAAGACAAGATCGTGATGCATATACTTTGACACTTGAGATTCCTGAAACAGATCCATTCTTTGAAGACAAGCTAGACATTGCTGAGTCTAATGGTCTTGGGGAAAGTGCATACTTTGACATTTTCTCAGGCTCCACTCTTCCAGAGGCGATGCTTCCATATCTGCGATTGATAGCTCTTGGTGGAGCTGATGCCTTCCTCTTGGAGTCCATTTTCAGGAATTCAATTTGGGGACACCTTGAATTGCCTGTAAGCCGTGCAAATGAGGAGCTGATATGCCATGCAGTTAGAAATGCTTGCAAATCTGCCCTTTCTGGTTATCACACCACCATAGAAGAGGTAAAATCTTTTCAATTTTTTCATTCTTCAGAAAGTGAACATACAACTTTAAGCATTTTATATTTCTTCTTGTCATAAGTTGTCTTACAACCTGGACCTCATGGAATAAGTTCATGAAGGGGATGATTTTCATTCTTCAGAGCCTCATAAAATCTTTGAATTGCATTTATGAGTATGTTAATATATTCTTTTCCATTTGACAAATTTCTAGTGATCTATTTCTATTCTCAAGTAATTGAACTTAAATGTTACTTGCAGGATGAAAAGGAAATGGAAGAAGGGGGTTCAGAGCCAAAGCTTGAAATGGCAGCAAGGATAAGAGCAGGAGAGAAGAAAGTGCTGCATCAAATTGACAGGATATTCAGAGAGAGGGAGATGGAACTTAATGAGTTGGAATACTACCAAGAGAGAAGGCTCAAGACACTGGGACTAGTTGGCGAACAAGGTGAAATTATCTTTTGGGAATCCAAGTAGGCACAGATTTTCATCTGTTATTCTTGACATATCCAGCCAGAAAAGGAAAAACAGAGAAATTCTCCCTTAGTGTTTTGTAAACATGTAAATTTGCTATTAAAATAAAAGATTCTGGAAAGGGTGGAGCAAATGAGCGTACCCTTTAATTTAGCAATTCGTTCCAGCCTGTGTCTTGGGAAAACTTCTGTTGTGCACTTGTACTACATGAACTTGACTGGCATTGACTGGTATCGGATTCTAACAGAATCTTACTTGATTGGATGAACTCTACTCTTGTTACAGATTTCCAAACAAGAGCAATGAATTTTCCAAACATATAATCAGGCCATTAAAGTTAGTTGCTAATTGTTACTGTATCAGCTTTCCATCTCTCAGTTTGTGATCTCTTGATCATGCAAGCATAAATAACATTTTTCATGTCTGAATAGAAACTAGTGGAAGTGCTTAGTTGGGCCATACATGTTTCTAAATTACTTTTAAGCCAACAAAGCCCAGCCTAGTTAGAAAAAGCTGCTTTATCTGAACTTATCAGCAATGTATTGTTATAACCTTGTTTATTGGCCACATGTAGCTAACATAGGCAACATTAAATTAAGCTCTTTTAACTATTAGGAGAAGAAACAAACATGATGTTTGATGATGCTAGTACTCACAAAAATCTGCTTTCCTGCTTTCCTGCATTGCGTCATTGTAGAATAAGCCTTTCATACATGTTAAAGAAGCCTTAGCTGCAATCCCAAGCGAGACTCAAGGATCTTTTGTTGGCTCTACTGTCATTAGTTGTTTTACGCAAGTCCCAGTGGTCGTGTGGACATTCTTCATGGTGAAGGGGCAGACCACAGGGGGTCTATAGTATGCAGCCTTATCTTGAATTTTTTCAAGAGGCTGTTTTCATGCTTCAAACCGTGACCTCCAAGTTACACAGTTTGAAAGACATCCAAATATTCAAGAAGCAAACCAATCCGAGTCTGAATTCATCATCGTCATTATCTGTGGGAGGATCGAAAAGAAGAATAATAAGGTATTGGCATTCAGCTGGCTAACCAGAAATGATCTGCAAGCACGCTTCCAAAATCCCACCAAAAGTCCCCACCAACATAAGCTATCATCAGAAGCAAATAGGATGAACAGTAGACTAATTAACCATTACTTTGCTCAAGTACCAGCACTTAATAACATAAAAATATGTTGCTGCGGGGAAAACTGGACTGGCAGCACCAGAAAGATGTGGTTTTTACTAGAACACAAGAAAAGTGTAGATTCTCAGGTTATTCAGACCCCATGAATGAGCACTACAAAGAGTAACAAAAAGATCAGAGGTTGCATATTCTGAAATAAATGGGTTTCATTTATATTAATTGGCAAATGTCAATTCTGCAGTTGTTTGTCTAAACAAATGATACCAGAAAGATAGTCTTACGTGAGTCTGATTTCCAGCACATCCAAGTTTGATTTGCTGTAGGCAAAAATTTTCATTACGCTCCTCCATCAACTTGCATAAATTGTATCATCATCATCATCAAAGCCTTATCCCAATTAGGGGTCGGCTAACTTGTGTAAATTGTATAATTTTATAGTCTTACAATTGGCGGTTAATTTTAAGCTTCTGTTCCTTTTGTCAATGGGAGAAATCAAAGAGAAAATCACATGCAAAGTGGTACAAAAGTAAGCATACATCTGAAGAAGCCTCTTGGTAGCTCGTCCAATTTGACACCCACGAGTCTTCACATAATTTCTCCTCGTCAGGGGAAGGATACTCCTAAAGTCACAGGAGGACTGTTAGCACAACGTGAAGAAAATAAGTGTTAGTCGTCAAGTTAACAAACCCGAGTGCATGGTCAGAATCACACGCCCATTCATCATACTTCATGTGTTCTACATTATCCAACCAGGGTTATAGGTTCCCCTTTAAGCTCTTCGGAAAATCCATCTTTAATTGTCTCAATACGTGCCGGGGGATCTCCTGGGATATAAATCCTATGCGTGTTTTGCCAATTGGCACTACCTTTCTTAGTCCTTCATACTGACCGGAAATCTAAGAAGCGCATAAAGCCAAAGAGGCATTGCTTTTTACGTATAAAATTATAGGAAAAAGGGGATGCCTATGTGTGTGCGAGCAGACATATTAGCATGCCACGGAACCTAATCTATTGCATCATATCTGCATAATATGGAGGATGGTAATTTTGGAATATCATCCATAGGTGAGTGGTTTGTTTCTGAAGCATTTTATCATGAATGGTTTCTTCTTTGATGCATAAGTTAACTGAAGACTGATTTCCTTTTGCAATGATCAATGGGCGCAGACGGTGCCGCTCACCAAGTTTTGCCCTTTACTGTTCGAGTCGCTTCTTCCCACTTCGAAATATACATAGTTATAACTTTTAAGAATAGATGGAAGCAACGAGGAAGTGTTTATAACGTTATAGGAATTAGAAACTATTCAAAAGCAAGTCAGGGAGGGGTTGAAGGCTTTTCTGGACACGGATTCTGCTCCTTGGACTTCTCGTCGGACCTGATAGGTGGTGGTGGTATCACACCCTTCTCAAAGGAATCCTACGTAAAACACTTGCGCGTCAGGGCTCCGTTGCTTTCACTTGCGAAGGCTATTACATCTTTAGGATCATGGTCAACTACATCCTTGATGGGCTTCTTAATGTTACATGCAGTGGAATGCTTGGTCACCGCTTCACCCTTTGGTTCGCCAAGGATTATATTTAGGAGAGTGTTGGAGGATAGAACCACTCGACAACAAGTTAGCTGGGTCCTGTTGGAGGACTGAAGGGAAGAACTGCTAGTCAGTCTGGTTTTTTAACCATCGAATATGAGCAATTTCAGTATGGATTGTTTGATTATTTATTTACATCCATTGAAGTTCGATTGGAACAATCTACTTTGGGTTCCTCATGGTGAAATACAATACCCGATTGAACTTGTAAGCTAGCATTAGTCAATCCGCAAGACCGAGTCCAATAAAAATCGATGGTCTAACGCTTGCTGGCGGTATCCTACCACTTCTTAAATCAAGGATCTAGGATCATCTAATTAATGTGAATTTATCAACAATCAAATGGACTCCAAAGGTAGGCCCTTTCAGTCTTTGCCTCAGCATTAACATATCAGTTACGCAAATCAGATGTAGAAACCATTCTAGATTATAATGAGCCTTCAAGAAAATCATGGACTGCCTTATCTTTCGAACCGACCACTTTCAGATCAATAAATGACACAGAAGATTGTTTCCTCACAATATTAGCACAAGGGCTTACAGATCACTGAATTGATACCTAATAGAGGAAAGCAGAAGACGTAGCATCAGAACGTTGTCTAAACTCCAGTGCCAAGATTGATAAAGGGTAAACACTAATTTCAAGTATGCAGTGTATTCTTTAACAACCTACGTAAAAGCGCAGAATTGCAACTTTCATGTTGATGAATAAAAATAGTCTGCTACTTGAATTACAAAATTAGCTTGTAACCTCCAAGGATCCTGCAACTGTAACCGAATCACCTTAAAAATCTGAAAAAAGTAATATCCTGGGCCTTCTCTAATTGAAGAATGGGCTCATAATAAGTGGCATGTGCTTCCATACATTGCTTTAGCAATCGTGTTATCTCAGAGAACTTCTCCACTTCATCTTCCTTGTTATTGTCTGCCTCTTGGAGGCATTTCTTCCAAGCCGTGAAGGTCTTTTTACACCCACGTCCTTTCATGAATGAACAGAAACCGTTTTTGTACTCTTTCTGGTATCGCTGAGATATGTTCCTTTGGAAGAGAACTTGAAGGTGTTGGTGTAGGCTTTCTGGGTTCTTTGTTAGCAAGGTTTCAGGTGAGTTCTGGGAGCTCAGAGCAACTAGACGATCCCATGGTAGAGACAGAAAGTTAGTTATTTTTTTTGGGGTGGGGTACGGTACTTCAATGCTTGGAGTTCGTGGTTAGAAATTATCCAATTTCGTTTTCCTTTACATCCATCTGGCATCTGAATATATCTTGTGACAAAAGAAAGTTTTCCTGGAGAGCAAGGCAGGGATGTAGGCCGTTGTTTCTTTTGCAAAGGCTATAATGTAGGTAATTTACATCTTTTGGATTATGGTCGATTACATCCTTAATGGACTCTCTCATGATTATATGAATTGAAATTGGGGAGGGCTTACTCTCCTTTCGTACTGTTCTTTGCATCTGTTCATCTTATACCAATCCAAACCATCCAGTATAAATTAGCACCTGATCTTCTACATAGTTACCAGACTAATTAAGAAGCTTGATATCATAAAGTCGAGACCAGTTTCAATCTGACATTCAAATCCTCTCAGAATTCCAGAAAATCAGAATAAAGTACAAATACAAGAAACATAAAACAAGCAGAAATCATTATTTAAGCAACAGTCTGCCAATGAATTGTTTAAGAGGTCACAATATTATCCGCATAAGCAGGTCTGGTCAAATTATTTTTCAATATTCCCTATACAACATGCTAGCCAGACTAATTTGCTTCGTATGCTTCTCCAAGATCTGAGATTTGTCACCTGCTGAAAAAAGAGAAAACTGTATAAATTGAAAGATAACTAAGCTATGCTTTTGATAGAGTTGTGCGAGGCAAGAAAAACAAACAAACTCTACTCCCAGCCTACGAGTGTGAAAGAAAACCAGGTCAACATGTAAGACTGAATCTATTTACATTCTTCGAGAAAAAAAGTTGTTAAGCTTCAATGTACTTGCATAGACTAGAAATAAGTGCATCTTACAATTGTGAAAGCAGTAAAAAGTTACAAATTGACTGCATACTGGACAGGTGGTACCTTTTCTACATAAGGTTAGTCTCTGTGAACTAATTTCTCCAGACCCATTATATATTTATGCAGTCCATTAGGGAAAATAATAACAAGGACACATACATAGGAATCGAGATCGGAGATCAAAGCATGACAAAAGGGCTCATTATCTCTTCCTTTGGTCCAACTTCATGCTGGAACAGCCACAGGTCGTTTACTAGTCTTGATGCCTTTAATAGCTGCAGCAACAGATCTCATAATATTATTCACTGAATCCCACATTTAGTGCTTTTACCTATGTCAGGCATTTGCCGCTGATGTATGAGAAACATCAAATGAGAACAATAAAGTGGGGATAAAGGGAATAGCAAATTCATGCCTTCAGCATAGTCTTTAGCTCCAAAAACAGCAGAACCAGCTACCAATGCATTTGCTCCAGCCTCAATAACCTGTCAGCATAATGTTATGGATGAATTACTGAGGTTCCAATTCTAAATGCCGATTGAAGGTGTGTAACTTGGATATATTGGACAAGGAAATGAGATGTCAAATACAGGAAGAACCAAGTGTATGGTATGCAGTAATTAAATGATTTTTTTTTTTTCTTTTGAACGATAGGGAACTTCATGAAGCAGAGTGGCTACAGATCTGAAAACCATTTCGGTCTCAAAGAAAACAACAATAACTTAAGCAGGGACCTCATACAATGACCATACAGAACGACAGCCTCTCTCTGATGCCGTCCCTAAGAAACCAGTGAAAAGCTCAGTAATCCCCTCATTGCAAACAGAATAAATCTTCACTAGGATAAATCAAGATTTCATGGATCGTACATATCAACAAGAATGCTTTTTAAGAAAGTAAAGACTTTTAATTTTAATGATAATAAAGAAACAGAGGAAAGGGCACCTTATATGCATTTGCTGGACCAACTCCACCATCCACCTCAACCCATGGGTTCACCCCCTGCACATCCAAGTATTTTAATTGGAGACCTAAAAATGCATGCAAATTCTCATACAAAAATATAGTAAATGGATATCTTGCATCTTAATCTACCTTCTCTGCACATAATCTTCTCAACTCTGAGATTTTCTTGACTTGACTTTCAATGAAACTCTGCCCACCGAAACCAGGATTTACTGACATTATTAAGACCAAGTCCACCACTTTTCAGAAACAAACGAGAGAATTAGGTCAGTACAGCACATGCTAAAATAGTCACTATAAGAATATTCAAGCAGAAAGCACAGTTCCCAAACAAGCATGGCTACAGTTCAATTGAACCTTATATAAAAAGGGGCAGCCCCGGTGCACAAAGCTCCTGCCTATGCGGGGTCCCAGGAAGGGGCGGGCCATAATGGCCTAATGTAGGCAGCCTTACCTTGTATTTTTGCAAGAGGCTGATTCCACACCTTGAACCCGTGACCTCAAGGTCACATGACGACAACTTTTACCGTTGCGCCAAGGCTCCCCTTCCAATTGAACCTTATATAAGAAATATAAAATTTCTTAATCTATACAAACCAGAAAAGTGAGAAGTCACACACATACGCATGCATGTGTGCGAGTGCGTGTGATCAAAGTGTTTCATAAAAAGTGTCTGCTAGTTCACAATACAAGTTACTAGACGTTATATGCACTAGGAATATGGTCAGTCAAGAAAATCATATACATATTCAAGAGAACATGCTAACACCATGTCCCATAGTACATTATATATTTTCCAATGAAGTTAAAGATAACTGTATATTCAGTTCAATTCCACCAGTTCATGTCAAATGTTTCAAATGAATGATAGAAATTGTAATGAGAATTAGAAAATCACTTTGATAGCAATAACATCTTCGGTATCTAAATATTATCCCTTGATTGAAATCATGTTTTGCAAGCTCAATTTCTGACATTAGTTGAGCCTTTGAAAGAATCATCACACCTATTTCCAGAATGAAAAAAAACCTCATGAAAAAGCCATAGAGCATATAAGTCATTGACAAATATCATACTTAACTGAACAAAACATGAGGCAGGAAGCATCATCAGGGTGTTGGACAATTATCAGGCACAACTTTGAGATTTTACATCTTCTCAGGAAAATACTTCAAGTTTTTACAACTCATAAATGATATCGATGACTTCAATTTCCACACATTGAAATGAAAAACCTGAAAAAGAAAGCCTTACCATCAAGCACGTACTCAATAGCACTCAATGGTGTTCCAGGGTTCAACACCACTCCAGCTTTTGCACCTAAACTTTTAACCTGGAAGAATAGAATCACAATTATCATTGTCAAAGAAATCCTAAAATGAAAGAAATGGGCATAATCTTAAATCTTTAACAGAGCTCCAGTTTTGAATTAAAACCAACAAGTCTAGCATCTGGTACCAAATAGAACAAGTATCAACTATGTGCTTTATAACATGCCACCAAGAATGACTTGACAGAAAAGTATTACCAATTGCTGGATGTCAGCTAATGTAAATAAAGAGATAGCATTGGTAATTGTGACTTTTTCTCTTCCATGTTATCTCAAACTTTCAATGTGCAAAAAGTTCATCAAAAATCACTTTGAGACGCATCTAAATCAAATTACACAACTCAAGCAGTTTGCTGAACCAAGTTAGAGGATAAGGTTATAATTTAATCATCAGACTGACAATAGAAGACAAACTTAAAGGGAATAATGGAATGTTATTTGGCACTAAAAATTGTCAGCAAATGGAACAAAGCCATTTTTGTGATGCCATAGCCATGTGAAAGTCATGGCATCAATAGAGCAGCAGCTTTTGCTCCGTGTTATACTAAATGGGAAAATGAATTAAGAAGAGCATCAAAAGCATTATAGATTTTGTTTATAGTATATTGAGAAACTGTAGGGGGACTTATTCCAGAAAACATGCTTCTTTTAGAACTTCTATTATCAGGTCCTTTTTGGCAATTATAGATGCATATGCAGCAGAATGTTTTCCATAGCATGGATATTGTGAAGAGCAAAATGATATCAATCCTCAGAACAATCTGAATAAACAAATCCCTTTGAACATAGGTGGCAAAGCTAATCTTACATGAGTAATTGTTCTATGCAAATGGATAGTGGAAGATTGTTCACAATGAATGCTGACAATATCTGCACCAGCCTTAATAAAATCAGGTACTCGCTGCTCAGGTTCCACAATCATCTACAAATTGGACATTGTGTATGAGCTAACAATATAGCATGATATATGAACTCCTTAAAATTATAGTGTGAAGAAAATTAGAATAACAAAGATATACCAAATGCACATCCAATGGAAGATCTGTTACTGGCCGCAACGCATCAACAACAAGAGGTCCAATGGTTATATTTGGCACGAAACGTCCATCCATTACATCAACATGGATCCAGTCACAACCAGCCAGTTCCACTGCTTTTACCTAGATGATTAAAAGTAGCATGTCCATGGTGATGAACAATCTAAACAATTACAAAACCTAAATGACTCCTATGAACAGAAGGAGAATTTGCATCGCATTCCAGCACCGGATTGCTAATGCAAAAAGCAAGAAATTAGAGATAAATTGTCATAGCAATAAGAGATTTCGGTAAACTGGTGGATGATTCATGCACAATGCTGTAGAGCTCTGTTGATTTGCAGTGGTCTATTTTATCTCCCAGATGTTAAGATTCTTCTGGCAAACCACTTGAGCAGGTGTCCTCTTCTCATTTAGAATATAGTAACAAAAGAAAATTTTATAGAGGGGAGCATTAGGGCAATTGTTGAGTTGTCTCCTTGTGACCTGGAGGTCATAGGTTCCAGATGTGAAAACAGCCTCTTGCAAAAATGCAAGATAAGGCTGTGTACTATAGACCCCTTGTGGTCTGCCCCTTCCCTGGACCCCACATACTCAGGAGCTTTGTGCACTAGGCTGGCCTTTTGTTAACAATAGAAAACTTCATAATTTAGTCCTGATGATAACAGAGTTTGAAACAAAACCTGCTCGCCCAACTTGGAAAAATTAGCAGAAAGGATAGAAGGAGAAACAATAATGTCACTTTTGGAGAATTTATCAACACGTGCTGATGCCTTCACTGCAGTTCGAAACTTCCTCCTGGTTTTGAATGAAACAATTAGACAGAACAGCATCAGAATCAAAACCTGATTGATAAGATATCTTGAACTAAGAAATGACTCAAAACACATGTCTACAAGTAGACAGTTGCAAACAACTAAGAGCACTAAATTAGTGAGAAGTGTAAAAACAACAACCCCGATGACCAATATTCCAAATGTTGAGACCCAGATTTTCACGAACAGCTAGTGTGCGCATATACTAAATTATGCGTAGACCTCTTGAACCCCAGTTACTTGTGTTTCCTCGTCTATATAACTAATGGGATCAAATTACTAAGACATTCAATACCCAAAGGGAAACTTTAAATTCCTATCATCCTATATTTGGAGCTGAAATCAACCCTACAAACATGCTTTTCATCCATTACAAATTGGGACTATGTAGAAGACCACGAAGAAACTGAAATTCTCCATCCCATACAAGTTACCAATATTCACAATTTCTAAATGGCGGACCTTCAGGAGCAGACACACTACTGAAATCATGAAATCAACGCAACAAACATGCTTCTCCGATACCATCCCATACAAGGTGGGACTAAGGTTGAAGACCCATTAAGAGACTGAGATTCTCCATCCTACACAAGCCCCCACCATCGACAATTTATAAACAATTGAGCTTCAGGAGCATATAAAGAGCAATTGACAAATTCTTCAGGTTTCCATTGAAATACCAAAGGAACCATCAAATTAAACAACCAGAGGAGCTAAACAAACAGCACAATATCATAAATTAGATGGCAAAAAGACTAGAAATGCATAGAAACAGACCTGGTCGACGGTATGAAGGCAGGAGAAACGAGAGATGTTCTTCGGAACTTCAAACCTCCTTGAAATCCCTGGATTTGGGATTGATGAGTCGTTGAACAAAGGGAAGAAGCAGAAGACATTTCTATTGAAGAAGATCTTCTCTCTCTACTTCTTCTTTCTCGCAAGGACCAATTGCTTGCTAGTTTTCGCCTCCTTTCTATTTTCAGACCAAATCCTAAGAAATAGAGAAACGCTTGAATGGTTACACGTGTCGCGGCTCATTTATCTGCAACTTCTGGCTGACCCTTCTACGCTAATAATAGACGAAACAAACCCAAAACCAAAACAGAAAAAGAGAAACCAATCGTTTTTATATGCTGGATGGCATATTCAGATATTCTTCTGTAGAAGAATATGAACAGCCTTACGTACAAGTGGGGCCTACTTATTAATGATCGCAGCCGTTTATTTTGCAGTATATATTATTGCTGAAGACTGGTAGCGTGCCCGTTCCAACTAATGTCCAACATTTTGAACGGAGGTTAAGTTTGCAGCCCGTGTTGGGTAATCAGTCCATTGATCAAGTCCCACATTGCAAGATGAGGCCTCACATCTTAGATGATTCAGCCTATTCATCTTTCTGGCTTTAGATATCTCTTAAACAAAAACTGAGGCACTTTGTAGCAGTTTGGGTGGCGCTTTTTTTCTAGACAAATGATGCTTAATACGTATCTTATTATATTAAGTTAATTATGTTTTTCTTTAGGCACTTAAGACTCTATTTTTCCTTGTGCCACGTCAGCATATTTGAAACTTTTAATCATTTTTATTTTTCCTACTTTATTAGTTAGATAAATGGCTGCAAGCCTCTCATTCTTTTCCGTATGTTGGTTTATTAAATTTCTCTCTCATATCTAACCTTTCCTAAAACCTTTCTATAAACTTTATCTCTTTCTATTTTTGAAGCACATTTTAAAATTGTTTATATTATATCTTTTTTAAGTTGGCAACTAAACCTCATCTTTAATGATCAAAGTCATCCATCTAATAGTTCATATTAATATAAACAAATACATGTATATATATATATATTAATATAAACCTCATCTTAATAATCAAAGTTGTCCATCTAATAGTCTATATTAATGTAAAAATTTAGTTTGTCTCTCTTTGAAAATTATACGATATACTTGTGTGTAGCGTAAAATTTTTCCTTGAGTTGTAACACCACCCACATTTCACGTAGAAAGGGATCCACCTTAGAGGTGCTCGTTGGATGAGACCTTTGTTACCCCTCCATCTTAAGAGAGGGCAAATTGAATGAATAGCTTAGATAATATAAAAAGTATAAAAAGTGGGGCATTTAGACCCATGTTTTTATAATTTTCATTGATTCAATATGTTCATCTCATTTGGCTAAGAGCAAATGTTCTTGGTACCAAAACTCATTTATATTCATCAATATATATATATGAACTTCATTTTTGGGCCTTTATGGTCATCTAGTGGATGATGTAAAAAGTCCGTTAACCTTTTACAACCATAAAAAGACAAGAAATGAATAAATTAGAAATTACATTTAATTGAAGTAGAATCATAGGAATGTTTTAAATTGTGAAAATGTACAAAAACTGGGGCCAAACCATATTTTTCTTCAACATATACATATGTATGAAAAAAATGCTCTTCTTGTTTTTTCTTAGCACTTAAAATCCTATTTTTCCTTGTGTTACATCAACATATTGAAATCTTTAATTAAATTTATTTTATCCTACTTTGTTAGTTGAATAAAAGAAGTCCATTCTTTAAGTCTCTCTTTTATCTCTGACCTTTCCTAAAATCTCTTGGTAGAGTCTATCTCTTTTTATTTCTTAAGTATCATTCTTAAAATATCTTTATACTGTATCTTTTTTAAATTGACAATCAAACTCATCTTAATGATCAAAACCGTTCATTTAATCTATATTAATATAAACAAATAAACTTACATACTCACGTAAACAAAAAAATCTGAACCACATTTCAATGATCAAATCCGTCCATCTAATAGTCTATATTAATGTAAACTAATAAATCTCTATATTAATATAAACAAAGAGATCCTAAGAAGAAATAAATATTTCTCATATAGGCATTCTAAGTCATCCAATGTTCTAAGCCATGAATCTAATAGTCTGTATTTGTGAAAACAAAGAAATACTAAGAGAAGACATGACTAACCAAAAGTTTTATTGTATTATATATAATTGCGAAGTGTTTATAGATTATTCTATCGAGAGAGATAAATTTTTTTATCTCTTTTTATTTCATGCATATAAACAAATTGACCTCTAATATGATTCTATTTTTTCCTATTTCATAAGCATTCTATCTTAACAAACAAACCTCTAAGAGGAATCCTACTACAAAGAAAGCTAGATCTTTGTCGATCAAAAGCGTTCATCTTTTTGACATCTTGTTAATAAAATAAATTTTCAATGAATCATCCGGTCCTATTATTCAATTCAAGAAATAATCATCAGTATCTTATCCCATTTATTGTGGACTTCTCCCTGGATCCCCAAGCTACTCGTTAATATGCATCCATAACTCTTGTATCCAACCCCAAGCTAAAGCCGTGGAAAGTGCGTACAGATAGAAGGCATGTTGGATATGACGCTGATAATTCCTACAAAGGACCCACCTATTCCTAATACCTATGCCTATAAATGCTCCAAGAATGACAAGAAGAACATGTTACCTTCTTTTCTATTTTTCTCTTTCTGATTGCCACGACCAAGCCATCTTTACTTCGGTTTATTTGATATAGTTGGTGTAGGTGCATCTTTCACATAGGGAAAATCCCCTGAAACATTTATACTTAGTTGCTATTTAAATGAACACAGTAGTTGCTCCCCTCACATTCACGTATTGAAGAAAAACATTCTCTTTAGTTTTTGCTCCCTCACCATCAGTATTATACAAAGAAAACATTCTCTTCTGGTTTATGGTTTAGAAGTAAAGACTTTTCCAAGGATGTGGCGAAATCCTCTGATCCTAGCATCCTTCGTATTGGCAAGGTGGGCTATCCTTATAATAATCTTTCGAAATGTTCATCAGCCAACGGTAACTGCCATGAAATTCTTTCCTCTAACTGATTCGCACCCTCAACTGTCAGAGGGTGCTAGGATTATGAAGAAAGACATCACTTTGTATGGAAATAATCAATAATATAGATGAACAACAATCAATCACAGCTAACTAGAGCACTTAATGGATCCATAGAAAGAACTGTTATCCAATAAAAATTCCACTAGTTAAAAACTTCAAACCAAGAGTTCATTTTTTAGCATCTTATATATGCAAGAACTCGCCTTCTTTTCATCTTTTTGACACCAATTCCATAGAAAAGAACTGTTATTCAATAAGAGTTTTACTAATTAAAATGACAAATCAAGAGTTCAATAATCATACGTTGTGCTTTACTGATTGACTTTAGGCGCGAGAGCGGTTGCCCGTAGCATTTTATCCCCATAATACTCTAGAACGGTGCTGGTATGAGTTACAAGTATGGTTCGTCCGATTTCATTCATTTTCCCTTTGCAAAGACAACATATTGGCATGCAGCTTCAAGTGAGAAAAGAGCAAGCAATATACACATAAAGTGTACCCAGTATAAGATAATATGAAGTTCCACTCTCTTGACACAAAGCATGGGTATTTGTAGGAGAATGGATTACTTCGGCTAATATAATAAAGAATGAGGTGGTATATTTTTGTTAGTTATAACCATGATCTTTTAATTATGTAAGAGAAATTTCTTTTAAAGAAAATAAGTTATGGGGAAGATAACTTGGTGTATTATTACTGGATGCACTCATGATCTTTTATGTGCTTTCAAAAGGGAGAATTTAACTTATCAAAAAGAAAAGGAAAGGGAGAAACTAAGCAACAGAGTGAAGAAATTTTTATTTAGAATGACTCGTTAAATTGAATTATAAAGTGGCAAAAAGAAATGGGAAGAAGTTAGATGGCACAATCGTATTAGTGGATGAAAAGGTGAGGAGGTTATGAATTTTTTTTGAAGAAATAGGAGGGAACACAAGTTGTTGGAAGACAATATGAGAAAAGATGGGGTTGCCATATTTGGCCATAGACTAATCCAATGCAAATAGTGTTTTCTAGCAAGCTGTCAAAACTCAGAATGCATTGGATGATCTTAGCCACTGCTGTTTTCAGTTATAGATAATGAAAATTTTGATCGTTCATTGTATAACTCAAGAAAACAGTGATTAAAATTATCTAATGGATGAGAGTAATAGACTACAATCATCTAAGTTAATAGCAGCATTCTGTTCGATTTGGATCTTCATAAAACTGGGCCCACAGAGTTATAGTCCTCCAAAACGTTAGTGGATGCTAATTTATCAATAAGAAGGCAATTCTATCACTTTCCTAAGTTGTATATACACTTAGATTCTAACTCAAAATGTAGTGCGTCCAACTCTAGATGCAGTGCATCGTGATCTGATTCATCGCCTTTTTGTATTTGGGAGTACGTGATAACAGGAGTATTGGTAAGGTAAGAAATGTTGAGTGAGTCAGTTACTTTGATTGAATCCCTATTCTTTAATTCTGCTTTTTATTTCTATATTACTGTAAAATTACATGGGTATAGAAATGATAAACTGAGGTTTGTGCGGGTGACCCTACCTAGAGATGCATATGTTCTGGAAGATCTATAACACTCATCCTGTTTGCCAACGCTTATTTAGGCTAAGTGTAAAAAATTATGTAAATCAAATGATTCTAACTATTTCTTACTAGTAACAAAAGAGACAAAAGAGCACAAGCATGTAGCTCTCAAATATGTGAAATATAATTTGTAAACTAACAGAACAATCATAGATCAGATGTTATTGTTAATAAAAAAATTGAGAAATGGTAATAGAAGCTCCATGTGAGACAGTCTGGTACCAATTATTATAGAGCCCGCATTTGCATGATCCATTACATTCATATGATTGGGGGAGGTCTGGATGTGTAATGGATCTAAAAAATGTTGATAACCATTGATTGGCAAACTTTTTAGATGCTAGAATCTTCCAGTTCATATGATTTTTTTATTTATTACACATCCAAAGTGGGATCAATCACATGAATGAGTCAGATTATATAAGTGTGGTCTCCACAAAAAGTGGCACCTAGACGCTTTCACTTTGGAGCCTCTGTTTAGCACTCCAAAAAATTGTCTCAGAGCAATCACACACCTGCTGTTTCTACCTCGACTGAGGTTTCTGGTCTTTGATCGTCGTGCTAGCTAGGTTTTCCCATATATGTTGAGCAATGCGCGAGCATGTAATCAGAGTAGTCTTCCTAGAGGTCGTGTGCGTACAATTATTATGTAACAAGTCTTGATACACTATGATGAGAAAAAGAGTAATGCAGAGTTTGCACTTGATTATGAGTTTATTGACTGAACACAAGATTGTGAAGCATGTACTTTGACACTTGAGATTCCTGAAACAGTTCTATTCTCTGGGGACAAGCTAGCTTGTGCTTTATTGATTGACTTTAGGGTTGGTGGCCGTTGGCCACAACCTTTTATCCCCATAATACTATAGATGATCTCAGCCATCGTGGGTGTCAGTAATGGTGTTGGAATCCCAACACCCTGCAAGTGCAAACAAAGTGCTCTTGGAGCACTCAAAGTGGGAGATCTTTAGAAACTCCCTCAAGCCATGAAGCTGATGATTTCCATTGCTCTCTCACCAGCACTCATTTCTTAGGCAAATTTTCCCATCCATTTCGACGCCTAAACTTTCCAAGTAGCTGTAGAAGAGAAAAAGAATCAGCATAAATTTAAACAGAAAACAAAAAGCTCTGTAGAAATGGGAAAAAGTAGCTGTAAAAGAGAATAAGAATTGGCATAAATTTAAACAGAAGACAAAATGCTCGGAAGAAATGGGAAAAAAAACGAGGCACCAACTCCAGACATATCGCTCGAAAAAATGAGACGGCAAAAGACAAGGTCACAAATACCAACTAAAGCACTTATCGATGTATTAATTGACACACAAGAAATTTAAGGTCGTAATATCACAACAAATAGAGATTTAATAAACTCGGAAAGGAAGCATCTATCAAATGGAGCTATGGGTTCTATTGCTGGAATATATGCCCCTAATGATGACGCAGAAAGGAAGTATCTCTGGGCTGAGCTAGAAGAAACAAAAAGAAAATGGCCAGGTCCGTGGAATGTTGGAGGCGACTTTAATGTTGTCAGACTTCCGGGGGAACGAAACACAACATCCTTCTACTCATTAGCGATGGCTTCTTTTAGTAGCTTCGTTGAGGACTGCGAACTCATTCACCTCCAACTTATTGGAGGCAGATTTACATGGTCAAATAAGCAGCCTTCTTCCATCCTTGGTGAACTTGAATGATATCTAAGTATTCTTGATTGGCTGAAAATTTTCCCCGATACCCACTGCTCGATCATCCAAGAACCAAGAACGAAGTTCATATCATAACACAAGTTAGAATTAGAAGCATGGGGACCAAAGTCTTGTAGAGGAGAGGAGGAAGGATCTCCACATGGTCTTTATTGACAAAAAAAAACCTTATGATAGGGTCTTTAAAGAGTTAATATGGTGGGTGTTGGGCAAAAAAGGAATTTCACATGGATATATAAATATAATTTAATGTATGTACGAGGGAGTCATAACAAATGTTATGACCATTAGCGGAGAGATGGTTGATTTTCCTATCACTGTAGGATTGCAGCAAGTATCAGCATTGAGCTTGCACCTTTTTATGTTGATTATAAATTAGTTAAAAAAACATCTACACAGGAGATTCAATAGTGCATGTTATTTGCAAATGATATATTTTTAATTGATGAGACAATGGGAGGTGTAAATACAAAGCTAGAGTTATGAAGAGAAGCATTAAAATCTAAATAATTTAAAATTAGTTGAACTAATACAATTTATATGTAATGCAATTTTAGCAAGAAGAGGAGTGAGAGTAGAGCACCAATAAAGATTGATAACCAAGAAGTCCCCATAAAAGACCACTTTTGATGCTCAGGATAGATTATTCACAAGAGTGGAGAGATTGAAAGATAGGTCACCCAAAGAATTCAAGTGGGCTAGAACAAATGGAGATGCGCCTCTAGATTTTTATGTGATTAGCGATTGCTATTCAGACTGAAAGGAAAATTTTATAAGATGGATATAAGGCTAGTCAGCTCATGGATCAGAGTCTTGGCAATTAAAGAGCATCATGTACATATGATGAATGTAATAGAAATAAGGACATTGAGATGGATGAGTGGCAAGACAGGGGTAAAATTCGGAATAAAAATATTAGAAGAAACTTAGGAGTAACACCAACATGTAACAAGATGAGAGAGATTAGACTTAGATAGTTTAGACACATCCACTAAAGACTGAAAATGGCACCAATTAGGAGCGAGCCAATGCAAGTCAAAGGTTTTAAAAGGGCAAGAGGAAGGCCCAAAAGAACATAGATAAAAGTGGTAAAAAAAGATTTTAAAACTTAGGGACTAAATGAAACCATGATACTTAATAGAGGGGAATGGAGGAACAAGATTCACGTGACTAACCCCTAATCGGGATAAGGTTTTGATGATGATGGTGATGAAATGGATTCTAAAATCAAATTCAAAATCAGTTGAATATCCCAATACTTTTTTGAAGATTTATATGGTTTGTTTAGTAGAATATAATTGGGTTCCCTCAAGGTTATGAGCCTTGCGAGCTACCAAACTACTCTACCCCGCGCTGAAGAATTGGGAACTAATGGACGAACAAGGATTGGATATGCCCCTCTACCATATTCTATACAAATAGAATAGCCCATTTATACAGAATGGTAAAGGGGGCCCTCTATGATCATAGATCATAGAGATCAATAGAAATAGAAAGAAGGGATCTTTTTATCCTTACCAGCTCGATCTTGTTGTCCCCGGCAACAAACATGCATGAAACCTTTCACGAAGTATGCGTCTGGATAGTCCAAAGTCTCGCTAAAGGTGCATCAATTGAGACCTTCTACCTCATAAACTTATCTAGCGGCTTCACTAGTCGCTGGTCTGCCAGGGTTAAGGATTTACCCGGTGTGAGATATCACATTGTTTGAGGAACCCTAGATGCTGTCGGAGTAAAGGATCGTCAACAAGGGCGTTCTAGTGCGTTGTAGATTCTTATCCAAGACTTGTATCATTTGATGATGCCATGTGAATCGCTAGAAACATGTGAAGTGTATGGCTAACCCAATCACGAAAGTGACATGTTGATGTACATGCAATCATGCACTTAATAGAAGACACAGTAGACTACCATGTGACTTCCATCAACTCCAAGCCCACAAGAAGAAGTTGTTGTACAAAGAGCTTGCAGTTGGGCTGTTGAGAACTATACATATCCATTACCTATAACTAGAGTCTAAGAACAACGATTTTGTTTCTCCTAAAAGGCATGTCTTCTGCTAGCACTTGGGTAACAACTTACATATGACATACTAGCATCAAGGATTAGAGGATCCACTCAAAACATGTTTGCAGCTTTTGCTGTTTGTATCAATTCAAGAATACTGCTCTATACAAATTTACAATCTATCCATATATTCTAAACTGCTTCTCTTGGTCCTGGCATTTGAACTTGGATAGTTGTTTACAAGACCTGGTATCTGCAAAAGATTCGAATACAATGCATTCAAATTCTATTTCTCATAAAATTTCTTCCAACTCCACCTGTGTGGTTTTAGTTCTATATGGTTTTATCACAGCCGATCCCAAGCCCAGATAAAGGAGGGTTTTGTGTCAGGTGTCAGCCGGCAAGGAGAACCTATGGCAAACCCCATCCATGAATCAACTTATGACATTCCCTCAGGCTAAGGTGTTCCCCGTAAGTGACGCGCTATATCAGATCCCAGATGCAATAGAAAATGAACAAGGGTTGCTAGGGCGTTCCCCTGGAAGAGATACCCTACATCAGATCCGGGTGTAGTGAAAAAAATAGGTAAGGGCTGCTAGAGAATTCCTTTGAAAGCGATGCTATGCAATAGAACCCAATTTCAATGGAAAATATGCATGGTTCCCATGTCGTTCAAGAAGTGCGTCAATAAATAGGCTAGGTCAAGAGAACAAGATTCGTATCACTATATGAAATGTAGGCACATTGACATGTAAGAGTTTAGAGGTGAATACAATGAAGCATAAGAGAGTCAACATTGATTGTATCCAAGAAACCAAATGGAAAGGGGCTAAAATAGAGAAATTGATGTGTATAAACTCTGGTACGTAGGAAAGGACAATAATAGAAATGATGTAGGATGATGATAGATAAAAAAAAATTAAAGAATAAAGTTGTAGACGTTAAAAGTAGTGATAGAATTATACTACTAAAACTTGTGTTGGGAGAGAAGATCATAAATGTCATGTGCATAGGCACTACAAGTAGGATTAGAGGATAAAATCAAGAGACAATTATGAGAAGATATGGAGGGAGTCATGCAAGACATTCCCAACACAGATGGGATATTTATCAGAGCCGATTTTAATGGTTGTGCAAAAATAGAAAAATAATGATATGATAGGGTACATGGGGGCATGGTATTAGTGAAAGAAATGAGATGGGAGAAGCTATACTCAATTTTGTCTTAGCATATAGCCTAGATGTAGCAAATACATACTTTAAGAAGCGGGATGATCACTTACCTTTAAAAGTGAACCATACAAGAGCCAGACAACTTTTTCCTACTTAGGAATGCTGAAAGATCAATGTGTAAGGATTGTAATGTCATACCCGGTGAAAATCTAACCTCACAACATAGATTAATGATTATGAGTATTTACATTAAAGTATAGAAGAAAGGAAATAAACTTAATAGGTATCCAAAAACTAAGTTGTGGAACTTAAAAGAAGAGAAGATAACATCATTTATAAACAAGTTGATAGTAGATGAAAACTGGAATGATGAAACAAAAGTAAGCACCATGTAGACTAATATGACTATGTCCATGAAAACTTTGAGCAATATAAAAATGCTAAAAAAGTTGTTAAAAGAGTAGTATGTGAGGCTAAACTCAAGGCATATAATGATCTTTATAATAGATTAGGAATAAGAGAAGGTGTGAAAAATGTGTTTAAACTTGCAAAAGCAAGTGAAAGGAAGAGTAAGGACATAGCCCATATTAAGTGTGTTAAAAGTGATGACTAAAAGGTACTAGTCAAAGATGACGAGATTAAACAAAGATGGGAAAGTTATTTTCAAAAATTAGTAAATGCAATTGCCATGAGAATATAGGGATTGAAAGTACTATAAACCTAAATAACATTGGACATTATAGATAAGATTGTAGGATTAGAATACTTAAAATAGAAGACACCTTGAAAAACATGAAATCAGGGAAAGCCCTAGGACCAATGATATACCAATAGAGGTTTGGAAGCATATGGGCGATAGTGAAGTAGTTTGGTTGACAAAGTTGTTTAACAAGATTATAAAATCACAGAAAATGTTAGATGAATGGAGGAAAAGCTCTATTATGCCAATTTCTAAGAATAAATGAGGCATATAGAGTTGCACTAATTATCAGGGGATCAAACTTATGAGCCACACTCTGAAACTTTTTGAAAAAGTAATTAAGAATAGGCTACGGCATGAGACAAGTGTATCAGAGAACCAGTTTGGTTTTATGCCTAGAAGGTCTACCATGAAACCTATTTAATTGCTTCCACAGTTGATAAAGAAATATAGGGAAATGAGAAAAGACCTCCACATGGTCTTTATTGACTTAGAGAAAGGCTTATGACAATATTTATAGAGAGTTAATATGGTAGGTATTGGGCAAAAAAAGAATTCCACAGAGGTATGTAGATATAATTAAATATATGTATGAGTGAGTGGTAACAAATGTTAGGATCAGTAGTAGAGAGTTCATTGATTTTCCTATCATTGTAAGATTACACCCAGGATCGACATTGAACCTATATCTTTTCAAGTTGTTTATAAATGAGCTAACAAAACATCTACATGAGAAGATTCCATAATACATGTTATTTGCAGATGATATAATTTTGATTGATGAGACAAGGAACACCATAAACACAAAGCTAGAGTTATGGAAATATGCATTAAAATCTAAAGGATTTAAAATTAGTTAAACTAAGACAGAATACATGGAATGCAATTTTAGCAAGGAGAGGAGTGGGAGTGGAGCACCAATAAAGATTGATAATTAAGAAGTCCTCCTAAAAGAATGCTTCATATACTTGGGATCAATAATTCATTAGTGGAGAGATTGAGAGGCAAGTTACCCACAAAATCCAAGCAGGTTGGAACAAATGGAGACATGCCTCTAGAGTTTTGTGTGATCAGATAGTGTCACTCAAATTGAAAGAAAAATTCTATAGAATGGTTAGAAGGCCAGCCATGCTCTATAGATCAAAGTGTTGGGCAGTTAAGGAATGTGAATGTTGAAATGGATGAGTGGCAAGACAAGAAATGATAGAGCCAGAAATAAAAACATTAAAGGAAACTTAAGAGTATCACTAATAGGTAATAAGATGAAAGAGATTAGACTTAAATGGTTTGGACATATCTAACGTAGATAAAAAAAAAGAACTAGCTAGAAGGAGTGAGGTGATCCAAATCTAAGGTTCTAAAAAGGCAAGGGCAAGGCCTAAAAAAATGTGGCTAGAAGTAGTGAGAAAAGATTTATAAGCTTTGGGACCAAATGAAGTTATGACACTCAATAGTGGAAAACAAAGGAACAAGATTTATGTCACTGACCCCTAATCAGAATAAGGTCTTGATTATTCCAACCTCTCCTACCATATCATCTTTGTCATGAATCACACGATCTGGGTCTTCCAATGGAAGACATGTTATGGGACTCTCAGTGGAAAACAAGGTCTGAATCATAGAACCTTGTCACTCTTTTAATGGAAGACTGGGTACTTCGCCCTAATTTCTATTCTGCAGAAATTACGGCAGCTGCGATGGGAGAAGAAAGGGATTTCGCTCTTTAAGTCTTTTAAGGGCCACTCTTAACGTCCTAGTTGGTGGGCCAACCGCCACCTCAGCCCATGAACTGCCACATAGGCAGTACACGGAGCAGAATCTTAATGCCTTTAAGCTACTTTGGCATGGGATGAAATTGATATTCTTACAAAAATTGGGGATCTAGTTTGAACCCCAAAAGGTGTAGGATTGTTTTGAGATTTGGAGCAAAGTTCAAGTTTAAAATGATGCTTATGCCACACATTAAATGAGTCATGTTACTGGCAAAAAATAGAAAGTGTTTTTTCCACCGGTCACCTTCTCTATCCTTTCTAGTATTGGAGTTAAGGCACCTTAGGAGGAAACCACACTCCACTGAAAGGAATCCCCAGCATTCCAGGGCCCTGACTAATCTTCCATGCTACTCAAGTCTAGTATTCCCCATTCACCTTAGGTAAAAGCCAGAATAAGTTTTCTCGATGCTTTCTAGAATAAGGAACTAAATCACAAAATATTCTTTCATTACCTTCACAACAGTATAAAGCATCCCCATCAAATATAAAAAACTTATTTGAGAAGCAATTGTGTTCTGTAAGGAAATTGACACGAAGAGAACACAAGAATAATTTACAATAATCACCTTCACACCAGCAATCATAATCCAAATCTGAAAACTGTAGATTACCCATATCCCAAGACAGGAAAATTTAAGATGAAAAGCTTATGCATGCTGAATCCTCATCCTCACATAAAATGATGGAAAATAGCCAGATCAACCAACAGTAAAGACCTAAAGAAAGTACTAATTCCACAAACTTTAAAAGTACTAGAATCCAGTTGTAATAAGAGTAAACTTCCAGGCTTAAGAAGAAGCCAAATGAAATTCACCCTGAAAAACACAGAGCAAAGTTTATAAGAACTGAAAACACGAGTTGTCAGATAAGCACACATCTTGCTGAAAACCCCCAATTTCATAGCCAACAGAACTAGCCAGAATGCCATGTGTAGAACCCTCAACATATCCATACTCTATATATGAAGGATTAATAACCAAACAATTGTATCACAAAATTGCCAAAAGACCAGTATAGTGCCGATCCATATCTCCAAACAACCACAAAAAGGAAAGGCAACCAAAAATCACCAGAACGAGCAATACTCAGAAAACCAAAAGGCTAAATCTCTAACACACACAAACATTCCCAAATTACAGAAACGATGAAGAATCACCAACCAACAGAAGCCCAGACCAGAAGTTCCTCAAGTAGACCAAACTAATATTCACTACATCCCTTCTCACTGCGAACGGCTCCTCAGTGGAGGAGTAATACCCAGATATGCAAATACCTACAGAATCAAATAAATAGCAATCAATAGAAAGAAAGTTGTAAGAGGCCAACGATATAACCTTTTCCTTGGGAACAGCCATAAGTTCCATGGATTCACCACCAAACAAGAAACGAGGAATCTCCATTCCATGGTTACTTTCCCCTCCATGAAACTGCGACAACATAAACTGATTTTCATGGGAAGATCGATGGTCCTCTTTAAGGGCATGGCATGAGCGGAATGAATCCACCTTGCATGGCTTGACCTGCAGGCAAATTCCTCATTATTGTATTTCTCTTGCTGCTCTGAGAGGGCCTTCGTTCTCCATCCTTTTTTTGGATTAACAGTCCTCTTCTTCACTTCTACCTGTAAAACAAAACTCTCATCAGGAGGGATGGTTGTTGAGTAGGGATCAAGCAACGCCAAACTTTTACTCGACAGGACCCACTCATGGTTAATATAAGCTATGAAATCTACTAGGCTCAAATGTGGACGCATAAGATGGGTCAATAGAAGTGCCCACTTGTGCATGAATGAACCCCACTTCTGATGATCCGACCCCTTCATCTCCTTGTGCTGGCTTTAGATGTCTATTTGTTTAAGTTGGATGATTCTAGCATTTGAAAATTTGAATTTTAACTGTCCAAAACTAGGGCAATCAGAGAAGGGTCAGATGCTCCACAAGTGGGGCCTTTCAAAGCCTGTAATTCTAGAGACACACACTATAGCATTCATCTCCAAGATAACCTGTTGCATTGGTAAATTTGAAATCCATATAATAGAGATATCAGATGCATGGTTCAAATATCAGATCAATGACAGTCGACATCCACCGTATGGATCTTCCTCATTGTATTGCAATGAGGTTGCACCCTACCCAAGCATTTTTCCTGTTTAATTACATTTGCTTTGCTAAGCAGAATGTTAAGCTCCTGGAGCTGAATAGAAGGCTAACGATCTTCAGTTTAAGCACCGCAGATCTACCACCCTTGTTCATCAAATTCAGTGATCGCACAATCTAATATTTGTAAGAATGCAATCCTTGCCATCTTCCTTTAGGGCTTGATGGTAAAGCTTATATGATTCGGTTTATCAAATTATTCCTAGAAATTAGTCTGGTCTAATCAAATGAACCAGATTGTATAACCCTTGCTAATCACACTAGGAATGCCACTGATTATGCAATGGCCATACGAAGGATAGGATGTCTATACTTCGTACTAAGACACCAATAACAAACATTTTATCAGAGACATAGCTGCATTTATGGACCCTGCATATACATGCAAGAGGTTAAGGCAATTTTCTTGTATTAAAGATCCACTTCAATCCATGACCAACATCCTGTGCCAACTTTCATTCTCCAAAAACTAAGAAAATGCATGACCCAGACACTAACTTTCTTACCCATCCGTATTCTATTTTCCTGTTTTCAATTCACTTCAAACTGCAAGAGTGCTTCCATCAGTTTTTTTGCCCCTCGCACAAAATTATGTGGTAACAATGGATGCATATATCAACAAAAGCAACTCATGTTAGGTTAAATGTATGGATAATTAGAGGGAACTAAGATTGGAAAACGTTCGACATCATGTAACTTACTCCGTTCAGTATTCACAAGGAAAGATACATTCACATATAGAAAGACCAACAGACATCATTTTTATTCTTTTGGGATTTCAAGATGTTCTTCGAGTTGTATCATACTTTGAAGATGCCTTATCAGTGTTTTTCTTTGAATCCTTAATGCTCCTTTGACTCACTTGCCCCTCAAGCATTGAATCTATTAGTCATAGGATATGATGTAATGCGATTGGATACGGTCATCCATTTTGCTTGGTAGTATCAACCTAGCCTAGTTGTTATAGATTACCATTTCTTTTACAATCTAAAAAAACACAGTCAAACAAGACACTTGTAATAACCTCAATTTTTTTACCCTAAATTAGTAATAAATTAATTTAAAAATTTTATGTATAGAATTTGGTTCTAAAATCACTAAAACTAGAAAGTATACATTGATGGGAATTAAACGGTATAAAGAACGTCGAAAACAGAGTTCGGATGCGTGATATATGACCATTTTAAGTGCAAGGGTAAATTGGTAATTTGCCAAGGATGTTAATTAAAGGGAGTCGTTTTGATAACGGCACCCCTTTTCCACTTCCATTAGAGTTCTAATTGAGGAAGGCCCTAATCTACCTTCTATTCGGAAAAATCGGGACTTAGCCTATAAAATACAAGTTTCCCCTTCTATTCCCATGCCAAACAACCAGAGGAGAACCCTCGTTTTCCCCTGTGCACACTGCAAAAATGAATTGAAGTTTGCACGCACTAGAGGGCTTCGATCTCCCATCTCCAGCTCTAATCAGGTAAGTTACACACTTCAACTTGTTATTTACATTGTTTTCTAACTTTCCCCTCACAGATCCGGGCTAGATCTGATCAGAATGGCCGTTGGATGGCCTAGGGATTCAAAACCATGGAGCATAGTTAGACACATCAAATGAGAAATCTAAGCCGTTCATTGTGATCTTTGGACCCAAAAACCCTAGAAACGACAAAAACAGATAAAAAATCGGAGCTTTTGGGGCTCCGATAAAGCCAAAACAAGGTGGACGGCTTGGGTTCATCATCCCCTGTAAGACCCCCAAGGGCCCACGCCTTGCAATTATATTGTCCACTTTGGGCGCATGCCCACACGGTTTTGTTCTTCCCTCGCGCGAGAAAAGGCCTAATTGCAAGGTAGAGTCCTTAGGACCCTTATCAATAGCCCATGAACTCTCTCCTTAGCAATGTGAGACTAAACTCTCAATCCCTCCTCTTCCTTAGCGACCGCGCCTTTTGGCGACGGTTCACCTCTCCCCTCCTTAGGGGCCACGTGTCCGCGCGTGGGGTTAGCCACCACACTGGGTCGGGGTCCCACTCTGATACCACTGTAACGCCCCCAAGGGCCCACGCCTTGCAATTAGGCCTTTTCCCGCGTGAGGGATGAACAAAACTGTGCAGGCATGCGCCCAAAGCGGACAATATAATTGCAAGGCGTGGGCCCTTAGGGGTGTTACAGTAGTATCAGAGCGGGACCCCAACCCGGTGTGGTGGCTAACCCCACGCGCGGACGCATGGCCCCTAAGGAGGGGAGAGGTGAACTATCGCCAAAAGGCGCGGTCACTGAGGGACGGGAGGGACTGAGAGTTTAGTCCCACATTGCTAGGGAGAGAGTTCCTGAGCTATTAATAAGGGTCCTGAAGACTACCTTGCAATTAGGCATTTTTCCGCGTGAGGGAAGAATAAAACCATGAGGGCATGCGCCCAAAGCAGATAATATAATTGCAAGGTGTGGGCCCTTGGGAGCGTTACAGTGGTATCAGAGCAGGACCCCGACCCGGTGTGGTGGCTAACCCCATGCACGGACGCGTGGCCCCTAAGGAGGGGAGAAGTGAACTGTCGCCAAAAGGCGCAGTCGCTGAGGGACAGGAGGTACTGAGAGTTTAGTCCCACATCGCTAGGGAGAGAGTTCATGAGCTATTGATAAGGGTCCTGAAGACTCTACCTTGCAATTAGGCCTTTTCTCGCGTGAGGGAAGAACAAAACTATGCGCCCATGCGCCCAAAGAGAACAATATAATTGCAAGGAGTGGGCCCTTGGGGGCATTACATCCCCGATGGACAACGTGCCCAAGACGCCCACCGGAATGCACAGATGTGGACGCGCGCATGTGGGTGCTCTGTCGCCCGCATGCGTAGCACACGCTCGCGCGGGACGCTCTTACGCGCTATCCCAAACGTCCAGAACGCACTGGGCGTCCTGGTGATAATGAACTATGGGGACGCCGATGTATGCTGGTGTAAACCCTGTCCGCTAGTGTAAATTGGTGCAAACTGCCCACCCAACCTCTATAAATTAATACGTATTAATTTATGAAGTTTTTTCACAAAAATCTTGATTTTGGAAGCTACAGAGGTCCAAATCACAATCGGAAACTTCCGTTGCAATCGTATTGATGACATAGACCTAAATTTGACTTGAAAACTTACATTTGACCACTTTTAAATTAGTTAAATCATAAAATATTATTCAATAACTTAGAATTAGCTGATCAAAGGGTGATCAGGCCCCAAGACTTGAATAACGAGATAAAGTATGACAATAAATAAGGGTTCTAAGGATCATATTAAGTATGATTATGATAGACATTGATCTAGACCATTGGTCTAAACCAGATCTTGGAAAATTATTGATCTGAGGATGATTTGACTGTCAGATTAAGGTATAAATGTTAAATACATAAAAGCAAACAGATGAACATGAGATGGGACTAAATTAAGACCTAGAGGATGATTCAACGGTTGGATCACCATAGATTCCCTTATGATGTAATAAATAACACAAAATAGTATTGTGGTATTGACAGGTACATCTGAACGTACAAGATAAAGAGATTATACATGTGAGTTGGGTGATCTCACATTGAGGTAGGTGACGACATTTAATGTTATGTTTTGATTTTAAAAACCTTATATTATCATAGCATCATGATTGATTGTGAGTTAATTGCAATTGTTTATTTAGTCTACGATTTTGTGAGACTCAGAGTTTTATGTTAAGATCGATATTAGATTCGATAATATATTGAATGGATTATGATCGATGGTTTCATGAGATTGATACTATGTATTTATGCATAATTAAAAATTATCTTTCTTTATTGCATCACTGAAACTAATGGGTTTTCATGAGAAAAGACAGTGGAGGCTTGGTAGTTGGTCCTTTTAGAGGCTAACCCCCGGATAAGGGACATGCCTTGGGGATTGCGAGTCACGAGTACTCCTAGTTTTCGAGATACATGTTTTTCGTGTTTTGAGTTTTATGACGAGTGCTCTCACTTGGTGGATGTCATGCTAGGAGAGAGTAGGGCCAGCCACCCACCCTCCAAGATTTGTGATGTGATTATGATATGATAGACACCTGCCCACAAATGGCTTTCGGTAGGGGTTTGGTAACATGGATAGTCCACACTACCGGTCCGGGCCTTTCCATGGGGACGAACGTTAAGTCTCCCATTATAGTGTCAACAAGGAGCGGCGATAGTTGAGACGCTGGAGGGTTGCCACTGCGGCATGACGATCCATACTCTTATTTTGTATGCTTGCATGATAAGCATGGAGATATTGATGTATGCTTGGGTGTAACAACACTCAAAGGAGTGATATGAGTACTCATGATCTGTTATTTGAGTGTATGGGACACTCATAGGACCCATGTACCTTAGGGTGCCCTGTTGTTATTGTATGTTCATTTACATTATATCATATCATATTTTAAATCCATGAGATACATGTTTTATCGTATATGATGTTTTGAGATTTTATTAGCATTGCTTAAAATAAGTATATTTTTGTAGAAAATTTCTTTACTCGTTGTATCAGTACGATTATTCAATTTTGTTCCATTGTTATTACATTAAATGTCTATGTACCTACCAAGCATTGCTTGTTGAGGCATTGCGTTATTGTTGCAATGCCTCAAATATTAAAGAAAGACAGGACTGATGAGGAGTTAGACGAATAGTGATCGAGATGTCTCATTTAAAGGTATGTTCTGATTCCACATGGACTGTGTATATATATATCTATCTTATTGAACTTGATTATACTGTTATGGGAATGTGGCTGTTGACTGGATGAGTCCTGGAGTAGTAAATTTATGTTAAACATGTTTACTTAAAAAAAGAAAAAAAAATTTTGAGTAGATGGTTGACCTCGGGATTTTCTAGAAATGAAATTTGTTTAAAATTGTTTTTCACTGTTTTGGTTTTTATAAAAAAAAGGGCCCCACCTTTCGAAAAGTTTAATTAAAAAGTGTTGAAAAACTCAGGTCGTCACAACACTTGTGAACAGAAGCCCACATTTGGTTGGCCAACAAAATCCAAACGACAAGTCTTGGGCTGGGGACTGTTGGTCAGAACAAAGAATGGCAAAACTTGCTAGGGCATAAGTGTCCATAGAGCTATACACTTAACAATGCACATATAGAGGTAGAATGTATATGCAACTGCCTATAATGTGATAAAATAAATAAATAAACATAAAGCCTTACATAGATTTGAATGGGACATTGGTAGCTCCAATCGGGGTGCTGAAAGCAACATCTTGGAAAGGACCTTCCATCTTTCCATGTGCAAACTACAACATTAAATTACCAGAAGAAATGTATCATAAGAACCATCATAACCTTTGAAAGAAATGAAGGATATTACAACCTCAGGCATCAGTTTGGACATGCATATAGCATTGAGTTTCAACATAATCACCATGGTTCCAGTTTCAAGAGTTAAAATCACAAGACATATATGAGATTCAACAACCAGAGATTCCAAAACTCAGTCAAGTAATTGATTAAGTTTGCTTTCAATTTAAAAAGCTTACATAACTTCACTTTTGCAGGCCTTGTCAAGTGCTTTGAGGTCTGGAAACATTGAGTTAACATTATGAATTTAGTGATGCTTTCTTCCTTCTGCATCAAAGTTCCAAACTGATGATAGATCCTGCATAAGACCGAAGATGAGGGGTACTTAAACATGCAGAATTATTGACTTAGAATGTCAAATGTACCTTTGCAAATTCTGCAGGAGGAACCTTGTCTCCATTGCTTAGCCAACCCTCTTCCAGTTTCTTGTATGCTCTATTGATTTTCCCCTGCTTCTCACATAATATGTGTCTTGCTGAAACAAAATTCAATACAGGAAGACATGTAATAGCAACAGGGAATATGGCCATTGAACAGGTAATTCCAAAGCCATAACATGCTATGAGGTTCTGCTTATGCAGCCATCAGATAACTGCAGCATTTCATCCTCTAAGGCATTCCAATTGCAATAACATGAAAGATTTTACATTCACTCTGGTCTAAATGTTTCTCTGGCTTCACGATATTGACATAAGGAAATCTTATTATCTTGAGACTGACAAATGTTTGAGACAGATATAAACAGCCTATATCTTTTAGATGTTACTTATCCATGGACATTTTGTTTCTGTTAGATGCAGACAAGGGTGTTAAATATGGAAACCTGGACAACCCAGGGCTCTGTCACATGCATCAAAGTGGATTGGATCACACATAACAAGGATAAGGAGCTGATATGCACATAATGTCTAATCTGGTATACTGTGACAGAATATGACTTCACCAAGGACAAGTTGTCGTCAAGGGTCCATTACACAAACATTTGTACCAATGAATAATCGTTTCATACATTTCCACAGCCACTGAGAGCTTTGATTCAAAATAGTCTTTCCATATTAGGGAATACATATATCTGTCTTCCAACGTGAGAGGAATTATTAAGTAGGTATAATCTTATGGTGTCTCTATGCTTAAATAGGAGTAAGTAGATGTGATGGGTCTATCAATGCAGGAATATTCAATATATGCAGGCAGGTAAGCCTTCAATTAAGTCTGATACTTATTTAAGACTTTGGGTATGGGGATCAACAAAACGTGTCCTCTCTCTTTATAGTGAACTTTGCCTACTATCAGTTTCATGATTATCATCATCATCATCAAGACTTTATCCCAATTAGAGGCAGGCCACATGAATCTTGTCCCTCCATTCCCCTCTATTAAATATCATGGCTTCATTTAGTCCCAAAGTTTTTAATTCTTTTCTCACCACTTCTATCCATGTTCTTTTAGGCTTTTCCTTTGCCCTTTTAGAACCTTCGACTAGCAATGCACCACTCCTTCTAACCGGTACTATTTTTGGTCTCCATTGGACATGTCCAAACCATCTAAGTCTAATCTCCCTCATCTTATTACTTATTGGCGCTACTCCTAAGTTTCCTCTAACGTTTTCATTCCTAATTATATCTTTTCTTGTCTTGCCACTCATCCATTTCAACATTCTCATTTCGGCAATGTTCACCCTACATATATGATGTTCCTTAATTGCCCAACTCTCTAATCCATAGAGCATGGCCAGCCTTATAGCCATCCTATAAAATTTTCCTTTCAATTTGAGTGGCACCCGCTGATCACACAAAACTCCAAAGTCGCATCTTCATTTGTTCCAACCTGCTTGGATTCTCTAGGTAACCTCCCTCTCAATCTCTCTACTCTCGTGAATCATCGATCCTAAGTACTGAAAGTGGTCTTTTAGGGGGACTTCTTGGTTATCAATGTTTACTGGTGCTCCAATCCTGCTCCTCTCCTTACTAAAATTGCATTCCATATACTCTGTATTAGTTCAGCTGACTTTGAATCCTTTAGATTCTAATGCTTCTCTCCATAACTCTAGGTTTGTATTTACACCCTCCCTTGTCTCATCAATTAAAACTATATTATTTGCAAATAATATGTACCATGAAATGTCCTCGTGCAAATGTTTTTTTAACTAATCTACAAACAACATGAACATGTACGGGCTCAAGGCCAATCCTTGATGCAATCTTATAGTGATAGGAAAATCACTGGTCTCTCCGCCAGTGGTTCTAACATTTGTTACCGCTCCCTCATACATATCTTTAATTATGTCAACATACCCTTGTGAAACCCCTTTCTCGCCCAACACCCACCATATTAACTCTCTAAGGACTCTATCATAAGCTTTTTCTAAGTCAATAAAGACCACGTCAATGTCCTTCCTCCTCTCCCTATATTTCTCTATCAATTGTCTAAGTAGAAAAATAGCTTCCATCATAGACCTCCCAAGCATGAAACCAAAATGGTTCTCTGATACACTTATTTCATGATGTAGTCTCTTCTCAATCACTCTTTCAATATGTTTCATAGTGTGGCTCATAAGTTGATTCCATGGTAATTAGTGCAACTCTGTATGTCTCCTTTATTCATATATAAACTGATACAATAGAGCTCTTCCACCATTCATCCGGCATTTTCTTTAATTTTACAATCTTGTTAAGCAACTTTGTCAACCAAACTACTCCAATATCTCCCATATGCTTCCAAACCTCTACAGGTATACCATCGAGCCCTAGGGCATTTCTTAATTTCATCTTTTTCAAGGCCTCTTTCACTTCAGGTATCTAATCCTATGATCGTATCTATAATATCTAATGTTATTTAGGTTTACAGTACCTTTAATCCCTACATTCTTAAGGCAATTGTCATTAAGCAATTTTTGAAAGTAACTTTCCCACCTTTGTTTAATCTTGATATATTTAACTAGTACCCTTTGGTCATTACTTCTAATGCATTCAACGTAGTTTAAGTCCTTACCCTTCTGTTCTCTCATTTTTACAAGTCTAAGCACATCTTTCTCAGCTTCTCTTGATTTTTACAAGTTTAAGATCATCATATGCATTGAGTTTGGCCTCACTTATTATTCTCTTAACAACCCTTTTAGCATTCTTATATTACTCAAAGTTTTCAGTTTTTCTAGCCCTATACCATGCTTTAAAACATATCCTTTTTTCTTTATTAACTTTTTGCACTTTTTCACTCCAAAGAAGGGGAGCCTTGGCGCAATGGTAGAATTGTCGTCGTGTGACCTTGAAGTCATAGGTTCAAGGCGTGGAAACAACCTCTTGTAAAATGCAAGGTAAGACTGCGAACTATTGGCCCTTGTGATCCATCCCTTCCCCAGACCTCACATACGCAGGAGCTTCATGCACTGGGACTGTCATTTACTTTTTCACTCCAATAAGTTTCCTTTACTGATTGCCTTTGACATTTTGATACTAGTAGGACATCTTTTACCACTTTCTTAATGGACTCGCTATATTAATCCACAGGGTGTTTACTTCTGTTTCATTGTTCTAGTTTTCTTTTACCATCAATTTGTTTGTGAGTGATGTTATTTTCTCCCCTTTTAAGATCCACCACTTAGTTTTTGGATACCTATTAAGTTCATTACATTTCTTCCATGTTCTAATGTAGATATTCATAACTATTAACCCATGTTGTGAAATTAAACTCTCACCGAATAACACCTTATAATCTTCACACATTGATCTTTTGGTATTCCTAATTAGAAAATGTATATTTGGGAGTCCTCTCTTAAAGGTTACTAAGTATTCATCCCTCTTCTTAAAGAGTGTGTTCGCTGAGGCTAGGTTATACACTAAAGCAAAATCGGGGATAGCTTCCTACATCTCATTTTCTTCTCCAATACCATACCCTTCATATACCCTATCATATCCTTCCTTTTCTTTTTCTACATGGTCATTAAGTTTGCTCCTATAAATATCCCTTCTATGTTGGGAATTTCTTGCATGACTCTCTCCATATCTTCCCAGAACTGTCTCTTGATTCTATCTTCTACCCCTACTTGCAGTGCGTGTGCATTTATAACGTTTATAATCTTTTCTCCCAAAACAAGTTTTATTATTATAATTCTATCACTAGTTCTTTTAATGTCTTCATCCTTTAATTGTTTATCCACCCCTTTCCCTACGTCATTTCTATTATTATTCTTTCTTACGTACCAGAGCTTATACCCATCATCTTCTCTAGTTTTAGTTCTTTCCACTTGGTTTCTTGGTTACAAGTGATGTTAACTCTCTTATGTTTCATTGTATCTACTAACTCTAAACTCTTACCTGTCAATGTGCCTATATTCCATATGGCAATACAAATCTTATTTTCCTGAGCTAGCCTATTTACCTATGCACTCCTTAACCCCTATGACATGAACTCATGCCTACTTTCCATTGCACTTAGGTTCTAATGTAGCGCTTCGCTTCCGAGGGAACGCTCTAGCAGCCCATGCCCATTTTCCACTACATTTGAGATTCTATATAAGGCGTCGCTTTGGGGGAAATGCCCTAGCATCCCTTATCCATTTTTGCCTGCACCCGGGATCCGATGCAACACTTCGCTTATGGGAGATGCCCTAACTTGAGGGAATATCAATGATCGATTCATGTCATGTTGGTTTGCTATAATTGAAGAAGTTGAAGATGACTTTCATTATTTTATTTTATTACTACAAACAAATATGCATATGTATGCTTCTTACATGCCTGTTATCAATTTAAAGGAACTTATTTCATGTATTGTTGCAAGCCCTGACATCATATTACATGGATGAACAAAAAGAAGAAACATGACGAATGGAGACAAATAAAACTGCTTAAACCAGCACAATCCAATCATAAGCAGCTTAATCCAACTGAGCTAAGAGATCAACTCCAAGGTTTCTCTATGGGAATATTGACTAGGAGGACTTTTTCAATCAGAAGTGTAAAAATCTTCCTCAAATGAATGACAAAGTTTGAAGGGGAGCCTTGGCGCAACGGTAAAAGTTGTCGTCATGTGACCTTGAGGTCACGGGTTCAAGACATGGAATCAGCCTCTTGTAAAAATGCAAGGTAAGGCTGCCTACTTTAGGCCATTATGGCTTGCCCCTTCCCCGGACCCCGCATAGGCGGGAGCTTCGTGCACCAGGGCTGCCCTGGATGAATGACAAAGTTTATAGTGCTTCTCATGGAAAAATGATTTAGTTTATCAACCATGGAAAAGACAACATAAACAAAAACAATATATCAGTTGAGATAGCGCAAGCTTTAACCATTTCGGTCTATATGATGGATTCAGCTTGAGTACAAAAATTCATAAAAAGTGTATAGCATGAAACCATAAAAGTTACAAGCAGCAAAATATCTTCTAATATCCTTGACATGATGTGTAGATAATCAGATGACAGATAGAAACTTGTAGACCCAGAAAGATAGGTTCCTAAATCCTCGACTAGGAATTCAGATTTCCACAAATAGAAGAACCCAGAACAGAATGTACAAGGAAGCAGTTAATCGGAACTAACAGCTCATAAAGACAGGATCCTGTCACATCCTGCAGAAATCATTTCATTGTGTCTCTAATAAATTATTACCACTGACATGATCAACAAAGGAACAAGAACATTCCAATGAAAGTTACCCCTCAAGCGAAATCAAATAAAGGAACGAAATTATGGAAAACCAAAACAGCAATTAGAAAGGGAGGGATAGCAAGGAGAAAAGAATACCCTTAACATAAGTACAGGTACCAAGCTCATCCGCTCCCTTGCTACCTTTCCCTTTACCCTTAGAAATCATTACCTCCACCAGACTGTTTCCCTTTTCCCTTCCTGATGATTCCTTTGGCTCTGAGTCCTTCCCCATCTTTTAACTTCCTAAATCATAACATGCCCAATCAGTTTTTCTCAGTCGGAACTGAGAACCATATATTCATTAATTCTTAACAGAAAATTTCAATTCTTTTCAATTACAGAATCAATTCGTTCGACTACTATATGGGATTTAGCACCAAACCCAAATAAATTAGCAATGACGCAAAGACGAATTTCAGAAGATTTGATGTCTGCTTAAAAGGTGAAAAAGCAGGTAAAGAAATCAAATGATTCTAAAGGAGATTTCCATGTTACCTCTGATTGGACAAAAAATGGCTTTTGGAAAGCAAACAACCAGCTTGCTCCAGGACCTGAAAAACCTAACGCCTTCTTACCTTTAGCCCAAACGTCTCCCAGGGAAATCTTCTGGTCCTCAAAGCCATTACCACTGGGCTCTTCCCATGGGCTCTCAGAATAGCCTACTAGGCTGGACAGAGCCCACTTGTCAGTTAAGTGAAGAAGCCCTTCTACTGTTTAGTATTGTCCAGCCCTTCCACTGTTAAGGTAATGGTGATCAAATAAATGGACCCTGCATGATCCCTGATTTATAACCTTTGGTTCAACAAAAGTGAGCAATCTCGAGGTACAAGTTCTACGAGTTGAGAGGATTTCAAAATATCTATCTCCTAAATTGTACATGGAGTCCGATAACAAGGATGCCAAATACATGAATCATCAGTCTTGCTAAATCACTCAATAAGTGTTGTTGAATTACCCAACTGTTATGAGTTACGAAGACTGGCACTGCACATTGGACCAAATTTATGGGCATTCCAAAGTCCAAACCATATTTACAAATGACGCACGAAAATTCACTAAAACCCGAGAATGAATAGACCCAATCATCCAAATTTGACTCCTTATCCATATTCCTTTCGTGCTCCTAAATTTCCAGCAACCCCACCTTTTCTCTTTTTCTTTTTCCTTTCCCAACAATAACAATATTCTTCACCTTAAATTTGATTTCCAACAACCTTTCCTTCCTCCCAGAATCCCAATGGAAACAGCAGCAGCTGCCGCAGTAGTAACCGTCAACTTCCTCACCTCTTCCAGTCCCCACAAGCGGATCCTCTCCCCTGCTCGTCTTCCCACCCCACGAAACCTACTCGCTCTCTGTGCCTTCACCTCCCAAAACCGAAATCCGGATCACCGTTTCCTGACTCGCTGCTCCACAAAACGAGACCTTGATAATGAAACCTCCACGAACAATCCAGCGGTTGAATCGAATTCGAGTTCAGAAGTCCAACAACCTCCTCCTTTTCCCAACACCGCCTCTTCTTCTTCCTCCTCCAAAGGACTGGTCTTTGATCTGGGTCCTTCAGGATCATGGGATAGCCGTGAAATTGGCTCGCCGATTGTGAAGAGATATCTCAGCGATGATGAAGAGAGATGGTACATGTGGTATCATGGCACGTCACACGGTGCAGATTCGATTGGATTGGCGGTTTCCAGCAATGGGGTCCACTGGGAAAGAGGCTCTGGAGCTATTCGGTCGAGCACTGATGTCGGTTTGATCTTGCCATGCAGTGGAGATTGGTGGGCTTTTGATACAAACAATATCAGACCTTCAGAAGTTTTGATCATGTCGAGCAACAAGGTTAGAACTTCAACTGCAGTTTACTGGCTTTACTACACTGGGTTCAATTCAGAAAAGATTGAATTTTCTGTCAATTCTAAACTCTCAATAGAGAACCCAGAAAAATCTCTCCATGAAAACGATGCTGGCATTTATAAATCACTGCCAGGTCTGGCAATCAGCCAAGACGGTCGGCATTGGGCTAGAATTGAAGGGGAACATCACAGTGGGGCCTTGTTTGATGTGGGTGCCGATGGAGATTGGGATTCTCTGTTCATCGTGGGACCCAAAGTAGTTTATCATCGACCAGGTGATCTTCGGACGTATTATCATTCGTTCGATGTGAAATCTGGTTGTTTTTGTATTGGGATTGCGAGATCGAGAGATGGGATGAGGTGGGTCAAATTGGGGAAGATCTTGGGTGGTGGGCCTGCTGGTTCGTTTGATGAAAAAGGGGTGATGAACGGTCAAGTGGTGGCCATGAAACAAGGGAAATACGTGATGGCATATGAAGGAATTGATGCAGATGGAAGGAGGAGTATTGGAATTGCGAGGTCTGAAGATGGTCTGAAGGAATGGAGCAAGTGTGAAAATGGAGAAGCGGTTTTGATGGCAGAAGAAAATGGGTGGGATAGTAGAGGAGTGGGGTCTCCTTGTTTGGTGAGAATGGACGGTGATGATGAGTGGAGATTGTATTACAGAGGAATTGGGGAGGGTGGGAGGACAGGAATTGGGATGGCAATTTCTCAAGGTTGTGGCCTTCAGAGTTTTAGACGATGGGCAGGTTTTCCTATGTAAAGGAGAGCGCGGTTGGATCAGTATCAGCAGATTATTGTTATTTCTTTTGTCGGGATATTACATTCCCTTTATTTTTTGGGATAAGAATTACTGACGCAAGGATTGATTGAAGCACACACATCTGGGTTTGATTGCGCAGCACAGAATATATGATGTTCAACTGTATGCATTATTTATTAACATCCCTAGCCAATTGATTGAGAAGCTTAACCTTAACCCCCACTTTATATGAACTGACCGGCACCAATAATATCTACTTATCCAAGTACATTTTAGTCTTAATTCCACTTCTAATAAAGAGCTTTAATGATCATCCAGTGATCAGTAAATGGGCGCCGTCGCGGTGGGACATGGCTGAATAAGAAGGTTTAATCCGGTCCCACAGCATGTAGAACATTGCCCTTACACCATATAATTTCACAGAACTGTGAACGGCTTATTGCAGTAACGTTAAAATAGTAATCCAATATCAAATTATGCAAAAATCTCACCAATTGAACAAGGGTCACATTAGCATGTGTAAACTGTAAACAGAAATTTTGGAGAAGTCACAGGCTAAGTAGAGACAGTTGAAGTACCAGCGCATGGATGAATCTATGGAATTGCATTTGCACCATTGGCTTCTTGTGGTTTAGAGGGCTGAGTCTACACCAACCTTACCTTGATTAACTATAAGCTTCAATTGATCGCAGTGCTTTACGTCTTCCAAGCTTGCACAGCTTCCAAACTTCCCTGACCTGATGGCTTTCTAACAGAAACAGAAATAGAGTAACTAGATAACTGTCACCTTTGTAGGGATAAAATACTTTGAGAAAAATTGCAACATGAACTAAAGAATCTGGTTGTGCCCTGATACATCTGAGCAACACTGTCCTTCCATGCAAGGGATATGGTTGTGGTAGAGCAAACAGCAAATTTGATCTCCTAAATACAAAAGATACAAGGACCATGTCGTGCCGTTGCCAGGGAGACAGCATAGAATACTTGAGCAATGTGGATGATATATCCATAGCATAGAAGTATCACTATTCTTTAGAATCGAGGTACATAGGCTCCATCCCCAGAGAAAGCACATCGAAACCAAGTATAAGTTTATCTGCAGTCCGAAAGCACCACGAAGCTAATATATTTTGAAACAATGATCACATCTCAAAGCTAATATAAGTGAAATGACACATTTGCCAGGTACGCATTTTTACATTCAGTAGGAAACGGAGTCTCAGCAAACTCTTCTCTGAATAAATTTATAATAGCATATTCTCAGGTCAACTTTCATTAGTTGATGTGATGATCTTTTCCCTTGTCTGTAAGAATCTAAGTGTAAGCAAGCTAGCTATTAACTTGAGGCAATGATTTTCTTGTATTGATGAAGTTAGGATCAGTGTCCCGTGAAGTGGGTGGTGACTTGCTTCCAATTGCTCAATCACCACTTCATAACTGATTATGCCGGTAACCTTGACTTTTGAACTTTGAATTGCAACCACTAAAGTTTGCACGCTTCTGCTAACCTTTGAACTTCAGCCTTCTGATCAGCATCCACTAATCTGCATCAGAATCAGTTTCTAAGGCCTGATATGCATCTTTTGGTTCCACATCAGTGACAGAAGATGGAGCATCATGGCTTGGGGTTGTGTTGTTTCCCCGGTTTCTCATGGCTTCTCTGCTTTCTTCCTGAGAAAGAAGCATGAAAGCTAGTAACTAAACCAATCTAAAGCCATAGAGAAGTATACAAATATATGCAGGCACGTGAGCAATGGCATCAACAGTGAAAGGTGCATGAAAACAAGCTAAAAGAGCCTTTCTGGCAACTGGAAATCAATACACTAGAACTAAACGGCCAATTTGTCAAATTTGTTCAAATGCAGTTCATCATTTCAGGTGCAATTGGTAAAAGCCCAATATATAGATGGAATCAGTTGCTTGTTAGGGTATGCCAAGGCAATGGTTCAGAAAGTCCAATATGGCTTGGAGAAGAGTAAAAGTCAAACTGGAATCCTTCAGAATTGATGAGTTCCATTTACTTGGTGGAATTTGCAAAAATAAAAATATTGACTTGTGTGTCCTAGACGTTTGCTTCAAATACTATGCATAATATTATCACTTAGAGAACATTTGATGCCGCTACCCACACTTACACTTTGCTGATGTGATTGACGACTCCGCAGCCAGATGCTACCAAAAGATATGCATGCTCCTAAAAGAAACATTGGACCAAGCCTTGGATCTCTCATTCGATCATATATATCAGACACGATTCTTCTAATCTTTTGTTTCAGTCCCTTGCTTGTGGACATAATGCCCTGCACACTTTTTGACCACTCTGGTTCTTTATCCTCAGGAATAAGGTCAGGTGTCTTTGTTGTCTGCAGGCGAAAAGATGTCATTATGCAGATTACTAATTGAACAGACACAAGCAAAAAGAATTGTGGAAATCAAAGAAGACCTTCCTTAAGTGCCAACTCAACAAAATTTTCAACGACCCTCAGGTATTGCAAATCTAACTGAGACAAAATTAAGCAGATTACTTAAATTTAATATCAAGAAAAAGTTAAGAAAATAAACTGACTAAGCTGTTACTTATCAAAAAGAAAAATTGCTACAGCAGACTGCCACCATATCGTAAGCTGTCACATGGACCATCACTTTTCAGCATTCAGGGAGAGAAACAAAAAGCAAAAAATGGCAAGCCTAGGTGCAAGGCGTGACTGGTGCGCCTGGGAGGGTGCAAGTTGCACAGCACCTAGGCGTGTGGCTGGACGCACCTGGAGCCTCATTTCAGACATGCCTCCGGCTCTGCTGACAACCTATTAAGTTACAAACATCGATTTTTTTTTTCCCTTTTTCATCTTCTAACTCTATTTTCACTATTCCTAAGACCTGAGAAGGTGAAAACAACCATTCCTCTTCAATCTTTCACAGATCTAAGCAAAAAATGGTATGGATTCATGAATCTTACCATCTTTTTACATTTTTTGTTAAAAAATGTATAATAAAAAAACAGTACCAATTTTGCAAATTTTTTATTTTTTGTTAACTTTTTTAGATAAATCTTGTTGGGTTCTTATTCTATGTGTAAACAAACATTCCATTTGAGTTTATCTTCTTTGCTCTAGATTTGAGTTTTTTTTTTTTAAGGTTTTTTTGTGATTTTTCAAAAATATCAGTTACGGAAATTTAAAAAAATAAAAAATCTTTCTTTTGTATTTCTTCATTGAAACGTATTTCTATCCACATATATCTTTCCCATGCTTTTGTGTCTTCATGTGTGATATTTTTCATGCTTTTTTTGTATTTTAGGGTTTTTAAATTTTTCCAAAAATAACAGTTACAAAATTTGAAAAAAAATATTGTTTTTTTATATTTATTAGTTAAAACATATTTCTATCCACATATATAGCTTTCCCATGCTTGTGTCTTCATGTGTGATGTTTTTTTCATGCTTTTTTTGTATTTTAGAGTTATTTTTTTAATTTTTCAAAAAATAACAGTTACAGAAATTGAAAAAAAAAAAATTTGTTTTTTTATATTTATTAGTTAAAACGTATTTCTATCCACGTATATAGCTTTCCCATGCTTTTGTGTTTTCATGTGTGATATTTTTTTCATGCTTTTTTTTTTGTATTTTAGGGTTATTTTTTCATTTTTTCTGAAAATAACAATTACAAAAATTGAAAAAAAAAATGTTTTTTTATATTTATTGGTTATAACATATTTCCATCCACATAGACAGCATCCCCTTCCTTGTGAGGACATGTATGATGTCCTTTTTCATGGTTTTTTGGTGTTTTACCGTTATTTTTTTAATTTTTTCAAAAATTATAGTTACAAAAATTGAAAGAAAAAAAATTGTATTTATTAGTTAAAACATATTTCCATCCACATTTATAGCTTTCCCCTGCTTGTGAAGACGCATGCGATGTTCTAAATTGAAGCTTTTTTGTATTTTAAGGTTACTTTTTCAAATTTTTGGAAATAATAGTTAAATAAGTTTTAATTTTTGTTTTTTTACATTTACTCGTTCAAAGTTATTTCCATTCATTACTCATAGCTTCCCATTAGTTGTGTTACTGTTAAGTGAATTATGATTGTATCATTTGTATGAAAGTACTCTCTTTTTTGCTTTCTACTTTCTAGGCCTAAAATTCAAAGATGTCATCATCGATGGGTTCAAATTCAGACACTTTGTTCATCAGCTATTTCTAGATCTATAGACTCAGGGTAGGAGTGTGAAGAGTTAAGAATTCCAAGTGATAAGAACATAGTTTGGTGCAAATTGTACAGGAATAAGTACAGTTGTGGGATTTATAAGCTAAAACAACATTTAACTAGAGGGCATAGGAATGTTAAAAAATGCAACAATGTCACCCTTGATATATCAAAGAGAATTAATGATTATATGAATGACTCAAAAAATGCCCCTAATCCCAAGAGGGCTCCTTTGCATCAAACAACAATAAAAAATGCATATAAAGAGCTCAGAACCGGAGCATGTGATTACATTGCAAGCTAGTTTTGTAAGAATAGCATTGCCTTCAATGCCGCTTGGAGTTAGTCATTTCAGACCATGTTTAAGGCAACTACACAGCATGGTCAGGTAAATGCTTTTCTTTTATTTTCCTTTATATACTAGTACTTTTTATGCATGTTTTTAAGTTAAAGAATATCTAACTTATGTTTTTTTTTTATCTTAAGGTTTCAAGGCACCCTTTTACCATGAGTTAAGGGTGCCTCTTCTTAAAAAGCAAGTTGCAAGGACAAATGAATTTGTCCAAGAGGTGCAGAAAAGATTGAGCACAATACGGGTGCTCTATAATGTCAGATTGAATGACGTCATAGATGACGTTGGAGAGGAAAATATTGTCCAAGTAATCCCTCTTAATCTCAGTTAAGTTTTTGTTAAGAAATTTAATATTTAAAAGTTTTAATATTTACTCTTGAATTCCATTGCCTATTATAAGTCATCACAAACAATGCGTCAAATTATGTAACAGCAAGAAAATGCTTACAAATAAGAAGGAAACATCTATTTTGGTCACCCTATGCAGCACACTATTGATTTGATATTGGAAGATATTGGCAGATTGCCAAAAGTGGACCATGTTATGAAACATGCAAAGGCAATGACTGTTTTCATATAAAGTCACACCCCATGTCCTTCATTTGATGAGAACAATGACCAAGCAAAGAGAATTAGTCAGGCCTGCAATCACTCGTTTTGCCACAAACTTCGTGAGTTTAGAGAGTATCTACAATGTGAGGGCAAAATTGAGGGAAATGTTCCACTGTCAGGCATTGAGCAACAGCAAATGGAGCAATATGCTGGTCGGCCAAAGAGTGCAAAACATTGTTAGTCGTAGCTCCTTCTGAAACAATATTTTATTTTGTTTGAAGATAATGACACCACTTATAAAGGTGTTGAGGCTAGTGGATAATGAAAAGAAGCCTGCAATGGGCTATATTTACAAGGCCATCACAAGAGCCAAGGAAAAGATTAGGGCAAATCTTAAAGATAATGAGCGATAGGCCACCATATTTGTGGCATTGTTGACAGTAAATGGACGAATCAGCTTTGTCAACTCTTACATGCAACTGGTTATTATCTTAGCCATGCATTCTATTACGATAGGCAAGAAGATATCAAGGCCAATAGATTTATAGATCATTCAACAATATTAGTGCATCCCCTTGTGAGCAAAACTGGAGTGTGTTTGAGAATGTAAGTATTACTTTACTAATTTATAGATCATTCAGCAATATAATTTACAATCAACCTTATATAATTTGACATTTTATTGCAGCTTCACACAAAGAAGAGAAATAGGTTGCATGCAAAAACATTAAATGATCTGGTATACATTCAATATAATCAACGTCTTCGTCATCGACATGAAGATCGTTTAAGATCCCAAACATAAACAGATCCTATTATATTGAGATAGGTTGATGAAAGTGACGGGTGAATCATTGAAGCAGATGCTGAAGATGACCCCGTCCATCCAGATGATAACCTCACATGGGTTCATGTTGAGCCTGCTATTGGATCTAGTTCATGTGTTGCTCCTCCAATTAGGCAGTACCAGAGGCAAAGGAGACAAAGCCTGAGCCAAAGGAACACGTCTCAGGTACTTGCAGAACCAGAAGAGGAAAATGGTTCTGAAGAGGACACCGAGAAGTTGCAAAGTCAGGGTGGTGGCCCTGCTGGATATGTAGATGAGGATTATAATAGCTCTAATGATAATTTGAACCCTGAGCCTGAAGATCCCTTCAGAGATGACTGAAATGAGTAGTTTTAAACTCTTAAAAGTTATTTTACTTGATTGATTATGCTTATATATTATTTTATTCATAAAAAATTGCATGTTGGATAATATTTCATCATAGAATTATGTTTCTATGTTTTCATACTTTTTTTAGGATTTTTTAGGATTTTTTGCTATTTTTTAATTATTAAATATGTAATTTTGTGCCTCGTGATTCAAGCGCACGCTTAGGTGCTCCAAGCTCCAAGTGCACCCCCTTGTGCCTAGGTGCGCCTTGCGCCTCTAACTACATAGCACACACACACAAAGCGTGAAGCTTCTGCTAACCAAAGATTTGTCCTAAATTTAGCTATGCAAAATAAAGATAAGCAGAAAGATCTTGCTTGGATAATGCTACAAGTTGTCAGATGTCAAAGAAGAACAAACACATCACACCATTTACCAGGCAGTAATCTTGGGTAAACAATGAAATTAAATTGCTAAGACCAAGCTTGCTTCATGCTTGTAACTTATACTTACAAAGAAGGGAAGATCCTCTGAGTCACCATCCTTGATTATCACTGAGACCCACTTAACTATCTGCATATGAAATAGACAATTGAAATAAATGGGACAATGAGAAAGATGCATTAATTCACACTAGAGGAAATCAGTATTTTGAAAACTTTGGCACAAATTAGCAATACTTCTCAGAGAACTATTAATGTGACTAAGAATTGTAAAAGACTCATTTTCAATTGAAAATGTAATCTTCTGGCAATTGGACATATCCAAGTCATTGTAATTTGAGCAGAGGTGAATATTTATCCACAGATTGATGGAAGCAAATGAGGTTGGTCATTACATAGACTGTAGCATGATTGGGATGGCAAATTACACATGCTCTGCCTGTTTTTATATTTATTGCAGAATAGAGTGGCCCAGTGCATAAAGCTCCCGCGTATGTGGAGCCCGGGGAAGGGGTGGACCACAGAGGGTCTATAGTATGCAGCCTTACCTTGCATTTTTGCAAGAGGCTGCTTCCACACCTCAAAACCATGAAAGGCTCCCCTATATTTATTCCAGAATGCAAAGATAATATGATAGTACATTTCAAAGAATCTTCGTCCTATGACGGCAATTAAGAACAAAGACAATTTTATTACATGTTACAGAACACTGATCATTATGGATACATTGCAAGTGGGACTAATATAACTATATCCAATTGAGCAAATGCATACCTCCAGAACATCCATCGAACCATTATATCTTGCCACAAGTTGGGAAGCAAGATTGGTATCCAACTTTTGAAAAGAATCCCAGATAGTTTTTGGTTTTCTCTCAAACTCTGTAGCATCCCTAGTAAAATTTCTTTTGTAACGCACAATAAATATTTGAGGCAAATCAGTAGGATCTTCAAATCTTCTAGGTCCACAAGCCTGATAACTGTTCTCTGAATGGAGGTAAAAGAAACAATATTGCTGGTAGAAAGAAGAATTGGTTAGTCAATGACATTTATTGCAGTTGCAGAAAATAATAATTCAAAAACCAACTCACACATATTTCCATTATCTATGTTGCTTATGAAAAGTCAAGAATAGGAAACATGACAATTAAGCCTTGAGGCTCGCACATTGCGTGGTTGCTGATTGTCCCAGGCAACTGAAACAAACAGTTCAATTGGCATTTTGTACCATTTAAACAACTAAAGTTATCTTTACTTTTAATAAAGTATAGAACAGTGAGGGGCACCTAAACTAGGGCTCGGATCAGATCAGTTCTTGGGAATCTGTGATCACACGGACCTTAGTCCAACCAGCAAAACATGGCCCAAAAGCACAAGTAGAAAAAGAGTGAGAGAGAGTGGGAAGGGAAGGGAAGGCCAAATCATCACTATGACACTTTCTAGGTCAACATGGTCACTCACTTTTTGCTTAAAAATCTTCCAATTTGGTCTCATTCAAAAGACAGCTCGCCAGGTGACTTTCGAAACATTAAAAATTACAAGTTTGAAGTTACAAGCAACTTAACAATGAAATGCTTAGCCGAAGACAACTTCAAGAGATGCATTCATGCACATAAGTAGTCATGTAATGTTGGGTGTTGATGGAGGCTAGTGAACTAGATCACCATTACTTTCTAAAGCTGGTAAAAAGAAAACATTCAGGTGACACCAAAACAGAAAAGATAGATAAAAACAGAAAAAAGAAGAAAAGTGTGACTGTCATTAGCTTCCCATGGGAAAACAGGCATGCAACAAACAACCTCATGGTTTTCCTGCATATCATCATTAGAAACTGAAAACAGGGACCTATTGAGGATCCAAATCAAGACAACCCAAGACACTGTTAAGTAACATTAAGTTACTTGGTTGGGCACTCAATCTTGTCCAAGATCAGCTGCCAATATGTAGCACATCAGATACAGAATCCATCGCATAGAAACAACTAGTTATTAAAAAATTGTCTTTTCCTAAAAGCAGAATAACAAATAACAAACTTAAGTAAAAGCAAATGTAGAAAACAGACTTACTTTTTGGGCCTCTCCATCAAGCCATGCAAATGTCAAACGCTTTTCTTTTAGTGCATCTGCAGCTGGTTTTCTAACTGAAAAGCTATCTTCATAAGGAGGATCTGACACAACATCATTTAATAATATATCTCGGGACCTGCGAATGGTCTATGAGAGTATCAGTTACAGGCTGTTCATTCTTAGTTGACAGGCCATGTTAATAATTGTGACAGAAAAGCGGTATTGCATATTTACGTGTAAATTCCACTAAAAATATCTCAAGGACTTATCTTTCAGTGCCATCAAATTAACTTAGTTAAGAGTCTCATAGCAGGCTAAGAAACACAGCTTAAGAGAGCTTACTTCGCGCATCATATTAAGTTCACGACTTGCTCTCCCAGCAAGAATCACACAGTACCAAGTTGCAGTACTATTTCGAGCACGGGAATAGCCTCTTGCATCACAGCCCAACTCCATAGAAGTAATGGTTCTTAACTGGGGAAGATCTGGAGAACAAGTACAACCAAAATGTGTATTAGACCTTCAATCTGGAAAGTATCATGTTCCGGTAGTCATGTCAAGCCTATCATTCTGCAGTTTTAAAACCTACAGAAGACATGAAGATTATACTTAGCAAAGCATTTTCATATGTGATACACAACACCCATAAACTGAAGTACAATGTCCCTGTATGCTGCAATCTACTCTATTAAAATTTTAGGGTTATAGAGTACTAATTCTAACTAGCAAGACCACTTTGAAGCAATAATTGAAACCAGTATTTCAAATGTTGAAACTAGGAAGGCCCCTCCACTATACTTGTACCAGTCAAGTGGACCAAACCCAACTTCTAAACAAAATTCTGGGTCAACCTTTACTTTAGGAGTGGTACGAACTCCAAGTAGATCAATCATTAACCTATTAGCAAACCGGGTTCAACTTAGCAGCATGGCTTGAATAATGTTTGGGAAAAACATAAAAGAAATTACAAATAGAAGTAGATGACTCGTGCGTGAGTCGTTGACAGGTAGAAATGAAGAGAACCCTTCAAGCATGCAATGGAAAGAACTTAGCTGAAAAAAAAGTATGGTCTTAAAAGTATTGGGTAGCTGAATAATGCCATAAGGTTTGTCAAATTGTCAGAACAATGATAAAGATCTTTCATATATCTCAAATATGCGTCTTTATTCACTTTCCAGCCAAAGTTTCCAACATTTATTGGCTACTAAAAAAAATTTCTTTTCATTGTGGCTGAAACAAACCAGAAGATCACAAGAACAATGCAAAAGCCATTAATAGATATTATGGTTTTAGTTGTCGTCATGTGACCTTGAGGTCACAGGTTCAAGGCGTGGAATCAGCCTCTTGCAAAATGCAAGGTAAGGCTGCCTACTATAGGCCATTGTGGTCCACCCCTTCCCCAGACCCTGCATAGGCAGGAGCTTCGTGCACCGGGCTGCCCTTTTTTTGGGTTTTTTTTTGTATGGTTTTAGTCATACTTAATCTAATATAACAGTAGCACTGATCCTCACCATGGTATTTGTTTAGTTCCATCGCATCAAAAAACCATGAACTGTTGAAGGTTCCTGAAACAGTCAGTGGAAAGGCTTGTTTGTTGAACCCAAAGAAACTTCTCATCCCACGGGAAGACAACAAAAGGAAAGAAACAAAGAATAGTATCAGACCATGATGCACAACAGGTTTTACACCCTGATCTCTTAGAAATACAATGGCTGGGGCAGACTCCACTCCAAACCTGTTAAGAAGAACAAAAAAATTTTAAGCCATTACTCGTTTGGTTGGGTGAGTCTTTAATATCACAACAACAAGATAATATATTATGCATAAGAAATTTTGACCATCATTAGATATAAACAGATGGTATTTGGAGGTCATGTCAACAGAGAAAACAATAGTAAATGAGAATCAGGGAATGAGAAATGACTAAAGTTGCACTAGATTGTTAAATTCATGAGAAACATTTTTATCTATGGAGAAAAATCAAGTGTGTCTGTGATTCTTATCAGTTAGGTCAACATAAGCCCCTACTACAACAGATATGTTTACTTCAAAAGATTCAGTTTGCTAACGATGTTATTTCCTAATAAAATGAGCAACGATGACGTTCTGAACAAGTACAAAATGATAAACATTCAAACTTCTTTGAAACATAATCTATACATGTATTAATATGTAATATAAATGAAAATTTTATATGTATCTTTAGCTTAATATGCTTGTTATTCATACAAGTAAGAATTTTAAACATAGATTAAGGATATATTTTGTCTTTACACATGGAGATGCCCACAGAGAGCAATTGGTGGATATTTTAGCAGGAATCAGCACAAAGCAGTAGGTGATGAAGCAGAAAAGAAGTATTAGGTGATCAAAGAGGGTAATAGTGCAATACCTATATATGATGCTAAAAGTTTGCATTATCATCGTGACTGGAAACACTTTTTAAGATTGTTATGAGGTTTTCAACCAAACTATTCATCAAGAAAAGAAATTTTATCTAAGCATCACTATTGGAATTGGGCATGCAAGGGAACTAGCCCTCCCTTGTTGTCTTGCCTTCTTATGTTTTTCGTATTTATAGAGTAAAGAATGTTCCTCTACCACGCAGTAAACATTCTCTCTTCCACCAAATGCATCCCCAAATAAACTGAAACCTGTAAGTACCTCCACTTTACTACTAAAGGGCCCAGAGATGGACATGGTAATTTCGGCCAAATATGATTGCAGAAACACTCCCACCCTTCCAGCTCACTAATACAAGATTAAGTTTGATTATTTGAGATGGAAAGGAACCCATCTCGCATTCAGTTACAACTAGGTTCCCACCCAAACTGCCATTCAAAAAAATAAAAAACAAAAAGAAAGAGAACCTAGGTCTCAACCCATATTGATAACCTCCCAATTCCTTCAAAGCTCATGAAATTATAAGCATCCCTCATTTCGTCTGACTCAATTTAAAATTGTGCATTCTAACTCCAAGTAAGCTTAGGAGTTATGTCTTTCTCAATAAAGGTTTTGGTCTCTTTCCTTAGAAAATCAATAACCGTTAAAGGGACCATGATTCAACAATATCCATCGGTAAGTCCACTTGACAAGGAGAGAGAAGGAAATAGGAAATACCCCAAGCTTACTAACCAATGGATGATGGCACTTCAAACTTTCATGAAAACTAAGCACTGGATATGAAAATGGTTTGCTTTTACAAATTGCACACAGGTCAAGTCAAATGGAAACAATTCCTCCTGAGGAAGTCTGTACTCTTTATCTTTTGAAGTACCTCCATCCAAAAGCTTGAGTTCTCCTTATGTGGTTCCAAGAAAAGGACAATCTCTCTTCCAGCAATAAGATTATAGAAGAAAGAAGATACATAGAAAACCCAATGGATCTAGAATGCAAGTCATCAATACAACATCGTCAGGAGTGTGTAGACCTCATTGGGACAACGTAAATAACTCATTATCTTTGAGGTATTGATTCATGATCACCAAGAGATCTTTACTTCCAGTAAGTGAAAATGGACTCTGTTCCTTCCTACTCCTGAATGGCATGGCATATTCAGACTTCTCCAACCATAAACCTTCAAGAATCTAACCCTTGCCCTGCCCTACCTTGTATCTCACAATGGAAAGAATACTTTCCAAATACTGAAACACAACATCCTGTCAAAGCCAGCACTAAATAATTCTTTTCTCCTGGACCCAGACAACCCGTAGTTCCAGGTAATTTATGAAAAATCTCCTGGCTATACTCAGTTTCTTGCTTGTTAGGCTACAGAAAAACAAGCAAATCCCTGGCAAGGACCACATGGCACGTATCACAAAGAACTTATCAAGTTTTGAATCAAATGATTTTCCTTTTTATGTAGCAAAATCTTACTCATATCAACAGAAACAGAATATACAAAGCATAGTGGATAAGAGAAAGATACAAGTGGTCTAAGAACTCCAATCATTATAAAATATAAAATTAAGTAAATACCCTTGACTAGAAAACTCCGCCAACGCTGGTCCCAAGCCCGGATGAAAAAGGAGGAGGGTCTTAAGTTAGGTGCCAGCCGGCAAGGGAGAAGTTGAAGATGATTCTGTTATTTCTTTCTTACAAATAAATATGCATTTGTATATTAGTTTGTGAGGAAGAAATGAAAATCATCTCCAGCTTCTTAAAATACGGCCACCCTTGCATCAGGTTGCCAGCCGGCAAGGGTTTAGCTGAAGATGATTTTTGTTATTTCTTTTATGCTTGCAAATGAATATGCATTTATATATTAGTTAGTAAGGAAGAAATGAAAATCATCTTCAGCTTTTTAAAACTACGGCAACCCAAACATGACATGAATCGAAAACAGACATTCCCTCAAGCTAGGGCGTTCCCCATAAGCAACGTGCTGCATCGGATCTCGGGTGTAGCGAAAAGTGGGCAAGGGCTGCTAGAGCGTCTCCTCGGAAGCGACGTGCTGCATCAAAACCCAGGTGCAGTGAAAAGTGGACATAGGTTCATACCATAGAGGTTGAGAAAGGCGGTAGTAAATAGGGTATCTCCAGAACATAAGATTTGCATCGCTACATGGAATATAGAGACATTGACAGGTAAGAGTTTGGAGTTAGTAGACACAATGAAACATAGGAGAGTCAACATCACTTGTATCCAAGAAACCATGTGGAAAGAGGCTAAAGCTAGAGAAATAGATGGTATAAATTATGGTACGTAGGAAAGGAAAATAACAAAAATGGCATAGGAATAACAGTGGGTAAGGAATTAAAGGATAAAGTTGTAGACGTTAAAAGAATTAGTGATAGAATTATAATAATAATAATAATTGTTCTAGGACAGCAGATGATAAATGTTATAAGTGCATATGCACCACAAGTAGGGTTACAAGATATAATCAAGAGACAGTTTTAAGAAGATATGGAGGGAGCCATACAAGAAATTCCCAACACTGAGAGGATATTTATAGGAGTAAACTTAAATGGCCATGTAGGAAAAGATACGGAAGGATATAATACAATACACGGAGGGTATAGTATAGGTGAACGAAATGAGATGGGGGAGAATATCCTCGATTTTGCTTTGTCATATAACCTGTCCATTGCAAATACACTCTTTAAGAAAGGGGGTGAACACTTAATAACCTTTAAAAGTGGACTTCATAAAAGCCAAATAGACTTTTTTCTACTTAGGAATAATGAACGATCTATATGTAACGATTGTAAGGTGATACCTGGTGAGAGTTTAACCTCACAACATAGGTTAATGGTTATGGATATCCATATAAAAAGATGGAGTAAAAGAATTGAACTTAATACACATCCAAAAACTAAGTGGTGGAACTTAAAAGGAGAGAAAATAACCTCATTCAAAAATAAGTTGATGGTAGAAGGAAATTGGAACTATGAAGCAGTAAATACCATGTGGACTAATATGGCTGAGTCCATTAAGAAAGTGGCAAAAGATGTCTTAGGAGTATCTAAAGGTAAAAGGCTATTAGCAAAGGAAACATGGTGGTGGAGTGAAACAGTCCAAAAAGTTATTAAAGAAAAACAGATGCGTTTTAAAGCTTAATAGAAGATTAGAAATAATGAAAACTATGAACAATATAAGAATGCTAAAAACGCTGCTAAGAGAATAGTAAGTGAGGCTAAACTTAAAGTATATGATGAGCTCTATAATAAATTAGGAACAAAAGAAGGTGAGAAAGATGTGTTTAAACTTGCAAAAGTAAGAGAATAGAAAGGTAAGGACTTAGATCATGTTAAGTGTATTAGAAGCGATGATCAAAGGGCATTAGTCAAAGAAGATGAGATCAAACAAAGGTGGGAAACATACTTTCAAAAATTATTAAATGACAATGGCTCTGAGAATATAGGGATTGAATAACATTGGATATTATAAATATGAACGTAGGATTAGAATACCTGAAGTAAAAGAGGCCTTGAAAAAGATGAAATCAGGAAAGGCCATGGGGCCTGATGGTGTACCAATAGAGGTTTGGAAGCATATGGGAGATATTGGGATAGTTTGGTTGACCAAGTTGTTTAACAAGATTATAAAATCAAAGAAAATGCCTGATGAGTGAAGGAAACGCTCTATTGTACCAATCTATAAGAATAAAGGTGACATTCAGAGCTGCACTAATTATCAAGAGATCAAACTTATGAGCCACACTATGAAACTTTTTGAAAGAGTGATTGAGAAGAGGCTACGACATGAAACAAGTGTATCGGAGAATCAGTTTGGTTTCATGCCTAGGAGGTCTACCATGAAAGCTATTTTCTTGCTAAGACAATTAGTAGAGAAATATAGGGAAAAGAGGAAAGACCTACATATGGTCTTTATCGATTTAGAGAAAGCTTATGATAGAGTCCCTAGAGAGTTAATATGGAGGGTGTTTGGTGGTAAGGGGGTTTCTCAGGGGTATATAGACATAATTAAAGATATATATGAGGGAGCGATAACAAATGTTAAGACCACTAGTGGCATGACTGGTGATTTTCCTGTCACTGTATGATTGCACTAAGGATCGGCATTGAGTCCATACCTCTTCACATTAGTTATGGATGAGTTAACAAAACATTTGCACGAGGAGATCCCCTGGTGCATGCTATTTGCAGATGATAGTCTTACTTGATGAGACAACGGAGGGTGTAAACATAAAGGTAGAGTTATGGAGAGAAGCATTAGAATCTAAAGGATTTAAAATTAGCCGAACTAAGACAAAATATATGGAATGTAATTTTAGCAAGGAGTAGAAGTGGAACACCAGTCAAGATTGATAACCAAGAAGTCACCATGAAAGACCTCTTTCGGTACTTAGGATCATTGATCCATGAGAGTGGAGAGATTGAGAGGGAGGTTACTCAGAAAATCCAAGCGGGTTGGAACAAATGGAGATGTGCATCTGGAGTTTTATGTGATCGACGGGTGCCACTCAAACTAAAAGGAAAATTCTATAGGATGGCTATAAGGCCGGCCATGCTCTATGGATCAAGAGTGTTGGCCAGTTAAGGAACATGATAATCATAGGATGAGCGTCGCAGAAATGAGGATGATGAGATGGATGAGTGGTAAGATAAGAAAGGACAGAATTAGAAATGAAAATATTAGAGGAAATTTAGGGGTAGCACCAATAGGTAATAAGATGAGGGAGATTAGACTTAGATGGTTTAGACATGTCCAAAAGAGACCAACAACGGCACCAGTTAGAAGGAGTGAGGAAATACAAGTAGAAGGTTCTAAAAGGACAAGGGGAAGGCCCAAAAGAACGTGGATAGAAGTGGTGAGGAAAGATTTAAAAACTTTGGGACTAAATGAAACCATGATATTTAATAGAGTGGAATGGAGGAATAAGATTCATGTGGCCGACCCCTAATTGGGATAAGGTCTTGGTGATGATGATGATGATGATGATGACCCTTGACTAGAAGTTTCAACCACAAAATAATATGATAATTACAGGTGCTATAGATTGAGGTACTGTTTTCTATTTACTGGAGCTTTGATTGAACAAATTCAGCAGAAAATACAGAAATGCAAGTATTAACAGGAGAATCAGCAGTCTTTACTTAACCACGACCACAGATCTTAAGGAGATTTAGTTAGCACTGAATAATATATCCACTTACATGTTCCACCAAATGGAAGCATCCTCTTCTTGCCACAGCACATAAGCAAAAGAGGCATAAGCCCAGTAGTCCCTAGCAGCTTTTCGCAAGAATGGAGCTGCACGCTCCCCTGTTCTGGAGAAGCAAATAACTTTCACCTGAGCCAAAAGTTTTACAGACAGTGAGAATAACGAGAAAAAGAGGAGCACATACAGGTGTTATAAGCTATAACATGAATTGACAAAGCCAGAGGAATAAAACTAGAAACCAAATTTACAGAGAGTATATAAAATTGATTTACGATTGTAAATTAGTCCAACTCCTTCACAGTAATTGTATGTATTGGAGAAGATGTAAAGATAAAGGTCAACCAGTCCTCTACTATCAAAAGTGACTCCGGTTGATTGTACTTGTTTCCTTTTCCAGTTTAATTTAACCTTGAGTTGAGTTCCAACTTAAATATTTGTGGAAAGCCATATTTGGGTCAAACAACCATTTATCAGCATATGTAATAAGTTACATAGCCTTGAATTTTTTTGAACCATCTTACACCACGACCTTCACAAGAAAAGATCAATTAAGTTGAGGAAGCAAACAGAGTTAACAACTACTGCATGTCCATAGCAGGATAACCTTCAGTTTCTTATAGACTATGTTCAAATCTGTTTTACATTGTTAATACATCTGAAAGTAGAATGGACAGAAATGGATTTGACAGGATTTCTGTCATTCATATTGATATTACTCTACTGGAATTTCTATCTTTTAAGCTCCTGCAAGTTTTATTCGTTCACCTATCTGGATATACCAAGACAGATGGAGAGCTAAAGAGACTACTATGACATATTTTGTCATGGATGGAGCAAGCTCTTCTATTTGATAAATGGTTTCACTCTGTCTATCTGGTTCATCCAGTGGAGAACTCAAGATCGAAGGAATGGTGAATAGTCTATCAATATCAACAACAATAACAATAACAGGAACAACAACAACAACGATAACAATAACAATGATGATATTTAAGAAACTTCAAGTATTGATATTTAAGAAATAGAAAAGATATAGATTAATTGATGACCATACACTTGAATGGGAGATACAAACTAATTAATGAAGGAAAAGACAAGATCAAGTTTCGAAATATAGAGATGGATCCTGTCATAGAAACACATATTGAGTACACCCAAGATCACCTAGAAATAATAAGATCACAACAAATAGGCTTATCCGCCAAAATTGTACTGCCATCATCTAAAAAGTGTGCTCCTTAATTTGCTTATCTGCCAAAATTGTACTGTAACAATCCAGTTATAACTAAATACTATAATAAATTTAACTGGTTGGTTGAACATCTGTTCTATCTGGAATAAAGGTGACTGATTCAAGTACAATAGAATGCATTCAAAAAGAGACAACAAATTATAGTACCAATACTGTTGGAAAGAAATGATTTTGTACCTTATGTTGTCCACTTTTAACCATGAAATTTTGCACCTGCAATTTGAAATATAGTTCCATATCACTTTGTCTACAAGAATGCAGGACAAACTAGTAAAGTGTTAAGTCTACGAGCAAGTCAGGCAATCCAGAGATGCAATGCGAAGTGAATACTAACCATACATTAGTTGTTCTCTTAATAAAAGATACAAATGGAAATCAACAACATGGTTTTTCCAACACTGTTCAGTCACATCTCAAAATAAGATAGGGATATCTTTTACTCCCAAGAGAAGGGAGAGAAAAAAAGGTAAAAATGCTATTCCTCTGTCTAAAGTATAAGTAGTTGTTCAAAACTAGGATAAGAATATAGAGCGGGGGAATATTCAAAAGACATCTTCAATTATATGGGTTGAAAACAGGTTCCAACAACTTACCAATGACTCCTTGGAGTAGTAAAGAATCCTAGGTAACCCATTTATGCTTGTTGCAACCCAATCAACAACTGCATCAGCAGAAAGCTCCTCTTCATACCTGATACATGAAAACTAAAGCAAATATCAAATGCACAAGTGACCATTTATATTACTGGAGTAACAAAATTGACGGACAGGAAAATATCTGTAAGATAATGCAAGTCACCTACTGCTTCTATTCATATGAATAATAAATGAAACTTGGCATAAACTCACCTAACAAGACAATCTGAGCTTCTACAACCTGCAGGAAATGCAACAAGGGAAGGGAGGCCTGCATTGTTTATAAATAATCAGGTTCTAACCTAAATATATATAGGCAGACATACAGCTAAGAAGGTTTCATTTGAAACAGCTCGCAATAGATGAAATTGGTCACTGAAAAGACTATTTCAGCATACAGAAAGAAGAAAATGAATAACTTCCAGCAAGATATTTGCTAGAAGAAGTTTATATTACTTGTATGCCCCTTAGGCCTTCTTGGAGCTTAATAAAATGAAAGGTCTTCATTCAAACTCTAGAATGCTGCTAACTCCAAATTAGGAAGAGCACACTCACATCAGCAAACTGCAATACAGCTTGAGATCCTAGAATCAGATAGATAAATTGAAAGTTCCAACTACAAATCACATGCCAGTGAGTATGCAAGCTCTCGTGCAGCATATAAATTACCAGGCTGCACTTCTGACATCTCTATAGCCATAACTCAAGCAAAGCACCAGATTCATGTTTGCAAACATGATGGTTGAATGTGGGCAAAGGATATACATAGGCAACTGAATTCCCAAATTCCTCTGTAGAGTAAGAACTAGAAGCATGAGTTTCATGAATTCATAAAGAGATAAATGCACCCATAAAGAGTTTTAAGTGAGCTTATTGACTTACTACAAGATGACTCAAACATCTTTGTCACGAGACTGCACAACTATGTGTACAAGGCTTGAATTCTATATTAAACATTGAGACTGAAGATAACCTGGAATCAAACTTAATAGAACTCTCAAATTTAACATAACTTTAAAACTGGAGGAAGATTTCAACTTTTGTTATTTTTCCTTTTTTTTCTTTTCTCATTTTGGTCTATGTCAAACAAAAAAAGGATTTAGGTAAGATCAGAGCTCACAAACAGACACACAAAAGCAAACCCCAACTTATTCGTGCACAAGTTCAGTGCTAACACATGCATAGGCTTGACGACTCACATATAAATGCTTCTTCAGATACTATGTTACCTAATGTATTCATCTAGGTCATAAGTCTAAAAGCACCATGACGTGTAAATACAAAAGCATACGAGAAAGAACGGGGTTTGAGCTCTTAGCCAAATTGGTTAAGTGCCTTGTCTCACAATCAAGAGGCTGTGGGTTAAAATCCACTCGCAAAAATAAATATTGAAGTCTATAGTCTATAGCATACACACTCGCTTATTAATTCAAAAAACAAGAACTCAGAAATGTGTCTGATAAGATAGTAAAATTGATACTGTAACAATGCTGTAAGGACAGGCATTACCATTTCGGAAGAAAGGTTGCCCAGTAAACCTCCTTTCTGCAAGGTAAGTGACAAGCTGAACTTCACCGAGTTCTACCATACCAGTGTTTGCCACCCCATCCAACAAACTATCTGGATATACACAAGGCAGATAAGTTTGTTAAACGAAGATGAAATACATAAGGCCAGATCCAACTTTCCCAAAGGATGATAAGCACAGCCAATCAGCACCACATACTGTGAGGAAAGTAAATTGAGAAGTGGGTATGACAGGGTAAAAGTTAGCAACGTCATATGCATTTCATTGTTACTTTACTTTCAAAATGCATAGCAACATAAATAGAGGCCCACGCTGAGACTTTTCAGATTCATTAAGTGACTACAAGATACAAAAGAAACAACTCGAGGTAGGCTATATATAGTGAGTTTTGTCATGTGGAACTGTCCCACATACAATCCCAACTAAGGTTCATAGACATCCATTAATTTGAGAATGCAGGCTAAGGATTATAGGCTTTTCAGCCATTCATGTGATTTCTTTTGTTGGCACTTATCTGTCTATTTTGTACCACGACTATTTTTCTTGGCACTTAAGACCTTAGAAATTGCTCTTATTATATTTATAAGCTACAAACTCCACATGTGTGGTTTTATGATATTGTGGCCAGTCCCAAGTCCAAATAAAGGAGGAGGGTTGCATCAAGTTGCAGACAATGTAAAATCTTTTGGCAAATCCTATGTCATGAATCTAAAGACTAGGACATTCCCTCGGGGCTAGGGCTTTCCCTATAAGTGACATCCTGCATTGGAGCATGGATGCAGTGAGAAATGGGCAAGGGCTGCTAGGGTATTCCCCAATAAGCGCCACATTGCATCAAATCTCAAGTGCAATGGAAAATGGGCAAGGGGTGATAAAGCATTCTCTTAGAAGCAACGTGCTTCTTCAACTCAGGAGAATAAGATTCTTCATGATATATGTATGTATGTATGTATGTATGTATGTATGTATGTATGTATGTATGTATGTATGTATGCACATTAACATGTAAGAGTATGGAGTTAGTAGATACAATGAAACGTAGTAGAGTCAACATAGCTTGTGTCCAAGAAACCAAGTGAAAAGAGGGTAAAACTAGTGAAATCAATGAGTGTAAGCTATGTTACGTAAGAAAGAACAATATAAAAATAGCGTAGGGATAGTGGTAGATAAAGAATTAAAGGATAAAGTTATAGACGTTAGAAGAACTAGTGATAAAATTCTACTAATAAAACTTGTTCTAGGAGAGAAGATCATAAAAGTTATAACTGCATACGCCCCACAGGTAGGGTTAGAAGATATAATCAATAAACAATTCTAGGAGGATATAGAGGAAATAATGCAAGAAATTCCCAACACAGAGGAGATATTTATAGGAGAGACTTAAATGGTCATATAAGAAAAGTAAAGGATGATAGGGTACATGGAGGGTATAATGAGGGAGAAAGAAATGAGATAAGAGAAGCTGTCCTAGATTATTATTTTTTTGGCATATAACCTAACTCTAGTAAGCACATACTTTAAGAAGAGGGATGAACAGTTAGTAACCTTTGAAAGTGGATCATATGGAAGCCAAATAGGCTTTTTTCTACTAGGAATACCGAAAAATCAATGTGTAAGGATTGTAAGGTCATACTGGTGAGAGTTTAACCACATAACATAGGTTAATGGTTATAGATAATTACATTAAGAGAAGAAAGAAAGGAAATGAACTTAATAGGTGATTAAAAACTAAGTGATGAAACTTAAAAGGAGAAAAGATAACATCATTCACAAACAAGTTGATGGTTGGAAAAATAAAACAGAAGTAAAAACCATGTGGACTAATATGCCCAAATCTATTAAGAAAGTGGCAAAAGATTTTCTAAGAGTATGTAAAGGTAAAAGGCGACCACTAAAGGGAAATTGGTGGAGTAAAAAAGTGCAAAAAGTTATTAAAGTAAAAAGAGTATGTTTGAAGGCATGGAAAAGGACTACACATGACGAAAACTTTGAGCAACGTAAGAATGCAAAAAAAGTTGCTAAGAGAGTAGAAAGTGATGCTAAACTCAAGGTGAATGATGAGCTCTATAACATACTAGGGTCAAGGGAAGGTGAGAAAAATGTATTCAAACTTGCAAAAATAACTGAACAAAAGAGTAAGGACTTAGGTCACTTTAAATGCATTAAAAGTGATGACCAAAGGATACTAGTCAAAGATGATGAGATCAAACAAAAGTAGGAAAGTTACTTTGAAAATTTGCTAAACAATAATTGTCTGAAGAATATATAGATTAAAAGAACCGTAAACCCAAAGAAAATTAGAGTATATAGATACAACCGTAGGATCGGATATTGGAAGTGAAAAAGGCCTTAAAAGATGAGATTGGGAAAGGCCCTACAGCGCATTGGTATACAACAGAGGTTTGGAAGTATATAAGAGATATTGGAGTAGTTTGGTTCATAAACTTGTTTAATAACATTGTAAAATCGAAAGAAAAAAAAAACCTAAGATGAATGAAGGAGAAGCCCTATCATAACAATCTATAAGAATAAAAGAGACACTGAGTTGCACAAATTATCATGAGATCAAACTTATCAGTCATACCATGAAACTTTGGTAAAGAGTGATTGAAAGAGGCTAGACATGAGACGAGTGCATAGAAAAAACAGTTTGGTTTAATGCCACGGAGGTCTACCATAGAAGATATTTTCCTACTTAGACAAGTGATAGAGAAATATAGGAAGAGGAAAGACCTCTTGGTCTTTATTGACTTAGACAAAGCCTATGATAAGATCCTTAGAGAGTTAATATGGTGAGGGTTGAGAGAGAAAGGAGTTTCACAAGGGTAAGACAAATGTTAGGACCACCAGTGGAGAGATCAACGATTTCCCTATCACTTTGAGCCCATACATTTTCACATTGGCTATGAACAAGTTAATAAAACAGTTGCACGAGGAGATTTCATGGTCCATTTATTTGCAAATAATATAGTTTTGATTGATAAGATAAGGAAGGGGGTAAACACAAAGCTAAAGTTATAGCGAAATGCTATAGAGTCTAAAAGATTTAAAATTAGTTAAACTAAGGCAAAGTGTATGGAATGCAATTTTAGCAAGGAGAGGAGTGGAAGTGAAGTACCAGTAAAAATTGATACCCAAGAAGTCCCCAAAAAAGACCAATTCCGATGCTTGGGATTGATAATTCATGAGAGTAGAGAGATCGAGAGGGATGTTACCCACAGAATCCAAGTGGGTTAGAACAAACAGAGATATGCCTATGAAGTTTTGTGTGATTGGCGGGTGTCACTCAAACTGAAAGAAAATTTGTATAAGATGGCTATAAGGCCAGCCATGCTCTATGAATTAGAGTGTTGGGCAGTTAAGGAACAACATGTACATAATATTAAGGTAGCCAAAATGAGGATGTTGAGATGGATGAGTGGCAAGACAAGAAAAGATAGAATTAGAAATGAAAACATTATAAGAAATTTAGGAGTAGCATCCATAGGTAACAAGATGAGGGAGGCTAGACTTAGATGAGTTAGACATGTCCAACGAAGATCAAAAATGGTTCCAATTAGGAGTGAGTCAATCCAAGTTGACGGCTCTAAAAGGGCAAGGAGAAGGCCCAAAAGGACATGGATAGAAGTGATGAGAAAAGACTTAAAACTTTTACACTAAATGAAATCATGACACTTGATAGAGAGGAATGTAGGAACAAGATTCTTATAGCTGACCTCTAATCGGAGTAAGGCTTTGATGATGATGAGGACGATATTTATGAGGTACAAACCTAACTTCCTTTACCAGAAAATTTGAGGTGTCTCAAGCAGCATATAACACCTTGAAGTAGCCATGCTAAGTAGAGATAAAAAAGGGTGATGAAAACAAAGCTTAAAAACAAGTCTATGGATGGTATTAAGAAAGAACACTATACAGTACATATTTTAAGAACAAGAACCTACCAAAGATGCATTTGTTACATGAGATTTCTAGTACCCACCCATCTTGAGGGGCTGTAAATCCGATGAATGGGTTGGATCACTCCAAAAATCAAGGGATGGGGCCAAACAGGTGATGTGGACTCCTTCCACACTTTTTTAGCATGGACTCCTACCAGGACCCTATTTAAAGATGGGTTCCTCCAATGACAACAAGTAATAGACTTACACTTTTATTGTAGAATGTGTCATGTCGAGGTTGAACTAAATACTGAAATTGATGCTGCTTGAACAGTTAAGACTAAAATACGGTCACCTTGATGTAACTTGAGAAGGTAATGAACAGTTATGAGTTTTCAGTATTAAGCTTAGAATTTTATCCAACTTTCATCGTGTTTTAAGAAAAAACTACCTTTATCTTTTGCTTTGAAGCTGTTTCTTATGGAGACCTATTAAGTCATTGTTTCTAGAAAGTTTTTGTTTGGTGTGTAGGGATGGGGGATGAGCAGATTATGCCTCAAACACATTAACAACACTATCATGGTGAGAACAGTACTACTATAGCCCATATTCATCTTAAGCAACTCAAAAAGTGCAGATTTATATGGAGCGACAAGTAAACCAAAAAATGTACAGAGTTAAAGTTGCAAAATCAAATGAAGGACATACCAATTCTTTTCCAAGAAGCAGAAAATTGGGAACACCGAATGCTCCCAGATGAATAAACCTGACCAACAAGAGATTTATTATGTTCAAGTAGTTTTAAATATTTAAACTAGTTCGAGAATTGACACAAAGAAATGACATGTACTGATCAACAAAAAAGTCTGATCAAAAAACTACAGTTGCATTTGAATTTAAAACACAAGACACCAGGAAAACATTTAGATATGCAAATAGTTAATGGGGATACCTGAATTACCCATAGAGATTTATTATGTTCAAGTAGTTTTAAATATTTAAACTAGTTCGAGAATTGACACAAAGAAATGACATGTACTGATCAACAAAAAAGTCTGATAAAAAAACTACAGTTGCATTTGAATTTAAAACACAAGACACCAGGAAAACATTTAGATATGCAAATAGTTAATGGGGATACCTGAATTACCCATATCTTAGAATTGCCAATAGAAGACACAAAGTCCTCAGCAGTGAGTAAGTTAAAAGCATAGTCTGCTGCATCTGCCAAAAAGAAGAGGTTTAAATATCATGTGTCATCCACTTAACTTACATTCCAAAAATAAGAAATTGACAAACTGAGTCACTGGTAGGTAATTAATCTAGAACAACCAAAATAAGTAATGTGAGATGACGCGTCTTAACCAACCAGATGGTGTATCTAGCAATGGAAGTTTTACTTCTGAAGAGCTTTTCTTATCATATTGGTTTTGCACCTTGGCAAGAACATCCTACCAAAAGGGAGTAGCAGAGTGCCAGATATTTGTCAATGATATTTAGTGATGGACAAATGAAAAGAAGCAAATACAATAACTGAAAGCTGCAGCAACAGTTAAGCAGGGCACTTCTACATTTTGGAGCAAACAAATCTCACCAAGTGGTCATCAATGCCAAATCTATCATAGTCCCTCTTCCATATTGGATTTGCCAGAAGTTCAAATGCATAGCGAATCTGCAAAACTCCAGCACAATTGTAAAGTAAGAATCATTAGAAAGAAGAATGAGAGCAAACCCAGAAGTTGATCACTGAATTACACAGAAAATCAAAACATGTCCTTGTAACAGTGGGATTTTCTCTTTTTGACAAACCCACATTGCTTTTCAAATAGAATAGAAAATATCTTGAGACATTTCAGAAGGGACTGAAATAACCATACAATATCTCTATACTACAAAAGACCATCATTTCATGATTATCAATCATTTCCTTTCCTTAAAAAACAATGTCATTAAGTATTACTACAAAAAAAAATTGCAGTTCTCTTTAGAGAAGCATTATCTATTTGATTGTTTTCAAAAGTTAACATGGACAATGCCACAATGAATTTGATGGAAAATAATGACCTGATTCAGTTAAAAGAAGGAAGACCAACCTTAATAAAATCAACTGCGTGTGGCACCTCACTTCCAGAATTCCTGAAGATTATCGAACACGCAAATCCAATAACAAGAATGAATGCCCACATTCCAATTAACTAAAGTTTGTTAAAAAGAAATGACTGATACAATGCTTGATAAAACAAAGATATACAACTAGAACACAAGGGTTCGAGGTTGTGCTGTCTAACTTTCAGAAGAAATAGATTTCAAATTCTTGAACAATTGATACCAAACATGACACGACCAAAGTCCTCCCAGGAAAAGAAAAGAGAAAAATTCTTCTTGACATTAAGAAATTTGAACAACTATAAACCTGGATCTCATAATCTTCGAGAATTAGCAACACTTCTCCAGAAAAGCACCAAAAAACCTTACCACTATCCATTACCAGCAGAGAAAACAAAATAAGCTAGTGACTGAACCACATGGTAGCATTCGAACTTGCACTATAAGAGAAGCTCATAAATCGTTGTCACAAGCATATTTACCATACCAAAAGCAAGAACAAATCCATCTAAAGAAAAAGGAAATCCAGAATCTAGAAACAAAAGAGTGGACCATTTTGACAACAGCTTCTCATAAGCTTCAGTGACTTCTTCGATGGATGCAAACTGCCTAACTCCAAGAACTGATCACAAACAAAAATCAGAACAACTATTATATCAGCATCGGAGAAAATTCAAAGAAAAATCCAAACAAAAAAATCAAATAGAAGAAGAAGCAGAGAAGTGGAGTCAACTGACCGTCATAATGAGAAGTGAACGCAGAAGGAATTACGTAGAGCTGATAGAAGATCGCCAAAGAGAGTAGTAGAAGAGTAAAGAAGTAGCGCTTCACAAAGGCAACGATCATTGCAGCCATTTACCCGATACCCTAGCATAGGCCTGCAGATGGACCAAATTTCAGAGTCTCTATCAAGGTGATTGCGATTAGAGATTGGGAGTTCCGCTCCCGCGGGAAATATCTAATTTCGCCTTGCTCGGTCTGATATATGTGGAGGTAACGACCTTTTTGGGCGCTTCAGCTTTGTTCTTGCCAGTTCATCTCATCTATAGAATGATTTATGAGATAGACGCTTTTGATCATTGAGGAGTGCGGGCCCCGATTGTACGTTTTCAAGTGAAGAAGGGCAAGTCCGCCACGGGCATATATGAGAACCTGATTCTGGTCACGCATCCATCAATGAGATTTAGGGCTATGGCCCAAAATGATCGCCTTTGCTAAATCTCCATACTGGGGCCCTTAGGCATTAGTGGTTCCGAATTGATGAAATCTGTGTGTGTTTGGTCTCTTTGGTGCATCAAGACCGCACCATTGCCTTCTATTCTGTCTGGATATGTAAGCCATTGATGAGTGGCATCTGAAGACAAAAAGTCCAAGAAGCGCATTGTTGGAGAGAGAATGAGCGGCATCCTGAAATGCTGACAGCCCATAATTCAATTAGGATAGAGGGGCGTCAAGAGGAAGTTTGCCAAGTATAGCAGGACAAACACAAATTAAGACTTCTCTTGGTTGCACATATGAGATGCCAACCAAAGAGCGTTTCTGGTGGTGTTTCAATGAATTGAAGAAGAAGAAGAAGACGATGAATGTTTTGTTGGCAGGATGATATCGATAGGCAAAGTCTCTACTACCAAGCACGATTGGGCTGGAGAGAGAGAGAGAGAGAGGTTAAAGTAACCTTCCCGTTGGTTTTGCGCATCAAAGATTCATCCTCTCACCATTCAAAGGAAAAATAGGACTATGCTGTCCGACAAGCCCATGAACCATCTATTGTGGCCATTGAGGTGATTCTTTCCAGCCCTCTATGGGAGGCCCAGCCTGGATTCTAAAGGGAGTCTTTAGAAGTTCTGGAAGCTTGTCACATACACAGCTGGATATGATATATGCACTTGTGCATACACCTATCTACTGTATCGAATAGTCTATAATCCTCCTCCGGGAGAATGGTAGAAAAGTCTAGAATATTGTAGACTGATCCAACACAGCTAGATGAGTGATACTTTGTACATAATCTAGACCATTGCTTGCTCCTCCCAAACGTATAAATAGGAAAAAGTACCTCAGCTCAACACACAAAGCAAAATCATTTGAGTGGCAATACTAGTTCTCTTTAAGCAAGTATCTTTTCTGGGTTTACTAGAGTTCTCTCATTAATCTATAAGGTGAGTGAGTGTAGGCCTTACAAGGGAAAGTGAGTTACACACAAGTTCCGCACTGGTTGAGCAACGAAAATTGCAACCCGGTGACAGTTGGTGTCAGAGTAGGTCAAAGCAAGAGTTACTTTTGAGAATCATGTGATAACATCATGGCAAGTGAATTATGAGTGACCATCATGCCCGAGGAAGGTCGACATAGGTCACAAAGGAAAAAGTCCAAAGATCCATCATGAGAGTTGGTTTTGGACGGTCAACTCACTACTTTAGAAGCTGGAATCGGTAAGTTTAAATACTCTATCTAACTGTTTAAGCAAGTTTGGTGCCTTCATGGATGCTTGCATAGTATTAATAATGACATTTGAAGTATTCAAGTCTATGGGCGCAAAGACCACAAAAAAGGTGGAAAGCATGTCTGACCGCCTTGAAAACATGGAAGGTAAGACGGTCAATCTATATGAGGATGTGAAAATTTGAATGGCCTTATTGGAGAACGTCATAACTAGTGTGGGAGGACTTGGACCATAGGAGTTCACTCATAAAGTCAAGATTCCATAACCTAATAGCGACCAAGGAACCAGTAATGCCAAGGACTAGGAAAAAAATTTGTGGCAAATGAAGCAATACTTTAAAGCTACTAAAATTTCAGAAGAGACCATGAAAATAGATATTGCCACCATGTATCTCACTGATGATGCAATGCTATGGTAGTGACGAAGGTATAATGATGTGACAATGGGTTGATGTACTGTATCCACATGGGAAGACTTCGAGAAAGAGATTAAAGCCCATTTTTTCCCGGGAATGTACAGTACTTAGCCTGGAAGAATCTTAAGAGACTAAAGCATATGGGATCCATCTGTGAATATGTGAACTAAATGGTGGAGAAGGATAAATTCTTCTTCTTCGTGGATGGATTGCAACATCGAGCAAAGCAAGAGTTGGCTACAACACTCTCAACTGCAAAAAAGTTGGTGGAGTTCACCATGAAGGCAGAGGGCATAAGTAAGGACAAGAAAGGTAAAGTAAACCAAAGCAAAGATGAGGGAGACAAACCTAAGATCCATAAAGAGGAAAGCAAGAAGGCCAATTATGACAAAAAAGCCAAAGCTAAGTTTACCGCTCATTGCTTTGGTTGTTTTATATATGTGGTGATTATAGGGAATTTGAATGCCAAAATAAGAAGGCCCTCAATGCATTGTGGGTCGACACAGAGAGCCATGAAGAGGAGCTTAAGATGGGGGCACTTGGACTCCTCAATGTCATGAAAAGGCAAGATTCAATAGCCAAACCTATTTCCCATGCAGTAAAAGAGTTGATGTATAGAGACATGTATCTTAATGGTAAGAGCACACGAGCTATGATATATTCTTTTTTTCTATTTTTTTAAACTAAAATCCATATTTATTCAATTTCTACAATTTGCACAATTATTTATTCCAAAGAAAACAGAAAATAAAACTAAAAGGTGTTCTAGATAAGCTTGTCCTTCAATTGCATTGTCCCTAAATTACACTGTTCCTAAATAGCACTGTCCCTGAATAGCACTATCCCTGGATAGTCAAAATGTGAACAAAACAAAACCAGAATAGCACAGGGACATAGATGTAATTAAAGTGAGGACACAGTTGGAATTAAACTAGGGACACAGATAGAATTTCTGACAAAGGACAGATTTAGTATTAAAACAGGGAATCGTACGGGATTTCTGAAATATGCCAGGGGCAATTTTGGAATTTTGGGGGTTTCTGGTTTTTAAGGAAAAACCAGGTAAAAACGGTGGGAACCGGAGAAGGGGGGAAGAAAGGAAGAGGAAGGAGAAGAGGAAGGAAGAAGAAGGAGGGAGGAGAACGCGGTGGGGAGAAAACCCGATCTAGGTTTTCTTCTCCCTATGCCGTGCAACTGGCGATGATGGAATCCGGCAAAGAAAGAGGAACCGAAGGAGAAGGTGGGGAAGAAGAAGATGGGGAGAAGAGAAGATGGGGAGAAAACCCGAGTTGGGTTTTCTCTCCCTGAGCATGCAATCCGGAGCCGATCGGTGGTCTAGGCGTGCTGAAGAGGATGTCCTGGGAATTGTTGGGCCGGTTGGAGCAAAGGCAAAGAGGGAGAAAGCATAGGGATTTTGAGTTTTGGGCGTGGAGGAGCATGAGAGAAATTGAAAGAGGGTGAAGTGAGGAAGGGAAAAGGAACGCGGGGATGCTGATGTGAAGGAGAACTTGAGAGAGGGAAAGAGAGATTGGAAGGTAATGCTGGTAGATGGAGAGAGCGTGAGAGAGAGAGGGAAAATGGCTTGGGTTGTGCGCACAGAGCAACGGGAAGGGGAAAACTGGTGGAATTTTGGGCGTGTCTGTCTGGATGAAAAGGTGGACTGGTCAGGTGGAGTAGGGCTGCTTCGGGTGCTGCATGATGGAGGAGGAGATACCGTCTGGGCTGAGGAGAGGGATGTTAAGCAAGTGAGAAGGGAGAAGTTGATGGTAATGGAGGGCTGGATTGTGCAAGGCAGACAAGGGGCCAGAGGAGATGAAACGAGTGAGAAAGTAAGGAGATTGGGCGACTGGAAACTCTAGGAGAGAGAGAGAGAGAGAGAGAGAGAGAGAGAGAGAGAGAGAGAGAGAGAGAGAGAGAGAGAGAGAGAGAGAGAGAGAGAGAGAGAGAGAGAGAGATGATGCCAGCCAGCCCAGGTGTGTCACGCACCTATGGCCGGCCTGGCAGTAGATCTGATGGGAAGCAAAGGAGAGAAAAAGAGAGAACAATGGAGATGGAGAGGAGAAGAGAAAAGGGAAGAAGAGGAGGGGGAAAGTTGGCCACCCTAGCCTCCCTAGGGAGGAAAAAACATCTTTGGAGAGAGAGAAGAAGGGGAATAAAAAGGAGAGGGAGAGAGAAACGTGAAAGAGAGGGAGAAAAGAGAAAAGAAAGATAGGGATAAGAGAGTGGGGATAGAAAGATAGAGTTAGGTGGGGTCCACTAGCTTTTCTGGTCTTGCTAGAACTCTGAAAGTCTTCAAATTTGTTCTATCTTAGGACTCTTCAAAATCCTCTTTTTTTTCCATGAAACTTCATCTGATCTCCATCTAATATCCTTGATTCAATCTGGAGCATCCACGCCTGAGTTGACCGATCTGCAATGCACAAGACCCAATTAGTGCAATCTAAACCGTTCATTAGCTTTAATAGTCATCTAACCACTAAATTTTATAATTCAACTGTTGGATGGCCAATTAAAGCTAAAATTAAATATTTGATGTAAAATCTTAAAATTAATGGTCTAAATACTCTAATCAAATACTAAATTAGGAATATTTTGACCAAAATTGAACACTTAACACCACTCACAATGTCATTTTAAGAGAAGAGGTTAGATCTCAATTTAGAAAAGGATAAAAGTTAGATGAAGCCGATAAACTCTGAGGCTAAGCTGATGCTTGGAGTTGCCAAAGGCTTACCCATTAAAGTTAGAGAGTGTGAAGGTACTATCAATTTGACTGCAGTGCATATGGATGACTTTAAGGTTGTTTTCAGGATGGATTTCCTTAGTTTGGCTAAAGCCATTTCAATGTTATGCCTTGGAATATTAAGCTTCCTTGATAGGAAGGCACCTTGCATGATCCTAGTAATAAAGGATGGCAAGAAACAAGGAAGCTTCTATCTTTTATGCAAGTAGTAAAGGGACTAAAGAAAGAAGATGAGATGTTCTTGACCACCCTAATAGGGAAAAGAGATGAGGACAATATGGCTATACCTCAAGAAGTTGAGAAAGTCCTCAATGAGTTTAAGGATGCTATGTCACCTGGGCTACCTAAGAGATTGTCACCAAGAAGTGAGGTTGACTGCTATATTGAGACAGAACCTGGCTCAAGACCCCTTGCATTAGCCCCTTATCGAATGTCACTACCTAAGTTGAAGAATTGCGAATATAGCTATGATAATTATTGAATCCTAGACTCATTCAACCCTCAAAAGCCCCTTATGGATGTAACACCCTGGGTTTTTATGACATCTTTTTATTTATAATAATAGTCGTATTCGGGATCCCATGAAAAAAATGTTATTAATTATTTTACTAAAACATTTCTTGAAAACCTTCGAGTGTTATTTTCTTTTTCCAAAACATTAAAATTTTAAATTTAACATAATTAAATTGATGCAGTGATACCATTGCAACAATATGTATTTTAACCAATGTCAAAATCATCAACGCCTTTATTTTCAAAACAATAATAATGTGGCCCAGGATCTATCCATCATAACATCCCATTTAAATTTCCATCATATGTATAACCATCTTAATCAAATCCATAATATAAAAGTATACAGTCCATAAAGAAAATCAAATGGTAGTTCTGTTTATTAACTCACGTCACTGTCTATCAAATCAAGTAAAATAATCTCCCACTGCTATCATGGTTTCTCAACGATCTTGCCCTTCCTGCTATTGCGCTCGAGATCTAAGGCATTGCAAAACAAAGCAATGCCTCAGCAAGCTATTGCTTGTGTAGGTATATAGACAATTAATGTAATAAAGATGGAATAAATGAATAACAGTGGCGACATAATAAAAAGATCTATCATTTACGAAATTAAAATCATTATAAGCCATGCTAACATAATATCAAATTATCGAGTACAATAAAACATGCATCTCACTGATTTAAAACATGATATGATCTATGTAAATGAGCATACTATAATAACAGGGCATCCTAAAATACATGGGTCCCACGAGCGTCGCATACACTTGTATCACTGATCATGAGTACTCATATCCAACCTCTGAGTGTCGTCATACCCAGGCATACAATCCTATCTCCATGCTCATCATGCAAACACACAAAATAAGAGTATGGATCGTCATACCGCAGTGGCAACCTTCTAGGGTCTCAACCACCGCCGCTCCCCATCGACACTATAACGGGAGACTTAACGTCCGTCCCCATGGAAAGGCCTAGACTGGTAGTGTGGATTATCCATGTTACCAACCCCTACTGAAAGCCATCTACGGGCAGGTGTCTATCATATCACATCACAAATCTAAGAAGAGGGGTGGCCGGCCCTCTCCCTCCTAGTATGACGTCCACCGAGTGAAAGCACCTGTCATAAAACTCAAAACACGGAAGCAAGTATGTCAAAAACCCAGCAGCACTCGTGGTTCGCAATCCTCAAGGCGTGCTCCTCATCCCAGGGTTAGCCTCTAAAATGACCAGCCATCAAGCCTCCACTTTTCTTTATCATGGAAACCCATCCATTTCAGTGATAAAATAAAGAAAGAAAATTTCTAATTAAGCATAAATAGATCATATCATTCTCATAAAATCATCGAATCATAAAACCATTCGATACATGATTGAAATCAAGTAATAATCGTAGTATAAAGCTCTAATCTCACAAAATCAGCGACTAATAATAAGTACCATGTAAATCACAATCAATCATAATGCTGTGATAGATGCAAGGTTTTAAAAATTAAAATAAAACATTAATTGTCGTCACCTATCTTAATGTGAGATCACTTGGATCAATTATATATCCTCTTTATTTGATATGTTTAGATGTACTTATCAATATCCCAATATTATCTTAAAAATTTTATACATTAAAAGTGGTCAATTTTAAGTTTTTAAGTTAAATCTAGGTCCGCGTGGTCAATACGGTCACAATGCCTCTTTCGGATCAAGATTTGGACCTCTGTAGCTCTTAAAATCAAGTTTTTTGTGAAAATACTTTGGCGGCCCCAGTTTGCATCGATTTACACCGGCGCATTGCGGGAACCACGCCAAGGAAGACGACCAGCTTCTGGTCATCACTGGTGACCCCATAGGTGCCCAAATCAAGCCATTTTGATCTAATTTTCATGTATTTTTCATTTTCAATACTCCTTTGGCTCAATTTTGCAACAACAAAAAATTTTCATGTTCCTAAAACTTTCTAGCTAAGGTTTTTCATGATTTTCGGTAACACCAACCGTTGGATCTCTCTAAAATTTAAAGGGCTTGTTCTTGGCTTCCTTATGCCCTAGATAAACAATCTGATTTCTAACCTAACATGGTTTCATCATTTGATTTGCCTCCTAACCATACTGTATATAGAACTCCAGGAAAACTCAGTTTTTCCCTACGTTTCTATACATTTCTTTGATTCATACATACTCATGTAATAGGAAAAATAGGTGTTAGAACTTACCTCGATTTGCTGGCTGGGTATTGATGCCACCATATCCTTGCTCGCCAAATTTTTTTTGAGTTTTGATGAAGCTAGGGTTTAGGGAAAAAAACTCCATTGAAACGAGGGAGAAAATGGTGATTATGGCCAACTAAGGGAGATATAGCTCGTGCTGGTATAGGGGAAGGGAAACTCTTCCCTTACACATTTCCCTTCGACAATTTCTTCGGCGAAATCGCAGATCTAATAAGGTAAGGTGGAAAGGGGTGCCATTATCAATTTAGGCCCCTGTGTTTTTGGGCTCTACCAATTTACCAAAATGCCCTTATAACTTCAACGGCTCATGACTTCTTCTTTTGAGCTCCGTTTTTCACGTTCTTTATAGCGTTCGAATCCTATCGATGTGTACTTTCTAGTTCTCAAGTTTTTATGATCAAATTCTATACATAAGTTTTTTATTTAATTTATTTAGTTAATCATTAATTTATACTTAAATTTGAGGATATTATAATGGAGCTCTAGTGTTGTTTGAGAAGAAACGTGATGGAAGCCTAAGGATGTGCATCGACTATAGGGTACTTAACAAGGTAACTATAAAGAATAAGTATCTATTTCTGCTCATTGCTGACTTGCTCAATCAGTTGGCCAAGACAGTGTACTTTGCCAAACCTAACCTAAGCTTGGGGTACTATCAGGTACATATTGCTGAAGGAGATGAACTTAAGACAACTTGTGTCACAATATACAGTGCTTATGATTCTTAGTCCTGCCCACTACCTTTTGCACTTTGATAAATAAGATGTTTCATCTTATTTAGATCAGTTTGTAATAGTTTATTTAGATCATATTATAGCCTATAGGCAAATGTTGGAGGAACATTTAGATCAACTACGAACTATATTCTAAGTATTATGAAAATTGTGACTCTATGTCAAAAGGGAGAAATGGTCTTTTGCCTTGTAGAAAGTGCCATTCATTGGACACTGGATAGGAGGGGGATGGATATAGATAGATAAGGTGCAAATTCAAGTTATTGCAAAATGGGAAGTCCCTGAGAAAGTGACCAAGTTGCGTTGCTTCTAGGGCCTTTTCAACTATTACTAGAGGTTCATAGCTGGGTACTCACAGGGTGCTATTCCATTGACAAATCTACTAAATAAGAATAACTTGTAGTAGTGGGCGTGTAATACACACCATTTTAGAAAATTTTAAAAATGTCTAATTATGCAAATTTTGAAATTTTGTGGAAATTGGACTTTCAAGAATTTGAAAATTTTTAGAAATAGAATCATGTACTAGAACCTCGATAATTATAATGTACACGAGAAATGGAGTCCAACAACACTAAGAATACTAAAATTGGAGACCATATGAAAATTTACTAATTATTTTAATTTAGATAATTAATAAATTAATTAAGGAGGGCAAATAAATATTTCACTTGTAGGACCCACAAATCAAGCACTGAAACTTATGACTTGACAGGCATTGATGAGGAGGTATGGTGGTGATTACCAGCATTAATTGCTGGTAAACATACCTACATTTAATGAAAATAAAAAATAAATAAATTTTGATCTTGTTTCTTCGCAAATTTGTGTCCTCGGGCCTATCAAATTTGATCTCCTTGATTGATGGAGGTATGTGTTTGTAATAGGCTCATAGGAGAAGCATGAGGGTTGTGCTCATCGTTGTAAAGACAGCTCCACCTATCTTGGCTTAACTTATTATGAAGAGTTCATCATAAGTTAGCATGAGTGTGTAGGGTAGATCCTTGAGGCTTGATGCTTGGTTTTTCAAAGATCAAGATTCTTTCTCTCTAGATTTCCAAAGTTACAGACTCTTTGGGATACTTTTTCTTGTGCAATATTTGTAGCTCTACTATGTGGTTTTGATTTTCATCTAGGCTCGCTTGTGAGGTCTCTTTTTGTTAATCTTCAAGATCTCAGAATCTTAATTGCTTGACTTAGGTCTCTTTTGTTGATCATCAAGATTTCATAATCTTGATTGCTTGACTGAGGTCTCTTTTTGTCAATCTCCATGGTCTCAAAATCTTGATTGCTTACTTGAGATCTCTTTTTCTTGTTGACTTTCAAGATTTCTATTCTTAATTGTCTGAGTCCTTGAACATTTAATTATTCCTAAGTTTTCTGAGATATTCAATATTTCCAAAGACATTCATTGAAAGAGACAGGTGTATGGTCTACACTGAGAGCGTAGATCATTGTGAACAAAAGATTAAGTTTGGCTTGGTGGAATCCCAGAATAGAGTTGGCAGAAATCCTTTGCACTATGCTTCAACTATCTTCAAGAAGCTACTTTACGAAGTGTACCTCTAAGCCAAGGTTCAAATAATTCATTATTGTGCAAGTGTTACTTATGGAATAATTAATTCCAACACTATATTCTCTATCCTTCTGTGATTTGAGCAGGAGAGGGTATTTAAAGGCTTTTGGGAGTAGTGTAACAAGGAGTTTAAGAAAGTGGAGGAGTGGTGGAGTTGGTTAAGAAAGAAGACATGGGATGTTATAAAAGGTAGAGAGTTGTGATTGGCTAGGAGAAGAAGAGAGTGGGAGAAAGGCTAGAAAATGTGGGGATGGAGGATAGATGAGAAGTTATGATTAGATAGAGGGTTTAAGATGGGATAAAAGAATGGGAGAAAGAGACAAAATCATGGTTAAGTGAGATGTTGGGTAGGAGTAGCATTTTAGGAGATAGAATGAGTTGGAGGAAGTGGTAGTCTGAGGTGGAGATGAGTGCAGAGTTAAAAAACATGGGATGGATGGATGGGAGAAAAAGAATAGAACGTGGAGCTGGGAGAGAGAGACCTTTCAATACTAGGATTATGAAATGATTTAAGATTCTTTTAGGAGTTAAGACTCTAGGTGGGCCCTTTTATCTATTTATGTTTTTTTAAAAATAGTTTAATTTTCACAATAAAACTCTCATAGAAAAGCCAAATCTATTCAAGATTGAGAAAAATAGGTTTATGAACTTGGCCTTATTCATCTGCAAATCCCTCAAAGAGTTCAAAACAAAACTCTTCATAGAGACCGTGGTTTTAAAAAGTCTAGGATAATAGTACATAATAAAATCATTATCAAGAAAGAACACAACGAACCCCTGAAGTTTTTTTTTTTTAATGCAAGAAGTCATTATTAAGAGAGAAGAGAACATAAAATGGAGTCAATATAAAACAAACTAGGACACTTTCCTGTGGGTACTTAAGACTTTGATTATCAAATCTAAGTGCATCTAGTATGCACACAAGAGGAACAGAGAACCATGACTCACTAGTTTTAAATTTGGAGCCTTTGTAGCTAATGTGTCCATTACACACCTTTCATTGCGCCATGCAATTCTTTTACGAATTAACCTCATGATACAAATGTTGAAAAAAATTCTAGAAAAATCTATTCAATGTTTGAAAACATGCCACCTTTATCCTCGCATTCTTTTACGTCCAAGTTGATATCTTCCCTTTGCCATTGCTTCTAGTACCAACTTGGAGTTCCCCATTGATTTGTGAGTTCTAAAAAGTGGGATTGAATGCTAAAGAAAGCTCAAGGAATAATGACACTATTCTATGCCATTGTTAGATTGACATCTAAGGTAGATGCTATAACTTGCAATAAAATTTTCATTATCATTTAGAATCACTTTGCTGCCCAAGCTGCTCTTAGACTCTCTAATGCTAATTCATCAAAAGCAAGCTAAAGATAGCTTGAAGAAAAAGGTTCTCATGAAATATTTCTAAGTGGCTTGCATAATATTTATTCGTTTCCACTGATCTAGGAGATTTTTGAAACGTAGAATACCACTGCCAATCCAAATTGAATTTGCATATTCTACAACTCTTGCCATCTACGAAGAGATGATACAATCCTCATTCCAAGTATCTTTTTGGTGAATTATATGGTTCCAACTGTTCCAAATTCTCATGCCAAATATGCATGTGCTGCTAGGATTAGAGTTGAAATACTATATTTATGTTTGCCTGGCTTGACCCAAATACTATTAGCCTCCTCAATAGTCATGAAATCTTGATAATTGATGCCACATGGTCCATAATGGTCTCACCTTGGGGCAAGCCTAGATTAAGTACAAATCTAATTCATCAGCTCAACCACAAAGATGACTAGATGCGTCTACCATATGAAAGATCTTGTAAAAATGCTTGTAAAAATGCAAACATGTGGTTAGCCAATGATGAGCTAGAAGCCAAAGGAACATCTTAACTCAATGGAGGCAATAAAGTTTTTAGATATACTTCCATCTATCATGTTATTAGGTCATAAATGAGTTTTGAGTCAATATGACGATTTTTTTTTCCATCAACAGCCAGTTTCCAACTATGATTTGTAGCGTGCCCCCCCATTTTCTATCGTGTACATATCACCAACTAAAATATATTGCTAAAATCTTACACAACAACCCCCTGATTTCCAAAATGGTGATCCCATGAACTCAAGTTCTTAAAGTTTCAAATTTACGAAGAGTTCACCTTGAGCAGAGGGTGTTGAGTTTCATGTGCTTTACTCTTTATGTCAAATTTTGAAGAGTTCAACTACAGCTGAAGTCATGTCACTTGTTATTATGTCTCTACTTCAAGGCAGAAGGCCCTCACAAACTCCTCACGACGGATTTCTGGTGCCACCATCGCTTAAAAAGGCACTTGCTGTTTCTCTACGGCAAAGCCCTTTTGCATTAACTGATTTACCTGGCATTCCAAATTAACTTCTCATACAGATACACATCAAGAACAAGCACTGATCAATGCTCTATCATGATGCCGTCTTTCTGTAAAACTGCAGCGGGGTTCCAGACCTGGTCACATCATGCGGATGTCTTTGACATTTACATAAAAACAGAACCGTGTTTCTCCATAGAGACCGACTTTTGTGGAGTCAAATTGCAATCTTAGTCCAAAGTGCCTGATGATTAATTAATTTTCTGTAATCAATTCAACAAGACAAATTTACAGCACATACCTCAACTGGCCATTTGTTTCCTTTTCTGAATGGTCACAATTGGGCCAGACAACAACAAAATAAATAGATGACAATTAACAAAAGGAACAGAGAACTAAAAAGAACAACCCCAGATGTGAAAAAACCGCCATTAGCTTTCTTTCTGCCATAATTTACAAGTTGTGATGACCATATATTCACTCAGCCCCTATTCTTGCAGGGACTCAAATTCAAGGTATCAATAGGTCCCCTATCTCAGCCAATACTGCTGCTATTACCGACTCCCAGGCACTCCACCGTATCATAGGCATTCTTGAGGATTTGAATAAAAATAGTCTTCCTCCTTGGGCTTGTCTATAATAACTTTCCGACGGGTTGGCTGTCCCATTCTTTTTTCGTGAGCTTGTTGGACAGCAACTGCAAACTCATCCCATGAGAGTTTGATACTGTGATACAACTCGACCAACTCTACAATTCTCTTCCGATCCAACAAGATGCTCTTCCCAAATCCAAGATACCTAAAAATGATCCAGGACCCTTCTCTTAAGGCTTATGAAGGCAAACGATGATGCTATGTGCGGGAATATGAACACTGATAACAGAATAAAATTATACCATAATCATGAAATAAACCAGAATAAGAATGGACATACCTTCGGTGACCCTCAACAACTTTTGCCATGTTCCCATCATAAGTGGGAATGAATATGTTGCTAGAAACTGAAACCATGTAATCAAGTGCTGCCATCTGAGATGAATGGTTCTGAAATTGGTACAGATCTTCAGGAGCTAAAAGCATCTCCTTTTTTACCTGAAAATAACAATTCAGCCATCCTGCGTGTTAACACTGCACCAGAAAATAACAAATCCATTACAGGCTTCCTGACAAAGAACAAGAGTAATTACAAAACAGCATGTTGGATTTTCCCTTTCTTCTTGAAAGGGCAACCAAATTTACTGATTACGCTCAAACAGCACATTTCACACGTATCTTTCAGTTTGTTCTAAGAACTAATCATGTAATTTTCAAAATTGGGAATCAGAAAATTGGCAGTAAGAATATATAATTGGCTTAATCCATGAACAGATCACCAATCCCAAGAATCATGGGTTTTACATGCTTTTTCTGATAAAAGAAAATGAAAAAGAAGGAACTCAGTTAATAATCCATCGACCAGATTGATTCAGTTCCAATTTCCTCCATTAACTCACACTCAGACAACTTTCATGAGCAACCGGGCTTGGCCACTGAATATAGCAGCCAAGTTTGCTTTGCCCTAACTACTTGGTTTGGTGGTCACCAGCGAAATGTTTGCCAAATAAGCAGAAAATTGCTCATATCATGGTTGGCAGTCTTACTTTTCAACAGAAAATAGGGGCAAAAAGAAAGAATGAATACCAAGACAATCAGCATGGAAAGAGAGTAGGTAGATAGAGACTCACAAGTCGAGGAAATGCAGCTTTTAATTCCCTGAGCCTCCGTTCACTGCCATATATCTCACCAGAAGCTATGTAGATCTGAGTGTCCTTCTGAAAGCCTAGTGCTTGTAAAACTAATGCAGTCTCCTCCGGTGTAAGAGGACACAAACCTTGCAATCTCTTCTCTTCAGACTGTATCTCTTTCTCCCTCCACCATGGATATGCATACCTGGATGAGCACTGGATGTGAGCTGCATTCAATAGAAGAGAATACTATTGCAGGAATCCGTGAAACTAATAATCAAAACAGTAATACAGCTAAAACCCAAAAAGTTTACTATGACATCAATCTGCAATAATGAAAAGACCATCCTAGAAAGAAGAAAACACAAGCAGACCTCATTCTCTAACTCAAACTGGTACAGTGGATATTGTAAAAAAAGATAAATTTCTAATAAAAGATAAGAACTTTCAGTACAATTCATCATTTCAATAATCAAATTACATCATGTCAAATAACAATAACAATCAATTTTCACAAAGTTAGCATGTCAGATATGCATGTTAATAAAATGTTTATTTAGTGATTAGTTTTCCTGAAAATAATATAATTAGAGGAACACTATGGTGATGGAGCACTGATGTCACGACAATGCTATTGGCTGCCCATATTAGTTTTAAGTGGGTGCTCCTGTTCTGGTTACGAAACATCCTTCATGATAGTGATACTATTCGTACTTGAGATTTTTCACAACAGAAAATGAATGAGGATTTTATAAAGTCAAATAAATTTTGAGTTATCTTTTCCATTCAGATCCCAAAATGTTTGATCAGTGTGAAAGAAACATATGGTAGCCTGACTGACAGTCCAAGAGGATTCCTGCTGCAGGTTGAGAGAGAGAGAGAGAGAGTTTGATACCTGCAGATATGACAAGGAAGAAGTGGCAGTAACAGTTGAAAGGAGCTGAGGTTAAACATCTTTGCTGCTGAGATGGAGACCAATTCGTTCCAGGTGATTCCAGAAACGTGCTTTCTTCTGCACTTTGCAGGAGTTTGGGTGGATAATATTTTTTATTGTTATGAAGAAGAGGATTTATCCTACAAGTTAACATATGCCAATGATACATTCAAGGTATTGGCCAAATGAAGACACTTATTGATCTGTGCTAGTTTTGGATGATCTTTGTCCCATCAATTTTCTTTGCTTTGCTGTCTTAAATAATGCTTCTACTTGAGAAGAAGGCTTGAGAGAGGAATTTCAGAGAGGTAACTTTTAATAAGGAAAAGGTCTTCCCACTGCCTTTGGTGTTCCTTGTGCACTTTTGGGCAAGACCAGGAGGCTATGAGGGAAACTCACAGAGACGAAGGTCATTGGGGGCAGTCATTGCAGTCAATGATGACCTATGTAATTAAAGGCGTGCCTAGGCGCGCACCTAGGCACAAGGAGTAAGGTAGGTGCCTGGGAGGGAGCAAGTCGCAGTGCAACCTAGGCTCAGACGCCTAGGTGCGTGCCTGGAGCCTCCTTTCAGGCACGCCCCCGACTCCAGGCGCAGTCGACTTTGCCGGTAAGTTATAAACTTCATATCTTTTTTTTGTTTTTCCTTTTCCAACCCTATTTTCACTATTCCAAAGGGCTAAGAAGATGAAAACGATCATTCCACCTCAATCTTTCACAGATCTAAGCACAAAAAGGTATGGATTCACAAATCTTACCATTTTGTTACATTTTCTGTTAAAAAACGTAAAAACCAGTACCAGATTTTCAATTTTTTTGTTTACTTTTTTCCATTAATCTTGATGGATTCTTATTCTATATGTATAATCAAACATTTCATTTAAGTTTTATGCTTCCTTTCTCTATTTTTGAGTTTGTTTTTAGGTTTTTTTGTGTTTTTCCAAAAATACCAGTTACAGAAATATAAAAATGTTTTCATTTTTTTTGTATTTCTTCATTGAAATGTATTTCTATCCACATATATAGCTTTCCCATGTTTGTGTCTTCATGTGTGATAATTTTTTCATCTTTTTTTTCTATTTTAGGGTTTTTTTTTTAACTTTTCCGAAAATAACAGTTACAGAAATTGGGAAATTTTTTTTAAAAATATTTATTAGTTAAAACGTATTCCTATCCACATATATAGCTTTCCCATGCTTGTGTCTTCATGTGTGATGTATTTTTCATGCTTTTTTTGTATTTTAGTGTTATTTTTTTCAAAATTTCCAAAAATAACAGTTACAGAAATTAGAAAAAAAAATTGGTTTTTATATTTATTAGTTAAATGTATTTCTGTTCACATATATAGCTTTCCCATGCTTGTATCTTCATGTGTGATGTTTTTTCATGCATATTTTTGTATTTTAGGGTTATTTTAGCTATTTTTTAAATTATTAAATACACAATTTTGCACCTCGTGATTCAGGCACACGGCTAGGCACCCCAGGCTCCAGGTGCACCCCTTTGCGCCTCGCACCTCTAACTACATAGATGATGATGCAGACAAAGTGAAAGATCCATCGGATGCAGTTGCCACAGAGGAATCATGTTGGAACTAGATGGGGTTTGCTGAAATTTCCCAGCACTACTTTTCAAAGCCTACAAGCTTGTCTGAAATTGCAGGAATTTTCTTCCCTGTCTTTCCACCTGACAGGCAGAATACCTTAGACAAACTAAGCAATACAACAGAATTAGAGTTGTGATTTTCAAGTTCATGGTCTGATTACAGGAAGAGGATTGGTTGCATTTTGATAGCCTCTGGTAATATCTGGCACAGTTAATGCAGACGTTCCTGGACAAATCATCAGTTTAGCATCTGATCACATACAAATAATATTATGACAGCATTGCAACATTGAGATCAGGGTAATTTGTATCGTTCTCAAATGGTATCTGAGCTGCAAATGGATTGAGTTACGAACCTCATCTTCTTTAGATCCTCAGCTTCTTCCTCCGAGCAGCCATGAGTACAACCAGAGAAAGCCAACATGTCCATCTCATATCTCAAATGCAATGCCACAAAAGGTCCATTCTTTTTAAGTGTTTGAATCAATTTGTGGCCCAAAACTTCAATCCGAGAAGTGAATTTCAGTGCATGATAATTAACCCGGCATCTAAGCTTCTGAAGCTCAACAGGAAGACCATTGTTTGCCAGACGTGCATCTGTCCTATTAAAATGAACCACTTTATATTTGCTGAAAAGTGGCAGGATCTGCACAACATGGAAGAAACTTTAGCAGACACAACACAAGGTCTAAAGTAGTTTAGAAGCTAAAATGAATTTCAAGCATGGAAAAGCTTAGTCACGTCTAGCAAAGCTGCGACACACAGAATAAAACAAATTTACTGAGATTAACCATCTTCGTCATAGTTTCGACCAACCCATGAGAAGTAAAGGGTATTATTAATCTTGACCTGTTGCAAATAATACTTCTCACTTGACCAGCTAACTGGAGGCATCTCAAGCAACTCGCCCACATTTTGCCGCTTGAGTCTTTTAGGGAGTCTTTTAATGATGTGTATCTCGTCTCTCAATGAATCAATGAAATGTTTGACGTCAAAGATGTCACCAAAATTACTGCAAGAAGAACCTTGATGAAATCAAGATTATGCAGGAAGCTACAAAGTCAAAACATATAATAACAGTCTTTGGGACTGAGAATTACCTATGATCAGCCCAGAATGATGTCTTATCAAGCTCTGGAACAACCAATGTGAGGTTCAGAAAGTGAGCAATCGACACCATGTCACAGATCTGACGTGAAGAGGTAACAACAATTAATTTATTACAACAGAAGTTGCCATCAAAAGGAAACATATTGCAACAGAAATGTGGAAGCATGATGTTCAGTTAGTTGACTCAAGTATAGAAATTCAATTCTGTAAATTAAGCCAAGTAAAACTGGAAAGCACAAGACTGCTTTTAGAGTAACTTGAGTTACTAGAATCATTTTAAAAATGGGAAAAGAATGAATATGAATAGAAAACAGAAGAAATCTACAAACCGCCGCACGCATTTGATTCAGGCCCCCATTGCAAGATATTTTAAGATAACCGTTGCTTTTATATATTCCTGAAATGTCCGTAACGAAGGTGTCAATCATTAGCAACCATAGAGCTTCAAAAATGAATCTTGAAATGAGAAATTCCAGATCATGACAAAAAAGACACTGCTATATTGGTCCCAAATGGAAAAGTTATGATCTTCATAGAGTTATTTTTTGTAGTTCATTAGTATTTTACATGGTATGCAAATAATCAAGGGCATTATAATGAGAAAAACAACCATTGTTTAAGTAACAGTTATTTAAGCTTTTTATTCACTGTTGAGTTGTCGCTGTGTGACCTGGAGGTCACGGGTTTGAGGCATGGAAACAGCCTCTTGCAAAATCCAAGGTAATACTACATACTATATACCTTTCATGGTCCGCCCCTTCCCCGGACCCCGCATATGCAGCAAGTTCGTGCACCTGGCTGCTCTTTTTATTCACTATATTTGCATAAATGTAATCAAAAGAAACAAAAGGATAGGGATCTGAAATCCCTTTTTCCTTTTTTTTTTAATGCTGACCACAAAAGAGGCTCCTTCTTGCACCAATGCCATAGAAGGCCATTGCTTGAGGGTCTCAAATTTTAATCAAATTATAAGTAATTCACTATATCATAGTCAATACAACACAATTGAAGGGAAGCCTTAGCACAACAGTTGAGTTGTCACTATGTGACTTGGAGATCGCGAGTTTGAGGCGTGGAAACAGCGTCTTGCAAAAATGCAAGGTAAGGCTGCGTCCTACAGACCCCTTGTGGTCTGCCGCTTCCCTGAACCTTGCATACACAGGAGCTTGGTGCACCGGGCCACCCTTTTTTATAGTCAACATAACACAATCAAGCAATAGGAAAACGACCAGAACATCAATAGGAACTCCTTAAAAGAAATTCCAGTCTGTTAACCCAATCAAGGACTTCTCAGTTCTCCCTCACTACAATTTACCAATGTTAGCCCTCAAACTATCACTTTCTCGACTAAGGAACTTTTCAAGTTAGATATAGACCACATAAAAACAATCCAAAACAACTTTCACGTGACCTAATAAAACCTACTTCAACAACATCAAACAATTGAAAGATAGAAAGAAAAAATGAAGAAAAGATTCATCATACATTGTGACCCTGTTTGACAACTTTATTGATGAATGCAGCTTCCTAAGGCATCCTATTGACACTAGTATAGTGTTTGATCTTCATTATCCTCACTATCCAACATATACTGAAACCTCAATCATATAGTTTATTTGATGAACATGTTCAAACAGAGAAGAGTTGATTAATGGGAGTAGTTTATACATAAGGCACAGACTCCACACTGTTTCATAGTAGAGCAGGATCAACTGTTTCTCTGAAATTCAAGCTAGATCATCAGCACCTACTGGGAATTCACTTTAGAACTGCTTCTCTTATATCAGATTACTGATCCCCGCTAAAAAGATGACAACTATTGAAACATCTTGAAACCTTCTTCCATTTTCTTCCTCTCAAGTGTTGGTTGCTCCTGCATCAGCCTCCTCCATAACATTGATAGATCTGCGGCTTTCTACTTAGTACAAACACAAGACAGAGGAAAGAAACAAATACTGTTCCCGTACATCACTAAAATGCATTTGAATGAATTTGATAAATCCAGTCTTCTATTGGCTGAAACATGAAACTAGCAACTTGTTTTGAGTTTGACTAGGAATTGTTCCCAACTCAAGATCCCACCAATGTTTTGGACAACCAAAAGTTAAATGAGTAACTTTTTTCTTTCTCACAAGTAATCTCTCTACTATATCAAATCCTGCACGGTGCCATGTGTACATACAGAAATGGGAGGGCGCAGCTACTACACATCTAATTGCAAATGATCTCTATCCATAACGCTGTGCATGAATTGCTGGAGGCAGGTGCACTGGATCCCATATTCCTGACAATGATTCAAAGATGAATTCATGGGATCTGAAGACAATGTTAATCCTAGTTGACAAAGATTCACATAGATGTTCCTGGGGCCAAAGAGTGTTCTGAAATTGTGGCATGTTCGGATGTCTTCAGTTAACGGATTCTTGCACATCATGCAGTTACAAGATAAGGTGACATACATACTATCAGTGGTGTGTTTATAGCAAAAATTACATTGTTAATACTCACAAATAGATTCGGAGGAAGCAGCTCAGCTCAACTTCACAAGCATATGAAATATACTCATAATTTACAAGTGTACCTTTCAAACAAATTCGTACATTAATAGTGCCGGAATTCATTTGGAAACCGTTTATCAAGCAATTGCTAAGAAGGATAAAGGTTTAACTCAAAACCAAAAGATCTTTAGTCACGAAAAAGGAGTTACTCGAGGGAAGGAGAGGTGGAGGTGCTGCGGTGGCCTCTTCTGCATGGATTGAAAACTGTCTCATCTTGGTGAGCTGAGTGCTCCAGGACTTAGGAAAACGCGGATGCCAAAATTCTCCAACAGTGACGAGCTGAACAAGGCAGGTCCAGAGCAAAATGCAGGAGCAGATACGGATAAACCACACCTGCAGACTACTCCTTGGAATCATCGATTGTGGCACAAGTACCACTCTATCACATTCTGATGCCTCTGATTTATGATCCATATCTACCAGATGTCGATCGCCTCAGCCAACCCATTCCGCAGCTCTGACAACGCAAAGAAATGAAGATTTCTCCTGACGTACATTCAAAAATTCGAATTTCTCCCGTTGTTTCTATTCAAATCAGGGAGAAAGGAGGAGAAGAAAACGAAAAGCTCGGTTGAAATTTGGTGAAACTGGAAATGTGAGAATGGGATCTCTTCATAAATCCCGAGGAGAATCCGATCTGAAGAAGAGACAGAGAAGCCGTACAAGATTAAGGAAGGATCCGTTTGTTGAGAAAAGTAATTGAAAATGTGTTGGCGTGGAATCGATTCTTGTGGAAAGAAAGGAAATGCAGGACTAGAAAGAACCCTAGAAGTTAGAAGGATGACTTTCTTCCCCTCTCTGTGTCTCCGGATGGGGGCTGGCGACGCGTGGTGGGGCGTGTCCAAGAGAGAGCGCGGTGTCCAATGTCATGGGGGAGAAAGAACGCTCAAGGGAGCCCCGTAGATTAAATAAAAGCGCGAGAACGAAATCCCGACTTCATGGTGAAAGCGCCGCTACTGCTGCCTCCGGTTAGCCCGTTATTTTGGTACCCTAAACTTCCATTTGTTTGCGAGTAGGCTCTGAACTTAACAGCTGAGTCTCTAATTATCTCCTTTGGATGGAATCTGTTAAGTGGAGCATTTATATAGGGGTATTTTGGAAATTTGCCCCCTTTTCTAGTAAAATTATGAAAAAAAACTGATGAAAAGCCCTTTCTTTCTTCTTCTTCATAGAAATTGAGTATCTTACGATAAAAAATAGCTTAACATTCGGAGTAATAAATTTGAGCAAAGAAAAGCTAAATCTAATAAAATTGATTTGAAAAGCATCGAAGCAAATAGAGACTAAAATTAGAACGAAAAACAAGATTTTTATCACTTGAATGCATGAAATTTATTGACATAAAGATAGACAAATAGCTTGAAAGCTACAATTGATCAAATCTAAGCAGAAGAACAAGAATGGAGAAATATTGTCGAAAATGGACTTGCTTTCTGCAGCTAAATACATCAAAACAAGACTACAGAAGAAAAAAGCAAAGACTTCACACTAGAAATTAATTATTTTCAGTATAAAAAAACAGATTTTTCAGGTAAAAAGCACGATTACTATGCAATTGAACCAGTTTGAAATCTATATGAAGCATATCCGAAACAGTTTCAAATATCAAAACAACCTAATCGAAGAAGAAAACGGAAGCACTCATACCAGAAATCAATGATTTTCAGCACAAAAATGAGATTTTCAGGTGAAAAAGACATTCATTAGGCAATTGAAACAGTTTGAAGCACATACGGAGCAGATCCTACACGGCGATCAAACATCAAAACAAGATCATCGAAGAAGAAAACAGTTTACATGGGGCCATTTTGGGGATTTCGTTCCCCTTCTTCTTAAAACAAAAAAACAAACCCAATGAAAAGGGGATCAAAATCCCTGAAATGCCCCATGTAAACGGCCCACTCAATAGATTTTGTCCAAGGGGGCTGATTATGGACTTGAAATTCAAGGCTCACTTGCAAACAAATCAAGGTTTAGGACCTATTGCAGACTAAAATGAGAGTTTAGCGATTAATTATGAACGACAGCCACGACCTTTAGGCGTCCAACTATACCAATGAATTATGAAGAAAGACGCGACGTGCAAATCGTTGAGTCCCACGTAGAACTCTGTCTCGTGTTCTCCTCTACCAGCTCCATGAACAATACTAAAGAAGTGCCAGGTGGCAGTGTTGATTTGTCCTTCACCCTTGAGCAACTTAGTAGACTTGGCCTTATCATTTTTTTTTAATTATTCTATTTTAATTTACCAGTGTGGTCACGTTCTCCTGCCCCTTTCAGTAAATCAACGACGAGGAGTCTTCTTGTTGGCGCCGGTCTTATTATGTGAATGGTAGATGCCCCCATTATGTAATGTGTGTTAAAGTAGCTTTCAAATTAGAGGAATGCAAGGGGGAAAAGTAAAAAGGCATTGTAAAAGTGACGCAGATCATTGTGTAACATCCTCTTGGTCGAATAGAATTAAGGGAAACAAAAGTGCCTTAGTATAACTCAAGTTGCAGATTTGCAAACTATTTACGTCCACCAATAAGCCTCCAAAGATCAAAGGACCGGAATCACGATCATCTCATAAGTATATGGCCAGTTATACTTATATTTGTCCTTTCTGAAATGAATTAGTATGCATTTTAATTAAGCTAATCATATTTTTCTTTGAACATTGAGAATCTTATTTTTTATTGTGCCATGTCAGCATATTTAAATATTTAAATTATCTATTTACCCCACTTTATTAGTTATATAAATGGGACTCAAGAGGATTTGTCTCCTTTTCTCTTCCACATGTCCGTAAATCTCTCTCTCATCACTAACCTTTCCTAAAATCTTTATAGAGAGTCTATCTTTTTCTATTTTCTAGACACCTTTCTTAAAATCTTTTTATAATATATCCTCTTTAAATAGGGAATCAAACTTCATCTTAATGATCATAGCCATCCATGTAATATATGTTAATACAAACAAATAAACTTCTATATTAATGTAAATAAAAAAATCTAAACGTGGTCTCAATGATTAGATCCATCCATCTAATAGTGTACGTTAATATAAACTAATAAATCTCTATATTAATATAAATAAAGAAATTCTAAAAGAAAAAATATTTCTCAAATAAGCAATATAAATCATCCAATGGTCTAAGTCAACCATCTAATTGTCTATATTTATGTAAACAAAAAAATTCTTACAGCAAAACATAATCTAGACACAGTATTTATTGTATCAGACATATTTGTTAAGTATTTCTTGATAATTCTATCAAGAAATATGCATTTTGTTCCTTTATATTTCATGCATATAAACAAATTGACTTCCATCTCTTTCTATTTCATAACCATCCTATATTAAGTACTAGATCTCTAAGAAAACTCTTGCAATATATAAGGCCAAATCTTTAGTGATTAAAACCATTCATACCCTTGACACTTTAGTAAGTAGATCAAGAAATAAAATATAATAATATTTGAGAGTGAATATTACCAATATCTTATATATTCTTATAACCTATTTTTCCTTGTATTATGTTATCATATTATAAAATTTTTAATAATTTTTACAATGGCTTCGTAGTTAGATAAATGGATCCTAAGAGGTTTGACTCTCTTTCCCTGACATAGATGGGTTCCTTAAATTTCTCTCTCATTCTAGCCCTTCCTACAATCTCTTTCTATAGTTTATCCTTTCTATTTTCTAGTCACCTTTCTAAAATCTCTTTATGTTGTATCCATTTTAAAATGGTAATGAAATTTCATCTTAATGATTAAAGCCATATAAATAATGTTAATGTAAACAACAAAATCAAAACCTCATATCAATGATCAAATCCATCTATCTAATAGTTTACGTTAGTGCAAACCAATAAATCTCTATATTAATATAAATAAAGAAATCCTAAGAGTAATCTTTTTTATTTTCAAATAGACAATCTAAGTCATCCACTGAATCCATCTAATAGTCTATATTTATGTAAACAGAGAAATCCTAAGAGGAAAACATGAACTAGCCAAAATGTTTATTATATTAAACATAATTGTTAAGTATTTTTGGACTATTCTATCAAGAGATATAAATTTTTGTCTCTCCTATATATAAACAAGTTGACCCCCAATATGACTCTATCTCTTTCTATTTCATATGCATCATATCTTAGAAAAAGACCTCTAAGAGGGCTCCTGCAAAAATGGGGCCACATCTTTAGCTATAAAAAATCATTATCTTCTTAATACCTTATTAAGTATATAAAGAAATAAAATAGAATAATATTTGAGAGTGGATATTATTAATATATTATCTCATTTACCTCAGACATTACTTGGGCTCCTTACTAATATTTATATTTAAATTACTTGTTTATTAAGATTAGGCTATTGATGTGTAATAACCTCAAATTTGAGTTAATTTTTAGGTAATTATAACATATTTAAATTGGAATAAAAAATAAAAAAAATAGAAAGTGAATTGATAAAAATTTGAAAATTAAGGAAGTGACCCCCTTGAAAACTCAAATTTTGGACTTGAAACTATAAAAAATGAAAACTATGTTTCAAGATTATTCAAACGACATTAATTTTGTGTGAAATGGCGATCAGAGCGAAAATCCCCATAATTTTACTAATTTAGGGGGTCCAAATTGATAACAACGCCCCCAGTGTCGTTTGTTTACGAGCTGCGATAAGACATGCCTTGTGGGCTATGGATGCAACATGCTTGTGCACCATGCATCAGCCTGTGTCCCCTTGCAATGGGCTGGCAGTTGATAAGAATGGGAGAAAAGGGGGGAATGCTGGAGGAAGGAGAAGACCTCGACGTCCATCCCCTATCACTCTAACAACCATCAGTGTTGCCCAGCTGCCTAGCCTAGAACCCACTTGCCTCCCTCTCTGTCTCGCTCTCCCCTAGTTGGTGCTGCATAGCTAGAGTGCCCAGCCTAGAAAACCTTCTCCTCGTCTTTCATGCTCCCTCTCTCTTGTCTTTCCCTCCTCTTGAGCATCGCTCGAACTACCCACCAGCGATTGCCACTGGCATGTCTGAGGCAGTCGCTAAAGCACAACTCACCGGCAATGCCATAACCTGGAACCCATTCCCTGTTCTCTTTTACCGATGTGGGTCATCATCTCTCCCTCCCTCCTCTAGTTGGGGCACCCCAGGAACTATTTCTCCTTGCATCTCTAAGGTCCTATTACATGAAGCACCGATGCCATCCAAAGCAACAGCCAACAGCCAACAGCCACCATCATCTGCCTCCTTCCCCAATTGTTGTTACCAACCCGATAGCCTAGCCGCACCCATCCCTTCCTCTCTCTCCCTCTTCGTTTTCCCCATCTCTGTCCATTGCTACAAGCTCAAAAATCATCTCTTCCTTGTTGTCTTCTCCAGCCATTTTTTACGATAGGGATCGCAGCCAACCTGACAGGGCCTATGCATTTCCCCTTCTCTTTCCATTCTTCTTGGACTAACATAGCCTGATTGGCAGGCCGTGCCAGTCCTACTCTTCCTTCCCCTTCTCCCTCTAGCCAACACAGCCCCATTGTTGCCAGACCACCCTCCCATTGTCTCCTCCTCCCCTATTTCCCTTTCCTCCTCTAGTGAGTTAGGGCAAGGCAACTCATCACGTCACTCGCTCTCGACTCACCTCGATGAACAGAGTTGACATAGTGAGCCCCATTACCCCCTAGAATTTTGACCTCTTGTACTACCAAAGGTAGGAAGGATTTTATAGATCCAAGATAACCTTTGCAATCCTTGCATCGTGAGGAACAAGACCCATATGTTCATTCATTGATGAGAGAAGATTCCACAGTTGATAGTGACAAGATCTGACCATCCGTTAAGACCTAATCATTGATCTATCTTTGAGTGATGAATCTGCAAATGTTTTTGTAGATCCTGTCATGATCTAACCATTTATCTACCTCCAAATGGTATATCTGAACCTATCCCAATCAGTCATCATTATATAACCATTGATCTCTCTAAAAGTTAGATCTGCGATGGATATGAGCTCCCTTTTAGGTCTGGACATAGATTTCACATTAAATTATCTGATATGTGATTAGATCTAGCCCTTCATCTCGATCTGATCGTATATGAGTGAAACATACCCTTATATCCATACTTGATTCTAGTATTTGTTCTTATCTGACCATAGATCCATCACCAAATTCCTAGAACAATGACATATCTAGCAAATTCCTAAGATCCGACCGTTAGTTAACCATCTAATTCTAGATCTATGAGATCAGGCACTGTACCTCTCTTTGATCTGTAGTGGTTCCACTGTTGGAGCTACATCAACATATCCTTACTTTTTTGGTACAATAATCAGCTACAGAGATACGATCGAAGTTGTCCATTCACGGATCAACTACAAAACCTACAAATTGGTCAATCAGCAGATTGAGCTAAAGGAGTTACACATGAGCACTAAGGATGAATTTCATACAAGGTAGGCGGATTGAGATTGCTATTTTGAAAAGTTTAATAATTGTCATCTCTTTATAAGAATGATTGAATGTAGATGATGACTTACAAAGTATTGTCTTTAATTACTAAAATTATGGAAGCATGTGATAAATTTAGAAGTTATATTGTGACACTTTTTAAATGATCAAATCACAAATAAAATGACTAATTTAAATAGAAAATATTATTGTTACCCTAGTTGCAACACCCAAACAATAGAATGAAAACCATGCTCATTGACTGGAACTTAGCATGTATATATACATGCACACACACATTTAGCCAACGATAATACGTAGAAACATGATATACACAGATTAGCTACAGATGTTAAAGTAAAATAAAAAACTTATTTTTACCCTAATATAACATCAAGAAGAATGAGTAACTGGACTACTTATCTTGTTTTTGAATTTATGCTTACATTAAATGGATATGTTAGTACCTTAAACAAGGTTCAATGCTACTGAGACATAAGGACTTGTATATTGATATTATAATATTTGGAATAGAGTGAATAGTATGAAATATTAATTAGTATATTAATAATAAAGTAAAGATTTTAGAGTAGCTCACAAGGTTTTGAACTTAGGAAGATATAAGCAAATGTGTTAGAAGATGTCATGCTTGTAACTTAATGACTCAAGAATGATGAAATGAATGAATTTGAATGGTTTCTCATAAAACTTTGAAATAGTGGTTTTATTTTCATAAAATGATCTTGGAGGTGTATATGATTTATGATTTGGGTGGGCACTAGACAAGTAGCCATAAGTCCTAATGGAAGTAGATTTTTTTATTTTTTCTTATGTTTAGGCAGGCGCTCCATGAGCAGCTGTAAGCCCTGGTAGTTATGGTTTCATTGATGCTTTTGGCAAGCACTCTATGATTGGGCATAAGTCCTTATGTATATGCATATGTTGATGCATTAGGCATGTGCTTTATAGTAGTTATAAGTCTTGGCATATATGGATTTCATTGATGTTTTGAGCAGTCACTTTTGAAGTGTCTTAAGTCCTAGATCGCTCTACAAGTGCTCTACGAGTATCGTAAGACTTGGAGGCTTGCACACCTAGGGCATTAGTAACACTTGAAGGTAGGCATGCCACATATTGCTATAAGTCTTAGAGACCCTATGTTAGGAGGAGCAGTTGGCCACTTATCTCAAAGATGATATTGATACCAGCCATGTGATGGAGACAACAAATAGTATGAGTATCTTTTCATGGAAAAGTGCTCTGAGAGGTAACTGGTTAGCCCCTATGAGGTTCGGTAAGCAATGGTTCGTGCAGGTATCCAAGTGCAAATGTAAAGGCCACGGTAGTTGTTAGTGGTTGACAATAGGGCCCTACTAGCATAATTGTCTATGTGTTGATGTTATGTAGGTCATTTTTTGAGAGTTTAGACCTCGTCTAAGGTGCCACCATGATTAGAGTGATCAGTTTTCTATGGCGATGTGGGCATGGATTTGTGCATTTCGGATTGAAGGCTGTGCATCTTGGTTCGGCTTCGTCTGTTTTGAGCATGTTGGTTTGATAGACCTATCAGATTCTTTTGAACATTCTGGATGATTTGAGCTCACCAGTCTTTCCTTGTGGAATCTCACCTCAAGTTTATGAGATTGATTTTCACATTTATGAGTTTAGTTTGATTTGTTGTAGAAAGAACTATTCTCACTTATGAATTAATTGATTATGATTTGAAAACTATGAATAGCTTTTGGTTTTGTTAGATTATATATTTATGAATGTTGGTTTGCTAACAATTGGACGTTGAGCATATCGTATGCTTTTTTATTTTATCGACTGACTTTGTCTTTTATTGGTGCTATGCTTTGACGCATACACTTAACCAATAGTTTTACCATTGGGATTTTAATACACACTAATTCTTCTAAATCAATAGTTTTACCCTGGTCAGATTTATTAAAGTGTTAGATTTATTGAGCATCATGAGTGATTCTGCATGATCATATACTGATTTATACTTACATATGAAAATACATTGTGTTCATGAAGAGAAAGCTATTAGAGGACTATTTTTACATATGATAATAAAAATGTTAGATACTCCACTCTTTATGAGTAGATTAAACTATCAAATGATAAACAACTTAGACATTTAAAGTGATATCTTGACTGATAATATAATGCGAACGAATTTGAAGAACTATATATCATAAATAAATTTAGAATGCATATGTGATTATTCATGAAAAATGATCCTAGTACAATTAAATGCTTATGAAACAATAAAAACTTGGAAGGCTTAAATCCTCAGGAAAAAGATAAGGCAAAGAAGACTTTAGAAACCATGAAAGTCATATGATTCATCAACTATATTGAATTGCACATGTAAACCCAATTTATAGATTTATGATTTGAGAACATAATTTTGGCATGAGTAGTTATTTGAAAACACCACGAGTTCTGTTTAGGTATGATAAATACTCAAAATACCTTGATTTATGTAGATCATGAACTGCATGACAAAATAGCTACTCATTCACCTACACAAGTGTAAGCTTGTTGAGACTTGTAATTGTTTACAGTTTCTCAGATTTGAAGAATTAGAATAGAAAGACGAACAGGTCGAACATAAGAGTAGTTGTGGAGTTTGAAATTTCAAAACATAGAGATTTTTCAGTATCTAAATGGTGACCCTTTCAACCTTAGATTAGCTTTCTGATTAGAGAAGAATGTGATTGTATATTTACTGTCATGTTGCAGATTCATTTGTATTTAATGAAATATGTTGTGACATGGTTGTGACCATAGGTTTTAGGAAGTGATAAGTTTTGTGTATTTGTTTTCAAAGGAATGAAATTTATTTGTATCGTTTATCAAGTATTCACAAGCATGAGTCAAATGTGTATATTTCCGAAAAATAGAGGAAACTTTGTTGAAATTTTAGTAGAAATGAGACACTCATTTCTTCATAAAATCTTTGTATTTTGTGAAAAAATGACACCCGAGATTCTTATAAAAAATTTCAGATAAAAAAATTCACTATTTTGTTTTTAGAAAGGAATTTCAAACAAGGGATATCTCAAGTTTCAAAATAAGTTTCAAAAAGTATTTTGAAAACTGAGGGTGTCACATGATGGCCCATGCAAATCTTAAGTATTTAGTTTATGATGCATTACTATTTAGATATAAAAGCTCAAAAAATAAAAAATTATTTATTTATCTTGAAATGTCCAATAAATCCAAGGCTTAGAGTTGTCCAACCAAATAGAATTTTGATATTTGGCCAGTAGTGACAAAGCTTTTGATAATAAATCAATGGATCTTACTTGTAGTTTGGCAGCTTAGTGCAGCCATGAATGTCTCTTTCTCATCATCTCAGCTAAACTTTTGTCATTCTACCAAACAACTTAAGGTAGCTAACTGTTTGATTTAATTCATGCCTTGTTTTATATTTCTAAAATTTAGCATTTTAGAGACACTAGCTCATTGCAAAGTTTTATATGCCGATGAAGCTAATCCTAGATAAGGACTAATCTCTATTTCATTTTCCTATTATATATTTATAACAACCAATTATATATGGTCACAAGCAACCAAATGTTCTCTCTTCGTACTTGCGGTGGGGATGAAGCTTTTTGCAAGCTCATGGAATGGACAATCTCCAATTTGATAAAGGATGTAGTTGTGATTATTATAAGTTCTAGTCTAATGCTTACAACATGTGAATGATATCATACTTCTCTAAGCTGCCAACCAAATCAAGCTTTGAATCTCAATCAAAGTAGTCGCAAGAGTGTTTGAAGCCAAGTCGAGGCAACAGTCAATTGCTAATGAGCTTGAGTGTTCAATTGCCTCTCCCCCAGTGACTATCTTAGCTCTCCTAGTTTGGTTTGAAAAACCTCCACAAGGACTGTGAATAAACAGTCCATAAGATGTGGCGGTCTATTTTCTTCTTAAATTCCCTATGAAATGATGAATTCCATTCAAAATAATTTTCTTCTGATTCATTGGCAAGAAGAAAGAAGGTACCATGTAACACCCATAACATTTTTTTTAATATCATAATAATAATAATAGTCAGGATCCCAATATCAAAATATTATATTAATTATTTTATTAAAACATTTACTAAAAAAACCTCTGGGCGTTATCTCCTTTTTCCAAAAGCATCAAGATCATGATTAAAAGATAAATATAAGTACACAAAAATAAATTTAAGACAATAACCATATCAGATCCAACATCAAAATCAACAACGCCTTTATTTTTAAAACAATAAATATCCAAAAAGTATAATAAGGTGGCCCAGGGTCTATCCATCATAATATTTCACCATACTTAAAGACATGTCTATAATATACATAATGTCATAATTAAATTACTCTAATGAAGATACACACCCCATAAAATAGGTTCAAATAGTAGTTCATCTATCACTCATGTCGAGTTATTTGTCAGTCAAATCAAGTGGTACCCATTGCATCATTGTCCTTCCACAACCTTGCCTTTCTTGCTGCCGCCCTCGGTATCTGAGGCATTGCAAAATGAAGCAATACCTCAACAAGCTATTGCTTGTGTAGGTACATAGACATTTAATATAATAACAAGGAAAACAAAATTGAATAACAATGTTGATATAATGTAAGTCCATTTATCCATAAAAATATAAGTATCATAAGCAATGCCAATATAGTCTTAAAACATCATGTGTTAAAACATGCGCCTCATGGATATAAAATATGATAATCTCGTGGATGTCAAACATTGATGTGATCCAATATCAATGAGCATAAAATAACAAACTGGTGTACCTGTCAGTTTCACAGTACAATTTTTTGTTATTTATTTCATCTAAATGGAATCTATGGCGATCCAACCATTGGAATATTCTTTAAGATCTCTATTTATGATTTGGTCCTTGATCCCAATGTTACTTATTATTAATCAGTCCTATCTAATGTTTATCTGCTCATTTTTGTGTGCATCTATAGTTTACACCTTAATCTGACGTCAGATCATTCTTAGATCAACAATTTCTCAACATCTAAGTTAGATCAATTACTAGAGTAATTACATCTAATCTGATCCTTGTGACCCTTAGTTAGTATCATATATTATCTAGTTGTTCAAGTCCTAAGGGTTGATCACCCTTTGATTAGTTGGATCTACGTGATTTGGTACTATTTTATGAATTTGACCTAAATAGATGTGATTAAATTAAGATTCTAATGTTAAAATCATATCTGCATCGTCCACACAATTCCAACGAACATTTTGGATCGAAAATCGAGCGTTTGTAGCCTTCAAAATTTTAGAAAAATCATTTCAGATTAAAATCAAATCAAAAACTGAATTTTACAACGGTTTGCACCGGTAAGAGGGCATTTACATCGGTTTACATTGGTAGAAAGGGGTTTACACTAGTTTACACTGGAAAAAGGAAGTTTACATCGACATAAATCGGCATCCCGGATTGCACGGATGCTAGAATGTGAGGTACGTTTCGGCTGTTCAGGACAGCACACGTGCGCTGCACACCTGCGACAAAGTGCCCATGTGCCCCATCAGCTCCAGAGCATCCCAGTTGGTGTCTTGAGCGCCTTGTCCATCCAGGACAATGAGCCTGAGCCATTTGATTTCTTTTGGCTTGATCAAAGCCCCAGATGCTCTGATTTTTTTATCGATTTTCGCCATTCTTAGGGTTTTTGGCTACAAAGATTACAATGAACAGCTCAGATCTATCATTTGAGGTGTCCTTAATGTGGGTCTAATCATGTTCTATGGTTTTGACTTTTTAGGCCACCCAACGACCGTTCAGCTCAGATTCAGCCCAACTTTAAGAGGGAAAAGTTGGAAAATGATGCGAAAAACAAGTTAGAGTGTGTGACTTACCTGATTAGAGCCAGAGAGTGGAGATCTAAGTCCACTAGTGTGTGCAAAGTTTAGTTCATTTTAGCAGTGTGCAAAGGGAAAAGGGGGGGGGGGTTTCTCTGGTTGTTTGGCATGGGAATGGAAGGGGAATATGTTTATATAGTTGTAGATCTGATTTTATTGCAAGGAAAGGTAGATCATAGCCTTCCTCCATTGGAGCTAAAATGGGAGTGAAAAGGGGTGTCGTTATCTAAACAACTCCCTCAAATTAGTGTCATTGACAATTTATCAAATTACACTTGTAACTTAAAATGGTCATATCTCACTTATCTGAACTCCGTTTTCGACATTCTTTATACTATTTAATTCCTATCAATGTGTACTTTCTAGTTTTTGTAGTTTCAAAACCAAATTCTATAAATAAATTTTTTTAATCTAATTAATTTATTTTATTACTAATTTAGGGTTAAAATTTGAGGATATTACATTCTTCCCACCCTATAAAAATTTCGTCCTCGAAATTTCGGTACATACCTCTATATAAATAACTCTGGGTGGATCCTCTTCATCTCATCTTCTGTCTCCCATGTAGCTTCCTGCAGTGAATGATATTGCCAGAGGACTTTGACTAATGATATAGTTTTAATCCACATTTCCTTGACTTTCTTATCCAGTATATGCACAGGTCTATTCGAAATGTCATATTAGGCTGTAACTCTCCTGGGATCTATTCCAGCATGTGTGATGGGTCTGACATGTACTTCCTCAACATATATACATGGAAGATGTCATGTACATTTGCCAACTAGGTGGTAAGGCTAGCTAGTATACTACTGATCTAACTCTGCTTAAAATCTCAAAAGGCCTAATGTACCTAGGGCTAAGTTTCTCTTTATTCCCAAACCTCATCACTCATTTCATAGGGGAAACCTTTAAGAATACATGCTCACCCTTGGAGAACTCTTAGGTCTTTCTTAGTAAGGGTAGTTAAAGGTAACACAATCTTTGAGAATCCCTCAATGAACCGATGATAATATCCTTCCAAACTGAGAAAACTATGCATCTCTATCACCTTCTTGGGCCTCTCCCAATGTAGCACTGCCTCAACTTTGGTTGGGTCTATGGCCACTCCATCTTTAGATACCATGTGGCCCAAAAACTGCACTTGATCTAACCAAAAATCACATTTACTGAACTTGGCATACAACCGATGTTGACAAACTGTGTCTAATACAGTGTGAAGATGCTCCCTATGTGCCTCATGACTAGGTGAGTAAACTAAGATGTCATCGACAAAGACAATCATGAACTTATCCAAGTAAGCTCAAAAAACATGGTTCATTAAGTCCATGAACACTGCAGGTGCGTTGGTCAATCCAAATAGCATTAGTAAGAACTCATAGTGACCATAACAACTCCTAAAAGTAGTTTTCGAGATGTCCTCTTATCTAACCTTTAACTGATGGTACCCTGATCTCAGGTCTATCTTGGAGAATACTCGTGCTGATTGTAGCTGATCAAATAAATCATCTGTGCATGGCAAAGGGTATCACTTCTTTACAATGACACTATTTAGCAACTAATAATCAATGCATAGTGACACACCCCACCCACCGTGGGGTCCACAGTAACAATATTGTCCGCTTTGGGCCGGGGCCCGAGGTACTGTGAGGCACCGTGACCTCAAGGGGGGCGGCGAAGCAGCGAAGCGGCGAAGGCCGAGGGGGGTGACGGTTGAGAGTTAGTCCCATACCGCCTGGAGAGGGGAGCTGGGCCGGGTGATAAGGAGTGGGAACACTCCTCACAGTAACAAGGCCTTTTACCCTGGGAAGCCGGGGTGAAAACAAAGCCGTGCGGGCCCCGGCCCAAAGCGGACAATATTGTTACTGTGGACCCCACGGTGGGTGGGGTGTGTCAAATGGTATCAGAGCCAGTCTCCTCGTGGGGATGGGTGGCTAACCGCATGCGTGCCTCGGCACACGAGGGCGTGTGTCCCCTAAGGGGGAGAGATCTAGCCCTTGCCGGCTGAGGTACCGTGAGGTACTGTGAGGCACCGTGACCTCAAGGGGGGCGGCGAAGCAGCGAAGCGGCGAAGGCCGAGGGGGGTGACGGTTGAGAGTTAGTCCCATACCGCCTGGAGAGGGGAGCTGGGCCGGGTGATAAGGAGTGGGAACACTCCTCACAGTAACAAGGCCTTTTACCCTGGGAAGCCGGGGTGAAAACAAAGCCGTGCGGGCCCCGGCCCAAAGCGGACAATATTGTTACTGTGGACCCCACGGTGGGTGGGGTGTGTCACATAGCCCTAGTGACTTATCCTTTTTCTTCACAAAAAGGATTGGTGCCCCCATGGAGACCAGCTTGGCCCGATGAAGCCCTTATCAAGTAACTCTTGCAACTGTACTTTGAGTTCTCTTAACACTACTGGGGCCATTCTGTATGATGCCTTAGAGATAAGTGATGTACCTAACACCAGGTCAATAGCAAAGTCAATCTCTCTACTTAGTTGCAATCTTGATAACTCATCAGAAAAAAAATCTGTAAACTCATGAACAACGTCAATATAGTCAATCTGTGGCTGCTTCCTACCCTCAACGATCACATAAGTAAGAAATGCTTTGCACCCTCGTGAATAAAATCATGCCACTTTCATAGTAGAGATGATGCATGTACTTTCCTGGCTTTTACTGCCCTAGAACAAAATTTCTGGTTGCTCAAGTATATAAAAAATAATCCACTTCTTACGGCAATCTATGGTAGCCCAATAGTTAGCTAACCAATCCATTCCTAATATAACATCGTAATCAACCATGTCTAATCAAATGAAGTATGAGTCCATCCTCACACCTGATATCTCTCAGAGATACTTAGTAGCCTCTACTGTCTCTCCCACGGGTGTCATAATATCCAATCCAAATGTTAATTTATCCACGCATACATCAAGGCAAGATGCAAAGCTGCATAAAATAAAAGAATGAGTGGAACCTATGTCAAAGATGGCCTTGGCCCTTGGCATGTCGGTCTGAGACTAGAAGAGTACCTTCAACGACCTGGTTTGAGGCCTGTGCCTACTCTGATGTGATGGCAAACATTCGTCCCTTACTAAGTGGCATGGTAGCTGTCTTTGCACCCATCTCGGCCTGCTTCTCCCTCTATCCCTTAGGACAGTCTTTAATGAAATGTCCCACTTCTCCATACCTAAAGCACCTATATGGCTATCTTTGAAAAGGTGGTTAGTGCTATTGCTGTTGTTGGGGCTACCTCTGATGTTGTGGCCTATCAAATCTATTACACCTTCGTTTAGGGTGCCAACCCTTGCACCTATCACATCTCTTCTTCTCTATGTCTCTCTTAGGCATGGTCTGTGGCTGATAACCTGGTGCCCTATGTACTTCCTCTAGTCCTAAGAGAATTCTTCTCCAGCATGGAGGCCATGTTAGCTACATCTTACATAGTTGTGGGTCGTGAAGTAATCACTCAATCTTTTAGCCAAGGTATCAATCCATCTACAAATCTGTCTGTTGCCTCCTTATCTGAGGCAAGTGCATTAGGAGCAAACCTCCTCAATCAGGTAAATCGGTTCAAGTACAACTAAATTGTCATATCTCTCTGCTCCAAGGTAGCAAACACTTTCTTCAGTTATTGTAATGCATGACGTGAAAAGTACTGAGTATCAAAAGCTTACTTAAAGGCCTCCCATGTCATCATCTCTGTAGGGTATGGTTGCCTATGTGTAAAAGTCTGCCACCAAAAGCATGCTTCACCCTTCAGTAGGTAGGTAACTACCATAACCTAATCCTCTAGTGCAATCTTTATTGCGTCAAATGTCTTCTATGCCTCAAATAACCACCGCTCAGCCTCCTCAGTATCATTGTCAACATAGAAAGGTGGCACCATCTTTTGGAGTCGTTCCAATAATTTATCTATTTTCTTTGAGTCAATCATAGCATCACCCTCAGTGGTCTTAGGTGTTGGTAGTGCCTGCACCTGGTGGGTAGAATGAACAAACAAATCCACTGGAAGAGTTGTCGTAGGGTTAGGGTTCACAACCTGAACTGCAGTCCTAATCTACTTCTGTATGAGGGGTATCAACCTTAGCATCACCCTATTCAACAACTCAACATAACAATCCCATTGATTAGAGGACTCAATAGGTGTGGGCAACTAGAGTAGCAGGGGTAAACCTTATCCTTCTTCGAGGAGCTATCTATCAGGGATTCAAATATCAATAAGTGTAAATTCCTCTCTCCTAGTTCCTTTTTAACTACAATTCATGGATTGTCACCTATATATAAGTGGACATTTGTAAAGATTATGATGGAATAGACTAGGCTTTGATACTAACTGTAACACCTCGAGTTTTTTTTATAACATTTTTATATAATTATAATAATAGTTGGGATCCTAATATCAAAAGATTATATTATTTTATTAGAACATTTACTAAAAAACCTTCAGGTGTTATCTCCTTTTTCCCAAAATATCACTACCATGATTAGAAGATAAATATAAGTATGTAGAAATAAATTTAAGACAATACCCATATCAAATCCAATGTCATAATCAAATTACTCCAATGAAGATAATAATCCATAAAATAGGTTCAAATAGTAGTCCATCTAATCACTTACGTCGAGTTATTTATCAGTCAAATCAAGTGGTCTCCACTGCTATCACTGTTCTTCCACAGCCTTGCCTTTCCTGTTGTCGCGCTTGGTATTTGAGGCATTGTAAAACAAAGCAAGGCCTCAACAAGCTATTGCTCGTATAGGTACATAGACATTTAATGTAATAATAAGAAAAATAAAATCGAATAATAATATTGATATATTATGTAGGTCCATTTATCCATGAAAGTATAAGTATCATAAGCAATGCCAATATAGTCTTAAAACATTATATGTGATAAAATATGCGCCTCATGGATATAAAACATGATAATCTTGTGGATGTAAAACATGACATGATCCAATATCAATGTGCATACAATAATAAATAGGGCACCCAAGGTACGTGGGTCTCATGAGTGTCCCATGCACTCGTCTAAGAGATCATGAGTACTCATATCAATCTTCTAAGCGTCGTCACACCCAGGCATTCAATAAGATCTCCATTCTAATCATGCAATCATATAGAACAAGAGTATGGATCATCATGCTGCAGTGGCAACCCCTCTAGGGTCTCAACCACTGCCATTCTCCATCGACACCATAACAGGAGACTTAACATCCGTCCCTATGGAAAGGCCCGAACCGGTAGTGTGGACTATCCATGTTACCAAACCACTACCAAAAGCCATCTATGAGTAGGTGTCTATCACATCACAATTTCGAAGGGTGGGTGGCCGGCTCTAATCCCTCCTAGCATGACATCCATCGGATGAGTGCACCTGTCATAAATCCTAAAACACAAAAATTGCGTATCTCGTAAACTAGGAGCACTCATGGCTCACAATCCCCAAGGCACACCTCTCATGCTGGGATTAGCCTCTCAAAGGATTAGCCACAAAGCCTCAACTATCAATTTTCATGAAAACTCATCAATCTCAGTGATGTAATAAGGAAAGATAATTACTAATCATACATAAGATACGTGGTATTAATATCATACAATAATTGATCATAAAAAACCCATTTAATACACTATCGAAATCTCATATCAATCATAATATAAAACTTTGAATCTCACAAAATCTTTGACTAATAAACAAGTGACAATCAATCACAATCACTCATGATGCTATGATAATGCAAAGTTTTAAAAATCAAACATAACATTAAATGTCGTCACCTACCTTAATGAGAGATAACCCAAATCAAGCGTGTAATCCTCTTAGCTTGCGCGCTCTGATGTACTTATCAGTATCGCAGTACAATTTTTTATTATTCTTTTTATCTCAATGGAATCTATGGCTATCCAACCATTGGATCATTATCTAAGATATCTATTTATGATTTGGTCATTGATCCTAATGTTACTTGTTATTAATCAGTTCTATCTTATGTTCATCTGCTCATTTTTGTATGCATTTACATTTTACCCCTTGATCTGACAGTCAGATCATCCTTAGATCAATAATTTTTCAATATCTAGGTTAGACCAATGGTCTAGATCAATTATGGGAGTAATTACATCTAATCTGATCCTTGGGACCCTCATTTAGTATATCACCCTTTAATCAGTAGGATCTAAGTGATTTGCTACTATTTTATGAATTTGTCCTAAATAGATGTGATTAGATCAAGATTCTAATACTAAAATCATGTCCGCATAGTCGACATGATTCCAATGGACCTATCGGATAAAAAATCAAGCTTCTGTAGCTTTTAAAATCTCAGAAAAACTATTTTAGATCAAAAATTGAATTTTACGCTGGTTTGCAATGGCGGGAGGGCGTTTAAACCAGTTTACACTAGCAAAAAGGGGTTTCACACTAGTTTACACAGTGAAAGGAAGTTTACATTGGCATAAACCGATGTCCCAGATCGCACGGACTCTAGGACGCGCGACGCATTTCGGCCGTCCAAGATAGCGCGCATGCACGCGACCGAGTGCCCGTGTGTGCTATTTGCTCCAGAGCATCTTGGTCGACGTCCGAGGTGCATCGTCCATTGAGGACAATGAGCCTGAGCCATCCAATTTCTTTTGGCTTGATCGAAGCCCTAAATGCTCCAAATTTTTTTATCTGTATCACTGTTCCAATGGTTTTTCGGTCCAAAGATCACAATGAACGACTCAGATCTACCATATGAGATGTCCTTAATGTGAGTCTAACCATGCTCCATGGTTTTGACTTCTTAGGCCATCCAATGGCCGTTCAACTCAGATCCAAACCAGATCTGAGAGGGGAAAGTTGGAAAATGATGTGAAAAACAAGTTAAAGTGTGTGGCTTACCTGATTAGAGCCGGAGAGTAGAGATCAAGCTCCTCTAATGGGTGCAAAGTTTTGTTTGTTTTAGCAGCATGCAAAGGGAAATGAGGGGTTTTTCTCTAGTTGTTCGGCGCGGGAGTGGAAGGGGAATGCGTTTATATAGTCGTGGATTTGATTTTAACGCAAGGAAAGGCAGATCATCTCCTCTATCCATTAGAGCCAAAATGGGAATGGAAAGGGGTGCCGTCATCAAAATGAACCCTCAAATTCGTGTCACGGACAATTTATCAAATTACTCTTGTAACTTAAAATGGTCATATCTAACTCATCTAAACTCTGTTTTTGACGTTTTTTATACTGTTCAATTCCTATTATCGTGTACTTTCTAGTTTTTGTGGTTTCAAAACCAAATTCTATGCATAATTTTTTAATTTAATTAATTAATTGTGTTACTAAAAATTGAGGATATTACATACCACTTATCCATTAGTTTAAAATTTGTGTTATGAAGAAATTTGGGGGGACTCGTTTAAAAGTTGGAAATTTATTACCAGTGCATTGTTACTTAAATGGCTTTAGAACTTTGAGGAATCAAATGTGCTTTTAGAGGGAAGTGATCAAAATCCAACATGGTGCAAATTCTATCAAATTTCAAGTTAAAGAAGGTGATAAAAGTGAACATTTGAGATGAACTTTGGATGAGAAATACCATTCTTACAATCCAATGCAACTTCTTCCACAGGGCTTTTCTCAAGTAGGATGGTGTGGTCATAATTGTGTTTGGATTCTTGGCAGTAGTTGGGGAAGCTATCCTTTTGAAGTAATCAAAAGTTTTGGAATGTGTTCATTTCCCCCTCCAAGGAGGATAAGGCAATTTGGACAAGAGAGCAATCCATGCCTTTCAAGATGAAGTATTTCTCTTATGGCCAATTTTAGGATCAACCTTAAGAATTACAAGCATGACAATGTGTGGAACAAACAAATTACACTACGAGTCTCCTTTTTTACTCAAATAGTCATGTGAAACAAGAAATTCACTATTGATAACCTTGCAATGGCAAATATATATTATCATTGCCACAAGAACGATTGTGAATCAATAAACCATCTTTTCATATTTTACTCCATTGTTGCTAAGATTTGGCAATTAATTTTTAGCTTATTAAAAACTGGCACAAGGAAAAACTCAACTTGCAACTCAATGGCACCTCAACTTCAAATCAAATAAGGCCAAAGTTCTCTATATTAGTTGCTTTAACAAATGTCTAGATCAGTCAATAGGGAGGAGGACCAGCATGCTTGGAGACAAGTGACAATTATAGGCATTTCCTTATTATCTTTGGCCTTATATTATACTATTTCGTATGTAACTCTTAAGAAAAAAAGCTTGTACTCTCTCTTTACCCTTAGGCTCCTCCTTGAGTCCTAATTTCCTTTCAATGAAATCATCCATTTCTCAAAAGAATAAATAAGCAAATAAATAGTTTGGTATTGGTGGCACTTCTAAGGGATGATAATGATGACAAGGACACCCTCTTGCACTCATTCATTTGTATTCCTCTCGTTGCTAGGCTTATTATTCTATGTATCTGTGAAGGTTCCACAAAAAAATCTGGACTGTAGTCCTCAAGAATCATTTTCGCATGCTACCATCCTACACTCTAGTTTTATGTTCTGTGGCTTCCTTGGAAGATAAAAGATGGATGTTCATGCTGCCTATAGTTTGGTATAAGTTTATCTTCATCCATTCTTTGTAAGAAATTTATGATAGTTGCAATTATTTAGTGGTTTGCAAAGTTTATTGTGGGGCAACCTATCTCTTATCTTTTAGTCCACTACTAAGCAAGGCCTTATTTTTTTTATGAAGGAAGTACCCTTTTGGGCTCCAATGGAGACATCTATAGATCCAATACTAATAAACTTGCATGATATTACCCAAAAACCAACCATTTGTGTTTTTTTTATTTTTGAAAGTTAGACTAATGTACCCATGCACATCCTTGAACCCTAACCACTGAGGCAAGAGATTTCTGATACCATTGCACTAGAATGAATTTGATTGCATCAATGATACAAAAATAAAACTCAGTGGTGCTTTCAAGCCACATCATTTTGCACCTAGTGGCATGGCGTTGTTGGATGTTTTTTTTATCAATAGAACAAGAAAATGAGTTATGTTGATGTGTTTTACTACAAGTGTAAGAGCTATTGTAGTATAGCTAATGCAAGTACAGGTCGATCCCACAGGGACTTGACTTAAAAAGTGGGAGTTTAAATAAAATTTAATTGATAAAAATTTAAAAAGAAATAACAAAAAGTACTGGAATTGGAATCATACAGATCAAATCAACTTCTAAAAATTACAAAATTTTTAGTTCTTGAATAAAGCAAATAAAGCAAATAACATAAAAAACTTCTTCCCTAGCTTAATCACTATTACTATTTTCAATTCTATTCTTCTTGGAGTTGATCAACCTTTATAAACATCTTCAGCATTTCCTTGACTAGAGATCTACCGGTTGGATTTGTCAGATTCTTCAAAATCCTAAAAATCTATGCTAAATTGTGATTTTGGGATTTGGACAGTTTAGATCAAGTTATGAATTTCAGATTAAAGATCAAAGATGTTAATTAAGTCTAGGGATGTCCTAAGAATGAAACTGGAAAGTTAATTGAAAAACAGAGAAGAAATTGAGAAGAAATTGAAAAATCTTGGTATGTTAAGGCTAACATGTTGATTGAGTTAAGCCTTGATTGATCAGGTTGGATTGGATTGTTTTTGGATAAGTAAAACACGAATATAATAGAACTAGGATAGACAAGGACATAGAAGGAAATAGAATAGGGATAGAAATGTAATTGGATTTAAAGGATAAAGGGCGATTTTAGAATTTAAGGAAAAACATATTTAAAAGGAAAAACAAATAGGGAAGAGAGAAAACTACCTGATGGAGGAGATCGGAGGAGAACAAAGAAGAAGGGAGAAGAGTGGGGGAGAAGAAAGAAGGGAAACCTGGATCGGGTTTTCGTTTCCAAGCTGACTGATGAATAGAGATTTGCCTGTGGTGCAAAGAGAAGGTGGGAATAGAGGGAGTCCGGCCAGTGGGGATGAGACTAGTGTTGAGCAGTGAAATTGGTTAGTTCGATGTGGAGAAGAGGAGGTGTTAGGAAGATCGAAATTGGTGAGCGAGAGGTGATGCCGTGCTGGCTTCTAAAGGAGATGGCTGGTGTTGTGCTTTGACCGTGGTAGGTTTGTGGAAGGTGAAGGCGATGGTGGTGATTGGAGACATAGATAATGGAGAGAGTTGGAAGGAGATGGGGAAGGTGAGCAGCAGGGAACATTTTCGGACTTGGAAGGGGCTTGTCTGGCTGGTGGAGACTAGGCGATAAAAACAACTAGGAACAAAAGGTAGCAGAGGCGATGAATCTGGCTAGTGATTGGGGGTTGATATTGGAGCATTGAAGGAGAAGCTGGAAAGAGGTCTGTTGGGTGGTGGTGCTAGGAAAATAGCAAGTGAGACAGAGGAGGGATAGTAGAGGAGGGCAAGGGAGGAGCTATTGACTGTTTTGCTTGCCTCCTACACGTCAGCCAAAGGGGATAGGAAGTGAAGAATGTGAGAGAGAAGAGGGAAGAAGAAAGAAGGAAAGAGGGAGTGAGGGAAGGAGAGGAGAGAGAGACGTAAGAGAGAGGGACTGAAAGAGAGGTAGGGGGAAGAGGAGATAAAAGGTACATACGGGTTTCCTCCTAAGTGTCCTGCCAAAATAAGAGTGTAGGAGTCCTAGGAAAATGGGGCAACTATAATTTATAGCCATCTCTCCTTCTAAATTTGGTTTTTTTCCCTTCTTTGGAAACTTCTCTAAGCGAATCTTTCCATCTTCTCTATGTTTAGTAATCAATTTTCATTTATGAAACTATCATATCCATCTTTGTGAGTGATCTAGTCCATCCAATGCTCTTTAGGATAATCAACACCGTTAACTTTTGATCTTAGCAATTCATGCCTCTTTTGGTTAATCTGCAAAATAAAAGACCAAATTAGAGTCATCTGAATAATACATTAATCATTTGATAAGCTCTAATGATCATCTGACGATTAATTTTGACAAATTAATGATAGATAGTTAATTGAAGCTAAATTCAAAATTAAGCTAAAAATTACAAATTTGATCGATCAGATGATCTAATTGAATGCTAAATTAGGGGTATTTTGACCAAAATTAAACACTTAACAAGTTACCAAAAACTAAACACTTTGGATGATGGAGCTAAGAGTGTCCAATGAAGACAAATTTAGTGTTAATGGGATAGTATATCACTGTGTCATAGGTTTGTGGATTGGATGATGTGAATGTGTCAAATGTAGGTTCTCAAAATGTATACTTATTCGTTGACCAAGCAAGAGCCGAAGAGGGATTTCGATAGGGTGGGCTAGGGTAGACTTTTATGACCTTGCCTTGGCCCTAATGCTTTAACTTTGCCCCTAACTAAACTTTTATTGACTTCGATTCACAAATTTTTGTCCCTAATATTGTTTATGTAAAATTTTTTTTCTTGTCCTTAATATTGAACCTTATAGGTCAATTCGGGTAAGGTCCCTATGAGGCTTTCCTACACTTATTCCAATAATCAAGAATGGAGTTTCGTTTGTGTATACCAAATAAAATGCTCACCAATAATTAATTTTATTAAAATAAAAAGAAACATGTAGAATAGTGACATAAAATACTCTTATCTCATCCTAAATAACTCATGTTACTACATTATAAGATTTTACAAATTGTTATCAACAATAATAATTGATTTATCTCCATCTACAAATAAAATACTCACCAGCAATTGAAAAAATCTTTTGAAGATGAAGAAAAGGGAAGAACCATTGAACTCAACAAACCAATCTGACCTCTTTCTGCTCCTCTTTTCTACTTTGCCTTATCTCTGTCTACAATCTCAGTAGCACACATAGAAACCAGCCTGAAATCACGGGCTGTTTATTCTTGTTCATGTTTTAGGCTTTCAATGGCAAGGAAGACAAGTAGCCTTGGTGTATTTTTCACATGCCAAACATTGCTTCAGCAAGATTTGGGGATTCGGGTAATAACAAAGAGTAGGCTATTGTTTTGGGCTTGTAGAGCCATCTCTTTTCTGGTTGGGCAAGGAACAGGAAACTTGTCTCGATGTTTCCGTTTCACTCTACCATCTTTCTATTTCTTTTATTATTTTTGCTGGGTCCGTCTAGGGGAGTTAACTACTGACCAGGGTTACGTGGACGCGTGGCCGGCCAAGAACACGCCTCATTCTGCTCCTGAATTTTAACTTAATTTCAATATCGGTTAGTATTGCTTTTCCCTTATTGTTGTCCCGACGGTCCGTAGAGCGTTGAAGTTTCATTCTCTCAGCAGATCAAAGAAAGTCGATCTCCATCGATTCCAAACAACCCTCCTGCATCTCTTCGTCTAAGATGAACAGGATGGGCGGCCTTAGGATTGTGATGGTGGTGCTTCTAGGGTTTTTGTGGAAGACCGTTGAATCCCTGCGATTTAATCTAGAATCAGGTCACACCAAATGCATCGCAGAAGACATCAAGATTAACGCCATGTCCGTCGGCAAGTACAACGTGGTCCCTCCCACCGAGGGCCATCCTCTTCCTGATTCCCACAAGATCACCGTCAGAGTAAGCTTTTCATACGCAATCCTTCCATGTAAAAATCCTTCCTTTTTCTTCCACACCGTTTTGTAAACCCAAAATTTTAAGTATTTCTGTTTGTTTTGTACTTCGTGAAAAAATTGGCTCGTCTCCTTTCAGATAACCTCCCCTTATGGGAACAGCATACACTACGCCGATCACGTTGATTCAGGAAATTTCGCCTATACTGCCACAGAAGCTGGTGATTACCTGGCTTGCTTCTGGGCCCCTGAACACAAGCCTTCAGTGACGCTCACAGTCGAGTTCGATTGGAGGACGGGTGTTGCTGCCAAAGACTGGTCTAATGTTGTAAAGAAGGGGCAGATCGACGTAAGTTAACTGCTCTGAATACTCTTCTATCTATCTACTTTATCATTTGTTTATTTTACGGTTTCACAAACCGAGAAGAATGCAACACATGCAAACAAGAGAAACAGTCTGAGTGTCTTTTACTAGAGAATTGGTTCGTTATACTCATTTCCTTCTATTAGAGGTACTTATTTGTTCAGTCGTGTTTACTGCATTTCTCCTGATACTGAAGTTATCTAGATATAGGGCCTTGTGCTCTTGACTTGGATTTCTAAGGGGGTTGAGTCATTTTGAAGAAACATATGGTAGTTATTTGTAGCTACTTTTGAGAATCTTCAGATAGCTCAACTAAGTAGCCATTTGTTTGAAAATCAAACGAGGCATCTTAGTTTAACTTTGACTCTTTGGTTAAGAAGTGGATATCTCGTCCAAATGTTTCCCCTAATGGTTTCCTTCTGTTGTACAACCGGAGATTCCTTAAGAAAACTGAAAAATGTAACATGTATTTTAAGGAAAGATTTGTGCTCGCCCGGATATTCCTTGTAAGATATATTTATTGTTTGGCTTTGTTAGCAGAAGGAAAGTAGCAGAGTACCGGTGTTCATCTAGTGTGACCTGCCCATGCTTTTAGAAACATGGAAACTCAAGATAATGTAGCCTTTGCATTCTACAGTAGTTCGTTGTGCGAAAACTTAACCGAACTTGAGGAATACCCAACTTCTTGGATATCATTGGAATACAAATTAACCAAACAAAATATGTTCGAATCAAACCCAATCTTGGTGATCTAGGAGTATTAACAAAAGAATTCTGGGTATCAGAATTTAAATGGCATAGAGCACCTTTCTACTGAATTTATAGAGATGTTCTCACTGACTATAACAGAATTAGTTTATACTGAAGCTCTAGAGAGTGCTTGGACTCAGTGGAGTTGTACTGGATCCCAGTGTAGAGGAAAATGGGCAAGGGCTGCTAGAGCTTTCTCTCGGAAGTAACGCGCTGTATTGGAACCCAAGTGTAGTGAAAAGTGGGCATGTCATGGCGGTCGAGAAGTGCACGGCTAAATAGGATATCCTAAGAGTATGAGATTCATATCGTCACATGGAATATAGGGATATTGATAGGTAAGAGTTTGGAGTTAGTAGATATATTGAAACATAGGAGAGTCAATATCGCTTGTATTTAAGAAACTAAGTGGAAATGATCTAAAACTAGAGAAATTGATGGGTATAAACTTTGGTATGTAAGAAAGGATAATAACAGAAATGACATAGGAATACTAATGGATAAAGTTGTAGACATTAAAAGAATTAGTGATAGAATTATAATAATAGAACTTGTTTTAGGAGAGCAGATTATAAATATTATAAGTGTATACGCACCATAAGTAGGGTTAGAAGATATAATCAAGAGACAGTTTTGGGAAGATATGGAGAGAATTATGCAAGAAATTTCCAACACTGAGGGGATATTTATAAGAGCAAACTTAAATGGGGTTAGAAGATATAATTAAGAGACAGTTTTGGGAAGATATGGAGAGAATTATGCAAGAAATTTCCAACACTGAGGGGATATTTATAAGAGCAAACTTAAATGGCCATGTAGGAAAAGAAAATAAAGGATATTATAGGATACATGGAGGGTATGGTATAGGAGAACGAAATGAGATGGAGGAAACTATCCTCGATTTTGCTTTGCATATAACCTGACCATTGCAAATGCATTCTTTAAGAATAGGGATGAACACTTAATAGCCTTTAAAAGTGGACTTTATAAAAGCTAAATAGACTTTTTTCTACTTAGGAATACTGAAAGATCAATGTGTAAGGATTGTAAGGTGATATTTGGTGAGAGTTTAACCTCACAACATAGGTTAATGGTTATGGATGTCTATATTAAAAGATGAAAGAAAGGAAATGAACTTAATAGGGAATTTGAAAGGAGAGAAAATAACCTCATTCACAAATAAGTTGATGATAGAAGGAAATTGAAACTATGAAATAAAAGTAAACACCATGTGGATTAATATGGCTAAGTCCATTAAGAAATTGACAAAAGATGTCTTAGGAGTATCTAAAGGTAAAAGGCAATTAGTAAAGGAAATATGGTGGTGTAGTGAAACAGTGCAAAAAGTTATTAAAGAAAAACAGGTATGTTTTAAAGTATGGCAGAGGACTAGAAATAATGAAAGCTATAAACAGTATAAGAATGCTAAAAAAGTTGCTAAGGGAATAGTAAGTCGGGCTAAACTTAAGGCATATGATAACCTCTATAGTAGATTAGGAACAAGAGAAGGTAAGAAAGATATGCTTGAACTTGCAAAAATATGAAAATTGAAAGGTAAGGACTTAGATCATGTTAGGTGCATTAAATTTGATGATACTAGTCAAAGATGACGAAATCAAACAAAGGTGGGAAACTTACTTTTAAAAGTTGTTAAATGACAATGGCTCTGAGAAGATATGGATTGAAAATAATGTAAACATAAATAATATTGGACATTGTAGATATGAACATAGGATTAGAATACCTGAAGTGAAAGAGGCATTGAAATGATGAAATTAGGAAAGGCCATGGAGCTTGATGGTATACCAATAGAGGCTTGGAGGCATATGAGAAATACTGGAGTAGTTTACTTGACCAAGTTGCTTAACAAGATTATAAAAACAAAGAAAATATTGGATGAATGGAAGAAAAGCTCTATTGTACCAATTTATAATAATAAAGGAGACACATAGAGCTGCACTAATTATCGAGGGATCAAACTTATGAGCTACACTATGAAACTTTTTGAAAGAGTGATTGAGAAGAGGCTACGACATGAGACAAGTATATCGGAGAACCAATTTGGTTTCATGCCTTAGAGGTCTACCATGGAAGCTATTTTCTTACTAAGATAATTGATAGAGAAATATACGGAGAGGAAGAAATACCTTTACATGGTCTTTATTCACGTAGAGAAAGCTTATGATAGAGTCTTTAGAGAGTTAATATGGAGGGTGCTGAGTAATAAAGAAGTGTTGCGGGGGTATATAGACATAATTAAAGATATGTATGAGGGAGCGGTAACAAATGTTAAGGCCACTAGTTTTGAGACCAGTGATTTTCCTATCACTATAGGATTGTACCAAGGATTAGCATTGAGTCCATACCATTTCGCATTGGTTATGAATGAGTTAACAAAACATCTGCATGAGGAGATTCCATGGTGCATGCTATTTGTAGATGATATAGTCTTACTTGAAGAGACATGGGAGGGCGTCCAGACAAAGCTAGAATTATGGACAAAAGCATTAGAATCTAAAGGATTTAAAATTAGCAGAACTAAGACAGAATATATGGAATACAATTTTAGTAAGGAGAGGAGTATGAGTGGAATGCCGATTAAGATTGATAACCAAGAAGTCCCCGTAAAAAGACCGCTTTTGCTGCTTAGGATCAATCATGCATGAGAGTGGAGAGATTGAGAGGGAGGCTACCCAGAGAATCCAAGCAGGTTGGAACAAATGAAGATGTTTATCTGGAGTTTTGTGTGTTCGGCGGGTGCCACTCAAACTAAAAGGAAAATTCTATAGGATGACTATAAAGCCGACCATGCTCTATGGTTAAAAGTGTTGGGCAGTTAAGGAAGATCATGTTCATAGGATGAGTGTCGTGGAAATGAGGATGTTGAGATGGATGAGTGGCAAGACAAGAAAAGATAGAATTAAGAACGAAAACATTAGAGAAAATTTAGGGGTTGTACCAATAGGTAACAAGATGAAGGAGATTAGACCTAGATGGTTTGGACATGTCCGAAGGAGATAAAAAAGGCACTGGTTAGGAGTGAGGCAATGCAAGTAGAAGGTTCTAAAAGGACAAGGGGAAGGCCTAAAAGAATGTGGATAGAAGTGGTGAGAAAAGATTTAAAAACTTTGGGACTAAATGAAACCATGGTACTTAATAGAGAGGAATGGAGAAATAAGATTCATGTGGCGGATCCCAAATTGGGATAAGGTCTTGATGATGATGTTGATGTTTTCTGCAAGTGTACGGGCTATTGTAGTATAGCTATGCAAATACAGGTCGATCCCATAGGAACTCACTTTAAAAATAAAGAGTTTAAACAAAATTTAATTATCTAAAACTTAAAGAAAAGAACAAAATTAAACTAACTATTCAGCTTTATTCAAATGATGCAATTTACATAAATTTCAAGTCTAGAAAACAGAAAATAAAACTAATTAAACATCCCTGAATTACACTGTCTGTGGATAGCATTGTCTTTGGATAACACTGCCAGAAGATGGATAAAATAAAACTTGAATAGAACAAGGACACATGTAAATAAAACGGGGACACAAATGTAATTAAAAAGAGGATACAGATGTAATTAAAAAGAGGACACAGATGTAATTAAAGAAAAAAAAGATAGACATGTAATTTTAATTAAAGGAAGAAGGGCAAAAAGGGAATTTGATTAAAAAAATCTGGTTTTTAAGAAAAAACCAGATTAGAACCCCACAAAGAAGAAGACCGGAGGAGAAGGAGATGGAAAGGGAAGAAGAGGAAGAAGAGGCAAAGGGACGCTGGAGGAAAACCCATTTCGGATTTCTGTCTCCAGATTGTCCGATAAAGAGAAAAACGTCGGAGTCGGTGGGGAGATTGTTTGGTACCGTCCGGAGTAGAGGGACGTCACCTGGTTCAGAAGGTCCTAGATCATCTGGCCATCGTCTTTTTCTCTGGGCGGTGAAGAGGTGCGTGGAGCAAAGGAAGAATGGCTTGGTCGGTGGTGCTCTGTTTTGGGGCGTGGAGGAGAGTAGCGGTGGAGAGGTGAAGATAGAGAGAGAGAAAAAAAAAGCCTTTGGTCTAGGCGTCGTCTGGAACAGAGTTGGTGATGCCTGCAAGGTGGAGATGCAGGGTGGAGCAAAGTAGCGGTGATGTTGCAATCAAGGGTGAACGTGGGAGTGGGAGTGAGAGAGAGAACGAGATTGAGAGAGAGAGAGGGAGAAAAGGGCGTGGTAGGGGTTGGTATGATGATGGGAAGAAAAAAGAATTTGGGAAAGAATAGAAGAGATGGGAGAAAAGGTTGGAATATGGTAAAAACAGAGGAAAAAAAACGACAATAAAAGACAGACAAGATGAAAAAATAAATTGGCAAGCAAGGAAAACAAATCAAACTCCCCCCTTGGCTCCTCCTACGGTCATAGTGAGAGAGAAAATAAGAGATACAGTAGAGAGCTTCTGGAAGAGAGATGGGAGACCTTTAATAGAGATGAAGAGGGTATGGTTTCGAGAAGACAGGAAGTGGAGAGCAAAAAGGAAGGAGGGGGTGGTTATAGTTTAAAGGAGGTTAAGAATAGAAGGGAGAATAGAGGAGAATAGGAAGGTGGAGGGAATGGGAAGAAGTGAGAGATTTGCGGGTGAGATGGGGATGGCCTGGATGGGAAAGGAAAGAGAGAATGAGGAAAGAGAGTGGAAGAAGGAAAGTGGGATGGGTTTGCATGCCTCTTTTTTCTTGCTAATTTGGGTCCCCTTATTTTTCTTTTGGAAACTCCTCTAAAATTGCAAGTTGCCTTCTCTATATGGTTTATCTAACCCATCTAATTCTCTTTAGAATGATCTGCACTGTTAATCCTTGATAGATGATCTATAAAATTGATCCATAGCCGTCCATGCCTCTTTTAGTTGATTTGTAAAATAAAAGACTAAAGTAGAATCATCTGAATTGCACATTAATCATCTAATAAGTTCTAATGATTATTTGACTGTTGATTTTGAAAAATTAAGGTTTGGATGGTCAATTTGAGCTAAATTTAAAATCAAGCTAAAATTTGCAAATTTGAATGATTAGATGATCTAATTGAATGCTAAACTAAGGATCTTTTAACCAAAATTAAACACTTAACACCCCCCCAACCAGCATTTTGCTAGTCCCAAGCAAAACATGTAGACAATTATTTTACACAAAATTGGTAGAAGGTTCCACTTTTGTAGGTACTCACGATTGCATTTAGCACATACAACAAGCCCTTGAACCCCTAGGTTACCTCTAGCGGACGAGTTATGCCTCGTGAGGGTTTGCAATGAATATACCCACAAAATTCAGTAAGGTCGAGTCTCCCATTTATCTTAAAGAATCCTCATTCATTAGCAATTCTACTAATTTTTCACAACTTAATGAAGAGGATTTGACAATTTTACACACCATACACATATTAAAGACATTTTATTTGAGCGATTTTTCAGAGTGCATATATATGTGTACAACCACATAAATCTTGACTTCTAATTGGATATGCTTACATTCCATTGGAAATATGCCTTAACCTCAAATCCTCACAGATATACTCTCAAAAATAAAACTCTCAGATAAGGGGTTTAAACATATTTCTCTCATTATGTGATGGAATCCAACGAGTTGATGGTTCACATAATTCTTTTAAACGCTCACAAGACAAAGGAAAGTGATCCCTAAGAGTGGATGTTAACACCAAGAATATTAGGGGTCTTTTACCTTAATTCTTTCTTTTTATCTCCTCTTTAAGGCTATGTCCACCTAAGATCAATAGGTCTTTAATTAGGACGAAGTGTAGGCTTAGGACATGTTTAGAAAAGAAAGGTATAAAGATTTCAAAGGTTCAAAACTAAGTAGATGTCTTCAATAAATATCTGTTAGGACAACTTTTCCATTTGGTTTGTACTTGAAGTGAATTTCTTTTTCTAATTTTGGTCTTTCTTTTTCTTTTCTCTCTCTTGTTTTTTTGTTGTTGAAGAAAGACAGCTAATATTTCTCACTTCTTTGACTTTTTATCCTATTTTTGAACTTTTTTTACTCTACTCATTTTAAAGATGGGTAGTGGTTATTTATTTTACTGGGTTATTCTGGGTTAAGGTGAATGGGGCTAAGAAAGAAAAGGCTTAATAACAGGCTCAAAAGGTTAACTAGTGGCATACTATATTGGGTAGGCTTTATGTCTCTAGGTTGAGCCAGGATGGCTTATATCATTTCCTAGATTTCCTAAAGCCTATCAGATTCAATAGATTTCTGAAATTAAAGCTATTACTTTTCTTTATTCTTGATGTTTAACCAAAATAAGGATAACAGGATCACACTAATGTATATATGCTAAAGAAATTGTGGAATTATTTATAACTCTCTAAAAGAAGATAGTCTCAAACTCTCACTAGGTTATAGGTCTCCACTGGTTTTCCTCAGGGCCTCTAAGTCATACCTCTATATTAGTCTTGATTATGTGTCGTGTGTAAATGGTTTTCGAGAATTAACTTTCATAAAATGCTTTAACACATGAATGACATGCAAAACTAATTATATGCATTCCCATTAAGAGGTGAAAATAGTACATTTACGAAATTCTAAACATCTAGTTTTCATCATAGTAAGGGAACTCTACTTTAAATACTTTTCTTTTCTTTTATTTTTTTCAAAAATTTTCAAATTTTTTTTAACTCAAGAAATTCAAAATCTCTATGTGCATCTACACTCCCCAACCTGAATGAAACATTATCCTTAATGTTTGAAAACATAGGATTCTATATGAAAGTGGAGGGATGTGGACTTTAAAGCCTCGGGTTGCCTCCCAATAAGTGCTAAGTTTAACGTCTTCAGCCAAATATTACCTAACCTAACTTTCTAAACCTAGAGCTAATTGGGTCAGCTTATGTATCATAATCCTAACCCTAAGATGAAATGGCGAGATTTCTCACGCCACTTCAGAATTTTGTTGTAATTTATATATTGCCTCCACCTTGAAATTATAGGTGGTGATACGAATATAATACAGTAGATCATCGAAATTGTGAAGGTAGTGGGATGATATTGTTGATCCCCCATCTTCAATATTTCACGGTAGTCAATATAATTGCTCCACCTCGAAAATTGAGGTGAGGGTAACACAATGACTGCATGAACTACCGTGCATTTCCTTGAATCATATGGTGACAAACAGTCCTTGTCTTGACCAAATTGAGGGATAATAATGACCATTCTATTTAGTTTATCCTTTTCTTCCGTGTCCCTATCATTGTCCTAAACTAGGGTAATAACCTGACTCTGCCCTTTTCTAATAGGTTGTTCTTGTATTACTAGAGGCGGGGACAAGGTTTGGCTTAAACATTGGTTATCTTCTAATGTGTATCATAGAGTATGTTGATGCATATCAACTGACTCTGCTTCATCCTCTTTGATAAGCACATGTACGGTATCAATCGTGTCTACATTACCTCCTGATGTTTGTTCAAATAAGGCTGTTAGGTCCCAATCAGGTACATCTTTTACATTGAAAGACGCAATTTGAATTTCATGCTTTATAAGAGGATATATTCTGGCTTGCCATCGAGAAGTGTCCATCAGAGGCACAGTATCCAACAACTCATGCATCTCCTCAATAGATGTGTCTTCATCAAAGTTATAAAAATAGTTGGGACATGCATCTAGAGGATGAGGGTTGGATTTTTCTAAAGCTTTATTCTCTTCATTAATGGAAGTCTCTTCATTATTAGAATCAGGACATGGCTCAAGGATATCTAAGTTGGAGATTTCTAATGATGGTTGTAGACTTTGTGGCTCATAAGGATCATAGGAAATTTCCATCCTAGTGTCAAGAATAAATGACTCTTTATTCCCCCTAATTTGTTTCAGTGTCTCCTTAAATTCCTCAATCCCTCGTTTTATTTCCTTAGTGAAATCTTCCATCATTTGTTTTAATTTCGTATTCCTAGCAGCCATGCCTTGTTCTATTATTTCACACATATGCTGCATATTTTCTTCTAATAATGGTTCTTCCAGTAGAGGAAATGACTCATAAGGTTGGTATTGCTGTGGCATTGGGGTATTGAAAAAGGACTGAGCAAGCTGAACACATGATGGTTAATCCTGATATTCTGAATAATCATGGTAGTACTGACCAAGGTGAGACCATTGTGGTTCTTCCTGATATTGGTAATCCTGAGACCATGGTTTTTCATGATGCCTAGCCCATCCATTAGAGTCTTGATAATTTGTCTCAGAATAAAAATTGCTAGGATATGTGAATGCATCAGGTGCATCCAATGGCTCCTGATAGTATTCATTGTATGTGGAGCTTGATGGGGACTAGGAAGGAGTGGAATAGGGATGCTCAGAATAGATATAGTCATTATGGTATTGAGATTGTGGCGCAACTTGCCTAGAAGCTATTAGCCTAAGTAATTAACTTTCCATAAGATCTAATCGATTCATCTAATCTATGAAATCTATCCCCTTCCTGATAAGCTCTCTCTCTCTCTCTCTCTCTTTAAGATGAAAACTAACCTACATGATGCAATCTAACTTCCTAGAAAGATGCACAAACAAAGGGCACAAGATAATCCTTGAGGCTAATAAGCAGCATATTGATTTTCTTGAATTTATGTGGGGACAATGCTTTTAATTAGCCTACTATAGCGCTCCTCCTCTTCTTTAAATTTGACTATTGTTTATTAGTTAGGTTCTGCGCGAGGTGGTTAATACAACTCTCATGTAAAGAGGCGTTTAGACCTCATAAATGTCAACAGGAGGTGAAGGAAGAGCGAGGCTCTATTAGACAACCCTCAATAACCACAGTGCTTAAAAGCCACTGGAGTGACAATAAATTGCGTCTTAGTAAGAGGGTCTTACAAGCATGTGATGACCCTATATGTCTCTTTTGATTGATTTTAATTTGATTTGAAGGTTAGGGTAGCACACTTGAGGTGATTATCCTAGGTGGGCCAAGGAGTGGTGATGAAATTCACCCTTGATCTTATGGGGGTAGGGTGTCTTTACTAATTAATTCCACATTCCATGGCAGTTCGATCGGCATATATATCACTTTAAAGCATTAACCATGTGCTAAGATGCAATTAAAAGCCATAAACTAATGCAAAACCCTAAAAATGCAACAATTATAAAATGATGCTTTCTATATGAGTTAAACTACCAATCAATGCCAATTTACTCTAAATGCAAATCCTAATCTGGGAATTAAATGAGTCTTACAGTGGGGTTTTTAATGAAGATCAAATGTGGGCCACCTTATCCCACACTTGCCCTGTATTATATAACTTTTTAAAATTAAAATGAAAATTTCAATTTACAAGGATCCTCACTACAAGCTTCACTCAAAAGAAAAAAAAAATCCTATTCTAGGAAAGCAAGGAAATTTCCATGTTGATGAATATTTTTTTGCCAATTTCTTCCACTTTCCTATTTTCTTGAAAAAGAAAATTAGAAATAAGTACAATTTCAGGAAATTAGGTGGTTATGCACTAAAAAAAATTGCAAAATGCACCTAAAATTGCCAAAAATGCTGAAACTCTGCAAATTCCTATAATTTTTTGATTTTTCTTGATTTTTTTGGATTTTTAATTAAAATTTATAAAAACCCTTTGCAAGTCCCCGGCAACAACGCCAAAAACTTGTTAATGTTTTTCGCAAGTGCACAGGCTATTGTAGTATAGCTATGCAAATATGGGTGGATCCCACAGGAACTCGCTTTAAAAATAATGAGTTTAAGCAAAATTTAATTATCTAAAACTTAAAGAAAAGAACAGAATTAGATTAGCCATTTAGCTTTATTCAAATGATGCAATTTACATAAATTTTAAGTCCAAAAAACATAAAATAAAACTAATTAACATTCCTAAATTATACTATCCGTGGATAGCACTGTCTTTGGATAACACTGTCAGAAGATGGATAAAATAAAACTTGAATAGAACAGGGACACAGATGTAAATAAAGTGGGGACAAAGATGTAATTAAAAAGAGGACATAGATGTAATTAAAGAAAAAGGACAAACATGTAATTTTAATTAAAGGAAGAAGGGCAAAAAGGAAATTTGATTAAAAATCTGGTTTTTAAGAAAAAACCAGATTAGAACCTGACGAAAAAGGAGACTGGAGTAGAAGGAGATGGAAAGGGAAGAGGAGGAAGAAGAGGGAAAGGAACGCGGGAGGAAAACCTGTCCCGATCATTCGGTAAAGAGAAAAATGCCGAAGCCGGTGGGGAGATCGTCTGGTACCGTTTGGAGTAGAGGGACATCCCCTGGGGCGTAGAATGGTTCAGACGGTCCTAGATCGTCTGGCCGTTGTCTTTTTCTCTGGGCGGTGAAGAGGTGCGTGGAGCAAAGGAAGAAGGGCTTGATCAATGGTGCTCTGTTTTGGGGCGTGGAGGAGAGTAGTGGTGGAGACGTGAAGATGGAGAAAAAAAAAAAAAAAAAAACGACGCCTTTGGTCTAGGCGTCGTCTGGAACAGAGTTGGTGATGCCTACAAGGTGGAGATGCAGGGTGGAGCAAAGTAGCGGTGATGTTGCAATCAAGGGTGAACGTGGGAGTGGGAGTGAGAGAGAGAACGAGATTGAGAGAGAGAGGGAGAAAAGGGTGTGGTAGGGGTTGGTGCGATGATGGGGAAAACAAGGAATTTGGGAGAGAATAGAAGTGGTAGGAGAAAAGGCTGGAATACGGTAAAAACAGAGGAAAAAAAATGACAATAAACGACAGACAAGATGAAAAGATAAACTGGCAAGCAAGGAAAACAAATCAAACTCCCCCCTTGGCTCCTCCTACGGTCACAGTGAGAGAGAAGATAAGAGATAGAGTAGAGAGCTTCCGGAAGAGAGATGGGAGACCTTTAATAAGAGATGAAGAGGGTATGGTTTATAGAAGACAGGAAGTGGGAGAGCAAAAAGGAAGGAGGGGGTGGTTATGGTTTAAAGAAGGAGGTTAAGAATAGAAGGGAGAATAGAGGAGAATGGGAAGGTGGAGGGAATGGGAAGAAGTGAGAGATTTGTGGGTGGGATGGGGATGGCCCGGATGGGAAAGGAAAGAGAGAATGAGGAAAGAGAGTGGAAGAGGAAAGTGGAATGGGTTTGCATGCCTCTTTCTTCTTGTTTTTTGCTAATTTGGGTCCCCTCCTTTTTCTTTTGGAAACTCCTCTAAAATTGCAAATTGCCTTCTCCATATGGTTGATCTGACCCATCTAATTCTCTTTAGAATGATCTGCACTGTTAATCCTTGATAGATGATCTGTAACATTGATCTATAGCCATCTATGCCTCTTTTAGTTGATCTGCAAAATAAAAGACTAAGTTAGAATCATCTGAACTGCACATTAATCATCTAATAAGCTCTAATGATCATCTGACCGTTGATTTTGAAAAATTAATGTTCGGATGGTCAATTTGAGCTAAATTTAAAATCAAGCTAAATTGTGCAAATTTGAACGGTTAGATGATCTATTTGAATGCTAAATTGGGGGTCTTTTAGCCAAAATTAAACACTTAACAGATGATAATGATGATAATGATGATGAAAAGAAGCAAATGGATATGTGCTTCTCACCATGCAAAATATAGCTTGATTTAAATTTAGATGATCTAATTGAATGCTAAACTGGGGGTCTTTTAGCCAAAATTAAACACTTAACAGATGATGATGATGATGATGATGATGAAAAGAAGCAAATGGATATGTGCTTCTCACCATGCTTCACATATTTAAACAAGTATTGTGTGAGAGATGGACAAACAGATCTAGCCGTGGACCTCAAACATACTACTATTAGGTACAAAGTGGTTGATTGGATCATTCCATTCTGCATATTCCAATTGGAGCCGAATATGGGAAGTCTTCTCTTGTATTTGTAAAGAAGTCTGGTATTGTTATGGAATGTATCTGTTCTTGAGAAGCATGTTTTCCATATGTTAAGTTTGCCTGTGACCATGCAGATTTTTTGTGGAGCCATCCATTGAGTCCATTACTTATGGTCAAGTAGTTAGGGTTGTTTGCAAATATATCATATTAATTTGCAAGGTAGTATTTTACCAAAAATCTTGATAAATTAATGTACATTTTTGCCAATGATTTGTACAATTTGCACTGTATATGCAAGGAGTCCAGCTGCTAAAAGGATCTTTCACATGAATCTATCAAGAGATAATCTTACAATACATGGATCTCTCAGTTTGTTTTCATATTGCTATAGAATACAATACTTCCACATTACTAAGAAGTACAATATATTTTCATATTGTATTATTTACTTTCTTTTTCATTTTGGTTAGTTTTCTCAACAACTTGAAACAGTATTCATTTTGGTTAGTTTCTCAACTTGGAACAGTAACTATTGTGTAACCAGTATGTAATATCATAGAGAATCATCTCTTAGAACTCATCAACTTTCATTGAGAACCATCTCTTGGCACACCTTCATTTTTGCAGACTTATCCCAAAATTTTAACCTCGTGGTTTGGTGCAGGGCATTCTTTCTCCTCTTGGTACATGTAATATTAATTCATATCATCTGTCTGCTATTAAGCAAATCTGAAGACATTATCTTATAAGTTTGTTAAGTTATTAATTTACCATGTTTGCCAAGCTGGTATCTGATATTCTATTTATTTGGAAGGGTTAGTTATTTAACGAGCATTAATTTACAGAGAATTTACTGCATAGAGGATTTTTGTTGATTTAATGTTAGTCATTATGAATAGCTTCCATTTTTCTACATTACGAATGATCCATATTGCATTATGGCCAAAAAAGGCATGTGAAGACCTCTCTAGTGGATTAGTTGTCATCTCACTTACTTTTTGGAATTTGTGAAAAGGATAAATTAGTACCTCTTAGGTTCTCACCATTAACATGAATGTAAAAATTTATATAGGTAATAACAACAGCACTCCTAGCAAAGGGAGCAAACACACATGCAACAAGAACTGTGCCGTGTTCCTACTACTGAGGTGATTATGTGTTATTTTTGGGAATATTTGCCAGTGAATTTACAGAATCTTTTTGGAAGTCCACACTCGCTAGGCACCGTTACTATGGTAGCGCAGTGCTATAACATGGATGAATCTCGAACCTTTAGATGAGCCAAAACATATTCTTTGGACTCATGGTATGGCCACTGGGAATAGTCATCTTTATGTCAATAAGCACTCGCTTTCACCATTCCTCGTTTGCCTTTTCTATCACACCAACCTATTGAGTTTTGATTCCAAAGGCAACTGCACCAATCTTAAATATTGGAAAGCAAGGGATTCATCTTGCCAATTTTCTCATTTTAATAGCTTGTGCCACTAACTTGAGCAGTCCAAGTAACTCAGCCAACCTGAACTAACTCAGGGCCTAGGCTACATGCTGCAGTCCAAGCTATGTCATTTGAAGAGTCACCATCCACCTAAGCAATGAAAGGTTTTCTTTTTATAAACTTGAAGCACTAAATTCAGCTAACTTGCAAGACCATGAAAATCTGTTTCTTGTGGCAAGTGATCCTAGGTCTTCTGAATCTTGTGAAGGCAATTTTATCTGGAAATTTATGTAGTTGCTCCAGAGGGTAGAACATGTTTTATGTTGGTTGGAAGTTCCAATGCAAAATAGATTAAGGAAAGAGGACATTTTGTTACAGTTCTTTGTTTCACTCCCCGAATATCCAGATTGTGTATGAGCTGATCATTCTCAAGGAAGCAGTAAACAGATTCGAGTGCCATGTGGTAGACTCCTTGGCAATTTCTTCACCCTGTAACACCTGTAAATCAGAATCATTTCAAATGTCCGTATTGAGTTATTGGTAGCTATTGTATGCATGAAAATACTGGCGTGCACTTCTTTCGTTTAAGATCTATGTCCCAAAACTTTCTTTTGGCAACTGTGAGATATAGAACTTTACTCCATGTTGTGTACTGTAGGGTACAAAGCTAATATTTGAACTAAATGTGCCAGAATCTCATTATTTTGTGAACACAATTTCTTTTCTCATTGGATGGTAAGGGAAATTGTTGTTTAAGGTATTGATCAGTTGAGTGGTTAAGTCAACGTTTCACACAATCAAAATTTTCTCTACCCCTGGCCAGTTGGAGGAATATTTGATGACCGAGCATGTGAAGACTTGGATTTAAATGGAACTCAGCCAAGGTAAAACATTGTAGACCTCATTGAGTTCAGAATTGACTTAGGTAGTGAATGGAAAAACAAAATGTTGATGAGGAGAATCAGCAAAATATCTACTGTGACCTTAAGTAGCTATTACCTACAAGGCCCCTATTACCTTAACAGTGTAGGAAAATAACATTACAATTGCTTTGTTATTTGAAGGTTATAGGAAATGGGAATGGACGACACTCTTTTGGTGAGTGGACTTCCTTCAATCAAAAGGAGACTTGCTTTCCTCAGTATTCTAGATCGTTCAGGCACTTTCCTTGGAAATTAGTTGAATGTATCAGGGTGGAATTCAGAAAAGTTCAAGATTATCCAACAAAAGAGATGATTGCCAAAGAAAAAAGGAAAAGGCACTGGAGGGCCAAGAGAATTTCCTCAAATTGTTGTATATTAGCACCCACATTAGTTAGTGAAGAGAACAGAGATACTAGCGAATTCAGTTGTAGAAAAATCCAGGAGGAAAACTAAAGTTAATTTCTTTTAGAGAAATTGGTTGTATACATAGTCTTATAAACTTGTTGATAAGCAACTGATGATGGGCTGAAAGTCTGCTTAACCTCAACGGTCTACATTCTCGATTAGCTTGTACGAATTGAGCAGGTGGAACTGTTCTGCTGTGGACTTAAACACCGTTCTCATTTAAGACCTAGGACATGCTTGGCCAATCAATACACACCTTGCATGTGCATGAACAGTGATGTTGCTTGCAAACTCCTACTTATTAACAGGTACATTCAGGCACTGATTTTTGGTTATCTTGTTTATATTTCAGGTCATGGAACTGGAGTTAAAGAAATTGGAGGATACTGTTAAAGCCATTCATGAAGAAATGTTCTATCTTCGCGAAAGGTTATTTTTGTTTTTGCCCTTATCTGGTAAAATGGGAGCTTTCCTATCATTTTTAGGAGAACGCACCCTCAAGCATTGCATACAATCTAATGTTCTTTCTTTTTTGGGTGTTTCCAGGGAAGAAGAAATGCAAGATCTGAACAGATCCACCAATTCCAGAATGGCCTTTCTGAGCTTCCTTTCGCTTTTCATCTGTTTGTCAGTGGCTGGCTTGCAGTTATGGCATTTAAAGACCTTTTTCGAGAGGAAGAAGCTTCTTTAGTTACGCTGAGATAGCATTTGCTGTTTCGCTGCTAAATTATTGTAATTTTCAGCTACAATATATACTCTTCTCCTTGGAGCGAGTCTTTTGTATAAACTTTCTCATGAACAATCAAGGGGTTCCGATTGCATGCTTTCTTTTATGTTGTCCTTTCTGGAAACGGTACATATCATTAATCAAAGTGAACAGGGACAATTTAGAAAGTTAACAGACATTAATTCCCGTCCCACATAGGCCGCTACTGACTCCGCTTTCCAGAAAGAATTTAGCCTCATCATTAGCAATTCACCACATGGAAGAACTCGTATGAGTTATGTGACTGGAAATGTCAGGATGAAACCGAGCAAAACACTGCAGGATCCTGAGAGCCCGTAGCTATTCTGATGGGCGAACCGCTTTTAAGGACAGTGCTTTGGCTGTGGGGTGGTTGACTCAAATAGGGGAAGATAGAGAGCACGATTCTGCCAACAGGCTTTGGCACCCGTCAAAATTTAGTTTTAGGGAATCAATTTAAGGACTTCATCACAGCAGGAAATAGAACCCAAATTCTATGGGCACACATTCTTTTCCAGTGATTGCCCAGGATAACGAAGTCCATAATTTTCACACTGGACGATCAATGGACTCTTATATTTTGAAGTCCTTCGAGTATGCTCCCCCAAAATACAGTAAATGAAAGCTAATGCGTCAAGAACAATGAGTTCGGCACCAAATTCTGTACAAGCTATGAGCGATATGTGGGAGGCTGCGGTCCTCTCCACATGTAAAAGGTCAGGGCACGAAAATTTTCTAAATTACAGCGTACATCATTCATGTCTCAATAACATCTTTGCTAATAATTATCAACCCTGGACCGAATATCCATAAGTTGTCAAGTGTACAAACACGGCCTCAAGGGTGCTGTATATCTCCCTCTGACGTGGGTGATTCTTGTCTGCAGCCACAAACTCATGGACCTTTCTCTCCACCTCAATTAAACTGCAACCTGGGGCTCGGCGATGCTTTATTTGATTTCTCACCGTAGATTTGTCATTCCATAGACCAGCAGCTGCATACATGTTGGAGAGGACAACACCATCGCCAACATAATCAGGCTCCAACTCGAGCAGTTGGTTTCGAACATGTTCTCCAAGTTGAATATTACCATGTTTGCTACATGCAACAAGCAGGGTTCGCCATATTACGGCATTAGGTTGAATTGGCATCTCTGTGACAAAGGCATATGCCTCTTTCAGAAGCCCTGCTCGACAAAGAAGATCCACAATGCAGCCATAATGCAAAAGCCGGGGCTTTAGACTGTAGTCCTTGCTCATACTCTCTAGATGTCTCAATCCTTCCTGTAGCAGACCTGCATGACTACATGCCATTAGAACTCCAACGAATGTGACTTCATTAGGGATCACATAACCACCGCTGCTTCCTACTCTGTCATTGTTGTCTTTCAGTTGACAAAATAGCCGTAGGGCTTCTTCAGCTTGTCCATGAACAGCATGGCCAACAATCATTGATGTCCAAGTCATTATATCCCTTTCATCTAACTCATTGAACAACTGCCGGGAGGTTCCGACGTCTCCACATTTGGAATACATGTTTATGAGAGCATTTGTCAGAGGGAGGTCTATTTTAAATCCTTGTTTGCGAGAGATGTAAGCATGAATCCATTCTCCCATTTCAAGTGCCCCCAGATCAGCACAGGCAGAGAGTGCAACAGTTAAGGTAACACGATCGGGTTCAAAACTTTCCATCTGCATCTGTCTCAAGAGATTAAGAGCTTTGGAAGGTTTTCCGTTGTCCACATAGGCAGAGATTAGACAAGTCCAGCAAATAACGCTTCTCGGGGAGATTTCATTGAATACACTATGGGCATCTTCGAGGTGTCCCATAGCCGCATACATCTTGATGAGGGTTGTTTGAAGAAAGATAATGGATCCAAAGCCAAGGTTTATTATGAGTCCATGTATTTGTTTCCCTCGAGGAAAGGAGGAGGTTTTGATGCAATCTTTGAGTGCATGAAGAAGCGAGAAGCTGTCAATGGAAGAAGCACGGTTTCTCTGGAGATACCTGAGCTTGTATTGGGTAGAGCCATTATTGAAGATGGTGGTTCTTGTTCTACTTCTTGATATGATGGTGTTAGAACTAGAATGAAGGTGGATTTTGAGAGGGACCATTTCAAGTAGCTTGGTCGCCACCATGAAAATAGAAGGGGACACTTTCTTGATATTCATATTATGACTCGTTCACCATGTATTAAGGAGGAAAAAAGTATGGGTCTATGATTTCGGATTTAACCACTAATAGGCAATAATTGCTTGTACTTTCAGAATGGATGTAAACGTAACAGTGTATCCATCAAGAAGGTCTCCACAAAGGCTTGGGAAATTGACAAAGAAAGTACAAGTTTGGTTGTATGGCCTCTTCGTAGCTAGTGGTTTCGGTGAAGTGTGCAGTGTGTTCCCCTTGTATTTCCACCTGCGCCCATCCGCCACATAATAGCACGGCAAGGAAGCATCCGTTGCTGCAGTTGGTAATGCTTGATGTTAAATGGCACGTTTATAGAAAGCACCCTGCGCAAGTGACTCAACTTTCTTGAATAAAGCCAAATTAGTTAAACTAAAAAAGCAAGAATAATACAGCCAGGGATCCGTCACAGTTTAACATTTCTTGTTAATTTATTCTGTGTACTAATACATGAACCAAGCAGCTGCTAGTCAGTTTTTAGCAAGTTCTTTCATTGCTTCTGAACCCTTAAGATAAACAAAATCCAAACTATGGACAATCACAAAGCTCTGTCAAGCTTCATTTTTTAGTGAAGTCAATCATGGTTTTGCAAGACGCAACTTGTGAATAATTAGTTATTTGTTTCATGAGTCTGAACCAAAGAGAACTGGACATCAACAGCAGTTTACCACATCAAGAATGCACTTGGCAGGATTCAAGATGGTTCCAGCCTTTAGAACACCTGAGAGACGATTGGAGATCTCCATATTCCTGATAACCAGTAGCCAATACATGATATGTAACTGCATTGGCCGTGATACCGATTTTCAACATGTCAGCGTGGAGCGTCATGGCATTAAGCATGTGACCTACTTTGCATTGGCCCCACATAAGAATTGTGTAAGTAAGAACATCAGGCACCAGACCGAAATCTCTCATATCCCAGAAGAACTTGCTGGCTTTCAGAATACGCCCTTCTCTGCACATACCATGAATTAAAGAAGTGAAGGTTATGCAGTTGGGTGAACAAATGGATGTCTCAGTTGGACTAACAACCACGCATTCATTAGTAGCTGTACTTCCATCTAACTCAACCCCGGTTTTCTCCAAGAAAAAGTCTATTGCTTCACGATTTCTTCCATCCTTACATAGTCCATCTATCAAACAACTGAGAGTAAAAACATTGGGTGTTATGCCAACCTCTTCCATTTCTTTATACAGACGAAGTGCCTCTTTCATGTTTCCATCCTTTGAGTGTCCATCAATCAAAGCTGTATAAGCAACAACATCAGGTCTTAGACCTTTAACCACCATCTCCGAATATAATGCCATGGCAGACTCCATCTTCCTCTCCTTACAATACCCGTCTATTAATGAAGAAAATGTAATGATGTCAGGTTCTATTTCCTTCTCTATCATCTCAGAACACAATTTTAGAGCCTCCTCTATGTTCTTCTGTTTAACGTACCCATCAATTAAAGTGTTGTACGTTACCAAATTGGCAATAATGCCCTCCTTCTGCATTTTTTGGAACAAATCTACTCCATCTATCAATCTACCCACGCAGCAGAGACCTTTCATGAGAATGGTATAAGTGAAGACATCAGGTGGGATATCCATCTTCAGCATTACTGAATAAAGACCGAGAGCTTCCTGTATGTCACCTGCCTTACATTGCCCATCAATCAAACAGTTAAAAATGAATATATTAGGAGGAATCCCATATTTAACCATACCAAGAAAAAGCTCTTTGGCTGCTCCCAGGTCACCTTCCTTGCAAAAACCATCGATCAACAAACTAAATGTAATGACATTTGGCTGCAGACCATTCATGAGCATCTCTCTGTATAACATGAGTGCTTGCCGCACATTAAACATTTTACAGTGCCCATCCATTATGACATTGAAAGTGTAAAGGTTGGGAAGCACCTTCAGTTGCTGCATCTGCCTGAACATATTCACAGCTTCTGAAATCATATCCTTCTTGCAAAAGCCACTGATAAGAGTAGTATATGTCACGACTGTTGGATTGATCCCCTTATCAGTCATCTCGTTTGTAAATTGAAGACCTTTCTGTATGTCACCTTGGTGGCAGCAAGCATTGATCAGAATGTTGTAAGTAACAACATTGGAAGCAAGCCCGCGATAGAGCATGTCATGGTATACTTTCCAGAAAGAATTTAATGAACCCACTTTCAGATATCCATCAAGGAGAGCATTGCAGGCCTGAATTACGGGCAAAGGTTTGACCTTGTAGAGTACCCAAGATGCCTCCTCGACAAGACCCATTTGAGAAAATGCAATGATTAGCACATCAAACACTGCAGGAGTGAACTTGGAGCTTTGGAACTTATTGAGCAAATTATAGATGGAGATCGAGAGGTAGTGGGACTGTTTGTCTCTTTGAAGAGATTGGATGAGTTCTTTCATCAAACAGTTGGACTTCTTATACCATCCAGCCCGGGTTAAGATATGTATGATGGCAGAATGGAGTTGTTTATGCTTAATTAAGTCAAGTTTCCTAGAAGCCTGCTTGAAAAACCCCAATGCATGACAAGGATCTGATAAATTAAGTAAAGTGGTCAAGTATTCAGAAGTTACAGAAGATGAAGAAGGTGATGTAGAGTAGTAGTAGGTTTTTGGTCTTGGGATGGGGATAATGGATAGGAAGACTCTTCTTGCAAATGGATTCTTTGCAAGGACGAAACTCAACATTGCCTAAGCAATCAAAGGGAGCAGGAGTTTCATCCATGAATCATCTGCTCTCATAAGGAAGATTCAGACGACCTGTATTTTTCCCTGGTCCGAAGCAAATACGAGTCCAACGTTAAACGACTTCGAAAAATGTCCATCGACGGCAAGGAAAGAGACCCTTTTTTTCTTGCACTATCCTCTTCTCCTATTACAGAATATGGCCAGTCACGCCTCTAAGTGGGTCCGACTTCTATTGGCCATGTATCTAAGACGTTGAATGAACTATGCCCCAATATTCAATTCCATTGATAAATCCCAACCGTCTAATTTTTCTCTAAATGAAGTTTAGAAAATAAAAGGTCCATGGTCTATGGTTATGTTCCAGTCGCTTATATCCAGATATGTGAATTTAGCACAAGGGAATCATACCCGTATGTGACTAATCGTTAAGGGCGGGCTGTTACCACTCTCAACCAGCTAATATCCGGGAGAGCGTTGCCAATATACCATTTCAACTTCATCTTCAACGCTTTTCTAGATAAATTTACGAGTGATGGAAGGGAAATAGAACTTACACGAGATTTTATCAGGCTGCGCACAGTTGCTCGATGAAATGCCCTCAAAAGACTTCTTTCCGCCATTCTAACTGGAAAACCAGGGACAAACATGGAATATTCCTGCAGAGGCAGTACCTCGACACGTGCCCGGGGCCACTGTCTGATCCCCACGCTCGCCACTCTCTCCCTGAGCTGCTCCAGCATGCTACAAGTCAAGCGCATCCATGCGCGACTTCTCAGGAACATAGACTTGTTCATCATTAACCGGAAAGACCATCTCATCCTGGCTAAGTTGCTGAGGTTCGCAGCTGTCTCACCCTCTGGCGACTTGAACTATGCACACCTTCTCTTCTCTCAAATGCAGCAACCAAACACCTTCTTCTATAACACTATTATCCGTGGATTTGCCAAGAGCCATCACCCTTCTCGTTCCATTTCTTTGTTCAAACAAATGAGGCAGGATTCTGTGCCCCCGGATGAATTCACCTTCACATTTGTCCTCAAAGCGCGATCCCGGAGTCTATCATCATCACCAGAATTCCACTCACAAGTTCTGAAATTTGGGTTCTGCTCATATGTCTTTGTGCAGAACGCTCTGCTCCATTTTTATGCTACCAATGCAATTCCAACCGCGGCTCAGCGGGTCTTTGAGGAGATGAGCGTCCCAGATGTTGTGTCATGGTCAGGATTGGTTGTTGCGTATGTAAAAAGCCATGAATTGATCCAAGCCAGGCATTGTTTCGAGGAGATGCCGGAGAGAGATGTGGTCTCTTGGACTACAATGATCTCCGGCTACGCTCAGGCGGGGTTCTCAAGAGAGGCATTAGAATTGTTTCAAGAAATGTGGTTAGCTGGGGTTAGACCGGATGAAGTGACAATGGTGGGAGTAATCTCAGCCTGTGCTAGTCTAGGAGACTTGTACGTGGGGATCCAAATTCACCAGTACATTGACGAAAGTGGCTTTTCATGGATGGTTTCATTGTGCAATGCCCTGATAGACATGTACTCCAAGTGTGGCTGCATGGAGAAGGCATGGGGAGTGTTTGATAAGATGGAGAAGAAGAGCTTGATCTCGTGGAATTCAATCATTTCAGCTTGTGCAGTTCATGGAATTGCAGAAGAAGCTGTTAGGTTGTTTGAAGACATGGTAGAGAGTGGGGTAATGCCTGACAGTGTGACATTTCTAGCAGTGTTGAGCGCTTGTGTCCACAGGGGATGGATTAATTACGGGCGCTCATTGTTTGAGAGGATGCAGGGGGAGTACAGAATTGAGGCAGGTGTGGAGCATTATGGTTGCTTGGTAGATATGTTGGGCCGAGCAGGATGCTTGGAGGAGGCTTATGAACTGATCATGGACATGCCAATTGCAAGCAATGATGTCGTTTGGGGAACTTTGCTTGGTGCATGTAGGATTCACGGTGATGTTTATATGGGTGAAATGGTAGTGAAGGAGCTATTGCAACTGAAACCAGACGAAGGAGGTTACTATCTTCTACTCTGCAATATCTATTTAGCTACAGGTCGACATGTAGAGGCACTCGAGATGAGGCAAATCATGAAAGATAGGGGTGCAAAAAAGAATCCCGGATTTAGTTGGCTGCGAATATAATATCATCGGATTCCAGCAAGTACAAGTACAAAAATCATGAATGGATAACACTTATCTAGTGAAAGGGGCAATGCATAAAATCCCTCGAAAGCAATGCCTTCACTAGCCTGATTCAACTCCTTTTGCCTCTAGCTCCTTTTGGTGCAGGTCTGCATTCTAACAAATCGTCAACAACAATGTTTGCGACTCATTTGAATCAGCTGTGTCATCCAAGTTACGTTTTCTGTTTGATGGGAAGTCATCCAAGTTATTTAAATCGTGAGAAAGTACCAATAAGACTAACACAAGGCCAAGAGCGATGTCTTAGTCGCAAACATACATCCTCTATGATCTAAATTCATCACTAAGAAGGGGAGCTTTGGCGCAACGGTAAAAGTTGTCATCATGTGACCTTGAGGTCACGCATTCAAGGCATGAAATCAGCCTCTTGCAAAATGCAAGGTAAGACTGCCTACTATAAGCCCTTGTGGGCCGCACCTTCCCCCGAGCATGCATAGGCGAGAGCTTTGTGCACCGGGGCTGCCACTTTATCTAAATTCATCACTAGGATTTGCACCCTGAGGGCCAATTTCCCCCTTGTGTTTCCTTTTGAGTATGTAAGATTTCTATACGAGTATACAAAGATACAAATTATAGGTTGCAGTTTCTTATAGAGAAGGTGGGGAAGATTGCAACCACTCTTCTGGGTCTGCAGAGGACAAGAAACTCTTACATCCCTCGTGTTTTTCACCCAAGAGAAACTAACCCATCAACCAAATTTAAGAGCTCTACAACACCGCTTGTTTTCCGTATTGCAGAGATGCAAATCCATGTAGAATCTCTCCCAGATTCATGCTCAGATAGTAGTCAATGGTTTCTCACAGAAGAATTTCCTACTAAGCTCATAACCCTTTGCATTGCCTCCGGAAACCTCATCCATGCCTACCAAACTTTTGAAAGGATAGAACGTCGAAGCACGGTCATTTTTAATCATATGAACAGAACCTTCGCCCACAGCATCACTGCTGAAAAATCAATTCTTCTATGTAACAAAATGAAAGGAGTATATATCGAACCAGACAGTTTCACCTACTCATTCCTTCCCTCTGCCTGCACCAAACCATGTTTTTCTAGAGAAGGTCAACAACTAAATGGGAGAATTACATCAAGCGGCTTGTCCTCAAGCATTTTCGTGCAGACTAATCTCATTAACATGTATACCGTTGCCGCTGGTGATGAAATGATGCTGAAAGCTCGTAGGTATTTGATGTGATGAGATGCATGTGCGAAGTGTTGTGACATGAAATTCAATGCTTTCTGGATGTTTTCGGTTTGGTGATGCAAAAACTGCATGCACAAGGTTTGACTCTATGCCGGAGAGGAATGCAGTCTCATGGATGACCATGATTGCTGGCGGCTCAGAATGAGAAGTGTAAGCAAGCCCTGGCATTATTTAATGAAATGCGCTGTGTCTATCTCGAAATGGATCAGGTAACCATGATATCCACACTCTCAGCTTGCGCAGAGCTGGGAGATTTGCAGTTGGGCAGGTGGATGTATGCCTATATTGACTCAGCGCCAGACCCTAGCTTCCGACCACAGCAACCATTTGTATATCTGACGAATGCTGCAAATTGTGGAATTATTGAAGAAGCTTATAGGATCTTTGAAGAGATGCGCCAGTTGAGGCTTATAGGATCTTTGAAGAGATGCGTCAGTTGAGTCTGGTCTCTTGGACGGCAATGATCACAGGCTTTGCTATGCACGGTCGCGGAGAGGATGCACTCCATCTCTTCCAAAGAATGCTAAGAACTGAAGAAGGAACGAAGCCTCTAATGGTATAACCTTGCTCTGTGCTTGTAGCCACAGCAGTACGGTGAACAAGGGCCGGCACTATTTTGAGCAAATGACTCGAGCCTGCCAGATTGAGCGAGGATTTAGCACCATGGGCGCAAGGTCGATATGCTAAGCTGTGCAGGTCTGCTTATTGAAGCATATTGTAAGGGGTCGCAGTTTCACCTTTGCTAAACTCGTGCGATACTTGTGCGCAACTCCTTTGTTAGTCACAATTTAGCCTTCCACCTCCACTCTCACTTGCTAGGGCTACAATCACTCACCCACTAAACAATGAAGAACTCACAAATAAAACTTATTTAAAGAGAACTTATTATCCCTTATTTAAACTCAATTGAGTAATTTGATTACAAATAAGGACCTAACTCCTATTTATACATGTTCACCCCCATCTACCTCTTCAATAAATAGCTAAGATTATTCCAAGTGTTTATGCATCAACGGTCTACGTCGTATTCTGGAACCCTCTTATTCTCTCTACACTACTCTACCATTTTCCTAGAATATTTTAGACTACAAAAGATTTAGATATTTACAAAGATTTCTCTAAAGACTAGGCCTTGCATCATAGATCTAGGAACATAGGCCGAAATCCTTAAGGCCACATCCATGAGTTAAGGAGATCTCCCTTAGAGCTTGCGGGGCCTTGGTCACAGGTCTTGCAAAGCGAGTCTGTGACAATATGCTCTTGTTTGAAGCATGCCAATGAAACCAAATAATAGGGTATGGAGTGCCCTCCTCGGTGGTTGCAGGATTCACAAGGCCGTAGAGCTTGTGAATGTTGTGACAAGCCAGTTCCAAAAGCTTGAATTAGACCAAGCTGCCGGATGTCTTGTGTTAATGGAGTAAGATGGGGGCGGGAAAACCCCCGCGCTCAGTTGGATCAAGTAAATAGTGCCATCCATGTCTTTATGGGAGGGGGGACCATACTTACCTTGTAATAGTCAGGGGACCCCACCCAGCAATGATATTGTCCGCTTTGGCCTTTGGGCCGCACGGTTTTGCTTTTCCCCCTTCAGGAAAAAACCGATCATTATTGGCAAAGCTATCCGAACCCTTATCAACAGCCTAATCTCCCCTCCTCAGACAATGTGGGACTAACTCTCAGTACTTCCCCACCTTCGTCTTCTTAGACCATCTTGGGCTCTTGCCTTAGACTATCTTGGGGCATTTCTCTCAAGCCATCTTGGCTCACCCTCAAGCCATCTTGGCAGACGCCTGTGGGTTTACCTTTCCCCCTTTAGTGACATGCGTCCACGCGTGCGGTTAGCCTTCCCCATCACGAGGGAACTGGCTCTGATACCATTGTAATAGTCGGGGGACCTCACCCAGCAACGATATTGTCTGCTTTGGCCCTTGGGTTGCATGGTTTTGCTTTTCCTCCTTCAGGGGAAAACTGGTCGTTACTGGCAAAGCCACCTCGAACCCTTATCAATAGCCTAGTCTCCCTTCCCCAGGTGATGTGGGACTAACTCTCAGTACCTCCCCACCCTCGTTCCCTCAAACCATCTTAGGCTATTACCTCGACTATCTTAGGGCATCCCCCTCAAGCCATCTTGGCAGACGCCTGTGGGTTCACCTTTCTCCCTTTAGGGACACGTGTCCATGCGTGCGGCTAGCCCTCTCCATCACGAGGGAACTGACTCTGATACCATTGTAACAGTTGGGGGACCCCACCCAACAACGATATTGTCCGCTTTAGCCCTTGGGCCGCACGATTTTGCTTTTCCCTCTTCAGGGGAAAACTGGGTGAACCCATAGGCATTTGCCAAGATGACTTGAAGGGGATGTCCCAAGATAGTTTGATGCAATAGCCCAAGATGGTTTGAGGGGACAATTATGGGAGGTACTGAGAGTTAGTCCCACATCGCCTGGGAAAAAGAGACTAGGATGTTAATAAGGGTTTGGGGTTGCTTTACCAGTAACTATCGATTTTCCCCTGAAGGAGGAAAAGTAAAACCGTGTGGCCCAAAAGCCAAAGCGGACAATATCATTACTGGGTGGGGTCTCCCAATTGTTAGACACCGAGACGCTGATGCCATCTAGAAGATCGTCGCTGAAATTGTGAGGCTGGCCAAGTCAGCAGGTCACACATCACTTCGGAGGTATTATTTGATGTTAAGGAGGAGAGGGAGGGCTTTCTCTATCCCAGAGTGAGAAAGTAGCAACTGCTTTGGGATTGATCAGCATTCAAGATGCAAGAGTCCCAATACGCATTGTTAAGAGCCTTCGCATCCGTTCCGATTCAATTGTGAAAGTTTATCTACAAAGTTTTTCCGCCGGGAAATAAGCACAAGGCACCGGAGTCGTTTTCCCCATTTCAAAGAAGGAACTTGTTCCTGCAAGAATTATTGGTAAAAGTCGACTAGTTTCCTATCCCGACCTCATTTGAAGTGAAGGCCCACAACATAAACAAATTAGAAAATTTACGCTCCCCTTTATTCAGGGGATCATGTAGAAGTGCGTGCGTGCATGAAAAACTTTTTTATTGTATATTTTCTATTTCATAGTAAAAGATCAGCATGGTTCTCTGTCTCTGTCTCTCTCCCCGCTTCCGTTTCCAGTTTCGTTACTCTATGAATTCCAGAAGTAAACAAATGTAAAGAAAGAAAGCTCTGTTAGTATATTGCAACGTTTAGATCTTTATTTAAGTTCCACACCATGCATCACTCGAGAAGCAAACACAAACATGTCTCAGACACAGATAATGACCACTAATAAACACCAGTCCCCTTTATTTAAGCCAATTCTATGGGGAGATCATGCCAAACCCAACCGTACGGAGCAAATCATCCAATTTCTCTCATTCGTCATCCGAGTACTTGCGATGGTGGTGATGCTTGTGATGGCGGCGCTTTTTTTCCTCGTCATCATCATCAGAGCCATTGCCCTGCCAATAAATTGAAATACATAACAACTTCATTAAGAGGAAAAGATTTCTTCTACCTTTTCAATCCAAGTCATGGACATGCAACAATCTATTACTAAAATTTGCAATTTTATCAACATACTCATGATCTAGACTGAAGAAGGTTCACATTTTGGAGTCTACTCAAAGAAAAACATTTTCAAAGGAGTTGGAGACTCCACCCGGGTTAGGTAAACGTTTATTTGAACATTGTCTTCTTTTGGGTAGGGGCAAGTGCAGCAAGTATTTCTTCTTCTTTGTTGAGTGGCAAAAAGACAATGTTTTAGGAGAAGAAGAACAGGAGATTGCCTCATATTTCATCATGCTGCAGCACACCCCCCTCTTTTTCTATGTAAGCCTTTCAAACCCCATATACATCAAACCCCCTTCCCTTCTTTAAACCTATGGTCGTTAGAATGATAACGCATTCTGCTGGTTTTCTTAAAAACGTAAAAATAAATAAATTATCTACTTCATTCACCGACGAAAATGAAGACTAATCTTCGTGGAACAAGGGCTTTATCAGAATTGAGCCCATGACTAATGCATTACCACGGCATTTCCCCTCTCTGAAGGCTTTCTAAACAAGTATCAACCAGCCTTTTTTTTTAAGCTCCAAGTTTGAAAAAGAATTTGCAGCTCAAGAAGATTTTTTACTTGCAACGTTAATAACAAATTTTCTTGTGTTTCTGCACCTCAAAAATTAACTTAAGAGTAGTCTGTATTCATGATCACTTCACTACAAAGTAACATTAAATGAAACTGGCGTGCAACTTAAGATGCCAATCCTCGCGACGTTGTGTGTTCTATTCTTATCTTGGGATTAGATAAACTAAAAGAAAGGGATGCCAGTTCTACGGATGCTTCAAAAAACAATCAGGACATGCAACTGAAGATACCAAGAAGTGTCTTCACTGCATGGAGCTCGTGCCATTATAACTTTCTAACTTCCCTCAAACACTGCGCAAGAAAATAGAGAAATGCAAGGAAGTAACATATAAACTAATAAAGAAGAACATGACTCTTTACAGCTTATGTCGTTCATCCAGGCTCTACCAAGTCATCACTAGGCTTGTCCTCCTTTGACAAAATCATCCTTCCACAACTGAAGAAAGTCAGAATGCAATAAGTTTGAAGAGATGTGGACGTAGTTTCCTATCACTATACTCATAATAGGTACTCATATTGAATTTTCTTCTCGTTTCAATCTTTTAACCTTCTAAAAATAAAACTTGATTCCACCGTTTTCTAACAAAGAGCATAAGTGCTATATTTTTGAAAGTTTTTCTCAAAAATAAAAAAATAAATTCCTCTTTTTCTTCTTTGAACAAAGTTTTGGCCTCTAGGACGACCTTCCCTTGAAATAAATCCCTTCCTAGAATTTCATAAACGATAATCCATTGCTTCCACAGTTTGAAGTAAGAGAGTGACGGACATATTTGAGTTATATCAAAGTGCTAGCATGCATGCTTTAACTTTCCACTTCTACAAAATAATCTTCAATAAATTTCACTTCTTTCGGTGATTTTCACCTTTCTGAACATAATGTCCACCTAATCTCTCCTAATTCCTGTGGTAGACATCATATGCAGGCATTTTTTTTCTCCTTGATATTCTTCATGTGGAGATTTATCGTCATCATTGTCATGAATATCATGAACATGCATTCAATGTACATCTCAAGTGCATTGCTTGCTTTAAAGTGTTGAAAAAGTCCACAGGCATCCTCAACTGGGACTTAGTATTGATTGATTTAAGGTTGCTTTCTGAGACCAGTTACAAGCACTCTTCCCAAATATTCTTTGAAGAATATAACAAACAATGTTTATTCAAAACATATAGGAACAACCAAATTACATTAATGGTAAAAGTTACTCCTCGCCCAAAGTTCCTAAAAATATATCTGCCCTGCTATTGAGATTATCTTCATCTCCATCTCATGGGAGGAACTCCAATTGCAGCCATAAAGAAACAGCAGATCACTTTCCATACATGTATCTTTGCAAACCACAGCTTGCACAAGAACTAAGATGAGAAAAGTGATTGATTATATACATCAACCACGAAAAAAGATTGTAACTGGTGTTACACAGACCAAACCTCAAAGGCTCTTCTTTCTGGAAAAGACCAAAACAGAAGAGGAACCAATTTAATAGTTCATTCTTCCCTTTGATATTCTCACTATAACTTACCATTAAATGACAAAATACATTTTACTCTACCAACCAACATGCAAGTAGTTAAGCTCAACCTTCAATGATTTGACTCAATCATCCTCTTGCAGCCTCTCCTACTTAGGCTATCTACAAAAAATTAGCCCACTGGATTCTTCTAGTTTACGCATTCTTTCGGTTGAAAAATCCAATGCTTACGATTTAAACACTTAAAATGCAAAACTAAAATCATCCATCAAAATGAATTTGGTGGCTAGCCAATAAAAAAAGACGGATAAGTCGGATCATCCAAAAGTTGAGCTAAGGGGCTCAGTCCAGATAGCATTTCTCTAGATAATAACTTCAAGGCTAAGAAGTAAAAGAAGAAGCTTCCAAGCAATGCTACAGACCTTGAGGTCACGGGATCAAGGCGTGAAAACAGCCTCTTGAAAAAATGTAAGGTAAGGCTGCATCCTATAGACCCTTGTAGTCCACCCCTTCCCCGAACCTCACATAGGTGGGAGCTTTGTGCACCGGGGCTGCCCTTTTTCTTCTGAGCAGTGCATATCTCAGCAAGACCTTCATGATTCATCAAGAGGTTCAAAGACTTATTGTTTAGCCTCCTCTTTGAGCAGACCAACTTGCAAGTGATAATGTTATGACTCAAGTGCCCTCATAAATGAAAAATCAAAACATGCTACATAGTACATTCATCATCATTATTAAGACCTCATCCCGATTACGGGTCGATAACATGAATCTTGTTCCTCCATTCCCCTCTATGTCATGGCCTTATTTGGGGTCAAAGTTTTTAAAGCTTTTCTCATCACTTCTATCTGCGTTCTTTTGGGCTTTCCTCTTGCCATTTTAAAACCTTCAACTTGGATCGCCTTACTCCTTTTAACTGGTGCCCTTTTTGGTCTCCATTGGACATGTCCAAATCATCTAAGCTAATATCCATCATCTTATTACTTATTTATGCTAATCCTAAGTTTCCTCCAATGTTTTCATTTCTAATCTATCCTTTCTTGCCTTGCCATTATCTATCTCAACATTTGCATTTTTTACGATGCTCATCCTATGTACATGTTGTTCCTTAACTGCCCAATACTCTAATCCATAGAGTATGACCGGCCTTACAACCATCTATAGAATATTCTTTTCAATTTACGTAGCACTTGCTGATCACACAAAACTTCAAATGTGCATCTCCATTTGTTCCAACCCGCTTGGATTCTCTGGACAATCTCCTTCATAGTCTCTCAACTCTCATGAATTATCAATCTCAAGTATCAAAAGTGTTCTTTTATGGGGACTTCTTGGTTATCAATCTTTACTGGTGCTCCACTCATGCTCTTCTCCTTGCTAAAATTACATTCCATATACTCTATGTTAATTTGGTTAATCTTAAATCCTTTAGATTGTAATGTATCTCCATACCTCTTAGCTTCGTGTTTACACCCTTCCTTGTCTTATCAATCAAAACTATATCATCTACAAATAACATGCACCATGAAGTCTCCTCGTGCAGATGTTTTGTTAACTCATCCATAACCTATGTAAAAAGGTACGGGCTCAATGTCGATCCTTAGTAGAATCCCATAGTGATAGGAAAATCACCAATCTCTCCGCCCTCATACATATCTTTAATTATGTTTATATCTGCCGTGAAACCTCTTTCTTGCTCAATACCTACCATATTAACTCTTTGATGACCCTGTCATAGGTTTTTTCTTAGTCAATAAAGACCATATGAAGGCTCTTAGTCCTCTCCCTATAAATTTTTATCAATTGTCTAAGTAAGATAATAACTTCAATGGTATACCTTCCAGGCACAAAACCAAACTAGTTCTCCAATACACTCGTTTCATGCTATAACTTCTTATCAATCACTTTTTCAAAAGTTTCATGATATGGCTTATAAGTTTGATCCCCTGATGATTAGTGTAACTCTATATGTCTCCTTTATTCTCATAAACTAGTACAATGGAGCTCTTCCTTTATTTATTCAGCATTTTTTTCTATTTTACAATCTTGTTAAACAACTTTATCAACCAAACTATTTGAGTATCTCCTATATACTTCCAAACCTCTATTAGTATACCCTCTGGCACTAAGGCCTTTCTTGATTTTTGTGAAAAATTTAAACACGATGCATGGTAGATTCAATGATGTTAATAACTCATGAGCTTGTGAAGAGTGACAACTAAAACATTAGTGGGCCAAAACATCATCCTTCGCCAAACACTCATTCCAGAAAATTGACAAAACTTGCAGAAACCACGATAGAAGCAAAATTCGATCTAATTACTGCACGCTAGACGTGAAGGTTCTCCATACTCCACAAGATCAGATATGTAACTAATCTCATTAACCAAATTATACAGATCAAATGACATAACCTAAATAACTAATCTAACCAACGGATCACTGATGACAACCAACCTACAATCACAAAACCATGACCATGGATATGACAGAGATAATAAAAACGGAATCTGAGACACTAACAATATCAACCAAATCAAGAAAATGAAAGGTACTTACATAATTAGGGCGACTGTACCCCTCTCCTTGATCGCGATCGTAATACCTGCGAGGCTCCTGTTCCTCCTCCTGGTGCCCATAACCGTAGGAGGGCTTCCGAGGGAAACCATCATCCGCCTGCGGCTCATAACTGGGCACTCCATAAGAAGGCCTCCGAGGAGGTTCCTTTTCGCCCCCATAACTGGACCTCTCGTACTGGGGCTGCTCATAACTGGGCCTCTCGTACTGAGTCTGCCCATAACTGGGCCTCTCGTACTGGGGCTGTTCATAATTAGGCCTCTCATAATCAGTCCTCCCTCCATATCCATACGCGTCAGTTCCTGCGTAACCTGCCTCTTCCTGGCGTTTAGGCCTCCCAACATACCCACCGCCACTTTGTTCCTCCCCGTAACTTCCATAAGAAGAAGAATACTCTTCTCTTTTGGGCTTTCCCCCATGACCAAATCCGTATTCCGAAGGGGGCCTTTTATCAATCTCCTCATGATCACCACTCCCATAGCTGGGCCTGTTCATACCAGGTCTGAAGCCATAATTGGCTTGAGGAAGGCCATAAATTTCTTCATCTGTTTGCACCTCCTGCTGCTGGAACGAGGAAGGTTTGGGGCGAGAATAGCCGTCAGTTTCGGTGGTCGAAAAGGCTTCTTCTCCCGATCCGCCATAAGCAGATGAAGATTGGGAGTAAGAGGAGTACTGAGGCCTTTCGTAATCGATGGAAGAAGACGGAGAAGAGATTGGGTAGCAGGTTTCTTCCGAGGGCGGGAGTGGGCGACCGAACGTGAGTCCTAGATCGTATCCGCCTCCATACGGGGTTGGATCGTACTCGTCGAAATCATCGACCTGATCGAAGGATGTCGCTGCAGGGTAGTAAGACATAACGACTGCCGGTCAAGTTTCAGGGATCTAGATCTGGATCCGTCCGAGGAGGGAGACGAAGGAAAAGAGGTAGAGCTGCTTTATAATCGTCCCAGTTTCCTCATATCCCGCGTGCAGCACGTGTACGAGAGCCAGTGTATATCCCGTCTGGTGATCTGAGCCGTTTATTTCCTGGCCATATCTTACAAGAGATGCTTCTAAGAGCCACCCTGCGGACAAATGTGAGCCCACAGGATTTCTTAGATCCTAGCAAAATTACCAATAAATTTGCAGACTATTTTGGAGTAATTTCAGGTGCTAAAACCTTTTCATTTTCTCGTGTTTAGAAATTTCAAATGATATCCAAGACTAGCTCAGGGGGACAAAGCTAGGATGGTGTGCCGAAAGGGTCGTAAGTTTGTTCCAAGAGGGGCACGATAAATGCTTGACTAAGGGCAGCGATACGCCTAGTGTGAGGCAACCTTGTTCTAACTAGACACATCTTTTTAGGGAAACATTACATTACTAAGCAAACTAGGAGCTAAGAGGGGTTTATTTAACTGCATATCTTGGGCATTTCTAAGATATCATGTCATATCTTAAATGTAAAGCTTATTTAACTACGATATTTAGATATATGTAAGATATAGTATTTATTTAACTATAATATTTTAAGCATTTGTGAGATATTAGATTTATTTAATTACAATATCTTAAACATATATGAGATATTAGGTTTATTTAACCTTATTTGTAGTTGATATGTTTGTTCATATTAGAGATGTGCCAACCTCTCTTTCCAGTATAAATTTTGATCGTTTCTGTGGAGAGAAATATTAACTTTAAACAATGTATTTTTAGAGAGAGGAAATGAAAGTCATTGTGAGGAAGCTCACAATGAGAAGAAAACCAAGAAAATCTATTCTTTCTAGTTCGACCTCATTGTGCAAAGTCGGTGGAGTTTTCTTCCTACTGCAACTAACGACTTCTCTCCCTCGTTAGTCTCCAGCCAACAGGTATCCTCTCTCTCCCTCTGTCGTTTTTTCCTCTTCTGAGGGCTTGCTTTTTCTCTTTTAATGCCTATGGTTTTGGGTTTTGATTGCTTTTACGTTTTGATTTTGTTGTTATGATAGAGGTCTGCTAGAGCTACAATTTTTTACTCGTTCTAATAAAAATCAATTCTGAGTTTGGGTTTCTTGTTTTTACTTTTCTATGGTTGCAATTTTAGGTTTTTATGTCTTAAATCACTTGTGATTTTGGGTTTGGTAGAGATTTTCTTACTTGCATACAAAAGCTCTCCTCAGTTATAATTGCACATCGAAAGCATGGCGTACTGCAAATTTTGAAGAGTTCGACAAATGAACAATGCAAAGGAAGATGTAGTCAAGTTAATATGCTGATCCCAACTGAACATACAAGAAACATATGTATTTTGTTACCAGCATAGGGTGTGGCAAGTTGGCTAGAGCCATGGACTTGCTCCTTGTAGACCCAAGTGCAAATCCCGACTTAGACTTTATCCTTATGTTTGTGGTGTGTGATGTGTGTGTGACTACATTTCCATAGGGATTAGTCCAACCCCAAAGGGATTGGATAGCCTACTTGAATGCATGCGTGTATTTCTATTCTTTAAGTGTTTCCATCATGAAAAACAAATATTTTACACTTAAAATGACAGGTGATCTTACCTCCATTGACACTATCACACTCTGGGTTTTTAAATACATTTTTCAAAATTTGGGGCCCCTTGTTGGATAATTCCTTTAAAAAATAAAGCAGCAAAAACTTTTGTTCAATGAAAAATGTTTCATTCCTAACAAAAATTTGTTAGAGTTTCCTCTATTTTTTGAACAAATGAGCATTTAACGCATGTGTACGAAACACCTGATAGATAATACAAATAATTTTCATTGTTTTGAGAGACAAATATACAAAAACTTATCACATCCCAAAATCTCTAGTCACAACCAAATCACAACACATTCCACCAAATACAAATGAGTCCACTACTTCAAATTAAATATACATTTACAATATCTAATAGATCACAAATTAAATTTCAAGTGGTAAGGCTCACTCCTCAAATATTGAAATTTTCAATTTTTTTATAATTATCACTTAGCAGTTGCTTTCACATCCTCGGCTCAACCTGTTCATCCTTTAATTATAATTCTTCAAATATGAGATATTGTAAATGATTATAATGTCTTAGCAAGCTTGCTCTTGTGTAGGTGAAAAAGGTTTTTATTTTAGCATATAGTTCATGATTTTCACAACCAATGTAATTTGACAATTATTTATATCTATACCGAATCATGATGTCTTGAAACTCATGCTCGAGTTAAAATCATAAGTTCCTAAATCATATATTATATGAAATTAATTTGCAAGTTTTAGATGAGTTGAGAAATCCTATACATTTCAAAGTTTGTGAAAGTATAAATACATTATTCCTTTTCGTATATATCCAAGCACCTATGTCATTATCATTTCATAAACATTTAGTCATCCAAGAATACTTTTCATGCACAGACATAAACATTTGATTCAATTCATAACATATGATACTTTAAGATTATTCATTATTCATGTAACACATGTATTCTTCTCACTTACTTTTCTTTATGAACATATTGCATTTCAAATTCATATATGGTTGAGTACATGGTCATGCATAACTACTAATGATGCTTGATTAATCCAATACATTTGTAAAGCAAACCATGTAAACACCATTAGTCTAGAAGAATCGACACACACACACACACACACACACACACACACACTCCAAGAACATCAAGATGTAATACTCCATCTTGATCGTAAAGAGATGCTGAGAGGATGTGACCCTCAAGATCCCTGGGAGGTTGCAGTTCGACGTTGGTATTAGAGCCATGTTTGGCTAAATTTTTAGAGCTAGTAGTATAGATTTATAATATCATGAGTTAGTTTATCTGTATTGCTTTGTCCTAGATTGTTTTATGTTATTTTATGTTGTTATTTTATAGTTTGATATGTTACGGTGGCCTTTGATTATGTTGTATATTATGCTGTTGGTCTTTTGCTACGTCGCGTAGGCGTGTTTCCCGTATAGATGAAAGTGGTTTTGTTGTAGTTGACAGGCATGTTGGACAGACAATAGGAATGTGCAATATAATCTTTGTTGTAATGTGTGGATTATCCTATTATAAAGTAGCTAAGATAGAATTGCATAAACTAGTTCTAGGATCGATAGCAGTAGATTTAGATTAACTTATTTTATTATATGTTTTGTACTACTAGCTCTTCCTGTGCCTGATTGATATGGCGAATGACAATATCCATGTTAAAAATACAAATCTGGTAGAATATCCTACAGATTCCGAATCACTGTACAATTGGACAATTCCTTCATTAAAACCTAAAGGGGTTTATAACATAGGTAAATTTGACTTCTCTTCAACCAAGATAATAAAAAGCATGGAACAAACAATCAATTTAGATAATACTGAGAAGATAATAAACCTATTCTTAGAAAAAGATTTGAAACCATATCTAAATTCAGAAAAACACAAATTTGTGCATGTTGGGTTAATCCAAATTGGATTTAAACCCCTAACTCTTAGTTGTCTAAATGCGTCAATTCTTGTGGTCCTTTGTGATGCTAGATGTCTGGATTGGGCACCCTCTTTAATGGGAGTGTTACAAACTAGCCTCTGTCATGGACCAGTCTATGTCAATGTCTTTCCTAATTTCAGTTTATCTTTGTTATGTTAAGCCTTTATATTAAGACACATGGTTATAACTTCAAAACAGGTTCAGAGACAATAGCTCTTACATACAGAGTTCAATTCAAGGTTTTACCTACTTTGGTTACTAAAGCTAGACACAAATCCTTGAAAGATAATACTGGCTTAATAGAGACAAATCTTTTGTCCTCTGATATAGTAGTTAACAGAACACTGAAATGGGATGAAATAAATTTCCTGCAATCTTGGTAGTTAACAGAAGCTATGCCTCCGAGGCAAATTATAGAACAGAATCTTGATCAGATAATACAAATTGAAGATGGAGATGTTGAAATTCGCTTTGATAATAGGTGATCCTTCAGACTTCCTAGAGTCACTACCTGTTCTGCTAGTTCCTCTAGGTTTTCTGTTGATAATAAACAGGAGTCAAGTTCAATTGAAGAACTTAGAATATCTCAGAATAATGTAGTTCATCCAATTCACAAGAAATCTTCTCAGGATAATAATCTTACACCCTCTGAAATGGAGTTTAACATTTGAGTTTTATGGAATTTTCCCCCGGGAGTAAATTGAGAAAACAAATCAGTAATGAATTTGAATTACCCAAACATAAAAACTTCCAAGACTGGTACTTCAAAACTTTGAATAAAGAGGAAGTACAAATTATAAAATTCAATTTTATGAACACCTTAATAAAACTCAAAAACCACAATATTATGTTCCCTGGTTTTTAAAAACCTTTGTTCAAAATGAAATTAATACTATAAAAGAATGGACTACTAGTAAAGGAGAAATAATATCGGCTAAATTTCCTCTGGCAACTCCTTTAAGACTTCCTGCAGAAGGTAGAGATCTTAATACTACAACTTATGTTGATTCAACCACTGCCATAGCTCTTAATGATATTAGTAGTTTAATAAGACAAAATAATTACACTAATTTGTACATACAAACAATGGGAGAAAAAATAGTTAATATTGAAACTGGAATAAGCCAGATCCTTGTCTACATAAATTCAATAAAGGCTAAAAAACAGTAACAACCAGAAAAAATTGAACCTTCAATAAAACCTCATCCTAACATTCAGGGATTCAAATTAGAAACTGACATTGAGGAAATCTTCAAAATACTTAAATAAAAAATGTCTAATCTAAGTCTTAGTACTTTATCAGCTCATGAATCTGAAATAGAACGAGATCCTAAAGATGATAGTCAGCAAGAAATTCAGGACGAAATGAGTGAAGGAGAAATTCTTCAACTTCAAAACCAATTCTCTCAGATAAATAAAATTGAAAGAGAACCCAGAAATCTTAGTAGGTATTATTATAAACTACCTACTCCTGCAGATGTTTTACCTACAAAATGAATACAGAGCTAATTCAATCTTAGAATATAGATGGCATGACAGATAATTAGATTTATCAAACTATACATAGATTTTTAATGTATTCAACTGTCTGAAAACAAAGAGGTAATACCGATAGGCAAATAGCTTCAATGATAATAACTGGATTCACTGAAAACCTTAAAGGTTGGTGGGATAATGTAATAACTCAATCCCAAAGAAATGAAATCCTTAATACAATCAAAATGGAACCTCATACAAGTCAACCTCGTGAAGATGCAGTCTATACTTTAGTTTGTACTATAATACAACACTTCACATGAAGTATACAATCACAATTTAAAAATTCAAAGGCATTACTTCAAAAGCTTAGATGTCCTTCCCTTACTCATTTCCGCTAGTATAAGGATGTTTTCCTTGCCAGAGTCCTTCACTTACATTATGCAAGCCAGTCATCCTGGAAACAGAAATTCATTGAAGGTCTTCCTTATCTGTTTGCCACCAGGGTAAAAAATTACTTAAAAACCCAATTTAAAGGGGAAATTCCCTACGAAACATTATCTTATGGGCAACTAGTTCATTCCTGTGTCAATGAAGGCATAACTCTTTGTAATGAAATTAAGTTAAGAAATCAATTAAAAATAGAAAGAATAACAGAAAAGAAACAATTAGGAGAATTCTATCAACAATTTGCAATAGATGTCCCTAAAATAAAAACTCCTAATAAAGAAAAGAAACAATATGTTCCACGAAAGAAAAAACATTTCTCTAAAAAGCATAATCAAAAGTTTAAAACAAATTAAACATCCTAAAACTAAAAAAATTTCCTATAAAAAAGACAAGTCTAAAATAAAATGCTACAAATGTGGCAAAATGGGCCATTATGCTAATAGATGTTGGACTCAGAAGAAAATTCAAGAACTTCAAATAGATGAAGGAATAAAACAACAGATTTATAAAATCATTCTTAACTCATCAGAATCTGAATTATCGGATAATATTGATTTTGAAACTTCATCGATTAAATCAGACAACGAACCATGTTGTAATCAGTGTAATACACTTGAAAGAGATTCTGAATATTGAAAATCTATAGTTGAAATGAATAATCTTTCTATAAATGTTTTGTTTCAATCTCAACAGGATCTTCTTGAAGTAATTACTAAAATAGAAGATCAAGAACTTAAGAAATTACTCCTTGAAAAAATAATATCTTCATTCAAAAAAGAAAAATTCGAAAAATCAATTGATACTGATAATGTTTACTGAATATCTGAAGTAACTAAGAGATTAGGTAATAAATGTATTTTTACAGCTAATGTGTCAGTTCAAGATTTAAAGCATCAGATTAATAATCTTAAGATGGAAATTGTTTTGTTAAAAAATGAAAATAGTCTTTTAGACAAATAATTAACTAAACTGGAGAAATATGAACCAGTAATAGCTGAATCATCTAATATTGACGCTTTTGATCCAGAACCTCAATATCTTGATTTAATAAGACAAATGACTTCCCAAAAATGGTATATTAATATCACAATCTCTGTTGGAGGTGAATGGTACTGCTTCGATCTAATAGCTCTTGTTGATAGTGGTGCAGACATAAGCTGTATCTAAGAAGGATTAGTTCCGACAAAATATTTTGAAAAACTTCACAATGTTTAACTTCAACCAGTAATAATAAACTGAAAATCAATTTTAAACTGAACAATGCAGTTGTTTGTAATGACAATATCTGTATTCCTACCCCTTTCCTTTTGGTTAAGGATCTGCATCATCATGTAATACTTGGAACTCCCTTCCTGTACAATATCATGCCAATTGATAAAATTGATGCTACTGGTATATATTTTGCTAAAGAAGATAGACAATTTTTCTTTAAATTCTTAACAGACCCTAAGACACATTTGCTTAATGAAGCCTGAAGAATTCTTTTGAAAGAACAACAAATCAATTTCATTAAAGAAGAAATTGCATATAAAGATGTCCAAAATAATATTCAAGATAAGAATTTTCAAACAAAGGTTAATAACCTTCTTCGTACTTTCCTTGAAAACCTCTATAATGATCTACCTAATACTTTTTGGGATAAAAAAATTCACTGTGTTTCTCTTCCTTATATAGAAGGATTTACAGAGGATAATATTCCTACTAAAGCTAGGCCAGCCCAAATGAACTTTGAATATATCAAGCTACGTAAAAATGAGATAAATGATCTCGTTTAGAAAAAGCTTATTCACAACTCTTCATTTCCATGGAGTTGTTCTGCTTTCTATGTTAATAACATAGCAGAAAAAGAAAGAGGTAAACCAAGATTGGTTATTAATTATAAACCTCTGAACAAAGTTCTGAAATGGATTAGATATCTGATCCCTAATAAAAGAGATCTTCTTAATAGACTTCAAGGATTAGTAATATTTTTAAAATTTGATCTTAAATCTGGATACTGGCAAATCCGGATCCATGAATCTGATAGGTATAAAACTGCTTTTACTCTTCATTTTGGTTAGTATGAATGGAATGTTATGCCTTTTGGTTTGAAAAATGCTCTTTCCGGATTCCAGAAGATCATGAATGATATTTTTAATTTGTATAGTCAATTCATTATATCATATATTGATGATCTACTCATATTTTCTAAATCAATTGATCAACATTTTAAACATCTTGAAATATTTAGATGGTTGATCCAGAAAAATGGTTTGGTTTTATTTGCTTCAAAAATGAAACTATTTCAATAGGAAGTTAGATTCTTAGGACATAATATTTTTCAAGGAAGAATCATTCCTATTCAGAGAAATATTGAATTTGCTTCTAAATTTCCATATGAAATCACTAATAATAAGCAGTTGCAACGGTTTTTAGGTTCTTTAAATTATATATCTGATTATTATCAAAATCTTGCTGTTGACACAGCCATCTTGTTTAATAGACTGAGAAAAAATGCAAAGCCTTGGTCTGATGAATATACCAGAATGGTAAGAAAAATAAAATCTAGGGTTAAACCTCTTCCCTGTTTAAATCTTGCTAACTTTGAATGGTTTAAAATTGTAGAAATAGATGCCTCTGATATTGGCTATGGAGGTATCCTTAAACAAATAAACCCTTCTTCTAATAAAGAAGAATTAGTTAGATTTACCTCAGGAAAATGGAATGATACTCAAAAGAAATATTCCATCATAAAAAAAGAAATGCTTTCAATTGTTAAATGTATTTCAAAATTCCAAGATGATTTACTTAACCAAATTTTTTTACTTACAATTGATTGTAGTGTTGCTAAGCAAATAATAGAAAAGGATGTGAAAAATATTGTCTCACAACAAATATTTGCTGGATGGTAAGCACAATTATCTATCTTTGACTTTGATATTGAATACATTAAAGGAGAATATAGCTCTCTTTCAGATTTTCTAACCCATGAATTCTTGCAGGGATCATGAGTGATCCAGGTGGTTGGATTACCCCAAGTAATACCCATGGATGGGGTAGAGGTAGAGGTAGAGGTAGAGGTAGAGGTTGTGCTAATACCCAAGACTGAAAAGAAAAACAGAGCCAATGGCCCTTGCTAATGAGTGAAGCTTCTAAGCCTAAGTTAATATCTCTGGGTAATATGTCCCAGTCGAGTAATAATTTGACTCAATCCTCCAATAATGATGAGCTTCCTAGACAGTAGTTTACTCCATAGAAATCTGCAAAAGAAATTTTAACAATGACAATGGAGCAATATATACTCCAAGAACATCAAGATGTAATACTCCATCTTGATTGTAAAGAGATACTGAGAGGATGTGACCCTCAAGATCCCTGGGATGTTGCAATCCGACATTAACAAAATAATAATTATCCTTTGCATATTGGGAGAAGCCAAATTCTTATGGAGAAATTCCTCTAGGAAATAAAATTTGTAGAAATAAGCCACTTCTGTAATCATAACAAATCAGTTATTAATTTTAACAAAATCTTTATTCATAAGGTTCTGTCTCCTTAGGAATGGGATATCAATCTAGGTCAATACAAATAGATTGAAGCCAAGGGAGCCAACTATCCATACAATTGGTGGGATTTTATTAATTCAATGAGTTATGTTATGTACCTCGAAAATGATATGAAGAAACATTCATGGTTTATCCAAATCAATCTTGAAATAGTAAAGAGGGACATTCATCCATTGTTTTACCATTGGTGGAAAAGATTCTGCCCAACTCTATCAATATTACCAGAGCAACTCAAGGAGCTTTACAATCAGTGGGTAGAACATGCACTTGAGATCAATAATATTCCTCCATACCAATTAATAACAAGTCAATGTGAGGCAATTTTCTTTATTAAATTTGATATCCCATGGATATGGAAGTGGTCAATAACCATTAGTACTGATGAGCTTATTATTCAGGCTCTTAAACAGATCTATTTTGTTAAATGGTGGACAAAATTTGATATTGAGGGCAAGGCCCAAGAAATTGAAAAGGTCATTCAGCATAATAAAGCTATTTGGGAAAATGCACACAGCCATCATTCTTTAGCCTCTACTAAAGAAATCAAGAAGATGCTTCAGCGAAAATACCCGGCTGATTCAGAAGGACAAATTTCAGTCAAATGTGTGGATTATATGAAGAATCAAGTTATGCAGTCCTTTAATATCTCTTCAGCAGAGTCATCATCGGCAAAATCTCAAGATGAAATGTCCAAAGATAATATCTTTCAGGATAGTCAGTATCTGAATGAAGAAGATAATTTTGATGATTACTGGGATGCTTCTATGACTGTGTTATCTTAGTTTCTTCAAGACAAAAATAATAAGAAAAATATCAAAGCCATCCTCCTCAAGAAATCCCTCCTCTTAATGTTTAGTTTTAGAAGCTAGTTGATGAATATGACAAAAGGGTAGAAGAAAAAATCAAGGCGATTCAAGACAAAGAAGACAATGAAGATTGTGGCCCCACCAATAATGCAAAAGAATCTCCTTTCCAAAAGCAAACCTCAATTATGAGGAATCCACTTTTCCTTTATGTTAAATCATGTCTGTAATAATTAAGTCCAATTATTGTAACAGATTCCAACTAATGTTAAGTCCGGGATCCTAAGTCTATAAATTGTTGATCGAGTTAGTCTGTTTGGCATCGCTTGCTTGGTTTCTCTGTTCAGTGCTAAGCTTGCTGCCTCCTTTGTAATCGTTCCCCTCTCTGTAATCTTTCCCCTTCTTAGTATAACAAAATTCCTTCGAGGTCCTTTCTACATTGAGTGTTGTCTAAACTTTGCATTGGATGAGCGTTTACTTGTAAGTTGCCTCTCTGTTTTCTTACACACACACACACACACACACACACACACACACACACTTTCTTACACACATACACCATTGATGGTTTAACCGCAAGTGCACGGGCTATTGTAGTGTAGCTTATGCAAGTACGGGTCGATCCCACGAGGAGTTGATTTAAAAAATAGGAATTTCAATAAAATCTAATTGTTTAAAAATTAAAAAAATCACTCAAAATTACTAGAATTATTGAAATGAGAATCAATGTTTAGATCTAATCAACTTCTCAAAAATATAGAATTTTCAGTTCCTAAAGAAAACAAACAAAATCAAATAATGAGAAAAAACTACTTCCCTAGATCAAACACTATCAAAATCTTCAACTCTGATCTTCTAAAAACTGATCCTCCTTTACAGATATCTTCAACACATTCTTCATTAGTGATCCACTGGTCGAATTTGTCAGATTCATCAAAATCAAAGAGATCTGGGCTAATTTGTCTTTTCAAGATTTGAACGGTTTATATTGATTGATAAATTTTAGATAGAAGATCAGATACATTGATTATGTCTAGAGATGTCCTAAGAATGAAACTCTAAAATTAATTTGAAATATGAGAAGAAACAAAGAAGAAATTGAAGATTTGGTTTGATTAAGGCTAACTCGTTGATTGGGTTAGGCCTTAATTGATCTGGTAGAGAAGGCAGTTCCTAGATAAGAAAAACAAAGATAAAACAAAACCGAAATAGTACAGGACACAGATGGAATTAAACTGGAGACACATATGGAATTAACAAGAAAGAACAGATTTGTAATTGCTTTTAAAGAGGAGGGGCAAAATTAGAATTTTGTGAAAATATGGTTTTTAAGAAAAAACCAGACGAAGGAAGAGAGAAATAGATGAGGGAGAAGAGGGAAAAGGAAGATGAGAGGAAGAGAGAAGAAGAGAGGAGGAAGAGAAAAAGGCCAGGAATGGAGAAATGGAGGAAAACCCGACTTGGGTTTTGTTCCTTTTTGTCGGCCACTGAGACTAAGCCGGAGTAGTAGTAGTGGGGCAGCCGGTTGAGCAGAAGACACCTGGCTGTGGTGATTGGAGGAGAGCTCGCCTGGGTTAGTGGTGAAGACGATGCATGGTCAGGTTGGAATTGTCTGACCGGTGAAGAGGAATGACTGGAGCATAGGAGTATAAGGGAGGCTGGAGCGTTAAAGATGACGTCCTGGAGTCTCCTGGCCTAGGTGGAGGGCTGTGGACTAGCAGAGGCAATGCACGGATAGGAGGAAGAGAAGAGGGAATAGGAGGGAGAGTGATACGGGTTTCAGAGAGAGAGATAAGGAGAGATGGTGGAAGAGGAGAGAGAGCAAGAGGAAGGGTAGAACGTGGGCTAGAGGGGTGGTGAGAAAGGAGAAGAAGAAGAAGAGAGAATGGGTAGAGGGAAAGAATAGGAGAAGAGAAGAGAAGAGGAAGAAAAGTGAGACGTGTGAGAGGTTGGGAAGAGATTAAGAGATTGGGAGAATAGGCAGGAGGGTAGAGAAGTAGAGGGAGAAGGAGAGAAGAAAGAATAGAGGAGAGGAGAGAATAGAAGGAAGGAGGGGAAAGGAGAAGAGAAAGATGGGAGAAGAGAGGTAATGAGAAAAAGAAAAGAATGGCCAGGCAGAGAATGTGAGAAAGGACGGCTTTATGTGTAGAGAGAAAGTGGAGAAAAGGAAGGTGGGTACCTTGAGAAGGAAGGGGAGAAAAGAGAAAGTTAAGAGAGGAAGAAAATTGGGAACGTGAGAGAGGAAGGGAAGAGGGAGAAAGAAGAATAAAGAAGAAAAATAAGGAGGGAAAGCGAAAAGGAAGGAAAGAGGGAGTGGGAGTGGGAGTGGGAAAGGAAAGAGAGAATGAAGGAAAGAAAAAGAGAATAAGGAGGGAAAGAAAAGAAGAAGGGAAAGAGGAAGAAAAGGAAAGAGAAGTGGGGTAAAGAGTTGCCCTTTACATGTTCTTTCCATTTTGTCCATGATTTCTATTCCATTCATCTCCATGGGTGATCTGGTCCATCAATCCTTTTTAAAATGATCTGCACCGTTAACTTTTAATCATAGCCGTCCATGCGTCCTTTGGTTGATCTGCAAAAGAAAAGACTAAATTAGAATCATATGAACCGTAATTAGTCATTTAATGAGCTCTAATGATCATGTGACTGTTGATTTTGAAAAGTTAAAGTTTGAACGATCTAAATTCAAAATCAAGCTAAATTTTACAAATATTAACAGTTAGATGATCTAATTGAATGCTAAATTAGGGGAATTTTGACCAAAATTGAACACTTAACACACACACACACACACACACACAATGTATAGGAACTAAGCTTACATTATTTTGATAGAGTATGTATAATCACATGTATGCTTAAATTTAATAATAACTTCAAGTCTAGTATAATTAACATGATTGAAAATGTCCAAAAAACTACTCGAAATATAACTCTCAAGTAAAACCTCCATCAATGAATCCTCAATAATGAAAAACATAATAAGGGATGCTCTGATGAGGAAAACAATCAAGGCTTTGCAAATATGCTCATCAAATCATGCAATACCCATACATATATATAGGACGACCCTTTGAGTCCTGTCATGAGGACACTAATACACCTGTCCTACTAGTAGAAACCTCCTTATTGTCACATCACAATATTGCCTAACTCTCCTAGATATGTCCAACACTCTTAGACGTCAACAATACGTCATATATTATCCAACACTCTTGGGCAAGTCCAACACTCGTGGACATCGATAGCACATCACATACTGTCCAATACTCCTAGACAGGGTCCAACAAGCTTGGACCATCATGAAGCCTTACAACTACTCAATGAGCACATGCCTCAGGGTCTACCTACTTGAGCAACTATCGAGCGTTTTTCCCTAAAATCAAATAAAAACCTCATAAGCCTTACAGCTACTCCAAGAGTACTTGCCTTAAAACATTCTAACAAATTGATAAATCACTTTCCAATTCAAGTATAACTTGAAATATAGAAAGTTTCAAGTTTATGCCATCTCATGCATAAGTGAAAATCTCAAATGATTTCAAAGTATAGGGTTTTCCAAACATAGTGTCATGATTAATGCATCATCATAGTTTCAAAACCAAAATCCTACAAGTAGTAACTTTTTATCATATTCCACATGTTCTTTTTTATTATTGCCATAAGTAAGATTAAAAAGAAAACCATGAAACCCAAATATCACATGTTTCCTACACTTCTACACACAACCACAAGTGATACTAAATAGGAAATATTAGTCGAACAATAATGAAACAAGTAACCATTCAAATTCATTTATTTCCAAGGTATAAAAATCTTTAACCCATAATAATAACTAGCTCTAAAACATAGTTTCCATGAGCTTTTAAGTCATGAATTTACATTCTTTTGGTAATACACTTTATATTCAAAAGCAGGCATCCCAAATCTATTTCATAAACAACATGAGTAACCATTCATGCTTTGCTCATAGCTCATTGTTGTGATTTTAAGTCTTAACTTGCAAGCGGACGAATCAAGTGTAGTGATTCATGCGAGGAAGCCTATACCATGAGGAATCGACCAATAGTGAAATCTTTTTCTTAAACTAAAAATGAAATATTAACATATGAAATATGATAAAATTAAAACATGCTAAAATACACATTTTCTAAAAATAAAATTTCCTGATAAGAACTTTCCTAATTTGAAAACTTTCTAAAATTAAAATTTAGTAACTTTCCTAAATCAAACTTTTTAAACATGAAATTTAGTACTATTGTAAGGAAACAAATTAATTACTTTCCTAAACTAAGAATTAGGAACTAAGTAAGATACAAACTTGTAAATAATGAAATCTAAACAAAACTACATTTAAACAAGAAAACTAAAGGAAAACAATCATTAATCAAGCAATCAAAAAAGAACTACCCAAGTTTCATGCGTATGACCATTGAATGACACGTAGGAATAGGTCTACTAAACTAATTTAAAAACTTAGAACATGCAATCTAACTCAAGCATTAACTAGGTAATCTAACACTTTAATTGGGTCCTTAAAAAATCATGCAAACATGAAGGATAGAGTGCTGGAAATTAAACATAAACAATCCATCTAAAAAATTCCAACAACATGCTATTTTGATCATTCAATTAATGGGAAATGGAAAACATATAATTAAACACATCTAATGCAATCAAACATGCAAAAATTAAGATTATTAACTACTGGAGACAAGTATGAACCAGAAATTCCAAATCACTTCATTGAATTAGAGCAACATCTATCAACATAGTAAGCATATACATGTAATCCAAATATGAAATTTGTGCACTGTTACAATAATTGCTACTTGATAAGTATTCAATTTTGTATGAAAACTACCCAATTAGATACTCATGTGTTACAAATTATAGGGGTAAATTAGGATATTTAGTCCAAATTTTGTAACACATGCATTTTTTGACCTAATGATTCAAAAATTTGATATTTTGTAGGTCCAAAGGCTAATCCGAGGTAAGTGTATGGTTAATCATATTTTTCTAAGATTTAATTAGAGTTTTTCACTTTCGTTAGGAAGAGAGATGATGATCCAACGACCAAGATCTATCAAGATCAGCATTAAAGATTAAGATCAAAAGATTGATTCATAGATTAAAAGTCATCAATCCAAAGGTTAAGATCAAGGATCAAAATCATCTCAAGTGAAATAATAGATGAAATCAAAGGAGCTAAAGGTGGCCAAAGTGGGCTCATGAAGTAAGCAATGCATTCTCATCACCTTTACATGGGAGCCATGCAAGCCACCTTAACCATATACGCCATGAGAGAAGGTAACAAGCTAAGGAGTCAAGCCAAGCCAAGTGAGCCCTCAAAGTGAGCCATGAAGCTATCTTAGATATGCCACATAGACCAATAGAAGGATAGCATCTCCCCTTTCCTTTTCTTTTTTCCCATTCCCATCTTTCACTCCACTCACCATTTAAATAATCCCACTATGGAACATGAGTGGAGGCATCTCCTTAAAATATGGAGCCACCCATTCCACCCACCTTCCACTCGCCATTTAAATAATCCCACTATGGGATATGAGTGGAGGCATCTCCTTAAAAGATGAAGCCACCCATTCCACCTACCTTCCACTCACATTTTTTTATTCCAACCATCATTTTTTGTCTCCATTCCTTTTCAACTCATCCCACGTTTCTTTTTTCCTTAAATTACCTTATAATAAGTTCAAAAAACATGTATAAATAGCTCCCATGGGGGCTTCCATGAACTTTTGGGAACATATAGGGGGCATCTCCCTCCTTCTCATCTCTTCTCCCTCTCTAACTCCTCCAATGCAATCATCTTTGGAGCTTGATATCTTCCTCTAGCATTCCTTGCCTCCTCTCTTAGGATTATGATCTACATTTCATGCTTGTATTCTCTTTGAAGTTAAGGCTAGTTCTTTGTCTTTATTCCTTATTTTATTGCATTTGATTCCATGTTGTTTTAATCCTTAAGTTTAAGCATTATTATCCCTAGTTTGCACCTTAGTTCTCCTAGCTTGTTTAGTTCTTATTTAGAGATTACATCTTTGAATCTAAGTTTCATACTTCTCTTATAGTGACAACCAAGAGCATGTGGTTCTTAGATTCAGTTTTGTTGCCCAACTTTTTCCTTAAATTCCTTGCTCTCCTGTTGACTTCATTCTCATTTATTTCACTCTATAATTTATTATTCTCTTTTAGATTGATGCACATGATAATTGGTGGATGTTGGATTGTTTAAGACTGAAATTTAATGTCTTATTTTGTATCTTGACTGGCGTACAACCTTATGTTGCAAGTTTCTATTCGGATGTTTATGACACAACAAGTTATAATCTTTTTAATTCAATGAAGTATGTTTCCGTAGTATAATGTGCATCTTCTTTGTTTGACTCTAGCATTTAACTTCCACTACATCTTGTACTTTCTTACTTAAGTTACATACTTTCATACATTTAATTTCCATTATGCATTAGTTAGGAATTTTCTAAATTTCATTATTAGGAAAGTGCTATTTTTAGAAATTGTTGTAGGAAAGATTCTATCTTGGTTTGCTTACCTTTATATTTCATCTTTTAAATTTATGTTATGTTTCCATGCTACCTTAATTCTTAGTTTAGGTTGAAAACCACTCTCTTTGACTAGGTTAAGTAGTTTAAGGAAAGGCCCACTATTAAACACACAAATGATTCAATTCCTTGTGGGATTGGCCTCACTTGTGCATTTATACTACAATTGATTCATGCACTTGTGAGTTTAGGTTTAAAAATTACAACACTACTTGATCTTAAACAACCAAAAATACATACCAAACCTTCTTCAATCATCTAACATCAGTCTTAAGTAAGCATGCATTAAGATCAATGGAAAATCCACTAGAAAGCAAAGGCAAAGCTTAAGGGACACTAAGGAAAGCAAGAAGGAAATCAATGAAATCAAAGGGGATTTAAAGACAATGAAAAGCAAAGAAGGGATCTAATGACAATAGCAAGCAAAGAAAAGAATATATTTAAGGTGACTTTCCCTTGTTTGTCACTTCAAGGGCAAAATAGCGTTGAACACTAGGAGACAATGGTAATCACCCAAGGAGAAGATCGTTGAGTGCAAAAAGGTAAGGGAAAAGATGAGAAAAAAGGGTGCCTCCTCTTTGTTGCAGTAAGTGCTCTTTTTCTCTTCACAAAGTTGTTGTTTCTTTGAATCCTTTTTGGCTCTTATGTAATTTGTCTCCTAAGTTTTCAAGGGTGGCCTAAGGTAAAGGTAGGGAAGGGATGAAAAATAAAGGGAATTGGATGGCTAGGATTAGATATAGGAGTGGCTAGTTAGGGTTTTTCAAAGGGGAAAGCAAGTGGTTAAGTCTAAATGCATTAGGGTTGGAGACACCACTTTTTTAGGAGGGGGTGTTTCCCCCTTCCAAAAATCATGGAAGCTCCTTAGAATATGGCAAGTTGGTTGGGGGTGGAGAGAGAGAGAGAGAGAGAGGGGGGGGGGGGGTGGAGGGTAAAAAAATGGTGATTGGTTGGGCTAAAGAGAAATAAGGAGGGTGGTGTTGGCTAGGTAGTTTCCTAGGAAGTAGAATTGGTTGGAATAGAAGTTTAGAAAAGTGGGAGAGTTTTAGAAAGATAAGACTCTTGAATGCAAAGTGAAATTCGTATTGCCCCTTTATGGTGAGGTAGAAAGTGAGAAAAAAGTGAAAAAATATGAAAAAACAATAAAAATAGAGAGATATCTTCCTATCAGTCCACATGCTACCTTATCTTAGTGATTTTTTCCTTAATTATTTTCAAAATATCCTCATAAATCCCAAGGATAATTCTTTGGATTCTCCTTTAATCATGGCTTTCCATATAGGTTGGCTTATTTGACTTGATAATTAACTTTGAGAGCACTATTGGTGTAACAACCCTAAAATTTTACTATTCTATGATCAGGTTATGAGTTTTCAAGAAGTATATCTTTTAATAGGATAATAATTTATAACTAAAATTGAAACCATTAGATATTAGAAAATGGAATCCAATGAGCCAAAGAACGCTGAAAATAGAGTCCAAATGAGGAAGTTATGGGACTTCGAAGTTAGGGCTATTTTGGTAATTAAAAGTTAAAAAAACCTTATAACTTGGAAATTGAAATTATCAAATCTGGATTATAGTCATTGATATGAATCCAACGACACTAAGTTTTCCAAATTTGGAGGTTGGACGAATAAACAGTAACTTTCTTACAAAAGGGTATTTTTGCAATTTTACTAAGTGCGCCCCACTTGTAGTTGGAAGTTGACAGTCAATGAAGTTGAAATATATCATTACCTGGTATCATGGCATTTAAAGTAGTAAAAATATCATGATTAACAACTAATATGAACTAAATTAAAAAATAAAAGAAAAAAATTATAATAAGTAAAAGGAGGGGGCCATATTGATATTGGCACCCTCCATCCACGAAACCCTAACCTTTCTCCTCCACGTCACACAATCTCTCTTGTCAGGTGATCGAATCAAGGTCCGACCATCGGCTATCACTCCTTTCTCTTCCCCTCTCCCTGACCAGTTAGTGGAAAACTCCACCACCAGCACTTCCACATGCTATGGTTGTTCGCCCATTGAAAGAGAAGTGATCTGCTGGTCCTCTTGCTGTTGATGATTCCTTTTACTAGTGAAACTATTTTTCAGCTGATGAAGATTTTGGATCATCGAGGTACAATACAGAGAGCCGGCGTTAGGATGCTAATGGCAGGGATGGATTCTGACAGTTGGCACAAGCGATTGTTAATTTTGGAGAATTCTATGGGAGAGAGAAGGTGCAAAGCAAAGGCAGATGATTGAGCTTGAGAAGTAGAGAATGGAGTTTGCCAAGGGGTTGGAGTTTCAAAGGATGCAACTTTTCATGGATTCACAAGTTCAGCTTGAGAAGATCAAGTGTGCTAAGCGAGCTTCTGTTGTAGGTGTGAGAAATTTTTGAATTTTTTCTTGGTCTTTCTTGTGATTCTCCTCTAGTTGATTTCTTTAGCGTTAGATCCTTGGATTTGTTATGGTAAATTCCTTCCTTTTATTCTGTCATGTGGAATTCTTTTTTTTTTTTTGTATGTATCTGAATTGCTTTTCCTTTTTTTTCTTGAAATTATGGTCTATCTATGATTATTGGCTCGGTAGTGGCCTTTTTAGCTTCCCACCATCTCCCCTTGACGGTGTAAGCTAGTGCTAAAGACTGAGAAGCCCAGGTGGCAAACTGTGCTAGGCGTTGTTGCAAAGAACCTTGTGCTTCTTTTTGTAATTTTAGGGCTAGGACAACTGATGTGGAAATGGGTTGGGAATTCTGTGAATAAACCAGTTGTGCAAATTGCAGTCACAAATCTTGAGGGAAGAATTTTAGAACTTGAGAGACTTTAAAAAACAATAGGAAAGATGACACAAGTTCAGGTTGAAGTGGTAGATAGGGAGCTTTAGAGTGAGATGGGAACTGTGAGAAGGGAATTTACAAACTTGATGAGATACGAGTGATGACTGAGGATGAACTAAAGTAACTAGTTAGTAGAACTGGCTATCTCGAGAAGTCATTGGCTAAAGTGAAGGAGTCAGATTTCCTTTCAAAGGAAGATTTTGATAACTTCTTCAGTGAGCTGAAGAAGAGTAAGGGTCTTGATGACAGTGATGGTACTTCTATTTTGAATGAAATCACGGCTATTGCTAGGCAAATAGTTGAGAAGGAACTTGAGAAACATGCCTCTGATGGGCTTGGAAGGGTTGACTATGCACTAGCATCTGGTGGTAAGAAGGTAGTGAAGCATTCAAAGCCGTTCTACTATGACAAGGGTGCCAATTGGTTTCCTATGGCTAAAAGCAGAACATGGGTCCACACAACCCCACAAAAGATGTTGGAACCAAGTTTTGGAGAGTCTGGTCAGTGCTTTCCGCTAAAAGGAAGCAGTGGTGTTGTCAAAATTAAGCTGAGGAGAGCAATTATTCTAGAGGCTATTACCTTGGAACATGTTGCAAAGATTGAAGAGCGAGAGGTCGATCATGAAGAAGAGGGCGATTAAAGTTAGTGGAATCCGATGAATGCATCACACGAGGTAGGTAGAAATTTAAGAAGCATGACCCAATAATAAGATTCATGTTTTAAAATGATCTTATTCTTTATTATGAAAGTTACAGCATGGAAATAGTATAATTGTCATTAAATGCACTTTGTAGGGTGAATGATGAAAATTAGTTATTTAAAATGCTATCATGCTTAATGTGCACCTACTATCTGACAAACATGATTAGGACTTGTACATCTTATATGATTGTGAAATTATGTTTATGGTACATGGGTACCATGTTAGTATTTGTGATATATGAGTCTAGGTTTGTAGGGTACATTCTTGGTGGATTGTCACCTAATAAGTGAGGATGTTTTTCTTGTTATGAAATATGTGAATAGACAATTTGCCTACTATTTTAAGTATCTTACATCCGGGAATGGAGGCCTAAGAGTTTTGTTTTATACAGGCATATGTCTGGGGATATTATGTCAGGGAAGTTATGAGGGTTTGGCCACCCACTTCCCGAAATTTGATTATATGATGATATCTTGCCCTATGAGAGGCTAAAAGTCGGGTGGGGCAATTATGGGAAGGCCTTACTGTGAAAGTCTTATCTCCCCATATGGATAGTGACACAATATTTTCTACCGTGGTATCAATGGTGAACAAGATAGTTATCCGAGTGCGCTAGTACAAATTAGATTGCAGCATGGAATTCCTTATATTTGATGCACTATGGTGCTTATATTATGGCATGATGATGTAATGGCTCTATTTTTGTAACCTTGAAATCCCATGTTGGTAATGAAAAGTTCACTTTTTGAGATAAGGGTATTTTGGTCATTTCACTGTTTACCCTGACTAGACCCAAAAATTTGGTCCTTAGAATGGTACCCTTAAGTGCGTCTCAGAAAAAGGAATCCAATAAGACCAGAATCACCCAAAACGAAGTTAAAATGAGCAAGTTATTGCCCTTTGAAGTTCAAGGGCAAAATTATAATTAAATTTAAAATGAATTGGCCTGAAAAAACAGGGACCCGTTTTGATACAGGCACCCCCTTCTTCCCAAACATACTGCATCACCCACATTTTGTGCAAGGGGGAAACCACCGCCATTCTGGAGGTTTCTCTACCGCCATGGAATGGCGGTGGAAACCCCCCTCTAGAACCCTCAAGCTTTATAAATAGAGCTCTTGGGCGCCTTCAATGGCATCCCAAAACCCTGGGAAAAACCAGTCTTGGAGTTGCAGGCAAGAGGAGAAACAGTGAAAAATACCTAGCCACGAACCAGGTACGCCTTAAATAACTCCAAACCCATCTCTCCCTCAGTCTTAGGTTGAATGTCCCTAAGTTTTCATGCAAAACGGGGCTCTATGGAGCCACAACAGACCCAAGGCAGGTGCCTAGGGTGTTCTGGTTCAACAGGGTAGAACCAGGGCGTCCCAAGGACGCCCAGGTCACCATAGAACCAAAACGCATCGAGTGCGTTAAAGGGAAACCAACAGGCGCATCCGTGGATGCGCCCGCAAACGAGAAATGGGGCAGAGGTCCTGTGGGGCGCGCGCAACTGACGTGGGACGCGTTAGCGTCCCAGGCGCCTGCCTCGTGTGGGCCTGCGACGGTGACGCCATGCGTTCCGCATAAGCAAAACGTGCAGCCTGATGACGCCCGGGAGCATGCGACCACACGTGCGGGCCGGTCGCCGCTCGACTGGGACGCAGGTGCATCTCAGGAGCAGTGACGCAGGGCCCGTTTTGGGCATTCTATGTATTCTTAATACTAAAATACCCATAACTTGAGTTCTAGGACTCTGATTGATGTGCCGCGAGAGGTGTTGTGTTCGTATTGATGGTGCGGATACACCCAAACCATAAAATACCTGATCAAGCCCCTATCTAAGGCTAACATAACCCTTAAACTATGATAGTGGCGCGGGGCCACTAAACCTTTGCAAACTTGACTATACTAAGGCCCAGTTAGGGACCTTAGGAGGCCCTTAGGCATGAGAATGAACCCTTAATGACTAAGTAGTGAGGTAAACTATTCTAGAACCTATAGAAATAGGCCAAGCTAACCTTTTTCTCCTAAACCATGTCCAGGAACGTATGAGGACAAGGGGACTAGCGCGATCAAACCAGGTAGGTGTCCTATCGCTACTAGACTTTTAAAAAGAACCCATGATGCTTTGAGAATGCATGTTTTGAGTCATGATTGCTTTTCTAATACATGTTTTAAGTTTTTAAGTTACATGTCCTGTCTTTATGCGTATAACATATAAACTTATGTTACATCCTTATGCACATGACCTGTTTAGCATGAATTGATTTCATAAATGAACTTAACATGCATATGAAAAATACATTGTGCATATATTGCCAAGACATGTGTTACATGCATAAACATGTTTTGAAAAAGGATTCTTGTCTGCATAATACATGCATAGACATGTTTTGAAAAAAAGGTTCTTGCCTACTTGATAGTATATGATTTGGGCTAGTAAGCTTGTGGGCGCTATGCCAACAGGTTCGGGATGGCCTCCCAGCCTCTACCACTATAGGTGGGAAGGGTACCACGCCAAAATGGCTTGTCCTTACTTCGATTGCTGTGGTAAACGAGGACTACCACTGGAGGTGTCACGGCACCCGTCGAAGTGTCATATGCCTCGTGGAGGCTATGACTGAGAGTCCTTAGGTACCCAGGGACCACACGGCGCTGAGGTCGTGGGCATAGTGTGCCCTATGTTTTTGAGGATTTACTTGCATGCATATGGCATGACATGAGTATGGTTGACCATAGATCCATGAGTTGGATTTAGTTGAGCATCTTATGCATATCATAGTATATGTTTATGATATCTATGTTACTTTTGACTTGGATTATGCGATTCTTTAAGTCGTCAGTATTCTATTTTGACAATGGCTTTTAATATCGATATTGAACATGAGTGTCCAAACATGCACATGGTTTAAAGAACATATGGTTTAAAACATAGCATGCATTGTAAAGCTAATGGTGATAGACTCCTACTGAGTATAGTGTATACTCACCCAATCCTTAATATTTTTCAGATACAAGTAAACACTTAAGGACAGGATACACCGTGACAGAGAACATCCAAATTAAGTACAAGTAAGTAAACCCCTACCTTATCTTTTAGTGAATGTTACTTGATTGTAGTTCTCTCTGTAGCTAGGGCTGTGACTAACACTTTCTTGGGAATAGAGTTGATTTAAAACTATGCCATGGCTATATGATTTGAAAATGTGTTTTGACACTCGGGGTATTATACGAAAGATTGCTTTCCAAAATAAAAGATTTTCATGCATTTCATATTTCTAAAGTAAGAGATCTTGCCTTTTTATGAAATTTGCATCATATAAAACCCGAGTCATCATAGTTGGTATCAGAGCCCGGTTTGACATTACTCACAGCCTAGTTATGAGGAGAATAACTTATAATCAAGTTTCATCCATGAAAGATTAAGGGGTAATATGATAACACATACTAAGGTCTTGTGAATTACCTTGTGATTTACATATGCCTAGAAAGAAAGTAAGCGATGCTCCAAGACCTGAAGCCCCACAAGTGGACTCCACTGGGTCAAGCAATGGGATGGTTGAATTATTCCAGCGATTCCTACAGCATATGGAACAATACATGAGTAATCAACAAACCTAAACCCCTACCACACGAGATCCTTCCCCTGATAAAGCAATAGATAGGACTAAGGTTCAGTTAGAAAGGTTTCAGAAATTAGATCCCTCATTCACAGGAGAAGATGAAGCATCTACAGTTGAAAAATGGTTAATTGATATTGAAAAGATATTTAAAGCCATGAACATAGCTGAAGAAAGAAAGGTACCCATGGCCACGTTTGTGTTTAGGGGAGAGGCTACCTTTTGGTGGGAAACAGCGGAAAGGACTTATTTTGACCAACAAGAAACAATAGGATGGGAAGAATTTAAAAAGGTCTTTAATGACAAATATTATCCTAATCACGTAAGAAAATAGAAGGAAAAAGAATTTATGGACTTAGAACAAGGAAACATGACTGTCCAACAGTATCCAAAGGAGAGCTTGATTTTAAGGCGTCTTACCTACCTCTACTTGAAAAATTCGTATGGAACATGGAGCTATGTATATGAGTGATTTTCTAACTTAAGAAGGGGTGAAAACATGAGAAATGTGGCCCTAGGATTAGGTTATTGAATGAGGAAGGCTATGTGGAGGTGATGTAAGCTGGATAATATAAGAAAAAGAGTTGTGAAGATGACATAAGCGGGCTAGTTTGTAATTTTGAACAAGAGAGCAACCGTCTTTTTCCTTGGATGCAAGTGGACTTTTTCCTCTCTAATTTTGTGATGTATGATTGATGGTAAGTTAGGAAATAAATAAGAAATAAGGTTTAGGAAAGACGTTGAAAGATGTAGGGTTTTGAAGTTAATTGAATTGAAGTAGATCTAAAGTTTCCCATTTTTATCACCAATTAAGAAAGGAGCGAGGGGCATCTTTTCCATAAAAGTGTCTCCCTCCTTTAACTTTTAACCTTAGGTCAATTTGAATGGAAAAAGAGTGGGAGATATGGAATTGAAAAGTAGGATTTCTCTCTTGATGGGTTCATCAATGCATAGGCAACTTACCTTTTACATAATTCTCTCAAATCATCTAAATAAACCTTTAAAATCTAAAATTAGAAAGTAGATCATTGCTCAAATTCTCCTCCAACTGTATGACTTCATGTGGCATTTGGCTTAATTGGCTTGTGTGGCTCACTTTGAGGGCTTATTTGGCTTTGCATCATGGCTAACACCCATGACTTTAATGGCTTGAATTTCTTAGCTTGTCACCTTCTCTATTGGCTTATATAGCTAAGGTTGCTTGAATGGCTCCCACACAAAGGTAGTGAAAATGCATGGCTTGCTTCATGGGCCCATTTACTCACCTTTAGCTCTTTCAATTGCTTCTATTGATTCATCATCTTTCCTTACTATGATCATGGACCTTGATCTACTTTGAAATGTTGAAATTTAGGCCTTGACTCATTCTTTTAATCTTGATATTCAATTCTCATCTTGATCAATCTCAGCTGTTGGATCTTCATTTCAACACCTACAAAAGAAAAAGATCCTAATTAAACCTTATTATAATTCATACACTGTAGATTAGCTTCTAAACTTGTCAAATATCAAACTTTGAATTATTAGGTCAGAAATACATGTGTTACAAAATTCTAGCCAAACCTATAAATAACTCCTAATTGGGTACTTTTTATACAAAATTGAATACTTATTAGCAAACTTGAGGGACACTAAGGAAAGCAAGACGGAACTCAAAGTAAATCTAAAGGCAATGAAAGCAATGTAAAAGACTATATTTAAGATAACTTTCCTTGACTATTACTTCGAGGAAAATAACCTATGATCTAAGCAAGAATACGCAAAGGAATGGAAAAGATCTCGACTAAGCATACCATTGATATTAAAGGGGATTCAACACAATAAAGCTTATAAGGATGGTGCATTCCACTCTAGGTGTAATATCCTTAAATTTTAAGATAAAATAGGAAATTATTAAATAAATAAAAATAAAAATTTATGGATGAAATTCTTTCCTGAAAACATAATAATTAGAAAGTGCTCGTCGATACGAATCCAACGCCACCAAGAACGCGAAAAACGGAGCTCAAACGAGGGAGTTATGAGCCGTCAAAGTTGGAAGGGCAATTTGGTCATTTGGTAGAGACGTATTAGACAGGGGTCCAAATTGATACTGGCACCCCCGTCTTCCACACGTCTCTACCAGTGCCGGAAAAATCGCCGGAGAGACGTGGAAAGAGGCGTGTGGGGAAGAGTTTCTCTTCCCCAAGACTCTAAAACCCTATATCTATGCTCCTCTAGGAGCCAAAACGCTCCACTTTGAGCGTTTTCCATGAACGCTACGCAAAACCCTAGACCTGCAAAAATCTGAAGTTTCCTGCGAGTGGAGCCCCGGCAACACGAGCAACCCCGACCAGGCACAAGGTAAGCCTCAAATCCGTGTTTTTTCTGTATTTATTAATTAGAAAATTAATTAGGAAAGTATTTAAAAATTAGGAAAAAAATCAGATTTTTGGGGGCTTTGTGCACGCTACTGTTGGAGCGTGATTTCATGGATCAAACCTTATCCGTTTGAAAATCGCACCTTCCAACTAGTGCACAAGAGACCCAAGAGCATACCCTTTAAATTTGGGAGTGATCCAACGGTGGAATTCTCCAAAAAAACTCAAAAACCAGTACCTAGGGATGTTTTTAGGAACTTGGGAAAAATAGTTTAAAAACCATGGTTTTTGGAAAAATTAGTGCAAAAGGAGGGCATAAATGGATTCTAGAGAGAATTCTGAAGAAAATGGCGCAAAAATCACGCAAAACGGAGCTCTGTAGCTCCGCCGGAGGCGACCGGAATTGGGTCGTCTTCTCCGGCGTCGTCAACGGCGTCGGCGCCCTGGCGCTGACGCCAGGACGCACTCGGAGACGCACAGAGGACGACGTCGTATGACGTCGTCGTCGCACGTGTGCGGGACGGCCTCGGTTGGTTGTCGCGGTGGGACTGGGACGCGGCACGTCCTGGCGACCGTGACGCACGACGCGCGTCCCGTTCAGCGTCTGCGTTGGCGTACGTCTTCGTGCGCCGGTATACGCCGGTGTAAACCGGCGGAAAAGGGTGCCGCCGGTTTAAACCACCTTATGGTGGTCCGGCAGGCCCCATTTGAGGGTAGTTTTCATTAAAACTTGATTTTTGGGAGCTAGAGAGGTCCAAATCACGATCCGGAAGAGGCGTTGTGACCGTATTGACGACGCGGACCTAGTTTTAACTTAAAAACTTAGAAATGACCACTTTTTATTTAGAAAATTTTTAAAATAGTGATGTGACATGTATAGGTGCACTTGAATATACCAATTAAAGGGAGTTATTAGCAAGCTAGTGATCTCACACTGAGGTAGGTGACGACAACTAATGTTTTGCCTTGATTTTAAACCATGTTTAAACATAGCATCATGTGTGATTGTGTTTTAAATTGCTATTTTTATTTACCATGGATTTCATGCGACATTGCGTACAGGATGGTTATTCCAAATTGAATTCTTTTACTGAATAAACTTATTTAAAATGCTTGTACAAGCATGATGTTAATTAGTTATGCTTAATTAGAGATTTATTTCTTATTATATATATAGAAAATGCATGGATTTACATGGAAATGAGTATAGAGGCTTAGTAGTTGGTCCTTTTATAGGCTAACCCCAGGATGAGGGGCATGTCTTGGGGATTTCAAGCTATAAGTGCTCTTGAGTTTTAGCATATACATATGATTTCCGTGTTTTATATTTGATGACGGGTGCTCTCGCCCGGTGGGCGTCATGCTAGGAGGGATAGGGCCGGCCACCCACATTCCGAGATTATGATGTGATGAGTTTGTGATATGATAGACACCTGCCCATAGATGGCATTCGGTAGGGGTTTGGTAACATGGATAGTCCACACTACCGGTCTGAGCCTTTCCATGGGGACAGACGCTAAGTCTCCCGTTATGGTGTCGACGGAGAGCGGCGGTGGTTGATACCCATGGAGGGTTGCCACTGCAGCATGATGGCCCATATTCTTGTTATGTATGCATGTATGATGAGCATGGTTATGGATGGTATGCCTGGGTGTGACGACACTCAGAGGTTGACTATGTGTACTCCTGATTAGGGATGTTAGTGCGATGTGGTCGGACCCATTACCTTAGGGTGCCCTTATTCTTGTTGTATGCTCCATTTTATTGATTAATGTCATGTTTTAACTCTATAATTGCATGTTTTAGCATATGGAATAAATTGACATTTATTTGAACATGGCATTATGATATCACTATTTCCATAAATGTTAGACTTTTCATCAATGCTGTTCATTATTTCTTTCATTTATTACATTAATTGTCTATGTACCTACACAAGCGATAGCTTGCTGAGGCATTGCTTTGTTTTGCAATGCCTTAGATCTCGAGCGCGACACCAGGAAAGGAAAAGCGGTTGATAAACCTTGAGAGCTGCTGAAGACTAGTTTCCCTATAGTTTTAGACAGTAATGTGAGTCATTAGAGTGGATTATCATTTGAATTTTATTATGGACTGCATATTTTATATTGGGATGTGATTTAGATCTTTGGACATATGTTGGACATTTATATGGGATGTTATGATGGATAGACCCTGGGCCATATTATTATTGTCTTTTGGACGTTTATTTGATTTAAAATAAAGGCGCCTATTTATTTGACGTTGATTTATACGCGGATTATTTATTTATGTTTAAATTACATGTACGCCATTTTGTGAAAGGAAAATTAACACCCGGAGTTTTTAAGATAGGTTTAGTAAAATGTTAAATAAATCTTTTCTCATGGGATCCCAAATGCTCTTATTTAAAATGCCATTATTATATATATATATAATTTGTCTTAAAAATCCGGGGTGTTACACTAGGTGAGTATGTACTATTCTTATAACATGCAAAACCCAAATACTAATATGCTAATCCCCCCTTAATCCATTAAACATGAAGATTAAAGAATGATCAAAGAGAAAGCTAAGATGAATCCTAAGGAATAGATAAGCAAGCTAAATAACATTGATTCAAAAGCTTAAGCAAGATAGAACAACGAATAAAATAATGAGGGAAAAGCGGCCCACCTTGACTTGAAAAGAGTTCATATACATGTAAAGGGCAAGCAACAACCAAGGAAAAGAATGCATTCAAGCTTCAATAGGAGAAGATAGAGGAGAAGAAAAGGACGCCCTCCCAAAAGTGAAGGAGATGTTCTTTTTCTTTTAAAAGTAGATACCTTCAATCCTTAGTTTTTGGGTATTTTATACTTTTTTTCCTATATTTTCTAGGGTAAAGATAGGAAAAAGATTGAATGGCTAGGATTATGCTATGAAGGTTGCCAAGTGCTTTCTTAAGGAATAACTCAAGTGGAACCAATTTGGACACATAAAGGTGGGAGACACCACTTTTTTGGGAGGGGGCTTCTCTCCCTTGTAAAAATAGTTGAAACCCCTATGAAAATGAGAGAGAGAGAGAGAGAGAGAGAGAGAGAGAGAGAGAGAGAGAGAGAGAGAGAGAGAGAGAGAGAGAGAGAGAGAGAGAGAGAGAGAGAGAGAGAGAGAGAGAGAGAGAGAGTGATAGGAAAAGGTAAGAAAGAGAGGTGAGATTAGAAAAAGTGATGGCTACGTAGTTTCCTAGAAAGTGGGGATTGGTTGAATGGTTGGAATGAGAGTTAAAGAAGGTGAGTAAGTCTTAGAAAGATGGGACTATTGATTAAAAGTGAAATTCGTAGTAATATTTAGTGGTGTGGTGGAAAGTGAGAAAAAAGTAAAAAATATGAAGAAAACATTAAAATTGAATAGGTATCTTTCTATTGGTCAACATGCTACCTTATCTTAGAGGAATTTCCCTTAATTCTATTCAAAATATCCCCATAAATCCTAAGGATATTTCTTTGAATTTCCCTCCAGCCATAGCCTTCCATGTAGCTTGACTTATGTGACTTTGATGGCTAACTTTGGAAGTTCTATTGCTTGGCTTCATAGCTAGCTGGCTTAGCTTGATGGCTCAAATCCTTGACTTTGGTGGCTAATTGTAGTCCTTAGCTTGTCATCTTGTTCATGGCTTGAATATGACTAAGTGGCTTGATTGAAACCCATGCAAAGGTGGTGGACTTTGCATTGCTTATGCATGGACCCACATTGGCCACCTTTAGCTTCTGTAATTGCAGTTATTGCTTATCCTAAAGATGATCTTAACTTTGATCTTACTTTGATTGATGATTTTTAGGTCTTGGCTATATCTTTCGATCTTGATCTTCCATTTTCTTCTCGATTGTCGAATCACCATCTTGCTTTCTACAAAAAGTTAAAAACTCTAATTAAATCCCATAAAAATATAATTAGTTACATAATTATCTCAAATTAGCTTCTGGACCTACAAAATACAAAATTTTGAGTCATTAGGTAAAAAATGCATATTTTATGAATTTTGATCAAAAACCCTAATTTGCCACTATAGCTATAACATATGGATAACTAATTGAGTGATTTTTAATGTAAATTAAACACTTATCACACCCCAACCAACATTTTGCTTGTCCATAGAAAAATATGCAAAATATTATTTTACAAAAATTAATACAAAGTTCTATTTTTATAAGTATTCACGACTGCATTTAGCATATGTAACAAACCCTTAAACCCCTAGTTTACTCCTATTGGACGAGTTAGGCCTCGCGAGGGTTTGTAGTGAATATACCCACAAAATTTTTAAAAATTTTATGCAAGTCCTTTTGTCATCTGAGAAAATTTTCTCCCATTTAGCTTGTATTAAATACTTGACTTTTGCTTGCTAAAAAATTAAAAAAAAAAGGTTCAAAATCCTACTCTTGTGCTAAAGATATTTCATTATTCTATTAAATTTTGAAAGTTGAGTGTGTATTATAGCTACTACATAATTATAGTCTCTAAGTCAAATATAACATAAGTTACCAGCCAAATGTATGCTTTGACTTCAATTCTCATAGGATATACTTGACACTTAAAAAGGTTTTAATCGCTCATTAATATGTGAGTTAGAATATTATTCATTGAATCCAAAAATCTCACATATTTCATGTAAAAGAATGATAACTTAGAAGGAATGATAATAATGGTTTCCTGAAAAGATATCAACTACTAAGAACCATATCTAAGCCATATATATTTCTCTTAAGATTAAGTTAGGACTTTTATTAAGACAAAATGTGGGCTAGGGTAAGGGTTATCAAAAGAATGAGTATAAAGGTAAACAAAGATTGTTCAAAAAATATGTAAAGGTCTTCTATCACTGTATTCACAACTTTTTCATTTTTCTTCACATGAGTGAACTTTCTTCTTTTTCATTAGCTATCTTTTTATTTTCTTTTTCACTTGACTTTATATAGCCTTTTTGAACTTTTTCTTCTTTTTAGCCCTTTTGATGTTCATCTCTTAAACTGTATTGTTCATACTTTTTCAAGATATTTGTTAATCATCTCTACATATTTTCAAAACAAATGGGTAATGGTTATATATTAGGGTTCAATATAGGTAAAGGTTTGTTTGGCCAATGAAGAAAAGGTTTATTTTAAAAGACTCAACGGGCTAACTAGCAAAAAATAATATAGGGAAGGCTAAAGGCTCTGGATTTACTAAGGATGACCTCTATCATTTTCTAAGTTTCATATAACTTAAAGATGATCATAAATTTAAGAGATATATGGTATAGTCTTTTTTGATTTCTCAATAGTTGATTGAGATGAACAATAATAAGACCAACTAAGAAATAATGTCCTCTGAAGAAAATTTTGAATTTTTGTATAACCCTTAGAAAAGGAAGAATGACTCTAAACTCACTTGGTTTATAAGTCTCTACAAATCTTCTTTAGGATTTTTAAGTTATATTTTCCTTGTCAACTTAAACTATATATAGCTATTTTGTGTAATTAATGTTTCAAGTTTAATTTTTCATGAGATAGTTTATAAAAAGATAAAATAGTGGACTAATTATATACAACTTTATTAGTAAGCTAAAGAAATCTCATTTCTACAGATCCCAACCTAAACTAAACATTGTTCTTAATGTTTTAAAATATAGGATACCTAAATGATGAAAGGGTAATGCAGAATAATTAGACTTTTGAAAAAATTTCTTAGGTTGCCTCCTAGTAAGTGCTAACTTTAACATCTTCCGCTAGGCATGGCCTAAAACTAATCTAATTATCTAAACCTAGACCTAGCTAGTTCAACTAATTCTCCTAATCATAACCCTAACAATAAACTAGTAAGATTTCTCACACCACTTTAGAATCTTGCAGTAGTCTATATATTGCCTCTACCTAGAGATTTTTGGTTGTGGTAACATTAAGACACCATAGACTATTACGATTTTAAGTTGTGAGATTATATTGATGATCTTGAAAATGGTGCAAAAAACTTGTTGTGATTTTTTAAGTTAAAGCTTGCAAGCACACGAATCAAATGTAGCAATTCACAGGAAGAGATTGATCCCATGAGGAATCGAATGGATGTGATACTAGTGGTACCACTTAAATTCTCTACCCTAGACAAATCAAGGATATCTTTTCTAAACTAAAAATGGAAAATTAACACATGAAACATGGAATTATGACAAAATAAAAACATGTTAAACTCAACAACTTTCCTAAAACATACTTTCTAAAACTAAAATTTTCCTAAGTTAATAACTTTCCTAAATGAAAAATTTCTAAGAATGAAATTAGACACTTTCCTAAATCATGCAAATTTAAGAAAACTATGCAACAAATTCATGACTGGCCTAAATTTGACTTACAAAACAATATTTAGTAACTATGACAAAATCAATTACTTTTCTAAACCAAGAATTAGAAATTAACTAAGATGCAAACTAGTTAACAATGGAATATAAACTAAGCTACAACTAAATAATAAAACTAATGAAAGTAATCATTAATTAAGCAAAGAAAGGAGAACTACCAAGTATCATGCGTAGGAACATGGAATTGTACGCATGATCCATTGGGTAGTAATGAATCTAATTAATTGCTTTGAGAACTTAGAATAAGCAGTCTTACTCAAGTATCAATTAAACAATCTAATAATCTAATTAGGCTCTTAAAAAATCAAGTGACATAAAGTGTATGGTGCCGAAAATTAAACATAATAAACCATTCCATCAAATTCAAGCAACATGCTATATAAATCGTTCACTTAATGGAACATGAAGAACATGGAATTAATCTATTCTAATGTAAGTAAACATTCAAGAATGAAGACTACTAAATGCTGAACATAAGTATGAATTGAAAACTCAAATTAACTTCATTGAATCACATTAAAATCCATCAACATAATGCCCCAATACATGCATTCCAAATATGAAAATAATCTCCTATTACAATGAATGCTACTTGTTCTTAATCAACCCAAAACTAGAGGCTAAACCTTCTTCAATGCTCCCACATCAATCATGACTAAGCATGTATTGAAATCAAGAGAAAATCCTATTAGAAAGTAAAGGCAAACTTGAAGAACACTAAGGAAAGCAAGAAGGAACTCAAAGGAATCAAAGGAAATCTAAAGGCAACGAAAGCAAGGTAAAAAACTAGATTTAAGATGACTTCCCTTGGCTATCACTTCAAGGAAAATAACCAATGATCTAAGTAAGAATATGCAAAGAAACAAAAAAGATCTCAACTAAGCATACCATTAGGATCAAAGGGGTTTCACACAAATAAGCTAATAAGGATGGTGCATTGCAATCTAGGTCAGTACATACCATTCTCATAACATGCAAAACCCAAACATTAATGCTCTAATCCCCCCTTAATCAGTCAAACATGAAGTTTGAAGAATGATCTAAGAGAAAGCTAAGATGAATCCTAAGGAATAAAGAAACAAGCTAAATAACATGGAATCAAAAGCTTAAGAAAGATGGAATGGTGAACAAAATAATAAGGGAAAATAGGCCTACCTTGACTTAAAAAGAGTGCATATGAGTGTAAAGGACAATCAACAACTAAGGAAAAGAATGCATTCAAGCTTCAGTAGGAGAAGAGAGCACAGAAGAAAAGGATGCCCTCCCACAATGAAGGAGACATTCTTTTTCTTCCAAATAGAGATGCCTTCAATCCTTGGTTTTTGTGTCTTTTATACTTTTTGTCCTATATTTTCTAGGGTAAAGGTATGGTAGGGATGAGATAGGAACAAGATTGAATGGCTAGGATTAGGCTATGAAGGTTGCCAAGGGTTTTCTTGAGTAACTCAAGTGGAACCAATTTGGAAACATAAATGTGGGAGTGCCACTTTTTTAGTATGGGGCATCTTTCCCTTGTAAAATCATTGAAACCCCTATGAAAATGGTAAGTTTGTTGAGAGAGAGAGAGAGAGAGAGAGAGAGAGAGAGAGAGAGAGAGAGAGAGAGAGAGAGAGAGAGAGAGAGAGAGAGAGAGAGAGAGAGAGAGAGAGGCAGATGGGTGGAAAAAGAGTCATAGGAAAAGATAAGAGAGAGGTGATATTGGGAAAAGTGTTTGGCTAGGTAGTTTCCTAGGAAGTGGAGATTGGTTGGATAGGTGGAATGGGAGTTTAAGAAGGTGGGGAAATAGGACTCTTGATTAGAAAGTGAAATTCGTAGTGATATTTAGTAGTGAGGTGGAAAGTGAGGAAAAAGGGGAAAAAATATGAAAAAACATTAAAATTGTAGAGGTATCTTCCTAGTGGTCCACATGCTACCTTATTATAGTGGAATTTCCCTTAATTCTCTTCAAAATATTCCCATAAATCCTAAGGATGTTTCTTTGAATTCTTCTCCAATCATAGCCTTACATATAGTTTGATTTATGTGGCTTTGATGGTTAACTTTGGAAGCTCTATTGCTTGGCTTCATGGCTGTTTGGCTTAGTTTGATGGCTCAAATCCTTGGCTTTGTTAGCTAACTAAGCCTCTTAGCTTGTCACTGTATTCATGGCTTGAATATGGCTAAGTGGTTTAGGTGAAACCCATGCAAAGGTGGTGGACTTTGTATGGCTTGTACATAGGCCCAGTTTGGTCACCTTTAACTCCTCTAATTGCATCCATTACTTGTTTTAATGATGATCTTGACCTTTGATCTCCATCTTGCTTCCTACAAGATGTTAAAAACTTTAATTAAATTATAGAAAAATATGACTAATCACATGCTTACCTTGGATTAGCTTATGGACCTACAAAATGTCAAAATTTTGACTCATTAGGTAAAAAATGCATGCATTATGAAATTTGGTCAAAAAACTATTTTATCCCTATAAGTTATAACATACAGATAACTAATTGGGTGATTTTTATGCAGTTAAACACTTATAAGCTTGCTTAACTGAATTAGCATTTAAAATTTGCTATGAGGATTGTTGAATTCATGTCCTTGGAGATTGAATCAACTACGAGCATAGATACAAAAGCTAAACGATAATTTCTTGATTAATATCTCATATTTGGAGAGAATCAAATGCTGTTGCGAAGTTTTTGGCTAAGTGTCGCAACCCCGAACCTGAGGCCGTGGTTTAACATAATCAAACATGGCGATTGGCTCAAGCGAAGCCTACGTGCTTTTTTACTTTTTTTTGTTTGATTATTTCCTCAGTAATAATAAACAAGTATGATGTTATCATACTAATCAAGTAGTTATCTTCCTCAAGGTTTACCATCTTAAGCAGCTCATCATGAGTATAATAGAGAAGGCAACTAGACCCTCATGATTCACCATCTTGAGTGGCTCCACCATGATTCCAAAGAACTATGTAGTCATTTTTCTTAGGGATTACCATCTTGGGCAGCTCCAATATTAGGTTTCCTTAGGGTTTACCATCATAAGTGGCACTGCCATAGTCACAATCAACTAGGCTTCCCATTCCCTCAAGGTTTATCATCTTGGAAGAATTAATGTTTGACAGCTTATCCCTCAATATTTACCATCTTGGGCGGCTCTACCATGACCCAAAAGACTAGGCAGCCCTTTCCCTTAGGGTTTATCATCTTACGCAGCTTAATACTTGATAGCTCATCTCTCAGGGTTTACTATCTTGGGTGGCTCCATCGTGATTCCAAAGAACTAGGCAGCCCTTTCTCTTATAGTTTACCATCTTGGGAAGCTCAATAACCAACAATGTGTTCCTTAGGGAGCTTCACCTTAGTCGTAATCAACCAAGTAGCCCTTTCTCTCAAGGTTTACCATCTTGGAAGGCATCGTCATAGTTTATCAGGAGGCCATCAGGGCTTAATATCTTGGGATTGAACAATTTATCACAATTAACATCATTATAATAGTTAAGCATGGTTAATTAGAATATCACTTGACAATTTCAACAAGTAATTATAATTCATACTATCCATTCAATCACTATGATGATCTATATGTTCTACACATCCATAATGTTAATTGCAAGTGAACAAATTAACAAGAATTTAAGGATAAAGAAGGGTTTAGTGTCATTACCTAAGTTCTAAGTACAACTCACAACTCAATTACCAACACCCTCCAAATCATTTTTCAAAACCTATGTTGAGAATATAAGTTCAAAGTAAATTTTAGTATTCTGTCAAATTACTAAATAACTTTAAGATCTCTAGTCATAATGTCATTGATTTAACCTCTAATATCTATATTAACGCTTAGCATACCAATAGATCGCTATCTACTTAGATCTGCACCATTGGCCTCCAATCATCAATCTAGATCGATGTGCGTACCTCTAGAGGTTTCAATTCACATCATTAAAGGTAAGTTATTCAACAATTCAATAATTTTAATCATAACCATGGTCTAATCACCTTTCCTACCCATTGATCATCACTGATCGAGTTTTGGACAGTTGAATTGAACCTTGCATTAGCTAGTCCATAATTGGTTTATCATTTTTGTCACAATTCATTACTAACATATAATTAGAGTTATAAATTACATGGATTTAGTTTCTTGTCACGCTTTTAATGTTAGGATGCTAAGATCTTAGTTTTTTCCTATGCACTACCAAGTTTTCTTAAAAATTCAAAGATCAATTGATTCTTGATTGATGATCTATCTTTACAGATGAAAAGATCAAGTGTGATTTATCCAAATCACAAAAATTCTACTTTTTCCAATTTTTAGGGGTTCGCTGAAAAATGTCACTGTCACCTAAGAAGGTGGCTAGATTTCGGTCGTCGTTGGCTGCGACGTATAAGTATAAAAACGTCATCAAATTACAGGAATTTGTTTGAAATTTCATGAATTAGAGTACAATCTAGCTTTTCTCTATAATTTCTACCAAAATCTTGGGTTTTTGGCTAGATTTTATCAAGGTTTGTAAAATCACCCTAACTGCTATTTTTCTTCCATTCCATCGTTGTTACTTGACTGATCCTCAAGATGAACGGTTTGGTTTATTGATCCAGTGTCATTATATTGACTATGTTTTTCAATAGTCGGTTCCATCGATAGTAACAATAGTAATGGTCTTGGGATGAGTTGGGAAGGAAAGAAGGGGGAAGGAAAAGAATTAAAGGAGAGGAGAGAGATGGATGACCTACTTGTCGTCGGTTGTCGTCTGGTGATGGGTCATTGACCGAACAACTTTCTCCACTGTTCTCACCAAACTTGACACATCTATACTATTGCAGGTCACGGTGAAGAGGATTGGTTGGTTCTCTTCTTTTTTTTCTTCTTCTTTTTACTTTTCGGTTGATTAGCAGTGGTGGGGGAGAAGGAACATGGGGGAAAGCTGTCTGGTGATGGCTTTCTCCTGTTTTCTGTTTATGAAGGGTGGAAGTAGAGCTCCATGCAGTGAGTTCAACTCCCTCGTGTTGAGCTACTCCACGGGACTCGGGGGGTTGTCATTATCAATTTCGATCCCCTTTTTTCATTTGTAAAAGTTTTAGATTTTTGGATTTCGGTCTTCTTTTTAAGAGTTCTTAGTGTTGCTAGAAAGCCCTCATTGAGCACAATTTGATTATCGACCTTTCATCATCAAATTATATGTTTTAATTTATTTTTGAATTTATTTTATAATTACTTGATTTATGATAAAAATTTCATTTTAAAGCAAAATTCATTCAAATTTGCTATGAATCTAGAACGAAATTTTAAGTAATTTAATCCTTAATAAGATACACAATTCAATAAGCTCTAAGGATTTAAAATTTACCCAACACTACGTTCAATTTATGACTTAACTCATGTGGGGCCCACCTACTAAATCCTGCCTTGGTTGTCCTGTTTCACCAAATTTGACAAGATTAATAAGTTAATTCATCTTTAACCTAATTCTTGGACAAGGTTGTGACAACACTTTTCCTCTTAAAGAAATTTCATCCTCGAAATTTAAATAGATACCTTAGTCCTCAAATAGTTTTGGGTATTTTTGTTGGATTTCCTAATTTAGCTCCCACTTAGCTTCTTCTGCCCCATGATGTTGCCATATGACCTTTACAAGTGGTATCACTTTTCTATGCAAAACCTATTCCCTTTGATAAACTACTTGTATTGATTTCTCCTCATATGAAACATCCTCTTGAATGCAAGATTTGTCCAGTCAACAACATGAGAAGTATCTGGCTCATACTTTTGCAGCATCAACACGTAAAAAATATCATGAATCTACTATAACTGTGGAGGCAAGGCCAAACGATAAGGAACTTCTCCAACTCATTCTAGAATCTTGAACAGTCTAATAAATCAAGGAGACAGCTTCCCACTCTTGCCAAAACCTATCACTCCTGGTCTTGGCCGAGCTTTCAAGAACACATAACCTACTACCTTAAACTCTAATGGTCGCCACCGTCGGTCAACATGGCTCGTGGCTCTACTTTGAGTTGTCAATAGCTATTGCCTAATTCACTTCAGTTTTTCTATATAGTCTCTCTGACTAACTCAAGGCCTAACAATAATGTATTACCAACCTTTGCCCAACAAATTGGGGATCGACATGGTCCACTGTACAGAGCCTCAAATGTTGCCATCCCAATACTAAATTGAAAACTATTATTGTAGGAGAATTCCACCAACAATAGATGTTTGAACTACTTCCCTTGAAAGTCTAACTCATAAGCTCTTTAACATATCTTCGAGCACATGAATCACTCTCGTAGACTGTCCATCCATATGAGAATGAAATGCAAAGCCAAAAGTCAACCATGTACCCATTACTTCCTGTAAGCCCTTTCAAAACTTGGAAGTAAACCTCGAATCTTTATATGAAAAAGGGATACAGGTACCCCATGTAACGTTACAATCTCATGCATGTATAGTCGACTCAATGTCTCAAGTGAATTAGTAACCTTCACTAGTAGGAAGTGTGTTGACTTGATTAATCTATCAATAATCACCTATATGCTATTCCAAACTTGCTTAGTCTGCGAAAGACCTACCACAAAATGCATAGTAATATGCTCCCACTTCCATTCGGTCGTTGGTAAAGGCTATAGTAATCCTGTAGTTTTTTGATGTTCTGCTTTAACCTGTTAACATGTCAAATATCTAGTAACAAACTCATCAATGTCCTTCTTTATGCCTTTCCATCAAAAGTGTATCTTAAGGTCATGATACATCTTTGTGCTATTAAGATGTATAAGAAATTTAGATCGATGTGCCTCACTCAACAATTTTATCATGACCTCATCAATTGGAGGTACCAAAAGTCTACTCAATTATCGTAACCCACTAGAAGCATCCATGGTCCAATGCTCTGTACTCTCACCATCTTTAGTTGAGCTCTAAAACTCTTAGCCTCATCATCATCTTGAGCCTACAAAACTTTTTGTAATATAAAAGGTTGGGCAATCATTTGACTTAAAAATGAACAACTTTCAAATGAGCCAATGTGTAAGTTATACTTAGTCAATGACTTAGTGCCTTCCATTTGAAACCTTGAAGTCCTGCTATCAAAACTCTAGACTTTTTACTCAGTGCATTTGCAACAACATTTGTCTTTTTTGAGTGATACTGAAGTGTGAAATCAAAGTTCTCCAAGTATTCAACCCATCTAATTTGCCTCATGTTTAAATATTTTTGAGTAAAGATGTACTTCAAACTTTTGTGGTTAGTGAAGGCATCAAATCTTTCATCCTACAAACAAAGCTTCCAAAGCTTCAATGCAAACATCATTGTTGCCAGCTCTAAGTCATGAGTGGGGTTCTTCTCATTTGGATTCAACTAACGAGAATTGTATGCCAATACTCTTCCTTCCTGCATCAGGACACATCCCAGTCCTAAGTTTGAGGCATTACAAAACATGGCATAACCCACATCTCGCTCTGGAATGATAAGGACAGGTGCCGACACCAATCATCTCTTTAGATCCTAAAATGACTGTTCACATGAATCATCCCATTCAAATACCACACATTTTTTTTGTAAGCCTCGTCATGGATGCTGCGATGTGTGAGAAGTCCATCACAAACCTCCTATAATAACCTACCAACCCAAGAAAACTCCTGATCTTGGTTATGTTCCTCAGTCTTTCCCAACTTAGCACAACTTCATTCTTTGATGGGTCGATTGAAATCCCATCACTAAAAACTACATGCCTAAGGAAATTCACCTTTGTTGCCCAAAACTCACACTTGCTAAGTTTGCATATAATTAGTGTTCCCTCAACAACTGCAATGCAATAGACAAATGGTGTTAATGCTCATCCTTAGACCTCGAGTATATTAACAAGTCATCTACAAACACGACAATGAATTGATCTAAATATGGGAGGAAGGTTCAATTCATTAGGCTCATAAAAAATGCCTCTTGAGCATTTGTTAGCTTAATAGGCATTACTAAAAACTCAAAATGACCATGTCGAGTATTCAATGTCATCTTAGGAATATCTTCATCCCTTACTTGTAGCTGATGGTATCTAGATCGCTAGTCAATCCTAGAAAAACATGTAGATCCCCTCATTTGATCAAATAGATCATCAATCCTCAACAATGGGTATTTGTTCTTGATCGTCACCCTATTCAATTGCTAGTAATCAATACATAACTTGAGTGTGTCATCTTTCTTCATTGAAAACAAAATTGGTGCTCCCCATGGCGAAGTACTAGGGCAAATGAAACCCTTATCTTGCGACTCCACCAATTGCACTTTTAGCTCCTGTAATTCTGCAAGTGCCATTTGATGTGGAGCAACTGAAATTGGAGAAACACTATGATAAAACTCAATAGTAAAGTTGACTTTTCTCCTTGGTGGTAACCCTGGTAATTCATCAGGAAAAATGTCTGCAAATTCCCTTATTATTGGAATGGATTCAATATTGGCATCAACATCATCACGACTCGCCATGGTCTATAGTCTTTCTGGCATTTGTAGCCAACGTGAACTTGTGGGAAACCGTAATCATCTATGGCAAAGAAATAGATTTAAACTCCACTAGGCAAGACAAAAGTAATAATCTTTCGACTACAATCAATAATAGCATGATACTTAGACAAGAAATCCATCCCCATGATTACATCATAAGGAGTAATATCCATCACCAACAAATCAATTGTCACCCTATGACCTGCCATCTTAATATCACATCCTCGACAAACTCTGTTTGAGATAATGCTCATCCCTATTGGCCATTCAACTTACAATGTTGAGTCTAGTGGTTCAGTGTCCAAGCTTAAGTCATGAACAATAGAAGATGAAATAAAAGAATGTGTCACACCAGAATCAAACAACACTCTAACCCCAGTATGAAATAGTAAAAATGTACATTCTATAATGGTGTAGTAGGGCTGGGTGTCTGACTGCATTAGTGAATAAACTCTATCCTATGTCCTCTACTCAGAAGTAGGTGTACACCTTTGACTTGTGCATCTATCCTCTATGCTGGTGGCCAACCCTAAGTATGTGGCCTGCTGATACTTTGTACACTACTATTGCTCTCAACCTAGGACATTCTCTCTTGAAATGGCCTTCCTAGTAATAACGAAAACAAGTCTTACTGACCATTCTAAGAGTTAGAGAACATGTCTGAGCATTTTGCTCCCAAGGAGGATATCCTTTCCTCCTCTTGTCCTTGTTACTATGTGAGTGAGATTTCCCAAAACTTCTGTTTTTGAACTCTTGTGCACTCATTTTCCTACCTTGATCATGCTCAATTAGTTGGGCTCTATTTAGGACCTCATAATCTTCCAATTTGAAGGGTACTAAGCTCTGTCAAATAGAAGATCTTAGGTCGTGAATGATGTAGTAAGCTTTATCCCTAGAAATGGGGTTCATCAATGGTGCATAACGTGACAACTAGTCAAACTTGGTAGCACATTGTCCCACAGTACTATCACGTCGTGTGAGCCTTAAGAATTTTGCTACTTTGGCATCTCTCTATGCATTAGAAAAATATTTTCCTAGACAAGCCTCCTTGAAAAGTTCCCAAGCCACTCCTCATTAGCCTTAACACTATTTGTCGCTCGCTACCAGTGGATAGCCTCACCTGTGATCTAAAAGTGGCCACCCTTACTTTTAGATCTTCGTCATTTAGTGCCTTGAAGATCCTTTGGATTTGCTCAAACAAATCCTATGCCTCAGTGGGATCTGACATCCCATCGAACTTGGGTGGTCCCAACTTCCTAAACTCTTATAGTGCAAGCATTTCCATGCTTGCTCCTGCTTTAGAAGCTCGAGGGACTGGCATAATTAGGAGCTGAACTCCTACTCCCTATTAATAGCTTCAGTAATTGCCTGGGCCATCTATCTTATAGCATCCTAGACCAAATCACTATTCCTTTCAAAAATATTAAAGAATAAAAGTTAGTCATGTATCAAACAAGCTAATAGTAATCAACAATCAGCAAAGGTGTTTCAGAAGACACCAAGTATATAAATTTTCTTTATCACAGGCAATTATAAAATAAGTTCTTCCCAAGTGACCTATTGCTTAGCTTTGATACAAAGCTGTCATGACCACGAAACTCGAGGCCACGGTTTAATGTAATCAAGCATGGCGATTGGCTCAAGAGAAGCCTATTGGCTTCCTTACCTTTTTTTTTTTTTCATTTGATTATTTCGTCAACAATAATAAACAAGTGCTATGTCATCACACTGATCAAGTAGTCATCTCTCTCAAGGTTTATCAACTTGAGCAGTCCATTATGAGTATCACATAGAAGGCAACCAGACCCTCAAGATTAACCATCTTGGGTGGCTCCACCATGATTCCAAAGAACTAGGTAGTCATTTCCTTATGGTTTAATATCTTGAGCAGCTCCAATGTTAGGTTCCCTCAAGATTTATCATCTTGGGTGGCACCATCATAGTGCAATCAATTAGGCAACCCATTCTCTCAAGGTTTACCATCTTAGGAGAATTAATGTTTGACAGCTCATCCCTCGAGATTTACCATCTTGGGTGGCTCCACCATGATCCCAAAAGACTAGGCAGCCCTTTCCCTCAAGGTTTACCATCTTGGTGGCTCAATAGCTAATTGCTCATTCTTAAGGGTTTACCATCTTGGTGGCTCAATGGCTAATTGCTCATTCCTCAGGCTTTACCATCTTGGTGGCTTAATACCTGACAGCTCATTCCTTAGGGTTTATCATCTTGGATGGCTCCATCGTGATGCCAAAGAACCAAGTAGCCCTTTCCCTCAGGGTTTACTATCTTGGAAGGCTCTACTATCTTGGAAGGCTCAATAACCCACAATCCATTCCTCAAGGTTTACCATCTTGGGTACCTTCACCTTAGTTGCAACAAGGTAGCCGTTTCTGTAACACCCCGGATTTTCAAGACATTTTTTTTTTTTATAATGGCATTTTAAATAAGAGCATTTGGGATCCCATGAGAAAAGATTTATTTAACATTTTACTAAACCTATCTTAAAACTCCGGGTGTTAATTTTTCCTTTCTCAAAATGGCGTACATGTAATTTAAACATAAATAAATAATCCGTGTAGAAATCAACGTCAAATAAATAGGCGCCTTTATTTTAAATCAAATAAACGTCCAAAAGACAATAATAATATGGCCCAGGGTCTATCCATCATAACATCCCATATAAATGTCCAACATATGTCCAAAGATCTAAATCACATCCCAATATAAAATATGCAGTCCATAATAAAATCCAAATGATAATCCTGTTTAATGACTCACATCCTTTGTCTAACACTATAGAAAAATGGTCTTCACCGGCTCTCACGGCTTCTCAACGGCCTTGCCTTTCTGTTATCGCGCTCGAGATCTAAGGCATTGCAAAACAAAGCAATGCCTCAAAGAAGCTATCGCTTGTGTAGGTAGATAGACAATTAATGTAATAAATGCAAGAAATAATGAACAATACTGATGAAAAATCTAACATTTATGAAGATAGTGATATCATAATGCCATGTTCAATAAATGCCAATTTATTCCATATGCTAAAACATGAAATTCACGGAGTTAAAACATGACATAAATCAATAAAATGGAGCATACATCCAGAATAAGGGCACCCTAAGGTAATGGGTCCCACCACATCGCACTAACATCCTCGATCAGGAGTACCCGTAGTCAACCTCTGAGTGTCGTCACACCCAGGCATATCATCCATAACCATGCTCATCATACATGCACACATAATAAGAATATGGGCCATCATGCTGCAGTAGCAACCCTCCATGGGTATCAACCACCGCCGCTCCCCGTTGACACCATAACGGGAGACTTAACGTCTGTCCCCATGGAAAGGCTCAGACCGGTAGTGTGGACTATCCATGTTACCAAACCCCTACCGAATGCCATCTATGGGCAGGTGTCTATCATATCACAAACTCATCACATCATAATCTCGGAAGGTGGGTGGTCGGCCCTATCCCTCCTAGCATGACGCCCACCGGGCGAGAGCACCCGTCATCAAATATAAAACACGGAAATCATATGTATATGCTAAAACTCAAGAGCACTTATAGCTTGCAATCCCCAAGACATGCCCCTCATTCTGGGGTTAGCCTATCAAAGGACCAGCTAATAAGCCTCTATTCTCATTTCCATGTAAATCCATGCATTTTCTATATATATAATAAGAAATAAGTCTCTAATTAAGCATAACAAATTAACATCATGCTTGTAAAAGCATTTGAAATAAGTTTATTCAGTAAAAGATTTCAATTTGGAATAACCATCCTGTACGCAATGTAGCATGAAATCCACGGTAAATAATAATTGCATTTTAAAACACAATCACACATGATGCTATGTTTAAACATGGTTTAAAAATCAAGACAAAACATTAGTTGTCGTCACCTACCTCAGTGTGAGGCCACTAGCTTGCTAATAACTCCCTTTAATTGGTATGTTCAAGTGCACCTGTAAATGTCACATCACTATTTTAAAATTTTTCTAAATAAAAAGTGGTCATTTCTAAGTTTTTAAGTTAAAACTAGGTTCGCGTCGTCAATATGGTCACAACGCCTCTTCCGGATAGTGATTTGGACCTCTCAGCTCTCAAAAATCAAGTTTTAGTGAAAACTACCCTCAAATGGGGCCTGCCGGACCACCATAAGGTGGTTTAAACCGGCGGCACCCTTTTCCGCCGGTTTACACCGGCTTGTACCGGCGCCACGAAGATGCATGCTGACGCAGACGTCACACGGGATGCGCGCGTGCGTCACGGTCGCCAGGACGCGCCGCGTCCCGGTCCCACCGCGACAGCCAACCGGGGCCTTCCAGCACGCACGCGGCGCCGCGCACGCGTGAGACGACGACGTCGTGTGACGTCGTCCCTCGGGCGTCACCGAGTGCGTCCTGGCGTCAGCGCCAGGCGCCGACGCCGTTGACGACGCCGGAGAAGACGACCGGATTCCGGTCGCCTCCGGCGGAGCTACAGAGCTCCGTTTTGCGTGATTTTTGCTCCATTTTCTTCAGAATTCTCTCTAGAATCCATTTATGCCCTCCTTTTGCACTGATTTTTCCAAAAACCATGGTTTTTAAATGATTTTTTCCAAGTTCCTAAAATCCTCCCCAGGTACTGGTTTTTGGGTTTTCTAGAGAAATCCACCGTTGGATCACTCCCAAATTTAAAGGGTATGCTCTTGGGTCTCTTGTGCACTAGTTGGACGGTGCGATTTCCAAACGGAAAAGGTTTGGTCCGTGAAATCATGCTCCAACAGTAGCGTGCCTAAAGTTCCTAAAAAAATCTGATTTTTTTCAAGTTTTAAAATGGTTTTTCTTATTATTTTCTCTATTTAATAAATACTAAAAAATAGAGTTTTAAGGCTTACCTTGCACCTAGCCGTGGTTGCTCGTATTGCCGGGGTTCCACTTGCCGGAAAAATGAAATCTTTTCAAGCTAGGGTTCTGCGTAAAACTCAGAGAAAACGCTCAAAGTGGAGCGTTTTGGCTTCTAGAGGAGCATAGATATAGGGTTTTAGAGTCTTGGGGAAGAGAAACTCTTCCCCACACGCCTCTTTCCACGTCTCTCCGGTGATTTTTCCGGCACTGGTAGAGACGTGTGGAAGACGGGGGTGCCAGTATCAATTTGGACCCCTGTCTAATACGTCTCTATCAAATGACCAATTTGCCCTTCCAACTTTGACGGCTCATAACTCCCTCGTTTGAGCTCCGTTTCTCACGTTCTTGGTGGTGTTGGATTCGTATCGACGAGCACTTTCTAATTCTTATGTTTTCAGGAAAAAATTTCATCCATAAATTTTTATTTTAATTTATTTAATAATTTTCTATTTTATCCTAAAAATTAAGGATATTACAGTTTCCCTCAAGGTTTACTATCTTGGAAGGCATCATCATAGTCTATCTGGTGGCCCTCAGGGCTTACTATCTTGAGATTGACCAATTTATCACAATTAACACCATTATAACAATTAAGCATGGTTAATCAAAATATCACTGGACAATTTCAACAAGTAATTGCAATTCATATTATCCATTCAATCAATATGATGATATACATGTTCAACACATCAATAGTATTAATTATAAGTGAACATATTAACAAGAATTTAGGGATAAAGAAGGGTTTAGGGTCCTTACTTGAGTTCTAAGCACAACTCACAACTCAATTACCAACACCATCCAAGTTGTATTCAAAACTTGTATTGAGAATACAAGTTCTAAGTAAATTTTAGCATTCTATGCAAATTTCTACAATTACTTCAAGATCACTAGTCTTAATATCATTTATTTACCCTCTAATATCTAGATTGACGATTAGGATACCACTCGATCACTATCTACTTGGATCAACACCATTGGCCTCCAATCGACAATCTAAATCGATGTGCTTTCCTCTAGAGGTTTCAGTTTCCATCATTAAAGGTAAGTTATTCAACAATTTGATGATTTTAAACATAACCATGGTTTGATAACCTTTCCTACCCATAAATCATCATCAATCAAGTTTTGGATGGTCAGATTGGACCTTGCATTAGCTAGTCCATAATTGATATGTTATTTTTGTCGCAACTCATTACTGACATATAATTAGAGTAATAAATTACAGGGATCTACCTTTCGATCGCGTTTTCAGAATCAGATGTTAATATCTTAGTTTTCCCCTACGCACTACCAAGTTTTCGATAAAAATTTTAAGGATCAATTGATCCCTAATAGATAATCCGTCTTTATGAATGAAAAGATTAAGTGTGATTTATCTAAATCATAATTTTTTTTTTTACTTCTAGTTTTTAGGGGTTCGCTGGAAAATGTCATCGTCCCAGTAAAGGAGACCAAATTTCGATCGTCATTGGTGATGTATATAATATGAAAACTTCATTAAATTACATGAATTTGTTTGAAATTTTATGAATTATAGTGTCATCTAGTTTTTCTCTATAATTTCTACTAAAATATTTGGCTTTTGGGTGGATTTTTATCAAGTTTTGTAAAATTGCCCGAACTATTGTTTTTCTCCTATGCCAACATCATTACTTGATGATCCTAGTGAAACCAGAGGGGTTTCACTTGTAATCACCTAAGGAACAAGATGAACTATTTGGATTTTGATCCAACGCCATTCTATAGATTGTGTTTTTCAATAGTTAGTTCCACTGTTTCTGTCATCGAAAAATGGTGACAGTAACAATAGTAATGGTCCTGCAATAAGCTGGGAGGGAAAGAAGGGGGAAGGAATAGAATAAAAGAGAGAGGAGAGATATAGATGACCTACCTGTTGTCGGTCATTGTACGGTGATGGGTCATTGACCTAGCAACTTTCTCCACAGTTCTCATCGAACTCGACAGATTTGTACTTTTATAGGTCACGTGGTAAAGAGGATCGGCTGGTTCTCTCTCTCTCTCTCTCTCTCTCTCTCTCTCTCTCTCTCTCTCTCTCTCTCTCTCTCTCTCTCTCTCTCTCTCTCTGTTTTTTTTTACTTGCTGATCATTCATCAACGGCGGGGGAGAAGGGAAATTGGGGGAAGCTATTGGGTGATGGCTTTCTCTTGTTTTCCATTACAAACTCGTGGAAGTAGAGCTCCCCTTAGTAAGTTTGATCTTGCATGTCTAGCTCCTCCACATGACTAAGTTGGGTCACAACAGTTAAACATAGGAGTTATTCTTATCAATTTTGATCCCCTCTTTCCATTTGTAAAAATTTAGATTTTTGGTTTCGGTCACCCTTTTAGGTGTTCTTAGTGTCTTTGGAAAGCTCTCATTTAGTACAATTCGATAATCATCCTTTCATCATCAAAATATAATATTTTTAATTTAATTTTTAATTACTTAATTTATGATAAGATTTTCATTTTAAAGGCAAAATTCCTTCAAATTTGCTATGAATCTAGAATGAAATTTTAACTAATTTAATCCTTAACAAGATACACAATTTAATAAGTTCTAAGGAATCAAAATTTACCAAAAATTGAGTTCAATTTACGATTGAACTCATGCGAGACCTACTTGCTCAATCTCATCTTGGTTCTCCTGTTTCACCAAATTTAAGAAGATTAACAAGTTAATTCATCTTTAACCTAATTCTTGGACATAGGTGTGACACTAAGCATATGTTAGTTTGTAATTTTTCCCATTTAGATCAATGCAGATGGATTGGGGATTTGAAAAAGTCCTATTTACCAACCCAAAAATAAATAAATATATAAAAGTTGTTTTTGACCATATTAGTTTGTGGAGACTGCAAAAAAGAGATGGTAATACAAGGGAGAACAAAGATATTTTGATAATCTTAAGAGTTAAGACCATAACCTTACACCAAACCCTTTTAAGTAGGGAACCAAGGAGGAGTCTCTAAACTGAATGACCATGGTTAAAGGCTGTGAATGGGTCTGTATCTATCTCTCTCCTTAACAAAAAAAGAAAGAAAAAAAGAAGACCTGTAGCGTCTTAGTCCTATAAATGGGTATTAACAAATTTATTCATCATATTTACGAGGAGATTTACTATCTAGAATTCATATTATTGGCCCCGATTAGCAAGGTTTATATAATCCGTTTATTATTTCTGTCAAATAATTTCACTTGTATCTGCAGGGGATAATCCATAATGTTCATATCTCGCCAAAAACCGGTAATTTATGTACATTCTGAATAAATTTGATTACATAAACCTTGCCAATCGAACCCAGAATGTTTTGACTTATGATGAACGAAAAAATCATAATGCATAAAAAATTATGGCAAATATGTTTTGTGATCAAGATGATTTGTCTAATGGATGCTAAATTGAGGCCAAGGGAATTAAAAAGTCCATCTTAAATCCGATGTATTTTTCATATCAAAGAGTTAGGATCGTGTGTGACGGAGGAGGTGGGCACCTACGAAAAAGACCACAGTCAAGCCCCAAATCTTCTCTCAAGCTTTAATAGTTTCTGGAAATGCAAGCACTCCAGCAGTGGTTTTTTCTTTTTCCTTTTTTTCAGAAGCAATGAGTTACAAAGGTCACCCGTTCTTCTAAATCTAGTTCTTGACCTGCAACGAAGCCTCTACCAGGGTCTGTGCTGTACATTTGTTGGCCACTCCAACAATATTTGTTTGGGAAATATTCAAGCAACTTGAACAGCATGGCTAACTAAGAAAAGAAGTCGGAGGAGGGATAAGAATATCTTTTCTTTCCTTTCTTCCTTGATAAAGTGCATATTCTTTATCTGCTTTTGAAGAAATTCTCTCTAAGTACTTGTTTCGTTAGCAGAAAATGGATAAAGGGGCAGTTTCAGTGCACGAAGCTCCTGCTTATGCAGCGTCCGAGGAAGGGGCAGACCACAAAGGCCTAAAGTACACAGTCTTACCTTACATTTTGCTAGAGGTTGTTTCCACGCTTTGAACTTGTGACCTCAAAGTCACATGACGACAACTTTTACTGTTGCGCCAAGACTCTGTTGACAGAAAATAGATACAAATTAATTTTTATGAAAAGAAATTCTCTATAGAAAATATTTTAGGCCTTGAAGTTTTGGGTTTTGGTGTAATTTGATTTAAAAGTATAAGACACTTGTCATTAAGAATTCTTTTTTCTCTTAAAATTAATTTTTGTCTATTTCTTGCCAACCAAACAAGCCCTAAGACAGATGCTATCCCCGATCACCTCTCTTCAGACCGAGGCAACTTCATCTTTTTCGACTAAGGGAAGCGAGGGACGTAGACAGTTTTGTTTGAGATCTACTAGGAGACCGCTCCGCAAGCGATGCCAAATTCATCAGCTTAGTCAAACGACGGTTCTAAGTAATTGACTATATGCCTATACAAACTGGCGCCAGTTATATATGGACGATCTAGACCGTCCCTGACATCACTGGGTCTCCGATAAATCACGTCAATCAGATAATCAACCTTCGTAATAAATATCTCACTTGTCATCAAATGCAAACCTTTGCTTATACTTGTTCAAGACTGAAAGCCTGTTGGTGATGGGTTAAACCTGCATGATCTTTGGGCCCTTCGGGGTCTGATATAGGTTCTGTCTAGTAGACATTTTGGATGAATCTTACGGGGGACTCGACCACAAAGGCCAGTAATACTTATTTTTCACTATAATACAAGTAGGTCATGTCACCCTAGTGGAGCATTGTAGGATGCCGTCCTCTCAAACAACATCGTTTTCATTTATCCACTTAGTTTTGATAAGCGCTCGGAGTATCCCTTAAGACACTTAATGGAAATTTCATTTTCACGGTCACTGTGGAGACTCAAGTGGGCCAGAACTAATGCCTTGGATGTGGTCATCTACATTTCCTCGTCGAGAGTGGGTTACCCCCACGTTTGCAGCTGAAGCCCAAAAACAAATTTGGTCGACTTCCCTTCGTTATTACATAAAATATGTTAAAATGACGGTGACTGTTAGGTCGACAGGTGATCCGTGTTTAACCATTAACACCTTGATCAGAGGATCCAGCCCCCTATCAATCGTGTCTAGACACACATAAGATCTTATCTGTGTCTTTTCTTCCTTGTGAATGGCAGGCATGTCTTCTCCAAGGAAACTTGTACCCTTGATTTTGGTTGTACGAAGTTTTATATAGAGACACGATTAGATCACTGCTTCGAAGCGCTCAGTCATAGGTTATGAGTTAATCCATAAAATCCTGCTTGCATTTCAGAAAAAGGAAAAAAAAATCCTTTCAACAATTTTGAATCCTTATCATCAGGTTCAAGAAAACCTTTGAGAGAGATTGCTTACAACCTTTAGCGGCTTATAATGTATATAGTTATTGAATGAAGAGAAGTCTACAGAGTAGATGTATCAATTCCTAATTAGAATTAGACGTGAAGGCAAGACGTTTTCCAATCCAACAAAAAGAAATCAAAGAGCTGGAACATTTCTTTCCTGCTTGTCTGATGCATATATGCTTGACTTTCAGGAGGCACACTTGGGAAACTGTAGGTTGAATATTTGTGATCCAGACCATCGACGTCGTAGGGCCATCATCCATCAGGTGGTTCTGGATGCCAAGGCGAAGGGGATGACATCCACTTGCAAAGATATATCCGAAGCAGAAGCAACTAATAGATTTTGCTTGAAAGGCCCAATAATCATGGGTTGCCCGTGATGAAGTGAATTCTGCGAAGGAGCGATGGGCTTGAGCTGGGCCATACTGCAGATGTCGGTTTGTGTTAGGAGGGAGCGTGACCGCAACCATCGTCGTGGCTTATTCCTGTCTAAGAATAACCCAAAATTGTTTCCCCTTATACATTCTTTCTCTACGTCCATCATCCATCGGTTGTGTTGCGTGGATCATCAGACAGAGAAAGAGGAAAGGGCGATCTCGGCCCAATCTAATTCGTCCTGGAAAGTGAAATCAATCATCAGACTGATTGCTAGATTCATATTCTACTGATCCACTGACTCACTGACTGCTCTGAGCACAGCGAAGAGAGAGAGATCCATCCAGATTTAGATTTACATTTAGAGTGGCAGAAGAACTAGGATGAGCCGTAAAGAGGAAGAAGAAACCTCAACAGCAGCGGCGGCAGTAGCATCAGATGGTTCCGTGGAAATGAGGGACAGGGAGCGAGAGAAGCAGAAGGAGAAGCAGAAAGTGAGCCGTACCTCCTTGATCCTGTGGCACACCCACCAGAACGACGCTTCCGCCATCCGCAAGCTCCTCGAGGAGGACCCCACTCTCGTCGCCGCTAGGGATTACGACAACAGGACTCCTCTCCACGTTGCTTCCCTCCATGGTTGGATCGATGTCGCCAGGGGCCTCCTCGACTACGGCGCCGATGTCAATGCCCAAGATCGCTGGAAGAACACCGTAAGTTCTACTTATTCTTTCTTAATTGCTCCCTTTCCATTAGATTTCGATCTCAATTTGGAGGACATTTTCTTTTCTCGTCTTCTTACTTCATTCATCTCTGATTTACAACATCTGGTTTATGGACTGAGGTAAATTTGTTCATGACAGCCATTAGCTGACGCAGAAGGAGCTAAGAAGCACGCCATGATTGAGCTGTTGAAATCATATGGTGGCTTGTCTTATGTATGCTCCCAATTTCTCCTATATGTTAGCTTATTGTGATTCATGACAGTCATACATATTATTAATATGTCCTACATCTATATTAGCTTTTAATAGGATTTGCATTTGTTTCATCCAGCAACCACACTTTTTTCTACATTTCTTATTGTGAACCAAATCGCAATTCCCTTTTATATGATTGTATATTTGGCAGGGACAAAATGGCAGCCATTTTGAGCCAAAGCCGGTTCCACCCCCTCTACCAAACAAGTGTGATTGGGAAATTGATCCCTCTGAGTTGGACTTTTCGACCTCGACTGTGATTGGAAAGGTCTGTGTTCATTCATGCATTAATTTTTTCCTGTATGCTCGTTTGCTACATCAGCTCTCAGTTTCAGTAAGTCAATGTCAAAGGATGGTTGAAAGCATAACCAGGCAATCTGGACTAGTACATAAAAACCTAGCGGCCATAAAGACAACTTACTCCTTGAAACCGAACTGCCTATGATGGAGAAGAAATCTAAGCGAACGTGGTAGTCATAAATAAGCATATGGAGATCAAATATCCTGTAAGTTATGATAATGTACTGGAAAGATGCATCTTTGACTTTTGGCTGTTAACTGCATTCATCATACAACAATATAAATAAATGAATAAAAACTGAACTTTTTTATTTATTTAGTTTTATTTTACTTCCATATATTGCTCCATATAGCTGTATTTCTGTCATTAAACGTTAATACGTAAAATTAAGTTCAATAGTCTTTATCACAGCTTGTGGTTCGCCCTTCCCAGGACCATGCGTATGCGGGAGCTTTGTGCACCAGGCTGTCCCTTTAGTCTCTGTCATAGCTTACCACTGTGTATATAAGAAAGGGCAGCCTAGTGCATGAAGCTCCTGCATATGCGGGGTTCGGGGAAGGGGCAGACCACAAAGGGTCTATAGTACCAACCTTACCTTGCATTTTCCAAGAGGCTGTTTTTACACCTTGAACTCATGACCTCCAGGTTACTTGGTGATAACTCAACCGTGCACCAAGGTTCCCCTTTTAGCTTGCAATTATGTATATAAAAGATACAAATAGCCAACCCTTTGTAATTTTCTCATTGGTTTCTCCAATTGTCAAACATATCACCAAGTTAAAGAGTAATCTCCAATTTTACTAAGGTTATAAAATTATAGAATTTGTGTAAGTTGGTAGAGAAATATATACATTGGACAAAGCTCCTACATTTGCCTTCATGAGGATATGGAACCTTTCATGTATTGGAAATTAGCCTGAGGGTCAATATAGTTAAATATTTCTCTGGTATTATTTGCACAAATCCTGTGGGAAAATAAATATAGAATTGATATTTGCCGATTAGATATCCATTTGTTCCAGAATTTGCACCTGCAAGCCTTTTCATTATTCCTTTTACTGCACATTCTTGGGATGTGGAAGACCTGAAACTCTACACTCTTCTTTTATCTCGTTCTAATAGTATTATATCTTTCTGGTGCAATTGGATTCAAAGTGCAATTCCACTTTATTTCAGAGAAACTTATTTTTATGTGCTGGTACTTTGGCATAGTATTAGTAAATAGGTTAATGCTTGTAATCTGTTTACTATATTGCTTCTGATGGTGGCTTTTGCTGGTAGGGGTCTTTTGGTGAGATTTTGAAAGCATTTTGGCGTGGAACACCAGTGGCAGTGAAACGTATTCTTCCATCTCTTTCAGATGATAGATTGGTGACGTAAGACCCTTTATCTGTTTCTGGTTTTCTTTGACATTTGCACTATATACTGTAGAAGTTTGATGGCATATTTTTCATCAGCTATAGGATAGAAACCTTACTCTATGCATGATACACACAAGTTGTGAAACAATGATTTGACCATCAATGTAGATATAATTGGTTACAAGCTGACATGCTAAAGTGCTTGGGATTGGAAATATAATCCTCAAATGGCAACATTTAAGACTTGGACCTGGAAGTCATTCTTTGTCTTCTGAACTCTATTATTCCTATGTGAATTAAAATACCATTGGCATTTCATGAAAATCAACTGTTCAATAATTGACTTCCAGATTTTTCTTAAAAATGGAACAAAGACTACTTGAGCATTGGCATAACTAGTTGACTTGATCAAGTTTCATATGTTTTCAAGAGTTGGCTTTTCTGGTAAATCCTCCTTATAATTTATGTTGAGCAATGTAGCTTGCAATAAAGTTATTTTCCAGCTTGGGTAATATAAATAAGCTTACAAGTTGACTAGTATGATAATCGTGTCTGGAAAGCAAAGGGAGATGCCTTCGAGTCATTTTTTGTGGAAGTTCTCACTCAATGCTCCTGCAATTTAGGCCAGATTGTTTCTCTGTTTGGAGCTGCTTGTCAAGGAAAAGGAGATTACCTTTCAATCCTGTTCTGTGTACTCTGTGCTTCCTCATATGCTGTTTTCAACAGTTGAAGGGGAAGCTAAGCATTTTGTTTTAACAAGTGTCATCATCTATCCTCATTTTTTTTCATTACCATTCTTCTTTACTTGTTTTCTATGACAAGAGTACTCTTTCTCAGTATTGTTCTCTCTCTCTCTTTTGCTATAGTGGTGATGTTCCTTTATAGGTTTCCTTCATGTTTTGTTTGTGATCATGCTCTTTGGATCTTGAGCAGCTCTTGTAGGATATATTGGCTATTCTATTCATTGTAAAATTCAAGTTTCTTTGGCTGAAACTTCCAGAGAAATTATTTACTTTCTGCACATTCTACCTAGGTAATGGCTATTCCTGGAAATTGATATCTCGATGCAGTCTGATAAAAGGGCAGTCCTGGTCCACAAAGCTCCTGCCTATGCGGGGTCCGGGGAAGGGGCGGACCACAAGAGCCTTACCTTGCATTTTTGCAAGTTGCTGTTTCCATGACTTGAACCCATGACCACAAGGTCACACGATGACAACTTTACCATTGTGCCAAGGCTACTCTTCATCTCAATTCAGTCTGACGGCAAAATATTATTGATGCTACCTTCTATCACGGAGCTTTTGCAAAGAAGGTCCTGCTTCATTCAGCACAGATAAACCAATACATGAGTTTCTTATCTTGCCAAAATATCATACCTTAGTTGTCTTTTTCTAGATCTTGATCGCGCTTTCCCCTGCAGGTTTTAGAAAAGAACAGAAAAATATTAATACATCTACACATGCACCTTGGTGACCTTGAGGTCACGGGTTCAAGGCATGGAAACAGCCAGGACCCCGCATAGGCGGGAGCTTCGTGCACCTGGGCTGCCCTTTTATCTACACATGCACCTCAACATCAGAATGTGCTGTTAAGTCTGGCTTTATGTGTCTCATCACACTTATAAATGCATGCTAAGATTGTGTTGATCTGCTATCTGCTTAACATATGCCTGCCTTGTCCAATGCAGCAGATGAATATCTTACCTGATTTCTTACTGTTTGTTTTCTCTGAAGTATTTAAATCAGCATCATTAGTGGGAAGTTGAAAATATTTCCAGAAACTAGTGAAAATATTATCCTTACTAACTTCGTGCTCTCAATGTTCAGCCAGGACTTCAGGCATGAGGTCAATTTGCTTGTAAAGCTTCGTCACCCCAACATCGTGCAATTCCTTGGGGCGGTCACAGAAAAAAAGCCTCTGATGTTGATAACTGAGTTTCTCCGAGGAGTAATACAATGTTTAATTTCATTCTATTTTTCCAACTTGAGCCTTCCTGGTACTGCAGTTAATCTATATTGAAATGAGAAGATCCATGTTAATTGAAGTCTTTAAAATATTGGCTTTTGTCTAACATTCCATTTCAGGGTGATCTGCATCAATTTCTTAAAGAAAAGGGCTCACTTAGTCCATCGACAGCTATTAACTTTGCATTAGACATTGCAAGGTACTAAGAGAGATACTTGTACAAATTTTGTTCCCTTAGACAATTTATCTGTTTTCACCTCAATTATTGATTAGAGAATTTACCTATTTTGACGTCAGCTATTTATCTCTTTTAACTTTCCATAGTATAGGTGAGGTGCTCACTAAATCAAGTCATAGATCTTGGTATGTTGGTAAATACATTTGCATTATCATGCCTGAATGATTTGGGAATTCAATGGAAGACAAATTTCTTTTTGGTTCCAGAATGAAAATAATCAACTTGCAGAATTGATGTGTTTTCCATGAAAAATTCTGTAGTTGATGCGAGTGACATATTTTGATGCAGTCTCGATGGGGAAAGACAAATCCCACTGCAAACATTGGAAAAAAAGGTTGAATAGAAGCAAAACATAAAACCCTAATGGGATAGGACAATATGCAAAATGACCTAATCTATATGCTGAGATCAGATCAGAATTAACTTAAATAAGAAAACGTAAATACATTTGCATTATCATGCCTGAATGATTTGGGAATTCAATGGAAGACAGATTCTTTTTTGGTTCTAGAAAGAAAACAATGAACTTGCAGATTCTTTTTTGGGCATATTTTGATGCAGTCTTGATGGGGAAAGACAAATCCCATTGCAAATATTGGTAAAAAAAAGTTGAATGGAAGCAAAACATAAAACCCTAATGATATAGGATAGCATGCAAAATGACCTAATCTATATGCTGAGATCATATCTGAATTAACTTAAATAAGAAAACATAAATAAAACTACAACGAGCACTTTAACAAGCAGAAAATCAATCTTAATTAGCGTGAATAACCTACAATGAGTTACAGGATCTGCAGACTGCCCTAGATGTCTACTGATTAAGGCAAGATCGAAGTTTCAATTTGGATCATCCTTCTAATTGACGAACGGTCCTGATTAAGCTTCGGATCTAGGGTTCAGGAATTTAATGCAGGATAAGAATTCTAGATTATTACCGATGCAATTGTGTAACCACATGCAGCTTAGAAATTGTTCGTTAAAGGACAAGGTAGAAAAGTATTGAATTACAGAACAGGATGAAACAATAGCAATTCGACCTTGTACCAAACATCGCTTCATAGTTCATACCCATGGGAAGGAAGCTACAATGAGGAATCTACCAAGTCTAATGAAATTTTTATTCTTTCTTCATCAAAATCTCCTTACACAAAAGAGAAAAAGATCTTAAGTAGGGGACATCCAACCCAAATTTAGCAAAAAGACAAAATTGCTCCTATCACAACACACTAACAAACTTAATACCCTTAGTGGTAAATATCCCAAGTAAACTAAACTATAATATAACATAAAAAAAAGAAGTGGGATGACGGTCCCCATCAACCCAAAAAGGAAGGACCTGATCTGTCTTTGCGGCTTTTGTTGTGCCGTTTGACTTATATATTCTTGAAAACATAAATCATGGTGATAAGTTCTTCATTACCCAAATAGATAACTGATTAGAATAGCAAAACAGATAATATTTGTGAACAAATGCAAAGTAATGTTCAAAAAGTTGATCAACGTTATAGGCAGCTCTCCCAACCGTAGGTAAATTCTGTTATTCCTAAGGCCTTCATAACAGGAAGAACCTTCTAATGTGGAGACACATAGAGCAAACTATAACAAGATTAACCAATTGAGACGCAATTATAAATTGTTTTAAAACAGAAAGATCATGATACTCCTTTCAAGTAGGGTTGACAGAAACTGAAGGAGCCACTTGGTGGGCCCTTTGTTTATATCTAAGACGCATGACACTGTAGGCCAGTTCGAGCACCTGCATGTGTGTAAATTACTAAGGAGAGCTAGATAAGATGATAGTGGAACTTTTGTAACACTAGATTTGCATCATAGTGCCCTCATGGGGAACAACTTGACCATGACATCAATTTCATAATTACCAGAACCATTCGTCATCTAGCTTTCCAAAACGATAACTGTGGACATCTTTTCCTTCAATCAAATTCTTAGAGAAAATATTAATTGTGCTTTTAGGAAAAAAAGATATTGAATCTTCACATATATATGTTAGAAAAGATATAATTTCCTCAGAGTTGCTCAGGAACTCTTGATATTCCAAGCTGAACAGTTGATCTTGTTATGTAGAAGACAGCAACCGATAGAATCAGCAACAAACATCTCCACAAATTTCCTTCTCTTGATAAAACTTCCTTGTTGCCCTTCTTTTTAAAGTAAAACAGATATATGGTCTGGTTATAACAATCCATACTCTAGAAGAAAAGAGAGAAGAAAACAGAAGTAGAATTCAAAATTCCGTTTCTAGTAAAAATGTGCAGTGACTCCCTCTTTCTTGCCATTACTTTTGGATGGAAAATAGTTGCAAGCTCCATATAATTTCTCGCATGGGTGAGTGCACATCTCTTTGTCTTTGTCTCTGTCTCTGTTCTCTCACTCTTCATCCATAATATCCAGACACACACAAATATACCTGTGTGCTATCTCTCTAACTATATACATACACATGCATTGGATTACTCAAAATAGGTTATTGCATTGGTAATATTTGTCTTTAGTCTGGAGGTCATTATTCCAATTTTTATGATTTCAGGGGAATGGCTTATCTACATAACGAGCCAAATGTTGTAATTCACCGTGACTTAAAACCGAGGTGTGTTGGATTTGCTTGAAATCCCAAGTTCAGGTTCTTTGTGGCAAGAAATGCTTTTATTTTGTAGAAAATTTGCCAAGTAGATAAACTGGGCTGAACCTTCATAAAACTGAAAATGGGTATAGAGGTAATTGAGCTTGGGAAACCAAACTGAGCTGGTTAAGTTCCAGATTTATAAGGAAGTGTTCTGACATTTATTATGTAGTTTTCTTTATCAATTGACTAAAATTTTTGAATTTCAGGAATGTCCTGTTGGTCAACTCCAGTGCGGACCATTTGAAGGTTGGTGACTTTGGACTAAGCAAGCTCATCAAGGTCCACAATTCTCATGATGTTTACAAAATGACGGGAGAGACTGGAAGCTGTGTGTATTTCTCAATTTTATTATTTTGTTTATTTATTAATTTTTTGTGAGGCATGGATCTTTGCATGCTAAACTGTTTTCATGTCTTTGGAACAAAGACCGGTATATGGCTCCAGAAGTCTTCAAGCATAGGAAATATGACAAGAAGGTTGATGTTTTTTCTTTTGCTATGATCTTGTATGAGGTAATTTTCTTTCCTATGAGTTTCTGTGGAGAATGACAGCTGAATGTCCTTTTTGCTGACCATATAAGTTTTTCTGTAGATGCTTGAAGGAGATCCACCGCTAGCAAGCTATGAACCTTATGAAGCTGCCAAATACGTCGCAGAAGGACACAGACCCATCTTTAGAGCAAAAGGATACCTTTCTGAACTCAGAGAGTAAGTCCAACATATTGAAATCACACAACATCTAGACTTTTTAGGTCTGAAAACATCTAGCATTCTGCATTTCATTGCAGTTCTGATTCTTGTTAATTAATATTAAAATCTCTAGGAAACTGAAATAAAATCGTCTTGACTCTCTTAAGCATTTTGAACAAATGCCAGTTGACATTTCTTCTATCGGAAGTCTGCAAGTTAGTTTGTTTCATCAGCAAAGCTCCACCGAGAGTTCCTCATTGCTGTCCCTAGTAGTTTGTTGTTGCACCTTGATATATGTTTTATTGGCTTACCTCCCAACTCCCTTTTGTTGATAGCGCACATTGCAATAGTAGGATTGTAACTTGTAATAGCATGAGTGTCTACTGACTCCTGTTGAATGTCTTAGGCTGACGGAGCATTGCTGGGCTGCTGATATGAACCAACGGCCTTCTTTCCTGGAGATTCTCAAGAAGCTTGAAAAGATCAAGGAGAACCTACCTCAAGAGCATCACTGGAATATCTTTTCACAATAGCTCAGTAACAATATGTTTCTGCCTGTAGATGCTGGTTTTCTCTGTTGCCCTGAAGTTGTTGGATCATGTCGACAATTTTTCAAGAGAACTAATTATTAAGGAGATTGCACGTGATGTGGGAAGATGGGTAATGGAGCGGTTTGGTAACCTGGTTTACAATAACCACCAGAAATGGTGATACATTTTGTTATCAAGGATCAAAAGGTTCTGATAGTGACCTTATACTTAAAATGTTTCAAGCATTGCCAGTCCCGGTTTCCAAGCTGGATAAAGCAGCTAATTCCTGCCAAAGTGTTAAATGTCTAAGGGACAGGAATTTCTTTCTTTTTCTTTATATCTAAACTCCTATGTGGGAATAGCTCAAAGCCATTAGGCATTTGTTTCTTTCTCACCTGTTTTAGTTTTTATGACTCACTTTCTTAGAACATTGATTCTTACTATGCGATCGGGCAACTGAGTGTCTTTTGTAAATGAAGTTACTGATCGGTCTATTTCCCTGTATCATGTAAGTGCTGCTCCAGCCACTAGGTTAAACTCTTTTGCAAGTTTTAGATGCACTGATAGGTCCGTGCACGAACAGGCAAAAGGAAAGGAACCCAAACTGCAGAATACAGAAAAATAAATTACCCACATTATACAAAGAGAAGGAAGTTCAAGATTAATTTTTTGATGAAGAAAATAAGTTTCATGGAAATAACAGGTACATGCAAGAAGTGCTTCTACATGGAGGCTGAAGGGCATGTTAAGAAATGTACGGCCAAATTTATTATGGATGGTGGGTTTTCTTTTAGATGTAAGCCGTTCACCATGTTCCGAGTGACTTCGACAATGGCTTAGACAAGATAGGGACCAATTCTATGCCCGGTTGATGCTTTTAACGCAAACAACCCTGAATTTTTCTTAGACTCCCAGATATCCAAACCAAGCGGTTTGAAGCGTCCAAATGCATTGAATTTTTCACGGGTTCTCTCACTAGTTCTTGTAAGCCAAACAAGATGAACGGCTGAGATCTTCTACAAAGTATATGAGAAAATGGGCTTCCACTTCGCTTCTACACGGCTTGCCATGTACTGCTAACCGCACTCGCATTTGGGAACCGTTGGATCCTTTGTTTTTCTGAATTTTAAAGCCTTCTTCTTTTCGGACGCCTGGAGCGCCGACAGGAAAGTGCGCAAGGAATAAGCGGCGGGTGGGCTTCGCGTCGCTTGAAACCTTTCTTCCGAAGTAACAGCAGCCAGCCATGAATGCGCCTTTCTTTCCTCCTAGATGATACATAAGAAGAAGAAGGCTTGAAACCGACGACGTGTAGAGGGAGAGATATATTTGAGGGATCCTGGTTCGTATGGAGCAGCAGATAGAGGAGGAGAAGTTTGTGTTGGAGGGAAGAAAAAGAAGTGGGAGAAATTATCACATTCTTTGACGTGGAAACGATTGTTCCAGCCCGAACTGGGCAGGACTTCGCCGTGTTGGAGTTCGGTACCATTTTGGTTTACCGTAGAAAGCTGGTGGAGGTGGACTCGTGTCCACCCTTATCAGGTATCGCGACCTCTTCTCCGTCTCTCCTGCATTAGTGAGTTGTAATGGCATCACTAGAGAGGCCGTAGCCACCATCCCCACTTCCCAGAAAGTAGCGAAAAAGATCTACCAAATTCTCCACGGTTAGTCACTCCTCCATGGGTTCATTCCTTCCTTTTTTCTGCGGCAAACAAAAGGCAAAAAAGTTTTCGTCTTTTCCTGCTTTTTTCTTGCTTTGTGAACAAACACAACTATCTTTTTATCCAATCTGAATGAAATGATTCCCAATGTTTCTTTCTTAGAGAAATAGTTAATTCCTTCTGTTCCTATTACTTATATGATAGGACAAGTCTGGGCGGGTCACAACATCGTGAGGTTCGATTGCGCGAGAATCCGTGAGGCGTTTGCAGAAATCGGTCGGCCTGCCCTAGAGCCAACTTACACAGAGATTCGGAAGGAGAGTTAGAGATATGAAGGTGGAAACCAAAAGGAATCAAGTTTTATTTCTCAAATTATTTATATTCATTCCGATGTTAACGTTTCTAGCAGCAGTAGTTGATATTCTTCTTCCCATTGTCTCTCAAATGGCTACTCTGGCAGCTTATTTCGGGCTTGGGCAGCAGAAGCACAGATATTTCTATTCCCTTTTCTTTAGTTTTTGTTTCTTCGTCAGAAATATTCTCTTCACCATTCATGTGAGGCAATACTCATTTTCCTACAATTTTTGGCTTATTATTTATTTGTTTGGGATTGATGGTTTTCCTATTTCCTTAAGGACCTTGTTTATTAGGTTGTTCCTGACTTCACTTGTTCACAGGCTAAGCTATTGTACCCATTGCTCTCTTACCAGACAAGAGTTCGTACAACCTTCTCAATATCTTACCAGATAAAATTTTATAGAGAAAATAGAGTATTATTATTCTGTCCTTTGTTCTCTTGTTTTATTTGTTCATCATCATCACCATCATCATCATCATCAAGACCTTATACCAATTAGGGGTCGGCCATATGAATCTTATTCTTCCATTTCACTCTATTAAATATCATGGCTTCATTTAGTCCCAAAGTTTTTAAATCTTTTCTCACCACTTCTCTCTACGTTCTTTTAGGCCTTCCCCTTGCTCTTTTTTAACCTTCTACTTGTATTGCCTCACTCCTAACCGGTGCCGTTGTTAGTCTCCTTTGAACATGTCCAAACCATCTAAGTCTAATCTCCCTCATCTTGTTACCTATTGGTGCTACCCCAAATTTTCTCTAATATTTTCATTTCTAATTCTATCTTTTCTTGTCTTATCACTCATCCATCTCAACATCCTCATTTCTGCGATGCTCATCCTATGAGTATGGTGTTCCTTAACTGCCCAATACTTTGATCCATAGAGCATGGTCGACTTTATGACCATCCTATAGAATTTTTCTTTTAGTTTGAGCGACACCCGCCGATCACACAAAACTTCAGGTACACATTTTCATTTGTTCCAGCCCACTTGGATTCTCTGAGTAACCTCTCTCTCAATCTCTCCACTCTCATGATTCATTGATCCTAAGTACCGAAAGTGGTCTTTTACGGAGATTTTTTGGTTATCAATCTTGATTGGTGTTCCACTCCTACTCTCCTTGCTGAAATTACATTCCATATTTTTGTCTTAGTTCGGCTAATTTAAATCCTTTAGATTCTAATGCTTCTATCTATAACTCTAGCTTTATGTTTACACCCTCCCTTGTCTCATCAAGTAAGACTATATCATCTGCAAATAGCATGCATCATGGAATCTCCTCGTGTAGATGTTTTGCTAACTCATTTATAACCAATGTAAAAAGTACGGGCTCAATGCCAATCCTTGGTGTAATCCTACAGTGATAGGAAAATCACTAATCACGCTACTAGTGGTCTTAACATTTGTTACCGCTCCCTCATATATATCTTTAATTATGTTTATATACCCCTGAGAAATCCCTTTATTACCCAACACCTTCCATATTAACTCTCTAGGGACTCTAGCATAAGCTTTCTCTAAGCCGATAAAGACCATGTGGAGATCTTTCCTTCTTTCTCTGTATTTCTCTACTAATTGTCTTAGTAAGAAAATAGTTTCTATGGTAGACCTCTCAGGCATGAAACCAAACTGATTCTCCGATATACTTGTTTCATGTCGTAGCCTCTTCTCAATCACTCTTTCAAAAAGTTTCATAGTATGGCTCATAAGTTTGATCCATCGATAATTAGTGCAGCTCTGTATATTTCCTTTATTCTTATAAATTGGTACAAGAGAGCTTTTCCTCCACTCATCAAGCATTTTTTTATATTTTATAATCTCGTTAAACAACTTGGTCAACCAAACTATCCCAATATCTCCCATATGCTTCCAAAGCTCTATTGGTATACCATCGGGCCCCATGGTCTTTCCTGATTTCATCTTTTTCAAGGCCTCTTTTACTTCAGGTACTCTAATCTTACGTTCATATCTATAATATCCAGTGTTATTTAGATTTATAGTATTTTCAATTCCTATATTCTCAGAGCCATTGTTATTTAACAATTTTTGAAAGTATGTTTCTCACCTTTGCTTGATCTCATCATCTTTGACCAATACCCTTTGATCATCACTTCTAATGCACCTAATATGATCTAAGTTCTTACCCTTTTGTTCTCTTACTTTTGCAAGCTTAATTACATCTTTCTCACGTTCTCTTGTTCCTAGTCTATTATAGAGCTCATCATATGCTTAAAGTTTAGCCTCACTTACTATTCTCTTAGCAACCTTTTTAGCATTCTTATATTGTTCATAGTTTTCACTATTTCTAGTCTTCTGTCATGCTTTAAAACGCATTCGTTTTTCTTTAATAACTTTTTGCACTATTTCATTTCACCACCATGTTTCCTTTACTAATTGCCTTTTACTTTCAGATACTCTTAAAACATCTTTTGCCACTTTCTTAATGGACTTAGCAATATTAATCCACATGGTATTTACTTCTGTTTCATGGTTCCAAATTCCTTCTACTATCACCTTATTTGTGAATGGGGTTATTTTCTCTCCTTTTAAGTTCCACCACATAATTTTTGTATACATATTAAGTTCATTTCCTTTCTTTCATCTTTTGATATGGATATCTATAACCATTAATCTATGTTGTGATGTTAAACTCTCACCAGGTGTCACCTTACAATCCTTACATATAGATTGTTCATTATTTCTAAGTAGAAAAAAGTCTATTTGGCTTTTATGAAGTCCATTTTTAAAGGTTATTAAGTGTTCATCCCTCTTCTTAAAGAGTGTATTTGCAATGAAAAGGTTATATGACAAAGCAAAATCGAGGATATTCTCCCCCGTCTCATTTCGTTCGCCTATACTATACCCTCCATGTATTCTATCATGTCCTTCCTTATCTTTTCATACATGTTCATTTAAGTCTGCTCCTATAAATATCCTCTGAGTGTTGGGAATTTCTTGCATGACTCTCTCTATATCTTCCCAAAACCGTCTCTTAATTATATCTTGTAACCCTACTTGTGGTGTGTATGCAATTATAACATTTATAATCTGCTCTTCTAGAACAAGTTTTATTATTATAATTATATCACTGATTCTTTTAATGTCCACAACTTTATCCTTTAATTCCTTATCTACTATTATTACTATGTCATTTCTGTTATTTTCCTTTCCTACATACCATAATTTATACCCATCTATTTCTCTAGCTTTAGCCCCTTTCCACTTGGTTTCTTGGATATAAGCGATGTTGACTATCTTACGTTTCATCGCGTCTACTAACTCTCAATTCTTACTTGTTAATGTCCCTATATTTCATGCGACGATACGAATCTTATGTTCTGGAGATATGTTATTTACTATCTCCTTTCTCGACCTCTATGGCATGAACCCACGTCCACTTTTCACTACACCTGAGTTTTGATGCAGCGCGTCGCTTCTGAGGGGACGCTCTAACAGCCCTTGCTCATTTTTCACTCCACTCGGGATCCGATGTAGCGCATCGCTTTTGGGAGAACGCCCTAGCAACCCTTGCTCATTTTTCACCGCACCCGAGATCCGATGCAGCGCGTCACTTGTTCATTATGTCTTTGTTATATATATATTTATTTATTTATTTACATGGGCAAGGTGCACAAAGGGCATTAAAAAATTAATAGCTGGAAGAAGGTACAATATTATGCAACTTAAAATGGAATACAATTTATCAAGTTTTTATTTCTTTCTTTGATTATAATTAGGTGAATGGGTGCCTTATTATTGCCTTTCATGAAGAATTTGTAACATGGTTCCCCCTGTTCACATGCTGCTTGCTTGTGTTATTTTTCTTTGTTTTCCACTTTAGTCATCACATTCTTTTAATTTACTTTCAGGAGGCATATAACAAAACTAAGTTTATTCGCTTGGAAAGCTGTGCAGGTCAATCAAGAAGGCTATGGAGCCTACTCGTTCAATCGGTTCTGTTTATAATTGCCCTGATTGATAGCTTCTGGCTTCTTATTAGCTATAGTGTAATATTTTTGTTAGATGAACTTACATGATTTACCCCTCCATCTTCCAATATCAGTTTCAATAAGCAAAGGCTCGTTTATACTTCCACTTAGTCTCATTGAAGCATGCAATGTACACATGCTTGTACACATTCATGGAAGGGAGTAGATATTTGCACTAATTTTTGTAATAGTAGAATCTTTATTTTACACTTCTTTGATTCAGAGACGTAGCCATTCAATAATTGTGAACTTATATCAAGTTCACATTCCATGTGATAATAACTCTTGATCCTCTACTTAGTTGAATAGATGTGTCAAGCTGAGCCATGTAAATATGCCTGATTGGACTTCTGAGCTAAAAAAGGGCAGCTAGGTGCATGAAGCTCCCACATGTGGGGTCCAGGGAAGGAGCTGACCACAAGGGTCAATATTTATTGATATGTGGGATCCATTTTGCCTGATTGGATTTCTGAGCTTATATTTTCTTAGGGTAAAACCTGAACTGTGAGCTCAGCCTATGTGAGAAAGAACCTTAAAGTTCTGAAATACTGTGCAACAGTATTATTCTTGGTAAGTATTCCAGCAAACTGAAAGAATGAAGGTCACTTTAAGCTTTGTGTTCATGCACTCAGGGAATGTATGGAGGAAAGTAGAAAAGATTTGGGACCATCCAAACTCTTACATGCATATAGAGAGTCATCATCATCGTAGAAACTGCCCTGTGTAGCAGGATTTTTCCACTCAACATTCTCACCATTACTCTGAATCTTGCTCCAACTTTGCTGCTACTGTAACTCTAACAAAGAGTATTAACTGACCCTCCTTGGATCTGCTTGTGACCTTGGAGGCCATTATTAAATGACTAAAATATAGGTCTCTTAGGTTAATGCTATGCTCAAGGCAGAAAGAGCCATTGCAGGTCTTATTGTTATAGAACCATTTTTAGCTTTCTTGAACTTTATTGTTAATATGAATTTGTTTATGATTATACACAGAAACCAGCCACTACCAAAAAATGAAGAGCAGATCTTGTGCTAATTTTTTCTCGTTCTTGCTCCTTGTGCTTGTTATTAATTAAATAACATGAGTTGGTAGTGTTATTTCCTACTGGTCTAGCTGTCCTTAACTTCTCGGTATGAAGGGTTGCCTGTCTAAATCGCGGATCTGAAGGACTCTAAGCTAAAAACTTTTCATTCCCAGCTTAAGTACCGAACCACAGGAACAGATACAGGAAAGACCTTGTGGCAATCTACTTTGTGTTGATTTTTTTTTGCTTGTGCTCTATGTATATGCTTATTGTTAATCAAGTACCCGGCATGTAGCACCAGAAAAGAGTTAGTACGAGGCATCTGGCAGTAGTCTTATTTCATATTAGCCTAACTGTTCTTCATTTTGGAGGTTTGACCTGGATAGTGCTCCTGCCCCCATTTACTGACAGGCATGCATTCTGGTGTATGGTTGAGGTATAATAGCATTTGTAACTTCATTGTCAAACTGCAGGAATCGAGCCTTGTAGACATTTTGACAAGAAGCAGTTGGATATCTCCAAATGCCCCAACAAGAATTTGCAGTAATGGGAAAACTTCTCCTGAAGGAACAAGCGGCATCAAAACTCCCCATCTGATCAGGTTCAGGAATCATCAAGGGTCATATCCAATAAATGCTGAAGGTGGTAGAGAAATTCAACTGTGCAGTTGAATCCAGTGAAAACCTCAGGAGCACTGACCCTTTGGACTTGACACCTCTCCTTGATCAAATGAAGATAGATCCTTCACAACGACGGCATTACGGATTTAAGACCCGAGGCAGACTCGAACCAGATGTTCTCTAGTGGCTCTCGGGCCGTAGAGGGCTGCAGTGACTATGGTGGGTTTTCAGACTCTGATGAAGTTTCAACGCTTGCTATCAGTATATCTCATGTCCCGACATATTTCAACGCTTGCTTGGACATGGGAATCCGTTTTGGGGTAAGTGCACAGTTCGTAGACCGTGCTGGACGACCACGATTGGGTTCTTCACATGTGAGATCATCGACCGTAAAAGGCATCATTGGACTCAGCTAGCAGCTCTAAATAGAGGCCTGTCGTGATGAGGAAAAATGGCTTCTCGAACTCTACTGCCATCCGACTGAAGTAAGTTGTAATGGTAATTATTTTGGTCTACTTTTTGGAGAAATGGTGCTACTACCTTGTTGCTCTTTCCAATGGGGGCTTAGGAGGTAGTTCTGGCGTAACTTCTATACGAGGACAGGGACGCGTACGGACATTGTTGTTTCCTGCCTATGTTAGTCATTGCACATGTATACATTCAATATTTTGTGTTTAAGGAAATGATACTTGGCCCATTCCTGCCATTTCCACTTCCTTTCGTTTTGGGGAAAATAGACATTAGTAGAGTTAATTTCAGGCTGGGGCAACAGTGGCGGGATATCATTTCCAATAATTACTGACAGAAAAATCGTGTTGGTTTTCATCGCCAGAAAAACGGAAAAGATGCTGGTGGTTTTGATAGCGGTAGCCAGTATCGATTGTTATTTGTGAAGTCTCATAGCTGCAATTTTGTTGCCTTCTTGCAGCGTACGAACCGTAGCAAGAGTGGACGGAGGGGTCTACTCTACAGACATGCTAGAAAGACTTTTGTGGCAGCACCCAGTAGCTTGTTTTCAGTAGAAGCGACCCTGTGGAGCTCAATTCCTTGTTCGCCCCAGGAACTTGTGTTGATGCGTATTTCTCCTTGGATGTATTTGATTGTCAACAGAAAGCTTGGCGGCAAAAAGATTGACTGTTGACTTCGTATAGGCGTAGAAAAAGCTTACAGAAAAATGGCAAGAAAGAATCAAAGTGAAAAGTTCAGCAGGAAATTGATGTGTATAGCAAGGTGTTTATGGTGAGAAAAATAGGCAATTGCTGCGATTTATCATTGAAAACGATATTTTGGTACATGCTATAAAAAGAGGTTATGCTTACAGCTTCACTTAGATATTGGCCATTTACCCTACTTCTAAAGAAAAGAATATAAGGAAATTTCTGGGCTCCATCTAAAGTTTCGAGGATGTGATCGGGTAGAAAAGTTGGGGAATTTTACGGTCAACCTCATTTTGAATTTTAGCTCTTGATCCGTTGAGCCTTTTTCAGGATTCACTTACCAAGAAAAACTACACCTGGCCGTCAACTTGGCTCAGTATGGGGGGATGATATACGCATAGGCACAAAAGTCTTTGAATGATTGAAAATAAAAGAGGCCGAGTTTGTAATCGTCCTGATTTATTCTTGAATATTGAAATTTTTTCATATTGTTTAAATTCAATGAGAATTTATCCAATACAATGTAATTTATGAAACAGTTCATGAATAATATGCTATCGATTAGAAATCCAATTAACAATTAAATTCAAATAATAATTGTGCTTTATTTTTTCTACTATTTGCTGAATCTTTTGAAACTTTTTCTGATCGTTCTGAATATTTGCGTTGCCGATCCATCCCAAATCCCAACTTTGTGATTGCGGAACCTACAAGGGGTGATTAGACACACTCTCATATGAGGCTTGCTAATGTACCCATCTGGAGGTTAAGAGAAACTACAAGACCAGAAACTTATTAATCAGCGCTTGTTCTCAGTATATCATGAATGTGTTTACAAGTTCGGCAACCATAATAGACTTCAAATTGTTCTTTACTTGCATACAGTTCATTTTCGTACAATAAAAGAAGTGCGATGGTTTTTTGAGTAGATAATGAATAATAGTCGTAGGAAGCCCCGTGCGTCCCCTCGGTCCAATGTCAACAGCTAAAATTTATTCCTGTCTTGAAGTGGGAATGGTTTGGTCTATCTGGAAAGTTTTATGACTTCGTCTTTTATTTACTGGAGCACCCTGGTTGACAAGTGAGCATGCTTCCTCACCAGGTTTCAAAAGTGTCATAGGACAGATGAATCGGACAAAATAGAACCAAGAATAAACGTCCTCCAATATCCAATCCAATGGCTTCTCACTCGCTCTCTCTCTCTGAAACCAACCAACAGGAAATTCGAAGAGAAGATTTGGTGGGTGGTGGTGAATTAGCATGTGCATCATTGGTTTCCTTCTTCCACCAGCAGAACTGTTTCTTTAACTCATCCGCTAACATCTCTTGCTCGTAGCAACTCTCCCTCTCTATTGAGGCCTAGATTAACCTCGGAATCTCTTCTATGTAAGAAATAAAAAAAAGAAAAAAGAATTCATTTATTGGCTCATGTTCTTTGCTTCTCTTTCTCATTTATTTTAAGCACACATAAGTGATGGAGTGGGTCAAAAACAATTTTCTTCTCTTTCGTCTTCCCCTTATTACTGCCCGATAGCTAGCAATTATTCCCCTAGAAACGCATGCAGGAAAGAATTGATCATGAGGACTATAGTGGGTGTAATGAGAATCCTAGAAACGCATGCGGGAAAGAAGTGATCATGAGGACTATAGTGGGTGAAATGAGCAGTAAGCAGCTCTCTGCTTTCATATCCAGTATCACCCTGATCTTCCCCTCTACCAATCCACAGGGTAAGTGACCACTACTGCTGCTACTTTTTTCTATTACAACTCAATTTCCTCGTATATCCTATTAGTTTCTTTCCTTGCTTAGCTTTCCTTGCTAGGAAGATGACCAATCCTTTGAAAAATATCTTAATGATCGGTCCCGAGTTTTTCAAGCAATGTTCCCTGAAAAACAAAGAAGCCGGAGGTCGAATCACTTACAATTGTTTCAAGGTCTTAAATAGGGAAAGGATGCATGGTCGGAGGAAGAATGAATAATAAAGATGCTGCCCTCAGAATTCTTGTTCCTACCGGTGAGGCCAAGGATAGTCATGCGGTTGAGATGAAAATCACAGCGTAATGATTACACCCCGGAGGACTCCACCGTGTCCGGAGTCTTGGAGCTTGAAACTGTAACCCCTCTCATACTTCTGCTTGTTACTCTGACTTTCATCATTTTCAAGTTTAGTGATACTTTTGTATACGTCTGCGTACATTTGCATACAGCACATGGACGTGTAGCCCATTGCAATTTCGGTCCTCTTACCATCTAAAAGAAAATTATGTAGTACATCAAATTTGCAATCCACATCTACAATCAGAGAATTTCAGTCTCCATAAGAGCTTGCTTCAGATGAGTTGTGCATTTGTGTGAGTGACGACACGTCCCTGACAGAGAATGGTGCAACCGCGGTTTGTGATGTAAGAATGCATGCCCCTGCTTCTAATGAAGAGATTCAAACACGGTCATGTGACTCAAATATGCAAAGAAAAGAAGTTATATGATTATACTGTTCTGTAAAGATTTTGTGTTAAGGAAAGAAAATTCGGAAGACTTTCCACTTCTTTTTATATAAGATTAATTTCTTTTCAATTTTTTATAAGATTAACTATTGACGAAAAACCAAGTTATTTGATAGATGTGAATATTTGCTTGTTTTAAATTTAGTTCTTAATTCTACTTGTCTGATTGACTTGCATGCAGTAATGAATCACTTGTATTAATAAAATAAAGGGGCTTATGATTTTTATTTGGGTGGTTGTAGGCGAGATGAGAGCTCCCAGGTCTGGAAAGTGTCATTGAGGCTAGCCATTTTGAACTTGGCATTCGAGAAGTTTTGTATTTAGAGAGACCAGTGTCATGGGCTTAACTTCTCACGCTTTCATGTGGCACTTAGCTTAGCTTCTCACTCTACACTAATTAAGTAAGCTTGACTAAAATATCTAAAAAGAAGAGAAACTAGAGGAAAACTTAGAGTTCTCGCTATATTGCTCACAAGTTGTTAATAACTTTTGGATCTTCTACACTAGATGCACAACCTCTTTGGTGGAGTGTGGATTATTGATTATGAGGGAGCTACTCATTTATAGGTGCTCATCCCTTTTTCACCTACTCAATGGAGGGTTAGGATTATTACATGTATATGTTTTAAATTATCCTTTGAAACTTTCTTACAAAATAGTTAAACTTACCACATTCTAGATCTTAGATATTTTCATGGATAATTCTAGAATCTAGGCCTTCCAAAAATGGGCCATCATTCGCCGATCTTCAACAATGGATCCAGGTCCCTTCGATTAAGTCCATGAACCAAATGAGCCTCATTCAGAGCTTGTAAGCCTTGGTCACAGGCTTCACAATAAGAGTCCATGACGCAAGGCATCCTTAGCCATCTGAAAGGTTAGCTTGAGATGTGCGTGAGCTGTTCTACCTCCTGCATTTGCCTTGGTCCCAGAAGATGGTCTTCGTGGCATTTCAGAATCGGTCAGATTAAATTGCTGTCTTTACTTGTACTATCTGAGAATCCTGTTTCAATGCCACTCCAGTACCCTTTATTATCATTTTTCTAATTATTATCTTTTGTAAAGGGCTTTCTAACAATTCCCAATCAATACAAACTAGCTGTTCCTGTAGTATTGATTGCACTACATATTGAACGGTGAGCCCATTTGGCATAGAAAAAATTTGATGGTAACAGAATTATTGTTACTAGGATATATATTGGTTGGGATGATGTGGATATTAAAGCAATTGGTTGAGAACATGAAGCAAAAGGTAAATGAGAGCTTGCTTTTGGACTCCAGGAAGGAGAATAAAGAAAGGCTGGAATGTTGTCGTACAGTCTCCTTACGACCCTTTTAAAAATAAAATGATGAGGACACAAACTCAGCGAGCCGCTTACCCAAGCAAAATGAAAAAAAGATAGTTCTCTCATTTATGATCTTGAGAGAAGCATATGTCGTGATCAGGAATCTCTCGTCAAGTTGGAAGCAGACTCTCTTCACGCAATATATCACCTCAATAGAGATCATATCTCACTGTTAGACGCTTAATCAAGTAAAAGGATGTGCTAGAACCTCCCTACTTGTTATCAGTACAAGGCCTCCATTCTGCTTCAGGGTCATATTTAAGTTGGCCAAGATTAGCACTTGTTAAGAGTTTTCAAGGATCGCCTTCAAAATTTGTTTTTGATCTCTTGCTTGTAAACTAATTGCTTTATGTAAAAGTTCATTTCTTGCAAAACTAATTCTATTTTCAACAATTAATCTTATTTGATATCAACAATCTCTTGCCTACCTGTCCTCGATGTTTCTGGTTATTTTCAACACCTTGCTGGTAAGTCCCTTCGCTGATGCTTGTGCTGTTAGTTAGCTTAGTTTAGGGTTAATTTTCCGTGAATTATAAGGTTCACAATTTTCAATTAGTCTGCTTGTGGCGTTTCTCTTTGCTTTGCCAAGAAATATTGGACTAAACATTTTTTTCTTAGTGCTATTATGAGCTCATGATACAATTCACTCCTCAAAGTCCTCGTCCAAGAGCTTGAAGCAAAACCATATCCAAGTTCCAGTCAAGCTAGAACCAAATGTTACTTGACTAGTTTGTAATGTCAATCCAAGTTAGTTACTCTTATCTCCTTATTATATGACCCAAGAATAGATTATAATTATGTGCAAGTATAATAAGACCGTGCAAACTAACAATATGACCCATTCTTTGATGGATATATTCAGATCAGTATTATGTGATCTGAGTTTGACAGCCTACGAATGCGACATTTTATATATGGTCTTCCAGCGATTGTTTCCTCGCTCTTAGGTATAATTTGAGGCTTTCAGGCAAAGGAGGTGTCGTTCCGCGACGAAACAGCACGGCAAGAGCCCTCATCTTGTGGCAAATGTCAAAAACCTACACGCGAACCCAAACAACTAGTCAAGCACTCCTGACGAAGAAAGCAAAAATTAAAGACCATCATCTTTTACTCACGGATGATGCTTCGAGTTCCGCAATGCCTTGACAACCTTGGACTCCGCCCTGCAGTAGATCACAGTACAATCTGGCGTCCTGTTCATCTTCAAATACCTGGAAGACAAGGTTGTCAGTTATACGCTACAAACCTTCCTTTCTAGGACAATTTAGACCAGAATTTCAGCCATAACCAAAATATGAAGAAACCGTTCTTACATGATCCCTCCCAGAATGCTATTTTCAAGCTCAAGGTGGCAAGTAATCCCCAACTCGTGCACATAGCAGATGTTACAGCAACTTAGGATTAATTGTTCTTTGATGAAACGTTCATATATGCCATTCCAGTTTGCATTACATATCAGAATTTTAGTTGCAAGAAGTGGCAGTAAATGGAAGTGGCGCTTCTCAGAATAGTTCAAAAGCACAAGAAAATAGACTTCTTTATCTAGAATTGCTTTATAGCATCTAAAATAAGTATGTATGTTTCCGGAAGTTATCGAGGAATGTTGTTTTCAGAAAGATCTGGTCAATGCAAGTCAATGTGACATTTTTTTCCCTTAAACATTGAACATAACACCCTCTTGAGCACCCCGAACCCATTACCTTTGGCTCCTGCACTAGAGGGCATTTGCTCAGCAGGCAATGTAATATTGCAACACCAAAAGCAAGCATAATAATTCAAGTACTACTATGTGATATACAATCTACAACAATAATCAAGATGACCTTTTATCAGAATTTTTACACTGGTCATGTGAATTCCCACTGTTTTATGCATGTTTAGTAACCAGTTAAGTACATCACCATTGGTCCTTGCAGTTGTAGGAGCAGCTCAATGGACTGACTGCCAGCTGTCTGAGTGGACATAAATAAAAGGGCAGCCCAATGCATGAAGGTCTCCTGTATGCGAGGTTTGCGGAACCACAAAAGGTCTAAAGTATGCAGTCTTATCATGGATTTTTGCCTGAGTGGACATATGACTGAAAAATATCAGTGCGTGTTTGGGCAACTTGTTTTTATTGTATTCTTTCTATTTCACAGTAGAAAACTAAGCAAATGTTCTACTGTGAAATAAAAAAAAAAAATACAACAAAAGCAATAAAAAGAGTCGGTAGAAATGCGAGCTGATTTTCTACTGTGAAATTATATAATAAAAAAAAACAAAAAAACAAGTTTCCTAAACATGCACTTAAGACTTCATATCTAACAGGGGGTGGTGTCTAGCAGAAAACATAAATCCTGCTAGGCGAAAACCCTACATCCAGGATGCAGCCAATGAGTTAACATGGAACGCATGCTTAAGATAGTCAAATGCCTTTTAAAATTACTAAGACAAACCAACAGGCAAGCATCCTCTACGCCCTGCATCCTCTTATCATTTTCTAACTAGACAACCAAAGTCAGTTAAAACTGAGTCAACTCAAGCAAATCAATTATTGACACAATCACCTTTTTGTCAAGTCACTCAGTTCTTGGTAAGTTTTTTGGCTTGGGTGAGCCAAAGATTGATGGTAGGATCCAAACCAAGTAAAATAAAGCCAAAATTTTGTTTTCTCAGACAGAAGGGAGGGGAGCAATCTTCTTTTGGTGGAAGTAAAAAGTTTTAGCAAATTCTTTGGGCTTCTCATGAGGGTCATTTTGGGCAATAGTTGCATTGACTGAGATCAGATAATAAGGGTATGTACTGCCAGTATGTATTTGCAGTCCCCATATCAGGTTCGCAAAACATTTCAAGCATCTTGATCCTGTGTTAGCACATATAATCGGTAACAAGTGTAGCAGCCTACGTATTGGCCAATAAAGATCATTTTGCTCAATCCTAAGTCTGTGTCATGTCAAGCACAACTAGACACCTAGAACCTCATTTTTTTCACTTTCTTTTGCTGTTCTTCAAGCACTGTTGCTTCATTTAGGCCTCAAAAAGCTGTTGACAGATCCAAAACGGATTCAAGGAGCACTTTTCTCTTGAAAAATCCCCCTCTTTTTCCATTCAATTATTGGAGATTAATTGCAGCACAAAGAAACATCATTGTTTGAATTTACATGCTCTCAGCAAGATTTACATGACTTCATTGTTAGTTATGCAACCTTCATCAATCTCTGTGTTCATATTACTAGTGGTTTTCTTCAGTTGACTAATTTTTAATTTAATGCAGCTAGATTTACAAGTTTAAGCACATGCATTTTGGTTTATGTCCACATTTTGTGAACCTTTTCCATTTATGAACTCTTAATCATGCTTTTCTTCCTTTTTGAAAATTTTTAACCTTAATTCTATATACTGTCTCATCAATTTCTTTAGTTTGAGGCCTGTTAGTATTTATGTTGTTATATTTATGTTTTACTATTTTGTTGTTTATTCAATCAAATACCTTAGTAAATGATTGTTTCTACAGTTTTAGGTTCAACATGTAGAGAGCAGCTGGTTATGCTTGCCAGCATAATACAAATCTAATAATCACGTTATGATCATCAAAGTATTGTTCTTGGATATTATTTGAAAAGAAAATCATAAACACAAAAGCATATTGAAACATCATGGAATATAATTTATTGCTCTTTCCTGGAAGACTGAGAACCTACGTCCAATTATTAGGTCCATGGCCAATATGACCAATATGTATTGGAAGTTTACAGCACCCACATATCATTTTGGCCTTAGGCCAATAAACTGGTAATACTAATTTTTGGACTTGCTTAATTGTGCCTTTAGAAATTAAGCTGGGAAAAAAGTGCCTCAAATGGGGGTTTTACTTTTTCATTAGGCTTACTGCTTGTGAGTGTCTTTAGACAGAAGAAATGCTGGAGCTTGCAACCTCAAAACCTTTGATAGTAATTCTAAATCCTTTTGCTCCCTCCCTATATATTATTAGCTAGCTCCTTTGTGGTTTTCTTTTCTTGCTTTTGCTTTCATTTTGCACAAAAGTCAAAGTTGTAGTATTTCTTTCACAACATATATTTTAATAAGTTAAAAGTAACTCCTTTGTCAAGGAACCAAACCAAAATACTAAAGCAATCAATTTTCATCTCCACCGTAAGAAAAATAGATTGCCTTCAGTTTGGGGACTCACATGGAAACATTAGGGTTAGTTCAACCTTAAGAAAGGATAATGGCAAGCATACATGACAGAAAAGCAAGTGAAGAAAAGAGTCAGTGCTGTGGGTAAATAACAGTTGCATTTACCCAAACACATCCTCTTATGCCTTATCATTGCCATGAATAGAAAAGGAGAGCATTGATACTCACCAAGACTCCTTCCCTGATATCCTCAACAAGCATACGGAACTTTGTTCCAGTCTTCGACTGCTTACTGTTATTTCCAATTTCAGGTCTCTGTTTTCCAGCTTTGGAGAACAAGAGTCCAAGCTCTCTTTCAACTTCACTGCATAGAATAGAAACATAAGAATTGCCTATGGTGTTCACCAGAAAAAATTAAGGACCTCCAACTCCAAACCATACCTGCGATTTCTTCGTGTTTTCATAGTGTATAAGTGATTCTCTTCTTGTGTCAGCACATAGACAGGCTTGGTACCTTCTCTCCAAGGATTGGCCTCCAATACTGAAGAAACAAGAGAACTTAGAATAGGAATTTAAAAGAGCAGCCCAATGCATGAAGCTCCAGCATATGCGAGTCTGGAGAAGGGGCGGACCACAAGGGTCTAGTAAGCTGTACCCAGCCTTACCTTGCATTTAGCAAGAAGTTGTTTCCATGCCTCCAACCTGTGACCTCAAGGTCACATGACGACAACTCTACAGTTGCACCGTATTTGGATAATATTATTGTGCTGATAAAATCAGTAGGTACTTGGCCATCACAAACAATTGTTGGAAAATAAAGAATGATATTCTGACCCCCTTGTCTCTCTCATTTCATGTAGATGAACAAAGAACACTTTAGGAAGTGTTATGAAAAAAGAAGGAAGAAGAAAAGTCTCTAAACCATTTCTAACAATTGGAAGCAAAGAAAGAGAGGACTCCTAAATCTCAGAAACCTAAGACAAATGACGAGCAGGCTTTTCAAAATAAAATCCAACACTGTAAAAGGTCCATGATTTTGTATGCATCTTGACAACTACTAGGAGCCAATAGGAGCAGAAATGCCAACCAATCACACAATAGTTACCTTATATAATCAACAAGGATCGAGGAAAGTGCTTGAAAGAAAATATTTGGCAAAGGAGCACTTCCTAATATTGTCAAATAGTGAAGATAAAAGGCCCTTCACTGTTAATTACTTAAATAACCGTCCTGCCAAATCTCACAGAAAAATAAAGGACACCAGTTGCAGAAATTTAGCCAACAACCAAGAGTGCATTTTTCTTGCAGGGAAAAAAGAAAAGTAAGATACCCTTTCAAGAAACTAACATTAGACGGTCAGTAAGATCTGATTAAATTACTGGATTAAGTTTTAGTAACTGAAAATCCACAGTCCGCAAGATGAGAAAAGAGAACCTTAGTCGACTGTACGTCTATCAAAGATGTTTTTCTCATTTCTCAAAAAAAAGGTCAGGGGTTTCTTTCATTTTGTTTGTTCAACAAAGGATATTTCAAGAAAAGGGAGTAAAAAGAAGCAAATAGGACTTCTAATCTGCCCAGAGGTTAAGGGGCAGCAATGGCAGGGTAGAATGTCCTCCCTTTACGTGTGACATAACATATCAGTTGTAGGAGCTTCATATTTGCAGTTACTGAGGCCTCTTTGTACGTGCATTCTATTCAAACAAAAGAATGACGGCTGATGCAAATCGAGTTATTGTTTGAATTAGAACCAGACTTGTGGGGCTTAGAAAAGATAACTACATAAGTGGTTTAATCAGTCCAATCTATGACTCGAATGTTGTCTACCTCTATGCTTATATCCTCTGAATTTCACTAAATCAAGGGAGGAGTGGGGGGGGGGACGAAGGAGTGATGCAATTGAAGTTGAAGTTGAAATTGGTTCCTTTTCAACAAATTTTCTTTCTTACTTGGCCTTCGATTAATTTGTCCCTTGAGACCGAAAAAAAGTGACCTGTTCTACTCTGGTTAACGGGGTTAGTTGTCTCTACTATTTTGTCTGTCAAACTAGGTGTGTCAAATTGATTCCGGGATCAATGAATTATACAGTGACAATGATTTCAACTCAAAGATAGAGAGTAATGTGTTTCAGCCGTTTGGCTTTCATTAAAATCTCGCCCTGGTACAGGTTCCTCCTTAGGGTAAATCAGCAAAATAACAATAATAACATTAAAGAGGACTATTATTTGGAACAAAAAATTACAGTGAGATATCAGTCAACTGCAGCGGCGGCATGATAAGGAAATGAAATGTAAAAGAGATACTACTGACCATCATAGCTTGTGGAATTGATAGTCTGTTCGAGGTGGCGTCGCATGTCATAGGCGCGAGAAGAGACCCGCCTCACGAACTCGCCCGAAGTAGTCGGAATTGTGCCGTCCATTTGGAGAGCCCTTTCAAATTCTACATCATCATCATCTTCTGCTCGTCCGGACCCGCACCATGTTCTATTTTCCCTCCGCTTATTACTTCCACCGCCAAAGCCAAAGGTGGAGGCGGAGGTGAGATGACAACGATTATTATTGGTACTAAAATTTGCGCACGAGAAGAGGGACCCTCCTCGTCCAGAGAATTGCCGCTGGTGAGATTGGCAGAAGAGGAAGTTATTCTTGCTGTTGGGAGAGAGCGCCACCGATGACCTAGATGCGATGGTAGACACAGATTCCATGGCCTCCGGGCTGGAATGGAGGAGAAGAATTCCAACAGGATACTGCATACATACACATGGTGGCCAACAATGTCTCGACATGTGTCGCCTGCCACTTTGGACATATTGCTTAGATTGGACGCTAATTCATCATCGAGAGCCCTACATCCCAGGGGGAAGCCCGTCCGCAATCCTCTCATGGGACTATTTCGGGTCCATTGTACCCCAAACTAACTCGACTATGGATAATTCCTGTTTTCCATTAAACATAGTTTATTTTGTTTCTGTTTTAAAGTTTTCTGGAGTACGGAATTGATTAAACACACATAAGGAAAGCTGGCATGGATGGAGCGCGACAGCACCACCACACTTTTGTGCGGTGGACCCCAGAAGCATTGATCTATGCAGAATGTGCTGTTCATCTCCTCTCCAAAGTCTGATATATAAAGGACGGGCCTAAAAATCATGCTAAATCATTGGTCACGTAAGATCCCCACACGCATTCCATGGTCTAGTAGCGTATTTAGTAGCATGGTGTACCAAAGCTTCTAGTGGACCACCAAAGGTTTATATTTTGCAAGAGACTATTTCAACACCTTAAACCTTTAACTTCTAAATCATACGGTGATAATTTAACCTTTGCACCAAGACTTCTCTTCTTACATTCTTAAATTGGCATGAAAACTCATAAGTTGCTCAACTCCTAATCTCATCTCAAGAATTGTAGAAGGTGAAAACCCATCTTATTCTCTCCGTTTCTTCTTTTTCTTCAATCTTTTGTTACTTACATGTTGACTTTCACAATGTTTCCAGTAATCTGCGGCCCATATTTTAGATCCTATCTCATCGCTTTGTTCCTCCGACTTGAGATCATCTTCTTGGTTTTCTGTGCTATCTTCTTCTTGGTTGACTGCAGTATGTTCTTTTGGTCCCTAAATTGTCTTGTAGTAGCGCTTTATCTTGGATATTCTCTGTCTGAACTTAGGGTTTGCGGATATGGCTTGTGATTTCGGTTGTCCGATCTGGAGTTAAGTATTTTTTCTACCCTCCGGCTGACACAAATTTATTTTGGAGTTTGTCCTACATAGTATGTTGCATGAGTACCGTTTTAAAGAATGAATATGGGGCAGCATATATGCCTACTTATGGTCCAGTTGGTTGGTCACGCTTTTCAGGTCCCATGCACTGAAGTTAGATGAGGCCCACATCTGAGGTGTCTCTCTAGTCATCCCTTTGACGGTTTGATATAAGAGGCTTAGGATTGACAAATAAATCTAACTTGAGAAATGCTAAAATGAATTTTAAACGTCTAAATCTAGATTAACAATGGACGAGTTTTATCACTTATACGTAGGTACAAATATAGTTGCTAGACCAAACATAGCTGGTTAGTTTTGAGTTCCACAAATTAGATTCATATGTCAATCGTAAGACTCCTACATCTAACCGTCACAAGGATAACTAGAGAGAGACAATTTTCAAATACCACGCGGAGTAGTGGGACCCACTCACTGATCGTATCCCTGCACTTGACATGTGGGACCACTTTCCCCTTTAAGATACGCTAGTTAAGGCTTCTCTCGTTCGCGCTCTGGTTCTGTGCTCCACTATGGTCTTCTCCCATGATATTTCCTTTGCTCTCCTGAATTTCTACCCTCTCATTCTTCCTCAGACTAGGGTTTCTCCAAACCGAAGGGATTTTTCTGCTGCAAACCTCTTCTCAAAAAATCACGGTATATGCAGTGTTTCAAATCCTCTTCTCTGCTCGGTTTTATGCTTTTTCCCATTTCTTTCTTTCTCTGCTCTCATCCAATCAAGTTGCTCTTTTTTCCTTGTCTAGTTTGTCGAAATTTTTTTTTCTGCCAACTCTCTGCTATTAGTGTCAAATCTGATCAGGATAAGTCGCAATTCTTCATTCACATAGTAGTATTAATATACATAATTGTTTACATATTTATGGAGATCTTATCCCTGTAATTTCTTAGTCCTAAATAACTGTTTATGATTCTTGTAATCTTTCTATTATACATGAATTCCTGATTTTCCTCTAAACCCCTCCCCTATCCCCCCTTCAAACTTAAGGTGTTGGTAATGACAACATCTAAAGTTTGGAGCAGAGAAAATGAAATTATGGAGAAGCATGAGCCTTGGTGAGAAGATCGGTAATTTGATCAATGGTGGAGATATATGAAAGAGTAATTGTTCCCTTCTGATAATGCTAACGTGTGAGATGACATTCAATTTCACTATGTTTTGTGTGTTCATGAAAGACAACATTATGAGCAATGTGAATTGCACTCTTGTTGTCAAAGTGGAGATTGGTGGGTTGAGTCTGTGGGACACTGAGATCTGCTAGTAATCATCATAGCCAAATTACTTCACAGTAGTATCAACAAGAGCTCGATATTTAGATTATGTACTTGATTGAGAGATAATGTATTGTTTAGTGCTTTTCCATGAGATTAAAGAATCTCCTAGAAAAAGAAGGTATCATGTGGTAGACTTGCAATTTGTGACATCACCACCCTAGTCAGCATCAAAATATGCACGAAGAGTGGAGGATGAGGAGGAAGAAAGGAGTCGTCCCCGGTGAAATGTCCTGCGAAGATATCAAATAGTACGTAATATAGTAGCAAAGTGATTAGTATGAGGAGTAGACATAAATTGAGAGACCACATGAATAGAATGAGTGATGTCTGGCTGAGTGATAATGAGATATGCGAGCATTCCAACTAGTTGATGGTAGAGAGTAGGATTTGGTAGTAGTTCACAATCAGAAGGACCAAGGTTGACATTGACAACAAGAGGAGTATCTGATATTTTGTCATTCGAGAAGTGCGGAAGGCTAAGAATCTCTAAAGCATACTTAATCTATGAGAGAATATAGCCATTTAGATTTCACTAGACCTCAATAATGAGAAAGTAGTTGAGGAGGCCTAAATCTGTCATCTTAAAGGTGCGTGAGAGAAAGGAATTAGTGGTAGTAATTCCAATGATGTCACTCCCAGTCATAACCATATCAGTAACATAAAGTAAGAGAAAAATGGCTCTATGTTGACTTTGGCATTGTAATGACTCAAAATTTTCAATCTTATTATATCACTTTTACAACCACGATCAATCATGATATTTGGTTTGTTTATTTTGGAATTAAATACATTTAAATCACCTTAATAGGTGGCTGGATGTTTTATTTTAATTAAAATATGAAACCAAGGAATTTGTGAGAAAAATTAGCATCATTAAATTCTACACTCGAAATGGAATCCAACGCCTTAAAGAACACTGAAAACAGAGTTCGTATGAAGAAGTTATAAGCATTGAAAGATGGAGGGCATATATGTAATTTGACTGTAAAACGAATAACGACACCCCTGGTCTTCCCCTACCTCTCATCGACTTCCAACACCGCCTCTGCAAGGCGAAGCTAGGAGAAATGGCGGCACTCACCCAAAAACCTGGCAAGCTAGGGTTTCAGCGAGGAAGAGGCCGCACCCACGCCAAGGGCGCCATTTCAGGCTGCTTAGGTAAGTCCTCACCTTTCCCCTTTGGTTTATCTCCTTACCAACCCAAATCCACGCCGGATCTGGGTGTTTTTCCTACTAGAAATCACCAGTGCAAAGCCGGTCATGAACTAGCTGTCAAAGACGACATGTCTTGGGGATGGACGGGCATGACGTGCGCTTGGAACAAGCTCCCTGGGGTGGTCCTCGCAACTGCGTCGGGAGCATGGAGGTTCTCAGCTCGACTAGGACGCACGGGGCATCTTGGGAGCCGAGACGTGCTATGTCTGTGCTGTAGACGCATCTGCGGGACGCTGTCCAGGACGCGTGTGGGCCCTAAATAGATGATTATGGTTCGTCCGATTGATTGGCGACACTAAAAACCCAATTAAGGAGGCTATATAACTCCAATTGATGATCCGAAAGAACTGTTGCTTCCGTATCGACGACATGGACCTAATGAGGCTATAAAAGTTAGGATTAGAGGACTATTTTACATGGATATAGCCCAAAACTCATAGAAATCTCATAGATTGACCAGATCAAAGATGATCAAATCTCATAGATTTACCCATTTGGTATATTAGGAGATCAATATACCTAGATCAACCCTAAATTACATAAATCAATCATTAGAAACCCACATATCAAAGATCTATAACCTATAGTATAGATCTAGCTGTTGATCTGTAAAATAGAAAATAATATTTGGATTATTATTTCCAAATAATACCCAGGGCTTCACAAAGGTGATTTAGAGCTTGAATTGAGGAGAAATACCATTCAAGAGACATCAAGGTAGGTAGTCTGATATTACTAAGTTTTTAAATACATCTTAAACTCTGGCTTGCCTTTATTACTATGTTAAGCATGCTTTTGAGATAATGCTGTTCTTATACTAGTATGCGGACTTGTCTTTATGTTTTATGGCTTTGAATTGATATTAGCATGAACTGATTTTATGCACTGCTGCATGGTTGAAATTAAATGCATAAATTGCATGATTTTGATGGTTGAGATTTGGATTCATTTATATATGCTTTTTGGGCTATTGAGCCTGGTGGGCACTATGCTAAGTAGGTAGATCACTGAATGAGGCAACCTACGGTAGGAACAAACCTTGAGTTCCAAGCGGGCAAATCGCCGAATGAGGCAGCTTGTAGTGGGAACAAAACATGGAATTCCAAATGGGCAAATCGCCGAATGAGGCAGCCTATAGTAGGGACAAAACCCTTGAGTTCCAAGTGGGCAGATTGCCGAATGAAGCAGCCTGCGGAGGAGCATAGTTGGCTCTATGATTTCAGTGCGATCGATATGAATATAGCATTGAGATGGTCATATACAAGTACTCGTGACCAGTCGGCGTGATGTGTTCGCCGAGAGACAAACCATGTGCATGATACTTATAGTGATACCAGCATCTGCTTGGAATAATGACTATTTTAAGAGTTTCATGATTATTATATTTTACTCGTTGGTTTAATATATTGCGGAGATCTTCTTACATGGATACTATTAATTTCTACTTTATGAAAGTAGTCATATCTCTATTGTTGCATACTGAAGCCTAGTAAAGAAATCCATGGTTGGCATTGCTTACATTTTACGCATAAATATGCACATTTATTTAAAAGTGGCATTACTGCTGTTTTACATGCAAGCTCTTTAGATTTTGTATATTACATGCAGTGTTTTCAAAATAATAATATCAGATCACCTACTGGGTATGAGAAATACTCACCCAAATATATTATTTTTATAGATTAACTCCAAAAGAATTAGAAGAAGCATCAGAAAATGTCAGTGCTACGATCAAGTAAATGAGGAGAAGACACGTATAAATGTAAGTATATAATTCACCCTTTGCACATGTATTTGTGGTTAATACAGTTGGACTGTGCACTGTAACTGGATAGACCTGGGAAGACATTTATAATTTTTCTTTATTTTCAAAATTTCCTTATTCATCTTGAAGGCAAATGACACTCGGGGTTTTCAAAAATAAATTTAAAATAAAAGATTTTTTCGCTGCATTGCATTGTTTTTCTAAAAGTGTTTTCAAATAGGGATCGATCCCGCCCTAGGAATTAGTTATTGCATTTCAAATGCATGCAAAAACCTAGGTCGTCACAGGCAGATAAACAGGCAAAGTCATTGTAACTTTGACTAAAGTCAAACTTAGTAATAGTGGAGGAGAATTTTTCAAACCATGCTCGAGGTACTTGCTTCAGTCCATAAAGAGCATAGTGAAGATGACAAACTTGTCCTTGTGAGTGAGCAAGACCAGATGGAGGCTCCATATATACTTTCTCATGAAGTTCACAATGAAGAAATGCATTTTTGACATCCATTTGATGAAGTGATCAAGACTGAATGGAAGCAATAGCGAAGAGGGTATGAACAGTGGTCATGAGAGCTATAGGAGCAAAGGTCTCATCATAACTAAGTATGTGTTCTTGAGTGAAGCCTTTAGCCGCAAGCCGTGCTTTATGTCTTTCAATGGTTCAATCTGCTCTAGTCTTGAATTTATAGATCCACCTGCAACCAACAATTGATTTTCCTAGAGGTAAAGAGGTGAGTTCTCAAGTATTGGTCATAATGAGTGCCTGTAATTCTGTCTGCATGGCCTGAACCCATTCAGGTTGTGTACTTACTTTATTATAGGTTTGAGGCTCATGGAGGTTAAGAATATTAGTAGTGTAACTATAGTAACCGTTAAGTTTAACATGAGGTTGATGAGTATGATGAGGGTATCTAGGAATGTCCTCTACATGACTCATAGATAGAGAACCAGTAAGAGTGGGAGAAGGTGGCAAAGGAGAGGGTGGAGATGGTGAAGGAGAGATAAGAGCAAGTGTGGAATCCAAAGGCAGAAAAGATTAGGGGAAGAGGTCGATAAAGGTGGTACGAGAAGTGGAGAAGCTTTGAGAAAGAGTCATAAATGTAATTTGTTCCTAAAAGATGACATTCTTAGAAATGCGAATGCGACCAGTGTTTGAGTTGTAACACTTGTATACCTTTTATTTTGCACCATATCCTACAAAGACACATATGACAGACTGACTAGAGAGTTTTGCATGATCATTGTGAGGTAATAGAACAAAGCACTTGGAGCCAAATTTTTTTAAGATGATAATAGGATGGTGGAGAACCATGTAGAAGTTCGTAGGGTGTTTTGTTGTGTAGTAGAGGTGTAGGTGTTCGATTGATAAGGTATACTGATGTTAAGACAACTTCTTCCCAGAATGATGGAGGAACTTGGGAGGAGAAGAGGAGTGTGCGAATTGTTTCAACTATGTGCTGATGCTTGCGTTCAGAGATACCATTTTATTAAGGTGTGTCAGGATAGGAAAGCTAAGGCATAGTGCCATGTGAAGCAAGTAAGTTGAGAAACTGTTGTGAACGAAATTCACCACTAGAATTAGACCTAAAAATTTTGATTCTTTTGGAATATTGAGTGTAGATCATGTTGGTGACATTTACATAATTTTGATAAATATCAGATGTTAAATACATAACATAAATCCATGTGAATGCGAGTAATCATCAATGAATAAGACATAATATCGAGCACCATGAATCCTTTCAGTAGTAGAAGACCAAACATCACTATGAATCATGTCAAATGGGGAAGTAGTTTTAATAGAACTATGTGAGAAAGGAAGGACATGTTGTTTGTCAAACGTACAATGTTCACAATGTAAGGTTTGGATTTTAGTTACAACCCCCAATAATTCATCTGAAATAAGTTTATTAAGGCAAGAAAGGGAGGGATGACCTAATTGATCGTGCCATAACTCCATACAAGTGGAGGCAGTAATTTTGGATAAGATAGGCAAATGAAGAGATTGAAAGCAGTAAAGGCGACCACTTCTAATCCTAGTCCCACATATTTTCTCAGTCCGTGGATCCTGTACAATACATTTGGTGTCATTAAAAGGTTACATGGTAGCCTTGCTCACATAATTGACTGATATATATTAAGTTCATGATAAGATAAGGAACTAGTAAGACATTGTGTATTGTCAGGTTATGAGTTTTTACTGTTCCAATGTGTATAACATAAAGTGGGGTATTGTTGGCTATGTGAATAGATATGTGGTGCTGAAGTGGGAACAAGTACAAAAAGGCGTGTTGAGTGTAGTCATGTGATTTGATGCTCCTGAGTCCAAAACTCAAGTGGAGCTGCAAGACGTACTTGATGGGATTGTAACAGAAGCAACAAATTAAATTATAGAAAGACCATTACCCAGACCCTTCCACAGACCCCGCATAGGTGGGAGCTTCCTGCACCCGGGCTGCCTCTTTAAAGACCATTACCCAAGAGAGCTTGATTGAAAAGGTCATGAAAAACCTCATGGACTTCAGAGAGGAAACTCTTGTGGAAGAAAAAGTGGGAAATTTTGGGGCAAAGGGGCCAGTTACTATAGCAGCACGAGAGGACCCTTCTTGTTACAATGTTGAAGACGTAGACACTCACTTTTCCAATGGCCTCGCTTATGACAATAAGTTCAAATAAGATTTTTGCTAGTAGTAACGAGTCTAGCAGGCTTGGTACGGTGAAGGACTGCAAGTGTTATATCAATCGGAGACTCAAAAGGAAAATCTTTGCGAGTTTGTTTCACACTGAGTTCGACAAGAATACTCTAAATTGTTGGTGCATACATCCTCAAACTCATTGGTAAGAGCTATTAGAAATAGAAAAAGGTGAGTTTCCTCTTGAAGTTTTTGATATTCTTTGTGAGAGTGGGTCCATGTTGGTTCAATTTGATGACAAATCTCAAGTTTTAATTGGTAATGTCTTCGAAAGTCAATTTGAAGATAGCTAGATCAAAAGTACTGTCATACTTCTTGAGCAAGATCAGAATAAATGATTGTCAGAGATATAGATCAAGTGCAATTGAGAAGGATTAAAGCAATAATATAATGATTTTTCTATTCCCATTCCGCTATTTTTTGTGCATATGACAATCACAATGATTCCCCTATAATAATTGTACATAGTCCTTTGCTTTTAAGGACATATGTCATGGATTTTGCCTAGTATAGCCAATTGGTGCCATCTAATTCAATTTTGATAGATTTCAGTTCAAACATATGGGAGGTCATAATGGCTATGGTTGAAATTAGTTGTGCCAAATAAGACAATGAAATAGGGGTGTCAATAGGAAAAGAAGGGGGTCTAATTAAAATAGGATAAACCAAAATAAAAGGGGTGCTAGTTGCAAAAAGGGACGGTGGTAAGATATGATGGGGGAGGAGTGCCAATAATGAATTGGTGGGACAAGGTAAAGTTAACAAGACACTTTATGCAAACCATAAGAAAAGAGGGTGGGGAGTGTCAACACTGGTGAGAACTTCACCTATATAAGGTAAACTTAGGAAATACCTAAGCCATAAACAGCAAGGGCAAATGCAGTGGTAGTGGGGTGGATGCAGTATGACAGTGGTAATGGAATGTGTGGAGCACTAGGTCTGGAATTCGGGTTGGCGGGTCATGTTTGTGTTGTGTTGAGACTGACCCATTATAGTATATGGGTCGACATGAACATAACCTACTTAATAATCATGTCAAGAACCCGTAACTCGAATACTACACGATTATTAAACAAGTCGACACCACACAACTCATGTAACATAATTAAATGAATGTAAAATAACTAATATAGGATGATTTTTCGTATAAGAATATAGGCGATTAGTTTTTCAAAAACTGTAAAAATATAGGACGATTTTTGAAAACCCGTCTTATATTAATGGTTTTCAAAAGTCACAAAAATATAGGACCGGTTTTCAAAACCCGTCCTATATTCCTATAAGAGTATAGGATGGTTTTTGAAAACTCATCCTATATTGAAGGGTTTTTAGAAAATCCTAATAATATAGGACTGGTTTTCAAAAACTGTCCTATATAGAGTGTATGAGTTTCAATGTAGGATAGTTTTTGAAAACTCGTCTAATATTAAAGGTTTTTCAAAAACCATATGAATATAAGACCCGTTTTCAAAAATTGTCTTTCAAAAAACTGTCCTATATGACAGTTTTTGAAAATCATCCTATATTGATGGTTTATTTAAAACCATAAAAATATTGGACAGGTAATATAGGACGGTCTTTGAACAACTGTCCTATATATTGATGGCTTTTTAAAAACCATAATATAGGACTGTTTTTAAAAAACTGTCCTATATTTTCAGCCCCATTGGTTAACAAGTTGCGGGTCAGACGTGAAAACACCTGATCCCATTCCAACCTCGATATGTGGAATAGTCTTGTGCCATATGTACTGAGATTGTTCGGGAGACATCGTCAAAGCCCGGTTCAGAATCTATCTTGCCCATTCCATCTTTTTAGCAGGAAAATTGGTTCATGTATTCTATTTGAATTTCTCGTTATTGCTCTGTACAAATTGACAATGAAAAAAGTCATGTTCGTTCTAAGATCATTGAAGGAAAGGTTGGTCATAAATTGGGAGAGTTTGCTTCTACACAGAAACGAAAAGACCTTCGAGAACAAATATTGGACCGGGAAGAAAGGGGTCAAAGTAAAGAAAAAGCGTCATATGGCATGAAAAGGAAATTCGATTTCGATAAGACTTGATCTGAATCATAGTTCAGATCCAAATCGGTTCCGTACCTATTTTTCTATGATTTTGTTCTTCCTAAGTAGAATTATTTTGAAGACAGTGTTCGCCTATGTCGGCGATTTGTTGTGGGGTTGGAAGGGGGCAACCCTCCTTTTTCTATTACCTCCTAACTCATTAGCTTTGTTGGTGGTATTTGAAGCCATGAGAGATTTGACTCTTTCTGTTGGACCGGATGGAAGCGGTGTCGGCCCTTCGACACAGCCAAGTGTCCCTGATCTCAATCTAGACCCACCTCAAGAACCCTATACTCCAGAACCTGGTGAACCGGCTAAACTACAGAAAGCCAGAGAGGAGCTCCGTTTCTGGGAATATGAGAAGGCGAATACCGAGAAGGCCATTGTTTAGGAGGAAACAAAAAAAATCCACAGTACCCTTCGCCATGAGGAAATAGTGGATCTCCTTGAGAGAAATAAGACCAAAATGGAGATTTGTGAAGACCTTCGAAAAAGACTCGTAGAAAGGACTCTCGAAGATTTAAGTCATCTATATAGGAGAAGGGAAGGAAATTAAAAAAACAACATGATGAAGAAGGCGGCGAAGGTATGGAGGAAAATCTGGGAAGCGAAAGAGAGTACTCCTCTTTTTTCAAATCGGGAGAAGGAGGCCGTAGCCGACAACATGTTTTTGTGCGGTCAGCCACGGGGTGGGGGGGGGGGGAGAGGGAGGGAGGGGATAAGGCTAATTAGAATTTCATTCTATATGGCGCGCCGTTCCTTCTACTACGCAAGTCCGATATATTTCATAGCAGCCAAGGATTAGTTCAATCCACTATCTTTTTGAAGCAGATAGTTCATAGTGCTCATTCTATCTCAACTGGAAAAGCCAACTCATGTTTCCACTCCATTTTCATTACGAAGATGTATCACGTCAGGATCCGTTGCTCAAACCGAATCACGCCAACGTTATGGAAGTTCCTAGATCGTGTGAAATAAGAGTAGTACCAAAGGCACCCTTTGATTTCAGAAAAAAGAAAAAGAAAAAGAAAAAGAAAGAAAATTGGCTATGGAGGTTTCGCGCGGTCAGAGATTCATATAGACAAAAAGTGGTTTGACAGGAAAGTTGTTTCGATTCAATCAATTCTTGGGGCCCGAGAAAGACAAAGGATATGTCAATGACCTAGCACGACAAAGCACTCTCCGAGGGCAGGGAATGTCTAATTTTTCGGAAAGAATCTGGACAGTAATGTCTCTGTTAGATTCTCCAGTCGAAATACGGGAAAACCCCATTCAATTCTCGATGGAAACAGAGTTTTGCAAATTATCTTTGGAGTTGGAAGATCATTTCGAGATCTTCGAGCATATTCGAGGGATCAATGTGACTATTGTCACTTCGTCCAACACACAAGATGAGACTTTACCACCGTGGAGCAGCTTTTTGCAAAAAGATGAGGGGGAAACTCAGTAAGATGTCGAAGAAGAGAAATATACAAGATCACAAACGTAGATTGATCATGGCTAAATATGAATTGAGACGAAAGCTTTATAAAGCCTTTTGTAAAGATCCGAATCTTCCTAGTGAGATGCGGGACAAACATCGTTATAAGTTGTCCAAGTTGCCAAGAAATAGTTCCTTTGCACGAGTAAGAAACCGATGTATTTCCATCGGTCGGCCTCGTTTCGTATATGAGTTCTTTCACATTTCTCGTATCGTTTTTTGTGGATTAGCATCTCGAGGTCCTTTGATGGGCATAAAGAAATCATCTTGGTAGCAACCACCAAACCAATAGAACAAAGGTTAGCTTTGCAACTGGTCCACAATCAAGTAAGTAGGTCCATTTTTGGCCGGCTCCGGACTGAAAAGACCTAATGGAGTATCCCTTATTTCAGATCGGAGATGCTAACGGGATGGGAATCGAAGTGGGGAACCTCTCTATCGCACCTGCCTCCCCAGACATGGACTACGTACAGGGTAGTACTCTTGGAAATCTCGAATATCACCGCGTGAACATAACATTAAGTTATGAATGTCACTCCCAAGGGATCGACCACTATTCTAAATAGAGTAAGGCAGAGAACTCTTGTTCATTGGAGGGCCGAAGTGCAGCGGTTGTTCCCACCATTGAAGTCAGAGTGTGGGACTGAGCCGTCCGAATGATAAAGACCAATAAGTTCTTCATTTCATTGGTAGAACCAACACCAATATCCATATTGACTCTCTCTCGTCCAATAAGACGAGAGTGACTTTCTGAAATTCTCTCCTTTCCAAAGCTGCGCAAGGCGACCCCCTCAGAACAAAGCCCTACCCCTCTTTCCCCTCCCTTAATGAAAGACCCTCGCCCCGCTTCCTATTCATTTGTGGGTCGGGACCTACTATATTAATAAGGTAAGGGCGTTGGCCTTTTTTTTTTTTTTTTCTCCCGAGAATCAACCAACCGAAAAATCCATAGCCCAGGTGACTCACTGCCTCCCTCTCGCTCAAATGAAAACACCCGATCCCATTCCGAGAATTAATAGGTCACGTGTCAAACAAGTCAATATGACAGGTCAACATTGATTGACCCGAACACGACATGATTTTTGGCGTATTATTTTCAGGACCCAAAAATGACATGAACACGATAAGACTCGACCCTAACCTGCTAAATTTGCGTCGGGTTCAAGTTGTGTTATTGTGTTGTGTTATATTTTGCCACCCTTACAGGAACACGAGATTGGCAGTGCTCATAATCTGAGATGGGGGCAATGGGATGTGAGGCACATGAGATCGGCAATGTACATGAGATTCACGACAATAGGAACGGGATGCATGATGCAGGAGATCAGCAATGAGCACGATCTGTGGCAGTGGCAACAGGGGTGAGATCACTGATGAAGGCTAGTATTGTGACAGGGAGGAACACGAGAACAACGAAAATGGTGAGCGAAGCGCAAGAGAACAACTATGAACCTGAGATAAATAGTGATTAAAGAGGAAACCGTGCAAGATCTCAGGAAGTAGGTTGCCATGTAATGATGCTATCGTTGGCCAGGGATCAGATCAGCAGTGATGAAGATTAAACCGCACAAGATTAGTGATGGGTCTACCTCACCCAGGAGCTTTTGCAACAGAGAGGCGCTATGAGTTTTTCTGGCTAAGGATAGCTATACACTCTTCCAGGCGATTAGCTTTGATACCATGTCAGATCTGATCAAGATAAGTCGCAATTTCTTCATTCACATAGTAGTGTTTATGTACATGATTGTTTACGTATTTATGGAGATCTTATCCCTGTAATTTCTTAGTCCTAAATAGTAGTTTATGATTCTTGTAATCTTTCTATTATACATGGAAAATCAAATTCCTCATTTTTCTCTAATATTTAGTTTATGGAATATTGTATTGTAGATAGAATATGTTCTTCTTATCAATGAAGTTTAGTTTTTCATTGTTGTTTGAGGACTGAAGATCATTGTTAATGGTATTTTGGCTTGAGATTTGGTTTTCTCTTGTTCTTGACAATGAATTGCTATTTATTTTTTCGCAATTGAATTTGACCGTCTTTGTTGGTAGAACTCAAAGCATTGGTAGCACCCATACTCTGTTTTCTTGTAAAATTAGGTTTCTAGATCCAAGAACAATTAGGTTTTTCTGCTGTTTGCACAAAAATTAGCCTTTCTAGAGAAGCAGTTTGATTCTAATACAATGCAACAAAATTTATTTTTCTTTTCTGTTGGAAATGTGGAGTTTTCTTTTTTGCTTTAATCTCCTTCTTATGTGGTTTTAGTTCTATGTGGTTTTAGTTCTATATGGTTTTATCGCAGCTGAGCCCAAGCCTGAATAAAGGAGTGGGATTTTGTGTCAAGTGCTAGTCGGTAAGGAAAATCCATGGCAAACTCCATACATGCATTGATTTATGACATTCTCTCAAGCTAAGGTATTCTCCTTAAGTGACGCATTGCATCGGATCCCAGCTACAGTGGAAAATAGGCAAGAACTGCTAGAGCGTTCTATTGAAAGCGATACTTAGGCAAGAGCTACTAGAGTGTTCTATTGAAAGAGATACTCTGCATCAAAACCCAGGAGCAGCGAAAAAGTATTCATGGGTTTCTACGCCGTCGAGAAGTGCGTTGGTAAATATGCTAGATTAAGAGAACAATATTTGTACTGCTACATTTAATATAGGCACATTAACATGTAAGAGTCTAGATTTAGTGGAGAGGATGAAACGTATGAGAGTCAACATGTGATACCCCTAATTTGGTAATTATGTGTGTAATTTCAATCGAGAAAGAAATTAAATAAGGAATTGAATTTCAAAGCATATAAAATTTTATAGAAGCCAAATATAAAGAATCATTAATATTTGAATTGTACTTAAAAAATAGTCCAACGACACTAAAAATGCTAAAAATTAGAATTCGGATAAAAAACTTGTATTTATTTTAATTAAAATATTAAAATTATAAAGGGTAAGATAGTAATTTACTATATGTGGGGCCCACCATGTGATTCATAAATGCCTTAGTTAAAGCTTCACAAAATTAAATGAAATGATTGCCTCATTTATAAGGGGCAATCATTACAAATTTTTTTTTTTATTTTTTATTTCAATAGTTATAAATGCATTTCCCCTGCATTTAGTTGCATTGTCAAAATGTCAAATTTTTGCTCCTAAGATGCACATGGGTAGACGCGCCAGCGGAATGTGCACGCACGACCTTAACCCCAAGACCTAAACCCTGAAAGCCTTAGGGATTGATCAATTAGATCATCTAATAACAAAATTGATGGATCTAACTGTAAGATCATCTAAATAGACTTACATTCTGATTAACGTTGAATGAAATAAGAATTTTAGATCTGTCTGATCAAAGATAATTTGATCATCATATCAACATATTAACTATTAATAGAAAATATTTTAAATATAATGAGTTGAGGTATATTAGATATCCAATAGAGTATTGAGAATGATCCAATGGTTGGATTATCCCAAAAACTTTGGATTATGTAAAATTAGACCTTAAAAGTCATCAAAACTATTAATTTGATCAATCAAGATCAGATCTGACCATTTGAGTGATAGATTGACTACAAAAATGGGGGGGGGGGGGGGGGGAAACTAGTTACATGACATTGATCACTATGAATTATGAAGAAATTCAGTGATTTGGACCATTGATCTACGATCTAGGGCTAGGATCAAAGATCAAACAAACAATTAAGGGAATTAGATCTTAATTTGTGATGAATTGTAACAACTTGCATTTTTATAATATAAATATTCTTTTGCATAAAGTTGACTCCAAAAAGCTAATTGCTCTAATGGCTATAGAATGAGTATGAAAAACTCTAGAACTAAAGTTCAAGTCTCTAACTTATTCATAAGATAACCTTTTTGGAGAAAATTCCTTACACAAAGCTATGGATGTCCAGATACAATGTATCACCTAAGTTGGATGTCCACCTAGATAGGAAACTAAGATAAATTAGAATACAAGTCGAGGAAGGAAGATTGAGAAAAACTTGGAGAATTCTAGTAGATAAAAAAGGGTAAGGATAACTAAGTAGATAAGATAAGAATCTAAGATAGGATGGGATAGAGGAGAATCAAATAAAATAAAAAAAGGGGGAGAAGGAGAGAATATGTGAAACACACACACACACACAAGGACCATTCCTAAACTAGTTAGGTTTTTCATAAAGTATATTTGAAAGGCATATTGTTTTGCAAAGTTGAAAGTGATGCATAGTGTCTAGGATTGAATATGATTCTTATTTAGTTTTGTGAAATCTTATCTCACCAAAAAGATGTGCATGAACTATGATATATTTTTGGATTTATGATAGATTTTAATGCGTTAATAAAATGCAAAATCTTAAGATAACTTCTTCCACTTGGGTTGATCATAATCCATATTAAACTTGTAAAAGTTATATGTTGAAGGCATGATGATTTGAATCACACGCAAATATAAAAGTCATGCCTATTACTTGATCATGAATATACACATCAATCTACGCCCTTGATTCTAATCCATCTAGCACCATGTGCATCTTCCAAGTGAAGTGCACATGTTATAAGGCCTTAAAAGGCCAATTTTTCATCCAAAATAATACATGGGAGTTGGGCATGATTCAAGGCCTTTGAGAGGCCAAGATAATTATCCAACGTCAATTAGTTCTATGCATACGAGTAGATGTATGATAAAGATAGGATGATGTTTAAAATAGAGTTATGTACACACGATCATGGGGTGTTAGGAAGGCCTGGTACTCTTCCTAAGACCATGTATTATATGCATCAAATTGGGTTTCCAAGGAGGTCCAGATGCTACCACATAAGATAGGTAGATATGGCCAATCAATTCTTTTAAGAATTTTACTAAGATGCATGAAATTTTTGCAGTGATTTCATGGCTAGTTTTGAAAAGATCTACACATGCGTTTTGACCCTCAAAGAGTGTGACTTCATTCTAAATAGTGGATGATTCGTGCACATGATTATAAGTCTTGAATTGATTGAATTTTATATGAGAATCCTTATGATTGCATATTCGTATGAAATATGTATATTGGTTGTTTAAGTTTTTCTTTGAGTAGTTCACGTATCAGTCATGCAAGATTCTAACTTTTAATTGCTTAGATTTAACCCCATAACAGTCATACATTTTGCGCATGATTCCCTTGAAACATAAGATGACCTATGCACCAGAATTCCTTGGAACGTGAGATAGACCCATGCGCATGATTCCTTGGAAACAAAAGATGACCTATGCACAACATTTCCTTGGAACGTGATATGACCCATGCGCCAAGTTTACCATGAAGTGAGATAATCTATGCGCATGACCTTTGAGTGGTCAAGAGAGAAATCAACTCCACATTCATCGATGATCCCTACCTGGTTTTCATCATGGATCACTCATGGAGATGCTAAGTTTTCAGGTTGTCAGATGTGAACTCATTATTACCAATATTGAATAATTTTTGAATCACAAGCATATCTAACACACTTGTAATGTACAACATGGGAAACACGTGTAATACACTTACATGATACAACAAAGGGAAAATCATGCATACTACACATGCATGGCATAACACTTGCTTGGGGTGATAAGCCTAGTAACCAATATTTAAGGGTTGCGCACTGATGAGGTTAAACTCTAAATGCGTGTACAGCCTTAATTTCATAGAGTAATGCATGAACAGCTTGATCATCCTTTTATCTAGCATATATTCCCCTTAATTTTAATCCAATGTGGAAATATGAATTTTATCTATATTAGATGCGTATATTTTTTTATGAAATAGATGAACTATAGCCATTAATGCCCAACACATTGTAACATGTCGGGTTTTTCAAACTTTTATTCATTTTAATTTGAAATGCAGTGGAAATTTCCTTGTTTTTGAAATGGGGATTGGAGTGATAATATATATAAATAGCTTTAAAAATCACCAACTTCACTTCGGGTGTTACCAAGAAAAACCTCCACATATGTGTAAAATAATAGCCATCTAACCTAAGAATGGTTAGAGACACATGCCACAGGATCTACCACACAGCCACAATTAGAGTCACAATCCATTTAAGTAACTTAGGACCATTATGCTACAAGTATCCTAAGTGTTAACAAAAGTCTTGAGTTATGTACAATACTCGAAAAAGGGAAATCCTATGTATGGATTTCTAGTAAAAGTAACTACATAAAAAAGTAAGTTCTTCTCACGTCTAGAGTGATCCTGGAACCTTTGCCTTCCCAGACTCCCTCGCTCCTGAACTATTTGGGGTATCACCTGAAATGTTTGGTTGTAGGGGGTGAGCAAAAACAATAGCTCACGATAGGGTGAAAAGCTAATACAATCCAGAACGCCTAAAATTAGCCAAGCGGTGACATAAGTATAAGCATATGTATAATTATGCGTATATACATATATAGTTTCTGAAAAATGATGGTTCATGCATGTGCGATAGAGATCACTAATGTCTACTACATTCAATGTCAGCTGCAAGATCAAAATTAAACTTACAAATTTGTTAAAATATATGAATTTACAAAATCAATGCCATCAAACCAAGGCATAAAGCCCCTGATCCGTGAATGCACAAGCCATGCCCACATCGTTGTGGAAAAATTGATCACTCCAATCACGATGGCATACAGTCTTGCCATCCTAGACAAGGTTTAACGCTCGAAACATGACCCACATAAATATTACACAGACTAGACACCTATGCTCGTAGGGTTCTACCGTCACCCACAGGTGATTACCATGGCCTCTACGTTTGCTCGTAAATAACTGCACAAACTATAACTCACCGAACCTCATGAGGGCTACCTGGCTACCACTCAGAGTTCTTCCCCATGAGAAGTTACTCCTACTGCCCGTTGTCTCCTTTGCAAAACCTATGGCACTCATAGAGCACCGGCCAAGCCATCCATGTCTTAGGGTACTCCCAGAGTGCCTACCCAAAACATCGATGAAACCTGTAATCATCAAGACTTACAGCTACTCATAAAGTGCTTGCTTAAATGTCGGTAAAATCCAAACTCAGTGATTTGTAAAAGAAAACCCAACGTTTATGAGGCTTTATCATAGTCCAAGGCCTAGGTGATTAAGCCTAAATAAAGACATTATAAGAGGTTTCAATCTTAGGTTTAATTAATTTTTCTGAATTACCCAAGTTTTAACTTAAGGGCAATTTGGTAATTTCTCATAATTTACTAAATTATCTTTTTACCCTTGCTTATATCTGGTTTATAACTTCTCTTGTATTAATCAATCTTCTATTAAATTGTCAGGTGAATTTTTATCAAGGGATTCAACTTATTTTTGTAATTATTTAGAATTTTAACTTAAGGGCAATTTTGTAATTTCCTTCTATTAGGTGAATTTACCTTTATACCCTGCATCATTTTCTAATTTGATGGGTGGTTTGTATTAAACTTAGTGTCAGTGAAGTACACTAGAATTTTAGTTGCTTTCCTAGCTCAATAAATATAGATTTTAATAAAATTTTCTTTATACTGGAATTTTAAAATTCCTAGAAATTTTAAGTTAGTCTTATTTTTACACTTGAAATTCCTAGAACTAGAATTATCAAATGACTTGAGAAATTCCAGTCGTCTTCTACCTCTTGAACATGTTCTCCTGCCATTACTGTGTATACAGTAAGATGAATTCCAATCCCATTTTAGAGCTATTCTTTTTAAATTTACAATCTTTACTATCCATTTCCTCATCCAATTCAAATTTCATTTTAGAAAACTCAGTCAAATAGAGTTATTTAAGATAAGAAAACTCATGTTTCCCATATGCATAAGAGCAGAAACAATACCATACCTGGTCTGTTGGCTCATGCTTTTTAATCACATTACTTGTATCTTTAAGAGTAGGCTCCATTGAAAACTATATATTGCAATGTCATCTTTAAAACCCAGATTTTGTTTTCCTTAAACTTTCATTGGTTTAAGAGATCTTTACATGGGAAGTGGGTGTCCAAGACTGCCAATAAGCAGAATCTGGGCACGTCCAAACCCCTGCTTCTATTTCCAACTCAATTTGCCTTCTTTGATTGCAATTCTGATTAATTTACATGTTAAATTTTGAATTCAATCTACAAAGGGTAAGACTCGGATGTTAGATTTCTAGTAGAACTACTTACAGGTAAGATTTTTCATTCACTTTTAACAACTGTTTGCATCTAACATGTGCATAAATAGAGTATGAATTTTAGATGGTAATACTCATATCTATACATGGAATTCAGTGAATCCTACCTCACAAAATGTAAAAGAGGAATCATACAGCATTCAGTAACATCAGAACATGTTTAAATAGTAGCTTTGCAAAAGAAAGATAAGATTTTTCTAAGAAAATAACAGTACTATTTAAGTTCCAAAATTTCTAAATTTTGCTACACAAAACAGCATTTTATGGAAGATTTTTCTTGGCTAATCCAAGCTTATGTTAGAATCTCATCCTACATCAAATCCCCTACCTAAAATTTTGAAACTGGATGACTAGATCTCTCTCTTCTTGCCTCCTCCCATGCTTCATTCTTCACTGCATGGAGTTCAGTCCAAAGGAGCTTGTTTCTCCCAGATGAGTTCTTCTCCTTCTTGCAACATCCAGGATGAGCACATCCTGCCTAGCTTCCTAGCAGCTTCCTTTTCTCTCCCAATCTCCCCTTCTTCTTCTTCTAATGTTTTCCCTTTTAACTTTTCTAATTCATCAATGGCTGAAAACAGTTTCAGCCTACGTTGATTTGATTTTAATTTTTTTTTTTACTTAGGTTTGTGAAGATATTATGCATGTGTGGTTAGTATGACACGTGGGGGCCAGCAGCCCTTGGTTGGAGCTCCTACGTGAACGGTCTAGATCCACTGATCTAGATCTAGATCCACTAAATCTGTTATTCATTTCCACCCTGAATTTAACTTCTTCTTTGCAATTATATCCTGCTAAAGTTGAAATTTCTCAATTGTACCCTGAACAACAATTTATCCATTTATGAAATTCCAAGCTAATTAGTTGAAATTTCATTCTAGGATTTTAATGAAGTTAAGCTTAGTATGTATCCTTATCAGTGGTCTAACTATTTTTTTAATTTAGCATCAATTTATATATTATTATTATTTTCTTTTATTAACCCGCTAAAGGTCAATTTTAAAGAAATCATCAAATCCTCTACTATTTCTTAAAATCTTCATTTCTAATGGCTCGTATTAACCTAACAATTACTTTCAACACTTCAATCTAACTAAATTTCTCAATGAGCTCATTCTATTCTTCATTTCCACCTCTAAAACCTACTCGAAAATCAATAAAATAAATTACTATCTTTTTTGTAAAAGTATAACATTATCTATCATATTAGTGCAATTACATGTATTACCTACTATTTTTTAAAATCTTCATTTCTAATGGCTTGTGTTAACCTAACAATCACTTCCAACACTTCAATCTAACTAAATTTCTCAACATGCTCATTCTATTCTTCATTTCCACCTCTAAAACCTACTCTAAAATCAATAAAATAAATTTCTGTCATTTTTTTGTTTGTAAAAGTATAACTTTATCTATCATATTAGTGTAATTACATGTATTACACACATGTTACTTGGGATTTTTGCATTCTATTCATGAATGGGTGGCTATATATGCTATTGTGTCATTGCCATTTACTTTGAGCATGTATCAATTGATAAATATTTAAAATAAAGTAATTACTTTCAGCATGCTGCGTAGTATGGTATAAGCACAAGATTTTAAAAATGCCAAGCGACGAATATATAAGCATTTATGTTAAGTCTAGAATAAACTAGTTGATAATTTATGCCAATTGAAATATAGCTTATGAATGCTTATTATGATGTATTGAGTAATGTAAAATGATTTAATAAATAAAAATTATGCGACTTTGGGGAGTTTTGGTTAGCCTAAAATTATGCGACTCATGTGAGTTGAGCCTAGCCTGGGAAAAAAATGTAAGCCTCACTTGGTTGTTATATTAGGAAGTCTAGTTGGCTATTGGCTTCTGAAATGAGATACCTATCCTAAAAGGCCTATTGATGAAAGTATTGTGTAGCCTGTGTGGCATCCATGGCCGAATGTAGTTGGATATGTTTCCTCTACATGTATAGTATACCATACAGTTATTAGACATGGACTGACATGTTGGTCATCTTTGAGAATATTGACCATTGCCTGGATGGGTTTGTAGTAGGACACTACGACTTAGTTATGCGACAGATTGTGATATGTTGTTCTTTGACAAAAGTCCTAATGGGCTTGTATGTGTGAGATTTGAAGGATATATTAGAATTTATTGGGAACACTAGATGTTTATAAAGACATAAATGTTTTATAATGTTTATATCATACTTATGATTGGGCATTTAATTGTTTGCACTACTAATTTTATGCCAATACCTAGACAAAATTAAATAAGGAGAATAAGGAGAAAAGATGTATGGATAAGTAGTTAGTTAGACATTTTAATTGTTATTTTGATTTTGAAATAATGAACACTTGAGGATGAATGTAATAAGATAGGTGACATTGATATATTTAATTTGAACTATGATTTGAACTTATATTCCTTATTATTTGGGTTGTGATTGGGGAAATATTGAAATGGTATGTTTTTATTTCGATATTATATGTGAAGGTTTTTAATGTGACACTGGGTTGAAGGTGGAATTGAAAATGAAAAAAATGTATTATACATTTCAAATTAAAAAAAAAATCCTATAAGAGAGTTTCATTTTGAAATTATATTTCAAAAATCCTTTCTCAAAAACCTGGGTCAACATACTTGGTATCAGAGCAAGGTTCACTCTGCTTACAGCCAAACAATTAAGTAATAAATAATGATAGAATAAGTCATAGTTACAATAGCTAAGTAGATGTAGAGACTTACTAGGATTTTGATTATTGACATTTAGATGGCACCTGAGAGACGTAGATCTGCAAACATGGTTGATACCTCCTCCTTTGAAGCCCTAGAAAATACCAAAGTCCAGCATGATATGATCAAAGATGTGATAGAGCTTCTTTTATAGGGAATGAAACCAAGGTTGTAGACCTCGAAGCAAATAGGAGAACTTAAGGCAATAGTTGGAGATGATTAATTGGGGCCAAAAGGTGACATGTTGCTTGAGCGATTCAAAAAGATAGCCCCAAAGTTTTCAGAAGAAGATGGACTAGAAGTAGCCGAGACTTGGTTTTACGAGGTAGGGACGATTTTTAAAGCTATGAACATACCAGAGGATAGGCAAGTACCAGTAGCTACCTTCGTACTAACTAGAGAGACCTACATTGGTGGCCAACAACTAAGAGGACCTACTTCAATGACATGGAAGTGGTTGGGTGGGAAGACTTCAAAACAGTCTTCATTGACAAATACTTTCCACCCCATGTTATGGAATAGAAGGAGCAGGAATTCCTAGGATTGGTGCAAGGTTCCATGACAGTGGAACAATACAAAACCATATTTATTAAATTAAGGCGTTTTGCTCCAGAAGTGTCCCCCACGGAATTACCAGTTGCATAGAAATTTGTTAGAGGATTAAACTTTCACATCAAGAGCAAGATATTGATAACTCAGTCTTCCTCATTGTGTAAGGCTGTGGAGTTGGCAGCCATTGTGAAACGGAAGTATGAACCTTCCAATAGAAACGGTGAGAGAAGGGGTAAATTCTTGTTAGAGAGCCTTGTCTATGACTCTACATCCTCATGAGGACTCAACTTGAAAACTAGAAATATTAATCTAAGTCTAAATTAGACTATCTTAACCTAGCCAAGCAAAGTTAAATAAATAATATGATCTAATTAACTAAAGCTACACTAAAATAGGTAAATTCAATTAATTATGAAATCTAGGATTTTGAAATCTATCACATTAGTAATTATAAGCATTTATATATAAGTATTATTAATTTAACTAATTACATGTTAATATAACAATGACAAAATACTAAGATAGAAAATATGTGCATTAAAAAGTCTGAATTCTATATTTTCTCAATTCTAATTATTTTCCTAGCTTAATTAGTATATATCCAAAGCATAGGTTCTATTTTTTTATGATTTCAAACTATCTAAGAATTATACTAATTATCATTCAAATATTATACATAAATCAGTCCTTACTGTGAAAAATACATCATAATTTTCATGAAAAGTGTACTAATTATGTTTATTAAGTTATATGGTACATCATGAGAATTGATAATTAAAATTCTTAAATCTAATGATCACTTACAGATGAATAAATTTACTAATTTAATGTGGTTTCATCTTTACCATAGATAGCCCATTTAGTTACTCATAATTTACCATGAAAAATACAGTTAAATCTAGCCTTAAAAAATATCATAAAAATTATGATAAAATGCCTAAAAATTAACCAAAATCTAATATATCAAAATCACTAATCTAAGTATGAAATAAATAGTAAAAATATGTAAAATTAGGCCTTCAAATATGATGAAAAAGGTCCTAAAAAATACTTGAAAAAATAGCCTATGTATATGTGGCTACTATGTAAAGAGTTCAATTTTCATGGAGGACTCTAGAAAAAGATTAATAACATGAACTAATTCTAAGCAATCTATTAATATGCTAAAGACCAAAGATAATACTAAATTTTGCAAAATCTGATAATTTTAATTCTTAGCATTGTAAAGGAAGTTACCACAAAACCTAAAGAAAATATTTTGATGCAAAAACTGATAACAAAGCTAATATATATATATATATATATATATATTAAACACATTAAATTTTAAAATACCCCACCTCTAGTCTTAAATTAAACATTTTTCTCAATGTTTAAAATTGAACACCATGGACAACTAATGAAATAAAATTAAAAGATAATGAAGAAATGTACTTGAATGATGTGCATGCCTTATTATAGTGTTTATATCTCTCTTTATAAAAGTTTTGATGCAACCAAAGCATGATGCAAAATAATGTACAATGATGAATGTATGAATGTATATGCAAAACTCACTGCTGACTCTACTTTATCTTAAACCTAGACTAACACTATACAACATACTAACCTACACCTTTCTTTAATTTCTTCTTCTTGGTTATAAGTTAAACTAGGCTGACCCAAGTACTATCAAATGTGGGATAGATGATACCTGTATCTAATAACCTCAACACCTTAGCTCTTATGACTTTCTTCATATTAAGGTTAAGCTTTCTTTACATCTTCTTAGAAGGCTTAGCATTTTCCTTAAGATAGATGTGATGTATAGAAATATTGGGGCTTACACCCTTTATATCCACTATTGTCCACCATAAAGCTATCTTGTGTTATTTGAGAACATCAAGAAGCTTACCTTTCTATTCATTAGTAAGATTTGAGGCAATGATGATAGGCAAAGTATTAAAATAGCCTAAAAATGCATATTTTCAACTTTCAGGCAAAGTTTTTAGGTTCAAGGTGTGTGATTTTTCAACAGATGGAACAGGTGTAGTTTTAAAAATTGGACGAGGTTCTACCCGAGGTTTCCATTTTTAAGTTACATTAAAAGTATATAATCATGTAAGGCATTAACTTCCTGAATAAAATTATTTATGTTAAAATCTAAGCTAAATGAGATTGACGAGCCTCGAGAGGATCATCGATAGAGAAAGGTAGGAATGTGTCATGCACTAGACTCTATATTATGTTAACGTCAAAAGAATCATCAGAATCTAATTGTTGTTGTCCAACATTAAAATCATTTAACTTAATTTTCATATTACCAAAAGATAACTTCATAACACTATTTCTACAGTTGATGATAACATTAGATGTTACCAATAAATGACTTCCCAAAATGATAAGTATTTGACTACTAGGGTTTGATGCATGTTGGGCATTAAGGACAATGAAATTCACTAGAAAGAAAAACGTGTCAACCTATAGCAATACATATTCAACAACATCACAAGAAATTTTAATTGGTCTATATGCTAAATGTAATGTAGTAGTAGTTTGTTTCAACTCACCTAACATTTATTATTTATGAATGGAATATGCTAATAGGTTAACAATTTCCCCTAAATCTAGTAGTTCCCTATATATTGTGCGGTCTCTGATGACACAATATATAATGAGATACTTTAGATCCCTAAACTTAGGTGGGGTGTTGTATTGAATGATTAAGCTCACTTGCTCAGCGACAAATGCTTTCTTATGCACATTAAGCATATGATTCTACGTATAAAGATCTTTGAGAAATTTGACATAGGAAGGGATTTTTTTAATTGCATTAAGTAATGAATATTGATCTTTACTTTTTCAAATACATTCATTATCTCATTAAAGGGTGCTCCTTTCTTTGTTGGACTCAAACATTAAGGGTATGGAGTTTTGGGCATGTAGAATGTCTTAAGAATAGGTTCAAAAGAAGTGGGGGACTTTTGACACTTCTCCTTTCCACTTTGAAAATTTGTGTTACTTTTATTCTCCTCATGTTCTTAAGTTTCTATAACTAAGCCCACTTTGTTATCAATTTGCTTACTACTCCTAAGTTAGTAATGGATTAGGCTTGGTCATAATATATTGGCTCACTAGAGGTCGTGTCAATCTCAAACTACTCCTTACTATTAGGTGTGGGCTCAATAGAAAATTGAACCTTTCCCCTTTCACTAAATGCAGTAGATAATGGACTTCTTTGGATTTTACAATAGCTTGAGAATTTGCATGTAAAGTTTGTTTTGTATTATTTTGAAATTAAAGTGAACTTTGCATAAGCAAATTAAGGGTCTCTTCTAAAGATAGTTTCCTTTGTTATGGAGGAAACTGTTGTAAAGGTGAAGGATGCTATGGACTAGGGTTCTAGGGAAAGATTGAGTAGGGGGATTCTAAGTGGTCCTTCTTGATGATGATTCTTTGACCATGAGAAATTGGATTCCTAACCCATCAATGATTATAGGCCTTAGAATATAGATTGTTGCTAGGATTTCTAAATGCATCCAATTATTTGGTTGCTATGAAAGATATTCATGAAATGCAAAGTTAGACAGAAGAGAGGTTGTAGAATGTGCTAGACTAGAGCAAATGGAACAAACATCATATGTAAGTTTCATAGATGACACACTAGCCAACATGAAGGCTTCTAATTTTTGCTCCAGATTATTACCAGTGGCATCAATCATATGTTGGTTTTAAGGAGTCAAAGCTTTATAAGAATATTACACTTGTTACCACTTTTCAAAACTATAATGGGAGCATTTGAGAAATAAATCTTTCCCAACAATCATAGAAATGCTCACCTTCTTTTTATTGAAAATTTATAATCTCTCTTTTGAGGGCATTAGTCTTGTGAACAGAAAATAATTTATTCAAATAAATAAATAAATAGTTGCTCCTAATAAGTGATTGAACCTAGCTCTAAAGAATTAAGTCATGTCTTCACTTTATCTTTTAAAGAGAAGGGAAACAGTGTTAATCTACTTGAATCATGTGTGTGTGTGTGTGTGTATTTAAAGGTAGTGCATATGTCAAGGAATTCCGACATGATAATAGGGATTTTCCTTATATAGACAATAGAATGTAGGCAAAATTTTGATTACTTTTTATTTTAACTCAAAATGATAGGCATTAGCTGCAGGCAACACTATACACAAGGGTGAATTTAATTGAACTAGAGTGGATTAGTCTCTAAGTGGCTTAAGTCCTACTACTTAGTCTCACATTGATTAATCTCAAGATCTACAAGTGCTAAATTAGGATTCAGGGATTTATGACCTTGTATTATTGTAGCCTTTTTAAATTGCATTGCGATTTAAATATAATAATTGTGTGTATATCAATATGCTTAGTGCATATAATACAGTTTTCCTTAAAGTGCATTTATTCCTGCCCGGATTGCTTATAGGATTTATTTGGCAAACCACTTCTACAACACTATATGCCTTTCTTAGGTTATGCAAAGAAAAAACCAAGAAATCACCCTAATGTTGATCTATGTGTGTGTGTCTTGGTTTTAGCGAAATCTGAATCATTTTCTAGTTGTATCCTTATTTAACTTTGCTTATCATTGATTAACCACTATATACATGTACGTATATTTGTGTAAGTATGCTGCACTCTTTCATAGTCCTTAAACCTAAGCCACTAAGAGCTTATTAGTTCTCTGATCTTGCTGTGTATTCAAATTCTAATGTTCTTTAGTGTATTTAGGTTTTCAACAAAAACTGAGTCATTTTTCTGTGTATCAATATTTTAGAAATTCAATCTAACAGTAGATTGTGGTATTGCCTTTTATTAAATCGCCTCATATCTTCTTTGTACTCCATGCTTCTTTGTACGTCTTTCTAGTTAACTTCTAATTTCCTTGACTTCGGTGTAAATTTTTTTGTTAACTTCTAAAACTTTTGAAGTAGAGGTTCAGGGTTCAGGAAGCCTTCGCGCTTGGTTTGGCGCACCTACCGAACCCATAGGCCAGCTTGGTAGGGGCTGCAATTCAGCCCCTCCCCCCCACCCCGTCTCCATGCTGAGTCACAGGCAGCGCCTCATGAAGCATGGAGGAGCCACATGCAGGGAAACTTGCCCAACGATTGTCTGAAGCCGGCAAATTTGGAACTGCTCTCTGCTTTTACCGTCCTCTGAACGAAAGGCCCTTCTTGATCCAAATTGAGTAGGAGAAAAGGTATTCGCTTCTTGTTGCTTCACTTATACCTGGGCGCGGGGACATGCTTCCAATAAAACCCCGATGAGAAGCAAACAGGTAAACCATGGTAGACAAAATAAAGCTCTTGTATTAGATTCCCCTGGGATATGAATGATGAGTAAAGAGCTAGTGCCTTTGCTGTTATTTGGATCTTAGATAATTGCAAAACAGTGCTTTAGTTGGCTTTTTTTTAACTACTAAAGGTGTATTTGGGTGCAAGGGGAAAATTCTGGTGGGAGAACTTTGTCTATGACTCTGCAGCCGTGCAACTAGTTTACCGGTGCAGGTAACAACCAGTTACTTTCTCCCATGGGCGTAGGCAGTAGTCACATACAGAAAGGCACGTTATCCCTGCGTGTTGTTGTGCTATTTGTAATGCCAAGTAATCCATCCAATCTCTCAAATTTTCTCGTAAATACTAGGCCCAGAATAATTAAGTTCCAATGTCAACCCTAGTGACTTCCTGCTTCACATTCTATACAGGTTTACTCAGGTTGGAAGACTTCACCTGTTTCTACATGCATATGTTCCAAGAATAATGGACAAACATAGACATGTTATATACTTACCTATTTGTTTCTGACAATATTTTCTTCAGAAGTTTACAACCTGTAGGACCCTGTTGTTGTACATCATTCATTACGTGGAAACACTGCAAGCCGATCAGTTTCTTGCGCAAATGGTTTGCACTGCTTCCAGAGTATCCGGTGACAGTCTAAGCCAGACCTCTTTCGGCAATTTAAAAGAGATGACCACGAATATTAAACAACTCCACTTAACAATGGCATCCACTTTGAAACCTCTGCAGGGTACATTTTCCAAATGAGACTGTTATCTGTTCTATGATACTTTTGTGCACAAGCTACTCCTGGTTTTCCTCTGTGTCAGACTGAATTTGGACCTTGCTTGGAACATAAATTTTGATTCGGAAGTTTCTTCTTCTAATACAGTTTTTGCTTCTATGTCACACCAAGACATTTAAATGGGAAGGCCGAGTTCATTGATGACCTGAAACCATTGAGTTTCAGCGGCGATTTCAAATTCTACGTTCTAAGAATGGGAACCGACTTAGTTGAGAATGGCAATGAGAAGGTTAATGTCAGTGTCTTTTTCTTTCCCTCTATAGCATATGCAATTTAGCGCATGTTAACTTCATCAAATTGAGTAGGATTTCAGCATGAAGCAAACTATCAAGATAACCGAGAGACAGGTTGTAGCAAATATGTTTACACCGCTCACTGCCAACCAACCATGGAAGAAAATTTTGAGCATGGGTGACCTTCTTTATGGTCACGAACTCATTCTGAGATAAATCATATTCTCAGTGTACGATAGCACAAGTGAATGTCACTATGAACCCGAAAGCCCTCTTACGTCTCTTACCAAGAAATCGTGACACACCGCATGTACAGTTACGAAACATACAATGATCTGAGGTTGCACTGTCAATGACCTCTTGTGATTCATCTCCCAAGTAAGATTCTATTCTTTCGGTATATTATTTTTTGGAGATGTAGTTTTGTGAAGTTCCGCTTTGCTTTCTGCTTTACAGTTGGAGTACGAAAAAAAAGGATCTCATACTTTTTCATAATGGTGCCTCTTTCTAGCCTTTTGAAACTTGCATGCAGATGACTCACAATCTGTGATGCCCACTTGGTTAGTTCATATGGTAATTAGAAACGTAGGCAGTCGAGATACCTCTTGAGAAACGTCAAAATTTTTGCCTTTAGGATCCGTCTTTTTTGCAGTATATGCTTACAATTGGTAAGTCAATTGTATCTCAATTCTCATCAAATGCTTGTTTCTTATACAGGCATATTGAATGATGAATCGGTTGTTGAGCCACACTGAGAACCAGGGTCTCATACAAAAGCACCCGTCAAATTTTTATTGATACTTAAGTATATTGCGTTAGTTTTTCATTCTCTTCTTTAGAAACCTCACCATCTTTAAAAATAGATAATTTTCATTGCCTGCGCATGTTTCTGCCAACAAGGATATATATCTGCAGGATCCGTTTGAAGTAATTTCAAACAGTCAATGATCCCAAATGAACAGGTGTAGAAGTTATAATTGGAAACCACAATCGAATCTATGGAAGCATTGGTTTATACATTCCTTTTAGTCTCGACTCTAGGGATAATTTTTTTCGCTCTCTTTTTTAGAGAACCACCAGGATTACAACTAAAAAGATGAAATGATTTTTCATTATCTCAATTGAAGTAATGAGCCTCCCAAACTATAGGTGGTCAAAAAACTATTTAAAGCCTCGATATGTATTTACGTATGAAATGTTGATGTTTTTGCATTAAAGACAGGAAAGGAGAAAAACTGAACGTGAAAACAAAAACTCTCTCTCTCTCTCGCATGATACTTGGTAGAAACCCATGACTTCTTAGTATCCCTGATAAACCCCATTACAAAGCATAAAGCAACAAGGGATACCTTGCCTGATTTTAGGCAGAAATAAAAATAATTATTTTACCATTTAATTCATGTTTTTAAATGAAATGAAACTCGGAGTTCTAAAAAATACTTTTCAAAGAAAAATATTTTCACCGTTCAGTTTTAAAAGAAAATTTTCAAACTAGGGGCACCGTATTTCCAAAAGTATCTAAAGTTTTTATAAAAATAAAGGATGCATGAAAAAAAAAAAAAACCCTCTCTATGAATACACTCCCAACATGATGAATAACTCAGATCTGCACAAGAAAAACAAATTATTGCACCATGGATTAAAAAAGTGGCAAGGATACCCACATTCATCCACACCTCTTGAGCGTGAACTGGCCATATTTCTATTCTTAAAAATGGCCAAAAAGTCCATCACGAAGAGTACCACATATGAAAGGCTTGTAAAATAAAATAATGGATAAGTTTTATATTTCCCTCATTTTAGCCCGTCGAATTAAATAAATGGTTTGGCTAATTGAAATCGTAATTCATCAAGGATTGAGGCAAGCTGAAGCCACTTATGTTTTTCGTATAGAAAATAGGCAACTCATTAAAAATCAATGCATTTGGATGATCAAAGGCTAATTACTTGTTTTAGGTCTTTGAAAAAATTAATAATAATGGTTGTAACTTTTACTTGAAGAAATATACCTTGAAAGGATCGAATGGGCATAAAATTTGACCACTGGCTTATAACATTACGAATGGCTCAAATCTGTAAGAAAAGTTCGCCCATGAATTGAAGGGCGCTCACATTGTGACCTTCAGCGTGTACTATCGAGTGGGTAGGCAGGGCCGCGGCGATAGACATATGGAGATGGTCAGCACCGTCCTTTGTACGATTGCTCTCCTTAGTCCAGGCAGAAGTATTAGTACTATAACCAGTTGTCCTCTAAATTTGCGCCGCTCTATTCCATCCTTGATCATCTATCCCTTCCGTCATGCCAAAGTCGTCATGATCCTATTCCCATTCTCGGAGTTGGAGACGTTTTCGATCAGTGGAAATCAATATTTACTGCAGCTGCAACTGTTTTATTCTGATCTGATAAAGAATTCTGTATTGATTCTAAGAAGTCGACGTTGAGAAGCTCAAAACCTGTACCAATTTGTGGCGGCCTTGTCAACTACATTTCTCTAAAAGATCTACCGCTACTACTGTCAGTTTATCTTCTAAGAATAGATGATAACGTCTTTGAGAAACTGCGCCTTTGTTGTGAAATATCTTAACAGCAGCAGTGACCATACAGGCCCTTCATTTCTTTTACTAGCATTTGGTAAGCCATTTTGCCATACTCTGAGACTTATATGGATCTATCCCATGAAACAAAGAATAAGACTTCCTGCTAGTTGATTAAGTTGTCACTAATAACAACAGCTTCATTGTACTAGGGTGTCATTTATTTCACAACATATGATTTGGCTTGTATCTCTTCCACATTTCTGATTTTGTGGGACCGATTAAGCAACGGTAGAGCCCACCAAAAAGAAGCGGGGAGCTGTCCCACAAGTTCCATTCCCATTGCGCAGACGTCACTCCTAACAATAACAATTGGGGGATAATCTGCCATAACACTCGTTGGAACAAATGCAAAGTCAGCAGGTTATTATGCAACGCAAAGAACTCCGGTAGATAAACAGATAAGAAAGAACTAGCATAAAACACTTAGAAATGAAAAGTATCAGCCACACTGAAGATGGAAGACAGGAAGCTAAATGAACTAGAGAATAGAGGTTTTCTAGTGTACAGTCTCTGCCTCTATAATGAAAACAGTTTAAATTTAGCATCTAGAGACAGCTCTGCAAAAACTCTCTTTGAAGCGCAAGTACATGCTACATCAGTCAATCAAAGATTAATTCACATATGCCTAATATCCATAGTTGTTGCCATATACTGAACCGTAACCAGTATGTGCAGCATGTCCAGCATTAGATGGAGGAGATGCATACACGGAACCATGAGCCTGGTAAGAATTATATCCCTGGTCTCCTGAGCTGATTGGATTCTGGTTGGGTCCTGCGGCTTCAGCCATGAAATTCTGCAACACCATCCCAAATTTGTTAGAAGGGGATCCACAAGTTTACGTACTTCAGTAGTAACACAGATATGAGGATGGAAAGTTCAAAATACTAGCGTATATTTGAATATAATGTCTATAACTGGAGGCCCTTTGGGCTCACCAGTCCATCTTATCTAGTAGGGTGCCTATTCTCCACGACCATCAGCATTTTGTTGTCTATTGCTAACTATTCGACCTGTTCTCCGTATCTCTATTCTTACTCCTCTCCATATCTCTCCCCTCCTTTTCCCTTGCATATGCATGTGTCACGAAACATTACTTCACTAGTAAAGGGGGCTGAAAAGGTGTTAGTATACTTTGTCTACTGCTGCTATTATTGCTCTTTGATTGAACAGAAGGTGCATCAGGTGGCAAATCATGTCTTCACAGTTTATGATAGGCCATGAACTGATAGCCCCAGCAGATAACCGCTTAGCCAACCTGTCCAAGCCTATAGAAGGCCATCCAATTATCATTCAGCAGTTGATGAAATATCCGACAAAATATGAAGGAAAATTATAAACAAATGGTTCTGGGCCTCTCCATAACCAAAAGGTTGTGGGTTCAAGTCCTTCAACTCCCAATTTCTAGAGAAACGGATAACCACAGATGAATAAAACCTTGAAATAATTGACATCACAGGTTATGATTCCATTTTCGGAATCTCCACGCCCCCCCCCCCCCCCCCCCAACAAACCCACACACACCAAACAAGAACACAATGAACCAAAGAGGGAAGTTGCTTCTAAAGTTTCTCAACCATTACTCAATAGTTGGGTAAAGATAAATCATGTCAAGAGGTTGTAGCCCCAGCACCCCGCCAACCCCAAATGCATTTAAGAAGAAGAGGAGGAGAGTTGCAGCCCAAATGCCAGCTTCCCACCTCAACAAAAATAAAAATGCTCTCTTCAAGCGCTGTAACTAAAAGTAACACATGGGAAGCCCACGTTGCAACCAACAAGTTCATTCCTTGACGAATGCCCCAACAACAGAACACTTAAAGAGTTCCTACCCATTAATCTTCAAAACTTAAGGGTAATGTTACTTGGGAAACACAGATAGCAAACAAAAAAGGGATATAGTACAATAACTTCCCACATGGCCAATCATAGACGTCAATGTTGGAAAAATCTACAACCGGGACAACAAGTAATGACCTTGAGTTTATGCAGACTACCTAACCTCATAAATAATAATAATTAATGAATTGAGATAGATTTATTAGTCCAATGCAAGAAAGGGGAACCAACTACCCATTATTTGGAGAAAAGTTCACTGAAATTATTTCTTGCCTGGTAAACAGAGAAACACAACCCAGAAACTACAAGATAAAACTGCCGAAAAGATCAGTTAAGTTCAAGCAATGCTGAGAATATAGGTGGACAGTCATGGTGGTGTTAAGAAGGGGGTGGTCCAAGGACAACGAACCATACCTGTATCAATTGCTGTGCAGTTTGGACCTGTGTAGCAGTTCCATTGATCTCAACAGTCATCTCCCCAGGTACACCCCTAGTCTCCTGTATAGTAATAGTTGCCCCACTAGCACGACGAATATAGCTAATACTTGCACCAGCTGTACCAATTACAGCATCCGCATATGATAGTGGGATTTGCATGTGCTGGGTGACCTGCTTTAAATAATAAAGTACACAAGTTTGTTCCAATTCCTGGAAAGTTCATCACTTCCAATGTTTGCTTAGCAATTGGACATGTTAAATAGACATGTCATCAAAAGAAGAAACTACCTGTGTGATGATGGGAGGTGGTGCTTGTGCATTTGCTGAGTGAATCCCCACAGCAGTCTCTCTACCAAATGCAGGCAAGCCCTGTTGTGGTTGTTTCTCTAAAGGAGGAAAGTCTGACGGTGTATAATAATTATCATGCTGTCTTGGAGGCATGAACTGAGAACTATTTCCAAATCCAGATCCACCAGTATTTTGAGGACCTTGAGGATGCCCCCAAGGCTGGGGAGGCATATTTTGCTCCATTTGTGATTTTGGCATGCCCATCTGCATCAAACATCCAACTTATTATTGGCACAAAATGGCACTCACTTTTAACAAACATAAAGAGTTCAGAAACAGATCTTGCACAACACCCCTAGGCTCCAACAGGATGGAGAGACTTACATGCATTTCAAATAGTGGAAGTACAGTGCGATCAACCAAAAACTTCCTCAAATGAGAAGCAATTAGTTCAACTGCTTTATGTACTCCTGTGGGCTCCCCTTGTATCTCAACAACTCTGTCATCTTGCAGAGCAAAAGCTGGTAGATCTTCTGTGAAAATTAAAACCATCATAAGAATATAGCGATAAACCCAAAACATAGAAGGCAAATAACACTTGACTTCATGAAGAAGGGCACGTGCTATTGCCAATAGGAAAATGAATAGGAGTAACTCATCTTGAATGGACTTCTGTTATCAGTGCCCATCCACGCAAGAAATATTATGGAATTTGAGAGGCTTTCATCCAGCTGATGGTCAAGCAGAAAATAAATAAGGAACTCAAGGGATCTATTTATCTGGCAACTGTTGCGATGCTCAGGCTGTGAAGAAGAAGATGGAGGAGAATGTATCAAAACGACCACAACTGGTGCCTATTTTTGTGTATTTCACTCTTTCATGACCTCTGACCTTGAATGCCTTGTCAGTTGTACTCTTCCCCACTTTTGGGATTTCCAGATTTAGGCTTTTAGTCTTTCTTTGCAAAACTGTAAAAATCAGTTGTTTTTCAGTTGAAATAGCCCTCATATCAGATTGGGAGGGTGTTATGAATTTTCCCCGTAAATAGATAAACAGGGAAAAGGGAAAAACAGAGTTTCAACTCACTGGCACGGCTGCCACTAGTAACCATCTGTTACCGAAATTATCAGTTTTTTCTACCATTTTCCATACTGATATCAATAAAATAGGTGTACCACAGCCAGCATGGTAGCAGTATTGCGTCTATTGACTACTAAACCCTGAGGGGGCAGCAAATCAGGTTCTCTTCATTTGGTTTTACCAATTGCATCTGAAGCTCTACCTTGGTTTATTTGGGATTGTTCTCCTTTGCTCTTCCCACTACCAACAAACTTCCATGAGAAATTTGCATCTTCACTATAATTTGGAGCGCAGAAAAGAATGGAACAACACAATAATCAACAGACTCAAATATGCGATCAAGTTGTAATGAATGGCAGGAAGTTGTTCACTGGGTAGGTGTGTCTACAAGACAATGTTAAGCAAGTATATCCTTGTGAAGAAAATTCAGAGCATGAGCCAGATTGAAGAGACATCTTCTTGGATTCCTTATCCAAGTTTAAACATGGCCGTGTCAACAATCTTAGCTATTTCTTCAACCAAACCAAAGTGGCATGACCAAAGTTTCATAAAGTGGACATGGCTGCCAAAGTGGTCAGTGGTGTAAGGGTGCAGGTGCAATAGGAAAATACTCAGGGGTGGACTGGAGCTGAGCCTGAGTAATTACAGATTCAAGAGAGTCGAGCATCAATTCTAAAGTTCTTCAAAAGTGCATTGCACCAGCTGCCAATCCTCGTCTTTTTACAAGACTCGATAGTGGAACTCTGAGCTGCATCTGGCAGGGTTAAATCTTCTCCCACTTTATGCAGCAGCCTTTGGCTACGAAGGAACTTGTGGATTACTTGATGAGATTTGTATCAGTCAATCACTCCACCTTCCAGCACAGCTCCGCATGCCAGAAAGAGAAAGCTTCCAGGTAGTGATGATGTCTACAATCACAGGTTCAACATCCAGGACAGCATATCCCAATCTAATGATTTTCTCACATTCTTCTATTCCCCATGTTGTATCTTTATATAAATTTATTACTTGCAGAAAGAAGGGCCATATCATCAGTAGCAAAGCTATGTGCAAGTAGATATTTCGAGCAAACAAATAGACGAGCAAGAGTCATTGAACAACCCCAAAGAAGAACAAATGAAAATTTAGTTGACGAAGCAACAACCATGACAAGGACCTACCTGTTCCAAGAACACGAACCATGGAATTAGAAGCTTCTTGGATTGATTTTATTGTTGCTCCTTGTCTTCCTATCAAGCTTCCAGCCTGTGTAGCAGCCACCAACAGTCGCGTTGAGATCATAGAGCCAGAATTTGGTGGACCCTGAGCTATGTCATTATCCAAGCCATCAACAGTACGTTTATGTACCCTCAGCAGACCATCAACAGCGGGGGGAATAGAAGCATCCTGCTCTTCCTTTGCTGAAATCATTACCTTTTGAAAGATTGAGAAACAAGAAAATATCAGTATCCAGCAGTGATTATAGCACATGAATTGTTAAACTAAAAATTACAATGAGCATGCAATGATGGCTTAAAAGGAAAAAACCTACAGTGACAAGAAAAGACGGGATCATACTATGACTTGCTGACCGTTATGAGCTCTCAAAGAGCAGACACCAGATTTTCCAGTAGATGACCAGTAGATATTAGAATCAGCATACCGGATAACACTATAGTATATGGTAAAATTATATTATCAAAGATAATTCAAAATATTGAACACCTGATATAGTCCAAAAACCAACATAGTAGTATATTGTTCTGTTAAAGGATAAGATCTTACACAACTTCTATTTTATGCAAATCCAAAAGCCAGCAGATTCCAACATGGAACCATGTCAAGAAACATCCCACAGGAAGTCCGGATTTAGCTTCCATATTTCTTACATATTTATTGTAAAAAAAATTCAGGTTCTCGATAAGTTAATGCAAATAGTTTTTAACATATCTTACAACATCCATTTGCCATATCATTTGGGATTACAGAAAGGCCTAAAACAGTAATTGGGTTAGAATGGAAGTGAGAATCTTGCTTGTATTTTTACATACATGAAAGCATCTATTACTGTTTATGGAACTATTAAGCAATATAAAAATAAGCAGTATACAGATAGTGATATATGCGCCCTTGTTTTTTTATCATGAGTCCCCACTAAATGGTAAGAACAGCTAAAACTCCAGGTGGACCAGATTTCTTAAGATCCAAATCATTCAACAGGATGGCAAAGAGTATCACTGTCCAACAGATGAGAATTCCAGACCATGGCCCATTTAAGTCACGGGTTCAAGGGCAACATTGTCAATGATTGGGATTTTCAAAGCAGCTATTCTTATCATTTAGAGAGGGACTCATGGGATGCATGTATCACTATCCTTTTATGGTGATTTCTGCTTGTTCCAAGGTCACTAGTATGGGAAGCAGAGGCGGGATTTGGCCCTTTTTTTACAGGAAGCTAGTGGCAAATATATTAAAAATATAAAAATACATAAATTTTTATAAATTATAAAAAATTAACAATATACTAAAGAATCACAAATAACATAATAGAAGCTCATTTTTTAAGCAAAGGCACATGACTAGCATCCTATTAGAACCATAAACCAGAAATTCACAATAAGAAACTATAAGAATTCACACAAATCACAATTCAACATTCAAATAAATGGCACAACATAACTATAAAAGATAAATCATACTTATCTTTAGTGAGAAAAGATTTAAAAATTTTAAGACTAAATGAAGACATGATATTTAATAGAGGGGAATGGAGGAACAAGATTCATGAGGCCAACCCCTAATCGGGATAAGGTCTTAATGATGATGATAATGACTTACACATTTGACGTTGAATTCACAGTTTCATACTCATAAAAGAACTCTAGAAGCCATCATTCATATATATGTGTGCGGGGGTGGTTGTATGTATGTATTTAAATATACACATATATATATATATATATATATATATATAATACAGAGAGAGAGAGAGAGAGAGAGAGAGAGAGAGAGAGAGAGAGAGAGAGAGAGAGAGAGAGAGAGAGAGAGAGAGAGAGAGAGAGAGAGAGAGAGGAGCTCACCAGAACAATTGACAATTTTGGAGAGAGGAGCTCACCGGAACAATTGACAATTTTGGACTAAAACATAAAGAGTCACAGACTTGGAGAATCAAATCCAGTGAAAATTCAACAGTATCAGGTGGAAAAACTTGCTGGAAATGGCGGATTTTGGCTGGAAGGGAAGAGGAAACAGGGTTTTCGCCAGAGAGAGCACCGATGGAAGAAAGGAATCCAATTTGAGGAAAAAATGAATAATTTCTCCCTCAAAACTAGTTTCATTTGACAAAATGCCCTTTGGTTCTTTCTTATTTACGAAGAAACCATTGAGTATTTCGTAAATATGCACAAATATATGGGCATTTCTGCAGGGAAAAAGAAGTCAAAAGAAAATCGAATTTAGTGCATCCAATTTAATCAGATTCACTTCCAGGATGGATCAGATTGGAGAACCCAATTAAACTTGAAGCAACAAATCCCACTTTTTAGGAATCGTTTGAATCCTGAATCAGATTTGCTTGAAGCTGAGAATCTGGGTCAGGTAGAAGAATCAGGTGACCATTGCTTGCTCCCAAACTCACCTTGCTTAGACATTTTAACATCCACTCATTATCTCATACCAGATTAACTAAAATCACCGATCCTATGCAGCTATAGCATTGGTGTCAAAATTCGCAGGCAAATTCACTACAAGAGCTAGCAAACTGAAATTTTCAATGGCTGAAAGAGAACTAGTACACCTTCCAAGAAGGTCTTGATGTTTCCAATGGAGATGCACGCCAGAAAAGGGACAGGATTGAAATGAATGTAAAGAATATCATGTAAGAGTGGGAGCTTGTAGGAACTTTGTTGTGACTAGGTCATCAAACACCAAAGAAAATGTCATAACTCCAAGTTCCATGTTCAAGCTCTTAATAGTGAGAATACAATATTTACTTTTCATAGTTATATGGAGGAAAATCAAAGAGAACAATTGAATGTGAGAAATTGGATTCTTGTTAGATATCTCAAACTAAGCACATTGCAACTTAATGAAATACAATGAGAGCTATTTTGGAATCCAACTTAAAATTATGACTTAAAGAATTCACAGAAATGCCACTGGGAACCACACTCCCTTCAAAGTTACAATGTTCCTTGAAGCATATTCAGCTTGTCAACCAAGCAACTATGACTATCTCCTATTAAGGCCTTACATTATAGGCCAGCTATATGATTGTGAGTTGAAACATAATGATGATAGACTTCACCCCATTTAACTTTCTATATAATGGGATAAACAGACCATCAATGTCATATGTTTGTACATGAAATGAGAGCTCCTAACAACTTGATTAAACTTTGATAGTCACAAATATGGATATTAATACCTGATATCCAAGTTCCTCTCTGTGTTTTAGCAATGTTAGATTAGTTCTGAACATCATCAAGACCTTATCCTGATTGTGTCAGTCACATGAATCTTGTTCCTCCATTCCCCTCCATTAAGTGTCATGGCTTAGTTTAGTCCCAAAGTTTTTAAATCTTTTCTCACCACTTCTATCTACGTTCTTTGACTTCAATCGCCTCTCCTAACTGGTGCCCGTTTTGGTCTACATCAGACATGTCCAAACCATCTAAGTATCATCTCCTTCATCTTGTTACCTATTAGTGCTATTCCTAAATTTCATGTAATGTTTTCATTTCTAATTCTATCATTTCTTGGGTTGCCACTCACTCATCTCAACATCTACATTTCGGCGGCAATTATCCTATGTACATCTTGTTCCTCAATAAGCCAACACTCTGACTCATAAGGCATGGCTAGCCTTACAACCATCCTATAGAAATTTCCTTGTTTGAGTGGCACCCTCTGATCACACAAAAATCCATAGGCGCATATCCATTTGTTCTGGGTAATCTCCATCTCAATCTCTCCACTCTCATGAATTATAGGTCCCAATTATCGAAAGTATTCTTTCAGGAGGACTTCTTGGTTATCAATCTTTACTGGTGCTCCAGTCTTGCTCCTCTCCTTACTAAAATTGCAGTCCATATACCCTATGTTAATTCAACTAATTTTAAATCCCTTAGATTTTAATGCATCTCTCTATAACTTTAGCTTTGTATTTATGCCCTCCCTGATTTCATCAATCAAAACTATATCATCTACAAATAACATGCACCATGAAATCTCATCGTGCAGATGTTTCGTTAACTCATCCATAACCAAGGTGAAATAGTACGGGCTTAATGTCAATCCTTGGTGCAATCTTGTAGTGATAGAAAAATTACTAGTCTCTCCACTAGTGGACCTAACGTTTGCTACCACTCTCTCATAAGTATCCATAATTATATCTATATATTTTCATGAAACCCCTTTCTCGCCCAACTCCCACCATATTAACTCTCTAGGGACCCTATCATAAGCTTTTTCTAAGTCTAGCGACCATGTCAAGGTCCTTGCTTGTCTAAGCAAGAAAAAAGCTTCTATGATAGACCTCCCAGGCATGAAACCAAACTGATTCTTCAATACACTTGTCTCATGCCATAGCCTATTCTCCATCACTGAAAAGTTTCATGATATGGCTCATAAGTTTGATCCCCCGATAATTAGTGCAGCTTTGCATTTTCTTCGATTTCACAATCTTGTTAAACAATTTTGCCAACCAAACTATCTCACTATCTCCCATATACTTCCAAACCTCTATTGGGAATACCATTATGCCCCAAAGCCTTTCCTGATTTTATCTTTTTTCAAGGCCTCTTTCACTTCAAGTATTCTAATCATACAGTCATATCTATAATGCCCAATATTATTTGGGTTTACAGTACTATCAATCCCTATATTCTTGAGGTAAATGTCAATTACCAATTTTTGAAAGTAACTTTCCCATCTTTGTTTGACCTTGTCATCTTTCACTAGTACTCTTTAATCATCACTTCTAATACACTTAATGTGGTCTAAGTCCTTATTCTTCCTTTCTCTTACTTTTGTGAGTTTAAACACATCTTTCTCACCTTCTCTTATTCCTAATCAATTATAGAGATCATCATATGTCTTTAGTTTAGCCTCACTACTCTCTTAGCAACCTTTTTAGCATTCTTATATTACTCAAAATTTTCATTATTTTTAGTCCTTTGCTTCTATTGTGATAGAAGCTATAATTTTATTATATCTCTTTGCTTCTATTGTGATAGACAACTTATCCAGATCTTTGGCCAAGTCTGCATCTAAAAGCCCAGTTATGCTAATAAATTTGGCTTCCATTAGTCTACAAATACTCCATGATCTGATGTGCTCTATCTCACTCGACAAACTTAAAACCCCATTGATACTCCACCATCATAGATGTCTACCAAGTTGATTGCATAGGTCATTATTGGGTCTAGTAAATGTATGAACAGTTCTTCAAACAAGTTTTGATAGATGTATGTATTATATCATAAGAGAGTGTCATAATAAGTCAAGAATTCATCAAGCAAAACTTGCTCAGAGAGTATGCAGCATTTTCTCAATTAGTTGCATCACTTCTTGAAAACACTCCATCTCAATCCACAGAGATAACATAGTTCTTTTACATCTTTCACATCATCCAGTAGCACTGGTACTATTCTTGACTGTGTATATCCAGTGGGCAAGCAGCAGTCACATCTACTACTCTAACATCCACACTAACCCGTAAGAAAATTTCATAGATTGGTTTAGTTCTTAGATCAACTTTTTAATGCAACAACTATAACCTATCCTCACCAGCATGCTTCTCTTAAGTAAACCCCAAAAGTCCAAAGGCCCAACAAATGTATTTGCCCAAGTATGTCAAATTCCAGCATTCTTCACTCCAAGACTGAAGACGTCATCGTAACTAGGCAATATATCAGGTGAAGTCTATGATCTATGGATACAACAGGGGTGTTTGGACGCAACACAAATGCAGGTGTCTGAAATGACAGCTCCTTACAAACCAGACATGGGGACACAGCAAACAAATAGATATCGCAGATAAGCTAAATTAAACAAAATTTACAGAAGAAGCCAAGTAAAAATGCAGCAGCTCCATTGAAAGTTATATTGGGGTCCAAAGACCCCCATGAAAGGTTGTTTTTGAGTTGAATGCTTGTTCGCATGTTTAAAAGTGTCCACACAAGTGTCAACTTGGGTGTTGCATAGATGCATATCTGACATGATATGAGAGAGAAATAGAAGTGTCCACTTCATTTTAAGACATACTTTTAGCCTACTTTCTTTTTTTCATATGATCTGACAGTTGCTTATTATGTTTGTTGTAATATGGAGCAGTTACCTTTCCTTGCACAGCATCTAGCCATCAATCACTGCAGTTGCATCCTTAAGTTTCACGGAATAAATAAACACACTGGATTTTGTTTGCAATGATTCAAGGAAAAGCAAGCAGAGATTGGAGCAGCAGCAACATAACAGAAGTGGCAAGGTCTGAGAGACAGGTGTTAATGGAAACTGAAACCCGAATACCTGTGAATCAGCAGTTGACTCCCAGTTTGTATAAATTTATTGCAAGAGAAAAGCAACCACCACAAATTTGAAACGTAAAGTCGGAACCCTAAGCATCTAAGTTCATATGGTCAATTACTTGCAATTGTTGCAACCAGGAAATGTAAAATTCACTATTGTGAAACCCAATTTCAAATATAAGACAAAATAACCACTTAACCTCAAGGAAAAGCAATTAGCAGAAAGAAAAGGAGTTGCTTTAAAGGAAAACAGAAAAGAAAAGCACAAAAGTGCCTACATAGACTTCATTCCGAGTAAAGGCACATTACCTGTCAAAGCACTTAACCTCTCAGTAATGGTACCACTCTAGTCAATTAGCTGGAAGACTTTTTCCTTGGCACAGATTCCAAATGTGCTTAAGAATAGAAACATTACAAAGAAACTCAACGAATCTCATCTAGATTTATAATTTTATGTGGAATTGTTTCTAACTGTAGAACGCTAGAAGACTTTCAGTGCCAGTTGGCAAAGATTCTAATTATAGTCAAAGAAAAAAAAATTTACCCAAAAAACAAAGCCAACTTCCTTTAAAAGTATAACTTTAAGAGTCATTTCTCCATCAATCTTCCTACTCTTTTTAATTCAAAATAGAAATCTAAAAGGTTGAAAACCTTCCAGTGAATGGGATAAGTATCATACACTTTTGCACTAATCCATCATATCTATACTTATAAATGCAAATCAAAGTACTCCCGAACACCATCTTCTTCAAAGAATTTCAATAGTCTTCCGACTAAAATATTAGAAGTTCATCTCTTCTTCCAGAAGTCCACTCATAAACCTGAATTCTTGCAACCAAAAGATTCCAGACCAGATCAACCAGCAAAATTAATTTGCAAGCACCTCCGTCATCAGTGTAATCACCTACTTCTTGATCTAATCAGTTCTTTGATTAAGAACTTGATCGTTGGGATTTGAACTAATGCTAAGTTATCCTCTCATAACTTCCAGTAAAGGAATTAAATCAATTTACAAACAGAACAGCAGATTTTTCTTTTGAATTTGGTAAAGTGATTAAGTCATCTTTGATTAAACAGTTTAGTACTTAGCAGCTTCTTCAATAAAAGACCAACTTTTTAAATTGTTGAAGCAAGTAAACTATAAAAAAAGGCAATGTTTAATTATTGACTTATTTTTCAAATATGAGTTTAAAATAGAATGATTTACTAATATTTCATGTGCTTATATGTGTGTAGATATTAGTTACCTAGTCATTTTCCTATTATTGTCATACTAGTACCCACACCATAATCACACGGCCTTTTTCACCTACTAAGTGAAAAGAATGGCATGTCCATGCATGTGAAATACAGTATTGACCATTCAATGCCTACAAGACAATCTGAAAAAAGTGTCCCATTCATGAATGGTAGTCATTATTTCTTTTTGTGACACAGCTAGAAAAATCTTATACATGGTATTTTTAAAATTTCATTGATTTTTCTGGCATGTTTTAGTCCATGTATTTGCATAGACATGCAAGTTTGTCCAGCTCTTAGAGTTCCTTACATTAAGTAGCTTGACCATGTGTCAAGAATATGAGTCAACTGAGTTCTGAATTTACCAGATACAATTGCAGAGCTTCTTGGCACAGATGTTCATCCAAGGTATATCTGAGGGTGCTTAAGTCAACTTTTCATCATAAGTAATGCTCAATGACTGATCACAGCAACCAGGACCTTGGTCTTCTATTTTGGAGTCACTTTGACAATTCATTTCTTGCCCTAGGTTCACGGACAGAACCTGCACATATCCATTTTGGTTACTCTGATGAAACACATCCTATTTGGAATATTATTGTTTTGTTTAACGTGTTCATCTGTATTATTATTGGGTTCATGACAGAACCTTATCTTTGTTTTTATATATGGATTTCTGGTCAATGTCAGTTTTGTGTGAGACCTCGCAAAACAATCAGTCAACAGAAAACAGAACAGGTGAAACCTCAAAGATGTGTTCTGTTCCCAACGAGCACTAAACATCAGTTAACTAATTGGATCCAGGTAAGATCTGTTCCAGTGCCAAACAGCAGTAAACATCAGTTAGCTACTTGGACGAGATATTTGGGACACCACAATGCTAGTAGAACATTCACAAGCTTAACAAGGACAGAAACGAACAAAAGAGCAAGAGAAGAAAATTCAATGTGACATGCTTCACATAGCCGTTGAATGTATTCAGTTAAACATAGTGGTGCTCCCTGCATTGCAAAACAAATGAAACCAAAATATAAATGTGTACTAGTCATGATTTATGAAATAATAATCCCGCATCCTAGACTTACTAAATTAAGTGTGAAGCACAGATATAAAATGCAACCAATAAATCCATTGGAAAAACTAAAAATATGACGAAACACTCTACAGAGATTAAAACCTAGAAAAGGAAAACTTTTGACAATCAACAATTGGAAGATGATTATTCTAGAGAAGAAATCAATGTGGGAGATTTCACCCAGCATATAAAGAATCAACCACGTCAGTATGTTGTTATTCACAACAGTGCCCTCTGCAAATTCAATAACTCTTGTAAAGAAAAAAAAAAAGTATCTATACTGGGAGCAACTCACAGCTCTTTCTGGTATGCCTGGAGGACCATCAAGAATCTTGATGCGTGCCCTAGACTCCTCACACATTCTTTTAATGAACTCCCCTTTGCGACCAATGATGCCCCCAACTTTTTGAGACGGAACTAATATACGGAAGACGGTCTCACCAGGCCATCCAGGCCATTTCTTTTCACCAGTGCCAACTCCTGAATCGCCATCACGTCCTCGTTTTTGTTGAGAATGTGAGTTCTCTGGAATTCCAGTCATCTCCTGTTCTTCAAAATTTTCCCCTGCTGCAGCCATCGGGTGTTCTACTGACAAACAGAAAAATCTAGACAAAGTCAACCAAATATCAAAGAGCAATTTCACAGACAATAATTAGCCTAACTTTAGGCATACCCTAGCCAATGACAAATTTAAGTGGGTCTAAATAAACACAGACCACCCTTCACAATAAAATGTGAAGTCCAGCAAAGAACTATATAATGAAAACATTGCCCGAAATCGAGAATAGGCACTTGATATTACATCCAGAGTAAAAGTCAAGGGTGGATTAAATCCACATAACACAGTATTTGTGAAGAACTGAAAATCCAAAGGATCTTAACCAAACATGTTTTTTCTACTATCTATGTTCAACCTTCAAACATTAAGATGTTCAATTCAAAGTTTCTAATAATTTCCATAAGGCCCTGAAGGTATTGACAAAAATATGCACACTGCTTACACAAAAAACATCTTTAAAGCAGGTTACTGAATGTATTTTGATATTGTGAACTATTAACAATATGAAGTCTACTAAATACCACTGGAATGCATGCTTGCACGCCTATCCACTCACAAACGCATATATGTATATTGCAACTCGCTTCATTTGACTTTTATAATTAGCCAGTAAAGACTCAGATAATTCCACAAACTTGTTAATAGGTGGTCAGGAAACTTTTAACAAAAAGGTGTCTATTGAGAAACGGGGTAAGCATGCACAAAGATATGTAAGTCCATGCACATTCATCATCATCATCATTATCAAGACCTTATCCCAATTAGGGGTCGGCCACATGAATCTTATTCCTCCATTCCACTCTATTAAATACCATGGTTTCATTTAGTCCCAAAGTTTTTAAATCTTTCCTCACCACTTCTATCCACGTTCTTTTGGGCCTTCCCCTTGCCCTTTTAGAACCTTCAACTTGTATTGCCTCACTCCTTCTAACTGGTGCCGTTGGTGGCCTCTTTTGAACATGTCCAAACCATCTAAGTCTAATCTCCCTCATCTTGTTACCTATTGGTGCTATCCCTAAATTTCCTCTAATATTTTTATTTCTAATTCTATCCTTTCTTGTCTTACCACTCATCCATCTCAACATCCTCATTTCTGCGACACTCAGCCTATGAGTATGATGTTCCTTAACTGCCCAACACTCTGATCCATAGAGCATGGCCGGCCTAATAGCCATCCTATAGAATTTTTCCTTTAGTTTGAGTGGCACCCGCCGATCACATAAAACACCCGATGCACATCTCCATTTGTTCCAACCCGCTTGGATTCTCTGGGTAACCTCCATGCACATTCACACAACAAAAACTTCTTTGGCAGACTTTAAGACTAATTAGTTAAATTGACAATGACCCATCGTTCACATCAAAAGTTAGTCTAGCTTTTACGGCAGGGCCAGCCAGAATCGTAATTCAGCTGTAATATGAACAAAAAATAACTCTAAAGTACGCAAAGTTCACATATGCAACAGAGACAAAAACAGACTTACAGCCCTATTAGACTGCACTGGCATGTAAGCCATACTTTATGAAATAAAAATTCAAAGACTAACTGCAAAGCAATCCTTAGAAAACAAAATCACCAGAAAATTTAAATACCAAACCAATTCTATAGATCAACAGAGAACCAAGAAGAACGGTGGCCATGCATCGAACCTTAATGTAGGACATAAACTCCAAGACAAATTTCGTGTCAGCCAGAGAAAAGAAAATCCTTAAGTCTAGATCGTACAACCCAAATCACAAGCCATATCCTTAAACCCTAACCCTGAGAGACGGAGAAAACCCGACACAAACAGGTAGCTTCTTCACTTCAAGAAGACGATTTGGGGACAAAAAAAAAAAACTGCACGGGAAGGAAGACCGCACATAAAACCATCCCATTTCAAGAACAAGTCATACATTCAAACCATCAGACCGTTGCAGAAACCCTCAAGCTACAAGACAAATACAGAAACAATTAAAGTGGATAGCCTCCTCCATCTCCATAAAACGACCGACCTCCAGAGGATCCAAACCATGTAAAAGGTAGAGAAAAAGGATCGACGTAAACAAAGCCTAAGAAATCTATCTAAAGCAGACAGAAAAGGCAGGAAAATGATAAACCCATAGCCACAAATAACAGCGATAAAAGGAAAAACAATAAACCCAAGAATTACGGATACCTCCTGTATTTCAAGAAGATGATCTAAAGACAGACGAACAAAACCATGGAAATAGTATATAAAATACGGGCGGCAGATTACTAGAAACATAGTGAAAGTCACATGTATAAAGAGCTTGAGAAATCCAAAGATGGAAGAAGAAGAAACGAAGACAATAAGGTGGGTTTTCACCTTCCCACCTCCTGAGATGAGCTGACGAGTTGAACAACTTGTGAGGTTTTCTTCTGCGTTGTTAGCGACACGGGCTTGTTTTGCCTCCTCTCTCTATCCCGTGCCGACTTCAGGGTTCATATATTGAAGTCCAGAAATAAGCTACGCTACTAACTCCTCCATGGGATGGATGGAAGGTGCACGTGTGAGATTAAAACTATATATATGCAATTTTTTACGTTGGTAAAAATGATCTTTTCTAACGTGTTCCCAAAATCCAATCCCTCCACTTTTCCAAAATAACTTTTATAAGCAGGGTACATGTCAATCCCTCGATTATTACATAATTTTTGTACCGTAAGTTTTTCCGTCCATCCTCCATCTACAAATGGATATCTAAAACAGAACCCACCGTGAATATTTTACTGGTTTTTTTCAAGGTTTTTTCTTTTCTTTCTTTTTCTGTAAAGAAATCCAAAATTGAAAAATATGATGCAGCTTTTTACGAAACTGCCATTAGGTGGTTCTTTAAAGCTAAAAGATCTCGATACCCCATTCTTCCATTGCTCTGACGACCATTTTCCGAGAAAACAACCACAATCCCTCGTTCCTCAATCACAAGTTCCCAATTTTCCTCTAAACCACGATCACCAAACCCATAGCAGCAATCTTATTTCCCTCATTCTCACCCATTTTTCTAGATTTGGCCCCAAATCTTGAAATCTATGTAAATATATGTCAAACCCATACCATTTCGTGTTGGGTCGTAAATGACATCTTCTCGCCTATTGGGCTAGCACCACGTTCTTACGAATATGGCCATCGAGAGATGGTTATGTATCTTTCAAGAAGCATAGCCTACAAAAAAAGGCCTTGGAAATAAATATGACTTCTTCGTTTGGACCAACATCCATCTCCGAAGGTATGATTCTGTCAATGCTAGGAAGGTTGATGAAAGAGTTGCTGATCTAGGGACAGATTTATACAACATTGTAGGTGGTAGCCAAAGGGTCAATAATGGTGTGGAAGATCTAAAGAAGCTTCCTTTCTTCATAATCTTTGCGTGTGTTGTTAAATATTTGTCATTTGTTTCGTGACAATGCTTAATATTTTGTTGTAGTAAAGTTTTGTAAGAATGAATGTTAGTTGTCTATTTTGATGTTAATCTCCTTGTTTTGTGATTTCTTGTTTTTAGAATAATGAAATTCATGTGAATGTAACTTTAAAAGGCAATAAAATGTATTGCAACCACTAGCTTCAATGTAAGAGGATTAATATGTCAGTTCATCCATAGTTGAAGGGCTAAATTGTATTAAATTTTATAGTTGAAACACTAAAGTTTTAAGTAGATAATAGTTGCAGGATTTGATTGTAATGGATTTAATATAACTGTGAAATGTTTGGCGATCAAATTATGGTTGAAGTACTTGTCAATGCATTTTCTTGAAAGACCAAGTGCCCTTACATTTGAGACACATTTTAAAATGCTTAGTATCCCATTTGAATTGATGTCATTTTATTTTAAGAATTTTCCTAATGCGAGGACTTCAGACTAGATGGCCATTGGAGCCACTTTAGTAAGGCCAACAAACCCATAGGAACATGAAACACTAAATTGAGAGCAGTTTAATATAGAGGTGCCATCCCATTGACTTGAATTAACTATTAAAGTTTGTCATTTACATTCAATTCCACCAAAACAATCCCCCAACACATTTATTTCCATTAGCAAGTTTCATCATATTGAATCGAAGTACTGTTAAAGTTTGTCATTTCCACTTAATTCCACCAAAATAACCCTTAAGACACTTACACTCATTAGGGTTCAGGGTTAGGGTTCAAGGTTCAAGGTTGGTCAAATTGAAATTTGTAATTAATTAAATTAAAATTAAAATTAAAATTAATTAAAATTAAAATTTAAATTAATTAATTAAAATTAAAAATTAAATTTAAAATTTAAAATTAAATTAAAATTAAAATTAAAATTAAAATTGAAATTAAAATTAAAATTAAATTTAAATTAAATTAAAATTAAAATTAAAATTAAATTAAATTAATTAAAATTAATTAAATTAAAATTAAATTAAAATTTAAAAATTAAAATTGAAATTAAAATTAATTAAATTAAATTAAAATTTAAAATTAATTAAAATTAAATTAATTAAAATTAAATTAAAATTTAAAATTAATTAAATTAAATTAAATTAAATTAAAATTAAAATTAAATTAATTGAAATTAAAATTAAATTGAAATTAATTAAATTAAATTAAATTAAATTAAAAATTAATTAAAATTAAATTAATTAAAATTAAAATTAAAATTAAATTAAAATTTAATTTAAAATTAAAATTAAAATTTAAAATTGAAATTAATTAAAATTAAAATTAAATTAAAATTAAAATTAAAATTAAAATTAAAATTTAAAATTAATTAAAATTTAAAATTAAATTAAAATTAATTAAAATTAAATTAAAATTAAATTAAAATTAAAATTAAAATTGAAAATTAAAATTAAAATTAAATTAAAATTAATTAAAATTAAAATTAAATTAAATTAAATTAAATTAAAATTAAAATTAAAAATTAAAATTGAAAATTAAAATTAAATTAAAATTAAAAATTAAAATTAAAATTAAAATTTAAAATTGAAATTAATTAAAATTAAATTAAAATTAATTAAAATTAAAATTAATTAAAATTGAAATTAAAATTAAAATTGAAATTAAAATTAAAATTAAATTAAAATTAAAATTGAAATTAAATTAAAATTGAAAATTAAAATTAATTAAAATTAATTAATTAAAATTAAATTAAAATTAATTAAAATTAAAATTGAAATTAAAAATTAAAAATTAAATTAAAATTAAAATTAAAATTGAAAATTAAATTAAATTAATTAAATTAAATTAAAATTGAAATTAAAATTAAAATTAATTAATTAAATTAAAATTAAATTAAAAATTGAAATTAAAATTAAATTAATTAAAAATTAAAAATTAAAATTAAATTAAATTAAATTAAAATTAAATTGAAAATTAATTAAATTAATTAAAATTGAAATTAAAATTAAAATTAAAATTAATTAAAATTAATTAAAATTAAAAATTGAAATTAAATTAATTAATTAAAATTAAATTAATTGAAATTAATTAAAATTGAAAATTAAAATTAATTAATTAATTAAATTAAATTAAAATTGAAATTAAAAATTAAAATTAAAATTAAAATTGAAAATTAAAATTAAAATTAAAATTAAAATTAAATTAAATTAAAAATTAAAATTAAAATTGAAATTAAAAATTAAATTAATTAAAAATTAATTAAAATTAAAATTAAAATTAAATTAATTAAATTGAAATTAAAATTAAATTAATTAATTAATTAAATTGAAATTAAATTAAAAATTAAATTAAATTAAAATTAAATTAAATTAAATTGAAATTAAAATTAAAATTAAATTAAAATTAAAATTAATTAAATTAAATTAAAATTGAAATTAATTAAATTAAATTAAAATTAAATTAATTAAATTAAATTAAAATTGAAATTAAAATTAAAATTAAAATTAAAAATTAAAAATTAAAATTAAAATTAATTAAATTAAATTAAAATTAAAATTAAATTAAAATTAATTAAATTGAAAATTAAAATTAAATTAATTAAAATTGAAATTAAATTAATTAATTAATTAATTAATTAAATTAATTAATTAAATTAATTAATTAATTAAATTAAATTAAATTAATTAAAATTAAATTAAAATTAATTAAATTAATTAAAATTAAATTAAAATTAATTAATTAAATTAAAATTAAAATTAAATTAAATTAAATTAAATTAATTAATTAATTAAAATTAAAATTAAAAATTAAAAATTAAAATTGAAATTAAAATTAAAATTAAAATTAAAATTAAATTAATTAAATTGAAATTAAAATTAAATTAAATTAATTAAATTAATTAATTTAAAATTAATTAAATTAAAATTGAAAATTAAAATTAAATTAAATTAATTAATTAAATTAATTAAAATTAATTAATTAAATTAAATTAAATTAAATTAAATTAAAAATTAAAATTAAAATTAATTAATTAAAATTAAAATTAATTAAAATTAAAATTAAAATTAATTAATTAATTAATTAAAATTAATTAAAATTAATTAAAATTAAAATTAAAATTAATTAATTAAAATTAATTAAAATTAATTAAAATTAATTAATTAATTAATTAAAATTAAATTAAATTAATTAATTAATTAAAATTAATTAATTAAATTAAAATTAATTAAATTAATTAAAATTAATTAAATTAATTGAAATTAATTAATTAAAATTAAATTAATTAAAATTAATTAAAATTAAAATTAAATTAAAATTAAAATTAAATTAAATTAAATTAATTAAAATTAAATTAAATTAAATTAATTAAAATTAAAATTAAAATTAAAATTAAAATTAAATTAAATTAATTAAAATTAAAATTAAATTAAAATTAATTAAAATTAAAATTAATTAATTAAAATTAATTAATTAATTAATTAAATTAAATTAAAATTAATTAAATTAAATTAAATTAATTAATTAATTAAAATTAAAATTAATTGAAATTAAAATTAATTAAATTAATTAAAATTAAAATTAAAATTAATTAATTAAATTAAAATTAATTAATTAAAATTAAATTAAAATTAAATTAATTAAAAATTAAATTAAAATTAAAATTAAAATTAAAATTAATTAAAATTAAATTAATTAATTAATTAATTAAATTAAATTAATTAATTAAAATTAAATTAATTAAAATTAATTAAAATTAATTAAAATTAAAATTAATTAAAATTAAATTGAAATTAAAATTAATTAATTAATTAAAATTAAAAATTAAATTAAATTAATTGAAATTAAAATTAAAATTAATTAATTAATTAAATTAATTAAAATTAAAATTAATTAAAATTAAAATTAAAATTAAAATTAAAATTAATTAATTAATTAAAATTAAATTAAATTAATTAATTAAAATTGAAATTAAAATTAAATTAAAATTAAATTAAAATTAAAATTAATTAAAATTAAAATTAAAATTAAAATTGAAAAATTAAATTAAAATTAAATTAATTAAATTAAAAATTAAATTAAATTAATTAATTAAAATTAAAATTAATTAAATTAAAATTAAAATTAAATTAATTAAATTAATTAAATTGAAATTAAAATTAAAATTAAAATTGAAAATTAATTAAATTAAAATTAATTAAATTAATTAATTAATTAATTAATTAATTAAATTAAAATTAAATTAAATTAAAATTAAATTGAAAATTAAAATTAAATTAATTAATTAAAATTAAATTAAATTAAAATTAATTAATTAAAATTAAAATTAATTTAAAATTAATTAAAATTAAATTAATTAAATTAATTAAAATTAATTAATTAAATTGAAATTAAATTAAAAATTAAATTAAATTAAAATTGAAATTAATTAATTAAATTAAAATTAATTAAAATTAAAATTAATTAAAATTAAAATTAATTAATTGAAATTAAAATTAAATTAATTGAAATTAAAATTAAAATTAAAATTAATTAAAATTAATTAAAATTAAATTAAAATTAATTAAATTAAAATTGAAATTAAAATTAAAATTAATTAAATTAAAAATTAATTAATTAAAATTAAAATTAAAAATTGAAATTAAAATTGAAATTAAATTAAATTAAAATTAATTAATTAAAATTAATTAAAATTAATTAAATTAAAATTAAATTAAAATTAAATTAAATTAAAATTAAATTAAATTAAATTAATTAAAAATTGAAAATTAATTAATTAAAATTAAAATTAAAATTAATTAATTAAAAATTAATTAAAATTAATTAATTAAATTAATTAAATTAATTAAATTAATTAAATTGAAATTAAAATTAATTAAAATTAAAATTAAAATTAAAATTGAAATTAAAATTAAAATTAATTAATTAAAATTAAAATTAATTAAAATTAATTAAAATTAAAATTAAAATTAAATTAAAATTAAAATTAAAATTAAAATTAATTAAAATTAAATTAAATTAAAATTAATTAAAAATTAAATTAAAATTAAAATTAAAATTGAAATTAAAATTAATTAATTAAATTAAAATTAATTAAATTAAATTAAATTAATTAATTAAAATTAAAAATTAATTAATTAATTAAAATTAAATTAAATTAATTAAAATTAATTAAAATTAAAATTAATTAAATTAATTAAATTAAAATTAAAATTGAAAATTGAAATTAAAATTAAAATTAAAATTAATTAAAATTAAAATTAATTAAAATTAAATTAAAATTAAAATTAATTGAAAATTAAAATTAAATTAAAATTAAAATTAAATTAAATTAAAATTAAAATTAAAATTAAAATTGAAATTAAAATTAAATTAATTAAATTAAAAATTAAAAATTAAATTAAATTAATTAAAATTAAAATTAAATTAAAATTAAAATTAATTAAAATTAATTAATTAAATTAAATTAAAATTAAAATTAAAATTAAAATTAAATTAAATTAATTAAATTAAAATTAATTAAAAATTAATTAATTAATTAAAATTAAAATTAAAAATTAAATTAAATTAAATTAAAATTAAAATTAAAATTAAATTAAAATTAAATTAATTAAAATTAAAAATTAAATTAAAATTAAATTAAAATTGAAAATTAATTAATTAAAATTAATTAATTGAAAATTAAAATTAATTAATTAATTAATTAAAATTAATTAATTAAATTAAATTAATTAAATTGAAATTAATTAAATTAATTAAAATTAATTAATTAAAAATTAATTAAAATTAATTAAAATTAAATTAAAATTAAAATTAAAATTAAATTAATTAAATTAAATTAAATTAATTAATTAATTAAAATTAAAATTAAAATTAAATTAAAATTAATTAATTAAAATTAATTAATTAAAATTAAATTGAAAATTAATTAAAATTAAAATTAAATTAAATTAATTAAAATTAAATTAATTAATTAATTAAATTAAAATTAAAATTAATTAAAAATTGAAATTAATTAAATTAATTAATTAAATTAATTAAATTAAAATTAAAAATTAAATTAAATTAATTAAATTAATTAATTAAAATTAAAATTAAAATTAAAAAATTAATTAAAATTAAAATTAATTAATTAATTAAAATTAAAATTAAAATTAAAATTAAATTAATTGAAATTGAAAATTAAAATTGAAATTAATTAATTAAAATTAATTGAAAATTAAATTAAAATTAAAATTAAAATTAATTAATTAAAAATTAATTAAAATTGAAAAATTAAAATTAAAATTAAATTAAATTAATTAAAATTAAAATTAATTAAAATTGAAATTAAAATTAAATTAATTAAAATTAAATTAAATTAAATTAATTAAATTAAATTAAAATTAATTAAAATTGAAATTAAATTAATTAAATTAATTAATTAATTAATTAAAATTAATTAAAATTAATTAAAATTAAAATTAAATTAATTAATTAAAATTAATTAAATTAAAATTAAATTAAATTAAATTAATTAATTAAAATTAAATTAATTAAAAATTAAAATTAAAAATTAAAATTAAAATTAATTAAATTAAAATTAATTAAATTGAAATTAAAATTAAATTAATTAATTAATTAAATTGAAATTAATTAATTGAAAATTAAAATTAATTAATTAAAAAATTAAATTAAAATTGAAATTAAAAATTAAAATTAATTAAATTAATTAAAATTAAATTAAAATTAATTAAATTAAAAATTAAAATTAATTAAATTAAAATTGAAATTAAAATTAAAAAATTAAAATTAAATTAAATTAAATTAATTAATTAATTAAAAATTAAATTAAAATTAAATTAAAATTAAATTAAATTAAATTAATTAAAATTAAAATTAAAAATTAATTAATTAAAATTAAAATTAATTAAATTAAAATTAAATTAATTAAAATTAATTAATTAATTAATTAAAATTAATTAAAATTAAATTAAAATTAAAATTAAATTAAAATTAAAATTAAATTAAAATTAAAATTAAAAATTGAAAATTAAATTAAAATTAATTAATTAATTAATTAATTAATTAATTAATTAAATTGAAAATTAAAATTAAATTAATTAAAAATTAATTAATTAAAATTGAAATTAATTGAAAATTAAAATTAATTAAATTAATTAATTAATTAATTAAAATTAATTAAAATTAAAATTAAATTAATTAATTAAAATTAATTAAAATTAAAATTAAATTAAATTAATTAAAATTAAAATTAAATTAAAATTAATTAATTAAATTAAAATTAATTGAAATTAAAATTAAAATTAAAATTAAAATTAAAATTAAATTAAAATTAAATTAAATTAAATTAAAATTAAATTAAAAATTAAAAATTAAAATTAAAATTAAATTAAAAATTAAAATTAAAATTAAATTAAAATTAAAATTAATTAAAATTAAATTAATTAAAATTAAAATTAATTAAAATTAATTAATTAATTAATTAAAATTAATTAAATTAAAATTAAAATTAAAATTAAATTAAATTAATTAATTGAAATTAAATTAAAATTAATTAAATTGAAATTAAAATTAATTAATTAAAATTAAATTAAAATTAATTAAATTAAAATTAATTAAATTAAAATTAAAATTAATTAATTAAAATTAATTAATTAAAATTAAAATTAAAATTAATTAAATTAATTAATTGAAATTAATTAAAATTAAAATTAAAATTAAAATTAATTAATTAAATTAAAATTAATTAAAATTAAAATTGAAATTAAATTAAATTAATTAATTAATTAAAATTAATTAATTAATTAATTAATTAAATTAAATTAATTAAAATTAAATTAATTGAAATTAAAATTAAAATTGAAAATTAAAATTAATTAAAAATTAATTAAAATTAAAATTAAAATTAAAATTAAAATTAAAATTAAAATTAAATTAAAATTAAAATTAATTAAAATTAAATTAAAATTAATTAATTAATTAATTAAAAATTAAAATTAAATTAAAATTAATTAAATTGAAATTAAAATTAAAAATTAAAAATTAAAATTAATTAAAATTAATTAAAATTAAAATTAATTAATTAAATTAAAATTAAAATTAAATTAAAATTAAAATTAATTAAATTAATTAATTAATTAATTAAATTAAAATTAATTAAAATTAAATTGAAATTAAAATTAATTAAATTAAAATTAAAAATTAAAAATTAATTAAAATTAATTAAATTAAATTAATTAAATTAAAATTAATTAAATTAAATTAATTAAATTAAAATTAAATTAAATTGAAAATTAAAATTAATTGAAATTAAAATTAATTAAAATTAAAATTATTAAATTAAATTAATTAAATTAAAATTAATTAAAATTAAATTAAAAATTAAAATTAAAATTGAAATTAAAATTAAATTAATTAAAATTAAATTGAAAATTAAAATTAATTAAAATTAATTAATTGAAATTAATTAATTAAAATTAATTAAAATTAATTAATTAAATTAATTAATTAATTAATTAAAATTAATTAATTAATTAAAATTAAAATTAATTAAAATTAAAAATTAAAATTAAATTAAAATTAAAATTAAAATTAAATTAAAATTAATTAAAATTAAATTAATTAAATTAAAATTAAATTAAAATTAATTAAAATTAAATTAATTAATTAAAATTAATTAAAATTAATTAATTAAAATTAAATTAATTAATTAAATTGAAATTAAAATTAATTAATTAAAATTAATTAAAATTAAAATTAATTAATTAAAATTAAAATTAATTAATTAATTAATTAATTAAAATTAAATTAATTAATTAAAATTAAATTAAAATTAAATTAATTAAAATTGAAATTAATTAAATTAATTAATTAATTGAAATTAAATTAATTAAAATTAAAATTAAAATTAATTAATTAAAATTAAAATTAATTAATTAATTAATTAAAATTAAAATTAATTAAATTAAAATTGAAATTAAAATTAAAATTAAATTAATTAAAATTAAAATTAAATTAATTAAAATTGAAATTAAAATTAAAATTAAAATTAATTAATTAAAATTAAATTAAATTAAAATTAATTAAAATTAAAATTAATTAAATTAAAATTAAATTAAAATTAATTAAATTAAAAATTAAATTAATTAATTAAATTAAATTAAATTAATTAATTGAAATTAATTAATTAATTAATTAAATTAATTAATTAAAATTAAAAATTAATTAAATTAATTAATTAATTAAAATTAATTAATTAATTAAATTAAATTAATTAATTAAAATTAAAATTAATTAAAATTAAAATTAAAATTAAATTAATTAATTAATTAAAATTAAATTAATTAAAATTAAATTAAAATTAAATTAAAATTGAAAATTAAATTAAATTGAAATTAATTAAATTAAAATTAAAAATTAAAATTAAATTAATTAAAATTGAAATTAAAATTAAAATTAATTAAAATTAAAATTGAAATTAAATTAATTAAATTAAATTAATTAAAATTAAAATTAAATTAATTAATTAAAATTGAAATTAAAATTAATTAAAATTAAAATTAAAAATTAAATTAAAATTAAAATTGAAATTAAAATTAATTAATTAAAATTAATTAATTAAAATTAAAATTAATTAAAATTAATTAATTAAATTAAAATTAATTAAAATTAAATTAATTAAAATTAATTAAATTAATTAATTAAATTAATTAAATTAATTAATTAATTAAATTGAAATTAATTAATTAATTAATTAATTAATTAAATTAATTAATTAATTAATTAATTAATTAATTAATTAAATTAATTAAAATTAATTAATTAAAATTAAATTAAAATTAATTAAAATTAAATTAAATTAATTGAAATTAAAATTAATTAATTAATTAATTAAAATTAAAATTAAAATTAAATTAAAATTAAAATTAAATTAATTAAAATTAAATTAATTAATTAAAATTAAAATTAATTAATTAATTAAAATTAAATTAAATTAAATTAATTAAATTAATTAATTAATTAAAATTAAAATTAAAATTAATTAATTAAATTAATTAAAATTGAAATTAAAATTGAAATTAATTAATTAAAAATTAAATTAAAAATTAAATTAATTAAAATTAAAATTAAAATTAATTAAAATTAAATTAAAATTAATTAATTAAAATTAAATTAAAATTAATTAAAATTAATTAATTAATTAAAATTAATTAAAATTAATTAAAATTAAAATTAAAATTAATTAAAATTAAAATTAAATTAAATTAATTAATTAAATTAATTAATTAATTAATTAAAATTAAAATTAATTAATTAAAATTAATTAAAATTAATTAAAATTAAATTAATTAAAATTAAAATTAATTAAAATTAATTAAATTAATTGAAATTAATTGAAAATTAAAATTAAAATTAAATTAATTAATTAAAATTAAAATTAAAATTAATTAAAATTAATTAATTAAATTAAAATTAAAATTAAATTAAAATTAATTAATTAATTAAAATTAATTAATTAATTAATTAAAATTAAATTAATTAATTAATTAATTAAAATTAAAATTAAAAATTAAAATTAAATTAAAATTAAATTAATTAAAATTAATTAAATTAATTAATTAAATTAATTAAAATTAATTAAAATTAATTAATTAAAATTAATTAATTAAATTAATTGAAAATTAAAATTAATTAATTAATTAATTAAAATTAAATTAAATTAAATTAATTAAAATTAATTAATTAAAATTAATTAAATTAAAATTAAAATTAATTAAAATTAAATTAAAATTAAATTGAAATTAAAATTAATTAAAATTAAATTAATTAATTAATTAAATTAAAATTGAAATTAATTAATTAAATTAAATTAAAATTAATTAAAATTAAATTAATTAAATTAAAATTAAAATTAAAATTAAAAATTAAATTAAAATTAAATTAAAATTAAAATTAAAATTAAAATTAATTGAAATTAAAATTAATTAAATTAATTAAATTGAAATTAAAATTAAAATTAAATTAAAATTAAATTAAAATTAATTAAATTAAAATTAAATTAAAAATTAATTAATTAAATTAAAATTAATTAAATTAATTAAATTAAATTAAATTAATTAAAATTAAAATTAAAAATTAAATTAAAATTAATTAAATTAAATTAAATTAAAAATTAATTAAAATTAAAAATTAAATTAATTGAAATTAATTAATTAAAATTAAAATTAAAATTAAAATTAAATTAAATTAAAATTAATTAATTAAATTAATTAAATTAATTAAAATTAAAAATTAATTAAAATTAAATTAAAATTAAAATTAAATTAATTAAAATTAAAATTAATTAAAATTAAAAATTAAAATTGAAAATTAAAATTAAAATTAATTAAATTAAATTAAAATTAATTAAATTAAATTAAAATTAAAAATTAAAATTAAATTAAATTAATTAAAATTAAATTAATTAAATTAAAATTAATTAAAAATTAAATTAAAATTAAAATTAATTAAATTAAAATTAAAATTAATTAAATTGAAATTAAAATTAAAATTAAAATTAATTAATTAAAAATTGAAAATTAAATTAATTAAATTAAAATTAAAATTAAAATTAATTAAAATTAAATTAAAATTAAAATTAATTAATTGAAATTAAAATTAATTAAAATTAATTAAATTAAATTAAAATTAAAAATTAAATTAAAATTAATTAAAATTAAAAATTAAAATTAAATTAAAAATTAAAATTAAATTAATTAAATTAAAATTAAAATTAAAATTAAAATTAAATTAATTAAATTGAAATTAATTAAATTAATTAATTAATTAAATTAAATTAATTAAATTAAAATTAAAAATTAATTAAAATTAAAATTAAATTAAAATTAAAATTAAATTAAAATTAAAAATTAATTAAATTAAATTAATTAAATTAAATTAATTAATTAAAATTAAATTGAAATTAATTAAAATTAAAATTAATTAAATTAAAAATTAATTAAAATTAAAAATTAAATTAATTAAAATTAAATTAATTAATTAAAATTAAAATTAATTAAATTAATTAAAATTAATTAATTGAAATTAAATTAATTAAAATTAAATTAAATTAATTAAATTGAAATTAAATTAATTAAAATTAATTAAAATTAAATTAAAATTAATTAAATTAAAATTAAAATTAATTAATTAAAATTAAATTAAATTAAAATTAAATTAATTAATTGAAATTAAAATTAATTAATTAAATTAATTAAAATTAAAATTAAAATTAAATTAAAATTAATTAAATTAATTAATTAAAATTAATTAAAATTAAATTAAAATTAAATTAATTAAAATTAATTAAATTAAATTAAAATTAAATTAATTGAAATTAAAATTAATTAAAATTAAATTAAATTAAAATTAAAATTAAAATTAAAATTAATTGAAATTAAAATTAAATTAAAATTAAAATTAATTAAAATTAAAATTAATTAAAATTAAAATTAATTAAAATTAAAATTAAAAATTAAAATTAAAATTAAAAATTAAAATTAAAATTAATTAAAATTAAATTAAAAATTAAAATTAAAATTAAATTAAATTAATTAATTAAATTAATTAAATTGAAATTAAAATTAAAATTAAAATTAAAAATTGAAATTAAATTAAAATTAATTAAATTAAAATTAAAATTAAAATTAAAATTAAATTAAAATTAATTAAAATTAATTAAATTAAAATTAAAATTAAAATTAAATTGAAATTAAATTAAAATTAAATTAATTAAAT